>CM049927.1:5037500-7636964 GCA_027405835.1 Asclepias syriaca | reverse complement strand
GTCCTACGAAGGTCCTGGCTAGCAGAGTCGGGTCAAGCAATACGACATATACAGCAGTACGCTCCATCGGCGAGACTACGTAAAGGATGATTTCTTTATGGCATCGGTCCCCCTGTCTCTCTCTTATATGTTGTTATTGTGTTTGTCCAAATATCAATTATGAATACTAGATTATGGTTGTTATGAATATTTGTTATATATGTTGAAGTTATTATGTTTTTCCGAAAATAGCCACCTGCTTAAATATTCATTATGTCTGCATGTCTAATGTAGTTTCTTTTAAACTAAAATTAGGGTTATAGACAATTCCTAACCACAGTCTATTCATAACCTGTTTAGTTTAACAGGCATCAATTAGTATTGGTGTCTGCCATACTAGATAATACAACCTGCGGAACACCATGTTTGTTAGAGTAGTCTAGGTAGGCTGAGTAGAGCGTTATGCCGACGGTTATGGGCCAGCGGCGTGATCCCCGAAGTGACATAGGGCTTTCATAGCTATCTTTTGTCCGAACCGTGAGTAGGGTCGTTTACCTTAACGATGGGGCGGTAGCATAGAGACTCAGATGTGGTACACCTTTAGACTCAGAACATAGTTGCAATCCAGGCCAAGACATGTCTAAAGCACTCGAATATAGGTCAATCAACATGTACGAACAGTATAACATAGAATCAGGACCTTATCTATAAAACACTTCTAGGTTGAATTAGACTTAAACCTTAGTGGAGAAAGGATCACTCTCTCATCAAAATTATTGATGAAGATTGCATAACTGGATCATAAGATAAGCGTTAGGATAAAAAGGCTAGTTAGTACTAAGCCGTTACTACTTTCCTGGGAGTACGATAATTATTTAATAAAATCGTAGATACTTTCCAACAGACTAGCTACACGATAGGTACTCTGCCTTAGGTTCTGGCTGATTAAGTGACACCATAGAGACTAAATGTGACAATTAGTCAATCACAGTCCTTAATTACTCATAATCAACATAGGGTAAAATAACACCTATTTAGCATATCAGTCGGAAGACCATCACTCTACTAAATATGGAGATGCATATTGCAATTCAATTTTCCAAAATATTTCTTTCCCGTCTGATCCCCATTGGAGCTTCTGGATTTAAAGAAGTCATTCACTGCTGCGGAGATATGGAATTCTTTAAATGAAATGCATCCAACTAAGGCTTCTGGGTCGAATGGAATTGTCGCCAAATTTTTTCAGTCACAATGGAGTACTGTAGGTGTAGATGTGTCTACTATTTTGCTGCATTGTCTTAATAAAGGTACATCTATTGATTATCTAAATGAACTTATATTGCTTTGATATCTAAAATACAAAATCTGAATGCTATGGTTGATTTCTGTCCTATCAGTTTATGCAATGTAGCTTATAAAATCTTCTCTAAGGTGCTAGTTAATAGGCTCAAACCTATCTTATCAAATCTGATAGGGGAGGCACATAGTGAATTCGTGAGTTAATGAGTCATAACTAATAACATAATTATAGCATATGAGGTTTTCCATTGGCTTAATAGAAGGGGAAGGTAGCATCAGGGTGATGCTTACGAGATAAAGATTGAGATGAGTAAGCCATATGACCGTGTAGAATGAAGATATTTGTTTTGGTTAGTGAAAAAGATGAAATTTTCGGATAGATGGATCAACTTGATAAGTAATGTGTTACTATAGTGAAGTTCTGAATACTTGTAAATGGTGCACCATCTGCTTCATATTCTCCCACCAGAGGTATTCGACAAGGAGATCCCCTTTCACCATATATTTTCATACTATGTGAAGAATGATTTTCTTGTATAATTAATCATAATGTGAAACAAGGTACATGGAAAGGGGTTCGCATGGGTCAAAATGCTCCAATGTTATCACACTTATTTTTGTAGATGATTGTCTATTATTTATGAAGGATTCGTGTGAGAATTGTCAAAATTTTCTATTAGCAAATATGAGGTTGTTTCTGGTCAGAGAATTAATGCCTATAAGTCTACCATATTCTTCTCTAGGGAATTACCGGATGATCGGAAGCAGGAGATTGCAAGCAATTTAGGGATGTGGGTTGACAAGGGTGATGTCAAATGTCTCAGTCTTCCTTACCTAGTTGGTCGAACAAAAACAACAGTTTTTTTCTATCTAAAGGAGAGAGTATGAAAAAAAAACTCATGGCTGGAAGGAGAAACTTCAGTCTATAGGGGGAAAAGAAGTTTTAATAAAGGCTATATTACAAGCAATCCCAAGTTATGCTATGTCTGTCTTTAAAATACCTATGGGATTGTGTCATGAAGTACATGGTCTCATTAGGAAATTTTGGTGGGGATTTTCGATTCATGGACAAGGGATTCCATGAGTTTCATGGAAAAATGTGCTTGCCAAAAAACTCGAGAGGTATGAGGCTTCGAAATCAACATTTCTTTAATCAGTCTCTTCTAGCAAAACAAGGGTGGATGCTTGTCAACACCAGAGTATTTGGTGGCTAGGATTTTGAAAGAAAAGTATCATAGGAGATCAAATGTAGGCACTCAATTTTCTTCTGTATGGAGGTCACTATTGTTTGGAAGGGAGCTCTTGCGAAGGGAAATTCGGTGGTAAATTGGGGATGTATCAAAAGTAACAACGTTTTGTGATCCCTAGATCCCATCATCAAAAATTTTCAAACTGATCACGCCTTTGTATTTCATGGGTGAGACGATGATGGTGGTTGGTCTGATGGATTGCGCAGGGTGCACGGAGGAGGGATTGCTAGAAGTTTTGTTTTGTCAGAGGGACGTTAATTTTATACTTCAAATTGCAATTTGTTTGGAGGGGCAAGTGACCAATTGATTTGGCACTACACATCATATGGAAAATTAACAGTGGCATCATATTATCATTTGGGCATGCAACACCTTATGAAGTCTGTTGCGAGTACTTCTGCAAACAATAAGGATTTTCAGCTAATTTGGTTATCCAATATACCCCATATAGTTCGGATATTTGTATGGAAATTAAGCCATAATTCCCTTGCTACAGTATGTATTTGTTGTGCAGAAAGATTTGAGGAGTTTTAATCTATAGTTCGGATATTTGTATGGAAATCAAGCAAATGAGGATGATTTTCATTTGTTCTTTCATTGCCCTTTTGTAAAACTGCTATGGAATAGGTTAGGGTTTTCTGCTCATAAGCATTTGTCCAGAAGCACTTCTTGGTTATAAATTTTTGAGCTCATAAAGGAAGTAGAGATGGATGGAGAAGAGACCTTGAGAGTTTGTTTATTTGTCTATGGGAATGTGAAAATCACAAAATAGTCTTGTGTTTGCAAAAAAAAAAAGCAAGACGTCCCGAGCATGGTGGGTGGTCATCTCTCTTGACTTTCTTGCAATTTTCCAACAGGTTGGAGCAGCGGAATAGATATAGAATGTGAGGCTATTTGATCACATGAGTCGTTGGATTCCACTAGACCAGGGATGGCTGAAACTAAACTTTGATGTTGCATTCTCTAGCTCAAGGGCTAGTTTTGGTTTCGTGCTTTGAAATTGTTCTGGAGAAGTCATGAAGTCTAGTGTTGGACCTTTAATGGAAGTGATGAATGTTGAACATGCAGAGTCTATGGTGGCATAGAATAGTTGGCAACTTACAAGGGAATATTGGGGATTTAATATTATCCTAGCCACTGATTGCTTGCAACTTTTCCATCAATTTGCAGTAGAATAAAATAATTTTTCTGGGGAATTATAGAATGATTAAAGGGATATTTGAGTAAAGATATTTAATGTGTAATGCAATTCTATCCTAGAAGGACGAATGTACCAACTCACAAATTGGATAGAGTATGACAGAGTTTGTCAATTTTGTTGTTTGGTCTTTTACCTCGCATCCTTGTATTTTGGACGATCTTCATATGGAGTGGTCTTGTTTATCGTAATGAAATGATATTTTTTCCTCTAAAAAAACAAAGGTAACAAGGAAAAAATAAAATTTTATTTCTTATAAGTAACAAGTAAAATAGAAAAAAAAATGAATAGATAGTTTTGACAAAAAATATTAGGATAATTGAAAGTCCATTATTTCTATAAATTAATACTAATTTTCATTTTCATTTTTTATGTTTTTTTTAATTTAGGGTATTTTCATATTTATTGTATATAAAATTCATAATTTTCATGAGTTATAAGTGAAGCCGTTGTTAATTAAGGTACACATTTTTTACATAATAAGATGCATAACTTATATATTTTATTTATAGTCAAGTAAAAAATATTATAAAAAGAATTGACATAATTTTTTATTATAAAATATTAAAATATATTTAACCACATCTTTTTTTAATAAAAATAATTAAAAATATATGTATAGGCATTTAAATTTAATTACATATTTTCTCATATAAATGACACTTAGCATCATAATAATTATTAATTGTCATCCTCTCATCTATAAATAGAGCGGAGATGTAAAAGCTTTGAAAAGATGGACGATGGACAAAAGTTGAGACAGAAGCTAAGAGAATCATACCGAAACTCTATCAAAGTCTATTATGAGATAATCAAAGGCCTTTGAAGAAAAGTCCAAAAGTTCTCAGAAGAAATTCATAGTTGTTCAACGGATCGAGATCAATCCAACGACCCTCAAAGTTGAATCCAGTTTGAGATTAGCCCTCAGATAAATCAAAATCCATTAGATTGAGATCAGGCCAAAAAAGGCCCTCGAGCCCACGACGACTCAAATTAGCGGATCGATAGAAATAGGACCCAAAAAAAGAAATCATTTGTAATTTTATTACAAGTAACATATTTTCTCTGTAATTTTTATTTTTATAGGAAATATATCAAAGGAAATTTGTTTACAAATTGGCACACCCAGTGGGACCATTTCTACCACTCATCTATTTCCGTCAAGATCATCAATTGAGTCAAAGAACGTTGTCGCAGACGATGGCATCAACCAAGTTGATTCAAAGAACGTTGTCGTAGACGATGACATTAGAAAAGTTGATTCAAAGAAGGTTGTCGCAAACGATGGCATAAAGAAATTTGATTCAAAGAACGTTGTCGCAGACAATCAACCTCAAGGTCAAAGGAATATGATGACGACAATAAGGAGTCTTCTACAAACATCCATGTCATGCATTCGACAAAGACGAATGCTTCAACGATAAAAGATAAGTTGACAAATTTGACAAAGTTGGTGAAAGACTTCGCAATGCAGTCAGCAAAACAAATTCCATCTTCGATCAATTGATGAACAACAATGGTAAATCAAGTCAACCTGCACAAAAACAAGTGGAGGAGGCAAACAAAGATGACACCTTCAATAGAAAAAGAAGACTGCAATGATCTTGGGATAGTCAAGGTTGTTGAGAAACAATCTCAAGTTGTTGATAGATCCAAAACAAATCAAGGGGCAAACAAAGTATCATTGCCAATAAAAAAGAAAACTAGGGGCAACAACCCTTCTAAAGATGAAGCGTCAACTTCAACCATTGGCAATGCTTGAAATCAAATTATAAAACCCTTCTAGACGTACGAGGTTAAACTGCACGTTACTCCTTGACACGAGTGTAAACTATCTACAATTAAAGTGAAGACTCCTTAGCACGAGATTAAACTGTTCATATAATGTTGCAAGAATCCTTCTAGACGCACGAGGTTAAACTACATTGTTACTCTTTGATATGAGTATAAACTATCTCTATGGTATGGATGCAAAATCCTCCTAGATGTACGAGGTTAAACTGCACGTTACTCCTTAATATGAGTATAAACTATTTACCATTAATGAAGGCTCCTTGACACGAGTACAAAACTGTCTACAAATGATGAAGATGCTTCTTTACATGAGTATAAATTGTCTGCATGATAAAATGATGAAGCGCAAATCCTCCTAAATGCACGAGGTTAAACTGCATTATTACTCCTTAATACGAGTATAAACTATTTACCACTGATGAAAGCTCCTTGACACAAGTACAAAACTGTTTACAACTGATGAAGGCTCCTTGACACGAGTGTAAAATGTCTGCAATATTGAAAGAAGGCTCACCGACACAAGTGTAAACTGTCTGCAATGTTGAAAGAAGACTTCTTGACAAGAGTGCAAACTATCTGCAATACTAAAATCAAGGTTCCTTGGCATGAGTGTAAACTGTCTGCAATGCTAAAATGAAGGCTCCTTGATACGAGTGTAAACTGTCTGCAATGCTAAAATGAAGACTCCTTGACACGAATGTAAATTGTCTGCAATGCTAAAATGAAGACTCCTTGACACGATTGTAAACTATCTGCAATGCTGAAATGAAGGCTCCTTTGATGCAACTTTAAATTTCGTTCGACTTGATTCCTTCGCAGGATACGTAGACAACTTAGATAAATTTTAAGTTCAGGCATAAGAAACAAAAATGTGGGAATTAAAAAAGAATGCTAAGGGAATTAAAAAAATTACATCCAAAGCATATCTGCGTGACACAGGAAAATACCCGTGTTATTTCGTGCCACCTCAATCCCCAAAAAATATTTTAAAACACCAAGATCCTTCATATGAAAACATTTACTCAAATAAGCATTGAAGTGCTGAATTGCAGTAGCATCATTACCCGAAATGATAAGATCATCCACATATACCAACACATGGAGCTTAAGGCTATCTCAATGGAACGCAAATAGAGAATAATATGAATAGGATTGTTGAAAACCATACCGTTTCAAAGCACTAGTCAGCTTGGCAAATCAACAACGGGGTGCTTGTCTTAGTCCATACAAGGATTTTCGGAGTCGACAAACTTTCCAATGAGCTTCAAACTGAAATACAAGTGGCAACTTCATATAGACCTCATCCTCAAGATCCCCATGTAAAATAGTATTATGAATATCCATCTGATGCAATTCCTAATTCATGGTTGCTGTAACTGTAAGAAAAGTACGACCAATCACTATTTTTGCAACTGGTGCAAAAGTTTCAATATAGTCCAATCCTTCAACATAATTATTCCCCAAAATCACCACACGAGCTTTAAACCTCTCAATTGTCCCATCAACATTGAATTTGATTTTATAAAACCACTTACATCCAATGGCTTTCTTCATAGGAGGCAGTGATTCTAAGATTCATGTGCCATTATTTTCAAGTGCTTGTATTTCATTCTCCATGGCACTTCGCCATCTTTCATCTTTCATAGCCTCAGCAAAAGTTTGAGGTCTGGTTCCTACAGTAATAGCTTCCAAAAATTTGTGATGATGAAAAGAAAAATTATCACAGTTTACATAGTGAGTAAGAGGATATGGCGTACCTAAGGATTACAATTGGGAAGATGAACTAGGAGAGGGACTCAATTTATAAATAGTATTTGTGATAAAATCACGCAAGCGGGTTGATGGAAATTTTTTTTATGTCCACGACCCAATGACTCATCATCTAGAATAACATTGTTGCCCCCCCCACTTCATTATTCTCATAGACTCTAGTTTCCACAACTGCTTCAGTTGCAACATCCCCATCAAGTCTTGATTGTTCATTTTCTAAAGACACACAACTTGGTTGTACCCAATTCATATCTTCATCAAGATCCTCACCACAGCAATTTTCAAACTGATGAGATCTTTCAGTTAATTTTGTTAAATAAGGAAACTCAGTCTCACAAAACACTACATCTCTTGAGACTAAAAAGACTTCAAATTCTAAGTCATACACTCTCCATCCCTTCTTTCAATAAGGATAACCAACAAAAATACATTTGCGACTCTGGGGAGCAAATTTATCACTTTTATGATCTTGATTATGCACATAACACAAATATCCAAAGACACGCAAGTGGGCAAATAACGATGGCTTACCCAAAAATATTTCAAAAGGAGTTTTTCCATTCAGAACAAGTGATAGTGTTCGATTAATCAAATATCCAGTAGCTAAAATGAATTCATCCCAAAACTCTATAGGGAGATTGGCTTGAAAGCGTAATGCTCGAGCTACATTCAAAATATGCCTATGTTTTTGCTATACCATTACTTTCTGTTGTGGAGTTCCTGTACAAGATGTTTGATGCACAATACCATGTTCATGAAAATAATGAGTCATGCATGTGAATTATGTACCATTATCACTACGAACAGTTTTCACTTGTTTTTGAAATTGACGCTTGACCAGAGCAAACAATTGACATAATTTTGTTGGTACCTCTTCCTTATCAAGTAATAAGAAAATCTATGTTGCTCGCGAATAATCATGAAAAACAGTTAAAAAATATCTAGCTCCACAAAAAGAAGGGGTTCGATATGGCCCCCACAAATCACAATGAATCAATTGAAATATTTCCAAAGTTTTATCACAGCTAACAGGAAAACATTCTCTTGTTTGTTTTGCTCTTAAACACACATCACATGTTTTATTTCTAATACTACCATAATCAACATGAGGTATCAACTCTATAACCTTATAGGAAGAATGTCCTAGTCGCTTGTGCCATAAATCAGGTGAATTATTTTTACGAGCCTTCATAGCAGCTGCAACCACCTTTGCTTGAAGAAAATAGAGCTCCTCTCGTTGCTCACTCGCACCAATCACCATCTTCGAAGTGTGGTCCTGTACAGTACAAACATTTTCAGTGAATTGAGTCACACAATTTGAATCATGAAGCAATTGTGATACAGAAATTAGACTGCATAACAAGCTTGGCACATAAAGAACATTATTTAATTGAAGTATGTTGTTAAGCACAACTTTTCCCTCCTTTGTAGGAGAAGTTTGCTTCCCATTTGGAAGCCCCACAGGACATTCCACTAAATCTCGAACATCTTACAAACATTCCAAGCAACCTGTCATGTGATGAGAAGCACCAGAGTCAACTATCCATTGTGTGGACAAATAATTACCAGTTAATTTTTCATTTGATTCAATCTTTGCAGCATTGAGAAGCTTTCTTAGTGATTCCCACTGATAACTACTGAGTCCAGGAAAAGTTGTCTTATCCATGGCTCAAAGTCTCTGCTGAGTCGGCCATGACTCGGCTGAGTTGTCTCTGTCCCGAAGCTCACCGAAATAAAAATACGAACAAAACCCGAGATCATGTCAACTCGGCTAGAATTGCTTGTAAATTGGTCTGAATCGGTTTGATTTAGTTTGACTCGGTAAGGATTACGACTCAGTCACCATTGAAGAAGAAGAAGAAGAAAGAGGAGGAGGAGAAAAGAGAAGGAGGAAAAAGAAAAAGAAATGGCACGGAAATTAAAAAAATATATATAATTTTATACAATATTCAATATATATTATATAATATATATATATATATATATTATGCACAATTATTGAGAAAAAGTAATATATATTATATTGTATTTATGCACAATTATAGTGTATTATATTAGTTTCGTCTTTAACATGTTTTGAAGGGGCTTATCATCCAAGCAACCCTTCTAATTATATTATTTTATTTAGTAAATATAATGATATTAAATATTATATTTGATGATAATTCGAAAATTCTAAAATAAAAATATTATATTTTAAAATAATTTTTTATTTTTGGAATCTTTATAATATAATATTAAATAATTATAATTTGTCAATTACTAAAAAAATCGATCAATTGCAAAACATTCTTTTTAAAACAAGTTTTATCAGTTACTAAAAACAAATTGGTAATAGCTAAAAATAATAATAGAAATTATTTAAAATTTTGAACTCTATATATTTAATCTTAAAAAATATTTGTTTAATTATTTTTATGATTTAGAATGTCTGAATTAAAAGATATTGGATGAAAACATGCTTGTAAGTGGCAATCGGAAAAAAAATTCAATGTAATTATTGTGGTAAAGTGACACATGGTGGTATCATCTTGCTCATGTAATTGGACAGATAGAACCATGCCCAAAAATCTCAAATAAGGTAAAACAAATGAAAAAGTCAACTGAATCAAGGAAAATGTGAACGATTATCTTTGAAAAAAAAGAAGCATTTCTTAATAGTATTAACAAATCAAGAATATAAATACATGAAGTGGATGATGATATTGATGAAGATGAATTGAATTTCAACAAGGAAGAATTGAAACAAGCAAGGAAAGAGAGTAGATACATGACTTACATGGAAGAGCAAAGAGGTAAAAATATAAATTTTTATTTGATTTTTATTTTAAACATAAATTTATTATATTTTATTCTAATTATTTTGAGAATTACCTAGTCGTGGTCTTGACCCATTTTTATTTCCTTTGGAACAAAAGTCATTTAAACAGATGTTTTCAAAAGACAATTCAAAAGGAGTTGGTAAAGCCATTTCAAAATTCTCTCTCTTTAATGCAGCGGACAGTGGACTGTATTTTGATGAAATAGCAAAAGCAGGATCATGAGTTAAAGGTACTACAGAGTATCAAATTGGTAGCTTTTTTTAAGATGAAGAGATAAATGATCTTGAGAATTATATAAGCTCTTTTAAAATGAAGTGACCTACTAAAGGATGCACACTGATGTGTGATGGTTGGAGTACACGTACAAAATATCGAATCATTAAGTTTATGATATATTCTGATAGAAGTATGATATTTCATAGTTCAGTAGATTGCTCAAATAAGAAAAATACTATTCAGTTTGTCTTTTCATTAATAGATAAAGTAGTTGATGAGATTGGTGAAGAAAATATAGTTCACATTGTTACTGATAATGAATCTAGTATGAAAGCTGTTGGGGAAATGTTAATGCAGAAAATGAAGCATTTGTTTTGGTCTCCTTGTGCTGCTCATTGCATAGATCTTATGTTAGAGGATATTGGTGATATGAGTAAGATAAAAGCCAAAATTGAGGATGCAAAAAGAATAACAAGTTTTATTTATAACAGTGATAAAGTAGTCGATCTAATGAAATAATATACCAATGGTCGAGATTTATTGAGGTCTGGTATCACTAGATTTGCTACTATATTCATTGCTTTAGAAATTCTTGTTAGATATTGTGTGGAGCTAAAAAGAATGTACACAGCTGAAGAGTATTCAGAATTTAATAACACTTCCAAAAGAAAGACTGAGGCAAAAAAGGTGGAATATTTGATAGTATCAGAATATTTTCGGAAAAAAATAAAAAATATTTTTGCAATAATGGAGCCTCTTGTTCGAGTTAGAAAGTTGTTGATCAAGATAAAAAACCCCACTTTATTTGTTATATATGAGGCAATGGATAGAGCAAAGATGGCAATCAATGAAACAGTGAAAGGTTACAAAAAGTATTGGGATGTCATTGATAATAGATGGTACAAGCAACTACACAAAGACCTGCATGCTGGTGGTAATACTTAGTTTATATTTTTGTTTAATTTAAAATCTAGTTCAATTATTATTGTAGAATATATAGATATTAACACATTGTTATTTTGCAGCATATTTCATAAATCTATTGCTTCAATATTCGAATACATGTTAATACAATATGAAGGAAGTTCGAAAAGGATTGAAAAATGTCATCAAGAGGCTTGAACCAAATATTGAAGTGCAAGTGAGTGCTATTAATGAGGTAAGACATATATATATATTGAATAGCAAATAACACTTGTCAAGGGCAAAAACGTCAATTGACCTTGAAGACTAACCGACTTGCACTTCGTAGTTCACGATTGTGGACCAAAAAGTGAACGACAAGCGTAAAAGACGAACTTTATGCTTCCATCACTTTAAGTCGTGGGTTTACCCCAATCTCTCCACGATCCAAGACCGTTATCCATAACGGCAATAACAAAACTTCTCACGATTTGATTACAGGCGTCGTGGACATAACTCCATCAATGCCACTATCTTCTCCCCCCAAAAGGAAGGTTATAAAATGGGGGAATAAGAAAAAGGTAAGGGCAATCAATTCCAGATATCCTAAACTATTCTTCATAACTCCAAACTGACTTGATCGTCAGAGAGTTCACGGGGAATCCATGTCCCCGTCAAACTTCCTCTATTTTGCAGGTGATTGATACTTCGGGATTCTCAGAGATTCCTTGATACAAATTTACTTTCTCACCCTCGAAATATCCCAACTAATTCTTGAAGAATCAGTTTGGTTCCGTTACTTGGAAACGAATTCTTTTCCCTCACAAATCACAATGTCTAGACATTCAGGTAAGGATCGAGACACTGTCCGACATGCGTCACCTCGTGAAACCGCAACGAGGATAACACAATCCTCAGCTCCTACCTTTCCCCAGCGACGTTCAGCTATGGATAGGTTAGGACCACAACCAGAAACCTCGAGACACTCTCAAGACTTGAGAGATCATATAAATTCCAAAAGAATCAGTGAAGAAAGAGGGTTGCTGCAATAGCTTCAGAAAGAGAATGAACGCTTAAGACAGGAATAAGAGCTCTCCCGACAATGGTTAAAACTGAGGTCCAAATTCCGCAAAGTAGGAGCCGAGCTGCCACCACCAACGTTCTTGGATGATCCTTCCGAACAACCTCCTCAACGTTCGTGAACTGAAGCCACTAAGAAAACTGAAAAACGAGAAACGCGAATAGGCAAGAAACACTTCCGTACAATTAGCGAAGTGGGAGAAAGCTACCACACTTCGAAACCAACTGCGAGACAGGGGGCCAAGAAGCGATACAATGAGTATAGCCCTGAGAAGGTAAAAAACACAGCAAAAGTCAAGAGGACGAGGTCTATCAAGTTGGGGTCGTTTGCTAAATGGATACAAGGGGTTACCCCCGATCCATTCCTCAAGATCCCATAGTTTGTTTTTTATTCTGGACAAACCCGGCCTCTCAAGCATGTGTGCCGATATAAATCGGCCATGGGCCTAGTCACAAATGACGAAGCAATCTTATGCAAGTCTTTTCCCAACACTCTATCAGACAAAACCTTGACATGGTTTACTTCTCTCAAAGAGGGTACCGTCAATTCTTGGCATACCTTAGAAAAGATGTTTTTGGATAAGTTTAGTACGGTATGAATGATACCAAAAACACGGGGAGATTTGGCTAACATCAAACAACTGCATGATGAGTCCCTACTGTCCTTTTTGGAATGATTCAAAAAGACGTATGATGACATAGAGGGAATTAGTCACGACACTGTAATCACTTGTTTTGAAGGAGGATTCAAATCCATGATGTTGTACACCGAACTTCAATTGAGAAAGCCGGAAACCATAGGCGAAATGTTCAACGTCGCTTGGAAAGTCGCATTGGAAGAAACTAGTGCGCTGGAATCCACTACCAAAAAGAGAGACAAACAATACGAGCTGCAGAAAAATAGCCACCCGAACTTTTCAGAAAGGAAAGATAAAGGTCGAGGCAAAAGGCTCGAGATGTTTACACATCTAAACGTCCCAAAGGCAAGTTTGGTAGCTGTAATTAAGGATAAATACTGATGGGGTTTCCGACCGATGTGCTAAATAGGTGTTATTTTACCCTATGTTGATTATGAATAATTAAGGACTGTGATTGACTAATTGTCACATTTAGTCTCTATGGTGTCACTTAATCAACCAGAACCTAAGGCAGAGTACCTATCGTGTAGCTAGTCTGTTGGAAAGTATCTACGATTTTATTAAATAAATATCGTACTCCCAGGGAAGTGGCAACGGCTTAGTAGTAACTAGCCTGTATTCCTAACTCCTATCTTATGATCCAGTTATGCAATCTTCATCAAATACTTTGATGAGAGGGTGATTCATTCTCCACTCGGTTTAAGTCTAATTAATCCTAGAAGTGTTTTATAGATGAGTTCTGATTCTATGTTATACTGTTCCTATATGTTGAATGACCTAAATTCGAGTATTTTAGACATGTCTTCGCCTGGATTGCAACTATGTTCTGTGTCTAAAGGCGTACCACATCCGAGGTTTCTAATAAACCGCCCTACCTTAATGACGGCCCTACTCACGGTTCGGGACGAAGGCATCCATGAAAGCCCTATGTCACTTCGGGGATCATACCGCTTGCCCTAGCCGCCGGCATAATCGGACTCGGCTCGGCTTCCCCTAGACTACTCTAACATGCAAGGTGTTCAACAGGTTATTTTATCTAGCATGGCAGACACCAATACTAATTGATGCCTGTTAAACTAAACAGGTTATGACTAGACCGTGGTTAGGAGTTGTCTATAACCCTAACTTTAGTTTAAAAGAGCACATTAAACATGCAGACATAGTGAATATTTAGCAGGTGGCTATTTCCGGAAAAACATAATAACGTCAACATATAAAACAACTATTCATAAACATCGTAATCTCGTATTCATAATATGTATTTAGAACAAAACAATAACAACATATAAGAGAGGGACATGGGGACTGATGCCATAAAGAAATCACCCTTTACGTAGTCTTGCCGACGGAGCGTACTGCTGTATATGTCGTATTGCTCGCCCTGACTCTGCTCACCAGGACCTTCGGAGGACGCTTCCTTGGCCTAGTAACTGGGCTTTACCTTAATACCCAGCTTAAGCCCAGCCCTGTGGACTGACTCTTCGAACGCCTAGAGCCCTCTTAGGATCTGCTAACGAAATCCCGGGTATTCTATGAATACCAGAAACGAACCTATCTATAGAAACCTAAGATCTGAGACTATTTCTCAGAAACTAAAACAAAACACTAATAAGAAAGAAAACTGAGATCCGAGTCTCTGAGTGAGTTGTGTACTAGAGTATTGTACACTGGACACCACTAAATGACTCAGATCGAGTGGAGAGGAATGAATTCAACTGCTGGAGGCGTGGGGTATTTATAGCAGCTTCCTGGAGTGAAAATTTCTGAAATATTCAATGTGGGACAGCTTCTGGCTGCTCGGGACGCCCGTCCTAATCAGTTGACCAGGTCGAGATGCCCGTCCTGAACCTTTGACCGAGTCAACATTTCCAAAAATTGCGTTTTTGCCCCAAAATTTGCTGTTTTCGTCTACTTTTCATCTGACACTTCCAAAATCATAAAAACTGTGAAATTAAGTGAATAATGAACAATCAAGATCAAATTACCCTCGATTTCACCCAAATTCATACATAAAAACATGCTAAAAAAGTGATACGATTTTAGCGTATCAAATACGGAGTCAGGGATCCAACCCCGATGAGACCTCAATCGTTTCCTACACGGGATAAAACAAAGTTCTGCGGTTTCCATCAAGATTATGGACATTCAACTGAGGATTGCATCCAGCTAAAGAGAGCGATTGAGTGACTCATCCGAGAAGGATGCCTAAAGGAGTACGCGGCCAGTACTCAACAACAAAAGGACAAGGGCGAAAGGGTAATCAACATGATAAACCCCGAGCTAACGTCTGTCAAGAAAATCAAGAAAAAAATATACAACCTCACCAAATCATACCTCGTTCCCAAGTATGGACTCATCCATCGTGAGGCTATCTCCTTTTCAAACGAGGATTAGAGTGCAATGAGGAAGCAAAAATCACACCCATTGTTCTCGAAGTCCGGATGACAAGAGATGAGATTGATAAATACATAATGAAAAGAGTCTTAGTGATATGCATAAATCATCACATTTTAGCATGTTTTTAGGCATAATTCAGGGTGAAATTGATGGTAAATCGGTCTTAATTGATTGTTATTAACTCAATTTCATAGTTTTTGTGATTTTGGAAGTGTCAGGTGAAAAGTAGAAGAAAATGGCAATTTTCGGGGCAAAAACGTGATTTTCAGAAGTTCGGAAGTCGGGGTGGGCGTCCCGAAGTCAGGATAGGCGTCCTGACCTGGTGAACAGGCCGGGACGGGCATCCCAATCCAGGACGGGCATCCCGAGCCGCAGTTCAGAATCCCACCTCAAAGTTTTGAGATAAAATCACTCCAGAAAGCTGTTATAAATACCTCAGGCCTTCCTCAGTTGAAATCATTCCTCTCCACTCGATCTGAGTCATTTAGTGACTTCAAGTATACAGTTTTCCAGTATACAAGTCACTTAGAGACTCAGGTTTCAGTATAAGTTTTCTTTTTTTTCTAGATAGTGTCTCGTTTTCTTTGTTTTTGAGAATTAGTCTCAGATCCTAGGATATGACTAGATAGGTTCGTTTCTGGTATTCATAGAATACCCGAGATTTTGTTAAGAGATCCTAAGAGGGCTCTAGGCGTTCGAAGAGTCAGTCAACAAGGCTGGGCTTAAGCTGGGTATTAAGGTAAAGTCCAGCTACTAGGCTGAGGAAGCGTCCTCCGAAGGTTCTGTCGAGCAAAGTCGGGTCGAGCAGTCCAACATATACAAGTAATTGCTCCATCGGCGAGACTAAGTAAAGGTTGAATTCTTTATGGCATCAGTCCCCCTGTCCCTCTCTTTATATGTCTGTACTGTGTTCGTCCAAATATTGATTATGTTTATTAGATTATAATTTTATGAGTATTTGTTATACATGTTGAAGTTCTTTATGATTTTCCAGAAATGGTCGCCAGCTTAATATTCATTATGTCTGCATGTCTAATGTAGTTTCTTTTAAACTAAATGTAGGGTTATAGACAATTCCTAACCACGGTCTAATCATAACCTGTTTAGTTTAACATGCATCAATTTAGGACTTTCCCGTTTGAAAGCATTGGTGTCTGCCATATTAGATGAAATAACCTATAGATCTCCATGTTTGTTAGAGTAGTCTAAGTAGGCTGAGTTTGTGTGTTTATGCCGGCGTTAGGGAGAGCGGCATGATCCCCTAAGTGACATAGGGCTTTCATGGATGCCTTTAGCTCGAACCGTGAGTAGGGCCGTCAATGGCGATGGGGCGGTTTATCAGGTAACTCAGATGTGGTACACCTTTAGACTCAGTACATAGTTGCAATCCAGGCCAAGATATATCTAAAATACTCGAAGATAGGTCAATCAACATGTAGGAACAATATAACATAGAATCATGACATTATCTGTAAAACACTTTTAGGCTTAAATAGACTTAAACCTAGTGGAGAATGAATCACCCTCTCATCAAAGATATTGATGAACGATTGCACAACTCGATCATAAGATAAGAGTTAGGGTAAGAGGATAGTTACTACTAAGCCGTTACCACTTCCCTGGGAGTATGATATTTAATTTAAATAAAATTGTAGATACTTTCCAACATACTAGCTACACGATAGGTACTCTGCCTTAGGTTCTGACTGATTAAGTGACATCATAGAGACTAAAAGTGACAATTAGTCAATCTAAGTCCTTAATTACTCATAATCAACATAGGGTAAAACAACACCTATTTTAGCATATTCGTCGGAGCAACATCACTTAGTGGACACAAGAGCCACTAAAAACATCATGTACCTCCAATGTTTCAAGGAAATGGGATTGAAAGATGATCACCTCAAAGCCAGCAAGATGGTTCTCGAAGGGTTTTCCACTCATAAAGTACCAGTAAAAGGGACAGTCAAGATGCAAGTAACCCTTGGTGATGGGGAGAAAGTATGAACAGAGGAAATCAAGTTTTATGTGGTAGATTTGGATTCCCCTTACAACGCAATATTGGAAACTCCCTTTCGTGCGACTTTCAATCTGGTATTTTCAACATCCCATCAGCAAGTAAAATTCAACACCTTATGAGGTGTAGGCTTCGTCAAGAGCAGTCCACGAAGTTTATTAGGACAAATTATGAAAATCACGAGGAAGAGAGAGGAGTTGATCAAAATTGGCTCCATCAACTCCATAACTGTCGACACCGACCAGAGAATCCAGAGGATACTTGAAAAACAAATCTATGATCTAGTCACCAAGGTATCACATGAAGAGGAGTTTGATGAGGTAATCATTAACCCAAAATATCCTCAGCAATGCATCAAGATCGGTAGAGAGATGCCAATGTGGTAATGGTCTAAAAGGCCAACAGAAAATGGAGAATGTGTGTTGATTACGCCGATCTCAATAAAGCGTGTCCCAAGGACTGCTACCCACTACCCCGAATCGATGCACTTGAAGATTCAACCGCAGGGTACGAGTTCTTAAGCTTCATGGACTCCTTTTCTGAATACCATCACATTAAAATGAGATCGAGCGACCAAGTACACACCTCGTTTCGGGCATCGGGGCTATATATTGTTACAATGTTATGCCTTTTGGCTTGAAGAATGCAGTGGCCATGATGTGCATAAATCATATTACTTTTTTAGCATGTTTTTAAGGAACAAATTAGGGCAAAATGGGAACCAAATCGAGCTTTATTGAATGATATTAACACATTTTCGCATAATTTGTGATTTTGGAAGTTTTAGGTGAAATGTGCAAGAAAATAGCAAATATTAGGGTAAAAAAGCAAATTTTGGAACTTCTGAGTTTAGGACGGGCATCCTGACCAAGTCAAACGGCCAGGACGGGCGTCCCGACTTGGTTAACGCACCGGGACGGGCGTCCCGAGCAGAGAGGTTGAGTCTCACATCGATTTTTGAAGAGAAAATCACTCCGGACACCTGCTATAAATACCTCAGGCCTTCCACAGTTGAAATGATCCCTCATCACTCGATCTGAGTCATTTAGTGACTTCAAGTGTACATTTCTACACTTGATATAAGTCATTCAGTGATCTCAGGTGCATCATTAGCACTCACACGAGTAGTTTAGCAATAAAAGAGTGTCTCGTCTTCTTTGCTTTCTGAGTGTTTATCTCAGAATCATAGAATTTGACTAGATAAGTGTTCGTTTTTTATATTCATAGAATACCTGTGATTTCGTTAGGAGTTCCTAAGAGGGCATTAGGTGAGCGAAGAGCTAGTCAATAGGGCATTGCTTAAGCCCAGGATGTAAGGTAAAGTAATTGCTACTAGTCTAAGGAAGCATTCTCCAACGGTTCTGTCGAACAGAATCAGGTCAAGCAACCCAGGGTATACAAGTAGTCGCTCAATCGGCGAACCTAATAAAGGATGAATACTTTATGGTGGTGGTCCCCTAGATCCTCTTTGTACATTCTGTGTTGTGTTCATCTAAATAACATTCTATGCTATGTTATATGTGTTTTGCATGTTGAAGTATAATCATTTTTTCGGAAAGGTCACCTGCTTAATTAAACATTATGACTAATTTATCTGCTTACTCTTTTAAACTAAATGAACGGTTATAGACAATTCCTAACCATGGTCTAATTAATAACCTGTTTAGTTTAACATGCCTTAAGTTAGGGTATAATATATTATGGTCTGCCCTATTAGGCAAAATAACTTATAGATCACCATGTTGGTTAAAGTAGCCTAATGAGGCTGAGTTTGTTCTTTTATGTCAGTGTTAGGGTGAGTGACATAAATTCTTGAGTGACACAGGTTTTCATGGATACCTTTAACTCGAACCGTGAGTAGGGCCGTCATTAAGGTGGGGCGGTTTATCAGGTAACTCAGATGTGGCACACAAGCAAGATACAATACATAATTGCATTCTAGACCAAGACTAGCTACACGATAGGTACTCTGCCTTAGGTTCTGATTGAGTAAGTGATAATAATAGATACTAAAAGTGACAATTAGTAAGACTCAGTCCTTAATTATTCATAATAGGTAAATAAATCCTGTCTTTTAGTGTATTGTTCGGAACACATCAGATTTTTGGCGTCATTGCCGGGAAAATATCATAAAATTTTAGGATTCCTGATCAAAATTCTAGAGGCTTATGATAGGTAACGATACCTTAGACAACATTCATTTTATTCTAGTTAATCAATCAAATTCCTGAACTATAGGGTTATCATAATTAATTAATTTTAGAAATTATCTAAAATTAAGAAATTTAGGATAATCAAATTTTAGAAAATAATTCTAAAACCTTACTAAGGAAATTTAAATTGCTTTCGAAATTTTTTTTTAAAAATCTAAAATTTGTTTTCTTGCTTCAATTTTCTTTGTTCTTTGTTTTGCTTCTATGGTCTTAAGGGAGATAATACCGCGGAAGTAACAACCTCTTCCCCTACTCACTTAGGGATAGAGCTAAAAGGTGGTTGGCACAGTTACCTACTAACTCAATCACAACTTGGGATGAGTTAAGTAAGGCCTTTTTGGAGGAATACTATTCCGCAACAAGAGTCCTAGAGTACCGCAAAGCTCTTTCCAGTTTTACTCAAGCTGCATATGAGACAGTAATCGAAGCCTGGGATAGATTCAAGGAACTCCTCAGACTATGCCCGCAACAAGGACTTACTGAACTCTGCTAATCCAACAATTCTATGGAGGTATGACAGAAATGGGCAAGCAAGTTCTTGATGGACTTAACCCTAGCGCAGTTTAAATGGACCCAATGAAGTAGATGCTAGAAACGCTATGGAGAGACTAAGAACAGCAAGAACTGGTGCACTAGTGGTCGCGCCAAGAGACAAACGGTCAATGCGACTAATGCCTCCACTGATGAGCAATTCGAGGCATTCAAAGCTAGTATCACTAGTCAACTGAATGCCTTCCAACAGGGAAAAAGCATTCAGCCAGTATATCAAATCTGCGAATTCTACCAAGGACCGCATATTGGTGGGGATTGTTATGGTAATGGAATACTGACTATTCCAGAAGAAATGGAACAAGTGGAAGCAGTTAACTCTGCCCCCATGGGAAATACCTACAACCCCAGCTGGAAGAATCATCCAAGATTTAGTTGGAGAAACAATTCCTGGAATGTCAACTTCCATAAAAGAACACTAGTGTGTTCTGAATTGATGTGCTAAAAACATATTTTATTACCATATATTGATTATGAATAATTAAGGATTGAGATTTACTAATTATCACTTTTAGCATTCATGGTTGTCACTTAATTTTCATGGTTATCACTTAATTAATCATAATCTAAGGCAGAGTACATATCGTGTAACTAGTCTATTGTAAAGTACCTACGATTTTAATTTAGAATTTATCGTACTCCTCGGGAAGTGGTAACGACTTAGTAGTAACTATCCTTTTACCCTAACTCTCATTTTATTACCTAGTTATGCAATCATTCATCAAAATCTTTGATGAGTTGGTGATCGTTACTACACAAGACTCGTGTTTATTTAGCATGCAAGAGTATTTCATAGACAAGTATTCTGATGTATGTTCTATTGTTCCTACATGTTGATTGACCTATCTTCGAATATTTTAGATATATCTTGGTCTAGAATGCAATTACATACTGTATCTTTCTTGTGTACCACATCTGAGTTATCTGATAAACCGCCACATCGCCATTGATGGCCCTACTCACGGTTTGAGCTAAAGGTATCCATGAAAGCCTGTGTCACTCAGGAAATCATGCCACTCGCCCTAACGCCGGCATAAACACCCGAACTCAGCCTCATTAGACTACTCTAACAAACATGGTGATCTATAAGTTATTTCACCTAATATGGCAGACCTTAATGCTTTTTCAAATCCTAAATTAAGGCCTGTTAAACTAGACAAGTTATGATTAGACTATGGTTAGGAATTATCTATAACCGTTCATCTAGTTTAAAAGTGCAAGTAGATATTCAGTTGTAATGTTTAATTAAGCAGGTGATCTTTTTGGAAAAATGACAACAACTTCAACATGCAAAATATATATGACCTATCATCATAATTTAATATTCAAATAGATATTTAGACAAACACAATACATAATATACAGAGAGGATCTAGGGAACCACCACCATAAAGTATTCACCCTTTATCAGGTCTGCCGACGGAGCGACTACTTGTATATCCTGGATTGCTTGACCTGACTCTGCTTGACAGAACCTTCGGAGAAGACTTCCTTAGCCTAGTAGCAATTGCTTTACCTTACATCCTGGGCTCAAGCAAAGCCCTATTGACTAGCTCTTCGGTCACCTAATGCCCTCTTATGATCTCCTAACGAAATCTTGGGTATTCTATGAATACCAAAAATGAACGCATCTAGTCGAATTCTAAGATTCTGAGATACACACTCAGAAAGCAAAGAAAATGAGACACTCTCGTATACTAAACTACTTGTGTGATACACCTGAGATCACTAAATGACTTGTATCGAGTGTAGAAATGTATACTTGAAGTCACTAAATGACTTAGATCGAGTGAAGAGGGATGATTTCAACTGAGGAAGGCATGGGATATTTATAGCAGGGAAACTGAGTATTTTTCTCTGTGAAATTCGATGTGGGATTCTGCCTGGGAGCTTGGGACGCCTGTCCCTAGTCCAGGAAGCCCGTCCCAAGTCTGTTGACCAGGTCAGGACCCCCGTCCTGGGTCTGGGATGCCCATCCCGGTGCTTTGACCAGGTCAGGAAGCTTGTCCCAAGTCCAAGACGCCCGTCCTGGTTGTTTGACTGGGTCGGGACGCCCGTCCTGAACTGAAAAGTTCCAAAAATCACGTTTTGCCTCAATATTTGCTATTTTCTTACACATTTCACCCGAAACTTCCAAAATTACAAATACTGCAAAATTGTGTTAATATCAATCAATGAAGAACGATTTATCTCCAATTTTGCCCTAATTTGTGCCTAAAAACATGCTAGAAAGATTATATGATTTATGCATATCAAACACCTCAGCAAGTACCTTATCCACAGAACCAACAAGTCGCTTTGCCTGCACCAATGAACTATATCGTTCCAGTCGACCCCATGCAAGAATTCTGATACATACTGAAAAGCATTGCTGACTCTAACAAAGAAATGATGGAGTCAAATAGAAAAGTCCAAGAAGCTCATGCAGAGAGAATTCAGCAAATGAGAATAGGCAGAAGCAGACTGAACAAACAGTCAGGAACACACAAGCTACCTTGCAAACTTTGGAGAGACAAATGGGACAGCTATCGACTCATCTATCTCACAGGTCGCAAGGAACACTGCCAAGCAACACTGAGACCAACCCACGGAATGAATGCAAGACCATTACTCTAAGATCTGGCAAAGTTCTATCTCCTTCTCCTTCAAAACCTTATGATCCTCTTATTCTTGTGCAGGAAACAGAAGAAAGCTCCTAAGAACCGACGCCGACGGAAGTCAAAACAGAAGTAGCAAGGAAACGGAAGAAGGAGTCCGTCCCTGAGTACCGACAGAGAGTACCTTACCCTACAAGACTTATGCAGAATAAAGATAAGGAGCAGTTTGAAATGTTTTTCAAATCTTTTAGTCATATTCTTGTTAATTTTCTTTTACTTGACGTTATTTCTTAACTGCCTAAATATGCTAAGTTTTTAAAAGATATTATTAGTAATAAAAGAAAATTTGACATGGACAAAGTGGTTCTTAATGAAGAATGCTCGGCAGTTCTACTGAACAAACTGCCTTCCAAACAGAAAGATCCAGGCTGCTTTACTTTGCCATGTACGATTGGAAATATCACTAATATGCATGCATTAGCAGACTTAGGAGCTAGCATCAATCTAATTCCATCTAGTTTATTTGATAAATTAGGATTACATTAATTGAAAATGATTATAATGTGCATACAACTTTGTTGACAGGACAGTTATGATTCCCAATGGAATAGTTGAAGACCTCTTAGTGAAGGTCGAAAATTTTGTTTTCCTTGTGGATTTTGTTGTCATGGACATGAATGGAGAAGGTGGTGTGCCTTTGATTCTAGGTCGACCTTTTCTAGCTACCTCAAAAGCATTGATAGATGTCAGTAATGGTCAAATCAAACTAAGGGTAGAAAATGAAGATATCACATTTGATCTAAATGAAACCCTTAAGTATCCCATGCATTTAGATGATATCTATTTTTGTGTGGATGCTATTGACCAGCTAATTGAAGTAAACATGACAGATCTATGCTCAACCTATCCAGTCATGAAAGAAGACTCTCTGGAATTGGAAAAAACTTATCTCAGTTTTTCCAATTACGAAATTAGCCCTGACAATTTCGCTGAGATAGGTACTCATGAGATGAAGAAAGAGCAAACATCATTTGAAGACCCACCAGACTTGGAGCTAAAGGAGTTGCCCACTCATCTATGCTATGAATTCCTAGATGACAATAGAAAACTTCCCATCATTCTTGTAGCTGATTTGACTGCAGAACAACAGAAGTTGACTGTGGACATGTTCAAAAAGTACAAGAGAGCCTTTGCATACAAAATTGCAGATATTCCAAGTATCAATCCAAGCTTTTGTTCGCATAAGATTCTTTTAGAAAATGAGTATAAGCCATGTGTACAACCTCAAAGGAGGTTGAATCCTAATGTGTATGATGTAGTTAAAAAGGAAGTAATCAAACTATTGGATGCTGGACTTATCTATCTTATCTCTGATAGTGAATGAGTAAGCCCGGTACAGGTGGTACCTAAGAAAGGTGGGATAATAGTTGTTAGAAATGAGAATAATGAACTAATTCCTACTGGAACTGTTACTGTTACTGGTCATCGTGTTTGCATTGATTATAGAAAATTAAACACTACTACATGAATATACCATTTCCCTCTTCCTTTTTTATTGACCAAATGTTAGAAAGGTTGTCTGGACATATGTTTTACTGTTTTCTTGATGGTTTTTCTGGATACTTTCAAATCCCAATTTCCCCGGAAGACCAGCATAAAACTACTTTCACATGCCCTTTTGGAACATTTGGATATAGAAGAATGCCTTTTGGTTTGTGTAACCTGCTACTTTCTAATGTTGTATGACTGCTATTTTTGAAGACATGTTAGGAGAATCTATGGAAGTATTCATGGATGATTTTTAAGTTTTTGTAAATTCATTTGGGGGTTGTCTAAAGAACTTGGAATCAATGGTAAAACGTTGTATAAAATCAAATTTAGTTCTAAACTGGGAAAAATGCCATTTCATGGTGAAAGAGGGAATTGTGTTAGGACATAAGATCTCACAGCAAGGTATGGAAGTAGATAAAGCCAAGATTGAAATTATTTCAAAACTACCTCCACCTAACTCTGTGAGAGCCATTAGAAGTTTTTTGGGACACGCTGGCTTTTACCGCAGGTTTATAAAAGATTTTTCTCTAATAGCCAGACCGTTAACCAATTTACTTAGTAAGGATGTTCCTTTTGCTTTTGATGAAAATTTTTTAAAAGCTTTTAACAAACTTAAGGAACTTTTGACTACTACACCCATCATGACATTACCTGATTGGAGTTTTTTGTTTGAATTAATGTGTGATGCTAGTGATTATGCAGTAGAAGTTGTTTTAGGACAGAGACATGATAAGAAATTCCATGTAATATACTACGCTAGTAAAACCTTGACTGATGCTCAGGAAAATTACACTACCACAGAGAAGGAATTACTAGTAGTATACGCGTTTGACAAATTTCGATCTTATCTAGTCTTATCTAAAACAATAGTTTATACTAATCACTCTGCATTAAAATACTTGTTCAATAAAACCGATGCAAAACCAAGACTTATTAGATAGGTTTTATTGCTACAAGAATTCGACATACAAATCAGGGATAAGAATGGGGCAGAAAACCTAGCTGCAGAACACCTAGCTACAGATCACCTGTCAAGGTTAGAAAATCCTGCAGTAGAAGCTATAGATGAATCGGTCATATCAGATAAATTTCTGGATGAGAACTTATGTGCTTTGTCTGCTATTTGCTCTTCCCCATGGTTTGCTGATATTGCTAATTATTTGGTAGCTCAGACTCTTCTCAGTGATATCACTGCTCAGCAAAGAAGGAAGTTCTTTGTTGAGCTGAAATATTACTATTGGGAAGACCTTTTTCTGTTTCAAATATGTGCAGATCAGATGATCAGGAGATGCGTCTCTCAAGAAGAAGGTTTCCAAATCCTGGAACATTGTCACTACGGAACCGCTGGTGGTCATTTAGCTACAACTAATACCGCCAGGAAGGTATTAGAAGCAGGCTTCTACTGGCCCACAATGTTCAAAGATGCTGCAACATATGTAAGGTCCTGTGATGCCTACCAGAGAGCAGGGAACATATCTTCTTGAGACGGTCTACCCCAACAGGTAATTCAAAGTGTAGAAATATTCGACATATGGGATATAGACTTCATGTGTCCATTTCCTTCTTCCTATGGTAATAAGTATATCATAGTAGCCGTGGAATATTTTTGAAAATGGCCTAAGGCACAGGCATTACCTACTAATGATGCTAGAGTTGTGTGTAGGTTTCTTAGACAGTTATTCTCTAGATTTGGATGTCCCAAAGCCCTCATCAGTGACCGGGGTACACATTTTTTCAACTCTCAAATGCAAAAAGTACTCCAGCAATATGGAGTTCAGCATCGCCTTTCCACAGCATACCACCCACAAACCAATGGGCAGGTTGAGGTAACCAATAGAGGAATAAAACGAATGTTAGAAAAGACTGTAGGTGTTAACCGTAAGGATTTTGCTGTAAAACTCGATGATGCTTATCAGCCTTTCGTACGGCATATAGAACCTCTACAGGATTTTCACCTTACATATTGGTCTATGGAAAAGCATGTCATTTGCCTATTGAAATTGAACATAGAGCATATTGGGTAGTACAAAAATGCAATCTAGATAATACCTTGACTAAGGAAAATAGGATTTTACAACTCAACGAATTGGATGAATGGAGGCTCAAAGCCTATGAAAATTCACATCAATTCAAGATGACAAGTAAACTCTGACATGACAGGCGACTCAGATCCCAGAAGAATTTCGAACTAGGAGATAAAGTGCTTTTATACAATTCTCGTTTAAAATTGTTTCTAGGGAAGTTGCGAAGCTATTGGTCAGGCCCGTTCACTATCATAGAAGTGTCGCCCTTTGGTGCATGTGTCATAATGGATTCTGACGGCACTACTCAAAAAGTGAACGGGCAACGCTTAAAACTCTATAAAGAGCCACTCGACCAGTCCGAGCAGATTGTTGAATTTTCATAATAAGGGAGTTTAATTTTCTTTTCTCTTTCTGTTTCTTTTTATGTTTTTCATTTGTTTTATTTTGTTCTTGTTATTTCTTTGACATTACTATTTTTTGTTTTATTTTTTCAAATATGTGGGGGGTGATAGGATATGCATGAACACTGAGGACAGTGTGAACCTTAAGTGTGGGGTAGTGCACAGTGCACTCACATATATTTGCATATTTTTCTATATTTTCACCAAAATTGCACCCTTCCAAAAAAATTTCAAAAATTTTCACTCTTTCAAACTTCAAATTCAGTATTGATTAATTGGAGAACTGCTTATGTCTGTGATATATGTTCAGTAGAATGTTGTGACTATTAGGAAACAAATTGATCACTTTACTGAATTCATCAATTAAGAGTAGGGAATTCCTGACTTTCTTGAGCACAACTAGGCTTGGATTAGAAAAATCAACACAATATCTTTTCAAACTTAAATTAAATAGTACTAGACCGGTCAAGAATATGTTAGCAACCTGAATGACTAGACGGTATTCTGAGCTAAAAGTGTCATAGCTTAAAAGTAAAATAGGGGTAGTTTGCAAGCGTCCTTTGCTACTCGAGCACCCCTTCTTAAGGGAATTTAATACATGATGCCCTAAGGTAGTGTAGATCTGGGAGTCATCAGAGTGGGGCTCGATACCTGGGTAGTTAAAGTTGATGTGTGAAAGCAAACACAAAAATACCCCATAAATCAATTTAAACATACACATAGTGTATCAGTTTTATTGAAAATCAAAAACTGGAGAGTATTGACACCAAAGCTCAGAACCTGGAAGGCCGTTTATTTTGCTGTTACATTTTAAAATCGGTCGAATTATTATTTAGTAACAGTCTAGGAAAGTTTATTATGAGTTGACAATCTAATCTAAACCAGTTCACACACTACACCTCAGGAAATCCTTATGACTAAGCGAAGAGCTCAGTCAGGTTATTAAGCTGTTTCAGCTACATGGTCATGACACTCTTACGGATGTTTGAGATCTTTACATAGCAACTCGATCAATGCATGTCTGTTTTCTAAATCATCTGACCCAGTGAGGAATTTTGCTAAAAACATTGATAAGACCCTTTGCGTGATTGCACCTATGGTTAACACTCATTATATATGTCATATAGACTTTGGTTGAGGACAAGCAAAAAGCTAAGTGTGGGGTTATATGATGTGCATAAATCATATAACTTTTTTAGCATGTTTTTAGGCACAAATTAGGGCAAAATGGGAACCAAATCAAGCTTTATTAAATGATATTAACACATATTCTCATAATTTATGATTTTGGAAGTTTCATGTGAAATGTGCAAGAAAACAACAAATATTGGGGTAAAAATGAGAATTTTGGAACTTCTGAGTTCGGGACGGGCGTCTCGACCAAGTCAAACTGCTGGGACGGGCATCCCGACCCGGTCAAAGCACCGGGACGCCTTCAATGCACCAGGAAGGGCGTCCTGAGCATCGAAGTTGAGTCCCACATCGATTTTTTAAGAGAAAATCACCCCGGACACCTGCTATACATACCTCAGGCTCTCCACAGTTGAAATGATCCCTCATCACTCGATTTGAGTCATTTAGTGACTTCAATTGTACATTTCTACACTCGATATAAGTCATTCAGTGATCTCAGGTGTATCATCAGCACTCACACAAGTAGTTTAGCAATAAAAGAGTGTCTCGTCTTCTTTGCTTTCTGAGTGTTTATCTCAGAATCATAGAATTCGACTAGACAAGTGTTCGTTTTTGGTAGTCATAGAATACCCGAGATTTTGTTAGGAGATCCTAAGAGGGCATTAGGTAAGCGAAGAGCTACTCAACAGGGCATTGCTTAAGCCCAGGATGTAAGGTAAAGCAATTGCTACTAGTCTAAGGAAGCGTTCTCCAACGGTTCTGTCGAACAGAGTCTGGTCGAGCAACCTAGAGTATACAAGTAGTCGCTCCGTCGGAAGACTTGATAAATGGTGAATACTTTAGGGTGCTGGTCCCCTAGATCCTCTCTGTATATTCTGTGTTGTGTTCGTCTAAATAACAATTTGAATGTCAAATTATGATTGCTATGTTATATGTGTTTTGCATGTTGAAGTATAAGCATTTTTCCAGAAAGGTCACCTGCTTAATTAAACATTATGACTGATTTATCTGCTTGCTTGATAACTCTACTATAGTAGAGTTATTTGCACATATTTTGCCTATTTTCTAGCTTGATTTGCATAATTTGTCTCTTGATTTTAGGTTAAATACTTTAATTTGCACAATTCCCTTTCCAAATTTAATTCTATCAATTTAATGCCAAAATACACGATTTATTGGATAAAATTCCACATTTTATTGAAATTGAATTTTGACTTTCTTTGACTTTAAGTTTATTGCAGCACTTTGGAAAATAATGGAATTTTGTGGATCAATTTATTAAGGGTAAAAGAGGAATTTTGCTAGATGAAAATTGGTGAAAGAAATTGGAGATTTGGAGAACAATTGACCGATTGAGGAACACTTTGGAAAAGAATGGAATTTTGTGGATCAATTTATTAAGGGTAAAAGAGGAATTTTGCTAGCTGAAAATTGGTGAAAGAAATTGGAGATTTGGAGAACAAATGACCCATTGAGGAGTGTATCATCGGAAGAAATTGGAAATCAATTGGATTTGTTTATGGGAAATTAAAGGAATTGGAAATTTTATCTTTTATATATATATATATATATATATATATATATATATATATATATATATGTGCACACGGTAAGTATCCCGCTGGATAAAAAGACAAAATGAAGGTGGAAATCAATTGAAAATTAAAGGAATTGTTGTCTTTTATATATATATATATATATATTTTTTTTTTTTTTTTTTTTTTGTGTGTACACGGTAAGCTGGACAAAAAGACAGAAAAATGGGTAGAGGGAAATTTATTAAGCTGAAATTATATATATATATATATATATATATATATATATATATACAAAAGACCAGCTGGACAAAAGAGACAAATGATTCGGGTGAAATCTTGCGAAATTAAAGGAACAATTCTGGATTTTATTCTAATAAAATCCTGAAATTTCTACATCAAGAGTAAACAACAAAAAGATTTATAGACAACTCGAGGTTTTTGGGAAAATTCTGGAGAAGAGCTGAGTCATTCGGGAGAAAAGGAATGAAAGAATATTTTCTGATTTTAGTTTAAAAAGTTTTTGTTTGTTTACAGTGTATACGTATGAATTTTATCTACCTATCATATCAAAACTCACCCACACTCTATATATATATATATAGTTACAAATTCACCGTTAGTAATATCTCAATAATATCTAATCGTTAATAATATCTCAATAATATCTCTTTCACGTCCCCTCAATTCGAACTCGGTCTTACTACAACAGTTAACTTTCCTCTAAGTCTTGTGAAGAATTGCAAACCTAAAGCCTTGGTAAGAATATCTGCATGTTGGTCAATTGAATGAACATAATTAACCTGCATCTCTCCTCTGGCCACCTTTTCTCTAATGAAATGAAAATCAAGCTTAATGTGCTTAGTTCTTGCATGTAGAATTGGATTTGCAGATAAGTAGATAGCACTTTGATTGTCTATCCATACTTGAGGAACTCTAGTATGCTCTATGTTCAATTCACTAAGAAGATACCTGATCCAAGTGATTTCAGCAGTGGCTAGCCCAAGACTTCTATACTCAGCCTCTGTGCTTGATCTTGATACACTTTGTTGCTTCTTGCTAGACCAAGAAACTAAATTCCTTCCTATGTAAACACAGTAGCCAGTAACAGACTTTCTATCATCCAAATTAGTAGCCCAATCACTGTCTGAAAAGGCTGTCACATTTAAATCCTTGGACCTGCTAAAATTCAGACCATAGTCTAATGTTCCAACCAGATATCTCAGTATCCTTTTAACAGCTTTGAGATGAGGTTCTAATGGATTTGCCATGTACTGACTCACTTTGTTGACAGCAAAACTAATATCAGGTCTTGTGATAGTAGCATAATGAAGTCCCCCAACAATGCTCCTGTACATTTGTGGATTCTGAATTGGATCTCCATTATATCTAGACAGATGTGGACTTCTGATCATAGGTGTAGAATTTGACTTTGCTTGTAGCATATTTGCTCTATCCAGCAGCTTCTTTATATACTGCTTTTGGCAAAGATGATACCCTTCCGGGGTTTTATTTACTTCAATTCCTAGAAAGTGGTGAACATTTCCCAAATCCTTCAATGTAAAATATTTCTTCAACCATTCAATAAATTTCTATATTGCCTGATCATTATTCCCAGTAACCAATATATCATCCACATATATCAAAACAAAGATCTTTATTCCATTCTTATTGAACATGAAGAGAGAATTATCAGCCTTTGAGCTTATGAACTCCAGTGATGATAGAGTTTCTCTTACCTTTGTGAACCATGCTCTAGCAGCTTACTTTAAACCATAGATAGCTTTATGCAACTTGCATACATAACCTTCCTTCTTCTCAAAACCTCTTGGTTGACACATGTAAATCTACTCTGAAAGTTCTCCATTCAAGAAAGCATTTGAAACATCCAACTGCTTCACATTCCAACAGTAGTTAAGAGCAATTGAAAATATGATTCTTATTGTGGTTGGTTTAACTACTGGAGAAAAGGTCTCATGAAAGTCAAAACCTGCTGTTTAAGTAAATCATTGTGCCACCAACCTAGCTTTATGCCTCTCAACACTGCCATCTACCTTTGTTTTCACTTTAAAAACCCATTTGTTGCCAACTACATGTGCACCCTTAGGAAGTGGAACAAGTGTCCAGGTTTTGTTCTTAATAAGAGCATCATATTCTTCTTTCATTGCTTTTCTCCAAACAGGATTCATTAAAGCATCCTCTACCTTTTTAGGCTCTTCATTTTCAACCAAAATGGTTGACATCACCTTAGGCTTGTATATTCCTGCTTTACCCCTGGTAACCATGGGATGTTGGTTCACTGTAATAGGTCTTTCTTCTTGAGCATACTGAGGTGACTGATCTGGTAAGATGTGTTCTGGACTCATAATGGGTAAATCTATTCTCAGGGGAATAGTGTCATAACTTTCTGATGAAGAGGATAAACTCTTACTGGAATGAGGTGTTTCAAACTGATTATCTCCTTTTGTATCTTCATTCTCCACAAATGTTGATGACAAATTTGGAAAACTCATCACAGTAGGCTCCAATGATGTGAATACAGAACCAGCATGTTCTTTTCTTTGCATCTCAGAATAATCTTTCTTGGAGAAGGGAAAAACACTTTCTTCAAAAACTACATGCCTTGAGATAATTACTTTTCCTGTTGACAGAAGAATCTTATATCCCTTATACTGAGAGCTATGTCCAATAAACACTCCTGCAACAGCCCTAAATTCCAGTTTATGATCATTATAAGGTCTAACATGAGGATATGCTAGACAACCAAAAACCTTTAGGGCATAATAGGCTGGCTTTTGCTTTGTAAATTTCTCATAAGGAGATACATATTGAATGGATCTTGTTGGCAGTCTATTGATCAAATACACAGCTGTGGTGAAAGCATCATCCCAATATTTCAAAGGCATACAAGATTGAGCCAGTAAAGCCAAACCAATCTCCACAACATGTCTGTGCTTTCTCTCAGCACATCCATTTTTTTCAGGTGTATAAGGGCATGAGATCCTCTGTATGATTCCATTTTCCTTGAAAAAATTATTTAAGGGCTTATACTCAGTACCTCCATCACTTTGCACCATCTTTATCTTTGTTTGAAATTGTGTTTGCACCAGACTATGAAAGTGAATAAAGGTACTAGCTACTTCTAACTTCAACTTCAACAGATATATCCAAGTGTGTTTAGTGTAATCATCTATGTAAGTCACATAATACTTGCATCCATTTACAGATTGTAAAGGAGCTGGACCCCATAGATCAGTGTGCACTAAATCAAAAGCTGCATTAGTTTGAGTTTCAGAATTTCCAAAAGGCAACTTATGACTTTTAGCGAGAATACAAGGATGACAAATTTTTTAATCATGATCTCTATTATCAAATGGAATCTTACAATCTCTCAAAGCCCTCTTAACAATTTCATAACTACAATGACCAAATCTCTTGTGCCATAAACTGACATCCAAGTTATTACAAATAGAAACATTAAAACCATAAGGCTGATCTTGAAGGATTGCTTCCTTATTTCCAGAATCTCCATGATGAACCAAGTGAAATCTGTAGAGACCATCCTTAAGCATTCCTCTGAGAAGGACCTGATGAGTAGCTTGATCCTTTACAAGACAGATCAAAGGATGAAACTCAAAGAACACATCATTGTCAAGGACAAATTTTGAAATACTTATGAGATTCTTAGTTATACTAGGCACATGTAACAAGTCCTTAAGTTGAAATAATTTATCAGTTTGACTAGAATGAAGGGTGGTGTTACCTATGTGACTGATATTCTCACTTTGCCCATTTCCTAACTGCAGCTTGTTGGATCCATTATATTCTGATGCAGAAGTCATATTATTGAGCTCACTGGTGACATGTGTGGAAGCTCCAGAGTCTGGATACCACCATCCTTCATTATTTGAAAGGTTGCTATTAGGGATATGCACCATGTTTAGTGAATGATTCTTGTTCTGATAGTTCTCCACAACACCACCTGCACTATTCTGACTATTGTTTGATGTGCCATAACTTTGATCATATCTATGCCAACATCTGTCAGCACTATGTCATGGAACATGACAAACTTGGCACACAACCTTTGAGCCTTGTGACCTGCCACCTCTTCCTCTAAAGGCACCTCTTCTTCCTCTGCCTCTTGAACCATATCCTTGACCATTGAAATTTCTCCTTTGATTGTTATCATGAGCCACGAAGTTCACAGTAGGCTGAGAACCATCAGTATTTATTGCTCCAGTACCACTCATACTGCTAGAAGATTCCAACCTAGTTTCAAAGCTTAACAACAGTGCTTGAATATCACTCAAGGTAAAAGAATTAATGCTAGCAGTAACTGTGACCACCACTGGATCATATTCAGGACCTAAACCAGCTAAAATGTGCATTATATGATCATTTTGATTTACAAGATTTCTAGTAGTTGCAAGTAAATCGCAGCACATCTTGATTTTTGCCAATTACTCAGTCATACTTAAGTTACCCTTTCTTGTAGTTTGCAGCTGCAACTTGTATTGTAAGGTCTTTGCCTTGGATTGGCTTGCGAAATTTTTCTCAAGGGCACTCCAAATCTCAGAAGAGGTATTCAAGCCAATAATCAAAGGCAAAACATTTTCTGACAGTGATGAAAGAATCCAAGAAGCCAAGATCTGATCTTGACGATTCCACAAAATAAAAGATGAATTAATGGTCTGAATTTGAGTGTTACCTGGAATATATTTGTCTGGAGGTGGTGTTTCAGAGGTCAGGTAATCTTCAAGGCCATAGCCTTTAAGAGCAGTAAGAATCTGCATTTTCCACACCAAGAAATTTCCTTCAACTAGCTTTACAGAAACCAGTTGACTCTGGGGATAGATAAGTTGGATCTTGACTCCATCTATGGTTGTAGATGGAGCTGTGTAAGCTGAGGTTGCATCGTTTGTCATATCTTTAAAGAAAAAAGAATATCAGATTCATTAATGGCTCTGATACCATGAAAGAATATTTTCTAATTTCGAAGAATATTTTCTGATTTCAGTTTAAAAAGTTTTTGTTTGTTTACAATGTATACGTATGAATTTTATCTACGTATCATATCAAAAATCACCCACACTCTATATATATATATATAGTTACAAATCCACCGTTAGTAATATCTCAATAATATCTCTTTCAAGGAATCAAATGCAGTAGTATAAATAGAGGAGAACCGAGAGCAAGTTGAAGCAAGCAAAAAAAGAAAAAATAAAGAGAGTCGGGTGGCAAAACAAAGTGTAGAGCGTAGAATAGAAATTAACTCTCTAACTTCTTAGAGAGAACCCGAGAGAAGAGAAGAAAGAATTTTCTGTGGAATTTGTGGGCTGAGCAGAGAAGAAGTTTCGGCATCAATTTGAAGAGGAAATCAAGTGGGTGGTTTTATTAAAGCGATTTGGGCAGCAGAGTTAGCTAAGAGATTAGTAATTCTCTACTCATTTCTTCATTCTATCTACTTTAGTTAATGAATTTGTATTTTTGTTTTGAATATGAATTTGAGGAGCAATTGGGTTGATTAAAATTGATTTGGGTAGATTGCTCACTAAGAGATTAGGAGTGTATTTACTCATTTCTTCATCTCAATTATTTTGTGATTTCCAGTTTATACAATGGCATTCTAGTCTGATTTTTCCTGTCACTTAGTTGAGTACAAACAATATATAATTGTATGAATATTGATGAACTTGCTTTAATTGTTGATTTGGTTTTTATGATCAATACTTGTATGGGGCATATGTGACCTACTAATTTAATTACTTAAAAGTTAATGTCATTTGTGGTTACGACTATCAAATTGCACATTGAATTAGTATCTATCATTCGAGAGATAGTGAACTAATTGACAAGATAATTGAATGACATTAGTTTGGGCAGCAAGGGATTGCGTTCAAATCAGTGGGGAGACAGAGATGTCCTCCGCCTAATGTTTCTTTAGATCACGATACGTTGTACTCCATGAGACGATGGTATTTGTGCTTTGAACTAGTACGTTGCATAATCCTGTAGCATTGATCTGAAATCTGGAAATACTTTATGGCTTGTTCTTATTCACATCTAGTTTATACTTAGCACTTTATACTCACGTTTCTGCAGCATTTTATTATATATACTCTCTCAAGGTTTTCTCTAGTAGGTTAACATCTAGCATTTAGTTTAGATTTATTTTCAGTAGATTTAGACAACATCCTTCACCATTATTTTGTTTGGTTTGGATAACCATTTGCACAATCACGTTTGCATCCTAATTGGCATACTTAGTCCCCGTGGGATCGATAATCTTGTACTTAGGTACATATATTACTTGTTGACCGGTGTATACTTGCACTTGTTAAGATTGCGTTGATTTTCTAATCATTACAATTTTCTTTGATAATCTTGTACTTAGGTACATATATTACTTGTTAGGATATTTGCGAATTTTAAGTACAATTAATTAGTAGTGTATTTTTTAAACATAGGAGGACTCAGCAGGATTGTCTTTTGTTGTCCTTCTCCTACACAAAGAATGAAACAAATAAGGAATGTAGTGGGTTTGTTCCCGGTATGTGATAGTTGAAAGATTTGATAAAGAAATTATTTTCAATAAAAAAAGTTAAAGAAAAATTTTAAATTTCCAACTTTAGAGATGTCTAGAAATTCCCCCGTTTCTATTCAATCTCAACACCAATATATACAGATTAAGAGAAGAATCTAGAAGATATCAATCTAGTATCCATCTCTTAACGCCTTCCTATATTAGATTATACTACACCTAATTACAGGACATTACCTAAATAATATAAGGTTGCTGATATGCTAAAGATATTCGGTTGGTATGCTAAATATATGCTATTGATATGCTAAAGATATTCTGTTGATATGCGAAATATATGTTATTGATATGCTAAAGATATTCTGTTGATATGCTAAATATATGCTGCTGATATGCTAATAGATATGCAATACCCCTAAGTTGGAGCATGTGGATTGATACGCGAAAATCGTATCACATTTTTAGCATATTTTTATGTATGTTTTAATGTGAAATCAGAGTAAATTGACATTAATTGTTTATTATTTACTTGATTTCACGGTTTTTATGATTTTGGAAGTGTCAGGTGAAAAGTAGACGAAAACAGCAAATTTTGGGGCAAAAACGCAATTTTTGGAAATGTTGACTCGGTCAAAGGTCCGGGACGGGCGTCCCGAACCCGGGACGGGCGTCCCGACCCTGGTCAACGAATCAGGACGGGCGTCCCGAACCGCCAGAAGCTGTCCCACATCGAATTTTTTGGAATTTTTCACTCCAGAAAGCTGCTATAAATACCCCAGGCCTCCAACAGTTGAAATCATTCCTCTCCACTCGATCTGAGTTATTCAGAGACTTCCAGTGTACAATTCTCGAGTACACAAGTCACTGAGAGACTCGGGTTTCAGTTTCAGTTTTCTTTCTTTCTTTAGTGTTTCGTTTTCTTAGATTCTGAGAAATAGTCTCAGATCTTAGGCTTCGATAGATAGGTTCGTTTTTGGTATTCATAGAATACCGGGATTTCGTTAGGAGATCCTAAGAGAGAGATAGGGTGCGTGTTCTTAGTCAGATTAGGGCAATTTGCTTAAGCTCGGGATGTAAGGTAAAGCAATTGCTACTAGGTCTGAGGAGCGTTCTCCGAAGGCTCTGCCGAGCAGAGTAGGATCGAGCAGTCAGGCATACAGGAGCTGCAGCGCCGGCTGGACCTGCATAGAGTGGTGATTACTTTATGACAGTGGGTCCCCTAGACGAGGTTCTGTATGTTTACGAATTGTTTTATCTAAATATTAATTTGAATATCAGATTACGATTCTTATGAATATCTGTTTTATATGTTGAAGTTCTTATGATTTTCCGGAAATGGCCACCTGCTTAAATATTCATTATGTCTGCATGTCTATTGCCGTTCTTTTAAACTGAAATTAGGGTTATAGACAATTCCTAACCACGGTCTATTCATAACCTGTTTAGTTTAACAGACATCAATTAGTATTGGTGTCTGCCATACTAGATAAAATAATCTACGGAACACCCTGTTGGTTGAATAGTCTAGGTAGGCTGAGTAGAGTGTTATGCCGGCGGTTATGAGGCGAGCAGCATGATACCGAAGTGACATAGGGTACCGTTCATTGCTGACTTTAGTCCGAGCCGTGAGTAGGGCCGTTACCCTTAACGATGGGGCGGTAGCGTAGAAACTCAGATGTGGTAGCCTTTAGACATAGAACATAGTTGCAATCCAGGCCAAGACATGTCTAAAATACTCGAATATAGGTCAATCAACATATAGGAACAGTATAACATAGAATCAGGACTCATCTATAAAACACTTTTAGGATTAATTAGACTTAAACCTAGTGGAGAATGGATCACCCTCTCATCAAAGTATTTGATGAAGATTGCATAACTGGATCATAAGATAGGAGTTAGGATAAAAGGCTAGTTACTACTAAGCCGTTGCCACTTCCCTGGGAGTACGATATTTAACTTAATAAAATCGTAGATACTTTCCAACAGACTAGCTACACGATAGGTACTCTGCCTTAGGTTCTGATTGATTAAGTGACAACAATTGAATGCTAAAGTGACAGTTAGTAAGACTCAGTCCTTAATTACTCATAATCGATATAGGGTAAAATAACACCTATTTAGTACGTCGGTCGGAATTCCCATCAGATTTTTGGCGCCGTTGCTGGGGAAATATCATAATGAATTTAGGATTATTGGCCACAATTCTAGAGACTTATGATAGGTAACGGTAGTAACCTAGACTTTTGATTAACACTTATGTTATACCAGTTAGGCAATCACTTTCCTGAATATAGGATTATCATAATTAATTAATTTTAGATGTTATCTGAAATTAAGACATTTAGGATAATCAAATTTTAGAAAATTATTCTAAAACCATATTGAGGAAATTTACATGCTTTCTAAATACATTCAAAATCCATAAAAATGTTTTTCTTGCTTTCTCATTTCACTTTCCTATTTTTTTTGTTATTTGGTATTGCTAACCAGACTTTGCACTCAGAGATGAAAAGAACAAGAGCAGCTGCTAACCAGGCAAAGAAAACCGAAAACCCTGATACTCCAGGGCCGAAGAAGACAAAGCCAGAGGGCCCCTCTAGGCCTGCACCAGAAGTACCCCGAGGGACTCTTCCTTCACAACCAGTGGAAGTAAACTCAAGCCCTGATGCCAGTGAACTAGTGAGACGATTCTTGAACACCCGTGAGCATAGTCCCACGGAAGAAGATCCTTCTGAGGATACCTTCCCTCCTAGAGAGGAACCCCAGAGATCTCCAAATCTCCCTCCTGCCCAGAGTTCCTATAAATCCACCCCCTACTGACCAAACACAAAATTCACCAACCTCGCCTGCATACACCCCAACACCTAATGAGCGCACCCTTCATCTGCAGGAAGTACTAATGGTTATTATTCAATGTTGTCCACGCAGATAGATACGTTGAATCAAAGGGTGTATGAAATGGACCAAGGCATTGCCAGCAGATTGTGTCATTTAGACCAACTCAGTCTGAATATCACAGCTAACGTAGACCGTCTCAGAGCCACGGTCAATTCCCAGGAGAATCAAGGTGCACAACTCCTCCGGGAGATGGCTGATTTACGCAGTGAGCAAGGCAGGCAGAGGGAGGAGATGAGAGCAATACGCATAGAAATGCGAAGCATTCGAACATAACTACAAGAGATCAGAGATAGAAATCGTTAAAAAGGAATTAAAAAAAACAAAAAACAAATAAATTTTCGGAATTAGCACGTGTCCCGAGGCAACCCGGGACGGGCGTCCCGATTCTGGACGGGCGTCCAGCGGGACGGGAGTCCTGCCTCCGGGACGGGCGTCCCGAAGGCCGCCCCTTCTATAAAATTTCAATTTTTTCATTTTTCCCTCAAAATTCACTTCCAAAAATCCACCTCTCTCAAATAACTCTCTCTCTTTTCCTTTGGCAAACTTTTCAAATTTAAAATTTCAAATGTCCCTCCAAAATTTAAATTTTAAATTTCCTTCCAAATTCGAATTTCCCTCCAGAATTCGAATTTCCCGCCAAAAATTTCAAAATCTTTCCCTAGCCTAATTTGATCCTTCTGAATTCAAATTCACCTCCAGAATTAATTCGAATCTTCCTTCCTACTAAACTCCCAAAATCTCTCGAACACTTTCAAACCAAATGGCTGCCAAACGTGCTCGTACCTCTCCACCATGACAGTCACCTCAGTGGCACATCCTTTTATGCTCTTTCCCTCCAGCACAGCATATCAGGAGAATGTCACGGATTCATCGGGCGCACGATATTGACGGGCAGAACGCTGGATTGGGCAGCAGTACAGACACTGGGAGTAGAGACGGAGATCAGACGCATACTCGACGTACCACCTTACAGTCGAGTATTCATCGTCACAGAGCCCACGTACCTAGAGCTGGTATGTGAGTTCTATGCGTCCTTTGCATGCCATCAGGAGCAGATCACATTCCGCTTAGGCGGAATGGAGATCGATCGATGAGCATGGCCGAGTTCGGCGTCGCCATGGGTATCTGGCAGAGAGATGAGCTGGATACGCCCGCATACACCACAGCAGTGCGAGACTTCACGACTGCGGACGTCCCCGCTGCTTGGGCTCAGATTTGTATGACGGGTGCCCCATACCAGCACGGTTCCTCGAAAGCCACAGGTATCTATCCTACTCTCGTTACCTGCACGCTATCATTGCACATACACTGTCAGGACGAAGGACGGCTCCCGGAACTGTCACCCAGATGGAGACATTCCTTCTGGCCAACATGCATATGGGATCCACAGTAGAGATGGCTCGACTTATCACGGTCATCATGCGAGGTTTGCTACGGACACTCGGAAACAGTGTCTGGGGCTCGGACCATCATCACCAGGATAGCCCACCACCTGGAGCTAGATATCGAGAGCTCGGAGCTTACTCTGGTCGCCCCGACCACCGTTCCCACTGATTTACCATCCTACGGAACATGGGAATGGTTGTCCGAGATGTGAGCGGCCGCTACACCATCCACACAGAGCAGCCAGGACAGGCCTCGGCATCAGAAGCAGCTCCACCGCCTATCCCTCCATCCGAGACGTTCGTGCCACGTACTGCCTTCGAACGACACATGTCGCACGGATTGGCAGAACTATCGGCACGATACAGTCGAGACATGGACCGGATTGACAGACGGCTGGCCATGATGGATGACAGAGTTGACAGACGACTGGCGGTGATGGATGACAGGATCGCCATTATCACCAGTAGGATTGAGGAGATACATCAGCAGACTTCCCGAGTAGCGGAGAACTTCGAGTTTGACTTGACAACCTTAGGTCCACTGGACGATGATCCGCCGGGTTCCTAGTCTCTCTCTCCTTCTTTCCTTTCCTTTCTTTTCTTTTGCTGTTGTTTTTCTTGTTCTATGTGTAACATGTCTGGGCTGTATGACTATGAATCTATGTAAAAATTTGATTTATATGACATACAGCTTTTGCATCATTTTATCTTTTGCCTTTTGTGTTTTATTTCTTGTTTTCAAATAAGTGTGGGGTAATTGATATGAATGAACACTGAGGACAGTGCCAGACTTAAGTGTGGGGTAGCAGTGCACGGTGCACTGTAGCAGTTTGAAAAAATTTTGCATGCTTTTGCTTGTTTTCCCCGTATTTTCACAACCTCCCAAAATTTTTCAAAATTTTTCCGTCTTTCAGACTTCTAAATGCAGTATGCTTGGTTAAACAATTGCTTATGTCTATGATATGTAGGTAGTATGTTATGGTTAGTAGGAAATAATTGATGACTATTGCTGAACTAATTGATTAGGAATAGGGAATTCCTGATAACTGAGCACAACTTTGTCTGGATTAGAGACCTCAACCAATTACCTATTCGAGACTTAACTAGATAAAATTAGACCAGTTGTGGATATATTGGCAGTTAGAATGACTAGATGAGACTCTGAGCTAAAAGTGAAAAGAACTTAAGGAAGTTAATTACAATAGGGTAGTTTGCCAGCGGCCTTCGCTACTCGAGCACCACTCCTTCGGGGAACTTAAAGCCTGATGCCCTAAGGTCGTGTAGATCTGGGAGTCATCGGAGTGGGACTCGCTACATGGGTAGTTGAAGTTGACGTGTTCTAAGCAGACTCGAAATACCCTGAATCCATAAAGAAAATAACTAAGTGCTAAAACATTAAAAATCTTATCACCAAAGCTCAGAACTCAGAAAGTTATCTGTTGTCAGTGTGTCTAGCGATAGGTCGAAGTATTATCTGGTAGCAGTTAAGATAAGAGTTCATTGTGTTGACTATCTGGTCTAGACTAGTACACACACTACACATCAGGAAGACCCTGTGACTAAGAAAAAAGTCCAACCTAGTTGTTGATCTGTTTTCTGCCTAATCATAACAAACTACTAGAGACATTTGAGACCTTGTCATAGCAACCTAACCAATCAGACCTGTGTTAAGAATTGTCTGAAGAATTTGTGGAATAAAAACATGACTAGGAATTTAAGTGACTGCACTACGGTTTAGATTCACTAACTCCATGTAGACTTTGCTTGAGGACAAGCAAAAAGCTAAGTGTGGGGTTATCTGATACGCGAAAATCGTATCACATTTTTAGCATGTTTTTATGTATGTTTTAATGTGAAATCAGAGTAAATTGACATTAATTGTTTATTATTTACTTGATTTCACGGTTTTTTGATTTTGGAAGTGTCAGGTGAAAAGTAGACGAAAACACAAATTTTGGGGCAAAAACGCAATTTTTGGAAATGTTGACTCGGTCAAAGGTCCGGGACGGGCGTCCCGAACCCGGGACGGGCGTCCCGACCCTGGTCAACGAATCAGGACGGGCGTCCCGAACCGCCAGAAGCTGTCCCACATCGAATTTTTTGGAATTTTTCACTCCAGAAAGCTGCTATAAATACCCCAGGCCTCCAACAGTTGAAATCATTCCTCTCCACTCGATCTGAGTTATTCAGAGACTTCCAGTGTACAATTCTCGAGTACACAAGTCACTGAGAGACTCGGGTTTCAGTTTCAGTTTTCTTTCTTTCTTTAGTGTTTCGTTTTCTTAGATTCTGAGAAATAGTCTCAGATCTTAGGCTTCGATAGATAGGTTCGTTTTTGGTATTCATAGAATACCGGGATTTCGTTAGGAGATCCTAAGAGAGAGATAGGGTGCGTGTTCTTAGTCAGATTAGGGCAATTTGCTTAAGCTCGGGATGTAAGGTAAAGCAATTGCTACTAGGTCTGAGGAGCGTTCTCCGAAGGCTCTGCCGAGCAGAGTAGGATCGAGCAGTCAGGAGCATACAGGAGCTGCAGCGCCGGCTGGACCTGCATAGAGTGGTGATTACTTTATGACAGTGGGTCCCCTAGACGAGGTTCTGTATGTTTACGAATTGTTTTATCTAAATATTAATTTGAATATCAGATTACGATTCTTATGAATATCTGTTTTATATGTTGAAGTTCTTATGATTTTCCGGAAATGGCCACCTGCTTAAATATTCATTATGTCTGCATGTCTATTGCCGTTCTTTTAAACTGAAATTAGGGTTATAGACAATTCCTAACCACGGTCTATTCATAACCTGTTTAGTTTAACAGACATCAATTAGTATTGGTGTCTGCCATACTAGATAAAATAATCTACGGAACACCCTGTTGGTTGAAAGTAGTCTAGGTAGGCTGAGTAGAGTGTTATGCCGGCGGTTATGAGGCGAGCAGCATGATACCGAAGTGACATAGGGTACCGTTCATTGCTGACTTTAGTCCGAGCCGTGAGTAGGGCCGTTACCCTTAACGATGGGGCGGTAGCGTAGAAACTCAGATGTGGTAGCCTTTAGACATAGAACATAGTTGCAATCCAGGCCAAGACATGTCTAAAATACTCGAATATAGGTCAATCAACATATAGGAACAGTATAACATAGAATCAGGACTCATCTATAAAACACTTTTAGGATTAATTAGACTTAAACCTAGTGGAGAATGGATCACCCTCTCATCAAAGTATTTGATGAAGATTGCATAACTGGATCATAAGATAGGAGTTAGGATAAAAGGCTAGTTACTACTAAGCCGTTGCCACTTCCCTGGGAGTACGATATTTAACTTAATAAAATCGTAGATACTTTCCAACAGACTAGCTACACGATAGGTACTCTGCCTTAGGTTCTGATTGATTAAGTGACAACAATTGAATGCTAAAGTGACAGTTAGTAAGACTCAGTCCTTAATTACTCATAATCGATATAGGGTAAAATAACACCTATTTAGTACGTCGGTCGGAATTCCCATCATGGATTGCATATTCCCAACTTGCGAAGAAATTGATCAAAATGCTGCTTCGCCAATGATTTGGTAAAGATATCAACTAACTGAACATGAGTAGAAACATAACTAGGAGCGATGATGCCTTTGACAAGTTCATCACAAAGAAAATGACAGTCAACTCTGGGTTAGCAAAAATGTTTAAAGCAGCTTGGCTATTACAATAGAGCTGTATGGACGAGAATGAGCAGCACCTAGACATAATAACCGTCTCTTTAACCATTTGAGCTCACAAACAGTAGATGCCATAGATTGATATTCTGCCTTTGCTGACGAACGAGACACTGTGTTGTTTCTTTGTCTTCCATGAGATGGGAGAAGAACCAAGTAAAATGAACCAATCAGTAAGAGATCGACGAGTTAAAGAGCAACCTGCCCAGTCAGAATCACACCAAGCATGGAGTTGCAGGTCACAATCAGCACGTAACAAAATTCCTTATCCTGGATTTCCTTTCAAATAATGTACCACGCAAAGTGCTGCATCCCAATGCTCCTGCACTGGTTGTTGCATAAATTGTGCAAGCATATGAACATTGCAAGAAAGCTCAGGTCTAGTAACAGATAGATAAATCAAATGTCCCACTAACCGACGATACGTCTCTGGATCAAAGAGAGGTTGACCCTTAGCCAAAGGAAGATTATGATTTTGATTTAATGGAAAGCTGACAGGTTTGGCACCCAACAAGCCTACTTCAGAAATTATATCCAGAGCATATTTGCGTGACACAGAAAAATACCCGTGTTATTTCGTGCCACCTCAATCCCCAAAAAATATTTTAAAACACCAAGATCCTTCATATGAAAACATTTACTCAAATAAGTCTTGAAGTGCTGAATTGTAGTAGCATCATTACCCGAAATGATAAGATCATCCACATATACCAACACATGGAGCTTAAGGCTATCTCAATGGAACGAAAATAGAGAATAATCTGAATAGGATTGTTGAAAACCATACCGTTTCAAAGCACCAGTTAGCTTGGCAAACCAACAACTGGGTGATTGTCTTAGTCCATACAAGGATTTTCGGAGTCGACAAACTTTCCAATGAGTTTCGAACTGAAATCCAAGAGGCAACTTCATATAGACCTCGTCCTCAAGATCCCCATGTAAAAAAACATTATGAGTATCCATCTGATGCAATTCCCAATTCATGGTTGCTGCAACTGCAAGAAAAGTACGAACAATCACTATTTTTGCAACTGGTGCAAAAGTTTCCATATAGTCCAATCCTTCAACCTAATTATTCCCAGAAATCACCAGACGGGCTTTAAACCTCTCAATTGTCCCATCAACATTGAATTTGATTTTATAAAACCACTTACATCCAATGGTTTTCTTCCTAGGAGGCAGTGATTCTAAGGTCCATGTGCCATTATTTTCAAGTGCTTGTATTTCATTCTCCATGGCATTTCGCCATCTTTCATCTTTCATAGCCTCAACAAAAGTTTGAGGTTCGGTTCCTACAGTAATAGCTGCCAAAAAAATTGTGATGATAGAAAGAAAATTTATCACAGTTTACATAGTGAGTAAAAGGATATGGCGTACCTAAGTGCAATTTGGGAAGATGAACTAGGAGAGGGACTCAACTTATAAATAGTATTTGTGACAAAATCACGCAAGCGGATTGATGGCAATTTTTTTCGATGTCCACGACCTAATAACTCATCGTCTAGAATAACATTGTTGCCCCTCCCCCCCCCCCCCCCCCCCCACTTCATTAACAAGTAATAAGAAAATCCATGTTGCTCGCAGAATAATCATAAACAACAGTTAAAAAAATATCTAGCTCCACAAAAAGAAGGGGTTCGATACGACCCCCACAAATCACAATGAATCAATTGAAATATCTCCAAAGTTTTATCACAGCTAACAGGAAAACATTCTCTTGTTTGTTTTGCTCTTAAACACACATCACATGTTTTATTTCTAACACTACCATAATCAATATGAGGTATCAACTCTATAACCTTATAGGAAGAATGTCCTAGTCGCTTGTGCCATAAATTAGGTGAATTATTTTTACTAGCCTTCATAGCAGCTGCAACCACCTTTGCTTGAATAAAATAGAGTTCCTCTCGTTGCTCACTCGCACCAATCACCATCTTCGTAGTGTGGTCCTGTACAGTACAAAATTTTTCAGTGAATTGAGTCACACAATTTGAATCATGATGCAATTGTGATACAGAAATTAGACTGCATAACAAGCTTGGCACATAATGAACATTATTTAATTGAAGTATGTTGTTAAGCACAACTTTTCCCTCCTTTGTAGGAGAAGTTTGCTTCACATTTGGAAGCCCCACGGGACATTCCACTAAATCTCGAACATCTTGCAAACATTCCAAGCAACCTGTCATGTGATGAGAAGCACCAGAGTCAACTATCCATTGTGTGGACAAATAATTACCAGTTAATTTTTCATTTAATTCAATATTTGCAACATTGAGAACCTTTCTTAGTGATTCCCATTGATAACTACTGAGTCCAGGAAAAGTTGTCTTATCCATGGTGCAAAGTCTCCGCTGAGTCGGCCGTGACTCAGCCGAGTTGTCTTTGTCCCGGAGCTCATCGAAACAAAGATACGAACAAAACTCGAGATCATGTCAACTCGGCCAGAATTGCTCATAAATTGGTCTGAATCGGTTTGATTCGGTTTGACTCAGTAAGGATTACGACTCAGTCACCATTGAAGAAGAAGAAGAAGAAAGAGGAGGAGGAGGAAAGAGAAGGAGGGAAAAGAAAAAGAAATGGCACGAAAATTAAAAAGTTTTATTTATATTGAGAAGTATAAAAATATCCTGTATTGACGTGGAATGAAAGATTCGACGTGTCCGTCCACCGAGCATATCGGAACCCACAACTCGGCTAAACAAGGCACCGAAGTCCGCGATTTCGCCTTTCAGGCAACCTACTTCGCCAATATCCTGACTACCAGATTCTTCTGGAATATTCCTCGAAGAATATCTTTTGACCAATAGTTTATCTTAACATTACTCGGTTAAAACTATCTCACAAATATCCCTATAATAGTGGGATATTTCAGAATCTGATAACTATCAGATTCTTCATTACGTACTTATTTCTCAGGGTTGTTTATTCCTATAAATACCCCCTCGTGAGGATTAAAGGTAAGGCCAGATAACTCAACAAACTCTCTGTCAAATTCACATATCTCTCTAGTCAGATATTCAGAGTACTGACTTAATCTTCGGAGGGTTCATCGGAGATCCCTCACCCTCCGCTTTGAACCTCTGTTTTGCAGATATTCACGGAGGAATTCTTCATCAAAGTACCAACGAAATAACCACCTAGGCAGAGATATTTTGATAGAGACTCTCAAACGACGCCGGTTAATCAACATGTGGCGTTAGACCAATTTTCGCCGAATCAATTTGGTTCCGTTACCGAAAACGAAAATTTTTTTGTCTCTCTCTCCTCATAACAGAAAATGTTAGGACGATCCGGCGAACATGGATATCAACTTGATACCACGTTCCCCATATTTCACCACGAGACCACCGTGGCAAGCAAACACACCAGGGGCCGAAACGCTCCCTACAGGAAGACACATCGCTCTATCAGCGAAGTAGACGAGAGTCAACCATCGAGCAAACAGTCAAGGGAAAGAAGCCGCCACGACAGACACCGCTCGAAGAGAAACAGGCACGAGCGAAGTCCGGAGCAGGCGCGAAGAGGCCACACTAAGAAGAATCACTCAGCGAATACGGGCCCATTCGGCCCATACACAAAGTGGATTCACTCTATAATCCCGAACCCGACACTAGAGATTCCCCAATTCATCTTATATTCTGGACAGAGCAAACCTCAAGAGCATGTTTATCGATACAAGTCCGCAATGGGCCTGGTGACAAATGACGAGACTGTCATGTGCCGAGCCTTTCCCGGCACACTATCCGACAAAGCCCTAACCTGGTTCACTTCACTAAAGCCAGGAACCATCGACTCTTGACAGACTCTCAAGAAATTATTTCTAGACAAATTCAGCACTGCCGGAACGATACTCAAAACAAGGGGAGACCTCGCCAACATCAAACAGAGAGAAGACGAGACCCTCTTTGCCTATCTGGAGCACTTCAAGAAAAAGTACGATGAAATCGAAGAGATCAGTCAAGACACGGTGATTACTTGCTTCGAAAGTGGATTCCGATCGAGGATGCTATACATCGAACTTCAACTCCGAAAGCTTGAAACCACCGGCGAAATGTTTAATTTGGCACACAAGGTCGCCTTAGCCGAGGGAAGTGCTCAGTCGAGCTCTCACTCCGATTGTACATACCAATCTAGCCCACACTCCCATACAGAAACTTCACGTATGACCGAGACAACAATAAGTGACAGCGATGCCTCAATTTGAAACCAATAGAAGAAGTTAGCATCACCGGAGAAATTTTTCAAGGAGTTTTTTCTGACGATTTCGTAAGTAATAATGCCTCAATTACAGATAAAAAAAAATATAATAATAAAAAAAATTATGAAGATGTACGAATTGGTTTTACTTTGAGGTAAGGGACATCATTTATGCCAACTGCTTTCATCGTGATTCTAACATCATGGGTTCCTAAATTAAAAAAAAAATCAAATGGAATCATTTCACTACAAATCAAGAGTGATAATCTCATCACTGTTCCAGTAGACTAAAAGTGAATCCTCGTTCAAGTCACCTTCTGAGATACCTACAGTTTCATCAAAAGTTTTATCCAAGGCATCTGCTAAACTGGCTTTTGATAAACCCTGCTGGCAAACTCTTTTGTAAGAAGAGTACCCAGCGGCTCTAACACCATCTGAGATCATCTCCTTTAGAGATTCACTGCATCATCCTCCGGCAGAAACCGAGCACGGAGAGCCCAAATACTTCCCAGCCGCTTGGCTTCCTTTTTCCTCGGGTGGACCATTAGCTGAGGTATTACAACCAAGCAACATGTGTGGCGGCTCGAATCCAGCCTCTCCTTATGCAACTAATACAGATTCAATTAGTCCTCCGGCAACCGCCGTTTCATCACCATCCGGAGTTCTTGAAAGAGCATTGTTCTCTCAATCTGATGGCAGCGTCTGTAATAGCCCCACCATTGCAGTTTTTGCCTCTCCACAAGAGGTAGTTTTATTCCAGTGGTTTAGTTAAAATCTTGGACGGCTTTTTTTCCCCTTAATTATGTGCTCTTCATTATCTCCAAAAAACAGTTGAGAAAATCCATGATTACGGAAGACAACAATGGCGCAATTTTTTAGTTGATGGGTTTTTAACTCATTGTGGATGGAATTCGATAATGGAATGTATAAAGTGTTGTAAACCAATGATATGTTTTCCTCTGCTCACTAATCAATTAACTAATCGTAAATTAGTGGTTAATGATTGGAAGATTGGGATAAATCGTTGTGATAAGGAAACCATGGCTAAGGAAGAAGTTGCCGACAAAATCGAACGTTTGATGAATCAAAAAACATTGCAACATTTCAGAAATACAATTGAACAAAAGAAGAAGATAATGGAGAATGCAGTTCTCCGGAAGGTTCATCGGCAAACAATTTGAATGAATTCATCCAAAATGTGAAGCTACAAATTCAGAAGCTTTCATCACTTGGGAAAATTTATGATTACCACTAAGTTAATCTCGTGGTTCCGAAGTACCAAGTTAAACTTGGGAAAATTATGTAGATTGCCACTGAGTTAATCTCGTGGTTCTGAAGTCTCGGAGTTACTCATCGAATCCATGTTCACTTCGAGCCAACCTCGAAATTGGATTATTCAAGGAATCCATGTTTACTTCGAGCTCACCTCGAAATTGGATTTCACGGAATCCATGTCTACTTCGAGCCAACCTCAAAATTGGATTTCAATTATTCAGGGAGTCCATACTCACTTCGAGCCCACCTCGAAATTGGACTTCAGTTATTCAGGAAATTCATCCTCACTTCGAGCTAACCTCGAAATTGGATTTCAATTATTCAGGGAGTCCATACTCACTTCGAGTCCACCTCGAAATTGGACTTCAGTTATTGAGGAAATCCATCCTCACTTCGAGCTAACCTCGAAATTAGACTTCACAAAATCCATGCTTACTTCGAGCCCACCTCGAAATTGGATTTCAGTTATTCATGGAATTCATCATCACTTCGAGCCAACCTGGAAATTGGATTCCGGAGTTAATCATGGAACTTGCGAATTTCAGAGTCAGTCATACAATCTACGCTTACTTCGAGTTAATGACCAGACAAACAGCCCGAAAAATAATGGATTTTTAGTTACGTCGAAGTAAAAGAAAGTCACTCTTCCACTTCGACGAGGGGCCACTAAGAAGTATAAAAATATCCTGTATTGACGTGGAATGAAAGATCCGACGTGTCCGTCCACCGAGCATATCGGAACCCACAACTCCGCTAAACAAGGCACCGAAGTCCACGATTTCGCCTCTCAGGCAACCTACTTCGCCAATATCCTGACTACCAGATTATTCTGGAACATTTCTCGAAGAATATCTTTTGACCAACAGTTTATCTTAACATTACTCGGTTAAAAGTATCTCACAAATATCCCTATAATAGTGGGATATTTCAGAATCTGATAACTATCAGATTCTTCATTACGTACTTATTTCTCAGGGTTGTTTATTCCTATAAATACCCCCTCGTGAGGATTAAAGATAAGGCCAGATAACTCAACAAACTCTCTGTCAAATTCACATATCTCTCTAGTTAGATATTCAGAGCACTGACTTAATCTTCGGAGGGTTCATCGGAGATCCCTCACCCTCTACTTTGAACCTCTGTTTTGCAGATATTCGCGGATGAATTCTTCATCAAAGTACCAACGAAATAACCACATAGGCAGAGATATTTTGATAAAGACTCTCAAACGACGCCGGTTAATCAACACGTGACGTCAGACCAATTTTCTTCGAATCAATATATATATAATATTATACAATATTCAATATTTTAATATATATATTAATATTATGCACAATTATTGAGAAAAAGTAATATTTATTATATTGTATTTATGCACAATTATAGTGTATTATATTAGTTTGGTCTTTAACAACCCTTCTGACTATATTATTTTATTTAGTAAATATAATGATATTAAATATTATATTGAATGATAATTCAAAAATTTTTAAAATAAAAATATTATATTTTAAAATTTTTTTAATTTTTGAAATCTTTATAATATAATATTAAAATAATTATAATTTGTCAATTACTAAAAAAAGCGAGCAATTGTAAAAAAAACTTTTTAAAACAAGTTTTATCAATTACTAAACAAAAATTGGTAATTGCTAAAAAAAATAATTGAAAGTATTTAAAATTTTGAACTCTATATATTTAGTCTTTAAAAATATTTTTTAAATTATTTTTATGATTTAGAATGTCTCAATTAAAAGATATTGGATGAAAACATGCTTGTAAGTGGCAATCGAAAAAAAATTCAATGTAATTATTGTGGTAAAGTGGCACATGGTGGTATCATCTAGCTCATGTAATTGGACAGATAGAACCATGCCCAAAAGTCTCAAATAAGGTGAAACAAATGATAAAAATCAATTGAATCAAGGAAAATATGAACGAGTATCTTTGAAAAAAAAAAGAAACATTTCTTAATAGTATTAACAAATCTAGGAATGTAAATACATGAAGTGGATGATGATATTGATGATGATGAATTGAATTTCAACAAGGAAGAATTGAAACAAGCAAGGAAAGAGAGTAGATACATGACTTACATGGAAGAGCAAAGAGGTAAAAATAAAAATTTTTATTTGACTTTTTTTTAAAACATAAATTTATTATATTTTATTCTAATTAATTTTACCTAATAAATATATACAGGAAATGCAGGTAGTAGTTCTTCAAAAGAGAAAGAATTACCTAGTCGTGGTCTTGATCCATTTTTATTTCCTTCGGAACAAAAGTCATTTAAACAAATGTTTTCAAAAGACAATTCAAAAAGAGTTGGTAAAGCCATTTCAAAATTCTCTCTCTTTAATGCAGCGAACAATGGACTATATTTTGATGAAATAGCAAAAGCAGGACCAGGAGTTAAAGGTACTGCATAGTATCAAATTGATGGCCTTTTTTCGATGAAGAGATAAATGATCTTGAGAATTATATAAGTTCTTTTAAAATGAAGTGACCTACTAAAGGATGCACACTAATGTGTGATGGTTGGAGTACACGCACAAAATATCGAATCATTAATTTTATTATATATTCTGATAGAAATATGATATTTCATAGTTCAGTAGATTGTACAAATAAGAAAAAAACTATTTAGTTTGTCTTTTCATTAATGGATAAAGTAGTTGATGAGATTGGTGAAGAAAATATAGTTCTCATTGTTACTGATAATGAATCTAGTATGAAAGCTATTGGGGAAATGTTAATGCAGAAGAGGAAACATTTGTTTTGGTCTCCTTGTGCTGCTTATTGCATAGATCTTATGTTGGAGGATATTGGTGACATCAGTAAGATAAAAGCCAAAATTGAGGATGCAAAAAGAATAACAAGTTTTATCTATAACAGTGATAAAGTAGTCGATCTAATGAAATAATATGCCAATGGTAGAGATTTATTGAGGTCTGGTATCACTAGATTTGCTACTGTATTCATTGCTTTAGAAATTCTTGTTAGATATTGTGTGGAGCTAAAAAGAATGTACACAGCTGAAGAGTATTCAGAATTTAATAACACTTCCAAAAGAAAGACTGAGGCAAAAAAGGTGAAATATTTGATACTATCAGAATCTTTTTGGAAAAAATAAAAAATATTTTTGCAATAATGAAGCCTCTTGTTCGAGTTAGAAAGTTGTTGATCAAGATAAAAAAATCACTTTATCTGTTATATATTAGGCAATGGATAGAGCAAAGATGGCAATCAAAGAAACAGTGAAAGGTTACAAAAAGTATTGGGATGTCATTGATAATAGATGGTACAAGCAACTACACAAAGACTTGCATGCTGGTGGTAATACTTAGATTATATTTTTGTTTAATTTAAAATCTAGTTCAAATATTATCGTACAATATATAGATATTAACACATTGTTATTTTGCAGCATATTGTTTAAATCTATTGCTTCAATATTCGAATACATGTTAATACAATACAGAGGAAGTTCGAAAGGTTTGAAAATTGTCATCAAGAGGCTTGAACCAGATATTGAAGTGCAAGTGAGGGCTATTAATGAGGTAAGACATAATATATATATATATATATATTAAAATTCAATATTACTAGTTATTATTTTTCTAGAAAAAAGTTGATTTTTTTTTATTCAAATCAAAATATTTATTGAAAAAAGAGGAGAGTTTGGAAGTCATTTGGCACAAACATCAGTATAAAAATCACTTCCAGGTTTGAAATTATATTGATTATAATTTAATATAGTTACTTAAAATGATAAACACTTACTATTTCTTTAATAAATTGTAGTTGATTGGTGAAGTAATTATGGTAAGGATGCACCAAATCTTAAAAAAAATTGCCATAAAAGTTTTGAGTCAAACATGCTCATCTTCTGGCTATGAAAGAAATTGAAGTACTACAATATTGAGATTCGAATGAGAAATTTGAAATGTCATAATCATGATAGTGATTATTATAACTCAATTGATTTGAATCACATATTTCGTGATAATGATATATTGGGAGAATAGATTAGAGAAATTGATCCATCAACTATGACAAATGATTTAAATTGGTTAGATGAGCATGTATCCAGTGAAGTTAGAAGTCAATGCAACCATGAAAATGATAATATACAGTTTTCAAATTTATTTTAGCAAATTTATTTTAGGTACAGAGAATATTACAGTTTTCATATTTATTTTAGCAAATTTATTTTAGGTACAGAGAATATTGCAGTTTCCAAATTTATTTCAGGAAGGGAAAAGGTAATTGGAGATTCTTCAAAACAAAGAGATAAGGGTAAGAGACAATTGTCATGTGATCATGATTGTGGTGGTAATGGAGATAGTATCTGGAACAATCAAAACGATGCTGGAATGAAATAGACACAATGAAATGATGATTATTATCCAACTCGAGATACAAATCATAATTATTGTCCAAGAATAGAAACACAACGTAATTTTTTAAATAGTTTGATGATTGAATGGAGTGATGATGGTGATAATGATACTTAAATGTCAAGAAGGTTATATTCTATTAATTTGTAAAACAAACAAAATTTTGAATTATTTGATTTGCTTTTTATTTAAGACTTGAAATATTGATTTATTTTAATTAGACATTATATATTTTTATTAAATATATTATTTTATAATTATTTTATTAAAATTTTGATATTATTATATATTTTTAAACTATTAATTATTATTAAAATTATTGTATTATATATATATATATAATATTTAAGTATTATTTTTAATAAATACCTATGACGTCTCAGTCATAAGTGATGGTGTTTAAGCAACGATAATAATTTATTTTTAAAAATATATATTTAAATATTTTTTTTAAATTAAATATTTAAATTTCGTATGAGCCAATACAATAACCGAGTCACCGAATACCAATGTAGACAAGTGGTCACCGAGACGGATGACCGATACAGAAACTTTGAACCATGGTCTTATCCAAATATGAAACTCAAACATTGCCCGTTGCTTCTGATATTACAACCTGCATTGCATTTGCCTTCACTCCTCCACGTCCTTTGTTCCTAAAATTTGTGGAGAATTGCCCTCCTTTATTTCGTCCACCTCCTCATCCAGCCCCTTTGGGACGATCTCCCCACCATCCAGTATATCCAATCAGTTCAAAACAACTATCAGATTGATGTTCGGGCGATTGCAGTTACTATTGATAACTCTACGAAAGTAGTGTTATTTGCATAGAATTCCAATTATATTTTTGCTTTAAATAATATAATATTTGCTGAAATACTGTGTGAATATATGATTTTATGAAATATCTTGTATTTGTTCGGGTCTAAGTTAATTTTGCATTATTTGCTTAAAAATTCTTATATTTGAATATTTTTGGTATAATGTTAACTTTGCTATAAAAAGACTGACTGTTTGTAGATGTCTTAAATGAATTAAGTTCAGAATCTGAAGATAAAAGTACACTATAAATGCTGGAGCTTTGAAGATATCTCAGTAATGCTGCAATTATGGTTCAAGGGCAGTATTGTTAGTATGTAAAAGGAGCTTAAGTGAAGGAATATTCTGAATAAAAGAAGTCAAGTGATAAAATCAAGAAGCTGGAAAGATTTGAAAGAGATATTTACCGAGGCATAACTACCTACAACTAATTCAGTTAAGTACTACTCTCAAATAAAATGCAAGTAAATGAAAAAGATAAAAAATGCAATCAAGAATGCCTGAAGAGATATCAAGAACTTAAGAAAAGATTTACTGAAAAGATGGATGAAAGGATCAAGCAACTACACAAAAATATCATCTCGGACATAACTGCACAAGTTAAAGTGCAGTCTTATAAATACTTGTGTATGTTGTCTTGTTAAAGTTGTAATTGTAGAGTTGAGTATTGAATATTAGAATTTTTACAGTTTTTACATCTAGAGAAATAAGATTCATTCTCTAATATCTCTAGATGCTAACATAGATTAGGATAAGAAATTTTGAGAGAGAAGATTAAAGATCAAAGTTTAGGAAGATCATTTGAGTTTCAAAGCAATTCAAGAAGATCACCATTGTTGGCAACAAGAGTAAAGATTAGATAGTGATTAAACCGTGGTTTCGAAGATTTAAGCTAATTCTATTGGAGGTCTCCCGGGAATTGATGTGGTTTCTTCTCGTTTCTTCAACTATAAATTTTTGTTTCTCTTGTAAGCTCATCTTGTAAAATCTTCAATCAATGTGATTATGAAATTGAAACCTATTCTGGATATATACTATACATGTAATAAGAAGTAAATCATTTAGATTTAGTATGCAAATTGTTCTCTAAAACTGAATATTAACCTATGTAGTGATTGATAGTTCCTTAATAGTTGTCATAGGTCTTTGCGCTATTTTAAGTGGATGTATTCAGGCTTAATTTGAGTCTTAAACTGAACTTTCGATTAGGTTTTTTACTCTTGCTAGGTTTATAGGTTTTGAATTATCGTGACTTAGCTACTCGTTGCAGTTTGTTTGGATATTGTTCCGAATTATTGTATTGCTGCAACATTGCTTTATTGCAGTCTTGGTTAACAATTGCACCACTGATTTTCTTGATTTCCTATTGATCCATTATAGATAGCATTGGTTAGTTTTCCTTTGTTCTTGAGACTTAGTCTAAACTCTTATGTTTTCTTCCAACTTAGATTTTTTTATGTCTTAGATTAGATTCTTTTTCACCCATTATTTGTTTTGGAGATAAACTGAACGCATAATCAACTTTTGGAACCTACTTCTACTTTAGTCCCTATGGGAACGATATCTAGTACTTTTGTACTTATTATTACTTGTGACACGTGTATACTTGCACAGTAGTTTTCCTTAAAAAGATTATAATAAACACTGCACTTAAGGACCGGACAACTACATGTCACATTCTTGTCCTTTCCCTCACCATGGCCTCGAGGTTTTGATCCAGCCTGTATTGCAAAACTCATAACTTCACCACGTTCTTCTTTACCTCAAGCAATGGTTATAGCACGTTCCTCTTGCACTAGAATTGAATAAACTCTATTCAAACTTGGCAAAGGATCTTGTGCCAATATATTAGTTCTCACTGTTCCATACAGATTTTCATCAAGTCCCATGAGAAATTGGTGAACTTTTTCTTCTTCACGCAATTTTTCCCAAGAAGATTCAAGTTTGCACCTGCGTACACCACACTTGCACGTTGGAATCTGTTCATAATTAGTTAATTCTTTCCATACTTTCTTTAGCTTCCCATAATAGGAAACTATGCTCAACCCCTTTTGTTTGCAATCTGCAAGCTCGAATTTCAGTTGTTGTATGCATGGGCCATTGGCTACTGCAAAGCGTTCTTGTATGTCTTCCTAAAGATCTTGTGCCACCTCCATATGTGAGATGGTTGAACGCAGTGAAGGCTCGATTGTATGCATAATCCATGAGACCAATAATGAATTATTAGTCCACCAATCTTCAAGATCTGGCAATTCCTCATCAAGTCGCTTGATTGTTCCATAACAAAGCCAAATTTCTTCCTCGTTCTCAGTGCAGTCCAAAGAGAACAAGCCCATTCATCATAATTCTCTCCCTTCAATTGAATCTGTGTTATTAGACTTCCAGGATTATCACTAGAGGTAATATTATATGGGGAAATAGTTTTCCTCTAAATCATTTTAGTATTTTTGTCATTTCCAACCATGGCTCTAATACCATGTCACAAAATCAATTTAGATATGTCTTAAAATTCTCTCGTTTTTTTTCAATGTCAACACCCATATATTAGAATAAGATAAGAATCTAGAACATATCAATTTAGGATCCATTCCTTAACACCTTTCTATATTAGATTATGATACACCTAAATTAGGACATTACCAACACAATATAAGGCAATCATGTATACAATTGATATGCTAAAGATATTCTATTGATATACTATATATATTATGCTGATATGCTAAATATATGCTACTAATATACTAAAGATATTCTGCTGATATGTTAAATATATGTTACTGACATGCTAATAAATATGCTAATAGTTTCTCAAATATAATTATAAAAATAAGATCCAATGATGTGCATAAATCATATCACTTTTTAGCATGTTTTTAGGCACAAATTAGGGCAAAATTGTAGATAAATCGTTCTTAATTGATTGATATTAATACAATTTTGCAGTTTTTGTGATTTTTGAAGTTTCAGGCGAAATATGCAAGAAAATGGTAAATATTGGGGCAAAAATGTATTTTTCGGAAGTTCGTGGATCAGGACTGGCGTCCCAAGGTCAGGACGGGCGTCCCGACCCGGTCAAAGACTCGGGATGGGCATCCCGGACTCGGGACAGGCATCCCGATCCCTTGCACTGTATCCCACATTGATTTCTGCATCAAAAATTACTCAGCTTACCTGCTATAAATACCCTAGGCCTTCCTCAGTTAAAATGATCCCTCTCCATTTGATCTGAGTCATTTAGTGACTTCAAGTATACATTTTCCTACTATATACAACTCATTTAGTGATATCAAGTGTTTTCTTTCAATTAGTTTAGTATACGAGTTTCTCGTGTTCTTTGCTTTCTGAGAGTCTGTCTCAGAATCTTAGAATACGACTAGATACGGTTCATTTTTTATATTCATAGAATACCCGGGATTTCGTTAGGAGATCCTAAGAGGGCATTAGGTGAGTGAAGAGCTAGTCAACAGGGCTTTGCTTAAGCCCGGGACGTAAGGTAAAGCAATATAGAACCAAGATATATCTAAAATACTCGAAGATAGGTCAGTCAACATGTAGAAACAATATAACATACATTAGAACACTTGTCTATAAAATACTCTTGCATGCTTAACGAACTTGAATCTTGTGTAGAAAGGATCACCCTCTCATTAAAGATATTGATGAATGATTGCATAACTAAATAATAAAATGAGAGTTAGGGTAAAAGGATAGTTGCTACTAAGTGGTTACCACTTCCCTGGGAATACGATAAATTCTTTAATTAAAATCGTAGATACTTTCCAACAGACTAGCTACATCATAGGTACTCTTCCTTAGGATTCTGATTGATTAAGTGACAACATAGATACAAAATGTGACAATTAGTAAATTTCAGTCTTTAATTATTCATAATCGATATAGGGTAAATAAAACTTATTTTTAGCATATCAATCGAAAACTCATCATCCAATAAATAGAAATTTAAAATTAATTTAACAAATTTATTGTTATATATCTATAAAAAGTGGTTCCCCATTGCTCCCAGGCATGAGCATCTGGCAGCCTGTCCCCAAAAATGTAATAAAATTTCGTTTTCATTTGCATTCTTTTTATTCTAAAAGATGAAAAAATTTTAACAACTCCCGCCCGCCAATTGGAAATATTTTTATTTTACTTCTCCCTCTTCCTTTATATCCCACCAATTTATTCTTTGTTTCCTCAATCAAAAACTCAAAAACAACAAAATTTAGGAACCAAAAAGATGGGTAAAAAATTAAGTGAAATTTTAAACCATAAATTATCCCTCCATCTCCAAAATCTTCAAGAACCAACAACATTACTTACCCATTCTTACAAATAGCTTCAGTCCCCAATGAGAAAAACACAACCATTTCCTCCCCAAACCAAATCTCCTTTACTCCCCCCAGATTGAAACACAGCAAAGAAAAAAAAAAAAAAAAATGGAGGCAGATTTATCCTATAATGAATTAGTTACTGATAACAAGGAGAACATCCCACCAAATTCCTCCTCCCTTGAGGAAATCTTCCTTCAAGATTGCAAGTTAGTTGGATCTAATGGTGGTAGAAAGTTTAAGAGAAAATTCAAAAGGCCACTGACAGATATCACAAATTCGTTGGTCATCGTCGGCCAATCAGATCTGGGCTTACATTCCTCTGCCGCTTTGAATTGTAGAAAGCGGAAAGCGTCGGAAGCAGCTTCTGCTTCTCCTCACCACATCGACATTGATTGGAAGCATAAGAATTCATCCAAGATGTTGAGGAAAGGGTTCAGATAGATTTTTAAGTGTTTCTTTTTATTTTTTTATTCTTTTGTAGATAATGAGTATAGGGAGAGGGTACTGAATCAGATGTTTCTTGCCCTTTGTTCATACTGTTTCCAAATCTGAAAAATTATACCCAAAAAAATAAAAAAACATTTCCTTTTTATTGATTGAGTTTATACTAATTTGCTAGTTGAGTCCGCAAATTTTGGGAATCCCAGAAACTGTGCTAATTATATATATTTTTTTAAAAGTGATAAATAATATTGATTGGATAAAAAATTTAAAGCCACCAATTCTTTGTTTTCGTTTATTCTTTATTTGATAAATATTACCTTTATTCTTCTTTTTGCTAATATTAAACAACTCAAAAGATACGATATTAAATAATAATATTATTAATAAAATATTATAATTATATAATTATAAAAGTTCAAAATTTAAATGAATAAAAATAAAAATAAAAATAAAAATTTAGCAAAAAAGGTTGATATGTTCATTTAAATGAACAGTCATAATTGATTTATGCATATAATTTTGATCAATTGACTCAACACCGTTACTCCATGGGTACCTGCATTTGACTTCAATGGTATGTCACCATATCCATCGATATGGGTAGTGGAGTCGCCCTTGATGTTGCCACTCATGGTCTTTGAGTTGGACTTGTCAAGCGCGAGTATTCTTGTCTGGAACTTCTCCAAGGTCTACCAAGTTAGTTCGTTCGTGCAGGTATCGTTTTAGTCATGGTTTCTAAAAAAAAAAAATTTTCTATATATATTTTTGTTTCCCTACAATGTACCATATGATTAAGAGTAGGAAGAGAAGTTCAATAGATGCCAAGTTCTTGATCTCAATTTTATTCACTTTTATCTTTCTTGATAGAATTTCTCTATTTGAAAAGTTTTTCTTTTCCCAAGTATCTTTCTTAATGGAATTTATCCATTAGGAAAGTAATAATTTATGGAAGAATAAAAACAATGATTATTGATTGTGGCACTAATTGGTCCTCATTGATTCTGTATGTATGATAAATTAGGAATTATCCTTCACATTCTCGGTTGTGAGATTAAGAGGTTTATGTATTTTCTTTGGTTTGCTTGAATGATTCAAAGCTTTGTTATATGATCAATGATGTTTTAGGCTATCATAAGTTAATGTTGGAATTGCTCATTTCTTAATCCCATAAGAAAAGAGAGAATGAGGAATTTGCTTCTTATTTAGTCCCACATTCAAAAAGGAAGGAAAGGAAGAAGGGAAACTTCTCCTATAAAAGGGGTGAACCTCTTTTATTTCAAGTACACCATTTGGTAGATATGTGTGAACTCTCCTTTTTGGTATTATCTTCACCGTCCGTCTCTAGATATATTTTCTTATATATTATTTTATTTATTTGGAAACAGGTATCACAAAAAGGTGCAGAGCATGAATAAGAAAGAAAAACTTATGGACATGTTTCAGTGCAAAAGTAATATTCTTACACACCACATCATGAGTGTTTCATAGTATTTCAACAACATTAAAAATTTGTCACATAGTGTTTCAACAACATTGAAATTTTTTTGACTTTGTTACTTTGTATACTGAAACTTTCAAAAGGTAATAAATACATAGTGAGAAAAATATCTTTTATGACAATATTTATATTAATAGCATACGGTTCTCACTTCTCCATGACTAAGAAGAACTTGGAAATTCTTCAAATTAGAACTTGTGAAAAACAAGGTGAGCACCATGTTGAGGCTGCAAGGTAACGACTCTGCGAGGAGCGTGGGTATAGGACTTTGATAATTCAAAGGAAAAGCGTTGCAGAATCATTGCCAATGCTAATTTTGACTCTACCAAAGAGAAGTTTTGTCCAATACAAATTCTGGGACCCCAACCAAATGGAAGAAACGAAACTTGACCTTTGGTTGCATTTGAAACACCATCAGCAAATCTCTCCAGATTGAATTCCTTGGCATCATCACCCCATATTTCCCTAGAATGGTGCAGCATTATAATCGGCAGCGTCACTAAAATTCCGGCAGACAAAGAATATTTTCCGAGTTTAGTATCTTTGTGAACTCTCCGATTAATTGAAGCCACCGGTGGATACAATCTCAATGTCTCATCCAAAATCATGGTTACCTGTAAGAATTAATCATCACTACTTTCCTTAATTAATTATTGTACAACAAAAATAAATGAAGCTTACAGTCTTGAGATGGTGGAGAGAATCAAAATGTGGTGGGTTTGTTCCGAATACTCGCAAGACCTCTTCTCTGGCACGAGACTGCCATTCTTGATGCTGACTGAGAAAAATGAGACACCAAACAAGCAATACAGAACTAGTTTCTGCACCAGCAAAGTAAAAGAGTTTGCATTCTTTGATAATCTCATTCATGGTGATTCCAAATTTCTCGTCTCCTTTTTCTTTAATTTCATTGAAATTTGACTCTAATAATAATCCCAATAAATCATCATTGCAAGATTCACCAGCTTTCATTGCATTCAATCTCTTTTCAATAATTCTTTGGATTGAATCTTCAACTACTTTTTTTATGTAATGCATTCTTTTGTTTAGCTTAGTAGGAAAGAACCTGCCCAAAAAGAAATAAATATATAAAATAATGTGGCTAATTAATTAAACTTGAAACAAATAATATAATAACAGCAGGTAACTATGGATCTCACAGCACTCACAGTCAACTACTTGGTATTGTCCTCACTATACCAAAAGGAATACCCGAGTTGACTGTGAGTACCTAGACTCATTCTTATATATCATTACATACTTTACTTATCGATGTGGTACCGGGTATCACAAATATAATTAAATTTACCTATATCCAGGGACGTAAAATACAGTCCTTTGCACTGTTTGATAATGATCTGTCTGTTCCCTTTGAAGCTCAAATATCCTTTTTCCTTCCTCATAACAACTACCAAATGCTGCACGAGAAATTGCTACCCCTGTTGAATTATTTCTATTGACTTTTGTGGAGTATTCTAGAGAAATCAAGAGCTTGCAATTGGTAAAATACAAGCATTTAATGTTTTAGAATGGTTGAGAGATGTATGACAATTAAGTGTACTTTAGGAATAATCTAGATTAGCCTAGATATAAGTTTAAGTCGGTTAAACCGACATAGTGGTAGTATAAATATGCGGTTGAGCAAGCCTTTGTGGATGCAATGAAGAAAGTTGAGAAATAAAATTGTCCACTTTCAAATCTTCCTTCTCCAACACACGTCCCATTTTGAAGATACACTAGCCTATCAAAAAATCTCCTCTATTTTGATTGTTAATTTCACCATTCAAATATCCTTATTTTCCAACAAAGTGGTATCCGAGCCACGTTGATCCTCCGGCATGGCTAATTTACAATCTTTCCAAGTCCCTTTGCTCAACTAGAGCTACTTAGATAATTGGAGCATAAAGATGAAGGTGCTATTGGGAGCCTACGACGTGTGGGATATCGTCGAGAACGGCTACAAAGATGCACAAGACGACACCAGACTATCCCAACAACAAAGGGATAAGTTACAGGATGCGAGAAAGAGGGACAAGAAAGCTCTCTATCTCATCTATCAAGCACTGGGGGACGACGATTTTGAGAAAATTTCATGCGCGAGCACCACCAAAGAAGCATGGGAGAACCTTCAAAATTCTTGCAAAGGAGCCGAGCAAGTAAAGAAGGTACGCCTCCAAACTTTAAGAGGAGAATTTGAATCTTTGCATATGAAAGAGTCCGAGTTGGTTTTGGATTATTTTTCAAGAGTATTGGCGGTCTCAAATCAAATGAAAAGAAATGGTGAAAAATTGGAGGATATAAGAATTATGGAGAAAATTTTAAGGTTACTAACTCCAAAATTTGAGCATATAGTGGTGACAATAGAGGAGACTAAAAATTTAGAAGAAATGATTATCAATCTCTTATTGGGGTCGTTACAAGCATACGAGGAAAAACAAAAGAAAAAACAAGAAATCGTAGAGCAACTTTTAAAGTTACAAGTAAGTTAAAAGGAGAAAGAGGAAAGCTCTAGCTCAAATCAACAAGGGAGAGGTCGTGCCCAAGGACTAGATCGCGGTCGAGGTCGAGGATGAGGACGTGGTCATGGACGTGGATTCGGACGAGGTGGCTTCACCAACTATGAAATAAAGGAGTTCCCAAGGAACGGTCGAGGAGGGAGCAATTCGAAGTCGAGGTACGACAAATCTTCAATAAAGTGTTATAATTGTCACAGATTTGGGCACTATGCTTCCGAGTGCAGAGATGCAAAATCAAGAGTTGACGAAAAGGCTAATTATGCCGAGAACACTACCGAAGCAAATGGTAGTGTACTTTTGGCATATAAAGAAGAAGCAACTCATAGTTACGCTGTCAACTTGTGAAGCAGAATATGTGGCTGCTACATCTACTGTTTGCCATGCAGTTTGGCTTAGAAGTTTACTGCAGGAACTCGGATGGCCACAAGAAGAACCAACGACCATCTGTGTGGATAACAAGTCGTTGATTGCACTTTCAAAAAATCCAGTGTTTCATAATCGAAGCAAGCACAACGACACTCGTTTCCATTATATCAGAGAATGTATCACAATGAAGGAGGTTCAAGTAGAGTATACAAAAACGCAAGATCAAGTCGCCGACATCTTCACCAAACCACTCAAGTACGAGGAAATTGTAAAGTTCAGAAGTTTGCTCGGTATGACTAATCAAGTTTAAGGGGGAGTATTGAAGCAACTAAAAGAAGAAGCAAGTCGGTGTCGAGGGGGAGTGTCGAATTATCTCCACCGACTTTTGTGGAGTATTCTAGAGAAATCAAGAGCTTGCAATTGGCAAAATACGGGCATTTAATGTTCTAGAATGGTTGAGAGATGTTTGGCAATTAAGTGTACTTTAGGAATAATCTAGATTAGCCTAGATATAAGTTTAAGTCGGTTAAACCGACATAGTGGTAGTATAAATAGGTGACTGAGCAAGCCTTTGTGGATGCAATGAAGAAAGTTGAGAAATAAAATTATCCACTTTCAAATATTCCTTCTCCAACACACGTCCCATTTTGAAGATACACTAGGCTATAACAAAATCTGCTCTATTTTGATTGTTAATTTCTTCATTCAAATATCTTTATTTCCCAACATCCCTGAACAGATTTTGAAGAGGAGGCCAAATATCTATCTCTCCTGATGATCCTTTTCTTGAAATTATTTCATCCCATTTTCTCAACATATCACTTGTGCTCAAAACAAAACTAGTGGATATACGCTACACCCAAAGACAAATATAATTAGAAATATAAAACATATATATATAATAGAGAACAAAATTTTGATTTGAAAAAGAAATAACACCTTGAGCTTCTCTACATGGAAAGCTGGAGTAATTATTTTTCGATGTTTTGACCATTTATCACCTTCATAGCTTACTAGTCCCTCCGATAGCAATTTTGTAAGTGCATTAAAACCAGGCTTTTGGAAGACCGTATAGTTAAGCAATATTTCTTTGATAAGTTGAGGCTCCCAAATAAAAACAGATGGTTTTGGTCCAAGCCACATGAATGAGTTTTTACCTGAAAATCAAAATTACATACACACACACACACACACACACACATATATATATATATATATAATTATATATATATATAATTAGTATCATAAACTATGAGGTAAAAAGTATAACGAAATAACACGATTTATTACCAAATGTCTGAAAGGTCTTAACAAATAAAGGAATAACACGAGGTAGAAAGTCATCAGATAGACTAATTGATTTAGAATGAGTCTTTTGAAGCAGTATTTCAGATTCTTTCAAGTCTCCAAGAAATGGTTTGAATGAGTTTCCTTTAAAGCCTTGTTGTTTCAAGAATTTCTCAATCTTTTTCGGCTTCAAATATATGGAATTCAAAGCTTTCCATGCTAAAACCACAAGAGAAAGAACAAATGAAGCTGCAAAAAAGCTCTTAAAATGCTCCATTTTTATTTTTCTTTTTCGCTTACAACCTATATGCTTTGTTCCAAGTTTAGTTGATATTTATACAAGTAGTAGTGCAGGCACTTCCCTTATTTTTTCTTGTAATTTTAGTATAATTTTGGGCTATATATCAAAACATGATAAACATGATGTTGGGCTGCTCTCCTTTCAACCAATACTGCGTTCAAGGTTGATGGCGTTCAAAATGGATGGCTTTCAAGAATGGTGGCCATATATATATATATAATATATATATATTATATATATATAATTATATACATTTTGTCAACACACTCAGACCTCTCCTTTTTTGTATATATATACACTTTACATTTATTGGAGATGCATACAAGCCGAGGAGAAGCACACAAGCCGAGAGAGAACAAGCCTCTGGGAATTTCAATTCCTTTAATCTCTCTCTCATAATCTCTCCCTCATAATTTCTCTCCCTTATATTTTCTTCTTTTCTCTATTTCTTAGTTGAGTATTTCTATACTCGTAGAGAATTTGTAAAGGGCTATTTTATCTTGTTAGCCTGAAGAAAATATTTTGTACTCCTATCAATTTTAGTGGAATTTTTGGCTCTCTCGCCGGTGGTTTTTTACCTCTATTTAAAGAGGGTTTTTCCACCTAAAAACCTTGGTGTCAATTTTACTGTCTTTATTAATTTCTCATAATTTTTGATTGAATCTATTTCGCTTCCGCACTCTGTAACCCCTACACATGAAATTTTCTACAAAATATTGACAAAATCAAAAGTGAAGATGGAAAGATATGAATATGCTCCAAGGAAAGTATCTAGAAGAGTCTTTGTTTATATATACATATATATATATATATATATATATATATAAAACACTTAATTTCTATCTGAAATTTAAAATTTAAATATAATTTTATATCTATAAAAAAAATATTGTCCGAATGGAACCTTACTATTTTCTTGATTTATATATTCCAAAAACAAATATAAATTAAAATATTTGTAATTAATTTCACATTATTTTATGTAAAAATATTAAATTGAAAAAGAAAAATAGAAGTGAAAAAAAAAGAAACAAAATAATTTTTTTAAAAAAAGACGTTACTAATTTTGCCAGGCGTAGGACAATCTTTGACAAAAGAACATCAAACGTGAATTAAATGTTTTTTTTCAAATCTTACCTCTTTTACTAAAGTCAAATCATAATGAATACACCTATCTTTTTTCTTTTTTCTTTTTTTTATACTTAATATATATATATATGACAAAAAAATACATTAACTAAAATAAAATAAAAATTGATATTTGTGAAAAGAATAAATATGTTTTATTTTATTTATTTTAAAATTAAAATTCTTAATGAATATAACTTGTAAAAATATTAATTATAAGAATGTGAAAATAAATAAATAAATGTATCTTAATTTTTAAAGTAACAAAGGAAAGGTATTTTAGACTTTCCGAAAATATGGAAGTTTATCTTTCTATAGAGATTTTCTCATGGATAGTGGGTAACGTGGGATATTGGTTTCAACGTTGATTGTAGATTTTCAGTGACGATTTTTTGTTTCTATTCCGATCAATAATTGATTTAAATTCTTATTAAGGTAGCTGACAGTGGTTTTTTGCCCAATTGGTTATTTTCAAGTTTTCTTTGGCACTGAAAATATGCTACGTTGGTTTTGGTTCGTCCTCGAACAAGGAGTACCCTGGCTACTAACATTTGTCTCAATATGGAGTATTTCTGGATCCACTTTACGGTTTACCATGGTACTATTATACCATGGATGTTGGAATTAAGTTGGAAAAAGGCTTAATGTCTTGTCAGGCGTTGCAGCTGCAGAATGATAAATTGCAAGGGACAAAATTCTTTATATTTTAGGCTCTAATTGAACTCAATTAACTACTTAAAAGATTGATGTAATTGGTGACTCCGGATGGATCTACTCACGTGAGTTTATTCAAATACGAGTGATTACCGATTTTTTGTTTCCTTAGTGGTTTCATAGGCTATCAATAATGTAATTCTACAAAGGTTGAGGGAGGAAAATATGATGTAAAAACGATGCAGTACGATCCATAGATGGGTGGTGTAGATCACATTCCCTTTGACCGGCTTTTCTCCATTGATGATCCATCTTTGTTGTCTTGTCCTTCCTCTCCAGAGGATTTCTTTACTACATATATCACTAATCCAAACGAAAGGACTTTACAGAGGACATCTCAAGCAACCATAGAAAACCCTACAACTAGTGGCGCCATGATAGTGGTGATAGTTGACCCTCCTCTCACACTAAAGAAGCGACACATACCAGAAGATGATTCTACTATTACGCTTGACAAAAGACAGTCCGGACGGAAGAAAAAGAAGTTGATAACGGTGGGTTGCGTGGCAACCTTGCCAATCGCCATGAGTTGTATAAGTTGCAATTGTAGGGGATTAGGGTCTCCCCGAGCAATTTGTGATTTAAAGACCCTCATTTCGTCTCATAAGTCGGATGTTATTTTTTTAATGGAGACTTGATTGTCACAGTCTCATTTTCCTTCACTCAAATGCAGCTAGGTTTTTCAAAGGGTTTTATGGTGGAATGCACAAGGTTAGGAGGTGGTCTTATATTACTTTGGCAAGAAGATTTGGAGGTGCAGCTTCATAGTTTTTTTATAGGTCACATTGATGTATGAATAAATAACTGGTTGGATGATCAGTGATGTTTTTTTACAGACTTTCACGAACATTGGAATGTTACTCAACGTAAACATTCCTAGGTTTTAATGAAACAAATTGGGGGAAAGGAGGCAGCTACCTTGGTGCATTATCAAAGATTTCAATGAGTTGCTATTCTCTCTTGAAATAACCAGTATGGTGAGGAGTCTGAAATCCCAAATGAGTTAGTTTTGAGAGGCTGTGGATGTGTTTAATCTTGTGGAAATCACTATAGATCACAATGGGAGAAATTAGATAGGTGTTTTGGTAATGCTGCTTTAACGGAAAAGGCAGAAATATAGCAATGTTATCACCTTTCCCATGGCATCATCCGATCACCATGCTCTCAAGATGGTTCTGCAAAAACATTACGATGAGAAGAAATTACAGCGACTCAGTTGGTTTGAGCCTTGGTGGCTCATGAATGCACACTGTCGAGAGTTAATTGTTCAGGAATGGCGGGGATCTCCTCCTTCTCAACTAAGGCATTTACTTTCGGTGTTGTTTATCAAAGGTATACCTCATACATGGAGTAAGCGGGTATATGACAATATTCCAAAGGAATTGCAAAAGATTCAGAAGCGCTTACTTATTCTGGAAGGAAGTATATCAAATGTGGATAAGATTAAAAACTTGCAGATTAGGATGGAGGAATTGCTGGAGACTGACAATGGATATTGGCGCTAAAAATCTCGTTTCAAATTGGCTTTTAAATGGACATCGTAACACTACTTACTTCCATCATGATGTGAGCCATCGTCACAGGAGGAAACAGATTCATAAAATTAAGGATGCCAATGGTAAGTTTGCAACGATGTTGAAAGACATTTTCACGGTGGCTGTTAAATATTTCTCCTCCCTTTTCTCTACTAAATATGGAGATGTGGATTGCAATTCAATTTTCCAAAATGTTTTTTTCCCGTCTTATCCCCGTTGGAGCTTTTGGATTTAAAGAAGTCATTCACTGCTGTGGAGATATGGACTGCTTTAAAGGAAATGCATCCAACTAAGGCTTCTGGGCCGGATGGAATTGACACCAAATTTTTTCAATCACAATGGAGTACTGCAGGTGTAGATGTGTCTACTATTTTGCTGAATTGTCTTAATAAAGGTACATCTATTGATGATCTGAATGAACTTATATTGCTTTGATCTCTAAAGTACAAAATCTGAATACTATGGTTGATTTTCGTCCTATCAGTTTATGCAATGTAGCTTATAAAATCTTCTCTAAGGTGCTAGTTAATTGCTCAAACCTATCTTATCAAATCTGGTGGGGGAGGCACATAGTGCATTCGTGAATTAATGTGTCATAACTAATAACATAATTATAGCATCTGAGGTTTTCCATTGGCTTAATAGAAGGGGAAGATCGCATGAGGGTGATGCTTACGCGATAAAGATTGACATGAGTAAGGCATATGACCATGAAGAATGAAGATATTTTTTTTGATTACTAAAAAAGATGAAATTTTTGGATAGATGGATCAACTTGATAAGTAATGTGTTACTATAGTGAAGTTCTGAATACTTGTAAATGGTGCACCATCTGCTTCATATTCTCCCACCAGAGGTATTCAACAAGGAGATCCCCTTTCACCATATATTTTCATACTATGTGAAGAATGATTTTCTTGTCTAATTAATCATGATGTGAAACAAGGTACATGGAAAGGGGTTCACATGGGTCAAAATGCTCCAATGTTATCACACTTATTTTTGTAGTTGATTTTCTATTATTTATGATGGATTCGTGTGAGAGTTGTCAAATGTTTCTAAATGTTATTATCAAATATGAAGTTGTTTCTGGTCAAAGAATTAATGCCCATAAGTCTACCATATTCTTCTCTAGGGAATTACCAGATGATCGGAAGTAGGAGATTGCAAGCAATTTAGGGATGTGGGTTGACAAGGGTGATGGCAAATGTCTCAGTCTTCCTTACCTAGTTGGTCGAACAAAAACAACAGTTTTTTCTATCTAAAGGAGAGAGTATGAAAAAAAATCCATGGTTGGAAGGAGAAACTTCTGTCTATAGGGGGAAAAGAAGTTTTAATAAATGTTATATTACAAGCAATCCCAAGTTATGCTATGTCTGTCTTTAAAATACCTATGCGATTGTGTCATGAAATACATGGTCTCATTAGTAAATTTTGGTGGGGATTTTCGATTGATGGACAAGGGATTCCATGGGTTTCATGGAAAAAATGTGCTTGCCAAAAACTCGAGAGGTATGAGGCTTCGAAATCAACATTTCTTTAATCAGTCTCTTCTAGTAAAACAAGGGTGGATGCTTGTCAACACCCAGAGTATTTGATGGCTAGGATTTTGAAAGAGAAGTATCATAGGAGATCAAATGTAGGCACTCAATCTTCTTCTCTATGGAGGTCACTATTGTTTGGAAGGGAGCTCTTGCGAAGGGGAATTCGATGGTAAATTGGAGATGTATCAAAAGTTACAGCGTTTTGTGATCCCTGGATCCCATCATCAAAAAATTTTAAACTGATCACGCCTTTGTATTTCATCGGCGAGACAATGATGGTGGTTGGTCTGATGGCCCAGGGTGCATGGAGGAGGGATTGCTAGAAGTTTTGTTTTGTCATAGGGACGTTAATTTTATACTTCAAATTGCAATTTGTTTTGAGGGGGAAGTGACCAATTGATTTGGCCCTACACATCATATGGAAAATTAATAGTGGCGTCATATTATCATTTGGGCATGCACCACCTTATGAAGTCTGTTGCGAGTACTTCTGCAAACAATAAGGATTGACAGCTAATTTGGTCCTCCAATATACCCCCTATAGTTGGGATATTTGTATGGAAATTAAGCCATAATTCCCTTGCTACCGTATGTATTTGTTGTGCAGAAAGATTGGAGGAGTTTTAATCTATCTGCACTGTCATCAAGCAAATGAGAATGATTTACATTTGTTCTTTCATTGCCCTTTTGTAAAACTGCTATGGACTAGGTTAGGGTTTTCTGCTTATAAGCATTTGTCCAAAAGCACTTCTTGGTTATAAATTTTTTAGCTCATAAAGGAAGTAGAGATGGATGGAGAAGAGACCTTGAGAGTTTTATTATTTTTCTATGGGAATGTGAAAATCACAGAATAGTCTTGTGTTTGCAAAAGGAAAAAAAAAAGAAAAGCAAGAAGTCCCGAGCATGGTGGTGGACATCTCTCTCGACTTTCTTGCAATTTTCCAACAGGCTGGAGCAGCGGAATAGATATAGAAGGTGAGACTGTCAGATCACATGAGTCATTGGATTCCCTAGACCAGGGATGGCTAAAACTAAACTTTGATGTTGCATTCTCCAGCTCAGGGGCTAGTTTTAGTTTCGTGCTTTGAAATTGTTCCGGAGAAGTCATAAAGTCTAGTGTTAGACCTTTAATGGAAGTGATGAATGTTGAACATGCAGAGGCTATGGTGGCATAGAATAGCTGGCAACTTACAAGGGAATATTGGGGATTTAATATTATCCTAGCCACTGATTGCTTGCAACTTTCCCATCAATTTGCAGTAGAATAAAAGAATTTTTCTGGGGAATTATAGAATGGTGATGGGTTTCCGACCGATGTGCTAAATAGGTGTTATTTTACCCTATGTTGATTATGAATAATTAAGGACTGTGATTGACTAATTGTCACATTTAGTCTCTATGGTGTCACTTAATCAGCCAGAACCTAAGGCAGAGTACCTATCGTGTAGCTAGTCTGTTGGAAAGTATCTACGATTTTATTAAATAAATATCGTACTCCCAGGGAAGTGGCAACGGCTTAGTAGTAACTAGCCTTTTATCCTAACTCCTATCTTATAATCCAGTTATGCAATCTTCATCAAATACTTTGATGAGAGGGTGATTCATTCTCCACTAGGTTTCAGTCTAATTAATCCTAGAAGTGTTTTATAGATGAGTCCTGATTCTATGTTATACTGTTCCTATATGTTGTTTGACCTATATTCGAGTATTTTAGATATATCTTAGCCTGGATTGCAACTATGTTCTGTGTCTAAAGGCGTACCACATCCGAGGTCTCTAATAAACCGCCCTACCTTAATGACGGCCCTACTCACGGTTCGGGACGAAGGCATCCATGAAAGCCCTATGTCACTTCGGGGATCATACCGCTTGCCCTAGCCGCCGGCATAATCGGACTCAACTCGGCCCCTACCTAGACTACTTTAACAGGCAGGGTGTTCAACATGTTATTTTATCTAGCATGGCAGACACCAATACTAATTGATGCCTGTTAAACTAAACAGGTTATGATTAGACCGTGGTTAGGAATTGTCTATAACCCTAACTTTAGTTTAAAAGAGCACATTAAACATGCAGACATAGTGAATATTTAGCAGGTGGCTATTTCTGGAAAAACATAATAACGTCAACATATAAAACAACTATTCATAAACATCATAATCTCTTATTCATAATATGTATTTAGAACAAAACAATAACAACATATAAGAGAGGGACATGGGGACTGATGCCATAAAGAAATCACCCTTTACGTAGTCTCGCCGATGGAGCGTACTGTTGTATATGTCGTATTGCTCGCCCTGACTCTGCTCACCAGAACCTTCGGAGGACGCTTCCTCAGCCTAGTAACTGGGCTTTACCTTAATACCCAGCTTAAGCCCAGCCTTGTGGACTGACTCTTCGAACACCTAGAGCCCTCTTAGGATCTCCTAACGAAATCCCGGGTATTCTATGAATACCAGAAACGAACCTATCTATAGAAACCTAAGATCTGAGACTATTTCTCAGAAACTAAAACAAAACACTAACAAGAAAGAAAACTGAGATCCGAGTCTCTGAGTGAGTTGTGTACTAGAGAATTGTACACTGGACACCACTAAATGACTCAGATCTAGTGGAGAGGAATGAATTCAACTGCTGGAGGCCTGTGGTATTTATAGCAGCTTCCCGGAGTGAAAATTTCTGAAAAATTCAATGTGGGACAGCTTCTGACGGCTCGGGATGCCCGTCCCGGATTGGGACGCCCATCCTGATTAGTTGACCAGGTCGGGACTCCCGTCCCGGGTCCTGGACGCCCGTCCCGGTGCCTTGACTTGGTCGGGACGCCCGTCCTGAACCTTTGACCAAGTCAACATTTCCAAAAATTGCATTTTTGCCCCAAAATTTGCTATTTTCGTCTACTTTTCACCTGACACTTCCAAAATCATAAAAACTGTGAAATTAAGTGAATAATGAACAATCAAGATCAAATTACCCTCGATTTCACCCAAATTCATACATAAAAATATGCTAAAAATGTGATACGATTTTCGCGTATCAAATGGTTAAAGGGATATTTGAGTAAAGATATTCAATGTGTAATGCAATTCTATCCGAGAAGGACGAATGTACCAGCTCACAAATTGGATAGAGTAGGGCAGAGTGTGTCAATTTTGTTGTTTGGTCATTTGCCTCGCATCCTTGTATTTTGGACGATCTTCATATGGGGTGGTCTTGTTTATCTTAATGAAATGATAATTTTTCCTCTAAAAAAAAGGTAACAAGGAAAACATAAAAATAAAATTGATTAGATAGTTTTGACAAAAAATATTAGGATAATTGAAAGTCCATTATTTCTATAAATTAATACTAATTTTCATTTTTTTTAAATTTAGGATATTTTCATATTTATTGTATATAAAATTCATAATTTTCGTGAGTTATAAGTGAAGCTACTATTAATTAAGGTACACATTTTTAACCTAATAAGATGCATAACTTATATATTTTATTTATAGTCAAGCAAAAAACATTATAAAAAGAATTGACATAATTTTTGATTAAAAAATATTTAAAATATTTTTAACCACATCTTTTTTTTTAATAAAAATAATTAATAAATATATGTGTAGGTCTTTAAATTTAATTATATATTTTCTCATATTAATGACACTTAGCATCATAATAATTATTAATTGCCATCCTCTCATCTATAAATAGAGCTGAGATGTAAAAGCTCTGAAAAGATGGACGATGGACAAAAGCTGAGATTGAAGCTGAGAGAATCATACTGAAACTCTATCAAAGTCCATTCTGAGATAATCAAAGGTCTCTGGACAAAAGTCCAAAAGCCCTCGGAAGAAATCCATAGCCGTTCAACGGATCGAGATCAAGTCAAAGAACCTCAAAGTTGAATCCAGTCTGAGATTAGCCCAAAACGCTCCTCGGATAAATCGGAATCTATTGGATTGATATAAAGCCCAAAAAGGCCCTCGAGCCCACGACGAATCAAATTAGCGGATCGATAGAAATAGGACAAAAAAAATCATTTGTAATTTTATTACACGTAACATATTTTCTCTGTAATTTTCATTTTTACAAGAAATATATCAAAGGAAATTTGTTTACAAATTGACACACCCAGTGGGACCATTTCTACCACTCATCTATTATTTCCGTCAAGATCATCAATTGAGTCAAAGAACGTTGTCGCAGACGATGGCATCAACCAAGTTGATTCAAAGAACGTTGTCGCAGACGATGACATCAACCAAGTTAATTCAAAGAATGTTGTCGCAAACGATGGCATCAGCAGAGTTGATTCAAAGAACATTGTCGCAGACGATGGCATCAGCAAAGTTGATTCAAAGAATTTTGTTGCAAACGATGGCATCAGCAGAGTTGATTCAAAGAACATTGTCGCAGACGATGGGCATTCAAAGAATCGCACAAGCATCAGCAAAGTTGATTCAAAGAATTTTGTCACAGACGATGACATCAACAAAGTTGATTCAAAAAATGTTGTAGCAGACAATCAACCTCAAGATCAAAGGAGTATGGTGATGACAATAAAGAGTCTTCTGCAAACATCCATGTAATGCCTGCGACAATGATGAATGCTTCAACGATAAAAGATAAGTTGACAAATTTGATAAAGCTAGTGAAAGACTTCGCAATGCAGTCAGCAAAATAAAATTACATCTTCGATCAATTGATGAACAACAATGGTAAATCAAGTCAACCTGCACAAAAACAAGCGGAGGAGGCAAACAAAGATGACACCTTCAATAAAAAAGAAGAATGCAATGATCTTGGGGTAGCCAAAGTTGTTGAGAAACAATCTCAAGTTGCTGATAGATCCAAAACAAATCAAGGGGCAAACAAAGTATCATTGCCAATAAAAAAAACTAGAGGCAACAATCCTTCTAAAGATGAAGCGTCAACTTCAACCTTTGGTAATGTTTGAAATCAAATCATAAAACTCTCCTAGATGTACAAGGTTAAACTGCACGTTACTCCTTGACACGAGTGTAAACTGTCTACAATTAAAGTGAAGATTTTCAAGAATCCTTCTAGATGCACGAGGTTAAACTACATTGTTACTCTTTGATATGAGTATAAACTATCTCTATTATATGGATGCAAAATCCTCCTAGATGTACGAGGTTAAACTGCACATTACTCCTTAATATGAGTTTAAACTATTTACCATTAATGAAGGCTCCTTGACACAAGTACAAAACTGTCTACAAATGATGAAGATGCTCATTTAGACGAGTATAAATTGTCTGCATGATAAAATGATGAAGAGAAAATCCTCCTAAATGCATGAGGTTAAACTGCATTGTTACTCCTTAATACGAGTATAAACTATTTACCACTCATGAAGGCTCCTTAACACGAGTATAAAATGGCAGCAATACTGAAAGAAGACTCATTGACACAAGTGTAAACTGTCAGCAATATTGAAAGAAGACTTCTTAACACGAGTGCAAACTATCTGCAATGCTAAAATCAAGGTTCCTTGGTACGAGTGTAAACTGTCTACAATGCTAAAATGAAAGCTCCTTGATACAAGTGTAAATTGTCTACAATGCTAAAATGGAGACTCCTTGACACGAGTGTAAACTGTCTGCAATGCTGAAATGAAGGCTCATTTGATGCAACTTTAAATTACGTTCGACTTGATTCCTTCGCAGAATACGTAGACAACTTAGATAAATTTTAAATTCATCCATAACAAAAAAATGTGGGAATTAAAAAAGAATGCTACCAGAATTAAAAAAAAGGTGCAGGAATTTTAAAAAAAATTGAAATTTATTTCGAATCTAAACCTTTAAGTCTCGGGAACAAATTCCAAAGAGGCAATTTGTAGGAATTTAAATTTAATTATATATTTAAAATATATAATTAAATCTTATTTAAATATTTTAATATATAATTATTTATATATTAAGATATTGTGAGATTTATGTTTCAGATCAATAACACTTAACATCTTAATAGCTATTAATTGTCATCCTCCCATCTATAAATAGAGAGCTAAATTTTCTTCTAAAAAATGGAACAGAGAGCTGAGATGTAGAAGCTCTGAAAAGATGGACGATGGATAAAAGTTGATGAAGAAAAAGCTGAAACATAAGTTGAGAGAATCATACCCAAACATTGTCAAAGTTCATTTCGAAATAATTTATATAAAAAAAAATTTTAATTTTTAAAATAAAAAAAAATATTTAATATTTTAAGATCAAAATATGGATACATTTTTTTTAAAATGTTTTTGAAAAGTTTTACCTCTAAAATAATATTTATTGTTTTTTAGAAAAACCTATTGTGATGACTTTTGTCTATATAATGTCTCAAACTCATGACGTCTCAGTCATAAAGTCATAAGTGAAGGTGATTAGCATTCGAGCAATATTTCTTGATGAATTAATAACATTTTAAAATAGTAATTAAAATACTACTAATTTTTTTTAAAAAAAAATAGCTATGCGACGACTTTCATCTTTACTGTGTTTCGAATTTATGACCTCTCAATCAATAATGAGGGTGCTTACTGTTTGATCAACCCCTTCTCAATGATGTATTATGATTTGAACTATCCTTCTTGGCTTTATAAATTTCTTAAATAAAAAAACATAAATTAGCTAGTTTCAAACTACCAACCAATTATTCAACTGAAAGCAATTATGAAAGTTAGTTGTAACTGCTTTGACTCAATGCTTTCGCAATTTATGTTACATAGTTAAACTAATTTCGTTATTGATGTGGCCTGATCCTAATTACTCTAATTCCCTTTCCGTTCCTCCTCTTCTTTCCTGGGGATCTTTTAAGGTTTTCGTTCTTCTTCTTTGTTCTTGGTGAATTCTCTCTCTTGGGGTTCTCTCCTTCTGCCTTTCTTGCGTGCGTGTCCTATTGATTGTGTTAGATGATCTTTTTCTTTCTTCTTGGGGGATATTTATCTACGATATGTGAGCTTTTTGTGTTATGGGTCATTCTTAGATATTTTATATATGTGTGGGCTTTTTGTGTTATGGGCCGTTTTTATTTATTTTGGATTCCTCGGTTAGTTTAATGACGGGAATTTGGGATATTTTGTGTTGTGGAGATATTGTTTATGTATGGGGGTATGGTACATATACTATAAGCATTTGTTTTGGCCGATTGTGATTGGGGCGGATGTGGTGGGGGGGGTGCGACTGTATCGGGAAAGGTAAAGGTCGAGGAGGATGCAGGAATAAATACAAATGGAAAAGGGCTGTGGGAAGGAGAGATGGGGGGCGGGTGGAAAGGGGGATTCGGGGAGATAAAAGAAGGAAATAGTGTTGGAGACGGGATGTGGGAGAGAGTTTCGGATAGGAGATCAAATGGGGGGATTCAGGGAGAAAAAGGGGTTTTGAGAGATGGGATGTTGGATGTGGCTAGGGGATGAGGCTGCGGTTTGGTTGGTGGGGATTCAGGTGATAATGATTGTCGTGGGTATGTGTGTGGAAGATGACGAGACACTTTTGACGCTTCGATGGGATGGGCCGCGCGTGGGGACGGTTCGACTGCCAGATGTGTGCGCGCGTGTGCGCGTGGAAGCGCGTGCGGACGGGAAAGATTATGGAATGTGGCTGAGCAAGTTTTTTGGGGCCCGACAAAAGGGTTTTTTCTTTTTGAAAAAATATAAGGGGCAGAGGAATAGGTAGGGGGGTTTATTTTGAACTCATTTTCTTAACTATGCTCTTCGCGCTTCTTTGAAGAAATCGGCATTAATTCTCTGACTTGTGAGGTTTTACCTGGTTAGTGCGATTTGTTTGTGAGTGGCTCGGATTGTAAGGAGGCTTCTGGCCTTCTGAAAAGGTTGCAGGTTAGTGTGTTATTATTATGTATTGTTGTGTGGTTTGAAATGGGGGGGTTTTGAGGATGTGTGATAATATGCTCTGTGTGTGTGTTCTGTGCGGGGTGATGAACTGTGTAGAATGTGGGTTTGACTAAGAACTGTGTTTTGTGTTGTTATGTTGTAGTGTTTGTGTGCTATTACTTTTGTGTGATTGTGCTTGGACATTTTGTGCTAAACTATGGCTCCTCGAAAAATTTCAGGTACTTGTTGTTCTATTGATTAGCGTTTTTCCGGGTAGGGCTTAGGGAAGGAGGAAGGAAGATATAAAGCAGTTAGGTTAAAGGAAAATAACATCATACGGGTATAATGAGTGCTTCAGGCAGGATGAGTTCTAGAGATGGGCAGGGGAGTATGTTTAGTGATTCTGAAAGGTCCGTGGGGTTTGAGGAACTGGTGGAATGGATGGGACCTGTAGGTTCGTCAGGGGACCGGGATGCCAGTGTAAGGTACAGGATGGATGGGGAGGATTTTTATTTTCCTTTGCTAGATGAAAAGGATGTAAGTTTTGGGATGGCTTACCGGAGGCCGAAGGAGGAAGTGGGGCCGATGAGGAAAGACTCAAAAACCAAAGGGTGTGAAGAGAAAGAGAACCCTCAGATTCCTCAATATAAGACGACTGTGTCCGAATCCATGGTCTTGGAGGGCATCCGGGAAAATTATCATTTCCCTATAACTTACAAGACCATTTGCCCGGATGCCAATCAACGGATTCACACGCCTCCGGCAAACTGTGTAACTACCTATGTGGCGCACTTGCGGGCAGGGTTGTGGTTTCCTTTGCATCCGCTGTTTGTGGATATATGTAGGTATTACAAGATTCAGCTGGGTCAGTTAATGCCGAATGTTATCCGGACTACAGTAGGTTTCTTGATGGCTTGTAGGGCATTCGGGTGTGAATGTAGCTTGGAATTGTAGCGTAGGTTGTATTATTTGAGTCAGAAGTGTACAACGCCGGAGGGTCGGGGATTCTTTTATATTGCTAGGCGGAGTACCCGACCGATTATTCTAGGTACATCTAGTATCTATTCTTGGAAAAATGAATTTTTCTACGTCAAGCATCATAGTTTCGGCAGCAACGATCTTTTGCAGCCTTGAAATAATAGAAAGAGCTTAAGTAATGATGTGCCAAATGGTTGCGGGAGAGATTATCAAGATGCAGAAACGTTGTTGAAATATCGGTTTGAGTTGAATGTGGGGGAGGATTGGTCTGAAACCTTGATGATGCATGCGGGGTTGGAGTGTGATTCCATATTGGACATCCGAAAACTGTGTGGGTGCCTATGGAGGGGTTGATGGGGGGGGGGGGTTCTTTATGTATATTATGTTTTTTGTTAATTATATATTTTGCTAACTATGTTTACCGAAGCTGATGGGTTGTGTTTGTATTTGCAGGAAAAAACTTTGTGATGGAGATGGTTTAAAACAATCCAGATAAACATAAAAGGAAGCCATCTGGTAAACTAAAAATTCTTTCGGTTATGCCTGACAAGGGGAGCTTTAGTTTTATAACCGAAACTCATAGGTATTATTGTCCAGGGATGTTCCAGGGTGCAGGAAGAAGGACGGGGGGGGGGGGGGGGGGGGGTGCTGAGAAGGCGGTTAGGGGGGGAGGGGTGGCTATCGGGGAGAAGAAAAAAGAAGCGGTGGCCCCGGTAGTACCGAAGGATTCGGTGAAGGGGAAGGGGAAGGAGGTGGTGGAGGAGGTTTCGGAGGATGTGCGTCCGCCTCTGAAACGGTTAAGGAGGGGTCCGGGTGAAGGTTGGGGGAAGAAAGAGGCGGAGGTGGGGAGTTATGTGCCTCCTTGGGATATCCCGTCGAACGTGGCGGAGGGGGGTCCGGGGGTGGCAATGACCTTTTTTCAACATTGTTTTCCCCCGGGGTTGAAGGCGGTGGTGGAGAAAATGCCAACGACTGTCCTGATTGGCCAGATGTATCAACAAAAATTTGAGGTAAGGAGAGAGAGAGAGGGGGGGGGGGGTTTAGAAATTGTTTAATATGGCTGATGATTATATGTGGTATTAACTTGTGTTTTGTTTGTTTATATTTGGTTTTGATAGGCCTTGCTTTCGGAAGTTGAACTCCTTCATCGCCTCCGCTTGACTTACCACAATTATGAGAGTTTGGAAGTGGAGAAGGACTTGGCTTGGAAGACCAGGGACGATGCTACAGTGGTGAGGGAGGCTGCCGAACGTGAGGTGGAGGTGTGGAAGGGGAGGGTTCGGGAGCAGGGGGAGGAACTGGAGGGGGTTCGGCAAGAGCTCATGCGGGAGAGGCTCAGGACGGGTGAGTTGGAGTTGGCGAGGAAGAAATGGGAGGAAGAGGCGGTAAGGTTGTGGGAGCACTATGAGACTCCTAAGGGGCTGATAAATGCTGCTACGGAAAAAGCAGTCGTAACGTCATTTTTTAAGGATGAACGGTGTTATAGGCTGTTTTCTCGGGTAGCAGCTCCCGTGGTTGGTGATACCTTGGTTGTGCTGAGGGATCACATTCGGGAAACGGATCCTTCATTTCAGTTGCCGGAGCAGTTTGAAGGGCTGGCTATGAGGTCAGAAGGGAATGTGTACCCTTGGGAAGGGGGTCTGTTTGATTTTGACGAGCTGATTACTCCAACTGGCCAGAAACGGGAGGAAACGGGAGATGAGGAGGAGGAAGGGGAAGTGGCTCCGGGGGAGGAGACGGTGGGTGGGGAGGGAGGGGAAAGTAATGTACTGGGGGGGATCCTGAAAATATATGATGTATATATATTTTGTAACCTTTAAGGGATTAATACAAAGTTTTTGTTTTTTGTTACTCTTTGTTGTTGTTGTGTTTATCTTTTTTTGTATGTGTGTGGCTTGCGGACGGGGTGGGAATGTGATGGTATTAAATGGGTGACTGCTGTGTTAATAATAAACGAAAGAAAAGAATAGTGAAAAATGTGTGTTATTAGTATTGAAATAATTTTAATTTTTGAAAAAAAAAAACAAGTGTTTATCCAGAACCTAACAATTGTGCCTTCGAATCCAACTTTGTGGGTGTATGTGAGTTCTATGGGTAATACTTTCGGAGGTTGGCTGCGTTCCACGTGTGGGTGAGAATGTGTCCTTTGTGGTCTTTCAAATGAAAGCCGCCATTTGAATTGGCTTTGGCAATGATGTATGGGCCTTCCCAGTTTGCATCTAGCTTTCGGAGTTCTTGCGGAGGACTAGGTCGCCTGTAATGAGGTTATGGTGGCGTAGTCTTGCATTCTTGTGTTTTGCTAGGGATCTTTTGTAGTTGTACTCACAGGTGGCTGCGTTGGATCGAATATTGTCGATTAGTTTTCTGTAATTTTGAGGTCGTTCCACTCGATGGAGAAATTGTCCAGTCTGGGAGAGGGGGAGCCGATTTCGACTGGGAGTAGTGCTTCGGTACCGAAGCATAAAGAAAATGGGCTTTCAAGGGTGCAGGAATGGGGTGTTGTGTGGTGAGACCACAAAACATTCGGTAGTTCGTCAATCCATTTGGATTTGGATGAATCTAACCGTTTTTTCAAACCTTGTACGATGGTTCGGTTAGTGACTTCTGTTAAGCCGTTCGTTTGTGGGTATCCGACGGATGTAAAACGGTGGTCTATATGTAATTCCTGGCAAAAATTCTGGAATTCTTGCGCTTCGAACTGTTTCCCGTTGTCGGTGATGAGGATGCGGGGTATGCCGAACCTGGTGATAATGTCGTTCCAGAAGAAATCTTTGACAACTTGTGCCATGATAGAAGCAACGGGTTTTGCTTCGACCCATTTGGTGAAATGGTCGATGGCCACGATAAGGAATTCCTTATTTCCTTTAGCTTTCGGGAATGGGCCAACAATGTCCATGCCCCATTGATAGAAAGGGACCGGGTTGCTGATGGAGTGGAATTCGGCAGTGGGCATGTGGTGTGTGTTTGCGTGTAGCTGGCATTTTGAACAATGTTTAATGAGCTCGGTGGCATCGGCTTCTATCGTGGGCCAGAAGTATCCCGTCCGCATGACCTTTCGGGCTAAACTTCGGGCCCCGATATGAGCTCCGCAAATTCCTTCGTGGATTTCACGCAAGATGTAATTGCCTTCGGCTTCGGGTACACACTTTAGTAATGGCCAGGAGTAATGGCGTCGGTATAGCTGATCGTTTATGATAACGTATCGGGCTGCGGTTTGTCTGAGTTGTTGTGTTTGGACTTTGTCTTCTGGGGTGATATTGTTGGTGATGTATTGGATGATGGGTATCATCCAGGACTGTGATTGGGAAATATTCATAACTGGAAGGTGGTCGATGGATCTCTGTGTGAGTGGCTCTATCCACATTCCGTCTATTGTGTCAGTTATGTGTGCCTTGGAGAGGGTGTCCGCTTCCGTGTTTGCTTTGCGGGTGATGTATTCAATGCGTATGTACTGAAAGTTTTTGAGGAACTCAGATACTAGCTTTAAATACTGTTGCATGTTTTCTTCCTTGGCTTCGAACTCGCCGTTGATTTGTCCAGCTATTAGTTGGGAGTCGGTGAATATGCGGAGGTTACGGATGTTTAAGGTGCGGGCAATTCGTAATCCTACGATGACTGCTTCGTATTCGGATTCGTTGTTGCTGATCGTGAATGTGTATTTCAGGGCGTACAATAACTTGGAGCCTTCGGGTGAGGTGATGGTTATACCGGCTCCTCGATTGGTTTCGGCTGCGGAACCATCAACATGGATTGTCCAACAGTCGTCTGGGATGTTGTCATCGGGTGGGTGATGAGGGAGGGGTGGGGGTAAATCGGTGAATTCTATGATGAAGTCCGATAATGCATGGGCGTTGACTTGTTGCTTGCGGATGTACGTGATGTCATATTCGGACAGTTCGATGGCCCATCGCATGAGGCGGCCGGTGATGTCAGCTTTGTATAATGACTGTCGAATGAGGGCTTGGGTGTGCATGCATATCTGATGGGCGTGGAAATGATGTCGGAGCTTTCGTGTTGCTATGATTAAGGCAAAGATATGTTTTTCTAAGGGGGAGTATCGGGTTTCGGCATGTTGTAGGACGTGGCTAATGTAGTAAACTGGGTGAAAGGTATTGTTGTGATCGGCGCAGAGAACGACACTTACAACTGATGGGGAAATTGAGATGTAGAGGTGGAGGACTTCGTCTGGTTTTAGGGGGACTAATACAGGAGGACTTTGCAAGTATTGTTTTATGTCTTGAAAGGCTTTCTCGCATTTGGGGGTCCATTCAAAATATTTGCGGTTTCGTAAGAGTAAGAAAAACGGGAGGGATATTTCTCCGGATTTGGAAAGAAAGCGGTTGAGTACTGTGATTCGTCCACTGAATCGCTGAACGTCTTTAACAGTTGTTGGGGGTTTCAGATTTTGTATGGCTGCTATTTTGGATGGGTTGATTTCGAGTTCGCGCTGTGAGATCATAAAACCCAAGAATTTACCAGCACTTACTCTGAATGTACACTTTTCGGGGTTGAGTTTTAGACAGAAGTCTCGCAAAGTTTGGAAAGTCTCCCAAAGGTCGCGAGTTATATCTGATGCGGAAAGAGTATTGACTAAGATGTCGTCGATGTATGCCTCGACATTTCTGCCAATTTGGGATTTGAACATTCGGTTGATTGTGTCCTGGAAATCGGCACCTGCGTTTTTGAGTCTGAAAGGCATACGTTTATAGCAGAAAAGTCCTTCGAGTGTGAGGAAGGCAGTTTTTTCTTTATCGGCTTCTGCTATAAGGATTTGGTGGTATCCTCTGTGAGCGTCTAGGAATGACAGTAAGTCGTATCCGGCTGTGGTGCCGGCGAGGAGATCCGTTCGAGGAAGAGGATACGGTTTCTTGGGGATGACTTTATTGAGCGAGGTGAAATCGATGCAAACTCGCCATTTACCGCCCGGCTTTGGTACGACGACTGGGTTGGCTAGCCATTGAGGGAATTGGACTCTTCGAATGACATCGGCCTCAAGTAGCTCTGATATTTCTTTTCGGATAATGGCTTGTTTCGCGGTGTTGAAGGAACGGGGTTGTATAATTTTGAGGGTGCGGGCGTGGTTGTTTATCTTGTTGTTTGGCTTGTTTGGAAGGTTTTGTGGTAGGGTGGTCGAGGTGTTTCGTTAGAGAAGACTTACGGTGGTGTTTTGGGGGTATCGGGACGTTGGTTGAGGATCCGGTGGCTTCGGGAAAGGAGAATGTAGCGTCGTCTGTTAATTCTGGATCGGATCTTGGTCTTTTCTGTTGCATGTAGTTGGCGATATTTCTTAAGTTCTTCATAATGTCATCGTATGGTACATTGACGTTTGGTTGATCACGCCGAATGGATAAGGAATGTGAACGGCGAGTGGGCTTCTTGCCATCGCAGCGCGATGTGGATTGGTTTTGGGCATCTTGTGGTGGATGTACGGATGGGGAGGGTTGATGCTGGTTGGCGTTGGCGAGTGCAGAAGCGGTTGCCAAGGGTTGATAAGTACTGGCGGGAACAGGAAGAGGGATGCCCAGGGATTAGGGTTTTTAGAATCATGGCCGTGGGTTGTCATGGTCTTTTTCGTCGATCCAATCGTACGAAAAAGCACGGTGGGCGCCAATATGATGTGGCATGATCCTAATTACTCTAATTCCCTTTCGGTTCCTCCTCTTCTTTCCTGTGGATCTTTTAAGGTTTTCGTTCTTCTTCTTTGTTCTTGGTGAATTCTCTCTCTTGGCGTTCTCTCCTTCTGCCTTTCTTGCGTGCGTGTCCTATTGATTGTGTTAGATGATCTTTTTCTTTCTTCTTGGAGGATATTTATCTACCATATGTGAGATTTTTGTGTTATGGGTCATTCTTAGATATTTTATATGTGTGGGCTTTTTGTATTATGGGCCGTTTTTAGATATTTTGGATTCCTCGGTTAGTTTAATGATGGGATGTTTGGATATTTTGTGTTGTGGAGATATTGTTTATGTATGGAGGTATCGTACATATACCAGTTATATTCAGGTTGTATTTGGATTCATATATATACTTGGATATACATAAGCCTTCAAGTGTTAATTCATATTATAATTTTTTTATATAATATGTTCTTATTGTATAAATTTTATATATATTATAAAATAGTGTAAATGATATAAGGGAAAAAAAAAGAAGATAAAAAATTTTATAAATAATATAAATGGGATAAAAGAAAATGAAACATAAATTCCACGCCTAGATTGGGACTCATATATTATAATTTCTTGATAATATGATCGCATTTGCATAATATGCATATATTATAAAATAATGTAAATAATTTAAAAATAAATAAAAATAAAATATAAAAAAGTTAAAAATCTAAAATAATAAAAGATGAAATAATTATAAAATAATATAAATGATATTAAAAAATGGAAGATAAATAGTTATAAGAAAATAACTAAGAGATCCAAAACATAAATTAAATTGTTAAGATAAAGACCAAAAAATTGGTTTTTAAAAAATAAAGACAAAAAAGATATTAAAACTCAAAAAACTCAATAAATTACAATACTTTTATAAATCATATTATTATTTTTATGTCCATAATATTGTAACGTCCCACTACTTCTACTACTTCATATATCTTTCGCTACTTCCATATAACCTCCACTACTTCTATATAACCTCCATGAAATTAAGTTTGTAATATATGTATATATTTATATTTGTGTGTATATGTATATATAATTTACACATATTTATCCTTATAAATATGTGGTAGTTTGTATGTTTGGTGACTACATCAAGAAATATATAAGAAGAAAAGAATATTCTCTTTCTTTTGATCTCTATATTATATTTCTTAATAATTTGTTTTGTTAATAATATTTTATAAAACGTTATTAGCACGAAACTCTATCAGTTTAAGATATTGTCTGAAGTTGAATTCAAGAATAAATAGATATGTTATTTCTTCTAATATCAATTCTTATTAATCATGAATTTGTAACTCTTCAAGTTACTAGATAAAATAATTTGTTATGAAAATTAAATCTCGAGAATCATCTAGTTATGATGGGTTTGAAAGACACCGTGAATGTAAAATATTTAATGATCAGAAAAATTATTTAAAAGAAACATTTAAGATATTTTTCCCGAAAGTTTGAGATTATGAGATTATAATCAGTAAATAAATAAATTATGCCATGAAAAAAAAAACTAGAACTTTAAAAGTCGTTCAGCATATTTTAATGCATTTATCGAAGAAAGTGTTGTTATAACTCGTGATCCCAGAAGAGGTCATGTTTGTATTCATGATAATAGTTGTTGGTATGTAGAAATACATATGATCGGGATAAATTTGATCTAAGTATCAAATAATATTAATAACCACCAGAAATGGACAAATAATAATATATAAATTTGTTGATAAAATTGCTATTTCTTGTATATTGTTCATTATGGATATAAATTATATGTATGCACATGTTTTATGTTGCTCTTTGTTTTTGTTACTAAAAAAACAATTATGAAATTTTAAATGTTAGAGTAATATTGAACCAATGATTTATAATGCACATTTAAGTATTTACCCACTAATTTAAATTTGTTACTTTACAATTACTTTATATATATATATATATATATATATATATGTATATATATAGATATATATGTATGTATATATATATAGATATATATATGCTTATGGATTTTGGCATATAAGCTTGATATAGAAATACATATTTCTAGCTTCTGAATATTATATATATAAGATTGTTTTCTCGATACATATAATAGTTATATTTTATTTTAGATTTTGAATATATATAGTGGAGCAATATATTTGTATTGCATAAATATATCTTATATAAATTTTAGTTTTTGGATATATATAGTGTAGCTATATATTTGTATTGTATTAAAATATATCTTATATCAATATATATATATATATATATATATATATATAAATATATATATATAAATATTCGTTTACCTATATCACACAGTATACGGGTTTATGGGATTTATGGAATATTCCCTTCCTTTATACATTTTGGAATATATATATATATAATATATATATTTTTTTTTTTTCTAGGCCTTGGACTGATGAATATACTAAGGCAGTTGAGAAAATTAAGCAAAAGGTAAAAATATTACCATGCCTAATGTTAACTAATCATAATTAGGAAAAAATTGTTGAGACTGATGCCTCTGAAATAGGTTTTGGAGGAATTTTAAAACAAAAATCTCCCCATAATAATCAAGAGTATCTGGTTAGGTTTCACTCAGGAAAATGGAATTCTAGCCAAAAGAATTATGCTACCATAGCTAAAGAAATCTTAGCTATATTAAAATGTATATTAAAATTTCAGGATGACTTATACAATCAAAAATTCGTTATACGAACTAACTGCCAAGCAGCCAAATATATGTTTAATAAGGACTTTAAACATGATGTTTCGAAACAGATGTTTGCCAGATGGCAAGCTCAATTAGCACCATTTGACTTTGAAATAACTTATAAAAAGGGTACTGATAACCGTTTACCCGATTTTCTAACCAGAGAGTTTATATCATCATGACTAACAATATTATTGCAGATATGCAAGAAGGAGAGGAATCCACTTCAGCCTCTTATAGAGGTAGAAGAAGGGGCCAAAGTACTCCCTCTTATAGAGGAAGAGGAGGACGGGGAATCCCAATAATGCAACATGGGGATAAGCAATTATATGCTACTAATTTGACAGGCAAAGCTGCCCCTTATTACAAAGAATATTTGGCGTATAAGGAAGAATTACTTAATAAGCGTCAAGGAGAAAATACTCTATCATATGCAGCAATGCTGCATGAAGAGGACCCAGATATTTTGGAATTTCCTTTTATCACCAATCCTTATAAAGAAGTTATACTTCTTTTAGAATTTGCAGATCTTAAATGGAAAGACAATGTCTAGAAAATAATGCAGAAATATTTAGATACAAAATCATATTCTGAACTGTCTTATAAAAGGAGAGTGCATTATGAGCACATTCTGAAAATCACAGGAACTGCTGAAATTCAGCATTTTAACCAGGCACAATCAGCCAGCATTCATAATTTTAGTAAAATAATTATTAAGCAGGTTATTACTGCAGAAGACTGGGGACTATGTACCCTCAAACAAAGGGAATATACTATCCCTGGTACTAAATCAGTAGTCAAATATAATTACTGGGACTACAAAGAAGCCTTTTATAAAGGTCTCTTCTATGAAAACAACAATCATAAGCATACTTGGTTTTTTAAAGTATGCTCTTCCCTTTATAAGGCAGAAATATTCAACTGGTTATACCAGTGGTGGCATCAATACGGTCTAAAAATAGACATACTACCAGAACCGTATAAGGGTTTATACCAGGAATGGGTCAAAGTCTCTCCAGCTTTAATACAAGCTACGGTAAAGGACCAATTAATTGAAGGTATGCCTTCATTTTTATTCTTTACTGAATTCAGTATCCCCTGGATCTGGAAGTGGTCCCCTACTATTGGGGAAACAACACAAGGGATTCCTTGCATAATAAGGAAAATATAAACAAAATTTTGGAAGAAAATGTTCAAATCAGATGAACATGGGATAATAGAGGGACAATCAACTGTTGACAATATCCAACAAGCCATCAAGTTATACACAGAACAACAGTCCAAATTGGAAGTTCCAGAAATCCCAAGTCCATTCCAGCAAATGGCTAGAAGACTAAAAATTCAGCAAGGGACCATTTCATCAGCAGACATGCTAAAAGCCTACATGAAGGCTGTGAAAGAAGACCTAGTCAAGAATTTTGCAGTTGACCCAGATGTATCAATGACATCCAAATCAGCAAATTCTGAAGAAAATATGGATTAAGCCGATTATATCGGAGAAGCACAACCGCCAGAAGATCCAGAACTGATTTTGGAGCGGACATTAAAATTCCTGAATCAATGGGAGAAAGATCCTGAGTCATCACCAGCATTGGGACCCAATAATAAAGGGAAGGCTGCCGCCAACAAATAAAGACAACAAAAATGGCAGAAAAGTCAGCAAATGGCCGAAAACTTTAATAAAGAAAGCATATGGCCGACAAAAATCCATAATTCAAGATTATCCTATCTTGACTTCAGAGGCACACCCATGTGGCCAACATCAATCATCTAAGACAAATTAGTCATGGATTTCAAAAATCCAGAAAATTGTAAAAGGAGGAATTCAAATCCGACCTTTGTTTTCTTATAAATAAGGAACCAACATTTGCATCTAGGCAGGTTGGAATTTGTAATTTTCTTTTGGTTTCTCTCTCTTCTGTTTTTGTATCTTTAAAATTTTTTAATATAAAGAACGCGGTTTGAAGTTTGAAGTCCAACAAGCTGTTTTGATAATCTTCAATACTGTAAGTTATCTTTAATTCTGTAATTTAAACATGTTAGTTAATAACTAACTATCTCTGTGATATACTGCATAATCTCATAAACATGGTTTAGTAGTTAACTTAAGTACAACCTATGGTATATCGGCTGGAAACCCGAGGATGAGGGCTACTGGTTTACTCAACCGGAGCTATTGAAAGACTGAAAAGTCATTTAGTTCCAAAGGCCTGTGGTGTAAACAACGCCACGTACCAAGGTTATAAAAATAAAAAAGTAGTCTGGAATTCTATGCATAACAGGTAGAAACCAGTAGGGTAATTAAACATTTCTGGCATAAGTATGTAGAAGTCTCCGTGGTCTGCTTTAGCCATCTTAAGCTGATGATGAATGGCGATTTAGGCATTTTCGCATGACAGGAGTAGTCTAGATACATATTAGACGGAATTGTTTAGTGTAAAGCTTCCTTTACTGTCTATCTGTTGCTTAGGCTTTTAGGCTTATTTTATATTTTGTTTTTACTATTTTGTTTTTTATATTATGTTCTGTTTTTTATAGGTAGATATATATATATATATATATATATATATTATTGTCTTTTCTGCTTTACCTATATTTATATATATATATTAGCTTATGAGCTTCTATTTTATATATATATACTTGTTTGTATATATTTTATATATGTTTGCTACTACATAAATATGGTGGAGCTTTCTAAAATTTAGAACTTATTTGAGTAAAAATAAATATAATTTTTTTGTTTGATATGAGTTTTGAATTTATGATTTGAAAAAAATACATTATTTTACTATACCATTTAAAACAAATGTGTATTTATCTTAGATAAATGCTACTTATCTCAAATTGTTGTTGTCATTATTATTATTTTGTATGTTACTTATATCTTATTATATATTTTTTAATTATAATATTTTTTTTATTTGCTTAAAGAATATGGATGAAGATATATGTCTTGTCGTTAGTGCAACTACTCACATTATTCTTAAAAATAAAAAATATTTCATTGCAATAAAGATGAGTGATGTATATGTTACTACAATTTTGGGTAGTATAAAATAATTGAAGGCTTCGGAAGAGCCATTATAATGTTACTCAATGGAACAAAATTGAATATAAACAATGCTTTATTTTGATTTAAGTCTCAAAGGAATTTGTTAAACTTTAAAGATATTCGTCTTAACCGATATCATGTGTAGACTATAAGTGAAGGAATTATAAGTACCTTCATATTACAAGCATTGTTTCGAATAAGAAAATCATATTAGAAAAATTGAATATGTTTTCTTTGGACTTGTACTACACAAAAATAAATGCAATGGAAACACATTCAATAAAATATGTTTATTGATTAAAAAATGTTCACTATTTGGCATGATCGGTTAGGGCATCTTGGTTCAAGTATGATGCGAAATATCATTGTAAATTCACATGGACACTCATTGAAAAACATGAAGCTTGTTCTCAAGGAAAATTAATTATTAAGTCATCACCAGCTAAAGTTGGAATTGAATCTCCAACATTTTTAGAAGAATTCAGGGTAACATATGTGGACGAATTCACCCTTCATGTGGACCATTTCGATATTTTATGGTTCTAATAGACGCATCTAGCAAATAGCCTCATGTTAGCTTACTATCAACTTGCAACTTGACGTTTGTGAGATTGTTTGCTTAGATTATTAGATTAGAAGTACAATTTCTAGATTATACAATTAAATCAATATGTCTGGATAATGCTGGTGAGTTCTCATCTCAAGCTTTCAATGATTATTGTAAGTCTTTTGGTATAAGTGTTGAACATCCTGAAGCTCATGTTCATACACAAAATGGGTTAGCTGAATCTTTTATTAGAAGACTTCAATTGATAGCTAGACCTATACTTATGAGAACTAAATTACCGATTTCAGCTTGGGTCATGCAATTTTGCATGCAGTAGCACTTGTACATATTAGATCAACAAGTTATAATAAATATTTCCCATTACAATTAGCTTATGTTTCGGAGCCAAATATTTCTCATTTTAGAATTTTTGATAGTGCGGTATATGTTCCTATTGCTCCACCACGATGCACAAAAATGATCCTCAAAAAGATTGGGGATATATGTTAGTTTTGATTCTCCTTCTATTATAAGATATCTTGAACCAATGACATGAGATTTTTTTTACGACATGATCTGTCAATAGTGCGATTCCAATTGATATGCTAAAAATAGATTTTATTTACCCTATATCAATTATGAATAATTAAGGACTGAGATTTACTAATTGTCACCTTTAGCATCTATGTTGTCACTTAATCAATCAGAACCTAAGGCAAAGTACCTATCGTGTAGCTAGTCTGTTGGAAAGTACCTATGATTTTAATTTATGAATTTATCGTACTCCTAGGGAAGTGGTAACGGCTTAGTAGCAACTATCCTTTTACCCTAACTCTCATCTTATTATCTAGTTATGCAATCATTCATCAATATCTTTGATGAGAGAGTGATCCATTCTACACAAGATTCAAGTTCATTAATCATGCAAGAGTATTTTACAGACAGTGTTCTGATGTATGTTATATTGTTTCTACATGTTGATTGACCTATCTTCGAGTATTTTAGATATATCTTGGTCTAGATTGCAATTATATACTGATTCTACTTGTGTACCACACTGAGTTATCTGATAAACTGCCCCATCGCCATTGACGGCCCTACTCACGGTAGGAGCTAAAGGCATCCATGACAGTCCTGTATCACTCAAGAGATCATGCCGCTCGCCCTAACGCCGGCATAAACACGCTAACTCAGCCTCATTAGACTACTCTAACAAACATGGTGATCTATAGGTTGTTTTATCTAATATGGCAGACCTTAATGCTTCCGTCCTCACACAAAGCCCTAAATTAAGGCTTGATAAACTACACAGGTTATGATTAGACCGTGGTTAGGAATTGTCTATAACCGTTCATCTAATTTAAAAGAGCAAGTAGACATGCAGTCATAATGATTAATTTAGCTGGTGACCTTTCCAAAAAAATGTAAATAGCTTTAGCATGCAAAGCACATATTCATAACATCGTAGTTTAATATTCAAATAGTTCTTTGGACAAACACAGTACAGAATATATAGAGAGGGACAAGGAGACCACCACCATAAAGTATTCACCTTTTATTAGGTCCGCTGATGGAGCAACTACTAGTATATCATGGACTGCTTGACCCGACTCTGCTCGACAAAACCTTCGGAGAACGCTTCCTCAGCCTAGCAGCTATTGCTTTACCTTACGTCCCGGGCTTAAGCAAAGCCCTATTGACTAACTCTTCGCTCACCTATTGCCCTCTTAAGATCTCCTAATGAAATCCCGGGTATTCTATGAATACTATAAACGAACCCTATCTAGTCGTATTCTAAGATATTGAGACAGATTCTCAAAAAACAAAGGACACAAGAAACTCTTGAATACTAAACCTACTTGAAAGAAAACACCTAAAATCACTGAATGAATCGTATACAGTAGAAAAATGTATACTGGAAGCCACTGAATGATTCAGATCAAGTGGAGAGGGATGATTTCAGCTGAGAAGGCCTGGGGTATTTATAGCAGGGAAGCTGAGTGATTTTCTCTTCAGAAAACGATGTGGGATACTGTTCAAGGGTTCGGGACACTCGTCCCGATCTGTTGATAGTGTCAAGACGCTCGTCCCGGGTCCGGGACTCCCGTCCCGAGTCTTTGACCGGGTCGGGACGCCCGTCCTGATTCCCAAACTTTTGAAAATTATGTTTTTGCCCCGAAATTTGCCATTTTCTTACATATTTCACCTGAAACTTCCAAAATCACAAAAACTGCAAAATTGTGTTAATAACAGTCAATTTAGAACGATTTAACCCCAATTTTGACCTGAATTGTGCCTAAAAACATGCTAAAAAGTGATATGATTTATGCACATCAGTCAATTGTCATTTTGATGAATCAATGTTCCTAGGATTAGGGGGAGAAAAAAAAACTAGCTTTGTAAAAATATTGCATAGAATACTTTGCAATATCTTGATACTGGTACAAATGAGTGTGAACTTGAAGCTTAAAAGATAATACATTTGCAAAGTATAGCAAATCAACTACTAGATGCATTTACCGAACTAAAGAGAGTGACTAAGTCACATATACCAGCTGAAAATGCTCGTATAAGGATTTATGTCCCAGAAGGATAATCTATAAATGAAATAGTACATCAGTCTATACCACACCAGAAGCGTGGTAGACCTAGTTGGTTCAAAAGATAAAAATCCCATAAAAAGATGGGAGCAAATGTCAATAATAAGCTCGGGCTCAATACTTCAAAAGAGTCAAGAGACATAATAAATGAAATAACTCCATAAGAAGTTCAAGTACCTAAAGATATTCAAAATATTGAAATAGATAATGATGAGATCTCAATAAATTATTTCTCAATGGGGAAACGATTGAACTGAGAATAAATAACTATCGATAGTATTTTTGTATATAATATAGCATTAGCTATTTTATAAATGAAAATGATTATAATGAGCCTACATCATTTGATGAATGTCGACGTAGAAGTGATTGGCTGAAATGGAAAGATGCAATTCAATGAGAATTAAACTCACTTGCAAAACATAAAGTTTTTTGACCTATAGCTCAAACACCCGAAGATGTCAAACCTGTAGGGTGCAAATGGGTATTTGTATGGAAAGGAAATAAGAAAAATTAATTTGTGAGATATAAAGCACGTCTTGTTGCACACGATTTTTCTCAAATACCGGAAATTGACTATAAGGTTACTTATTCTCCAATGGTGGATGCAATTACTTTTCATTATCTCATTAGTCTGACAACTATGAGAAACTTGATATGCGTCTTATGGATGTAGGTATAGCCTATTTATATAGCTCACTTGATAGTGATATCTTTATGAAAATCCCTGAAGGATTTAAAATGCCTATAGCATATAAATTAAATTCTCGAGAATTATATTTAATAAAATTACAAAGATGGTTTAAAACAGTTGAGACGAATGTGGTACAATAGTCTTAGTGAATATTTATTGAAAGAAGGTTATCAAAATAACCAAATGTGTCCATGTGTATTTATTAAGAAAGAAAAATCAGGGTTTGCTATAATTGTTGTATATGTTGATGATTTAAATATTATTGGAACTCCTGAAGAAATTTTAAAAGCAGTAGATAATTTGAAGAAAGAATTTGAGATAAAAGATCTCTGAAACATAAAGTTTTTTCTTGGCCTACAGATCGATCATTTAAAAGATGAAACTGGAATTTTTGTTCATTAATTAAATTATATTGAAAAAGTCCTTAAAAGATTTTACATGGACAAGACACATCATTGAGTACCCCAATGGTTGTCTGATCACTTGATGTGAAAAAAGATATTTTTCTACTTCGTGAAGATAATGAAGAAGTTCTTGGTCCTTAAGTACCATATATTAGTGTAATAGGTGCACTAGTGTATCTTGCTAATAATACAAGACATGATATAGCTTTTGTTGTTAATCTATTAGCAAGGTTTAGTTCGTGTCCAATTAGAAGACATTGAAATTGAATTAAACATATTTTTTGATACCTTTGAGATCTCAAACAAGTTATGTTTTTACATGTGGAGGAACTACTATTTCATAATGTTCTACAGATTAAACATTAGTTGTTACTTCTTCAAATCAAGTAGAAATTATAGAAATTCATGAAGCAAGTCGTGAATGTCTTTGGTTAAGATCCGTGTCTCAACACATCCGAGAGACATGTGATTTATCTTCAAGCAAAGAACTTCCAACAATAATTTATGAAGATAACACTGCAAGTATAGCTCAATTACAGGAAGGATATATCAAACAAGATCGCACAAAACATATTTCACCGAAAATTTTCTTTTCACATGATCTTCAGAAAAATAGTGATATTGAAGTACAATAAATTCGCTCAAGTCATAATTTACCAGACGTGTGCACAAAAGCATTATCAACTTCAACATTTGAAAGATCGATCAATAATATTGGAATGTGTCAGTACAAAGATATTATGTAATTATCAGGGGTAGTGTACAAGGAACGATGTACTCTTCTTCCTTCACTAGGGTTTTTTTCCACCGGGTTTTTCTCTAGTAAGGTTTTAATGAGGCATATTCCTTGTCCATTGGACATTCAAAAGTGGGAGTTTTATAAATCATATTATTGTTTTGTATGTCCATAATATTGTAACCTCCCACTACTTCCACTACCTTCATATAACTTCCACTACCTCCTTATAACCTCCATGTAATTAAGTTTGTAACATATGTATACATTTATATTTGTATGTATATGTGTATATAGGTTACACATATTTATCCCTATAAATATGGGGTAATTTGTATGTTTTGTGATTACATCAAGAAATATACAAGAAGAAATGAATGCTCTCTTTCTTTTTATCTCTATATTATATTTCTTAATAATTGATTTTTGTTAATAATATTTTATAACAAATACATATTATTAAAATATTATAATTTTATATATAATACGTATATCTTTGCACTTGAAAAAAACAAAAACAAAAACCTAATTATTATTTTTTAAACTTATGTCATTTAAATTTCAAAACTTTCACGTAATTCACAATTCAAGAATAATAATAAAGAGTTATATATATATATATATACACACAATATTAGTATAAGAATTTACCTTTACATTCTATTTTGCTTTTCTTTTGTAATTTACTTTTGTATATAATAATTTATAAAACATTATCTATACAAATTCATGTTTAAGGGATTAATTCGTGAAGGGATGGAGCCATATCACTCTTATTCTAGCTTTGTTTTGAGTATATAAAGCTTTCTTTTATTAATTTGGAGACTATCTTTCTAAATTATAAGTTGACATCATGAAAATGAGAGAGAGGTCTAATTTTTTTATCTAAAAATAACTCAAAGAATTAGTTGAAGCCGAATCGCATTCAATTAGTTGAAGTAAATGTAATAATAGTTTATGTTTAACTAGCTAGTTTCAAAACAACCAACTGATTATTCAACTGAAAGCAATTATGAAAGTTAGTTGTAACTGCTTTGACTTAATGCTTTCGCAATTTATGTTACTTGGTTAAACTAATTTGGCTATATTCAGGTTGTATTTGGATTTATATATATACTTGGATAAACATCGGCCCTCAAGTGCTAATGCATATTATATATATATATTTTTTATAATATGATCATATTGTATAAAATAGTGTAAATGATATAAGAAAAAAAAATAAAGAGGATAAAAAAAATTATAATAATATAATGGGATAAAGAAAAATGAAACATAAATTCCACACTAGTCACACTATTCTTAGAAATAAAAAATATTTCATTGCTATAAAGATGAGTGATGCATATGTAACTACAATTTGGGGTAGTACAAAAAAAATTCAAATACAGTCGATAAACCCGAGGTTTATTGATTCAAAAACATTCACTATTTGGCATGACTGATCAGGGCATCCCGATTCAAGCATGGTGTGAAATATTATTGAAACACTCATTGAAAAACCTAAAGATTTTTTAATTGAACGAATTTTCTTGTGCTGCTTGTTTTCAAGGAAAATTGATTATTAAGCTATCACCAACTAAAGTTGGAATTGAATCTCCAACATTTTTAGAAAGAATTCAAGGTGACATGTGGACTAATTCACCCATCATGTGAACTATATTGATATTTTATGGTTCTAATAGACGCATCTAGTAGATTGTCTCATGTTAGCTTACTATCAACTCGCAACCTGGCATTTGTGAGATTGCTTGCTTAGATTATTAAATTACGAGTACAATTTCCAAATTATACAATTAAAACAATAAGTCTGGATAGTTTTAGTGAATTCTCATCTCAAGCTTTCAATAATGATTATTGTAAGTCTATTAATATAAGTGTTGAACATCCTGTAGTTCATGTTCATACACATAATGGGTTAGCTGAATCTTTTATTAAAAGACTTCAATTGATAGCTAGATCTATACTTATGAGAACTAAATTACCCATTTCGGCAAGGGGTCATGCAATTTTGCATGCAACAGCACTTGTATGTGTTAGACCAACAAGTTATCATAAATATTTCTCATTGCAATTAGATTATGGTCGGAAGCCAAATATTTCCCATTTTAAAATTTTTGGACGTGCGGTATATGTTTCTATTGCTCCACCACAATGCACAAAAATGGGTCATAAAAGAAGATTGGGAATATATGTTGGTTTTGATTATTCTTCCATGATTTGCCGATTGTCATTTTGATGACTGAATGTTCCCGAGATTAGGGGGAGAAAAAGAAAAAAAAGCTTGGTAAAAATATTACATGGAATACTTTACAACATCTTGATACTCGTACAAATCAGTGTGAACTTGAAGTTCATTTGCAAAGTATAGCAAATCAACTGCCAGATGCATTTACTGACATAAAGAGAGTGACTAAGTCACATATACTAGCCTAAAAATGCTCATATAGGAGATTGATGTCCCAAAAGGACAATCTATAAATGAAATAGCTAATCAGTCTATAGCACGCCTGAAGTGTGGTAGACCAATTGGTTTAAAAGATAAAAATCTCCGTAAAAGAAGGGATCAAATGTTAATAATGAATTCGGGATTAATACTTCAGAAGAGTCAGGAGACATAATAAATAAAATAACTCCAGAAGAAGTTCAGGTACCTAAAGATATTGAAAATATCGAAAAAATAAATAATGATGAGATCTCAATAAATTATGTCTTAACGGGGAAACGATTGAACCAAGAAGAAATAACTATCGATAGCGTTTTTGAATATAATAAATATAACATCAACTATTATAAATGAAAATGATTATAATGATTCTACATACGTTGATGAATGTCGACGTAGAAGTGATTGGCTGAAATGGAAAGATGCACTTCAAGCAGAATTAAACTCACTTGCAAAACGTGAAGTTTTTGGACTCATAGTCCCGACACCTGAAGATGTCATACCTGTAGGGTACAAATGGGTATTTGTACGGAAAAGAAATGAGAAAATGAAATTGTGAGATATAAATCACGTCTTGATGCAACTCACCAAGGCAACTATGGAGATGGAGACTTGAAGATGTCATTGGGTCCAGTTACAAGGTCACACTCCAACAAGTACTTATGCACATTGGAGCACTCAAGTCTTGAAGGCTAATAAATGGGCATAATTCAATAAGGTAAAGCCTTATTTTGGGCTATTTGTTTTAAACCCAACATTTTAAAAGGAAGGGCCTTGTTTGGAAACATGTTTAAATTCTATTTTTAGTGGGCTGTTTTAAGGGGACGGAAAAGAAAAAAATGAAATTTGTAATTTGTTTTTAAAACAAATCAGATTCATGCTTGTTTTACCTTAAGGATTGATTCAACTTATCAAGTAAGTAAACTTGTGGCGTTAATTCAATTCTCTTTCTCTTTGTTACTATTTCCTTGCTGATTTGGGGGTGAAGAGACTCTAGGAGTTTAACAAGGGTTGATTGAGTTTAGATCAGGGACAATTTTTGATTCAAAGGTGATTCTTGCTCAGTTCTTGAATTATTGTTGTATCATTTTTTGTATCAGAGCTAAGTTCAAATTCAATCTATATTTCCTTTAAATTTCTGTTTGTTTTTCATTATTATTGTCAGTTTCTCATTCAGTAAAAAAAAGTTGTGTTATTTATCTCTGAATCTCAGACCTGATATATATATATATATATATATATATGTATATATATAAGTGGTGGTCTTTATCTCTGAATTTTAGACTAGATAAAAAAAAGGGAAATTCGAAATTTGTGTGCCCACAATCAGATTTCATGCAAATTTATCATCTCTTGCTTCTTTACATCATATTACATCTAATTTTGTGTCATCTTTCTTTATTTAGGAGTTATTTGCTTTCCATTGAATTAGGGTTGTTGATTTGCTTATTTTGTGTTGTTTGATTGGTCCGGACAAGTAAAACTATTGCTTGAATCTAAAGTGAAAAAAGGCAGAAAATTGTGAGCTCATTAAAGGGTAAAAGCCAATACTTTGAGTGAAACACGAGGATTTCCAATCAAATTTGAGTGAAACACGTGAGGGAGTGTTTGTGAGGATTGCTAACAATTTTTTTGCGGGTTTTACATCATGACAAAATCAAATGAAAGCAAAGAAAGTGATGGGAAAGTTAGTGTTACTTCACTTTACAGGCTATGTAACAACAATTTCAAAGGTTTGAAAACCTTTTTAGAGATGTTAGTGATAAATTTGAGAAGCAAGACCAGGTCATTAGAGAATTGCAAGAGGGGACAATGAATAGTGGTGCAACAAGAAGGCAGAATTTAAGAGAGCCAAATACTCATCATTTTGGGTATGAAGGTGATGACTTTGATGATGCAGATGATGAGGGAGAAAGTCATGGGGTCAGGATGGGTGGAAGAGGAGGACAAAATTATAGAGTAAGAGGTCGAGGTAATAGGTCCAAAACTTTGCAAGGGAGGAAGAAAGGGCTGATCGTGTTGATAGGAATATCAGTAGTATAAAAATAAAAATTCCATCTTTCCAAGGTAAGAATGATGCTGAAACTTACTTGGAATGGGAGAGGAAAGTGGAGCTGATTTTTGATTGTCATAACTATTCTGAAGAGAAGAAGGTAAAGCTTGCTGCGGTGGAATTTAAAGATTATGCACTTGTTTGGTGAGATCAACTAGTTTTAACTAGGAGAAGAAATGGAGAGGAACTTGTCAATACTTGGGCAGAAATGAAGAGAATTATGAAAAAGAGATTTGTACCTAGTTATTTTTATAGAGAGCTATATCAAAAACTTCAAACATTGAGACAAGGCTATATGAGTGTTGAAGAGTACCATAAGGAGATGGAGATAGTCATGATAAGGGCTAATGTTGAAGAAGATAGGGAGGCTACCATGGCACGTTTCTTGGCTGGTTTGAACAAGGATATTGCAAATGTTATCAAATTACACCATTATGTGGAGTTGGAAGAAAGGGTAAACATGGCAATGATAGTGGAAAAATAACTCAAGTACGAAGGGTCCAACAAGACTTCCTATTCTGGTTCTACTACAAATTGGAACTCCAAATGGTCTAAGAAGGATGACAAGGCCAAGGACAAGCCAAAAGAAGTGAAGAGCAATTCAGACCCAAAAGGTAACTTTAAATCTTCAAGTTCTTCTACTTCTAATTCTGATAAGTATAGAAATATTAAGTGCTTTAAATGTCTTGGTATTGGTCATATTGCTTCTCAATGTCCCAATAAGAAAACAATAGTTTTGAGGGGTGCTGAAGTTATTTATGAAGATGAGGATCATGTGAGAGTGATTCTGATTCCATACCTGAATTAGAGGATTGTTCTGATGTAGAAGCTGAAAATGCACCTAAGGGTGAATTACTTGTTAATAGACGTGTACTAAATGCTCAAGTAAAAGAGGACGAAATTGAGCAAAGGGAGAATATCTTTCATTCAAGATGCTTAGTGAATGGGAAGATTTGTAGCGTGATAATTGATGGTGGGAGCTACACAAATGTAGCTAGCACATTAATGGTGGAGAAGCTAGGGCTGGAGTGTTCGAGGCACCTTAGGCCATATAGGCTACAATGGCTTAATGATATAGGGGAAATCAAGGTGAATAAACAAGTTATTGTATCTTTCTCCATTGGTAAGTATTCTGATCAAGTTCTTTGTGATGTTGTGCCTATGCATGCTAGTCATTTATTGCTTGGAAGACCTTGGTAATATGATAGGAAGGTGTTACATGATGGTTTTAAGAATAGGTACTCATTCTTTATGGGAGATCAAAAGTTATTCTTGCTCCTTTAGCTCCAAGAGAGGTGTATGAAGACCAAATGCAATTAAAAAGGAGTATTGAAGTTATGCATCAAAGAGGGACAGAAACACCTCATAAAAAATAAGTGGAATCAAATTTTGAAGGAAAGGCTGAGAGCCTTGCAAAAGGAGAGCTGAGATAAAAAAATACAAGAAAAAGGAGTGAGTGAGGTTGAGAGTGTGAAAAGAAAAGAGGGGAAAGAGGCCTCAAAAGAAAGTTAATTTAAGGGCCCAAATGAGAGAGAGTGTAAAAAGAAACAAAACTTTTATGAAAAAATGAGAGATGCAAGGGTTGCTTGTGTGGAAAGGAGATGCTTAGTTGTACTTTTTTACAAAGAAGCTTATCTTAATGAATCTGACCTTAACCCTTGCTTGCCTAGTGGTGTTGTTTCTCTTTTGCGGGAATATGGTGATGTCTTCCCTGAAGAATTACCTAAGGAGTTGCCGCCTATTAGAGGGATAGAGCATCAAATTGATTTCATTCCAGGAGCACAAATTCCAAATAGGCCAGCCTATAGAGCAAATCCAGAAGAGACTAAGGAACTCCAAATGCAAGTGGAAGAGTTACTACAAAAGGGACACATAAGAGAAAGCTTGAGTCCTTGTGCCGTGCCAGTCATTTTGGTCCCAAAGAAGGATGGGAGTTGGCGTATGTGTGTTGATTGTAGTGCTATTAACAAAATTACAGTAAAGTATCGCCATCCTAGTCCTAGACTGGGTGATATGCTTGATGAATTGCATGGTGCATGTGTGTTTACCAAAATTGATCTTATGAGTGGTTACCATCAAATTAGAATGAAGATTGGTGATGAATGGAAAACTGCTTTTAAAACAAAACATGGTTTATATGAGTGGCTTGTGATGCCTTTTGGCTTATCTAATGCTCCTAGTACCTTTATGCGCTTGATGAATCATATTTTGAGGTCATTTATTGGTAAGTTTGTTGTGGTTTACTTTGATGACATTCTGATCTTTAGCAAAAGCATTGAAGAGCATGTTGAAATACTTTGCCAGATTTTTCTTCTACGTTTGAAATTGAATGTGATGCCTCTAGAATAGGTAATGGAGCTGTTTTGTTGTAAGGGAGACGTCCTATAGCGTATTTAAGTGAAAAGCTCAATGGTGCACAAATCAAGTATTCTACTTATGATAAGGAGTTGTATGCATTGGTGAGAGCTCTACAAACTTGGCAGCATTATTAATGGCCTAAATAGTTTGTAATTCATACTGATCATGAGAGGTTGAAGCATTTAAAAGGCCAAGGTAAGTTAAATCAAAGGCATGCTAAGTGTCTAGAGTTTATTGAGACATTCCCATGTGTTGTGCAATACAAGCAAGGTAAGGAAAATGTGATTGCAGATGCATTATCTAGGAGGTATGCTCGGATCTCCTCACTAAGTTCTAAGTTGATTGGATTTGAATATGTTAAGGATTTGTACAAATCAGATTCTGACTTCGCAAATGTTTTTATTGCATGTGAACAAGTTGCTTTTCAAAAGTTTTATAGAACTAATGAATATTTGTTTAGAAATAATTAACTTTGTGTTCATTCTTGTTCTATGAGTGAATTTCTTGTTAGGGAGTCTCATAATGGTGGATTAATGGGACATTTTGGCATTGCTAAGACACTTGATATTTTGCAAGAGCATTTTTATTGGCCTAACATGAAAAAGGATGTTGAGAGAGTTTGTTCTAGTTGTGTTGCATGTAGGCAGGCCAAGTCTAAGGTGCAACCTCATGGGTTGTACACTCCACTACCTGTTCCTAATAGTCCTTTGATTGATATATCTATGGACATTGTGTTGGGATTGCCTAGGACTAGGAAAGGAAGTGATAGCATCTTTGTTGTAGTTGATAGATTTAGCAAAATGGCTCATTTTATTGCATGTCATAAATCTGATGATGCCACTCATGTCGCTGATTTGTTCTTTAGGGATGTGGTAAGGTTGCATGGCATTCCTAGAACAATTGTTTCTGATAGGGACTCTAAATTCTTAAGTCATTTTTGGCGTGTTTTATGGAGTAAATTGGGGACTAAATTGTTGTTTTCTACTACTTGTCATCCTCAAACTGATGACCAAACTGAAGTGGTTAATAGAACTTTAGGATCCTTATTGCGAGCTGTTGTTGGAAAGAATTTAAAAACTTGGGAAGATTGTTTGCCTTTGATCGAGTTTGCATATAATAGAAGCATTCATTCTTCTACTGGTTATTCCCCATTTGAAATTATGTATGGTTTTAATCCACTAACACCATTGGATTTATTACCTTTACCATTAAATGAGATCGTTAATGTGGATGGGCAGCACATTGCAAATTTGGTTAAGTCCATACATAACAAAGCTAGACAGCATATTGAGGAAAAGAATAAAAAGTATGCTCAAAGAGCTAATCAAGGGCGAAGAGTGATGAAGTTTAAACTTGGAGATTGGGTTTGGGTACACTTTAGGAAGGAAAGATTTCCTAAGCAAAGGAAGTCCAAACTTGATCCTAGAGGCGATGGACCATTTCAAGTGCTTGAACACATCAATGATAATGCCTATAAAGTGGACTTGCCAAGAGAGTATGGTGTTAGTGCAACTTTTAATGTTTCTAATCTATCTCCATTTGATAACGTAGGTTTTGATTCGAGGACGAATCCTTTTGAAGAGGGAGAGATTGATGCAACTCACCAAGGCAGCTATGGAGATGGAGACTTGAAGATGCCATTGGGTCCAATTACAAGGTCACACCCCAACAAGATTAAAGCACAATTTCATAATTATGTTCAATCTTTGATTTCTCAAGAACTTCAAGAAATCACATTGGTCAAGCTTGGAGAAGAGTTTAAGGAGATGCCAAGATACTTATTCACATTAGAGCACTCAAGTCTTGAAGGCTAATAAATGGGCATAATTCAATAAGTTAAAGCCTTATTTTGGGTTGTTTGTTTTAAGCCCAAAGTTTTAAAAGGAAGGGCCTTGTTTGAGAACATGTGTAAATTCTATTTTTTAGTGTGCTTTACTAAAAGACTCAGCCCAACATGTCCATTGCAGAATTTAGGTCATCTTCTCTTCTTTTAGACTATAAATAGAATAAGATGGGGGTTATTTTGAGGGACGAAAAAAAAAGAAACGAAATTTGTAATTTTTTTAAAAACAAATCAGATTCACGCTTGTTTTACCTTAAGGATTAATTCAACTTATCAAGTAAGTAAACTTATGGCGTTAATTCAATTCTCTTTCTCTTTGATTTTCTCTTTGTTACCATTTCCTTGCTGATTTGGAGGTGAAGAGATTCTGGAGGTTTAACAAGGGTTGATTGAGTTTAGATCAGGGACAATTTTTTATTCAGAGGTGATTCTTGCTCAATTCTTGAGTTATTGCTGTATCACCAATAATGCCCTAATTTGTGTCTAAAAACATACTAAAAATGTGATATGATTTGTGCATATCAGATAGGTTAAGGACGACCTCAACCTTGTGCGGGCTTGAATCTATTCCTCGCTCCGAAGTCATGAAACCCACGAATTTTCCCGATTTTACACCAAACGTGCATTTAGTCGGGTTGAGTTTGAGGTCATACTCTGATAAGGTGGAGAAGGTCTCTCGGAGGTCATCAAGATGGGAGTCTCCCCGTTTAGTTTTTATTACCATGTCATCCACATAGGCTTCGACATTCCTTTCGATCTACTTTTTAAAGATTTTGTTCATCATTTGCTGATACGTGGCCCCTGCATTCTTAAAGCCAAACGGCATGACTTCGTAACAGTATGTGGCCCCTGCCGCTCTGAAGGACGTGTGAATTTGGTCACTTTGCCTCATTTTTATCTAATGGTACCTAGAAAAGATGTCCATAAAGCTCAAAAATCTGAAGCTCGAAGCGGAGTCTACCAATGCGTCTATGCGAGGTAGCAGATAGCAGTCCTTGGGGCATGCTTTATTGAGGTCGGTGTAGTCGACGCACATCCTCCATTTCCCATTTGGTTTTTTCCCCATGACCACATTGGTCAACCACGACGGGTATTCCACTTCGCGGATGAAGTTGGCTTTTAACAGTTTATGGGCTTCTTCTCTCACCCCTCTGAGCTTGTCCTCTCCGAATTATCTCGACCTTTATTTTATGGCTTTATGAATAGGGTTGATGTTCAGCATGTGCTTAGCTATGAAGGGGTGTATTCCCTTCATGTCCTGCGTATAGAGCTGTTAACGAGCCGAGTCGAACCGAACATCGGATAATTAGAGTTTGTTTGTTTATTATTCGAGCCTGTTTGAGTTCGCTCGTTAAACATTTCGAACAGAAAAAACTGTTCGAATTTGTTTGATTAATTTTTTTTATTGTTCGAGTTCGAGCTCGGGTTCGCTCGATTAGTTTTAAAAAATTTTAAAATTTAAATATTAATTTTTTTTCAAAATTTCAAATTTATAAAATAAAAAAATAGAATTTAAATATTTAACTATTTAATAATAATAATAATAAAAGATTCTTTTAAAGAGGTAATCTAAATTTAATAATTAAAATGATTAAATTTCAAACTAAGATAAAATAATTTCTTCAAAAGATAGTTCATCATTCTCTGTCTACAAAAAAAATATTAAATATATAAAGAATATTTTTAAATATATTAATCATTATTTTTATATATACAAATTAAATGAGAAGAAAAAAACAAAGAACAAACCTGTTTTCAAATTAAGATAAAACAATTTCTTCAAAAAATAATTCATCATCCTCTGTCTGCAAAAAAAATGTTAATAATATAAAGAATATTTTTATATATACAAATGAAATGAGAAGAAAAAAACAAATTCCATGAAGATTACGCACCCAATCAAATGCACATAAAATCATTTCAATTGTATCAATATATATATATATATATATAACAATTCAAATAAAATCTGATAGCTATGAAGAATAATATAATTTTTTAAAATTTAAAATATCAAACAAATATAATTTAATTATCTCAATAAAATAAAATAAATATAATAAAAAAATAATATACTTACCTTTAAACTTATTTTTTCAGTTGAATCTGGAGTTTGAGAAAGTAAAGGAAATAGAACGATTAACTTTTTAGGGTTTATATAGAAAGAAAGTTGATTGAGTTAGAACTCAAAAGTCTTTTTATGGTTTGCTTTAGCATTTTGAAGAATGTTGGGAGAAGTTGAATCAACTCTAGAAATTAGAAAAAAAAATTAAAAAAAATCTGTAATTTAAATATTAAATATTATTTTTAATAATATATAAAAATATTTATAATTTGTTCGCGAACGCTCGGTATGTTCGCGAACAATGTTTGAATAAACTTGAAATGTAATCGAGCTTAAAATTTTGTTCGGTGTTTGTTTGTTTAATAAATAAACGAGCTCGAACCGAGTATAAACGAGCTCAAACGAGCTTTGTTCGCGAACAGTTCGGCTCGTTAACAGCTCTACCTGCGTATACCAAGCAAAGTTTTGGAGGTGGTTGGTAAGGAACTCTATTACCTCTTTTTTGAGAGTCGGTGACATTTCCCTTCCGATCTGGATCTTTTAATTGGGATAGTTGGGGTGAATGATCACCTCTTCGAAGTCGTTGTGCTCTGGGTTGGGACTCTCTATTGCTGCTACAATGGACCCGACTTCGCTGATTTTAGGCCCCTTGTCCTACTGTTTCTTTGATTTCATGTATCTGAGGAGGCTCTTGGGATCGCTTTTTACGCATCCAACCCCGATTTTGGTAGAAAACCTCACTTGTTGATGTGACATGGAGATAACAAGTTCAAAAGTTGCGTTGGTAGGGGTCCCAAGTATAACGTTGTATGGTGAATCGAAATCTACCACATAGAACTTAAGCTCTTCGCTCCGGGTGTTGCCGTTGGTTCCAAGGGTAACCTAGATCTTGACAGTTTCTTTCACATTTATATTGTGAGCCGTGAAACCTTTGAGGACCATGTTGCTTGGCTTTACGTGGCTTTCATTCATCCCCATTTCCTTAAAACATTTGAAATAAATGATGTTCTTGGTTGCGCATGTATCGACTAGAACCCACTTCACTCTGCATTTGTCTATAACTTCTCGGGTCATGCCGACTTCCAGCACTATGGGTGTAACCCTTGCCTCCTCATTAAGGATGAGGTCCCCACTGGAGAAGGTGATTGTCTCTTTGAGGCTTATCTCACAGTTAGGTCAAGGGTTTGGTTTGTTCAGGTTGTAGATCTTCTTTTTTATCCGTTTGATTGAGGAGAATTGTGGGGTTATTACTTTGATAATCCTTTCGACCTTATCTTTCTGCTGCAAGCCGGACACGTACTCCTTCAAATGCCCTTCTTGATCAATCTCTCGATAGCCTGCTTAAGGTGGATGTAATTTTCGGTGGTGTGCTCATAGTCTTGATGGAAGGTGCAGTATTTTGACTTGTCCCGAGCAAGAAGCATATGTGTTATCATTTGTGGGGTCTCGTACTCCGAATTTATCTTTGATCGCAGTAACTAAGCTCTCTTTTGATACTTTCAGGGGGGTGAAAGACTCAGTTTTCATGTCCAATTTTTCCCTCTCTTTTCAAATCGTGGGAGAGAAGATTCGGCAAGCCGTTCTTTCCTCCTGGGCGCTCTCCTCAGCGAGGGCCACCTTCCGCGTGACACTGAACATCTCTCCTATCGTCTTTGGTTTCCGCCACTAGAGCTCTGTATAAAGCATTCTTTACATGAACCCTCCTTCAAAACATGTGATTATCGTATCTTGACAGATTCCTTCAATTTCGTCGTATGTTTTCTTAAACTGATCCAAGTAGGAAAGGAGAGATTCGTCGTTCCTTTGCTTTATGTTGGCTAGGTCCCCCCGAGTTTTAGGAATCGTTCCTATGGTACTAAATTTGTCTAGAAAGAGCTTCTCAAGTGACATCCACGAATCGATGACCCTTGGTTTTAACGAGGTAAACCAGGTTAGCGCCTTATTGGACAGGGTGCTGGGGAAGGCTTTACACAACACAGCTTCATCATTGGTAACTGTTGCGTTGTGTGCGTGTGTCACAAATTGAGAAGATAATAAAATAGAATAAATCAACGCAATCTTAACAAGTGCAAGTATACACCGGTCAACAAGTAATATATGTACCTAAGTACAAGATTATCGATCCCACAGAGATTTTGTATGCCAATTATACATGCAAACATGACTTACATTTGGTTAAAAGAATAAAGAATGATGAATAAATTGGTGGAGATTCGGAGGTTAATCTACTGCTAAGCTACTGCTGCAGCAATAGAAATGTTGTAGCAACAGAAATGCTACATAAATTCTACCTAACTAAAATTACATGACAGCCTACTGGAATTTTACCAACAGAACACAACAGGTAATACAATGCTGTAAAAATCAAGCCAAAAATGCAAACATAAACCAGTAATGAATCCAAGAATGCTAAGCATGCTTTTCGGTTCCAAATTAACACTACAGCAGTTTGGTTCTACCCAAACTACTTAGCCTACTAGTCTAAACCCCCGATAACATCGTTTCATGGAGTACGAAGTACCGTGAACCTAGAACAACACAAGGCAGTGAAATTGGTCGTGTCCCCTGCAATATTGACCGCACGGTCATGCGTCCCAAGCAAGTTGATGTGCACAAATCGTATACCCTTTTTAGCATGTTTTTATGTATGATTTAGGATGAAATTGAGGATAAATTGATCTTAATTGATTGTTATTTACTCAATTTCACAATTTTTATGATTTTGGAAGTGTCAGGTGAAAAGTAGACGAAAACAGCAAATTTTGGGGCAAAAATGCAATTTTTGGAAATGCTGACTTGGTCAACGGTCCGGGACGGGCGTCCCGACCCAGTCAAACCGCCAGGACGGGCGTCCTGAACCGGGACGGGCGTCCCGAACCTGGTCAACGAATCAGGACGGGCGTCCCGAACCGGGACGGGCGTCCCGAACCGCCAGAAGCTGTCCCACATCGAATTTTTTGGAATTTTTCACTCCAGAAAGCTGCTATAAATACCCCAGGCCTCCAACAGTTGAAATCATCCCTCTCCACTCGATCTGAGTCATTAAGTGGTCTCCAGTGTACAATTCTCTAGTACACAAATCACTCAGAGACTCAGATTTCAGTAGAAGTTTTCTTTCTTTCCTTTTTGTTTTCGTTTTTCTTAGTTTCTGAGAAATAGTCTCAGATCCTAGGGTTCGATAGATAGGTTCGTTTTTGGTATTCATAGAATACCGGGATTTCGTTAGGAGATCCTAAGAGAGAGATAGGGTGCGTGTTCTTAGTCAGATTAGGGCAATTTGCTTAAGCTCGGGATGTAAGGTAAAGCAATTGCTACTAGGTCTGAGGAGCGTTCTCCGAAGGCTCTGCCGAGCAGAGTAGGATCGAGCAGTCAGGAGCATACAGGAGCTGCAGCGCCGGCTGGACCTGCATAGAGTGGTGATTACTTTATGACAGTGGGTCCCCTAGACGAGGTTCTGTATGTTTACGAATTGTTTTATCTAAATATTAATTTGAATATCAGATTACGATTCTTATGAATATCTGTTTTATGTTGAAGTTCTTATGATTTTCCGGAAATGGCCACCTGCTTAAATATTCATTATGTCTGCATGTCTAATGCCGTTCTTTTAAACTGAAATTAGGGTTATAGACAATTCCTAACCACGGTCTATTCATAACCTGTTTAGTTTAACAGGCATCAATTAGTATTGGTGTCTGCCATACTAGATAAAATAATCTGCGGAACACCCTGTTGGTTGAAAGTAGTCTAGGTAGGCTGAGTAGAGTGTTATGCCGGCGGTTATGAGACGAGCAGCATGATACCGAAGTGACATAGGGTACCGTTCATTGCTGACTTTAGTCCGAGCCGTGAGTAGGGCCGTTACCCTTAATGATGGGGCGGTAGCATAGGAACTCAGATGTGGTAGCCTTTAGACACAGAACATAATTGCAATCCAGGCCAAGACATGTCTAAAACACTCGAATATAGGTCAATCAACGTATAGGAACAGTATAACATAAAATCAGGATCTCATCTATAAAACACTTCTAGGATTAATTAGACTTAAACCTAGTGGAGAATGGATCACCCTCTCATCAAAGTATTTGATGAAGATTGCATAACTGGATCATAAGATAGGAGTTAGGATAAAAGGCTAGTTACTACTAAGCCGTTGCCACTTCCCTGGGAGTACGATATTTAACTTAATAAAATCGTAGATACTTTCCAACAGACTAGCTACACGATAGGTACTCTGCCTTAGGTTCTGATTGATTAAGTGACAACAATTGAATGCTAAAGTGACAGTTAGTAAGACTCAGTCCTTAATTACTCATAATCGATATAGGGTAAAATAACACCTATTTAGTACGTTGGTCGGAATTCCCATCAGATTTTTGGCGCCGTTGCCGGGGAAATATCATAATGAACTTAGGATTCCTGATCAAAATTCTAGATATTTATGATAGGTAACGGTAGTAACCTAGACCTTAAACCCAACACTTGTCTTATACCAGTTAGACAATCAGTTTCCGAAATATAGGATTATCATAACTAATTAATTTTAGATGTTATCTGGAATTAAGACATTTAGGATAATCAAATTTTAGAAAATCATTCTAAAACCATATTGAGGGAATTTAATTGCTTTCAAAATATTAAAAGAAAAAAAAAATTTTAAATCTTAAAATCCAAAAAGAATGTATTTTTCTTGCTTAATGGTAAGTGGCTCTTTTCCCTATCTCTTGCTCTTTCTTAGTTGTTTTCTTAGTTGTTTTCGAGTTTTTCTTCCTTTATTTAATTTCAAGGAAATAAAAATGGAAATGAGGATAAAATATATTTCTTCTGAGTTATAAAATGTTGGCCTAAATTTTTATCGGGAAGAAACTTTATTTTAGAATTTTCTTAGAGTCATACCGGCTTTATTAGGACAAGTTATGAAATAATTTTTTCTTAATAGCCAGACCTTTGAATGTTCTATTGAAAAAAGATATGGGGTATTCATTAAATCCTTTCTTTTTCTTCCTTTGAAAATAATTACATCATAGTAGTCGTGGAACACTTTTCGAAAATGGCCTGAACCACAGGCATTACCTACTAATGATGTTAAAGTCATGTGCAGATTCTAGTTGTTTTCCAGATTCAGAGTGCCGATGTCTTAGGAAGAAATGTTCAGCCTGTGTATCAAATCTGTGAAGTCTGCTAAGTACCACACTTTAGCAGGGATTGCTATGGGAATGACTGACCATTCCAAAAGAGGTAGGAGCAGGTTGCTGCAGAATGCTGCTCCAATGGGAAATGAATACAATCCCAGCTGGAGAAATCATACGGGATTTAGCTGAGGAATAATTCAGAAGCTGGAATCATTCAAAAAGACACCACCACAGCAAAACCCCTACTCGCAGAATCAATAGATGAGATATTGGCAACAATTAAAGCCAGACCAGTGCAAGCAAGTGATCTACCAAGAGGTATCAAAGGGTCGAGGGATATAGAAGAATTTGGCGTTGTATCAGGAGCATAGCATTGGAGGAGCTTGCATTCCCTGCATACCAATCAGCTGTGAGAAACTTCCCCGAGGAAGTCTCAAATACTTGGGCCCAGATCTACACAACTGGAGCCTCCTACCACCACAGCTTCACCAAAACTTCAGGTATCTTTTCTTCCATTCGAGACTTGCATGCCATACCTTCACTAACATTGGCAGGTAGGCACACCAATCCAAAGAAGTCTCATTCCTAGACACGTTCCTTCTGGACACGTTGCTACGATTACGAGAAACTTTGCAGATGATTCGAGGAAACAGTCCTTGGGGCTTGAATCATTCATCAAATGGATAGGATACTACCTGGAGCTCGACGATGAAGGATCGGAGCAGACGTCATCCGTTCCAATATCTAGAGCTTACAGAGTCAAGAACACCTCAGCAATAGCACATGGCTAAGATGAAGAGCCAATTGACAGCTCAGAGAAAACCTTTCTGCTCGAGACAAGAAGGGAGTTTTTCTAACCCTCATATTCCTTTACTTGATTTGTGTTCTGTTTTGTTATTTCTTTTATTCTTGTTTTGTTGCTCTACTTTCCTTCTTACCCATAGTTAGTCAAATAAGTGTGGGGTAAGAGTCTTTTTCGTTTTGTTTTTTTCTTGTTTTCAAATAAGTGTGGGGTAGTCTAGATATGCATGAACACTGAGGACAGTGTCAGTCTTAAGTGTGGGGTAGCAGTGCACGGTGCACTGTAGCAGTTTGAAAATTTTTGCATGATTTTGCTTGTTTTTCACATATTTTCACACCTTCCAAAATTTTTTTCAAAATTTGTCCGTCTTTCAGACTTCTAAATGCAGTATGCTTGGTTAAACAAATTGCTTATGTCTATGATATGTAGGTAGAATGTATGGTTAGTAGGAGATAATTGATAGCTATCTTGGACTAATTGATTAGGAATAGGGAATTCCTGATAACTGAGCACAACCTTGTCTGGATTAGAGACCTCAGCCAATTACCTTTTCAAGACTGAACTAGATAAAATTAGACCAGTTGTGGATGTTTTGACAATTAGAATGACTAGATGAGACTCTCTGAGTAGAAGTGAAAAGAAATTAAAGAAAGATAATTAAACAAGGGTAGTTTGCCAGCGGCCTTCGCTACTCGAGCACCACTCCTTCGGGGAACTTAAAGCCTGATGCCCTAAGGTCGTGTAGATCTGGGAGTCATCGGAGTGGGACTCGCTACATGGGTAGTTGAAGTTGACGTGTTCTAAGCAGACTCAAAACACCCTAGAAATTCTATAAAAAAATCAATAAATGCTAAATAATAGAATCTGATCACCAAAGCTCAGAGCTCAGAAAGTTATCTGTTGTCAGTATGTCTAGCGACAGGTCGAAGTGTTATCTGGTAATAGTTAAGACAAGAGTACATTGTGTTGATTATCTGGTCTGGACTAGTACACACACTACACATCAGGAAGACCTTATGACTAAGAGAAGAGTTCAACCTAGTTGTTAAATTGTTTTCTGCTCAATCCTAACAATCTACTAGAGACATTTGAGACCTTGTCATAGCAACCTAACCAGTCAGACCTGTGTTAAGAATTGTCTGAAGAATTTTTGGAATAAAAACATGACTAGGAAATTTAAGTGACTGCACATATGATTTAGTATCACTAACTTCAGGTAGACTTTGCTTGAGGACAAGCAAAAAGCTAAGTGTGGGGTTATTTGATGTGCACAAATCGTATACCCTTTTTAGCATGTTTTTATGTATGATTAGGATGAAATTGAGGATAAATTGATCTTAATTGATTGTTATTTACTCAATTTCACAATTTTTATGATTTTGGAAGTGTCAGGTGAAAAGTAGACGAAAACAGCAAATTTTGGGGCAAAAATGCAATTTTTGGAAATGCTGACTTGGTCAACGGTCCGGGACGGGCGTCCCGACCCAGTCAAACCGCCAGGACGGGCGTCCTGAACCGGGACGGGCGTCCCGAACCTGGTCAACGAATCAGGACGGGCGTCCCGAACCGGGACGGGCGTCCCGAACCGCCAGAAGCTGTCCCACATCGAATTTTTTGGAATTTTTCACTCCAGAAAGCTGCTATAAATACCCCAGGCCTCCAACAGTTGAAATCATCCCTCTCCACTCGATCTGAGTCATTAAGTGGTCTCCAGTGTACAATTCTCTAGTACACAAATCACTCAGAGACTCAGATTTCAGTAGAAGTTTTCTTTCTTTCCTTTTTGTTTTCGTTTTTCTTAGTTTCTGAGAAATAGTCTCAGATCCTAGGGTTCGATAGATAGGTTCGTTTTTGGTATTCATAGAATACCGGGATTTCGTTAGGAGATCCTAAGAGAGAGATAGGGTGCGTGTTCTTAGTCAGATTAGGGCAATTTGCTTAAGCTCGGGATGTAAGGTAAAGCAATTGCTACTAGGTCTGAGGAGCGTTCTCCGAAGGCTCTGCCGAGCAGAGTAGGATCGAGCAGTCAGGAGCATACAGGAGCTGCAGCGCCGGCTGGACCTGCATAGAGTGGTGATTACTTTATGACAGTGGGTCCCCTAGACGAGGTTCTGTATGTTTACGAATTGTTTTATCTAAATATTAATTTGAATATCAGATTACGATTCTTATGAATATCTGTTTTATATGTTGAAGTTCTTATGATTTTCCGGAAATGGCCACCTGCTTAAATATTCATTATGTCTGCATGTCTAATGCCGTTCTTTTAAACTGAAATTAGGGTTATAGACAATTCCTAACCACGGTCTATTCATAACCTGTTTAGTTTAACAGGCATCAATTAGTATTGGTGTCTGCCATACTAGATAAAATAATCTGCGGAACACCCTGTTGGTTGAAAGTAGTCTAGGTAGGCTGAGTAGAGTGTTATGCCGGCGGTTATGAGACGAGCAACATGATACCGAAGTGACATAGGGTACCGTTCATTGCTGACTTTAGTCCGAGCCGTGAGTAGGGCCGTTACCCTTAACGATGGGGCGGTAGCATAGGAACTCAGATGTGGTAGCCTTTAGACACAGAACATAATTGCAATCCAGGCCAAGACATGTCTAAAACACTCGAATATAGGTCAATCAACGTATAGGAACAGTATAACATAAAATCAGGATCTCATCTATAAAACACTTCTAGGATTAATTAGACTTAAACCTAGTGGAGAATGGATCACCCTCTCATCAAAGTATTTGATGAAGATTGCATAACTGGATCATAAGATAGGAGTTAGGATAAAAGGCTAGTTACTACTAAGCCGTTGCCACTTCCCTGGGAGTACGATATTTAACTTAATAAAATCGTAGATACTTTCCAACAGACTAGCTACACGATAGGTACTCTGCCTTAGGTTCTGATTGATTAAGTGACAACAATTGAATGCTAAAGTGACAGTTAGTAAGACTCAGTCCTTAATTACTCATAATCGACATAGGTAAATAAAGCCTATCTTTTAGCACACCAATCGGAACGCATCACAAGTGTCATGCAATTAACGTGCCAACTAGACCCCTTCCGATTAGAAAGCCAGATACTAGTTCGATACATAACTTGGACAGTCATAACTGCAAGTTATTCCTAATCCGTTTAAGTAATTGCATGAATAAACTAAGCATGCCCCATACAAGCATCAACAAGGAAAACGATACACAAAACTTATGCATTCTATTCATCTTATGCCACATTACGTTTTTCCACATGTTTATAATTTGCTAGGCTACAGCACCTTCAGGTTATGAATATAAATTTTGCTGAAACGAATCATGAAAGACAAGGATTAAAGTAATAGGAAAAACAGTCCCTAGGTCCATAGTGACACAAGTCAATGGAGCCAATCCCAAGACGGAAAACATATATATCCCAAAACATTTTTAATCAATCCTTGAACTCATGTAAACATTCTCATATCACCAAGAATATTCAATTACAAAACAGTAGCAATTTGAAGAACATTCAATTACAAAATAGTAGCAAATTGACGAAATGGAGAGAGGATTACTCTGGGTCGGAGATCACCCTACTGCCCAAATCAAATTTAATCAACGTGCCGCTGCCCTTCGTTCCCTCTGCGTGGTGCTGCTGCCCTCGATCATGAGCAGCCCGAAAATTCCAGCAATGTCGCCCAGCCTTCTTAGGTATTTTTCCTCTCTAACTAAAGCTCAAAAACAACTCAAAACAAACTACCTACTACCTAAGTCCTAAGTTGCCCGAGAACTAAACACAAACATAGAAAAGCTACGGTACTTACAATCTATCTCCTCCTCTCCTCTCCTCTCCTCTCCCCCCAAAACTTTTCTCTACTATTTTTTCTTCTTCTTTTAACCTTCAGAATTTCTTTTCTTGCTTCCCGAACTTGTTGTGCATAATTGACAACTGTCCATTATTCTCCCAAAACAACCTACATATGCCCGGTATTTTTGTGTTGCTGCCGATTCTTCCAGTGGTGAGTCACAACGCCCGCTGGATTTAACTAATTTCTGAATCTAGAAATTCAGAAATTCCAGGATTTCACCGAATGCTTAGCTACAATATGTATGTATTTTGTCTTATCCTCAGCTGTAAATGATTTGGAGTTTGAGAATATATATATATATATATATATATATATATATATAAAACAATTGCAGCTGCTTTCCCTTCTGAAATTCTGCCTGAAATGAGCATCTACTGTCGTTCCATCCTTCATTCGTTGTCCTTTTTCTTTTGTCTTTTGTGCCCACTTGTCAACTTGCATGTGCATATATAGATATATATATATATATATATAATATATATATATATATATATATAGTAACGGACAACAGAGAAATCAACCATCCACCAATTCCCAATTCCTTCTAAATTGGTCAATATTTTATCCAATTCCTTTTGACCTATTTCAATAAAAAAAATTCCTTTTTTACCCTTTTGCAATTGGATCCAAAAATTCCATCACCTTTTATGTGAAATCCTGCACAAATTTAAATGTTAGTAATGGAATTTAATTATAATAAAATTTAGGAATTTAAATAATTAAAATGGCCATTTTTACAATTAATCCACAAAATTAAAATGGAGAAAGGAATTATGCAATTTGGTGAATTTTAACTCAAAAACCTTTGCACAAGTCATGAAATTGGGTTCAAATTAAGGGCAAAACATATGTGAATAACTCTATTATTTTAGAGTTATCACACCTCCAAACTTAGCTCATTGCTCGTCCCGAGCAATGCTGCAACAGATAAGATAGATCAATAAAACTCAATCAAACAATACAACAATTCATGTCCAGAATCATCCAGCAATCATAGGCAAATTTGGGTTCATATTTTCAGATCAAAGATGTGAAACAAAACTCTAATATGTTCATGACCCAAGTTCCTCAAATATCAGAACATTAACTAAATCAAGCTCAAAGATCTCCTCCGGTGTGTGTGAATAGTCTTTCCTTTTCAATCTCTCATTCATAAGTCAACGTATGGTAATCCTAAGATTCATTTTGCATCTTCAGACTCAATCTATTACAACACTCTCCACTAATGTAGCAAATTCAGCAATAAAGATCAAAAAGGTCTCATTTGGTTGTAATGTAGGCTAAGGCTAAGGTGAGAAAAATATAGATAAAAGTAGGCTCAAAACTTAGTCCTAGTCTGCCAAGAACTTCAACCCAATGCCATCATTTTTTCTCATTTTTTTTTTCACAACACAAGGAGCATAAATATTTACACCCTGCTTCAGTAATAAGTGCAGCATTTAACCACAATTAATATATAGCATTTGACCACAAAGAAGCATAATATGTATTTCCTTTTGCTCTTTCTGTTCTCTCTCTCTCTTTTTTCCACTGAGTCAAAATGCTGCAGCATCATAAATGCTGCAGCATTACTAATGCTGCGGCAACAGAAATGCTGCAGCATTCCTTCACACCTTTTTTTTCGTAAAGAGGATTCTTCCATTTTTCACACAGATCTTTTTTTTCAAAAACACATATCCTCAATACTTAGAGCATTCATAACATAATTTCATAAAACAAATAACTACCACCGATCCAGTAAAAATGATACTGCTGCAGTAACACCAATGCTATGCTTTATAATGCAGCATTCTCCGCATACCCCCAAACTTATATTCAGCAGTGTTCATAGCAGACTAAGGTCAAGTTTAGGGAAGACAAAGAATGGATATATGCAAAATATTTAGGATAAGTGGCTATTAAATAAAGGTGTCAAGAAATTAGGCTTAGGCTCAACTTGGTTTAACTAAGGAAATAAAATGCATTAGGGTAAGCTAGAAAGGCTCAAACGATTCAAGAACATGCCTTAATCATTTCTATATTACCAAATCTACTAGGATTTCGCCTCAAGAGATATAACAAACGAGTCTAAAGATTCTGAACCTTAATACCAAAGCTAACTCTTGTTATAAACATGAAATCTCCAAGTAAGACTATGTGCAAAACTTTTGGTGGGAGCAGAAATTTTCACTTAAATCTAGTTAATATCAACATATTCTAAGTACTAAAGGCTCACTATCATATAAGAGTTATGAAATCATATCAACATGAATTATCATCATAAATAATCTTCCCAAATTTACATAATCCTGCTAAAATGATTCACAAGAGTATGATCATGCTAGAGAGATTTAATAGATAATGCAGGAGCAATAACACATTCATTCAGCTCATTCATAAAAAAACCACAGTAATAAACATGTTCATTCACTTTAATAACAAGAAATGCTCTTGAACTGGCAAAAGGACATCCTCCCCCAAACTGAAGAGGAGCAATGTCCTCATTGCTGTAGCAACAGGGGAAAACATGCCATTGGACTGATCATAAAAAGGGAAAAACTAGTTCAACACGAAGCACCAGAAATGAGCGGAGATAAAAACATAACAACACAAATAAAGTCAGCGGGAAGTAGAGAAAAATAGGATAAAAACCACTCCCACAAGATCATGAGAGTTCATCATTCATCGTTGCCGTCATCCTCCATGTTCTGAAGAGTGTCCGGCAAAATGTGAGGAAAAGAGGGCCATGGTGCTCTGGTATGGTCACTGCTCTAAGCATGCTATCACTCATCTCATCCGTATTGTTAGCAAAAAGGGCTGAATAATCATCATTATTGTCATCACGGAAGGGTCCGGATCAATTCTTTAGTTACAAAACTCTCCCAATTTAGTCTCCGTATGGCTGCTAGGGTAGCTGAGGGCAGTGGGTATGGTTCCTCGCCAGTTAAAATGAACTCCAAATCAGCTAGCAAGACCCGCTCGTTGTACAATTCCTCATATCTTGTTTCAGCATCAAGGGTAGCAAATTTTTCCATAATAACAATCTTTCGTGCAACCTGTTTGATCTTTGGCATCTTTACATTATCCGAACATAAAATATATAAATGCAATGTAGGAGCTTGTCAAGAAAATGTAACACAACCGCATTAGTGGCACATAAGTTCTTAATTCTCGGGGGAGAAGAAAGCAAATACAAATTGACCAACAATTCAGGCGGCATTGTTACGAAGTAAAAACATGAAGACCATTAAGACATGAAATTCATTTTGAATCATAACCACCCTTTTTTCCCAACACAATAAACCAAGATACACATCAACTGGCAGATCTGTCATTTCTACAAGCATGCTCACACACAAGAACTCAAGTATAACTAGAACCCTAAATACAGCCAATACAATCCTCTATCCATTGGTAATGCAAAAATTGTACTCCATAAATTCTATACATGCTACTCAAGGAGTGTATACTCACATTAAGATAAGAGAAATGAACCAGAAATTTTTTTTTTCTTGCAAGTACCATACACCAACTCACATTACCGAGAAGAAATAAAAATGTAGAAAAGTGAGTACTAACCTTGAATCTTCTGGTTTGTTGAAGGCTGAAAATAGAGTTTGAAGAGAAGGAAAGTAGAAGACCGTGTGTGTAGAGAAATTTGTGTCCTTTAGATAACTCCCCACTTCTTTCTCTCTTTGTCTTTTCAATTCACACACATTCTCCACAAATAAAATATAAAAATTAAACTAACCTTTTTTTGTTTCCCAACAAGTTTTAGTTGTATGCCACCCATTGAAAATTTTGAAATTGAAAGGAACTAGGGCTACTTGCATAAGTAATCAATTCATGGCAATCCCTTGTTAAATTGCACCGCCTGAATTTTGAAATTGAAATTGGACTAAGGCAGCCTTGAATGGATTTGTCGGTGTGTGGCAGCCTGTTGTCATAGCATTTATGCCGAGAGGTAGTGGCAAGTCCCATTTCTTTAATAAAATAGCCTTGACTCCTTTTGCTCTTTGACCGTAGGCATACCTGTATTAACAAGCAGAAGAGTACCAATAAGAGAGAAAGAGAACGACATTGTAATATGAAATTGAAGTCTCGAAACCAATTCTGAAAATTATGAAAGAAACTTAGGAGTAAACAGCCATTAATTCCGCATTGAAGCACCTAAAAATAAAATAACAATAATTAAAACAAAATAAGGAAAAGAAATCGAATGCTGAAAAAAAAACAAACAAGAAGAAATAAGAAAAACGAAATAAAAAGAAATTCAATAAATAATAGATGAAAGTGTTCACTTATAGATTGTGCTCAATTAACTACTTAGCATCGACAAGTATTATAAGTGAAGAGTTTTGCACAATGTCTTCTTTAACCATGAAGTGACACTTCTTCCAATTGAAGACTAAGTTGGTGTCCTCACAACGTTTAAGCACCTTGGCCACATTCTCTAAGTATTTTTCAAAAGAGTCCCCAAATATGGAGAAGTCATTCATGAAAACCTCTAAATATTGCTTCACCATATTTGTGAAAATGGCCATCATATATCGTTGGAATATTGCTGGAGCATTACACAATCTGAATGGCATTCTTCTAAATGCTAAAGTACCATAAGGACAAGTGAAGGTCGTTTTGTTCTAGTCCTCTGGTGCTACAGCAATCTGATTGTAACCAGAATACCCATCCAGAAAGCAATAAGAATCCCATCCAGCCAACCTATCTAACATTTGATCAATGAAAGGCAATGGAAAGCAGTCGTTTCTTGTGGCTTTGTTTATCTTCTTGTAATCCATGCAAATTCTCCATCCCCAGCGCTGTTAGATATAGGATAAATAATGCCAAAATCTAACCACTTGATAATTTTGTTCCTCTACCACTTCCTTCGTAATTGGATTTAATCATTTCTGCCCCTCTATTAAATTTTTGGAATTGTCTTCCAAATTATCTTGTGCATGCATAAGGTTAGTCATATACCTTTGATGTAAGCTATGGTCCAGCACGTAGCTCACTTATGCTGCTGCAAAGCTCCAAGCAATTCTCCTCCTGTTTCGCACTCAGCAGTGCTGAAATGATTACTAGTAGTGTAGATTCTGCCCTTAGAAAACCATACTTCAAATGCTGCGGTAATTGCTTCAATTCCAGCTGTGGTGGTTCTTCAACTTAAGGTTTTGTTATCTTGAAATCTCGCGAAGACAACTCCAAAGATTCAAATTGACCTCAAAATCTGAACCTTTGGGGGTTTGCTTCTAACCAAGCTGAATGTGCATCGATCTCCATATTGCCATCATCATGTAAACTTTCCTCCATCAAAGCATCCTCTGCATCCTCATCTTGCTCTTCATCTTTTTCTGCCCGAGAATCACTTGTGGTGATTCGAAAACACTCCTCACCTTCATCATGGAATTTCATGGCTTTGATAAGAGTCCTTCACGTAGCACTCTCTAGAATATTGCATTGCTGCAGCATCTCCGCTATTCTGGAATGGTATTTTTCTGCGGCAATTGCGATGCTGCAGCATTCGGCTGTTCTGGAATACTGTTTTGTTGCAGCATTTGCGATGCTGCAGCATTTGGCTCCCATGATTTTTTTTCCAGCTATTGGAATTTCTGTATTCTGGCTGGACTCACTGGTCTTCTCAGCTGCTCCAGACTTCATTTTTAGCTCGTCCAGTATTCTGCCACTTCATAGTGTTATCGCTTTGCAATGTTCGTTTCTTCTCTCCTTGGATTCTCTATATCACTCGGAAGTGATCCTTGTGGTCTGTTTCTCATCTCTTGGGCTAACTGCCCCATTTGGCTTTCCAAGTTCCACACAGTAGATGATAGTCCTTGGAGAGTTGTTTCTGTTCTTGCCATGAAGTCTCTCATCATGTTTTCTAAAGCGTTTGAAGGTGGTGGTTGTTGTAGAGGTCTTAGGGAGTACGAGAACAATTTCAGCCTCAACACTTCATCTGCTATCCCGTTTGCAATATTTGAAACATCCCTGGTTTCAGCTCGAACTGGGCTGCAGTAATCTCTGGTCTTACAATGCTTGGATTCAATTTATTAAACATAGGGACCGCATACTGTCGAATAGCATGGTCCCTATCGTCTGCTAACACCACAGGATTATAGACAAGTTCATTTTCTACAACACGCTGCTCCGCCATGTCTACCTTGTCCTTGGTTTGTTTCTTTTTCCTCAACGCCTTGGTGGTTCTCTCAATCTCTGGATCAAGTGGCAGCACTGTAGCTTGAGAGCCCATGCGCGTTTTACTCATGCAAAATAGCACACGTTAAGGAATGAATGATACACAAGCTTAAATTTAACAAATAATTCAAATCAATAAATTCACAAAAACAGTTCAGCCCATGTATGATTTATTCATCCCTCATACAATCATTTCAATAATCTCATAAGCTCAAGAATGAGTATAACATAGAACAACAAAAGTAACCAAGTGCAAACAATATTTACAAACAATTGACTCCAAAATCCCTGGCAACGGTGCCAAAAAGTTGTTGCGTTGTGTGCGTGTGTCACAAATTGAGAAGATAATAAAATAGAATAAATCAACGCAATCTTAACAAGTGCAAGTATACACCGGTCAACAATTAATATATGTACCTAAGTACAGGATTATCGATCCCACAGAGATTTTGTATGCCAATTATACATGCAAACATGACTTACATTTGGTTAAAAGAATAAAGAATGATGAATAAATGGGTGGAGATTCGGAGGTTAATCTACTGCTAAGCTACTGCTGCAGGAACAGAAATGCTGCAACAATTCTACCCAACTAAAATTACAGGACAGCCTACTGGAATTTTACCAACATAACACAAAAGGTAATATAATGCTGTAAAAATCAAGCCAAAAATGCAAACATAAACTAGTAATGAATCCAAGAATGCTAAGCATGCTTTTCGGTTTCCAAATTAACACTACAACGGTTTGGTTCTACCCAAACTACTTAGCCTACTAGTCTAAACCCCCGATAACATCGTTTCATGGAGTACGAAGTACCGTGAACCTAGAACAACACAAGGCAGTGAAATTGGTCGTGTCCCCTGCCATATTGACTGCACGGTCATGCGTCCCAAGCAAGTGCCATGCAATTAACGTGTCAACTAGACCCCTTCCAGTTAGAAAGCCAGATACTAGTTCGATACATAACTTGGATAGTCGTAACCGCAAGTTATTCCTAATCCGTTTAAGTAATTACATGAATAAACTAAGCATGCCCCATACAAGCATCAACAAGGAAAACGATACACAAAACTTATGCACTCTATTCATCTTATGCCACATTACGTTTTTCCACATGTTTATAATTTGCTAGGCTACAGCACCTTCAGGTTATGAATATAAATTTTGCTGAAACGAATCATGAAAGAAAAGGATTAAAGTAATAGGAAAAACAGTCCCTAGGTCCATAGTGACACAAGTCAACAGAGCCAATCCCAAGTCGAAAAACATATATATCCCAAAACATTTTTAATCAATCCTTGAACTCGTGTAAACATTCTCATATCACCAAGAATATTCAATTACAAAACAGTAGCAATTTGAAGAACATTCAATTACAAAACAGTAGCAAATTGACGAAATGGAGAGAGGATTACTCTAGTTCGGAGATCACCCTACTGCCCAAATCAAATTTAATCAACGTGATGCTGCCCTTCGTTCCCTCTGCGTGGTACTGCTGCCCTCGATCATGAGCAGCCCAAAAATTCCAGCAATGTCACCCAGCTTTCTTAGGTATTTTTCCTCTCTAACTAAAGCTCAAAAACAACTCAAAACAAACTACCTACTACCTAAGTCCTAAGCTGCCCGAGAACTAAACACAAACATAGAAAAGCTACGGTACTTACAATCTATCTCCTCCTCTCCTCTCCTCTCCTCTCCCCCCAAAACGTTTCTCTACTGTTTTTTCTTCTTCTTTTAACCTTCAGAATTTCTTTTCTTGCTTCCCGAACTTGTTGTGCATAATTGACAGATGTCCATTATTCTCCCAAAACAACCTACATCTGCCCGGTATTTTTGTGTTGCTGCCAATTCTTCCAGTGGTGAGTCACAATGCCAGCTGTATTTAACTAATTTCTGAATCTAGAAATTCAGAAATTCCAGGATTTCACCGAATGCTTAGCTACAATATGTATGTATTTTGTCTTATCCTCAACTGTAAATGATTTGGAGTTTGAGAATATATATATATATATATAATATATATATATATATATATATATATATATATATATATATATATATATATATAACAATTGCAGCTGCTTTCCCTCCTGAAATTCTGCCTGAAATGAGCATCTACTGCCGTTCCATCCTTCATTCGTTGTCCTTTTTGTTTTGTCTTTTGTGCCCACTTGTCAACTTGCATGTGCATATATAGATATATATATATATATATATATATAATATAATATTAGTAACAGACAACAGAGAAATCAACCATCCCCTTCCCAATTCCTTCTAAATTGGTTAATATTTTATCCAATTCCTTTTGACCCATTTCAATCAAAAAATTCCCTTTTTACCCTTTTGCAATTGGATCCAAAAATTCCATCACCTTTTATGTGAAATCCTGCACAAATTTAAATGTTAGTAATGGAATTTAATTATAATAAAATTTAGGAATTTAAATAATTAAAATGGCCATTTTTACAATTAATCCACAAAATTAAAATGGAGAAAGGAATTATGCAATTTGGTGAATTTTAACTCAAAAACCTTTGCACAAGTCATGAAATTGGGTTCAAATTAAGGGCAAAACATATGTGAATAACTCTATTATTTTAGAGTTATCACACCCCCAAACTTAGCTCATTGCTCGTCCCGAGCAATGCTGCAACAGATAAGATAGATCAATAAAACTCAATCAAACAATACAACAATTCATGTCCAGAATCATCTAGCAATCATAGGCAAATTTGGGTTCATATTTTCATATCAAAGATGTGAAACAAAACTCTAATATGTTCATGACCCAAGTTCCTCAAATATCAGAACATTAACTAAATCAAGCTCAAAGATCTCCTCCCGTGAGTGTGAATAGTCTTTCCTTTTCAATCTCTCATTCATAAGTCAACGTATGGTAATCCTAAGATTCATTTTGCATCTTCATACTCAATCTATTACACCACTCTCCACTAATGTAGCAAATTCAGCAATAAAGATCAAAAAGGTCTTCATTTGGTTGTAATGTAGGCTAAGGCTAAGGTGAAAAAAATATAGATAAAACTAGGCTCAAAACTTAGTCCTAGTCTGCCAAGAACTTCAACCCAATGCCATCATTTTTCTCATTTTTGTTTTCACAACACAAGGAGCATAAATATTTACACCCTGCTTCAGTAATAAGTGCAGCATTTAACCACAATTTTTGATCAAGCGGAAGACCGTGGCTTGCTGGTTGCGTTGTGTGCGTGTGTCACAATTTGTAAAAATAAGAAAAATAAAGTAAATCAACGCAATCTTAACAAGTGCAAGGATACACCGGTCAACAAGTAATATATGTACCTAAGTACAAGATTATCGATCCCACAGGGACTAAGTGTGCCAATACAAATGCAAATATGATTGTACAATTGGTTAAAAGAATAAAAGAATAAAGAATGATGTATCATGAATAGAGATTGGTTTAATGCTACGGCAATCCTACTCCTAAAGAAAAACTAAACTAACAGTTAAGGGTTAGCTTACTGGAAATAACCACAAGAGTACTGCAGGTAATACAATGCTGCGGCATTCATGCCCAAAATGTAAGTACAAACCAAAGATGAATCTAAATATACAAACATGCTTTCAGTTTCCAGATCAATGCTACCACATATCTGGTTCCACCCAGATTACTTGATCTACTAGTCTAGATCCCCGATAACATCGTCTCATGGAGTACGAAGTACCGTTCACCTAGCGCAACACTAGTCAATGAATTTGGTCATTTCCACTACAATGTTGAGCGCACTCCCGTGCGTCTCAATCTAGTGCCACATAATTTTCACGTCCACTAGCTCCCCCCTACCAGAAGGCCAGGCACTAGTTCAATTCATACGTTGGACAGTCGTAACCGCAAGTGATGTTAAATCAGTTTAATGTAATTACATGAATAAACCAAGCATGCCCCATATAAGCATCAAACATAAAAGCAGAAAGCAATGCTACAACATACTCGTCATCATCATCAAAACAGTGTACTCAACATGTTCATACTTAACTATGCCACAACATCTTCAGGCTAAAAACATATGTTCAGTCCAGAGAATAACGAAATCCATGAATTAAAGTAATGTAACAAAAACTACTCCCATCGTCATGGTACATAATTCCATTACAAAACAAGTTTAATCAATTCATAAAAATCGTCTTCAACTCATGCCCAATATTTAAGCAAGAATCTATACAAGATAATGAACAATAATGAGGAAATGGGCAGAGAATTACTCCGGTCTTGAGATCACGCTGCTGCCCAAATCAGTTTAATCACGCTTGTCCAATGCTATTCTCCTCTACTGGATGCTGCGGCGCCTTCTTTGCCCAGATGATGAACAGTTCAGCAAGTCACCCTGCTCACTCTTGGGTTTTTCCCTACTGAAAGTTAGTCTAAAACTAAAAAGAAAAGCTAAACTATCCTACCGAAATGCTACTGAACTACCTAAGAAAACTAAGAAAAACCAATCTCTATCTAAAATACTAAAAATGACCAACAGCCAACCAACCTCTTCCTCTCGGTTTTGCAACTATATATATAACATCCTCTTGTACCGAGAGCCATCCTTAAGCTGCCATCTGTCCATATATTTTGAATTTTCTCCAAAAATTCCAGCAATTAACTGAATAGTCCAAAGATAAATTCCAGCTGCCTTCTGAAGTTTTTGTCTTTTTCCTTTGCTTGCCGTAGGATCCTCTACAGGATTTTTGTCTCTCTTTTTTTTTCTCTGTGCTGCAGGATCCTTTGCAGAATTCCAGCTGCGTTATGAAGTTTTTGTCTTTAGTCTGCCATGTTTCAAGTAAATAAAACAATTTCTGAAAGATGGCTGAATAATAAAACCGATATTTTATTCTCTTTTTACCCTTGTCATAATAAATCAATTCAAATTAATTCCCAAATAGTAATCAATAAATACTGCTCGTCCACATATTTGAAAATCAATTAAATTAAATTCACATTTAACAATAAATCCACATTTTTCGGTAAAAAGAGAGAAAATATCAAATCAACGTATTTTAATTCCATTTTCCAAATAAATCCAGTTAATTCCAAAGTAAAACGTGGCAAATTGAATGCGAATAACTCTATTATTTTAGAGTTATCACACCCCAAACTTAAATCATTGCTCGTCCCGAGCAATGCTGCAGCAATGCGAAATCAAATAGAAATATACATACCCACTAAAAACTTTGCTCAGCAGTTTCAGCTAACCCTGGGACAAGTGATTTCAGAGAGAAAAATTCATAATTCAAGCAGAGGCAATGTTCCATCCTTAATTGAATAACCAAATATTAACCAACCCAAGCTCAAAGAATTTCTACTCCAGTGTGTGTGTGAATAGTCTTTTCTTTTCAATCTCTCATTCATAAGTTAACATATGGTAATCCTAAAATTCATTTTGTATCTTCAAACTCAATCTATTACACCACTCTCCACTAATGTAGCAAATTCAACAATAAAGATCAAAGAGGCCTTAATTTGGTTGTAATGTAGGCTAGGGCTAAGGTAGGAAAAATATAGATAAGAAGTAGGCTCAAAACTTAGTCCTAGTCTGCCATGAACTTTAACCCAATGCTATCACTTTAATAAGTGCAACATTTAACCACGATCAGTATATAGCATTTGACCACAAAGAAGCATAATATGTATTTCCTTTTTGCTCTTTTTGTTCTTCTTTTTCATTCTCTTTCTCTCTTTCTTTCTTTTTTGTTTGTGTAAAGAGGGTTCTTTCATTTTTCACACATTTCTAATACACACCCTCAATACATAGAGCATTCATAACATAATTTCAAAATTCCATTAAATACCACTGATCCAAGAAAAATGATATTGTTGGAGCATTGTGCTACAGCATTTCTATGCTCCTCATCATAGCATTCTCAGCATACCCCCAAACTTATGTTTAACAGTGTTCACAGCAGACTAAGATCAAGTTTAGGGAAAACAAAGAATGGATACATGCAAAACATTTAGGATAAGTGGCTATTTAATAAGGGTGTCAAGAAATTAGGCTTAAGCTCAACTTGGTTTAACTAAGGAAATAAAGTGCATTAGGGTAAGCTAGAAAGGCTCAAACGATTCAAGAACATGCCTTAATCATTTCTATATTTCATTTCTATATTACCAAATCTACTAGGATTTCATCTTAAGGGATATAACAAACGAGTCTAAAGATTCTGAACCTTCATACCAAAGCTAACTCTTTTTATAAACATGAAATCTCCAAGTAAGACTATGTGCAAAAGATAAGGAGTAGAAATAATTTTTACTCAGAGTCAACTAATACCTAATTATTCTAAAAGAGGTACAAAGTCTACAAGAATGTAATTTTGTTTTTAAGGTGTCATCATTAATCTGATCCCAAAGTCTACCCTAATCCTACTTAAGCTAAGGTTCTACTGGGACATATTGAAATGCTGCCGCATTCATGCAAATAGTTCTTCTATGCCAGATCATTCATTCTATAAGGCATCATCAAACATTCATTTAGATAAGTCATCCATGCATTCAGATATGCAGTCAGATAGATCACTCACTCATTCATTCATTTAGATCACAACATCGAGGATATTCATTCATTCATGCATTCAAAGACAGCAGAAAAAAAAATTGTACCAGAGGACACCCTCCCCCAAACTGAAGGAGAAGCAATGTCCTCATTGCAAAACATAGGACAGCAGGCAGTAGTTAAAGCATTGTACAGATAACCAAAAAACAAAACAAAAGAAAAGATGTCCAAACCTGCTCAGCAGGTAAACACAGTACATGCCAAAAAGTAAAAGCAAAAGTAAAAGAGTTAGAGAAAGAGCTACTCCCCTTGAGATGGGAGCGCTTCAAGGTATGTTGACATCGTCATCCATCCGGTAGGAGTTGATTGGGAAAGCTTGGCCACGGGTTGCCAGCATGTTGCCTTTGCCGCGGCAATGATCTGAGGTATGCAGCATCACGTTCTCGTGCATATCTCCAATAAGTCTGCAGTTGGGCAAGGATATGTGTTGTCGTTGCCGTAGCATCTGTGGTGGTCGATGCTGGAGCATCCGTTGGAGTTATTATTGGAGCATCTGTTGCGGCTGAGAGAGGAGTCTGGGTTGTAGGAGTGTTGTCTGGCGGACGAGGTTGCAGTGCAGGAGGGAGGATTCGGCTTAAGTCATAAGCAGAAATTGTCCCTTGAGGGTAGAAGTCGTCGTCCTCTATGGCCACCTTCACTCCGGAAGCCCTACACAATAAGCAAATCAAAGTGGGGAAAAATATTTCCCCATTCCTTTTGTTAGCACATGCTCGTATTTGCTCACAAATTAATTTCCCCACATTAATCGTTCTGGCCTTAATAATACAGGCCAACAAAACAACTCTCTCAACATTTAAGGATGACGTGTGACCCGTGGGCATCAAGGAGTGCCTTAGAAAATATAACCAAATCTTTGCTTCATCAGTCAAAAACTCTCTGCAGCAGGTCTTGTTTCCTTGCTTGGACAAGGACCATTGCGTACCCGGAACAGTTACCTCTTGTAGAATTTTATCACAGGTCTCATGATCAGCAAGAAAAGAGTAGAAGTCATCAGAATCATTGCTATAATCCATCAAATCAAAGAGCTAGTTGATTGCTCTTGGGTTCAGCGCGACCAAACGCTCTCGGACAAAAACTGCATATACACTGTTAGGTCACAGGTTCGCGTAGAATTCCCGAACGATTGAAGTATCTGGTTCCACCCGTTGAGCACAAAGTCGTTCCCAACCTAGTATTCGGATAATATTTCGACATTCATCTGGTAGCGGTACGGCGTGTCTCCTGTCAAGATAAAATCCAAGTCAGCCAGGCACTGTTTTTCGGAATATAACTCCTCAAACCTTGCCTCGGCATCTGATGAAGAGAATCTTTCCTTAGTACATTTTTGGGCCACCTGTTTAATTCTCGGCATCTAAAAAAATGATTAATGTGAGAATAAATCTCAAAGATGGGCCGCAGTCAACACAGAAAATTAAGCAAAATCAAGTCCTGATTTCAAAAAGATTCAGTCAAAGATGTTCTCACTTTTTCTTCACTAAACATGCTGGCACACACAACAGAAATAATAAAAAAATGTAAAACCCCGCAGTATATCCAAATCAATTCCTTTCAGAAAACCAGTATTTACCCAAACGCAAGAAATCTCACAGACGTTCAGAAAAATCACAAACGGGTATAGGTTTTATAACAAAAATCCAAATATAATCAAAGAGAGTGTCTAACCCATTTTGAAATAAACCCTTTTTCTGAAAACTGCACTCAAGCCCAGAAGAAAAGAAACACCAGAACTCAAAATATTAGCATATCTAAACAAAGTAAACCCCACTATCGAAGTAGAAACATCCATATCGCAGAAAACAACAAAACCGCATGCACAGTAACAACAAAAACTCGCAACTAGAACACTCATTTTCAAAGAAAAATCCCATTTTCTGTATTGTCATGCTAAACCCATAAGCAGCAAATAATAGATCCAACAACGTACCAGCCTAATTAGAAAAAAACAGCAAGTTTTCAACAAAAAAAAATTCAAATCTGAACTAAAATCGCACATAGACGCGCAGATCAGTAAGTAAGAACCCTTGTTTTAAAAAAAATGGTTAACCTATAATGGGTTATCCGTTTATTGCAGTTCAATGCAACTATCCTTTAGATTAACCAAAGAAAAACGTACCTTTAGTGTGTTGGTTGCTCGAAAACTTGCCTAGAGGAAACGTAGGTGTCGGTACTGTCGGTCGTGAGAGTAATGCAGAAGAGCAGAAGGGTTTTTTGAAAGATGGGAGTTGAGAGAATATGGAAGCAAGTGCTGTCTTTTTTTTTCTTGTTTTAAATGAAACTTACTTGATGTTTTAGTTGTGTAAGAAAGACAAAAGAGAAGAATGTTGGTGCCTTTTCGGTTTCTTGAACTAGTTAGTACTCATTCCTCTTGTAACCAAATATAAAATAATAATGAGTACTTACTTGTCCCAATGCCTCGGGAAGACATGTGGCAACTGAAAAGTTGCCTTTTACTCCTGCCAGACACTATTTCCCACTCTGGTAGACTCTGCCCCGAAAACTGTAAAGTGAATGGACTTTCCACTTATCCATTTGTTGCTTTAATTGCTTTGTCTTCTTATCCAGATTGGTGTATATATTTTTGCCAAAAATATATACAAAGTGCATAAGTCATCCCCAAACTGAAATAAAAACAAAGAAAACAACAACACAGAAAAAGAACAACAGCGGTCGGGTACAGGGGTACCCAATAATTATTGAAGCAAAAGACAGAAATAATCAATAAACAGAAAAATAAAACAAAAATGAAAAGTGTTCACGTGAATTTTTCACTTGTGTTGGGTCCACTTAATTCTTCAGCATTGACCAATAATAGAGAAGAAATAGTTTGCTCTCGGTCACCATCTCTGTAGAGTTTTAATCTATGCTCGTTGACTTTAAATTTGTTCCCCTTTTTTCCCACAACCGAGACCACTCCATAAGGATATATTTTTTCAATTGTGTATGGTCCGGTCCATCTCGATTTCAATTTGCCTGGAAATAATCTTAACCTTGAATTAAAAATCAGAACTTGTTGTCCAATTTCAAAATTCCTTGGCTGGATGTGTTTATCATGCCATCTCTTTGTTTTCTCTTTGTATAACTTGGCATTTTCATAAGAAAATAACCTCAGCTCATCCAGTTCTGAAAGCTGCAACATTCGCTTGTTTCCAGCAACATCCATATCCAGATTGAGATGTTGTAGCGCCCAGTATGCCTTGTGTTCTAACTTAACGGGTAGGTGCCAAAGCTTTCCCAAAAACGAGTCTATAAGGAGACATACCTATTGAATTCTTGAAAGCTGTCCGGTAAGCCCATAGAGCATCATCTAACCTTTTTGACCAATCTTTTCTATTAGGATTTACCACCTTCTCAAGTATACCTTTAATGATTCGGTTGGACAATTCGACTTGTCCATTGGTTTGAGGATGATAAGGTAGGGCAATCTTGTGACGAACATTATACTTGGCTAACATGACACGTAGCCACCTGTTAACGAAATGCGTTCCTTCATCACTAATAATCGCCCGTGGAGTTCCAAATTGTGTGAAAATGTTTTTCCTTAAAAAGTTCATCACAACCTTGGAATCATTGGTGGGAATGTTGCGGCTTCCACCCATTTTGAAACGTAGTCCACTGCCATTAAAATGTACGACTTTCCAAAAGAAGGGGGAAAGGTCCCATGAAGTCAAGACCCTACACATCAAAAAGTTCAACCTCCAAAATGTTGGTCAAAGGCATTTCTTTTCTTCTTGAGATGTTTCCTAGCCTTTGGCAGCGATCACACTTCTCCACAAACTCATAACAATCTCTAAATAATGAAGGCAAAAAAAAACCAGATTGTAGTACCTTTCCTGTAGTCCTTGACCCTCCAAAATGTCCTCCACGCGGTGAGTTGTGACACTGAAAAATGATGTCCTCAATTTCATCGTCGTTTACACATCTCCGAATCACTTGGTCTTTACATTGTTTGAACAAAAAGGGTTCCTCCCAAAAATAACTTTTTACATCATGGAGAAACTTCTTTCGTTCTTGGTATGAGAAATCCGGCGGCATTTCACCACTGGCCAGAAAATTAGCAAAGTCAGCATACCATGGCATTTTCGTGCCTTCTTGAATTTCCAACAATTGTTCATCACGAAAATGTTCATTAATAGGGATTTGAAATCCCTCTTGTTGTTCCAATCGAGACAAATGGTCAGCCACTTGATTTTCTACTCCCTTCTTGTCCTTGATTTCCACATCAAATTCTTGTAGGAGTAGAATCCATCTAATGAGCCTTGGTTTTGAGTCCTTCTTTGCAAGTAAATATTTGATGGCAGAATGATCGGTGTAGACTATCACTTTCGTGCCCACCAAATAAGACTTGAATTTATCAAAGGCAAATACAACAACAAGCAGCTCTTTTTTAGTAATAGTGTAATTTACCTGAGCCTCCGTGAGTGTCTTGCTGCCCCAAAACTGCACCAACTGCATAGTCACTAGCACCACACATTAGCTCAAATGGTAGACTCCAGTCGGGTGCTATGATAATGGGGGCTGAAATAAGCTTCTGTTTAAGCTCCTCAATTGCTGCGGCACAGGCTGCATCAAAAGAAAACACATTATCTTTTTCTAATAATTTACATAAGGGCTTAGATACCTTTGAAAAGTATTTAATGAATCGTCGATAGAAGCATGCATGTCCCAAGAAGCTTCTAATGTGTTTCACAGTTGTTGGGGTTGGTAACTTTTCAATTACTTCTATCTTGGCTCGGTCTACTTCAAGACCTTTCTTCGAAATCCGGTGTCCCAACACAATTCCTTCCCTAACCATAAAGTAACACTTTTCCCAGTTGAGGACTAAGTTGGTGTCCTCACAACGTTTGAGCACCTTGGCCAAATTTTCTAAACATTCATCAAAAGAGTCCCCAAATACGGAGAAGTCACCCATAAAAACTTCTAAGTACTGTTCCACCATATCTATGAAAATAGTCATCATACAGCGTTGGAACGTTGTTGGAGCATTGCATAATCCGAACGACATCCTTCTAAAAGCAAATGTACCATAGGGACAAGTGAAAGTTGTTTTGTCTTGGTCTCCTGGTGCTACAGCAATCTGGTTGTAACCAGAATAATCATCCAGAAAATAGTAGTAATCACATCCAGCCAACTTATCCAACATTTGGTCCATGAAGGGCAGTGGGAAGTGGTCTTTCTGTGTGGCTTTGTTGAGCTTTCTGTAGTCGATGCAAATCCTCCATCCCGTGATAGTTTTGGTGGGAATCAATTCATTATCTTGATTCTGCACCACAGTAATTCCCCATTTCTTGGACACACATTGTATAGGACTTACCCAAGAACTGTCAGAAATAGGATAGATTATGCCAAAATCCAGCCACTTGATAATTTGCTCCTTGACCACTTCATAATAGGATTTAATCTTCGTTGCCCCTCAACTGAATTTTTGGAATTTTCTTCCAAAATGATTTTATGCATGCATAAGGTCCCATAGCTCTCTTATGCTGCTTCAGAACTCCAAGTAATTTTTCTTCTTGTTCAACATCCAGTAATGCTGAAATAATCACAGGCAGAGTTGAGTCTGCTCCCAAAAATCCGTACTTCAAATGATGCGGCAATGACTTCAGTTCCAATTCAGGTGGTTCTTCCACATAAGGTTTTATCACTTTGATATCCCGAGAAGACAAGTCCAAGGATTGAAATTGTGCGCGAAACTTGAAACCATGAGAATTTGCTTCTAACCACGCTGAGTATTCCTCTTCTTCTTCATTACCATAGTGCAACATTTCCTCCATCAACACTCTTTCTAATGCATCATCTCCATAGTTCCTCCACTCTTCATCTTCACCTGTCAAAGAATCAGCCGTGGATATGTGAAAACAATCCTCACATTCATCATGGAATTTCATGGCTTTAAATACATTGAACGTGACTTTATCATCTTGAAACCTCATGGTGAGTTCTCCTTTTTTAACATCAATTAGGGTCCTTCCCGTAGCAAGGAAAGGTCTTCCCAAAATAATTGAAACTTCTCTATCTGCTTCATAATCAAGAACAATAAAATCAGTTGAAAAAATAAATTTATCAACCCGTACCAGGACATCTTCAATCTTTCCATTTGGGTGAGCTATAGACCTATCTTCTAATTGTAGTGTTACCGTCGTAGGTCTTACCTTACCTATGCCCAATTACTTAAACACTGACATATGCATCAAATTTATGCTAGCACCAAGACCATATAAGGCTATACCACAGTATGAGTCTCCAATAGAACAGGGAATATTAAAGCTCCCTGGATCTTTCATTTTAGGGGGCAACTTGTCCTGCAAAAAGAAAATGCATTATTTGGTTAGTGAAATAATTTCATATTCTCCCAACTTTCTCTTTTTTGTAAGGATATCCTTCATGAATTTCGCATAGTTGGGCATTTGTTCTATTGCTTCCAGCAATGGAATGTTGATGTGCAGCTGTTTAATGTCGAAGAACTTCTTGAACTGCTCATCTTGTTTCTTTTTGGCAAACCTCTGTGGAAAAGGCATTCGTTGCTGTACTGGTTTAATTTCTAGAATATTGCATTGCTGCGGCATCGGTGATGCTGTAGCATCCGGCTGTTCTGGAATAGTGCCTTGCTGCGGCAATGGAGATGTTGCAGCATTTGGCTCCACTGGTTCAGGCTCAGCTACTGGAATTTCTGCATTCTTGCTGGGCTCACTGGTCTTCTCAGCTGCTCCAGACTTCATTTTTGGCTCGTCCAGTATTCTGCCTTGCAATGTTCTTTTCCTTCTCTTCTTGGATATTCTGTATCGCTTGGAAGTGATCCTTGTGGTCTGCTCCTCATCTTTTGGGCTAACTGCCCCATTTGGGTTTCCAAGTTCCGAACAGTAGATGATAGTCCTTGTATGGTTGTTTCTGTCCTTGCCATGAAGTCTCTCATCATGTTTTCTAAAGTGCTTGAAGGTGGTTGTTGTTGTAGAGGTCTTTGTTGGTGTTAGAGTTGTTGTTGTTGCTGCTGCTGCTGGGGGTACTGCTGTTGCTGCTGGAGCAGTGGTCTTGGGTTCATACCTTGAGTGGGGTGCATCCCTTGAATTCCCCAAGAAAAATTTGGATGCTGCCTCCAAGTAGGGTTGTAAGTATTTGATTGAAGACCATTACCCCTATTTTGATTCCCCATGCAACAGATTGGTGTGGGATTGTGAACACAATCCTCAAATAGATGCCCCTCTCCACAATAAACACAGCACACATTCTGTACCTAGCTTACATTGGGCTGGTTTGATGGTTCTGCCACCTGCCCGCCATGTGGTTGCATACTGAGTGTTTTGAGCATATTGGTCATTGTTGACACCTGGGCTGAAAGCGAAGTTATTATGTCTAACTCCAATACTCCAGCCACTTTTCTTCCACTAGGTATTCTTGTTGTAGGCCACTGATAGTTGTTGTTGGCAATCCTCTCAATTAGTTCATAAGCCTCATTGTATGTCTTTGCCAAAAGTGCTCTATTTGCTGAAGCATCAACTATCATTCTGTTGTGTGCATTCAACCTGTTGTAAAATGTTTCCATTTGAATGCAGTGTGGGATTCCCTGATGTGGACATCTCCTTAATAACTCTTTGAATCTTTCCCATGCCTCATACAATGATTCATCTTCTAATTGTTGAAAAGAGGTGATTTCATTTCTCAACTTAGCATTTTTCGTTGGAGGAAAATACTTCATCAAAAATTTCTCGGTAAGCTGCTGCCATGTAGTCACACTACCAGAGGGTAGAGAGTTAAGCCATTCTCTAGCTTTGTCTCTCAGAGAATATGGAAATAATTTCAGCCTCAAAGCATCGTCCGATACCCCTGTTAACTTAAAACAGTCGCTTACTTCCAAGAATAATCGTAGGTGCAAGTGTGGATCTTCAGCAGGTGATCCACCAAACTGCCCTACTGTTTGCAACATTTGAAACATCACTAGTTTCAACTCGAACTGTGCTGCGGCAATCTCCGGTCGCACAATACTTGGGTTCAATTCATTAAACATAGGGATTGCATACTACCGAATAGCACGGTCCCTATTGTCTGCCATTACCACTGGATTATGGGCAGGTTCAGGTTGAATTTCCCGTTGTTCCGCCATGACTGCTTTATCCGTGGTCTGTTCTTCTTCTTTAACGCCTTGGCTGTTTTCTCAATTTCTGGATCGAGTGGCAGCAATGAAGCTTGAGAGCCCTTGCGCATTTTACTCACGCAAAACAGCACACGTTAAGGAATGAATGATACACAAGCTGAAATTTAGCAAATAATTCAGATCAATAAATCCACAAAAACAGTTCAGCTTATGCATAATTTATTCGTACCTCATACAATCATTTCAATAATCTCGTAAGCTCAAGAATGAGTATAAAAATAAACTGAAAAATAAAAGTAACCAAATGCAAACAATCAATATTTACAATCAATTGACTCCGAAGTCCCCGGCAACGGCGCCAAAAACTTGGTTGCGTTGTGTGCATGTGTCACAATTTGTAAAAATAAGAAAAATGAAGTAAATCAACGCAATCTTAACAAGTGCAAGTATACACCGGTCAACAAGTAATATATGTACCTAACTACAAGATTATCGATCCCACAGGGACTAAGTGTGCCAATACAAATGCAAATATGATTGTACAATTGGTTAAAAGAATAAAAGAATAAAGAATGATGTATCATGAATAGAGATTGGTTTAATGCTACGACAATCCTACTCCTAAAGAAAAACTAAACTAACAGTTAAGGGTTAGCCTACTGGAAATAACCACAAGAGTACTGCAGGTAATACAATGCTGCGGCATTCACGCCCAAAATGTAAGTACAAACCAGAGATGAATCTAAATATACATACATGCTTTCAGTTTCCAGATCAATGCTATAGCATATCTGGTTCCACTCAGATTACTTGATCTACTAGTCTAGATCCCCGATAACATCGTCTCATGGAGTACGAAGTACCGTTGACCCAGCGCAACACTAGTCAGTGAATTTGGCCATTTCCACTGCAATGTTGAGCACACTCCCGTGTGTCTCAATCTAGTGCCACATAATTATCACGTCCACTAGCTCCCCTCACCAAAAGGCCAAACACTAGTTCGATTCATACGTTGGATAGTCGTAATCAGTTTAATGTAATTACATGAATAAACCAAGCATGCCCCATACAAGCATCAAACATAAAAACATAAAGCAATGCTACAGCATACTCGTCATCATCATCAAAACAGTGTACTCAACATGTTCATACTTAACTATGTGATACGCGAAAATCGTATCACATTTTTAGCATGTTTTTATATATGTTTTAATGTGAAATTGAGAGTAAATTGACATTAATTGTTTACTATTTACTTGATTTCACGGTTTTTATGATTTTGGAAGTGTCAGGTGAAAAGTAGACGAAAACAGCAAATTCTGGGGCAAAACGCAATTTTTGGAAATGTTGACCCGGTCAAAGGTCCGGGACGGGCGTCCCGACCCAGTCAAACCGCCAGGACGCGGGACGGGCGTCCCGAACCTGGTCAACGAATCAGGACGGGCGTCCCGAGCCGCCAGAAGCTGTCCCACATCGAATTTTTCAGAAATTTTCACTCCAAGAAGCTGCTATAAATACCCCAGGCCTCCAGCAGTTGAATTCATCCCTCTCCACTCGATCTGAGTCATTAAGTGGTTTCCAGTGTACAATTTTCCAGTACACAACTCACTCAGAGACTCGGATCTCAGTTTTCTTTCTTATTAGTGTTTGTTTTAGTTTCTGAGAAATAGTCTCAGATCTTAGGTTTCTATAGATAGGTTCGTTTCCGGTATTCATAGAATACCCGGGGTTTCGTTAGGAGACCCTAAGAGAGCTCTAGGCATTCGAAGAGTCAGTCCACAGGGCTGGGCTTAAGCTGGGTATTAAGGTAAAGCCCAGTTACTAGGCTGAGGAAGCGTCCTCCGAAGGTTCTAGCGAGCAGAGTCAGGACGAGCAATACGACGTATACAGCAGTACGCTCTGTCGGCGAGACTACGTAAAGGGTGATTTCTTTATGGCATCAGTCCCCATACCCCTCTCTTATATGTTTTATTGCTTTGTCCTAAACATCAATTATGAATATCAGATTACGGTTTTTATGAATAGTTGTTTTGTATGTTGAAGTTATTATGTTTTTCCGGAAATAGCCACCTGCTAAATATTCACTATGTCTGCATGTTTAATGTGCTCTTTTAAACTAACGTTAGGGTTATAGACAATTCCTAACCACGGTCTAATCATAACCTGTTTAGTTTAACAGGCATCAATTAGTATTGGTGTCTGCCATGCTAGATAAAATAATATGCTGAACACCCTGCTTGTTAAAGTAGTCTAGGTAGGAGTCGAGCTGAGTCCGATTATGCCGGCGGCTAGGGCAAGCGGTATGATCCCCGAAGTGACATAGGGCTTTCATGGATGCCTTCGTCCCGAACCGTGAGTAGGGCCGTCATTAAGGTAGGGCGGTTTATTAGAGACCTCGGATGTGGTACGCCTTTAGACACAGAACATAGTTGCAATCCAGGCTAAGATGCATCTAAAATACTCGAAGACAGGTCAATCAACATATAGGAACAGTATAGCATAGAATCAGAACTCATCTTTAAAACACTTTTAGGATTAATTAGACTTGAACCTAGTGGAGAATGGATCACCCTCTCATCAAAGATATTGATGAAGATTGCATAACTGGATCATAAGATAAGAGTTAGGATAAGAGGCTAGTTACTACTAAGCCGTTGCCACTTCCCTGGGAGTACGATATTTATTTAATAAAATCGTAGATACTTTCCAATAGACTAGCTACACGATAGGTACTCTGCCTTAGGTTCTGGCTGATTAAGTGACACCATAGAGACTAAATGTGACAATTAGTCAATCACAGTCCTTAATTATTCATAATCAACATAGGGTAAAATAACACCTATTTAGCATGTCAACCGGAAACCGCATCACTATGCCACAACATCTTCAGGCTAAAAACATATGTTCAGTCCAGAGAATAATGAAATCCATGAATTAAAGTAATGTAACAAAAACTACTCCCATCGTCATGGTACATAATTCCATTACAAAACAAGTTTAATCAATTCATAAAAATCGTCTTCAACTCATGCCCAATATTTAAGCAAGAATCTATACAAGACAATGAACAATAATGAGGAAATGAGCAGAGAATTACTCGGGTCTTGAGATCACGCTGCTGCCCAAATCAGTTTAATCACGCTTGTCCAGTGCTATTCTCCTCTGCTGGATACTGCGGCGCCTTCTCTACTCAGCTGATGAACACTTCAGCAAGTCACCCTGCTCACTCTTTGGGTTTTTCCCTACTGAAAGTTAGTCTAAAACTAAAAAGAAAAGCTAAACTATCCTACCGAAATGCTACTGAACTACCTAAGAAAACTAAGAAAAACTAATCTCTATCTAAAATGCTAAAAATGACCAACAGCCAACCAACCTCTTCCTCTTGGTTTTGCAACTATATATATAACATCCTCTTGTACCGAGAGCCATCCTTAAGCTGCCATCTGTCCATATTTTTGGAATTTTCTCCAAAAATTCCAGCAATTAACTGAATAGTCCAAAGATAAATTACAGCTGCCTTCTAAAGTTTTTGTCTTTTTCATCTACTTGCCGCAGGATCCTCTGCAGGATTTTTGTCTTTCTCGTTATTTTTCTCTGCTTGCTGCAGGATCCTTTGCAGAATTCCAGTTGCTTTCTGATGTTTTTGTCTTTAGTCTGCCACGTTTCAAGTAAATAAAACAAATTCTGAAAAATGGCTGAATAATAAAACCGAAATTTTATTCTCTTTTTACCCTTATCATAATAAATCAATTCAAATTAATTTCCAAATAGTAATCAATAAATACTGCTCATCCACATATTTGAAAATCAATTAAATTAAATTGACATTTAACAATAAATCCACATTTTTCGGTAAAAAGAGAGAAAATATCAAATCAACGTATTTTAATTCCATTTTCCAAATAAATTGAGCTAATTCCAAAGTAAAACGTGACAAACTGAATGTGAATAACTCTATTATTTTAGAGTTATCACATGCAAAACAGAAGAGTTCAATCCGAGGGTGAGGGGACTCTGATAAATCCTCCGACGATTAAGTCAGTCGTCTAGTCTTAGCTAGGGAAAATGTATTTTCAAAATCTGAAGAGTGTGTTTTCTAGCTTACCTTCTTCTTGGCATGAGCTGACCTTTTATGGGTGTTTGAGCCTTGTGTGAAGAAGGTTCCTTAATCATGGGATCGCGGGGGTTTCGTGACCACCAGTTACTTATGGATTGAGGGGGATATAGGATATCCTGTTACATATTTGGGCCGGAAGTGGCCTATAAGCCGAAGTGATTTCGTAAACGATGGGCTCACTTCGATCACAGAGATTTTCCTTAGTCGATGTAATCTTCCCTTGTGTGACCCCAGATGGATGCCTTGCCTGGTCTTACATGGCGTGACACATGGCGCTCTGTGGTCATCTGATGTGGAGCCGTACACGTCAGCTGCCAACTATTTCCCTTTATATATATATTGATTCTGCAAGAATCTGTCGAAGGGTAAAAAAGTAATTTAGGGTGCCGAGAACTCGGAGAGCTTTGTAACTGGGTTTGCTAGGTAAGCTTTTCTGAGAAGGTGAAGTGTGATGTGACACTTCGCTGAGCGTATGCGATACTTCGAGGTAATGTACTTGGCCTCTGATCAACTTGCAAAACAAGTAGGTTCAATGGGGAGTTTGTGCCCCGTGAACTCTCCGATGCTTAAGTCAGTAGAGTGTATTGTGGATATCTGGAAATTAGGAATTGCCCTTACCTTTTGTTTGGACCTCCCTTTTATGGGGACTTGATTATTGATTGTACTATTATGGTCTTCAGCTGTTACAGACTGTTATGAGTAATTATTTTGCCGTTTTAACTGTTTTAGGTGTAACGGATTATCAATGGGGGGAGTAATTGTGAACGTCTCTCATTTATGGAGTCCATAAAGTGGTATTTATACCGCCGGGGAGGTTTTCCGATCCTCCAAAATGGTTACTTTACTTGGGAAATTTATGTCTGCTCAGTGGCCCCTCGTCGAAGTATCGAGGAACAGAGGGAAAGATGCTTCGGCGCTATGTCGACACTTAGCAATTTTCGGATGTTGAAAAAGCTAGGGCTCCTGACGTGGATCGACCGTCTTCTCGATTTTGCTGTCCTTTCGTCTATACCCAGTAATAAATGTCAGAATGCCAGCCAGCAGAAACCGTTTTATCTTCCCAATGCCTTGATCCTGGTAAGTAATCATTGTAGAGACTTTCCGCAAAGTGTTTTGATCTCCTCCTTCTCCTATATTTTTCATTTACACTTACTTGCTTAACTTTGTCTGCCATTGTCGCTCTGAAGAATCCTCTGTTTTTCTGGTATCTTCACTTTTTCTTCAGCTTTTCTTCTCGGCTTCAGAGATTTTAAAAAGGTAAGCTTTGTCTGCTTATGGTGATGGTTTTAATATCGTAAGGATTTGAACTGTTTATTTCTATTTTTTGGGATTGGCTCTGTATTTTTGTAAGATTGGAGGGATTTTAGGTTGTTAGTTTCGGGTGGCTCTGTACTTGCATGGAGTTCTAAGTATTGGGCTTCCATTCGCGGGTAGAATATGGCTGCTCGAAAGGGAAATAATAGGGAGGTTGAGGTGTTGATGGAAGAATGTTTCGGGAGCCCTCGACCTGTTCGACCAAAAGTCACAGTAGCAAGGAGGGCAACCCGGGGTGAAGTTCCGGAAGGGGTTCCTTTTCAACCACCCATGCCTAGTCCTCCTCCGTCTGATTTTCCCTTAAGTAGAAATAGAGTTACTAGGGAACAAGCCGAATCTTTTGCCCGTAAGTATAGTATCGACCCTAGGGTTTATAGAGTTTTTGTTGAGCCCTTAGCTGGGAAAATGTCTCTTCATCGTATTCCTGTTCCTCTAGCCCATTTTGAATTGGGGTTCCATCTTCCTATGGACCCTGCTTTTGCAGATTTTCTTATTTTTGCTCGTGTCCAACCTGGGCAGGTTCATCCGAACACTGTCCGAACAATATTTTGCTTAATTTGCCTCTGTCGTCGTCTATGCTTCGAATTGACTGACAATATCCTTAGTATGTTCTTTTGTTCTCTTCAGATGGGAGATAACATTCTTTCTATTCGTCCTCGTAAGAATAGAATTTTGCTTTTTGACGCCCCTCCTAATAAAGTTGAATTTAAGGAGAGATGGATAATGGTAGAATCTCGCATTGGCTTTCCTTTTCGCCCATATGTAAATGAAAACTTTCAATGGCCTCAAATCCAATATCCCTCTACACTTAGTCATTCTGAGAAATCTTTTTTAGAAATCATCACCTGGGACTTAGGAGATGACAGACAGAAACAAACCCGGGTGTATTCCTCCGCCGATTTGCTTAGTGAGTTGAGTCTAAGATGGTGTGGGATAGGGCCTGGTCTGTCGGAGAGGAAAAAGGAGTTAAGCTTTCCGAAGGAGGAGCCAAATGAAGATTGGACAATACACCCCGGGGGTATTTTTTCATTTCAGTGTGATGCATGTTCTCTTGGTCAGGGTTGTCGGACTGGCAAGGGTATACTTCGCATACTTGTTTTCCTTGTTTTTTGTTTTACTTCAGTATTGACCTTTTGTTCTGCTCGCAGGTCCAACCATGTTCAAGACCATATCGGGAGAACGGGAGGAGGAGAGAGACGTCCGCCAGACCCATCTGAACTCTCTGCCCCGTTTTCCTCCTAGGCTCATAGACCGGGGTGCTTCAGGTGATACTCCGCTGACTTACGCTTCCTCTGCAGAAGTTCCCAAGCAGAGCAGGGGAGTGCGTAGGACCAGAGAGGAGTCAAGGGAAAAGACACCTCGTCCGGTTCCTAAACCCCGCAGGGATGCTACTCCGGAAGGGGAGGATGAAGAGCAATTTCGTCCTTGTCAGAAACGGAGGATTTCTCCTAGGCGTCCTGCTGAAAAGTTACCCCGGGACTCTGTTGAAGACTTGCCTGCTTCCTCTCCTGTTTCTCCTACTTCACCTGCTTCTGAGGATGTCCTGGAAGCAGTTCCCTTGTCAGCTCGTCAGGCCTCAGGGTCTACTCCGGCTGAGTCATAACTCTAAAATAATAGAGTTATTCACATATGTTTTGCACCAAATTGCATAATTCCTTTCTCCATTTTAATTTTGTGGATTAATTGTAAAAATGGCCATTTTAATTATTTAAATTCCTAAATTTCATTATAATAAAATTCCATTACTAACATTTAAATTTGGGCAGGAGTTCACATAAAAAGGTGATGGAATTTTTTGATCCAATTGCAAAATGGTAAAAAAGGGAATTTTTGATTAAATTGGGTCAAAAGGAATTGGACAAAATATTGACCAAATTAGAAGGAATTGGGAATTGGTGGATAGTTGATTTCTCTGATTTTCCGTTACTAATGTATAATATATATATATATATATATATATCTATGTATGCACAAGTTGACAAGTGGGCACACAAAGGACAAAAGAAAAAGGACAAAAGAATGAAGGATGGAACGGCAGCACCCAAATTCTGGTGGGTTTTCAGGAAGGAGAAATTGTTATACATACATACATATATATATATATATATATATATATATATAGGCACCCAAATTCTGGCGGGTTTGTAGGAAGGAGAAAAGAAGCAGCTGCAATTGTTATATATCCAAATTAATTCCAGCTGGAGATAAAACAAAAAAAATACATATTGTAGCTGAAATTTCGGGTGGAGCCTTGCAACAATTTCTGGATTTTATTTCAGCTGGTACGATGACTCATCATGTTGAAGGACAGCTGTGGGTTAAAGGAAAATTTTGAAGAGAAATTCGGGGGTTAAAAGAAGAAGAAAAACAGTAGAGAAGAGGTAGGAGAGGAGAGGAGGAGATAGATTGTAAGCACCTTAGCTTTTCTATGTTTGTGTTTAGTTCTCGGGCAGCTTAGGACTTAGGCAGTAGGTAGTTTGTTTTGAGTTGTTTTCGAGCTTTAGTTAGAGAGGAAAGATACCTAAGAAGGCTGGGATACATTGCTGGAATTTTCGGGAAGCTCATGATCGAGGGCAGCAGCACCACGCAGAGGGAACGAAGGGCAGCAGCACGTTGATTAAATTTGATTTGGGCAGTAGGGTGATCTCCGACCCAGAGTAATCCTCTCTCCATTTCGTCAATTTGCTACTGTTTTGTAATTGAATGTTCATCAAATTGCTACTATTTTGTAATTGAATGTTCTTGGTGATATGAGAATGTTTACATGAGTTCAAGGATTGATTAAAAATGTTTTGGGATAGATATGTTTTCCGTCTTGGGATTGGCTCCGTTGATTGGTGTCACTATGGACCTAGGGACTGTTTTTCCTATTACTTTAATCCTTGTCTTTCATGATTCGTTTCAGCAAAATTTATATTCATAACCTGAAGGTGTTGTAGCCTAGCAAATTATAAACATGTGAAAAAACGTAATGTGGCATAAGATGAATAGAATGCATAAGTTTTGTGTATCGTTTTCCTTGTTGATGCTTGTATGGGGCATGCTTAGTTTATTCATGCAATTCCTTAAACGGATTAGGAATAACTTGCGGTTACGACTGTCCAAGTTATGTATCGAACTAGTATCTGGCTTTCTAACCGGAAGGGGTCTAGTTGACACGTTAATTGCATGGCACTTGCTTGGGACGCATGACCGTGCGGTTAATATTGCAGGGGACACGACCAATTTCACTACCTTGTGTTGTTCTAGGTTCACGGTACTTCGTACTCCATGAAACGATGTTATCAGGGGTTTAGACTAGTAGGCTAAGTAGTTTGGGTAGAACCAAACCGCTGTAGTGCTAATTTGGAAACTGAAAAGCATGCTTAGCATTCTTGGATTCATTACTGGTTTATGTTTGCATTTTTGGCCTGATTTGTACAGCATTGTATTACCTGTTGTATTCTGTTGGTAAAAATTCCAGTAGGCTGTCCTGTAATTTTAGTTAGGTAGAATTGCTGCAGCATTTCTATTGCTGCAGCAGTAGCTTAGCAAGTAGATTAACCTCCGAATCTCCACCCATTTATTCATCATTCTTTATTCTTTTAACCAAATGTAAGTCATGTTTGCACGTATAATTGGCATACAAAATCTCTGTGGGATCGATAATCTTGTACTTAGGTACATATATTACTTGTTGACTGGTGTATACTTGCACTTGTTAAGATTGCGTTGATTTATTCTATTTTATTATCTTCTCAATTTGTGACACACACACACAACGCAACACTGAGGTAAGTTCTAAGTCTCCCGGCCCTTCTTGGCTTCAGCCGGGTTTTGAGTTACCTATCGAAGAGGAGGGTTTCAGATCCTTAGCCCTGGAGATTGTTGAGAAGACTCCGCCGCTCACCAACCTTCTATTCAACAATTCTTATGTTGCGGCTCTGGTTGGTGGGGCCATTTTGGAGCGTGCTCATGATCCGAGCAGTTTGGCCGGGATGAGCGAAATGTCAGTGGAAGAAGCCACCAATCGTCTTGGTGCTTTGTTTGCTCGGGTATGTTTTTTATTTTTCTCTGCTTCGAGTTTTCCTGGGAATGATTTCTGACTTGTTTTTTTTCCTTTTGTAGGCTTCTTCCTTAGCCCTTCATATATCCAGGTCCCGAGCAACGAAACAAACGGAGCAAGCATCGGCAGATGCGGAGTGGAGAAGTGTTAATGAACCCCGTCTGCTTTCGTTAGAGCAAGAGGTCGAGAGGCAAGCAGCGGTTGTGGAAACATTGACCGCTGAAAAGCAATACTATGCCAACGAAGCAGATGAAAAGAGAAGATTGATGGCAGGCTTGAAGAAGGAGTCGTACGATTTGAAGGTTGATAAAAGGCTGCTGCTGGAAGAGAGGACTAAGTTGAAGTCGGACAGAGATGAGGCTGTTGCGAGCCGTCTGTCTTTGCAGAAGGAACTTGATCACTGCCGCTCAGAGGAGTTCAAAAAGAAGATTATTGAGGACTTCCGTAACTCCTCTGAGTATCAAGCAGAAGCCCGCTCTATCCTGGACAAGGGATGTGTTCATGTCATCAGGCAGCTGCATCCGTTTTTTGAAGATAAGTTGATTCTTCTACAAGCCTTCAAGTCCAATTTTGACAATAGCTTCTGCCGCCAGGGAGCAGACTTTGTTCCCTTCACCTCTGAAGAGTTAGAAGCACTTCGGGAGAGGGATGAAAGAAGAGGTAAACCTGTTTGGATCCCACCGCAGCCTTCTACTCCTACCTTTTGGGACTTGTTGGGTGAGGGGCCTAATTCTGATGCCCCGGGCTCCAGCTCTACTGCCCCTTAATCTTGTAATCATTTTTTGTAACTAAGACTGGTTTTTGCCTTAATATTATGAATTTTTCTAAGTGTTGTTTATTTTGACTTCTTGGTTTTGATAGTTTCATAATAATAAAATCTACCAAGTAATAGGTCTGAACTCGATACCTCAAACCGTGTCATAAGAATTTACTTAAGTAAAATTTCAAACTCAACACTTCGTAAGAGATCCAGTACTAGTACATTTATTTTAAGTACTTACCGTGGTTTTAGGTGTTCATGTACTTCAGTACTCCGAGTGTGCTTTTAACTTAGCGCTTATGTGCGCCCTTCCAAGCCTTGACTTGGCACTTTGCAACCACGACATTTCATGTGGATTTCCTTCAAGCCTTAGCCTGATTTTCTTACTGCGACCCTACTCGTAGGTTTTAGTGTCTTCTCGAGATCGTGCTCGAGTTTGACTTGAATAATAACTGAGACCATGCTCAAAGTAAAAAGTAAAACTTCACTTTTGGAATTTAAGGACTTGCCTTAGATGATTTGTTATTCGGGACAGTTTGTCCAAATGTATTTCATACAAAGTACCTCTTTAGGTGATTTACATGCCATGGATTTGGGAGAAGAATGCCATCTTTGTTCATGAGCTTGTAAGTGCCTGGTCGTACTTTGTGCTTTACGAGGTATGGACCTTCCCAATTTGGGGTCAGTTTATTTGCCTGTATATGCCGTGGTGTACCTTCAATTTTTCGAAGTACCCAGTCTCCGACCTTTATAGGACGTTTGAACAGCCTTCTGTCATGAACTTTTTTGGTCTTTTCCTTGAATGATTGTGACCTTAGACGACTTGCTATTCTCCTTTCCTCCAATAAGTCTAGCTCCAGATTTCTTCTTTCTTTGTTAGCATCTTCGCTGTACATGGCCACTCTGGCTGTGGGCAGTGCTACTTCGGTTGGTGCTACTGCTTCTGATCCATATACCAAAGTGTAAGTTGTTTCTCCGGTGGGGCCCCTAGTTAAAGTGCGTACTGCCCATAGAGCAGAGTTCAATTCATCCACCATTTGTTAGATTTTCCTTCCAAATTTTTCTTTAGTGCTGCTAATACCAACTTATTGGCAACTTCGGCTTGTCCATTCCCCTGAGGATGTGCTACGGACGATTTCCAATGCCTGATGTGCAACCGCTGACATTCTGCTGTGAATTTGGCAGAGAATTGTACTCCATGATCTATGATAACCGCTCGGGGTATCCCGAAGCGACACAACACTTGTTCTCGGAAGAACTTGGAAACATTTTCTTCTGTGGGACTTGTGAGTGCTCTCGCTTCGATCCATTTTGAAAAATAATCTACTGCTACCACCAAATATTCACAGCCATTTCTTGTCTTTGGGAACTTTCCCATTAAATCCATGCCCCACATGTCGAATGGCCAGGCCGCCACAACAGGGGTTTGTTCAACCGAGGGTAGATGAGGTATAGTGCCAAAAATTTGACAAGTGTCACACTTTTTAACATACCTTTTAGCATCTTCCCTAAGTGTCGGCCAATAGTATCCTTGGTTAATTACCCGTTCGGCTAGAGCTCGGGCTCCTGGATGACCTCCACATACTCCTTCGTGTACTTCGGCTAACAGATCCTCTACTTGAGGTGGTGGAACACAACGAAGTAGAGGTCTTGTGAAAGACCGTCTGTATAATATATCATCATGAATAGTGTACCTCGCAGATTGTCTTTTGATCTATCGTGTCCGGGTAGCGTCGTTTGGGAGAGTCCCATGTTGGATGAAGCTTTTTATTTCTTCGTCCCAGCTCGCCGAAGTAGAATGTAGACACTGAATAACTTCAGGTTCCTCGGATGCGTCCTCAATAGGAATGTCTTCCTCATTGGTTGTTTCCCCTGAAGCAATCTTTGCTAACCTGTCTGCTCGTTGATTGTCTTTTCTGCTGATTAGGGACAGCGAGAAAGGGGAAAACTTATCTCTCCAATTTCTGGCCCTGTCCACATAGGGCTGCAATCCTTCCGAATGTACTGTGTAAGTTCCTTGAACTTGATTCACCACCAACTGTGAATCGCTGTAAACTTTCAGGGCTTTGATGTTCGCCTTATGTGCCCACTCCAATCCTTTTAGCAGTGCTTCGTATTCTGCTTGGTTATTCGAGATATCGGGCTTTAGTCTGATAGTCCGCACTTCCGAGTACTCTTTATTTGGTGATATTAACACCAGTCCAGCCCCGACTCCGCTGGAGTTTACTGCCCCATCAACTTTCAGCTCCCACGGCTCTTTGGAAGATTTAGCCTTCTCCAAGTTGTCCACTGTGAATGAGCCTTCTGCGAGGAAATCTGCCAGTGCTTGTGCTTTGATGGTTGTGTGAGGTTTGAATGTAATGTCCTGACCGCACAGCTCGATGGACCAGCGCAGCATCCTTCCAAATTGGTCCATCTTATGAAAAACTTGTTTCAACGGAGCATTAGTGTAGACCACAATGGGGTGAGATTCAAAGTAAGGCCTCAGTTTCCGTGTGGAAATGACTAAGGCATATGCCAATTTTTCGATGTTAGAGTATCTGGATTCTGCTTCATTTAAAACTTTGCTAACGAAGTACACAGGAAGTTGTTTCGTCTCCTCTTCTTTTATTAAAACTAATGCTATAATCACATCTGAAAATGATAGATACAAGAAGAGCGTTTCTCCATACTTCGGAGGTCGCAACAAAGGAAGATTCATCAAGTAACCTTTTAGATCTTTCCAAGCTTGGCTGCACTCTGGGGTCCATACGAAACCATTCTTTGAGTTTTTCAAAGCTTGGAAGAATGGGAGGCACCTCTCTGCTGACTTAGAGACAAATCTCCCCAAAGCTGCGATGCATCCATTCAACCTTTGGATGTCCTTGACGCATTTGGGCTCAGTGAGCCGAGCTATTGCCTCCAGTTTCTCCGGGTTTGCTTCAATCCCTCGCTCAGATGTCATGAAGCCCAAAAACTTACCAGATTTTACCCCAAATGTGCACTTCGTGGGATTGAGTTTGAGGTTGTACCTCGCCAGGTTGGAGAACGTTTCCTCTAAATCTTCCAAGTGTGAAGTGTCGTGTTTCATTTTCACCACCATGTCATCAACGTACACTTCCATATTTCTTCCGATTTGATTTCGGAAGATATAATTCATCATCCGCTGGTATGTCGCCCCTGCATTCTTTAATCCGAAGGGCATGACGTTATAGCAGTAAACGGCTTCTGCTGCTCGGAACGAAGTATGTATTTGATCACTGGGCTTCATTTTAATTTGATGGTATCCCGAGAATGCGTCCATGAAGCTCAGGTATTCATATCCCGCCGTCGAGTCCACCAGTGCATCGATCCGAGGTAGGGGTAGCAATCCTTGGGACATGCCTTGTTGAGGTCAGTGTAGTCTACGCACATTCTCCATTTGCCGTTAGATTTTTTAACCATGACTACATTGGCCAGCCAAGTGGGATACTTTACTTCGCGAATGAACTTCGCATGTAAAAGCTTATTCACCTCTTCCTTTATGCCTTGTATTTTATCATCGCCAAATCGTCTGGACTTTTGTTTAATTGGGCGATACGTCGGGTCAATATTTAAGGCATGTTCCGAGACCGAGGGATCGATTCCAGGCATATCCTCTGTGCACCATGCGAAGCTTTGTTGATGTTCTTTGAGGAATTTGATGAGGTCTTGCCTGAGTTTATCTGGTATATCTTTCCCGATTTTGACGAGTTGTTTAGGATGAGCGGAATTTATTTCTACCTCGTCGTATTCTTTATCCCGTGATACTTCGGGATTAAGATCGGAGCCTTTGTTTTCTGTATCCCTTTGTGCTTCTGGACCGCGATCATTAGTCATTTCATGGTTGACTCTTTTAATCCTTTCAGGATCATCAGTCATTCCATAGTTGCGCTCTTCTGTCACCATGTTGACTCTTTTAATCCTTTCAGGATCATCTTGCTTTCTTTTTATTCTCATTATATGCCCTAATAAACTCCGAGGGCTACTTCTTACAAATCCAACACCTCGTGAGGTGTGGAATTTCACTTGTTGATGGGAAGTAGAGATAACCAAATCAAAGGCCGCGTGAAAAGGTGTTCCCACTATGACATTGTAAGGGGATTCTAGGTCTACTACATAGAACTTGACCTCCTCTGTCCGGGCCTTTTCCCCTTCGCCGAGGGTAACATGCAGTCTTACTGTTCCTCTTACCGGTACTTTCTGAGGTGTGAATCCCTCCAATATCATCCTGCTTGTTTTGAGGTGTTTATCTTTCAATCCCATTTCTTCGAAATATCGCCAGTACATGATGTTTCTTGTGGCTCCAGTGTCGACTAGAATCCTCTTTACTGTACATTTGTCAATCCCTTCTCGTGTCATCCCCGCTTCGATGACTATGGGACTGATTTTAGCTTCCTCATTACTTTCTAGCTCTTCGTTGGTGAAAGTAATGACTTCCTGATGCTCGAATTCATACTTCGGGACGAGGTATGATTTGGTGAGATTGTAGATTCTTTTCTTTATTTTTCTCGTCGAGCCTATCTCCGGGTTAATCATGTTGATTACCCTTTCTCCCTTATCCTTCTGTTGTTGTACACCCGCAATGTACTCCTTTAAACATCCTTCCTGATGAGCTTTTCGATGGCTCGCTTCAGTTGGAAACATTCCTCCGTTGTATGACCATAGTCTCTGTGGAATCCACAGAACTTGGTCTTGTCCCGCAAAGCATATGTATGTGCCTTCATTGGTGCGGGGTCCCGAACTCCATGTTTCTCCTTCAAGACTACAATTAAACTTTCCTTTGAGACATTCAGAGGTGTAAACGTCTCAGGTTTCTTACCTCGATTATTGTCCTTTCGCTGTGGGAAATTCGAGGTCGCCTGCTTTGGTTGTTCAGGCTGTTTATCCTTTCTTCGCCAAGTCGGCTCGGTCGCACTGCCTTCAGCCAGGGCTACTTTCCTGGCTACGTTGAACATTTCTCCAATCGTCTCCGGCATGCGGAGTTGGAGTTCAGTGTATAACATTCGCGACCTGAACCCTCCTTCGAAACATGTGATCACCGTGTCTTGGCTGATCCCTTCAATCTCCTCATAGGTTTTCTTGAACCTATCCAAAAATGAGAGCAACGATTCACCCTCCCGCTGCTTGATGTTAGCCAGATCTCCCCGAGTTTTTGGAATTGTTCCCGCAGTGCTGAACTTATCCAGGAACATTTTCTCCAAGGTGTCCCATGAATCGATAGAATCCTTTTTAAGGGATGTAAACCAGGTCACCGCCTTGTCCGACAAAGTAGTTGGAAAAGCCCGACACAGAATAGCTTCGTCGCTGGAAACTAATCCCATGGCAGACTTGTACCGGCAAATGTGTTCAATGGGTTTTGTGGAGCCGGAATATAGGACAAACTCAGGGAACTTAAGATTAAGATTTGAATCCGGAGTAACGTCTCGGATCCATTTGACGAAAGGTCCCAGTTCAATTGACTTGGACTTGTGAACTTTGGTGGTGTTCTTTGCGGTCTCCGGGCTACCTTCTGGGGATCGCTTCTTAGCAGTTTTTTTGTGCACTGGTTTAGAGGAATGGTGACTTTCCCCTAGTTCACTAGCTGCTGGTTTTCTGTTCGTGCGTGCTCCATGCCTATCGTCTTTCTTAGTTGCTGTGTGAGTCCGTTGTGGAAGCTCTGAACCTCCGGGCAATCTCGGTGGGGGAAGCTCTACCCCAGCTTGTCTGAATTCGGCTCTCAGTTGTAGCCATTTCTGAGAGAGTTCCTGATCTCGCTTGGCTTCTTCATCTTGCTGGAGTTGCCGCAACCTCCTCAATTCTTTCTCTGTTTCTTCTATCCGTTTGGAGTTGAGTTGGTCTCGCAAATCAGATGAACGCTTGGAAGTCCCTGGCTGTAGCCCCAACCTTTCCGAGATCGGGCGGCGACCAGAACTTGAACCTGAAGAGACGGACATTCTTGTCCTCGTCCTCTCTTGTCGGTGAGAAGATTGACAAATAGTGTGTCCTTCAGATCGAGACATGATAATAGGAGATTAATGGAGATGAGTGAATAAAACGTTCCCGGTAACGGAACCAAACTGATTCTGCAAGAATCTGTCGAAGGGTAAAAAAGTAATTTAGGGTGCCGAGAACTCGGAGAGCTTTGTAACTGGGTTTGCTTGGTAAGCTTTTCTGAGAAGGCGAAGTGTGATGTGACACTTCGCTGAGCGTATGCGATACTTCGAGGTAATGTACTTGGCCTCTGATAAACCTGCAAAACAAGTAGGTTCAATGGGTTGTTTGTGCCCCGTGAACTCTCCGATACTTAAGTCAGTAGAGTGTATTGTGGATATCTGGAAATTAGGAATTGCCCTTACCTTTGTTTGGACCTCCCTTTTATGGGGACTTGATTATTGATTGTGCTATTATGGTCTTCAGCTGTTACGGACTGTTATGAGTAATAATTTTACCGTTTTAACCGTTTTAGGTGTAACGGATTATCAATGGGGGGAGTAATTGTGTAACGTCTCTCATTTATGGAGTCCATAAAGTGGTATTTATACCGCCGGGGAGGTTTTCCGATCCTCCAAAATGGTTACTTTACTTGGGAAATTTATGTCTGCTCAATATATATATATATATATATATATATATATATATATGCATAAAGCATAGTAGAGGGCTGTTGGTTGTCGACTTAATCGGAGAAATCATCGGCAAGGGGGCAACCACCCTCATAGAACTCCCCGTACACTCTCTTCCGCCTCTAGGTATGAGGTATTTACAATTTAAATGTGTCTTTCTATACATGACTTTGGAGGAGCTCATGAAATCTTCATCCTTCATAAACTGTATCTCGGGACAAAGACAAAATTAATTGGTGCACCATCTCTAATATATGGCAACAACAAAAAGCTTCAGATGCTGAAAAACGGGCTAGGAAATGTATAACACTATCTATCATCTCTTTGTTCACCTCCATTGAAAGAATTTTGGCAAGTTAACTCATAATTCCCTTCTGAAGAAGCTCTTTCATTTTCACAGTTCACGGCTTTTGCTTTTGAACACGGGAAAAGGAATGAAGATGTATAGATTGTGATGTGTACATACTGTGTTGTAGACCATTTTGTACCAAGCATGTTAGACGACAGAGAGATAAAAAAAAGAAAGGGTAATGGCTATTCAATTTCATCATACCTGTGCCAAATCCAGTAGGTCCGGCTGGTCTCTAATTTCCAGCTTATGGATGCCATTGCTAATGCTGTGAACCCTGCTAGTAGGAAGCCCCAATGGAAACGCTTGAGAAGCACGCGAAAAGGATTTATAACCCATGCTCATATCTTCAACCATCTGCATCCAACAAATAACGCGATTACGTTCTCTTTTTCTTGTTCTATCAAAATTTTTATGGCTTTCCACATAATATCTGGGATACCATAAGTCTTATACAATGATGTTAAGCTGGAAATTGTATTTACTTAAATAAAGTCAACTAAACTTACAAATCAACCATATCTACGTGGAGTTAAAAAGAGAGAAAGAAGGAAGAGAGAGAAAGGAGAAAAAAGGAGAGAGAAAGAAGGAAGAAGAAAGAGAGAGAAATAAGGAAAAATAGAGAGAAAAAAATTAAGGAAAATGACATTGAAAAAAAAATTACATTTTATTTTGTTGGTTGGACAAAATGTCAAATAGTATCAAATAGAAAAAAATAGTTGACTAATGGTATGACTTAACAAAAGTGCATGTAGTGAGATGATTTCAAACTTAAGGTGTACTAAAAGCAAAAAAATTCTTGAAGGGCAAAAGTTAAATTTTAAACTTTACATCTAATATAGTTTACCCTTTTTAATACATATTCTACTAGTATATTTCACAATACCTGAATTACCCTTACGTCCATTTTGACGGTTAATTCACATCCTTTAACTCCAATTTTTCCTTATTTTAGCTGGAAGCATTTTTTGGTGATTATTAATAATTTTTTTTTATTTTGAATAAAAATAAACACTAATCATAGTTATTCGCCTCCATTATCATTATTTTTATTAATAATGACCAAAAAATGCCTCCAACTAAAATAGGGAAAATTTTGAGTTAAAGGTAAAATGTGAATTAACGGTCAAAATGGACGTAAGGGGAATTCAGGTATTGTGAAATATACTATTAGAATATGTATTAAAAATGGTAAACTATATTAGATGTAGATTTCAAAATCTAACTTTTGCACATGAATGCAATGAAAACTATTCAAGTATTGTGAATTATACTATTAGAATATGTATTAAAAAGGGCAAACTATATTAGATGTAAAGTTCAAAATCTAACTTTTGCGCATGAATGCAATGAAAATTATCTGTGCAACACAACGTGATAACAACATAACATGGAAAACATCCATTCTCTCATTTTTGATACTATTATTCATGATTTTTCTCTACTATATTTTAAATTTTTTTAAATCTAAGATAAATTTAGGAGCACTTGAGTGTTACTGGCGCAAAAAAAAAAAAAAAATTTAATTGTTAAACTTGAATTTTAGAAAAATTTAAGTATACATTAAAATAATTTACCCTTTATTTTTTAAAATCAGTTTTCTCTCATTTAAACTTTTTAATTTTATTATTTAAAAACTTGAATATCTTCTCATAATAATTACTATATGTTTTTGTTTAAAAAAAAAAATACTATATGTTTTAAATTGTGTTCATATTCAATAGTCGAAGCCAAAATTAGGAGAAAAAAAAAAATTAAAAAAAAAAAAAAAATTTGAAGTGAAGATAGGAGAAATGCATGAAGCAAGCAAGTCAGAATATCAATAAGCATAAAACTTTGAGCTCATGGAGGAAGAATTCCCCTTGCATATCTAATTGTTTCATCCTTCTAACAAATGCCAAAATATAAACAAACAAAATCGGTATTTGTCACCCATCCTGTATAAATCGAGACATTCTGGCAAATCAATTTTGGATATGAAAATCCCATTCGTTCAGAAAATACCAACAGAAAATGAATAATTTATCTGAGGCATTGAAGAACAGTTAGGAATAACAGGGGTCCAAACAGAGATGTCTCGAGAAAAATATTCAGATGGGTAAGTAAGAAATTCCTCAATAGGAAAACCCTAGAGAGAAACCCAAATTTCACACACAAAAATCCACATATATGCATACATTTGAAAAAAAAACATACGTATAATACACGGAGTTTGTGGAGAATAGTTAATATAGCGCAGCTATGACTCAAAACGCTTCCATTTAAGAAATTGGAAGGCGATCTTAAGGGCCGCGCATGAATTAAATCAATAAAATTCGAATCGGAAAACGTAAAAGTCAAATCAGATGCTTAAGAATTAGAGAGGAAAAAAAAAGAGTAGGAAAATTATTTTACTCTGCTACCGATAAACCCTAAGCTGCGGCTCTCACGAACAGAGAATGAGAAAGGCGAAGTTCATCTTATAAATAGTTAGTTAATACTACTGCTGCGGATTATTTCCAATATGACAATAATACCCTTTAAGGGTCTACTAAAAACTTATAAATAAAAAAGGACTGACTAAATCAAATGCTTAAAGATTAGGGTCTAAATTTATTAATTTTCACATAATTAGGAAAATTACTAAAATGAGTGTCAAGAAATGATACAACGTAAGAAACCGTCAACTGTTTCCATCAACTGCTTATAAAAAATATATATATACTGTTTCCATCAACTTTATCATCCCTAAGTATACAGAGTTTGGCAGATCCTTCGGCAAGATTCCATAGCTAAAAACCTAGTGCTCAAAGACAAAAACCAAAACCCATCATCTCCCCTTCCATTTCTATGTCTATCAGATCTTTCTGACTCAATTGTCTGCAAAGTTTCTTGTTTTTAGGATGGACATTGTTGGGTTACAGTAGTAGTTGAGATTCTTGAGAAGGAGAGGATTTATACATACATATATATATATAGAGAGAGAGAGAGAGGAAGAAGAAGATGAGTTCTTTGTCTGTTTATTACTCACGTATACCATTTATTCATCATACTCCCGATAAACTTCCTCCTTTTAGCGCCTATTCCTCTTCTGTGACAAGACCTGATGGGCTTTCTTCTTCTTGCTTCAAGAAAATTCTAAGAGGGAATTCAATTTTATGCTGTTCTTCAAGTAATGATGTCCCCAATTCTGTTTCATCTGGAGTAAACGATTCCAGGTCGGTTGGGGCTCGTAATTCTTTCTTTATTTTAGAGGTTTTTCCTTTTTTTTTTTTTTTCTTTTTTGTTCTGTATGTGTTTTTTCCTTCATCAATTTAAGGGTAAAGCTAGAAAAAATCAGGGATTTTTCCTCAGGCGTGGATATTCTTTACTCGAGGGTTATGGTTGAAATTAGTTCTTCTTGCTTGTAAACCTTAATTTCGGAAAATTTTAGGTTCTCATAGTTAAGGTATTTTCTGGGTGAGGGGTTTTGTTTGAATTCATATGGCTATGTTGTTTATATAATATTTTTTTTCTGATGTACAGCAATTTCTGTATAATAGAAGGCCCAGAAACTGTTCAGGATTTTGTTCAGATGCAGATGCAGGAAATTCAAGACAACATTAGGAGTAGACGTAACAAAATCTTCCTCCTCATGGAAGAGGTTCTTTGCTCTGCTGCAACTTATTAATATATATATATATATATATATATATATTTATAATTGTAATAGTTTTTCTCTCTTGTTGTTCTTGATCAAAATTAGGTAAGGAGGTTAAGAGTACAACAGAGGATTCAGAACCTTAAAGTTGCTGATGAGAGCAGTGACAAGGAAAATGAGATGCCTGATATACCTTCATCAATCCCATTCCTCCCTCATGTAGTAAGTTTTTTTTAAACCTAAACTAGGAAAATTCAATGTGGGATGCACAATTCAGTATGTGACAACTTTATATATATATATGTTTTGGGTTACTTTATGGACTAGTTTGTACAATCATGTCAAAATTTGTAATGCCTCGGGATTTTATTGTTAATTTTTATCTTTTCTTCTTGTTTGCTAGACGCCGAGGACTCTGAAGCAGTTATATCTTACAAGCTTTTCATTTATATCTGGGATAATTGTGTTCGGTGGCCTCCTTGCACCCACTGTAAGAGCCATTGATAGTATGCTTTCTGCTCTACTAAATGTTCTTCATGCCTTAAATATCTGGTCCTGATTTGAACTGCCAACGTTATTTTAGCAGAAAATTGTTCTCGGACAGGAAAGTATTGCCAGAAATATTTGGTCTGATTTGATCTGCCAATGTTATTCTTTCTGCTTTCTTATGTGATTGTCATTTGTTATGCAGCACTAGTCCTTGTGAAAGTAGTTTCAACCAGTAATGAAAAAAAAAAACAGTTAGTTAGAATATTGCACGGACAAACAAAGAGGATTCTTTAGAAAATTATGCTCATATTTGACATTCTTTAGAAATTTATGCACCTCCCTGTTTGCCTTGGCAGTTGGAGTTGAAATTAGGATTGGGTGGAACCTCGTATGAGGATTTTATACATAACCTGCATTTGCCCCAGCAGTTAAGGTATACACAAAAGACCTTAACTTTTATGTAAGATTTGACTTTGATGTTGGATAATATGTCTGAAGTAGTACTTATATATACATTAGTTTTATGCTCTTGGAACTTGATGCATTTGTTCTTTCAGTCAAGTTGATCCTATAGTTGCATCCTTTTCGGGTGGAGCTGTAGGAGTTATTACAGCCTTGATGCTAATTGAAATTAACAATGTTGGGCAACAAGAGAAGAAAAGATGCAAGTATTGCCATGGAAGTGGTGAGAAATTTACCTTGGAATTACTTCTGTTTTTCTTCATTAAAGAGTTTCCATTGCTTTGCTCTTCATCTCTAATAACAATCCTTGTATTTCATCGATCACCTTCCATGATCAGTCAGTACTTGTATGAAATGAACATACAGAATTCAGTATCACATATGATTCGTTTGTACTGATGATATAGTTTGTATTTGTATCATTTATGTGAACAGGATACTTGGCGTGTGCCCGTTGTTCTGCTAGTGGTACATGCTTTAGTGTGGAACCTATTTCAGCAATTAATGGTTCTGGACAACAAATTCGAGTACCAACTTCTCAAAGGTGTCTAAATTGTTCAGGCTCAGGAAAGGTAACAACTAACTCTTTTATGTCTAAAGTGAAATTCTTGTGGTAGAAGGAAATCAAGAATCCCTATAATATATGTATAATATTGGAACACAAAATTGAAGAAAAAGTTCAAAAAAAAAAAAAAAAGCTGCTTGCTCGTATGTCTATATGTAAAACAGATCATGATACTCAATATATGAACTCTCGACTTCACTGCGAAAGTCTGTTTTTTTTTTTTTTTTATTTTAAAACTATGTGTGCTGACTGTTTAGTATGTTGTATGTATAAAATAGGTAATGTGCCCAACATGTCTTTGCACTGGAATGGCTATGGCAAGTGAACACGACCCAAGAATTGATCCCTTTGACTAGAATCAGCCATTACTGCATCTTTATTTATAAAAAATTCTGTCTTACTTTTTTTGTATTTCATATGAAATATAATTTGACATTGCCCTTGTAATAGTTTCGGTCTCAAATAAATAAGTTTATTTTATTTTATTTATTTTTTAAAGATTTTATAATTTTTTTTAAATTGTGTGATTTTAATTCTAATTAAATTATTTCATATATAAAATATTTGTAAATTTTAAGATAAATAGAAGTTATTATATTCATTCACAAATATTAGGGCATAAAGACAAATGTGATTTTTTTTAACAAGAAAAAGGGGAATAAAATCCACTCCTTTCCATATATTAAAAATAATTGGACTGGATGGATAAATTGGTTGCAGGTATCAATCTTCATTTTAGAGACTATTTTTTATCAATTTGTCCTAAAAATATATTCATTAAATCTTTTTAAAGAAATCCGATGTTTTGAAGAGATATGAACCATTGATATGGAGGAGAGACGTTGAAACTTCTTTCATTTTTTTAAAAGTTTTCTTCATTCTTCTTTTTTTAAAAAATTAAAAATAAAAGGCAGTTTTGGAAATTCGAAGAAGTATTGTGGCAATGTGGCAAAATGATACAACAATAATTCAAGAACTGAGCAAGAATCACTTCTGAATCAAAAATTGTCCTTGATCTAAACTCAATCAACCTTTGTTAAACTCCTAGAGTCTCTTCACCCCCAAATCAGCAAGGAAATGATAACAAAGAGAAAATCAAAGAGAAAGAGAATTGAATTAACGTCATAAGTTGATGCGTTCCGATTGGTATGCTAAAAGATAGACTTTATTTACCTATGTCGATTATGAGTAATTAAGGACTGAGTCATACTAACTGTCACTTTAGCATTCAATTGTTGTTACTTAATCAATCAGAACCTAAGACAGAGTACCTATCGTGTAGCTAGTTCTTGGAAAGTATCTACGATTTTAATTTATTAATATCGTACTCCCAGGGAACTGGTAACGGCTTAGTAGTAACTATCCTCTTACCCTAACTCTTATCTTACGATCCAGTTATGCAATCGTTCATCAATATCTTTGATGAGAGGGTGATTCATTCTCCACTAGGTTTAAGTATATTTAAGCCTAAAAGTGTTTTACAGATAATGTCTTGATTCTATGTTATACTGTTTCTACATGTTGATTGACCTATCTTCGAGTATTTTAGATATGTCTTGGTCTGGATTGCAACTATGTACTGAGTCTAAAGGTGTACCACATCTGAGTTACCTGATAAACTACCCCATCGCCATTGACGACCCTACTCACGGTTCAAGCTAAAGGCATCCATGAAAGCCCTATGTCACTTAGGGGATCATGCCGCTCGCCCTAACGCCGGCATAAACACACAAACTCAGCCTACTTAGACTACTCTAACAAATAGAGTGTTCTGTAGGTTATTTTATCTAATATGACAGACACCAATGCTTTCCAACGGGAAAGTCCTAAATTGATGCATGTTAAACTAAACAGGTTATGAATAGACCGTGGTTAGGAATTGTCTATAACCCTACATTTAGTTTAAAAGAAACTACATTAGAGATGCAGACATAATGAATATTAAGCTGGTGGCCATTTCCGGAAAATCATAAGAACTTCAACATGTATAACAAATACTCATAAAATCATAATCCAATAAACATAATTAAAATTTGGACGAACACAGTACATACATATAAAGAGAGGGACAGGGGGACTAATGCCATAAAGAATTCACCATTTACTTAGTCTCGCCGATGGAGCAACTGCTTGTATATGTTGGACTGCTCGACCTGACTCTGCTCGACAGAACCTTCGGAGGACACTTCCTCAGCCTAGTAGCTGGACTTTACCTTAATACCCAGCTTAAGTCCAGCCCTGTGGACTGACTCTTCGAACGCCTAGAGCCCTCTTAGGATCTCCTAACGAAATCCCGGGTATTCTATGAATACCAGAAACGAACCTATCTATCGTATCCTAGGATCTGAGACTAATTCTCAGAAACAAAGAAAATGAGACACTATCTAGAAATAAAAGAAAACTTATACTGAAATCTGAGTCTCTAAGTGACTTGTATATTGGAAAACTGTATACTTGAAGTCACTAAATGACTCAGATCGAGTGGAGAGAAATGATTTCAACTGAGGAAGGCCTGGGGTATTTATAGCAGCTTTCTGGAGTGATTTTCTCTCAAACATTCGATGTGGGATTCTGAACTGCGACTCGGGACGCCCGTCCTAGATTGGGACACCCGTCTCGGCCTGTTGACCAGGTCAAGATGGGCGTCCCAAGTCCTGGACGCCCGTCCTGGCCTGTTGACCAGGTCAGGACGCCCATCCTGACTTCGGGACGCCCACCCCGACTCCTGAACTTCTGAAAATTATGTTTTTGCCCCAAAATTTGCCATTTTCTTCTACTTTTCACCAGACACTTCCAAAATCACAAAAACTGTGAAATTGAGTTAATAACAATCAATTAAGACCGATTTCCTATCAATTTCACCCTAAATTATGCCTAAAAACATACTAAAAATGTGATATGATTTATGCATATCACAAGTTTACTTACTTGATAACTTGAATCAATCATTAAGGTAAAACAAGCATGAATCTGATTTTTTTTAAAAAGCACAAATTTCGTTTTTCTTTTTCCGTCCCTCAAAACACCCCCCATCTTATTCTATTTATAGTCTAAAAGAAGAGAAGATGACCTAAATTCTGCAATGGACATGTTGGGATGAGTCTTTTAGTAAAGCCCACTAAAAAATAGAATTTAAACATGTTCCCAAACAAGGCCCTTCCTTTTAAAACGTTAGACTTAAAACAAACAGCCCAAAATAAGGCTTTAATTTATATTGAATTATGCTCATTTATTATCCTTCAAGACTTGAGTGCTCTAATGTGCATAAGTATCTTGGCATCTCCTTAAACTCTTCTCCAAGCTTTACCAATGTGATTTCTTGAAGTTCTTGAGAAATCAAAGATTGAACATAATGCAGAAATTGTGCTTTAAGCTTGTTGGAGTGTGACCTTGTAATTGGACCCAATGGCATCTTCAAGTCTCCATCTCCATAGCTGCCTTGGTGAGTTACATCATTCTCTCCCTCTTCAAGAGGATTCATCCTCGAATCAAAACCTACATTATCAAATGGAGATAGATCAGAAACATTAAAAGTTGCACTAACACCATACTCACATGGCAAGTCCACTTTATAGGCATTATCATTGATGCGTTCAAGCACTTGAAATGGTCCATCGCCTCCAGGATCAAGTTTGGACTTCCTTTGCTTAGGAAATCTTTCCTTCCTAAAGTGTACCCAAACCCAATCTCCAGGTTTAAACTTCATCACTCTTCGCCCTTGATTAGCTCTTTGAGCATACTTTTTATTCTTTTCCTCAATATGCTGCCTAGCTTTGTTATGTATGGACTTAACCAAATCTGCCCTCCTAGATAATGCACCTGCAATCACATTTTCCTTACCTTGCTTGTATTGCACAACATATGGGAATGTCTCAATAAACTCTAGCCACTTAGCATGCCTTTGATTTAACTTACCTTGGCCTTTTAAATGCTTTAAGCTCTCATGATCAGTATGAATTACAAACTCTTTAGGCATAAATAATGCTGCCAAGTTTGTAGAGCTCTCACCAATGCATACAACTCCTTATCATAAGTAGAATACTTGACTTGTGCACCATTGAGCTTTTCACTGAAATACACTATAGGATGCCTCCCTTGCAACAAAACAGCTCCAATACCTATTCCAGAGGCATCACATTCAATTTCAAATGTAAAAGAAAAATCTGGCAATATCAATATAGGTGTTGTGCAAAGCTTTTCTTTCAAAGTATTGAAAGCTAGTTCTTGTGCATCATCTCATATAAAACCTACCTCTTTCTTTACAATTTCAGTCAAAGGAGCAACAATTGTACTAAAATCCTTCACAATCCTCCTATAAAAACTAGCGAGCCCATGAAAAGATCTTACCTAAGTAATACTTGTAGGTATTGGTCATTCTTTGATTGCCTTGACTTTTTCTTGATCCATCTCAATTCCATTAGAAGAAATAACATAACCAAGAAATATGACGTGATCCATGCAAAATGTGCACTTTTTCAGTTTAGCATACAACGTTTCTGCCCTAAGTGCATCTAAGACAAGTCTAAGATGTTCAACATGCTCTTCAATGCTTTTGCTAAAGATCAGAATGTCATCAAAGTAAACCACAACAAACTTACCAATAAATGATCTCAAAACATGATTCATCAAGAGCATAAAGGTACTAGGAGCATTAGATAAGCCAAAAGGCATCACAAGCCACTCATATAAACCATGTTTTGTTTTAAAAGCAGTTTTCCATTCATCACCAATCTTCATTCTAACTTGGTGGTAACCACTCATAAGATCAATTTTGGTAAACACACATGCACCATGCAATTCATCAAGCATATCATCCAGTCTTGGAATAGGATGGCCATACTTTACCGTAATTTTGTTAACAACCCTACAATCAACACACATACGCCTACTCCCATCCTTCTTTGGGACCAAAATGACTGGCACGGCACATGGACTCAAGCTTTCTCTTATGTGTCCCTTTTGTAGTAACTCTTCCACTTGCTTTTGGAGTTCCTTAGTCTCTTCTGGATTTGCTCTATAGGTTGGCCTATTTGGAATTTATGCTCCTGGAATGAAATCAATTTGATGCTCTATCCCTCTAATAGGCGGCAACTCCTTAGGTAACTCTTCAGGGAAGACATCACCATATTCCTGCAAAAGAGAAACAACACCACTAGGCAAACAAGGGTTAAGGTCAGATTCATTAAGATAAGCTTCTTTGTAAAAAAGTACAACTAAGCATCTCCTTTCCTCACAAGCAACCCTTGCATCTCTCATTTTTGCATAAAAGTTTTGTTTCTTTTTGCCCTCTCTCTCATTTGGGCCCTTAAATTGACTTTCTTTTGAGGCCTCTTTCCCCTCTTTTCTTTTCACGCTCTCAACCTCACTCACTCCTTTTTCTTGTATTTTTTTATCTCAGCTCTCCTTTTGCAAGGCTCTCAGCCTTTCCTTCAAAATTTGATTCCACTTGTTTTTTCTGAGGTGTTTCTGTCCCTCTTTGATGCATAGCTTCAATACTCTTTTTTAATTGCATTTGGTCTTCATACACCTCTCTTGGAGCTAAAGGAGCGAGAGCAACTTTCTGATCTCCCATAAAGAATGAGTACCTATTCTTAAAACCATCATGTAACACCTTCCTATCATATTGCCAAGGTCTTCCAAGCAATAAATGACTAGCATGCATAGGCACAATATCACAAAGAACTTGATCAGAATACTTACCAATGGAGAAAGATACAATAACTTGTTTATTCACCTTGATTTCCCCCATATCATTAAGCCATTGTAGCCTATATGACCTAGGGTGCCTCGAACAATCCAGCCCTAGCTTCTCCTCCATTAATGTGCTAGCTACATTTGTGCAGCTCCCACCATCAATTATAATGCTTCAAATCTTCCCATTCACTAAGCATCTTGAATGAAAGATATTCTTCCTTTGCTCAATTTCATCCTCTTTTACTTGAGCATTTAGTACACGCCTAGTAAGAAGTAATTCACCCTTAGGTGCATTTTCATCTTCTACATCAGAACAATCCTCTAATTCAGGCATGGAATCAGAATCACTCTCAATATGATCCTCATCTTCAGAATCAGCACCCCTCAAAACCATTGTTTCTTATTGGTACATTGAGAAGCAATATGACCAATACCAAGATATTTAAAGCACTTAATATTTCTATGCTTACCAGAATTAGAAGTAGAAGAACTTGAAGGTTTAAAGTTACCTTTTGGGTCTGAATTGCTCTTCACTTCTTTTGGCTTGTCCTTGGCCTGCTCATCCTTCTTAGACCATTTGGAGTTCCAATTTGTAGTAGAACCAGAATAGGAAGTCTTGTTGGACCCTTTGTACTTGAGTTGTTTTTCCACTTTCATTGCCATGTTTACCATTTCTTCCAACTCCACATAATGGTGTAATTCGATAATATTTGCAATATCCTTGTTCAAACCAGCCAAGAAACGTGCCATGGTAGCCTCCCTATCTTCTTCAACATTAGCCCTTATCATGACTATCTCCATCTCCTTATGGTACTCTTCAACACTCATATAGCCTTGTCTCAAAATTTGATGTTTTTGATGTAGCTCTCTATAAAAATAACTAGGTACAAATCTCTTTTTCATAATTCTCTTCATTTCTACCCAAGTATTGACATGTTCCTCTCCATTTCTTCTCCTAGTTAAAACTAGTTGATCCCACCAAACAAGTGCATAATCTTTAAATTCCACCGCATCAAGCTTTACCTTCTTCTCTTCAGAATAGTTATCACAATAAAATATCAGCTCCACTTTCCTCTCCCATTCCAAGTAAGCTTCAGCATCATTCTTACCTTGGAAAGACGGAATTTTCATTTTAATACTACCGATATTCCTATCAACACTATCATCCCTTTCTTCCTCCCTTGCAAAGTTTTGGACTCTATTACCTCGACCTCTTACTCTATAATTTTGTCCTCCTCTTCCACCCATCCTGACCCCATGCCATTCTCCCTCATCATCTCCATCATTAAAGTCATCACCTTCATATCCAAAATGATGAGTATTTGGCTCTCTTAAATTCTGCCTTTTTGTTGCACCACCATTCATTGTCCCCTCTTGCAACTCTCTAATGACCTTTTCTTGCTTTGATGTGCATAAATCGTATCACTTTTTTAGCATGTTTTAGGCACAATTCAGGGAAAATTTGGGGTTAAATCGTCCTTAATTGACTATTATTAACACAATTTTGTAGTTTTTTTTTGATTTTGGAAGTTTTAGGTGAAATATGAAAGAAAATGACAAATTTCGAGGTAAAAATGTGATTTTCAAAAGTTCGAGAATCTGGACGGGCATCCCGACCTGGTCAAAGACCCAGGATGGGCATCCTGACCTGATCAACAGATCGGGATGGGCGTTCCAGACTCGGGATAGGTGTCCCGAACCCCTAAATAGTATCCCACATCGTTTTCTGAAGAGAAAATCACTCAGCTTCCATGATATAAATACCCCAGGCAATCCTCAATTGAAATCATCCCTCTCCACTTGATCTGAATCATTCAGTGACTTCAAGTATACATTTTTCTACTGTATACGAGTTATTTAGTGATTTCAGGTGTTTTCTTTCAAGCAGGTTTAGTATTTGAGAGTTTCTTCGACTACCATCGAGGGCTTCAATGACTTCAGGACATCGAGGGCTCGAAGTTGACCCAGATTGCTCCGACTACCATTCCTACAGACTTGACTGTTCTACGGTACATGGGAATGGTCGTACGGGATGCAGCTGGGCAATACTCCATCCACACGGAGCAGCATGGAGGTCATCGATACCAGGACTGGCAGCAGAGCAGGCACCACCAACCCAGACGTTCGTACCACGCACCGCTTTTGAGCGACATATGTCACAGGGGTTGGCAGAACTCACTGCCCGACATAGCCGGGATATGGTGAACATTGAGAGGCGGATGGCGATGATGGATGACAGAATCAGCATGACCAACAGTCGGGTCGAGGAGATCTATCAGCAGACCTCCTGGTTTGCTGAAGACCCCGAGGTCTACTTCTGGCCACCTGATGATGATGATCCCGGTTCTTAGTTTCTCGTTCTTTTTCTTTCTTTCTTCTTTCTTTTTCGCTTTATGTGTGATTATGTGATAAGTCTGGGCTGTATGAAATATGAATCTTTGTATGCAAAACGGTGATTTGCATGACATAACAGCATTGTTTCTTTTATTCTATTTTGTTATTTCTATTACCGTTTTGTTTTGTTATGTTGTTTCCTTTCTCTTTCCCTTAGTTACTCAAATAAGTGCAGGGTAAGAGTTTTAGGTTTTTCAACTTTTATTTTTCGAATAAGTGTGGAGTAAAAGGATATGCATGAACACTTAGGACAGTGTAAACCTTAAGTGTGGGGTAGCAGTGCCCAATGCACTATAGCAAATTTTTGCATGTTTTCCCATATTTCTCACTAAAATTGCACCCTTCCAAAAAACAATTTCAAAATTTTCACTCTTTCAGACTTCAAATGCAGTATTGATTGGTTTAAGAAATGCTTATGTCTATGATACATGTGAATAGAGCATTATGATCAGTAGGAAACAAGTTGATAACTTTACTGAATTCCTCGATTAGAAATAGGGAATTCCTAATAATTGAGCACAACCTATTTTGGATTAGAGACATCAACCAAATACCTTTTCAAGACTTAACTGAATAATATTAGACCAGTTAAGGATGTATTAGCAATTTGAATGACTAGATGATGCTCTATGATGAAAGTGAAAAGTTAAAGAAATAGGGTAGTTTGCAAGCGTCCTTTGCTACTCGAGCACCACTCTGTTGCGTTGTGTGCATGTGTCATAAATTGAATAGATAATAAAATCAACGCAATATTTAACAAGTGCAAGTATACACCGGCCAACAAGTAATATATGTACCTAAGTACAAGATTATAGATCCCACAGGGACTACGTGAGCCAATTATACATGCAAACATGAATTACATTTGGTTAAAAGAATAAAGAATGATGAATAATGGAAGGAGATTTAGAGATAAACCTACTGCTATGGTAATGCTGCAACAACACAAATGCTACAGCAACACCAATGCCGCAGCAATGCTAACTAACAATTACAGGTCAACCTACTAAAAATACCATAAGAATACAACAGGTAATACATTGCTGCGAAAATCAAGCCAAAGATGCAAATATAAACCAGTGGTGAATCCAAAAATACTAAGCATGCTTTTGGTTTCCAAATCAATACTACAACGATCTGGTTCTACCCAGATTACTTAGCCCATTAGTCTAGATCCATGATGACATCGTCTCATGGAGTATGAAGCACCGTGAACCTAGAATAACACTAGTCAGTGAAATTGGTCGTGTCCCCTGCAATGTTGAGCGCACGGTCATGCATCTCAATCTAGTGCCATGTAATTATCTTGTCAACTAGATCCCTTCCGGTTAGAAAGCCAGATACTAGTTTGATACATAACTTGGACAGTCGTTACCAAAAGTTATTCCTAATCCGTTTAAGTAATTACATGATTAAACTAAGCATGCCCCATACAAGCATCAATAAGAAAAACAAGACACAATACTCAGCATTTTTATCATCATATTCCATATTAGTTTGTTCCACATGTTCATATTCAAATTAGACTACAACACCTTCAGGTTATAAGTAAATATTCATTTGAGATGAATCATGAAATACAAGGATCAACGTAATAGGAAAAACAGTCCCTATGGTCATAGAAAACATATCAATCCCAAAACAGTATTTAATCAACCCTTGAATTCATCTAACTATTCTCCATATTACAAAGAATAATTACATAAAACAGTAGGCAAGTTGAAGAAATGGAAAGAGGGTTACTCGGGTCGGAGATCACCCTTTTGCTCCAAATCGGGTTTAATCAAGCTGCTGCTATCCTTCGTCTCCTCTGCAAGATGCTGTTGCCTTCTATTCTGCTCGGCTTGCAAAACCTCAGCAATGTCGCCCAGCCTTCTCAGGTATTTTTCACTCTATCTTTAGCTCTAAGTCAGTCTAAAACAGGTTACTCACTGCATCTATTCTAAACTCTACCCGATTCTAAATACATACAATATCTACGATACATCTATCTTTCTCCTCTTCTCCTCTCCAAACTTTTCTCTTCTGCTTTCCCAACTCTTTATACAGGTCTTTGATGCTTCAAAAACTCCTTTGCTCACCAGTTTGTAGTGGACAAATGTCATTATCTTCAAAAACACTTCCATTGCTTCTGCCCCAAGAGTTATACAGCTGCCGATTTCCTTGATGACTCATGCTGCCATCTGGGATGATTCTTGGATATATATATATATATATATATATATATATATATATATATATTGTATAACAAACTGCTGATGTCATTTTTGTCTTCTTTTCCTCCTGAAACCAGCGAGCATTATGCTTCAACCGACTAGGGTATCTTCAGTATTTCAGTCGGTTGCTACGTGTGTATATATACATATATATATATATATATATATATATATATATATATATATATATATATGTGCATATATACATATAACATAATTTCCTTTTCCCTTGAATAGTTTTGATTGATTTCCGATTTCTCCCTTACTAATTTCTCAATTGGTCAATCCTTTTCTTTTATCAACTTCAACCGGCCAAATTCCTTTTCTACCCTTGATCAATTGGCCCATAAAAATCCCACTCCTTTCAAAAGTGATGCAATTAAAATCAAAGAAAGTCATAATTCAATTTAAATAAAAGGTGGAATTTTTATCCAATGAATTAAACCGGTAAAATAAACTTTAAAAAGGGAAAATGTGCAAATTAGAGTATTTCACCCAAAATCAGGAGACAATTTCTACAAATCACGCTAGAAATAAGGCAAAATATGTGCAAATAACTCTACTATCGTAGAGTTATCACACCCCCAAACTTAAACTATTGCTCGTCCCGAGCAATGGTGCAATAGTGTAAAGTAGAGAGAAATGTGTTAATCATCCAATAATCAGTTCAGTAGTACATAGCTAACTTGGGACTTGCGATTTCAGATTTAAAAATTATTGAAATTCAAGTGGGTATCAAGTTCCAATTTTTCAAATATCAAAATACTAACCAAATCAAGATCAAACAATCAATTTACTCCAGTGTGTGTATAGTCTGTCCCCTGTTTAATTCCTGCTCATGAATCAACAAATGATAATCCCTAGATTCATTTTGCATAATTAAACTCTAATTTATCATACCTCTCTCCACTAATGTAGTAATCTCAATAGCAAGGATCAAAGATGTCTTACTCTGGTTGTATTGTTGGCTGGGGTTTAGGCATGATACATTTGGGTACACAGTAGGCTCAAACTCAAGCTCCAACCTGCCCTGAACACATTGAGCACAAACCTTTCTTTTTATGATCTACCACAATTTTCACCTCTTAATATTCAAGAAGTAATCACCCAATAATCAAGTAAATAATGAGCTTTGGTCTGTTTCTTTTCCTTTTTATTATAAAATTTTATTTTTAATATACTCACGAGTACTGAGAGTTCTTCCTTTTTCTTTTGGTACACAATTTCTCAAATCTGTTATATTTTTCAACACACAACTGCCACAGATTCAGAATGCTGCAGTAGCATTAATGCTGCCATAACACTAATGCTGCAGCATCTCTATACTTTTTATGTCACCTTCCTTTCACTCCCCCAAACTTAGTGTTCTAGGCAGATTGAGATAGAGTCAATGGGTGTCAAAGAAAAGATATACACAAATATTTTGGGAACAGTGGCTAGTTAACTTATTTTAGATGAAAGAAAATAGTCTTAGGATCAACTTGGCTAACTAGGGAAATATAATGCAGTAGGGTAAGCTAGAAAGGCTCAATCGTTTTCAGAAAAAACATGCCTCAATCATTTCATTGCTACTGATTCTACTAAGATTTCGCCTCAAGAGATATCACAAATGAATCTAAAAATTCTGTTTCTTCATACCCCAGCTAATTCTTTTTATGAACAAAAAAATCTAGGTTAAGACTATTGTGCAAAAAATTGTTTGGAGTAAAAATAATTATCTCCCAATGTCAGCTAATATCTATATATCTAAAAAAAATGTACTTGACATACAAGAATTTGAGTTTTAAGTTCAAGAAATCGTCATCAATTGCAATCCCAAGGCCGTTACAACCAACTAATCACTAGATGAAAAAATCACAACACTTTCCATTGCAGTCATCTAATCATCACAAAAGTAAAGCATTCATTCATTTCAGAAGGTCATTTCAGAAATTCTAGAAGATTATCATATAAAAAAAATTGCATCATCCATTCATCATCAGGTAAAAAAAAAACATCATCCAGCATCATCCAGCAAGAAGGACACCTCCCCCAAACTTAAGAGGGAGCAATGTCCTCATTGCAGCATTCAAAAGTAAGGAAAAACCACACAGAAAAAGACTAAAGAGAAGTGCAAGCCTGAACTGCAGGTCAATATAGAAAGAGTAAAAATACTAGTAAAAGTGCATCAAAGTGAGAAGGGATGAAGAGATGAAACCACTCCTGAAGTGCAGGGAGTGTTTCTAGATGTTATCGTCACTGTCCATCATGCGGTCGTCCGGGAGAAGTTGGTGTGGAAAGGTAGGCCACGGGGCACCAGCCTGTTGCCTCTGTCTTGGCAAAGATCGGAAAATGGCCGCATCACGATCTCTAACATACTGCCAATAAATTTGCTGATGCGCGTATAATTGTTGCACATCAATTGCTGGAGCATTAGAAGTCGTCGGGGACTGTGGGAAAGGTGTCCTTCGGGCTGATGGTGTCTGGGAGCTAGCCCTTGAAGGTTGTGCTGAGGTTGCGGGCAGAATCCGACTCAAGTCGTGGGCGGATATCGTGCCCTAGGAGTAGAATTCCCCATTATCTATGGCCACCATAACTCCGGAGGCTTTGTAAAGAAAGCAAATAAGAGTTGGGAAATACATTTCCCTAGTCTTTCGGTTAGCACAAGTTCTGATCTGGTCACAGATGATCTTGCCCATGTTAATGGTCCGTCCTTTGATAATGCAGGCTAGCAACAACACCCTTTCCACATTGAGGGTGGACGTGTGCGCGGTAGGCATCAATGAATGTCGTACGAAGTAGAACCAAACCTTTGCCTCGTTGGTCAGGAACTCACGGTGGCAAGTCTTGTTCCCATGATGGGAACAAGTCCACTGAGTCCCAGGGACAATAACATCCTTCAACATTTGGTCACGAACTTCATCAGTGAGGTTTGAAAACATGGAGTGGTAGTCACCTGAATCATTGCTGAAATCTTGAAGGTCAAATAGTTGGTTGATGGCCCGTGGGTTTAAAGGGATCTGATGTTCCCTGACAAAACAGCGTAAACGTTATTAGGCCAAATATTTGCATAAAATTCACGAATAATAGATGTATCATGCTCAATTTTCTGGTTGCTGAATTTTCCCCAGCCTAATGTTTGAATCATGTCTCTGCACTCCATAGGTAGAGGATAAGGATCCTCTTCAGTTGAGATGAAGCCTAAATATGATAGATACTTCTTATCACTGTAGATCTCTTGAAATCTTATTTCCGCATCTAAAGAGGCAAATTGTGCCTTAGTGCATTTCTTTGCAACTTGTTTTGCCCTAGGCATCTAAAACAAATGCAAAAGTTAGAGCTAAGTGTTACAGCAGTTTTAAACATATAAGAACTGGTCAGCAACAGTTCATACATTAGCTCAAACATAGGTCCAACAATTAAGCACAAAATATCAAAGAGTCATGCTTAAATCAGTAAGCTCTTGACAGTTAAACATAAATCACGCTTTCAATAGGTATTCATGGATAAAACAGAATAAATGGAATCAGTCTAATGCAGCCTACCATACTGTCAAGAGAGGATAATATGCTTTTCACAGATATTCAGCAGATTACCTACTGTCATACATAGGAAAAACAGGATGCATTCAATAATTACACACAAGATCCTAACTGGCAGTAGGCATATATAGAGAAAACAATACGTTTTCAACATTTAAACACAGACTGAAACTGGCAGTAGTCATATACATAGAGAACAGTTCGTTTTCAACAGTTAAACTCAGAATCTGAAACTGGCAGTAGGCATATACATATAGAGAAAACAGTATGGTTTTAACATTCAAACATAGAGCAAGATGTTCTCAACTATCAGAATGCTTCCAACAGTTATCATGTTTTCAATAGGACAGTTGTGTATTCAAAATTTTTAATCACAAGACAGTATACTTGCACCAGTGTGTTTTCATCAGTGAACATATGCATCACACTTTCAATATGCATTCAATATGTTAAACATAGGGCAGTAGTATATCAGATTGTTAATACTCCCTTAAAGACCTAAACTTGAAACATGCCATCACATATCAGCAAAATAACACTGGTCCAGAAGCAAATGTAAACACAGTGATGAAAAAACAAGAGCTTTAATGCGCAAATGTAACATATATGTTCTTCAATGTAGGCAGAAAACAGTTTGCTTAAGTCCCCAATAGATAAACTGTATGCTCAGATTTACTGCTCCCGACTGTTCAGAAAAGAAAGACATACCTTTTTAGGGTTTTGCAGTTGGGCGTAACAGAGTGTAGAGCACTGTATCTTCTAAATGATTCAGAGAGGATGGAAATTAAGTAACTACCGAGAGGATTTGAAGGGTATTTTCTTGAAGTGGTTATCAAACTGCTCAATTGCAAATGAAATTATTGAAATGCAAAAACCCTTTTACCTACCATTTGTTGCTTCAAATTAATAACCGCAGAGATTGGTCTTGGTTCGTCTTGCCAATGTGCGTTGATACAGAGGCAGTAGGCGGCTTGATCGTCTGACTGATGGAACTTCATATTCCAACTTCAGGCTATTGGAATTACCACCCATTACTCCACCGTTAGGTAAGTGTGAGTTTCCAAAAAGTCAAGGGGCAAAATCTGAGAGAAAAGAATAGCGATGAAAGAACATAGATAACAGAGAAGAAGGGAGTCAGTTATGAGACATAACGCGGGAAAAGAAAATGAAAATAAAAACGATTGAAAGAAAGAACAGAAAACAAAAAAACTAAAAATAAACTTTAAAGTGTTCACTCGGGATTTGTCTGATCTGTTGAGCCCGGGATGCATTCAACTTCAATTAACGATAGAAGTGTAATTTGGTGTTTGAAATCACCATCTCTGTAGTGCTTCAGTCGATGTCCATTTACCTTAAATTGGACGCCATTCTGACCTTGGACTAGGACTGCCCCATATGGAAATACCTGCTTTATAGTGAATGGTCCTGTCCATCTTGACCTTAATTTCCCAGGAAATAGCTCCAGTCTTGATTTAAAGATTAATACTTGTTGCCCAATTTCAAAATATTTCTTTTGGATGTGATTGTCATGCCATCTTTTGGTCTTTTCTTTGTATAATTTGGCATTTTCATAAGAAAATAGCCTCAGCTCATCCAATTCAGAAAGCTGCAGCATTCGCTTGTTTTCCGCAGCATTCATATACAGATTGAGATGCTGCAGCGCCCAGTATGCTTTGTGCTCTAACTCTACTGGTAAGTGGCAAGCTTTCCCAAAAATGAGTCTGTAGGGAGACATACCTATTGAAGTCTTGAAAGCTGTCCGGTAAACCCATAGAGCATCATCTAACTGTCTTGACCAGTCTTTTCGGTTTGGGTTAACCACCTTCTCAAGGATACCTTTTATGATTCGATTGGACAATTTAACTTGCCCATTTGTTTGAGGATGGTATGGCAAGGTAACTCGGTGATGAACATGGTACTTGGCTAGCATAGCTCCTAGCCATTTGTTGATAAAATGAGAACCTTCATCACTGATAATTGCTCTAGGTGTTCCAAAACGTGAGAACATGTTTTTTCTAAGGAAATTTATCACAACCTTGGAGTCATTAGTGGGGAATGCTGCAGCTTCCACCCACTTAGACACATAATCCACTGCCATTAGAATGCAAGAATTTCCTAAAGAAGGGGAAAAGGTCCCATGAAATCAATGCCCCATACATCGAAAAGTTCAACTTCTAGTATATTAGTAAGTGACATTTCCTTCCTGCAAGAGAGGTTTCCGACCCTTTGGCAACAGTCACAATTTATCACAAATTGATAACAGTCTTTGAATAACGAGGGCCAAAAGAAACCAGATTGTAATACCTTTGCTGTAGTTCGAGACCCTCCAAAATGTCATCCACAAGGTGAATTGTGACAATGAAAAATAATATCCTCAATTTCGTCATCATTTACACACCTTCGAATCATTTGATATGCACATTGTTTGAACAAGAAGGGTTCCTCCCAAAAATAACTTTTTACATCATGGAAGAACTTCTTCCTTTCTTGGTATGAGAAGTCCGGTGGTAATACACCACTGGCCAAATAGTTTGCAAAATTAGCATACCATGGTACTTTTGCATCTTGAATTTTTAGTAGCTGTTCATTTGGAAAATGCTCATTTATGGGAATTTGAAATTCCTCTTGCTGCTATATTCTGGATAAATGGTCGGCTACTTGATTTTCTACTCCTTTCTTGTCCTTGATTTCCACATCAAATTCCTATAGGAGTAGAATCCATCTAATAAGCCTTGGTTTTGAGTCTTTCTTTGATATTAGGTACTTGATAGCGGAATGATCGGTGTAGACTATCACTTTCGTCTCCACCAAGTAGGACCTGAACTTATCAAAGGCAAACACAACAGCAAGCAACTCCTTTTCAGTAATAGTATAGTTGATTTGTGCTTCAGTGAGTGTCCTGCTGGCATAATAGATGGAATGAAAAATTTTGTTACGCCGCTGCCCCAAAACTGCACCTACTGCATAGTCACTAGCATCACACATCAGTTCAAATGGTAGACTCCAATCAGGTGCTATGATAATTGGGGCTGAAATCAGAGCTGCGGCACATGCTGCATCAAAAGAAAATACATTATCTTTTTCTAATAACTTACATAAGGGCTTAGATACCTTTGAAAAGTCTTTGATGAATCTCCGATAAAAGCCTGCATGTCCCAAAAAGCTTCGAATGTGTTTTACAGTTGTTGGGGTTGGTAGTTTTTCGATTACTTCTATCTTTGCTCGGTCTACTTCAAGACCTTTTTTCGAGATCCGGTGACCCAACACAATTCCTTCTCTAACCATAAAGTGACACTTTTCCCAGTTGAGGACTAAATTGGTATCCTCACAACGTTTAACTACATTGGCCAAATTTTCTAAACAATCATCAAAAGAATCCCCGAATATGGAGAAGTCATCCATGAAAACTTCTAAGTACGGCTCCACCATATCTGTGAAAATGGCCATCATATAACGTTGGAATGTTGCTGGAGCATTGCAGAGTTCGAATGGCATCCTTCTAAATGCAAAAGTGCCATAGGGACAAGTGAAAGTTGTTTTGCCCTGGTCCCCTGGTGACACAGCAATCTGGTTGTAACCAGAATAGCCATCCAGAAAATAGTAATACTCATGTCCAGCCAACCTGTCCAACATTTGGTCAATGAAAGGCAGTGGGAAGTGGTCCTTCCTCGTGGCTTTGTTAAGTTTCCTATAATCAATGCATATTCGCCATCCCGTGACGGTTCTGGTAGGAATCAACTCGTTGTCTTCATTCTTTACCACTGTAATTCCTCCTTTCTTGGGCACACATTGTACAGGACTTACCCAAGAACTGTCAGAGATAGGGTAGATTATGCCAAAATCTAACCACTTGATGATTTGTTCCTTTACCACTTCCTTCATAATGGGATTTAATCGTCTCTGCCCTTCTATTGAATTTTTGGAACCTTCTTCCAAAATGATTTTGTGCACGCATAAGGTTGGACTTATACCTTTTATGTCAGCTATGGTCCAGCCCATAGCTCTCTTATGCTGCCGTAGAACTCCAAGCAATTTTTCCTCCTGTTCATCATCCAGTAATGCTGAAATGATTACTGGCAGCATTGAGTCTGCTCCCAGAAATCCATACTTCAAATGCTGCAGCAATGACTTCAATTCCAACTATGGTGGTTCTTCCACTGAAGGTTTTGTTATCTAAAATTCTCGAGAAGACAATTCCAAGGATTCATATTGAGCTCTAAATCTGAAACCTTGGGGGTTTGCTTCTAACCAAGCTGAATGTTCTTCTGCCTCCATATTGCCATCATCATATAGAATTTCATCCATTAGCATTCTTGTCAATGCATCCTCGGCATACTCCTCTTGCTCTTCATCTTTTTCTGCCTAAGAATCACTGGTGGTGATTTGAAAACACTCCTCACCTTCGTCATGAAATTTCATGGCTTTGAACACGTTGAATGTGACTTTATCTTCTTGAAATCTCATGGTGAGTTCCCCTTTCTGGACATCAATGAGAGTCCTTCCCGTAGCAAGGAAAGGTCTCCCTAAACTAATGGGAACTTCCATATCTGCTTCATAGTCGAGAACAATAAAGTCAGCTGGAAAAATAAATTTGCCAACTCTTACCAGGACATCCTCGATTTTTCCATTTGGGTGGGCTATAGACCTATTTGCTAGTTGTAGTGTTACCGTTGTAGGTCTTACCTTACCTATGCCCAATTGTTGAAAGACTGACATAGGCATAAGGTTGTGCTAGCACCAAGATCACATAAGGCCATCCCACAATATGAGTCTCCAATAGAACAAGGAATGTTAAAGCTCCCTGGATCTTTTCATTTTAGGGGGCAACTTGTCCTGCAAAAAGAAACTACATTCTTTGGTTAGTGAAACAATTTCATATTCTCCCAACTTTCTCTTCTTTGTAAGGACATCCTTCATGAATTTGGCGTAGTTGGGCATTTGTTCTATTGCTTCCACCAATGGAATGTTGATGTGCAGTTGTTTCAAAATGTCCAAGAACTTCTTGAACTGCTCATCTTGTTTCTTTTTAGCAAACCTTTGTGGAAAGGGCATTCGTTGTTGTACTGGTTTACTTTCTGGAATATTGCTTTGCTGCGGTATCGGCGATGCTGTAGCATCTAGCTCCACTGGTTCTGGTTTAGCTACTGGAATTTCTACCTCCTTGCTGGGCTCGCTGGACTTCTCCGCTGCTCCAGATTTTATCTTTCGTTCTTCCAGTGTTCTGCCACTCCGTAGTGTTTCCGCTTTGCATTATTCTTTTCCTTCTCTCCTTGGATTCTCTGTATCACTCGGAAGTGATCCTTGTAGTCTGTTTCTCATCTCTTGGGCTAACTGCCCCATTTGGCCCTCCAAGTTCCGAACAGTAGATGATAATCCTTGTATAGTTGTTTCTGTTCTTGCCATGAAGTCTCTCATCATATTTTCTAAAGCATTTGAAGGTGGTGGTTGTTGTTGAGGTCTTTGTTGTTGTTGGAGTTGTTGTTGTTGCTGTCTCCTCTGCAAGATGCTGCTGCCTTCTATTCTTCTCGTCTTGCAAAACCTCAGCAATGTCGCCCAACCTTCTCAGGTATTTTTCACTCTATCTTTAGCTCTAAGTCACTCTAAAACAGGTTACTCACTACATCTATTCTAAACTCTACCCGATTCTAAATACATACAATATCTACGATACATCTATCTTTCTCCTCTTCTCCTCTCCAAACGTTTCTCTTCTGCTTTCCCACCTATTTATACAGGTCTTTGACGCTTCAAAAACTCCTTTGCTCACCGGTTTGTAGTGGACAACTGTCATTCTCTTCAAAAACACTTCCATTGCTTCTGCCCCAAGAGTTATACAGCTGCCGGTTTCCTTGATGACTCATGCTGCCAATTGGGATGATTCTTGTATATATATATATATATATATATATATATATATATATCTATATATATATATAAATTGTATAATAAACTGCTAATGTCATTTTTGTCTTCTTTTCCTCCTGAAACCAGCGAGCATTATGCTTCAACCGACTGGGGTATCTTCAGTATTTCAGTCGGTTGCTACGTGTGTGTATATATATATATATATATATATAATATATATACATATATAATAACATATATATATATATATTATTTATTTATAAAATATACATATATACATATAACATAATTTCCTTTTCCCTTGAATAGTTTTGATTGATTTCCTATTTCTCCCATACTAATTTCTCAATTGGTCAATCCTTTTCTTTTATCAACTTCAACCGGCCAAATTCCTTTTCTACCCTTGATCGATTGGCCCATAAAAATCCCACTCCTTTCAAAAGTGCTGCAATTAAAATCAAAGAAAGTCAAAATTCAATTGAAATAAAAGGTAGAATTTGTATCCAATGAATTAAACCAGTAAAATCAACTTTAAAAAGGGAAAATGTGCAAATTAGAGTATTTCACCCAAAATCAAGAGACAATTTCTACAAATCACGCTAGAAATAAGGCAAAATATGTGCAAATAACTCTACTATCGTAGAGTTATCACATTCCATAAGGGAACTTAAAGCCTGATGCCCTAAGGTAGTTAAAGTTGATCTGGGAGTCATCGGAGTGGGACTCGCTACATGGGTAGTTAAAGTTGATGTGTGAAAGCGAACACAAAAACACCCTGAACAATCAATCTAAAAATACATTGGCCAGTGTGTTCTTTTATTGGAAATTTTAATTGAAAAGCCTTGACACCAAAACTCAAAACTCATAAGGTTGTTTATTGCTATTATGTTCAACGATTGATCGAAGTATTATCTGGTAAGAGTCCAGAGAAGACTATATTGTGTTGACAATCTAGTCTAGACTAATACACACACTACACATCAGGAAGACCTCGTGACTAAGAGTAGAGTTCAGTCTAGTTATTGAATTGTTAAACCTGCATGACCATGATAATCTACTACAACATTTGAGACCTTGTCATAGCAACTTGACTAGTCAGGCCTGTTTTGTGAATCATCTGACTCAGTGATTAATTTTTAGCTAAAAATATTGCTAGGAATTTTAAGTGACTGCACCTATGATTTAAAATTCAATAATTTCATATAGACTTTGCTTGAGAACAAACAAAAAGCTAAGTGTGGGGTTATATGATGTGTATAAATCATATCACTTTTAGAATGTTTTTAGGCATAATTCAGGGCAAAATTGGGGTTAAATCGTCCTTAATTGACTGTTATTAACACAATTTTGCAGTTTTTATGATTTTGGAAGTTTCAGGTGAAATATACAAGAAAATGGCAAATTTTAGGGTAAAAACGTGATTTTTAGAAGTTCGAGAATCAGGACGAGTGTCCCGACCCGGTCAAAGCACCGTGATGGGCCTTCCCGAACCCGGGATGGGTGTCCTAACCTGGTTAACAGATCAGGACAGGCGTCCCGAACACCTAAACAGTATCCCACATCATTTTCTGAAGAGAAAATCACTCAGCTTCCCTGCTATAAATACCCCAGGCCTTCCTCAGTTGAAATCATCCCTCTCCATTTGATCTGAATCATTCAGTGACTTCAAGTATACATTTATCTACTGTATACGAGTCATTTAGTGATTTCAGGTGTTTCCTTTCAAGTAGGTTTAGTATTCGAGAGTTTCTCGTGTCCTTTGTTTTCTGAGAGTTTGTCTCAAGATCTTAGAATACGACTAGATAGGGTTCGTTTTTATTATTCATAGAATACCCGGGATTTTGTTAGGAGATCTTAGAGCATTAGGTGAGCGAAGAGTTAGTCAACAGAGCTTTGCTTAAGCTTGGGACGTAAGGTAAAGCAATAGCTGCTAGGTTGAGGAAGCGTTCTCTGAAGGTTCTTTCGAACAGAGTCGGTCAAGCAGTCCAGGATATACTAGTAGTTGCTCCATCATCGGACCTAATAAAGGGTGAATACTTTATGGTGGTGGTCTCTTTGTCCCTCTCTATATATTCTATACTGTGTTTGTCCAAAGAACTATTTGAATATTAAACTACGATGTTATGAATATGTGTTTTGCATGCTGAAGCTATTTACATTTTTCCGGAAAGGTCACTAGCTAAATTAATCATTATGACTGCATTCCTACTTGCTCTTTTAAATTAGATGAATGGTTATAGATAATTCCTAACCACGGTCTAATCATAACCTGTCTAGTTTATTAAGCCTTAATTTAGGGCTTTGTGTGAGGATGGAAGCATTAAGGTCTGCCATATTAGATAAAATAACCTATAGATTACCATGTTTGTTAGAGTAGTCTAATGAGGCTGAGTTCGTGTGTTTATGCCGGCGTTAGGGCAAGCGACATGATCTCTTGAATGACACAGGACTTTCATGGATGCCTTTAGCTCGAACCATGAGTAGGACCGTCAATGGCGTTGGGGCAGTTTATTAGATAACTCAGATGTGGTACACAAGTGGAATCAGTACATAATTGCAATCTAGACCAAGATATATCTAAAATACTCGAAGATAGGTCAATTAACATGTAGAAACAATATAACATACATCAGAATACTGTCTAATAAATACTCTTGCATGCTTAATAAACTTGATTCTTGTGTAGAATGGATCAACCTCTCATTAAAGAATTGATGAACGATTGCTTAACTAGGTAATAAAATGAGAGTTAGGGTAAAAGGATAGTTGCTACTAAGCCGTTACCACTTCCCTGGGAGTACGATAAATTCATAAATTAAAATCGTAGGTACTTTCCAACAGACTTGCTACACGATAGGTACTCTACCCTAGGTTCTGATTGATTAAGTGACAGCATAGATGCTAAATGTGATAATTAGTAAATCTCAGTCCTTAATTATTCATAATCGATATAGGGTAAATAAAACATATTTTTATCATATCAATCAGAATCGCATCATGCTTCTCAAATTTATCACTAACATCTCTAAAAAGGTTTTCAAACCTTTGAAATTGCTGTTGCATAGCCTGTAAAGTGAAGGCTATGTTATGTTCAGTAACACTAACTTTCCCATCACTTTCTTTGCTTTCGTTTGACTTTGACATGATGTAAAACCTGCAAAAACAATTGTTAGCAATCCTCACAAACACTCCCTCACATGTTTCACTCAAATTTGATTGGAAACCCTCGTGTTTCACTCAAAGTATTGGCTTTTACCCTTTAATGAGCTCACAATTTTCTGCCTTTTTCCACTCTAGATTCAAGCAATAGTTTTACTTGTCCAAACCAATCAGACAACACAAAATAAGCAAATTAGCAACCCTAATTCAATGGAAAATAAATAAATCATAAAGAAAGAAAGATGTCACAAAACTAGATGTAATATGATGAAAAGAAGCAAGAGATGACAAATTTGCAAGAAATTTGATTGTGGCCACACAAATTTCGAATTTCTTATATATATATATATATCAGGTCTGAGATTCAGAGATAAAGAACACAACTTTTTTTTTACTGAATGAGAAACTGACCATAATAATGAAAAACAAATAGAAATTTAAAGGATATATAGATTGAATTTGAACTTATCTCTGATACAAAAAATGATACAGCAATAATTCAAGAACTGAGCAAGAATCACCTCTGAATCAAAAATTGTCCCTGATCTAAACTCAATCAACCCTTGTTAAACTCCTAGAGTCTCTTCACCCCCAAATCAGCAAGGAAATGGTAACAAAGAGAAAATAAAAGAGAAAGAGAATTGAATTAACGCCACAAGTTTACTTTCTTGATAAGTTGAATCAATCCTTAAGGTAAAACAAGCATGAATCTAATTTTTTTTAGAAAAAAAAATCACAAATTTCATTTTTCTTTTTCCGTCCTTCAAAACAACCCCCATCTTATTCTATTTATAGTCTAAAAGAAGAGAAGATGACCTAAATTCTGCAATAGATATGTTGGGCTGAGTCTTTTAATAAAGCCCACTAAAAAATAGAATTTAAACATGTTCCCAAACAACGCCCTTCCTTTTAAAACGTTGGGCTTAAAACAAACAACCCAAAATAAGGCTTTAACTTATTGAATTATGCCCATTTATTAGCCTTCAAGACTTGAGTGTTCTAATGTGCATAAGTATCTTGACATCTCCTTAAACTCTTCTTCAAGCTTGACCAATGTGATTTTTTGAAGTTCTTGAGATTATGCTTTAAGCTTGTTGGTGTGTGACCTTATAATTGGACTCAACGACATCTTCAAGTCTCCATCTCCATAGTTGCCTTGGTGAATTGCATCACAAACTATGGACGTTGGTGATAAGATTAAACAATTAATTATTTGAGTTTTTGAATATATTTGTCTTGAGGTACCCTATTTTGTTTGCGGGTGTATCGTTAATGATACTGTGAGGCCGCTTAATTGTGGCTTTTTTATTGGCCTTTTGTTTAGCATTTTTAACTTGCAAATTCATAAAAAATAATAAATCATGGATTTTTTTTTTTGCTATTTTAAATATGAGATGAATCATCCGTGTGAATTTTTGTTCATTTATCATCTTTTTAAAAAATTATTAATATTTATATTATTATACTATTTAAATATATTTAAATTAATAACATAAATATTTTTTTAAAAAAAATTAATGAATAATTTAACCAAAATTTAGATAGAAAAATCAATCTCACAATATTTTATAGTATAACAACAATTGGAAAAATATATATATTTTAAGACCGGGACCAATCCTTAATTTTGGAATTATTTTTACCAAATTATTTTTGTTTAACTCCAAATAAACAAAAACAAAACAAAACACAAATTACTGAAAATATATTGCTATTAAGTGTTGAAAAGTCGTCATGTTCAGATAGTAAGTATTCTCACTTATAACAGAGAAATTATGAATTTAAGAGAGACAAAAGTCACATAAATATTTTTTTTAAAAAAAAAACTCTTAAAAAATCTCTAACTTCAATCCCCTTATTGAGATTCTTTCCCCCAAAAAAAAAGAAAAAAAATACAAACAAAACAAAAAGTACTACAAATATATTGTTATTAACTCTCGACAAGTCTCTAACTCCAATCTGCTTATTGAGATTTCTCCTCCAATAGATGAAATTTGCTTTTGGAGTGAATGTAAAAGTTACCAAAAAAAAAAAAACTTCTACTCCCTCACCAAAATCCGTTACTTTTTTTTTAAGGTTAAATGACTGTACAAATAATATTTGTTTTTTTGAGTAATTGATGAATTTAGTTAAAAATAAATTTGATAAATTTAATGATAATATATTTTTTTTGTTTTTAAATCCTAACCTTTTTCACCTAAAAGAAAATAAAGTCTTCCATAATATTGTTAAAAAATTTTATATTTTAATGGTGAAGTCATTTTATATTAAACATATTTTTATATATATCATCACTTTATAGTTTTGATAATATTAGAATCATATAAAATTTTAAATTTTAAAAATTTTTGCGACTTTAATTTTTTTTATACTTAAAAAAGTTTAGCTTTAAAAGTAAGAAAAAAAAAATTGAACTTAACTTTGTTATAAAATTATATGATCTATATATATGTGTGTATATATTTAGTATAATATATATATAATATAGTAATTGGTGTGGAGATATAGGGAGAGAGGGAGAGAGGAAGGTTGAGAGAATTGGTTCTCGGGAATTTGGGAAATAAAGATGCAATTGTATCAAAATCAAAATCCTTTTTTTTCTTTTTCTTTCAAAACCTTACACCTATGTATATACATACATATGAATATATAAATATATTCATCCATCATTACATCCATTAAATGAATATATAAATATATTCATCCATCATTACATCCATTATCTATACAACATCATTACACCCACTTACATTATATATATATATATATATATATATATATATATATATATATATCCAATATTATAACTATTAGGTGATATTTATCATCTTTCGTAATTTTCTGGGATGATGGACATCCATTAATGTAATGAATCTCCGGGATTCATAACACTCCCCCTTGGATGTCCATTACATAAAGAATAGGCCTCGTTAAAACCTTACTAGATAAAAACCCAGTGGGAAAAAAAATCTAGTGAAGGAAAAAGAGTACACTATTCTTCATGTGTAGATTTCTCCCCCTGATGAGATGATTTCTCGAAATCTTTAAATCGACGCAAACCAATTTTATATCTCAATTTTTCAAAGGTTGCTGTTGGAAGAGATTTAGTGAATATATCTGCAAGATTATCACGTGATCGAATTTGAAGCACATCAATTTCACCGTTCTTTTGAAGTTCATGAGTAAAGAAGAATTTAGGTGAAATGTGTTTCGTCCTATCCCCCTTAATATATCCTCCTTTTAATTGAGCTATACAAGCTGCATTATCTTCATATAGAGGAGTTGGAATCTCTCTTCTGGAGGATAAACCACAACTCTCTCTAATATAATGTATCATTGACCTCAACCATACACATTCTCGACTTGCTTCATGAATGGCTATTATCTCAGCATGATTAGAAGAAGTTGCTGCTATGTTTGCTTCGTGGAGCGCCATGATATAGCAGCATTACCATATGTAAATAAATAACCATTTTGAGAACGTGCCTTATGCGGATCCGAAAGATAACCCGCATCTGCATATCCAATCAGTTCTGGATCATTTACATTTGAATAAAATAATCCGAGGTCAATTGTCCCTTGGAGGTATCTAAGGACGTGTTTAATACCATTCCAATGTCGTCGTGTTGGTGAAGAACTAAATCTTGCTAATAGATTTATAGCAAATGCTATATCCGGTCTAGTATTATTTGCAAGATACATCAGTGCACCAATAGCACTCAAATATGGTACTTCAGGACCAAGTAGTTTTTCACCATTTTCTCGAGGTCTAAATATATCTTTATTTATATCTAGTGACCTCACGACCATTGGAATACTCAATGGATATGCTTTATCCATGAAAAATCTTTTCAACACTTTTGCTGTATATGTTGACTGATGAACAAAAATTCCATCATTCATATGTTCAATTTGAAGTCCGAGACAAAACTTAGTTTTTCCAAAATCTTTAACTTCAAATTCTCGTTTCAAACAATCTATAGCTTCTCGAAGCTCTTCTGGAGTTCCTATTAGATTGATATCGTCAACATATATAGCAAGAATCACAAAACCAAAATCTGTCTTCTTAATAAAAACACATGGACAGATTTGGTCATTTTATATCCTGAATTCAACAAGAATTCACTAAGGCGATTGTACCACATGCGTCCAGACTGTTTAAGCCCATATGATTTCTGTAATTTGATAGAATAATTTTCATGAGGGCCTTTAGAAGCCTTTGGTAATTTGAATCCTTCAGGGATTTTCATATAAATTTCATTTTCGAGGCTTCCATAAAGATAAGCTGTAATAACATCCATTAGACGCATGTCCACCTTTTCATGAACTGCCATACTTATTAGATATCGGAGTGTAATAGCATCAATAACGGGTGAATAAGTTTGATCATAATCAATTCCTGGCTTTTGCGAAAAGCCTTGTGCGACGAGTCGTGCTTTATATTTTACGACTTCATTATTCTCATTTCGTTTTCGCACAAACACCCATTTATAGCCAACAGGTTTTATATCCTTTGGCGTTTGGACTACAGGTCCAAAAACTTCTCGCTTCGCAAGCGAATTTAACTCCGTTTGAATCGCATCTTTCCATTGAGGCCAATCAATTCTATGCCGACATTCTTCAACTGATAAAGGATCTAAATCCTCATTATCCTTGAAAATATCAAGGGCTACGTTGTATGCAAAAGCATTATCAATAACAACGTTTTTTCGATCCCAACTTTGATTCGAACTGGAATAATTAATTGAGATTTCAGAATTCTCATCATCATTTATAGTTGGAATCTTTTCATCAGTCTTCCCTTGGTTTTCTTTTTCTATTTCATCAATATGATCTTCTGGATCATTTGTTCCTCTTTTCTTTCGAGGATTTTTATTTTTAGAACCAAGGGGTCGGCCACGCTTCTGGCGTGTTTTTGATTCGATAGCTATAGGATTAACTTTCTGTCCTTCAGGAACTTCTATTCGTATAGGAGCATCTATAGCTGGAATATGCGATTTAGTGACTCTGCTAGAGTCAGCAAAAGAATCTGGCAGTTGATTTGCAATTTGTTGCAAATGTATAATCTTTTGAACTTCAAGTTCACTGATATTTGTGCGTGGATCTAAATGATTCAAAGAAGTTTTCCACGCAAGTTCAATTTTATGCCATTTATTCTCTCCCCCTAATTTGGGAAACAAATTTTCATCAAAATGGCAATCAGCAAATCTTGCTGTAAATACATCCCTGTCAAAGGTTCAAGATACCTTATAATAGACGGGGAGTCATACCCAACATATATCCCCAATCTTCTTTGCAGACCCATTTTTGTCCGTTGGGGTGGTTCAATTGGAACATATACAGCACACCCAAAAATTCTCAAATAAGAAATATTTGGCTCTGAACCAAAAGCCAATTATGGGAGAAAATTTATGATAACTCGATGGCCTTAAACGCACAAGTGCTGCAGCATGCAAAATTGCATGTCCCCAGACTGCTGTAGGGAGATTTGTTTTCATTAATAATGGTCTGGCAATTAATTGCAGTCTTTTAATAAATGATTCAGCTAGACCATTCTGTGTGAACATGAGCTACAGGATGTTCAACAATTATTCCAATCGACATGCAATAAGAATTAAATGCATGCGAAGTAAATTCACCAGCATTATCTAGACGGATTCGCTTAATAGGATAATCAGGAAATTGCGCTCTTAAGCGAATTATTTGGGCAAGTAATCTCGCAAACGCCAGGTTGCGAGTTGACAATAAACAAACATGCGACCATCGGGTCGATGCATCAATTAAAACCATAAAATATCGAAATTGCCCACATGGTGGACTAATCGGTCCACATATATCTCCTGAATCCATCCTTCTAGAAATGTAGACTTTCAGCTCCTACTTTCAATGGTGCTGGTTTTATAATTAGTTTCCCTTTGGAACATGCAGCACATGAAAGTTTATCAGAAGTCAAAATCCTTTGATTTTTCAAAGGATGACCGTGCGTTGTTTCGATAATTTTTTCGCATCATAATTGATCCCGGATGACCCAAACGGTCATGCCAAACTTTAAAAGTAACGGGATTAGTAAACTTCTGGTTTACTAAATGATGCGCCTCAATAGCATTTATTTTTGCATAATATAGGCCAAAGGATAGAGATGGTAGTTTTTCCAACAAAACTTTATTACCGGAGGTCATTTTTGTGATTCCTAAATATTCATGACCATTTTCTTCTATAGTCACAACATGATATCCATTCCGTCGGATATCTTTAAAACTCAATAAATTTCTTTGAGATTTTGAGGAATATAATGCTTTATCAATAGCAATCACAGTTCCTCCCGGTAATATTATATTAGCTCTTCCGGAGCCTTCAATAAGTTTTGCACTACTATTTATTGTGGTAACACACGTTTCTCCCACATTCAGGTGAGAAAAATACTTCTTGTATTTCAATATGGTGTGTGTAGTTCCACTGTCAATAAGACAGACACTTTCGATATCGTTGTTCACAGAAATTTGAACAACAGCCATCTGTCTGATAACAAAATTTTACATAAAAAAAATTAAGCATATAATATTACAATAAAAGTAATACTAACAATAAAAGTAATACTAAAATATTACAATAATTAGATAATAATATTCTAATTATTTTTGGACACTTCCATCTCCAATTAAATGATCAATTCTTCCTTTTGGATGCTCGAAAAAATCAGCAACATCCAAGTGAGTTATACCAACATCATTATCTTCAAGATCTTCATCATTTCTTTCATGAGGTAAATTTTGAGAAGTAAAATTTGCCTCAACATTTTTACATTTCCCTTCAATAGATGCTTGATATAAATCAACAAGATGTTTTGCAGTGCGACAAATACGAGACCAGTGACCTTTCATGCCACAACGATAACATATGTCCTCATAATTTTTCGGAACAGTATTTCTTTTCCCATTATGTTTTATCCACTTCGGGTGGTTATTAACATTTTGGCACCTGAAGTATTATTACGATTGTAAGGGCCAAATTGATCACGGCGTCCATGATCATATTTTCGGCTATGACCACGGTAATGACCACGACCACGATCTCTTCTGGGATCATGATTTCTAACAGCATTCACTTCAGGGAATGAAGTAGAACCAGTAGGTCGAGTCTCGTGATTTTTCATTAATAATTCATTATTTTGTTCCGCAACAAGAAGACAAGAAATTAATTTAGAATATTTCTTAAAACCTTTCTCACGATATTATTGCTGCAGGACAATATTCGTGACATGAAAAGTGGAGTATGTTTTTTCCAGCATATCATCATCTGTTATATTATCTCCACATAGTTTCAATTGTGAAACTATTTTAAACATTGCGGAGTTATACTCGCTTATGGATCTGAAATCTTGCAACCTCAGGTGCAACCAGTCATACCGTGCCTTTGGGAGAACGACCATCTTCTGGTGGTCGAATCTTTCTTTCAAATTTTCCCACAAAATAAAAGGATCTTTCACGGTAAGATATTCATTTTTCAGATCTTCGTGAAGATGATGACGAAGAAATATTATAGCTTTGGCACGATCTTGTATTAATGATATATTATTTTGTACGATGGTGTCTGCCAGACCCATCACAGCAAGATGCATCTCGGCATCTAGTGTCCATGACAAATAATTTTTTCCGGTGACATCAAGAGCCACAAATTCCAATTTAGTTAAATTTGCCATAATAATAATAAACGTACCTGTCTGATAACGTACCGGTTGTAGATAATCGTGTTGTTGGTAGAGACTCGTGCTGATAACGTGTTATAAAATTATATGATCTATATATATGTGTGTATATATTTAGTATAATATATATATAATATAGTAATTGGTGTGGAGATATAGGGAGAGAGGGAGAGAGGAAGGTTGAGAGAATTGGTTCTCGGGAATTTGGGAAATGAAGATGCAATTGTATCAAAATCAAAATCCTTTTTTTCTTTTTCTTTCAAAACCTTACACCTATATATATACATACATATGAATATATAAATATATTCATCCATCATTACATCCATTAAATGAATATATAAATATATTCATCCATCATTACATCCATTATCTATATAATTATTACTACAACATCATTACACCCACTTACATTTATATATATATATATATATATATCCAATATTATAACTATTAGGTGATAGTTATCATCTTTCGTAATTTTCTAGGATGATGGACATCCATTAATGTAATGAATCTCCGGGATTCATAACAAACTTATGTTTGAAACAAAATTTACCGATCTCTTTCTATATATATATATATATATATAGGGGTTGATGAGTCAAAAATAGGTTGAGTTGGCCCACTCTGACTTGAATCTAGAAGCCGGAATCCTCAGTTTGAATTTATAATTGAGTTTATCACCCATATTAAATAGATATATATACACGTCTCTTGTGTATTAAAGTCATAAAGATAAAGAAATTAAAAATTGTGACCATGGAGTTTCGAAAAAAAATAATAATAATAATAAAAAACAAAAAATAGAGTAATAACCTTATTTTATAGTCTTTTGAATTTATAGAAATAATTTTGTTTTAATCCATTTTTTATGGGCAAGTTCATGATTATTTATATATGAGTAACAACTCATGTATATCCCCGAAGTAATAAAATATTTATAATATATATTTATCGTTAGGATTTGTCAACTAATTATATAAAATATATGGACAAATCCTAACTAATTAGTGCAAATTAAGGCAACTTGTCCTAAGTTTTATACAGTTGTGTACATGATGAACGTTCTATTTATAGTGAGCTAAATATAGGATTTTAATTTATGTGAATTATGTATAATTAAGGACTTTAATTAAGCACATAGCAAATAAGGGTATCATTTAATCAAACAGAACCTAAGACAGAGTATCTATTGTGTAACTAATCATATGGTAGCATCAACGATTTTACTTTTGTAAATATAATTTGTCCCAAGAATGTGGCAACGGCTTATGTAGCATCTATTGTTCAGTTTCATAATTTATCTCTTTATAATTAATCAAAGGCTTCCTTAATTTGTAGGAAAGGTTTGATCACAATCCCTATTCAAATAAATAAATTTCAGGCAAAATCACTTAACTGTTAACTATCGATGAAAAGTTTTTAACATCAGTTTAGACAATTTGTTTGACCTATGTTAAAAGATTTGACTATAGTAATGATCTAAGGGAATTATGATCTTATCTTTATTTGTTACTATATCTAAGTTACCTAAATTGATTACCCTGGTATTGGTCAGCGGTTGTAATCTTTATTATCTTTTGAGTTTATTAACAATCATCGTGTTATTAACTCCTTCTAGGACTGACATAAAGAACTAACTCAACATTATTAGGGTTCTTAAGATACATGGTGTCTGTCGTGTTAATTATCTTAATCTGATAGTTATCACAATTACCTTCCGATTAGTGTTTAAAATAAACTATTAAATTAAACTATTATGATATACTCATAATTCTAAGTTTAATTTAAAGCACACATAGATAATTAAATCATAATGATAATTTTAGCTCTAAATCTTCCCAGGAAAATAAATAATTCAAAATTGAAATTGCAAGTTCCAGAGTTCAAATAAATATTCAGGTAAATTACAGGAAACTTAAAAGAAAGAGTTTAGAAAATACTTGTCATAAGGTTGTTGCTACTTTACGATATCATCCTTCCTACGATCTCCTCAGCTCTCGGGAATCAAACCTAATCTAGAGGTCAGAACCTATGGGCCACGCCTCCTCGAGCTAGTAGCAGTACTTCACCTTCTGGTCAGGGCTCAAGCCCTACCCTATGAACTAAGATAATGAGAACCTAGTGTTCTCGAGGATTTCCTAGCAAAATCCCAGAATTTTATGAATACCAAACTCATAATATTTTGTCGTAAGATTTCCTGAACCTAAGATTGAGACTCAGAATGAGAGAATCGAGTGATTCTAAGCTAAAGGATGCTCTGTGTTGAGTGGGATTGGATGATGAAGTAGTGCAGAGGCCTGAGTTATTTATAAGAGTGAACTAGAACCAAAATTCATGAAATTTTCAATTTGGAACTTGCATTAGGGTTCCAAAATAGTCGTCCCACTGTGGCCTCACGGTGGCTGATGCGTTCTGTTTATTGTGTGCTAAAGATAGGGTTTTAACCTATGTAGATTATGTATAATTAAAGACTCTAATAAAGCACATAGCAAATAAGGGCATCACTTAATCAAACATAACTTAAAGGAAAGTACCTATCGTGTAGCTAGTCATGTGGTAGCATCAACACTTTTACATTTGTAAATATCGATTGTCCCAAGAACGTGACAACGACTTAAGTAACATCTATTATTCAGTTTCATAATTTTTCTCTTTAGAATTAATCAAGGTCTTACTTCCTTAATTTGTAAGAATGGTTTGATCACAATGCCTATTCAAACAAATAAATCTCAGGCAAAATCACTTTAACATTTAAATATTCATGAAGAGTTTTTAACTTTAGTTTAGACAATTCGTTTGACCTATGTTAGAAGATTTGACTATATTCTTGATGTAAGGCAATTATGAGCTGTTATTTATTTATTATCATATTTGAGTTACTTGAATTGATTACCCCAGTATTGGTCAGCGGTTGTAATCCTAATCATCTTTTGAGTTAATTAGTAGGCATTGTGTTACTACCTCCCTCTAAGGCTGACATAAAGACCTAAATCAACATTATTAGGGTTCTTAACGTACATGATGTCCGTCGTGTTAATTATCATAATCTGGCAGTTATTACAATTACCTTCCAGTCAGGGTTTAAAGTAAAACTATTAAATTAAATTATTATGACATGCTCATAATTCCAAGTTTAATTTAAAAGTACAAATAGATAATCAAATCATAATGATAATTTCAGCTCTATGATCTTCTTGGAAAATAAATAATTAAAAATTCAAATTGCAAACATATATAATAAAACATCTCAAGTTCTAAAATTCAAATAGATATTCAGGTAAATTATAGGAAACTTAAAAGAAAGAGTTTAGAGAATATTTGACGTAAGATTATCACTATTTTACGATATCCTCCTTCCTGCGATCTCCTCATCTCTCGGAAATTAACCCTAATTTGGACATCAAAACCTTCGGGGAACGTCTCCTCGAGCTAGTAGCAATACTTCACTTTCTGGTTAAGGCTCAAGCACTACTCTTTTAACTAAGATAACGAGAACCTAGTGTTCTCGGGGATTTTCTAGCGAAATCCCAGAATTATATGAAAACCGGACTCAAAATATTTCACCGTAAGATTTTTTGAAACCTAAGATTGAGACATAGAATGAGAGAATCGAGTAATTCTACACTGCTAATTGCTATGTGATGAATGAGAAGGGATGATGATGAAGTACACAGGCCTAGGCTATTTATAGGAGTGATCTAGAGTGAAAATAACATGAAAATTCGATGTGGGACTCTTCTGGGAGCTTGGGACAACCGTCCCTAGCTCAAAGTGCCTGCCCACTGGGGCCGGGCACTGTGAGCACATAGTACCCGTCTCAAAGTTTATGGAAATTACAAATTTACCCCATATTTTGCTATTTTGTGTAGTTCGACCCCTAACATTTTCTCAAGATCAAAATCAAGCAATTAAGTGTTAATTTAATACAATTAGGTCCAAATACTTTTCAATTGAACACAAATCAAGTTTAAATACATGCTAAAAATGTGGTATAATTTATTTTTATTAGATAACCCACACTTAGCTTTTTACTTGTCCTCAAGCAAATCACCCGATGAGATATAATCCTAATAAGCTAAATTATAGGCGCAATCACAGAAGAAATTTTCAACAAGTATTCAACTAATTTATCACTTATTCAGACAATCCAAATTGAGATGCAAAAGCTCAACTACATGTGTCAAGAAAAATGAGTTACCTCTGAATATCTCACAAACTAGTATTTTTATGCATAGATTAGACAAAAACAATTTAATGTGTTTATTGTGCTCAACATGCATCTATTCACATAAAACTCATGATGCGTAGTGTGTGAATTAACCTTGATCAATTACTTAACTCACAAATTTCCTTCTCAGCAAGTAATTCAAATGCCACAATTTTATTTACCAAAATTAAGAAGATACACTATGTATATGTTTATTAACTATTGGGTGTTACTGTCTACTTTAACATATCAAATTTAATTATAACTCCCAGATCTACACGACCTTAAGGTACTAGACATGAAATTCTCTTTAAAAGGGGTACTTGAGTAATAAAGGATTCTTGCAGACTACCCTTATTCAAACATAAAATAAAACAAATTATTAAATTGTGGCACTTTACTCAAAAATCTATCAAATCATCAACAATGGCTTTCACAATGTTCAACTGGTTTGACATTATTCAACTAAAGGCTTAGAATTTTTCTGTTTGCCAAGTAAACTAACCAGACCTAATGTGCTCAAATATAAGGAATGCTCTATGTCTAGACTTATATCAAATCTAGTAGAACAAAATAAATGTATTCTCAAGGTCATAGCTTATCCTAGACAAGGCTACTCAAAAATCATAACACACTTAATCATGTTTTGTCAAATAATTTTGAAATTTGAAAGAGTGAAAATTTTTGAAATATTTTATGAAATTTTGAAAAGTTTGCAAAAATTTGGACAAAACACATCAAAGTAACAAATAAGTGCACTGTATTGTCACCCCACATTTAAGATGAACATTGTCTTCAATGTTTTGCAAGTATCTACCCCACACTTAAACAAAAATAAACAAAAGAGAGAAAGAGAGTAAAGAAAATCTCCCGCCATATGTCAAGTAGGATCTCGTGCTCTACTTTATGAAACAGCTCTTGGTAGAACTTTAATCTCTTTACCTTGTGCCATCTTTATTGAGTAGTTCACAAGCTCCATATAGCGACACTTCTTTGATATTGAACGGGTTGGTCCAATAATTTTTCAGTTTCCCTAGAAACTATCTCAAGCAAGAGTTAAATAGCAACATTTTATCATCCGCTGAAAGTCCTTAGAAGTTCTAAGCTGTTTATAATGACAAATCCTACTTTCATTTTAAAGCTCATTGAAATTTCATATCTATTATAGCTTCATTTATCTAATTGATAATACTAAATTATATCACATTTTTAGTATGTATTTACGCTCGATTTATGTCAATTTAGAAAGTATTTGAACTTAATTACATTAAATTAATATTTAATTGTTAATTTTGGCTCTGAGAAATTTTAGGGGTTAAATTGTAGAAAACAGCAAAATATGGGACAAATCTTCAAGTTCTCAAAAGTTGGGAACAACCACTTCAAGACCAATTCAGAGTCCCACATCGGGATTTTGATGAAAAATGGTTCCGGCTCACTCCTATAAATAGCTCAGACCTTTGTACTTCATTCTCATCTCTTTCTACTCAACACAGAGTAATTAGCCGCTTAGAAATGAGGATATCGTAAAGTAGTGACAACCTTACGGAAAATATTCTCTAAATTCTTTCTTTTAAGTTTCTTGTAATTTACTTGAATATATGCTGAATTTCGAAAGTCGAGATGTTTTATTAAGTTTCGTGCTTTTATAATTAAACTTAAAATTATGAGCATGTCATAATAGTTTAATTTAATAGTTTACCTTAAGCCTTGATCGGAAGGTAATTGTAATAACTGTCAAATTAGGATGATTAACTTGACAAACACCATGTATATTAAGAACCTAATAATGACCGCTGACCAATACTGAGGTAATCAATTTAGCTAGCTTAGATATGGTAACAAATAAATAACAGATCATAATTGCCTTAGATAAAGACTATAGTCAAATCTTCGAACATAGATCAAACAAATTGTCTAAACTAAGGTTAAAAACTTTTCGTGGATATTTAATTGTTAAGTGATTTTGCCTAGAATTTATCTATTTGAATAGGGATTGTGATCAAACCATTCTTACAAATTAAGGAAGCCCTTGATTAATTCTAAAGAGATAAATTATGAAACTAAATAATACATGCTATATAAGTCGTTGCCACGTTATTGGGACAAACAATATTTACAAATGTAAAATCATTGATGCTACCATATGACCAGTTACAAGATAGGTACTCTGCGTCAAGTTCTATTTAATTAAGTGACACCCTTATTTGCTATGTATTTAATTGAAGTCCTTAATTATACATAATCCACATAGGTTAAAATCTTATATTTAGCACACTCATGAATAGAACGCATCATGTACACAACTATTTAAAATTTAGGGTAAATTGCCTTAATTTGCACTAATCAGGTATGATTTGTCCATAAATTTTATATAATTAGTTAGATGTTGGGCATACATGAGGAAGGTTTAGTTTATAGTGGTTCTTGTTGTTATATATCCAAGATCATTTTGCTAAAACTCACGATCAATCACTGCTTCTAGAAAATGCAGGTTTTTTTTTCTTTGTTTTTGAGACACACAGGTTTGTTACGTCCTAACTTTTCCCAATTTTCTTTTTTCTTTTTTATTTTCTTCTCTTTCTTAGTTTCTAGTGCAGTCAAATATTGGACTGTCGGACAGCCAAAAAAGGTCAAGTTTCTCTCAGAGGATAAGCATATTCATGGATTTATTCTTTCATATTTTTTTTACTATAACTTTAGATTCAAGTGCTGATTGAATTATTGTTATTAGTTCATGGCAGTTAATTGATTTGACATGGATAGATTCAATGGAGCTTCAGTTTGACCTCTTGCTTGTGCTTGTTTACTGCCATCCTTCAGCATGTTGTATGCTTTATATTTTTCTAATTTACCACTCCTTGTTGAGTTTTGTCTAGAAAAAGGCAGTTATGATTCTTTGCACTTAGTTTGACCTTTCAATTTGCAACTAATTTTACAGATTTGATGTAATTGCTTTGTTCATTGCCTGGTTAGATATTCGTCATACATGAGGAAGGTTTCGTTTTGGTTGTTTATTGTTATTTCTCCTTGGGAATTTTGCTACTACTCATGATCAGTGCTTCTAGTGAAAGCATTTTTTTCCTTTGCTGTTGAATCAAACCGTCCTAACTTTTCCCAGTTTTAATTTTTCTTTTCTTCTCTTTCTTACTTTCTAGTGTAGTCAAATATTGGACAGCGTTTGACATCCAAAAACTCAAGATTCTCTCAGAGGATAAGCATATTCACTGAATTATTCTTATTTATTTTTTTGATGGGCACTGTTTGCTGGATCTTTTCTTCTCTAAGTTTACAAAGTCACACATGGTGGTATGTCCAAACTTCTGTTTATCTTGAAACATTAATGGACAAAAAGGGTCATCTACTGCAAGAAATTCTGGAGATAAGGATATGAATGCGCTTGATTCATGTATTGCAGTCAATATTGGACTAAGAACTGGACTACTGTCAGAAATTCAGTATATTTTTAAATAATTTCTTTCAATTTATATCACTATCCCTTAGATCCACATTTTGAATTGTTTTCTTTCCATCTCGACAGTTTGTTTGACTTGGAGAAATTCAAGGGAGGTAGGCAGTTGTTGTCGTAGTCCTAGCTGTTGTCTTTCCTTTGTCTCTACCACTCGCCTTAGCATAGCGGATGCTTCTCTATGTCTCTTGATTACCGCATTCTATTGGGCTTTGCAATGTTTATACTTCGTTCTCATTGCTCTGAATTCATTCAAATTCTGTGGTTAGGAAATTAGCTTCATGATATGTTCCGAATGATATCTAAAAGATACGATTTATTTACATATGTTGATTATGAGTAATTAAGGACTTTAGTATTTACTAATTATCACTTTAGCATTCATTGGTTGTCACTTAATCAATCATAACCTAAGGCAGAGTACCTATCGTGTACCTAGTTGTTGGAAAGTATCTACGATTTTAACTCCCAAGAAATTGGGAACAACTTAGTAGTAACTATAACTTAATCCTAACAATCATCTTATTACATAATCAAACAATCGATTGTCAATATTTGGAGAGTGTTTTATCACAACAGCACAAGCAAGTATCAAACATTCAAGAGTTATCACATAGACATGTATTCTGATGTATACTCATGTTTCTACAATTTGGTTGAGCTATCTTCGAATATTTTAAATATATCTTGGTCTGGAATGCAATTATGAACTATATCCATTTGTGTACAATATCTGAGTTACCTGGTGTATTCACCCTTACTGTAAGATAATCCTTCTCACCTTTCGGGTTAAAGTATCCATGAAAACCTATATCACTTAGAAAATCATACCACCCACCCTAAGGCTGGCCTAGCGTACAACCTCAGCCTCATTAGGTTACTCTAACAAACATGGTGATCTGTATTGTTATTTTTCCTAATCTGGCAGACCTTTAGGGTATGTTAAACTAAATAGGTTATGATTTAGACCGGGGTTAGGAGCTGTCTATAACCTTGCATTTAGTTTAAAAGGGCAAACAGATTATCAGACATAATGTTAATTTAGCTTTGTGACCTTTCTGGAAAAATGAACAGAATCTCAACTTCCGAAACATCTATAATATAGCAATCATAATTCAGTATCCAAATAGATATTTAGATGAACACAACCCAAAGAAATACAAAAAGGATCTAGGGAACCATGTCCATAGTGTAGTCACCACTTTATGAGGTCCGCCGACGTTGACAATCGTGTATCCTTGGCGTTGCTCGATCCTACTCTGAACGGCAGAACCTTCGGAGAACGCTTCCTTAACCTAGTAGCAATTATTTTACCTTATGTCTTGGGCTTAAGCAATGCCTTGTGGACTAAATCTACTCTAACCTATTGCTCTCTTAGGATCTCCTAACGAAATCCCGGTATTCTATGAATACAAAAAATGAGCACTTATCTAATCGAATTCTTGAAATCAGAGAACAGAAAAAATGAGACACTCGATGTTGCTAGATGACTTGTATTGAGTATTGAGGGATGATTTCTATACTCTGGACCCTGAGATATTTATAGGGGTTGAAAGGAGTGATTTTTGCTTGAAATCGATGTGGGACACCATTCTACTGCTCGGGACGCCCGTCCCGAGGCTTGGGACACCCGTCCTGAGCCTTTATCAAGTCAGGGTGGGCATTATGACCTTTGGGACGGCCGCCCCGAGCCTTGACTCGATTAGGGTGGGCGTTCCTAGCTCCGGGATGGCCACCCTGAGCTCAACTCTTCTAAAATTTGCACTTTTGCCCTAATATTTACTGTTGTTATGCAATTTACTCCTCAAACTTCTAAAATTACAAATTACGTAATTTAATGTCAATTTGATTCAATTATGATCAAATAAGTTCCAATATTACTATAATTTTGTGTTTAAAAACATGCTCTAAAAATGATGTGATATGATTTGTGCATATGACTTCCATGTAGCTCTTCGGTCAGAATTATTCTCGATAAGTCTCTCAATATTTCCTTTTCCTTATTTTCTAACTCTTTGTTCCTTATTTACTTATAGAGAGGCGTAGACCATTTTCTGAGAATAGTTTATCATTTAGGCAACAAGTGCTATGAGCGAGCTTTATTTGATTTTTGGATGTAAATTCATTTCTTACTAAATCATTCTATTCTCAATTAACACAAGGAGCGTGTTGTTTCTCCGTGTATTGTGTTTCTTGTCTTTTTCAGATAAAATTGCTTGAAGTTTTCTTGTCATTTTCTTTCGGTCTTCACCAAGATAATTTTGGGCTATTACCACCTTTGTTGACTTAACTATCACACTTAATCAATAAGGCGCACTCGATAACCATGTGTATACATTGGTCTGCTGTTCAAATTGTGGAACGTTTGGGCAGTTGAGTTGGAGAGATTCAAGGGAGTTTGACAGCTTGACATCACTATTACGTCTCTATAAATTGTTGTTCAAGGGATTGGTTTCTCCTACATTATCTCTTATTTTAATTCACTTGAAAGTGTTTTTATTTCCTACTAGTCTAAAGCTAGATATTTACAGGTTATGTTGCATTGGTTGAATGCTTAGATATTTATACTTACTCTTTCTTAGTATGATAAAATAAAGAATATCTTACTAAAGTAAGAATAGAGAGTCAAATGTTGTGAGATTATTTGGGCCCTACAAGGTTTTGTTGGAAATAATAAACTGAGAAATTTAACAAAGAGATGTAGAAAAATAAATATGACGCTTCTTCTAGTTTGAGAAGACAATCTTTTCTTTTTCTGATTATTTTTGATATATCTCACAGACTGATTACAAGACTCTTTAAATAGAGATCTTGAAATACAAAAGGACATTTAGAATACAAAAGGACATTCAGAGATTCATTCAACAGAATGAATACTCATTTCCCAATATCTAGAAATATTAAATATTAATAAAATTACGAGACATTTATTTTAACACTCCCCCTTAATGGCTTGTGTAACTCCAATCATCTCACGGAAAAACTCGAACTTATCTCTAGGGAGAGCCTTGGTAAAAATATCAGCAACTTGTTCTTCAGTCTTGCAATACTTGAGCTGAATTTCTCCATCTTCTACAGCTTCTCTAATAAAGTGATGCTTGATTGCAATGTGCTTTGTGCGACTATGGTAGACGGGATTCTTTGTCATTGCAATAGCAGATTTGTTATCACATAAGAGAGCAGTAGCTACTTCTTGCTTTGAACAAATATCTTCTAGAATCCTCCTTAGCCATATTGCTTGTGAGGTTGCCAATGATGCCGAGATGTATTCAGCTTCGGCCGACGATAGTGCCACCGTTCGTTGCTTCTTCGATGCCCATGAAATTATACCAGAACCAAGAGAAAATGCGTAACCCGATGTGCTTCTCATATCATCGACACATCCAGCCCAATCACTATCACAAAATCCAAGCAAGTTTGCTTCAATATTTCTTTCATACATAATACCAAAATCAAGAGTACCTTGAATGTATCGTAGCACTCTTTTTGCAGCTCCAAAGTGACTTTGGCTTGGCTTATGCATAAACCTTGACAACATGCTCGTAGCATACATGATATCCGGCCTTGTTGCAGTCAAATACAACAAGCTCCCAACCAAACTTCGATAAATTGAATCATCTACACCTTTGCTTCCATCTTCTTTCTTCAACTTTTCATTCACAATTAATGGTGTAGCCACTGGCTTGCAATCTCCCATTCTGAATTTTTCGAGAAGTGTTTTGGCGTATTTCTTTTGGTAAATAAGAATGCCATCTTTGTTTTGACAAATCTCAATACCCAAAAAATAATGCAGCTGACCCATATCACTCATTTCATATTTTTTCATCATATCCCTTTTAAAACTTTCAATCATTTCACCATTATTTCCGGTGAACACCAAATCATCAACATAGAGTGAAGCAATAAGGATTTCATCAGTACCTTGAGTCTTCACGTACAAGGTAGGTTCGCTCTTGCTCCTTTGAAAGCCCTTCTTAATAAAATAAGAATCGATCTCACTATACCAAGCCCGTGGTGCTTGTTTTAACCCGTATAGCGCCTTGTTTAATTGTATACTTTCGTTTCTTCTCCTTTGATGACAAAACCTTGTGGTTGCTCGACATACACATCTTCTTCCAATTTTCCATTCAAAAATGCCGACTTTACATCAAGTTGATATAAAAACCAACCCTTTTGAGCGGCTAATGCAATAAGAGTTCGAATGGTATCTAATCGAGCTACCGGTGCAAATGTCTCCTGAAAATCAATTCCGGGCTGTTGCGAGAACCCTTTTGCAACGAGTCTTGCCTTGTTTCTTTGAACCGAACCATCAGGATTAAGCTTTGTCTTGAAAATCCATTTTACCCCAATCACATCTTTGTTCTGAGGTCTTTTCACCAGAAACCAAGTTTTATTTTTTTCGATAACTTGTAGCTCTTCCTCCATGGCATTCTTCCACGCTTCCTCTTTTATTGCTTCTTCAAAACTTTCCGGTTCAGTAGTACAGAAATTGCAACTAGCATAAATATCAGTCAAGCTTCTCATTCTTCTCCGAGATGAACTTGGCGATGAAGAATTCGAGCTTGATGGAGAAAATTGGGGAGTTGAAATTGAAGGAACCTCTTCCGGGATTTCGGCTTCAACTTCACGTTCTTGATTTTCTTCCTCTTCTCCAAAAGAATATGATTGAACTTGGACTTCCTTCTTTTTCCAATCGTATGACATATTCTCGTTAAATAAGACATCTCGTGAAATAATAACTTTATTTTTCATCAAATGAAAAAGTCTGTAGCCCTTTGATTTTGAGCTATAACCCACAAAAATGCATTTTTCACTTACTTCATCAAGCTTGCGCCTTGTTTCTTTTGGGATATGAGCATAGCAGATACATCCGAAAACTTTCAAATGACTCAATGATGGTTTTCTTCCACTCCAGGCCTCAAGTGGAGTTTTATTTTCTAATGCTGTTGTTGGACATCTATTCAGCAAATAAACCGCCGTATACACAACTTCACCCCAAAAATTTTTAGGCAGCCCCTTTTCATAAAGCATTGATTTTGCCATCTCCTCGATGCTTCTATTTTTTCTTTCGGCGACTCCGTTTTGTTGTGGAGTAAATCCCACAGTAAGCTGTCTATCCAAACCAATATCTTCGCAAAACTTGTTAAACTCATTTGAGTTATATTCGCCTCCTCTGTCACTTCTCAAGACTTTTATAAGAAGGCCGCTTTGCCTTTCCACATACATTTGGAATTTCTTAAAGATCGAGAACACTTCAGATTTTTGTTTCATAAAATACACCCAAGTCATTCTTGTAAAGTCATCAATGAATATGAGAAAATACTTGTTACCGGCATGAGTTGGAGTTGACATTGGCCCACACACGTCCGTATGAACAAGCTCCAGGGGTGCTTTAGCTCTCCAGGCTTTATCTTTTGGAAACGACTCTCTGTGATGTTTCCCGAGTGCACATCCCTCGCAAACTTCTTGCATTTCTTTGATTGATGGCAGCCCATAAACCATATCCTTCTCTTTTAGATTCTTGAGACTTTGAAAATTCAAGTGCCCAAGCCTTTTATGCCACAACCAAGATTCGTCGATAATGTCTAATTTTAACGCGACATTCTTCGAGTAGTTAAAGGAGATAGGAAAGCTGCGATTTTGCTTCATTTTGATGCTTGCTACAAATTTGTGATTTTTGTCGAAAATCTTGCATGATGAGTAGTCTCCAAAATTAAGAGAATATCCATGCTCAACAAGTTGTCCAAGACTCAGTAAATTTTGCTCTAAGTCTGGAACAAGAAGAACATCATGAATATATTTTGTTCCTTCCTTTGTCTCCACGGCAATAGTTCCTTTTCCTTTGGCTTGAACTAGTGCTCCGTTACCCATCTTCACTTGAGATTTTGTGGAAGAATCGAGCTTCACAAAAATATTTTTGTCACCAGTCATGTGATTGCTACAACCACTATCAATGAACCAAATATGATTCGCATGTTCCATTTCTGGTTGACAAGCGTAGAACATGGATTCATATTCTTGTTCTTTGGTAAAGTTTGCTTGCTGATTATTCTTGACTCGACAATCCTTTTGAATATGCCCAAACTTCTTGCAATTGTTACATTGTGGTTTTCCTTTAAACCAACAATCTTTATCACTATGGCTGCTCCTTTTGCAAATCCCACACTTTTGTTGAGTGGACTCGAGATCTGAACTTCTATCGAAATTGGTTCTTCCTCTGCCTCTTGAAGATCGACCTCTTCCTCTTCCAAATCTGCCACCTCGATGTGAGTCTCCGCTGCTTCGATCAGCATCAATGTTATCTCGCCTTTGAAAAGTGAGCTTAGATTGAAAAGCGCTTTCAATGGATTTTTCTGAACGCTTACTCAATCTTTGCTCAAATGTTTTTATCGAACCCATAAGTTCTTCCAGGCTTAAATCTGAGAGAATTTTGGTCTCTTCAATTACTGCAACAATTGGGTCGTCTTTTCGGAAGGCTAATAAGAACTTTTTCAATAATTCTCTTATCATCAACCTGTTCACCAAGTGTCTTCATTTGATTTATGATATTGACAATTTTTGATGAGTAATCGTTCAAACTCTCATCGTTTCTCATTTTCAGATTTTCAAAATCTCTTCGTAGCGATTGGAGTTTCACGGCTTTGACTTTGTCGTTGCCCCGATACTCCTTTTGAAGAATATCCCAGGCCTGCTTCGCTTTTGTAGCATTAATAATTCTGGGAAAAATTATTTCAGCTACTCCTTGTTGAATGAGATTCAAGGCCTTTGCATCTTTCTTTCGATGATCCTTTAGTTGTTTCTTTTGCTCATTCGTTAAGTTTGAAGTGTCTTCTGGATCATTATATCCTTCTTCAACGTACTCCCATAAATCATGTGAGATGAATATTGTTCTCATCTTCACATACCAGAAGTCATAACTTTCTCCGTTGAAGAGAGGAAATGAAGGTTGTAAGTTTCCCGATGCTTGATTACTCAAACTCGCCATAGCTTGAATTTTTTTTTTGTTGATTTTTTTCCGCCCCAGTTGATTGAACAACCTACTCTGATACCAATCTGTTGGAAATAATAAACTGAGAAATTTAACAGAGAGATGTAGAAAAATAAATATGACGCTTCTTCTAGTTTGAGAAGACAATCTTTTCTTTTTCTGATTATTTTTGATATATCTCACAGACTGATTACAAGACTCTTTAAATAGAGATCTTGAAATACAAAAGGACATTTAGAATACAAAAGGACATTCAGAGATTCATTCAACAGAATGAATACTCATTTCCCAATATCTAGAAATATTAAATAATAATAATATTCATTTTTCAAGATCTAGAAATATTAAATAATAATAAAATTACGAGACATTAATTTTAACAGGTTTACCTTATTAATGTCAACTCTTTATGAGTTTATTTTCTGCCTCAATTTTTCTATGGGAAGGCCTTCTGTATTTCTCTTCCTTCTTTGCATTTTTCTTAAGACATCTTTCACATATTTGCACCCATTGACCATTCATAGGTGTACACACAGAAGACAGTGAAGGATGGGACTATCTTGGGCAGCAATTTTATTTTAAGGGTGTGAATTGTCTTCACTAGGATCATATCAAGAAAGGATTTGCTTTAATCTCTCATTGGTCATTTTGTTCGGTGAGAATACTTTTTGAATATAAAACAGGCCTTATGTCCTGTCTTTTTTTTTGTGTCTTAATTTTAATCCTTTCTTCTCTTCACCAAATTGTTTATATAACATAATCTCCTATTCGACATATTCCCTGGTTTGTGTTGTGCTTGGTTAGATGTTGGTGATATGCGTGGAAGTCCTTGTGGTTCTTGTTGTTATTTCTCCGGGAGCATTTTGCTACATTCTTCTTTGTTGTTGTTGTTGAATCACACAGGGAGGTTATGTCCTAATTTTTCTCACTTTTCCCATTTTCCCAACTTCCGTTTCTTACTTTCTGGTGCAGACAAATATTGGATAGTCTCTTACAGTTGAAAAGTCAAGGTGGTCCTCTATGTGAACCAGCATATTCATCGATTTATTCTTTCATTTTTCACTATTTCTTTAGATTTGAGTGCTGATTGAATTATTTTTATTGGGTCTTGGAAGTTAATTGATTTGACATGGAGAAAATCAAGGGGAGTGCGGTTGTTTAGTACCCTCATTTCTGATTCTACTTCTCAGAGCTTGTTTACATTTTGTCATTGTTGCTTTGAATTGGTAGGTTTATTATTTTTAATAAACCTCCGATTTAACTTTTTTTTATCTTATTTGTCAAACAATTAGTCTTTGGTTGTTTGTTTGGCATAAATGGACTCTAGGCAGTTATAAATCTTACCATTTGTTTTGATCGTTCTTTTCAAAATTAATTTTACAGAATGATACTTTTAGCAATTCTTAGGCTTCAGGCAATTCTTAGCCGTGTATGATTTTTTAGCTTTCCTTTTTGTGAAAGCTTATTTGCTCCCCTCTTTCAAAAGCTGCAATGTGGCAAGTAGATATTTATTTGTTTACTTCTTATGAATCAATATTATTCTTATTTAGCCTACCTATATTTTGCTCTAAGCATGTTTGACCTTGTTTTGGCAGTTTGTTTGTTTCTTGATCAATAATTTTTTTATCAACTTTCATTACCAAGATCTAGCTTTATTTCTTATCTTAATGATCAAGTCCTGGATATGTTTTTACTTTCTTAAGTCATAGTTGATGCGGTTTGTTTAAATGTGCTAAAGTTCGGGTTTATTACCTATGTAGATTTATGTAGAATTAAAGACTACACTAAAAGCACATAACAAATATGATTGTCATTTAATTAAACAAAACCTAAGAAGTACTTATTGTGTAGCTAGCATTAAAGTAGTATCAATGATTTTACATTTGTAAATATCGTTTGTTATGAGAATGTTGGTAACGACTTGTTTAACATCTATTACTTAATTCATAATTACCTATTTGTAAATATCGTTTGTTATGAGAATGTTGGTAACGACTTGTTTAACATCTATTACTTAATTCATAATTACCTATCTATAATGAATCAAGGCTTCCATATGTTTTGGAGAAGTTGATCACATCCCTAGTCTAACATATTAACATCAGCAAAATTACTTAATAACTGTGATACTCATAAAGAATTTTCTTTAACCTCAGTTTAGACAATTTGTTTGACCTAAGGCAATTATGATTTGTTATTTACTTGTTACTAATCTAAGCCAATTATGATTTGTTATTTACTTGTTACCATATCAGTTACCTAAGTTAAGTTGATTATCCCGGTCTGGTCTACGTGAGTAATCCTAATCATGTGTCGAATTTATTAACAAGTATTGTGTTATTAACTCTCCCTAAAATTTGCATAAAGACCTAACATTGCTTAACATATTTGGTATCAATTATGTTAATTATCTTAATCTAGCAATTACTTATAATTTCTTATAGACGGACCTAAAGTAATTAATTGTAAAACTAAACTATTACCACATTATCATAATTTCAAATTTAATTTAAAAACAGAAATAGATAATCAAAACATGATGTAAATTAAGTTTCATGATTTCCCTAGGGAAAAATAAATTATAATCCCAAATTACAAACATTTAATATAAACCTTTTTGGAATTCAAATAAGGTAAATTCACAAATTTCATCTCTTAAATTATATAATTTTTGTAATTTCATCATTTAAAATTTTTTAGATGATTTCATCTCTTATTTTTATAATTTTGGTAACTTTTATTAATTTTTATTAACCGTCAATGGTTAGTATTTTATAAAAAAATTTATATTGAAAGGGTAAAAATGTCAATATATTTCAAAAGTTTTAAAAAACTCCTAAATTTCTATTGTTAAAACTCTTAAGTTTCTATATGCTTAAGTTAAATTTTTTTAAAAAAAATAAATAAATAAATTTCCAAAATGAATCTCAAACTCCATATGCTTCTGTAGGGCTCTCAACAATTTCATTTGAAATTTTCTAGGATAAGAAGGGAGTAGAAGCATGATTCCGTTCAAAGTACTGAAGTGCTGGCAGAAGAAATTTTGAAAAGAATATATGGAAATCAAGCTTATGGAAGGAATGTTAAATTCTAGAATATATGAAATAATTTTTCAGTAAATTTATATTTTTCATACATATTTTAGTGAACAGTTTTCAAAATTTATTTTTAGTAATGTTGTTTTAGAGTGAATATTTTATTAAATAATGCAGGAAAAGTTTAGAAAAATATCTAGTTGTAGAAAGTCTAAATTTGAATATGTAGACTCATTGATGTTTAACCAATATTGTCATGGGGGTTCCCTGAAAAAATAGTGAAGTGGATTAAGAAGTTGGATTTATTGTCAAAATAATATATTGATGCGTCGCTTTTTGGGGGTGTTGACACTTGGAGCCCAGGCTAGATTGCCGCATGTTATCATGTGATTCCTATAAGATATGGAGATTCTTGTCGTGGGGGTTCCCTGAAAAAATAGTGAAGTGGATTAAGAAGTTGGATTTATTGTCAAAACAATATATTGGTGCGTCGCTTTTTGGGGGTGTTGACACTTGGAGCCCAGGCTAGATTGCCGCATGTTATCATGTGATTCCTGCAAGATAGGGAGGTTCAAACAAAGGGTGAAGGGACTCTGATGAACCCTCCGGTGCTTAAGTTAGTCGTCTAGTCTTGACTAGGAAAGAATGTGTTTTTAGAGTTTTTCTCAGCGTACCTTTTCAGCCGTCGTGAACTGACCTTTTAAGGTAGTTGACTTGGCACGATAGGGAACTTAGCTAGTTCGATCCCGCAGATCGCGTTATCAGCCAGATCATGTATCTGATCGACCCCAGATATAAAAAGATCTAGTATTCTCTGAATATCAATTAGGGCGGGATATTATCGATATATTAGGGGTTGCTATTTGAATTCTCAACCCGAAGTCATGACTTGGAAATCCTCCAATCGGTTAAGTATTTTCTTTATACTTTACTTCGAAAGGGTCATGGTGTTTGTGCTGGCACGTGGCGGACATGACGTGGTGTTGGTACACGTCATCCCAGGGATGGCATTCCCCTTCAGTGGCCCCTCATCAAAGTGGGACGACGGGGCAGAGCTCGCTTCAATGATTAATTTGCAAAGTCGCATTCTACTTCGTGGATCCTATCTGTCCACGGGCTTCGAATTATCAGGTCGTTTTAGTTGTTCCTTGTGAAATACGCAAAATCTCTGAGGAAAAAGGTGTCATTTGGCGTTTCGTAGGTCGGTGACACTCTGATAGCTTGTCACCAACAATGCCGCCCGACAAGAGGCTTTTTGCCTCCCCCGATGCTTTGAACCGGGAGGTAATCTTGGCCTTTTGCTGGAGAACAGTGACTTTGGGAGCTTAAACTTAATTAATATGCATTCTTCACATTCGCCTCTTTAAATAGCCAATTTTGCCAAAGTTTCGCATTCGCCATTAACGACCCTTTTTTAGCTCTTTGCATCTTCTACTTGCTTACCAAAAAGAAGATCACTAGACACTTGCTTTTCCCAAGTCCGTCTCTTTCTCACGTACTCTTTCTCGTCGTCGGTGAAGCTGATCGTTTGCGGTTTTTTAGACAACCCTCCTCGACCCGCCATTTTTGCCAGAACAAGGTAGGTGACTGATTTTCTCTCTTTTCTTTCCTTTCTTTTTTCTGTGCAGTGGGTTTATTTTGATTCATGCACCTTAGAAGCCTTGTTAGGAAACCTCTCCTGGGGGTGGTTAGTTGAACCTTGAGTTTGGCCCATAGTTTCTAGGTTGGGTGAAGAGGATGACCCTAAAATTGATTTGTTCTACTGACAGGAGTTGAAAGATGTCTGACTTCTATGCTGGTTCAAACCGTGAGGATGAGATGATTAATGAGTTAATAGTAGAAGGGTTTGGGGACCCTTTGCCCACTCGTTGTGGTCCTAGGTTGGCTAACAGAGTGACCATTGCCCGTCAGGTAACCGTGATTGTCGCTTCAGGCAACAAAGTGGATGGTGAGATTCCAGAGGGCGTTCCTTTCGAGGTTGAAGGCCCAGAGGTCCCGGCCACTAACATTGCTTTGTGGAGATATCAGTTAAATGATTATGTGGTCACCCTTTGCACGTAAACTTTTGGGATAGACCGTAGCTTGTTTAGGGTGTTTACTACTCCATTTGTTGGTAAGCTATCATATCACCACATTCCCATCCCGATAGCACATTTCCAAGCGAGACTTTGACTTCCCCTTGATCCTGCCTTTGCGGATTTCCTGGTGTTCACCAAGGTTCAACCTGGCCAGATACATGCCAGCGCGATTAGAACGGTGATGTCTCTGATAGTCCTCTACCATCGTCTTGGCTGCGAGATGACGATGAAGATAGTGAGGATGTTCTTCTCCTACCTTTAGATGACGAACAATAACTTGTCACTTCGCCCTCTTCCCAATAGAGTTAAGTTGTTTGATTCCCCTCCCAATAGGATAGAGTTTAAAGGAAAGTGGGTGATGATGGAGTCGAAGGTCGGCTTCCCTTTTCATCCCCTGATCGGTAAGAAAGACACTTGGGACTGTGTTCCCCGGAAGGCCTTGTTATCGAAGGTTGAAAAGAGGTTTATAGCGGATATGACTAGGGACTTGGGCTCTGACCCTCATAGGCAAACTCGGGTGTACAGTATGCCTGACCTGTTGAGTGAGGGGAGTTTGGCCTGGTGTAGTATCAGAGTGAGACTAGACTTTAGGAAACGCGAGCTCAGTTTCGAGCCTTTAACTCTGAATCAAAGTTGGACGATTCATCCTGGAGATATCTTCGCTCTTGTGTGCCTCGATCTCGCAGGAGTGTCGAACGACTGAGGGTAAGATTATCTTTAGTTTTATGTTCTCTTTTTCTAGCGATGACTAATCCTTCTCTGTCTTTTGGTGCATGTCCAATGTCTTTTAGGCATACTTGGAATGAGCGGAAAGCGCTAAGGCGAGTGAGGCAATCTCACTTCGTTCGCCAGTCGAGGAATCCACCCGTCCCCATAACTCGAGGTGGTCGTGAAGAGGTCCAAATTGACCAACCCATTTGTCAGAGGGCACCCCGTGCTTGTAGAATAAGGACCAAGCGAGCTCGGGAGGAAGGTAACCATCGGGGTCTTGCTGAAAGGGGGGATGATGAGGATGAAGATGAAGACGATGACAGCTACATCCTCGTCAATGTCTTCGCACATCGCCCTAGCATCCGGTTTCACTGGAGTTGGTGGCATCGAGGTCACCCTCTCCTGCTGATACCTCCCATGGTCCAAGTCATTCACCTCGAGTTGAAGTTCCCGCAAGTGACAATGCTATGGAGTTCGTTCAAGAAACTCCTGCCCTTACACTTCCAGTGGGGTCTCCACCTCTAGCCTTTTCGGCGAGTGTTTCGTCTCTTCCTTTGATGCATTCCGATCGATATGCTAAAAATAGATTTTATTTACCCTATATCGATTATGAATAATTAAGGACTTAGAATTACTAATTGTCACATTTAGCATCTATGTTGTCACCTAATCAATCAGAACCTAAGGCAGAGTACCTATCGTGTAGCTAGTCTGTTGGAAAGTACCTACGATTTTAATTTAAGAAATTATCGTACTCCTAGGGAAGTGGTAACGGCTTAGTAGCAACTATCCTTTTACCCTAACTCTCATTTTATTATCCAGTTATGCAATCATTCATCAGTATCCTTGATGAGAGGGTGATCTATTCTACACAAGATTTAAGTTTACTTAAGCATGCAAGAGTATTTTACAGACATTGTTCTGGTATATGTTATATTGTTTCTACATGTTGATTGACCTATCTTCGAGTATTTTAGATATATCTTGGTCTAGATTGCAATTATATACTGATTCTACTTGTGTACCACATCTGAGTTATCTTATAAACCGCCTCATCGCCATTGACGGCCCTACTCACGGTTCGAGCTAAAGGCATCCATGAAAGTCATGTGTCACTCAGGAGATCATGCCGCTCGCCATAATTCCGGCATAAGCACATGAACTCAGCCTCATTAGACTACTCTAACAAACATGTTGATCTATAGGTTATTTTATCTAATATGGCAGACCTTAATGCTTTCGTCCTCACACAAAGCCCTAAATTAAGGCCTATTACACTAGATAGGTTATGATTAGACCGTTGTTGGGAATTGTCTATAACGGTTCATCTAATTTAAAAGAGCAAGTAGACATACAGTCATAATGATAATTAAGTTGGTGACCTTTCTGGAAAAATGTAAATATCTTCAACATGCAAAACACATATTCATAATATCATAATTTAATAATCAAATGGGTCTTTGGACAAACACAGTACAAACATATAAAGAAAGGGACAAGAGGACCACCACCATAAAGTATTCACCCTTTATTCGGTCAGCATATGGAGCGACTACTTGTATATCTTGGACTGCTTGACCCGACTCTGCTTGACAGAACCTTCGGAGGACGCTTCCTCAGCCTAGCAGCTATTGCTTTACCTTACGTCCCTGGCTTAAGCAAAGTTGTGTTGACTAACACTTCGAACACCTAGTGCTCTCTTAGGATCTCCTAACGAAATCTCGGGTATTCTATGAATACTAAAAACGAACCCTATCTAGTCGTATCCTAAGATCGTGAGACAGACTCTCAAAAAACAAAGAACACGAGAAACTCTTGTATACTGAAATCTACTAGAACAAAAACACTTGAGATCACTGAATGACTCGTATACAGTGGAGAATTATGTACTGGAAGCCACAGAATGATTCAGATAAAGTGGAGAGGGATGATTTCAACTGTAGAAGGCCTAGGGTATTTATAGCAGGGAAGCTAAGTGAATTTCTCTTCAGAAAACGATGTGAGATACTGTTCATGGGTTCGGGATGCCCGTCCTGATCCACGAACTTCCGAAAATCACGTTTTTGCCCCGAAATTTGCCATTTTCTTGCACATTTCACCTGAAACTTCCAAAATCACAAAACTGCAAAAGTGTGTTAATAACAGTCAATTAAGAACGATTTAACTCCAATTTCACTCTAAATTGTGCCTAAAAACATGCTAAAAAAGTGATATGATTTATGCATATCATATAACCCCACACTTAGCTTTTTGCTTGTCCTCAAGCAAAGTCTACATGAAATTATTGAATTTTAAATCATAGGTGCAGTCACTTAAAATTCCTAGCAATGTTTTTATGCCAAAATTTATCACTAAGTCAGATGATTCACAAAACAGGCCTGACTGGTTAAGTTGCTATAACAAGGTCTCAAATATCTTAGTAGATTATCACGGTCATGCAGGTTTAGCAATTTAATAACTAGACTGAACTCTACTCTTAGTCACGATGTCTTCTTGATGTGTAGTGTGTGTATTAGTCCAGACTAGATTGTCAACACAATATAGTCTTCTCTTAACTCTTACCAGATAATACTTCGACCAGTCGCTGGACATAATAGCAACAAATAACATTCTGAGTTCTGAGCTTCGGTGTCAAGGTTTTTTAATTAAAAATTTCAATAAAAGAACACACTAGGCAATGTATTTTTAAATTGATTGTTCAGGGTATTTTTGTGTTCGCTTTCACACATTAACTTTAACTACCCATGTAGCGAGTCCCACTCCGATGACTCCCAGATCTACACGACCTTAGGGCATCAGGCTTTAAGTTCCCTTAAGGAGTGGTGCTCGAGTAGCAAAGGACGCTTGCAAACTACCCTATTTATTTAACTTTTTCACTTCCAGCTCAGAGCATCATCTAGTTATTTAAATCGCTAATACATCCTCAACCGGTCTAATATTAGTCAATTAAGTCTCAAAAAGGTATTTGATTGATGTCTCTAATCCAAACTAGGTTGTGCTCAATTATCAGGAATTCCCTATTTCTAATCGAGGAATTTCAGTAAAGTTATCAACTTGTTTCCTACTGATCATAATGTTCTACTCACATGTATCATAGACATAAGCATTTCTTATACCAATCACAATTGTATTTTGAAGTCTGATAGAGTGAAAAAATTTGAACAAAATGTTTTTTGGAAGGGTGCAATTTTAGTGAGAAATATGTGAAAACATGCAAAATTTACTACTACAGTGCATAGTGCACTGCCACCCCACACTTAAGGTTAACACTGTCCTCAGTGTTCATGCATATCCTATCACCCCACACTTATTTGACTCAATAAGAAAAAAAAAGAAAAATAAAGAAATAAGAAAACACAGGTAATAGAAATAACAAAAAGAAAAGAAACAAGACAAACAAAACTCTTACCCCACACTTATTTGAAGGATAAGATTTAAAAAAAAAAACAAACAAACCACAAAATGAAAATAACAAAAAGAAAAGATAAAAGCAAAGAAGATGAGGATTAGAAAAACTCCCTTCATGTATTGAGTAGAAGGGTCTGCTCTGATCTGTCAATTTGATGTTCACATCAGCCATGTGCTATTACTGAAATGCCCCCGACTCTGTAAGTTCTAGATGCTGGAGTGGCTGACTCTGCAGTGTGCTTCGTACGGAATCTACCCATTGGGTTGCAAACTACCATCCCCATGTTTTGAAGAACGGTCAGGTCTGGTAGATGGAGCTATCCTCGTCAGCCATGATTCCTTAATGTCGAACTCCAGGTAGTGGCCTATCCGTTTGATGAATGGCTCGAGCCCTAAGGACTACTTCCTTGAATCATTTGCAAAGTTTCTCGCAATCATAGCAACGTGTCCAGGAGGAACGTGTCTAGGAATGTGACTTGTTTGGATTGGTGTGCCTACCTGCCAATGTCTGTGAAGGTATTGCATGCAAGTTTCGAATGGTAGAAAAGATACCTGAAGCTTTGGCAAAGCCGTGGTGGTAGGAGGCTCCAGTGGTGTAGATCTGGGCCCAAGTATTTGAAAATTCATCGGGGAAGTTTCTCATAGCTGATTGGTATGCAGGAGGTGCAAGCTCCTCCACAGCTATACTCCTGATACAATGTCAAACTCCTCTATATCTATCGATCGATTGATACCGCTTGGTCTGTAGGTCACTTGTTCGTACTTGTATACCTTTAATTGTTGCCCGTTTACCTTTTTAGTAGTGTTGTCTTGATCCATTATAACACAAGCTTCCCATGACGACACTTCTATAACAGTAAACGAGTCTGACCATTAACAACATCTCCTCTGTTGATTCTGCGGCTAGGGACTTTGTTGTGGTGGTATTTTCTGGAAGTTTTTAGCTCCAGAGTTATTCCTCCACTAAATCTCGGATGATTTCTTCGATAGGGATTGTATGTGTTTCCCATTGGAGCAGCGTTCTGTAGCAACCTACTCCTACCTCTTTTGGAACAGTCAGTATTCCATTCCCATAGCAATTCCTGCTAAAGTGTGGTACTTGGTAGACTTCACATATTTGATACATAGGCTGAACGTTTCTTCTTTGCTGAAAGACATTAATTTGACTATTATCATTGGCTATTAATGCCTCTATCTGCTCATCAGAGGAAGCATCAGCTGCATTAACTGGCGGACAGCCTTTTATCAATTATCAAGACATTGGCACATCTGAATTTGGAAAACAGTTTTTCATAGAATCTGCACATGACTTTAACATCGTTGGTAGGTAATGCCTGTGGTTCAGGTCATTTTGAAAGTGTTCTACAGCTACTATAATGTACTTGTTGCCAGAAGGAAGAAAGAAAAAGGATTCAATGAAGACCCTAGATATCAAAAGATTGCAACACTTTGTGTACCTTGCTGGGGTAGAAGATCTCTGGAGGATGTGTTATGATATGCATAAATCATATCACATTTTTAGCATGTTTTTAGGCATGATTTAGGGTGAAATTGAGGGCAAATTGGTCTTAATTGTTCATTATTAACTCAATTTCACAGTTTTTATGATTTTGGAAGTGTCAGGTGAAAAGTAGAAGAAAATGGCAAATTTCGGGGCAAAAATGTAATTTTTCAGAAGTTCAGACTTCGGGGAGGGCGTCCCGGTTCAGGACGGGCGTCCTGACCTGGTTAACAGACCGGGACGGGCGTCCCGAACCAGAAATTCAAGTCCCACATCGAATTTTTGATGAAAAATCACTCCAGGAAGCTGCTATATATACCCCAGGCCTTCCTCAGTTGAATTCATTCCTCTCCACTCAATCTGAGTCATTTAGTGACTTAAGTTGTACAGTTTTCTCGAGTACATAAGTCACTTAGAGACTCGGGTTCACTATAAGTCTTCTTTCTTTCTAGTTAGTGTTTCGTTTTCTTAGTTTCTGAGAAATAGTCTCAGATCTTAGGCTTCGATAGATAGGTTCGTTTCTGGTATTCATAGAATACTCGGGATATCATTAGGAGATCCTAAGAGGGCTCGAGGCGTTCGAAGAGTCAGTCCACATGGCTGGGCTTAAGCTGGGTATTAAGGTAAAGTCCAGCTACTAGGTTGAGGAAGCATCCTCCAAAGGTTCTGTCGAGCAGAGTCGGGTTAAGTAGTATGACATATACAAGAAGTTGCTCCATTGGCGAGACTAAGTAAAGGGTGATTTCTTTATGGCATCAGTCCCCCTTGTCCCTTTCTTTATATGTTTGTATTGAGTTTGTCCAAATATTTGTTATGAATACGAGATTAGGATTGTTATGAATATTTGTTTTATATGTTGAAGTGCTTATGATTTTCCGGAAATAGCCACCTGCTTAATATACATTATGTCTGCATGTCTAATGTAGTTTCTTTTAAACTAAATGTAGGGTTATAGACAATTCCTAACCACGGTCTATTCATAACCTGTTTAGTTTAATAGGCATCAATTAGTATTGGTGTCTGTCATATTAGATAAAATAACCTGCGGAACACCCTGTTTGTTAAAGTAGTCTAAGTATGCTGAGTAGAGCGTTTATGCCGGCGTTAAGGGCCAGCAGCGTGATCCCCTAAGTGACATAGGGCTTTCATAGTTGACTTTTGCTTGAAACGTGAGTAGGGCCGTTTACCTTGGCAATGGGGCGGTTTATTAGAGACTCAAATGTGGTACACCTTTAGACTCAGAATATAGTTGCAATCCAGGCTAAGATATATCTAAAATACTCGAAGATAGGTCAATCAACATGTAGGAACAGTATAACATAGAACCAGGACCTCATCTATAAAACACTTTTAGGCTTAATTAGACTTAAACCTAGTGGAAAATGGATCACCCTCTCATCAAAGTTATTGATGACGATTGCATAACTGAATCATAAGATAAGAGTTAGAGTAAAAGGCTAGTTACTACTAAGTCGTTACCACTTCCGTGGGAGTACGATATTTAACTTAGTAAAATCGTAGATACTTTCCAACAAGACTAGCTACACGATAGGTACTCTGCCTTAGGTTCTGACCGATTAAGTGACAATAAAAAGACTAAACGTGACAATTAGTCAATCCCAATCCTTAATTACTCATAATCAACATAGGGTAAATCAACACATATTTAGCATATCAGTCGGAAACGCATCAGATTTTTGGCGCCGTTGCCGGGGAAATATCATAACGCATTTAGGATTATTGGCCACAATTCTAGAACTTATGATAGGTAGCGGTAGTAACCTAGACTTTAGATCTATACTTATCTCATGCTAGTTAGACAACCACTTTCCGAAATATAGGATTATCATAACTAACTAATTTTAGATATCATCTGAAATTAAGACACTTAGGATAATCAAATTTTTGAAAATTATTCTAAAACCATATTGAGGAAATTTATCTGCTTTCTAAATAAAATATAAAAGAAAAAAATGTTAAAAATATAAAAAAAACCCGAAAAAAATATCTTTCTTGCTTTTCTAGTTTGCTTTCTTTCTATCTTTATTTTGTTATTCCTAACCAGACTTTGCACTCAGAGATGAAGAGAACAAGAGCAGCTACTAACCAAGCAAAGAAAATGGAAATCCCTGACACTCCAGGACCAAAGAAGGACCATCTAGGCCTGAACCAGAAATACCACGGGGGAACCTTTCTTCCCAACCCGTAGTAGTAAACTCAAGCCTAAACACCAGTGACTTAGTGAGAAGATTATTGAACGCTCGTGAGCCTAGTCCCACGGAAGAAGATCCTTCTGAAGATACCTTCCCTCCTAGAGAAGAAAATTAGGGTAGTCATGATTTAAAAAAAAAAAGGGATTGAGGAATTTTTGCACAGAGTTTTTAACAGCTTCTGAATCTGATTGGATAAACATGAAGACTTGTTAAAAGTTATGATTATTTTTTGTGTACTGAGATTTGCAGGGAATTACGAAAGAGAAAAAATATATATATATATATTTCTGGAATTGGCACGCATCCCGAAGCAACCTGGGACGGGCGTCCCGAAGGCCGCCCCTCCTACAAATAATCCATTTTTCTCATTTTCTCTCAAATCTACCTCCAAAAATTCATCTCTCTAAAATTTTCTCTCTACCCTCTCTTTTCAAATTTTTGGCAACTCCCTAAGGTTTCAAAAATTCGAATTTCCCTCCAAAATTTGAATTTTAAACTTCCTTCCAAAATTCGAATTTCCCGCAAAAAATTCAAAATCCTTCCCTAACCTAAATCCATCCTTCCGAATTCAAATTCACCTCCAGAATTCGAATTCAAATCTTCCTTCCAGCCTAAATTCTCAAAATCTCTCAAACGCTCTCAACCCAAATGGCTCCCAAACGCGCCCGTATCACGTCTACCATGACCGTCACATCGGTGGCACATCCTTTCATGCTGTTTCACTCCAGCCCAGCATATCAGGAGAGATGTCATGGGTATATCGGACGCACCATACTGACTGGCAGAACACTTGACTGGGCAGCAGTACAGACGCTAGAGGTTGAGCAGGAAGTCAGACGCTTACTCGACGTACTACCATACAGTCGAGTCTTCATCGTCACTGAACCGACATACCTAGAACTGGTATGTGAGTTCTATGCGTCGTTTACGTACCATCAGGAGCATATCACATTCCGCTTGGGCGGAATAGATCGATCGATGAGCATGGCTGAGTTCGGCATCGCCTTACGTATCTGGCAAAGAGACGAGCTGGATACGCCCGCCTACACCACAGCAGTTCGGGACTTCACTTCTGCAGACGTCTCCACTGCTTGGGCTCAGATCTGTATGACGGGTGTTCCCTACCAGCATGGCTTTGCGAAAGCCACAGGTATTTATCATGCCCTTCGTTACTTACATGCCATTATCGCACACACTCTGTCAGGACGACGGACGGCCCCCGGGAATGTCACCCAAATGGAGACATTCCTCTTGGCCAACATGCACATGGGATCTACAGTGGAGATGGCTCCACTCATCATGGTCATCATGCGGGGTTTCGCTACGGACACTCGGAAACAGTGTCTGGGACTCGGGTCGTTCATCACCAGGATAGCATACTACTTGGAGTTGGACATCGAGGGCTCGGAGCTGACCCAGGTTCCCCCGACCACCATTCCTACGGACCTCACCATTCTACGGAACATGGGGATGGTCGTACGGGATGCAAATGGGCGCTACTCCATCCACACGGAGCAGCCAGGACAGGCCTTGGCACCAGGAGCAGTTCCAGCGCATATACCTTCGACCGAGACGTTCGTTCCATGCACTGCCTTTGAACGACATATGTCGCACGGATTGGCAGAACTATCAGCCCGATATAGTCGAGATATGGACAGAATCGAGAGACAGCTGACGATGATGGATGACAGAATTGCTATGAACACCAGCAGGATCGAGGAGATTTATCAGCATACCTCCCAACTGGTGGAAAACACAGAGGTCTACTTTCCAACAGACTTTGGTCCACCTAATGACGGTGAGCCGGGTTCTTAGCTTTTCTTTCCTTTTCTTTTTCTTTTGTTGTTTTCGTTCTATGGGTGTGATCATGTCTGGGCTGTATGAAATATGAATCTATGTATAGCGTTGATTGATATGACATAACAGCGTTGTTTCCTCTATTTGATCTTGTTCTTTTATTTCATTGCTTTATTTTCTTTCTTACCCATAGTTTTTCGAATAAGTGTGGGGTAAGAGTCTTTTCTGTTTTATTTTTGTTTCTTGTTTTCAAATAAGTGTGGGGTAGCTTAGATATGCATGAACACTGAGGACAGTGTCAGACGTAAGTGTGGGGTAGCAGTGCACGGTGCACTGTAGTAGTTGAGAAAAATTTTGCTTGTTTTCCCCGTATTTTCACACCCTTCCAAATTTTTTTCAAATTTTTTCATTCTTTTAGACTTCTAAACGCAGGATGATTGGTAAACATTTGCTGATGTCTATGATATGTAGGTAGAATGTTATGGTTAGTAGGAGACAACTGAGGACTATTTTGAACTTATTGATTAGAAATAGGGAATTCCTGATAACTGAGCATAACTTAGTCTGGATTAGAGACCTCAGCCAATTACCTTTTCAAGACTTAACTAGATAAAATAAGACCAGTTGTGGATGTATTGACAATTAGAGTGACTAGATGAGACTCTGAGCTAAAAGTGAAAAGAAACAAAAGAGAGTTAATTGAATAAGGGTAGTCTGCCAGCGGCCTTCGCTACTCGAGCACCACTCCTTCGGGGAACTTAAAGCCTGATGCCCTAAGGTCGTGTAGGTCTGGGAGTCATCGGAGTGGGACTCGCTACATGTGTAGTTGAAGTTGACGTGTTCTAAGCAGACTCAAAATACCCTGAACCTATAAAGAAAATCAATAAATGCTAAATCATTAAAAATCTGATCACCAAGGCTCATAACTTAGAAAGTTGTCTATTGTTAGTATGTCTAGAGATAGGGTCGAAGTGTTATCTGGTAGTAGTTAATACGAGAGTATATTGTGTTGACTATCTGTTCTAGACTAGTACACACACTACACATCAGGAAGACCTTGTGACTGAGGGAAAAGTTCAACCTAGTTGTTAAGTTGTTTTCTGCTTGATTATAACAATATACTAAAGATATTTGAGACCTTGTCGTAGCAACCTAACCAGTCAGACCTATGTTAAGAATTGTTTGAATAATTTTTGGAATAAAAACATGACTAGGAAAATTAAGTGACTGCATATATGATTTAGAATCACTAGCTTCAGGTAGACTTTTCTTGAGGACAAGCAAAAAGCTAAGTATGGGGTTATCTGATATGCATAAATCATATCACATTTTTAGCATGTTTTTAAGCATGATTTAGGGTGAAATTGAGGGCAAATTGGTCTTAATTGTTCATTATTAACTCAATTTCACAGTTTTTATGATTTTGGAAGTGTCAGGTGAAAAGTAGAAGAAAATGGCAAAATTCAGAGCAAAAACGCAATTTTTCAGAAGTTCGGACTTCGGGGAGGGCGTACCGATTCAGGACGGGCATCCTGACCAGGCCAACAGGTCGGGACGGGCGTCCAGAACTCGGGACGGCCATCTTGACCTGGTCAACAGACCAGGACGGGCATCCCGAACCAGAAATTCAAGTCCCACATTGAAATTTTGATGAAAAATCACTCCAGGAAGTTGCTATAAATACCCCAGGCCTTCCTCAGTTGAATTCATTCCTCTCCACTCAATCTGAGTCATTTAGTGACTTAAGTTGTACAGTTTTCTCGAGTACATAAGTCACTGAGAGACTCGGGTTCACTATAAGTCTTCTTTCTTTCTAGTTAGTGTTTCATTTTCTTAGTTTTTGAGAAATAGTCTCAGATCTTAGGCTTCGATAGATAGGTTCATTTCTGGTATTCATAGAATACCCGGGATTTCGTTAGGAGATCCTAAGAGGGCTCGAGGGGTTCGAAGAGTCAGTCCACAGGACTGGGCTTAAGCTGGGCATTAAGGTAAAGTCCAGCTACTAGGCTGAGGAAGCGTCCTCCGAAGGCTCTGTCGAGCAGAGTCGGGTCAAGCAGTACGACATATACAAGAAGTTGCTCCATTGGTGAGACTAAGTAAAGGGTGATTTCTTTATGGCATCAGTCCCCCTTGTCCCTTTCTTTATATGTTTGTATTGAGTTTGTCCAAATATTTGTTATGAATACGAGATTATGATTGTTATGAATATTTGTTTTATATGTTGAAGTGCTTATGATTTTCCGGAAATAGCCACCTGCTCAATATACATTATGTCTACATGTCTAATGTAGTTTCTTTTAAACTAAATGTAGGGTTATATATAATATCCTAACCACGGCCTATTCATAACCTGTTTAGTTTAACAGGCATCAATTAGTATTGGTGTCTGTCATATTAGATAAAATAACCTGTGAAACACCCTATTTGTTAAAGTAGTCTAAGTAGGCTGAGTAGAGAGTTTATGCCGGCGTTAAGGGCTAGCAGCGTGATCCCCTAAGTGACATAGGGCTTTCATAGTTGACTTTTACTCGAAACGTGAGTAGGGCCGTTTACCTTGGCGATGAGGCAGTTTATTAGAGACTCAGATGTGGTACACCTTTAGACTCAGAACATAGTTGCAATCCAGGCTAAGATATATCTAAAATACTCGAATATAGGTCAATCAACATGTAGGAACAATATAACATAGAACTAGGACCTCCCCTATAAAACACTTTTAGGCTTAATTAGACTTAAACCTAGTGGAAAATGGATCACCCTCTCATCAAAGTTATTGATGACGATTGCATAACTGAATCATAAGATAAGAGTTAGAGTAAAAGGCTAGTTACTACTAAGTCGTTACCACTTCCCTGGGAGTACGATATTTAACTTAGTAAAATCGTAGATACTTTCTAACAAGACTAGCTACACGATAGGTACTCTGCCTTAGGTTCTGACTGATTAAGTGACAATAAAAAGACTAAACGTGACAATTAGTCAATCCCAATCCTTAATTACTCATAATCAACATAGGGTAAATCAACACCTATTTAGCATATCAGTCGGAAACGCATCATGTTACCTGTTATTTGGCAAGCATCGCAGGACTGTATCAAGGATATAGAATTCTTGAATCTTGTGGGCCAATAATATCCTGCTTTCAACACTTTCCGGACACTGTTGATAGCGGTTAATTGGTCTCCCGCAGATTTCTTATGTCAATGCTCCAAAATCTTGTGGCCTTCGCCTTCCGAGATACATCTTTTGTTCACTTACTCTGCAACGATTCAAAAATAGAAAAGGGATCTCCCCAATAGTAATATTTCAAATCAACAAAGAATTTCTCTTGTTGATAGGTCATATCGCTCGGGAATATCTCATCGACTAGATAAGTTATAGTATTGATAAACCAAGGAGGAGAGTTATTATACATAGCAAGCAATGAAAACAAATTCTCATCCAAAAAATATTTATCAGATATACTATCTCATCAATAACTTCTAACTCAGGGTTTTCTAATCTAGACTAATGGTTTGCTTTCTAGATATTCATCCCCTTTTCTTTTCCCTTATTTCTATATTAAATTCTGGTAACAATAAAACTCAACTTAATTAATCAAGGTTTAGCTTCAGTTTTATTGAACATATATTTCAAAGCAGAGTGATTAGTGTATGCTATTGTTTTAGATGAAACTAGATATGATATGAATCTATAATTATATGCAACGACTAGTAATCCCTTTTTCAGTAGTGGTATGGTTCTACTGGGCATCAGTAAAGGTCTTACTTGCATAGTATATAACATGAAATCTCTAATCATGAGTTTTTTTCCTAAAACAATTCTTACTGCATCATTACACACATCATATATATATATATAAATTCGAAAAGAAAATTCCAATCAGGTGATGTCATAATGGGTGCAGTAGTTCCTTTTGGTTTTTTAAAAGATATTATGCATTTATCTTCAAAAACAAAAGGAACATCCTTTCTTAATAGAATATTCAAAGGTCTGGCTAAAGAAAAAATTTATTTCATAGCTTGTCAAATAAAGCCAGCATGACCTAAGAGATTTCTAACATGACATTCTTTCCAAATTACAACCTAAGCCAAAATTTGACAACTCAGAAGAAAAATACTCTTTCCTCATTTCCATTTTATTTTCGAAAATAGAAAATAAAAATGACAAACAGACAGGAAAACTGTAAACACGAAAAATTTATTTCTTTTATTTTCTGAAAAATAAAATTTAAAGAAGAAAAGAAAATATCTAATTTAAATTTTTAAATTTTATGAAATTTTTTTTCAAAAGCAATGTAAATTTCCTTATTACGGTTTTAGAATAATTTTCTATTATCCTAAATTTCTTAATTTGAGATAATTTCTAAAATTAATTAGTTATGATAACTCTATATTTCAGGACACTGATTGTTTAACTAGATTAAAGTGAGTGTTATGTCAAAGGTATAGATTACTACCGCTACCTATCATAAGTCTCTAGAATTTTGATCAGGAATCCTAAAATTGTTATGATATGTCCCCGGTAACGGCGCCAAAAATCTGATGCGTTCTGATTGATATGCTGTCACCGAATCGATTAAGGACTTAGAATTACTAATTGTCACATTTAGCATCTATGTTGTCACCGAATCAATCAGAACCTAAGGCAGAGTACCTATCGTGTAGCTAGTCTGTTGGAAAGTACCTACGATTTTAATTTAAGAAATTATCGTACTCCCAAGGAAGTGGTAACGGCTTAGTAGCAACTATCCTTTTACCCTAACTCTCGTTTTATTATCCAGTTATGCAATCATTCATCAATATCCTTGATGAGAGGGTGATCCATTCTACAAAAGATTTAAGTTTACTTAAGCATGCAAAAGTATTTTACAGATATTGTTCTGATATATGTTATATTGTTTCTACATGTTGATTGACCTACCTTCGAGTATTTTAGATATATCTTGGTCTAGATTGCAATTATATACTGATTCTACTTGTGTACCACATCTGAGTTATCTGATAAACCGCCCCATCACCATTGACGGCCCTACTCACGGTTCGAGCTAAAGGTATCCATGAAAGTCATGTGTCACTCAGGAGATCATGCCGCTCGCCCTAACGTCGGCAGAAACACACGAACTCAGCCTCATTAGACTACTCTAACAAACATGGTGATCTATAGGTTATTTTATCTAATATGGCAGACCTTAATGCTTCCATCCTCACACAAAGCCCTAAATTAAGGCCTGTTAAACTAGACAGGTTATGATTAGACCGTGGTCAGGATTGTCTATAACCGTTCATCTAATTTAAAAGAGCAAGTAGACATACAGTCATAATGATAATTAAGTTGGTGACCTTTCCGGAAAAATATAAATATCTTCAACATGCAAAACACATATTCATAATATCATAATTTAATAATCAAATGGGTCTTTGGATAAACACATTACAAAAATATAAAGAGAGGGACAAGGGACCACCACCATAAAGTATTCACCCTTAATTAGGTCCGCTGATGGAGTGACTACTTGTATATCCTGGACTGCTTGACCCGACTCTACTCGACAGAACCTTCGGAGGACGCTTCCTCAGCCTAGCAGCTATTGCTTTACCTTACATCCCAGGCTTAAGCAAAACCTTGTTGACTAACTCTTCGAACGCCTAGTGCTCTCTTAGGATCTCCTAACGAAATCCTGGGTATTCTATGAATACTAAAATGAACCCTATCTAGTCGTATCCTAAGATCTTGAGACAGACTCTCAGAAAACAAAGAACACGAGAAACTCTCGTATATTGAAATCTAGTTGAACGAAAACACTTGAGATCATTGAATGACTCGTATACAGTGGAAAATTGTGTACTGGAAGCCACTGAATGATTCAAATCAAGTGGAGAGAGATGATTTCAACTATAGAAGGCCTAGGGTATTTATAGCAGGGAAGCTGAGTGAATTTCTGTTCAAAAAACGATGTGGGACACTATTCATGGGTCAGGACGTCTATCCCGATCTATTAACTGGGTCAGGATGCCCGTCCCGGGTTTGGGATGCCCGCCCCGGTGCTTTGACCAAGTCGGGACGCCCATCCTGATCCACGAACTCCTAAAAATCACATTTTTGCCCTAAAATTTGCCATTTTCTTGCATATTTCACCTGAAACTTCCAAAATCACAAAAACTGCGAAATTGTGTTAATAACAATCAATTAAGAATGATTTAACTCCAATTTCTCCCTGAATTGTGCCTAAAAACATGCTAAAAAGTGATATGATTTATGCATATCATCCTTCCTAGTTGCGGCTTGGTTTTACGGTCCCCAATGAAGAAGAGGGCTTGGCGGCCCTTTGTATGGAGATCGAGGCTGCAACTCCCCCGCTAGCAACTTCCCATTTGCAAACTGATTTCTCTCAGCCTGGGTGGGAGGGCTATCATTAGTCATGTCATGGACGTAGAATTTTTGAAATCTATGTCCAGGTCTAGCATCAGCAAGGCCACACATCAGGCAAGGTCCCTGATGTCCGGGTAAGCCTCCTTTTCTATCTTATTATTATTTTCTTCTCTATGCCCTATGAAACCTTTTAAATTATCCCGAAGTGAGGTGACTCCACCTTGGGAGTTGCGATGTCCTCCAAGATAGTCTTGAAGTATCTTGTGTGCACCCCGAATGGGACTCCAAGATTGACTTGAAGTAGTCTCACTCGCATGCAAGTAGGGGCTCCAAGATTAACTCGAAGTGATAAATGTTAACTTTTCCAAGTGTTACTCAACCTATTCCAAGAGTAACTCGAAGTGATTTTATTAATGCGAGTTGTTACATAAACGTCTGCAAGGGATTTATGGAAAATTCTACTCAAAAAATAATGTCCTGAGTGAAGGGTTGAAGTGATCGGGTAAAGGCTAGACGTAGTATTTCTTCAGGTAATTGGCGTGCCATGGGTTAGGCAGGGTTTTTCCCTCTTGATTTGTCTGGTTGTGTTCTCAATCTTCCTTAGTACCCAGTCTCCGATAGATATAGGTCTACTGACGAGGTTTTTATCATGTGCGAGCTTGGTCTTTTGATTAAACACCTCTAAGCCTTTAGCCGTGTTGTGATACATCTCTCCTCGAGGAGGTCGAGGTTCAGGCATGGTTGTCATTTATGGGTGACAACGTCAAAGGAAGAGACTGATATGCACAAATCATATAACTTTTTTAGCATGCTTTTAGGCACAAATTAGGGCAAAATGGGAACCAAATCAATCTTAATTGATTGAAATTAACACATTTTTGCATAATTTGTGATTTTAGAAGTTTGAAGAGAAATGTGCAAGAAAACAAAAAATATCGGACAAGAAGTACGATTTTTAGAAGTTTTGAGCTCTGGGCGAGCTTCTTGGAGTCAAAATGCCTGCCCTGACTGAGTCAAAGCCTCGAGGTGGCCATCCCCAAGTCAGGACGCCCGCCCTGACCCTGTCAAACACTCGGGACGTGCGTCCCAAGCAGCACAGTTGAGTCCCACATCGAATTCCAAGAGAAATTCACTCCTTTCACCTGCTGTAAATATCCCAAGCCTCCAACAGTTGAAATGATCCCTCAACACTCAATACGAGTCTTTTAGCAGATTTGAGTGGATCATTTGATCCCTCAACACTCAATACAAGTCATTTAGCAACTTTGAGTGTCTCATTTTCTCTGTTTTCTAAGTGTTTATCTCAGATTGTGAGAATTCGAATAGATAATGTTCATTTTTTGTATTCATAGAATACCCATGATTTCGTTAGGAGATCCTATGATGCGTTCCGATTGGTATGCTAAAAGATAGGATTTATTTACCTATGTTGATTATGAGTAATTAAGGACTAAGTCTTACTAACTGTCACTTTAGCTTTAATTATTGTCACTTAATCAATCACAACCTAAGGAGAGTACCTATCGTGTAGCCAATTCTTGGGAAGTATATACGATTTTAAAATTATAAATATCGTACACCCAGGGAACTGGTAACGGCTTAATAGCAACTATCCCTTAATCCTAACATTCATCTTATTTATTCAATTAATCAACATCTTTGATGGATTGGTGATCCCAACCACACATAACACGTATTCATTGAGCATGCAAGAAGTATCTTATAGATATATGTTCTGATGTATGTTTTACTGTTTCTACATGTTGATTGACCTATCTTTGAATATTTTAAATATATCTTGGTCTGGAATGCAATTATGTACTGTATCTTGCCTGTGTACCGCATCTAGTTACCTGATGTATTCACCCTACCTTAATGATGACCCTACTCAAGGTTCGAGTTAAAGGTATCCATGAAAACCTGTGTCACTCAAGAATTCATGTCACTCACCCTATTGCCGGCATAACGCCCAAACTCAGCCTCATTAGGTTACTTTAACAAGCATGGTGATCTGTATGCTATTTTACCTAATATGGCAGACCTTAATATATTCTACCCTAACTTAAGGCCTGTTAAACTAAACAAGTTATAATGTAGACCATGGTTAGGAGTTTTCTATAATAGTTCATTTAGTTTAAAAGAGCAAGCAGATAATCAGTCATAATGTTAATTTAGTAGATGACCTTTTCGGAAAAATGAGCAGAACTTCAACATGCAAAATATATAAAATATAGCAATCATAGTTTAGTATTCAAATTTATCTTTAGACGAACACAACACATAATATACATAGAGGATCTAGGGGACCACCACCATAAAGTATTCACCCTTTATTAGGTCCGTCGGCGGAACGACTACTTGTATACTGTGGATTGCTCGACCTGACTCTGATCAACAAAACCTTCGGAGAACGCTTCCTTAGACTAGTAGCAATTGCTTTACCTTACATCATGGGTTTAAACAATGCCCAGTTGACTAGCTATTCGCTCACCTAATGCTCTCTTAGGATCTCCTAACAAAATCCCAGGTATTCTACGAATACAAAAAGCAAACACTATCTAGTCAAATTCTCAAAATTTGAGATAAACACTCAGAGAATAGAGAAAATGAGACACTCGAAGTTGCTAAATGACTTGTATTGAGTATTGGGGGATGATTTCAACTGATGAAGGCCTGAGGTATTTATAGCAGGTGAAAGAAGTGAATTTCTCTTGGAAATTCGATGTGGGACTCAACTATGATGCTCGAGACGCCTATCCCGGTGCTTTGATCTGGTCGGGACACCGCCTCGAGCCTTTGACTTGGTCAGGGCGGCCGTTCTGGCTCCGGGACACCCGCCCCGAGCTCAAAACTTCAAAAAATCTCACTTTTACCCCAATATTTTTTGTTTTCTTGCACATTTCTCTTGAAACTTCCAAAATCATAAATTATGCAAAAATATGTTAATTTCAATCAATTAAGATCGATTTGGTTCCCATTTTACCCTAATTTGTGCCTAAAAACATGCTAAAAAAGTGATATGATTTGTGCATATTATATAACCCCACACTTAGCGTATTTGCTTGTTCTCAAGCAAAACCTATATGAAATTAATGAACGACTAAATCATAGGTGCAATCACTACAAGGTTCTTAGCAATGTTTTTAGCAAAATTCCTGACTGAGTCAGATAATTTAGAAAACAGATATGGACTGATCGAGTTGCTATGTAAAGGTCTCAATTATTTGGTAAATTTGTCAGGACCTTATAGGCTGAAACAGTTCAAAAGCCTGACTAAGTTCTAGCTCTACTTAGTCACAAAGTTTTCCTGATGTGTAGTGTGTGAATTGGTCTAGACTAAATTGTCAACTCATAATAAACTTTTTTAGGCAATTACCAAATAATAATTCGACCAATTATTCCGAATATAATAGCATAATAAACGACCTTATGGGTTTTGAGCTTTGGTGCCAATACTCTCTTGTTATGATCCCAAATAAAAATACACTAAGTGTATGTTTTAATTGATTTCCAGGGTATTTTTTCGTTTTCTTTCACACATCAACTTTGACTACCCGGTATCGAGTCCCCTAGCTCTTTGTATATTCTGTGTTGTGTTCGTCTAAAGAATGATTTGAATACTGAACTATGATTGCTATGTTATATATGTTTTGCATGTTGAAGTTATATTCATTTTTTCGGAAAGGTCACCTGCTAAATTAACATTATGACTGATTATCTGCTTGCTCTTTTAGACTAAATGAACTGTTATAGACAATTCCTAACCATTGTCTACATCATAACCTGTTTAGTTTAACAGGCCTTAAGTTATGGTAGAATATATTAAAGTCTGTCATATTAGGTAAAATAACCTACAGATCACTATGTTTGTTAAAGTAACCTAATGAGGCTGAGTTTGGGCATTATGCTGGTGTTAGGGTGAGTGGCATGAATTCTTGAGTGACACATATTTTCATGGATACCTTTAACTCGAACCGTGAGTAGGGTCATAATTAAGGTAAGGTGAATACATCAGGTAACTCAAATGTAGTACACAAGCAAGATACAGTACATAATTGCATTCCAGACCAAGATATATCTAAAATATTCGAAGATAGGTCAATCAACATGTAGAAACAGTAAAACATACATCAGAACATATGTCTATAAGATAACTCTTGCATGCTCAATGAATACGTGTTATGTGTGGTTGGGACACCCGTCCATTAAAGATATTGATGAACGGTTGATTAATTGAATAAATAAGATGAATGTTAGTATTAACGGATAGTTGCTACTAAGTCGTTACCCGTTCCCTGGGAGTACGATATTAATAAATTAAAATCGTAGATACTTTCCAAGAAATAGCTACATGATAGGTACTCTGCCTTAGGTTTTGATTGATTAAGTGACAACAATTAATGCTAAAGTGGCAGTTAGTAAAGACTCGGTCTTTAATTACTCATAATCAACATAGGTAAATAAATCCTATATTTAGCATACCAATCGGAACTGCATCATATTTTTGGCGCCATTACCGGGGACATTCATAAAATTTTAGGATTTTTGATCAAAATTCTAGAAGATTATGATAGGTATCGGTAGTAATTTATACCTTAGTAAAACATTCACACTTATTTGAAATTAGTCAATCAATTTCCTAAACTATAGGGTTATTTTAAATAATTAATTTTAGAAATTATCTGAAATTAAGAAATTTAAGTTAATCAAATTTTAGAAAATTATTCTAAAACCATATTAAGGAAATTTAAATTTCTTTTTTTTAAAAAAAAGATTTTAAAAAAATATATAAAAAATAAAAAATAAAAAATATTTAAAGCGATTATTTTTCTTTCTCCTATTCACATTGTTTTCAATTTTGTTTATTTTCTTTTATCTTTATAACTCCTTTAATTCAGATTATAATTTCTTGCTCAGACTAGCAGACTTAGGAGCTAGTATCAATTTAATGTCATCTAGTTTATTTGATAAATTTGGTTTGCATGATTTGAAAACGACTAGAACGTGCATACAACTTGGTGATAGGACAGTCAAGATTCCGAGGGGGATACTTGAAGACCTCTTAGTAAAAGTTTGGAAAATTTGTCTTTCTTGTGGATTTTGTTGTCATGGATATGAATGGCGAAGGTGGTGTACCCTTGATTCTAGGCCGACCTTTTCTTGCTACCTCTAAGGCATTGATCGATGTCAGCGATGGTCAAATAAAACTAAGGGTAGAAAATGATTATATCATGTTTGATATAAATGAAACCCTTAAGTATCCCATGCATCTAGATGATATCTATTTTTGTGTTGATGCTATTGACCAGTTAATTGAAGTTAACATGACATATCTGTGCTCAAACTATCCAGTCTTGAAATAGGACTCTTTGGAATTTGAAAGAACTAATCTCAGTTTTTCCAGTGATGAAACTAGCTTTGACAACTTCGTTGAGATAGGTACTCATGAGCTGAAGAAGGAACAAACATCGTTTGAAGATCCACCAGACTTGAAGCTGAAAGAGCTGCCAAAACATTTATGTTATGAATTCCTAGACGACAACAAAAAACTTCCTGATGTGCACAAATCATATCACATTTTTAGCATGTTTTTAGACACAAATTAAGGCATAATTGGAGCCAAATCGATCTTAATTGATTGAAATTTACATCTTTTTACATAATTTGTGATTTTGGAAGTCTCAGGAGAAAATTACATGAAACCAACAAATTCGGGGCAAAATGCAAATTTTGGAAGTTTTGAGTTCGGGGAGGGCGTCCCGCAGCCAGAATGGCCACCCCGACCAAGTAAAAGGCTTGGGGTGGGCGTCCCTAAGGCAGGATGGGCATCCCAACCCGGTCAAAGAACTGAGATGGGCGTCTCGAGCAACATCACCTTGTCCCACATCAATTTTTCAATGTAAATCTCTTCCTTTTCACCCCTATAAATAACTCAGGGGTTGGAAGGTCAGAGATATTCCTCAACACTCAATACAAGTCATTTAGCAACTTCGAGTGTATCATTTTCTCTTATCTCTGAGTGTTTATCTCAATATTCAAGAATTTGATTAGATTAGCATTCAGTTTTCGGTATCATAGAATACCGAGATTTCATTAGGAGATCCTAAGAGAGAGAGATAGGGTGCGTGTTCTTAGTCATACTAGGGTAATTTGCTTAAGCCCACAATGTAAGATAAAGCAATTCCTACTAGGTCTAAGAAGCGTTCTCCGAAGGCTCTGCCGAGTAGAGTAGGATCGAGCAATCAGAGGCATATAGGAGTTGCAACGCCGGCTGGATTGCATAAAGTGGTGACACTTTATGGTATTGGGTTCCCTAGACGAGTTTCTATATGTTTATGATTGTTTTATCTGGATAAATATTTGATACTGAATTCATATATCATACGTGTTTTACAATTTGAGATGCTATCCATTTTCCTGGGAAGATCATAGAGCTAGAATTATCATTATGAATGTTGAACTTTCGTATCCTTTTAAATTAAACTAGGGTCATAGACAACTCCTAACCAAGGTCTGAATCATAACCGGTTTAGTTTAACAAAATGTAAAAGGTCTGCCAGATTAGGAAGAAATAACAAAACACATCATCATGTTTGTTAGAGTACCCTAATAAAACTGAGTTTGTATGCTAGGCCAATCCTAAGGTTAAGTGGCATGATACCGAAGTGACATAGGGGACTGTTCATGGATACTTAATCCGACAGATGAGAAGGATTATTCCATAGTAGTGGTGAATACACCAGGTAACTAAGATATGGTAAACAGATGGTAACATTTCATAATTGCCTTAGAGATCAAGATATATCTAAAATGTTCGAAAATAAGGTCAAACAAGTTGTAATAACTGAGCAAGGATACACCAGGTAACAAGTTGTAATAATTGCCTTTTAGATCAAGATATATCTAAAGTTGATACAGCAATAATTCAAGAACTGAGCAAGAATCACCTCTGAATCAAAAATTGTCCCTGATCTAAACTCAATCAACCCTTGTTAAACTCCCAGAATCTCTTCACCCTAAATCAGCAAGGAAATGGTAAAAAGAGAAAATCAAAGAGAAAGATAATTGAATTAACGCCACAAGTTTACTTACTTGATAAGTTGAATCAATCCTTAAGGTAAAACAAGCATGAATTTGATTTGTATTAAAGAAAATTATAAATTTCGTTCTTTTTTCTTTTCCCGTCCCTCAAAACAGCCCCCATCTTATTCTATTTATAGTCTAAAAGTAGAGAAGATGACCTAAATTCTGCATTGGACATGTTGGGTGATGCGATTCCGGTTGACGTACTAAATAGGTGTTATTTTACCCTATGTCGATTATGATTAATTAAGGACTGTGATTGACTAATTGTCACGTTTAGTCTTATGGTGTCACTTAATCAGCCAGAATCTAAGGCAGAGTACCTATCGTGTAGCTAGTCTATTGGAAAGTATCTACGATTTTACTAAGTTAATTATCGTACTCCCAGGGAAGTGGCAACGGCTTAGTAGTAACTAGCCTCTTATCCTAACTTTTATCTTATGATCCAGTTATGCAATCTTCATCAAATACTTTGATGAGAGGGTGATCCATTCTCCACTAGGTTCAAGTCTAATTAATCCTAGAAGTGTTTTAAAGATAAGTTCTAATTCTATGTTATACTGTTCCTATATGTTGATTGACCTATATTCGAGTGTTTTAGATATATCTTAGCCTGGAATGCAACTATGTTCTGTGTCTAAAGCTGTACCACATCTGAGTCTCTATGCTACCGCCCCCTATCATTAAGGTAAACGGCCCTACTCACGGTACGAACAAAGACAGTTATGAAAGCCCTATGTCACTTTCGGGGATCACTCTGAAGGCTCGTAATCGCTGGCATAACGCTCTACTCAGCCTACCTAGACTACTCTAACAAGCCAGGTGTTCAGCATGTTATTTTATCTAGTATGGCAGACACCAATACTAATTGATGCCTGTTAAACTAAACAGGTTATGAATAGACCGTGGTTAGGAATTGTCTATAACCCTATTTTAGTTTAAAAGAAACTACATTAGACATGCAGACATAATGATTATTTAGCAGGTGGCTATTTCCGGAAAAACATAATAACTTCAACATACAAAACAACTATTCATAAAATCATAATCTGATATTCATAATTGATGTTTAGGACAAAGCAATAAAACATATAAGAGAGTGGTATGGGGACTGATGCCATAAAGAAATCACCCTTTACTTAGTCTCGCCTACAGAGCGTACTGCTGTATATGTCGTATTGCTCGCCCTGACTCTGCTCACCAGAACCTTCGGAGGACGCTTCCTCAGCCTAGTAACTGGGCTTTACCTTAATACCCAGCTTAAGCCCAGCCTTGTAGACTGACTCTTCAAACGCCGAGAGCTCTCTTAGGGTCTCCTAACGAAACCCCGGGTATTCTATGAATACCGGAAACGAACCTATCTATAGAAACCTAAGATCTGAGACTATTTCTCAGAAACTAAAACAAAACACTAATAAGAAAGAAAACTGAGATCCGAGTCTCTGAGTGAGTTGTGTACTGGAAAACTGTACACTGGAAACCACTTAATGACTCAGATCGAGTGGAGAGGGATGATTTCAACTGCTGGAGGCCTGTGGTATTTATAGCAGCTTCCCGGAGTGAAAATCTCTGAAAACTTCGATGTGGGACAGCTTCTGGCGGCTCGGGACGCCCGTCCTGATTCGTTGACCAGGTTCGGGATGCCCGTCCCGGTTCAGGACGCCCGTCCTGGCGGTTTGACTGGGTCGGGATGCTCGTCCCGGGTTCGGGACGCCCGTCCCGGACCTTTGACCGGGTCAACATTTCCAAAAATTGCGTTTTTGCCCCAGAATTTGCTGTTTTCGTCTACTTTTCACTTGACACTTCCAAAATCATAAAAACTGTGAAATCAAGTAAATAGTAAATGATTAATGTCAATTTACTCTCGATTTCACATTAAAACATACATAAAAACATGCTAAAAATGTGATACGATTTTCGCGTATCATTGGGCTGAGTCTTTTAGTAAAGCACACAAAAAATAGAATTTAAACATGTTCTCAAACAAGGCCCTTCCTTTTAATATGTTGGGCTTAAAACAGACAGCCCAAAATAAGGCTTTAACTTATTGAATTATGCCCATTTATTATCCTTCAAGACTTGAGTACTCTAATGTGCATAAGTATCTTGGCATCTCCTTAAACTCTTCTCCAAGCTTGACCAATGTGATTCCTTGAAGTTCTTGAGAAATCAAAGATTAAACATAATTCTGAAATTGTGCTTTAAAGCTTGTTGGAGTGTGACCTTGTAATTGGACCCAATGGCATCTTCAAGTCTCCATCTCCATAGCTGCCTTGGTGAGTTGCATCAAAAGTATTGATGAATCAATTGACTAATTAGATAAATAAGAATGAATGTTAAGATTAAGGGATAGTTACTACTAAGCCGTTACCAGTTCCCTGGAAGTACGATATTAATAAATTTAAAATCGTAGATACTTTCCAAGAACTAGTTACACAATAAGTACCCTGCCTTAGGTTCTGATTGATTAAGTGACAACAATTAATGCTAAAGTGACAGTTAGTAAGATTCAGTCCTTAATTACTCATAATCAACGTAGGTAAATAAATCCTAACTTTTAGCATACCAATCGGAACTGCATCAGATTTTTTGCGCCGTTACCGGGGAACATTCATAAAATTTTAGGATTCCTTATCAAAATTCTAGAATATTATGATAGGTAACGATAGTACTCTATGCCTTAATAGACAATCATTCTTATTTGAATTAGTCAATCAATTTCTTGAACTATAGGGTTATCTTGAATAATTAATTTTAGAAATTATCTGAAATTAAGAAATTTAGGTTAATCAGATTTTAAAAAATTATTCTAAAATCATACTAAGGAAATTAAATTCGAAAAAAAATATTTTCTTCTGAGTTGTCAAATTTTGGCTTAGATTTTAATTTGGAAGAAATGTCATTTCATGTTAGAATTTTCTTAAGGTCATGCTGGCTTTATTAGACAAATAATGAAATAATTTTTCTTTAATAGCCAGGTCTCTGAAAATTCTATTGAGAAAGGATGTTCCTTTTGTTTTTGATGATAAATGCCTAACATCTTTTGACAAACTAAAGGAATTGTTCATTACTGCACCCATTATGACATTACTGGAGTTTTCTTTGGAATTGATATGTGATGTTAGTAATTATGTAGTAAGAAGTTTTTTAGGAAAAAAGCATGATTAGAAATTTTATGTTATATACTATGCAAGTAAAACCTTTACTGATGCCCAGTAGAACCATACCACTACTTAAAAGGGATTACTAGTTGTTGTATATGTTGTTGATAAATTCATATCATACCTAGTTTCATCTAAAACAATAGTATACACTGATCACTCTGAGATATCTGTTCAATAAAACTTATGCTGAACATAGATTGATTAGTTGAGTTTTATTGTTACAAGAATTTGATAAAGGATAAGAAAAGGAGCTGGAAATCTAGAAAGCAAACCATTGGTCTAGATTAAAAACCCTGAGTTAGAGGCTATTGGTAAGACAGTAATATCTGATAAATTTTTGGATGAGAATTTATTTTCATTGTTTGCTATGTATAATAATTCTCTTCCGTGATTTATCGATATTACAAATCAGCTAGTCGGTGAAATATTCCCGAGTGATATGACTTATCAGCAAAAGAAGAGATTCTTTGTTGATTTGAAACATTACTACTGGGAAGATCCCTTTTCTTTTTCGAATTATTGCAGAGTAATTGATCAGAAGATGTGTCTTAGAAGACGAAGGCCATAAAATTTTGGAGCATTGTCATCAAAGATCTACGAGAGGCTATTTGACTGCTAGCAACACTGTCTAGAAAGTATTGGAAGTAGGATATTATTGGCCCACTATTCAAAGATTCTGTATCCTTGATACAATCCTGCTATGCTTGCCAATTAACAAATTCCTTAATATATTGTTTTCCAGCGTCAGATGTCCCAATGTCTTGATAAGCGATAGAGGGTTATGAATTAACAGCTAGTAAACGCAGTTAACGCTTCTGCTGATGAGCAATTGGAGGTATTAATGGCTAATGATAACAATCAAATTAATTCCTTTCAACAAGGAAGAAACATTAAGCCTATGTATCAAATCTGTGAAGTCCACCAAGTACCTCACTTTAGCAGGGATTGCTATGGGAATGGAATACTGACCATTCCAAAAGAGGTAGGAGCAGGTTGCTTCAGTCAATGCCGCTCCAATGGGAAACACATACAATCCCTACTGGAGAAATCATCCAAGATTTAGTTGGAGGAATAATTCTGGAGCTGAAAACTTCCAGAAGATACCACCACATCAATGTCCATATCCGCAGAATCAACAGATGAGATACTGTTATTGGTCAGGCCCATTTACTGTTACATAAGTGTCACCATATGGAGCCAGTGTTATAATAGATCAAGATGGCACTACTCAAAAGGTAATCGAGCAACAATTAAAGCCACACCAGTGCAAGCAAGTGACCTACTCAGATGTGGTACACAAGTAGAATCAGTACATAATTGCAATCTAGACCAATATATATCTAAAATACTCGAAGATAGGTCAATCAACATGTAGGAACAATATAACATATATCAGAACAATGTATGTAAAATACTCTTGCATGCTTAAGTAAACTTGAATCTTGTGTAGAATGGATCACCATCTCATCAAGGATATTGATGAATGATTGCATAACTGGATAATAAAATGAGAGTTAGGGTAAAAGGATAGTTGCTACTAAGCCGTTACCACTTCCCTGGGAGTACGATAATTTCTTAAATTAAAATCGTAGGTACTTTCCAACAGACTAGCTACACGATAGGTACTCTGCCTTAGGTTCTGATTGATTAGGTGACAACATAGATGCTAAATGTGACAATTAGTAATTCTAAGTCCTTACTTATTCATAATCTTTATAGGGTAAATAAAACCTATTTTTAGCATATCGATCGGAACGCGTCAGATTTTTAGTGTCATTGTCGGAGATATATCATAACAAATTTAGGATTCCTGATCAAAATTCTAAAGACTTATGATAGGTAGTGGTAGTAATCTATACCTTAGACATAAGACTCACTTTAGTTAAACAATCAGTTTCCTGAAATATAGGGTTATCATAACTAATTAATTTTAGAAATTATCTAAAATTAAGAAATTTAAGGATACTCAAATTTTAGAAAATTAATCTAAAACCTTATTAAGGAAATTTAATTGCTTTCGGAAAAAAAACCCGACAAATTTTTTTTTTTTTATTGTTTTTAATTTTCTTCATATTTTGTGTTACTCTTTTGTTTGTTTTATTTTATTTTTATTCGTTATTTGTCTTATTCTTATTCTAACCAGACTTTACACTCATTATTGAAGAGAACAAGAGCAGCTACAAACCAAACAAAGAAATTAGAAAATTCAGATGCTCAAGATCGAAAGAAGAAGAAACCAGAAGGACCATCTAGGCCTGAACCAGAAGTACCACGGGAGAACAATCCTCCACAACCTATAAACATAGACTCAAGCCTAGACACTAGTGATTTAGTGAGAAGATTCTTGAATACCAGTGAACCCAGTCCTACGGAGGAGGAGGACCCTTCTGAAGAGACCTTTCCTCCAAGAGAAGACCCTCAGAAATCTCCAGTTCACACTCCTGCCCAAAGAGTTCCCGAAAATCCACAACCCTTTGACAAAACCCAAAACTCACCAACATCTCCTGAGTATACCCCAACACCTAACGAGCACACACCTTCATCCAGAGGAAGTACTAATGGTTTTCAATCAGTTTTGTCCATGCAGATATATACTCTGACTCACAGGATATACCAGATGGATCAAACGATCGCAAGCAGATTCTGTCACTCAGAACATATCATTCTAAATATCACAGCCAACATGGACCAACTCAGGGCCACAGTATGTCTCCAAGAAAGCCAAGGTGCACAGATACCTCCAGAATTCGAATTTGAATTTTCTTTCCCACCAAATTCTCGAACTTTCTCAAATTCCTTCAAACAAATGGCTCCAAAACGTGCACGTATTACTTCTTCCATGACTGTCACATCTGTGGTACACACTTTCATGCTTTTTCCTTCCATTCCGGCGTATCAGGAGAGGTGCCACGGGCACATTGGACGCAGCATACTGGTTGGCAGAACGCTCAACTGGGTAGCAGTTCAGACACTAGGAGTCGAGCGAGAGATCTAGCGCAAACTAGATGTACTACCCTACAATCGAGTTTTTATCGTCACCGAGCCGACCTACCTTGAGCTGGTATGTGAGTTCTACGCTTCCTTCACATTCCAGCAAGAGCATATCACATTCAGACTGAGAGGAATGGACCAGTCGATGAGCATGACCGAGTTCGGCATCGCTTTGGGTATCTGGCGGAGAGAGGAGCTAGACACACCTACATACACTACGGTTGTACGAGACTTTACCTCTGCGAATATCTCCACCGCCTAGGCCTAGATCTGTAAGACTGGCGCCCCCTACCAACATGGCTTCACGAAAGCCACATGTATTCATCCGGTCCTTCGCTATTTACATACTATCATAGCACATTCTCTGGCAGGGCGTCGTACTACCCCCGGGAATGTCACCCAGATGGAGATATTCCTCTTGGCCAACATGCACAGGGGTACTACTGTGGAGATGGCCTGGCTTATTACTATCATCATGCGGGGTTTTGCTACAGACACTCGAAAGAAGTGTCTGGGGCTCGGGCCATTCATCACCCGGATAGCCCATTACCTAGAGCTGGACATCGATGGCTCAAAGTTGACCCAGATTGCTCCGACCACCATTCCTACGGACTTGACTATTCTACGGAACATGGGAATGGTCGTACGGGATGTAGCTGGGCGATACTCCATCCACACGGAGCAGCAAGGAGAGTCATCGGTACTAGGACCGGCGGCAGAACAGGTTGTACTATCCCAGACGTTCGTATCACGCACTGCCTTCGAGCGACATATATCGCAGGGGTTGGCAGAACTCACTGCCCGCCATAGCCGGGATATGGTGAACATTGAGAGACGGATGACGATGATGGAAGACAGAATTAGCATGACCAGTAGTAGGGTCAAGGAGGTTTATCAGCAGACCTCCCGGTTGGCTGAAGACCCCAAGGTCTACTTCTGGCCACTTGATGACGATGATCCCGATTCTTAGTTTCTCTTTTTTTTCCTTTTCTTCATTTTTTGCTTTATGTGTGAGTATGTGCTAAGTCTGGGCTGTATGAAATATGAATCTTTGTATGTAATACGTTGATTTGTATGACATAACAACATTATTTCTTTTATTTGATTTGTTATTTCTATTACCCTTCGTGTTTTGTTTTATTTTCTTTCTCTTCCCCTTAGTTACTCAAATAAGTGTGGGGTAAGAGTTTTATATGTTATGTTTTCCAATTTTTATTTTTCAAATAAGTGTGGGGTGATAGGATATGCATGAAAACTGAGGACAGTGTAGACCTTAAGTGTGGGGTAGCAGTGCACTATAGTAGTAAATTTTGCATGTTTTCACATATTTCTCACTAAAATTGCACCCTTCCAAACAAAATTCAAAAATTTTCACTCTTTCAGACTTCAAAATGCAGTTCTGATTGGTATAAGAAATGCTTACGTCTATGATACATGTGAGTAGAACATTATGATCAGTAGGAAACAAGTTGATAACTTTACTGAAATTCCTCGATTAGAAATAGGGAATTCTTGATAATTGAGCACAAACTAGTTTGGATTAGAGACATCAACCAAATATCTTTTCGAGACTTAACTAAATAATATTAGACAGGTTGAGGATGTATTAGTGATTTAAATAACTAGATGATGCTCTGAGTTGGAAGTGAAAAAGTTAAATAAATAGGGTAGTTTGCAAGCATCCTTTGCTACTCGAGCACCACTCCTTAAGGGAACTTAAAGCCTGATTCCCTAAGGTCGTGTAGATTTGGGAGTCATCGGAGTGGGACTCTCTACATGGGTAGTTAAAGTTGATGTGTGAAAGCGAACACAAAAACAACCTGAACAATCAATCTAAAAATACATCACCCAGTGTGTTCTTTTATTGAAATTTATAATTGAAAAATCTTGACACCAAAGCTCAGAACTCAAAAGGTCGTTTGTTGCTGTTATGTCCAGCGACTGGTCGAAGTATTATCTGGTAAGAGTTAAGAGAAGACTATAATGTGATGATAATCTAGTCTGGACTAATACACACACTACACATCAAGAAGACCTCGTGACTAAGAGTAGAATTCAGTCTAGTTATTAAATTGTTCGACCTGCATGACCGTGATAATCTACTAAGACATTTGAGACCTTGTCATAGCAACTTAACCAGTCAGGCCTGTTTTGTGAATCTTTTGACTTAGTGATCAATTTTGGCATAAAAACATTGCTAGGAATTTTAAGTGACTGCACCTATGATTTAAATTCAATAATTTCATGTAGACTTTGCTTGAGGACAAGCAAAAAGCTAAGTGTCGGGTTATATGATGTGCATAAATCATATCACTTTTTAGCATGTTTTTAGGCATAATTTAGGGCAAAATTGGAGTTAAATCATTCTTAATTGACTGTTATTAACACAATTTCATAGTTTTTGTGATTTTGGGAGTTTCAGGTGAAATATGCAAGAAAATGGCAAATTTCGGGGAAAAATGTGATTTTCGAAAGTTCGAAAGTCAGGACGGGCATCCCAAGGTCAGGACGGGCGTCCCGACCCGGTCAAAGACCAAGGACGGGCGTCAAGGACTCGGGACGGGCATCCTGACCCAGTCAAAGCACCGAGACAAGCGTCCTGACCCGGTCAATAGATCGGGACGGGTGTCCTGAACCCCTGTACAAGCTCCCACATCATTTTTTGCATAAACAATCACTCAGCTTCCTTGCTATAAATACCCCAGGCCTTCCTCAGTTGAAATCATCCCTCTCCACTTGATTTGAATCATTCAGTGGCTTCCAGTACACAATTTTCCACTATATACAAGTCATTAAGTGATCTCAGGTGTTTTTGTTCAAGTAGATTTCAGTATACGAGAGTTTCTCGTGTTCTTCGTTTCTGAGAGTCTGTCTCAGATCTCAAAATACAACTAGATAGGGTTCATTTTTAATATTCATAGAATACCCGGGATTTCATTAGGAGATCCTAAGCGAGCACTAGGAGTTCGAAGAGTTAGTCAACAAGGCTTTGCTTAAGCCCGAGACGTAAGGTAAAGCAATAGCTGCTAGGTTGAGGAAGCATCCTCCGAAGGTTCTGTCGAGCAGAGTCGAGTCAAGCAGTCCAGGATATACAAGTAGTTGCTCTATCAGCGGACCTAATAAAGGGTGAATACTTTATGGTGGTTGTCCCATTGTCCCTCTCTTTATATTTTTGTACTGTGTTTGTCCAAAGACCCATTTGATTATTAAATTATGATATTATGAATATGTGTTTTGAATGCTGAAGCTATTTACATTTTTTCGGAAAGGTCACCAGCTTAATTATCATTATGACTGTATGTTTACTTGCTCTTTTAAATTAGATGAACGGTTATAGACAATTCCCAACCACGGTCTAATCATAACCTGTCTAGTTTAACAGACCTTAATTTAGTGCTTCGTGTGAGGACAGAAGCATTAAGGTCTGCCATATTAGATGAAATAACCTATAGATCACCATGTTTGTTAAAGTAGTCTAAGTAGGCTGAGTTCGTGTGTTTATGCCGGCGTTAGGGCGAGCGACATGATCTCCTGAGTGACACGGGACTTTCATGGATGCCTTTAGCTCGAATCGTGATTAGGGCCGTCAATGGCGATGTAGCGGTTTATCAGATAACTCAGATGTGGTACACAAGTAGAATCAGTACATAATTGCAATCTAGACCAAGATATATCTAAAATACTCGAAGATAGGTCAATCAACATGTAGGAACAATATAACATATATAAGAACAATGTTTGTAAAATACTCTTGCATGCTTAAGTGAACTTGAATCTTGTGTAGAATGGATCACCCTCTCATCAAGGATATTGATGAATGATTACATAATTGGATAATAAAATGAGAGTTAGGGTAAAAGGATAGTTGCTACTAAGCCGTTACCACTTCCCTGGGAGTACAATAATTTCTTAAATTAAAATCATAAGTACTTTTCCAACAGACTAGCTACACGATAGGTACTCTGCCTTAGGTTCTGATTGATTAGGTGACAACATAGATGCTAAATGTGATAATTAGTAATTCTAGGTCCTTAATTATTCAAAATCGATATATGGTAAATAAAACCTATTTTTAGCATATTGATCGGAACGCATCACGTACTCCTAGGGAATTAGTAACGGCTTAGTATTAACTATCCCTTAATCCTAACATTCATCTTATTTATTCAAGTAATCAATCGTTCATCAATATCTTTGATGAGTTGGTGATCCCAACCACACATAACACAGTCATTGAGCATTCAAGAAGTATCATATAAACATATGTTCTGATGTATGTTTTATTGTTTCTACATGTTGATCGACCTATCTTCGAATATTTTTGATATATCTTGGTCTGGAATGCAATTATGCATTGTATCTTACCTGTGTACCACATCTGAGTTTCCTGATGTTGATAACTCTATGATAGTAGAGTTATTTGCACATATTTTGCCTCACTTCTAGCATGAATTGTAGAAGTTGTCCCTTAATTTTGAATGAAATGCTCTACATTTTACATTTTCCCTTTTTACATTCAATTTTACCGATTTAGTCCATTTGATAAGAATTCCACTGTTTATTTAAATTAAATTCTGATTTTCTTTGATTTGTAATTGCATCACTTTAAAAGTGGGATTTTTAATGAACCAATTGACCAAGGGTAAAATGGGAAGTTGGCTGGTTAAAAATATGGTCAACCGATTGAGGAAATTGTACCGAGGAAGATGGGAATTTATGTTCTATATATATATATATATATTGTTATGTATATATATATATATATATATATATATGTGTGTGTGTGTGTGTGTGTGTGTGTCTATATATATATATATATGTGTGTGTGTGTGTGTGTGTGTGTGTCTATATATATATATGTGTATATATGTATATATATATATATATTTATATATATGTATATATATACATTTACGTACATACATAACAGTTGAAAATTCCAGTCTGTTGAGGCAGAAGGTTTGCGGGTTTTCAGGAGGAAAAGAAGACAAATATGAGCAGCAGTTTGTTATATATATATATATATATACACACACACATATATACCCAAGAATCATCCCAGCTGGCAGCATAAATCATCAAGGAAACCGACAGCTGTACAACTTTTGGGACAGAAGCAATGTAAGTATTGTTTGAAGCAAGGGACAGTTGTCCACTACACACTGGTAAACAAATGAATTTTTGGAGCATCAAAGACATGATTTAAATAGAGGAGAAAGCAAAAGCGACGGGGTTAGACAGAAAATAGACAGAAAATAGGGAGAAAATGGAGATACTATAGAGATAGAGTGATATAATAGCAGTAGATTTTTTTCCTTTGTATCTAGTGTCGGGTATGCTTAGAATAGCAGTAGTGGGTAGCTTGTTTTAGAGTGTCTTTTAGCTTAGATAGAGTGGAAAAGAACCTGAGAAGGCTGGGGCGACTTTGCTGGAATTTTGCAAGCTGTGCATAACCGAGGGCAGCAACACCACACAGAGGAAATGAAGGGCAGCAGTACGTTGATTAAATTTGATTTGGGCAGTAGGGTGATCTCCGACCCAGAGTAACCCTCTTTCCATTTATTCAATTTGCTATTGTTTTATGATTAAGTATTCTTTGTAACATGAGAATATTTACATGAATTCAAGGATTAATTAAATACTGTTTTGGGATTGATATGTTCATTGTTCTGGGATTGATTTATTCACTATGAACTTAGGGAATGTTTTTCCTATTACGTTGATCCTTGTATTTCATGATTCATTTCAGTAAAATATCTATTCATAACCTGAAGGTGATGTAGTCTAGTAAATCATAAACATGTGGAAAAACATAATGTGGCATGTGATGATAAGAATGCATAAGGTTTGTGTATTGTTTTCCTTATTGATGCTTGTTTAGGGCATGCTTAGTTTATTCATTCAATTACTTAAACGGATTAGGAATAACTTGCGGTTACAACTGTCCAAGTTATGTATCGAACTAGTATCTGGCTTTCTAACCGGAAGGGGTCTAGTTGACAAGATAATTGCATGGCACTTGTTTGAGGCGCATGACCGTGCTGTCAATATTGCAGGGGACACGACCAATTTCACTGCCTGGTGTTGTTCTAGGTTCATGGTACTTCATACTCCATGAGACGATGTTATCAGGAGTTTAGACTAATAGGCTAAGTAGTCTGGGTAGAACCAGACTGCTGTAGTGTTAATTTGGAAACCGAAGAGCATGCTTAGCATTCTTGGATTCACTACTGGTTTATATTTGCATCTTTGGCTTGATTTTTACAGTACTATATTACCTGTTGTATTCTTATGGTGATTTTCCAGTAGGCTGTCCTGTAGTAGTAGTTAGTTAGTATTGCTGTGGCATTGGTGATGCTGCAGCATTTTCGTTGCTGCAGCAGTATCATAGCAGTAGCTTAATCTCCAAATCTCCAGTCATTATTCATCATTCTTTATTCTTTTAACCAGATGTAAATCATGTTTGCATGTATAATTGGCATACTAAATCTCTGTGGGATCGATAATCTTGTACTTAGGTACATATATTACTTGTGGACCGGTGTATACTTGCACTTGTTAAGATTGCATTGATTTATTCTATTTTCTTATCTTCTCAATTTGTGACACACGCACACAACGCAACAAGTTTTTGGCGCAGTTGCCGGGGATTTTGGAGTCAATTGTTTGTAAATATTATTTGCATTTGGTTACTTTTGTTATTTTATGTTATACTCATTCTTGAACTTATGAGATTATTGAAATGATGTATGAGGGACGAATAATTGTGCATGTGCTGAACTGTTTTTTGTGAATTATTGATCGGAATTATTTGTTAAATTTCAGCTTGTGTATCATTCATTCCTTAATGTGTGCTGTTTTGCATGAGTAAAATGCGCAAGGGCTCTCAAGCTACAGTGCTGCCACTTGATCCAGAGATTGAGAGAATGACCAAAGCGTTGAGGAAAAGGAAATAAACCAAGGACAAGGTAGACATGGCTGAGCAACGTGTTGTAGAAAATGAACCTGTCTATAATCTTGTGGTGTTGGTAGACGATAGGGACCATGCTATCCGACAATATGCGGTCCCTATGTTTAATGAATTGAATCTAAGCATTGTAAGACCAGAGATTACTGCAGCCCAGTTCGAGCTGAAACCAGTGATGTTTCAAATGTTGCAAATGGTAGGGCAATTTGGTGGATTACCTGCTGAAGATCCACACTTGCACCTACGACTATTCATGGAAGTAAGTGACTGTTTTAAGCTACCAGGGATAGCAGATGAAGTGTTGAGGCTGAAATTGTTCCCGTACTCCCTAAGAGACAAGGCGAGAGCATGGCTAAACTCTCTACCCTCGGGTAGTGTAACATCATGGCAGCAACTTACTGAAAATGTTTTGATGAAATATTTTCCTCCAACTAAAAATGCTAGGTTAAGAAATGAAATCACTTCTTTTCATCAGTTAGACGATGAATCGTTGTATGAGGCATGGGAAATTTTCAAAGAGTTGTTAAGAAGATGTCCACAACATGGAATCCCACATTGTATTCAAATGGAGACATTTTATAACGGGTTAAATGCACACACACGCATGATAGTTGATGCTTCAGCAAATGGAGCACTTTTGGCAAAGACATATAACGAAGCCTATGAACTAGTTGAAAGAATTGCCAACAACATCTATCAGTGGCCTACAACAAATCTACCTAGTGGAAGAAGGGTGGCTGGAGTATTGGAGTTGGATCCACTCACGTCACTCTCAGCCCAAGTTTCAACAATGTCCAACATGCTCAAAACACTAAGTATGCAACAACATGGCGGGCAGGTGGCAGAACCATCAAACCAGCCCAATGTAAGCCAGGTACAGGACGTGTGCTGTGTTTATTGTGGAGAAGGGCACCAATTTGAGGATTGTGTTCACAATCCCGCATCAATCTGTTACATGGGGAATCAAAACAGGGGCAACGGTCTACAGTCAAATACTTACAACCCTACTTGGAGGTAGCATCCAAATTTTTCATGGAGAGATCAAGGAATGTGATGCGTTCCAACTGATATACTAAAATAGGTGTTATTTTACCATATGTTGATTATGAGTAATTAAGGACTTAGATTGACTAATTGTCACATTTAGTCTCTATGCTGTCACTTAATCAATCAGAACCTAAGGCAAAGTACCTATCGTGTAGCTAGTCTGTTGGAAAGTATCTACGATTTTAAATAAATTAATTATCGTACTCCCAGGGAAGTGGTAACGGCTTAGTAGTAACTATCCTCTTACCTTAACTCTTATCTTATGATCCAGTTATGCAATCATTCATCAAAATCTTTGATGAGAGGGTGATTCATTCTCCACTAGGTTTAAGTCTATCTAAGCCTAAGAAGTGTTTTATAGATAATGTTCTGATTCTATGTTGTACTGTTCCTACATGTTGATTGACCTATCTTTGAGTATTTTAGATATATCTTGGTCTAGATTGCAATTATGTAATGAGTCTAAAGGTGTACCACATCTGAGTTACCTGATAAACCGCCCCATCGCCATTGATGGCCCTACTCACGGTTCGATCTAAAGGCATCCATGAAAGTCCTATGTCACTTAGGAGATCATGTCGCTCCCCCTAACGCCGGCATAAACACACAAACTCAACCTACTTAGACTACTCTAACAAACATGGTGATCTATAGGTTATTTCATCTAATATGACAGACATTAATGCTTTCCGATGGGAAAGTCCTAAATTAATGCATGTTAAACTAAACAAGTTATGATTAGACCGTGGTTAGGAGTTGTCTATAACCATTCATATAGTTTAAAAAGAAACTACAATAGACATGCAGTCATAATGATAGTTAAGCTGGTGACCATTTCCGGAAAAACATAAAGTACTTCAACATGCATAACACATATTCATATAATCATAATTCAACATTCATAATACATATTTGGACGAACACAGTACAAACATATAAAGAGAGGGACAAGGGGACCGATGCCATAAAGTATTCCCCCTTTATGTAGTCCGCTGATGGAGCAACTGCTTGTATATGTTGGACTGCTCGACCTGACTCTGCTCGACAGAACCTTCGGAGGATGCTTCCTCAGCCTAGTAGTTGTACTTTACCTTAATACCTAGCTTAAGCACAACCCTGTTGACTAACTCTTCGAACGCCTAGTGCCCTCTTAGGATCTCCTAACGAAATCCCGGGTATTCTATGAATACAAAAAACGAACCTATCTAGTCGTATTCTAAGATCTGAGACAGACTCTCAGAAATGAATAACACGAGACACTCTCTATAACTATAAATAAACCTAAACTAAAAACCTGAGAACACTAAGTGACTTGTATACTATGGAAAACTGTATACTTGAAGTCACTAAATGACTCAGATCGAGTGGAGAGGAATGAATTCAACTGAGGAAGGCCTGGGGTATTTATAGTAGGGAAACTGGGTGAATTTCTCTTCAAAAATTGATGTGGGATTCTGAACTGGGGCTCGGGACGCCTGTCCTGGATCTAGGATGCCCATCCCGGCCTGTTGACCAGGTCAGGACACCCGTCCTGGGTTCTGGACGCCCATTCCGACTTTCGAACTTCTGAAAATCACATTTTGCCCCGAAATTTGCCATTTTCTTGTAATTTTCACCTGACACTTCCAAAATCACAAAAACTGTGAAATTGAGTTAATAACAATCAATTAAGAGCGATTAAACATCAATTTCACCCTAAATTGTGCCTAAAAACATGCTAAAAAGTGATATGATTTATGCATATCAGGTTGCACCCCAATTAAGGTATGAACCCAAGACCACTGCTCCAACAGCAACAACAGTACCCCCAGTAGCAGTAGCAGTACCCTCAGTAGCAGCAACAACAACTCCAACAACAACAAAGACCTCTACAACAACCACCACCTTCAAACGCTTTAGAAAACATGATGAGAGACTTCATGGCAAGGACGGAAACAACCATATAGGGATTGTCCTCTACTGTGTGGAACTTGGAAAGCCAATTGGGGTAGTTAGGTCAGGAGATGAGGAGCAAACCACAAGGATCACTTCCAAGCGATGCGGAGAATCCAAGAAGAGAAGGAAAGGAACATTGCAAGGCGGTCACACTACGAAGTGGCAGATTACTGGACGAGCAAAAAATGAAGTCTGGAGCAGCTGAGAAGACCAGTGAGCCCAACCAGAATGCAGAAATTCCAGTAGCTGAACCAGAACTAGTGGAGCCAAATGCTGCAGCATCGCAAATGCTGCAGCAGAGCACCATTCTAGAACCGGTCGATGTCGCAGCAATGCAATATTCCAGAGAGCAAACCAGTACAGCAACGAATGCCTTTTCCACAGAGGTTTTCCAAAAAGAAACAGGATGAGCAATTCAAGAAGTTCTTGGACATTTTGAAACAACTGCACATTAACATTCCATTGGTAGAAGCAATAGAACAAATGCCCAACTATGCCAAGTTCATGAAGGATATCCTTACAAAGAAGAGAAAGTTGGGAGAATATGAAATTGTTTCATTAACCAAAGAATGTAGTTTCTTTTTGCAGGACAAGTTGCCCCCTAAAATGAAAGATCCGGGGAGCTTTAATATGCCTTGTTCTATTGGAGACTCATATTGTGGTATGACCTTATGTGATCTTGGTGCTAGCATTGATAACTCTAGAATAATAGAGTTATTCACATATAATTTATCACATTTTATTCGGGAATTAATTGACTTTATTTGGAAAATGGAATAAAAATGTGTTGATTTGATATTTTCCCTCTTTTTACCTAAAAATGTGGATTTATGGTTAAAAGTCAATTTAATTGAATAAATTTCTCAACATGTGGATAAGTTGTATTATTTGTTATTTGAGAATTTATTTGAATTGACTTATTGTGACAAGGGTAAAAAGGGAATGTGGATGGTTGACATTGTTGGATAAAAGTGACCGAGAGGAAAGTGAAGAATGTGTGGAAAATTTGCATCTCTACATATATATCTATACGTATCTATATGTATTATTATATATATATATATATATATATTACACACCCACACACCATTTGTCATTTAAAAATCCAGCTGGGCATATTTAAAGATGTACACTTTCGGTCCTATGTATTCATTTCTTTGGTCCCATCCATTATACACATATATATACATACATATATATATATAAGGTACACATGTTGAAATCTTTGTTATATGTATATATATATATATATTTGTGGGAGTACAAGTTGGCAAGGTGGACATAATGATAGAAGATAGTTGTTGTCCAACAATATATATATATATACATATATATACATACATATGATGAGATTCCTCTCAATTTTCTGCCAGATTTTCAGGACACAAGGTGCACGGGCAGCTGCATTATACAAAAGAAAGAAGAAGCATATTCCCTAGTGGGTATACATATATATATATATGTATATACATACACATGATGACAACTCAAAATTGCTAGCTGGTTTTGTGAGAGTAGGTGGAGAAAAGGGGCAGCATTCGGTGGAATATGAAAAGAAAATTCCAGAAGGCAGCTGCAAAATTAATATTTTATTTGCTGGAATTTTTTGAAAGAAATATAACAGAATTATGGACAGTGGGCACGGCATAGGGAGAGTAGTTCAGTTTGGCTTTTGGCCATTTGAGAATAGGATAGGTTTTCTTCTTAGTTTTTTAGACTAACTTTTGAGAGGGAAGAACCTAAGAGTGAGCAGGGTGACTTGCTGCAACATTCATCAGCTGAGCAGTAGAAAGGCAGCAGCATCAAGCAGAGGAAACGAAGGGCAACAGATTGATTAAACTGATTTGGGCAGTGGGTGATCTTCCGGCCAGAAGTAATCCTCTCTTCATTTCCTCAATTTGCTACTTTTTTTTGTAACTAAATGTTCTTTGTATTTTGAGAATGTTTACATGGATTCAAGGATTGATTAAATATGTTTTAGGAGTCATATGTTTTCCATCTTAGGCTTGACTCCGTTCATTGGTTTCACTTTGGATCTCGGGACTATGCTTCCTATTACTTTAATCCTTGTATTTCATGATTCTTGGTTCAAGGAATGATTAAATATGTTTTGGGAGTGATATGCTTTCCGTCTTAAGGTTGATTCCGTTGATTGGTGTCACTATGGACCTAGGGGCTGTTTTTCCCATTACGTTATTCTTTGTTTTCCATGATTCGTTTCAGCATAATATATATCTTTAACCTGACGATGTTGTGGTGTAGTTAAGTATGAGCATGTTGAATATACTGTTTTGACTATGATGATAAGTATGCTGCAGCATTGCTTTCTGTTTTTATGTTTAATGCTTGTATGGGGTAATGCTTGGTTTATTCATGTAATTACATTAGAATTATGTGGCGTTAGATTGAGCACTGCGTGAACAGCGGTAACTCATATAGTAGTGGAGTGATAACTGCGTGAACAGCGGTACATCCACTGACTAGCGTTGCGCTAGGTCCAAGGTATGTTATCGGGGATCTAGACTAGTAGATCAAGTAGTCTGGGTGAAACCAGACATGCTGTAGCATTGATATGGAACTGAAAGCATGCTTTGTATACTTAGAATCATCTTTGGCTTGTACTTACATTTTTGGCGTAAATGCTGCAGCATTGTATTACCTGCAGTACTCTTGTGGTAATTTCCAGTAGGCTGACTTTTAACTGTTAACTGTAGTTAGGAGTAGGAATGCCGTAGCATTAGACCACTCTCCATTCATGATTTATCATTCTTTATTCTTTTATTCTTTTAACCATTTGTACAATCGTATTTGCATTTGTAATTGGCATACATAGTCCCTGTGGGATCGATAATCTTGTACTTAGGTACATATATTACTTGTTGACCGGTGTATACTTGCAGTTGTTAAGATTGCGTTGATTTATTCTATTTTCTTTATCTTTACAAATTGTGACACACGCACACAACGCAACAAGCATCAACTTGATGCCTATGTCAGTTTTTAAACAGTTGGGCATAGGTAAGGTAAGACCTACGACGGTAACACTACAATTAGCAGATAGGTCTATAGCTCACCCCGATGGAAAAATTAAGGATGTCTTGGGAAGAAAAAGATGAAGATCAAGATGAGGATGTCGTGGATGCATTGACGGAGGAAAGTCTACATGGTGATGGCAATATGGAGACCGAGGCACATTCAACTTGGTTAGGAGCAAACCCCCAAGGGTTCAGATTTCGAGCTCAATATGAATCCTTGGAGTTGTTGATGCATTCCGACTGATATACTAAAATAGGTGTTGTTTTACCCTATGTTGATTATGAGTAATTAAGGACTTAGCCTGACTAATTGTCACATTTAGTCTTATACTGTCACTTATTCAATCAGAACCTAAGCTAGAGTACCTATCGTGTAGCTAGTCTGTTGGAAAGTATCTACGATTTTAATTAGATTAATTATCGTACTCCCAGGGAAGTGGTAAAGACTTAGTAGTAACTATCCTCTTACCCTAACTCTTATCTTATGATCCCATTATGCAATCATTCATCAAAATCTTTGATGAGAGGGTGATTCATTCTCCACAAGGTTTAAGTCTATTTAAGCCTAAATGTGTTTTACACATAATGTTCTAATTCTATGTTATACTGTTCCTACATGTTGATTGACCTATCTTCGAGTATTTTAGGTATATCTTTGTCTAGATTGCAACTATGTACTGAGTCTAAAGGTGTACCACATCTGAGTTACCTTATAAACCGCCCCATCACCATTGACGGCCCTACTCACAGTTCGAGATAAAGGCATCCATGAAAGTCCTATGTCACTTAGGAGATCATGCCACTCGCCCTAACGCCGGCATAAACACACAAACTCAGCCTACTTAGACTACTCTAACAAATATGGTGATCTATAGGTTATTTTATCTAATATGGCAGACATTAATGCTTTCCGACGGGAAAGTCCTAAATTAATGCATGTTAAACTAAACAGGTTATGATTAGACCGTGGTTAGGAGTTGTATATAACCCTACATTTAGTTTAAAAGAAACTACATTAGACATGCAGACATAATGAAAGGTAAGCTAGTGACCATTTCTGAAAAATCATAAAGTACTTCAATATGCACAACACATATTCATATAATCATAATCCAATATTCATAATTAATGTTTGGACGAACACAATACAGACATATAAAGAGAGGGACAAGGGGACCGATGCCATAAAGTATTCACCCTTTACGTAGTCCGCTGATGGAATAACTGCTTGTATATGTTGGACTGCTCGACATGACTCTGCTCGACAGAACCTTCAAAGGACGCTTCCTCAGCCTAGTAGCTGTACTTTACTTTAATACCCAGCTTAAGCATAGCCCTGTTGACTGACTCTTCGAACACCTAGTGCCCTCTTAGGATCTCCTAACGAAATCCTGGGTATTCTATGAATAGCGAAAATGAACCTATCTAGTCGTATTCTAGGATCTGAGACAAACTCTCAGAAACAAAGAACACGAGACACTCTCTAAGAATATAAATAAACCTAAACTAAAACCTGAGAACACTAAGTGACTTGTATACTATGGAAAACTGTATACTTGAAGTTACTAAATGACTCAGATCGAGTGGAGACGAATGAATTCAACTGAGGAATGCCTGTGGTATTTATAGTAGGGGAGCTGAGTGATTTTCTCTTCAAAAATCGATGTGGGATTCTGAACTAGGGCTCGGGACGCCCCTCCTTGTCTGTTGACCAGGTCAGGATGGCTGTCCTATGTCCTGGACGCCCGTCCTGGGTTCGGGACGCCCATCCCGACATCTGAACTTATGAAAATCATGTTTTTGCCCCGAAATTTGCCATTTTCTTCTACTTTTCACCTGACACTTCCAAAATCACAAAAACTGTGAAATTGAGTTAATAAGAATCTATTAAGAACGATTTAACATCAATTTCACCCTAAATTGGGCCTAAAAACATGCTAAAAAAGTGATATGATTTATGCATATCATATAACCCCACACTTAGCTTTTTGCTTGTCCTCAAGCAAAGTCTACTTGAAGTTAGTGATTTTAAATCATAGGTGCAGTCACTTAAAATTTCTAGTCATGTTTTTACTCCAAAATTTATCACTGAATCAGATAATTCACAACACAGGTCTGACTGGTTCAGTTACTATGACAAGGTCTCAAATGTCTCTAGTAGACTATCATGGTCAAGCAAGTTTAACAACTTAATAACTAAATTGAACTCTTCTCTCAGTCACAAGGTCTTCCTAATGTGTAGTGTGTGTACTAGTCCAGACTAGATTGTCAACACAATATACTCTCGTCTCGACTCTTACCAGATAATACTTCGACCCATCTTTAGACATACCAACAACAAACAACTTTCTGAGTTCTGAGCCTTAGTGACAAGATTTTTAATTAAGCATTTATTGATTTTTCTTTTATTGATTTTTCAGGGTATTTTATGTCTTCTTTCAAATGTCAACTCTAACTACCCATGTAGCGAGTTCCACTCCGATGAATCCCAGACCTACATGACCTTAGGGCATCAGGCTTTAAGTTCCCCTAAGGAGTGGTGCTCGAGTAGCAAAGGCCGCTTGCAAACTACCTTATTTAATTAACTCTCTTTTTTCTTTTCACTTTCAGCTCAGAGCATCATCTAGTCATTTTGATTGCCAATACATCCTCAACTGGTCTAATCTTATCTAGTTAAGTTTTGAAAAGGTATTTGGTTGAGGTCTCTAATGCAAACTAAGTTGTGCTCAAGTATCAGGAATTCCCTATTTCTAATCGATAAATTCAAGAAAGTCATCATGTTGTCTCCTACTGATCATAACATTCTACCTACATATCATAGACATCAGCAATTCTTTACCAATCATACTGCATTTTGAAGTGTGAAAGAGTGAATAATTTTGATAAAAAGTTTTTGGAAGGGTGTGAAAATACGGGAGAAACATGCAAAAATCATGCAAAATATTTTTCCTACTACAGTGCACTGTGCACTGCTACCCCACACTTAAGTATGACACTGTCCTCAGTGTTCATGCATATCTAAATTACCCCACACTTATTTGAAAACAAGAAGGAATAAAAACCGTAGTGGACTTGGGACAGCCGTCCTGACCTGGTCAACAGGCCAGGACAGGCGTCTCGAGCCCCAATTCAAAATCCCACATAGAAATTTTGAGAGAAAATCACCCAGCTCCCCTACTATAAATACCCCAGGCATTCCTCAGTTGAAATCATTCCTCTCCACTCGATCTGAGTCATTTAGTGACTTTAAGTATACAGTATTCCATAGTATACAAGTCACTTAGTGTTCTCAGGTTTTAGTATAGGTTTATTTATATTTCTAGATAGTGTCTCGTGTTCTTTATTTCTGAGAGTCTATCTCAGGTCCTAGGATACGACTAGATAGGTTCATTTATGGTATTCATAGAATACCTGGGGTTTCGTTAGGAGATCCTAAGAGGGCACTAGGCGTTCGAAGAGTCAGTCAACAGGGCTGTGCTTAAGATGGGTATTAAGGTAAAGTCTAGCTACTAGGCTGAGGAAGCGTCCTCCGAAGGTTCTATCGAGCAAAGTCGGGTCGAGCAATCCAACATATACAAGCAGTTGCTCCATCAGCGGACTACGTAAAGGGTGAATACTTTATGGCATCGGTCCCCTTGTCCCTCTCTTTATATGTCTATACTGTGTTCGTCCAAACATTTATTATGACTATTGGATTATGATTTTATGAATATGTGTTATGCATGATGAAGTACTTTATGATTTTCGTAAATGGCCACCAACTTAACTTTCATTATGTCTGCATGTCTAATGTAGTTTCTTTTAAACTAAATATAGGGTTATAGACAATTCCTAACCACGGTCTAATCATAACCTGTTTAGTTTAACAGGCATTAATTTAGGACTTCCCCGTCGGGATGCATTAATGTCTGCCATATTAGATGAAATAACCTATAGATCACCATGTTTGTTAGAGTAGTCTAAGTAGGCTGAGTTTGTGTGTTTATGCCTGCGTTAGGGCGAGCGGCAAGATCTCCTAAGTGACATAGGACTTTCATGGATGCCTTTAGCTCGAACCGTGAGTAGGGCCGTCATTAAGGTAGGGCGGTTTATCAGGTAACTCAGATGTGGTACACCTTTAGACTCAGTACATAATTGCAATCTAGGCCAAAATATATCTAAAATACTTAAAAGATAGGTTAATCAACATGTAGGAACAGTATAACATAGAATTAGGATATTATTTGTTAAACACTCTTAGGCTTAAATAGACTTAAACCTAGTGGAGAATGAATCACCCTCTCATCAAAGATATTGTTGAACGATTGCATAATTGGATCATAAGATAAAAATTAGGATAAGAGGATAGTTACTACTAAGTCGTTACCACTTCCCTGGGAGTACGATATTGATGCGTTTCCGACCGATGTGCTAAATAGGTGTTATTTTACCCTATGTTGATTATGAATAATTAAGGACTGTGATTGACTAATTGTCACATTTAGCCTCTATGGTGTCACTTAATCAGCCAGAACCTAAGGCAGAGTACCTATCGTGTAGCTAGTCTGTTGGAAAGTATCTACGATTTTATTAAATAAATATCGTACTCCCAGGGAAGTGGCAACGGCTTAGTAGTAACTAGCCTTTCTTCCTAACTCTTATCTTATAATCCAGTTATGCAATCTTCATCAATAATTTTGATGAGAGGGTGATTCATTCTCCACTAGGTTTAAGTCTAGCTAAACCTGAAAGTGTTTTAAAGATTAGATCCTAATTTTATGTTATACTGTTACTATACGTTGATTGACCTATATTCGAGTGTTTTATACATGTCTTGGCCTGGATTGCAATTATGCTCTGTGTCTAAAGGCTACCACATCTGAGTTTCTACGCTACCGCCCCACCGTTAAGGGTAACGGCCCTACTCACGGCTCGGACTAAAGTCAGCAATGACCGCCCTATGTCACTTTGGGGATCATATTGCTCGTCGCATAACCGCCGGCATAAAACTCTACTCAGCCTACCTAGACTACTTTCAACCAACGGGGTGTTCCGCAGATTATTTTATCTAGTATGGCAGACACCAATACTAATTGATGTCTATTAAACTAAACAGGTTATGAATAGACCGTGGTTAGGAATTGTCTATAACCCTAATTTCAGTTTAAAAGAACGGCAATAGACATGCAGACATAATGGATATTTAAGCAGGTGGCCATTTCTAGAAAAACATAATACTTCAACATAAATAACAAATATTCATAAAAACATAATCTGGTATTCAAACAGTTATTTGGACAAACACAATAACAACTGATAAATCTAAAATAATAGAGTTATTCACCTCTAATTCTCCACATTTTATTCGGGATTTAATTGACTTTATTTGGAAAAGTGAATAAAAAATGTGTTGATTTAATGTTTTCTCTCTTTTTGCCTTTTTATGTGGATTTATTGCTAAAAGTCAATTTATTTGAATTAATTTCTCAAATTAAGGACGAGTTTATTGTTTGTTGTTACTTGGGAATTAATTGAATTAAATTGGCGGAACAAGGGCAATGAGGGGATTTTTGATTTTGGTTGGATGCAAGTTGACCGTGACTAGCTTGAAACAAGTGTGAAAATTGGAAGCTATATATATATATATATATATCTCTATGTATATATGTATATATATGTATATTATACACCCACACACCTTTCGGTCATGCACAAATCCAGCTGGACATGTTAAAGGTCAAACCTGCGGTACTATGCATTTAATCCCTTTGTCCTATCTGTTTTACATGTATATATACACACATATATATATGTATACTTGTATATATATATATATATATGTGTGTGTTTGCTTCTTAGTATGGCGACAAGGGAACAAAAAGGTTGAAGACAAAGTCAAAATTTCAGACATGGCAGCTGAGATGTTGCTGATATCCCTGCAGCCGCCAGAGGAAGAAGACAAAGACCTGCAGAAAGTACTGATGTTCTGCTGCAAAAACCTGCGGCTGTCAGAAGAAAGAGACAAACACTCTGCAGGAAATGCTGCAGCATTGGGAGGAAACGACAGAAGAACACAGAATGCAGCTGAAGACCAGCTGAAGTGGTTGCAATATGCAGAGGAAGAAGACAAGAACTCCAGAAGTCAGCTGGGATTTATTTTTGATTTTTGCTGGAATTTTTGGAGAAAATTCCAGAAATTATAGACACATGGCAGCTCGGTAATGGCTCTTGGTTCACAAAGAGATTATATATGTATGTAGCAAACCGAGAGAAAAGAGTGAGTTTTTGGAGAGTTTGGAAGGTAAGTCATTTGTTAGAATTTAGAAGGCTCTGGCCGAGATAGAGAGTAGGTTTTCTTCTTAGTTTTTCTTAGGATAGTTTAGTTTTTCTTCTTAGTTTTAGGCTGACCTTTAGGAAGGGAAGAACACAAGAGTGAGCAGGGTGACTTGCTGCAGCATTCATCAGTGAGCAGCAGCAAAGCAGCAGCATCCAGCAGAGGAAACGAAGGGCAGCAGATTGATTAAACTGATTTGGGCAGTGGGTGATCTTCCGGCCAGAAGTAATCCTCTCTTCATTTCCTCAATTTGCTACTATTTTTTGTAACTAAATGTTCTTTGTATTTTGAGAATGTTTACATGGATTCAAGGATTGATTAAATATGTTTTAGGAGTCATATGTTTTCCATCTTAGGCTTGACTCCGTTCATTGGTTTCACTTTGGATCTCGGGACTATGCTTCCTATTACTTTAATCCTTGTATTTCATGATTCTTGGTTCAAGGAATGATTAATATGTTTTGGGAGTGATATGCTTTCCGTCTTAGGGTTGATTCCGTTGATTGGTGTCACTATGGACCTAGGGGCTGTTTTTCCCATTACGTTATTCTTTGTTTTCCATGATTCGTTTCAGCATAATATATATCTTTAACCTGAAGATGTTGTGGTGTAGTTAAGTATGAGCATGTTGAATACATTTTTTGACTATGATGATAAGTATGCTGTAGCATTACTTTCTGTTTTTATGTTTAATGCTTGTATGGGGCAAAGCTTGGTTTATTCATGTAATTACATTAGAATTATGTGGCGTTAGATTGAGCACTGCGTGAACAGCGGTAACTCATATAGTAGTGGATTGATAACTGCGTGAACAGCGGTACCTCCACTGACTAGCGTTGCACTAGGTCCAAGGTATGTTATCGGGGATCTAGACTAGTAGATCAAGTGGTCTGGGTGAAACCAGACATGCTGTAGCATTGATATGGAACTGAAAGCATGCTTTGTATACTTAGATTCATCTTTGGCTTGTACTTACATTTTTGGCGTGAATGCCGCAGCATTGTATTACCTGCAGTACTCTTGTGATTATTTCCAGTAGGCTAACCTTTAACTGTTAGTTTAGTTAGGAGTAGGAATGCCGTAGCATTAGACCAATCTCAGTTTCATGATTTACCATTCTTTATTCTTTTATTCTTTTATGATTCATTATTCTTTATTCTTTTAACCATTTGTACAATCATATTTGCTTTTGTAATTGGCATACATAGTCCCTGTGGGATCGATAATCTTGTACTTAGGTACATATATTACTTGTTGACCGGTGTATACTTGCACTTGTTAAGATTGCGTTGATTTATTCTATATTCTTATCTTCTCAATTTGTGACACACGCACACAACGCAACAAGTTTTTGGCGCCGTTGCCGGGGACTATGGAGTCAATTTATTTGTAAATATTGATTGTTTGCGTTTGGTTACTTTTATTTTTCAGTTTGTTTTTATACTCATTCTTGAGCTTATGAGACTATTTAAATGATTGTATGAGGAACAAATATTATGCATGAGCTGAGCTTTGTGGATTCATTAACATGAATTATTTGCTAAATTTCAGCTTGTGTCTCATTCCTTCCTTAACATGTGCTGTTTTGCATGAGTAAAACGCGCAAGGACTCTCAATCGTCATTGCTGCCACTTGATCCGGAAATTGAGAAAACAGCCAAGGCGTTAAGGAAGAAGAAGAAGCAAACCACGGTTAGGGCAGCCATGGAAGACCCGCGGGATACACAACCTGAACCTGCCTATAATCCAGTGGTGATGGCGGATGATAGGGATCATGCCATTCGGCAGTATGCAGTCCCTATGTTTAATGCATTGAAGCCAAGTATTGTGCAACCAGAGATTGCTGCAGCACAGTTTGAGCTGAAACCAGTGATGTTTCAAATGCTGCAGACAGTAGGGCAGTTCAGTGGACTACCTGCTGAAGATCCACACATGCACCTACGGTTATTCTTGGAGGTAAGCGATGGTTTTAAGCTAACAGGGGTGACGGACGATGCTTTGAGGCTGAAATTGTTTCCATACTCTCTGAGAGACAAAGCTAGAGAATGGCTTAATTCTCTACCCTCTGGTAGTGTGACTTCATGGCAGCAGCTTACCGAGAAATTTTTGATGAAATATTTTCCTCCAACGAAAAATGCTAAGTTGAGAAATGAAATCACCTCTTTTCAACAATTAGAAGATGAATCATTGTATGAGGCATGGGAACGATTCAAAGAGTTGTTAAGGAGATGTCCACATCACGGAATCCCACATTGTATTCAAATGGAGACATTTTACAACGGGCTGAATGCACACACCAGAATGATAGTTGATGCTTCAGCAAATGGAGCACTTTTGGCAAAGACATACAATGAAGCCTATGAAATAATTGAAAGGATTGCCAACAACAACTATCAATGGCCTACAACAAGACTGCCAAGCGGAAGAAGAGTGGCTGGAGTGCTGGAATTAGACCCAATAACTTCACTTTCAGCCCAAGTATCATCTATGTCGAATATGCTGAAGACACTGACAATGCCGCAGCATAGCGGGCAGACTGCTGATCACCTAAACCAGCCCAATGTAAGCCAGGTGCAAGCTGTGTGTTGTGTTTATTGTGGAGAGGGGCATCTATTTGAGGATTGTGCTCACAATCCCGCATCAATCTGCTACATGGGAAATCAAAACCGGGGTAATGGTCTTCAATCCAACACTTACAACCCTACTTGGAGGCAGCATCCAAATTTTTCTTGGAGCAATCAAGGGATGCACCCCACGCAAGGTATGAACCCAAGGCCACTGCTCCAGCAGCAACAACAGTACCCCCAGCAGCAGCAACAACAACTCAACAATCAACAAAGACCTATACAACAACAACCACCTTCAAATGCTTTAGAGAGCATGATGAGAGATTTTATGGCAAGAACAGAAACTACCATGCAAGGACTATCATCTACTTCGTAACTTGGAGAATCAGGTAGGGCAGTTAGCCCAAGAGATGAGGAGCAGACCACAAGGATCACTTCCAAGCGATACAGAAAATCCAAGAAGAGAAGGAAAAGAACATTGCAAGGCTGTAACATTGCGAAGTGGCAGACTGTTGGATGAGCCAAAAATGAAGTCTGGAGCAGCTGAGAAGACCAGTGAAGAAATTCCAGAAGCTGAACCAGAACCAGTGGAGCCAAATGCTGCAGCATCGCCAATGCCGCAGCAACGAACCAGTTCAGAACAGCCGATGCTGCAGCATCAGCATCGCCAATGCCGCAGCAATGCAATATTCCAGAGAGCAAACCAGTACAGCAAAGGATGCCTTTTCCACAGAGGTTTGCCAAGAAGAAGCAAGATGAGCAGTTCAGGAAGTTCTTAGACATGTTGAAACAGCTGCACATCAACATTCCATTGGTGGAAGCCATAGAGCAAATGCCCAACTATGCAAAATTCATGAAGGATATCCTTACAAAGAAGAGAAAGTTGGGAGAATATGAAATTGTTGCACTAACCAAAGAATGTAGTTTCTTTTTGCAGGATAAATTGCCCCCTAAAATGAAAGATCCGGGGAGCTTTAACATTCCTTGTTCTATTGGAGACTCATATTGTGGTATGGCCTTGTGTGATCTTGGTGCTAGCATCAACTTGATGCCTATGTCGGTTTTCAAACAATTGGGTATAGGAAAGGTAAGACCCACGACGGTGACATTGCAACTGGCGGATAGGTCTCTAGCTCACCCCGATGGGAAAATCGAGGATGTCCTGGTAAGAGTGGATAAGTTCATTTTTCCAGCTGACTTTATTGTTCTTGATTATGAAGCAGACAGGGAAGTCCCCATTATTTTAGGAAGACCTTTCCTAGCTACAGGAAGGACTCTTATTGATGTGCAAAAAGGGGAGCTAACCATGAGATTCCAGAACGAAAGAGTCACATTCAACGTTTTCAAGGCCATGAAATTCTATGATGAAGGAGAGGAGTGTTTTCATGTCACCACCCGAGATTCTTGGGAAGAGAAAGATGAAGAGCAAGGTGAGGATGCCAAGGAGGCATTAATGGAGGAAAGTTCGCATGAGGATGGCAATATGGAGACCAAAGCACATTCAGCTTGGGTAGAAGGAAGCCCCCAAAGGTTCAGATTTCGAGCTCAATCTGAATCCTTGGAGCTGTCTTCTAGAGATTTCAAGATAACAAAACCTTCTGTTGAAGAACCACCACAGCTGGAATTGAAGCAATTGCCGCAGCATTTGAAGTACGGGTTCTTAGGGGCAGATTCAACACTGCCCGTGATCATTTCAGCCTTCCTTGATGCTGCACAAGAGGAGAAATTACTTGGAGTACTAAGGCAACACAAGAAAGCTATGGGCTGGACTTTGGCCGACATCAAGGGCATAAGTCCAACCCTATGCATGCACAAAATCAGTTTGGAAGAAACTTCCAAAAATTCTATAGAAGGGCAGCGGAGATTGAATCCAATTATGAAGGAAGTGGTGAAGGAACAAATCATCAAGTGGCTGGATTTTGGCATCATCTACCCCATCTCTGACAGTTCTTGGGTAAGTCCTATTCAATGTGTGCCTAAGAAAGGAGGAATCACTGTGGTAACAAATGAAGACAACGAGTTGATTCCTACAAGAACAGTCACGGGATGGCGCATATGCATTGATTATAGAAGACTCAACAAAGCCACGAGGAAGGACCACTTCCCATTGCCCTTCATTGACCAAATGTTGGACAGGTTAGCTGGACATGAATATTATTGTTTTCTTGATGGCTATTCAGGTTACAACCAGATTGCTGTAGCACCAGGGGACCAGGACAAGACCACCTTCACTTGTCCCTATGGTACGTTTGCTTTTAGAAGAATGCCATTTGGATTGTGCAATGCTCCAGCAACGTTCCAGCGCTGTATGATGGCCATTTTTACAGATATGGTAGAGCAGTACTTAGAGGTTTTTATGGATGACTTTTCCATATTTGGTGATTCTTTTGATACATGTTTAGAAAATTTGGCCAATGTACTTAAACGATGTGAGGAAACTAACTTAGTCCTCAATTGGGAGAAGTGTCACTTTATGGTGAGAGAAGGAATTGTGTTAGGTCACAGGATCTCAAAGAAAGGTCTCGAAGTAGACCGAGCAAAGATCGAAGTAATTGAAAAGCTACCAACCCCAACAACCGTGAAACACATTCGGAGCTTCTTGGGACATGCAGGCTTCTACCGGAGATTCATTAAGGACTTTTCTAAGGTATCTAAGCCTTTATGTCAATTATTAGAAAAGGATAATGTGTTTTCTTTTGATGCAGCCTGTGCCGCAGCATTGAGGAGATCAAGAAAAAGCTTATTTCAGCCCCCGTTATCATAGCACCTAACTGGAATTTACCATTTGAGCTGATGTGTGATGCAAGTGACTACGCAGTAGTGCTGTTTTGGGGCAGCGGCATAACAAAATTTTTCATTCCATCTATTATGCAAGCAAGACACTCACGGAGGCTCAGGTAAATTATACTGTTACTGAAAAAGAGTTGCTTGCTGTTGTATTTGCCTTTGATAAATTCAGGTCCTATTTGGTGGGCACTAAAGTAATAGTCTACACCGATCATTCTGCCATCAAATACCTACTTGCAAAGAAGGACTCAAAACCAAGGCTCATTAGATGGATTCTACTCCTACAAGAATTTGATGTGGAAATCAAGGACAAGAAGGGAGTGGAGAATCAAGTGGCTGATCATTTATCTCGATTGGAGCAACAAGGGGGATGCCAAATCCCAATTAATGAACATTTCCCGGATGAACAACTGCTGGAAATTTCAGAAAACCTGAAAATGCCATGGTATGCTGATTTTGCTAACTTTTTAGCCAGTGGTGCAATGCCACCGGATTTCTCATATCATGAACGAAAGAAGTTTCTCCATGATGTCAAGAGTTATTTTTGGGAGGAACCATTTTTGTTCAAGCAATGCAAAGACCAAGTGATTCGGAGATGTGTAAACGATGATGAAATTGAGGACATCATTTTTCAATGTCACAACTCACCATGCGGAGGACATTTTGGAGGGTCAAGAACTGCAGCAAAGGTACTACAATCTGGTTTCTTTTGGCCTTCATTATTTAAAGATTGTTATGAGTTTGTGGCAAGGTGTGATCGCTGCCAACGAGTGGGTAACATCTCAAGAAGAAACGAAATGCCTCTCACCAACATTTTGGAAGTGGAACTTTTTGATGTATGGGGTATTGATTTTATGGGACCTTTCCCTCCTTCTTTTGGGAATTCATACATTTTAATGGCAGTGGATTATGTGTCTAAGTGGGTGGAAGCTGCAGCATTTCCCACTAATGATTCCAAGGTGGTGATCAATTTCCTTCGAAAGAACATTTTCTCACGTTTTGGAACACCTAGAGCAATCATCAGTGATGAAGGATCTCATTTTGTCAACAAATGGCTAGGAGGTGTGTTAGCCAAGTATCATGTTCATCACCGAGTTGCCCTACCATACCATCCTCAAACAAATGGACAAGTTGAATTGTCCAACCGAATCATCAAAGGTATTCTTGAGAAAGTGGTCAACCCAAACCGAAAAGATTGGTCAAGAAGATTAGATGACGCTCTATGGGCTTATCGGACAGCTTTCAAGACTTCAATAGGTATGTCTCCTTATAGACTCGTTTTTGGGAAAGCTTGTCACTTACCCGTTGAGTTGGAGCACAAGGCATACTGGGCGCTGCAGCATCTCAACATGGATATGGATGCTGCTGGAAACAAGAGAATGCTACAGCTTTCTGAACTGGATGAGCTGAGATTATTTTCCTATGAAAATGCCAAGTTATACAAGGAGAAAACCAAGAGATGGCATGACAAACACATCCAGCCAAGAAATTTTGAAGTTGGACAACAAGTGTTGATTTTTAATTCAAGATTGAGGCTATTTCCAGGCAAATTGAAATCGAGATGGACCGGACCATACATAATTGAACAAATTCATCCTAATGGAGTGGTCTCGGTTGTGGGGAGAACGGGAACCCAATTCAAGGTGAATGGTCATAGACTAAAAATCTACAAGGATGGGGATCAAGACAAATCATTAATTCTCTATCATTGCTCGATGATAAAGAATTGGATGGACCTCACACCAATGAAAAATTCAAGTGAACACTCTCCAATTTTATTTTCTTTTCTTTTTATTTATTTATTATTCCTTTCCGTTTTTTTTTATTTCTTTGTTCATTTAATTGCTTCCTGTTTTATTTCACTTTATTTACTGTTTTCTTTTCTATTTTTTTCTTTTCGTCTTCTCGTTTAATTATTTTGTTTGCTTTCTTTTTTTTTTTTTTTTTTTTTTGCCTTTGTTATTTCTTTTATTTCCTATTTTCTGTTTTTATTCTGGTAGATAGTTATTTGATTTTAATTTCTGTTTGTTTATTTTATTTCTGTTTTCCTTGTTTTTATTTGTTCATTTATTTCTGCTATTTTGTTTTATGCAGTGTCGGGCACACCTGTACCCGACAGTTGCCTTCTGCCTTGAACTCTCAACGGGACAAAATATATATATAATATATATATACATATATATATACATATATTTTTGTCTAGGGCAGACAGTCATGCTATTTCCGGAAAGTCTCTTTCTTTGTTTTGTTCTGCCTTTATTGTAGGACAAAAGAAGGTATACATACAGTATATACACATTTTGGGCAGAGCAATCATCTACTTCCGGATAAAAGACAAAAGACCAATGGGTAAGAGAAAATCTGGTCAAACCATTCTTTATGGCCTTCAAGAAGCAAACGGGTGTCTTTTCAATTTCCATTTTCTTCCCAAGGTAAGTATTCATTATTCTATCTTATAATTCATTTTCCAAAAGAATGAATGCTTCCTAGTTAGAAAAACCAAAAGACCACCATTCACTTCATTCGTTTTCAACTAACCCAACTGAGAGCATTTCACTCTTAAAAACAAAAACTCATACACTCACCTCTCACCGAAAGAGAAAAAGGAAAAAAAAAAAAACACACCAAAGCTTTTCTGTTCTTCTTCCGACGCTTCTGAGTTCGAAGAATCTCAAGTAGAAATCCGACGCAAACGACACCTTAAAGGTATGTTTCCTTACTGTAAATCTGAAGATGAACTGCGTATTTACGGCTGGAATGGTATGTTTCTTTTTCTGGGTCAGCCGAACACATGGTTTCCCTTTCCCCCTTTTTACTGATTTTACGAAACCATGCTCAGATCTGGTTTTCTCTTTCGATTCTGGACAAAAATATAGACATGTTGGTTGATATATAGTGAGTGGACTGTGAATGCATGAGTGTTTTTGTGTTTTATTTGAACAAAATGTGATCAATGGGTGTTTTCGTGTGAATGGTGAACAGTAGTTTTTTCAAAAGCATGTTGTTTCTGCTAAATGCTGAGATTTTCTGCACTCTTATGCTAAACGAAGGATTCTACATTCTGGGTAACTGAAAAGGCTGTGTCTATTCTATGGGTCTTTGCTTAGTATTTTTGGGACTGGTGTGAGGAAATATGAAAGAAATGCTTTTCTTCTTTGAGAATGTGTGGTTATCATCTGTTTTGTTTGATTTTGAAGATGTTTACTGAATAGATTCTTTTTGCATGTTGTACTGAAAGATGAACATTTTATTTTCTGGATTCAAGGATGAATCTTCAGAAATCAAACTCCACTTTGAAAGGGGTACGGTAAGATTTCGGGCAGACGGAGGATGAATTTTTGTTGGGATATTTTGATGCTAATAATATCTATTTCGGAATGACATCTTCACACTGATATCACTAGGAAATTCTGAATTTTTTTTTGGGTAGTATTTATCTCATAATGGACAGTGGCTGAATTTTTTTCCCTTGATTTTTACTGATGAAAGTCCAGATATATGTGCCAATTTCTGATGACTACCCCGCGAGTAAACTGTGCTTAAACTGTGCTTAAGCTGTGCTTGAGCTGTTTTATCATAATGAATGGTTTTGATTAGGAGTTGCTGGGGGTATTTAAGTTCTTTCTGTCTCTTTTGATTAGAAATTGCTGAGGGTTTTGAGCTGTGCTTGAACTGTTTTTATCGGGACTGTTTGTAGGCATACTGTTTTTACTGGTTTAAATCTTTGCAGGATGACAATTAAGCAAATGATTGGGAAACTCCTCCCAGGAAAGTTCTCTTCGTCAGATGCGGAAGCACGAATGCACCCGTACGCAGAGAAGCAATGCTTAGAAGACTTAGGATTTGACTTGACTGGAGATCAATCATACCCGTTACCAGAAACCTGCCGGCACATCATCAGACTGAATGGTTGGGAACAGTTCTGTTCCCAACGAGTGAAACCAGACATCGGGATAGTGCGAGAATTCTATGCCAACTTATGGCCAAACAGTGTTTATGCAGTGTTCGTTAGGGAACGATTGGTGTCATTAAACTCGAGGACCATCAACCAGCTGTTTAACCTCTTAAACTATGACAACGACACAGATGATTTCTATTCCTTTTTAACCAACCCAGAAGCCTGTGATATGACACTCCAAGAAGTGACAGTCCCAGGGACTGAGTGGACCATATCGAAGAGCGGAAACAAAACATGTAAGAGGGAAGCCTTGACGGACGAGGCAAAGATATGGTTTTATTTTGTGAGGCACTCCTTGATGCCCACAAATCATTCCTCTACACTGACAGTGGAGCGAGTAGTACTATTAGCATGCATCATCAACGCAAGGACAGTGAATATAGGGAAGTTAGTATGTGAACAAATCCGATCGTGTGTAGGTAAGAAGAGTGGGGAAATGTTCTTCCCCACCCTCATTTGTTTATTATGCAGGGCTGCCGGTGTGGAGGTACCCATTGAAGACGATGACTTTTACCCCGGAGGAACAATTACAGCCCAAGACCTCCGCCGAATTCTGCCCCCACTGCAGCCAAAGACTGAAAGCACACCGCCTGCTCCAACTCCCTTACGAGCAGTACCCATGGACAACTCTTCCCCAACAGCAGCAAATGCTGCAGCATCCACGTCTGACGAGGCTGTAGCCAGATCTTCTGGAGGTTCTCCCGCGAGCAATATGAGGCACACCTGCGATCCCTCCCCCGAAATCGGTTGCAAGCTGCAAATCCTTGGCCAAGTTTCCCAACCGAACTGACCCCAGATACAGACCCGAACCAAATGGCAGAAGATGATGTTATCATCACACCGTGACCCAATCCCTTGAGAAGGGAGTAGTTCTAAACTTTTAAAAACTTTCTTTTACATTGCTGTTTTATTTTTCTTTATGCCTGCTGTGCAGGCCCTCGGACACCCTTACTTTTCATTTGATTTGCCTTACTTGCCTTGATGATAGTTTTGGACTAGTAGTTTGTTTTGCTTTAACTCTTTTGTTTGTTTGTTTTGTTGTGTTTTGTTTTGCACATTGCCTTACCTGCTGACTTTCTGTGGCTGAAATTCTGTGTTAATGGCAATGAGGACATTGCTTCCCTTTGAGTTTGGGGGAGGGTGTCCTCTCATGGCAGAAAGTTGAAAAATGGTGCTAAATTTAAAAATTTTCCTACTGTCTCTTGAGAAACCTCTCTGCTGAAATTCTGACTGACTTAGTTGAATGCATAGATACATTGTACGAAGAAAAAAAGCTGATTTAGGATGCTTTACAAAATGATTGATCCGGCATAAAAGACATGTTTGCATGATGTGGCAGCATTTCATATGACCCGTGAGAACTTAAATTTCAGCAGGATTAGTGTAGACTTTTGGGGCCTGATTCATGATGATGTTTTAAAAACAAAAATACATTCTTGTAGACATTGTACCATTCTTCTTGAATAATTAGGTATTAGTTAACCCTAAGTAAGAATCATTTCTAAACTCCCTATCTTTTGCACATAGTCTTACTTAGAAATTTCATGTTCATAAAAAGAGTCACTATGGTATGAAGGTTCAAAATTTTTAACTCATTTATTATAGTCCTTGAGGCGAAATCCTAGCATATTTGGTAATATAGAAATGATTGAGGCATGTTCTTGAATAGTTTGAGCCTTTCTAGCCTATCCTAATGAATTTTGTTTCCCTAGTTAACCCGAGTTGAGCCTAAGCCTAATTTCTTGACACCCTTATCAAAGAGCCACTTATCCTAAATGATTTGCATGTATCCATTCTTTGCTCTCCCTAAAACTTAATCTTAGTCTGCTGTGAATAGTGTTGAACATGAGTTTGGGGGAATGTCGAGAATGCCTTAGTGAGGAACATAGGAATGCCGCAGCGCAATGCTGCAGCATTATCATTTCTTGGGATTAGGGGTAGTATTAATGCTCTACGTATTGAGGGTACGTGTATGAAAACATGTGAAAAAGAATGAGAACACCCTCTCTACCTTACAAAGAAAAAGAAGAACAAAAAGAGCAAAAAGGAAATATGTGTTATGCTTCTTTGAGGATAAATGCTAAATACTTATTGTGGATTAAATGTTGCAAATATTCTGAAGCATGGTGTAAATTTTTATACTCCTTGGGTTGATTGAAAAAAAATAATATATATTTTGGGAAGTAATAGCATTGGGGGTAGAAGCTTATGGCAGACTAGGACTAAGTTCTGAGCCTACTGTTTATCCATATTTTCCTACCTTAGCCCTAGCCTACATTACAAACCAGTTTAAGACCTCTTTGATCTTTATTGCTAAATTTGCTACATTAGTGGAGAGGGGTATAATAGATTGAGTTTGAGGATACCAAAGGAACCTTAGGATTACTATATGTTGACTTATGAACTTGAGACTGAAAAGGAGGACTATTCACACACACACTTTGGAGTGGAAATACTTCAAGCTTGGTTAGTTAGTTAATATTTGGCTATTCACTTAAGGATGGAACTTATGACTACTTGAATTTGCATTTTTCTCTGAAATCATTGGTCCCAAGTTGACTGAACTTGCTGAGCAAAGTTTTTGTGGGTATGTATATTCTTGTTGCTTCCACATTGCTGCAGCATTGCTCGGGGCGAGCAATGACATGAGTTTGGGGGTGTGATAACTCTAAAATAATAGAGTTATTCACCTCTAATTCTCCACATTTTATTCGGGATTTAATTGACTTTATTTGGAAAAGTGAATAAAAAATGTGTTGATTTAATGTTTTCTCTCTTTTTGCCATTTTATGTGGATTTATTGCTAAAAGTCAATTTATTTGAATTAATTTCTCAAATTAAGGACGAGTTGTATTGTTTGTTGTTACTTGGGAATTAATTGAATTAAATTGGCGGAACAAGGGCAATGAGGGGATTTCTGATTTTGGTTGGATGCAAGTTGACCGTGACTAGCTTGAAACAAGTGTGAAAATTGGCAGCTATATATATATATATATCTCTATGTATATATGTATATATATGTATATTATACACCCACACACCTTTCGGTCATGCACAAATCCAGCTGGACATGTTAAAGGTCAAACCTGCGGTACTATGCATTTAATCCCTTTGTCCTATCTGTTTTACATGTATATATACACATATATATATATGTATACTTGTATATATATATATATGTGTGTGTGTTTGCTTCTTAGTATGGCGACAAGGGAACAAAAAGGTTGAAGACAAAGTCAAAATTTCAGACATGGCAGCTGAGATGTTGCTGATATCCCTGCAGCCGCCAGAGGAAGAAGACAAAGACCTGCAGAAAGTACTGATGTTCTGCTGCAAAAAACCTGCGGCTGTCAGAAGAAAGAGACAAACACTCTGCAGGAAATGCTGCAGCATTGGGAGGAAACGACAGAAGAACACAGAATGCAGCTGAAGACCAGCTGAAGTGGCTGCAATATGCAGAGGAAGAAGACAAGAACTCCAGAAGTCAGCTGGGATTTATTTTTGATTTTTGCTGGAATTTTTGGAGAAAATTCCAGAAATTATAGACACATGGCAGCTCGGTAATGGCTCTTGGTTCACAAAGAGATTATATATGTATGTAGCAAACCGAGAGAAAAGAGTGAGTTTTTGGAGAGTTTGGAAGGTAAGTCATTTGTTAGAATTTAGAAGGCTCTTGGCCGAGATAGAGAGTAGGCTTTTCTTCTTAGTTTTTCTTAGGATAGTTTAGTTTTTCTTCTTAGTTTTAGGCTGACCTTTAGGAAGGGAAGAACACAAGAGTGAGCAGGGTGACTTGCTGTAGCATTCATCAGTGAGCAGCAGCAAAGCAGCAGCATCCAGCAGAGGAAACGAAGGGCAGTAGATTGATTAAACTGATTTGGGCAGTGGGTGATCTTCCGGCCAGAAGTAATCCTCTCTTCATTTCCTCAATTTGCTACTATTTTTTGTAACTAAATGTTCTTTGTATTTTGAGAATGTTTACATGGATTCAAGGATTGATTAAATATGTTTTAGGAGTCATATGTTTTCCATCTTAGGCTTGACTCCGTTCATTGGTTTCACTTTGGATCTCGGGACTATTCTTCCTATTACTTTAATCCTTGTATTTCATGATTCTTGGTTCAAGGAATGATTAAATATGTTTTGGGAGTGATATGCTTTCCGTCTTAGGGTTGATTCCGTTGATTGGTGTCACTATGGACCTAGGGGCTGTTTTTCCCATTACGTTATTCTTTGTTTTCCATGATTCGTTTCAGCATAATATATATCTTTAACCTGAAGATGTTGTGGTGTAGTTAAGTATGAGCATGTTGAATACATTTTTTTGACTATGATGATAAGTATGCTGTAGCATTACTTTCTGTTTTTATGTTTAATGCTTGTATGGGGCAAAGCTTGGTTTATTCATGTAATTACATTAGAATTATGTGGCGTTAGATTGAGCACTGCGTGAACAGCGGTAACTCATATAGTAGTGGATTGATAACTGCGTGAACAGCGGTACCTCCACTGACTAGCGTTGCACTAGGTCCAAGGTATGTTATCGGGGATCTAGACTAGTAGATCAAGTGGTCTGGGTGAAACCAGACATGCTGTAGCATTGATATGGAACTGAAAGCATGCTTTGTATACTTAGATTCATCATTGGCTTGTACTTACATTTTTGGCGTGAATGCCGCAGCATTGTATTACCTTCAGTACTCTTGTGATTATTTCCAGTAGGCTAACCTTTAACTGTTAGTTTAGTTAGGAGTAGGAATGCCGTAGCATTAGACCAATCTCAGTTTCATGATTTATCATTCTTTATTCTTTTATTCTTTTATTATTCTTTATTCTTTTAACCATTTGTACAATCATATTTGCATTTGTAATTGGCATACATAGTCCCTGTGGGATCGATAATCTTGTACTTAGGTACATATATTACTTGTTGACCGGTGTATACTTGCACTTGTTAAGATTGCGTTGATTTATTCTATATTCTTATCTTCTCAATTTGTGACACACGCACACAACGCAACAACAACATATAAGAGAGGGATAGGGGGACCGATGCCATAAAGAATTCACCCTTCACGAAGTCTCGCCGATGGAGCGTACTGCTGTATATGTCGTATTGCTTGACCCGACTCTGCTCGCCAGAACCGTCGGAGGACGCTTCCTCAGCCTAGTAACTGGGCTTTACCTTAATACCCAGCTTAAGCCCAGCCCTGTGGACTGACTCTTCGAACGCCTAGAGCCCTCTTAGGATCTCCTAACGAAATCCCGGGTATTCTATAATACCAGAAACGAACCTATCTATAGAAACCTAAGATCTGAGACTATTTCTCAGAAACTAAAACAAAACACTAACAAGAAAGAAAACTGAGATCTGAGTCTCTGAGTGAGTTGTGTACTAGAGAATTGTACACTGGACACCACTAAATGACTCAGATCGAGTGGAGAGGAATGAATTCAACTACTGGAGGCCTGGGGTATTTATAGCAGCTTCCTGGAGTGAAAATTTTTGAAAAATTCGATGTGGGACAGCTTCTGGCGGCTCGGGACGCCCGTCCTGGATTGGGACGCCCGTCCTGGATGGTCTGACTGGGTCGGGACGCCCGTCCCGGACCGTTGACCAAGTTAACATTTCCAAAAATTGCATTTTTACCCCAAAATTTGCTGTTTTCGTCTACTTTTCACCTGACACTTCCAAAATCATAAAAAATGTGAAATTGAGTAAATAACAATCAATTAAGATCAATTTCCTATCAATTTCACCATAAATCATACATAAAAACATGCTAAAAAAGTGATACGATTTTTGCGTATCAGATAACCCCACACTTAGCTTTTTGCTTGTCCTCAAGTAAAGTCTACCTGAAGTTAGTGATTCTAAACCATATGTGCATTCCTAGTCATGTTTTTATTCCAAAAATTCTTCAGACAATTCTTAACACAGGTCTGACTGGTTAGGTTGCTATGACAAGGTCTCAAATGTCTCTAGTAGTTTGTTAGGCTTGAGTAGAAAGTAACTTAACAACTAGGTTGAACTTTTCTCTTAGTCATAAGGTCTTCCTGATGTGTAGTGTGTGTACTAGTCCAGACTAGATAGTCAACACAATAAACCCTTGTCTTAACTATTACCAGATAGCACTTCGACCTATTGCTAGACACACTGACTACAGATAACTTTCTGAGTTCTGAGCTTTGGTGATCAGATTCTATCATTTAGCATTTATTGATTCCTTTCGTTTATAGATTTTCTAGGGTATTTTGAGTCTGCTTAGAACACGTCAACTTCAACTACCCATGTAGCGAGTCCCACTCTGATGACTCCCAGATCTACACGACCTTAGGGCATCAGGCTTTAAGTTCCCCGAAGGAGTGGTGCTCGAGTAGCGAAGGCCGCTGGCAAACTACCCTAATTTAATTAGCTCATTTTTTTTTCTTTTTCACTTTTGGCTCAGAGTCTCATCTAGTCATTCCAATTGTCAATGCATCCTGCAACTGGTCTAGTTTTATCTAGTCAAGTTTTGAAAAGGTAATTGGTTGAGGTCTCTAATCCAGACTAAGTTTTGCTCAATTATCAGGAATTCCCTACTTCTAATCAATGGGTTCAGCAATAGTTATCAATTATCTCTTACTAACCATAACATTCTACCTACATATCATAGACATAAGCAATTGTTTAACCAAGCATACTGCATTTAGAAGTCTGAAAGACGGAAAATTTTGAAAAAAATTTGGAAGGGTGTGAAAATACGGGGAAAAACAAGCAAAAGCTTGCAAAAATTTTTGCAAACTGCTACAGTACACCGTGCACTGCTACCCCACACTTAATTCTGGCACTGTCCTCAATGTTCATGCATATCTAAACTACCCCACACTTATTTGAAAACAAGAAACAAAAACAAAATAGAAAACTCTTACCCCACACTTATTTGACTAACTAAGGGTAAGAGAGAAAATAAAACAACCAAAGAAATAACAAAACAGGACACCAAACAAAGAAAATAAAAGTAAAGGAACATGAGGATTAGAAAAACTCCCTTCATGTCGCGAGCAGGAGGGTCTTCTCTGATCTGTCAATTGGCTCTTCACCTTAGCCATGTGCTATTGATGAGGCATTCTTGACTCTGTAAGCACTAGATACTGTAATGGATGATGTCAGCTTCGATCCTTCATTGTCGAGCTCCAGGTAGTGGCCTATTCATTTGATGAATGGCTCGAGCCCTACGGTCTGCTTCCTCGAATCATTTGTAAGATTTCTCACAATCATAGCACCGTGTATTTGAGACTTCCTCGGGGAAGTTTCTCACAGCTGATTGGTATGCAGGGAATGCAAGCTCCTCCATTGCTATGCTCCCAACACAATGCCAAATTCCTCTATATCTGTCGTCCGTTCGTTACCACTTGGTATATCACTTGCTTGCACTGGTCTGACTTTAATTGTTGCCAGTATCTCATCTATTACTTCTGCGAGTAGGGGTTTTGTTGTGGTGGTGTCTTCTGAAAGTTTCCAGCTTCCGAATTACTCCTCAGCTATATCCCGTATGATTCCTCCAGCTGGGATTGTATGCATTTCCCATTGGAGCAGCATTCTGCAGTAACCTGCTCCAACCACTTTTGGAATGGCTCGTATTTCATTCCCATAGCAATCCCTGCTAGAGTGTGGTACTTAGCAGACTTCACAGATTTGATACACAGGCTGAACAATTCTTCCTAAGACATCGGCACTCTGAATCTGTTATTTGGCAAGCATCGCATGACTGTATCAGAGATACAAAAGTCCTTGAATATGGTGGGTCAACAAGATCTTGCTTTCAACACTTTCCGGACAGTGTTGATAGTAGTCAATTGGTCTCCCGTAGATTCTTTAGGGCAATGCTCCAAAATCTTGTGTCCTTCATCTTCTGAGACACATCTTCTGATCAACTGATCTGCAAAAATTTGGAATAGAAGAGAAACTGCCCAGTAGTAATATTTCAAATCAGCAAAGAATTTCTTGTTTTGCTGATAAGTCATATCAGTTGGAACTTATTCAGTGACTAGATAATTTGCAATAAACCAAAGATGAGAATTATTATACATAGCAAACAATGCAAATAAGTTTTCATCCAAAAATTTATGAGTATTACACTAGCCTCTAACTCGGGGTTTTCTAATCTAGACCAATGGTTTGCTTTCTAGATTTTCAACCCTTTTTCTTACCCCTTCTTTCTATATCAAACTCAGGTAACAATAAAACCTAACTTAATCAATTATGGTTCAGTATCAGTTATATTGAACACAGACATCTCAGAGTGATCAGTGTAACCTATTGTTTTTAGACAAGACTAGATAAGATTAGGATTTATCATACATGAACTTTCTTATCATGTTTCTGTCTAAAACAATTCTTACTACATCACATATTCATTCAAAAAGCAGATTTCAATCAGGTGATGTCATAATGGGTGCAATAATTCCTTTTGGTTTTAAAAATTCTCATGCAATCATCAGCAAAACAAAAGGAACATCCTTTTTCCAATAGAACATTCAAAGGTTTGGCTATTAAGGAAAAACTATTTCATAACTCATCCTAATAAGGCCGGCATGACTAAGAAAATTCTAAAATAGAGTTTCTTCCCGATAAAAATCTAAGCCAACATTTTACAACTCAGAAGAAAATATATTTTATCCTCATTTCCATTTTTATTTCTTCGAAATTAAATAAAGGAAGAAAAACACGAAAAAGAGCAACTAAGAAAACAACTAAAACAAACAAGAGATAGGGAAAAGGAACAACTCACCGTTGAGCAAGAAAGATACATTCTTTTTGGGATTTTAAATTTTTAACATTTTTTTTTCTTTTTATGTTGAAAGCAGGTAAATTTCCTTAATATGGTTTTAGAATAATTTTCTAAAATTTGATTATCCTAAGTGTCTTAATTTCAGATAGTATCTAAAATTAATTAGTTATGATAACCCTATATTTCGGAAATTGATTGTCTAACTAGTATAAGATAGGTGCATGTCTAAGGTCTAGGTTACTACCGTTACCTATCATAAGTCTCTAGAATTGTGGCCTTTAATCCTAAATTCATTATGATATTTCCCCGGCAACGGCGCCAAAAATCTGATGCGTTTCCGACCGATGTGCTAAATATGTGTTATTTTACCCTATGTTGATTATGAATAATTAAGGACTGTGATTGACTAATTGTCACATTTAGTCTCTATGGTGTCACTTAATCAGCCAGAACCTAAGGTAGAGTACCTATCGTGTAGCTAGTCTGTTGGAAAGTATCTACGATTTTATTAAATAAATATCGTACTCCCAGGGAAGTGGCAACAGCTTAGTAGTAACTAGCCTTTCTTCCTAACTCTTATCTTATAATCCAGTTATGCAATCTTCATCAATAATTTTGATGAGAGGGTGATTCATTCTCCACTAGGTTTAAGTCTAGCTAAACCTGAAAGTGTTTTAAAGATTAGATCCTGATTTTATGTTATACTGTTACTATACGTTGATTGACCTATATTCGAGTGTTTTAGACATGTCTTGGCCTGGATTGCAATTATGCTCTGTGTCTAAAGGCTACCACATCTGAGTTTCTACGCTACCACCCCACCGTTAAGGGTAACGACCCTACTCACGGCTCAGACTAAAGTCAGCAATGACCGCCCTATGTCACTTTGGGGATCATACTGCTCGTCGCATAACCGCTGGTATAAAACTCTACTCAGCCTACCTAGACTACTTTCAACCAACGGGGTGTTCCGCAGATTATTTTATCTAGTATGGCAGACACCAATACTAATTGATGTCTGTTAAACTAAACAGGTTATGAATAGACCATGGTTAGGAATTGTCTATAACCCTAATTTCAGTTTAAAAGAACGGCAATAAACATGCAGACATAATGGATATTTAAGCAGGTGGCCATTTCTAGAAAAACATAATACTTCAACATAAATAACAAATATTCATAAAAACATAATCTGGTATTCAAACAGTTATTTGGACAAACACAATAACAACATATAAGAGAGGGACAGGGGGACCGATGCCATAAAGAATTCACCCTTCACGAAGTCTCGCCGATGGAGCGTACTGCTGTATATGCCGTATTGCTTGACCCGACTCTGCTCGCCAGAACCGTCGGAGGACGCTTCCTCAGCCTAGTAACTGGGCTTTACCTTAATACCCAGCTTAAGCCCAGCCCTGTGGACTGACTCTTCGAATGCCTAGAGCCCTCTTAGGATCTCCTAACGAAATCCCGGGTATTCTATGAATACCAGAAACGAACCTATCTATAGAAACCTAAGATCTGAGACTATTTCTCAGAAACTAAAACAAAACACTAACAAGAAAGAAAACTGAGATCCGAGTCTCTGAGTGAGTTGTGTACTAGAGAATTGTACACTGGACACCACTAAATGACTCAGATCGAGTGGAGAGGAATGAATTCAACTACTGGAGGCCTGGGGTATTTATAGCAGCTTCCTGGAGTGAAAATTTCTGAAAAATTCGATGTGGGATAGCTTCTGGCGGCTCGGGACGCCCGTCCTGGTGGTCTGAATGGGTCGGGACGCCCGTCCCGGACCGTTGACCAAGTCAACATTTCCAAAAATTGCATTTTTACCCCAAAATTTGCTGTTTTCGTCTACTTTTCACCTGACACTTCCAAAATCATAAAAAATGTGAAATTGAGTAAATAACAATCAATTAAGATCAATTTCCTATCAATTTCACCCTAAATCATACATAAAAACATGCTAAAAAAGTGATACGATTTTTGCGTATCAGATATTTGATTTAATTAAAATTGTAGATATTTTCCAACAGACTAGCTACACGATAGGTACCCTGCCTTAGGTTCTGATTGATTAAGTGGCAGTATAGAGACTAAATGTGACAATTAGTCAGGCTAAGTCTTTAATTACTCATAATCAACATAGGATAAACCAACACCTATTTTAGTATATTAGTCGGAATCCCATCAGATTTTTGGCGCCGTTGTCGGGGACATATCATAATGAATTTAGGATTCCTGATCAAAATTCTAGAAGCTTATGATAGGTAACGGTAGTAACCTAGACCTTAGACCTAACACTTATTTTATGCTAGTTAGACAATCAGTTTCTTAAATATAGGGTTATCATAACTAATTAATTTTAGACATTATCTGAAATTAAGACATTTAGGATAATCAAATTTTAGAAAATTATTCTAAAACCATATTGAGGAAATTTAATTGCTTTCGAAATACAATATGAAAAAAGAAAAAAAAATTTAAATTTAAAACCCGAAAAAAAATGTATTTTTCTTGCTCAACAGTAAGTTGTTCTTCTTCCCTATCTCTTATATTATTTGTTCTTTCTTAGTTGTTTTCTTAGTTGTACATTTGTTGCTCTTTTTCGTGTTATTTCTATTTTTTAATTTCGAAAAAAATGGAAATGAGGAAAGAATATTTTTCTTTTGAGATGTCAATTTTTGGCTTAGGTGTTAATTTGGAAGAAATATCATTATAGAATTTTCTTAGGTCATGCTAAGTTTATTAGACGAATCATGAAATAAAATTTTCTTTAATAGACAGACCTCTGAGTATTCTAATGAGAAAGGATGTTCCTTTTGTTTGATGATAAATGCATGAGATCGTTTAAACCAAAAGGAATTACTGCACCCATTATGACATCACCTAATTGGAATTTGCTTTGTGAATTAATATGTGATGTAACGATGCAGTAAGAATTGTTTTATGAAAAAGGTATGACTAGATATTTCATGTTATACACTATGCAAGTAAGACCTTTTACTGATGCCCAGTAGAACCATACCACTACGGAAAGGATTACTAGTCGTTGTATATGATGAAAGATTCATATCATATCTAGTTTCATATCATGTCTAGTTTCATCTAAAACAATAGTATGCACTGATCACTCTGAGATATCTGTTCAATAAAACTATTGATGAACCATAATCGATTAAGGTGAGTTTTATTGTTACTTGAATTTGATGTGGAAGTAAAGGAAAAATAAGGGGACGAATATCTAGAAAGCAACCCATTGGTTAGAAGCTATTGATGAGACTGCATATCTGATAAATTATTTTTGGATGAGAATTTTATTTCATTGCTTGCTATGTATAATATTTCTCCTCCTTGGTTTATCGATATTGTAAATTATCTAGTCGCTAAGATATTCCCGAGTGATATGACCTATCAGCAAAAGAAGAGATTCTTTGTTGATTTGAAATATTACTACTGGGAAGACCCCTTTTCTATTTCGAATTATTGCAGAGTAAGTGATCAGAGGATGTATGTCGGAAGGCGAAGGCCACACGATTCTGAAGCATTGCAAGAATCTACGGGAGACTAATTGACTGCTATCAACACTGTCCGGAAAGTGTTGAAAGCAGGATCTTATTTGCCCAAAATATTCAAGAATTCGGTATCCTTGATATAGTCCTGCGATGCTTGCCAAATAACAGGTAACACATCCTTCAGAGATCTGATAACTCTAAAATAATAGAGTTATTCACATCCAATTTGCCACATTTTATTCGGGAATTAACTGACTTAATTTGGAAAATGGAATAAAAATGTGTTGATTTGATATTTTCTCTCCTTTTACCTAAAAATGTGGATTTATTGTTAAAAGTCAATTTAATTGAATTAATTTCTCAAAATGTGGACGAGCTGTATTATTTGTTATTATTTGGGAATTAATTTGAATTGATTTATTGAGACAAGGGTAAAAAGGGAATTTTGATGGTTGACATTGGCGAAAGAAAGTTGGATAAAAATGACCGTGAAGAAAGTGAAGTATGTGTGGATTGGTATGCTAAAAGATAGGCTTTATTTACCTATGTCGATTATCAGTAATTAAGGACTGAGTCTTACTAACTGCCACTTAGCATTCAATTATTGTCACTTAATCAATCAGAACCTAAGGCAGAGTACCTATCGTGTAGCTAGTCTGTTGGAAAGTATCTACGATTTTGTTAATTTAAATATCGTACTCCCAGGGAAGTGGCAACGGCTTAGTAGTAACTAGCATTTTATCCTAACTCCTATCTTATGATCCAGTTATGCAATCTTCATCAATAACTTTGATAAGAGGGTGATCCATTCTCCACTAGGTTTAAGTTTAATTAAGCCTAAAAGTGTTTTATAGATAATGTCCTGATTCTATGTTATACTGTTCCTACATGTTGATTGACCTATCTTTGAGTATTTTAGATGTATCTTAGCCTGGATTGCAACTATGTTCTGTGTCTAAAGGTGTACCACATACGAGGTCTCTAATAAACCGCCCTACCTTAATGACGGCCCTACTCACGGTTCGGGACGAAGGCATCCATGAACGGTACCCTATGTCACTTCGGTATCATGTCGCTTGCCCTAGCCGCCGGCATAATCGGACTCAGCTCGGCCTACCTAGACTACTTTAACAGGCAGGGTGTTCCACAAGTTATTTTATCTAGCATGGCAGACACCAATACTAATTGATGCCTATTAAACTAAACAGGTTATGAATAGACCGTGGTTAGGAATTGTCTATAACCCTAACTTTAGTTTAAAAGAGCACATTAGACATGCAGACATAGTGAATATTTAGCAGGTGGCTATTTCTGGAAAAACATAACAACTTCAACATATATAACAAATATTCATAAGAATCGTAATCTGATATTCAAATTAATATTTAGATAAAACAATTCGTAAACATACAGAACCTCGTCTAGGGGACCCATAGTCATAAAGTAATCACCACTCTATGCAGGTCCAGCCGGCGCTGCAGCTCCTGTATGCTCCTGACTGCTCGATCCTACTCTGCTCGGCAGAGCCTTCGGAGAACGCTCCTTAGACTTAGTAGCAATTGCTTTACCTTACATCCCGGGCTTAAGTAAATTGCCCTAATCTGACTAAGAAAACGCACCCTATCTCTCTCTTAGGATCTCCTAACAAAATCCCGGTATTCTATGAATACCAAAAACGAACCTATCTATCGAAGCCTAAGATATGAGACTAATTCTCAGAAACTAAGAAAACGAAACACTAAAGAAAGAAAGAAAATTGAAACTGAAACCCGAGTCTCTCAGTGACTTGTGTACTCAAGAATTGTACACTGGAAGTCTCTGAATGACTCAGATCGAGTGGAGAGGAATGATTTCAACTCCTGGAGGCCTGGGGTATTTATAGCAGCTTTCTGGAGTGAAAATCTCCAAAAATTTCGATGTGGGACAACTTCTGGTGCTTCGGGACGCCCGTCCTGGTGGTTTGACTGGGCTGGGACGCCCGTCCTGGTGGTTTGACTGGGTCGGGACGCCCGTCCCGGACCGTTGACCAAGTCAGCATTTCCAAAAATTGCATTTTACCCCAAAATTTGCTGTTTTCGTCTACTTTTCACCTGACACTTCCAAAATCATAAAAACTATGAAATTGAGTAAATAACAATCAATTAAGATCGATTTCCTATCAATTTCACCCTAAATCATACATAAAAACATGCTAAAAAAGGTATATGATTTTCGCGTATCAGATAACCCCACACTTAGCTTTTTGTTTGTCCTCAAGCAAAGTCTACCTGAAGTTAGTGATTCTAAATCATATGTGCAATCACTTAAATTTCTAGTCATGTTTTTATTCCAAAAATTATTCAGATAATTCTTAACACATGTCTGACTGGTTAGGTTGCTATGACCAGGTCTCAAATGTCTCTAGTAGATTGTTAGGATTGAGCAGAAAACAATTTAACAACTAGGTTGAACTCTTCTCTTAGTCATAAGGTCTTCCTGATGTGTAGTGTGTGTACTAGTCCAGACCAGATAGTCAACACAATAAACTCGTGTCTTAACTATTACCAGATAACACTTCGACCTGTCACTAGACACACTGACAACAGATAACTTTCTGAGTTTTGAGCCTTGGTGATCAGATTTTAATTATTTAGCTCTTATTGATTTATTTCGCTTATAGATTCAGGGTATTTTGAGTCTGCTTTGAACACGTCAACTTCAACTACCCATGTAGCGAGTCCCACTCCGATGACTCCCAGACCTACACGACCTTAGGGCATCAGGCTTTAAGTTCCCCGAAGGAGTGGTGCTCGAGTAGCGAAGGCCGCTGGCAAACTACCCTATTTTTTTTTCATCATCATTTTTTTCTTTTCTTTTCACTTTTAGCTCAGAGTCTCATCTAGTCATTCTAATTGTCAATGCATCCTACAACTGGTCTAATTTTATCTAGTTAAGTCTTGAAAAGGTAATTGGTTGAGGTCTCTAACCCAGACTAAGTTGTGCTTAATTATCAGGAATTCCTTACTCCTAATCAATAAGTTCAAAAATAGTCATCAATTATCTCCTACTAACCACAACATACTACCTACATATCATAGACATAAGCAATTGTTTAACCAAGCATACTGCATTTAGAAGTCTGAAGGACGGAAAAATTTTGAAAACATTTTGGAAGGGTGTAAAAATACGGGGAAAACAAGCAAAATCATGCAAAACTTTTGTCGACTGCTACAGTGCATCATGCACTGCTACCCCACACTTAAGTCTGACACTGTCCTTAGTGTTCATGCATAGCTAAACTACCACACACTTATTTGCAAACAAGAAGAAATGAAAATAAAACAAATAACTCTTACCCCACACTTATTTGACTAATTAAGGGTAAGAGAGAAAATAAAACAAGAAGGATAATGGAAATAACAAAACAGAACACAAAATAAAGAAAACAAAAGTAAAGGATCATGAGGATTAGAAAAACTCCCTTCATGTCGCGAGCAGAAGGGTCTTATCTGATCTGTCAATTGGCTCTTCACCTTAGCCATGTGCTATTGCTGAGGTGTTCTTGACTCTACAAGCTCCAGATATTGGAACGGATGACGCCAGCTCCGATCCTTCATTGTCGAGCTCTAGGTAGTGGCATATCCATTTGATGAATGACTCAAGCCCCAAGGACTATTTCCTCGAATCATCTGCAAAGTTTCTCGTAATCGTAGCAACGTGTCCAGAAGGAACGTGTCTAGGAATAAGACTTCTTTGGATTGGTGTGCCTACCTGCCAATGTTAGTGAATGTATGGCATGTAAGTCTCGAATGGAAGAAAGGATACCTGAAGTTTTGGCAAAGCTGTGGTGGTAGGGGCTCCAGTTGTATAGATCTGGGCCCAAGTATTTGAGACTTCCTCGGGGAAGTTTCTCACAGCTGATTGGTATGCAGGGAATGCAAGCTCCTCCATTGCTATGCTCCTGATACAATGCTAAATTCCTCTATATCCTTCGACCGTTCGATACCACTTGGTATATCACTTGCTTGCACTGGTCTGGCTTTAATTGTTGCCAGTATCTCATCTATTGCTTCTGCGAGTAGGGGTTTTGCTGTGGTGGTGTCTTCTGAAAGTTTCCAGCTTCCGAATTACTCCTCAGCTAATTCCCGTATGATTCCTCTAGTTGGGATTGTATGCATTTCCCATTGGAGTAGCATTCTGCAGTAACCTACTCCTACCTCTTTTGGAATGGTCAGTCATTCCCATAGCAATCCCTGCTAAAGTGTGGTACTTAGCAGACTTCACAGATTTGGAAGGGTCTTATCTGATCTGTCAATTGGCTCTTCACCTTAGCCATGTGCTATTGCTGAGGTGTTCTTGACTCTATAAGCTCCAGATATTGGAACGGATGACGCCAGCTCCGATCCTTCATTGTCGAGCTCTAGGTAGTGGCATATCCATTTGATGAATGACTCAAGCCCCAAGGACTATTTCCTCGAATCATCTGCAAAGTTTCTCGTAATCGTAGCAACGTGTCCAGAAGGAACGTGTCTAGGAATGAGACTTCTTTGGATTGGTGTGCCTACCTGCCAATGTTAGTGAAGGTATGGCATGCAAGTCTCGAATGGAAGAAAGGATACCTGAAGTTTTGGCAAAGCTGTGGTGGTAGGGGCTCCAGTTGTATAGATCTAGGCCCAAGTATTTGAGACTTCCTCGGGGAAGTTTCTCACAGCTGATTGGTATGCAGGGAATGCAAGCTCCTCCATTGCTATGCTCCTGATACAATGCTAAATTCCTCTATATCCTTCGACCGTTCGATACCACTTGGTATATCACTTGCTTGCACTGGTCTGGCTTTAATTGTTGCCAGTATCTCATCTATTGCTTCTGCGAGTAGGGGTTTTGCTGTGGTGGTATCTTCTGAAAGTTTCCAGCTTCCGAATTACTCCTCAGCTAATTCCCGTATGATTCCTCTAGTTGGGATTGTATGCATTTCCCATTGGAGCAGCATTCTGCAGTAACCTACTCCTACCTCTTTTGGAATGGTCAGTCATTCCCATAGCAATCCCTGCTAAAGTGTGGTACTTAGCAGACTTCACAGATTTGATACACAGACTGAACATTTCTTCCTAAGACATCGGCACTCTAAATCTGGAAAACAACTAGAATCTGCACATGACTTTAACATCATTAGTATGTAATGCCTGTGCTTCCGACCATTTTGAAAAAGTGTTCCACGACTACTATGATGTAATTAGTGTCAAAGGAAGAAAGGAAAAGGATTCGAAATACCCCTGATATCAAAGGTTGCAACATTCTGTGTACGTTGCTGGGGCAGACGATCTCTGGAAGATGTGTTACCTGTTATTTGGCAAGCATCGCAGGACTGTATCAGAGATACAAAAGTCCTTGAATATGGTGGGTCAACAAGATCCTGCTTTCAACACTTTCCGGATAGTGTTGATAGTAGTCAATTGGTCTCCCGTAGATTCTTTAGGGCAATGCTCCAAAATCTTGTGTCCTTCGTCTTCTGAGATACGTCTTCTGATCACTTACCCTGCAATGATTCAAAATAGAAAAACGGATCTCCCATGTAGTAACATTCCAAATCAACAAAGAATTTCTTCTTTTGTTGATAAGTCATATCACTTGGGAATAATTAGCAACTAGATAATTAGTAATATCAGTAAACTACGGAGGAGAATCATTATTCATAGCAAATAATTTCTCATTCAGAAGTTTATCAGATACTACTGTCTCGTCAATAGCTTCTAACTCGGGGTTTTCTAATCTAGACCAAAGGTTTGCTTTATAGATTTTTAGCCCTTTTTCTTATCCCGTCTTTCTATATCAAATTCAATAGAACTTAACTAATCAATCTTGGTTCATCATTAGTTTTATTGAACAGATATCTCAGAGTAAAGTAATCAGTGTATACTATTGTTTAGACTAGGCATGGCATGAATGTATCATAGGCATATGCAATAACTAGTAATCCCTTTTCAGTGGTGGTAAGGTTCTACTAGGCATCAGTAAACGGTCTTATTTGCATAGTGTATAATATGAAGTTCTAATCATGCCTATTTCCTAAAACAATCATTACTACATGATACGCGAAAATCGTATCACATTTTTAGCATGTTTTTATGTATGTTTTAGTGTGAAATCGAGAGTAAATTGACATTAATTGTTTACTATTTACTTGATTTCACGGTTTTTATGATTTTGGAAGTGTCAGGTGAAAAGTAGACGAAAACAGCAAATTCTGGGGCAAAAACGCAATTTTTGGAAATGTTGACCCGGTCAAAGGTCCGGGACGGGCGTCCCGACCCAGTCAAACCGCCAGGACGGGCGTCCTGAACCGGGACGGGCGTCCCGAACCTGGTCAACGAATCAGGACGGGCGTCCCGAGCCGCCAGAAGCTGTCCCACATCGAATTTTTCAGAGATTTTCACTCCGGGAAGCTGCTATAAATACCCCAGGCCTCCAGCAGTTGAAATCATCCCTCTCCACTCGATCTGAGTCATTAAGTGGTTTCCAGTGTACAGTTTTCCAGTACACAACTCACTCAGAGACTCGGATCTCAGTTTTCTTTCTTATTAGTGTTTTGTTTTAGTTTCTGAGAAATAGTCTCAGATCTTAGGTTTCTATAGATAGGTTCGTTTCCGGTATTCATAGAATACCCGGGGTTTCGTTAGGAGACCCTAAGAGAGCTCTAGGCGTTCGAAGAGTCAGTCTACAGGGCTGGGCTTAAGCTGGGTATTAAGGTAAAGCTAGTTACTAGGCTGAGGAAGCGTCCTCCAAGGTTCTGGTGAGCAGAGTCAGGGCGAGCAATACGACGTATACAGCAGTACGCTCTGTAGGAGACTAAGTAAAGGGTGATTTCTTTATGGCATCAGTCCCCATACCCCTCTCTTATATGTTTTATTGCTTTGTCCTAAACATCAATTATGAATATCAGATTATGATTTTATGAATAGTTGTTTTGTATGTTGAAGTTATTATGTTTTTTCGGAAATAGCCACCTGCTAAATAATCATTATGTCTGCATGTCTAATGTAGTTTCTTTTAAACTAAAATAGGGTTATAGACAATTCCTAACCACGGTCTATTCATAACCTGTTTAGTTTAACAGCATCAATTAGTATTGGTGTCTGCCATACTAGATAAAATAACATGCTGAACACCTGGCTTGTTAGAGTAGTCTAGGTAGGCTGAGTAGAGCGTTATGCCAGCGATTACGAGCCTTCAGAGTGATCCCCGAAAGTGACATAGGGCTTTCATAACTGTCTTTGTTCGTACCGTGAGTAGGGCCGTTTACCTTAATGATAGGGGGCGGTAGCATAGAGACTCAGATGTGGTACACCTTTAGACACAGAACATAGTTGCATTCCAGGCTAAGATATATCTAAAACACTCGAATATAGGTCAATCAACATATAGGAACAGTATAACATAGAATCAGAACTTATCTTTAAAACACTTCTAGGGTTAATTAGACTTGAACCTAGTGGAGAATGGATCACCCTCTCATCAAAGTATTTGATGAAGATTGCATAACTGGATCATAAGATAAGAGTTAGGATAAGAGGCTAGTTACTACTAAGCCGTTGCCACTTCCCTGGGAGTACGATAATTAACTTAGTAAAATCGTAGATACTTTCCAATAGACTAGCTACACGATAGGTACTCTGCCTTAGATTCTGGCTGATTAAGTGACACCATAAGACTAAACGTGACAATTAGTCAATCACAGTCCTTAATTAATCATAATCGACATAGGGTAAAATAACACCTATTTAGTACGTCAACCGGAATCGCACCATATTTTTGGCACCGTTGCCGGGGAAATATCATAATGAATTTAGGATTATTGGCCACAATTCTAGAGACTTATGATAGGTAACGGTAGTAACCTAGACTTTTGATTAACACTTATGTTATACCAGTTAGGCAATCACTTTCCTGAATATAGGATTATCATAACTAATTAATTTTTAGATGTCATCTGAAATTAAGAGACTTAGGATAATCAAATTTTAGAAAATTATTCTAAAACCATATTAAGGAATTTACCTGCTTTCTTAATAAATCAAAATCCATAAAAATATTTTTCTTACTTTCTTGTTTCACTTTCCTATGTTTGTTATTTGTTATTTTTAACCAGACTTTGCACTCAGAAATGAAGGGAACAAGAGCCCAGGATACTCTGGACGAAGTAGAACATAACACTTCCCCAGAAATCCAAACAATTCCTTCTTCTCCCGAATACACTCCTGCTTCTCCCGAATACACTCCTGCCTCTCCCGAATACACTCCTGCTTCTCCCGAATATACTCCTAAATTTCCCGAGTACACCCCGAAATCTCCTGAATATACTCCTGCATCCCCCGCACCTAACGACCAACCACCTTCATCAGAGGATAGCACTGACAGTTCTCAATCAGCCTTGGCTGCCCGGGTAGATGCTATATCTCACAGGATAAGCGCTATGACTCAGACAATACCGGGCGGACTAAGACGATCATATCAGGCTGTTCTAACCTTAAGTTCTGAAGTAACCCAACTCAGAACCACAATAGAACGCCAAAATGTGCAATTACTCCGAGAGATGATGGGAATCTTGAAGGAACAAAGGAACCAGCAGGAGGAAATGCGCAACATACAAGCAGAACTGCAAGAGATGCGAAGCATTCGAACAGAACTACAGGAGATCAGAGATAGGAGTCGTTAAAAAGGGAAGATTCTTTTACTTTTATTTTCAGCAATAAATTCGTTTGAACTGAAACTTGAATGATTGACCCATATTTTTCTATTTTTTCAAACATTTTTAAAGGGTCCTTTATTTTCAACAATTTTCTTCAGACATTTTATTTCTATGAAAAGAAAAGTTTTGCAATTGCAGTTTATTTTTCATTAACTAAATTGTATAAATTCAAATTTTTGTTTTTCTTGCTGAATTTAAATAGGAATAAAATTAGGGTAGTATGATTTTCGAAAAAGTGAGACTGAGGAATTTTTGCATAGAGTGTTTTTTTAACAACTTCTGAATTTCATTGGATAAACAGGAAGCCTTGTTAAAAATTATGATTATTTTTTGTATACTGAGATTTGCAGGAATTAAGAAAAAAAAAAAATTTCGGAATTGGCACGCGTCCCGAGGCAACCCGGGACGGGCGTCCCGAAGGCCTCCCCTTCTATAAAATCTCAATTTTTTCATTTTTCCCTCAAAATTCACTTCCAAAAATCCACCTCTCTCAAATAACTCTCTCTCTTTACCTTTGGCAAACTTTTCAAATTTAAAATTTCAAATTTCCCTCCAAAATTTAAATTTTAAATTTTCTTCCAAATTCGAATTTCCCTCCAAAATTTGAATTTCCCGCCAAAAATTTCGAAATCTTTCCCTAGCCTAATTTCACCCTTTTGAATTCAAATTCACCTCCAGAATTCGAATACGAACCTTCCTTCCTACCTAAACTCCCAAAATCTCTCAAACACTTTCAACCAAATGGCTGCCAAACGTGCTCGTACCACATCTACCATGACAGTTACCTCAGTGACACATCCTTTTATGCTGTTTTCCAGCACAGCATATCAGGAGAGATGTCACGGATACATCGGACGCACAATACTGACGGGCAGAACATTGGATTGGGCAGCAGTACAGACACTGGGAGTAGAGGCTGAGGTCAGACGCATACTCGACGTACCACCTTACAGTCGAGTATTCATCGTCACAGAGCCCACGTACCTGGAGCTGGTATGTGAGTTCTATGCATCCTTTGCATGCCACCAGGAGCAGATCACATTCCGCTTAGGCGGAATAGATCGGTCGATGAGCATGGCCGAGTTCGGCATCGCTTTGGGTATCTGGCAGAGAGAGGAGCTGGATACGCCCGCCTACACCACAGCAGTTCGGGACTTCACTTCTGCAGAGGTCTCCACTGCTTGGGCTCAGATCTGTATGACGGGTGTTCCCTACCAGCATGGCTTTGCGAAAGCCACAGGTATCTATCCTGCTCTTCGCTACTTACATGCCATTATTGCACACACTTTGTCAGGACGACGGACGGCCCCCGGGAATGTCACCCAGATGGAGACATTCCTCTTGGCCAACATGCATATGGGATCCACAGTAGAGATGGCTCGACTTATCACAGTCATCATGCGGGGGTTTTGCTACGGACACTCGGAAACAGTGTCTGGGGCTCGGGCCATTCATCACCAGGATAGCCCGCTACCTGGAGTTGGACATAGAGGGCTCGGAGCTTACTCTGGTCGCCCCAACCACTATTCCCACAGACGTTACCATCCTACGGAACATGGGAATGGTTGTCCGGGATGCGAGCGGCCGCTACACCATCCACACAGAGCAGCCAGGACAGGCTCGGCATCAGAAGCAGCTCCACCGCATATCCCTCCATCCGAGACGTTCGTGCCACGTACTGCCTTCGAACGACACATGTCGCACGGATTGGCAGAACTATCGGCACGATACAGTCGAGACATGGACCGGATGACAGACGGCTGGCCATGATGGATGACGGATTGACAGACGACTGGCGGTGATGGATGACAGGATCGCCATGATCACCAGTAGGATTGAGGAGATACATCAGCAGACTGCCCGAGTAGCGGAGAACTTCGAGTTTGACCTAACAGACCTCGGTCCACTGGATGGCGACCCGCCGGGTTCTTAGTCTCTCTCTCCCCTTCTTTCCTTTCTTTTGTCTTTTGTTTATCTTGTTCTTTGTGTATGTCTGGGCTGTATGACTATGAATCTTTGTACAAAATTGATTTATATGACATACAGAATTGTTGCATTATTTTGTTTTTTTTTCTTGTTTTCTTATGTTTTATTTCTTGTTTTCAAATAAGTGTGGGGTAATTAGCTATGCATGAACACTGAGGACAGTGCCAAACTTAAGTGTGGGGTAGCAGTGCACGGTGCACTGTAGCAGTTTGAAAAAATTTTCGCATGCTTTTGCTTGTTTTCCCTGTATTTTCACACCCTTCCAAAAAATTTTCAAAATTTTTCCGTCTTTCAGACTTCTAAATGCAGTATGCTTGGTTAAACAAATTGCTTATGTCTATGATATGTAGGTAGTATGTTATGGTTAGTAGGAGTAGGAGAATTGATAGCTATCTTGGACTAATTGATTAGGAATAGGGAATTCCTGATAACTGAGCACAACCTTGTCTGGATTAGAGACCTCAACCAATTGCCATTCGAGACTTAACTAGATAAAATTAGACCAGTTGTGGATATATTGGCAGTTAGAATGACTAGATGAGACTCTGAGCTAAAAGTGAAAGAACTTAAGGAAGTTAATTACAATAGGGTAGTTTGCCAGCGGCCTTCGCTACTCGAGCACCACTCCTTCGGGGAACTTAAAGCCTGATGCCCTAAGGTCGTGTAGATCTGGGAGTCATCGGAGTGGGACTCGCTACATGGGTAGTTGAAGTTGACGTGTTCTAAGCAAACTCGAAATACCCTGAATCTATAAAGAAAATAACTAAGTGCTAAAACATTAAAAATCTGATCACCAAAGCTCAGAACTCAGAAAGTTATCTGTTGTCAGTATGTCTAGCGATAGGTCGAAGTATTATCTGGTAGCAGTTAAGATAAGAGTTCATTGTGTTGACTATCTGGTCTAGACTAGTACACACACTACACATCAGGAAGACCCTGTGACTAAGAAAAAAGTCCAACCTAGTTGTTGATTTGTTTTCTGCCTGATCATAACAACTACTAGAGACATTGAGACCTTGTCATAGCAACCTAACCAATCAGACCTGTGTTAAGAATTGTCTGAAGAATTTTTGGAATAAAAACATGATTAGGAATTTAAGTGACTGCACTAGGTTTAAAATCACTAACTCCATGTAGACTTTGCTTGAGGACAAGCAAAAAGCTAAGTGTGGGGTTATCTGATACGCGAAAATCGTATCACATTTTTAGCATGTTTTTATGTATGTTTTAATGTGAAATCGAGAGTAAATTGACATTAATTGTTTACTATTTACTTGATTTCACGGTTTTTATGATTTTGGAAGTGTCAGGTGAAAAGTAGACGAAAACAGCAAATTCTGGGGCAAAAACGCAATTTTTGGAAATGTTGACCCGGTCAAAGGTCCGGGACGGGCGTCCCGACCCGGTCAAACCGCCAGGACGGGCGTCCTGAACCGGGACGGGCGTCCCGAACCTGGTCAACGAATCAGGACGGGCGTCCCGAGCCGCCAGAAGCTGTCCCACATCGAATTTTTCAGAATTTTCACTCCGGGAAGCTGCTATAAATACCCCAGGCCTCCAGCAGTTGAATTCATCCCTCTCCACTCGATCTGAGTCATTAAGTGGTTTCCAGTGTACAGTTTTCCAGTACACAACTCACTCAGAGACTCGGATCTCAGTTTTCTTTCTTATTAGTGTTTTGTTTTAGTTTCTGAGAAATAGTCTCAGATCTTAGGTTTCTATAGATAGGTTCGTTTCCGGTATTCATAGAATACCCGGGGTTTCGTTAGGAGACCCTAAGAGAGCTCTAGGCGTTCGAAGAGAGTCCACAGGGCTAGGCTTAAGCCCAGGATAAGGTAAAGTCTAGCTACTAGGCTGAGGAAGCGTCCTCCGAAGGTTCTGGTGAGCAGAGTCAGGGCGGCAATACGACGTATACAGCAGTACGCTCTGTAGGCGAGACTAAGTAAAGGGTGATTTCTTTATGGCATCAGTCCCCATACCCCTCTCTTATATGTTTTATTGCTTTGTCCTAAACATCAATTATGAATATCAGATTATGATTTTATGAATAGTTGTTTTGTATGTTGAAGTTATTATGTTTTTCCGGAAATAGCCACCTGCTAAATAATCATTATGTCTGCATGTCTAATGTAGTTTCTTTTAAACTAAAATAGGGTTATAGACAATTCCTAACCACGGTCTATTCATAACCTGTTTAGTTTAACAGGCATCAATTAGTATTGGTGTCTGCCATACTAGATAAAATAACATGCTGAACACCTGGCTTGTTAGAGTAGTCTAGGTAGGCTGAGTAGAGCGTTATGCCAGCGATTACGAGCCTTCAGAGTGATCCCCGAAAGTGACATAGGGCTTTCATAACTGTCTTTGTTCGTACCGTGAGTAGGGCCGTTTACCTTAATGATAGGGGGCGGTAGCATAGAGACTCAGATGTGGTACACCTTTAGACACAGAACATAGTTGCATTCCAGGCTAAGATATATCTAAAACACTCGAATATAGGTCAATCAACATATAGGAACAGTATAACATAGAATCAGAACTTATCTTTAAAACACTTCTAGGATTAATTAGACTTGAACCTAGTGGAGAATGGATCACCCTCTCATCAAAGTATTTGATGAAGATTGCATAACTGGATCATAAGATAAGAGTTAGGATAAGAGGCTAGTTACTACTAAGCCGTTGCCACTTCCCTGGGAGTACGATAATTAACTTAGTAAAATCGTAGATACTTTCCAATAGACTAGCTACACGATAGGTACTCTGCCTTAGATTCTGGCTGATTAAGTGACACCATAAGACTAAACGTGACAATTAGTCAATCACAGTCCTTAATTAATCATAATCGACATAGGGTAAAATAACACCTATTTAGTACGTCAACCGGAATCGCATCACTACATGGTCACTAGCATCACATATTAATTCACAAAGCAAATTCCAATTAGGTGATGTCATAATGGGTGCAGTAATTCCTTTTGGTTTAAACAATCCCATGCATTTATCATCAAACAAAAGGAACATCCTTTCTCATTAGAATACTCAGAGGTTTGTCTATCAAGGAAAATTTTATTTCATGATTCTGTCTAATAGACTAAGCATGACCTAAGAAAATTCCACAATGATATTTCTTCCAGATTAAAACCTGATCCAAAAATTGACAACTCAGAAAAATATTCTATCCTCATTTCCATTTTTTTTTCGAAATTAAGTAATTGGGAAAAAAAAGAAAAAGAGAAACAAATGTACGAAAAAAAACAACTAAGAAAGAACAAGAGACAGGGAAGAAGAACAACTTACCGTTGAGCAAGAAAAATACATTCTTTTTTGGATTTTAAATTTTTAACATTTTTTTTATTTTTATGTTTAATTTCGAAAGCAATTAAATTCCCTCAATATGGTTTTAGAATAATTTTCTAAAATTTGATTATCCTAATTGTCTTAATTCCAGATAATATCTAAAATTAATTAGTTATGATAACCCTATATTTCGGAAATTGATTATCTAACTGGTATAACATAATTGTTGGTCTAAAGTCTAGGTTACTACCGTTACCTATCATAAGTCTCTAGAATTTTGATCAGGAATCCTAAATTCATTATGATATTTCCCCGGCAACGGCGCCAAAAATCTGATGCGTTCCGATTGGTATGCTAAAAAATAGGCTTTATTTACCTATGTCAATTATGAGTAATTAAGGACTGAGTCTTACTAACTGCCACTTAGCATTCAATTATTGTCACTTAATCAATCAGAACCTAAGGCAGAGTACCTATTGTGTAGCTAGTCTGTTGGAAAGTATCTACGATTTTGTTAATTTAAATATCGTACTCCCAGGGAAGTGGCAACGGCTTAGTAGTAACTAGCCTTTTATCCTAACTCCTATCTTATGATCCAGTTATGCAATCTTCATCAATAACTTTGATGAGAGGGTGATCCATTCTCCACTTGGTTTAAGTTTAATTAAGCCTAAAAGTGTTTTATAGATAATGTCCTGATTCTATGTTATACTGTTCCTACATGTTGATTGACCTATCTTTGAGTATTTTAGATGTATCTTAGCCTGGATTGCAACTATGTTCTATGTCTAAAGGCGTACCACATCCGAGGTCTCTAATAAACTGCCCTACCTTAATGACGGCCCTACTCACGGTTCGGGACGAAGGCATCCATGAACGGTACCCTATGTCACTTCGGTATCATGTCGCTTGCCCTAGCCGCCGGCATAATCGGACTCAGCTCGGCCTACCTAGACTACTTTAACAGGCAGGGTTCCACAATTTATTTTATCTAGCATGGCAGACACCAATACTAATTGATGCCTGTTAAACTAAACAGGTTATGAATAGACCGTGGTTAGGAATTGTCTATAACCCTAACTTTAGTTTAAAAGAGCACAATAGACATGCAGACATAGTGAATATTTAGCAGGTGGCTATTTCCTGAAAAACATAACAACTTCAACATATATAACAAATATTCATAAGAATCGTAATCTGATATTCAAATTAATATTTAGATAAAAAAATTCGTAAACATACAGAACCTCGTCTAGGGGACCCACTGTCATAAAGTAATCACCACTCTATGCAGGTCCAGCCGGCGCTGCAGCTCCTGTATGCTCCTGACTGCTCGATCCTACTCTGCTCGGCAGAGCCTTCAGAGAACGCTCCTTAGACTTAGTAGCAATTGCTTTACCTTACATCCCGGGCTTAAGCAAATTGCCCTAATCTGACTAAGAAAACGCACCCTATCTATCTCTTAGGATCTCCTAACGAAATCCCGGTATTCTATGAATACCAAAACCGAACCTATCTATCGAAGCCTAAGATCTGAGACTAATTCTCAGAAACTAAGAAAACGAAACACTAAAGAAAGAAAGAAAACTGAAACTGAAACCCGAGTCTCTCAGTGACTTGTGTACTCAAGAATTGTACACTGGAAGTCTCTGAATGACTCAGATCGAGTGGAGAGGAATGATTTCAACTCCTGGAGGCCTGGGGTATTTATAGCAGCTTTATGGAGTGAAAATCTCCAAAAAATTCGATGTTGGACAACTTCTGGTGCTTCGGGACGGCCGTCCTGGTGGTTTGACTGGGTCGGGACGCCCGTCCCGGACCGTTGACCATGTCAGCATTTCCAAAAATTGCATTTTACCCCAAAATTTGCTGTTTTCGTCTACTTTTCACCTGACACTTCCAAAATCATAAAAACTGTGAAATTGAGTAAATAACAATCAATTAAGATCGATTTCCTATCAATTTCACCCTAAATCATACATAAAAATATGCTAAAAAAGGTATATGATTTTCGCGTATCAATATGCATGAACACTGAGGACAGTGTTAGACTTAAGTGTGAGGTAGCAGTGCAGTATGATTGGTAAAACATTGCTGATGTCTATGATATGTAGGTAGAATGTTATGATTTTTGTGATTTTGGAAGTGTCAGGTGAAAAGTAGAAGAAAATGGCAAATTTCGGGGCAAAAACGTGATTTTCAGAAGTTCAAATGTCAGGATGGGCGTCCCGAACCCAGGATGGGCGTCCTGACCTGGTCAACAAGCCAGGACGGGCGTCCAGGACTTGGGACGGCTGTCCTGACCTGGTCAACAGGCCGGGACAGACGTCCCAGATCCAGGATGGGCATCCCGAGCCCCAGTTCAGAATCCCACATCGAAATTTTGAGAGAAAATCACCCAGCTCCCCTACTATAAATATCACATGCATTCCTCAGTTGAAATCCTTCCTCTCTACTCGATCTGAGTCATTTAGTGACTTCAAGTATACAGTTTTCCATAGTATACAAGTCACTTAGTGTTCTCAGGTTTTAGTATAGGTTTATTTATATTTCTAGATAGTGTCTCGTGTTCTTTGTTTCTGAGAGTCTATCTCAGGTCCTAGGATACGACTAGATAGGTTCGTTTCTGGTATTCATAGAATACCCGAGGTTTCGTTAGGAGATCCTAAGAGGGCACTAGGCGTTCGAAGAGTCAGTCAACAGGGCTGTGCTTAAGCTGGGTATTAAGGTAAAGTCCAATTACTAGGCTGAGGAAGCATCCTCCGAAGGTTCTATCGAGCAGAGTCGGGTCGAGCAGTCCAACATATACAAGAAGTTGCTCCATCAGTGGACTACGTAAAGGGTGAATACTTTATGGCATCGGTCCCCTTGTCCCTCTCTTTATATGTATGTACTGTGTTCGTCCAAACATTTATTATGACTATTGGATTATGATTTTATGAATATGTGTTATGCATGTTGAAGTACTTTATGATTTTTCGGAAATGGCCACCAGCTTAACTTTCATTATGTCTGCATATCTAATGTAGTTTCTTTTAAACTATATGTAGGGTTATAGACAATTCCTAACCACGGTCTAATCATAACCTGTTTAGTTTAACATGCATTAATTTAGGACTTCCCCGTCGGGATGCATTAATGTCTGCCATATTAGATGAAATAACCTATAGATCACCATGTTTGTTAGAGTTATCTAAGTAGGCTGAGTTTGTGTGTTTATGCCGGCATTATGGCGAGCGGCATGATCTCCTAAGTGACATAGGACTTTCATGGATGCCTTTAGCTCGAACAGTGCTTAGGGCCGTCATTAAGGTAGGCGGTTTATCAGGTAACTCAGATGTGGTACACCTTTAGACTCAGTACATAATTGCAATCTAGGCCAAGATATATCTAAAATACTCAAAGATAGGTCAATCAACATGTAGGAACAGTATAACATAGAATCAGGACATTATTTGTATAATACTCTTAGGCTTAAATAGACTTAAACCTAGTGGAAATGAATCACCCTCTCATCAAAGATATTGATGAACGATTGCATAACTAGATCATAAGATAAGAATTAGGGTAAGAGGATAGTTACTACTAAGCCGTTACCACTAGCTACACGATAGGTACTCTACCTTAGGTTCTGATTGATTAAGTGACAATATAGAGACTAAATGTGACAATTAGTCAGGCTAAGTCCTTAATTACTCATAATCAACATAGGGTAAACCAACACCTATTTTAGTATATCAGTCGGAACGCATCAGGCCGCATTTACTAGTTGCTTCTTAGCTCGATCACTCGTGCGCCAGTTCTTGCTATTTTTATAGAGCCTCTCTAGAGCTTTTCTAGCATCTACATCACTCATTCCATTGAAACTGCTCTGGGGATTGAGTCCATCAAGAACTTGCTTGCCCATGTCCGTCATACCCCCGTAGAATTGCTGGATCAGCAGTGCTTCGGTAAGTCCATGTTGGGGGCAGAGCCTGAGTAGCTCCTTGAATCTGTCCCAAGCTTCGATCACTGTCTCGTCAGCAGCTTGAGTAAAATTGGATAGAGCCCATCATTATTCTAGGACTCTTGCTGCAGAGTAGTACTCTTCCAGGAAGGATTTGCTTAACTCATTCCATGAGGTGATGGAGTTAGTAGGTAGCTGGGCCAACCATCTCTTAGCTCTGTCCCTGAGTGAGTAGGGAAAGAGGTTTAGTTTGGTTACTTCTGCAGTATGATCTCCCATGAGGCCTTCGCAAAGAGAGGAGAAGTCGGATAAGTGTTCTAGCAGATGCTCGGTTGCAGTTCCTCCAAACTGGACCCGATTAATAATCAACTGGATCACATTCGGTTTAAGATCATAGCGAGGGTTCCCAGGGATTTGATTGGAGGATGATACTGGAACAGTCTGTGGCTAGATGTAGGATTCGAGGGGAGGTCTTTCAGCAGCCATCTCTGTTCTTCGCCTATTAGCTATACGGATGAGATGTCCGGGATTTTCAACTGGGGGTTCAAGGTTAGCTTCTGAAGTTCGAGTCATGCAACTACAGAGAAGAATACGTTTAAGCCTGAGCAAACTGGTTAGTGGAGTAACACAAGAAGTGAAAGATTAGAAAAATTGAAAGAAAACAAATATTCAACTATGAAAGAACAAATAATACAAGAGATAGGGAAGAAGAACAACTTGAGCAAGAAAAATACATTTTTTTTTCGGGTTTTAAATTTTAAGAATTTTTTTTCTTTTTATATTTTATTTCGAAAGCAGTTAAATTTCCTTAATATGGTTTTAGAATAATTTTCTAAAATTTGATTATCCTAAATGTCTTAATTTAAAATAATGTCTAAAATTAATTATTTATGATAATCCTATATTTTGGAAATTGATTGTCTAACTAGCATAAAATAAGTGTTAGGTCTAAGGTCTAGGTTACTACCGTTACCTATCATAAGCTTCTAGAATTTTGATCAGGAATCCTAAATTCATTATGATATTTCCCTGGCAACGGCGCCAAAAATCTGATGCGTTCTGATTGATATACTAAAATAGGTGTTGTTTTACCCTATGTTGATTATGAGTAATTAAGGACTTAGCCTGACTAATTGTCACATTTAGTCTCTATACTGTCACTTAATCAATCAGAACCTAAGGCAGAGTACCTATCGTGTAGTTAGTCTATTGGAAAGTATCTACGATTTTAATTAGATTAATTATCATACTCCCAGGGAAGTGGTAACGGCTTAGTAGTAACTATCCTCTTACCCTAACTCTTATCTTATGATCCAGTTATGCAATCGTTCATCAAAATCTTTGATGAGAGGGTGATTCACTCTCCACTAGGTTTAAGTCTATTTAAGCCTAAGGGTGTTTTACAAATAATGTTTTGATTCTATGTTATACTGTTCCTACATGTTGATTGGCCTATCTTCGAGTATTTTAGATATATCTTGGCCTAGATTGAAACTATGTACTGAGTCTAAAGGTGTACCACATCTGAGTTACCTGATAAACCGCCCTACCTTATTGACGGCCCTACTCACGGTTCGAGCTAAAGGCATCCATGAAAGTCCTATGTCACTTAGGAGATCATGCCGCTCGCCCTACCGCCGGCATAAACACACAAACTCAGCCTACTTAGACTACTCTAACAAATATGGTGATCTATAGGTTATTTTATCTAATATGGCAGACATTAATGCTTTCCGACGGGAAAGTCCTAAATTAATGTCTGTTAAACTAAACAGGTTATGATTAGACCGTGGTTAGGAGTTGTCTATGACCCTACATTTAGTTTAAAAGAAACTACATTAGACATGCAGACATAATGAAAGTTAAGATAGTGACCATTTCCGGAAAATCATAAAGTACTTCAACATGCACAACACATATTAATATAATCATAATCCAATATTCATAATTAATGTTTGGACGAACACAGTACAGACATATAAAGAGAGGGACTGATACGCGAAAATCGTATCACATTTTTAGCATGTTTTTATATATGTTTTAATGTGAAATTGAGAGTAAATTGACATTAATTGTTTACTATTTACTTGATTTCATGGTTTTTATGATTTTGGAAGTGTCAGGTGAAAAGTAGACGAAAACAGCAAATTCTGGGGCAAAAACGTAATTTTTGGAAATGTTGACCCGGTCAAAGGTCCGGGACGGGCGTCCCGAACCCGGTCAAACCGCCAGGACGGGCGTCCTGAACCGGGACGGGCGTCCCGAACCTGGTCAACGAATCAGGACGGGCGTCCCGAGCCGCCAGAAGCTGTCCCACATCGAATTTTTCAGAATGTTTCACTCCGGGAAGCTGCTATAAATACCCCAGGCCTCCAGCAGTTGAATTCATCCCTCTCCACTCGATCTGAGTCATTAAGTGGTTTCCAGTGTATAGTTTTCCAGTACACTACTCACTCAGAGACTCAGATCTCAGTTTTCTTTCTTACTAGTGTTTTGTTTTAGTTTCTGAGAAATAGTCTCAGATCTTAGGTTTCTATAGATAGGTTCGTTTCCGGTATTCATAGAATACCCGGGGTTTCGTTAGGAGACCCTAAGAGAGCTCTAGGCGTTCGAAGAGTGAGTCCACAGGGCTAGGCTTAAGCCCAGGACGTAAGGTAAAGTCTAGCTACTAGGCTGAGGAAGCGCCCTCCGAAGGTTCTGGCGAGCAGAGTCAGGGCGGGCAATATGACGTATACAGCAGTACGCTCTGTAGGCGAGACTAAGTAAAGGGTGATTTCTTTATGGCATCAGTCCCCATACCCCTCTCTTATATATTTTATTGCTTTGTCCTAAACATCAATTATGAATATCAGATTATGATTTTATGAATAGTTGTTTTGTATGTTGAAGTTATTATGTTTTTCCGGAAATAGCCACCTGCTAAATAATCATTATGTCTGCATGTCTAATGTAGTTTCTTTTAAACTAAAATAGGGTTATAGACAATTCCTAACCACGGTCTATTCATAACCTGTTTAGTTTAACAGGCATCAATTAGTATTGGTGTCTGCCATACTAGATAAAATAACATGCTGAACACCTGGCTTGTTAGAGTAGTCTAGGTAGGCTGAGTAGAGCGTTATGCCAGCGATTACGAGCCTTCAGAGTGATCCCCGAAAGTGACATAGGGCTTTCATAACTGTCTTTGTTCGTACCGTGAGTAGGGCCGTTTACCTTAATGATAGGGGGCGGTAGCATAGAGACTCAGATGTGGTACACCTTTAGACACAGAACATAGTTGCATTCCAGGCTAAGATATATCTAAAACACTCGAATATAGGTCAATCAACATATAGGAACAGTATAACATAGAATCAGAACTTATCTTTAAAACACTTCTAGGGTTAATTAGACTTGAACCTAGTGGAGAATGGATCACCCTCTCATCAAAGTATTTGATGAAGATTGCATAACTGGATCATAAGATAAGAGTTAGGATAAGAGGCTAGTTACTACTAAGCCGTTGCCACTTCCCTGGGAGTACGATAATTAACTTAGTAAAATCGTAGATACTTTCCAATAGACTAGCTACACGATAGGTACTCTGCCTTAGATTCTGGCTGATTAAGTGACACCATAAGACTAAACGTGACAATTAGTCAATCACAGTCCTTAATTAATCATAATCGACATAGGGTAAAATAACACCTATTTAGTACGTCAACCGGAATCGCATCAGATTTTTGGCGCCGTTGCCGGGGAAATATCATAATGAATTTAGGATTCCTGATCAAAATTCTAGAGACTTATGATAGGTAACGGTAGTAACCTAGACCTTAACCCAACACTTCTTATACTAGTTAGACAATCAGTTTCCGAAATATAGGATTATCATAACTAATTAATTTTAGATGTTATCTGAATTAAGACACTTAGGATAATCAAATTTTAGAAAATTATTCTAAAACCGTATTGAGGAAATTTAATTGCTTTCGAAATATAAAAAAAAAAAAATGTTAAAAATTTAAAATCCAAAAAGAATGTATTTTTCTTGCTCAATGGCAAGTTGTTCTTTTCCCTATCTCTTGTTCTTTCTTAGTTGTTTTCTTAGTTGTACATTTGTTGCTCTTTTTCGAAAAAATAAAAATGGAAATGAGGATAGAATATTTTTCTGAGTTGTCAATTTTTGGCTAAGGTTTTAATCTGGAAGAAATCTCATTGTGGAGTTTTCTTAGGTCATGCTTAGTCTATTAGACAGAATCATGAAATAAAATTTTCTTTAATAGACAGACCTCTGAGTATTCTAATGAGAAAGGATGTTCCTTTTGTTTGATGATAAATGCATGAGATTGTTTAAACCGAAAGGAATTGCTGCACCCATTATGGCATCACCTAATTGAAATATGCTTTTTGAATGAATATGTGATGTAATTATGTAGTAAGAATTGTTTTAGGACAGAAACATGATAAGAAAGTTCATATGTGATAAAATTCCGATCTTATCTGGTCTTGTCTAAAAACAATAGGTTTCTTATGAAAATAATTACATCATAGTAGTTGTGGAACACTTTTCAAAAATGGCCTGAACCACAGGCATTACCTACTAATGATGTTAAAGTCATGTGCAGATTCTAGTTGTTTTCCAGATTCAGAGTGCCAATGTTTTAGGAAGAAATGTTCAGCCTGTGTATCAAATCTGTGAAGTTTGCTAAGTACCACACTTTAGCAGGGATTGCTATGGGAATGACTGACCATTCCAAAAGAGGTAGGAGTAGGTTACTGCAGAATGCTGCTCCAATGGGAAACGCATACAATCCCAACTAGAGGAATCGTACGGGATTTAGCTGAGGAGTAATTCGGAAGCTGGAAACTTTCAGAAGACACCACCACAGCAAAGCCCACACTCGCAGAATCAATAGATGAGATACTGGCAACAATTAAAGCCAGATCAGTGCAAGCAAGTGATCTACCAAGAGGTAACGAACGGTCGGCAGATATAGAGGAATTTGGCATTGTGTCGGGAGCATAGCAATGGAGGAGCTTGCATTCCCTGCATACCAATCAGCTGTGAGAAACTTCCTCGAGGAAGTCTCAAATACTTGGGCCCAGATCTACACAACTGGAGCCCCCTACCACCACAGCTTCGCCAAAACTTCAGGTATCTTTTCTTCCATTTGAAACTTGCATGCAATACCTTTACTAACATTGGCAGGTAGGCACACCAATCCAAAGAAGTCTCATTCCTAGACACGTTCCTTCTGGACACGTTGCTACGATTACGAGAAACTTTGTAGATGATTCGAGGAAATAGTCCTTGGGGCTTGAGTCGTTCATCAAATGGATATGCCACTACCTAGAGCTCGACAATGAAGGATCGGAGCTGGCGTCATCCATTCCAATATCTAGAGCTTGCAGAGTCAAGAACACCTCAGCAATAGCACATGGCTAAGGTGAAGAGCTAATTGACAGATCAGAGAAGACCCTTCTGCTCGCGACATGAAGGGAGTTTTTCTAATCCTCATGATCCTTTACTTTTGTTTTCTTTGTTTTGTGTTCTGTTTTGCTATTTCTATTATCCTTCCTATTTTATTTTCTCTCTTACCCAGAATTAGTTAAATAAGTGTGGGGTAAGAGTTTTCTATTTTGTTTTTGTTTCTTGTTTTCAAATAAGTGTGGGGTAAATTAGCTATGCATGAACACTGAGGACAGTGCCAGATTTAAGTGTGGGGTAGCAGTGCACGGTGCACTGTAGCAGTTTGAAAATTTTTTCGCATGCTTTTGCTTGTTTTCCCTGTATTTTCACACCCTTCCAAAATTTTTTCAAAAATTTTCCGTCTTTCAGACTTCTAAATGCAGTATGCTTGGTTAAACAAATTGCTTATGTCTATGATATGTAGGTAGTATGTTATGGTTAGTAGGAGATAATTGATAGCTATCTTGGACTAATTGATTAGGAATAGGGAATTCCTGATAACTGAGCACAACCTTGTCTGGATTAGAGGTTCAACCAATTGCCTATTCGAGACTTAACTAGATAAAATTAGACCAGTTGTGGATATATTGGCAGTTAGAATGACTAGATGAGACTCTGAGCTAAAAGTGAAAAGAACTTAAGGAAGTTAATTACAATAGGGTAGTTTGCCAGCGGCCTTCGCTACTCGAGCACCACTCCTTCGGGGAACTTAAAGCCTGATGCCCTAAGGTCGTGTAGATCTGGGAGTCATCGGAGTGGGACTCGCTACATGGGTAGTTGAAGTTGACGTGTTCTAAGCAAACTCGAAATACCCTGAATCTATAAAGAAAATAACTAAGTGCTAAAACATTAAAAATCTGATCACCAAAGCTCAGAACTCAGAAAGTTATCTGTTGTCAGTATGTCTAGCGATAGGTCGAAGTATTATCTGGTAGCAGTTAAGATAATAGTTCATTGTGTTGACTATCTGGTCTAGACTAGTACACACACTACACATCAGGAAGACCCTGTGACTAAGAAAAAAGTCCAACCTAGTTGTTGATTTATTTTCTGCCTGATCATAACAAACTACTAGAGACATGTGAGACCTTGTCATAGCAACCTAACCAATCAGACCTGTGTTAAGAATTGTCTGAAGAATTTTTGGAATAAAAACATGATTAGGAATTTAAGTGACTGCACTACGGTTTAAAATCACTAACTCCATGTAGACTTTGCTTGAGGACAAGCAAAAAGCTAAGTGTGGGGTTATCTGATACGCGAAAATCGTATCACATTTTTAGCATGTTTTTATATATGTTTTAATGTGAAATTGAGAGTAAATTGACATTAAGTATTTACTATTTACTTGATTTCACGGTTTTTATGATTTTGGAAGTGTCAGGTGAAAAGTAGACGAAAACAGCAAATTCTGGGGCAAAAACGCAATTTTTGGAAATGTTGACCCGGTCAAAGGTCCGGGACGGGCGTCCCGAACCCGGTCAAACCGCCAGGACGGGCGTCCCGAACCTGGTCAACGAATCAGGACGGGCGTCCCGAGCCGCCAGAAGCTGTCCCACATCGAATTTTTCAGAATTTTTCACTCCGGGAAGCTGCTATAAATACCCCAGGCCTCCAGCAGTTGAATTCATCCCTCTCCACTCGATCTGAGTCATTAAGTGGTTTCCAGTGTACAGTTTTCCAGTACACAACTCACTCAGAGACTCAGATCTCAGTTTTCTTTCTTACTAGTGTTTTGTTTTAGTTTCTGAGAAATAGTCTCAGATCTTAGGTTTCTATAGATAGGTTCGTTTCCGGTATTCATAGAATACCCAGGGTTTCGTTAGGAGACCCTAAGAGAGCTCTAGGTGTTCGAAGAGTGAGTCCACAGGGCTAGGCTTAAGCCTAGGACGTAAGGTAAAGTCTAGCTACTAGGCTGAGGAAGCGTCCTCCGAAGGTTCTGGCGAGCAGAGTCAGGGCGGGCAATACGACGTATACAGTAGTACGCTCTGTAGGCGAGACTAAGTAAAGGGTGATTTCTTTATGGCATCAGTCCCCATACCCCTCTCTTATATGTTTTATTGCTTTGTCCTAAACATCAATTATTAATATCAGATTATGATTTTCTGAATAGTTGTTTTGTATGTTGAAGTTATTATGTTTTTCCGGAAATAGCCACCTGCTAAATAATCATTATGTCTGCATGTCTAATGTAGTTTCTTTTAAACTAAAATAGGGTTATAGACAATTCCTAACCACGGTCTATTCATAACTTGTTTAGTTTAACAGGCATCAATTAGTATTGGTGTCTGCCATACTAGATAAAATAACATGCTGAACACCTGGCTTGTTAGAGTAGTCTAGGTAGGCTGAGTAGAGCGTTATGCCAGCGATTACGAGCCTTCAGAGTGATCCCCGAAAGTGACATAGGGCCTTCATAACTGTCCTTGTTCGTACCGTGAGTAGGGCCGTTTACCTTAATGATAGGGGGCGGTAGCATAGAGACTCAGATGTGGTACACCTTTAGACACAGAACATAGTTGCATTCCAGGCTAAGATATATCTAAAACACTCGAATATAGGTCAATCAACATATAGGAACAGTATAACATAGAATCAGAACTTATCTTTAAAACACTTCTAGGGTTAATTAGACTTGAACCTAGTGGAGAATGGATCACCCTCTCATCAAAGTATTTGATGAAGATTGCATAACTGGATCATAAGATAAGAGTTAGGATAAGAGGCTAGTTACTACTAAGCCGTTGCCACTTCCCTGGGAGTACGATAATTAACTTAGTAAAATCGTAGATACTTTCCAATAGACTAGCTACACGATAGGTACTCTGCCTTAGATTCTGGCTGATTAAGTGACACCATAAGACTAAACGTGACAATTAGTCAATCACAGTCCTTAATTAATCATAATCGACATAGGGTAAAATAACACCTATTTAGTACGTCAACCGGAATCGCATCAGGGACAATGGGATCGATGCCATAAAGTATTCACCATTTACGTAGTCCGCTGATGGAGCAACTGCTTGTATATGTTGGACTGCTCGACCTGACTCTACTCGACAGAACTTTCGGAGGACGCTTCCTCAGCCTAGTAGCTGTACTTTACCTTAATACCCAGCTTAAGCACAGCTATGCTGACTGACTCTTTGAACGCCTAGTGCCCTCTTAGGATCTCCTAACAAAATCCCGGGTATTCTTTGAATACTGAAAACGAACCTATCTAGTCGTATTCTAGGATCTGAGATAGACACTTAGAAACAAAGAACACGAGACACTCTCTAAGAATATAAATAAACCTATAATAAAAATTGAGAACATTAAGTGACTTGTATACTATGGAAAACTGTATACTTGAAGTCACTAAATGACTCAGATCGAGTGGAGAGGAATGAATTCAACTGAGGAATGCCTGGGGTATTTATAGTAGGGGAGCTGGGTGATTTTCTCTTCAAAAATCGATGTGGGATTCTGAACTGGGGCTTGGGACGCCTGTCCTGGATCTGGGACGCCCGTCCTGGTCTGTTGACCAGGTCAGGACGCCCGTCCTGGGTTCGAGACGCCCATCCCGACTTCTGAACTTTTGAAAATCACGTTTTTACCCCGAAATTTGCCATTTTCTTCTACTTTTCACCTGACACTTCCAAAATCACAAAACCTGTGAAATTGAGTTAATAACAATCAATTAAGAATGATTTAACATCAATTTCACCCTAAATTGTGCCTAAAAACATGCTAAAAAAGATATATGATTTATGCATATCAGTTATCTTCTCAAGATTTCAAGATAACAAAACCTTTAGTTGAAGAACCACCACAGTTGGAATTGAAGCAATTGCCACAACATTTGAAGTATGGTTTTCTATGGGTAGACTCAACGCTGCCAGTAATCATTTCAGCCTTCCTTGATGATGAACAGGAGGAGAAATTCCTTGGAGTACTACGGCAGCATAAGAGAGCTATGGGATGGACCATAGCTGACATAAAAGGTATAAGTCCAACCTTATGCATGCACAAAATCATTTTGGAAGAAGGTTCCAAAAATTCAATAGCAGGGCAGCGACGATTGAATCCAATTATGAAAGAAGTGGTAAAGGAACAAATCATCAAGTGGTTAGATTTTGGCATAATCTTCCCCATCTCTGATTGTTCTTAGGTAAGTCCTGTAAAATGTGTGCCCAAGAAATGAGGAATTACAGTGGTAAAGAACAAAGACAATGAGTTGATTCCTACAAGAACAGTCACGGGTTGGCGGATATCCATTGCCTTTCATTGACCAAATGTTGGACAGGTTAGCTGGTGATACGCGAAAATCGTATCACCTTTTTAGCATGTTTTTATATATGATTTAGGGTGAAATTGAGGGTAAATTGATCTTAATTGTTTATTATTGACTTAATTTCACAGTTTTTATGATTTTGGAAGTGTCGGGTGAAAAGTAGACGAAAACAGCAAATTTTGGGGCAAAAACGCAATTTTTGGAAATGCTGACTTGGTCAAAGGCTCAGGACAGGCGTCCCTAATCTGGGACGGGCATCCCTAATCCGGGACGGGCATCCCGACCCAGTCAAAGCACCGGGACGGGCATCCAGGACTCGGCACGGGCGTCCCGACTTGGTCAACAGACCAAAACGGGCATCCCGAACCCCCAGATCAAGTCCCACATCGAATTTTTGATGAAAAATCACCCTGGGAAGCTGCTATAAATACCCCAGGCCTCCAGCAGTTGAATTCATTCCTCTCCACTCGATCTGAGTCATTAAGTGGTTTTCAGTGTACACTTCTCTAGTACACAACTCACTCAGAGACTCGGATCTCAGTTTTCTTTCTTGTTAGTGTTTTGTTTTAGTTTCTGAGAAATAGTCTCAGATCTTAGGCTTCTATAGATAGGTTCATTTCGGGTATTCATAGAATACCCGGGATTTTGTTAGGAGATCCTAAGAGGGCTCTAGGCGTTCGAAGCATCAGTCCACAGGGCTGGGCTTAAGCTGGGTATTAAGGTAAAGCCCAGTTACTAGGCTGAGGAAGCGTCCTCCGACGGTTCTGGCGAGCAGAGTCGGGTCAAATAATACGACATATACAGCAATACGCTCCATCGGCGAGACTTCATAAAGGGTGATTTCTTTATGGCATCGGTCCCTTTGTCCCTCTCTTATATGTTGTTATTGTGTTTGTCCAAATAACAGTTTTGAATACCAGATTATGATTATTATGAATATTTGTGATATATGTTGAAGTTATTATGTTTTACTAGAAATGGCCACCTGCTTAAATATTCATTATGTCTGCATGTCTATTGCTGTTCTTTTAAATTGAATTTAGGGTTATAGATAATTCCTAACCACGGTCTATTCATAACCTGTTTAGTTTAACAGGCATCAATTAGTATTGGTGTCTGCCATACTACATAAAATAATCTACGGAACACCCTGTTGGTTGAAAGTAGTCTAGGTAGGTTGAGTAGAGTTTTATGCCGGCAGTTATGAGACGAGCAGTACGATCCCCAAAGTGACATAGGGCGGTCATTGTTGACTTTAGTCCGAGCCGTGAGTAGGGCCGTTACCCTTAACGATGGGGAGGTAGCGTAGAAACTCAGATGTGGTAACCTTTAGACACAGAACATAGTTGCAATCCAGGCTAAGACATGTCTAAAATACTCGAATATAGGTCAATCAACGTATAGTAACAGTATAACATAAAATCAGGATCTCATCTATAAAGCACTTTCAGGTTTGTTTAGACTTAAACCTAGTGGAGAATGAATCACCCTCTCATCAAAGTTATTGAGGAAGATTGCATAACTGGATTATAAGATAAGAGTTAGGAATAAAGGCTAGTTACTACTAAGCCGTTACCACTTCCCTGGGAGTACGATATTTATTTAATAAAATCGTAGATACTTTCCAACAGACTAGCTACACTTATCTTATGCTAGGTAGCGGTAGTAACCTAGACTTTTGATTTACACCTATCTTATGCTAGGTAGGCAATCACTTTCCTAAATATAGGATTATCATAATTAATTAATTTTAGATACTATCTGAAATTAAGATACTTAGGATAATCAAATTTTAGAAAATTATTCTAAAACCATATTGAGGAAATTTACCTGCTTTCTAAATAAAATTCAAAATCCCTAAAAATATTTTTCTTGTTTTTTTTTATTTTACTTTCCTACTTTTGTTATTTGTTATTTCTAACCAGACTTTGCACTCAAAGATGAAGAGAACAAGAGCAGCTACTAACCAGGCAACGAAAACATAAATCCCTAACACTCCAGGACCAAAGAAGATAAAGCCAGAAGGACCATCTAGGCCTGCACCAGAAATACCACGAGGGACTCTTCCTTCACAACCGGTAGAAGTAAACTCAAGCCTAGATGCCAGTGACCTAGTAAGGAGATTCCTGAACGCCCGTGAGCCTAGTCCCACGGAAGAAGATCCTTCTGAGGATACCTTCCCTCCTAGAGAAGAACCCCAGAGATCTCCAGTTCACCCTCCTGCCCAGAGAGTTCCTATAAATCCACCACCCACTGACCAAACCCAAAATTCACCAACATCTCCTACATACACCCCAACACCTAACGAGCGCACCCCTTCATCCGGGGGGAGTACTAACGGTTATCATTCAATGTTGTCCGTGCAGATAGATACGTTGGCTCAAATGGTCTATGAGATGGACCAAGGAATTGCCAGCAGATTGTGTCATTTAGACCAACTCAGTCTGAATATCACAACTAACATGGACCGACTCAGAGCTACGGTCAGTCTTCAGGAGAACCAAGGTGCACAACTACTCCGGGAGATGGCTGACTTACGCAGTAAGCAGAGCAGGCAGAGGGATGAGATGAGAGCCATACGCATAGAAATGCGAAGCATTCGAACAGAGCTACAGGAGATCAGAGATAAGGGTCGTTGAAAAAGGGAAGATTCTTTTACTTTTATTCTCAGCAAATAAATTGTTTGAACTAAACCTGAATAATTGACCCATATTCTTCTATTTATCAAACTTTTTAAAAGGGTCCTTTATATTCAACAATTTTCTTCAGACATTTTATTTTCAAATTTCTATGAAAAACAAAAGTTTTGCAAATACAGTTTATTTTTCACTAATTAAATTGTACAAACTCAGTTTTTGTTTTTCTGAAATTCTTGCTGGATTGGGATAAAATTAGGGTAGTCATGATTTTCGAAAAAGACTGAGGAATCTTTTGCATAGAATTTTTAACAGCTTCTGAACTTGATTGGATAAACATGAAGACTTGTTAAAAATTATGATTATTTTTTGTATCTTGAGGTTTGCAGGGAATTATGAATTTTTTTTTCATTTTTCGGAATTGGCACGCGTCCCGAAGCAACCCGAGACGGGAGTCCTGCCTCCGGGATGGGTATCCCGAAGGCCGCCCATTCTATAAAAATTCATTTTTTCATTTTCTCTCAAATCTACAACAAAAAATTCATCTCTCTAAAAATATTTCTCTCTACCTTCTCTCTACAAATTTTTGGCAAACTCCCCAAAGTTTAAAAATTCAAGTTTCCCTCCAAAATTTGAATTTTAAACTTCACTCAAAAATTCTAATTTCCCTCCAAAATTTGATTTTCCCGCAAAAAAAAATCAAAATCCGTCCCTAACCTAATTTCATCCTTCTGAATTCAAATTCACCTCCAGAATTTGAGTTTAAAGATTTCCTTCCCACCTAAACTCTCTCGTACGTTCTTAATGGCTCCCAAACGTGCTCGTACCACATCTACCATGACAGTTACCTCAGTGGCTGTTGGGTTTCCGACCGACATGCTAAATAGGTGTTATTTTACCCTATGTTGATTATGAATAATTAAGGACTGTGATTGACTAATTGTCACATTTAGTCTCTATGGTGTCACTTAATCAGCCAGAACCTAAGGCAGAGTACCTATCGTGTAGCTAGTCTATTGGAAAGTATCTACGATTTTATTAATTAAATATCGTACTCCCAGGGAAGTGGCAACGGCTTAGTAGTAACTAGCCTCTTATCCTAACTCTTATCTTATGATCCAGTTATGCAATCTTCATCAATATCTTTGATGAGAGGGTGATCCATTCTCCACTAGGTTCAAGTCTAATTAATCCTAAAAGTGTTTTAAAGATGAGTTCTGATTCTATGCTATACTGTTCCTATATGTTGATTGACCTGTCTTCGAGTATTTTAGATGCATCTTAGCCTGGATTGCAACTATGTTCTGTGTCTAAAGGCGTACCACATCCGAGGTCTCTAATAAACCGCCCTACCTTAATGACGGCCCTACTCACGGTTCGGGACGAAGGCATCCATGAAAGCCCTATGTCACTTCGGGGATCATACCGCTTGCCTAGCCGCCGGCATAATCGGACTCAGCTCGACTCCTACCTAGACTACTTTAACAAGCAGGGTGTTCAGCATGTTATTTTATCTAGCATGGCAGACACCAATACTAATTGATGCCTGTTAAACTAAACAGGTTATGATTAGACCGTGGTTAGGAATTGTCTATAACCCTAACGTTAGTTTAAAAGAGCACATTAAACATGCAGACATAGTGAATATTTAGCAGGTGGCTATTTCCGGAAAAACATAATAACTTCAACATACAAAACAACTATTCATAAAAACCGTAATCTGATATTCATAATTGATGTTTAGGACAAAGCAATAAAACATATAAGAGAGGGGTATGGGGACTGATGCCATAAAGAAATCACCCTTTACGTAGTCTCGCCAACAGAGGGTACTGCTGTATACGTCGTATTGCTCGCCCTGACTCTGCTCGCTAGAACCTTCGGAGGACGCTTCCTCAGCCTAGTAACTGGGCTTTACCTTAATACCCAGCTTAAGCCCAGCCATGTGGACTGACTCTTCAAACGCCTAGAGCTCTCTTAGGGTCTCCTAACGAAACCCCGGGTATTCTATGAATACCGGAAACGAACCTATCTATAGAAACCTAAGATCTGAGACTATTTCTCAGAAACTAAAACAAACACTAATAAGAAAGAAAACTGAGATTCGAGTCTCTGAGTGAGTTGTGTACTGGAAAATTGTACACTGGAAACCACTTAATGACTCAGATCGAGTGGAGAGGGATGAATTCAACTGCTGGAGGCCTGGGGTATTTATAGCAGCTTCCCGGAGTGAAAATCTCTGAAAAATTCGATGTGGGACAGCTTCTGGCGGCTCGGGACGCCCGTCCCGGTTCGGGACGCCCGTCCTATTCGTTGACCAGGTTCGGGACGCCCGTCCTGGCTGTTTGACTGGGTCGGGACGCCCGTCCCGGACCTTTGACCGGGTCAACATTTCCAAAAATTGCGTTTTTGCCCCAGAATTTGTTATTTTCGTCTACTTTTCACCTGACACTTCCAAAATCATAAAAACCGTGAAATCAAGTAAATAGTAAACAATTAATGTCAATTTACTCTCAATTTCACATTAAAACATATATAAAAACATGCTAAAAATGTGATACGATTTTTGCGTATCAGATAACCCCACACTTAGCTTTTTGCTTGTCCTCAAGCAAAGTCTACATGGAGTTAGTGATTTTAAACCGTAGTGCAGTCACTTAAATTCCTATCATGTTTTTATTCCAAAAATTCTTCAGACAATTCTTAACACAGGTCTGACTGGTTAGGTTGCTATGACAAGGTCTCAAATGTTCCTAGTAGCTTGTTATGATCAGGCAGAAAACAAATCAACAACTTGGTTGGACTTTTTTCTTAGTCACAAGGTCTTCCTGATGTGTAGTGTGTGTACTAGTCTAGACCAGATAGTCAACACAATGAACTCTTATCTTAACTGCTACCAGATAATACTTCGACCTATCGCTAGACACACTGACAACAGATAACTTTCTGAGTTCTGAGCTTTGGTGATAAGATTTTTAATGTTTTAGCACTTGGTTATTTTCTTTATAGATTCAGGGTATTTCGAGTCTGCTTAGAACACGTCAACTTCAACTACCCATGTAGCGAGTCCCACTCCGATGATTCCCAGATCTACACGACCTTAGGGCATCAGGCTTTAAGTTCCCCGAAGGAGTGGTGCTCGAGTAGCGAAGGCAGCTGGCAAACTACCCTATTGTAATTAACTTCCTTAATGTTCCTTTCACTTTTAGCTCAGAGTCTCATCTAGTCATTCTAACTGCCAATATATCCACAACTGGTCTAATTTCATCTAGTTCAGTCTTGAAAAGGTAATTGGTTGAGGTCTCTAATCTAGACAAAGTTGTGCTCAGTTATCAGGAATTCCCTATTCCTAATCAATTAGTCCAAGATAGCTATCAACTATCTCCTACTAACCATAGCATACTACCTACATATCATAGACATAAGCAATTGTTTAACCAAGCATACTGGATTTAGAAGTCTGAAAGACAGGAAAAATTTTGGAAGGGTGTGAAAATACGGGGAAAACAAGAAAAAGCATGCGAAAATTTTTTCAAACTGCTACAGTGCACCGTGCACTGCTACCCCACACTTAAGTTTGGCACTGTCCTCAGTGTTCATGCATAGCTAAACTACCCCACACTTATTTGCAAACATGAAGAAATGAAAATAAAACAAAGAACTCTTACCCCACACTTATTTGACTAATTCAGGGTAAGAGAGAAAATAAAACAAGAAGGATAATAGAAATAGCAAAACAGAACACAAAACAAAGAAAACAAAAGTAAAGGATCATGAGGATTAGAAAAACTCCCTTCATGTCGCGAGCAGAAGGGTCTTCTCTGATCTGTCAATTGGCTTTTCACCTTAGCCATGTGCTATTGCTGAGGTGTTCTTGACTCTGCAAGCTCTAGATATTGGAACGGATGACGCCGGCTCCGATCCTTCATTGTCGAGCTCTAGGTAGTGGCATATCCATTTGATGAATGACTCAAGCCCCAAGGACTGTTTCCTCGAATCATCTACAAAGTTTCTCGTAATCGTAGCAACGTGTCCAGAAGGAACGTGTCTAGGAATGAGACTTCTTTGGATTGGTGTGCCTACCTGCCAATGTTAGTAAAGGTATTGCATGCAAGTCTCGAATGGAAGAAAAGATACCTGAAGTTTTGGCGAAGCTGTGGTGGTAGGGGGCTCCAGTTGTGTAGATCTGGGCCCAAGTATTTGAGACTTCCTCGGGGAAGTTTCTCACAACTTATTGGTATGCAGGGAATGCAAGCTCCTCCATTGCTATGCTCCTGATACAATGCTAAATTCCTCTATATCCTTCGACCGTTCGATACCACTTGGTATATCACTTGCTTGCACTGGTCTGGCTTTAATTGTTGCCAGTATCTCATCTATTGATTCTGCGAGTAGGGTTTTTGCTGTGGTGGTGTCTTCTGAAAGTTTCCAGCTTCCAAATTACTCCTCAGCTAAATCCCGTATGATTCCTCTAGTTGGAATTGTATGCATTTCCCATTGGAGCAGCATTCTGCAGTAACCTACTCCTACGTCTTTTGGAATGGTCAGTCATTCCCATAGCAATCCCTACTAAAGTGTGGTACTTAGTAGACTTCACAGATTTGATACACAGGCTGAACATTTCTTCCTAAAACATTGGCACTCTGAATCTGGAAAACAACTAGAATCTGCACATGACTTTAACATCATTAGTAGGTAATGCCTGTGGTTCAGGCTATTTTCGAAAAGTGTTCCACGACTACTATGATGTAATTATGTTCAAAGGAAGAAAGAGAAAAGGATTCGAAATACCCCTGATATCAACGGTTGCAACATTCTGTGTACGTCGTTGGGGTAGATGATCTCTGGAAGATGTTACCTGTTATTTGGCAAGCATCGCAGGACTGTATCAGAGATACAAAAGTCCTTGACTATGGTGGGTCAACAAGATCCTGCTTTCAACACTTTCCGGACAGTGTTGATAGTAGTCAATTGGTTTCCCGTAGATTCTTTAGGGCAATGCTCCAAACTCTTGTGTCCTTCATCTTCTGAGACACATCTTCTGATCAACTGATCTGTAAAAATTTGAAATACAAGAGAAACTGCCCAATAGTAATATTTCAAATCAGCAAAGAATTTCTTCTTTTGCTGATAAGTCATATCACTTGGAACTTATTCAGTGACTAGATAATTTGCAATAAACCACAGATGAGAATTATTATACATAGCAAACAATGCAAATAAGTTTTCATCCAAAACTTTATCAGTATTATACTAGCCTCTACCTCGGGGTTTTCTAATCTAGACATATGGTTTGCTTTCTAGATTTTCAACCTCTTTTTTTTTCTTATCCCTTCTTTCTATATCAAATTCAATAGAACTTAACTAATTAATCTTGGTTCATCATTAGTTTTATTGAACACAGATATCTCAGAGCGATCAGTGTAACCTATTGTTTTTAGACAAGACTATATAAGATCGGAATTTATCATGCATGAACTTTCTTATCATCAAACAATTCGTACTACATCATTACATCACATATTAATTTAAAAAGTAGATTTCAATCAGGTGATGCCATAATGGGTGCAATAATTCCTTTCGGTTTAAAAGTTCTCATGCAATCATCAGCAAAACAAAAGGAACATCCTTTTTTCAATAGAACATTCAAAGGTCTGGTTATTAAGGAAAAACTATAACTCATCCTAATAAGGCCGGCATGACTCTAAGAAAATTCTAAAATAGAGTTTCTTCCCGATAAAAATCTAAGCCAACATTTTACAACTCAGAAGAAAATATATTTTATCCTCATTTCCATTTTTATTTCTTCGAAATTAACTAAAGGAAGAAAAACACGAAAAAAGCAACTAAGAAAACAACTAAAAAAAACAAGAGATAGGGAAAAGGAACAACTCACCGTATAGCAAGAAAGATACATTCTTTTTGGGATTTTAAATTTTTAACATTTTTTTTTCTTTTTATGTTTAATTTAGAAAGCAGGTAAATTTCCTTAATATGGTTTTAGAATAATTTTCTAAAATTTGATTATCCTAGGTGTCTTAATTTCAGATATTATCTAAAATTAATTAGTTATGATAACCCTATATTTCGGAAATTGATTGTCTAACTGGTATAAGATAAGTGTAGGTCTAAGGTCTAGGTTACTACCGTTACCTATCATAAGTCTCTAGAATTGTGGCCTTTAATCCTAAATTCATTATGATATTTCCCCGACAACGGCGCCAAAAATCTGTTGGGTTTCCGACCGACATGCTAAATAGGTGTTATTTTACCCTATGTTGATTATGAATAATTAAGGACTGTGATTGACTAATTGTCACATTTAGTCTCTATGGTGTCACTTAATCAGCCAGAACCTAAGGCAGAGTACCTATCGTGTAGCTAGTCTATTGGAAAGTATCTACGATTTTATTAATTAAATATCGTACTCCCAGGGAAGTGGCAACGGCTTAGTAGTAACTAGCCTCTTATCCTAACTCTTATCTTATGATCCAGTTATGCAATCTTCATCAATATCTTTGATGAGAGGGTGATCCATTCTCCACTAGGTTCAAGTCTAATTAATCCTAAAAGTGTTTTAAAGATGAGTTCTGATTCTATGCTATACTGTTCCTATATGTTGATTGACCTGACTTCGAGTATTTTAGATGCATCTTAGCTTGGATTGCAACTATGTTCTGTGTCTAAAGGTGTACCACATCCGAGGTCTCTAATAAACCGCCCTACCTTAATGACGGCCCTACTCACGGTTCGGGACGAAGGCATCCATGAAAGCCCTATGTCACTTCGGGGATCATACCGCTTGCCCTAGCCGCCGGCATAATCGGACTCAGCTCGACTCCTACCTAGACTACTTTAACAAGCAGGGTGTTCAGCATGTTATTTTATCTAGCATGGCAGACACCAATACTAATTGATGCCTGTTAAACTAAACAGGTTATGATTAGACCGTGATTAGGAATTGTCTATAACCCTAACGTTAGTTTAAAAGAGCACATTAAACATGCAGACATAGTGAATATTTAGCAGGTGGCTATTTCCGGAAAAACATAATAACTTCAACATACAAAACAACTATTCATAAAAACCGTAATCTGATATTCATAATTGATGTTTAGGACAAAGCAATAAAACATATAAGAGAGGGGTATGGGGACTGATGCCATAAAGAAATCACCCTTTTACGTAGTCTCGCCGACAGAGCGTACTGCTGTATACGTCGTATTGCTCGCCCTGACTCTGCTCGCTAGAACCTTCGGAGGGCGCTTCCTCAGCCTAGTAACTGGGCTTTACCTTAATACCCAGCTTAAGCCCAGCCATGTGGACTGACTCTTCGAACGCCTAGAGCTCTCTTAGGGTCTCCTAACGAAACCCCGGGTATTCTATGAATACCGGAAACGAACCTATCTATAGAAACCTAAGATCTGAGACTATTTCTCAGAAACTAAAACAAACACTAATAAGAAAGAAAACTGAGATCCGAGTCTCTGAGTGAGTTGTGTACTGGAAAATTGTACACTGGAAACCACTTAATGACTCAGATCGAGTGGAGAGGGATGAATTCAACTGCTGGAGGCCTGGGGTATTTATAGCAGCTTCCCGGAGTGAAAATCTCTGAAAAATTCGATGTGGGACAGCTTCTGGCGGCTCGGGACGCCCGTCCTGATTCGTTGACCAGGTTCGGGACGCCCGTCCTGGCGGTTTGACTGGGTCGGGACGCCCGTCCCGGACCTTTGACGGAGTCAACATTTCCAAAAATTGCGTTTTTCCCCAGAATTTGCTGTTTTCGTCTACTTTTCACCTGACACTTCCAAAATCATAAAAACCGTGAAATCAAGTAAATAGTAAACAATTAATGTCAATTTACTCTCAATTTCACATTAAAACATATATAAAAACATGCTAAAAATGTGATACGATTTTCGCGTATCAGTGGCACATCCTTTTATGATGTTTCCCTCCAGCACAGCATACCAAGAAAGATGCCTTGGGTACATTGGGCGTACGATACTGACGGGCAGAACGTTGGATTGGGCAGCAGTACAGACGCTAGGAGTAGAGCCGAAAGTCAAACGCATACTCGACGTGCCACCTTACAGTCGAGTATTCATCGTCACAGAGCCCACATACCTGGAGCTGGTATGTGAGTTCTATGCATCTTTTACATGCCACTAGGAGCATATCACATTCCGCTTGGGCGGAATAGATAGGTCGATGAGCATGGACGAGTTCGGCGTCGCCCTAGGTATCTGGCAGAGAGATGAGCTGGATACGCCCGCATACACCACAACAGTTCGAGACTTCACGTCTGCAGACGTCTCCACTAATTGGGCTCAGATCTGCATGACGGGTGTCCCATACCAGCATGGCTTTGCAAAAGCCACAGGTATTTATCCTACTCTTCGTTACCTGCACGCTATCATTGCACATACATTGTCAGGACGACGGACAGCTCCCGAAACTGTTACCCAGATGGAGACATTCCTTCTGGCCAACATGCACATGGGATCTACGGTAGAGATGGCTAGACTCATCAAGGTCGTCATGCGAGGATTCGCTACAGACACCAGGAAACAGTGTCTGGGCCTCGGACCGTACATCACCAGGCTAGCCCGCTACCTAGAGTTGGACATAGAGGGCTCGGAGCTGACCCTGGTCGCCTCGACCACCGTTCCCACTAATCTTACCATTCTACGGAACATGGGAATGGTTGTCCGGGATGCGAATGGCCGCTACACCATCCACACGGAGCAGCCAGGACAGGCATCGGCATCGGAAGTATTTCCAGCGCATATCCCTTCGTCCGAGACGTTCGTGCCACGTACTGCCTTCGAACGACACATGTCGCATGGATTGGCAGAACTATCGACCCGATACAGTCGAGACATGGACAGGATTGACAGACGGCTGGCGATGATGGATGACAGGATCGCTATGAACACCAGCAGGATTGAGGAGATACATCAGCATACTTTCCGACTGGCGGAAAACTTCGAGTTTGACTTTACAGCAGACTTAGGTCCACTGGACGACGACCCGCCGGGTTCTTAGCCTCTCTCTCCTTCCTTCCTTTCCTTTCTTTTGCTTTTGTTTTTCTTGTTCTATGTGTATAAACATGTCTGGGCTGTATGACGTATGAATCTATGTACAAAGTTGATTTATATGACATACAGAATTAGTTGCATTATTTTTTTTTGTCTTTCTTACCCATAGTGTGGGTAAGAATTTTGTTTTCTTTATGTTTTATTTCTTGTTTTCAAATAAGTGTGGGGTAATTAGATATGCATGAACACTGGGGACAGTGCCAGAAGTGTGGGGTAGCAGTGCACGATGCACTGTAGCAGTTTGCAAAATTTTTTGCATGCCTTTGCTTGTTTTCCCCGTATTTTCACACCCTTCGAAAAACAATTTCAAAATTTTTCCGTCTTTCAGACTTTTAAATGCAGTATGCTTGGTTAAACAATTGCTTATGTCTATGATATGTAGGTAGTATGTTATGGTTAGTAGGAGATAATTGATGACTATTGCTGAACTAATTGATTAGGAATAGGGAATTCCTGATAACTGAGCACAACTTTGTCTGGATTAGAGACCTCAGCCAATTACCTTTTCAAGACTGAACTAGATAAAATTAGACCAGTTGTGGATGTTTTGACAATTAGAATGACTAGATGAGACTCTGAGCTAAAAGTGAAAAGAAATTAAAGAAAGTTAATTAAATAAGGGTAGTTTGCCAGCGGCCTTCGCTACTCGAGCACCACTCCTTCGGGGAACTTAAAGCCTGATGCCCTAAGGTTGTGTAGATCTGGGAGTCATCGGAGTGGGACTCGCTACATGGGTAGTTGAAGTTGACGTGTTCTAAGTAGACTCAAAATACCCTACATCTATAAAGAGAATCCATAAATGCCAAATCATTAAAAATCTGATCACCAAGGCTCAGAACTCAGAAGGCTGTCTTTTGTTATTATGTCTAGCAACAGGGTCGAAGTATTATCCGGTAACAGTTCAGACAAGAGTTTATTGTGTTGACTATCTGGTCTGGACTAGTACACACACTACACATCAGGAAGACCTTATGACTAAGAGAAAAGTTCAACCTAGTTGTTAAGTTACTTTCTCCTCAACCCTAACAATCTACTAGAGACATTTGAGACCTTGTCATAGCAACCTGACCAGTCAGACCTGTGTTAAGAATTGTCTGAATAAAGTTTTGGAATAAAAACATGACTAGGAATTTAAGTGACTGCACTATGATTTAGAATCACTTACTTCAGGTAGACTTTGCTTGAGGACAAGCAAAAAGCTAAGTGTAGGGTTATCTGATAAGCAAAAATCGTATCACCATTTTAGCATGTTTTTATATATGATTTAGGGTGAAATTGAGGGTAAATTGATCTTAATTGTTTATTATTTACTTAATTTCACAGGTTTTATGATTTTGGAAGTGTCAGGTGAAAAGTAGACGAAAACAGCAAATTTTGGGGCAAAAACGCAATTTTTGGAAATGCTGACTTGGTCAAAGGCTCAGGACGGGCGTCCCGACCTAGTCAAAGCACCGGGACGGGCGTCCCGACTTCGTCAACAGACCAAGACGAGCGTCCCAATCCAGGACGGGCGTCCCGAACCCCCAGATCAAGTCCCACATCGTATTTTTGATGAAAAATCACCCCGGGAAGCTGCTATAAATACCCCAGGCCTCCAGCAGTTGAATTCATTCCTCTCCACTCGATCTGAGTCATTAAGTGGTTTCCAGTGTACACTTCTCTAGTACACAACTCACTCAGAGACTCGGATCTCAGTTTTCTTTCTTGTTAGTGTTTTGTTTTAGTTTCTGAGAAATAGTCTCAGATCTTAGGCTTCTATAGATAGGTTCGTTTCTGGTATTCATAGAATACCCGAGATTTCGTTAGGAGATCCTAAGAGGGCTCTAGGCGTTCGAAGAGTCAGTCCACAGGGCTGGGCTTAAGCTGGGTATTAAGGTAAAGCACAGTTACTAGGCTGAGGAAGCGTCCTCCGAAGGTTCTGGCGAGTAGAGTCGGGTCAAGCAATACGACATATACAGTAGTACGCTCCATCGACGAAACTTCGTAAAGGGTGATTTCTTTATGGCATCGGTCCCCCTGTCCCTCTCTTATATGTTGTTATTGTGCTTGTCCAAATAACAGTTTTGAATACCAGATTACGATTATTATGAATATTTGCTATATATGTTGAAGTTATTATGTTTTTCTAGAAATGGACACCTGCTTAAATATTCAATATGTCTGCATGTCTATTGCCGTTCTTTTAAACTAAAATTAGGTTTATAGACAATTCCTAACCACGGCCTATTCATAACATGTTTAGTTTAACAGGCATCAATTAGTATTGGTGTCTGCCATATTAGATAAAATAATCTGCGGAACACCCTGTTGGTTGAAAGTAGTCTAGGTAGGCTGAGTAGAGTGTTATGCCGGTGGTTATGAGACGAGCAGTATGATCCCCGAAGTGACATAGGGCGTTCATTGCTGACTTTTGTCCGAGCCGTGAGTAGGGCCGTTACCCTTAACGATGGGGCGGTAGCGTAGAAACTCAGATGTGGTACACCTCTAGACTCAGAACATAGTTGCAATCCAGCCCAAGACATGTCTAAAATACTCGAATATAGGTCAATCAACGTATAGTAATAGTATAACATAAAATCAGGATCTTATCTATAAAACACTTTCAGGTTTGGTTAGACTTAAACCTAGTGGAGAATGAATCACCCTCTCATCAAAGTTATTGATGAAGATTGCATAACTGGATTATAAGATAAGAGTTAGGAATAAAGGCTAGTTACTACTAAGCCGTTACCACTTCCCTGGGAGTACGATATTTATTTAATAAAATCGTAGATACTTTCCAATAGACTAGCTACACGATAGGTACTCTGCCTTAAGTTCTGGCTGATTAAGTGACACCATAGAGACTAAATGTGACAATTAGTCAATCACAGTCCTTAATTATTCATAATCAACATAGGGTAAAATAACACCAATTTAGCATATCGACCGGAACACATCAGATTTTTGGCGCCGTTGTCGGGGAAATATCATAATGAATTTAGGACTCCTGATCAAAATTCTAGATACTGATCAAAATTCTAGATACTTATGATAGGTAGCGGTAGTAACCTATACCTTAGACCTAACACTTGTTTTATGCTAGTTAGACAATCAATTTCCGAAATATATGATTATCACAACTAATTGATTTTAGATATCATCTGAAATTAAGACACTTAGGATAATCAAATTTTAGAAAATTATTCTAAAACCATATTGAGGAAATTTAACGGCTTTCAAAATTAAACATAAAAAGAAAAAAATGTTAAAAATTTAAAATCCAAAAAGAATGTATTTTTCTTGCTCAACGGTAAGTTGTTCTTCTTCCTTATCTCTTGTTCTTTCTTAGTTGTTTTTTTTCGTACATTTGTTTCTCTTTTTCGTTTTTTCCCTATTACTTAATTTCGAAAAAAATAAAAATGGAAATGAGGATAGAATATTTTTCTGATTTGTCAAATTTTGGCTCATATTTTAATCTGGAAGAAATATCATTATGGAATTTTCTTAGGTCATGCTTAGTTTATTAGACGGAATCATGAAATAAAATTTTCCTTAATAGATAGACCTCTGAGTATTCTAATGAGAAAGGATGTTCCTTTTGTTTGATGATAAATGCATGAGATTGTTTAAACCAAAAGGAATTACTGCACCCATTTTTCGAATCCTTTTCTCTTTCTTCCTTTGAACATAATTACATCATAGTAGTCGTGGAACACTTTTCAAAATGGCCTGAACCACAGGCATTACCTACTAATGATGTTAAAGTCATGTGCAGATTCTAGTTGTTTTCCAGATTTAGAGTGCCGATGTCTTAGGAAGAAATGTTCAGCATGTGTATCAAATCTGTGAAGTTTGCTAAGTATCACACTTTAGCAGGGATTGCTATGGGAATGACTGACCATTCCAAAAGAGGTAGGAGTAGGTTACTGCAGAATGCTGCTCCAATGGGAAATACATACAATCCCAACTAGAGGAATCATACGGGATTTAGCTGAGGAATAATTCGGAAGCTAGAAACTTTCAGAAGATACCACCACAGCAAAACCTCTACCCGCAGAATCAACAGATGAGATACTGGCAACAATTAAAGCCAGACCAGTGCAAACAAGTGATCTACCAAGAGGTAACGAAGGGTCGAAGGATATAGAGGAATTTGGCGTTGTATCAGGAGCATAGCAATGGAGGAGCTTGCATCCCCTGCATACCAATCAGCTGTGAGAAACTTCCCCGAGGAAGTCTAAAATACTTGGGCCCAGATCTATACAACTGGAGCCCCTACCACCACAGCTTTGCCAAAACTTCAGGTATCTTTTCTTCCATTCGAGACTTGCATGCAATACCTTTACTAACATTGGCATGAAGGCACACAAATCCCAAGAAATCTCATTCCTAGACACGTTCCTCCTGGACACGTTGCTATGATTGTGAGAAATCTTACAAATGATTCGAGGAAGCAGTCCGTGGGGCTCGAGCCATTCATCAAATGAATAGGCCACTACCTAGAGCTCGACGATGAAGGATCGAAGCTGACGTCATCCGTTCCAGTATCTAGAGCTTACAAAGTCAAGAATGCCTCAGCAATAGCACATGGCTAAGGTGAAGAGCCAATTGACATATCAGAGAAAACCCTTCTGCTCGAGGCAAGAAGGGAGTTTTTCTAATCTCATCTTCCTTTACTTTTACTTTCTTCATTTTTGTGTCTTGTTTTGTTGGTAGTTTTATTTTCTCTCTTACCCTTAGTTAGTCAAATAAGTGTGGGGTAAGAGTTTTCTATTTTGTTTTCATTATTTCTTGTTTTCAAATAAGTGTGGGGTAATTAGATATGCATGAACACTGAGGACAGTGTCAGAATTAAGTGTGGGGTAGCAGTGCACGGCGCACTATAGCAGTTGGCAAAATTTTTGCATGATTTTGCTTGTTTTCCCCGTATTTTCACACCCTTCCAAAAAGTTTTCAAAATTTTTCCGTCTTTCAGACTTCTAAATGCAGTATGCTTGGTTAAACAATTGCTTATGTCTATGATATGTAGGTAGAATGTTATGGTTCGTAGGAGATAATTGATGACTATTTTCGAACTTATTGATTAGGAGTAGGGAATTCCTGATAATTAAGCACAACTTAGTCTGGGTTAGAGACCTCAGCCAATTACCTTTTCAAGACTTAACTAGATAAAATTAGACCAGTTGAAGGATGCATTGACAATTAGAATGATTAGATGAGACTCTGAGCTAAAAGTGAAAAGAAAAGAAAAAAATGATGATGAAAAAAAAATAGGGTAGTTTGCCAGCGGCCTTCGCTACTCGAGCACCACTCCTTCGGGGAACTTAAAGCCTGATGCCCTAAGGTCGTGTAGGTCTGGGAGTCATCAGAGTGGGACTCGCTACATGGGTAGTTGAAGTTGACGTGTTCAAAGCAGACTCAAAATACCCTGAATCTATAAACTAAAGAAATCAATAAGAGCTGAATAATTAAAATCTGATCACCAAGGCTTAGAACTCAGAAAGTTATCTGTTGTCAGTGTGTCTAGTGACAGGTCAAAGTGTTATCTAGTAATAGTTAAGACAAGAGTTTATTGTGTTGACTATCTGGTCTGGACTAGTACACACACTACACATCAGGAAGACCTTATGACTAAGAGAAGAGTTCAACCTAGTTGTTAAATTGTTTTCTGCTCAACCCTAACAATCTACTAGAGACATTTGAGACCTTGTCATAGCAACCTAACCAGTCAGACCTGTGTCAAGAATTATCTGAATAATTTTTGGAATAAAAACATGACTAGAAATTTAAGTGACTGCACATATGATTTAGAATCACTAACTTCAGGTAGACTTTGCTTGAGGACAAGCAAAAAGCTAAGTGTGGGGTTATCTGATACGCGAAAATCATATACCTTTTTTAGCATGTTTTTATGTATGATTTAGGGTGAAATTGATAGGAAACCGATCTTAATTGATTGTTATTTACTCAATTTCACAGTTTTTATGATTTTGGAAGTGTCAGGTGAAAAGTAGACGAAAACAGCAAATTTTGGGGTAAAAATGCAATTTTTGGAAATGCTGACTTGGTCAACGGTCCTGGACGGGCGTCCCGACCCAGTCAAACCACCAGGACGGGCGTCCTGAACCCCCAGATCAAGTCCCACATCAACTTTTTGATGAAAAATCACCCCGGGAAGCTGCTATAAATACCCCAGGCCTCCAGCAGTTGAATTCATTCCTCTCCACTCGATCTGAGTCATTAAGTGGTTTCCAGTGTACACTTCTCTAGTACACAACTCACTCAGAGACTCGGATCTCAGTTTTCTTTCTTGTTAGTTGATGCGTTTCCGACCAATGTGCTAAATAGGTGTTATTTTACCCTATGTTGATTATGAATAATTAAGGACTGTGATTGACTAATTGTGACATTTAATCTCTATGGTGTCACTTAATCAGCCAGAACCTAAGGCAGAGTACCTATCGTGTAGCTAGTCTGTTGGAAAGTATCTACAATTTTATTAAATAAATATCGTACTCCCAGGGAAGTGGCAACGGCTTAGTAGTAACTAGCCTTTCTTCCTAACTCTTATCTTATAATCCAGTTATGCAATCTTTGATACGCTAAAATCGTATCACATTTTTAGCATGTTTTTATGTATGTTTTAATGTGAAATTGAGAGTAAATTGACATTAATCGTTTACTATTTACTTGATTTCACAGTTTTTATGATTTTGGAAGTGTCAGGTGAAAAGTAGACGAAAATAGCAAATTCTGGGGCAAAAACGCAATTTTTGGAAATATTGACCCGGTCAAAGGTCCGGGACGGGCGTCCCGACCCGGTCAAACCGCCAGGACGGGCGTCCTGAACCGGAACGGGCGTCCCGAACCTGGTCAACGAATCAGGACGGGCGTCCCGAGCCGCCAGAAGTTGTCCCACATCGAATTTTTCAGAGATTTTCACTCCGGGAAGCTGCTATAAATACCCCAGGCCTCCAGCAGTTGAATTAATCCCTCTCCACTCGATCTGAGTCATTAAGTGGTTTCCAGTGTACAGTTTTCCAGTACACAACTCACTCAGAGACTCGGATCTCAGTTTTCTTTCTTATTAGTGTTTTGTTTTAGTTTCTGAGAAATAGTCTCAAATCTTAGGTTTCTATAGATAGGTTCGTTTCTGGTATTCATAGAATACCCGGGTTTCGTTAGGAGACCCTAAGAGAGCTCTAGGCGTTCGAAGAGTCAGTCCACAGGGCTAGGCTTAAGCCCAGGACGTAAGGTAAAGTCTAGCTACTAGGCTGAGGAAGCGTCCTCCGAAGGTTCTGGCGAGCAGAGTGGGCAATACGACGTATACAGCAGTACGCTCTGTAGGCGAGACTAAGTAAAGGGTGATTTCTTTATGGCATCAGTCCCCATACCCCTCTCTTATATGTTTTATTGCTTTGTCCTAAACATCAATTATGAATATCAGATTATGATTTTATGAATAGTTGTTTTGTATGTTGAAGTTATTATGTTTTTCCGGAAATAGCCACCTGCTAAATAATCATTATGTCTGCATGTCTAATGTAGTTTCTTTTAAACTAAAATAGGGTTATAGACAATTCCTAACCACGGTCTATTCATAACCTGTTTAGTTTAACAGGCATCAATTAGTATTGGTGTCTGCCATACTAGATAAAATAACATGCTGAACACCTGGCTTGTTAGAGTAGTCTAGGTAGGCTGAGTAGAGCGTTATGCCAGCGATTACGAGCCTTCAGAGTGATCCCCGAAAGTGACATAGGGCTTTCATAACTGTCTTTGTTCGTACCGTGAGTAGGGCCGTTTACCTTAATGATAGGGGGCGGTAGCATAGAGACTCAGATGTGGTACACCTTTAGACACAGAACATAGTTGCATTCCAGGCTAAGATATATCTAAAACACTCGAATATAGGTCAATCAACATATAGGAACAGTATAACATAGAATCAGAACTTATCTTTAAAACACTTCTAGGGTTAATTAGACTTGAACCTAGTGGAGAATGGATCACCTCTCATCAAAGTATTTGATGAAGATTGCATAACTGGATCATAAGATAAGAGTTAGGATAAGAGGCTAGTTACTACTAAGCCGTTGCCACTTCCCTGGGAGTACGATAATTAACTTAGTAAAATCGTAGATACTTTCCAATAGACTAGCTACACGATAGGTACTCTGCCTTAGATTCTGGCTGATTAAGTGACACCATAAGACTAAACGTGACAATTAGTCAATCACAGTCCTTAATTAATCATAATCGACATAGGGTAAAATAACACCTATTTAGTACGTCAACCGGAATCGCATCAGATTTTTGGCGCCGTTGCCGGGGAAATATCATAATGAATTTAGGATTATTGGCCACAATTCTAGAGACTTATGATAGGTAACGGTAGTAACCTAGACTTTTGATTAACACTTATGTTATACCAGTTAGACAATCACTTTCCTGAATATAGGATTATCATAACTAATTAATTTTAGATAATATCTGGAATTAAGAGACTTAGGATAATCAAATTTTAGAAAATTATTCTAGAACCATATTGAGGAAATTTACCTGCTTTCTAAATAAATTTTAAAATCCATAAAAATATTTTTCTCGTTTTCTTCACTTTCCTATGTTTGTTATTTGTTATTTTAACCAGACTTTGCACTCAGAGATGAAGAGAACAAGAGCAGCTACTAACCAGGCAAAGAAAACAAAAACCCTGACACTCCAGGACCAAAGAAGACGAAACCAGAAGGCCCCTCTAGACCCGCACCAGAAGTACCACGAGGGACTCTTCCTTCACAAGTAGAAGTAAACTCGAGCCCTGATGCCAGTGAACTAGTGAGACGATTCCTGAACACCCGTGAGCATAGTCCCACGGAAGAAGATCCTTCTGAGGATACCTTCCCTCCTAGAGAAGTACCCCAGAGATCTCCAATTCACCCTCCTACCCAGAGAGTTCCTCTAAATCCACCCCCTACTGATCAAACCCAGAATTCACCGACCTCTCCTGCATACACCCCAACACCTCACGAGCGCACCCCTTCATCTGCGGGGAGTACTAACGGTTATTATTCACTGTTGTCCGTGCAGATAGACACACTAACTCAAAGGGTCTATGAGATGGACCAAGGATTGCCAGCAGACTGTGTCATTTAGACCAACTCAGTCTGAACATCACAACTAACGTAGACCGACTCAGAGCCACGGTCAATCTCCAGGAGAACCAAGGTGCACAACTACTCCGAGAGATGGCTGATCTACGCAGTGAGCAAAACAGGCAGAGGGATGAGATGCGAACAATACGCATAGAAATGCGAAGCATTCGGACAGAACTACAGGAGATCAGAGACAGGATTCGTTAAAAAGGGAAGATTCTTTTACTTTTATTTTCAGCAAATAATTCGTTTGAACTGAAACTTGAATAATTGACCCATATTTTTCTATTTTTCAAACATTTTTAAAGGGTCCTTTATTTTCAACAATTTTCTTCAGACATTTTATTTCTATGAAAAACGAAAATTTTGCAATTACAGTTTATTTTTCATTAACTAAATTGTATAAATTCAAATTTTTGTTTTTCTTGCTGAATTTAAATAGGAATAAAATTAGGGTAGTATGATTTTCGAAAAAGTGAGACTGAGGAATTTTTGCATAGAGTGTTTTTTTTAACAACTTCTGAATTTCATTGGATAAACAGGAAGCCTTGTTAAAAATTATGATTATTTTTGGTATACTGAGATTTGCAGGAATTAGAAAAAAAAAATAAATTTTCGGAATTGGCACGCGTCCCGAGGCAACCCGGGACGGGCGTCCCGAAGGCCTCCCCTTCTATAAAATCTCAATTTTTTCATTTTTCCCTCTCAAAATTCACTTCCAAAAATCCACCTCTCTCAAATAACTCTCTCTCTTTACCTTTGGCAAACTTTTCAAATTTAAAATTTCAAATTTCCCTCCAAAATTTAAATTTTAAATTTCCTTCCAAATTCGAATTTCCCTCCAAAATTCGAATTTCCCGCCAAAAATTTCGAAATCTTTCCCTAGCCTAATTTCACACCTTTTTGAATTCAAATTCACCTCCAGAATTCGAATTCGAACCTTCCTTCCTACCTAAACTCCCAAAAGTCTCTCAAACACTTTCAAACCAAATGGCTGCCAAACGTGCTCGTACCCATCTACCATGACAGTTACCTCAGTGACACATCCTTTTATGCTGTTTCCCTCCAGCACAGCATATCAGGAGAGATGCACTGGGTACATCGGACGCACGATACTGACGGGGAACGCTGGATTGGGCAGCAGTACAGACACTGGGAGTAGAGGCTGAGGTCAGACGCATACTCGATGTACTACCCTACAGTCGAGTATTCATCGTCACAGAGCCCACGTACCTGGAGCTGGTATGTGAGTTCTATGCATCCTTTGCATGCCATCAGGAGCAGATCACATTCCGCTTAGGCGGAATAGATCGGTCGATGAGCATGGCCGAGTTCGGCATCGCTTTGGGTATCTGGCAGAGAGAGGAGCTGGATACGCCCGCCTACACCACACAGTTCGGGACTTCACTTCTGCAGATGTCTCCACTGCTTGGGCTCAGATCTGTATGACGGGTGTTCCCTACCAGCATGGCTTTGCGAAAGCCACAGGTATCTATCCTGCTCTTCGCTACTTACATGCCATTATTGCACACACTTTGTCAGGACGACGGACGGCCCCCGGGAATGTCACCCAGATGGAGACATTCCTCTTGGCCAACATTCATATGGGATCCACTAGAGATGGCTCGACTTATCACAGTCATCATGCGGGGTTTTGCTACGGACACTCGGAAACAGTGTCTGGGGCTCGGGCCATTTATCACCAGGATAGCCCGCTACCTGGAGTTGGACATAGAGGGCTCGGAGCTTACTCTGGTCGCCCCAACCACTATTCCCACAAACGTTACCATCCTACGGAACATGGGAATGGTTGTCCGGGATACGAGCGGCCGCTACACCACACACACAACAGAGCAGCCAGGACAGGCTTCGGCATCAGAAGCAGCTCCTCCACCGCATATCCATCCATCCGAGACGTTCGTGCCACGTACTGCCTTCGAACGACACATGTCGCACGGATTGGCAGAACTATCGGCACGATACAGTCGAGACATGGACCGGATTGACAGCCGGCTGGCCATGATGGATGACCGGATTGACAGACGACTGGCGGTGATGGATGACAGGATAGCCATGATCACCAGTAGGATTGAGGAGATACATCAGCAGATTGCCCGAGTAGCGGAGAACTTCGAGTTTGACCTAACAGACCTCGGTCCACTGGATGACGACCCGCCGGGTTCTTAGTCTCTCTCTCCCCTTCTTTTCTTTCTTTTTCTTTTGTCTTTTGTTTATCTTGTTCTTTGTGTATGTCTGGGCTGTATGACTATGAATCTTTGTACAAAATTGATTTATATGACATACAGAATTGTTGCATTATTTTGTTTTTTTTTCTTGTTTTATTATGTTTTATTTCTTGTTTTCAAATAAGTGTGGGGTAATTAGCTATGCATGAACACTGAGGACAGTGCCAAACTTAAGTGTGGGGTAGCAGTGCACGGTGCACTGTAGCAGTTTGAAGTAGTTTGAAAAAATTTTCGCATGCTTTTGCTTGTTTTCCCTGTATTTTCACACCCTCCCAAAACATTTTCAAAATTTTTCCGTCTTTCAGACTTCTAAATGCAGTATGCTTGGTTAAACAAATTGCTTATGTCTATGATATGTAGGTAGTATGTTATGGTTAGTAGGAGATAATTGATAGCTATCTTGGACTAATTGATTAGGAATAGGGAATTCCTGATAACTGAGCACAACCTTGTCTGGATTAGAGACCTCAACCAATTGCCCATTCGAGACTCCACTAGATAAAATTAGACCAGTTGTGGATATATTGGCAGTTAGAATGACTAGATGAGACTCTGAGCTAAAAGTGAATAGAACTTAAGGAAGTTAATTACAATAGGGTAGTTTGCCAGCGGCCTTCGCTACTCGAGCACCACTCCTTCGGGGAACTTAAAGCCTGATGCCCTAAGGTCGTGTAGATCTGGGAGTCATCGGAGTGGGACTCGCTACATGGGTAGTTGAAGTTGACGTGTTCTAAGCAGACTCGAAATACCCTGAATCTATAAAGAAAATAACTAAGTGCTTAAACATTAAAAATCTGATCACCAAAGCTCAGAACTCAGAAAGTTATCTGTTGTCAGTATGTCTAGCGATAGGTCGAAGTATTATCTGGTAGCAGTTAAGATAAGAGTTCATTGTGTTGACTATCTGGTCTTGACTGGTACACACACTACACATCAGGAAGACCCTGTGACTAAGAAAAAGTCCAACCTAGTTGTTGATTTGTTTTCTGCCTGATCATAACAAGCTAGTAGAAACATTTGAGACCTTGTCATAGCAACCTAACCAGTCAGACCTGTGTTAAGAATTGTCTGAAGAATTTTTGGAATAAAAACATGATTAGGAATTTAAGTGACTGCACTACGGTTTAAAATCACTAACTCCATGTAGACTTTGCTTGAGGACAAGCAAAAAGCTAAGTGTGGGGTTATCTGATACGCTAAAATCGTATCACATTTTTAGCATGTTTTTATGTATGTTTTAATGTGAAATCGAGAGTAAATTGACATTAATCGTTTACTATTTACTTGATTTCACGGTTTTTATGATTTTGGAAGTGTCAGGTGAAAAGTAGACGAAAACAACAAATTCTGGGCAAAAACGCAATTTTTGGAAATATTGACCCGGTCAAAGGTTCGGGACGGGCGTCCCGACCCGGTCAAACCGCTAGGACGGGCGTCCTGAACCGGGACGGGCGTCCCGAACCTGGTCAACGAATCAGGACGGGCGTCCCGAGCCGCCAGAAGCTGTCCCACATCGAATTTTTCAGAGATTTTCACTTCGGGAAGCTGCTATAAATACCCCAGGCCTCCAGCAGTTGAATTAATCCCTCTCCACTCGATCTGAATCATTAAGTGGTTTCCAGTGTACAGTTTTCCAATACACAACTCAATCAGAGACTCGGATCTCAGTTTTCTTTCTTATTAGTGTTTTGTTTTAGTTTCTGAGAAATAGTCTCAGATCTTAGGTTTCTATAGATAGGTTCGTTTCTGGTATTCATAGAATACCCGGGATTTCGTTAGGAGATCCTAAGAGAGCTCTAGGCGTTCGAAGAGTCAGTCCACAGGGCTAGGCTTAAGCCCAGGACGTAAGGTAAAGTCTAGCTACTAGGCTGAGGAAGCGTCCTCCGAAGGTTCTGGTGAGCAGAGTTAGGGCGGGCAATACGACGTATACAGCAGTACGCTCTGTAGGCGAGACTAAGTAAAGGGTGATTTCTTTATGACATCAGTCCCCATACCCCTCTCTTATATGTTTTATTGCTTTGTCCTAAACATCAATTATGAATATCAGATTATGATTTTATGAATAGTTGTTTTGTATGTTGAAGTTATTATGTTTTTCCGGAAATAGCCACCTGCTAAATAATCATTATGTCTGCATGTCTAATGTAGTTTCTTTTAAACTAAAATAGGGTTATAGACAATTCCTAACCACGGTCTATTCATAACCTATTTAGTTTAACAGGCATCAATTAGTATTGGTGTCTGCCATACTAGATAAAATAACATGCTGAACACCTGGCTTGTTAGAGTAGTCTAGGTAGGCTGAGTAGAGCGTTATGCCAGCGATTACGAGCCTTCAGAGTGATCCCCGAAAGTGACATAAGGCTTTCATAACTGTCTTTGTTCGTACCGTGAGTAGGGTCGTTTACCTTAATGATAGGGGGCGGTAGCATAGAGACTCAGATGTGGTACACCTTTAGACACTGAACATAGTTGCATTCCAGGCTAAGATATATCTAAAACACTCGAATATAGGTCAATCAACATATAGGAACAGTATAACATAGAATCAGAACTTATCTTTAAAACACTTCTAGGGTTAATTAGACTTGAACCTAGTGGAGAATGGATCACCCTCTCATCAAAGTATTTGATGAAGATTGCATAACTGGATCATAAGATAAGAGTTAGGATAAGAGGCTAGTTACTACTAAGCCGTTGCCACTTCCCTGGGAGTACGATAATTAACTTAGTAAAATCGTAGATACTTTCCAATAGACTAGCTACACGATAGGTACTCTGCCTTAGATTCTGGCGGATTAAGTGACACCATAAGACTAAACGTGACAATTAGTCAATCACAGTCCTTAATTAATCATAATCGACATAGGGTAAAATAACACCTATTTAGTACGTCAACCGGAATCGCATCAATCTTCATCAATAATTTTGATGAGAGGATGATTCATTCTCCACTAGGTTTAAGTCTAGCTAAACCTGAAAGTGTTTTAAAGATTAGATCCTGATTTTATGCTATACTATTACTATATGTTGATTGACCTATATTCGAGTATTTTAGACATGTCTTGGCCTGGATTGCAATTATGTTCTACGTCTAAAGGCTACCACATCTGAGTTTCTAGGCTACCGCCCCATCGTTAAGGGTAACGGCCCTACTCACGGCTCGGACTAAAGTCAGCAATGACAGCCCTATGTCACTTTGGGGATCATACTGCTCGTCGCATAACCGCCGGCATAAAACTCTACTCAGCCTACCTAGACTACTTTCAACCAACAGGGTGTTTCGCAGATTATTTTATCTAGTATGGCAGACACCAATACTAATTGATACCTGTTAAACTAAACAGGTTATGAATAGACAGTAGTTAGGAATTGTCTATAACCCTAATTTCAGTTTAAAAGAACGGCAATAGACATGCAGACATAATGAATATTTAAGCAGGTGGCCATTTCTAGAAAAACATAATACTTCAACATAAATAACAAATATTTATAAAAACATAATCGGGTATTCAAACAGTTATTTGGACAAACACAATAATAGCATATAAGAGAGGGACAGGGGGACCGATGCCATAAAGAATTCACCCTTTACGAAGTCTCGCCGATGGAGCGTACTGCTGTATATGCCGTATTGCTTGACCCGACTCTGCTCTCCAGAACCGTCGGAGGACGCTTCCTTAGCCTAGTAACTAGGCTTTACCTTAATACCCAGCTTAAGCCCAGCCCTGTGGACTGACTCTTCGAACGCCTAGAGCCCTCTTAGGATCTCCTAACGAAATCCTGGGTATTCTATGAATACCAGAAATGAACCTATCTATAGAAACCTAAGATCTGAGACTATTTCTCAGAAACTAAAACAAAACACTAACAAGAAAGAAAACTGAGATCCGAGTCTCTGAATGAGTTGTGTACTAGAGAATTGTACACTGGAAACCACTTAATGACTCAGATCGAGTGGAGAGGAATGAATTCAACTGCTGGAGGCCTGGGGTATTTATAGCAGCTTCCTGGAGTGAAAATTTCTGAAAAAATCGATGTGGGTCAGCTTCTGACGGCTCGGGACGCCCGTCCCGGATTGGGACGCCCGTCCTGATCTGTTGACCAGGTCGGGACGCCCGTCCCGGTGCCTTGACTTGGTCGGGACGCCCGTCCTGAACCTTTGACCGAGTCAACATTTCCAAAAATTGCGTTTTTGCCCCAAAATTTGTTGTTTTCGTCTACTTTTCACCTGACACTTCCAAAATCATAAAAACTATGAAATTAAGTAAATAATGAACAATTAAGATCAAATTACCCTCGATTTCACCCAAATTCATACATAAAAACATGCTAAAAAAGTGATACGATTTTCGCGTATCATTAGTTTTTTGTTTTAGTTTCTGAGAAATAGTCTCAGATCTTAGGCTTCTATAGATAGGTTCGTTTCTGGTATTTATAGAATACCCGGGATTTCGTTAGGAGATCCTAAGAGGGCTCTAGGCGTTTGAAGAGTCAGTCCACAGGGCTGGGCTTAAGCTGGGTATTAAGGTAAAGCCCAGTTACTAGGCTGAGGAATCGTCCTCCGAAGGTTCCGGCGAGTAGAGTCAGGTCAAGCAATACGGCATATACAACAGTACTCTCCATCGGTGAGACTTCGTAAAGGGTGATTTCTTTATGGCATCGGTCCCCCTGTCCCTCTTATATGTTGTTATTGTGTTTGTCCAAATAACAGTTTTGAATACTAGATTACGATTATTATGAATATTTGTTATATATGTTGAAGTTATTATGTTTTTCTAGAAATGGCCACCTGCTTAAATATTCATTATGTCTGCATGTCTATTGCCGTTCTTTTAAACTGAAATTAGGGTTATAGACAATTCCTAACCACGGTCAATTCATAACCTGTTTAGTTTAACAGGCATCAATTAGTATTGGTGTTTGCCATACTAGATAAAATAATATGCGGAAAACTCTGTTGATTGAAAGTAGTCTAGGTAGGCTGAGTAGAGTGTTATGCCGACGGTTATGAGACGAGCAGTGTGATCCCCGAAGTGACATAGGGCGTTCATTGCTGACTTTTGTCCGAGCCGTGAGTTGGGCCGTTACCCTTAACGATGGGGCGGTAGCGTAGAAACTCATATGTGGTACACCTTTAGACTCAGAACATAGTTGCAATACAAGCCAAGACATGTCTAAAATACTCGAATATAGGTCAATCAACGTATAGTAACACTATAACATAAAATCAGGATCTTATCTATAAAATACTTTCAGGTTTGGTTAGACTTAAACCTAGTGAAGAATGAATCACCCTCTCATCAAAGTTATTGATGAAGATTGCATAACTGGATTATAAGATAAGAGTTAGGAATAAAGGCTAGTTACTACTAAGTCGTTACCACTTCCCTGGGAGTACGATATTTATTTAATAAAATCGTAGATACTTTCCAACAGACTAGCTACATGATAGGTACTCTGCCTTAGGTTCTGGCTGATTAAGTGACACCATAGAGACTAAATGTGACAATTAGTCAATCACAGTCCTTAATTATTCATAATCAACATAGGGTAAAATAACACCTATTTAGCATATCGACCGGAACGCATCATCCAGACAAGTAAAACTATTGCTTGAATCTAGAGTGGAAAAAGGCAAAACATTGTGAGCTCAGTAAAGGGTAAAAGCCAATACTTTGAGTGAAACACGAGGGTTTCCAATCAAATTTGAGTGAAACACATGAGGGAGTGTTTGTGAGGATTGTTAACAATTTTTTATAGATTTTACATCATGTCAACATCAAACAAAAGCAAAGAAAGTGATGGGAAAGTTAGTGTTACTGAACATAACCTAGCCTTCACTTTACATGCTGTGCAACAGCAATTTCAAAGGTTTGAAGACCTTTTTAGAGATGTTAGTGATAAGTTTGAGAAGTAAGACCAGGTCATTAGATAATTTCAAGAGGGGGCAATGAGTGGTAGTGCAACAAGAAGGCAGAATTTAAGAGAGCCAAATACTCATCATTTTGGCTATGAAGGTGATGACTTTGATGATGGAGATGATGAGGGAGAATGGCATGGGGTCAGGATGGGTGGAAGAGGAGGACAAAATTATAGAATAAGAGGTTGAGGTAATAGAGTCCAAATCTTTTCAAGGGAGGAAGAAAGGGCTGATCGTGTTGATAGGAATATCAGTAGTATAAAAATGGCAATTCCATTTTTCCAAGGTAAGAATGATGCTGAAGCTTACTTGGAATGGGAGAGGAAAGTGGAACTGATTTTTTATTGTTATAACTATTCTGAAGAGAAGAAGGTAAAGCTTGCTGCGGTGGAATTTAAAGATTATGCACTTGTTTGGTGGGATCAACTAGTTTTAACTAGGAGAAGAAATGGAGAGGAACCTGTCAATACTTGGGCAGAAATGAAGAGAATTATGAAAAAGAGATTTGTACCTAGTTATTTTTATAGAGAGCTACATCAAAAACTTTAAACTTTGAGACAAGGCTATATGAGTGTTGAAGAGTACCATAAGGAGATGGAGATAGTCATGATAAGCATAGAAATATTAAGTGCTTTAAATGTCTTGGTATTGGTCATATTGCTTCTCAATGTCCCAATAAGAAAACAATGGTTTTGAGGGGTGCTGAAGTTATTTTTGAAGATGAGGATCATGTTGAGAGTGATTTTGATTCCATGCACGGATTAGAGGATTGTTCTGATGTAGAAGCTAAAAATGCACCTAAAGGTGAATTACTTGTTACTAGGCGTGTACTAAATGCTCAAGTAAAAGAGGATGAAATTGAGCAAAGGGAAAATATCTTTCATTCAAGATGCTTAGTGAATGGGAAGATTTGTAGCATTATAATTGATGGTGGGAGTTGCACAAATGTAGCTAGCACATTAATGGTGGAGAAGCTAGGGCTGGATTGTTTGAGGCACCCTAGGCCATATAGGCTACAATGGCTTAATGATATGGGGGAAATCAAGGTGAATAAACAAATTATTGTATCTTTCTCTGATATGCATAAATCATATCACATTTTTAACATGTTTTTAGGCATAATTTAGGGTGAAATTGATGGTAATTCGTTCTTAATTGATTGTTATTAACTCAATTTCATAGTTTTTGCGATTTTGGAAGTGTCAGGTGAAAAGTAGAAGAAAATGGAAAATTTCGGGGCAAAAACGTGATATTCAGAAGTTCAGAAGTCGGTGTGGGCGTCCCGAAGTCAGGATGGGCGTCCTGACCTGGTCAACAGGCCAGGACGGGCGTCCAGGACTCGGGATGGCCATCCTGACCTGGTCAACAGGCCGGGACGGGCGTCCCAGATCTAGGACGGGCATCCCAAGCCGCAGTTCAGAATCCCACATCGAAATTTTGAGAGAAAATCACTCCAGAAAGCTGCTATAAATACCCCAGGCCTTCCTCAGTTGAAATCATTCATCTCCACTCGATCTGAGTCATTTAGTGACTTCAAGTATACAGTTTTCCATAGTATACAAGTCACTTAGCAACTCAGGTTTCAGTATAAATTTATTTATATTCTTAGATAGTGTCTCGTGTTCTTTGTTTCTGAGAGTTAGTCTCAGATCCTAGGATACGACTAGATAGGTTCGTTTCTGGTATTCATAGAATACCCGGGGTTTCGTTACGAGATCCTAAGAGGGCTCTAGGCGTTCGAAGAGTCAGTCAATGGGGTTGTGCTTAAGCTGGGTATTAAGGTAAAGTCCAGCTACTAGGATGAGGAAGTGTCCTCCGAAGGTTCTGTCGAGCAGAGTCGGGTCGAGCAGTCCAACATATACAAGCAGTTGCTCCATCGGCGAGACTAAGTAAAGGGTGAATACTTTATGGCATCAGTCCCCATGTCTCTCTCTTTATATGTCTGTACTGTGTTCGTCCAAACATTCATTATGTCTATTGGATTATGATTTTATGAATATTTGTTATACATGTTGAAGTACTTTATGATTTTCCGGAAATGGCCACAAGCTTAACTTTCATTATGTATGCATGTCTAATGTAGTTTCTTTTAAACTAAATGTAGGGTTATAGATAATTCCTAACCATGGTCTATTCATAACCTGTTTAGTGTAACAGGCATTAATTTAGGACTTCCCCGTCGGGATGCATTAATGTCTGCCATATTAGATGAAATAACTTATAGATCACCATGTTTGTTAAAGTAGTCTATGTAGGCTGAGTTTGTGTGTTTATGCCGGCGTTAGGGCGAGCGTCATGATCCCCGAAGTGACATAGGGCTTTCATGGATTCCTTTAGCTCGAATTGTGAGTATGGCCTTCATTAAGGTAGGGCGGTTTATCAGGTAACTCAGATGTGGTACACCTTTAGACTCAGTACATAGTTGCAATCTAGGCCAAGATATATCTAAAATACTCGAAGATAGGTCAATCAACATGTAGGAACAGTATAACAAAGAATCAGGACATTATCTGTAAAACACTCTTAGGTCTAAATAGACTTAAACCTAGTGGAGAATGAATCACCCTCTCATCAAAGATAATGATGATCGATTGCATAACTGGATCATAAGATAAGAGTTAGGGTAAGAGGATAGTTACTACTAAGCCGTTACCACTTCCCTGGGAGTACGATATTTGATTTAATTAAAATCGTAGATACTTTCCAACAGACTAGCTACACGATAGGTACTCTGCCTTAGATTCTGATTGATTAAGTGATAATATGGAGACTAAATGTGACAATTAGTCAGGCTAAGTCCTTAATTACTCATAATCAACATAGGGTAAAACAACACCTATTTCAGTATATCAGTCGGAACGCATCAGATTTTTGGCGTCGTTGCCGGGGAACATATCATAATGAATTTAGGATTATTGACCACAATTCTAGAGACTTATGATAGGTAATGGTAGTAACCTAGACCTTAGACCTAACACTTATTTTATGCTAGTTAGACAATCACTTTCCGAAATATAGGGTTATCATAACTAATTGATTTTAGATATCATCTGAAATTAAGACATTTAGGATAATCAAATTTTAAAAAATTATTCTAAAACCATATTGAGGAAATTTAAATGCTTTCGAAATAAAATATAAAAAGAAAAAAATGTTAAAAATTTAAAATCCCGAAAAATATCTTTCTTACTTTTTTCTATTGTGTTTTATTTTTATCTTTGTTATTTGTTATTCCTAACCAGACTTTACACTCATAGATGAAGAGAACAAGAGCAGCTACAAATCAAGCAAAGAAAATAGAAAACCCTGATACTCCAGGTCGGAAGAAGACAAAACCAGAAGGACCATCTAGACCTAAACCAGAAATACCACGAGAGAACCCTCCTCCACAACCTATAGAAATAAACTCAAGCCTAGACACCAGTGACTTAGTGAGAAGATTACTGAACACCCGTGAGCCTAGTCCCACGGAAGAAAATCATTCTGAAGACACCTTTCCTCCGAGAGAAGAACCTCAAAAATCTCCAGTTCACACTCCTGCCCAGAGAGTTCCTATAAATCCACCACCCCTTGACCAAACCGAAAACTCACCAACATCTCCTGAGTACACTCCAACGCCTAACGAGCACACCCCTTCATCCGGGGGAAGTACTAACAGTTCTCATTAAGTTTTGTCCATGCAGATAGATACTTTGGCTCAAAGGATCTACGAGATGGATCAAGGAATTGCAAGTAGACTGTGTCATTCAAAACAGAGTATCCTGAATATCACAACCAATATGGACCGACTCAGGGCCACAGTAAGTCTCCAGGAAAGCTAAGGTGCACAGATACTCCGGGAGTTAGCTGACAGGCAAAGGGATGAGATGAGAGCCATGCGCATAGAGATGCGAACCATGCAAGCAAAAATGCGAGAGATCAAAAATAAGGGCCATTGAAAAAGGGAAGATTCTTTTTACTCTTCTTTTCAGCAAATAAATTGTTTGAACTAAAATTAAATAATTGACCCCTATTTTTTTATTTTTAAACTTTTTAAAAGGGTCTTATTTTATTCAGTAATTTTTCTTCAGACTTTTTATTTTTCAAACTTTTTATGAAAAACAAATGTGTTACGAATACAGTTTATTTTTCATTAATAAGTTGTATAAACTTAATCTTTTGTTTTTCTATAATTCTTGCTGAATAGAGGTTAGGATATGATTAGGGTAGTTATGACTTTCGAAAAGGAGATTGAGAAACTTTTGCAAAGAGTTTTTAACAGCTTCTGAATTTGATGGGTTAAACATGAAGACTTGTTAAATATTATGATTGTTTCTTGTGTACTAAGATTTGCAGGGAATTAGGAAAAACAAAATCCAGAAGTGTCATGCATCCCGAGGCAACCCGGGACAGGCGTCCCAATTCTAGATGGGCGTCCAGCCGGGACGGGCATCCTACCTCCGAGACGGGCGTCCCAAAGGCTGCCCCTTCCACAAATGTGCTATTTTTCTTCATTTTCTCTCAAACCAACCACCAAAAATTCATCTCTCTACAAAATTCTCTCCACCTTCTCTCTACAAATTTTTGGCAACTTCTCGAAGTTTCAAAATTCGAATTTCCCTCCAAAATTTGAACTTTTAAATTTCCTTCCAAAATTCGAATTTCCCTCCAAAATTCGAATTTCCCGCCAAAAATTCAAAATCCTTCCCTACCCCAAATCCATCCTTCCGAATTCAAATTCACCTCTAGAATTCGAATTCGAATCTTCTTTCCCACCTAAATTCTCAAAGTCTCTCGAACGTTCTCAACCAAATGGCTCCCAAACGCACTCGTATCACTTCTTCCATGACCGTCACATCTGTGGCACACCCTTTTATGCTTTTTCCCTCCATTCCAGCATACCAGGAAAGATCTCATGGAGATATCGGACGCACCATACTGATTGGCAGAACGCTTGACTGGGCAGTAGTATAGACACTAGGAGTTGAGTAGGAGGTCCGACGCATACTCGACGTACTACCCTATAATCGTGTCTTCATCGTCACTGAGCCGACCTACCTAGAGCTGGTATGTGAGTTCTATGCTTCATTTACATTCCAACAAGAGCATATCACGTTCCATTTGGGCGGAATGGATCGATCGATGAGCATGGCCGAGTTCGGCATCGCCTTGGGTGTCTGGTAGAGGGACGAGCTGGATACGCCCGCCTACACCACTGCAGTTCGAGACTTCACTTCTACAGACGTCTCCACCGCTTGGCCTCAGATTTGTACGACGGGTGCTCCCTACCAGCATGGCTTTCCGAAAGCCACAGGTATTCATCCTGCTCTTTGACATGCACAAATCATATACCCTTTTTAGCATGTTTTTAGATATAAATTAGGGCAATATTTGAATGTATTTTATCTTAATTGAATCAAATTGACATAAAATTGCTTAAATTTCGATTTTGGAAGTTTCCGGAGCAAATTGCACGAAAAAAGCAAATTTTGGGCCAAAAATGCAATTTTTGGAAATGTTTAGTTCGGGACGGGCGTCCTGACCCAGTCAAAGCACCAGGACGGCCGTCCCAAGCTCAAGACGGGCGTCCCGAGCACCAGAAGTTGTCCCACATGGAAATTTTTGGAGATTTTCACTCCAGGAAGCTGCTATAAATACCACAGGCCTCCAAGAGTTGAAATCATCCATCTCCACTCGATCTAAGTCATTTAGTGACTTCAAGTGTACATTTTTCTCGAAGTACACAAGTCACTTAGAGACTCGGGTTCAGTATAAGTTTATTTGTATTCCTAGATAGTGTCTCGGTTTCTTTGTTTCTGAGAGTTAGTCTCAGATCTTAGATTACGACTAGATAGGGTTCATGTTCGGTATCACAGAATACCGGGATTTCGTTAGGAGATCCTAAGAGAGAGATAGGGTGCGTGTTCTTAGTCAGATTAGGGTAATTTGCTTAAGCCCGGGATGTAAGGTAAAGCAATTACTACTAGGTTTGAGGAGCATTCTCCGAAGGCTCTACCGAGCAGAGTAGGATCGAGCAGTCAGAAGCATATAGGAGATGCAGCACCGGCTAGACCTGCATAAAGCGGTGACTACTTTATGATAGTGGGTCCCCTAGATGAGGTTCTGTATGTTTACTAATTGTTTTATCTGAATATTAATTTGATACTGAATTTATTATCATACATGTTTTACAATTTGAGATACTGTTCATTTTCCCGGGAAGATCATAGAGCTGGAATTATCATTATGAATGTTGAACTGTCGTGTCCTTTTAAATTAAACTAGGGTTATAGACAACTCCTAACCAAGGTCTGAATCATAACAGGTTTAGTTTAACAGACTGTAAAAGGTCTGCCAGATTAGAAAGAAATAACAAAATAGATCACCATGTTTGTTAGAGTACCCTAATAAAGCTGAGTTTGTACGCTAGGCCAATCCTAGGGTTAAGTGACATGATACCGAAGTGACATAGGGTACCGTTCATGGATACTTTAATCCGACAGATGAGAAGGATCATCCCAAGGTAGGGGTGAATACACCAGGTAACTCGGATATGGTAAACAGATGGTAACATTTCATAATTACCTTAGAGATCAAGATATATCTAAAATGTTCGAAGATAAGGTCAAACAAATTGTAATAACTAAGCTTAAATTGATGAATCCATGTCTACTCTTGAATGCTATTTGCTTGTTATGGGTGATTGGGATCACCAATCAATCTCAAAATATTGATTATCGATTAACTAATTAGATAAATAAGATGAATGTTGGGATTAAGGGATAGTTGCTACTAAGCCGTTATCAGTTCCCTGGGAGTACGATATTAATAAATTAAAATCGTAGATGCTTTCCAAGAACTAGCTACACGATAGGTACTCTGCCTTAGGTTCTGATTGATTAAGTGACAACAATTGAATGCTAAAGTGACAGTTAGTAAGACTCAGTCCTTAATTACTCATAATCAACATAGGTAAATAAAAGCCTATCTTTTAGCATACCAATCGGAACGCATCAGATTTTTGGCGCCGTTGCCTGGGAAATATCATAATGAATTTAGGATTCATGATCAAAATTCTAGAGACTTATGATAGGTAGCGGTAGTAACCTAACACTTATTTTCTGCTAGTTAGACAATTAATTTCCGAAATATAGGGTTATGATAACTAATTAATTTTAGATATTATCTGAAATTAAGACATTTAGGACAATCAAATTTTAGAAAATCATTCTAGAACCATATTGAGGAAATTTAACTGCTTTCGAAATAAAATATAAAAAGAAAAAAAAAATTAAAATTTAAAACCTGAAAAAATGTATTTTTCTTGCTCAATGGTAAGTTGTTCTTTTCCCTTTCTCTTGTTCTTTCTTAGTTGTTTTCTTAGTTGCTCTTTTTCGTGTTTTTCTTCTATTATTTAATTTTGAAGAAATAAAAATGGAAGTGAGAAAAAATAATATATTTTCTTCTGAGTTGTAAAATTTTGGCTTCGATTTTTATCGGGAAGAAACTCCATTTTAGAATTTTCTCAGAGTCATGCCGGCTTTATTAGGACGAGTTATGAAATAATTTTTCCTTAATAGCCAGACCTTTGAATGTTCTATTGAAAAAAGGATGTTCCTTTTATTTTGCTGATAATTGCATGAGAACTTTTAAACCAAAAGGAATTACTACACCCATTATGGCATCACCTGGTTGGAATCTGCTTTTTGAATTAATATGTGATGTAATGATGTAGTAAGAATTATTTTAGGACAGAAACATGATAAGAAAGTTCATGTATGATAAATTCCGATCTTATCTAGTCTTGTCTAAAAACAATAGGTTACATTGATCACTCTGAGATATCTGTGTTCAATAAAACTAATGTTGAACCATAATTGATTAGGTTAAGTTTTGTTGTTACTTGAATTTGATATAGAATGAAGGGATAAGAACAAGGGTTGAAAATCTAGAAAGCAAACCATTGGTCTAGATTAGAAAACCCCGAGCTAGAGTTTATTGTAATACTGATAAATTTTTGGATGAAAACTTATTTGCATTGTTTGCTATGTATAATAATTCTCATCTATGGTTTATTGTTGTTGCAAATTATCTAGTCACTGAATGGGTTCCAAGTAATATGACTTATCAGCAAAAGAAGAAATTCTTTGCTGATTTGAAATATTACTACTGGGTAGATTTCTCATCTATTTCAAATTTTTGCAGATCAGTTGATCAGAAGATGTGTCTCGAAAGACAAAGGCCACAAAATTTTGGAGCATTGTCATCGACGATCTATGAGAGGCTATTTGACTGCTAGCAACACTGTCCGGAAAGTGTTGGAAGCATGATATCACTGGCCCACTATTCGAAGATTTTGTATCCTTGATATAGTCCGATGATGCTGGAAAAATAACAAGTAACACGTCTGTCCAGAGATCATCTACCCCAGCAAAGTATACAGAGTGTTGCAATCTTTCGTAACTGGGGTATTATTGAATCCTTTTCTCTTTCTTCCTTTGAAAACAATTACATCATAGTAGTTGTGGAACACTTTTCAAAATGGCCTGAACCACAAGCATTACCTACTAATGATGTTAAAGTCATGTGCAGATTCTATGAGAAGTTGTTTTCCAGATCCAGAATGCCAATGTCTTAGAAAAGAAAAACGTTCAGTCTATGTATCTAATCTGTGAAGTCTGCCAAGTACCACACTTTAGCAGGGATTGCTATGGGAATGGAATACTGACCATTCCAAAAGAGGTAGGAGTAGGTTACTGCAGAATGCTACTCCAATGGGAGACGCATACAATCCCAGCTGGAGAAATCATACGGGATTTAGCTGAGGAATAATTCGGAAGCTGGAAACTTTCAGAAGATACCACCACAGAAAAACCTCTACCTGCAGAATCAATAGATGAGATACTGGCAACAATTAAAGCCAGACCAATGCAAGCAAGTGATCTACCAAGTGGTATCGAAGGGTCAAAGGATATAGAGGAATTTGGCGTTGTATCAGGAGCATAGCAATGGAGGAGCTTGCATCCCCTGCATACCAATCAGCTGTGAGAAACTTCCCCGAGGAAGTCTCAAATACTTGGGCCCAGAGTCATGCACAAATCATATACCCTTTTTAGCATGTTTTTAGATATAAATTAGGGCAATATTTGAATGTATTTTATCTTAATTGAATCAAATTGACATAAAATTGCTTAAATTTCGATTTTGGAAGTTTCAGGAGCAAATTGCAGGAAAACAGCAAATTTTGGGCCAAAAATGCAATTTTTGGAAATGCTGAGTTCGGGACGGGCGTCCTGACCCAGTCAAAGCACCAGGACGGCCGTCCCAAGCTCAAGACGGGCGTCCCGAGCACCAGAAGTTGTCCCACATGGAAATTTTTGGAGATTTTCACTCCAAGAAGCTGCTATAAATACCCCAGGCCTCCAAGAGTTGAAATCATCCATCTCCACTCGATCTGAGTCATTTAGTGACTTCAAGTGTACATTTTTCTCGAAGTACACAAGTCACTTAGAGACTCGGGTTCAGTATAAGTTTATTTGTATTCCTAGATAGTGTCTCGTTTTCTTTGTTTCTGAGAGTTAGTCTCAGATTTTAGATTACGACTAGATAGGGTTCGTGTTCGGTATCACAGAATACCGGGATTTCATTAGGAGATCCTAAGAGAGAGATAGGGTGCGTGTTCTTTGTCAGATTAGGGTAATTTGCTTAAGCCCGGGATGTAAGGTAAAGCAATTACTACTAGGTCTGAGGAGCGTTCTCCGAAGGCTCTGCCGAGCAGAGTAGGATCGAGCAGTCAGAAGCATACAAGAGATTCAGCGCCGGCTGGACCTGCATAAAGCGGTGACTACTTTATGATAGTGGGACCCCTAGACGAGGTTCTATATGTTTACTAATTGTTTTATCTGAATATTAATTTGATACTGAATTTATTATCATACATGTTTTACAATTTGAGATACTGTTCATTTTCCCGGGAAGATCATAGAGCTGGAATTATCATTATGAATGTTGAACTGTCGTGTCCTTTTAAATTAAACTAGGGTTATAGACAACTCCTAACCAAGGTCTGGAATCATAACCGGTTTAGTTTAACAAACTGTAAAAGGTCTGCCAGATTAGGAAGAAATAACAAAACAGATCACCATGTTAGTTAGAGTACCCTAATAAAGATGAGTTTGTACGCTAGGCCAATCCTAGGGTTAAGTGACATGATACCGAAGTGACATAGGGTACCGTTCATGGATACTTTAATCCGACAGATGAGAAGGATCATCCCAAGGTAGGGGTGAATACACCAGGTAACTCGGATATGGTAAACAGATGGTAACATTTCATAATTGCCTTAGAGATCAAGATATATCTAAAATGTTCGAAGATAAGGTCAAACAAATTGTAATAACTGAGCTTAAATTGATGAATGCATGTCTACTCTTGAATGCTATTTGCTTGTTATGGGTGATTGGGATCACCAATCAATCTCAAAATATTGATTATCGATTGACTAATTAGATAAATAAGATGAATGTTGGGATTAAGGGATAGTTGCTACTAAGTCGTTACCACTTCCCTGGGAGTACGATATTAATAAATTAAAATCGTAGATACTTTCCAATAACTAGCTACACGATAGGTACTCTACCTTAGGTTCTGATTGATTAAGTGACAACAATTGAATGCTAAAGTGACAGTTAGTAAGACTCAGTCCTTAATTACTCATAATCAACAGAGGTAAATAAAAGCCTATCTTTTAGCATACCAATCGAAACGCATCACTCTTCGCTATTTACATGCTATTATAGCACACACTCTGTCAAGACGTCGGGCGGCCCCTGGGAATGTCACCCAGATGGAGACATTCCTCCTGGCCAACATGCATATGGGTTCTACAGTAGAGATGGCTCGACTCATTACTGTCATCATGCGGGGTTTCACTACGGACACTCGGAAATAGTGTCTGGGGCTCGGGCCGTTCATCACCAGGATAGCCCACTACTTGGAGTTGGACATCGAGGGCTCGGAGCTGACCCAGGTTGCCCCGACCACCATTCCTACGGACCTTACCATTCTACGAAACATGGGGATGTTCGTACGAGATGCAACTGGGTGCTACTCTATCCACACAGAGCAGCAAAGACATGCATCAACACCGGGATCAGTCCCAGCACATATACCTCCGACCGAGACATTTATTCCAAGAACTGCTTTTGAGCGGCATATGTCGCACGGATTGGCGGAACTTTCGGCATGACATAGCCGGGATATGGAAAGAATCGAGAGGCAGATGTCGATGATGGATGATAGAATCGCCATGAACACCACCAGGATCGAGGAGATTTTTCAGCATACCTCCCAACTGGTTAACAACACAGAGGTCTACTTTACAGCAAACTTCCATCCACCTGATGACGATGAGCCGGGTTCTTAGTTTTTCTTTTCCTTTTCTTTTTCTTTCTTTTGTTGCTTTTGCTCTATGTGTGTGATCATGTCTGGGCTGTATGAAATATGAATCTCTGTATGACGTTGATTGATATGACATAACAGCATTTGTTTCTTTTACAATATTTTGTTATTTCTTTTATTGTTTTATTTTCCTTCTTACCCTTAGTTAATTGAATAAGTGTGGGGTATGATTTCTCTATTTTGTTTTTATTTCTTCTTGTTTTCAAATAAGTGTGGGGTAATTTAGATATGCATGAACACTGAGGATAGTGTTAGACTTAAGTGTGGGGTAGCAGTGCATGTACACTGTAGTAGTTTGAGAAAAAACATTTGCATGATTTTTGCATGTTTTCCCTGTATTTTCACACCCTTCCAAAAACTGTTTTTCAAATTTTTTTCATTCCTTCAGACTTCAAAATGCAGTATGATTGGTAAAGAATTGCTGATGTCTATGATATGTAGGTAGAATGTTATGATTAGTAGGAGACAACGTGATGACTATCTTGAACTTATCAATTAAGAACAGGGAATTCCTGATACTTGAGCACAACTTAGTTTGGATTAGAGACCTCAGCCAAATACCTTTTCAAAACTTAACTAGATAAGATTAGACCAGTTGAGGATGTATTGGCAATCAAAATGACCAGATGATTGATGCGATTCCGGTTGACGTACTAAATAGGTGTTATTTTACCCTATGTCGATTATGATTAATTAAGGACTGTGATTGACTAATTGTCACGTTTAGTCTTATGGTGTCACTTAATCAGCCAGAATCTAAGGCAGAGTACCTATCGTGTAGCTAGTCTATTGGAAAGTATCTACGATTTTACTAAGTTAATTATCGTACTCCCAGGGAAGTGGCAACGGCTTAGTAGTAACTAGCCTCTTATCCTAACTCTTATCTTATGATCCAGTTATGCAATCTTCATCAAATACTTTGATGAGAGGGTGATCCATTCTCCACTAGGTTCAAGTCTAATTAACCCTAGAAGTGTTTTAAAGATAAGTTCTGATTCTATGTTATACTGTTCCTATATGTTGATTGACCTATATTCGAGTGTTTTAGATATATCTTAGCCTGGAATGCAACTATGTTCTGTGTCTAAAGGTGTACCACATCTGAGTCTCTATGCTACCGCCCCCTATCATTAAGGTAAACGGCCCTACTCACGGTTCGAACAAAGACAGTTATGAAAGCCCTATGTCACTTTCGGGGATCACTCTGAAGGCTCGTAATCGCTGGCATAACGCTCTACTCAGCCTACCTAGATTACTCTAACAAGCCAGGTGTTCAGCATGTTATTTTATCTAGTATGGAAGACACCAATACTAATTGATGCCTGTTAAACTAAACAGGTTATGAATAGACCGTGGTTAGGAATTGTCTATAACCCTATTTTAGTTTAAAAGAAACTACATTAGACATGCAGACATAATGATTATTTAGCAGGTGGCTATTTCTGGAAAAACATAATAACTTCAACATACAAAACAACTATTCATAAAATCATAATCTGATATTCATAATTGATGTTTAGGACAAAGCAATAAAACATATAAGAGAGGGGTATGGGGACTGATGCCATAAAGAAATCACCCTTTACTTAGTCTCGCCTACAGAGCGTACTGCTGTATACGTCGTATTGCCCGCCCTGACTCTGCTCGCCAGAACCTTCGGAGGACGCTTCCTCAGCCTAGTAGCTAGACTTTACCTTACGTCCTGGGCTTAAGCCTAGCCCTGTGGACTGACTCTTCGAACGCCTAGAGCTCTCTTAGGGTCTCCTAACGAAACCCCGGGTATTCTATGAATACCGGAAACGAACCTATCTATAGAAACCTAAGATCTGAGACTATTTCTCAGAAACTAAAACAAAACACTAATAAGAAAGAAAACTGAGATCCGAGTCTCTGAGTGAGTTGTGTACTGGAAAACTGTACACTGGAAACCACTTAATGACTCAGATCGAGTGGAGAGGGATGGATTCAACTGCTGGAGGCCTGGGGTATTTATAGCAGCTTCCCGGAGTGAAAAATTCTGAAAAATTCGATGTGGGACAGCTTCTAGCGGCTCGGGACGCCCGTCCCGGTTCGGGACGCCCGTCCTGATTCGTTGACCAGGTTCGGGACGCCCGTCCCGGTTCAGGACGCCCGTCCTGGAGGTTTGACCGGGTCGGGACGCCCGTCCCGGACCTTTGACCGGGTCAACATTTCCAAAAAATTGCGTTTTTGCCCCAGAATTTGCTGTTTTCGTCTACTTTTCACCTGACACTTCCAAAATCATAAAAACCGTGAAATCAAGTAAATAGTAAACAATTAATGTCAATTTACTCTCAATTTCACATTAAAACATATATAAAAACATGCTAAAAATGTGATACGATTTTCGCGTATCAGATAACCCCACACTTAGCTTTTTGCTTGTCCTCAAGCAAAGTCTACATGGAGTTAGTGATTTTAAACCGTAGTGCAGTCACTTAAATTCCTAATCATGTTTTTATTCCAAAAATTCTTCAGACAATTCTTAACACAGGTCTGATTGGTTAGGTTGCTATGACAAGGTCTCACATGTCCTAGTAGTTTGTTATGATCAGGCAGAAAATAAATCAACAACTAGGTTGGACTTTTTTCTTAGTCACAGGGTCTTCCTGATGTGTAGTGTGTGTACTAGTCTAGACCAGATAGTCAACACAATGAACTCTTATCTTAACTGCTACCAGATAATACTTCGACCTATCGCTAGACATACTCACAACAGATAACTTTCTGAGTTCCGAGCTTTGGTGATCAGATTTTTAATGTTTTAGCACTTAGTTATTTTCTTTATAGATTCATGGTATTTCGAGTTTGCTTAGAACACGTCAACTTCAACTACCCATGTAGCGAGTCCCACTCCGATGACTCCCAGATCTACACGACCTTAGGGCATCAGGCTTTAAGTTCCCCGAAGGAGTGGTGCTCGAGTAGCGAAGGCCGCTGGCAAACTACCCTATTGTAATTAACTTCCTTAAGTTCTTTTCACTTTTAGCTCAGAGTCTCATCTAGTCATTCTAACTGCCAATATATCCACAACTGGTCTAATTTTATCTAGTTAAGTCTCGAATAGGCAATTGGTTGAGGTCTCTAATCCAGACAAGGTTGTGCTCAGTTATCAGGAATTCCCTATTCCTAATCAATTAGTCCAAGATAGCTATCAATTATCTCCTACTAACCATAACATACTACCTACATATCATAGACATAAGCAATTGTTTAACCAAGCATACTGCATTTAGAAGTCTGAAAGAATGAAAACTTTTGAAAAAAATTTGGAATGGTGTGAAAATACGGGGAAAACAAGCAAAATCATGCAAAAATTTTGTCAACTGCTACAGTGCACCGTGCACTACTACCCCACACTTAAGTCTGGCACTGTCCTCAGTGGTCATGCATATCTAATTACCCCACACTTATTTGAAAACAAGAAACAAAAACAAAACAAAGAACTCTTACCCCACACTTATTTGACTAACTAAGGGTAAGAGAGAAAATAAAACAACCAAAGAAATAACAAAACAGGACACAAAATGAAGAAAATAAAAGTAAAGGATCATGAGGATTAGAAAAACTCCCTTTATGTCGCGAGCAGAAGGGTCTTCTCTGATCTGTCAAATGGCTCGTCACCTTAGCCATGTGCTATTGCTGAGGCGCTCTTGACTCTGTAAGCTCTAGATATTGGAACGGATGACGTCACCTCCGATCCTTCATTGTCGAGCTCCAGGTAGTGGCCTATTCATTTGATGAATGGCTCGAGCCCCACGGACTGTTTCCTCGAATCATTTGTAAGATTTCTCACAATCATAGCAACGTGTCCAGGAGGAACGTGTCTAGGAATGAGATTTCTTGGGATTTGTGTGCCTTCCTGCCAATGTTAGTAAAGGTATTGCATGCAAGTCTCGAATGGAAGAAAAGATACCTGAAGTTTTGGCGAAGTGTGGTGGTAGGGGCTCCAGTTGTGTAGATCTGGGCCCAAGTATTTGAGACTTCCTCGAGGAAGTTTCTCACAGCTGATTGGTATGCAGGGAATGCAAGCTCCTCCATTGCTATGCTCCCGACACAATGCCAAATTCCTCTATATCTGCCGACCGTTCGTTACCTCTTGGTAGATCACCTGCTTGCACTGATCTGGCTTTAATTGTTTCCAGTATCTCATCTATTGATTCTGCGAGTGTGGGTTTTGCTGTGGTGGTGTCTTCTGAAAGTTTCAGCTTCCGAATTACTCCTCAGCTAAATCCCGTACGATTCCTCTAGTTGGGATTGTATGTGTTTCCCATTGGAGCAGCATTCTGCAGTAACCTACTCCTACCTCTTTTTGGAATGGTCAGTCATTCCCATAGCAATCCCTGCTAAAGTGTGGTACTTAGCAGACTTCACAGATTTGATACACAAGCTAAACAATTCTTCCTAAGACATCGGCACTCTGAATCTGGAAAACAACTAGAATCTGTTATTTGGCAAGCATCGCAAGATTGTATCAGAGATAAAAATCCTTGAATATAGTGGGTCAACAAGATCCTGCTTTCAACACTTTCCGGACAGTGTTGATAGCCATCAATTGGTTTCCCGTAGATGCTTTAGGGCAATGCTCCAAAATCTTGTGTCCTTCATATTCTGAGACACATCTTCTGATCAACTGATCTGCAAAAATTTGAAATAGAAGAGAAACTGCCCAGTAGTAATATTTCAAATCAGCAGAGAATTTCTTCTTTTGCTGATAAGTCATATCACTTGGAACTTATTCAGTGACTAGATAATTTGAAATAAACTACAGATGAGAATTATTATACATAGCAAACAATGCAAATAAGTTTTCATCCAAAAATTTATCAGTATTACACTAGCCTCTAACTCGGGGTTTTCTAATCTAGACCAATGGTTTGCTTTCTAGATTTTCAACCCTTTTTCTTACCCCTTCTTTCTATATTAAACTCAGGTAACAATAAAACCTAACTTAATCAATTATGGCTCAGTATCAGTTTTATTGAACACAGACATCTCAGAGTGATCAGTGTAACCTATTGTTTTTAGACAAGACTAGATAAGATTAGGATTTATCATACATGAACTTTCTTATCATGTTTCTGTCTAAAACAATTCTTACTACATCACATATTCATTTAAAAAGCAGATTTCAATCAAGTGATGTCATAATGGGTGCAATAATTCCTTTTGGTTTTAAAAATTCTCATGCAATCATCAACAAAACAAAAGGAACATCCTTTTTCCAATAGAACATTCAAAGGTCTGGCTATTAAGGAAAAACTATTTCATAACTCATCCTAATAAGGCCGGCACGACTCTAAGAAAATTCTAAAATAGAGTTTCTTCCCGATAAAAATCTAAGCCAACATTTTACAACTCAGAAGAAAATATATTTTATCCTCATTTCCATTTTTATTTCTTCGAAATTAAATAAAGGAAGAAAAACACGAAAAGAGCAACTAAGAAAACAACTAAAACAAACAAGAGATAGGGAAAAGGAACAACTCACCGTTGAGCAAGAAAGATACATTCTTTTTGGGATTTTAAATTTTTAACATTTTTTTTTATGTTGAAAGCAGGTAAATTTCCTTAATATGGTTTTAGAATAATTTTCTAAAATTTGATTATCCTAAGTGTCTTAATTTCAGATAACATTTGAAATTAATTAGTTATAATAATCCTATATTTCGGAAACTGATTGTCTAACTAACATAAGACAAGTGTTGGGTCTAAGGTCTAGGTTACTACCGTTGCCTATCATAAGTATCTAGAATTGTGGCCAATAATCCTAAATTCGTTATGATATTTCCCCGGCAACAGCGCCAAAAATCTGATGCGATTCCGGTTGACGTACTAAATAGGTGTTATTTTACCCTATGTCGATTATGATTAATTAAGGACTGTGATTGACTAATTGTCACGTTTAGTCTTATGGTGTCACTTAATCAGCCAGAATCTAAGGCAGAGTACCTATCGTGTAGCTAGTCTATTGGAAAGTATCTACGATTTTACTAAGTTAATTATCGTACTCCCAGGGAAGTGGCAACGGCTTAGTAGTAACTAGCCTCTTATCCTAACTCTTATCTTATGATCCAGTTATGCAATCTTCATCAAATACTTTGATGAGAGGGTGATCCATTCTCCACTAGGTTCAAGTCTAATTAACCCTAGAAGTGTTTTAAAGATAAGTTCTGATTCTATGTTATACTGTTCCTATATGTTGATTGACCTATATTCGAGTGTTTTAGATATATCTTAGCCTGGAATGCAACTATGTTCTGTGTCTAAAGGTGTACCACATCTGAGTCTCTATGCTACCGCCCCCTATCATTAAGGTAAACGGCCCTACTCACTGGTTCGAACAAAGACAGTTATGAAGCCCTATGTCACTTTCGGGGATCACTCTGAAGGCTCGTAATCGCTGGCATAACGCTCTACTCAGCCTACCTAGATTACTCTAACAAGCCAGGTGTTCAGCATGTTATTTTATCTAGTATGGAAGACACCAATACTAATTGATGCCTGTTAATAAACAGGTTATGAATAGACCGTGGTTAGGAATTGTCTATAACCCTATTTTAGTTTAAAAGAAACTACATTAGACATGCAGACATAAGATTATTTAGCAGGTGGCTATTTCCGAAAAACATAATAACTTCACATACAAAACAACTATTCATAAAATCATAATCTGATATTCATAATTGATGTTTAGGACAAGCAATAAAATATAAGAGAGGGGTATGGGGACTGATGCCATAAAGAAATCACCCTTTACTTAGTCTCGCCTACAGAGCGTACTGCTGTATACGTCGTATTGCCCGCCCTGACTCTGCTCGCCAGAACCTTCGGGGACGCTTCCTCAGCCTAGTAGCTAGACTTTACCTTACGTCCTGGGCTTAAGCCTAGCCCTGTGGACTGACTCTTCGAACGCCTAGAGCTCTCTTAGGGTCTCCTAACGAAACCCCGGGTATTCTATGAATACCGGAAACGAACCTATCTATAGAAACCTAAGATCTAAGACTATTTCTCAGAAACTAAAACAAAACACTAATAAGAAAGAAAACTGAGATCCGAGTCTCTGAGTGAGTTGTGTACTGGAAAACTGTACACTGGAAACCACTTAATGACTCAGATCGAGTGGAGAGGGATGGATTCAACTGCTGGAGGCCTGGGGTATTTATAGCAGCTTCCCGGAGTGAAAAATTCTGAAAAATTCGATGTGGGACAGCTTCTGGCGGCTCGGGACGCCCGTCCTGATTCGTTGACCAGGTTCGGGACGCCCGTCCCGGTTCAGGACGCCCGTCCTGGCGGTTTGACCGGGTCGGGACGCCCGTCCCGGACCTTTGACCGGGTCAACATTTCCAAAAAATTGCGTTTTTGCCCCAGAATTTGCTGTTTTCGTCTACTTTTCACCTGACACTTCCAAAATCATAAAAACCGTGAAATCAAGTAAATAGTAAACAATTAATGTCAATTTACTCTCAATTTCACATTAAAACATATATAAAAACATGCTAAAAATGTGATACGATTTTCGCGTATCAATGATGCTCTGAGCTGAAAGTGAAAAGAAAAATAAAGAGAGTTAATTAAATAGGGTAGTTTGCAAGCGGCCTTTGCTACTCAAGCACCACTCCTTAGGGGAACTTAAAGTCTGATGCCCTAAGGTCGTGTAGGTCTGGGAGTCATCGGAATGGGACTCGCTACATGGGTAGTTAAAGTTGACGTGTGAAAGCAAACTCAAAATACCTGAAAATCAATAAAAGAGAAAAATCAATAAATGCTTAATTAAAAATCTGGTCACCCAGGCTCAGAACTCAGAAAGTTGTTTGTTGTTAGTATGTCTAGCAATGGGTCGAAGGATTATCTGGTAATAGTCGAGATGAGAGTATATTGTGTTGACTATCTAGTCTAGACTAGTACACACACTACACATCAGGAAGGCCTTGTGACTGAGAGAAGAGTTCAATCTAGTTATTAAGTTGTTAAACCTGCTTGACCATGATAATCTACTAGAGACATTTGAGACCTTGTCATAGCAACTTAACCAGTCAGACATGTGTTGTGAATTATCTGATTTAGTGAAGAATTTTGGAGTAAAAACATGGCTAGAAATTTTAAGTGACTGCACACATGATTTAAAATCACTAACTTCAGGTAGACTTTGCTTGAGGACAAGCAAAAAGCTAAGTGTAGGGTTATATGATATGCATAAATCATATCACATTTTAGCATGTTTTTAGGCATAATTTAGGGTAGAATTGATGGTAATTCGTTCTTAATTGATTGTTATTAACTCAATTTCACAATTTTTGCGATTTTGGAAGTGTCAGGTGAAAAGTAGAAGAAAATGGCAAATTTTGGGGCAAAACGTGATTTTCTGAAATTCAGAAGCCGGAGTGGGCGTCCCGAAGTCAGGATGGGCGTCCTGACCTGGTCAATAGGCCAGGACGAGCGTCCAGGACTCGGGACGGCCGTCCTGACCTGGTCAACAGGCCGGGACGGCCGTCCTAAATCCAAGACGGGCGTCCTGAGCCGCAGTTCAGAATCTCACATCGAAATTTTGAGAGAAAATCACTCCAGAAAGATGCTATAAATACCCCAGGCCTTCCTCAGTTGAAATCATTCCTCTCCACTCGATCTGAGTCATTTAGTGACTTCAAGTATACAGTTTTCCATAGTATACAAGTCACTTAGCGACTCAGGTTTCAGTATAAATTTATTTATATTCTTAGATAGTGTCTCGTGTTCTTTGTTTCTGAGAGTTAGTCTCAGATCCTAGGATACGACTAGATAGGTTTATTTCTGCTATTCATAGAATACCTGGGGTTTCGTTACGAGATCCTAAGAGGGCTCTAGGCATTCGAAGAGTCAGTCACCAGGGCTATGCTTAAGCTGGGTATTAAGGTAAAGTCCAGCTACTAGGTTGAGGAAGCGTCCTCCGAAGGTTCTGTCGAGCAGAGTCTGGTCGAGCAGTCCAACATATACAAGCAGTTGCTCCATCGGCGAGATGAAGTTGATGTGTTCCCGACTGATATGCTAAAATAGGTGTTGAATTACCCTATGTTGATTATGAGTAATTAAGGACCGGGATTGACTAATTGTCACGTTTAGTCTTTATAGTGTCACTTAATCAGTCAGAACCTAAGGCAGAGTACCTATCGTGTAGCTAGTCTGTTGGAAAGTATCTACGATTTTATTAAGTTAAATATCGTACTCCCAGGGAAGTGGTAACGGCTTAGTAGTAACTAGCATTTTACCCTAACTATTATCTTATGATCCAGTTATGCAATCGTCATCAACAACTTTGATGAGAGGGTGATTCATTCTCCACTAGGTTTAAGTCTATTTAAGCCTAAAAGTATTTTATAGATAATGTCCTGATTCTATGTTATACTATTCCTATATGTTGATTGACCTATCTTCGAATATTTTAGACATGTCTTGGCCTGGATTGCAACTATGTTCTGAGTCTAAAGGTGTACCACATCTGAGTCTCTAATAAACCGCCCCATCGCCAAGGTAAACGGCCCTACTCACGGTTCGAGCTAAAGGCATCCATGAAAGCCCTATGTCACATAGGGGATCATGCCGCTCGCCCCTAACAGCCGGCATAAACGCTCAACTCAGCCTACTTAGACTACTCTAACAAACAGGGTGTTCCGCAGGTTATTTTATCTAATATGGCAGACACCAATACTAATTGATGCCTGTTAAACTAAATAGGTTATGAATAGACCGTGGTTAGGAATTGTCTATAACCCTAAATTTAGTTTAAAAGAAACTACATTAGACATGCAGACATAATGAATATTTAGAAGGTGGCCATTTCCGAAAAATCATAAGAACTTCAACATATATAACAGATACTCATAACAATCATAATCTCATATTCATAATAAATCTTTGGACGAACACAATACAAACATATAAAGAGAGGGACAGAGGGACTGATGCCATAAAGAAATCACCCTTTACTTAGTCTCGCCGATGGAGCAACTGCTTGTATATGTCGTACTGCTCGACCCGACGCTGCTCGACAGAACCTTTGGAGGACGCTTCCTCAACCTAGTAGCTGGACTTTACCTTAATACCCAGCTTAAGCCCAGCCCTGTGGAGTGACTCTTCGAACGCCTAGAGCCCTCTTAGGATCTCCTAACAAAATCCCAAGTATTCTATGAATACCAGAAATGAACCTATCTATCGAAACCTAAGGTCTGAGACTAATTCTCAGAAACTAAGAAAATGAAACACTAACTAAAAATAGAAGAAAACTTATACTGAACCCGAGTCTCTAAGTGACTTATGTACTCGAGAAAAATGTACAACTTAAGTTACTAAATGACTCAGATTGAGTGGAGAGGAATGATTTCAACTGAGGAAGGCCTGGGGTATTTATAGCAGCTTTCTGGAGTGATTTTTCATCAAACTTTCGATGTGGGACTTGGAATTGCAGCTCGGGACGCCCGTCCTGGACTGTTGACTAGGTCAGGACGGCCATCCCGAGTCCTGGACGCCTGTCCTGGCCTGTTGACTAGGTCAGGACGCCCGTCCTGATTCGGGATGCCCTCCCCGAAGTTTGAACTTCTGAAAATTTGCGTTTTTGCCCCGAAATTTGTCATTTTCTTCTACTTTTCACCTAACACTTCCAAAATCACAAAAACTGTGAAATTGAGTTAATAATAAACAATTAAGACCGATTTTCCCTCAATTGCACCCTAAATCATGCCTAAAAACATGCTAAAAATGTGAGATGATTTATGCATATCAGATAACCCCACACTTAGCTTTTTGCTTGACCTCAAGCAAAGTCTACCTGAAGTTAGTGATTCTAAATCATAGGTGCAGTCACTTAAATTCCTAGTCATGTTTTTATTCTAAAAATTATTCAGACAATTCTTTAACACGGGTCTGACTGGTTAGGTTGCTATGACAAGGTCTCAAATGTCTTTAGTAGATTGTTATAATCAAGCAGTTAACAACTTAACAACTAGATTGAACTCTTCTCTCAGTCACAAGGTCTTCCTGATGTGTGGTGTGTGTACTAGTCTAGACCAGATAGTCAACACAATATACTCTCATCTTAACTACTACCAGATAACACTTCGATCCGTCGCTAGACATACTAACAATAGACAACTTTCTGAGTTCTGAGCCTTGGTGATCAGATTTTTAAGTGTTTAGCTTTCATTGATTTTCTTTCTTTTAAAGATTCAGGGTATTTTGAGTATGCTTTGAACACGTCAACTTCAACTACCCATGTAGCGAGTCCCACTCCGATGACTCCCAAACCTACACAACCTTAGGGCATCAGGCTTTAAGTTCCCCGAAGGAGTGGTGCTCGGGTAGCAAAGGACGCTGGCAAACTACCCTATTTAATTAACTTTCTTTTGTTTCTAATTGTCAATACATCCACAACTGGTCTAATCTTATCTAGTTAAGTCTTGAAAAGGTAATTGGATGAGGTCTCTAATCCAGAATAAATTGTGCTCAGTTATCAGGAATTCCCTATTCCTAATCAATAAGTTCAAAATAGTCATCACATTGTCTCCTACTAATCATAACATTCTACCTACATATCATAGACATCAGCAATGTTTTACCAATCATACCGCATTTAGAAGTCTGAAAGAATGAAAAATTTTGAAAATTTTTGGAAGTGTGTGAAAATACGGGGAAAACATGCAAAATCATGCAAAAAAGTTTCTCAAACTACTACAGTACACCGTGCACTGCTACCCCACACTTAAGCCTGACACTGTCCTCAGTGTTCATGCATATCTAAACTACCCCACACTTATTTGAAAACAAGAAACAGAAACAAAACAGAAAAGACATTTACCCCACACTTATTCGAATAACTATGGGTAGGAAGGAAAATAAAGCAATAAAAGAAATCAAAACAAAAAGGTAATAGAAATAACAAAACATAAAATGAAGATAAAAATTAAAAGAACACAAAGTAGAGGAAGATTAAGATTAGAAAAACTCCCTTCTTGCCTCGAGCATAAGGGTTTTCTCTGGGCTGTCAATTGGCTCTTCACCTTAGCCATGTGCTATTGCTGAGGCGCTCTTGACTCTGTAAGCTCTAGATACTGGAATGGATGACGTCAGCTCTGATCCTTCATTGTCGAGCTCCATGTAGTGGCCTATCCATTTGATGAATGACTCAAGCCCCAATGACTGTTTCCTCGAATCATTTGCAAAGTTTCTCGTAATCGTAGCAATGTGTCCAGAAGGAATGTGTCTAGGAATGAGACTTCTTTGGATTGGTGTGCCTACCTTCCAGTGTCAGTAAAGGTATTGCATGCAATTTTCGAATGGCATAAAAGATACCTGAAGCTTTGGCAAAGCCGTGCTGGTAGGAGGCTCCAGTGGTGTAGATCTGGGCCCAAGTATTTGAAACTTCCTCGGGGAAGTTTCTCACAGCTGATTGTATGCAGGGGATGCAAGGTCCTCCATTGCTATGCTCCTGATACAATGCCAAATTCCTCTATATCCTTCGACCCTTTGATACCACTTGGTAGATCACTTGTTTGCACTAGTCTGGCTTTAATTGTTGCCAGTATCTCATCTGTTGATTCTACGGGTAGGGGTTTTGCTGTGGTGGTATCTTCTGAAAGTTTCCAGCTTCCGAATTATTCCTCAACTAAATCCCGTATCATTCCTCCAGCTGGGATTGTATGCGTCTCCCATTGGAGTAGCATTTTGTAGTAACCTACTCCTACCTCTTTTTGGAATGGTTCGTATTTCATTCCCATAGCAATCCCTGCTAAAGTGTGGTACTTGGCAGACTTCACAGATTTGATACATAGGCACATCTGAATCTAGAAAACAATTTCTCAAAATCTGCACATGATTTTAACATCATTAGTAGGTAATGCCTGTGCTTCAGGCTATTTTTGAAAAGTGTTCCGCGACTACTATGATGTAAATGTTTTCAAAGGAAGAAAAAGAAAAGGATTCAATCAATACCGACATAGAATGACATTTCTTCCTACTTAAAACCTAAGCCAAAATTGACAGCTCAAAAGAAAAATATTCTTTCCTCATTTCCATTTTTATTTTTTTCGAAATTAAATAAAAACAAACAAACAGAAAAACTGTAAACACGAAAATTTTATTTCTTTTATCTTCTGGAAAATAATATTTTTCAGAAAACTTTTATAGAAGAAAAGAAAAGAAAAGAAAAAAATTTGAAAGAAAACAAATGTTCAACTATGAAAGAAAAGAACAAATAGTACAAGAGATAGGAAAAAGAACAACTTACCATTGAGCAAGAAAAATACATTCTTTTTTTCGGTTTTTAAATTTAAAAAAAAAATCTTTTTATATTTTATTTAGAAAGCAGTTAAATTTCCTCAATATGGTTTTAGAATAATTTTCTAAAATTTGATTATCCTAAATGTCTTAATTTTAGATGACGTCTAAAATTAGTCAGTTATGATAGCCCTATATTTCGGAAAGTGATTGTCTAACTAGCATAAGATAAGTGTAGGTCTAAAGTCTAGGTTACTACCTTTACCTATCATAAGTTTCTAGAATTGTGATCAGGAATCCCAAATTCATTATGATATTTCCCCAGCAACGGCGCCAAAAATCTGATGTGTTCCCGACTGATATGCTAAAATAGGTGGTGAATTACCCTATGTTGATTATGAGTAATTAAGGACCGGGATTGACTAATTGTCACGTTTAGTCTTTATAGTGTCACTTAATCAGTCAGAACCTAAGGCAGAGTACCTATCGTGTAGCTAGTCTGTTGGAAAGTATCTACAATTTTATTAAGTTAAATATCTTACTCCCAAAGAAGTGGTAACGGCTTAGTAGTAACTAGCCTTTTACCCTAACTCTTATCTTATGATCTAGTTATGCAATCGTCATCAATAACTTTGATGAGAGGGTGATTCATTCTCCACTAGGTTTAAGTCTATTTAAGCCTAAAAGTGTTTTATAGATAATGTCCTGATTCTATGTTATATTGTTCCTATATGTTGATTGACCTATCTTCGAATATTTTAGACATGTCTTGGCCTAGATTGTAACTATGTTCTGAGTCTAAAGGTGTACCACATCTGAGTCTCTAATAAACAGCCCCATCGCCAAGGTAAACGACCCTACTCACAGTTCGAGCTAAAGGCATCCATGAAAGCCCTATGTCACTTAAGGGATCATGCCGATTGCCTCTAACCGCCGGCATAAACGCTCAACTCAGCCAACTTAGACTACTCTAACAAACAGGGTGTTCCGCAGGTTATTTTATCTAATATGGCAGACACCAATACTAATTGATGCCTGTTAAACTAAACAGGTTATGAATAGACTGTGGTTAGGAATTGTCTATAACCCTAAATTTAGTTTAAAAGAAACTATATTAGACATGCAGACATAATGAATATTTAGCAGGTGGCCATTTCTGGAAAATCATAAGAACTTCAACATATATAACAGATACTCATAACAATCATAATCTCATATTCATAATAAATCTTTGGACGAACACAATACAAACATATAAAGAGAGGGACAGGGGGACTGATGCCATAAAGAAATCACCATTTACTTAGTCTCGCCGATGGAGCAACTGCTTGTATATGTCGTACTGCTCGACCCGACTCTGCTCGACAGAACCTTCGGAGGACGCTTCCTCAACCTAGTAGCTGGACTTTACCTTAATACCCAGCTAAAGCCCAGCCTTGTCGACTGACTCTTCGAACGCCTAGAGCCCTCTTAGTATCTCCTAACAAAATCCCAGGTATTCTATGAATACCAGAAATGAACCTATCTATCGAAGCCTAAGATGTGAGACTAATTCTCAGAAACTAAGAAAACGAAACACTAACTAAAAATAGAAGAAAACTTATACTGAACCCGAGTCTCTAAGTGATTTATGTATTCGAGAAAAATGTACAACGTAAGTCACTAAATGACTCAGATTGAGTGGAGAGGAATGATTTCAACTGAGGAAGGCCTGGGGTATTTGTAGCAGCTTTCTGGAGTGATTTTTCATCAAAACATCGATGTGGGACCTGGAATTGCAGCTCAGGATGCCCGTCCTGGACTGTTGACCAGGTCAGGACGGCCGTCCCGAGTCCTGGACGCCCGCCCTAGCCTGTTGACCAGGTCAGGACGCCCGTCCTGATTCGGGACGCCCTCCTCGAAGTCCAAACTTCTGAAAATTTGCATTTTTGCCCCGAAATTTGCCATTTTCTTCTACTTTTCACCTGACACTTCCAAAATCACAAAAACTGTGAAATTGAATTAATAATAAACAATTAAGACCGATTTGCCCTCAATTTCACCCTAAATCATGCCTAAAAATATGCTAAAAATGTGATATGATTTATGCATATCAAAAGTAAAGGGTGAATACTTTATGGCATTAGTCCCCATGTCCCTCTCTTTATATGTCTGTATTGTGTTCGTCCAAATATTCATTATGTCTATTGGATTATGATTTTATGAATATTTGTTATACATGTTGAAGTACTTTATGATTTTCCGGAAATGACCACCAGCTTAACTTTCATTATGTCTGCATGTCTAATGTAGTTTCTTTTAAACTAAATGTAGGGTTATAGATAATTCCTAACTATGGTCTAATCATAACCTGTTTAGTTTAACATGCATTAATTTAGGACTTCCCCGTCCGGATGCATTAATATCTGCCATATTAGATGAAATAACTTATAGATCACCATGTTTGTTAGAGTAGTCTAAGTAGGCTGAGTTTGTGTGTTTATGCCGGCGTTAGGGCGAGCGGCATGATCCTCGAAGTGACATAGGGCTTTCATGGATGCCTTTAGCTCGAATCGTGAGTGGGGCCGTCATTAAGGTAGGGCGGTTTATCAGGTAACTCAGATGTGGTACACTTTTAGACTCAGTACATAATTGCAATCTAGGCCAAGATATATCTAAAATACTCGAAGATAGGTCAATCAACATGTAGGAACAATATAACATAGAATCAGGACATTATCTGTAAAACACTCTTAGGTTTAAATAGACTTAAACCTTGTGGAGAATGAATCACCCTCTCATTAAAGATAATGATGATCGATTGCATAACTGGATCATAAGATAAGAGTTTGGGTAAGATGATAGTTACTACTAAGCCGTTACCACTTCCCTGGGAGTATGATATTTGATTTAATTAAAATCGTAGATACTTTCCAACAGACTAGCTACATAATAGGTACTCTGCCTTAGATTCTGATTGATTAAGTGACAGTATAGAGACTAAATGTGACAATTAGTCAGGCTAAGTCCTTAATTACTCATAATCAACATAGGGTAAAACAACACCTATTTTAGTATATCAGTTGGAACGCATCATTCTCCATTGGTAAGTATTTTGATCAAGTTCTTTGTGATGTTGTGCCTATGCATGCTAGTCATTTATTGCTTGGAAGACCTTGGTAATATGATAGGAAGGTGTTACATGATGGTTTTAAGAATAGGTACTCATTCTTTATGGGAGATCAGAAAGTTATTCTTGCTCCTTTAGCTCCAAGCGAGGTGTATGAAGACCAAATGCAATTAAAAAGGAGTATTGAAGCTATGCATCAAAGAGGGACAGAAACACCTCAAAAAAAACAAGTGGAATCAAATTTTGAAAGAAAGGCTGAGAGCCTTGCAAAAGGAGAGCTGAGATAAAAAATAGAGGGGAAGGCTGAGAGCCTTGCAAAAGGAGAGTTGAGATAAAAAATACAAGAAAAAAGAGTGAGTGAGGTTGAGAGTGTGAAAAGAAAAGAGGGGAAAGAGGCCTTAAAAGAAAGTCAATTTAAGGGCCCAAATGAGAGAGAGGGCAAAAAGAAACAAAACTTTTATGCAAAAATGAGAGATGCAATGGTTGTTTGTAAGGAAAGGAGATGCTTAGTTGTACTTTTTTACAAAGAAGCTTATCTTAATGAATCTGACCTTAACCCTTGTTTGCCTAGTGGTGTTGTTTCTCTTTTGCAGGAATATGGTGATGTCTTCCCTGAAGAATTACCTAAGGAGTTGCCGCCTATTAGAGGGATAGAGCATCAAATTGATTTCATTCCAGGAGCACAAATTCCAAATAGGCCAGCCTATAGAGCAAATCCAGAAGAGACTAAGGAACTCCAAAACTAAGTGGAAGAGTTACTACAAAAGGGACACATAAGAGAAAGCTTGAGTCCTTGTGTCGTGCCAGTCATTTTGGTCCCAAAGAAGGATGGGAGTTGGCGTATGTGTGTTGATTGTAGGGCTGTTAATAAAATTATGGTAAAGTATCACCATCCTATTCCTAGACTGGATGATATGTTTGATGAATTGCATGGTGCACGTGTGTTTATCAATATTGATCTTATGAGTGGTTACCATCTGATGATGTTCCGACTAATATACTAAAATAGGTGTTGTTTTACCCTATGTTGATTATGAGTAATTAAGGACTTAGCCTGACTAATTGTCACTTTTAGTCTCTATACTGTCATTTAATCAGTCAGAACCTAAGGCAGAGTACATATCGTGTAGTTAGTCTGTTGGAAAGTATCTACGATTTTAATTAGATTAATTATTGTACTCCCATGGAAGTGGTAATGGCTTAGTAGTAACTATCCTATTATCCTAATTCTTATCTTATGATCCAGTTATGCAATCATTCATCAAAATCTTTGATGAGAGGGTGATTCATTCTCCACTAGGTTTAAGTCTATTTAAGCCTAAGAGTGTTTTTACAGATAATGTTCTGATTCTATGTTATACTGTTCCTACATGTTGATTGACCTATCTTCGAGTATTTTAGATATATCTTGGCCTAGATTGCAATTATGTACTGAGTCTAAAGGTGTACCACATCTGAGTTACCTGATAAACCGCTCTACCTTAATGACGGCCCTACTCACGGTTCGAGCTAAAGGCATCCATGAAAGTCCTATGTCACTTAGGAGATCATGCCGCTCGCCCTAATGCCGGCATAAACACACAAACTCAGCCTACTTAGACTACTCTAACAAACATGGTGATCTATAGGTTATTTCATCTAATATGGCAGACATTAATGCTTTCTGACGGGAAAGTCCTAAATTAATGTTTGTTAAACTAAACAGGTTATGATTAGACCGTGGTTAGGAGTTGTCTATAACCTTACATTTAGTTTAAAAGAAACTACATTAGACATGCAGACATAATGAAATTTAAGCTGGTGGCCATTTCTGGAAAATCATAAAGTACTTCAACATGCATAACACATATTCATAAAATCATAATCCAATAGTCATAATAAATGTTTGGACGAACACAGTACAGACATATAAAGAGAGGGACAAGGGGACCGATGCCATAAAGTATTCACCCTTTACATAGTCCGCTGATGGAGCAACTGTTTGTATATGTTGGACTACTCGACCCGACTCTGCTCGACAGAACCTTCGGAGGACGCTTCCTCAGCCTAGTAGCTGGACTTTACCTTAATACCCAGCTTAAGCACAGCCCTATTGACTGACTCTTCGAACACCTAGTGCCCTCTTAGGATCTCCTAACGAAACCATGGGTATTCTATGAATATCGAAAATGAACCTATCTAGTTGTATCCTAGGCTCTGAGACAAATTCTCAGAAACAAGGAACACAAGACACTATCTAAGACTATAAATAAACCTATACTAAAGACCTGAATCGCTAAGTGACTTGTATACTATGGAAAATTGTATACTTGAAGTCACAAAATGACTCAGATTTAGTGGAGAGGAATGATTTCAACTGAGGAATGCTTGGGGTATTTATAGTAGGGGAGCTGGGTGATTTTCTCTCAAAATTTTGATGTGGGATTCTAAACTGGGGCTCAGGACGCCCGTCCCGGCCTGTTGACCAGGTCAGGACGGCCGTCCCAAGTCCTAGACGCCCGTCCTGGTCTGTTAACCAGGTCAGGACGCCCATCCTGGGTTCAGGACGCCCATCCCAACTTCCGAACTCCTGAAAATCACGTTTTTGCCTAAAATTTTGCCATTTTCTTCTACTTTTCACCTGACACTTCCAAAATCACGAAAACTATGAAATTGAGTTAATAACAATCAATTAAGAGCGATTTAACGCCAATTTCACCCTAAATTATGCCTAAAACATGCTAAAACGTTATATGATTTATGCATATCATATAACCCCACACTTAGCTTTTTGCTTGTCCTCAAGCAAAGTCTATCTAAAGTTAGTGATTTTAAATCATAGGTGCAGTCACTTGAAATTTCTAGCCATGTTTTTACTCCAAAATTCATCACTGAATCAGATAATTCACAACACAGGTCTGACTGGTACAATTGCTATGACAATGTCTCAAATGTCTCTAGTAGATTATCATGGTCAAGCAGGTTTAACAACTTAATAACTAGATTGAAATCTTCTCTCAGTCACAAGGTCTTCCTGATGTGTAGTGTGTGTACTAGTCTAGACTAGATAGTCAACACAATATACTCTCATCTCGACTATTACCAGATAATACTTCGACCCATCGCTAGACATACCAATAACAAACAACTTTCTGAGTTATGAGCCTTGGTGACAAGATTTTTTATTAAGCATTTATTTCTTTTATTGATTTTTCCAAGGTATTTTGAGTCTGCTTTCACACGTCAACTTTAACTACCCATGTAGCTAGTCCCACTCCAATGACTCCCAGACCTACACGACCTTAGGGCATCAGACTTTAAGTTCCCCTAAGGAGTGGTGCTCGAGTAGCAAAGGCCGCTTGCAAACTACCCTTTACCATCTTAGATAAGGAATGGGTTGAGGACAATAACTCTCTTTATTTTTCTTTTCACTTTCAGCTCAGAGCATCATCTAGTCATTTTAATTGCCAATACATCCTCAACTGGTCTAATCTTATCTAGTTAAGTTTTGAAAAGGTATTTGGCTGAGGTCTCTAATCCAAACTAAGTTGTGCTCAATTATCAGAAATTCCCTATTTCTAATCGATAAATTCAAGAAAGTCATCACGTTGTCTCCTACTGATCATAACATTCTACCTACATACCATAGACATCAGCAATTTTTTTACCAATCATACTGCATTTTGAAGTTTGAAAGAATGAAAATTTTTTTAAAAAAAATTTGGAAAGGTGTGAAAATACGAGAAAACATGCAAAAATCATGCAAAAATCATGCAAAAAGTTTCTCCTACTACAGTACACTGTGCACTGCTACCCCACACTTAAGTCTGACAATGTCCTCAGTGTTCATGCATATCTAAATTACCCCACACTTATTTGAAAACAAGAAGAGATAAAAACAAAATAGAGAACTCTTACCCCACACTTATTTGACTAACTAAGGGGAAGAGAAAGAAAATAAAGTAATTAAAACAAATAACAAAATGTAGTAAAAGCAACAAATGCTGTTATGTCATATCAATCATCATCATACAGAGATTCTTATTACATACAGCCCAGACATAATCACACACATAAAGCAAAAGCAAAAAAAGAAGGAAAAAGAAAAGGAAAAGAAAAGCTAAGAACTAGGTTCATCGTCATCGGGTGGACGGAAGTCTGCTGAAAAGTAGACCTCTGTGTCATCAACCAGTCGGGAGGTATGCTAAAAAATCTCCTCGACCCTGCTGGTGTTCATGGCGATTCTATAGTCCATCATCGACATCCGCCTCTTGATTCTTTCCATATCCCGGCTATGTCGGGCTGAAAGTTCCACCAATCCGTGCGACATATGTCGCTCAAAGGCATTGCATGGAACGAATGTCTCGGTCGGAGGTATATGTGCTAGGACCGATCCCGGTGTCAATGCATGTCCTTGCTACTCCGTGTGGATGGAGTACCGCCCAGTTGCATCTCGTACGACCATCCCCATGTTCCGTAGAATGGTAAGATCCGTAGGAATGGTGGTCGGAGCAACCTGGGTAAGCTCCGAGCCCTCGATGTCCAACACCAAGTAGTGGGCTATCCTAGTGATGAATGGCCCGAACCCCAGACACTGTTTCCGAGTGTCTGTACGAAGCCCCGCATGATGACAGTAATAAGTCGAGCCATTTCTACTGTGGAACCCATATGCATGTTGGCCAAGAGGAATGTCTCCATCTGAGTGACATTCCCGAGGGCCGCCCGACGTCCTGACAGAGTGTGTGCTATAATGGCATGTAAATAGCGAAGAGTAGGATGAATACCTGTGGCTTTCGCAAAGCCATGCTGGTAGGGAGCACCTGTCGTACAAATCTGAGCCCAAGCGGTGGAGACATCTGCATAAGTGAAGTCTCAAACTGTTGTGGTGTAGGCGGGCGTATCCAGCTCGTCCCTCTGCCAAATACCCAAGGCGATGCCGAACTCAGCCATGCTCATCGATCAATCCATTCCGCCAAGAGGAATGTGATGTGTTCCTGTTGGAATGTAAATGAAGCATAGAACTCACATACCAGCTCTAGGTAGGTCGGCTCAGTGACGATGAAGACTCGACTGTAGGGTAGTATGTCGAGTATGCGTCGGATCTCCTACTCAACTCCTAGTGTCTGGACTGCTGCCCAGTCAAGCATTCTGCCAACCAGTATGCTGCGTCTGATATATCTATGACATCTCTCATGGTATGCTGGAATGGAAGGGGAAAGCATAAAAGGGTGTGCCACAGATGTGACGGTCATGGAAGAAGTGATACGAGCGCATTTGGGAGCCATTTGGTTGGGAACGTTCGAGATAATTTAAGAATTTAGGCAGGAAGGAAGATTAGAATTCGAATTTTGGAGGTGAATTTGAATTCGGAAGGATGGATTTTGGTTAGGGAAGGATTTTGAGTTTTTGGCGGGAAATTCTAATTTTGGAGGGAAATTTGAATTTTGGACTGAAATTCAAAAAGTTCAAATTTTGGAGGGAAATTTGAGTTTTGAAATTTTAAGAGGTTGCCAAAAATTTGTAGAGAGAATGTGGGGATAATTTTGTAGAGAGATGATTTTTGGTGGTTGGTTTGAGAGAAAATGAAGAAAAATGGCATTTTTGTAGAAGGGGGCGACCTTCGAGACACCCGTCCCGGAGGTAGGATGCCCGTCCAGAATCGGGACGCCCGTCCCGGGTTACTTCGGGATGCGTGCCACTTCCAGAGTTTTTTCATAATTCCTTGCAAATCTTAGTACACCAAAAACAAAATCATAATATTTAACAAGTCTTCATGTTTAACCCATCTAATTCAGAAGCTGTTAAAAATTCTGTGCAAAAATTCTCAATCTCTTTTTCAAAAATCATAACTACCCTAATCATATCCTAACCTCTATTCAGCAAGAATTATATAAAAAAATATTAAGTTTATACAACTTAAAAATAAACTATATTCGTAACACATTTGTTTTTCATAACGAATTTGAAAAATAGATTGTCTGAAGAAAAATTACTGAATAAAATAAAAGACCCTTTTTAAAAAGAGTTTGAAATTAAAAAGTAGGTGTCAATTATTTAATTTTAGTTCAAACAATTTATTTGATGAAAAGTAAAAAGAATCTTCCCTTTTTCAATGACCTTTATTTCTGATCTCTCGCATCTCTATGCGCATAGCTCTCATCTCCTCCCTTTGCCTGCCTTGCTCACTTCGTATGCCAGCTAACTCCCGTAGTATCTGTGCACCTTGGCTTTCCTGGAGGCTTACTATGGCCCTGAGTTAGTCCATATTGGCTGTGATATTCAGAATGCTATGTTATGAATGACACAGTCTGCTTGCAATTCCTTTATCCATCTCGTAGATCCTTTGAGCCCAAGTATCTATCTGCATGGATAAAACTGACTGAAAACCGTTAGTACTTCCCCCGGATGAAGGGGTATGCTCGTTAGGCATTGGAGTATACTCAAGAGATGTTGGTGAGTTTTGGGTTTGGTCAAGGGGTGGTGGATTTCTAGGAACTCTCTAGGCATGAGTGTGAACTGGAGATCTTTGATGTTCTTCTCTTGGAGGAAAGGTTTCTTCAGAAGGATCTTCTTCCGTGGGACTGGGCTCACGGGTGTGAAGTAATCTTCTCACTAAATCACTGGTGTCTAGGCTTGAGTTTATTTCTATAGGTTGTGCAGGAGGGTTCTCTCGTGGTATTTCTGGTTCAGGCCTAGATGGTCCTTCTAGTTTTGTCTTCTTTCGACCTGGAGTGTCAGGGTTTTCTGTTTTCTTTGCTTGGTTTGTAGCTGCTCTTGTTCTCTTCATCTATGAGTGTAAAGCCTGGTTAGGATAACAATTAACAGAAACAGAAAGAAAAACAAAATAGAAAATGCAAGAAAGATACTTTTCGGGGTTTAAAATGTTAACATTTTTTTTCTTTTTTTTTATTTCGAAAGCAGTTAAATTTCCTTAATATGGTTTTAGAATAATTTTCTAAAATTTGATTATCCTAAATGTCTTAATTTCAGATAATGTCTAAAATTAATTAGTTATGATAATCCTATATTTCAGAAATCGATTGTCTAACTAGCATAAAATAAGTGTTAGGTCTAGGTCTAGGTTACTACCGTTACCTATCATAAGTCTCTAGAATTTTGATCAGGAATCCTAAATTCATTATGATATTTCCCCGGCAACGGCGCCAAAAATCTGATGACGTTCCGACTGATATACTAAAATAGGTGTTGTTTTACCCTATGTTGATTATGAGTAATTAAGGACTTAGCCTGACTAATTGTCACTTTTAGTCTCTATACTGTCACTTAATCAATCAGAACCTAAGGCAGAGTACCTATCGTGTAGTTAGTCTGTTGGAAAGTATCTACGATTTTAATTAGATTAATTATCGTACTCCCAGGGAAGTGGTAACGACTTAGTAGTAACTATCCTCTTATCCTAATTCTTATCTTATGATCCAGTTATGCAATCATTCATCAAAATCTTTGATGAGAGGGTGATTCATTCTCCACTAGGTTTAAGTCTATTTAAGCCTAAGAGTGTTTTACAGATAATGTCCTGATTCTATGTTATACTGTCCCTACATGTTGATTGACCTATCTTCGAGTATTTTAGATATATCTTGGCCTAGATTGCAATTATGTACTGAGTCTAAAGGTGTACCACATATGAGTTACCTGATAAACCGCCCTACCTTAATGACGGCCCTACTCACGGTTCGAGCTAAAGGCATCCATGAAAGTCCTATGTCACTTAGGAGATCATGCCGCTCGCCCTAACGCCGGCATAAACACACAAACTCAGCCTACTTAGACTACTCTAACAAACATGGTGATCTATAGGTTATTTCATCTAATATGGCAGACATTAATGCTTTCCGACGGGAAAGTCCTAAATTAATGCATGTTAAACTAAACAGGTTATGATTAGACCGTGGTTAGGAGTTGTCTATAACCTTACATTTAGTTTAAAAGAAACTACATTAGACATGCAGACATAATGAAGTTAAGTTGGTGGCCTTTTCTAGAAAATCATAAAGTACTTCAACATGCATAACACATATTCATAAAATCATAATCCATTAGTTATAATAAATGTTTGGATGAACACAATACATACATATAAAGAGAGGGACAAGGGGACCGATGCCATAAAGTATTCACCCTTTACGTAGTCCGCTGATGGAGCAACTGCTTGTATATGTTGGACTGCTCGACAGAACCTTCGGAGGACGCTTCCTCGGCCTAGTAGCTGGACTTTACCTTAATACCCAGCTTAAGCACAGCCCTATTGACTGACTCTTCGAACACCTAGTGCCCTCTTAGGATCTCCTAACGAAACCCTGGGTATTCTATGAATATCGAAAATGAACCTATCTAGTCGTATCCTAGGCTCTGAGACAAATTCTCAGAAACAAGGAACACGAGACACTATCTAAGACTATAAATAAACCTATACTAAAGACCTGAATCGCAAAGTGACTTGTATACTATGGAAAATTGTATACTTGAAGTCACTAAATGACTCAGATTGAGTGGAGAGGAATGATTTCAACTGAGGAATGCCTGGGGTATTTATAGTAGGGGAGTTGGGTGATTTTCTCTCAAACTTTCGATGTGGGATTCTGAACTGGGGCTTGGGACACCCGTCCTGGATCAGGGACGCCCGTCCCGGCCTGTTGACCAGGTCAGGATGGTCGTCCCAAGTCCTGGATGCCCATCCTGGTCTGTTTACCAGGTCAGGACGCCCATCCTGGGTTCGGGACGCCCATCCCGACTTCTGAACTTCTGAAAGTCACATTTTTGTCCCAAAATTTTTCATTTTCTTCTACTTTTCACCCGGCACTTCCAAAATCATGAAAATTGTGAAATTGAGTTAATAACAATCAATTAAGAGTGATTTAACGCCAATTTCACCCTAAATTATGCCTAAAACATGCTAAAAATTGATATGATTTATGCATATCGCCATCAAATTAGAATGAAGATTGGTGATGAATGGAAAACTGCTTTTAAAACAAAACACGGTTTATATGAGTGGCTTGTGATGCCTTTTGGCTTATCTAATGCTCCTAGTACCTTTATGCGCTTGATGAATCATGTTTTGGGATCATTTATTGGTAGGTTTGTTGTGGTTTACTTTGATGACATTCTGATCTTTAGCAAAAGCATTGAAGAGCACGTTGAACATGTTAGACTTGTCTTAGATGCACTTAGGGCAGAAAAGTTGTATGCTAAACTGAAAAAGTGCTTATTTTGCATGGATCGCGTCATATTTCTTGGTTATGTTGTTTCTTCTAATGGAACTGAGATGGATCAAGAAAAAGTCAAGGCAATCAAGGAATGGCCAAGACCTACAAGTATTACTCAAGTAAGATCTTTTCATGGGCTCACTAGTTTTTGTAGGAGGTTTGTGAAGGATTTTAGTACAATTGCTGCTCCTTTGACTGAAATTGTAAAGAAAGAGGTAGGTTTTAAATGGGATGATGCACAAGAACTAGCTTTCAATACTTTGAAAGAAAATCTTTGCACTGCACTTATATTGAGTTTGCCAGATTTTTCTTCTACATTTAAAATTGAATGTGATGCCTCAGGAATAGGTATTGGAGCTGTTTTGAAATTGGGAGGTGTCATATAGCGTATTTCAGTGAAAAGCTCAATGGTGCACAAATCAAGTATTCTACTTATGATAAGGAGTTGTATGCATTGGTGAGAGCTCTACAAACTTGGCAGCATTATTTATGGCCTAAAGAGTTTGTAATTCATATTGATCATGAGAGCTTGAAGCATTTAAAAGGCCAAGGTAAGTTAAATCAAAGGCATGCTAAGTGGCTAGAGTTTATTAAGATATTCCCGTATGTTGTACAATACAAGCAAGGTAAGGAAAATGTGATTGCAGATGCATTATCTAGGAGGTATGCTCTGATCTCCTCACTAAGTTCTAAGTTGATTGGATATGAATATATTAAGGATTTGTACAAATCAGATTTTGACTTCGCAAATGTTTTTGTTGCATGTGAACAAGTTGCTTTTCAAAAGTTTTATAGAACTGATGGATATTTGTTTAGAGATAATAAACTTTGTGTTCCTTCTTGTTCTATGCATGAATTGCTTGTTAGGGAGTCTCATAATGGTGGATTAATGGGACATTTTGGCATTGCTAAGACACTTGATATTTTGCAAGAGCATTTTTATTGGCCTAACATGAAAAAGGATGTTGAGAGAGTTTGTTCTAGTTGTGTTGCATGTAGGCAGGCCAAGTGTAAGGTGCAACTTCATGGGTTGTACACTCCCCTACCTATTCCTAATAGTCCTTGGATTGATATATCTATGGACTTTGTGTTGGGATTGCCTAGGACTAGGAAAGGACGTGATAGCATCTTTTTTGTAGTTGATTAGATTTAGTAAAATGGCTCATTTTATTGCATGTCATAAATCTGATGATGCCACTCATGTTGCTGATTTGTTCTTTAGGGATGTGGTAAGGTTGCATGGCATTCCTAGAACAATTATTTCTGATAGGGACTCTAAATTCTTAAGTCATTTTTGGCGTGTTTTATGGAGTAAATTGGGGACTAAATTGTTGTTTTCTACTACTTGTCATCCTCAAACTGATGGCCATACTAAAGTGGTTAATAGAACTTTAGGATCCTTATTGCGAGCTGTTGTGGGAAAGAATTTAAAAACTTTGGGAAGATAGTTTGCCTTTGATCGAGTTTGCATGTAATAGAAGCATTCATTCTTCTACTAGTTACTCCCCATTTGAAAATGTGTATGGTTTTAATCCACTAACACCATTGGATTTATTACCTTTACCATTAAATGAGATCGTTAATGTGGATGGGCAGCACATGGCAGATTTGATTAGGTCCATACATGACAAAGCTAGGCAGCATATTAAGGAAAGGAATAAAACGTATGCTCAAAGAGCTAATCAAGGGCGAACAGTGATGAAGTTTAAACTTGGAGATTGGGTTTGGGTACACTTTAGGAAGGAAAGATTTCCTAAGCAAAGAAAGTCCAAACTTGATCCTAGAGGCGATGGACCATTTCAAGTGCTTGAACACATCAATGATAATGCCTATAAAGTGGACTTACCAGATGAGTATGGTGTTAGTGCAACTTTTAATGTTTCTGATCTATCTCCATTTGATAACTTAGGTTTTGATTTGAAGACGAATCCTTTTGAAGAGGGAGCGAATGATGCAACTCACCAAGGTAGCTATGGAGATGGAGACTTGAAGATGCCACTGGGTCCAATTACAAGGTCACACTCCAACAAGCTTAAAGCACAATTTCATAATTATGTTCAATCTTTGATTTCTCAAGAACTTCAAGAAATCACATTCAAGTCTTGAATGCTAATAAATGGGCATAATTCAATAAGTTAAAGCCTTATTTTGGGCTGTTTGTTTTATGCCCAACGTTTTAAAAGGAAGGGCCTTGTTTGGGAACATGTTTAAATTCTAATTTTAGTGGGATTTACTAAAAGACTCGGCCCAACATATCCATTGCAGAATTTAGGTCCTTCTATTCTTTTAGACTATAAATAGAATAAGATGGGGCTGTTTTGAGGCAGTTGAAAAAAGAATGAAATTTGTAATTTTTTTCAGATTCATGCTTGGTTTACCTTAAGGATTGATTCAACTTATCAAGTAAGTAAACTTGTGGCGTTAATTTAATTCTATTTCTCCTTGATTTTCTCTTTGTTACCATTTCCTTGCTGATTTGGGGGTGAAGAGACGGAGAGTTTAACAAGGGTTAGTTGTGTTTAGATCAGGGACAATTTTTGATTCAGAGGTGATTCTTGCTCAGTTCTTGAATTATTGTTGTATCAACATAGGAATTATAGTTTACTATTCAAATTCATCTTTAGACGAACACAACACAGAATATACAGAGAGGATCTAGGGGACCACCACCATAAAGTATTCACCCTTTATCAGGTTCGCCGGCGGAGTGACTTCTTGTATATTTTGATTTGCTCGACCTGACTCTGTTCAGCAGAACATTTGGAGAATGCTTCCTTAGACTAGCTGCGATTGCTTTACCTTACATCCTGGGCTTAAGTAATGCCATGTTGACTAGCTCTTCGCTCACCTAATGCCCTCTTAGGATCTCCTAACAAAATCCCGGGAATTCTATGAATACCAAAAACAAACACTATCTAATCAAATTCTCAGAATCTGAGATAAACACTTAGAAAATAGAGAAAACGAGACACTATATTGCTAAATGACTCGTGTTGAGTGTAGAATGATGCACTCGAAGTCACTAAATGACTTGTATTAAGTGTAGAGGGATGATTTCAACTGATGAAGGCCTGGGGTATTTATAGTAGGTCAAAGAAGTGATTTTCTCATTGAAATTCGATGTGGGACTCAACTCTGGTGCTCGAAACGCCCATCCCGAGTGTTTGACAGGGTTAGGACGGTCGTCCTGACCTATGGACGGTCGTCCCGAGGCTTTGACTAGATCGAGGCGGGCATTCTAACTCTGGGATGCCCGCCCCGAGCTTAGAACTTCCAAACATTTCACTTTTGCCATGATATTTGCTATTTTCTTGCACATTTCTCCTGAAACTTCCAAAATCATAAATTATGCAAAAATATGTTAATTTCAATCAATTAAGATCGATTTGGTTCCTATTCCACCCTAATTTGTGCCTAAAAATATGCTAAAAAAGTGATATGATTTGTGCATATCATATAACCCCACAATTAGCTTTTTGCTTGTCTTCAAGCAAAACCTATATGAAATTAGTGAATGCTAAATCATAGGTGCAATCACAACAAGGTTCTTAGCCATGTTTTTAGCAAAATCTCTCATTGAGTCAAATAATTTAGAAAACATATATGGACTGATCTAGTTGCTATGTAAAGGTCTCAGTTATTCGGTAAATGTGTCATGACCTTATGGGATGAAGCAGTTCAAAAACCTGACTGAGTATTCTGCTTAGTCACAGGGTTTTCCTGATGTGTAGTGTGTGAATTGGTCTAGACTAGAATGTCAACTCATAATAAACTTTTCTAGGCTGTTACCAAATAATAATTCAACCAATTTTTCCGAATATAATGGCACAATAAACGACCTTCTAGGTTCTGAGCTTTGGTGCCAATACTCTCTTGTTATGATCCCAAATAAAAATACACAAAGTGTATAATTGATTTCCAGGGTATTTTTGCGTTTGCTTTCACACATCAACTTTGACTACTCATGTATCGAGCCCCCACTCCAATGACTCCCAGATCTACACGACCTTAGGGCACCAGGCATTAAATTCCCTTTAGAAGGGGTGCCCGAGTAGCAAACGACAGTTGCAAACTACCCTTTTTACTTTTAAGCTATGACACTTTCAGCTTAGAATTTCATCTAGTCATTCAAGTTGCTAACACATTCTCAAACGGTCTAATATTATTTAATTCTAGCTTGAAAAGGTATTTGGTTGATTTTTCTAAAATCAGGAATTCCCTACTTCTAAGTGATGAATTCAGTAAAGCAATCAAAATGTTTCCTAGTAGAAGTTCACCCAAATTCTCAAATTCCTACTACTTCTTTTCCTATTTTAAATCCCTACTCTATGTTTGGTAAATAGTCTTTTTCTCCAATTCATCAGTTTAAATCCCTCATATTAAATAAACCCAAATCTATTTGTGAATATGTGTCAGCCTCAAAACTTGACCAACATTATGTTCCAGCCGAAGGACAAGAACATTTCTTCACCTTATATATTCCTCCTAAATTCGTAAAACAGTGGCAACACTTTGGATACACACACATGCACTTTGGAGCTATCCAATTAGCTCTAAATCTTCATGGAAGAAAGGGTATCCCCATGGTTGCACGAATGGCTTTACTAGACACCCGATTTCTGTAGTACCAACATGCTTGTATCACCACAGTAGAAACACACTTAATGCTGGAACAGTGTTTGTTACTTTGTTTCCCAACTTCAACATGTCATTAGCAGATCCTTTGTTGCTTGATGCGCTAAAGGTACAAATTCATATCATAGGAGCCACCCAAGACTCCCGAGCACATACTGCTACTCTGGCATATCAGATGGTTTACTGAGTCCAGAATCATGCAATGGATCTATCTCTTCTGGGCTCAAATGATGCTCTTTTACTATCAGTAGATGAGCAGAATTCAACATTTTGTCCCCATGTTCCCAAATAACTTTCCAAATCTGAGATGTTACATCTCCTGCCTGAGACATGGATAACCAATTATGAAAAGATCCATACAGCTGCCAACCAGCTGCTACAGTCAACAGACTCTAATATGATTCCAAACCCAGATGGAACTGTTGCTGTAAAGTTTGATCATCAACATCTCAAACTGCCAAGAGCAAGTATCTCTTTTCCTACCATACATATGCTCTCGGTGCCTTTTCCTATTCTACCAAATTTAGATCCGAATCCAGACCTAGTTATTGCCCAAGACCTGCTCCAAGAACAAAAGATGTATAAAGCCTTCTCATCTGCAGGAACTCCTATTTACTGGCATCATGACCCCCAAACTGGTCACAAGTTTTGGGATCTAGAGTGCAATTGTGGTTGTTCCGTACCTATAGCTAAATCAGTTTCTCCATCTCAAAAACCCAGAAAATCTAAAAAGAAGCAAGATCCATTCCATGCAAGATATCAACAAGGTGATTCTATGATAGCACCACTTCGAGAACCTTCTGGAAAATTTGACTACCTGGTTGAATACTCAGCTCCATCATGGCAAAAGGACCTTCCTTATACAGATGTACCTCCGCCAGATAAAAGACCTCTTGTTGCGTTGTGTGCGTGTGTCATAATTTGTAAATATAAGAATATAGAATAAATCAACTCAATCTTAACAAGTGCAAGTATACACCGGTCAACAAGTAATATATGTACCTAAGTACAAGATTATCGATCCCACATGGACTATGTATGTCAATTACAAATGCAAATATGATTGTACAAATGGACAGTCGTAACCGCAAGTGATGTTAAATCAATTTAATGTAATTACATGAATAAACCAAGCATCGCCCCCCATACAAGCATTAAACATAAAAACAGAAAGAAATGTTGCATACTCGTCATCATAATCAAAACAGTGTATTCAACATGCTCATACTTAACTACACCACAACATCTTCAAGTTAAAAATATATATTTTGCTGAAACGAATCATGGAAGACAAGGATTACCGTAATAGGAAAAACAGTCCCTAGGTCCATAGTGACACCAATCAACGGGGTCAATCCAAAGATGGAAAACATATCACTCACAAAACATTTTTAATCAATCCTTGAACCAAGCATCATGAAAGACAAGGACTAACGTAAGAGGAAAAAACAGTCCCTAGGTCCGTAGTGACACCAATCAACGGAGTCAATCCTAAGACGGAAAACATATCATTCCCCAAAAATGTTTAATCAATCCTTGAACCCATGTAAACATTCTCATATTACAAAGAACATTTAGTCACAAAAACAGTAGTAAATTGAGGAAATGGAGAGAGGATTACTCTAGTTGTAGATCACCCTACTGCCCAAATCGGTTTAATCAATGTACTACTGCCCTTCGTTTCCTCTGCTTGATGCTGCTGCGTCTCTACTGCTCCGCTGATGAATGCTTCAGCAAGTCACCCTGCTCACTCTTGGGTTCTTTCCTCCTAAAAGTTAGTCTAAAACTAAGAAGAAAAGCTAAGCTATCCTAAGAAAAACTATGAAGAAAAACCAATCTCTCTAACTTGGCCAAAAGCTAAACTAAAACTAACAAAGACTAGCTCTCAAACTCTCCAAGACTAGCCTAACTCCTTCCTCTCGATTCTTCACATACATATAACCTCTTTGTGTACCGAGAGCCATTACCAAGCTGCCATGTGTCCATAATTCTGGAATTTTCTCCAAAAATTCCAGAGAATAGTCAAAATAAATCCCAGCTGCCTTCTGGAGTTTTTGTCATCTTCCTCTGAATGTTGCAGCATTTGCAGCCGGTCTCCCGCTGCTTTCTGTGATCTTTTGTCGTTTTCCTCTGATGTTGCAGCATTTGCAGCAGAGTTTTTGTCTTGTTCTTCTGACAGCCGCAGGATCTGCAGCAGAATTTCAAAACTTTCTGCATGAGTTTTGTCCTTTTCCTCTGAAGGCTGCAGAGTCAGCAGCAACATTTGAGCTGCTTCCCTGAAATTCTTGTCTTTTATTTCGACTTTCTTGTCCACCCTTTGACCTGCACTTTCACAAACAAACATATATATATATATATATATCTCTGTGTGTGTGTGTGTGTAAAATGGATAGGACAAAAGAAATAAATGCATAGTACCGCAAGTTCATCGTTAATATGCCCAGCTGGATTTTTAAGTGACAAATAGTGTGTGGGTGTATATTATATATATATATATATATATATATATATATATTATATGTATGTATGTATAGATGCAAATTATCCACACATATTTCACGTTCTTCACGGTCAACCTTCATCCAACTTTCTTTCACCAATTTCACCCATCAAAATTCCCTTTTTACCCTTGTCACAACAAATCAATTCAAATTAATTCCCCAAATAATAACAAATAATACAGTTCATCCACATTTTGAGAAATTAATTCAATTAAATTGACTTTTAACAATAAATCCACATTTTTAGGTAAAAAGAGAGAAAATATCAAATCAACACATTTTTATTCCATTTTCCAAATAAAGTCAATTAATTCCCGAATAAAATGTGGCAATTTAGATGTGAATAACTCTATTATTTTAGAGTTATCACCTCCCATTGATGATTCCCCCTAGGATGAAAATCCCTCAAAACCGGCGGCATCATCCCCAGCTATCTTCATGATTCACCCAATAGATCCACAGTTTCCTCCACAGACTTCTTTTGTTAAGGATTCAGCATGACATACTCCAAAGATTTCAAACGCTCATCCTGAGATCTTACCATCAGCTCATCAGAAACCAGTCAGCGCTGCCGAAGAAGTCCTCAACTGGCAAAGTGAAAATGCCCTGGCACAAAACCAGGCCTTGACACAATTACAAAGTTCTGTCACACACATATCGACACAAACATCCCATGTCAATAGTCTGATTCAAGCTCTTTGATACCCTCAAGTATGATCTTCCAGACATAGACTTTGTTAAACATGCTCGCCAACAACAAGCCGAGACCACCTTCTTGCAGAATACTATTGCAAACTTAAAGGCCACTGGTCAAATGCCTTTTTCCTCAATACCAAGCCCTCCTCCGTCGGTATATAATACTCCATCTTCTCCATATGCTCCGATTTCTCCATATTCTGCCTTTACAACTCTGGCACCCAATCCATATTCTGCTTACATCCCTTCAGTCTTTGGAACTTTGGCACACCCTATCTACTCTCCTTATGGACAATTTGGTTATTCTCCAACATATTCTCCTGTACCATCATCCCAGCCTCCATTTGATCTTTTTCAATGGAGAAAACAAAAACAACTTGAAGTTCAGCTACAAAAACAAGTTGCAGCCAAGAAAGCTGAAGAAGACCGACAAGCTGCCCAAATCATAAAAGAACGAGGCAAAGACCTTGCAGAATCCTCTGGCAAGGACTAAGCAGAATCTTCTGAACCACCTTACCAGTTCATGGTGGATTCATCCTCTCAACCTCTGAATGCTCTTGCACAAATTCTACAAGAAACTCATCACAGTAGCATTCCACAAATTGCAAGTCTTCATGAGTCATCTTCCATATCAACGTCTACAGAATCAGATTTTGACACTACTAATCAAGATATTTCTGCTGAATTTTCTACTACTGAAACTGATGCTGAAACTGTTTCTTCTTCGACACCAGACTGTACTCCAAAAGCTCCTATGTACATGGCACCCGACGCTCCTGATATCCACTCCTCTTCTGAGATCTAGTCTGAGACTGAAGACCCTGTCTTCTCAACTGCTCCTCCTCAGCAAAAATCAAAAGCATCATGTATTGACCTAATGTTTACAATTGATGATATTTCTCCTCAACAATGGCTAGACCGCTTCCAAGAGTTTCATACCTGGATGACAACAAAGAAGTTATCTGAAGAAAGCTGTTATGATATCCTTTCTGAGTTCGTTGCCCGTATTACTGGCACTCTTCAAGATTGGTGGCAAACACTGGCAGAATCTGATAAGTTATTTTTCCTGACCAGATAATCTTTCTCTGAAGTTATTAACCTTCTCCATCATTCTTTTCTTGGAAACATTCCAGACAACATGGAAGAGCAACGACGACTATACTTCCAGCTTAGGTGTCACTCTTTTCATCGCAAGGACTTAAACAGACATTTCAAACGCATGGTGCGTCTCTTTTATCAACTCGGTGCAAATGCTAGTTTGAAGCAAGCTTTCTTAAGTTCCCTACCAAAGATGCTCGCCGATAGTGTTGAGACTTTTATCCATCAACGCTACACTGATATGCATAAATCATATCACATTTTTAGCATGATTTTAGGCACAATTTAGGGCAAAATTGGAGTTAAATCATTCTTAATTGACTGTTATTAACACAATTTTGTAGTTTTTGTGATTTTGGAAGTTTCAGGTGAAATATGCAAGAAAATGGCAAATTTTGGGGTAAAAATGTGATTTTCGGAAGTACGAGAATCGGGACAGGCATCCCAAGACCAGGACGGGCGTCCCGACCCTGTCAAAGACTCGAGATGGGCGTCCCGACCCGGTCAAAGACTCAGGACGGGCATCCCAACCCGATCAAAGCACCGGGACGGGCGTCTCGGACCTAGGACGGGCATCCTGACTCGGTCAACAGATCAGGAAGGGCGTCCCGAACCCCTAAACAGTATCTCACATCGTTTTTTGAAGAGAAAATCACTCAGCTTCCCTACTATAAATACCCTAGGCCTTCCTCAGTTGAAATCATCCCTCTCCACTTGATCTGAAGCATTCAGTGGCTTCTAGTACACAATTTTCTACTATTTACAAGTCATTCAGTGATTTCATGTGTTTTCGTTCAAGTAGATTTTTAGTATTCGAGAGTGTCTCGTGTTCTTTATTTCAGAGAGTCTATCTCAGATCTTAGAATACGACTAGATATGGTTTGTCTTTATTATTCATAGAATACCTAGGATTTCATTAGGAGATCCTAAGAGACCACTAGGCGTTCGAAGAGTTAGTCAACAGGGCTTTGCTTAAGCCCGGGACGTAAGGTAAAGCAATAGCTACTAGGCTGAGGAAGCGTCCTCCAAAGGTTCTGTCGAGCAGAGTCGGGTCAAGTAGTCCATGATATATAAGGAGTTGCTCCATCAACGGACCTAATAAAGAGTGAATACTTTATGGTGGTGGTCTCCTTGTCCCTCTCTTTATATGTTTGTACTGTGTTTATCTAAAGACCAATTTGAATATTAAATTATGATATTATGAATATGCGTTATGCATGTTGAAGTTATTTACATTTTTCCAAAAAGGTCATTAGCCTAATTATCATTATGGCTGTATATCTACTTGCTCTTTTAAATTAGATGAACGGTTATAGACAACTCCTAACCATTCTTAATTTAGGGCTTTGTGTGAGGACGGAAGTATTAAGGTCTGCCATATTAGATGAAATAACCTATAGATCACCATGTTTGTTAAAGTAGCCTAAGTAGGCTGAGTTTATGCCGGCGTTAGGGCGAGCGGCATGATCTCCTGAGTGACACAGGACTTTCATGGATGCCTTTAGCTCGAACCGTGAGTAGGGCTGTCAATGGCGATGGGGCGGTTTATCAGATAACTCAGATGTGGTACACAAGTAGAATCAGTACATAATTGCAATATAGACCAATATATATCTAAAATACTTGAAGATAGGTCAATCAACATGTAGAAACAATATAACATATATCAGAACACGGTCTGTAAAACACTCTTGTATGCTTAAGTAAACTTGAACCTAGTGTAGAATGGATCAACCTCTCATCAAAGATTTTGATGAATGATTGCATAACTGGATAATAAAATGAGAGTTAGGGTAAAAGGATAGTTACTACTAAGTCGTTACCACTTCCCTAGGAGTACGATAAATTCTTCAATTAAAATCATAGGTACTTTCCAATAGACTAGCTACACGATAGGTACTCTTCCTTAGGTTCTGATTGGTTAAGTGACAACATAGATGCTAAATGTGACAATTAGTAATTCTAAGTCCTTAATTATTCATAATCGATATAGGGTAAATAAAACCTATTTTTAGCATATCAATCGGAATCACACCAGATTTTGGCGCCGTTGCCGGGGAAATATCATAGCAAATTTAGGATTCTTGATCAGAATTCTAAAGGCTTATGATAGGTAACGGTAGTAATCTATACCTTAGACATAACACTCACTCTAATCTAGTTAGACAATCAGTTTCTTGAAATATAGGGTTATCATAACTAATTAATTTTAGAAATTATCTAAAATTAAGATATTTAGGATAATAAAATTTTAGAAAATTATTCTAAAAACTTTATTAAGGAAATTTAAATTGCTTTTGAAAAAAAACCAGAAAAATATTTTATTGTTTTGAATTTGCTTCGTATTTTGTTTCACTCTTTTGTCTGTTTTATTTTGTTTTTGTTATTCGTTATTTGTCTTATTATTATTCTAACCAGACTCTACACTCATAGATGAAAAGAACAAGAGCAGCTACAAACCAAGCAAAGAAAATAGAAAATCCCGATGCTCTAGTTCGAAAGAAGAAGAAACTAGAAGGACCATCTAGGCCTGATCCAGAAGCACCACGGGAAAACCATCCTCCACAACCTATAAATATTGACTCAAGCCTAGACACTAGTGATTTAGTAAACAGATTCTTGAATACCCATGAACCCAGTCCTACGGAGGAGGAGGACCCTTCTGAAGAGACCTTTCCTCCAAGAGAAGAACCTCATAAATCTCCATTTCACACTCATGCCCAAAGAGTTCCCGAAAATCCACAACCCTTTGACCATACCCAGAACTCACCAACATCTCCTGAGTATACCCCAACACCTAACGAACAAACACCCTCATCCGGAGGAAGTACTAATGGTTTTCAATCAGTTTTGTCCGTGTAGATAGATAATCTGACTCACAGGATCTACCAGATGGATCAAACGATCGCAAGCAGATTTTGTCACTCAGACCAGAGTATTTTGATTATTACAGCCAACGTAGACCAACTCAGGGCCATGGTAAATCTCCAAGAGAGCCAAGGTACACTGATACTACGAGAGTTAGCTGAAATACGAGACTTCACCTCGGCTGACGTCTCCGCCGCTTGGGCCCAGATCTGTACGACTGGCACCCCCTATCAGCATGGCTTCAAGAAAGCCACAGGTATCCATCCGACCCTTTGCTATTTACATACCATCATAGCACATACTTTGGTAGGTCGACGTACTACCCCGGGGAATGCCACCTAGATGGAGACATTCCTCCTGGCCACAATCGAATAAGGCATTCCTACAACCACGTCTGACCATTGTGCAATTTTGATGAAATTGCAACAGCGTACTGCCTCTATTGAAGCGGTTGGACGGTTACCTTTACGCACTGAATTATGGTGGTTTAAGAAAAACAACTATAAGGATATTGTAGCTCAGCATAGAGATATGGAGGTGGTGGTATTTCAAAATTTTTAGGCTTACAAACAGATATCAAACATCAGCTAAATGCTTGGAGCAAGCGCAGAATTTTTGACTTACCAAACCAAATAGGCATCGCGCGACAATGGCTGGATGATTTTAATAGTAAGATGGCTATTGATAAAGAATTAGAGGAAGGATATGCACAATTGGATAAGTTGCTTAGTATTGAGAATGATTATTGGAAAATTCGCTCGAAATCTCATTGGTTAAAGGTGGGAGATAGGAACACTTCCTACTTTCATCATCATGCTTCCTATAGGCGACGGAGAAATGAGATTTTATCCCTTAAAGACTCACAAGGTAATTGGGTTTCATCTTTCCAAGAGATTTCTTTGGTGGCGATAAAGTATTTTGAGGACCTATTTACTGCAAGTTGTAGAACAGTGGATTTTGATCACATATTGATGGAGTTCACTTTCATGAGCTAACTCGGATGGAGCAGCAAACCCTTATAGCCCCTTATTGATACGGTTAAGGAAATGGAGAAAGCTTGCTTTGCTATTCACTCCTCGAATAAATTTGAACTTGATCATATTCTCATACTTGATTTTTTTTCATATTTGGGGGTTTTTTTTTTTTTTTGTTAAACTTCTTTCGATTCAAGTTTTCTTCAAATTTTTAAAATTTGGGTCTTCTTTACATTTGTGTTTTATTTAAATTTCAAATCTGGGTCTTCTTTAATTTGCATTTTTCTTCAAATTTCTTAAGATTTGAACTTTCTTTATTTTAAAAAATTTCAAATTTGGGTCTTCAAATTTTTCAGATTTGAGTCTTCTTTAAATTTTGTTTTTCTTCAGATTTTTTAAGATTTGAATCTTCTTTAAAATTGGATTTTGTTCAAAAATTTGTTAAAGAGTTGAGTTTTCTTCATATTTGTATTCTTCAAAAAAATTTTATTTTTGGTTAGAATCTAATGATATGTTGATGTTGTTATGTCATTGATATCACTTCCGGTCGTCAATAATATCATTGTTGTTGATACCATCCCTGCGGTAACTATTGGACAGAGAACTCCTAATTTGACCAGTGTTAGATCTAAAAAACCTCACGAATTTGTGGTACTTGCGGCAGAATTTGGGAGAATTTTGTTAGACCCAATTGAGGAAAAATCTTGCCTTTGCTCAATTTTTTTTTTTATTTCTTACCGCATGGGAAGAAGGCTTCAATTTTTTTTTGGAAGAGGACTTCAATTTTACTAAATTTTGTTAAACTCAATTGAATAAAATCTTGTCTTTGTTATTAAGTAAATTTTTTTTTACGTGCATCTTCCAATAAATAATGAAAAGAATGAAGGCGGAGGGAAGCTTTCACTCACTTTGCCTCTGTGCTACCGCCAATGTGTCGCAGTCGATGTGAAAAAATAACTAGTGTTAGGAAAAAGTTTTGCTAATGTTTTTTTTAAACATCAATTGAACGGTATAGATAAAATATCTGGACAACAAAAAAAAATCGTCTCGAAATTTGCCACTGTTGTCATTGTAGATAGTTGGCGAGAGTATTGTATTAAAATAATAATAATAATAATAGAAAAAAAATAATAATTAGGGATAGAGTTTAATTTTATTCAGAATTACAAAATTATCGTAAAAAATAAAAGATTTTTTTTTAAATGACAAAAATTCTCTTACCTAAATGTCGTAGTTTTGTCTAAAGAATTGAAAGGTCAAAATTAAAAAAAATAAAAAAATTGAGTGCAGCATTTTTCGGATAAAAATGTCCTTGGTAAAAACAGTGAAAAAATGGAGTTAACGATAAAAAGTTATCTAACGCCCAAAATGGACAGAAGGGCACTTGATGGATTTGAAAGTTTGAGTATCGTGAGTGCGACAAAAATATTTTAAGTATTAAAATTGGATTTTTAAATATTTTAGGTATTACCAAAATTGTTTATCTTAAAAAATTGTGGTGTGAAGTATAAATTATAATTATAATTAAATATTTTGAAGCCCAATATTTAGATCCCTTTTGAAAGTAGAATTAGTTTAAGAAAGCTGATGGTGGATTCCAGGAATAAATTATGCAATTAGCCAAAGTAAAAATGGCCCTACTTCAATGATGCAATTTAATCCATACACTGTAAATCAGCCATTGGAAGTTGCGAAGGATAAATCATGAATAACAAGAGACTTAAGATTGAAAACAGCATTGTTCTTGGTAAGAAAAAGTTTGAATTTTGTTGTGTAACTCAATTAATAAAAACTTCTAACTTTAAGTAGTTAATGTATATTATTTTTTAGTATTATTAATATAATATTCCATTTAAGTAAAAAGAACATCTAACTTTAAGACATTATAAATTTAAAATATATTAAAAACTAAAAGTATTTATATTTTCTTTTTTTTTTAACTTTTAAACTTTGTATTGAATAGTTAGTATCATTATTATGAAATAAAATAAAATAAAAAGTATTGTATATTGTGAAATTATATAAAAACAATAAAATAAATAAGATGAAAAAGTAAACGAGAGACGTAGAAAATAGAGAGAATATTATTATATCATTTCTTGTTGATCGTTAGTTGTTGTTACAAAGGGGTAGAAGATCCTCTATTTATAAAGGTGAATATGAGATAAGAATAAGAACAAAGGAGACACTTATCACCCGGTATTAATTGATAGGTGACATTTGTCACCAAAATCATAAATATTAGGTGATATGTGTCACCTTAGAGATAAACATGAAGTGATACTTATCACCTTTCATTAAGTACATAATTATCCCGGGATAAAAGGATAATAACAATTATACGATGGACATCTACAATTTAATGAATCTTTGAGATTCATAACACTCCCCCTTGGATGTCCATTATATAAAGAATATGCCTCATTAAAACCTTACTAGATAAAAACCCAGTGGGAAAAAACTCTAGTGAAGGAAAAAGAGTACACTATTCTTTATGTGTAGATTTCTCCCCCTGATGAGATGATCTCTCAAAATCTTTAAACCGACGCAAACCAATTTTATATCTTAATTTCTCAAAGGTTGCAGTCGGAAGAGCTTTAGTGAATATATCTGCAAGATTATCACATGATCGAATTTGGAGGATATCAATTTCACCATTCTTTTGAAGTTCATGAGTAAAGAAGAATTTAGGTGAAATGTGTTTCGTCCTATCTCCATTGATATACCCTCCTTTTAATTGAGCTATACAAGCTATATTATCTTCATATAGAGGAGTTGGAATCTCTCTTCCAGAGGATAAACCACAACTCTCTCTAATATAATGTATTATTGACCTCAACCATACACATTCTCGACTTGCTTCATGAATGGCTATTATCTCAACATGATTAGAAGAAGTTGCTGCTATTGTTTGCTTTGTGGAGCGCCATGATATAGTACTATTGCCATATGTAAATAAATAGCCATTTTGAGAACGTGCCTTATGCGGATCCAAAAGATAACCCGCATCTGCATACCCAATCAGTTTTGGGTCATTTATATTTGAATAAAATAATCTGATGTCAATTGTTCCTTGGAGGTATCTAAGGACGTGTTTAACACCATTCCAATGTCGTCATGTTGGCGAAGAACTAAATCTTGCTAATAGATTTTTAGCAAATGCTTTATCAGGCTGAGTATTATTTGCAAATTACATCAGTGCACCAATAGTACTCAAATATGGTACTTTAGGACCAAGTAGTTCTTCATTATTTTCTCGATGTCTAAATATATCTTTATTTATATCTAGTGACCTCATGGATATGTTTTATCCATGAAAAATCTTTTCAACACTTTAGCTGTATATGTTGACTGATGAACAAAAATTCCATCTTTCATATGTTCAATTTGAAGCCCAAGACAAAACTTGGTTTTTCTAAAATCTTTAACTTCAAATTCTCGTTTCAAACAATCTATAGCTTCTTGAAGCTCTTCTGGAGTTCCGATGAGATTGATATCGTCAACATATATAGCAAGAATCACAAAACCAAAATCTATTTTCTTAATAAAAACGCATGGACAGATTTGGTCACTCTTATATCCTGAATTCAATAAGAATTCACTAAGGCGATTGTATCACATGCGTGTTTAAGCCCATATAATGACTTCTGTAATTTTATAGAATAATTTTCACGAGGGCCTTGAGAAGCCTTTGGTAATTTGAATCCTTCAGGGATTTTCATATATATCTCATTTTCAAGGCTTCCATAAAGATAAGCTGTAACAACATCCATTAGACGCATGTCCACCTTTTCATGACCTGCCAAACTTATAAGATATCGGAGTGTAATAGCATCAATAACAGGTGAATAAATTTGATCATAATCAATTCCTGGCTTTTGCAAAAAGCCTTGTGCGATGAGTCATGCTTTATATCTTACGACTTCATTATTCTCATTTCGTTTTCACACAAACACCCATTTATAGCTAACAGGTTTTACATACATTGGCGTTTGGACTACAGGTCCAAAAACTTCTCGTTTCGCAAGTAAATTTAACTCTGATTGAATCGCATCTTTCCATTGAGGCCAATCAATTCTATGCCGACATTCTTCAACTGATAAAGGATCTAAATCCTCATTATCCTTGAAAATATTAAGGGATACATTGTATGCAAAAGCATTATCAATAACAACGTTTCTTCGATCCCAACTTTGATTCGAACTGGTGTAATTAATAGAGATTTCAAAATTCTCTTCATCATTTGTAGTTGGAATCTTTTCATCAGTTGTCTCTTGGTTTTCTTTTTCTGTTTCATCAATATGATCTTCTGGATCATTTAATCCTCTTTTCTTTTGATGATTTTTATTTTTGGAACGAAGGGGTCGGCCACGCTTATGGTATGTTTTTTATTCAATAACTATAGGATTAACTTTCTGTCCTTCAGGAACTTCTATCCGTATAGGAGCATCTATAGCTGGAATATGCAATTTAGTAACTCTGCTGGAGTCAGCAAAAGAATCTGGCAGTTGATTTGCAATTTGTTGCAAATGTATAATCTTTTGAACTTCAAATTCACTCATATTTGTGCGTGGATCTAAATGATTGAAAGATGTTTTTCACGCAAGTTCAATCTTATGTCATTTATTCTCTCCCCCTAATTTGGGAAATAAATTTTCATCAAAATGGCAATCAGCAAATCTTGCTGTAAACATATCACATGTCAAAGGTTCAAGATACCTTATAATAGACGGGGAGTCATACCCAACATATATCCCCAATCTTCTTTGCGGACCCATTTTTATCCGTTGGGGTGGTTCAATTGGAACATATACAGCACACCCAAAAATTCTCAAATAAGAAATATTTGGCTCTGAACCAAAAGCCAACTATATGGGAGAAAATTTATGGTAACTCGATGGCCTTAAACGCACAAGTGCTGCAGCATGCAAAATTGCATGTCCCCAAGCTGTTGTAGGGAGATTTGTCTTCATCAATAATGGTCTAGCAATTAATTGCAGCCTTTTAATAAATGACTCAGCTAGACCATTCTGTGTGTGAACATGAGCTACAGGATGTTCAACAATTATTCCAATCAATATGCAATAAGAATCAAATGCATGCGAAGAAAATTCACCAGCATTGTCTAGACGGATTCGCTTAATAGGATAATCAGGAAACTGCGCTCTTAAGCAAATGATTTGGGCAAGTAATCTTGCAAATGCCAGGTTACGAGTTGATAATAAACAAATATGCGACCATTGAGTCGATGCATCAATCAAGACCATGAAACATCGAAATTGCCCACATGGTGGACTAATCGGTCCACATATATCTCCATGAATCCGTTCTAGAAATGTAGGACTTTCAACTCCTACTTTCAATGGTGCTGGTCTTATAATCAATTTCCCTTTGGAACATGCAGCACATGAAAATTTATCAGAAGTCAAAATCCTTTAAGTTTTCAAAGGATGACCGTGCATTGTCTCAATAATTTTTCGCATCATAATTGATCCCGGATGACTCAAACGGTCATGCCAAACTTTAAAAGTAACGGGATTAGTAAACTTCTAGTTTACTAAATGATCCACCTCAATAGCATTTATTTTTGCATAATATAGGTTAGAGGATAGAGATGGTAGTTTTTCCAACAAAAACTTATTACCGGAGGTCACTTTTGTGATACCCAAATATTCATGACCATTATCCTCCACAGTCTCAACATGATATTCATTACGTCGGATATCTTTAAAACTCAATAAATTTCTTTGAGACTTTGAGGAATATAATGTTTTATCAATAGCAATCATAGTTTCTCCCGGTAATATTATATTAGCTCTTCCGGAGCCTTCAGTAAGTTTTGCACTACCATTTATTGTGGTAACACTTGTTTCTCCCACATTCAATTGAGAAAAATATTTCTCATATTTCAGTATAGTGTGCGTAGTTCCACTGTCAATAAGACAAACACTTCCGATATCATTATTCATACCAGAAAATTGAACAACAGCCATCTGTTTTGTTAACAAAATATTTACAGACATAAAAATTAAACATATTATATCACAACAAAAAGTAATATAAACATATAACACATAATATTAATATTCTAATTATTTTGGACACTTTCATTTCCAATCATGTGGTCAATTGTTCCTTCTGGATGTTCGAAAAGATCAGCAACATCTAGGTGAGCCACATTAACATCAACATTTTCAAGATCGTCATCATTTCTTTCATGAGACAAATTTTGAGAAGTAAGTCAACAAGATGTTTTGTCGTGCTACAGGCACGAGACCAGTGACTTTTCATGCGACAACGATAACATTTGTCTTCATAATTTGTCCACTTCAGGTGGTCATGAACATTTTTTGCACATAAATTATTATTACGATTATAATGGCCAAATTTATCACGACGTCTATGATCATATTTTTTACCATAACCACGGTAACGACCACGACCACGACCATGACCACGATCTCTTCTGGGATCATGATTTCTAATAGCATTCACTTCAGGGAATGGAGTAGAACCAATAGGTCGAGTCTCGTGATTTTTCATCAGTAAATCATTATTTTGTTCTACAACAAGAAGACAAGAAATCAATTCAAAGTATTTCTCAAAACCTTTCTCACGATATTGTTGATGCAGGACAATATTCGTGGCATGAAAAGTGGAGTATGTTTCTCCAACATATCATCATCCATTATATCAACTCTACATAATTTTAACTGCGAAACTATTTTAAACATTGAGGAGTATACTCACTCACAGATTTGAAATCTTGCAACCTCAGGTGCAACCAGTCATACCTTGCTTTTGGGAGAACAACCATCTTCTGGTGGTCGAATCTTTCTTTCAAATTTCCCCATAAAACAAGAGGATCTTTCACGTAAGATATTTATTTTTCAAATCCTCATGAAGATGATGACGGCGAAATATTATAGCTTTGGCACGATCTTATGTTGATGACACGTTATTTTATACAACGGTGTCTGTCGGACCCGTTGTAGCAAGATGCATTTTGGCATCTAGTGTCCATGACAAATAATTCTTTTCGGTGACATCAAGAGTTACAAATTCAAGTTTAATAAGATTTGACATAATAATAACAGAAAATGTACCTGTAAAAAAAATGTACCTGATTGATCTTCAGATAAACTTCAAAAATACTTTACCCGGTGGTAGAGTCTCGTGCTGATAACGTATTGTGAAATTATATAAAAATAATAAAATAAACAAGATGAAAAGTAAACGAGAGACGTAGAAAATAGAGATAATATTATTATATCATTTCTTGTTGATCGTTAGTTGTTGTTACAAAGGGGTAGAAGGTCCTCTAATTATAGGGGTGAATATGAGATAAGGATAAGAACAAAGGGGACACTTGTCACTCGGTATTAATTGATAGGTTACATTTGTCATCAAAATCATAAATATTAGGTGATAGGTGTCACCTTAGAGATAACATGAGGTGATACTTATCACCTTTCATTAAGTACATAATTATCCTGGGATAAAAGGATAATAACAATTATACGATGAACATACACAATTTAATGAATCTTTGAGATTCATAACATTGTAAATTTATTTGTCTCTTTTTTTTCTTATTCTTCGTGTCTATACATTTCCAAGAGTTCTATATAAGATTACATTTTTTTGTAATTTTTAATATTTTTTAAAATAGAAATATTATTTTTCTAATTTTAAATAATATCATTTATTATGATTTTTTATTTCTAATTTTCAAAATATTTTGTTAATTTGATAAAAAATTGTTAAAATTATTAATATAAGAAAATAAAAAATTTCTTTTTTTTAAATTAAGAAAATAAAAGGTTGAATAACATTAAATAATAAGAGATAAAAAAAACTTTAAAATTAAGCATAATTACAAGAATGTTGTAGAAAATGTAATATATAAGATATATAAAAATATGTAATATCCTCCGATAAGATGAGAAACAAGATTGATAGCAAAAAAAAAAAATCCAGTTCACAAGACCAAGAAGACAAAGTTATGTTGCAGCATAAAAAAAATTAAAAAAAAAATTTGTGTTTTTTCTATTGCCTTTTTGCTCATCATAGATTATGCAAAAAAAAAATCTTTTTAAAACTGAAAATGCAAAAAATCAAAGTTGTTGATTTCGATTGTGATAACGAGGAATCTTTATATGTATTTTATTAAATTTGTAATAGAAAAGTGTATTGTGATTTAAAGTCTTACATTTTTTTTAAAATATTTTTAAATATTTTTATAAATTTTTTGTATTTTATTAAATGATATAGTTTATTATCTATAATAAATAAATAAAGAATGAAGGTACGTTAAAAAGTTTAACATTATGGACCAAAATTAAGAATAAAAGGGAGAATAAATGGAAAAAATATATTTAAAAGAAATAAAATTTAAAAAATTTTTAGATAAAAAAAAGAGAAATACGGGGGAATGAATGAAAATAATTAGGAAACAGAAAAGGGTAAAAGCAATCATTCTGATATTAATTAAAAGTTTATGATAAAGTTAAAAAGAATTAAGATGAAAAAATAGAAAAATTAAAAGAAATCGCATGATAATAAGCAAAGAGAAATAAAAATTTTTAAATATTTATTTTTCAATCTTATAAATGTATATATATATATATATATATATATATATATATAGATATAGATATAGATATACTTACCTATTAAGAAAATAATTAATATAAGTTTTATTTTATTTACTTTATTTAAACAGTAATTTAATATATAATATATATATATATATATATATATATATATATTCATAAAGTAAAATAAGGCACACAGATTGGATTATGAATGATATATTAAAAAATAATAATAAAAAAAATTATAAAGTAAATTAAAACAGTTGGAATTGTGTTAGGCTGTTAAATTATTATTCATGTCAGATTGCTTAACGAGAAAATGAAGGAAATAAACTACATAAACAAAATATACATCAATTTTATTAATATAAATACGTAATTATAAACATTATAATATTAATATTCTTTGTATTACAATAATGTTATAACTACGTCAACATATTTTCTTTTTACTATTACTAACTAACTACTTGAAAGAGACTCACTCTAAAACAATTTCAGAATTTGTAGAATTTAACAAAATTTCATGTTCCTTTAAAGTGTATTCAATAGTAGACACTACTTCAAGAAGACGTTGTTCGTCTATAAAAGGCAACTTGATAATAGCTTACGTCGTGTACCTTTTTCCATTAATATCAATCTCATAATCAATAGGATAGAAGTCTTTAATTGGTGAATTGTGATCCGTAATCAACTTTCTATATTCTTGTGGTAGATAAAGAACATTAGCAAGTGGAGAATAAATTGCCAACATGTGAGTAAATGGTTTAAAGGCAGCTCCAATCTCATAGGATATACTTGGACGTCTAATGTTTCTGAAATCTGAAGCAAAAGAAGCATAATGATAGGGATAATACCATTCCACGAAGCAACTCCTTTGTAATAATAGTGCATTACCCAACATAAACCTTCAACATATTTAGTAACGGCCATTTTCGTTACCTCTTCAATTTCATCAATTACTTTCGGAGAAAAATTTTGCTAATAATATCTCATCTTCCAACCAGTTACCCCAAATTGAATACTATCTTCTACCAAATTATATTCAGGGTCAAAGGTATCTGATTTTTTGAGAAGTAAAAATTTCAACTTTTTCTTCAATTCATTCTTATTCTGATACATCTGATTTTTCGAAATATCCATATTCATGTTTGAAAAAAACATGTTACCACGAACGTTCAAGTAGGAAGGTGGACAAAATATTTTTTGCCACCTAATCTCTTCTAATTGAGCTTTATATAGCATAGATCGTTGTTCAGATATTTAGTTTTCATATAAACCAATTGCTCAAATAAAACTTCCCAAACTATTCAAATTTGGCTGGCAATGATTCTGTAAGATAATAGCCTGCCTTAACGAAATCTTTATAAATTGACATCATTAAGCCAATAGCTCCTTCATTTATTTCAATACTCGGTATATTGAGTAGAAAATTATTACCCAAAAAGAAGCACATTAAAACAAAGTCATCAATTCTACGTTCAAAATCATTCTCAAATTTTAATTTCGAATTTGTAATCTCAAATATGAAATAATCTTTAAATATCCATAAATTGATAAATTCATATGTATTGGTCTTCTTAATTCTTTCCCCAAATTCATTATAATTCCCTATCACTTTATCTCCCTTTCTAAAACTAGAAACCACCTAAGAATTGAAAAATTATGCTCATGGCTAGCTAAGCCTAACATTATCAAATCAGTATCTGACCCATAAACACAGTGGCTTGCATTAGGATCATATCCAACAAAATTCTTTTGTTTCCTTATAAAAGACATTATTTTATGCTCTCCTTCTCCGGAACATTAGCATCTGAAACAATAACCTTAATGTTCTTCCAATTGGGATCATTATTTAATTTATAAGTAGCATAGTGTTTCAAAGCATCAGATACACTAACCATAAAACTAGTTCCAGGCGCCACAAGATGAGAAAAATAAACTTCCATCAAATTTTTTGAATGTAATATTTTACCTACCTTCTGAAATTCATCCCGTAATTTAGACTCTTCAATTACCGCATCAGCAGCTAAGTCAGCTGCTCGAAAACGCCTAGAACGTTGTTGGTTCATCTTGGCTCGAGGCGGAACGATGTCAAGTGCCGTGAAAACAAGTTTGCGAGGGCGAGACATGGTGAAAATGACATCCATATAATCATATAGCCGCAAAAGAACTTGATCTACAGTGATGGGAGAATCACGATCGACTGGATGTAAAACTTCATATATAATTGATGTGTTATCAAGGTAAACATTATCATAAAAATTACCGTAAGGAATTGAACTTGCATCAACAAACATGGATGGATATTTAAAAGCAAGCCAATTATACAAAGATGGAATTCCCATTGTTTATGGATAGGAAAGATCTTTTGAGAAGATGATTAGAGGAAGAAAGGATGAAAAATAGGAAGAGAGGAAAATTGATTTTATAGTAAGAGATATACTGTATTTTGAGCGCCACTTTTCTGAATTGTAGAAGAATTCGAATTAAGTTTCCTTTTTTAAAAAAAATATTCTCTAAACATATATTTTTTTTTAATGTACTTAAAGTACAATTTTAAAAATTATAATATTATAGATTATAGTAGATAATGACATTTTTTATATATTATTATATATATTATTTTAAATATATATTTGAAATATATAATTAAATTTTATTTATATTTTTTTTTTTGATATATTTTAAAAAATTTGAAAATCTTAAAAGATTTGTCTATCAAATAAATTAAAAGATTGTAAAATTCAGAAATTAATAGAACAAAATTCTAAAGTTAATAAAAAGCGAAACTATAAGAGATACGGACTCTATTATAAATATTTTATAAATACAGTTTGTTACACATAATTTTTATTTTTAAAAATTTTTAAAATGATATTTGTTTTAATAAGGAAAAGGTTAATTATTATTTTAAAAATTATATATTATATTTTAGATAAATCTTATTAATTATCCGGAAAATATAATTTAAATTTTTTGAAAAACTATATGTTTCCTGAAATTTTGGGGGAATGTGCAACATAAAAGAATTAACAAAAATATAAAAAAATAAATTAATAAAAAATTTAAAAGAAGTCAGCATGAATGATAAGAAATGTGATTTAGGAGAAAAATTAAAAACTCATTTTTGAATCTTATATATATGATTGGTTCTGTTCGATTAGAAAAAATATATATATATATATATATATCTTCAATCATCTACAATTTATTTTTATATAAAATAAAATTAAAGTATTTTTAATTTTGTTATTTTTATAAAAAAAATTAAGTGGAGTTTGGAAAATAGCTGCTGAGAGATCCAAATTCGATGATTGTGAAGATTCCACCTCTTAATGAATTATATTTAAGGGTAGAAAGAATCCAATTGAAACTAATATTGTTTAAGAATCAAGAATTGAATATCCTATTTCTGCTACATAAGAGTTCCTTTCTTGACAATTATATATATACCATAAATAAGAAACAAAAGCAAATCCGTTTTTTTTTCAAACAATAAAAAATTATATGATATTGTAAGTGGAAACTTCTAAAATTTAAAATATAATTATGAAAATTTGATTGGTAATATACAAAGAAAAGTAGCAATGTCCCAATAAAATTATAGTCTTATATAATCAAAATTTAAAAAATTTTAAATTCATATTAAAATTAATAATTTATATATATATATATTTCATTTCTAAAGTATTTTGAAATCATGACGTTTTTCTCCACATATAAATTTATATATAATAGTATAATAAATTGAAAAATTTTATGTTATATGTTTATATTTTATATTTGATTAAATTTAATATTTTGTATTAGTTTTTATTTTTTTATTTTTATTATATAAAATTATTATAATTTTAATATTTTTTATTTATTATAATATTATATTAATAATTTTTAATTTTAAATATAAAATTTTATATATTTTTAAGTCAGATATTTAGCCGATATCGCTACCGTGAACTCTACTATCAATCGGTACTTCAATTTTGTTTTCAAGATTTTTATAGTATAATATTTTGTTTCTAAATAGATATTATAATTTTATATTTTTGTCAATAATAAAATTTTTATATTTTTTTTAAGAAGATCTAATTTATTTAGTAAGGTATGATGAGGTTGAGATAAATAGAGGTCAAAATTATTCAAAAAATTTCTTTTTTTGAAAAAAAATAATATCTTGTAATAATTATAGAATAAATAATTTAAAATATTATTTATAATTACTATAACGTATAAAAAACATATATCTAAAATCAACATACAATATAAATATGTGATTCATATAATTTTATAATTTTTTCAACCCTCATTTTAAAAAAGTTTTGAATTAATTATTTTTTTAAAAAAAATTAAGATATATGAAAAATTGATGTGTAAAATAAATTTAAATTAAAAAATATATATATTGAGGGCTGACACTCATATCCTACATGTGGCCCATTAATCTTGGGACTTGATATCACTTGTAGGGTCGCATACTCCTACAAGTTTGTCTATTTTGAACTTTAAACCCTAAAGATTTTGTTTTCAGACACATTCTTAAAAGTCTCATATGCAAAATATTTATATGCTCCTAAACAACTATGATATCACCTTTTTCTTTTCATGTGGGCTTAATCAATATCTCAACATTTAAAATATAGTTTAAAAAATATATATTCATAATCATAAATTTATTAATTAAACATTTAATAATTGAAATAAAATTTTAAAATATAACTATAAATTAAGATGGGGATATGCTTTTTTACTTTATTTAATATATATATATATATATTATAATATATCCAATATAGATTGAAAGATAAAATAAGAGGTTTTGAGTTCTAATTTATTTCTAGAATAAATTTATTTAAAATATAAAAACTATTCTCCAAGATTATTGTTGTTGAAAGGGTAAATTATGTTACTAGCACTTGAACTTCTCAAAAATCTAACTTTTGCACTTATATTTATTTTTGCTGTACAGAAGGGCAAAAGAGGTTATTTTTTGTAGTTCAAATGTCAATTTAAAACAAAAATAAATATAGGTGCAAAAGCTGAATTTTTAAAAATTCAATTATTAATAAGATAATTTACTATTTTTTATGTATGTTTATAACCTCCTAGTACTACTACTATCTTTATATAATTTTCAGTACATCCATATAATTTCCACTTCCTCCATGTAACTTCTATGAGTATGTAGGTTACACATAAATATGTAGTAGTTTTGTATGTTTTATTATAAGAAAAAAAAAACACAAGTTTACACTATTTTGATTTCTATAGCTTTAGTCTTGTTACATTATTGTTATAGTTATTTTATAATAATTTTTTTATTATCTAAACTTCATAATTTTACATTACTAGTCTAAAATATGTATATATTAATAATTAAATAAAAATTTAAAGTTTTTTTACTGAAATACTATATTTAATATCCGTTAAAATTTAGTGCAAATATACATTTTATAAATTTTAGCACTATTTTAATAACAGATTCTAAAAAGATTTCATCTCTTGTTTTTGTTTCTAGAATAAAGATCGGATATGCCGAGAGAAGGACAAAAATCTATTATTAGAAAGCAACCCATAAAAAATGACTATTATTATTTCAGACAGTTACCAAATTTGATCTCTACCGTAACCCAGTCGTCTCCCTCGTAACGACAACAATTGGGCTTCTGACAGAGTATTTTTCCGACACCCATCTAAGATACCCATGAGAAACTGAATTCTCACTATCAACCGTACTATTACTATTCGTTAATCTGCCAAACGTAACCTTATAACTCAATTTCTGGTTAAATTGTGTGAATTTCAAAATCTTCGGATTCACCTTCACGCTGACACCAGGTGGTGGAACAACTTGAACAACGTACGACGAAACAGCATCACCAACGTTAGTAACTGTTCTGGTATATGTCTGAACTGTTGATCCAAATGTAATAGAGAATGATGGATAGTTTAATTGTCCGTCCGGTATGGTTAAACTACAGTTAACCTTATCTTGTATAATCTTACCAATTTCTCGTATGGGATAATTTAGTCCGCATAAATAAGGTACGTAATTATTTGGTTCAATATCGTACACTAGTCCGGGATTGTTAGCTTTAGCTGGATTAACGTGCCCTGAACCCATAGCGAATGGATTTGCAGGAAGTAAAGATTCATCGACAATCATATTGTTTTTGTTACGATTCAATTCGTCAGCTGTTGTCATGATGGCGGATTTAATTGTAGCCGGAGACCAATTTGGATGAACATTTTTCAACAAGGCAGCAATTCCACTGAGGTGCGGACAAGCCATTGACGTGCCGGAAATTACATTAAAGTAATTTGATTTTGCATTTTCTTTCCCGTCCACGGGAAAAGGCCAAGCTGCTAGAATGTTGACACCGGGGCCGATGACATCCGGTTTCAAGATTCCGGGACTTTCTATATTTGGTCCTCTAGATGAAAACGAAGCGACGGCAGGGGCATATTTGTTATTAGTACTACCATCACCACCAATAATAGTTCCTTTGAATGAGATGGTTGCAGTAGGTGATTTGGTACTAGAAATGTACTTTTGAACCTTAATTCCATCAACGTAACTCAAATGTGTCGCCGGAAGTACATGCGCATCGGCTAAAGTTGTGTACCCTTGTTCTTTCTCGTTAATCAGAATCATTCCGACAGCTCCGGCAGCTTTCACGTTTTCACCTTTACTAACTGTTGGTATATTATCGTCATTTATACATATAACAATCTTTCCGCGAAATTGAGTACTATTCATGGATTCAATCGGGCAGTATTGAAGATCAGGATCGTTCGTGTTTATCCCTGGCCAGACTAAAGGAAATTGCTTTTTGGAAATCCAGGATAACCCTTTTGGCTGAAACAACGATTCTCCTTGAAATTCCAATTTGTTTCCTAAAATTGCACTTGTTGTAACTAATCTATTAACAGTACTTGCACCAACAGTGAGAATCCAAGGTGCCTGATTTGACAACGTGCCCTTACTTGGACCGTCATTTCCAGCCGCACAACTGACGAAAATACCCTTGGACATTGCACTGTACGCGCCCATGGCAATGCTGTCGGCATAGAAAGGCATTGAGGGTCTACCGATTGATATGGAAAGGATGTCCACACCGTCGTCGATAGCGACATCCAGAGCTGCCAAAACGTCGCTCTCAGAGCAAAACGGGGAACACACTTTGTAAACAGCTAAATGAGCAAGTGGGGCAGCACCTACGGCAGTGCCATTTGCGTTGCCGAACACGTTGGCACCGTTGACAAAGTTACCGGCAGCTATGCTAGCAGTATGTGTACCGTGACCACTTTCATCCATCGGTGAACCGTTTCCATTTTCAAAGAATCTTGCACCGATGAGTTTGTTATTACATGATTTGGTATTATTGAACTGACATTTTCCCTTCCATTTTGCCGGCGGAGGCGGCATCCCTTTATCGTTAAACGAAGGGTGATCGGGATTTACACCGGTGTCAATAACCCCAATAATTACTCCTTTACCATAATTTGACTGCTTCCAAATTCCAGTACTTTGTTGTAATCCCAAGAAATTTTGGCTATGAGTTGTGTGCAAGGAAAGTACCTGCTGAGGTTGTGCAGATATGAAACCGTGCTTTTTTTCCATTTCTTTAATTTGATCAGCTGATAATTTGGCAGCAAACCCTTTGAATACATTATGGTAGGAATAAATCAGGATTTTTTCTTCCGGTTCTTGATTTAACACCGTTGTTGTTGGTAGAAATGAACGGTACCAACTTTCCAAATCTTCACGGGTCAAGCTTGATGTTGAAATATCGGAATGGGATATATGTTGGGGCAATTCAACATGAACAATGTATATCTCCGAATCGATTTGGACATTTTCGGAGAGTACGAATATTGATAAAAGACCGAATATTAAGGTAAGAATATTGGACATGATGAAATTAGCCATGTCAATTCTAGAAAAGGTAAACCAATGAAATTCTGGGTTTTGAGTTGGGGATCAAAGTATATATATATATATATATATATATAAGTAAAAAATTAATTGGTTTGCACCCCACTTGAAAAGAATATATATATATATATATATATATATTCATGCAAAACCACGTTCAATATATAGTTCAAATAAAGGAGAAGGCGCATTTTGGAATTGACATGGGGGAGGAGGGCTGCTGGAAATGTAGCGTCCCCCGTTTTTTCTCACCATAGGAACTGTATTTATAAATTATGACACCCTTTTTATCTTTCAATCCAAATAGGTTTTTTTCTTTTTCCAATTGATTAATAAATGTTATGTATATATATCAAATGCAGGGCTAATATAAATTAATTAGTTCATATTGAAATTTTTTTAAAAAAATTAAATCAGCGTTTACACACTTTTAGATCAAAAGTGATATGAATATGTGAATTTTTTTAATTATTAAAAAACTTATTTTTAGTTTAATATAAAATATATATAATACATGATGGTAAATGTTATAACACTTGTGAATAATTCTAATACAAAAATAAAAATCGGGCATCTGTCCCTTTATTCATATGAGATGGTGGGTTCATTTCATCCACCATATATATATATATATTAGCAAGAATAGACACTAATAATATTATTAAAAAAATTAAGATTAAATTATTTAGTCTAAATTTTTATTAAATTAAAAAATTTAATTTATTTATGTCATATATTATTTAAATATATATATTTTTAAAAAATATTTGAATATATTTAATATATATACATATGTTAGAACAAAAAAGAATTGAATGTACTGTAAATATATTTAGAAAAGGAATTCTATGAACTCCCTACAATTTTTAATTTATTATTATTTTGAAACCGTTGCTTGATCTTGTGGTCTGCCTAATCTATTTAGGGAAATGGGTTAGTAGCACAAGATAGAGATAATGAAACAAATGAATGAAAATATAGTCAAAGAAGATATGATTGCATGCGTCTCCATTTCTGCGCAAATCTATGCGCCTTATATTGTGTGGGGTTTGGTAATTATTCATAAGATTTCCAGAGAAAGAAACAGTGCTTGGAGATGAGCAGTGCTCTTTAAATAGGAGTAGAGTTCACATAATATATAATTATTCTTTATCATAAAATATCAGTAATTTTAAGTATACAAGTATTTCTTTCTAAAAATTACAATTTTGATTCTAAAAGGGTCAAATAATTTAGGTTGGTCAAGAAAGTTGAGTTGGACACCATGTGAGGCTAAGCACGGTTCAATAAGGCAACCAAATATACATACAAGCACATGCTATCCCACCATTAAATGCACTTGAGCCAACAAGCATTGTTTGATGCCACATTGGTCAAACAACATAAGCTGTTAGCCCAAAATAATTTCACACGTGTCAACTTTCTATTAATATGAAATTTCTCTTTTCTTCTAAAATCAAACATGTACGAAATTTTCACAAAAATTTATAATGATTTTCTTAAATTTTTTAATTTTATTCCATAAATTTTTTTAAAAAATGGATTTCAAACCACGGTTAAGTGTTTTTTATGAAATTTTTGCATAAACTGACAATAAACTTTTTAAACTTTTTTAAATTTATTTCATAATTTTTAAAAAAAAAAATTTGAGTTTCAACCTCGTGTTCTTTTTTCATTCTTAACAATTAACTTTTTTTTTTTGGTTAAAAATTTTTTGTTTGTTCAATGTTCTAAAAACTAGAATATTTGAATTTTCTATCCTACAAAATTGATTTTCAAAATCAAACTTATAAATGAAATTATCACACAAATTAATAATGAACTTTTTAAATTTTACAATTTTATTCTATAATTTTAAAAGATGAAAGAGAAATAATAAAAAGAATGTAAAGCAGTAACCGTCACAATCGGAGGAACTGCCGTGAGTGAAAATGAGTTTTTAAATTTTGCTGTAGAAATGGATTTTTAGATTTGATTATGAAATGGGTTTTAAATTTGGTTTTGGGAATGAGGTTTTTAGATTTGGTTGTGAAAATGAGTTTTTGGATTTGATTGTGGACATGAATTTTTTGAATTTCTTATAGAAATAGATTTTATGAATTTGGTTATAGAAATTGAGTTTTTGAATTTGATTGTAGAAATATAGTTTCTGAATTTGGATGGAAGAGACAAAGGAAAAAAAAATGGATGAAAGAAGAATAGAGAAGAAGAAGAAAGAGAGCGGGAAAAAAGAAGAAAAATAATGGGTGGAACAAGAATAGGGAAGAAGAAGAAGAGAGAGAAAAGAATGATGGAAGAAGAAAAAAGGGAGAAAGAAGGAAGAAGAAAAAAGAGAGAGAAAGAAGAAGAAGAAAGAGAGGAAAAAATTGCAAAAGAAAGAAAACAAAGAGAGAGAAAGAAGAAAAAAGAAGAAGAGAAAGAAAAAAATTAGAATAATTGGTGAATTTGATATCAAGCAAATTTATTTTTGCTAAGTTGAAAACTTTTAAAGTTCTAAACTTTTTTTAAAAAAAAAAATTAAAATTAAGTTTTTTTACATATTTAGTTAAAAATTTAAAAATTTACGAGTTTTTATATTTAGTTAATTAAAAAAAATGGTAAAAATGTAGAAGAAAAAAAAGAAAATATATATATATTTAATAAAAAAGATAAAAATATCATATCAAATTAAAAAATAAAAAACTTAATTAAAAAAATTAGTACATAAAAACTGTTTTCATCTTGGTAGATCATCAAAATTCCTCTTCAATGCTTCTTTTCTCCGCTACCCTCCCTAAGTCAACAGTCACAAAATTAAGGATTTTAATTTTTCAGCAATAATAATACACCATTTGACAAAATTAAACCCTTCTTGTCAGGCCCAAGCACAAATTGTGTTTAGGAGAAACTAAATTCAATTGTTCTATAGGAGAAACTCGGATGTGTTTTCCATTATTCTACTGTCAATCTCTCTGCTGGAGTTGACATTTCACTATAAAATTAAATAATCAGGGAGTTAAAATATAAATGTTCCATTTGCTAACATGGTAAAAAAACTCTTGGAAGCAAAAGAGTGACTTCTAAGCCCCCCAAATTAGAAATAAGAACAATATGAAACCATAAATACAGATAAAAAAAGCTTTGAGGAGTTTAAAATCATGCACTTCCACTACCCTTGGGGCACAATAAACATCTCATGCAAATAAGTAATTATACCAAACAAAGAATTTATGTATTTAATTAGTATAAAATGCAAAACACGGTAACAAAACTTAGTTCATGACTTAAAAATGTAAATGCCTAATAATTAGTCAGTTCTCTATGAAATAATGATATTTAAATACTAGTCTTTTTTTCTTGTAGAAGAAAATTTTTGTAAACACGGATTAGATCTGGACCCTTTATTCATGCTTTGTCTTCTTTTTAGGTACATTATTAAATCTTTAATACACTCAAGATGAAGTAGTTTATTGTTGAAGAAAGTGGACAAAAATGAACCTTCCTCGCAAATAGAGGTTGCAATTGGTAGCACGAAGACAGGAAATTTTAGATAATATTTATGTTGTTTTTTCTTTTATTTTTTGTTGCTGTTATTTGTAGTTTTTTCCGACTCTCTTAAAATTTTTAAGATGAGTTTATCTGCACCACTTAGTTGTAAGTTGGTATTTTGTTGTGTTATCGTGAATAACTTTAGTCATTCATTTGTGTAATTTTTTATTTTAATGCAAAACCACTAAAAGATCTTGTAATATATTTTCTAAAATATTATTTGAGCAAAAATTAATAAATGTTCTAAAATAATATTAATTAAAAAATAAAAATCAAATATTAATTAACCAAAAAGAAAATTAGGATAATTAAGCAAAAGTTAATAGTGTTATATTTTATTTAGCAATATTTATAAAATAAAAATTATAATCTTATCAAAACAATTTGTAGAAACATATTTTCATTACTTAAAATAAATAAAATATTTTAATACAGTTATAGTTTTTATTATTTATTTTTTTAAAATGAAATATTAAATTAACAAAGATAATAAAATTAAAATTTTAAATTAATTTACATGTCTTAATAACAAATTATTAGTATTATCTTTTAAAAGAAATATTATATTTATCAAATATGTAAAATTGTTTTTAATACAAAATAAATTTATTATAATTTTAAAATAATAACAAATAAATCTTTTTTAATACAAAAATAATAAATAAATTTAACATAAACTAATCCAATTTATATTTCTAATAATCTTAAATAATTTTTTTAAAGTTCGATATTCTATGTAAAACCAATTTTCTTATTATTTTTTTTAAAGACAATAATTATAATTATATTAAAAATTATTTTAATTATTTAAATTAATAAAAATATATTTTAGATTTAAGAATAATTGACGAGTTTGGTTCCAAACAAATTTATATTTGGCAAGTTTAGTCCCAAATTTTTTTATAACTTTTAAGGTTTCAAACATTTTTTTAAAGTGAACAATAAAGTCATTTTGGACGGATTTTGTTAAAAATTCTAAAAATTTAACGATTTTTACATTTAGTTAATTAAAAATAATGGTAAAAAAATTATTACATGTAAAAAGAAAGAAAATTTTTTATTTAAATAAAGGAATAAAAATATTTTTATATTTAAAATTTAAAATTTTAAAAATAAAAAATCTATCGAAATAATGAAAATATTAAAATTCTTTGTTCAATCTTCTTGTTCTCCAACTACAAACAAGATTTTTATTATTTTCTACAACTTTAAAGAAAGAAAAAAAAAGAAAAGACAAAGAGAATCTTTGTAAAAAGAAAAACTTTCTACTGAAATATTTTTGTTGGGAGAAAAACTTTCATTATTAATAAAAAAAAATTGTTCATGCTCTTCTTCTTTTTTTTTCTTTTTTTATATATATATTTTTTAAAAATTTTAGAAAATAATAAAAATCGGATTTGTATTCGAAAAAGATGAAGAATGAAAAAGAATTTGATAAAATTTTTATTTTTTAAATATGAGGACATTTTTATCTTTTTGTTTAAATATTATTTTTAGTTTTGTATTTTTATAATAATTTTTTATTCTTATTTTTAATTAATTAAATTTAAAAACTGTTAAATTTTTAAAGTTTTTCACATAATTAGTCCAAGGAGTTTATTGTTCACTTAAAAAAAAAGTTTAAGACTTTTAAAAGTTAAAAAAAATATTTTGAGATTAAGTTTATCAAACATAAATTTATTTGGGACCAAAATCACAAATTATTTTAGATTTAATTATGATAAATTAATAAAAATAGTCCTTAGATTATAAGTGTTTAATAAAATTAATCCTCAAATTATTAATATTTTCTATGAAATTGGTCCAATAAAAATAAAAAAAAAATTTATGAGATTGTTTCGTTTAAATTTCAATTACATCATCGTTAAATTAATTTTTTTTTAAATGTCTCCAACAGCATTTAAAAAAATAATATATTTAAAACTGTTTTTGCCCAAAGGAGACCTTACTCTGCTATAAATTCTAAAACAAAAAAATATATTCCCAAAAGGTTACAGAATAGTTCCGCAAGATAAAGATGGCAGCGATAGGAAGGTCGGTGGTGCCGCCGAATAGGTACCGTCGGGCGGTTGACAATGGCGACGAGGCCTTGGTCTTCGAGACGTCCAAAGGCGTGGAACCTATTAAGAGCTTCGACGAGATGGGCATTAAAGACGATTTATTGAGAGGAATTTACAACTATGGCTTCGAGAAACCTTCTGCAATTCAGCAACGAGCCGTTCTTCCGATAATTTCGGGCCGGGATGTTATCGCCCAAGCTCAATCTGGTACTGGGAAAACCTCTATGATTGCCCTCACTGTTTGCCAAGTCGTCGACACCAGATCATCTGAGTATGCATAATTTTCTTCAACTCTTTGAAATAATAATACTAATAATAATGAAAGAGAAATCTTACGTATCTATGAGTCGTGTTTCGTAAGATTTTAATGGGGAATGTTAATGTTTGGTTCTGTTGGTATTTGACATATTTTTAGGGTTCAAGCATTGGTACTCTCACCCACAAGGGAATTGGCAACACAGACAGAGAAAGTCGTCCAAGCAATTGGTGAATATATAAACGTACAAGCACATGCTTGTATCGGTGGCAAAAGTGTGGGTGAAGATATTAGGAAACTTGAACATGGAGTTCATGTGGTGTCTGGTACACCTGGTAGGGTTTGTGATATGATAAAAAGGAGAACATTGAGAACCAGAGCAATCAAGTTGCTTGTTCTTGTAGGTTATGAGATTTTTCGTATTAAATTTGAAATTTTTTATTGATTAGGAACTATGGTACTAGTCTTATATTGTTTGTATTCATGAAACGTACCAGGATGAATCAGATGAGATGTTGAGTCGTGGGTTCAAGGATCAGATATATGATGTTTATAGATATCTTCCCCCAGAACTTCAGGTATTACATATTTCTTTTCTTAAAAATTGAATTATTTAATATTTATTAAATTTTTTTTTGTTGGTCAAAGCATGTTTAGAGATAATTTTTTAAGGGGGTTTCATTTACTCTTTGGTTAAGTTACAAGATATAAGGATAAATCTGAATCTGCATTTCTGTTTTATTGCTTCTTAGTGGCATGTTATGTGCTTGTATTGTTGTTTTAGTTGTTAATAGTATGACAAGTAATGCATCATTCTTGTTGTCTCTAAACATAAATGTTTAGTTTGCTTTAATGTTGAGTAATGATGGAGAAAATGTATTCTGTAAGCTCTGAATGAATAAGCGAGTTAAATTCATGTATCAGGTGGTTCTGATTTCTGCCACACTGCCCAATGAAATTTTAGAGATAACAAGCAAATTCATGACAGACCCTGTTCGGATCCTTGTGAAACGTGATGAATTGACTCTAGAGGCAAGTTTTCTTTAAGCAATTGAATGTGTTTTCTAGTTGATTGTAGATATATTCTTTTGATTTATAATTATTTTGATATTTTGATGCAGGGAATTAAGCAATTCTTTGTTGCGGTTGAAAAAGAAGAGTGGAAATTTGATACACTTTGTGATTTATACGATACCCTTACTATCACCCAAGCTGTCATTTTCTGTAACACTAAGAGAAAGGTACAAGTGTTATTTGCCATCAATAGGGCTGCAAGAACTGACCACTGCTTGCTTTGCGTATATTTATTCATTTATTAATATATTTATTATTGGATATTTTAATGTATTCCATGTAATCTACTTCTTTAGGCAAAATTTTAGTTGGATCCTGTGGATGCTAGTTGGCAATAAAATATATTTTCAGCATTTCTTATGAAATTTTATATGGTCAAATTGAAAAGGTAAATAAACTGCTGCAAGATGCACCTTGAAATAACAAGTTGCTTGAGTTTTACAAATGCACTAGGTTAAAAGTTCTCTTAATGCATGCCTTGCAGCTTACTTAACCAAAAAAAAATATCTTTATTCTACCACCAGTCTCCCTATTCTCTCTATGTTGAATGCTATCTTTATTTTCAGATCCACCTGCAATTGACCTTTAATCTAGCCCTAATTGTTGAGTTCTGATGCTATATACTTTTTTCAGTATGCGAGTTGGTTTGAAACTTGGACCAAGTGATTTAACCTTTGCAGAGTAGTGCAGAAATATAAATAATTTATGATCCTTGTCACTTAGCAATCGTTTTGAATTGTTTGGCAGGTTGATTGGCTGACAGCAAAGATGAGAGAGAATAATTTCACTGTTTCTTGTATGCATGGAGATATGCCCCAGAAGGAGCGGGATGCTATTATGGGAGAGTTCCGATCAGGTCAAACTCGTGTTCTCATCACAACTGATGTTTGGGCAAGGGGCCTTGATGTTCAACAGGTAATTTCAGATCCTTTCCTTAACTCCTTGAAATTTTAGAGAGAGTGAAGGAGGTGTTTGGTGTATGGTTTCTTTCTTTTCCCCAGTGATTCTATTTTTCACTTTTACATCATGAACTTTAGTTATGGTTGTCTTTCACATTTTTTCCCTTCCTGTTCTTGCCTGAGTTACTATTTTCTGTTTTTGGACTAGGTTGTTCCTGATGTGAGTCTGAAGTACTGAGAATTTACAATTGGCTTGATTACCTGCTTTGTTTGTCCCAGTTAGGCCAATATATAACTGTCAAAATAGAGGGATACAGAACTGTTAATTAGCCCTTTCATCCGTTTTTGCACCATGATTGTCTCTTTATTTTCCTTTTCCTGGTTTCTTTGTCTTTTGGTGATTCTTGGGGAGTTGAGACCGAGGATAGTCTATTGGGATACATGACATGCTCTAAAGGCTTTAAAGGATGAAACATATTTATGAGTCCTTAAAATATTTTCTCATCTTTTTGGAACCATTATTGAATTTTTTTCCCAATTCTAATGTTTTATACAAATATATTTAAGCTGGATTATACACGGCAGACAATTTCGGGCCCTTTAAAATGCTCTTGGTGCTTCCCTTAGTAATAACTGAGGTTGTATGTAAATGCTTTGCTTCTCTTGTGTGCACTGCAAGTATGGATAATACTTGTAGTGACTGTTACATGTCTTGGCAGATGTTAGCTTCTGAATGTTTTGATTATCTAATAGCTTGACCCTTCTTATTTTGATTTTTTGTTGTAGGTTTCCCTGGTGATTAATTATGATCTTCCTAATAATCGAGAGCTTTATATCCACAGAATTGGTCGGTCTGGTCGATTTGGTCGAAAGGTATGCTTTTCCCACTTCCTTTGACTGGGTACTTTTAATTTCTGTAATTAAAAACTACTAACCATTAATGAGCTATTAGTCATTCCTTGTATGTTTGAAATTGTTATTAAAGTTTAGTTTTTTCTACTGTTGGCGTCATTGGAAAACTCAAAGTTGTGGAATTTTTTTTATTATCATTGGGTTTTCTTTTTTTAGTTGGGTTGTGAGTTGTGACCTCATTAAGTAGAGATTCAAAGTACAAAAAAAAAAAAAAAAAAAAAATGCTAACAGCATTAGAAAGGCTCTTAGAGAAAAAAAAAGTTTGCTGATAGTTTATTTGCCTAGATGAAATATACTATCTACTTTTGACACGATGAGCCGAAGGAGATGAATTTTTTTTGTAGAACATTGAATTTTGGTTTGCTGTTATCCTTACAGGGTGTTGCAATAAACTTTGTGAAGAGTGATGACATCAGAATTCTGCGAGATATTGAGCAGTACTACAGTACTCAAATAGATGAAATGCCTATGAATGTTGCTGAGCTCATTTAGCTTTGGTGAGATGTATCTGAAGTATATGATGGAATTGTCTGTGGATTTGGGTTTCTTTTTAGCTTCCCTTTTGACAGCGGAAATGATTTCATTTGCTACGTGCCAATTTGAGAAGTGCTGATATATATATATATATATATATATATATATATATATATATATAAAGTATATATCGCTGAAGTTCCGAGTGGATTCTTTAACTTGAAATTCTCTAACACCCAAACAGTAGAATTTGTGAGATTTGTTTACTTAGAGATTAGGTGTGTTGAGTATCTTCACTTACAATTTTTTTGCCCCTTGGTGCATAAGCTGGTGATGTATATTACAAACTTGTCTTTCTTTATTATCCCACTTTTTTAGACGATACTTTTATTTTCAGTCACCAAATTATTTACAAGTACATTTCAGATATTTATCTTTATTTATTTTATTCTAAAAAGTTATAAATATATACAACGGATATTAATTAACAATGTTTATGAGTTCTTTGCATGGTTCGCATGTGTAGAATTTGGGGGAAAAAAAAATGGTGCACCGTATAAACTTTCTTTTGTCCTGGGAGTCCCTATTCCAAATGAAACCTAATTAAACATTCTTTTTTGTGCACTACACACCTTTTTGAAGTAGACAATATGTAGGGACGGGTTAAAGTACAGAGTTGATAATATTTCTATTGATTTGTTGTGGTTCAAGAAAAACTCAAACTAAAGCTGATTAGAGAAGCTATTATAACCGAGGGAAAGAAAAGACGTTTACATAACAGTTTTAACATCCATTAGAATGGTAAAACAACTGTAAACGAACCAAACGGTTCGCAAACAAAGTTCGTTCGAGCTCGTTTATATTCGGTTCGAGCTCGTTTATATTCGATTCGAGCTCGTTTATTTATTAAAGAAACAAACACGAACAAAATTTTAGGCTCGGTTAAATTTTAAGCTTATTCAAACATTGTTCACAAATATACCGAGCGTTAGCGAATAAATTATAAATATTTATATATATTATTAAAAATAATATTTAATATTTAAATTAAAGATTTTTTAAATTTTTCCCCTAATTTTCAGAGGTGATTCAAAAATGTTAAAACAATTTGTTTTTCTCAAAACCATAAAAAGACTTTTGAGTTTTAACTAAACTCAATCAACTTTCTTTCTATACAAACCCTAAAAAATTGACCGTTTTTTTTTCTTACCTTATCAAAATCTAAACTTAACTAAAAAATAAGTTTATCCTTCCCTTACCTTCTTTAATATTCTTTATATATTTAACATTTTTTTACAAAAAATAATAATTTATCTTTTTTAAGAAATTGTTTTATCTAATTTAAAATTTAATTATTTTAATTATTATATTTAAATTTATTATTTAAAAGAATCTATTATTATTATTATTATTATTAAATAGTTAAATATTTAAATTCTAATTTTTTTTATAAATTTGAAATTTTGAAAAAAAAATTAATATTTAAATTTAAAATTTTTTTAAATTTAATCGAGCGAACTCGAACTCGAACTCGAACAATAAAAAAAATAATCAAACAAATTCAAATATTTTTTCTGTTCGAAATATTAAACGAACGAACTTAAACGTGCTCGAATAATAATCAAACAAACCCAAATTATCTGATGTTCGGTTCGTTAGACAAGAGAAAATACCTCTACAGGAATCTATTTTACAGAAAGAAACAAATTTTCAAGTAATTACAATAATTATGAACAACAGAACAACAGGAGCTCTCCTCCTCCTCCTACACTTTGAAAGGATAACAGTTGCTGCTACAGAACCCACTATTTGAGTAAAGAGATACACAGAACTAAAACTAGAACTAGCTAGCAGTTAGCCATGTACAGAAGAAGTTAATATTCAAATTACAACAACTAACATCATACACTATTATTTCATTCATAGTCAGCTGCTGACACTATTTGTTACCACATACATCATTTACAAACCGTTTTATCTTTTTTTTCTTTTTTTGCTGAAGAATGAGAATGAAGGATGAAAAACCTAGTGTGATGATGACTTTGCAAATGAGACAGAATACAGTAATCCAGAACATGGGAACAGAAATCTTTCAATAGTCTCCGATTTACTAACCGGTCATTGATGAAATTCTTGAGACCTGCAAAAATGATAAACCATGCAAGAGAGTTGATCATGATCTTTGCTAAAGCGAAAAATATCTTAACACTAGTTTGTGACAACAAACCACAAAAAAGGAGAAGAAAACTAAAACAAATGAGAAAGAGGAGGTTTACGAGGATCAACAGTTGTTCCACCTAGAACATTCTTTCTCAGATTCATCAAGCATATTCTTCAAGTGGAACCTTAGCAATATCCTAGGCTAGACTAGTTTCTCTTTTAGATAAAGAAAAAATCTACGAGCAACAATATATATATATATATATATGTACATTCATACCATCTTTTGATGATATATGCATATATTCATAATTCAGGAGCTAAACCACTTCTTAAGCACTTGCAAGTTATACTAGAAGCTATAGCCTACTAGTATAAAATCTTGAGTTAACAAATCTAAACCTGAAATCGTCCAAAATACAGCAAAGCCCTTCTATCACCACTTAAACTAAGTGAAAAGGAAAACAATGAACAAAACCATGAACAACCACCTACAAAAGCTAAACTAAGAAGCACTCAAGTTTTAAGCAATTCTTTCAGGTGATTAGAAATATATAATGAACAAAGGGCATCAAAAGACCTCTTAGGTATAACTAATATCTTAATGGCTTTGTCCAGAGAAGAAAAATGGGGGAGGGAGAGGAGAGGGGTGAGGGAGGGAAACAGCATCAATAATATTATTCTTTTAGCCTAGATGTCAGGATGCTGCAGTTCTATATTAAATAGGCCAGTGATTTTAACGAATTCTTGTAAGAGGTAAAAAGATTCTCTAACACGTGCATGTAAAAGATTTCATCCTATCAGAAACAGGAAAGAACTTTATTGCTTCATAAATTAGTCATTGTTCAATTGTTCTTGAATCTCAATATATAAAGAATTATTAAATACAGTGTGGAAGCCATCAAGGAAAGTAAGTAGTTACCATTTTCTCTAAGACTTTTGGAAGCCAATAATTTGCTATATCAAAGCGTAACTTGAAATATGGAACTTGATAATAGGAAATCATGCATAAGAGAAAAACATTATATATTGAAATAAGTAAGATATCGAGTCACTAATCACGACACCAAATTAGAGGAACAGTATTAAGATATTGAAGCTAATAAATTAAATAATCCTTCCTGGCTAAGTAATTTACCTACTCACTTGTTAAGCCTCAGAACCAGAGGAACTTCCGCTCTCAGTATCTATAATCAGAAGCAAATAAATTAATTAGGAATCTTCATCTAAAAGACATTAATTAATAAAGACATAGAAGGTAAATCTATAAGCAATACCACCGGAGGAAGATCCTGTATCAGTGCTGGAGCCACTTGAGTTACTTGATCGACTTGCCTTATCATCCTTCCTCTCCATTTGAGCATGAGATGAAGGAAGGTTCTTAGCCTCTGCTTATGAAACACAATCATCTCAATGAACAATGCTTTGATGTAAGCTTTTCAACTACCACAGATGAATGTGTTTTAATATCTTAATGTCTTACCTGTGTCTCTATCTTTTGGAGATCCAATGGCAGGTGGGGCAGGGCTCTACAGAAAGGGAAAAAATATGGATTAAGCGAACAATAAACCAGATAAAGGCTAAATGTACACAACTGCATCTTACCTTTTCTTGAACATGCTGCAAAGTTTCTCCTTCTGCTTGTTTAGTGAGTTCAACTTTTCTTTTAATCTTGCTTAAGCTCTTCTTGAAGTTAGTAACAAATCTATCAAGTTCCCAGAGGGTTTCGGTATCTACACTGTCAATGTCCACTTCAATTTCATCATCATTTTGGCATAGAGAAGGATTTCTCTTTCTGATTATCTGAACTATACTCTCGAGCTTTTCATTAGGTAAGTTCTGCAAGTTTGAGCTAAGTTTCTGCTTCTCATCATACGTCATCTCTCTTTTATTCGGATCTTTTGCCTTCGGCTTTTTCGGAGCTGCACTCCTAACTGGATGAACAGAAGTAGTTTTCGTCATGGGATCAGCTGGATGGGTAATTGATTCTGACCTGCCCATAGGTCTTCTCATTTCAAGATGTGGGATAGGTGCAGGCGTTGCCTTTTTAGATGTTGGAGTAGATAAGGTTGTATCGTAAGTTGCTGCAATCCCCAATTCACGCATGTAATCAGCCTCAATTCCCGACCATTTCTCCTCAAATATCTTCAGTAGCTCTTCTGCCATAATATGAACGTCTTGCCCTTTGGCATTGTATAGCATAGCATTCTGAAATGTAAGTCTCACATCCTCTGCAAACTCTTTAGGAGATTTATACCAATTCGAGTTCAGCCTGGATTTTACAGTACCAAGATCCATTGGGTTCTTGATGATGGCAAAATAATCATGCAAACCAAGAGCTACAGGATCTACAGGTTTATCAAACACCCAGCCATGTTTGTGCTTTATCAACCTATCAACCAGAGAGGCACAGCTCTTGAGTATTTTATTTGGAAACTTACCCAACCCGGAACCTGATTCACTCGCCACACCTTTCTTTGCGTTGGATTTAGATTTCTTGTTGCTTTCTGACGGCAGTAACTTATCCTTTGCAAGCAAGAACTCTGAATTCCTATAGAACTTATTTGCTTTTGGAGTCCGCTTTTCTTTCTCCAGATTGTCACTCAAGCCCTTACTAGTCTCTGTAACTGACACATTTAACTGATTCAAAGGTTTAGGAAGACGAGGTGTTCCAACAGACCCATACTCTGAGTGAACCCTTTTCAGCCTACCAGGATTATCAATGCGATGGCCACCATTTCCAGCTTTTTGACCATCTTTCCCTTCAATTTTCTTGACTAAACACCTAACCTCGTTCAACTCACTCTCCAATTTCCTTCTCAATTCCAGTGCTTCTCGCTTTGATTGTATGGACAAATTGACGGTAACCTTACTCTCCTGCCTCAGAAAGCCCATCCTCCCCATCAAACTCCCCCCAAAACCGTCACCATTACCCAGTTGTCGATTCTGACTTGACGAATCACCTGAAGCCACACCAAAACCAGTGTTCAGCAGCACATTTGTATCTTCAGAATCTACCATACCAGTATGACTTTGTGGCTGCAGATTTATAGTCTTGCCACTAGTTTTCAATCCTTTAAATGATTTCCTTGTATAGACTTTGCTCTCAGCCAACTTCTGCTTATCTTTAGAACCTTCCTTCTCTCCATTTCCTCCACCTGCTATTGTCCCTGAAGCCATTCATCCACCTCCAAACCTAAAATTCAATTTTCTTGAATAATTCACTAAATAAATTCAAATACTAACACATAAGGTACCCAAACTACTCCACCAAGAAAACCTAATCTTTTCCCTGAAACCCTCAACTCTTATACATATAAACCAGAACATAAACACACTTAAATTTAGCTAAAATTCTTATTTTCTTTCCCTCCAGCTACAATCAAGCTTCCATTAAACCAAATTACTTCCTTTATGATTTCTCGTGGAAAAAAAAAAAAAAAATCTAAAAGCACCACTAAACCATAAACACATCCATTACAAGCAAAGTATGGATTTCAAAGAAAACTGACAGTAGGGTTTAAAAGTCAAACCTTTCCTTGGGATCTTACAACCTTTCTCCACAGTTTTTTCTCTTCTGTTTCTCTCTTTCTTCTCGTTTGCTTATCTTTGAAGAAGGCAGGCAGAGGGAGCTGAGCAAGAAGAATCAGAGACAAGAGAGCAGAGGTGAGTGGGAGGGCCAAGATGTTCACGCGCTTGCGGGGGTCGTGTAGATACGCTGAGATCGATTGGCAGAGAATTTAGCGTTGTGGTTGCTGAGTTTGTATTGACGGCTGAGATTGGTGATGGGTTGAGGAAAGTGGACGTATGGTGTTCTGGTGTGCTCTTTGACCCACGCGTGTTGGGTGGCGCGTGTGAACAGAATATTATGGTCCAATGCCGATTTGTGTTGCATGGTTGTTCTACACCATGACCGTAATAGTAAATTGTTTGGGTCCTCTTCTCCATAATCTTATCTTTTGACCAATTTTTTGTCTAAGTTTTATATTATTTACATGATTGCTTAAATGTAATAAGTTTGTACCCAACATAGGATTATTTTTAATACACTATTATATAGTAAATTTTTATATGTTATGAAATTAATAATAATAAATGAGAAAATAGAGTAAAGATAGAGAAAGAATGGAGAATAATTGTATTTATGTATTATTCTTGTACTTGTATATGAATTTTTTATGAAATTCACTATTAATAGAGATACAACTACAAAAAAGTAGAAAAGACATAGAAGTCTCTAATAGATATTCACATAATCAATAAATTTATAACACTTCATCTTGATTGTCTATTATACAAGGTGTTTGAAATGAAGTATAGACTTAGTCTGCTTTACTTAGCTGGATCTAATGATATCCAGAGGAAGCTTTGAGGAAACTCATTATCAAGTATTCTCTATTGAATCTATTATGACATCAATTCGAGGAAAAAGGTAGCAATCCTTCGAACATGCCTTGTTTAGATATGTGAACTCAACACACATCTACCATTTGCATGTCACCTTCTCCACCATCCTTTTAGCATTGGATGCATGAACCATGGGAGGGAGGGAGGGAGGGGGAGAGGCTTCATAGGAGGAACCGACCAAGGGGCAGGTGTAGGGTTTTCAATAGTTGGCCCTTTCCCTTCTAGTAGGGGCAAAGGATGAACAATGTCTTAGATTTTGAAGAGTTCCCGAATGACATAATTGTAAAAGAGATTGATGTCAACAAGATTACTTGTATCTGTTCCGAAGGAGGGTGAGTATCATGTCACTAAGCAATAGGATACGATTTTCCTTAGTGTGGAAGATCAACACTGGGGTTTATTCTGCATCTGCGGTCTAAGTATCAACTCACATAAGGGAGGCGGACCTCCTGCTTACCGGAGGGTACAAACTAGTTTTTGGTGCTAAATGCAACAAAAAGGGTTAGGTGACTGCACAAATGCATTATGATTACAGAGTTTAACTTGTGCATTTTGCCTTGCTCGTGTAGTGATAATGAAAAAAACAAAGGAATAAAAATTTAACAATATGAGCCAATATAATGTAGTCAGGTCCCTTGTCACCATCCAAAAAGCTCTTATACTAAATTGCTCTCTCCCATCATGTATAGTAGGAAAGGGAAATTTCTCTGGTATATGTACAAACATATCCCCTGGCATATGTACAAATATACCCCTGACATACGATATTATCCAGTATAGCATCACAACATAAAATATCTCGAGCAACCCGCATACAACATATCATCATATTTTTTCGTTATATCGTCACAATATCAAATATCTAAAAAAGCCCATGACATAGAAGGCCCATGACCCATAGACAATGATAAATAAAAACCCTTCTAAGATGAGAAAGAGAGGTTGGGAGATTCAAGAACCCTAAGAACAGTTCTGAGGAAAATAATTTGGAAGATTTCTAATCCGGCAACATCATATTGGTGCCCACTATGGCTTTTCGATTTTGGTCGAAAAGAGAACAACCCCAGCCGAGATTCGAATAATTCCGGAATACTCAGAGCAGTTCTTACGGATTGAAATCTCTTAACCTATCGAAGCAAGTAAGGTCAAACTCTAATTTTAGCACCGTTCATTCAGATATGCCTCCGTAAACTATTTATTTGATATTTATTATATAAAGTCACACTTTTTACTCGACGGTAGAGGTTGATTAATGATGGATCAGATTTATTTTTTATGATCGCATTTTGAATTTGTTTTGATTGTTGATGTTCGTGTTGTTGATTCGATATATATCATTTATGTCTCTATATCCTCGTTTTTTGTATCCAAGAATTATGATTCGTAATTTCATTATGTTGTTTTCTCTTTATTTCAATTGGATAAATTATTCGTTCATCAATACTTCGTGTGTTCTTTGCATCTTTCTATTCCTCTTGTCATTTAGGAAAAGAATTTATTAAATTCATTTTTTTTACCAGTTACTTCAAATGCCTTTTGACTTAATACATATTTGGACATCTCATGTTCTCAGTTCTACTAGTCATCGTTATTATTTATTATGATTTTACAATTTTTTAAATGGACTTTTCCTATTTCTCATACATCTTAAGTTTTTTCATTCTTATTAATTTACATTCCTATACTGTTACTAAATTTGAATGTGATATAAAATTCGTGTAATATGACAATAGTGGTAAACAATTTGATAATATTTGTTTGCAGTCCCGTAAAATTAATTTTCTTTTTTCATATTCTTGTACCTCCTCCCAAAATGGCAAACGCGAACGCAAAATCTACCCAATAAATTATATTATACGCCCTCTTCTCTCACGCTTCTGTTCCCTCATCTTTTTTGTCATATGACCTTCACTTAGCCATGTTAAATATTCTTCCCCTCGCACTAAAATTTATCTACTTTACTCACACTCTTTATCATAAAATTCCAACTTATCATCATTTACGTGTTTTTGGTGTCTTTGTTTTCATCTTATTTCTTATTCTCTCTGTCTCTCGTAATAAATTACAGACTTGTTTGTGTCACTCCATGTTTGTTTTTAGGTACCCTCCGAATCACAGAAGTTACAAATGTCTAGATTTATCTACTAATAATTTTTTTATTTATTGCCATGTCTTATTTGATGAGTCTAAATTTTTGTTTTTCTGCTTCTTTTTCTAATCGTTTTTCATCTGTATAGCAACCTTCTTTCTCTACAGAATTTTGTCCTTTATTTTTTTTTCTATAGTCCAACACATAGTCTATCGTTTTTATATGATTGATAGATTTACTGACCTATCATCTTCATTTTTTACTATTATTACCAATATTTTCTCATAATTTTCACATCTTGCATTTTTGGTACAAACAACAAAGCTCCGTGCTTTGGTACCGTGCTTTCTTACAAATAAAAAGCTCTGTGCTTTCTTACAAATAAAAAGCTCTGTGCTTTCCTACAAATAAAAAGTTCTGTGCTTTCCTACAAACAAAAAGCTCCGTGCTTTCTTACAAACAAAAAACTCTGTGCTTTCCTACAAATAACAAAGCTCCGTGCTTTGGTACCGCGTTTTCCTACAAATAAAAAGCTCTGCACTTTTATCTTTCATACAAAATAAAAAGCTCTGTGCTTTAAAAAAAAAACAAAAAGTAAAAAAAGCTTTATGCTCCCGAAAGTCGGACTAAAAAAATGCTCCCGAAAGCGACTTTCAGCTTTAGGAAAAAAATGAAAGTCTCAACTTTACTTAGAAATATACATATATTCATAAAATAAAGGCTCCAACTTTATTACTCAAAACTACTCCGAAAGCGACTTTCGGTTTTAGTAAAAAAATGAAAGTCTCGACTTTACCTAGAAATATACATATATTCCTAAAATAAAGGCCCCAACCTTATTACTCAACACTACTCCGAAAGCGACTTTCGACTTTAGAAAAAAAAAATGAAAGTCTCGACTTTATTTAGAAATATATATATATTGCTGAAATAAAGGCTCCAACTTTATTACTCAAAACTACTCCGAAAGTGACTTTCGGCTTTAGTAAAAAATGAAAGTCTCAACTTTACTTAAAAATATACATATATTCCTAAAATAAAGGCTCCAACCTTATTACTCAAAACTACTCCGAAAGCGACTTTCGGCTTTAGTAAAAAAAAATGAAAGTCTCGACTTTATTTAGAAATATACATATATTGCTGAAATAAAAGCTCCAACTTTATTACTCAAAACTACTCCGAAAACGACTTTCGGCTTTAGTAAAAAATGAAAGTCTCAACTTTACGTAAAAATATACATATATTCCTAAAATAAACGCTCCAACTTTATTACTCAAAACTACTCCGACAGTGAGCCTCCGACTTATTTATTAATATATAATATATATATATATATATATATATATATATTCATAAAATAAACACTACCACTTTATTACTGAAATAAACTCCGGAAGAGAGCCTTTAGCCTCTGACTTAAAAAAAAAAAGATGCTTATGGTATATGTACAAACATATCCCCTAGCATATGTACAAATATATCCCTGACATACGATATTATCCAGTATAGCATTACAACATAAAATATCTCGAGCAACCCGCATACAACATATTATCATATCTTTTTGTTATATCGTCACAATATCAAATATCTAAAAAAACCCATGGCATAGAAGGCCCACGACCCATAGACAATGATAAATAAAAACCCTTCTAAGATGAAAAAAAGAGGTTGAGAGATTCAAGAACCCTAAGAACAGTTCTAAGAAAAATAATCTGGAAGATCTCTAATCCGGCAACATCATTCTCCAAAAGGAAAATTTTCTCCAAAAGGAACTATGAAGTCAGTAATACTAGTAGAGTTGTGTTGAAGATCTCAACATCTTACTTGAAGAGGCAACAAATGTCAAACCATTAACTTTGTATAGCATCTATAATGTTTTTTTTTTTTGTTAAGCTAATAATTTATAATAATTACAAATATTGATAATAATATTATGTATACAATATATGTATTAAAAAAAAATATTTTAATATAATTTAATATTTCTACAGGAGTATTAATTTTCCCCCGTTAAAACTTCTTTCAATATTTTTAATTCAAAAATTAAGTTAAAACCATTAATATCAGAATATTTATTAAATTTAAATAATTTTCAAGATTAATACAACATTGTTTTAATGTTTCTTCGTTTTGGATTTCTGTAAATCAAATAATAAACAAAAATTATTATCATATTCTAATATGTGTTCCAATTTATAGTGTACTTGTTGATTGATAAACAATATATAAAAATAATTTAATTTAATTTTAGTAAATTATGCGTTTCTTATGAAATTTAATATTCATTTCAATAGACATTTATCCAGTAGATTCCAAGGCAGATGCAAAACCATTCTCCTTAAATAATTAATTAGACCTTGAACGCTTCCCTTAAAAACTATTCATTTTTCCAGTGAATGAATGTAAGAATGGGTGATATATTAATTAATTAAGGGTATAAATAAAATAATTAGTTTTGCCTTTTCAAAACATCAAATCACGCATACAAATATATATTTGAAATTCTACCTTTTATCATAACTCAAATTTATAATTTAAAAAAAAATTATAAATGCCGTATCTTCTTACAAAAGATATACATAATATATTATATCTTTCAAGAAGAAATAAATAAATAAAAAACAAAAAAACATGGGAGGGGTTCACTTAGGGTAAGCAGTTCTTGATTAATTTCCTCCCGACTCCACCATGAGGCCTTGGTGGTGATTTAACTACCCGACCATTCCCGATAGGGTTTGGACCCGAAGGAACTTTATGCATCATATCTCCATACAAATTTGAACTCTTCTTCTTCTGCATGGGAATTATATCAGAACCCACCATTATTGTTGCCTGAAATATTGCCATTACTGAAATCAAGAAAATGACAATCAGGTTTTTTAGGTTTTTGATACTCATTTTACCACCTGATTGTCAACTCTATAATTTCTTCCTCCCTTTTTCTCTCACTTATTTATAGGAAAATGGTTTACCTATTATATGCCAAATTATTACGTCACGCCAACTAATATACCTATATATGATTTATTTATTTATTGTTATAATATATATTTGTATGTATATTTTAAAAATTTATGGTTTAATCTCTATTTTTATTAATTTTTTATGATGTTAAATCTTTAAAATAAAAACTAACGGAGCATAAACTAATTAAACTCACTGTTTGTTTGTTTGTTTGTTTTTGTTCTTTTAAGGTTAAGTTATAGACACATCGGTAAAATAAAAATAGGTTTTTCAAATTGGGTAAATCGCTAAACTACTTAATTAGCTTCATCCAAATTAATGAATTTGTCAGTTTACGTTAAATAGCACAGGTAATTATAAATTATATTACTGGCAGCTATGATTACACAAATATATATATATATACAAAAAATTGAATATTTCTTCAATATTTGTAGAGTATTTATTTATTTATTTTCTAAAATTTAAAATTTGAAAGTCTCAAATTATTACACTCCAATTATATTACAATTAAGATATAAAGAACTGATTGAACAAATGAATATAAATTGTCATTTTAAGAACAATTTCAAATACATAGGGTAGAGTACTCATCAAATAATATAATTTTAGTAGAAGTATTAATGATTTTGCATTTGTGAGATAAATCGTTATACTCAAGGAAAGTAGAATGGATCATATAAGAAATTCACCGATAGAAATCAAATTCAAGTTCCAAGCAAAAGATCAAGAGAGAGAACTAATCTAAATCTAAACTAAAAAGGCAATTAAACGACATAAAAGTAAAGTTGTAGGATCTCCATTAAGCCGAAATAAATTTTGGGAGGATCTATTCAAATGAGATTCTCATTACATTGAGAAGTCAAGTGAGTGATTCAAGGTGGTATATGTACAAATATATCCCCCAACATATACACAAATATACCCTCACAACGATAATATCTTTTATGATCTTATTCCTTATATCGACACAACATAAAATATCACAAGAACCCCGCGTACAACATATTATCATATCTCGTCTTTATATCATCACAATGTAAAATATTCGGAGAAGTTCATGGCACAAAAGCCCACGACCCAAAAGATAATTATAAATAGGAACCCTCTGAGATGAAAAAGGAAACGAAAAAAAGGATACAAGGAAAATAGGAGAAAAAGGAAGAAGAATTAGAGAAGCAAGAATTAGGCAACATCATATTGGCGCCCACCATGCTTTTTCATAAGATTACATTTGTGAAGAAGAACATGACAATCCAAAGGCGTGGTTCTAAAAACTCTGAAACCCTTCCGGAATCTCCTGCAACATCCGTAGGCATTCCTCTTCCCGTTCCTGCCAGCAAACATCAACCCTTATTAACTGCTTCTGCAATCGCCAACGCCAATCAACCCCAGCACTCATCACCAACACATTCACTACATCAACACAGGAAAACACCAGCTCCATCCGGATCGCACCAACATAACAAGAAGCCCGATAGTTGCCCACATTCTATTTTGCTCCCTCATGATCGACCTAATGTAAATGTGCCCTATGACGATATTATGCAAATTTTAAAAAATATAGCCAAATACGTCCGCTCCAAGCAACCACGGTCAGACCCCGAAACTAATAGACGACGCTACATCTCATTTTTCCGAAGCCACTGGGTCTTCCGCCGATGTTCCAGCGCCACCAAAACGCCACCTTAAACTACTACCGGCACAACAGCCTAATCGCCCAACCATTATGCCAATTGTGCACAATAAACAATAGGAGCACAACCCCATACTCCCTGATACAGCCATACACAAGCAGCCAATTCAGATCCCACGAGTCGATACGACCCCACCGGCACCAATTGCTCCACCAGTGAAAATTCCGACACCACATACGCTTCCGGAGAACACAGCATACCCACTACTTGATCAAACCACTCCACAACAGCCGCAAGCGCCAACACACACGTGGTACGTTCCATCACAAATCCCCGGAACCTGAGATTTTTTTCAACAACAACAGAACATCCAACAACCTTCGGCACCAACTCCCGGTCCCATATCTGTCAATGCTCAATACCGAAGGTTATGCGACCAAGTTCAAATTGAGCTACCTCAATTAATACCAGATAATGACATTCTTCCCTGAAACACACTTGACAACAACCCCCTAGCCCCGGCATACGCCAAAGGTCCTTTGCCACCAACATTTCAAATCCCCACATGCACCTGATACACCGGCTATTCTGATCCATAAATTCACCTTAGATAATTCACAATGACGATGGTCATGCATGGAGCAGATGATTTTTTATTATGCCGGTATTTTCCAATGACACTAGCTGAGAAAGCGCAAGCATGGTTTGGTAGCTTCCCTGTCAGATCTATTTTCTCTTTCAGACAACTCGGCAACAGCTTTCTACGACATTTTGAAGCTTTTCGGACCGATAAAAAAACCCGTCTCGAGCTTTTACAAATTTGCCAAAACGTAGGAGAATCCATATCTTCCTACCTTTAGCGGTTTAATAAAGAAGTGTTAGTCACTAGAGATTGTACAAACTCTTTCTATGTCGAAGCATTCCGCAATGGACTCCTCAAAGGTGAATATTCGCACCAATTAAACATCCAAGAACCACGCACTACCCAAGAATTACTTACCCACATTGGAGCATGGATAAAAGTAGAAAATTTATCTTTATCAATGGAAACAACTCAAGCGCAGGACGCTGCCTGTAACACCACGCTAACCACATCCAGATATTCTCAAGCCAGAAACACCTAACCTTCCAGCCGACTACCACATCCCGAATATAGATCCCGAAAGTCAACAACCATCACCGATCAACGAATGCCCTGTTTCTCCAAATATATTACTTCCTAATTTACCCCCTTGACCACTGATAGTTCCACCATCTGGCAGAATATAGAGCCATTGGGTTTATTACAAGCTCCACGCCCGATGACAACACCACTTGAACGACGAAACCAACAACTCTTCTGCACATTCCACAAAGAAGTCGAACATACAACAAGCAACTGTTTCGCTTTAAAACAAGCAATTGAAACAACCATCCAACAAGGACATTTACAAGAATACATTTTGATGCCGAACCTAGCCATGACAACTTCCGATAACCTCCCAAGTACCGGAACGTTGATATGCATAAATCATATCACATTTTAGCATGTTTTTAGGCATGATTTAGGGTGAAATTGAGGGTAAATCGGTCTTAATTGTTTATTATTAACTCAATTTCACAGTTTTCATGATTTTGGAAGTGTCAGGTGAAAAGTAGAAGAAAATGGCAAATTTCGGGGCAAAAACGCAATTTTTCAGAAGTTGGGACTTCGGGGAGGGCGTCCCGAATCAGGACGGGCGTCCAGGACTCAGGACGGGCGTCCTGACCTGGTCAACAGTTTAGGACGGGCATCCCAATCCAGGATGGGCATCCCGAGCAGAAATTCCAAGTCCCACATCGAATTTTTGATGAAAAATCACCCCAGGAAGCTGCTATAAATACCCCAGGCCTTCCTCAGTTGAATTCATCCCTCTCCAATTGATTTGAGTCATTCAGTGTACAATTCTCGAGTACACAAATCACTCAGAGACTCAGATTTCAGTATAAGTTTTCTTTCTTTCTAGTTAGTGTTTCGTTTTCTTAGTTTCTGAGAAATAGTCTCAGATCTTAGGCTTCGATAGATAGGTTCGTTTCTGGTAGTCATAGAATACCCGGGATTTCGTTAGGAGATCCTAAGAGGACTCAAGGCGTTCGAAGAGTCAGTCCACAGGGCTAGGCTTAAGCTGGGTATTAAGGTAAAGTCCAGCTACTAGGCTGAGGAAGCATCCTCCGAAGGTTCTGGCGAGCAGAGTCTGGTCAAGCAATACGACATATACAGTAGTACGCTCCATCGGCGAGACTAAGTAAAGGGTGATTTCTTTATGGCATCAGTCCCCTGTCCCTCTCTTATATGTTGTTATTGTGTTTGTCCAAAGAATGATTTGAATACTGGATTATGATTTCTATGAATATTTGTTTTATATGTTGAAGTTATTATGTTTTCCGGAAATGGCCACCTGCTTAAATATTCATTATGTCTGCATGTCTAATGTGGTTTCTTTTAAACTAAATGTAGGGTTATAGACAATTCCTAACCACGGTCTATTCATAACATGTTTAGTTTAACAGGCATCAATTAGTATTGGTGTCTACCATATTAGATAAAATAACATGCGGAACACCCTGTTTGTTAAAGTAGTCTAAGTAGGCTGAGTAGAGCATTTATGCTGGCGTTAAGGGCCAGCATCGTGATCCCCTAAGTGACATAGGGTTTTCATAGCTGACTTTTGCTCAAAACGTGAGTAGGGCCGTTTACCTTGGAGATGGGGCGGTTTATCAGATTACTCAGATGTGGTACACCTTTAGACTCAGAACATAGTTGCAATCCAGGCCAAGACATGTCTAAAACATTCGAAGATAGGTCAATCAACAAATAGGAACAATATAACATAGAATCAGGACCTTATCTATAAAACACTTTTAGGCTTAAATAGACTTAAACCTTAGTGGAGAATGGATCACCCTCTCATCAAAGTTATTGATGAAGATTGCATAACTGGATCATAAGATAAGAGTTAGGATAAAAGGCTAGTTACTACTAAGTCGTTACCACTTCCCTGGGCGTACGTGATGGGAATTCCGACCGACGTGCTAAATAGGTGTTATTTTACCCTATGTCGATTATGATCAATTAAGGACTGTGATTGACTAATTGTCACGTTTAGTCTTATGGTGTCACTTAATCAGCCAGAATCTAAGGCAGAGTACCTATCGTGTAGCTAGTCTATTGGAAAGTATCTACGATTTTACTAAGTTAATTATCGTACTCCCAGGGAAGTGGCAACGGCTTAGTAGTAACTAGCCTCTTATCCTAACTCTTATCTTATGATCCAGTTATGCAATCTTCATCAAATACTTTGATGAGAGGATGATCCATTCTCCACTAGGTTCAAGTCTAATTAACCCTAAAAGTGTTTTAAAGATGAGTTCTGATTCTATGTTATACTGTTCCTATATGTTGATTGACCTATATTCGAGTGTTTTAGATATATCTTAGCCTGGACTGCAACTATGTTCTGTGTCTAAAGGTTTACCACATCTGAGTCTCTATGCTACCGCCCCCTAGCATTAAGGTAGACGGCCCTACTCACGGTACGAACAGAGATAGTTATGAAGGCCCTATGTCACTTTCGGGGATCACTCTGAAGGCTCGTAATCGCTGGCATAACGCTCTACTCAGCCTACCTAGACTACTCTAACAAGCCAGGTGTTCAGCATGTTATTTTATCTAGTATGGCAGACACCAATACTAATTGATGCCTGTTAAACTAAACAGGTTATGAATAGACCGTGGTTAGGAATTGTCTATAACCCTAATTCAGTTTAAAAGAAACTACATTAGACATGCAGACATAATGATTATTTAGCAGGTGGCTATTTCCGAAAAAACATAATAACTTCAACATACAAAACAACTATTCATAAAATCATAATCTGATATTCATAATTGATGTTTAGGACAAAGCAATAAAACATATAAGAGAGGGGTATGGGGACTGATGCCATAAAGAATCACCCTTTACTTAGTCTCGCCTACAGAGCGTACTGCTGTATACGTCGTATTGCCCGCCCTGACTCTGCTCGCCAGAACCTTCGGAGGACGCTTCCTCAGCCTAGTAGCTAGACTTTACCTTACGTCCTGGGCTTAAGCCTAGCCCTGTGGACTGACTCTTCGAACGCCTAGAGCTCTCTTAGGGTCTCCTAACGAAACCCCGGGTATTCTATGAATACCGGAAACGAACCTATCTATAGAAACCTAAGATCTGAGACTATTTCTCAAACTAAAACAAAACACTAAAAAGAAAGAAAACTGAGATCCGAGTCTCTGAGTGAGTTGTGTACTGGAAAACTGTACACTGGAAACCACTAAATGACTCAGATCGAGTGGAGAGGGATGATTTCAACTGTTGGAGGCCTGGGGTATTTATAGCAGCTTTATGGAGTGAAAAATTCCAAAAAATTCGATGTGGGACAGCTTCTGGCGGTTCGGGACGCCCGTCCTGATTCGTTGACCAGGTTCGGGACGCCCGTCCCGGTTCAGGACGCCCGTCCTGGCGGTTTGACTGGGTCGGGACGCCCGTCCCGGACCTTTGACCGAGTCAACATTTCCAAAAATTGCGTTTTTGCCCCAAAATTTGCTGTTTTCGTCTACTTTTCACCTGATACTTCCAAAATCATAAAAACCGTGAAATCAAGTAAATAATAAACAATTAATGTCAATTTACCCATTTCACATTAAAACATACATAAAAACATGCTAAAAATGTGATACGATTTTCGCGTATCAGATAACCCCACACTTAGCTTTTTGCTTGTCCTCAAGCAAAGTCTACATGGAGTTAGATTTAAACCGTAGTGCAGTCACTTAAATTCCTAGTCATGTTTTTATTCCAAAAATTCTTCAGACAATTCTTAACACAGGTCTGACTGGTTAGGTTGCTATGACAAGGTCTCAAATGTCTCTAGTAGTTTGTTATGATCAGGCAGAAAACATCAACAACTAGGTTGGACTTTTTTCTTAGTCACAGGGTCTTCCTGATGTGTAGTGTGTGTACTAGTCTAGACCAGATAGTCAACACAATGAACTCTTATCTTAACTGCTACCAGATAATACTTCGACCTATCGCTAGACATACTGACAACAGATAACTTTCTGAGTTCTGAGCTTTGGTGATAAGATTTTTAATGTTTTAGCACTTAGTTATTTTCTTTATGATTCAGGGTATTTTGAGTTTGCTTGAACACGTCAACTTCAACTACCCATGTAGCGAGTCCCACTCCGATGACTCCCAGATCTACACGACCTTAGGGCATCAGGCTTTAAGTTCCCCGAAGGAGTGGTGCTCGAGTAGCGAAGGCCGCTGGCAAACTACCCTATTGTAATTAACTTCCTTAAGTTCTTTTCACTTTTAGCTCAGAGTCTCATCTAGTCATTCTAACTGCCAATATATCCACAACTGGTCTAATTTTATCTAGTTAAGTCTCGAATAGGTAATTGGTTGAGGTCTCTAATCCAGACAAGTTGTGCTCAGTTATCAGGAATTCCCTATTCCTAATCAATTAGTCCAAGATAGCTATCAATTATCCCTACTAACCATAACATACTACCTACATATCATAGACATAAGCAATTTGTTTAACCAAGCATACTGCATTTAGAAGTCTGAAAGACGGAAAATTTTGAAAAATTTTGGAAGGTGTGAAAATATGGGGAAAACAAGCAAAAGCATGCAAATTTTTGTTCAAACTGCTACAGTGCACCGTGCACTGCTACCCCACACTTAAGTCTGGCACTGTCCTCAGTGTTCATGCATATCTAATTACCCCACACTTATTTGAAAACAAGAAATAAAACACAAAAAGTTCTTACCCCACACTTATTCAACTAATACGGGTAAGAAGACTAGAAATAACAAAACAAGAATAAAATGAAAGAGATACTCCCTTAGTCTGTGAAGTCCACAATCTGCTCGGACGAGTCAAACGGCTCTTGTAAATCTTTAGGCGTTGTCCGTTTACTTTTTGAATACCGTCAGAATCCATGATGTCACATGCTCCGAAAGGTGATACTTCCGTGATGTGATGGTCCTGACCAATTAGCGCAGCTTTCCTGGGAAAAATTTAAACGTGAGTTGTACAACAATACCTTATCACCTGGTTCAAAATTTTTCTGGGCTCTGAGTCGTCTGTCATGCCGGAGTTTACTTGTCATTTTGAACTGATGTGAATTCTCATAGGCTTTGAGCCTCCACTCATCCAATTCGTTGAGTTGTAAAATCCGGTGTTCCTTGGTCAAATTATCGTCGAGATTGCACTTTCGTACTGCCCAGTAAGCTTTATGTTCAAGTTCAACCGGAAGGTGGCATGCTTTTCCGTAGACTAGTCGATAGGGTGAGAACCCCGTAGTGGTCTTGTATGCTGTACGGAAGGCCCATAATGCATCCTCCAGTTTATTTGACCAATCCTTACAGTTAACACCCACGGTCTTTTCTAGGATTCTCTTTATTCCCCTATTGGTTACCTCAGCCTGCCCGTTGGTTTGAGGATGGTAGGCTGTGGAAATGCGATGCTGAATTCCGTACTGCTGGAGTACTTTCTGCAATTGAGAGTTGCATAAGTGCGTACCTCGATCACTGATTAGGGCTTTTGGACATCCAAACCTGGCAAAAATCTGCTTAAGGAATCTGCATACGGCTCGAGCATCATTAGTAGGTAGGGCCTGTGCCTCAGGCCATTTTGAAAAATATTCTACAGCTACTAAGATGTACTTCATACCAAAAGAGGAGGAAACGGACCCATGAAATCTATACCCCATATGTCAAATATTTCTACACTTTGAATTACCTGTTGGGGTAGGTTATCTCGAGAAGATATGGTTCCCGCTTTCTGACAGGCATCGCACGATCCTGTAAATGCTGCGGCGTCTTTGAATATGGTGGGCCAGTAAAAGCCTGCTTCTAATACTTTTCGGGCGTATTGGCTGCAGCTAAGTGACCGCCTGTTGGTCCGCAGTGACAATGTTCCAGAATTTGGAAACCTTCTTCTTGAGATACACATCTTCTGATCATCTGATCTGCACATATTTTAAATAGAAAAGGATCTTCCCAATAGTAATATTTCAGGTCAGCAAAGAATTTTTTCTTTGTTGAGCAGTGATATCACTAGGGAGAGTCCGGGCTGCCAAGTAATTTGCTATATCTGCAAACCAAGGGGGTGAGAAGACGCAAACAATGCATAAATTCTCATCCGGAATTTATCATATGATTGTCTCATCAATGGCTTCTAGGGTCGGATTTTCCAGCCTAGACAATGGTCTGCGGCTAAGTTTTCTGCCCCTTTCTTATCCCGAATTTCTATGTCAAATTCTTGAAGCAATAAAACCCATCTAATCAATCTTGGTTTTGCGTCGGTTTTATTGAACAAGTATTTTAGTGCCGAATGATCAGTATAAACAATAGTTTTAGACAGGACTAGATAGATCGAAACTTATCAAATGCATATACTACTGCTAATAATTCCTTTTCTGTCGTAGTGTAATTTTCCTGAGCATCAGTTAAGGTTTTACTAGCATAATATATTACATGAAACTTCTTATCATGTCTTTGTCCTAAAACTACTCCTACTGCATAGTCACTAGCATCACACATAAGCTCAAAAGGTAGACTCCAGTCAGGTGACGTCATGATAGGTGCAGTAGTTAAGAGTTCCTTAAGTCTATTAAAAGCTTTTAGACATTTCTCATCAAAGACAAATGGAACATCTTTTCCGAGTAAATTGGTCAACGGCCTGGCTATTAATGAAAAATCTTTTATGAACCTACGATAAAAGCCAGCGTGTCCCAAAAAACTCCTAACGGCTCTCACATTTTTGGGAGGAGGTAGTTTTGAAATACTTCAATTTTTGCCTTATCTACTTCCATACCTAGGTGTGAGATCTTATGTCCTAAAACGATTCCCTCTTTTACCATGAAGTGGCATTTTTCCCAATTTAAAACCAGGTTAGATTTTATACAACGTTTCAACATTAACTCCAAGTTCTTTAGACAAACCTCAAATGAATTACCAAAAACAGAAAAGTCATCCATAAATACTTCCATAGATTTTCCTAACATGTCCTCAAAGATAGCAGTCATACAACGTTGAAATGTAGCAGGTGCATTACACAAACCAAAAGGCATCCTTCTATATGCAAATGTTCCAAAGGGCATGTGAATGTAGTTTTATGCTGGTCCTCAGGGGAAATAGGAATTTGAAAATAACCAGAAAACCCATCAAGAAAGCAATAAAACATGTGTCCAGATAATCTTTCTAACATTTGGTCAATAAAAGGAAGGGGAAAGTGATCTTTTCGTGTGGCCGTATTTAATTTTCTATAGTCTATGCATACACGATGACCAGTTACAGTTCTTGTAGGGATTAGTTCATTATGCTCATTCCTAACAACTGTTATACCGCCTTTCTTAGGTACTACCTGCACCGGGCTTACCCACTCACTATCTGAGATAGGGTAGATAAGTCCTGCATCTAACAGTTTAATGACTTCTTTCTTAACAACATCACACACATTAGGATTCAACCTCCTTTGAGGTTGCACACATGGCTTATACTCATTTTCTAGAAGAATCTTATGCGAACAAAAGCTTGGATTAATACCTGGGATATCCGCAATTTTGTAGGCAAAGGCTCTTCTATGCTTTCTGCACATGTCCACAGTCAGCTTCCTTTGTTCTGCAGTCAGATCAGCTGCAAGAATAATGGGAAGTTTCTTGTTGTCATCTAGGAATTCGTAGCACAGATGAGTGGGTAGTTCCTTCAGTTCCAAGTCTGGTGGATCTTCAAACGAGGTTCGTTCTTTCTTCATCTCATCATCACCTATCTCAGTGAAACTATCAGAAGTAATTTCATTTTCAGAAGAGCTAAGTTCAGACTCCTCTAATTCTAGGGAGTCCTCACTTAGAATTGATAGTTTGAGCATAGGTCTGTCACGTTAATTGCAATCAAGTGTTCCATGGCATCCACACAAAACAAGTATCATCTAAATGCATGGGATACCTAAGGGTCTCATTTAACAAATTCATCAGTATTCATCTTGTCATCATTTCCTACTTAACTTGATTTGACCATTACTGACGTCTATTAATGCTTTTGAGGTAGCTAGAAATGGTCGACCTAGGATCAGGGGCACTCCTCCTTCCCCATTCATGTCCATGACAACAAAGTCCACAGGAAACACAAATTTTCCAACCTTTACTAAGAGGTCTTCAATTATTCCCTTGGGGATTTTGACTGTCCTATCTGCAAGTTGTATGCACATCCTAGTCGTTTTCAAATCATGCAATCCTAATTTATCAAATAAACTAGATGGCATAAGATTGATACTAGCTCCTAAGTCTGCTAATGCATGCATGTTAGTAATATTTCCAATTGTACATGGCAAGGTAAAACAACCAGGATCTTTCTGTTTAGACGGTAGTTTATTCAACAGAACCGCCGAACATTCTTCATTAAGAACCACCTTGTCCATGTCAAATTTTCTTTTATTACTAACAACTTCTTTTAAAAACTTAGCATACTTTGGCATTTCAGAAATAACATCAAGTAAAGGTAAATTAACATGAATCTGACTAAAATTCTTAAGAAACTTTTCAAATTGCTCCTTATCTTTATTGTGCATAAGTCTGGCAGGGTAAGGTACTTTTGGCCGGCACTCAGGAATAAACTCCGTCTTCCCTTTCCTTGCTACTTCGATCTCGACATCCGTCGGCGTTGGGTCCTTGGAGCCTTCTTCTGGTTCCTGCACAAGAATAGGAGGGTCAGATAGTTTGGGTGGAGATGGAGATAGAATTTTACCAGATCTTAGAGTGATGGTCTTGCATTCAGTTTGAGGGTTGGTCTCAGTGTTGCTTGGTAGCGTTCCCTGGGACCTGTGAGAGAAATGGGTGGATAGCTGACCCATTTGCCTCTCTAAAGTTTGTATAGCAGCTTGTGTGTTTCTGATTGTTTGCTCGGTCTGCTTCTGTCTGTTCTCGTTCTGCTGGATTCTTTCCGCGTGAACTTCTTGGATCTTTCTGTTGGACTCTATCATTTCCTTGTTGGAGTCGGAAATGCTCTTCAGCATGTCTCTGAATTCTTGCATGGGATCAGCTGGAACAATGTAGTTCCTTGGTGCAGGCAGAGCAACTTGCTGGTTCTGCGGATATGGCAGTTGCTGAGGTACTCTTTTCTGGAAGTTAGTAGTCCCGGGATTGTTTCTCCAGCTAAATCCCGGATGGTTCTTCCAAGTGGGGTTGTAGGTATTTCCTATAGGAGCAGAATTTACTGCGTCCACTTGTTCCATCTCTTCTGGGACAGTTAATATCCCATTACCATAACAATCCCCACTGAAATGTGGTCCTTGGCAAAACTCGCAGACTTGGTATACTGACTGAATGCCTTTCCCTTGTTGGAAAGCATTCAGCTGATTAGTAATGCTGGCCTTCAGTGCCTCAAATTGATCATCAGTGGAGGCAACGACCGCATTTACTGGTTGCTTCTTAGCTCGGCCACTTGTGCGCCAATTCTTGCTGTTCCTGTAGAGTCTCTCCAGAGCGTTTCTAGCATCTATATCACTCATTCCATTGAAACCGCTCTGGGGATTGAGTCCATCGAGAATTTGCTTACCCATGTCTGACATACCCCCGTAAAATTGCTGGATCAGCAATGCCTCAGTAAGTCCATGTTGGGGGCAGAGCCTGAGTAGCTCCTTGAATCTGTCCCAGGCTTCGATTACTGTCTCATCAGCAGCTTGAGTGAAACTAGACAGAGCCCTTCGATATTCTAGGACTCTTGCTGCAGAGTAGTACTCTTCTAGGAAGGCTTTGCTTAACTCGTCCCATGAGGTGATGGAGTTAGTAGGTAGCTGGGCCAACCATCTCTTAGCTCTGTCCCTAAGTGAGTAGGGAAAAAGGTTGAGCTTAGTTATTTCTGCAGTATGATCTCCCTTGAGGCCTTCGCAGAGAGAAGAGAAATCAGATAGGTGTTCCAGCGGATTCTCGGCTGCAGTTCCTCCAAACTGAACTCGATTTATAATCAGCTGGATCACATTCGGTTTCAGATCATAGCGAGGGTTCCCAGGGATTCGGATGGCGGATGAGACTGGGATAGTCTGTGGCTGGATGTAGGATTCAAGGGTAGGTCTTTCAGCAGCCATTTCTGTTCTTCGCCTATTAGCTGTGCGGATGATTCGTTCAGGATTTTCAACTGGTGTTTCAAGGTTAGCTTCTGAAGATCGAGTCATGCAACTACAGAGAAGAACACGTTTTAGCCTGAGCAAACTGGTTAGTGAGGTTACAGGGAGAGTGAAAACTAAAGAAAAACTTGGACGAAAGAGAAAACAAAACAAAACAACTATTCACAGGGAGAAAACACAAAAGATAGGGAAAAGAGAATAACTTACCGTTAAACAAGAAAAGGTACAATTTTTTTTTCGGATTTTAAATATTTCGAAAGCAATTAAATTCCCTTAATATGGTTCTAGAATAATTTTCTAGATTTTGATTATCCTAAGTGTCTTAATTCCAGATAACGTCTAGAATTAATTAGTTATGATAATCCTATATTTCGGAAACTGATTGTCTAACTGGTATAACATAAGTGTTGGTCTAAGGTCTAGGTTACTACCGTTACCTATCATAAGTCTCTAGAATTTTGATCAGGAATCCTAAATTCATTATGATATTTCCCCGGCAACGGCGCCAAAAATCTGATGGGAATTCCGACCGACGTGCTAAATAGGTGTTATTTTACCCTATGTCGATTATGATCAATTAAGGACTGTGATTGACTAATTGTCACGTTTAGTCTTATGGTGTCACTTAATCAGCCAGAATCTAAGGCAGAGTACCTATCGTGTAGCTAGTCTATTGGAAAGTATCTACGATTTTACTAAGTTAATTATCGTACTCCCAGGGAAGTGGCAACGGCTTAGTAGTAACTAGCCTCTTATCCTAACTCTTATCTTATGATCCAGTTATGCAATCTTCATCAAATACTTTGATGAGAGGATGATCCATTCTCCACTAGGTTCAAGTCTAATTAACCCTAAAAGTGTTTTAAAGATGAGTTCTGATTCTATGTTATACTGTTCCTATATGTTGATTGACCTATATTCGAGTGTTTTAGATATATCTTAGCCTGGAATGCAACTATGTTCTGTGTCTAAAGGTTTACCACATCTGAGTCTCTATGCTACCGCCCCCTAGCGTTAAGGTAGACGGCCCTACTCACGGTACGAACAGAGACAGTTATGAAGGCCCTATGTCACTTTCGGGGATCACTCTGAAGGCTCGTAATCGCTGGCATAACGCTCTACTCAGCCTACCTAGACTACTCTAACAAGCCAGGTGTTCAGCATGTTATTTTATCTAGTATGGCAGACACCAATACTAATTGATGCCTGTTAAACTAAACAGGTTATGAATAGACCGTGGTTAGGAATTGTCTATAACCCTAATTCAGTTTAAAAGAAACTACATTAGACATGCAGACATAATGATTATTTAGCAGGTGGCTATTTCCGAAAAACATAATAACTTCAACATACAAAACAACTATTCATAAAATCATAATCTGATATTCATAATTGATGTTTAGGACAAAGCAATAAAACATATAAGAGAGGGGTATGGGGACTGATGCCATAAAGAAATCACCCTTTACTTAGTCTCGCCTACAGAGCGTACTGCTGTATACGTCGTATTGCCCGCCCTGACTCTGCTCGCCAGAACCTTCGGAGGACGCTTCCTCAGCCTAGTAGCTAGACTTTACCTTACGTCCTGGGCTTAAGCCTAGCCCTGTGGACTGACTCTTCGAACGCCTAGAGCTCTCTTAGGGTCTCCTAACGAAACCCCGGGTATTCTATGAATACCGGAAACGAACCTATCTATAGAAACCTAAGATCTGAGACTATTTCTCAGAAACTAAAACAAAACACTAAAAAGAAAGAAAACTGAGATCCGAGTCTCTGAGTGAGTTGTGTACTGGAAAACTGTACACTGGAAACCACTAAATGACTCAGATCGAGTGGAGAGGGATGATTTCAACTGTTGGAGGCCTGGGGTATTTATAGCAGCTTTCTGGAGTGAAAAATTCCAAAAAAATTCGATGTGGGACAGCTTCTGGCGGTTCGGGACGCCCGTCCCGGTTCGGGACGCCCGTCCTGATTCGTTGACCAGGTTCGGGACGCCCGTCCCGGTTCAGGACGCCCGTCCTGGCGGTTTGACTGGGTCGGGACGCCCGTCCCGGGTTCGGGACGCCCGTCCCGGACCTTTGACCGAGTCAACATTTCCAAAAATTGCGTTTTTGCCCCAAAATTTGCTGTTTTCGTCTACTTTTCACCGGATACTTCCAAAATCATAAAAACCGTGAAATCAAGTAAATAATAAACAATTAATGTCAATTTACCCTAGATTTCACATTAAAACATACATAAAAACATGCTAAAAATGTGATACGATTTTCGCGTATCAGTACGATATTTATTTAATAAAATCGTAGATACTTTCCAACAGACTAGCTACACGATAGGTACTCTGCCTTAGGTTCTGACTGATTAAGTGACACTATAAATACTAAACGTGACAATTAGTCAATCTCAGTCCTTAATTACTCATAATCAACATAGGGTAAATAACACCTATTTAGCATATCAGTCGGGAAGCCATCAAACGTCCCTCCCTCACGTCATCAACATCATAGACGACAATAATCACCAATCCGTGGATCCCCCACACAAATGCATCAAATCTGCTAAACTGTTCAAGGAAATAGTCTCCCGCTAGTCATATCCTTACACATTGAATCATACTTCATCCGACGCATATTAATTGATACTGGAAGTTCCGCTAACATCATGTATTACGAAACTTGGAAGAAAATGCACCTAAATGATAAACTCATACAACCATACTCTACACCGATAGTCGATTTTTCCGGAAACACCACCCACCCTCGTGACATCGCAAGTTTATTACTTCAATGGGGACCACCTTCCCACCTTCGTCATCATAGATTCACCAGCATCTTATAACATCATTCTTGGTCGCCCAGCATTAAATATAATGCAAGCATAGATTCACACTTTCCGCAATGACATGATTGTTTCCCTACCTTTCGGACCTTGGATAATCCCCAGAGATGCATCAATAGCACAAACTTGCTACCTTACCAAAAACACACTCGCCATACTTTCGGACGACTCTTTTTACAAACCAGATCTCAATATGACTCCCATTGACCATTTTGAAACATTCGGCATTGATGCCGCCCACCCAGAACAAAAAATCAGGCTCGGTGCTTCCCTCTCGACCCAACTACAACGACATATCTTAGAACTTGTTGCAGAATTTTCTCATATTTTTGCTTGGTCACCCACGGATCTTTGAGTCATCTTCTGATCCTTCATGGAACATAAATTAGGAATCCCCCAATCAGCAAAACCTGTCACTCAAAAATGCTGTTCTTTCAACACTGAGAAGCAAAATATTATTCGCAAAGAAATGTCAGATCTGCTTCAGGCCGATGTAATATGCAGAGTCCAGTTCCCTCAATGGCTAACCAACCTCGTTGTTGCACCGAAACCAGGTGTCAAATGGAGAGTCTTCATCCATTTTACTTCTCTCAACAAAGCTATTCCTAAGAAGCCATATCTCCTTCCTCTTACGGATCTGCTTGCCGACGCCACAGCCGGTTATAGTTTGTTATCCTTTTTAGATGCCCACAAAGGTTATCACCAGATCTTAATGGAAGAAGAAGATGATGACAAAACCGCCTTTGTAACACCAGAAGGACTTTTTTGTTATAAACGTATGCCTTTCGGATTAAAAAAATGCTGGAGCAGATTTCCAAGACATGATCAATCGAATGTTCATTTCACAAATTGGCAGAAACATAGAAGCATATATCGACGATATATTAGTCAAGACAGTATCATCATTAGATATAACCCAAGATCTTCGAGAAACATTCCAAACAATATAAGATTTCGGTCTAAAACTCAACCCTAAAAATGCACTTTCTGAGTACACGCAGGCGAATTTCTAGGCTTCATGATTTCTCAACGCGGCTTAGAAATTAACCTATCCAAGATTACAGCAATATAGAATCTCAAATCCCCAAGAAATGTTAAAGAAGTACAATGACTCAGCGGATGGGTCACAACTATCAACCTTTTCCTTTCAAAATCAGGAGAAAAATCTCTCCCTTTCTTCTCACTTCTCCGTAATCACAAACAGTTTGAATGAACTACCAAATGCGAGAAAGCTTTCCAAGACATAAAACAATATTTACAAAGTCCGCCTGTTTTAGTTCCTCCGAAACCAAGCGAAATTCTTCATTTGTACATTTCAATTTCACCTTCAGTTATCAGTGCCGTCCTATGCGCTAAACGTGACAAGATTTTCCATCCTGTTTATTACATTAGCCATGTTTTGCAGTCCGCCGAAACCCGATATTCTCCTTTGGAAAAACATATTTTTGCTTTAGTAATAGCAGCATGAAAACTCCGACATTACTTCCAAGCTCACCGTATATTTATGCACATGAAAGCCCCTATTTGCCAATCATTGTACAAAGCTGATATCACTGGTCGCATTATGAGACGGGACATAGAATATTCGGAATATGATATCGAGTATACTCACAAGAAGCATGTCAACGTTAAAGCATTATCCGATTTTGTTGTAGAATGCACCGACATACTCCTCACGACCACCCAAGTCTTACCCGAAAATAGCATTCCACCAGATTGCTAGAAAATCCACGTAGATGGTTTAGCAGCCAAAACCAACTATGGGGCCGGAGTAGCCATCACTTCTCCCGAAGGCTCCAAATTATTTTACGCATTAAAATACACATTTTCGATCAGCAATAATGAATCTAAATACGAAGTCGTCCTCGCATGATTACGAATTGCCCGAACTCTACATATCTAAAACCTCCACATATTTATAGATTCTCAAGTCGTAGCTGGTCAAATTAACGGTGAATTCGAAGCAAAAGAAGACAATATGCAAAGATATTTACAGTTGGTATCTGCCTTCTTTAAACATTTCTAATTCTTGAAAATCGAACACATAACCCCCAAGGCTAACACCGAAGCTGATGCTTTATCCAAATTACAAACTAGAGATACCTTAGAGGAACATGGATAGAACCCCTTATGCAAAAGTCCATCGACAACCTTCCAATTTTAACCATCACTCAAGAACCATCATGGATGACACCTATTATTCAATATATCACCAACGACACAAAGCCATCCGATAAAATCCAGGCACAACTCAAAAATTCTACAGCCCGATACATTTTCTTAAACGATCAATTATACCGTCGACATTACTCCTGGCCTTTACTCAAATGTGTGCCCAAAATCGAAGGAAATTACATTTTGCGAGAAATCCACGAAGGCATTTGCGGATCTCACATCGGCGCTCGAAGCTTGGCCAGAAAGATCATGTGGACAGGATACTTCTAGCCCACTATGGAGGCGATGCCACCACATTAATACAATATTGTTCGAAATGTCAATTACACGCCAACATACACCACATGCCCACTGTGAAGTTTCACTCTATAAGCAACCCGATTCCTTTCTACCATTGGGGGATGGACATTGTAGGCCCTTTCCGAAAGCTAGAGGCAACAAAGAATTTCTCATTGTCACCATCGACCATTTCACCAAGTGGGTAGAGGCAAATACTGTAGCTAATACAATAATAATTCAAGAACTGAGCAAGAATCACCTCTGAATAAAAAATTATCCCTGATTTAAACTCAATCAATCCTTGTTAAACTCCCAGAATCTCTTCACCCCCAAATCAGCAAGGAAATGGCAACAAAGAGAAAATCAAAGAGAAAGAGAATTGAATTAATGCCACAAGTTTACTTACTTGATAAGTTGAATCAATCCTTAAGGTAAAACAAGCATGAATCTGATTTGTTTAAAAAAAATTTACAAATTTCGGTTTTCCCCCTTCCCTCAAAACAACCCCCATCTTATTCTATTTATAGTCTAAAAGAAGAGAAGATGACCTAAATTCTGCAATGGACATGTTGGGCTGAGTCTTTTAGTAAAGCACACTAAAAATAGAATTTAAACATGTTCCCAAACAAGGCCCTTCCTTTTAAAACATTGTGCTTAAAACAAACAACCCAAAATAAGGCTTTAACTTATTGAATTATGCCCATTTATTAGCCTTCAAGACTTGAGTGCTCTAATGAGCATAAGTATCTTGGCATCTCCTTAAACTCTTCTCCAAGCTTGACCAATGTGATTTCTTGAAGTTCTTGAGAAATCAAAGATTGAACATAATTCTGAAATTGTGCTTTAAGCTTGTTGGAGTGTGACCTTGTAATTGGACCCAATGGCATCTTCAAGTCTCCATCTCCATAGCTGCCTTGGTGAGTTGCATCATTCTCTCCCTCTTCAAAAGGATTCGTCCTCGAATCAAAACCTACGTTATCAAATGGAGATAGATAAGAAACATTAAAAGTTGCACTAACACCATACTCACCTGGCAAGTCCACTTTGTAGGCATTATCATTGATGCGTTCAAGCACTTGAAATAGTCCATCGCCTCTAGGATCAAGTTTGGACTTCCTTTTCTTAGGAAATCTTTCCTTCCTAAAGTGTACCCAAACCCAATCTCCAGGTTTAAACTTCATCACTCTTCGCCCTTGATTAGCTCTTTGAGAATTGATATGCATAAATTAAATCACTTTTTAGCATGTTTTTAGGCACAATTTAGGGCGAAATTGGAGTTAAATTGTTCTTAATTGACTGTTATTAACACAATTTTGTAGTTTTGTGATTTTGGAAGTTTTTGTGATTTTGGAAGTTTCAGGTGAAATATGCAAGAAAATGGAAAATTTTGAGGCAAAAATGTGATTTTCGGAAGTTCAAAAGTCAGGACGGGCGTCCCGACCCGGTCAAAGACCCGGGACGGGTGCCCCAACCCAGTAAAAACATCGGGACGTACATCTTGGACCCGGGACGGGCGTCCTGACCCGATCAATCGATCAGGACAGGCGTCCCAGATTCAGGACATGCATCTCGAACCCCTGTACAGACTCCCACATCATTTTCTGCATAAAAAATCACTCAGCTCCTATGCTATAAATACCCTAGGTCTTCTACAGTTGAAATCATCCCTCTCCACTTGATCTGAATCATTCAGTGGCTTCCAGAACACAGTTTTCTACTTTATACAAGTCATTCAGTGATTCCAGATCTTTTTTCGTTCAAGTACATTTTAGTATACGAGAGTTCTGATGCATTCCGATTGGTATGCTAAAAGATAAGCTTTTATTTACCTATGTCGATTATGAGTAATTAAGGACTGAGTCTTACTAACTGTCACTTTAGCATTCAATTGTTGTCACTTAATCAATCAGAACACAAGGCAGAATACCTATCGTGTAGCTAGTTTTTGGAAAGTATCTACGATTTTAATTTATTAATATCGTACTCCTAGGGAACTGGTAACAGCTTAGTAGCAACTATCCCTTAATCCTAACATTCATCTTATTTATCTAATCAGTCAATCGATAATCAATAATTTGAGATTGATTGATGATCCCAATCACCTATAACAAGCAAATAGCATTCAAGAGTAGACATGTATTCATCAATTTAAGCTCAGTTATTACAATTTGTTTGACCTTATCTTCGAACATTTTAGATATATCTTGATCTCTAAGGCAATTATGAAATGTAACAATCTGTTTACCATATCCGAGTTACCTGGTGTATTCACCCCTACCTTGGGATGATCCTTCTCTTCTGTCGGATTAAAGTATCCATGAACGGTACCCTATGTCACTTCGGTATCATGCCACTTAACCCTAGGATTGGCCTAGGGTACAAACTTAGCTTTATTAGGGTACTCTAACAAACATGGTGATCTGTTTTGTTATTTCTTCCTAATCTGGCAGACCTTTTACAGTCTGTTAAACTAAACCGGTTATGATTCAGACCTTGGTTAGGAGTTGTCAATAACCCTAGTTTAATTTAAAAGGACACGATAGTTCAACATTCATAATGATAATTCTAGCTTTATGATCTTGCCGGGAAAATGAACAGTATCTCAAATTGTAAAACATGTATAATATATAAAATTCAGTATCAAATTAATATTCAGATAAAACAATTCATAAACATACAAAACATCGTCTAGGGGACCCACTATCATAAAGTAGTCACAGCTTTATGCAGGTCCAGCCGGCGCTGCAGCTCCTGTATGCTTCTGACTACTCGATCCTACTCTGCTTGGCAGAGCCTTCGGAGAACGCTCCTCAGACCTAGTAGCAATTGCTTTACCTTACATCCCGGGCTTAAGCAAATTGCCCTAATCTGACTAAGAACACGCACCCTATCTCTCTCTTAGGATCTCCTAACGAAATCCCGGTATTCTATGATACAAAAAACAAACCCTATCTAGTCGTAATCTAAGATCTGAGACTAACTCTTAGAAACAAAGAAAACGAGACACTATCTAGGAATACAAATAAACTTATACTGAACCCGAGTCTCTAAGTGACTTGTGTACTTTGAGAAAAATGTACACTTGAAGTCACTAAATGACTCAAATCGAGTGGAGAGGGATGAATTCAACCGAGGAAGGTCTGGGGTATTTATAGCAGCTTTTTGGAGTGATTTTCTACCAAACATTCGATGTGGGACTCTGAACTGCAGCTCGGGACGCCCGTCCCGGCCGGTTGACCAGGTCAGGATGGCCCTCCCGAGTCCTGGACGCCCGTCCTAGCCTGTTGACCAGGTCAGGATGCTCATCCTGATTCGGGACGCCCACCCCGACGTCTGAATTTCTGAAAATCGTATTTTTGCCCCGAAATTTGCCATTTTCTTCTACTTTTCACTTGGCACTTCCAAAATTACAAAAATTGTGAAATCGAGTTAATAACAATCAATTAAGACCGATTTACCCTCAATTTCACCCTAAATTATGCCTAAAAACATGCTAAAATGTGATATGATTTATGCATATCATATAACCCCACACTTAGCTTTTTGCTTGTCTTCAAGCAAAGTCTACCTGAAGTTAGTGATTTTAAATCATATGTGCAGTCACTTAAATTTCCTAGTCATGTTTTTATTCCAAAAATTACTCAGACAATTCACAACACAGGTCTGACTAGTTAGGCTGCTATGACAAGGTCTCAAATGTCTCTAGTAGATTATTATAATCAAGCAGGTTTAACAACTTAACAACTAGATTGAACTCTTCTCTCAGTCACAAGGTCTTCCTGATGTGTAGTGTGTGTAGTAGTCTAGACCAGATCGTCAACACAATATACTCTCGTCTTAACTACTACCAGATAACACTTCGACCAGTCGCTAGACATACTAACAACAAACAACTTTCTGAGTTTTGAGCCTTGGTGATCAGATTTCTAATTATTTAGCGTTTATTGATTTTTTTCTTTTATAGATTTTTCAGGGTATTTTGAGTCTGCTTTAACACGTCAACTTTAACTACCCATGTAGAGAGTCCCACTCCGATGACTCCCAGACCTACACAACCTTAGGGCATCAGGCTTTAAGTTCCCCTAAGGAGTGGTGCTCGAGTAGCAAAGGCCGCTGGCAAACTACCCTATTTAATTAACTCTTTTTTTCTTTTCACTTTCAGCTCAGAGCCTCATCTAGTCATTCTAATTGCCAATACATCCACAACTGATCTAATCTTATCTAGTTAAGTTTTGAAAAGGTAATTGGCTGAGGTCTCTAATCCAGACTAAGTTGTGCTCAATTATCAGGAATTCCCTATTCCTAATCAATAAGTTCAAAATAGTCATCAAATTGTCTCCTACTAATCATAACATTCTACCTACATATCATAGACATCAGCAATGTTTTACCAATCATACTGCATTTTGAAGTCTGAAAGAATGAAAAATTTTGAAAATTTTGGAAGGGTGTGAAAATACGGGGAAAACATGCAAAATCGTGCAAAAAGTTTTCTTACTACTACAGTGCACCGTGCACTGCTACCTCACACTTAAGTCTGACACTGTCCTCAGTGTTCATGCATATCTAAATTACCCCACACTTATTCGACTAACTAAGGGTAAGAGAGAAAACAAAGCAACAAAACAAGAAGGATAATAGAAATAACAAAACAGAACAAAAACAAAGAAAATAAAATAAAAGTAGAGGAAGACGAGGATTAGAAAAACTCCCTTCTTGACTCGAGCAGAAGGGTTTTCTCTAATCTGTCAATTGGCTCTTCACCTTAGCCATGTGCTATTGCTGAGGCGCTCTTGACTCTGTAAGCTCTAGATTCTGGAATAGATGATGTCAACTCCGATTCTTCATTGTCGAGCTCCAGGTAGTGGCCTATCCATTTGATGATTGACTCGAGCCCCACGGACTGCTTCCTTGAATCATTTGCAAAGTTTCTCGTAATCGTAGTAACGTGTCTAGGAATGAGACTTCTTTGGATTGGTGTGCCTACTTCCAATGTCAGTGAAGGTATTGCATGCAAGTTTTGAATGGCAGAAAAGATACCTGAAGCTTTGGCGAAGCCGTGGTGGTAGGAGGCTCCCGTGGTGTAGATCTAGGCCCAAGTATTTGAGACTTCCTCGGGGAAGTTTCTCACAGCTGATTGGTATGCAGAGGATGCAAGCTCCTCCATTTCTATGCTCCTGATACAACACCAAATTCCTCTATATCCCTCGACCCTTCGATACCACTTGGTAGATCACTTGCTTGCACTGGTCTGGCTTTAATTGTTGCCAGTATCTCATCTGTTGATTCTGCGGGTAGGGGTTTTGCTGTGGTGGTATCTTCTGAAAGTTTCCAGCTTCCAAATTATTCCTCAACTAAATCCCGTATGATTTCTCCAGCTGGGATTGTATGCGTCTCCCATTGGAGCAGCATTGACTGCAACAACCTGCTCAAACTTCTGTTGGAATGGTCAGTATTCCATTCACATAGCAATTCCCGCTAAAGTGAAGTACTTGGCAGACTTCACAGATTTGATACACAGACTGAACATTTCTTCCTAAGACATTGGCAATTTGAATCTGGAAAACAACTTCTCATAGAATCTGCACATGACTTTAACATCATTAGTAGGTAATGCCTGTGGTTCAGGCCATTTTGAAAGTGTTCTACAACTACTATGATGTACTTGTTGCCAAAGGGAAGAAAGAAAAAGGTTTCAATGAATACCCCAGATATCAAAAGATTGCAACACTCTGTGTACCTTGCTGGGGTAGACGATCTCTGAAGGATATGTTACCTGCTATTTGGCAAGCATCGCAGGACTGTATCAAGGATACAAAATTCTTGAATATTGTGGACCAATAAGATCTTGCTTTCAACACTTTCTAGACAATGTTGATAGCAGTCAATTGGTCTCCCGTAGATTTTTTATGGCAATGCTCCAGAATCTTGTGGTCTTCGCCTTCTGAGACACATCTTCTGATCAATTACTCTGCAATAATTCGAAATAGAAAAACGGACCTCCCTAGTAGTACATTCCAAATCAACAAAGAATTTCTTCTTTTGTTGATAAGTCATATCACTTGGGAATAATTAGCAACTAGATAATTAGTAATATCAGTAAACTACGGAGGAGAATCATTATTCATAGCAAATAAATTCTCATTAAGCAATTTATCAGATACTACTGTCTCGTCAATAGCTAATAACTCGGGGTTTTCTAATCTAGACCAAAGGTTTGTGATGTGTTCCGATTGGTATGCTAAAAGATAGGCTTTATGTACCTATGTCGATTATGAGTAATTAAGGATTGAGTCTTACTAATTGTCACTTTAGCATTCAATTATTGTCACTTAATCAATCAGAACCTAAGGCAGAGTACCTATCGTGTAGCTAGTTCTTGGAAAGTATCTACGATTTTAATTTATTAATATCGTACTCCCAGGGAAGTGGTAACGACTTAGTAGTAACTATCCTCTTACCTAACTCTTATCTTATGATCCAGTTATGCAATCGTTCATCAATATCTTTGATGATAGGGTGATTCATTCTCCACTAGGTTTAAGTCTATTTAAGCCTAAAAGTGGTTTACAGATAATGTCCTGATTCTATGTTATACTGTTACTACTTGTTGATTGACCTATCTTCGAGTATTTTAGATATATCTTAGCTTGGATTGCAACTATGTACTGAGTCTAAAGGTGTACCACATCTGAGTCAACTGATAAACCGCCCCATCGCCATTGACGGCCCTACTCATGGTTCGAGCTAAAGGCATCCATGAAGGCCCTATGTCACTTAGGGGATCATGCCGCTCGCCCTAACGCTGGCATAAAAACTCAACTCAGCCTACTTAGACTACTCTAACAAACAAGGTGTTCCGTAGGTTATTTTACCTAATATGGCAGACACCAATACTAATTGATGCTTGTTAAACTAAACAGGTTATGAATAGACCGTGGTTAGGAATTATCTATAACCCTAAATTTAGTTTAAAAGAAACTACATTAGACATGCAGACATAATGAATATTAAGCAGGTGGCCATTTCCGAAAAATCATAAGAACTTCGATATGCACAACAAATACTCATAGAATCATAATCCAATAAACACAATTAATTTTTGGACGATCACAATACAAACATATAAAGAGAGGGACATGGGGACTGATGCCATAAAGAATTCGCCCTTTACTTAGTCTCGCCGATGGAGCAACTGCTTGTATATGTTGTACTGCTCGACCAGACTCTGCTCGACAGGACCTTTGGAGGACGCTTCCTCAGCCTAGTAGCTGGACTTTACCTTAATACCCAGCTTAAGCCCAGCCCTGTGGACTGACTCTTCGAACGCCTAGAGCCCTCTTAGGATCTCCTAACGAAATCCCGGGTATTCTATGAATACCAGAAATGAACCTATCTATCGTAGCCTAGGATCTGAGACTAATTCTCAGAAACAAAGAAAACGAGACACTATCTAAGAAAAAATAAACTTCTACTAAACCCGAGTCTCTCAGTGACTTATGTACTCGAGAAAAATGTACATTTGAAGTCACTAAATGACTCAGATCGAGTGGAGAGGAATGATTTCAACTGAGGAAGGCTTGTGGTATTTATAGCAGCTTTCTGGAGTGAATGTTTCCAAGAATTTCGATGTGGGACTTGGACCAGGCATCCGGGACGCCCGTCCTGGATTGGGATGCCCGTCCCGGCCTGTTGACCAGGTCAGGACGCCCACCCCGACGTCTGAACTTCTGAAAAATTGCGTTTTTACCCCGAAATTTACCATTTTCTTCCACTTTTCACTTGACACTTCCAAAATCACAAAAACTGTGAAATTGAGTTAATAACAATCAATTAAGACCGATTTCCTATCAATTTCACCCTAAATTGTGCCTAAAAACATGCTAAAAATGTGATATGATTTATGCATATCAGTTTGCTTTCTAGATTTCTAGCCCTTTTTCTTATCCCGTCTTTCTATATCAAATTCAATAGAACTTAACTAATCAATCTTGGTTCATCATTAGTTTTATTGAACAGATATCTAAGAGTAAAGTAATCAGTGTATACTATTGTTTAGACTAGGCATGGCATGAATGTATCATAGGCATATGCAATAACTAGTAATCCCTTTTCAGTGGTGGTGAGGTTCTACTAGGCATCAGTAAAATGTCTTACTTGCATAGTGTATAACATGAAGTTCTAATCATGCATATTTCCTAAAACAATCATTACTACATGGTCACTAGCATCACATATTAATTCACAAAGCAAATTCCAACTAGGTGATGTCATAATGGGTGCAGTAATTCCTTTTGGTTTAAAACAAATCTCATGCATTTATCATCAAACAAAAGGAACATCCTTTAGAATACTCAGAGGTCTGTGTATTAAAGAAAATTTTATTTCATGATTCGTCTAATAAACCTAGCACGACCTAAGAAAATGATATTTCTTCCAAATTAACACCTAAGCCAAAAATTGACAGCTCAAAAGAAAAAATATTCTTTCCTCATTTCCAATTTTTTTTAGAAATAGCACGAAAAAGAGCAGCAAATGTACAACTAAGGAAAAAAACAAATAAGGTAAGAGATAGGGTTGAAGAACAACTTACTGTTGAACGAGAAAAATACAATTTTTTTTCGAGTTTTAAATTTTAAATATTTTTTTTCTTTTTATATTTTATTTCGAAAGGAGTTAAATTTCCTCAATATGGTTTTAGAATAATTTTCTAAAATTTGATTATCCTAAATGTCTTAATTTCAGATAATGTCTAAAATTAATTAGTTATGATAACCATATATTTCAGAAACTGATTGTCTAACTAGCAATAAGTAAGTGTTGGGTCAAAGGTATAGATTACTACCGTTACCTATCATAAGTCTCTAGAATTTTGATAAGGAATCCTAAGTTCATTATGATATTTCCCCGGCAACGGCGCCAAAAATCTGATGCGTTCCGATTGGTATGCTAAAAGATAGGCTTTTATTTACATATGTCGATTATGAGTAATTAAGGACTGAGTCTTACTAACTGTCACTTTAGCATTCAATTGTTGTCACTTAATCAATCAGAACCTAAGGCAGAGTACCTATCATGTAGCTAGTTCTTGGAAAGTATCTACGATTTTAATTTATTAATATCGTACTCCCAGGGAACTGGTAACGGCTTAGTAGCAACTATCCCTTAATCCTAACATTCATCTTATTTATCTAATCAGTCAATCGATAATCAATACTTTGAGATTGATTGATGATCCCAATCACCCATAACAAGCAAATAGCATTCAAGAGTAGACATGTATTCATTAATTTAAGCTCAGTTATTACAATTTGTTTGACCTTATCTTCGAACATTTTAGATATATCTTGATCTCTAAGGCAATTATGAAATGTAACCATCTATTTACCATATCCGAGTTACCTGGTGTATTCACCCTACCTTGGGATGATCCTTCTCATCTGTCGGATTAAAGTATCCATGAACGGTACCCTATGTCACTTTGGTATCATGCCACTTAACCCTAGGATTGGCCTAGCGTACAAACTCAGCTTTATTAGGGTACTCTAACAAACATGGTGATCTATTTTGTTATTTCTTCCTAATCTGGCAGACCTTTTACAGTCTGTTAAACTAAACCAGTTATGATTCAGACATTGGTTAGGAGTTGTCTATAACCCTAGTTTAATTTAAAAGGACACGATAGTTCAACATTCATAATGATAATTCTAGCTCTATGATCTTGCTGGGAAAATGAACAGTATCTCAAATTGTAAAACATGTATGATATATAAAATTCAGTATCAAATTAATATTCAGATAAAACAATTCATAAACATACAAAACCTCGTCTAGGGGACCCACTATCATAAAGTAGTCACCACTTTATGCAGGTCCAGCCGGCACTGCAGCTCCTGTATGCTTCTGACTGCTCGATCCTACTCTGCTCGGCAGAGCCTTCGGAGAATGCTCCTCAGACCTAGTAGCAATTGCTTTACCTTACATCCCAGGCTTAAGTAAATTGCCCTAATCTGACTAAGAACACACACCCTATCTCTCTCTTAGGATCTCCTAACGAAATCCCGGTATTCTATGATACCAAAAACGAACCCTATCTTGTCGTAATCTAAGATTTGAGACTAACTCTCAGAAACAAAGAAAACGAGACACTATCTAGGAATACAAATAAACTTATACTGAACCCGAGTCTCTAAGTGACTTGTGTACTTTGAGAAAAATGTACACTTGAAGTCACTAAATGACTCAGATCGAGTGGAGAGGGATGAATTCAACTGAGGAAGGCCTGTGGTATTTATAGCAGCTTTCTAGAGTGATTTTCTCCCAAAAATTCGATGTGGGACTCTAAACTGCAGCTCGGGACGCCCGTCCTGGATTGGGACGCCTGTCCCGGCCTGTTGACCAAGTCGTCCATCCTGATTCGGGACGCCCACCCCGACGTCTAAATTTCCGAAAATCATGTTTTTACACCGAAATTTGCCATTTTCTTCTACTTTTCACCTGACACTTCCAAAATCACAAAAACTGTGAAATCGAGTTAATAACAATCAATTAAGACCGATTTATTCTTAATTTCACCCTAAATTATGCCTAAAAACATGCTAAAAATGTGATATGATTTATGCATATCAAGTTCCTCGTGTTCTTTGTCTCTGAGAGTCTATCTCAGATCTTAGAATACCAATAGATAGGGTTCGTTTTTAATATTCATAGAATACCTGGGATTTCGTTAGGAGATCCTAAGAGAGCACTAGGTGTTCGAAGAGTTAGTCAACATGGCTTTGCTTAAGCCTGAGACGTAAGGTAAAGCAATAGCTACTAGGCTGAGGAAGCGTCCACCGAAGGTTCTATCGAGCAGAGTCGGGTCAAGTAGTCCAGGATATACAAGCAGTTGCTCCATCAGTAGACCTAATAAAGGGTGAATACTTTATGGTGGTTTTCCCCTTATCCCTCTCTTTATATTTTTGTAATATGTTTGTCCAAAGACCCATTTGAATACTAAATTATGATATTATGAATATGTGTTTTGCATGTTGAAGATATTTACATTTTTCTAGAAAGGTTACCAGCTTAATCATCATTATGATTGTATGCCTATTTGCTCTTTTAAATTAGATGAACGGTTATAGACAACTCCTAACCATGGCCTAATCATAACCTGTCTAGTTTAACATGCCTTAATTTAGGGCTTTGTGTGAGGACGGAAGCATTAAGGTCTGCCATATTAGATGAAATAACCTATAGATCAACATGTTTGTTAAAGTAGTCTAAGTAGGCTGAGTTCATGTGTTTATGCCTGCGTTAGGGTGAGCGGCATGATCTCCTGAGTGACACAGGACTTTCATGGATGCCTTTAGCTCGAACTGTGAATAGGGCCATCAATGGCGATGGGGCGATTTATCAGATAACTCAGATGTGTTACACAAGTAGAATCAGTATATAATTGCAATCTAGACCAAGATATATCTAAAATACTCAAAGATAGGTCAATCAACATGTAGGAACAATATAACATGTATCAGAACAATGTCTGTAAAATACTCTTGCATGCTTAAGTAAACTTGAACCTAGTGTAGAATAGATCAACCTCTCATCAAAGATATTGATGAATGATTGTATAACTGGATAATAAAATGAGAGTTAGGGTATAAGGATAGTTGCTACTAAGCCGTTACCACTTCCCTGGGAGTACAATAATTTCTTAAATTAAAATCGTAGGTACTTTCCAACAGACTAGCTACACGATCTGTACTCTGCCTTAGGTTCTGATTGATTAGGTAACAACATAGATGCTAAATGTGACAATTAGTAATTCTAAGTCCTTAATTATTCATAATCGATATAGGGTAAATAAAACCTATTTTTAGCATATCGATCGGAATGCATCAAGCATACTTTTTATTCTTTTCCTCAATATGCTGCCTAGCATTGTTATGTATGGATGATGCGTTCCGGTCGATATGCTAAATAGGTGTTATTTTACCCTATGTTGATTATGAGTAATTAAGGACTGTGATTGACTAATTGTCACATTTAGTCTCTAAGGTGTCACTTAATCAGCCAGAACCTAAGGCAGAGTACCTATCGTGTAGCTAGTTTGTTGGAAAGTATCTACGATTTTATTAAATAATTATCGTACTCCCAGGGAAGTGGAAACGGCTTAGTAGTAACTAGCCTTTTATCCTAACTCCTATCTTATGATCCAGTTATGCAATCTTCATCAATGACTTTGATGAGAGGGTGATCCATTCTCCACTAGGTTTAAGTTTAATTAAGCCTAAAAGTGTTTATAGACAAAGTTCTGATTTTATGTAATACTGTTCCTATATGTTGATTGACCTATATTCGAGTGTTTTAGATATATCTTAGCCTGGAATGCAACTATGTTTTGAGTCTAAAGGTGTACCACATCTGAGTAATCTGATATACCGCCCCATCGCCAAGGTAAACGACCCTACTCACGGTTACTACTAAAGACAGCTATGAAAGCCTATGTCACTTCGGAGATCATGCCGCTTGCCCATAACCGCAGCCATAAACGCTCTACTCAGCCTACCTAGACTACTCTAACAAACAGGGTGTTCTGCAGGTTATTTTATGTAGTACGGCAGACACCAATACTAATTGATGCATGTTTAACTAAATAGGTTATGAATAGACTGTGGTTAGGAATTGTCTATAACCTTAATTTTAGTTTAAAAGAAACTACATTAGACATGCAGACATAATGAATATTTAAGCAGGTGGCTATTTCCAGAAAAACATAACAACTTCAACAAATATAACAAATATTCATAATAATCATAATCTCGTATTCAAATCAGTATTTGGACAAACACAGTAACAACATATAAAGAGAGGGACAGGGGGGACTGATGCCATAAAGAAATCACCCTTTACGTATTCACGCCGTTGGAGCGTACTGCTATATATGTCATACTGCTTGACCCGACTCTACTCGCCAGAACCTTCGGAGGACGCTTCCTCAGCCTAGTAACTGGGCTTTACCTTAATACCTAGCTTAAGCCTAGCCCTATGAACTGACTCTTCGAACGCCTAGAGCCCTCTTAGGATCTCCTAACGAAATCCCGGGTATTCTATGAACACAAAAAATGAACCTATCTATCGAACCCTAGGATCTGAGACTAATTCTCAGAGACTAAGAAAAACAAAAACACAAAAAAGGAAAGAAAGAAAACTTTTACTGAAATCTGAGTCTCCGAGTGAGTTGTGTACTAGAGAATTGTACACTGGAAACCACTGAATGACTCAGATCGAGTGGAGAGGGATGAATTCAACTGAGGAAGGCCTGGGTTATTTATAGCAGCTTTCTGGAATGATTTTCTCTCAAAAATTCGATGTGGGACTTGATTTTCTGGTTCAGGACGCCTGTCCCGGTCTGTTGACCAGGTCAGGACGCCTGTCCCGGTCTGTTGACCAGGTCAGGACGGCCGTCCCGGTCTGTTGACCAGGTCAGGACGGCCGTCCCGGTCTGTTGACCAGGTCAGGACGGCCGTCCCGAACTGGGACGTCCTCCCCGAAGTCCAAACTTCTGAAAAATTGCGTTTTTGCCCCGAAATTTGCCATTTTCTTCCACTTTTCACTTGACACTTCGAAAATCATAAAAACTGTGAAATTGAGTTAATAATGAACAATTAAGACCAATTTACCCTCAATTTCACCCTAAATCATGCCTAAAAATTTGCTAAATATGTGATATGATTTATGCATATCATATAACCCCACACTTAGCTTTTTGCTTGTCCTCAAGCAAAGTCTACTTGAAGTTAGTGATTCTAAATCATAGTGCAGTCACTTAAATTCCTAGTCATGTTTTTATTCTAAAAATTTATTCAGACAATTCTTAACACAGGTCTGGCTGGTCAGGTTGCTATGACAAGGTCTCAAATGTCTCTAGCAGATTGTTATAGTCAAGCAGAAAACAACTTAACAACTAGGTTGAACTCCTTTCTTAGTCACAAGGTCTTCCTGATGTGTAATGTGTGTACTAGTCTAGACCAGATAGTCAACACAATATACTCTCGTCTTAACTATTACCAGATAATATCTTGACCCTGTTGCTAGACATAATAACAAAAGACAACTTTATGAGTTCTGAGCCTTGGTGATCAGATTTTTAATGATTTAGCATTTATGGATTCTCTTTATAGATGTAGGGTATTTTGAGTCTGCTTAGAACACGTCAACTTCAACTACCCATGTAGCGAGTCCCACTCCGATGACTCCCAGACCTACACGACCTTAGGGCATCAGGCTTTAAGTTCCCCGAAGGAGTGGTGCTCGAGTAGCGAAGGCCGCTGGCAAACTACCCTTATTTAATTAACTTTCTTTTATTTCTTTTCACTTTTAGCTCAAAGTCTCATCTAGTCATTCTAATTGTCAAAACATCCACAACTGGTCTAATTTTATCTAGTTAAGTCTTGAAAAGGTAATTGGCTGAGGTCTCTAATCCAGACAAAGTTGTGCTCAGTTATCAGGAATTCCCTATTCCTAATCAATTAGTCCAAGATAGCTATCACCTTGCCTCCTACTAACCATAACATTCTACCTACATATCATAGACATAAGCAATGTGTAACTAATCATACTGCATTTAGAAGTCTGAAAGAATGAAAAATTTTGAAATTTTTTTGGAAGGGTGTGAAAATATGGGGAAAACAAGTCTGTGCACTGTGCAATGCTACCGCACACTTAAGTCTGACACTGTCCTCAGTTTCATGCATTTCTAAGCTACCCCACACTTATTCGAAGAACTATGGGTAAACAATAAAAAGGATAACAAAAAGAAACAATGCTGTTATGTCATATCAATCAAGGTTATACATAGATTCATATTTCATACAGCCCAGACATGATCACACATAGAATGAAAACAACAAAAGAAAAAGAAAAGGAAAGAAAAACTAAGAACCCGGCTCGCCATCATTAGGTGGAACGAAGGCTGCCGGAAAGTGGACATCGGAGTTTTCCACCAGGTGGGAGGTATGCTGATGAATCTCATCGATCTTGCTGGTGTTCATAGCGACTCTGTCCTCTATCAACGTCAGCCGTCTCTCGATCCTATCCATATCTCGGCTGTATCGGGCTGAGAGTTCTGCCAATTCGTGCGCCATGTGTCGTTCGAAGGTAGTGCGTGGAACAAACGTCTCGAACGGAGGTATGTGCGCTGGAACTGCTCCTGGTGCCGAAGCCTGTCCTGGCTGCTCCGTGTGGATAGAGTAGGGCCCATTTGCATCCCGTACGACCATTCCCATGTTCCGTAGGATAGTGAGGTCCGTAGGAATGGTGGTCGGGGCGATCTGGGTCAGCTCCGAGCCCTCGATGTCCAACTCCAGGTAGTGAGCTATCCTGGTGATGAATGGCCCGAGTCCCAGACACTGTTTTCGAGTGTCCGTAGCGAAACCCCGCATGATGACCGTGATAAGTCGAGCCATCTCCACTGTGGATCCCATGTGCATGTTGGCCAAGAGGAATGTCTCCATTTGGGTGACATTCCCGGGCCGTCCGTCGTCCTGACAGAGTGTGTGCAATAATAGCATGCAAGTATCGAAGAGCAAGATAGATACATGTGGCTTTCGCAAAGCTATGCTGGTATGGGACACCCGTCATACAGATCTGAGCCCAAGCAGTAGAGACGTCTGCAGACGTGAAGTCTCGAACTGCCGTGGTGTAGGCAGGCGTATCTAGCTCGTCTCTCTGCCAGATACCCAGGGCAATGCCGAACTCGGCCATGCTCATTGATCGATCTATTCCGCCCAAGCGGAATGTAATCTGCTCCTGATGGTACGTAAATGACGCTTAGAACTCACATACCAGCTCTAGGTATGTCGACTCAGTGACGATGAATACTCGACTGTAGGGTAGTACGTCGAGCATGCGTCTGACTTCCTGCTCCACCTCTAGCGTCTGTACTGCGGCCCAGTCAAGTGTTCTGCCCGTTAGTATGGTGCGTCCGATGTATCCGTGACATCTCTCCTGGTATGCTGGGCTGGAGTGAAACAACATAAAAGGATGTGCCGCTGAAGTGATGGTCATGGTGGATGTGATACGGGCGCGTTTGGGAGCCATTTGAGTTGAGAGTGTTTGAGAGGTTTTGAGAATTTAGGTAGGAAGGAAGATTCGAATTCGAATTCTGGAGGTGAATTTGAATTCGGGAGGATGGATTTTGGTTAGGGAATGATTTTGAATTTTTGGCGGGAAATGCGAATTTTGGAGGGAAATTCGAATTTGGAAGAAAATTTAAAATTCAAATTTTGGAGGGAAATTTGAATTTTTGAACTTTGGGAAGTTTGCCAAAAATTTGTAGAGAGAAGATAGAGAGAATTATTTGAGAGAGGTGAATTTTTGGAAGTTGATTTGAGGGGAAATGAAAAAAAATGGATTATTTGTAGGAGGGGTGGCCTTCGGGACGCCCGTCCCGGAGGCAGGACTCCCGTCCCGGGTTGCTTCGGGACTCGTGCCAATTCCGAAAAATAATTTTTTTTTTGTAATTCCCTGCAAATCTCAAGATACCAAAAATAATCATAATTTTTAACAAGTCTTCATGTTTATCCAATCAAATTCAGAAGCTGTTAAAAACTCTATGCAAAAATTTCTCAACTTAAATCATGACAACCCTAATTTTATCCCAACTTAAATTCAGTAAGAATTTCAAAAAAACAAAAATTGAGTTTGTACAATTTAATTAGTGAAAAATAAACTGCATTTGCAAAACTTTTGTTTTTCATAGAAATTTGAAAATAAAATGTCTGAAGAAAAATGTTGAATATAAAGGACCCTTTAAAACGTTTGAAATTAGAAAATAGGGGTCAATTATTCAGGTTTAGTTCAAACAATTTAGTTGCTGAGAATAAAAGTAAAAGAATCTTCCCTTTTTCAACGACCCTTATCTCTGATCTCCTATAACTCTGCTCGAATGGTTCGCATTTCTATGCGTATGGCTCTCATCTCATCCCTTTGCCTGCCCTGCTCACTGCGTAAGTCAGCCACCTCCCAGAGTAGTTGTGTACCTTGGTTCTCCTGAAGAGTGACCGTGGCTCTGAGTCGGTCCATGTTGATACGCGAAAATCATATACCTTTTTTAGCATGTTTTATGTATGATTTAGGGTGAAATTGATAGGAAATCGATCTTAATTGATTGTTATTTACTCAATTTCACAGTTTTTATGATTTTGGAAGTGTTAGGTGAAAAGTAAACGAAAACAGCAAATTTTGGGGTAAAAATGCAATTTTTGGAAATGCTGAATCCGAACCCCTAGTTCAAGTCCTACATCGAATTTTTGATGAAAAATCACCCCGGGAAGCTGCTCTAAATACCCCAGGCCTCCAGCAGTTGAATTCATTCCTCTCCACTCGATCTGAGTCATTAAGTGGTTTCCAGTGTACACTTCTCCAGTACACAACTCACTCAGAGACTCGGATCTTAGTTTTCTTTCTTGTTAGTGTTTTGTTTTAGTTTCTGAGAAATAGTCTCAGATCTTAGGCTTACATAGATAGGTTCGTTTATGGTATTCATAGAATACCCGGGATTTCGTTAGGAGATCCTAAGAGGGCTCTAGGCGTTCGAAGAGTCAGTCCACAGGACTGGGCTTAAGCTGGGTATTAAGGTAAAGCCCAGTTACTAGGCTGAGGAAGCGTCCTCCGACGGTTCTAGCGAGCAGAGTCGGGTCAAGCAATACGGCATATACAGCAGTACGCTCCATCGGCGAGACTTCGTAAAGGGTGATTTCTTTATGGCATCGGTCCCCATGTCCCTCTCTTATATGTTGTTATTGTGTTTGTCCAAATAACAGTTTGAATACCAGATTATGATTATTATGAATATTTGTGATATATGTTGAAGTTATAATGTTTTTCTATAAATGGCCACCTGCTTAAATATCCATTATGTTTGCATGTCTATTGCCGTTCTTTTAAACTAAAATTAGGGTTATAGACAATTCCTAACCACGGTCTATTCATAACCTGTTTAGTTTAACATGCATCAATTAGTATTGGTGTCTGCCATACTAGATAAAATAATCTGCGGAACACCCTGTTGGTTGAAAGTAGTCTAGGTAGGCTGAGTAGAGTTTTATGCCGGTGGTTATGAGACGAGCGGTATGATCCCCAAAGTGACATAGGGCGTTCATTGCTGACTTTAGTCCGAGCCGTGAGTAGGGCCGTTACCCTTAACGATGGGGCGGTAGCGTAGAAACTCAGATGTGGTAACCTTTAGACACAGAACATAGTTGCAATCCAGGAAAAGGCATGTCTAAAATACTCTAATATAGGTCAATCAAAGTATAGTAACAGTATAACATAAAATCAGGATCTCGTCTATAAAACATTTTCAGGTTTAGGTAGACTTAAACCTAGTGGAGAATGAATCACCTTCTCATCAAAATTATTGATGAAGATTGCATAACTGGATTATAAGATAAGAGTTAGGAATAAAGGCTAGTTACTACTAAGCCGTTACCACTTCCTTGGGAGTACGATATTTATTTAATAAAATCGTAGACACTTTCCAACAAACTAGCTACACGATAGGTACTCTGCCTTAGGTTCTGGCTGATTAAGTGACACCATAGAGACTAAATATGACAATCAGTCAATCACAGTCCTTAATTATTCATAATCAACATAGGGTAAAATAACACCTATTTAGCACATCGACCGGAACACATCAGATTTTTGGCGCCGTTGCCGGGGAAATATCATAATGAATTTAGGATTATTGGCCACAATTCTAGAGACTTATGATAGGTAGCGGTAGTAACCTAGACTTTTGATTTACACTTATCTTATACTAGTTAGACAATCAATTTCCGAAATATAGGATTATCATAACTAACTAATTTTAGACATTATCTAAAATTAAGACATTTAGGATAATCAAATTTTAGAAAATCATTCTAGAACCATATTGCGGAAATTTACATGCTTTCTAAATTAAACATAAAAAGAAAAAAAATTGTTAAAAATTTAAAATCTCAAAAAGAATGTATCTTTCTTGCTCAACGGTGAGTTGTTCCTTTTCCCTATCTCTTATTTTTTAGTTGTTTTCTTAGTTGCTCTTTTTCGTGTTTTTCTTCCTTTATTTAATTTCGAAGAAATAAAAATGGAAATGAGGATAAAATATATTTTCTTCTGAGTTGTAAAATGTTGGCTTAGATTTTTATCGGGAAGAAACTCTATTTTAGAATTTTCTTAGAGTCATGCCGGCCTTATTAGGATGAGTTATGAAATAGTTTTTCCTTAATAGCCAGACCTTTGAATGTTCTATTGAAAAAAGGATGTTCCTTTTGTTTTGCTGATGATTGCATGAGAACTTTTAAACCGAAAGGAATTACTGCACCCATTATGGCATCACCTGATTGAAATCTGCTTTTTGAATTAATATGTGATGTAATGATGTAGTACGAATTGTTTGAAGATAAGAAAGTTCATGCATGATAAATTCCGATCTTATCTAGTCTTGTCTAAAAACAATAGGTTACACTGATCACTCTGAGATATCTGTGTTCAATAAAACTAATGATGAACCAAGATTGATTAGTTAAGTTCTATTGAATTTGATATAGAAAGAAGGGATAAGAAAAAGGGTTGAAAATCTAGAAAGCAAACCATTTGTCTAGATTAGAAAACCCCGAGTTAGAGGCTAGTGTAATACTGATAAATTTTTGGATGAAAACTTATTTGCATTGTTTGCTATGTATAATAATTCTCATATGTGGTTTATTTCAAATTATCTAGTCACTGAATAAGTTCCAAGTGATATGACTTATCAGCAAAAGAAGAAATTCTTTGCTGATTTGAAATATTACTACTGGGCAGTTTCTCTTCTATTTCAAATTTTTGCAGATCAGTTGATCAGAAGATGTGTCTTAGAAGACGAAGGCCACAAGAGTTTGGAGCATTGCCCTAAAGAATCTACGGGAGACCAATTGACTACTATCAACACTGTCCGGAAAGTGTTGAAACCAGGATCTTGTTGACACACCATATTCAAGGACTTTTGTATCTCTGATACAGTCATGCGATGCTTGCCAAATAACAGGTAACACATCTTCCAGAGATCATCTACCCCAGCGACGTACACAAAATGTTGCAACCGTTGATATCAGGGGTATTTCGAATCCTTTTCCTTTCTTCCTTTGACACTAATTACATCATAGTAGTCGTGGAACACTTTTTCAAAATGGCCTGAAGCACATGCATTACCTACTAATGATGTTAAAGTCATGTGCAGATTCTAGTTGTTTTCCAGATTCAGAGTGCCGATGTCTTAGGAAGAAATGTTCAGCCTGTGTATCGAATCTGTGAAGTCTACTAAGTACCACACTTTAGCAGGGATTGCTATGGGAATGACTGACCATTCCAAAAAGAGGTAGGAGTAGGTTACTGCAGAATGCTACTCCAATGGGAGATGCATACAATCCCCGCTAGAGGAATCATACGGGATTTAGCTGAGGAGTAATTCGGAAGCTGGAAACTTTCAGAAGACACCACCACAGCAAAACCCACACTCGCAGAATCAATAGATGAGATACTGGCAACAATTAAAGCCAAACTAGTGCAAGCAAGTGATCTACCAAGAGGTAATGAACGGTCGACAGATATAGAGGAATTTGGCATTGTATCAGGAGCATAGCAATGGAGGAGCTTGCATCCCCTGCATACCAATCAGCTGTGAGAAACTTCCCCGAGGAAGTCTCAAATACTTGGGCCAGATCTACACAACTGGAGCCTCCTACCACCACAGCTTCGCCAAAACTTCAGGTATCTTTTCTTCCATTCGAGACTTGCATGCAATACCTTTACTAACATTGCCAGGAAGGCACACAAATCCCAAGAAATCTCATTCCTAGACACGTTCCTCCTGGACACGTTGCTATGATTGTGAGAAATCTTACAAATGATTCGAGGAAGCAGTCCGTGGGGCTCGAGCCATTCATCAAATGAATAGGCCACTACCTAGAGCTCGACGATGAAGGATCGAAGCTGACGTCATCCATTCTAGTATCTAGAGCTTACAGAGTCAAGAATGCCTCAACAATAGCACATGGCTAAGGTGAAGAGCCAATTGACAGATCAGAGAAAACCCTTCTACTCGAGGAAAGAAGGGAGTTTTTCTAACCCTCATCTTCCTTTTATTTTCTTCATTTCGTGTTTTGTTATTTCTTATTTACTTCGTTACTTCATTTTCCTTCTTACCCTTAGTCAGTCAAATAAGTGTGGGGTAAGAAATTTCTATTTTGTTTTTGTTTCTCCTTGTTTTCAAATAAGTGTGGGGTAGTCTAGATATGCATGAACACTGAGGACAGTGTCAGAAATAAGTGTGGGGTAGCAGTGCACGGTGCACTATAGCAGTTGGCAAAATTTTTGCATGATTTTGCTTGTTTTCCCCGTATTTTCACACCCTTCCAAAATTTTTTCAAAATTTTTCAGTCTTTCAGACTTCTAAATGCAGTATGCTTGGTTAAACAATTGCTTATGTCTATGATATGTAGGTAGAATGTTATGGTTAGTAGGAGATAAGTGATGACTATTTTTGAACTTATTGATTAGGAGTAGGGAATTCCTGATAATTAAGCACAACTTAGTCTGGGTTAGAGACCTCAGCCAATTACCTTTTCGAGACTTAACTAGATAAAATTAAGACCAGTTGTGGATGTATTGACGACTAGAATGACTAGACGAGAATCTGAGCTAAAAGTGAAAAGAAATAAAAGAAAGTTAATTAAATAAGGGTAGTTTGCCAGCGGCCTTCGCTACTCGAGCACCACTCCTTCGGGGAACTTAAAGCCTGATGCCCTAAGGTCGTGTAGATCTGGGAGTCATCGGAGTGGGACTCGCTACATGGGTAGTTGAAGTTGACGTGTTCTAAGCAGACTCAAAATACCCTGAATCTATAAACGAAAGAAATCAATAAGAGCTAAATAATTAAAATCTGATCACCATGGCTCAGAACTCAGAAAGTTATCTGTTGTCAGTGTGTCTAGTGACAGGTCGAAGTATTATCTGGTAATAGTTAAGACAAGAGTTTATTGTGTTGACTATCTGGTCTGGACTAGTACACACACTACACATCAGGAAAACCTTATGACTAAGAGAAGAGTTCAACCTAGTTGTTAAATTGTTTTCCGCTCAATCCTAACAATCTGCTAGAGACATTTGAGACCTTGTCATAGCAACCTGACCAGTCAGACCTGTGTTAAGAATTGTCTGAAGAATTTTTTGGAATAAAAATATGACTAGGAATGCACATATGGTTTAGAATCACTAACTTCAGGTCGACTTTGCTTGAGGACAAGCAAAAAGCTAAGTGTAGGGTTATCTGATACGCGAAAATCATATACCTTTTTTAGCATGTTTTTATGTATGATTTAGGGTGAAATTGATAGGAAATCGATCTTAATTGATTGTTATTTACTCAATTTCACAGTTTTTATGATTTTGGAAGTGTCAGGTGAAAAGTTGACGAAAACAGCAAATTTTGGGGTAAAAATGCAATTTTTGGAAATGCTGACTCCGAACCCCCAGTTCAAGTCCCACATCAAATATTTGATGAAAAATCACCCCGGGAAGCTGCTATAAATACCCCAGGCCTCCAGTAGTTGAATTCATTCCTCTCCACTCGATCTGAGTCATTAAGTGGTTTCCAGTGTACACTTCTCCAGTACACAACTCACTCAGAGACTCGGATCTCAGTTTTCTTTCTTGTTAGTGTTTTGTTTTAGTTTCTGAGAAATAGTCTCAGATCTTAGGCTTACATAGATAGGTTCGTTTATGGTATTCATAGAATACCCGGGATTTCGTTAGGAGATCCTAAGAGGGCTCTAGGCGTTCGAAGAGTCAGTCCACAGGGCTAGGCTTAAGCTGGGTATTAAGGTAAAGCCCAGTTACTAGGCTGAGGAAGCGTCCTTCGACGGTTCTGGCGAGCAGGTCGGGTCAAGCAATACGGCATATACAATAGTAAGCTCCATCGGCGAGACTTCGTAAAGGGTGATTTCTTTATGGCATCGGTCCCCCTGTCCCTCTCTTATATGTTGTTATTGTGTTTGTCCAAATAACAGTTTGAATACCAGATTATGATTATTATGAATATTTGTGATATATGTTGAAGTTATAATGTTTTTCTAGAAATGGCCACCTGTTTAAATATCCATTATGTTTGCATGTCTATTGCCGTTCTTTTAAACTGAATTTAGGGTTATAGACAATTCCTAACCACGGTCTATTCATAACCTGTTTAGTTTAACAGGCATCAATTAGTATTGGTGTCTGCCATACTAGATAAAATAATCTGCGGAACACCCTGTTGGTTGAAAGTAGTCTAGGTAGGCTGAGTAGAGTTTTATGCCGACGGTTATGAGACGAGCGGTATGATCCCCAAAGTGACATAGGGCGTTAATTGCTGACTTTAGTCCGAGCCGTGAGTAGGGCCGTTACCCTTAACGATGGGGCGGTAGCGTAGAAACTCAGATGTGGTAACCTTTAGACACAGAACATAGTTGCAATCTAGGCCAAGATATGTCTAAAATACTCGAATATAGGTCAATCAACGTATAGTAACAGTATAACATAAAATCAGGATCTCGTCTATAAAACATTTTCAGGTTTAGTTAGACTTAAACCTAGTGGAGAATGAATCACCTTCTCATCAAAATTATTGATGAAGATTGCATAACTGGATTATAAGATAAGTGTTAGGAATAAAGTCTAGTTACTACTAAGCCGTTACCACTTCCCTGGGAGTACGATATTTATTTAATAAAATCGTAGATACTTTCCAACAGACTAGCTACACGATAGGTACTCTGCCTTAGGTTCTGGCTGATTAAGTGACACCATAGAGACTAAATGTGACAATTAGTCAATCACAGTCCTTAATTATTCATAATCAACATAGGGTAAAATAACACCTATTTAGCACATCGACCGGAACGCATCACATGTTAGTTGTGATATTCAGACTGAGTTGGTCTAAATGACACAATCTGCTTGCAATTCCTTGATCCATCTCATAGACCCTTTGAGCCAACGTATCTATCTGCACGGACAACATTGAATGATAACCGTTAGTGCTTTCCCCGGATGAAGGGGTGTGCTCGTTAGGTGTTGCGGTGTATGCAGGAGATGTTGGTGAATTTTGGGTTTGGTCAGTGGGTGGTGGATTTATAGGAACTCTCTGGGCAGGAGTGTGAACTGGAGATCATTGAGGTTCTTCTCTAGGAGGGAAGGTATGCTCAGAAGGATCTTCTTCCGTGGGACTAGGCTCACGGGCGTTCAGGAATCTTCTCACTAGGTCACTGGCATCTAGGATTGATTTTACTTCTACCGGTTGTGAAGGAAGAGTCCCTCGTGGTATTTCTGGTGCAGGCCTAGATGGTCCTTCTGGCTTTGTCTTCTTTGGTCCTGGAGTGTCACGGATTTCTGTTTTCTTTGCCTGGTTAGTAGCTGCTATTGTTCTCTTCATTTCTGAGTGCAAAGTCTGGTTAGAAATAACAAATAACAAGAATAGGAGGAAAAGTAAAATAGAAAAGCAAGAAAAATATTTTTAGGGATTTTGAATTTTATTTAGAAAGCAGGTAAATTTCCTCAATATGGTTTTAGAATAATTTTCTAAAATTTGATTATCCTAAGTGTCTTAATTTCAGATATTATCTAAAATTAATTAGTTGGGACAATCCTATATTTTGGAAAGTGATTGTCTAACTAGTATAAGATAAGTGTAAACCAAAAGTATAGGTTACTACCGCTACCTATCATAAGTCTCTAGAATTGTGGCCAATAATCCTAAATTCATTATGATATTTCCCCGGCAACGGCGCCAAAAATCGGATGCGTTCCGGTCGATATGCTAAATAGGTGTTATTTTACCCTATGTTGATTATGAGTAATTAAGGACTGTGATTGACTAATTGTCACATTTAGTCTCTAAGCTGTCAATTAGCCAGAACCTAAGGCAGAGTACCTATCGTGTAGCTAGTCTGCTGGAAAGTATCTACGATTTTATTAAATAATTATCGTACTCCCAGGGAAGTGGTAACGACTTAGTAGTAACTAGCCTTTTATCCTAACTCCTATCTTATGATCCAGTTATGCAATCTTCATCAATGACTTTGATGAGAGGGTGATCCATTCTCCACTAGGTTTAAGTTTAATTAAGCCTAAAAGTGTTTATAGACAAAGTTCTGATTTTATGTAATACTGTTCCTATATGTTGATTGACCTATATTCGAGTGTTTTAGATATATCTTAGCCTGGAATGCAACTATGTTCTGAGTCTAAAGGTGTACCACATCTGAGTAATCTGATATACCGCCCTATCACCAAGGTAAACGGCCCTACTCACGGTTACTACTAAAGACGGCTATGAAAGCCTATGTCACTTCGGAGATCATGCCGCTTGCCCATAACAGCAGGCATAAACGATCTACTCAGCCTACCTAGACTACTCTAACAAACAGGGTGTTCCGCAGGTTATTTTATCTAGTATGGCAGACACTAATACTAATTGATGCCTGTTAAACTAAACAGGTTATGAATAGACCGTGGTTAGGAATTGTCTATAACCCTAATTTTAGTTTAAAAGAAACTACATTAGACATGCAAACATAATGAATATTTAAGCAGGTGGCTATTTACGGAAAAACATAACAACTTCAACAAATATAACAAATATTCATAATAATCATAATCTCGTATTCAAATCAGTATTTGGACAAACACAGTAACAACATATAAAGAGAGGGACATGGGGGACTGATGCCATAAAGAAATCACCCTTTACGTAGTCACACCGTTGGAGCGTACTGCTATATATGTCGTACTGCTTGACCCGACTCTGCTCGCCAGAACCTTTGGAGGACGCTTCCTCAGCCTAGTAACTGGGCTTTACCTTAATACCCAGCTTAAGCACAGCCCTATGAACTGACTCTTCGAACGCCTAGAGCCCTCTTAGGATCTCCTAACGAAATCTCGGGTATTCTATTAACACCAGAAACGAACCTATCTATCGAACCCTAGGATCTGAGACTAATTCTCAGAGACTAAGAAAAACGAAAACACAAAAAAGGAAAGAAAGAAAACTTTTACTGAAATCTGAGTCTCCGAGTGAGTTGTGTACTAGAGAATTGTACACTGGAAACCACTGAATGACTCAGATCGAGTGGAGAGGGATGAATTCAACTGAGGAAGGCCTCGTGTATTTATAGCAGCTTTCTGGAGTGATTTTCTCTCAAACATTCGATGTGGGACTTGATTTTCTGGTTCGGGACGCCTGTCCCGGATTGGGACGCCCGTCCCGGTCTGTTGACCAGGTCAGGACGGCCGTCCCGAGTCCTGGACGCCCGTCCCGACCTGTTGACCAGGTCAGGACGGCTGTCCCAAACCGGGACGCCCTCCCCGAAGTCCAAACTTCTGAAAAATTGCGTTTTTGCCCCGAAATTTGCCATTTTCTTCCACTTTTCACCTGACTCTTCCAAAATCATAGAAACTGTGAAATTGAGTTAATAATGAACAATTAAGACAAATTTACCCTCAATTTCACCCTAAATCATGCCTAAAAACATGCTAAAAATGTGATATGATTTATGCATATCAATGGACTTAACCAAATCTGCCCTGTGCTGCCCATCCACTGATGCATTCCGACTGATATACTAAAATAGGTGTTATTTTACCCTACGTTGATTATGAGTAATTAAGGACTTAGACTGACTAATTGTCACATTTAGTCTCTATGTTGTCACTTAATCAATCAGAACCTAAGGCAGAGTACCTATCGTGTAGGTAGTCTGTTGGAAAGTATCTACGATTTTAATTAAATCAATTATCGTACTCCCAAGGAAGTGGTAACAGTTTAGTAGTAACTATCCTCTTACCCTAACTATTATCTTATGATCCAGTTATGCAATCATTCATCAAAATCTTTGATGAGAGGGTGATTCATTCTCCACTAGGTTTAAGTCTATTTAAGCCTAAAAAGTGTTTTTACAGATAATGTTCTTATTTTATGTTATACTGTTCCTACATGTTGATTGACCTATCTTCGAGTATTTTAGATATATATTGGTCTAGATTGCAATTATGTACTGAGTCTAAAGGTGTACCATATCTGAGTTACCTGATAAACTGCCCTACCTTAATGACGCCCTACTCACACTTCGAGCTAAAGGCATCCATGAAAGTCCTATGTCACTTAGAAGATCATGCCGCTCGCCCTAACGCCGGCATAAACACACAAACTCAACCTACTTATATTACTTTAACAAACATGGTGATCTATAGGTTATTTCATCTAATATGGCAGACATTAATGCTTCCCGACGGGGAAGTCCTAAATTAATGCATGTTAAACTAAATAGGTTATGATTAGACCGTGGTTAGGAGTTGTCTATAACCATTCATCTAGTTTAAAAGAAACTACAGTAGACATGCAGTCATAATGATAGTTAAGCTGGTGACCATTTTCAGAAAAATATAAATAAGTCAACATGCATAACACATATTCACATAATCATAGTTCAATATTCATAATACATATTTGGACGAACACAGTACAGATATATAAAGAGAGGGACAAGGGGACCGATGCCATAAAGTATTCACCCTTTACATAGTCCGCTGATGGAGCAACTGCTTGTATATGTTGGACTGCTCGACCTGATTCTGCTCGACAGAACCTTCGGAGGACGCTTCCTCAGCCTAGTAGCTGTACTTTACCTTAATACCCAGCTTAAGCACAACTCTGTTGACTGACTCTTCGAACGCCTAGTGCCCTCTTAGGATCTTTTAACGAAATCCCGAGTTTTCTATGAATACTGAAAATGAACCTATCTTGTCGTATTCTAAGATCTGAGACAGACTCTCAGAAACGAAGAACACGAGACACTCTCTAAAAATATAAATAAACCTATACTAAAAACCTGAGAACACGAAGTGACTTGTATACTATGGAAAATTGTATACTTGAAGTCACTAAATGACTCAGATCGAGTGGAGAGTAATGATTTCAACCGAGGAAGGCCTAGGGTATTTATAGTAGGGGAACTGGGTGAATTTCTCTCAAAAATTCGATGTGGGACTTTGACTAGGCACTCGAGACGCCCATCCTGGATCTGGGACACCCGTCCCGGCCTGTTGACTAGGTCAGGACGGCCATCCCAAGTCCTGGACTCCCGTCCTGGGTTCTGGACGCCCATCCTGACTTCCAAACTTCTGAAAATTACATTTTTGCCCCGAAATTTGCCATTTTCTTGTACTTTTCTCCTGACACTTCCAAAATCACAAAAACTGTGAAATCGAGTTAATAACAGTCAATTGATAACGATTTAACAATGATTTTGCCCTAAATTGTGCCTAAAAACATGCTAAAAAAGTGATATGATTTATGCATATCATATAACCCCACACTTAGCTTTTTGCTTGTCCTCAAGCAAAGTCTACCTGAAGTTATTGATTTTATATCATAGGTGCAGTCACTTAAAATTTCTAGCCATGTTTTTACTCCAAAATGTATCACTGAATCAGATAGTTCACAACACAGGTCTGACTGGTTGAGTTGCTATGACAAGGTCTCAAATATCTCTAGTAGATTATCATGGTCAAGCAGGGTTAACAACTTAATAACTAGATTGAACTCTTCTCTCAGTCACAAGGTCTTCCTGATGTGTAGTATGTGTACTAGTCCAGACTAGATTGTCAACACAATATACTCTCATCTTGACTCTTACCAAATAATACTTCGACCCATCGCTGGACATACTAGCAACAAACAACCTTCTGAGTTCTGAGCTTTGGTGACATGATTTTCAATTAAGCATTTATTGATTTTTCTTTTATTGATTTGTCAGGGTATTTTGTGTCTACTTTCACACGTCAACTTTAACTACCCATGTAGCGAGTCCCACTCCGATGACTCCCAGACCTACACGACCTTAGGGCATCAGGCTTTAAGTTCCCCTAAGGAGTGGTGCTCGAGTAGCAAAGGCCGCTTGCAAACTACCCTATTTAGTTAACTCTCTTTTTCTTTTCACTTTTAGCTCAGAGTGTCATCCAGTCATTTTGATTACCAATACATCCTCAACTGGTATAATCTTATCTAGTTAAGTTTTGAAAAGGTATTTGGTTGAGGTCTCTAATCCAAACTAAGTTGAGCTCAAGTATAAGGAATTCCCTATTTATAATAGATAAATTCAAGAAAGTTATCACGTCGTCTCCTATTGATCATACCATTCTACATACATATCATAGACATAAGCAATTATTTACCAATCATAACTGAATTTTGAAATCTGAAAGAGTGAAAAATTTTGAATTTTGTTTGGAAGGGTGTATAATTCTAGTGAAAATATGGGAAAAACATGCAAAAATTTCTACTATAGTGCACTGTGCACTGCTACCCCACACTTAAGTTTAACACTGTCCTCAGTGTTCATGCATATCTAAATTACCCCACACTTATTTGAAAACAAGAAGAAATAAAAACAAAACAGAAAATTCTTACCAGACACTTATTTGAATAACTAAGGGTAAGAAGGAAAATAAAACAATAAAAGAAATAACAAGATATAATAAAAGAAACAAATGCTGTTATGTCATATCAATCAACGTCATACATAGATTCATATTTCATACAGCCCAGACATGATCACACACATAAAGCATAAACAATGAAAGAAATAAAAAGAAAGGGAAAAGAAAAGCTAAGAACCCGGCTCATCGTCATCGGGTGGATGGAATTCTGTTGAAAAGTAGACCTCTGGGTCTTCAATGAATCGGGAGGTCTGTTGAAAAATCTCCTCGACCCTGCTATTGTTCATGGCGATTCTATCGTCAATCATTGCCATCCGTCTCTTGATGTTTTCCATATCTCGGCTATGTCGGGTTGTGAGTTCCGCCAATCCTTACAACATATGTCGCTCAAAGGCGGTGTGTGGGATGAATGTCTCGGTTGGAGGTATATGTGCTGGGACCGATCCCGGTGCCGATGTCTGTCCTTGCTGCTCCGTGTGGATGGAGTAGCGCCCAATTGCATCCCGTACGATCATCCCCATGTTCCGTAGAATGGTAAGGTCCGTAGGAATAGTGGTCGGGGCAACCTGGGTCAGCTCCGAGCCCTTGATGTCCAACTCCAAGTAGTGGGCTATCCAGGTGATGAACAGCCCGAGCCCCAGACACTGTTTCTGAGTGTCTGTAGCGAAACCCCGCATGATGACAGTAATGAGTCGAGCTATCTCTACTGTGGAACCCAGATGCATGTTGTCCAGGAGGAATATCTCCATCTGGGTGACATTCCTGGGGGCCACCCGACGTCCTGACATAGTGTGTGCTATAATGGCATGTAAATAGCGAAGAGCAGGATGAATACCTGTGGCTTTCGCAAAGCCATGCTGGTAGGGAGTACCCGTTGCTATGCATAAATTATATCACTTTTTAGCATGTTTTTAGGCACAATTTAGGGCAAAATCGGTGTTAAATCATTATCAATTGACTGTTATTAACTCAATTTCACAGTTTTTGTGATTTTGGAAGTGTCAGGTGAAAAGTACAATAAAATTGCAAATTTTGAGGAAAAATGTGATTTTTAGAAGTTCAGAAGTCAGGATGGGCGTCCAGAACCCAGGACGGGCGTCATGACCTGGTCAACAGATCAAGACGGGGCATCCAGGACTTGGGACGGCCGTCCTGACCTGGTCAACAAGCCGGGACGGGCGTCCCAGATCCAAGACCGACGTCCCGGATGCCTGGTCAAAGTCCCACATCAAATTTTTGAGAGAAATTCATCTAGTTCCCCTACTATAAATACCCCAGGCATTCTTCAGTTGAAATCATTCCTCTCCACTCGATCTGAGTCATTTAGTGACTTCAAGTATACAATTTTCCATAGTATACAAGTTACTTAGTGTTCTCAGGTTTTTAGTATAGGTTTATTTATATTTTTAGAGAGTGTCTCGTGTTCTTCATTTCTGAGAGTCTGTCTAAGATCTTAGAATACGACTAGATAGGTTCGTTTTCGGTATTCATAGAATACTTGGGATTTCGTTAGGAGATCCTAAGAGGGCACTAGGCGTTCGAAGAGTCAGTCAACATGGTTGTGCTTAAGATGTGTATTAAGGTAAAGTACAACTACTAGGCTGAGGAAGCATCCTCCGAAGGTTCTGTTGAGCAGAGTCAGGTCGAGCAGTCTAACATATACAAGTAGTTGCTCCATCAGCGGACTACGTAAAGGGTGAATACTTTATGGCATCGGTCCCCTTGTCCCTCTCTTTATATGTCTGTACTGTGTTCGTCCAAATATGTATTATAAATATTGAACTATGATTATATGAATATGTGTTATGCATGTTGAGTTATTTATATTTTTCCGGAAATGGTCACCAGCTTAACTATCATTATGACTGCATGTCTACTATAGTTTTTTTTAAACTAGATGAATGGTTATAGATAACTCCTAACCACGGTCTAATTATAACATGTTTAGTTTAACAGGCATTAATTTAGGACTTCCCCGTCGGGAAGCATTAATGTCTGCCATATTAGATGAAATAACTTATTGATATGCATAAATCATATAACTTTTTAAGCATGTTTTAGGAACAATTTAGGGTGAAATTGGTGTTAAATCGCTCTTAATTGATTGTTATTAACTCAATTTCATAGTTTTTGTGATTTTGGAAGTGTCAGGTGAAAAGTACAAGAAAATGGCAAATTTTGGGGCAAAACGTGATTTTCATAAGTTCAGAAGTCGGGATGGGCGCCCAGAACCCAGGACGGGCGTCTTGACCTGGTCAACATACCAGGACGGGCGTCCAAGACTTAGGACGGCTGTCCTGACCTAGTCAACAGGCCGGGATGGGCATCCTAGATCCAGGATGGGCGTCTCGAGTCCCAGTTCAGAATCCCACATCAATTTTTGAAGAGAAAATCACCCAGTTCCCCTACTATAAATACCCGAGGCCTTCCTCAGTTGAAATCATTCATCTCCACTCGATCTGAGTCATTTAGTGACTTCAAGTATACAATTTTCCATAGTATACAAGTCACTTAGCGATTCAGGTTTTAGTATAGGTTTATTTATAGTTTTAGAGAGTGTCTCGTGTTCTTCGTTTCTGAGAGTCTGTCTCAGATCTTAGAATATGACTAGATAGGTTCAATTTTGGTATTCATAGAATACCCGGGATTTCGTTAGGAGATCCTAAGAGGGCACTAGGCGTTCGAAGAGTCAGTCAACAGGGTTGTGCTTAAGCTGGGTATTAAGGTAAAGCATAGCTACTAGGCTGAGGAAGCGTCCTCCGAAGGTTCTGTCGAGCAAAGTCGGGTCGAGCAGTCCAACATATACAAGTAGTTGCTCCATCAGTGAAATACGTAAAGGGTGAATACTTTATGGCATTGGTCCCCTTGTCCCTCTCTTTATATGTCTATACTGTGTTCGTCCAAATAAATATTATGAATATTGAACTATGATTATATGAATATGTGTTATGCATGTTGAAGTATTTATATTTTTTCGGAAATGGTCACCAACTTAATTATCATTATGACTGTATGTCTGCTGTAGTTTCTTTTAAACTAGATGAATGGTTATAGACAACTCCTAACCACGGTCTAATAATAACCTGTTTAGTTTAACAGTCATTAATTTAGGACATTCCCGTTGGAAAGCATTAATGTCTGCCATATTAGATGAAATAACCTATAGATCACCATGTTTGTTAAAGTAGTCTAAGTAGGCTGAATTTGCGTGTTTATGCCGGCGTTAGGGTGAGCGGCATGATCTCCTAAGTTACATAGGTCTTTCCTGGATGCCTTTAGCTCGAACCGTGAGTAGGGCCTTCATTAAGGTAGGGTGGTTTATCAGGTAACTCAGATGTGGTACACCTTTAGACTCAGTACATAATTGCAATCTAGACCAATATATATCTAAAATACTCGAAGATAGGTCAATCAACATGTAGCAACAGTATAACATAAAATCAGAACATTATCTGTAAAACACTTTTTAGGCTTAAATAGACTTAAACCTAGTGGAGAATGAATCACCCTCTCATCAAAGAATTTGATGAACGATTGCATAACTGGATCATAAGATAAGAGTTAGGGTAAGAGGATAGTTACTACTAAGCTGTTACCACTTCCCTGGGAGTACGATAATTAATTTAATTAAAATCGTAGATACTTTCCAATAGACTAGCTACATGATAGGTACTCTACCTTAGGTTCTGATTGATTAAGTGACAACATAGAGACTAAATGTGACAATTAGTCAGTCTAAGTCCTTAATTACTCATAATCAACATAGGGTAAAATAACACCTATTTTAGTATATTAGTCGGAACGCATCACCTATAGATCACCATGTTTGTTAAAGTTATCTAAGTAGGCTGAGTTTGTGTGTTTATGCCGGCGTTAGGGCGAGCGGCATGATCTCCTAAGTGACATAGGACTTTCATGGATGCCTTTAGCTTGAACCGTGAGTAGGGCCGTCATTAAGGTAGGGCAGTTTATCAGGTAACTCAGATGTGGTACACCTTTAGACTCAGTACATAATTGCAATCTAGACCAAGATATATCTAAAATACTCGAAGATAGGTCAATTAACCTGTACGAACAGTATAACATAAAATCAGAACATTATCTGTAAAACACTTTTTAGGCTTAAATAGACTTAAACCTAGTGGAGAATGAATCACCCTCCCATCAAAGATTTTGATGAATGATTGCATAACTGGATCATAAGATAAGAGTTAGGGTAAAAGGATAGTTACTACTAAGCCGTTACCACTTCCCTGGGAGTACGATAATTGATTTAATTAAAATCGTAGATACTTTCCAACAGACTAGCTACACGATAGGTACTCTACCTTAGGTTCTGATTGATTAAGTGACAACATAGAGACTAAATGTGACAAGTAGTCAGTCTAAGTCCTTAATTACTCATAATCAGCATAGGGTAAAATAACACCTATTTTAGTATATTAGTCAGAAAGAATCACCCGTCGTACAAATCTGAGCCCAAGTGGTGGAGACGTCTGCAGAAGTGATGTCTTGAACTGCTGTGGTGTAGGCGGGCGTATCCAGCTCGTCCCTCTGCCAGATACCAAAGGCGATGCCAAACTCGGCCATGCTCATCGATCGATCCATTCCGCCCAGACAGAATGTGATGTGCTCCTGCTGGAATGTAAATGAAGCATAGAACTCACATACCAGCTCTAGGTAGGTCGGCTCAGTGACGATGAAGACTCGACTGTAGGGTAGTACATCGAGTATGCGTCAGACCTCCTGCTCAACTCCTAGTGCCTGGACTGCTGCCCAGTCAAGCGTTCTGCCAACCAATACGCTGCGTCCAATATATCCATGACATCTCTCCTGGTATGTTGGAATGGAAGGAAAAAGCATAAAAGGGTGTGCCACAGATGTGACGGTCATGGAAGAAGTGATACGAGCGCGTTTGGGAGCCATTTGGTTGAGAACGTTCAAGAGAATCTGAGAATTTAGGCGGGAAAGAAGATTCGAATTCAAATTCTAGAGGTGAATTTGAATTCGGAAGGATGGATTTTGGATAGTGAAGGATTTTGAGTTTTTGGCGGGAAATTCGAATTTTGGAGGGAAATTCAAATTTTGAAATTTCAAGAGGTTGCCAAAAATTTGTATAGAGAAGGTGGAGAGAATTTTGTAGAGAGATGATTTTTGGTGGTTGGGTTGGGAGGAAATGAAAAACAAAATGGCATTTTTGTAGAAGGGGGCGGCCTTTGGGATGCCCGTACCGGGTTACCTCGGGATGCATGCCACTTCAGGATTTTTTTTTCATAATTCCCTGCAAATCTTAGTACACAAAAAACAATCATCATATTTAACAAGTCTTCATGTTTAGCCTATCAAATTCAGAAGCTGTTAAAAACTCTTTGCAAAAATTCTCAATCTCTTTTTCAAAAATCATAACTACACTAATCATATCCTAATCTCTATTCAGCAAGAATTATAGAAAAACAAAAGACTAAACTTATACAATTTAATTAATGAGAAATAAACTGTATTTGTAACACATTTGTTTTTCATAAAGAATTTGAAAAATGTATGAAAATAAAAGACCCTTTAAAAAGTTTGAAAATAAAGAATAGAGGTCAATTATTTAATTTTAGTTCAAACAATTTATTTGCTGAAAAGTAAAAAGAATCTTCCCTTTTTCAATGGCCTTTATTCTCTATGCGCATAGCTCTCATCTCCTCCCTTTGCCTGCCCTGCTCACTTCGTATGTCAGCTAACTCCCGTAGTATATGTGCACCTTGGCTTTCCTGGAGGCTTACTGTGGCCCTGAGTTGGTCCATATTGGTTGTGATATTCAGAATGCTCTGTTCTGAATGACACAGTCTGCTTGCGATTCCTTGATCCATCTGGTAGATCCTGTGAGTCAAAGTATCTATCTGCATGGACAAAACTGACTAAGAACAATTAGTACTTCCCCCGGATGAAGGGGTATGCTCGTTAGGCATTGGAGTATACTCAGGAGATGTTGGTGAGTTTTGGGTTTGGTCTAGGGGTGGTGGATTTCTAGGAACTCTCTGGGCAGGCGTGTGAACTGGAGATCTTTGAGGTTCTTCTCTCGGAGGAAAGGTTTCTTCAGAAGGATCTTCTTCCGTGGGACTGGGCTCACGGGTGTTCAGGAATCTTCTCACTAAATCACTGGTGTCTAGGCTTGAGTTTATTTCTATAGGTTGTGGAGGAGGGTTCTCCCGTGGTATTTCTGGTTCAGGCCTAGATGGTCCTTCTGGTTTCGTCTTCTTTCGACCTGGAGTGTCAGGGTTTTCTGTTTTCTTTGCTTGGTTTGTAGCTTCTCTTGTTCTCTTCATCTATGAGTGTAAAGTCTAGTTAGGATAAAATAACAAATAACAGAAACAGAAAGAAAAACAAAATAGGAAAAACAAGAAAGATATTTTTCGGGTTTTAAATTAAATTTTTTTTTCTTTTTATATTCTATTTCGAAAGCAGTTAAATTCCCTCAATATGGTTTTAGAATAATTTTCTAAAATTAGATTATCCTAAATGTCTTAATTTCAGATAATGTCTAAAATTAATTAGTTATGATAACCCTATATTTCGGAAACTGATTGTCTAACTAGCATGAAATAAGTGTTAGGTCTAAGGTATAGATTACTACCGTTACCTATCATAAGTCTCTAGAATTGTGGCCAATAATCCTAAATTCATTATGATATGTCCCCAGCAACGGCGCCAAAAATCTGATGCGTTCCGACTGATATACTAAAATAGGTGTTATTTTACCCTATGTTGATTATGAGTAATTAAGGATTTAGACTGACTAATTGTCACATTTAGTCTCTATGCTATCACTTAATCAATCAGAACCTAAGGCAGAGTACATATCGTGTAGCTAGTCTGTTGGAAAGTATCTACGATTTTAATTAAATCAATTATCATACTCCTAGGGAAGTGGTAACGACTTAGTAGTAACTATCCTCTTACCCTAACTCTTATCTTATGATCCAATTATGGAATCATTCATCAAAATCTTTGATGAGAGGGTGATTCATTCTCCACTAGGTTTAAGTCTATTTAAGCCTAAAAAGTGTTTTACAAATAATATTCTGATTTTATGTTATACTGTTCCTACATGTTGATTGACCTATCTTCGAGTATTTTAGATATATCTTGGTCTAGATTGCAATTATGTACTGAGTCTAAAGGTGTACCACATCTGAGTTACCTGATAAACTGCCCTACCTTAATGACGGCCCTACTCACGGTTCGAGCTAAAGGCATCCATGAAAGTCCTATGTCACGTAGGAGATCATGCCGCTAGCCCTAACGCCGGCATAAACACACAAACTCAGCCTACTTAGATTACTTTAACGAACATGGTGATCTATAGGTTATTTCATCTAATATGACAGACATTAATGCTTCCCGACGGGGAAGTCCTAAATTAATGCCTTGTAAACTAAACGGGTTATGATTAGACCGTGGTTAGGAGTTGTCTATAACCATTCATCTAGTTTAAAAGAAACTACAGTAGACATGCATTCATATTGATAGTTAAGCCAGTGACCATTTCCAGAAAAATATAAATAACTCAACATGCATAACACATATTCATATAATCATAGTTCAATATTCATAATACATATTTGAACGTACACAGTACAGACATATAAAGAGAGGGACAAGGGGACCGATGCCATAAAGTATTCACCCTTTACGTAGTCCACTGATGGAGCAACTGCTTGTATATGTTGGACTGCTCGACCCGACTCTGCTCGACAGAACCTTCGGAGGATGCTTCCTCAGCCTAGTAGCTGTACTTTACCTTAATACCTAGCTTAAGCACAACTTTGTTGACTGACTCTTCGAACGCCTAGTGCCCTCTTAGGATCTCCTAATGAAATCTCGGGTATTCTATGAATACTAAAAACGAACCTATCTAGTCGTATTCTAAGATCTGAGACAGACTCTCAGAAACGAAGAACACGAGACACTCTCTAAAAATATAAATAAACCTATACTAAAAACCTAAGAACACTAAGTGACTTGTATACTATGGAAAATTGTATACTTGAAGTTACTAAATGACTCAGATCGAGTGGAGAGGAATGATTTCAACTGAGGAAGGCCTGGGGTATTTATAGTAGGGGAACTAGGTGAATTTCTCTCAAAACTTCAATGTGGGACTTTGACCAGGTACTCGGGACGTCCGTCCCGGCCTGTTGACCAGGTCAGGACGGCCGTCCCAAGTCCTGGACACCCGTCCTCGTCTGTTGACCAGGTCAGGACGCCCGTCCTGGGTTCTAGACGCCCATCTTGACTTCCGAACTTCTGAAAATCATGTTTTTGCCCCAAAATTTGCCATTTTCTTGTACTTTTCACCTGACACTTCCAAAATCACAAAAACTGTGAAATCGAGTTAATAATAGTCAATTGATAACGATTTAAGACCGATTTCGCCCTAAATTGTGCCTAAAAACATGCTAAAAAAGTGATATGATTTATGCATATCATCCACATTAACGATCTCATTTAATGGTAAAGGTAATAAATCCATTGGTGTTAGTGGATTAAAACCATACACAATTTCAAATGGGGAGTAACCAGTAGAAGAATGAATGCTTCTACTATATACAAACTCGATAAAGGTAAACAATCTTCCCAAGTTTTTAAATTCTTTCCCACAATAGCTCGCAATAAGGATCCTAAAGTTCTATTAACCACTTCAATTTGACCATCAGTTTGAGGATGACAAGTAGGAGAAAACAACAATTTAGTCCCCAATTTACTCCATAAACACGCAAAAAATAACTTAAGAATTTAGAGTCCCTATCAGAAACAATTGTTCTAGGAATGCCATGCAACCTTACCACATCCCTAAAGAACAAATCAGCGACATGAGTGGCATCATCAGATTTATGACATGCAATAAAATGAGCCATTTTGCAAAATCTATCAACTATAACAAAGATGCTATCACATCCTTTCCTAGTCATAGGTGATGCGTTCCGATTGGTATGCTAAAAGATAGGCTTTATTTACCTATGTCGATTATGAGTAATTAAGGACTGAGTCTTACTAACTGTCACTTAGCATTCAATTATTGTCACTTAATCAACCAGAACCTAAGGCAGAGTACCTATCGTGTAGCTAGTCTGTTGGAAAGTATCTACGATTTTATTAAGTTAAATATCGTACTCCCAGGGAAGTGGCAACGGCTTAGTAGTAACTAGCCTTTTATCCTAACTCCTATCTTATGATCCAGTTATGCAATCTTCATCAAATACTTTGATGAGAGGGTGATTCATTCTCCACTATGTTTAAGTCTAATTAATCCTAGAAGTGTTTTATAGATGAGTCCTGATTCTATGTTATACTGTTCCTATATGTTGATTGACCTATATTCGAGTATTTTAGACATGTCTTGGCCTGGATTGCAACTATGTTCTGTGTCTAAAGGCTACCACATCTGAGTTTCTACGCTACCGCCCCATCGTTAAGGGTAACGGCCCTACTCACGGCTCGGACTAAAGTCAGCAATGAACGGTACCCTATGTCACTTCGGTATCATGCTGCTCGTCTCATAACCGCCGGCATAACACTCTACTCAGCCTACCTAGACTACTTTCAACCAACAGGGTGTTCCGCAGATTATTTTATCTAGTATGGCAGACACCAATACTAATTGATGCCTGTTAAACTAAACAGGTTATGAATAGACCGTGGTTAGGAGTTGTCTATAACCTTAAATTCAGTTTAAAAGAACGGCAATAGACATGCAGACATAATGAATATTTAAGCAGATGGCCATTTTCGGAAAAACATAACAACTTCAACATATAAACAAATATTCATAAGAATCGTAATCTGATATTCAAATTAATATTTAGATAAAACAATTCGTAAACATACAGAACCTCGTCTAGGGGACCCACTGTCATAAAGTAATCACCACTCTATGCAGGTCCAGCCGGCGCTGCAGCTCCTGTATGCTCCTGACTGCTCGATCCTACTCTGCTCGGCAGAGCCTTCGGAGAACGCTCCTTAGACCTAGTAGCAATTGCTTTACCTTACATCCCGGGCTTAAGCAAATTGCCCTAATCTGACTAAGAACACGCACCCTATCTCTCTCTTAGGATCTCCTAACAAAATCCCGGTATTCTATGAATACCAAAAACGAACCTATCTATAGAAACCTAAGATCTGAGACTATTTCTCAGAAACTAAAACAAAACACTAATAAGAAAGAAAACTGAGATCCGAGTCTCTGAGTGAGTTGTGTACTAGAGAATTGTACACTGGACACCACTAAATGACTCAGATCGAGTGGAGAGGAATGAATTCAACTGCTGGAGGCCTGGGGTATTTATAGCAGCTTCCCGGAGTGAAAAATTCTGAAAAATTCGATGTGGGACAGCTTCTGGCGGTTCGGGACGCCCGTCCCGGACCGTTGACCAAGTCAACATTTCCAAAAATTGCGTTTTTGCCCCAAAATTTGCTATTTTCATCTACTTTTCACCTGACACTTCCAAAATCATAAAAACCGTGAAATCAAGTAAATAATAAACAATTAACATCAATTTACTCTCAATTTCACCCTAAAACATATATAAAAACATGCTAAAAAGGTGATACGATTTTCGCGTATCAATAGGCAATCCCAACACAAAGTCCATATATATATATCAGTCCAAGGACTATTAGGAACAGGTAGTGGAGTGTACAACCCATGAGGTTGCACCTTTGGCTTGGCCTCCCTACATGAAACACAACTAGAACAAACTCTCTCAACATCCTTTTTCATGTTAGGCCAATAAAAATGCTCTTGCAAAATATCAAGTGTCTTAGCAATGCCAAAATGTCCCATTAGTCCACCATTATGAGACTCCCTAACAAGCAATTCACGCATAGAACAAGAAGGAACACAAAGTTTATTATCTCTAAACAAATATCCATAAGTTCTATAAAACTTTTGAAAAGTAACTTGTTCACATGCAACAAAAACATTTACGAAGTCAGAATCTAATTTGTACAAATCCTTAATATATTCAAATCCAATCAACTTAGAACTTAGTGAGGAGATCAGAGCATACCTCCTAGATAATGCATCTGCAATCACATTTTCCTTACCTTGCTTGTATTGCACAACATATGGGAATGTCTCAATAAACTCTAGCCACTTAGCATGCCTTTGATTTAACTTACCTTGGCCTTTTAAATACTTCAAGCTCTCATGATCAGTATGAATTAGAAACTCTTTAGGCCATAAATAATGCTGCCAAGTTTGTAGAGCTCTCACCAATGCATACAACTCCTTATCATAATTAGAATACTTGATTTGTGCACCAAAACAGCTCCAATACCTATTCCAGAGGCATCACATTCAATTTCAAATGTAGAAGAAAAATCTGGCAAACTCAATATAGGTGTAGTGCAAAGCTTTTCTTTCAAAGTATTGAAAACTAGTTCTTGTGCATCATCCCATTTAAAACCTACTTCTTTCTTTACAATTTTAGTCAAAGGAGCAGCAATCGTAGTAAAATCCTTCACAAACCTCCTATAAAAACTAGCGAGCCCATGAAAAGATCTTACTTGAGTAATACTTGTAAGTCTTGGCCATTCCTTGATTGCCTTGACTTTTCTTGATCCATCTCAATTCCATTAGAAGAAACAACATAACCAAGAAATATGACGTGATCCATACAAAATGTGCACTTTTTCAGTTTAGCATACAACTTTTCTACCCTAAGTGCATCTAAGACAAGTCTAAGATGTTCAACATGCTCTTCAATGCTTTTGCTAAAGATCAGAATGTCATCAAAGTAAACCACAACAAACATACCAATAAATGATCTCAAAACATGATTCATCAAGCACATAAAGGTACTAGGAGCATTAGATAAGCTAAAAGGCATCACAAGCTACTCATATAAACCATGTTTTGTTTTAAAAGAAGTTTTCCATTCATCACCAATCTTCATTCTAATTTGATGGTAACCACTCATAAGATCAATTTTGGTAAACACACGTGCACCATGCAATTCATCAAGCACATCATCCAGTCTAGGAATATGATGGCGATACATTACCGTAATTTTGTTAACAACCTTGCAATCAACACACATACGCCAACTCCCATCCTTCTTTGGGACCAAAATGACTGGCACGACACAATGACTCAAGCTTTCTCTTATGTGTCCCTTTTGTAGTAACTCTTCCACTTGCTTTTGGAGTTACTTAGTCTCTTCTGAATTTGCTCTATACTAGCTTATTTGGAATTTGTGCTCCGGGAATGAAATCAATTTGATGCTCTATCCCTCTAATAGGCGACAACTCCTTAGGTAATTCTTCAGGGAAGACATCACCATATTCCTTCAAAAGAGAAACAACACCACTAGGCAAACAAGGGTTAAGGTCAGATTCATTAAGATAAGCTTCTTTGTAAAAAAGTACAACTAAGCATCTCCTTTCCTCACAAGCAACCCTTGCATCTCTCATTTTTGCATAAAAGTTTTGTTTATTTTTTCCCTCTCTCTCATTTGGGCCTTAAATTGACTTTCTTTTGAGGCCTCTTTCCCTTCTTTTCTTTTCACACTCTCAACCTCACTCAGTCCTTTTTCTTGTATTTTTGATCTCAGCTCTCCTTTTGCAAGACTCTCAGCCTTTCCTTCAAAATTTGATTCCACTTGTTTTTTCTTAGGTGTTTCTATCCCTCTTTGATGCATAGCTTCAATACTCCTTTTTAATTGCATTTGGTCTTCATACACATCTCTTGGAGCTAAAGGAGCAAAAATAACTTTTTGATCTCCCATAAAGAATGAGTACCTATTCTTAAAACCATCATGTAACACCTTCCTATCATATTGCCAAGATCTTCCAAGCAATAAATGACTAGCATGCATAGGCACAATGATGCATTCCGATTGATATGCTAAAAGTAGGTTTTATTTACCCTATATCGATTATAAATAATTAAGGACTTAGAATTACTAATTGTCACATTTAGCATCTATATTTGTCACTTAATCAATCAGAACCTAAGGCAGAGTACCTATCGTGTAGCTAGTCTATTGGAAAGTACCTACGATTTTAATTTAAGAAATTATCGCACTCCCAGGGAAGTGGTAACGGCTTAGTAGCAACTATCCTTTTACCCTAACTCTCATTTTATTATCCAGTTATGCAATCATTCATCAATATCTTTGATGAGAGGTTGATCTATTCTACACTAGGTTCAAGTTTACTTAAGCATGCAAGAGTATTTTACAGACATTGTTCTGATACATGTTATATTGTTTCTACATGTTGATTGACCTATCTTCGAATATTTTAGATATATCTTGGTCTAGATTGCAATTATATACTGATTCTACTTGTGTACCACATCTGAGTTAACTGATAAACCACCCCATCGCCATTGACGGCCCTACTCACAGTTCGAGCTAAAGGCATCAATGAAAGTCATGTGTTACTCAGGAGATCATACCGCTCGCCCTAACGCCGACATAAACACATGAACTCAGCCTACTTAGACTACTTTAATAAACATGGTGATCTATAGGTTATTTCATCTAATATGGCAGACCTTAATGCTTCCGTCCTCATACAAAGCCCTAAATTAAGGCTCATTAAACTAGATAGGTTATGATTAGACCATGGTTAGGAATTATCTATAACCGTTCATCTAATTTAAAAGAGCAAGTAGACATACAGTTATAATGATAATTAAGTTGGTGACCTTTCCGGAAAATTGTAAATATCTTCAACATGCAAAACGCATATTCATAATATCATAATTTAGTATTCAAATGGGTCATTGGACAAACACAGTACAAAAATATAAGGAGAGGGACAAGGGGACCACCACCATAAAGTATTCACCCTTTATTAGGTCCGCTGATGGAGCAACTACTTGACCCGACTCTGCTCAACAGAGCCTTCGGAGGATGCTTCCTCAGCCTAGTAGCTATTGCTTTACCTTACGTCCCGAGCTTAAGCAAAGCCCTGTTGACTAACTCTTCGAACGCTGATATGCATGATACGCGAAAATCGTATCACCTTTTTAGCATGTTTTTATATATGATTTAGGGTGAAATTGAGAGTAAATTGATCTTAAATGTTTATTATTTACTTAATTTCATAGTTTTTATGATTTTGGAAGTGTTAGGTGTAAAGTAGACGAAAACAACAAATTTTAGGGCAAAAATGCAATTTTTGGAAATGTTGACTTGGTCAAAGGGTCAGGAAGGGCGTCCCGAACCCGGGACGGGCGTCCTGACCTAGTCAAAGCACTGGGACGGGCGTCCCGACCTGGTCAACAGACCAGGACGGGCGTCCCAATCCGGGACGTGCGTCCCGAACCCCCAGATCCAGTCCCACTTCGAATTTTTGATGAAAAATCACCCCGGGAAGCTGCTATAAATACCCCAGGCCTCCAGCAGTTGAAATCATTCCTCTCCACTCGATCTGAGTCATTAAGTGGTTTCCAGTGTACACTTCTCTAGTACACAACTCACTCAGAGACTCGGATCTCAGTTTTCTTTCTTATTAGTGTTTTGTTTTAGTTTCTGAGAAATAGTCTCAGATCTTAGGCTTCTATAGATAGGTTCGTTTCTGGTATTCATAGAATACCCGGGATTTCGTTAGGAGATCCTAAGAGGGCTCTAGGCGTTCGAAGAGTCAGTCCACAAGGCTGGGCTTAAGCTGGGTATTAAGGTAAAGCCCAGTTACTAGGCTGAGGAAGCGTCCTCCGAAGGTTCTGGCGAGCAGAGTCAGGGCGAGCAATACGACATATATAGCAGTACGCTCCGTCGGCGAGACTACGTAAAGGGTGATTTCTTTATGGCATCAGTCCCCATGTCCCTCTCTTATATGTTGTTATTGTGTTGTTCTAAAAATTTATTATGAATACGAGATTACGATTTTTATGAATATTTGTTTTATATGTTGACGTTGTTATATTTTTCGGAAATAGCCACCTGCTTAACATTCACTATGTCTGCATGTCTAATGTGCTCTTTTAAACTAAAGTTAGGGTTATAGACAATTCCTAACCACGGTCTAAACATAACCTGTTTAGTTTAACATGCATCAATTAGTATTGGTGTCTGCCATGCTAGATAAAATAACCTGCTGAACACCCTGTTTGTTAGAGTAGTCTAGGTAAGTCGAGCCGAGTCCGGTTATGCCGGTGGCTAGGGCAAGCGGTATGATCCCCGAAGTGACATAGGGCTTTCATGGATGCCTTCATCCCGAACCGTGAGTAGGGCCGTCATTAAGGTAGGGCGGTTTATTAGAAACCTCGGATGTGGTACGCCTTTAGACACAGAACATAGTTGCAATCCAGGCCAAGACATGTCTAAAATACTCGAATATAGGTCAATCAACATATAGGAACAGTATAACACAGAATCAGGACTCATCTATAAAACACTACTAGGATTAATTAGACTTAAACCTAGCGGAGAATGGATCACCCTCTCATCAAAATCATTGATGAAGATTGCATAACTAGATCATAAGTGATACGCGAAAATCGTATCACATTTTTAGCATGTTTTTATGTATGTTTTAATGTGAAATCGAGAGTAAATTGACATTAATCATTTACTATTTACTTGATTTCACGGTTTTTATGATTTTGGAAGTGTCAGGTGAAAAGTAGATAAAAACAGCAAATTCTGGGGCAAAAACGCAATTTTTGGAAATGTTGACCCGGTCAAAGGTCCGGGACGGGCGTCCCGAACCCAGGACGGGAGTCCTGAACCGGGACGGGCGTCCCGAACCTGGTCAACGACTCAGGACGGGCATCCCGAGCCGCCAGAAGCTGTCCCACATCGAATTTTTCAGAGATTTTCACTCCGGGAAGCTGCTATAAATACCCCAGGCCTCCAGCAGTTGAAATCATCCCTCTCCACTCGATCTGAGTCATTAAGTGGTTTCCAGTGTACAGTTTTCCAGTACACAACTCACTAAGAGACTCGGATCTCAGTTTTCTTTCTTATTAGTGTTTTGTTTTAGTTTCTGAGAAATAGTCTCAGATCTTAGGTTTCTATAGATAGGTTCGTTTCCGGTATTCATAGAATACCCGGGGTTTCGTTAGGAGACCCTAAGAGAGCTCTAGGCGTTCGAAGAGTCAGTCTACAGGGCTGGACTTAAGCTGGGTATTAAGGTAAAGCCCAGTTACTAGGCTGAGGAAGCGTCCTCCGAAGGTTCTAGTGAGTAGAGTCAGGGTGAGCAATACGACATATACAGCAGTACGCTCTGTAGGCGAGACTACGTAAAGGGTGATTTCTTTATGGCATCAGTCCCTATACCCCTCTCTTATATGTTTTATTGCTTTGTCCTAAACATCAATTATGAATATCAGATTATGATTTTATGAATAGTTGTTTTGTATGTTGAAGTTATTATGTTTTTCCAGAAATAGCCACCTGCTAAATAATCATTATGTCTGCATGTCTAATGTAGTTTCTTTTAAACTAAAATAGGGTTATAGACAATTCCTAACCACGGTCTATTCATAACCTGTTTAGTTTAACAGGCATCAATTAGTATTGGTGTCTGCCATACTAGATAAAATAACATGCTGAACACCTGGCTTGTTAGAGTAGTCTAGGTAGGCTGAGTAGAGCGTTATGCCAGCGATTATGAGCCTTCAGAGTGATCCCCGAAAGTGACATAGGGCTTTCATAACTGTCTTTGTTCGTACCGTGAGTAGGGCCGTTTACCTTAATGATAGGGGGCGGTAGCATAGAGACTCAGATGTGGTACACCTTTAGACACAGAACATAGTTGCATTCCAGGCTAAGATATATCTAAAACACTCGAATATAGGTCAATCAACATATAGGAACAGTATAACATAGAATCAGAACTTATCTTTAAAACACTTCTAGGGTTAATTAGACTTGAACCTAGTGGAGAATGGATCACCCTCTCATCAAAGTATTTGATGAAGATTGCATAACTGGATCATAAGATAAGAGTTAGGATAAGAGGCTAGTTACTACTAAGCCGTTGCCACTTCCCTGGGAGTACGATAATTAACTTAGTAAAATCGTAGATACTTTCTAATAGACTAGCTACACGATAGGTACTCTGCCTTAGATTCTGGCTGATTAAGTGACACCATAAGACTAAACGTGACAATTAGTCAATCACAGTCCTTAATTAATCATAATCGACATAGGGTAAAATAACACCTATTTAGTACGTCAACCGGAATCGCATCAATAAGATAGGAGTTAGGATAAAAGGCTAGTTACTACTAAGCCGTTGCCACTTCCCTGGGAGTACGATATTTAACTTAATAAAATCATAGATACTTTCCAACAGACTAGCTATACGATAGGTACTCTGCCTTAGGTTCTGGTTGATTAAGTGACAATAATTGAATGCTAAGTGATAGTTAGTAAGACTCAGTCCTTAATTACTCATAATCGACATAGGTAAATAAAGCCTATCTTTTAGCATACCAATCGGAACTGCATCAGATTTTTGGCGCCGTTACCGGGGAAATATCATAATGAATTTAGGATTATTGGCCACAATTCTAGAGACTTATGATAGGTAACGATAGTAACCTAGATTTTTGATTTACACTTATCTTATACTAGTTAGACAATCACTTTCCTAAATATAGGATTATCATAACTAATTAATTTTAGACAATATATGAAATTAAGACACTTAGGATAATCAAATTTTAGAAAATTATTCTAAAACCATATTGAGGAAATTTACCTGCTTTCTAAATAAAATTCAAAATCCCTAAAAATATTTTTCTTGCTTTCTTATTTTACTTTCCTACTTTTATTATTTGTTATTTCTAACCAGACTTTGCACTCAGAGATGAAGAGAACAAGAGCAGCTACTAACCAGGCAAAGAAAACAGAAAACCCTGACACTCCAGGACCAAAGAAGACAAAGCCAGAAGGCCCATCTAGGCCTGCACCAGAAATACCACGAGGGACTCTTCCTTCACAACCAGTGGAAGTAAACTCAAGCCCAGATGCCAGTGACCTAGTGAGACGATTCCTGAACGCCCGTGAGCCTAGTCCCACGGAAGAAGATCCTTCTGAGGATACCTTCCCTCCTAGAGAAGAACCCCAGAGATCTCCAGTTCACCCTCCTGCCCAGAGAGTTCCTATAAATCCACCACCTACTGACCAAACCCAAAATTCACCAACATCTCCTGCATACACCCCAACACCTAACGAGCACACCCCTTCATCCGGGGGGAGTACTAACAGTTATCATTCAATGTTGTCCGTGCAGATAGATACGTTGGCTCAAAGGGTCTATGAGATGGACCAAGGAATTGCCAACAGATTGTGTCATTTAGACCAACTCAGTTTGAATATCACAACTAACATGGACCGACTCAGAGCCACGGTCAGTCTTCAGGAGAACCAAGGTGCACAACTACTCCGGGAGATGGCTAACTTACGCAGTGAGCAGAACAGGCAGAGGGATGAGATGAGAGCCATACGCATAGAAATGCGAAGCATTCAAACGGAGCTACAGGAGATCAGAGATAAGGGCCGTTGAAAAAAGGGAAGATTCTTTTACTTTTATTCTCAGCAAATAATTCGTTTGAACTAAACCTGAATAATTGACCCATACTTTTCTATTTTTCAAAGGGTCCTTTATATTCAACAATTTTCTTCAGACATTTTCAAATTTCTATGAAAAACAAAAGTTTTGCAAATACAGTTTATTTTTCACTAATTAAATTGTACAAACTCAGTTTTTGTTTTTCTGAAATTCTTGTTGAATTTAAGTTGGGATAAAATTAGGGTAGTCCTGATTTTCGAAAAAAAAAGAGAGACTGAGGAATTTTTGCATAGAATTTTTAACAACTTCTGAATTTGATTGGATAAACATGAAGACTTGTTAAAAAATTATGATTATTTTTGGTATCTTGAGATTTTCAGGGAATTACAAAAAAATTTTTTTTTTTTGGAATTGGCACGCGTCCTGAAGCAACCCGGGACGGGCGTCTAGCGGGACGGGCGTCCCGAAGGCCGCCCCTTCTATAAAAATTCATTTTTTTTTCATTTTCTCTCAAATCTACAACCAAAAATTCATTTCTCTAAATATATTTCTCTCTACCTTCTCTCTACAAATTTTTGGCAAACTCTCCAAAGTTTAAAAATTCGAGTTTCCCTATAAAATTTGAATTTTGAACTTCACTCAAAAATTCGAATTTCCCTCGAAAATTCAATTTTCCCGCCAAAAATTCAAAATCTTTCCCTAACCTAATTTCATCCTTCTGAATTTCAAATTCACCTCTAGAATTTGAGTTTAAAGCTTTCCTTCCCACCTAAACTCTCTCGTACGTTTTTAATGGCTCCCAAACGTACTCATACCACATCTACCATGACAGTTACCTCAGTGGCACACCCTTTTATGTTGTTTCCCTCCAGCACAGCATACCAAGAAAGATGCCTTGGGTACATCGGGCGTACGATACTGACGAGCAGAACGTTGGATTGGGCAGCAGTACAGACACTAGGAGTAGAGCCGGAAGTCAAACGCATACTCGACGTGCCACCTTATAGTCGAGTATTCATCGTCACAGAGCCCACATACCTGGAGCTGGTATGTGAGTTCTATGCATCTTTTACATGCCACCAGGAGCAGATCACATTCCGCTTGGGCGGAATAGATCGGTTGATGAGCATGGACGAGTTCGGCGTCGCCCTAGGTATCTGGCAGAGAGATGAGCTGGATACGCCCGTATACACCACAGCAGTTCGAGACTTCACATTTGCAGACGTCTCCACTGCTTGGGCTCAGATCTGCATGACGGGTGTCCCATACCAGCATGGCTTTGCAAAAGCCACAGGTATTTATCCTACTCTTCGTTACCTGCACGCTATCATTGCACATACGTTGTCAGGACGACGGACGGCTCTCGGAACTGTCACCCAGATGGAGACATTCCTTCTGGCCAACATGCACATGGGATCTACGGTAGAGATGGCTAGACTCATCGCGGTCGTCATAAGAGGATTCGCTACAAATACCAGGAAACAGTGTCTGGGGCTCGGACCGTACATCACCAGGCTAGCCCGCTACCTGGAGTTGGATATAGAGGGCTCGGAGCTGACCCTGGTCACCCCGACCACCATTCCCACTGATCTTACCATTCTACGGAACATGGGAATGGTTGTCCGGGATGCGAATGGCCGCTACACCATCCACACGGAGCAGCCAAGACAGGCATCGGCATCGGAAGCGTTTCCAGCGCATATCCCTCCGTCCGAGATGTTCATGCCGCGTACTGCCTTCGAACGACACATGTCGCACGGATTGGCAGAACTATCGGCTCGGTACAGTCGAGACATGGACAGGATTGACAGACGACTGGCGATGATGGATGACAGGATCTCCATGAACACCAGCAGGATTGAGGAGATACATCAGCATACTTCCCGACTAGATGAGTATGACTTTACAGCAGACTTAGGTGCACTGGACGACGACCCACCGGGTTCTTAGTCTCTCTCTCCTTCTTTCCTTTCCTTTCTTTTGCTTTTGTTTTTCTTGTTCTATGTGTATAAACATGTCTGGGCTGTATGACGTATGAATCTATGTACAAAGTTGATTTATATGACATACATAATTGTTTGCAGTATTTTGTTTTTTTTTGTTTTTTTTTATGTCTTTCTTACCCATAGTGTGGGGTAAGAATCTTTTCTTCCTGTTTTATTTCTTGTTTTCAAATAAGTGTGGGGTAATTAGATATGCATGAACACTGAGGACAATGCCAGAATTAAGTGTGGGGTAGCAGTGCACGGTGCACTGTAGCAGTTTGCAAAAAATTTTTGCATGCTTTCGCTTGTTTTCCCCATATTTTCACACCCTTCCAAAAGTTTTTTCAAAATTCTTCAAAATTTTCCATCTTTCAGACTTCTAAATGCATTATGCTTAGTTAAACAATTGCTTATGTCTATGATATGTAGGTAGTATGTTATGGTTAGTAGGAGATAATTGATGACTATTGCTGATCTAATTGATTAGGAATAGGGAATTCCTGATAACTGAGCACAACTTTGTCTGGATTAGAGACATCAGCCAATTGCCTGTTCGAGACTTAACTAGATAAAATTAGACCAGTTGTGGATATATTGGCAGTTAGAATGACTAGATGAGACTCTGAGCTAAAAGTGAAAAGAAACAAAAGGAAGTTAATCAAATAAGGGTAGTTTGCCAGCGGCCTTCGCTACTAGAGCACCACTCCTTCGGGGAATTTAAAGCCTGATGCCCTAAGGTCGTGTAGATCTGGGAGTCATCGGAGTGGGACTCGCTACATGGGTAGTTGAAGTTGACGTGTTCTAAGCAGACTCAAAATACCTTGAATCTATAAAGAAAATAACTAAATGCTAAAACATTAAAAATCTGATCACCAAAGCTCAGAACTCAAAAAGTTGTCTGTTGTTAATATGTCTAACGATGGGTCGAAGTGTTATCTGGTAGTAGTTAAGACAAGAGTACATTGTGTTGACTATCTTCTCTAGACTAGTACACACACTACACATCAGGAAGACCCTGTGACTAAGAAAAAAGTCCAACCTAGTTGTTGATTTGTTTTCTGCCTGATCATAACAAGCTACTAAAAACATATGAGACCTTGTCAAAGCAACCTAACCAGTCAGACTTGTGTTAAGACTTGTCTGAAGAATTTTTGGAATAAAAACATGACTAGGAATTTAAGTGACTGCACTACGGTTTAGAATCACTAACTTCAGGTAGACATTGCTTGAAGACAAGCAAAAAGCTAAGTGTGGGGTTATCTGATACGCGAAAATCGTATCACCTTTTTAGCATGTTTTTATATATGATTTAGGGTGAAATTGAGAGTAAATTGATCTTAAATGTTTATTATTTACTTAATTTCACAGTTTTTATGATTTTGGAAGTGCCAGGTGTAAAGTAGACAAAAACAGCAAATTTGGGGCAAAAACGCAATTTTTGGAAATGTTGACTTGGTCAAAGGGTCAGGACGGGCGTCCCAACCCAGTCAAAGCACCGGGACGGGCGTCCCAACCTGGTCAACAGACTAGGACGGGCGTCCCGAACCCCCAGATCTAGTCCCACATCGAATTTTTGATGAAAAGTCACCCCGGGAAGCTACTATAAATACCCCAGGCCTCCAGCAGTTGAAATCATTCCTGTCCACTCGATCTGAGTCATTAAGTGGTTTCCAGTGTACACTTCTCTAGTACACAACTCACTCAGAGACTCGGATCTCAGTTTTCTTTCTTATTAGTGTTTTGTTTTAGTTTCTGAGAAATAGTCTCAGATCTTAGGCTTCTATAGATAGGTTCGTTTCTGGTATTCATAGAATACCCGGGATTTCGTTAGGAGATCCTTTTGGTTTGTGTAATGCACCTGGTACATTTCAACGTTGTATGACTGCTATCTTTGAGGACATGTTAGGAAAGTCTATGGAAGTATTCATGGATGACTTTTCTGTTTTTGGAAATTCATTTGAGGTTTGTCTAAAGAACTTGGAATTAATGTTGAAACGTTGTATAAAATCTAACTTGGTTTTAAATTGGGAAAAATGACACTTCATGGTAAAAGAGGGAATCGTATTAGGACATAAGATCTCACACCAAGGTATGGAAGTAGATAAGGCCAAAATTGAAGTTATTTCAAAATTACCTCCACCCAATACTGTGAGAGCCGTTAGAAGTTTTTTGGGACACGCTGGCTTTTATCGTAGGTTTATAAAGGATTTCTCATTAATAGCCAGGCCGGTGACCAATTTACTCAAGAAAGATGTTCCATTTGTCTTTGATGAAAAATGTCTAAAAGCCTTTAATAGACTTAAGGAACTTTTAACTACTGCACCTATCATGACGTCACCTGACTGGAGTCTACTTTTTGGACTAATGTGTGATGCTAGTGACTATGCAGTAGGAGTTGTTTTAGGACAAAGACATGATAAGAAATTTCAGGTAATATATTATGCTAGTAAAACCTTAACGGATGCTCAGGAAAATTACACTACGACAGAAAAGGAATTATTATATGCATTTGACAAATTTCGATCTTATCTAGTCCTATCTAAAACCATTGTTTATACTGATCACTCTGCATTAAAGTACTTGTTCAATAAAATCGACGCAGAGCCAAGATTAATCAGATGGGTTTTATTGCTTCAAGAATTTGACATAGAAATTCGGGATAAGAAAGGGGCAGAAAACTTAGCCGCAGACCACTTGTCCAGGCTAGAGAATCCGACCCTAGAAGCTATTGATGAATCAATTATATCTGATAAATTTCCGGATGAGAATCTATGTGCATTGTTTGCTATTTTCTCACCCCCTTGGTTTGCAGATATAGCAAATTACTTGGTAGCTCAGACTCTCCCTAGTGATATCATAGCTCAATAGAGAAGAAAATTCTTTGCTGACCTTAAATATTACTATTGGGAAGATCCTTTTCTGTTTCAAATATATGCAGATCAGATGATGAGGAGATGTGTCTCTCAAGAAGAAGGTTTCCAAATTCTGGAACATTGTCACTACGGACCAGCAGGCGGTCACTTAGCTGTAGCTAATACCGCCCGGAAAGTATTAGAAGCAGGCTTCTACTGGCCTACCATATTCAAGGACGCTGCAGCGTTCACAGGATCGTGCGATGCCTGTCAGAAAACTGGAAACATATCTTCTCGAGACAGTCTACCCCAACAGGTAATTCAAAGTGTAGAGATATTTGACATGTGGGGTATAGACTTTATGGGTCCGTTTCCTCCCTCTTTTGGTAAGAAGTACATCATAGTAGTTGTAGAATAGTTTTCAAAATGGCCTGAGGCACATGCCCTACCTACTAATGATGCTAGAGTCGTGTGCAGATTCCTTAAGCAGATTTTTGCCAGATTTGGATGTCCGAAAGCCCTAATCAGTGACCGAGGTACGCACTTCTGCAACTCTCAACTGCAGAAGGTACTTTAGCAATATCGAGTTCAGTATCGCTTTTCCACAACCTACCATCCTCAAACCAACGGGAAGGTTGAGGTAACCAATAGAGGAATTAAGAGAATCCTAGAAAAGACTGTGGGTGTTAACCATAAGGATTGGGCCATAAAGCTGGATGATGCATTGTGGGCCTTCCGTACAGCATACAAGACCACTACGAGGTTCTCACCTTATCGACTAGTCTATGGAAAAGCATGCCACCTCCCAGTTGAACTTGAACATAGAGCTTACTGGGTAGTGCAAAAATGCAATCTCGACGATAACTTAACTAAGGAACACCGGATTCTACAACTCAACGAATTAGATTAGTGGAGGCTCAAAGCCTATGAAAACTCACATCAGTTCAAGATGACAAGTAAACTCTGGCATGACAGGCGACTCAGAGCCCAGAAGAATTTTGAACAAGGAGATAAGGTATTGTTGTACAACTCACGTTTCAAATTTTTCCCAGGAAAGTTGCGTAGCTGTTGGTCAAGCCCATTCACTATCATGGAAATATCACCCTTTGGAGCATGTGTCATCATGGATTCTGACGGTATTATTCAAAAAGTGAACGGGCAACGCTTAAAGATCTACAGAGAACCTTTTGATTTGTCCGAGCAGACTGTTGACTTCACAGAATAAGGGAGTATCTCTTTCATTTTATTTCATGTTTTGTTATTTGTTATTTCTTTCATTGCTTTATTTTCCTTCTTACCCTTAGTTAGTCGAATAAGTGTGGGGTATGAGTTCTTTGTTTTGTTTTTTATTTCTTCTTGTTTTCAAATAAGTGTGGGGTAATTTTGATATGCATGAACACTGAGGACAGTGTCAGACTTAAGTGTGGGGTAGCAGTGCACCGTGCACTATAGTAGAAATTTATTTTGCATGTTTTCCCCATATTTTCACACCCTTCCACAACATTTTAAAAAAATTTCATTCTTTCAGACTTCAAAATGCAGTATGATTGGTAAAACATTGATGATGTCTATGATATGTAGGTAGAATGTTATGATCAGTAGGAAACAATGTGATGGTTATCTTGAACTTATAGATTAGGAATAGTGAATTCCTGATAATTGAGCACAACTTAGTTTGGATTAGAGACCTCAGCCAAATACCTTTTCAAAACTTAACTAGATAAGATTAGACCAGTTGAGGATGTATTGGCAATCAAAATGACTAGATGATGCTTTGAGCTGAAAGTGAAAAGAAAAAAAAGAGAGTTAACTAAATAGGGTAGTTTGCAAGCGGCCTTTGCTTCTCGAGCACCACTCCTTAGGGGAACTTAAAGCCTGATGCCCTAAGGTCGTGTAGGTTTGGGAGTCATCGGAGTGGGACTCGCTACATGGGTAGTTAAAGTTGACGTGTGAAAGCAGACACAAAATACCTTGGAAAATCTATAAAGGAAAAAAATAAATGAATGCTAAATAATTAAAAATCTGGTCACCAAGGCTCAAAACTCATAAAGTTATTTGTTGTTAGTATGTCTAGCGACGGGTCGAAGGATTATCTGGTAATAGTCGAGATGAGAGTATATTGTGTTGACTATCTGGTCTAGACTACTACACTCACTACACATCAGGAAGACCTTGTGACTGAGAGAAGAGTTCAATCTAGTTGTTAAGTTGTTAAACCTACTTGATCATGATAATCTACTAGAGACATTTGAGACCTTGTCATAGCAACCTAACCAGTCAATCCTATGTTGTGAATTATCTGATTCAGTGAAGAATTTTTGGAGTAAAAACATGACTAGAAAATTTAAGTGACTGCACATATGATTTAAAATCACTAACTTCAGGTAGACTTTGCTTGAGGACAAGCAAAAAGCTAAATGTGGGGTTATATGATATGCATAAATCATATCACATTTTTAGCATGTTTTCAGGCATAATTTAGGGTGAAATTGATGGTAAATCAATCTTAATTGCTTATTATTAACTCAATTTCATAGTTTTTGTGATTTTGAAAGTGTCAGGTGAAAAGTAGAAGAAAATGGAAAATTTCGGGCAAAAACGTGATTTTCAAAAGTTCAGAAGTCAGGGTGGGCGTCCTGAAGTCATGATGGACGTCCTGACCTAGTCAACAGGCCAGGACGGGGTCCAAGACTCGGGACGGGCGTCCCGAGCCGCAGTTCAGAATCCCATATCGAAATTATGAGAGAAATTCACTCCAGAAAGCTGCTATAAATACCCCAAGCCTTCCTCAGTTGAAATCATTCCTCTCCACTCGATCTGAGTCATTTAGTGACTTCAAGTATACAGTTTTCCATAGTATACAAGTCACTTAGCGACTCAGGTTTCAGTATAAGTTTCTTTATATTCTTAGATAGTGTCTCGTGTTCTTTGTTTATGAGAGTTAGTCTCAGATCCTAGGATACGACTAGATAGGTTCGTTTCTGGTATTCATAGAATACCCGGGGTTTCGTTAGGAGATCCTAAGAGGGCTCTAGGAGTTCGAAGAGTCAGTCCACAGGGCTGGGCTTAAGCTGGGTATTAAGGTAAAGTCCAGCTACTAGGCTGAGGAAGCGTCCTCCGAAGGTTCTATTGAGCAGAGTCGGGTCGAGCAGTCCAACATATACAAGCAGTTGCTCCATCGGCGAGACTAAGTAAAGGGTGAATTCTTTATGGCATCAGTCCCCCTGTCCCTCTCTTTATATGTCTGTACTGTGTTCGTCCAAACATTTGTTATGTATATTGGATTATGATTTTATGGATATTTGTTATGCATGTTGAAGTTCTTTATGATTTTCCGGAAATGGCCACCAGCTTAACTTTCATTATGTCTGCATGTCTAATGTAGTTTCTTTTAAACTAAATGTAGGGTTATAGACAATTCCTAACCATGGTCTAATCATAACCTGTTTAGTTTAACAGGCATTAATTTAGGACTTCCCCGTCGGGATACATTAATGTCTGCCATATTTGATGAAATAACCTATAGATCACCATGTTTGTTAGAGTAGTCTAAGTAGGCTGAATTTGTGTGTTTATGCCAGCGTTAGGGCGAGCGGCATGACCTCCTAAGTGACATAGGTTTTCATGGATGGCTTTAGCTCGAACCGTGAGTAGGGCCGTCATTAAGGTAGGTGATGCGTTTTCCGACCGATGTGCTAAATAGGTGTTATTTTACCCTATGTTGATTATGAATAATTAAGGACTGTGATTGACTAGTTGTCACATTTAGTCTCTATGGTGTCACTTAATCAGCCAGAACCTAAGGCAGAGTACCTATCGTGTAGCTAGTCTGTTGGAAAGTATCTACGATTTTATTAAATAAATATCGTACTCCCAGGGAAGTGGCAACGGCTTAGTAGTAACTAGCCTTTCTTCCTAACTCTTATCTTATAATCCAGTTATGCAATCTTCATCAATAATTTTGATGAGAGGGTGATTCATTCTCCACTAGGTTTAAGTCTAGCTAAACCTGAAAGTGTTTTAAAGATTAGATCCTGATTTTATGTTATACTGTTACTATACGTTGATTGACCTATATTCGAGTGTTTTAGACATGTCTTGGCCTGGATTGCAATTATGTTCTGTGTCTAAAGGCTACCACATCTGAGTTTCTACGCTACCGCCCCATCGTTAAGGGTAACGGCCCTACTCACGGCTCGGACTAAAGTCAGCAATGACCACCCTATGTCAGTTTGGGGATCATACTGCTCGTCGCATAACCACCGGCATAAAACTCTACTCAGCCTACCTAGACTACTTTCAACCAACGGGGTGTTCCGCAGATTATTTTATCTAGTATGGCAGACACCAATACTAATTGATGTCTGTTAAACTAAACAGGTTATGAATAGACCGTGGTTAGGAATTGTCTATAACCCTAATTTCAGTTTAAAAGAACGGCAATAAACATGCAGACATAATGGATATTTAAGCAGGTGGCCATTTATAGAAAAACATAATACTTCAACATAAATAACAAATATTCATAAAAACATAATCTGGTATTCAAACAGTTATTTGGACAAACACAATAACAACATATAAGAGAGGGACATGGGGACCGATGCCATAAAGAATTCACCCTTCACGAAGTCTCGCCGATGGAGCGTACTGCTGTATATGCCGTATTGCTTGACCCGACTCTGCTCGCCAGAACCGTCGGAGGACGCTTCCTCAGCCTAGTAACTGGGCTTTACCTTAATACCCAGCTTAAGCACATCCCTGTGGACTGACTCTTCGAACGCCTAGAGCCCTCTTAGGATCTCCTAACGAAATCCTGGGTATTCTATGAATACCAGAAACGAACCTATCTATAGAAACCTAAGATCTGAGACTATTTCTCAGAAACTAAAACAAAACACTAACAAGAAAGAAAACTGAGATCCGAGTCTCTGAGTGAGTTGTGTACTAGAGAATTGTACACTGGACACCACTAAATGACTCAGATCGAGTGGAGATGAATGAATTCAACTGCTGGAGGCCTGGGGTATTTATAGCAGCTTCCCGGAGTGAAAATTTCTGAAAAATTCGATGTGGGACAGCTTCTGGCGGCTCGGGACGCCCGTCCCAGATTGGGACGCCCGTCTTGGTCAGTTGACCAGGTCGGGACGCCCGTCCAGGTGCCTTGACTTGGTCGGGACGCCCGTCCCGGGTTCGGGATGCCCGTCCTGACCTTTTGACCGAGTCAACATTTCCAAAAATTGCGTTTTTGCCCCAAAATTTGCTGTTTTCGTCTACTTTTCACCTGACACTTCCAAAATCATAAAAACTGTGAAATTAAGTGAATAATGAACAATCAAGACCAAATTACCCTCTATTTCACCCAAATTCATACATAAAAACATGCTAAAAAGTGATACGATTTTCGCGTATCAGATAACCCCACACTTAGCTTTTTGCTTGTCCTCAAGCAAAGTCTACCTGAAGTTACTTAAATTCCTAGTCATGTTTTTATTCCAAAAATTCTTCAGACAAGTCTTAATACAAGTCTGTCTGGTTAGGTTGCTATGACAATGTCTCAAATGTCTCTAGTAGCTTGTTATGATCAGGCAGAAAATAAATCAACAACTAGGTTGGTCTTTTTTCTTAGTCACAGGGTCTTCCTGATGTGTTGTGTGTGTACTAGTCCAGACCAGATAGTCAACACAATGTACTCTTGTCTTAACTACTACCAGATAACACTTCGACCTATCGCTAGACATATTAACAACAGACAACTTTTTAAGTTCTGAGCTTTGGTGATCAGATTTTTAATGTTTTAGCATTTAGTTATTTTATAGATTCAAGGTATTTTGAGTCTGCTTAGAACACGTCAACTTCAACTACCCATGTAGCGAGTCCCACTCCGATGACTCCCAGATCTACACGACCTTAGGGCATCAGGCTTTAAATTCCCTGAAGGAGTGGTGCTCGAGTAGCGAAGGCCGCTGGCAAACTACCCTTATTTGATTAACTTCTTTTAATTTCTTTTCACTTCTAGCTCAGAGTCTCATCTAGTCATCCTAACTGCCAATATATCCACAACTGGTCTAATTTTATCTAGTTAAGTCTCGAACAGGTAATTGGTTGAGGTCTCTAATCTAGACAAAGTTGTGCTCAGTTATCAGGAATTCCCTATTCCTAATCAATTAGTCCAAGATAGCTATCAATTATCTCCTACTAACCATAACATACTGCCTACATATCATAGACATAAGCAATTGTTTAACCAAGCATACTGCATTTAGATGTCTGAAAGACGGAAAAAATTTTTGAAATGTTTTTTTGGAAGGGTGTGAAAGTACGTGAAAACAAGCAAAATCATGCGAAAACTTTTGCACTCTGCTACAGTGCACCGTGCACTGCTACCCCACACTTAGGTCTGGCACTGTCGTCAGTGTTCATGCATATCTAATTACCCCACACTTATTTGAAAATAAGAAATAAAACAGAAAAGATTCTTACCCCACACTTATTTGAAAATAAGAAGTAAAACAGAAAAATAAAGGATTCTGTATGGGTAAGTAAGACATAAAATAAAATAATGCAAACAATTCTGTATGTCATATAAATCAAATTTGTACATAGATTCATATGTCATACAGCCCAGACATGTTTATACACATAGAACAAGAAAAACAAAAACAAAAGAAAAAGAAAGAAAAGGAAAGAAGGAGAGAGAGACTAAGAACCCGGCGGATCGTTGTCCAGTGGACCTAAGTCTGCTAAGTCAAACTCAATGTTTTCCGCTACTCAGGAAGTCTGCTGATGTATCTCCTCAATCCTGCTACTGTATCTCCTCAATCCTGCTACTGTTCATGGCGATCCTATCATCTATCATCGCCAACCGTCTGTCAATCCTGTCCTCCATCATCGTCAACCGTCTGTCAATCCTGTCTATATCTCGACTGTATCGGGCCGATAGTTCTGCCAATCCGTGCGACATGTGTAGTTCGAAGGCAGTACGTGGCACGAACATCTCGGATGGAGGGATATGCGCTGGAAATGCTTCCGATGCTAATGCCTGTCCTGTCTGCTCCGTGTGGATGGTGTCGCGGCCATTCGCATCCCGTACAACCATTCCCATGTTCCGTAGAATGGTAACGTCTGTGGGAATGGTGGTTGGGGCGACCAGAGTAAGCTCCGAGCCCTCTATGTCCAACTCCAGGTAGCGGGCTAGCCTGGTGATGTATGGCCCGAGTCCCAGACACTGTTTCCTAGTGTCTGTAGCGAATCCTCGCATGACGACCGCTATGAGTCTAGCCATCTCTATTGTAGATCCCATGTGCATGTTGGCTAGAAGGAACGTCTCCATCCGGGTGACAGTTCCGGGCGCTGTCAGTCGTCCTGACAATGTGTGTGCAATGATAGCATGCAGGTAACGAAGAGTAGGATAAATACCTGTGGCTTTTGCATAGCCATGCTGGTATGGGACACCCGTCATGCAGATTTGAGCCCAAGCAGTAGAGACGTCTGCAGACGTGAAGTCTCGAACTGCTGTGGTGTATGCGGGCGTATCCAGCTCATCTCTCTACCAGATGCCTAGGGCGATGCCGAACTCGGCCATGCTCATCGACCGATCTATTCCGCCTAAACGGTATGTGATCTGCTCCTGGTGGCAGGTAAAAGGCGCATAGAACTCACATACCAGCTCCAGGTATGTGGGCTCTATGACGATGAATACTCGACTGTACGGTGGCACGTCGAGTATGCATCTAACTTCCGGCTCTACTCCCAGTGTCTGAACTGCTGCCCAATCCAACGTTCTGCCCGTCAGTATCGTACGCCCAATGTACCTAGTGCATCTCTCTTGGTATGCTGTGCTGGAGGGAAACAGCATAAAAGGATGTGCCACTGAGGTAACTGTCATGGTAGATGTGGTACAAGCATGTTTAGGAGCCATTTAAAACGTATGAGAGAGTGTAGGTGGGAAAGAAAGCTTTAAACTCAAATTCTGGAGGTGAATTTGAATTCAGAAGGATGAAATTAGGTTAGGGAAGGATTATGAATTTTTGGCGGGAAAATCAAATTTTGGAGGGAAATTCGAATTTTTGGGTGAAGTTTAAAATTCAAATTTTGGAGGGAAATTCGAATTTTTAAACTTTGAGGAGTTTGCCAAAAATTTGTAGAGAGAGGCTAGAGAGAAATGTTTTTAGAGAGATGAATTTTTGGTTGTAGATTTGAGAGAAAATGAAAAAAAATTGAATTTTTTATAGAAGGGGCGGCCTTCGGGACGCCCATCCCAGAGGAAGGACTCCCGTCCCGGGTTGCATAGGGACGCGTGCCAATTCCGGGAAAATTTTTTTTTTCTTCGTAATTCCCTGAAAATCTCAAGATACCAAAAATAATCATAATTCTTAACAAGGCTTCATGTTTATCCAATGAAATTCAGAAGTTGTTAAAAACTCTATGCAAAAATTCCTCAGTCTCTTTTCAAAAATCGTGACTACCCTAATTTTATCCTAACTTAAATTCAGCAAGAATTTCAGAAAAACAAAACTGAGTTTGTGCAATGTAATTAGTGGAAAATAAACTGTATTTGCAAAACTCTTGTTTTTCATAGAAATTCGAAATAAAATGTCTGAAGAAAATTGTTGAATATAAAGGACCCTTTAAAAATGTTTGAAAAAAATAGAAAAAGAAGGGTCAATTATTCAAGTTCCAGTTCAAACGAATTATTTGTTGAAAGTAAAAGAATCTTCCCTTTTTAACGAATCCTATCTCTGATCTCCTGTAGTTCTGTTCGAATGCTTCGCATTTCTATGCGTATGGTTCTCATCTTATCCCTCTGCCTGTTCTGCTCACTACGTAAATCAGCCATCTCTCGGAGTAGTTGTGCACCTTGGTTCTCCTGAAGATTGACCGTAGCTCTTAGTCGATCTACGTTAGTTGTGATATTCAGACTGAGTTGGTCTAAATGACACAGTCTGCTGGCAATCCCTTGGTCCATCTCATAGACCCTTTGAGTTAGTGTGTCTATCTGCACGGACAACATTGAATACTAACCGTTAGTACTCCCCGCAGATGAAGGGGTGCGCTCGTTAGGTGTTGGGGTGTATGCAGGAGAGGTTGGTGAATTTTGGGTTTGGTCAGTAGGGGGTGGATTTATAGGAACTCTTTGGGCAGGAGGGTGAATTGGAGATCTCTGGGGTACTTCTCTGGAGGGAAGGTATCCTCAGAAGGATCTTCTTCCGTGGGACTATGCTCACGGGTGTTCAGGAATCGTCTCACTAGTTCACTGGCATCAGGGCTTGAGTTTACTTCCACTGGTTGTGAAGGAACAGTCCCTCGTGGTACTTCTGGTGCAGGCCTAGAGGGGCCCTCTGGTTTTGTCTTCTTCGGTCCTAGTGTCAGGGTTTTCTGTCTTCTTTGCCTGATTAGTAGCTGCTCTTGTTCTCTTCATCTTTGAGTGCAAAGTCTGGTTAGAAATAACAAATAGCAAAAAGTAGGACAGTGAAACAAGAAAGCAAAATATATTTTTATGGATTTTGATTTATTTAGAAAGCAGGTAAATTTCCTTAATATGGTTTTAGAATAATTTTCTAAAATTTGATTATCCTAAGTGTCGGTAATTCCAGATATTATCTAAAATTAATTAGTTATGATAATCCTATATTTAGGAAAGTGATTGTCTAACTAGTATAAGATAAGTGTAAGTCAAAAGTCTAGGTTACTACCGCTACCTATCATAAGTTTCTAGAATTGTGGCCAATAATCCTAAATTCATTATGATATTTCCCCGGCAACGGCGCCAAAAATCTGATGTGTTTTCCGACTGATGTGCTAAATAGGTGTTATTTTACCCTATGTTGATTATGAATAATTAAGGACTGTGATTGACTAATTGTCACATTTAGTCTCTATGGTGTCACTTAATCAGCCAGAACCTAAGGCAGAGTACCTATCGTGTAGCTAGTCTGTTGGAAAGTATCTACGATTTTATTAAATAAATATCGTACTCCCAGGGAAGTGGCAACGGCTTAGTAGTAACTAGTCTTTCTTCCTAACTCTTATCTTATAATCCAGTTATGCAATCTTCATCAATAATTTTGATGAGAGGGTGATTCATTCTCTACTAGGTTTAAGTCTAGCTAAACCTGAAAGTGTTTTAAAGATTAGATCCTGATTTTATGTTATACTGTTACTATACGTTGATTGACCTATATTCGAGTGTTTTAGACATGTCTTGGCCTGGATTGCAATTATGTTCTGTGTCTAAAGGCTACCACATCTGAGTTTCTACACTACCGCCCCATCGTTAAGGGTAACGACCCTACTCACGGCTCAGACTAAAGTCAGCAATGACCGCCCTATGTCACTTTGGGGATCATACTGCTCATCGCATAACCGCCGGCATAAAACTCTACTCAGCCTACCTAGACTACTTTCAACCAACGGGGTGTTCCGCAGATTATTTTATCTAGTATGGCAGACACCAATACTAATTGATGTCTGTTAAACTAAACAGGTTATGAATAGACCGTGGTTAGGAATTGTCTATAACCCTAATTTCAGTTTAAAAGAACGGCAATAAACATGCAGACATAATGGATACTTAAGCAGGTGGCCATTTCTAGAAAAACATAATACTTCAACATAAATAACAAATATTCATAAAAACATAATCTGGTATTCAAACAGTTATTTGGACAAACAAAATAACAACATATAAGAGAGGGACAGGGGGACCGATGCCATAAAGAATTCACCCTTCACGAAGTCTTGCCGATGGAGCGTACTGCTGTATATGCCGTATTGCTTGACCCGACTCTGCTCGCCAGAACCGTCGGAGGACGCTTCCTCAGCCTAGTAACTGGGCTTTACCTTAATACCCAGCTCAAGCCCAGCCTTGTGGACTGAGTCTTCGAACGCCTAGAGCCCTCTTAGGATCTCCTAACGAAATCCCGGGTATTCTATGAATACCAGAAACGAACCTATCTATAGAAACCTAAGATCTGAGACTATTTCTCAGAAACTAAAACAAAACACTAACAAGAAAGAAAACTGAGATCCGAGTCTCTAAGTGAGTTGTGTACTAGAGAATTGTACACTGGACACCACTAAATGACTCAGATCGAGTGGAGATGAATGAATTCAACTGCTGGAGGCCTGGGGTATTTATAGCAGCTTCCCGGAGTGAAACTTTCTGAAAAATTCGATGTGGGACAGCTTCTGGTGGCTCGGGACGCCCGTCCCGGATTGGGACGCCCGTCCAGGTGCCTTGACTTGGTCGGGACGCCCGTCCTGACCTTTTGACCGAGTCAACATTTCCAAAAATTGCGTTTTTGCCCCAAAATTTGCTGTTTTCGTCTACTTTTCACCTGACACTTCCAAAATCATAAAAAATGTGAAATTAAGTGAATAATGAACAATCAAGACCAAATTACCCTCGATTTCACCCAAATTCATACATAAAAACATGCTAAAAAAGTGATATGATTTTCGCGTATCAGTAGGGCGGTTTATCAGGTGACTCAGATGTGGTACACCTTTAGACTCAGTACATAGTTGCAATCCAGGCCAAGACATGTCTAAAATACTCGAAGATAGGTCAATCAACATGTAGGAACAGTATAACATAGAATCATGACATTATTTGTAAAACACTCTTAGGCTTAAATAGACTTAAACCTAGTGGAGAATGAATCACTCTCTCATCAAAGATATTGATGAACGATTGCATAACTGGATAATAAGATAAGAGTTAGGGTAAGAGGATAGTTACTACTAAGACGTTACCACTTCCATGGGAGTACGATATTTGATTTAAATAAAATCGTAGATACTTTCCAACAGACTAGCTACACGATAGGTACTCTTCCTTAGGTTCTGATTGATTAAGTGACAGCATAGAGACTTAATGTGACAATTAGTCAGGATAAGTCCTTAATTACTAATCATCGACATAGGGTAAAACAACACCTATTTTAGTATATCAGTCGAGAACCCATCAAATGCCTAGTGCTCTCTTAGGATCTCCTAACAAAATCCTAGGTATTCTATGAATACTAAACACAAACCCTATCTATTCGTATTCTAAGATCTGAGACAGACTCTCAGAAATGGAGAACACGAGAGACTCTCGTATACTAAAATCTACTTGAACGAAAAAAATTGAGATCACTGAATGACTTGTATACAGTAGAAAACTGTGTCTTGGAAGCCACTGAATGATTCAGATCAAGTGGAGAGGGATGATTTCAACTGTAGAAGACCTGGGGTATTTATAGCAGGGAAGTTGAGTAATTTTTTATGCAGAAAATGATGTGGGAGTCTGTATAGGGGTTTGGGATACCCGTCCTGAATCCGGGATGCCCGTCCCGATCTGTTGACTGGGTCAGGATGCCCGTCCCAGTGCTTTGACCGGGTCGGGATGCCCATCCCGAGTCCTAGACGCCCGTCCCGGGTCTTTGACCTGGTCAGGACGCCTGTCCTGACTTCTAAACTTTTGAAAATCACATTTTTGCCCTGAAATTTGCCATTTTCTTTCATATTTCACTTGAAACTTCCAAAATCACAAAAACTGTGAAATTGTGTTAATAACAGTCAATTGAGAATGATTTAACTCCAATTTCACCCTAAATTGTGCCTAAAAACATGCTTAAAAAGTGATATCATTTATGCATATCATATAACCCCACACTTAGCTTTTTGCTTGTCCTCAAGCAAAATCTTCATGAAATTATTGAATTTTAAATCATATGTGGAGTCACTTAAAATTCCTAGCAATGTTTTTAGCTAAAATTGATCACTGATTCAGATGATTCACAAGGCAAGCCTGACTGGTTAAGTTGCTATGACAAGGTCTCAAATGTCCTAGTAGATTATCATGGTCATGCAGGTTTAACAAATTAATAACTAGACTGAACTCCACTCTTAGTCACGAGGTCTTCCTGATGTGTAGTGTGTGTATTAGTCCAGACTAGATTGTCAACACAATATAGTCTTCTCTTAACTCTTACCAGATAATACTTTGACCAGTCGCTAGACATAACAGTAACAAACAACCTTCTAAGTTCTGAGCTTTGGTGTCAAGGTTTTTCAATTAAAAGTTTTCAATAAAAGAACACACTGGGCTATGTATTTTTAGATTGATTGTTCAGGGTATTTTTGTGTTTGCTTTCACACATCAACTTTAACTACCCATGTAGCGAGTCCCACCCCGATGACTCCCAGATCTACACGACCTTAGGGCATCCGGCTTTAAGTTCCCTTAAGGAGTGGTGCTCAAGTAGCAAAGGACGCTTGCAACTACCCTATTTATTTAACTTTTTCACTTCCAGCTCAGAGCATCATCTAGTCATTCAAATTGCTAATACATCCTTAACCGGTCTAATATTATTTAGCTAAGTCTTGAAAAGGTATTTGGTTGATGTCTCTAATCCCAACTAGGTTGTGCTCAAATATCAGGAAATCCCTATTTCTAATTGAGGAATCTCAGTAAAGTTATCAACTTGTTTCCTACTGATCATAATGTTTTACTCACATGTATCATAGACATAAGCATTTCTTATACCAATCACAACTACATTTTGAAGTCTGAAAGAGTGAAAATTTTTGAATTTTTTTTGGAAAGGTGTAATTTTAGTGAGAAATATGGGAAAACATGCAAAACTTTGCTATAGGAGCAGTGTGCACTGGTACCCCACACTTAAGGTTTACACTGTCCTCAGTGTTCATGCATATCTAATCACCCCACACTTATTTGAAAAACAAAAGTTTAAAACATAACAAATAAAACTCTTACCCCACACTTATTTGACTAACTAAGGGGAAGAGAAAGAAAATAAAACAACAAAACAAAACGGTAATAGAAATAACATATCAAATAAAAGAAACAATGTTGTTATGTCATACAAATCAATGTTTTGCATACAAAGATTCATATTTCATACAACCTAGACTTATCACATAGTCACACATAAAGTGAAAAGAACGAAAGAAAGAAAAAGAGAGACTAAGAACCGGGCTCATCATCATCAGGTGGCCAGAAGTTGACCTCGATTTCTTCATTAAACCGGGAGGTCTGCTGATAGATCTCCTTGACCCTACTGCTGGTCATGCTGATTATGTCTTCCATCATCGTCATCCGCCTATCAATGTTCGCCATATCCCAGCTATGGCGGGCGGTGAGTTCCGCCAATCCTTGTGACACATGTCTCTCAAAAGCGGTGCGTGGTACGAACGTCTGGATTGGTGGTGTAAACTCTGCTGCCTGTCCCGGTACTAATGACTCTCCTTGCTACTCCGTGTGGATGGAGTAGCATCCAGCTGCATCCCGTACAACCATTCTCATGTTCCGTAGAATGGTCAAGTCTGTAGGAATGGTGGTCGGAGCAATTTGGGTCAACTGTGACCCCTCGATGTCCAACTCCAAGTAATGGGCTATTCGAGTGATGAACGGCCCGAGCCCTAGACACTACTTCCAGGTGTCTGTGGCAAAACCCCGCATGATGACGGTAATGAGTCGGGCCATCTCCACAGTAGTACCCTTGTGCATGTTGGCCAGGAGGAATGTCTCCATTTGGGTGACATTCCAGGGGGCAGTACGACGCCCTGCCAGAGTATGCGCTATGATAGCATGTAAATAGCGAAGGGCAGGATGAATACTTATGGCTTTCGCGAAGCCATGCTGGAAGGGGCCGCCAATCGTACAGATCTATGCCCAGGCGGTGGAGACGTCCGCAGAGGTGAAGTCTCGTACTGCTGTAGTGTAGGCGGGCGTATCCAGCTCCTCCCTCCGTCAGATACCTAAGGCGATGCCGAACTCGACCATGCTCATCGATCGGTCCATTCCGCCCAGTCAGAATGTGATATGCTCTTATTGGAATGTAAAGGAAGCGTAGAACTCACATACCAGCTTGAGGTAGGTTGGCTCGGTGACGATAACAACTCGACTGTAGGGTAGTACGTCGAGTATGCGCTGGACCTCCTGCTCGACTCCCAGTGTCCGAACTGCTGCCCAGTCGAGCGTTCTGCCAACCAGTACGCTACGCCCGATGTGTCCATGTCACCTCTCCTGATACACTGGTATGGAAGGAAAAAGCATAAAAGGGTGTGCCACAAATGTGACAGTCATGGAAGAGGTGATACGTGCGTGTTTTGGAGCCATTTGTTTGAAGAAATTTGAGAGAGTTCGAGAATTTGGCGGGAAAGAAAATTCAAATTCAAATTCTGGAGGTGAATTTGAATTCAGATGGGTGTATTTTGTTTAGAGAAGGATTTTGAGTTTTTGGCGGGAAATTCAAATTTTGGAGGGATTCTCAAATTTTGGAAGGAAATTCAAAAGTTCAAATTTTTGGATGGAAAATGTTGAAATTTGAAAATTCAAGAGTTTGCCAAGTTTTGGAGAGAATTTTGTAGAGAGATGATTTTTGGTGTTTGGTTTGGGACGAAAATGAAAAATTTTGAAGATTTATAGAGAGGGGCCGCCCTTGGGACGCTCGTCCCGGCTTCCTTGGGATGCGTGCCGCTTCTGGAGAAATTTTTTTTCTTCTTTTTTTTTAGAAATTCCATGCAAATCTTTATACACCAAAAATAATTATAATTTTTAACAGATCTTCATGGTTAGCCTATGTAATACAGAAGTTGTTAAAACCTTTGAAAAAATTCTTAGTCTTATTCTCTTTTCAAAAATCATAACTGCCCCAATCATATCCTTACTTCCTATTCAGCAAAAATTCTAGAAAAAAAAATGACTAAATTCACACAATTTAAATGATGAAAAATAAATTGTGTTTTTAACACATTTGTTTTTCGCAAAGAATTTGAAAAAAATGTCTGAAGAAAAATTTATGACTAAAATAAAAGACCCATTTAAATTTAAAAATAAAAAGTAGGGGTCAGTTATTAAACTTTAGTTTAAACAATTTATTTGCTGAAAAATAAAAAGAATCTTCCCTTTTTCTATCGGTCTTTGTTCCTTATCTCTCTGATCTCTATTTGCATAGCTCTCATCTCATCCCTTTGCCTTCCTTGCTCATCTCGTATTTTAGCTAACTCCCGTAGTATATGTGCACCTTGGATTTCTTGGAGGCTTACCGTGGCCTTGAGTTGGTCCATGTTGGCTGTGATATTCAGAATGCTCTGTTATGAGTGACATAATCTTCTTGCGATCGCTTGATCCATCTGGTAGATCCTGTGAGCCAGAGTATCTATCTACACAGACAAAGCTGACTGAAAACCATTATTACTTCCTCCGGATGAAGGCGTGTGTTCGTTAGGTGTTGGGGTATACTCAGGAGATGTTGGTGAGTTTAGGGTTTGGTCAAAGGGTTGTGGATTTTCAGGAACTCTTTGGGTAGGAGTGTGAACTGGAGATTTATGAGGTTCTTCTCTTGGAGGAAAGGTCTCTTCAGAAGGGTCCTCTTCCTCCGTAGGACTGGGTTCACGGGTATTCAAGAATCTTCTCACTAAATCACTGATGTCTGGGCTTGAGTCAATGTTTATAGGTTGTGGAGGATTGGTTGCCCGTGGTACTTCTGGTTCAGGCCTAGATGGTCCTTCTGGTTTCTTCTTCTTTCTAACTAGAGCGTCTGGATTTTCTATTTTCTTTGCTTGGTTTGTAGCTGCTCTTGTTCTACTCATCTATGAGTATAGAGTCTGGTTAGAATAAACAAAAAGAAATAACAAAACAAACAAAAGAGTAAAAATAGAATACAGAAGAAGAAGAAAATATTTTTCGGGTTTTTTTTCTTCAAAAGTAATTAAATTTCCTTAATAAGGTTTTAGAATAATTTTCTAAAATTTGATTATCCTAAATTTCTTAATTTCAGATAATTTCTAAAATTAATTAGTTATGATAACCCTATATTTCGGAAACTGATTGTCTAACTAGAATAAAGTGAGTGTCATGTCTAAGGTATAGATTACTACCGTTACCTATCATAAGTTTCTAGAATATTGATCAGGAATCCTAAATTTGTTATGATATTTCCCCGGCAACGGCACCAAAAATCTGATGCATTCCGATTGATATGCTAAAAATAGGTTTTATTTACCCTATATCGATTATGAATAATTAAGGACTTAGAATTACTAATTGTCACATTTAGCATCTATATTGTCACTTAATCAATCAGAACCTAAGGCAGAGTACCTATCATGTAGCTAGTCTATTGGAAAGTACCTACAATTTTAATTTAAGAAATTATCGTACTCACAGGGAAGTGGTAATGGCTTAGTAGCAACTATCCTTTTACCCTAACTCTCATTTTATTATCCAGTTATGCAATCATTCATCAATATCTTTGATGAGAGGTTGATCCATTCTACACTAGGTTCAAGTTTACTTAAGCATGCAAGAGTATTTTACAAACATTGTTCTGATTCATGTTATATTGTTTCTACATGTTGATTGACCTATCTTCGAATATTTTAGATATATCTTGGTCTCGATTGCAATTATATACTGATTCTACTTGTGTACCACATCCGAGTTATCTAATAAACCACCACATTGCCATTGATGGCCCTACTCACAGTTCGAGCTAAAGGCATCCATGAAAGTCCTGTGTCACTCAGGAGATCATGCCACTCGCCCTAACGCCGGCATAAACACACGAACTCACCTACTTAGACTACTTTAACAAACATGGTGATCTATAGGTTATTTCATCTAATATGGCAGACCTTAATGATTCCGTCCTCACACAAAGCCCTAAATTAAGGTCTGTAAACTAGACAGGTTATGATTAGACCATGGTTAGGAATTGTCTATAACCGTTCATCTAATTTAAAAGAGCAAGTAGACATACAGTCATAATGATAATTAAGCTGGTGACATTTCCAGAAAAATGTAAATATCTTCAACATGCAAAACACATATTCATAATATCATAATTTAGTATTCAAATGGGTCTTTGGACAAACACATTACAAAAATATAAAGAGAGGGACAAGGGGACCACCACCATAAAGTATTCACCCTTTATTTGGTCCGTTGATGGAGCAACTGCTTGTATATCCTGGACTGCTTGACCCAACTCTGCTCCACAAAACCTTTGGAGGACGCTTCCTCAGCCTAGTAGCTGTTGCTTTACCTTACATCCCGGGCTTAAGCAAAGCCCTATTGACTAACTCTTCGAACGCCTAGTGCTCTCTTAGGATCTCCTAACGAAATCCTGGGTATTCTACGAATACTAAAAACGAACCCTATCTATTTGTATTCTAAGATCTGAGACAATCTCTCAGAAATGGAGAACATGAGAGACTCTCGTATACTAAAATCTACTTGAACAAAAATACACCTGAGATCACTGAATGACTTGTATATAGTAGAAAACTGTGTACTGGAAGCCACTGAATGATTCAGATCATGTGGAGAGGGATGATTTCAACTGTAGAAGACCTGAGGTTTTTATAGCAGGGAAGCTGAGTGATTTTTTACGTAGAAAATGATGTGGGAGTTTGTATAGGGGTTCGGGACGCTCGTCCTGATATGTTGACCGGGTTAGGATGCCCGTCCCGGGTCCGGGACTCCTGTCCCAATGTTTTGACATGGTCAGGACTCCCGTCCCAACTCCTGGACGCCCATCTCGGGTCTTTGACCGGGTCGGGACGCCCGTCCTGACTTCTGAACTTCTGTAAATCACATTTTTGCCATTTTCTTGCATATTTCACCTGAAACATCCAAAATCACAAAACTACAAAATTGTGTTAATAACAGTCAATTGAGAATGATTTAACTCCAATTTCGCCCTAAATTGTGCCTAAAAACATGCTAAAAAGTGATATGATTTATGCATATCACACAACATCATAAAGAACTTGATCAGAATACTTACCAATGGAGAAAGATACAATAACTTATTTATTCACCTTGATTTCCCCCATATCATTAAGCCATTGTAGCCTATATGGCCTAGGGTGCCTCAAATAATCCAGCCCTAGCTTCTCCACCATTAATGTGCTAGCTACATTTGTGCAGCTCCCACCATCAATTATAATGCTACAAATCTTCCCATTCACTAAGCATCTTGAATGAAAGATATTCTCCCTTTGCTCAATTTCGTCCTCTTTTACTTGAGCATTTAGTACACACCTATTAACAAGTAATTCACCCTTAGGTACATTTTCAGCTTCTACATCATAACAATCCTCTAATTCAAGCATGGAATCAGAATCACTCTCAACATGATCCTCATCTATAGAAATAACTTCAGCACCCCTCAAAACCATTATTTTCTTATTGGGACATTGAGAAGCAATATGACCAATACCAAAACATTTAAAGCACTTAATATTTCTATGCTTATCAGAATTAGAAGTAGAAGAACTTGAAGGTTTAAATACCTTTTGGGTCTGAATTGTTCTTCACTTCTTTTGGCTTGTCCTTGGCCTTCTCATCCTTCTTAGACCATTTGGATTTCCAATTTGTAGTAGAACCAGAATAGGAAGTCTTGCTGGACCCTTTCTACTTGAGTTGTTTTTCCACTTTCATTGCCATGTTTACCATTTCTTCCAACTCCACATAATGGTGTAATTCGATAACATTTGCAATATCCTTGTTCAAACCAGCCAAGAAACGTGTCTTGGTAGCCCTCCCTATCTTCTTCAACATTAGCCCTGATCATGACTATCTCCATCTCCTTATGGTACTCTTCAACACTCATATAGCCTTGTCTCAAAGTTTGAAGTTTTTGATGTAGCTCTCTATAAAAATAACTAGGTACAAATCTCTTTTTCATAATTCTCTTCATTTCTGCCCAAGTATTGATAGGTTCCTCTCCATTTCTTCTCCTAGTTAAAACTAGTTGATCCCACCAAACAAGAGCATAACCTTCTTCTCTTCAGAATAGTTATGACAATAAAAAATCAGCTCCACTTTCCTCTCCCATTCCAAGTAAGCTTCAGCATCATTCTTACCTTGGAAAGATGGAATTTTCATTTTTATACTACCGATATTCCTATCAACACGATTAGCCCTTTTTTCCTCCCTTGCAAAGTTTTGGACTCTATTACCTCGACCTCTTACTCTATAATTTTGTCCTCCTCTTCCACCCATCCTGACCACATGCCATTCTCCCTCACCATCTCCATCATCAAAGTCATCACCTTCATACCCAAAATGATGAGTATTTGGCTCTCTAAAATTCTGCCTTCTTGGTGCACCACCATTCATTGTCCCCTCTTGCAATTCTCTAATGTCCTGGTCTTGCTTCTCAAATTTATCACTAACATCTCTAAAAGGTTTTCAAACCTTTGAAATTGCTGTTGCATAACCTGTAAAGTGCAGGCAGTAACACTAACTTTCCCATCACTTTCTTTACTTTCATTTGATTTTGACATGATGTAAAACCTGCAAAACAATTGTTAGCAATCCTCACAAACACTCCCTCACGTGTTTCACTCAAATTTGATTGCAAACCCTCGTGTTTCACTCAAAGTATTGACTTTTACCCTTTAATGAGCTCACAAGTTTCTATCTTTTTCCACTCTAGATTCAAGCAATAGGTTTACTTGTCCAGACCAATCAAACAACACAAAATAAGCAAATCAGCAACCCTAAGTAATTCAATGGAAAACAAATAAATCCTAAAGAAAGAAAGATGTCACAAAACTAGATGTAATATGATGTAAAGAAGCAAGAGATGACAAATTTGCATGATATCTGATTGTGGGCACACAAATTTCGAATATCTTATATACATACATACATACATATATATATATATATATATATATATATATATATCAGGTCTGAGATTCAGAGATAAAGAACACAACCTTTTTTTATTGAATGAGAATCTGACAATAATAATGAAAAACAAATAGAAATTTAAAGGATATATAGATTGAATTTAAACTTAGCTCTGATACAAAAAATGATACATCAATAATTCAAGAACTAAGCAAAAATCACCTCTGAATCAAATATTGTCCCTGATCTAAACTCAATCAACCCTTGTTAAACTCCCAGAATCTCTTCACCCCCAAATCAGCAAGGAAATGGTAACAAAGAGAAAATCAAAGAGAAAGAGAATTGAATTAACGCCACAAGTTTACTTATTTGATAAGTTGAATCAATCCTTAAGATAAAACAATCATGAATCTGATTTGTTTTTAAAAAAAAATTACAAATTTTGTTTTTACCCCTGTCCCTCAAAATAGCCCACATCTTATTCTATTTATAGTTTAAAAGAAGAGAAGATGACCTAAATTCTGAAATAGACATGTTGGGTTGAGTCTTTTAGTAAAACACACTAAAAATAGAATTTAAACATGTTCCCAAATGATGCATTCCGACTGATATACTAAAATAGGTGATGTTTTACCCTATGTGGATTATGAGTAATTAAGGACTTATCCTGACTAATTGTCACATTTAGTCTCTATACTGACACTTAATCAATCAGAACCTAAGGCAGAGTACCTATCGTGTAGCTAGTCTGTTGGAAAGTATCTACGATTTTAATTAAATCAAATATCGTACTCCCAGGGAAGTGGTAACGACTTAGTAGTAACTATCCTCTTACCCTAACTCTTATCTTATGATCCAGTTATGCAATCGTTCATCAATATCTTTGATGAGAGGATGATTCATTCTCCACTAGGTTTAAGTCTATTTAAGCCATAAAGTGTTTTACAAATAATGTCCTGATTCTATATTATACTGTTCCTACATGTTGATTGACCTGTCTTTGAGTGTTTTAGATATATCTTGGCCTAGATTGCAACTATGTACTGAGTCTAAAGGTGTACCACATCTGAGTTACTTGATAAACCGCCCTACCTTAATGACGGCCCTACTCACGGTTCAAGCTAAAGGTATCCATGAAAACCTATGTCACTTAGGAGATCATGCCGCTCGCCCTAACACCGGCATAAACACACAAACTCAGCCTACTTAGACTACTCTAACAAACATGGTGATCTGTAGGTTATTTCATCTAATATGGCAGACATTAATGCAACCCGACGGGGAAGTCCTAAATTAATGCCTCTTAAACTAAATAGGTTATGATTAGACCATGGTTAGGAATTGTCTATAACCCTAAATTTAGTTTAAAAGAAACTACATTAGACATGCAGACATAATGAAAGTTAAGCTGGTGGCCATTTCCGAAAAATCATAAAGTACTTCAACATGCATAACAAATATTCATAAAATCATAATCTAATAATCATAACAAATGTTTGGATGAACACAGTACATACATATAAAGAGAGGGACAGGGGGACCGATGCCATAAAGTAATCACCCTTTACGAAGTCTCACCGATGGAGCAACTGCTTATATATGTTGGACTGCTTGACCCGACTCTGCTCGACAGAACCTAGTAGCTGGACTTTACCTTAATACCCAGCTTAAGCACAGCCCTGTGGACTGACTCTTCGAACGCCTAGAGCCCTCTTAGGATCTCCTAACGAAACCCCGTGTATTCTATGAATACCAGAAACGAACCTATCTAGTTGTATCCTAGGATCTGAGACTAACTCTCAGAAACAAAGAACACAAAAACACTATCTAGAAATAAAAAGAAACTTATACTGAAACCTGAGTCTCTAAGTGACTTGTATACTATGGAAAACTGTATACTTGAAGTCACTAAATGACTCAGATCGAGTGGAGAGGAATGAATTCATCTGAGGAAGGCCTGGGGTATTTATAGTAGCTTTCTGGAGTGAATTTTCTCAGAATTTCTATGTGGGATTCTGAACTGTGGCTCGGGACGCCCGTCCCGGCCTATTGACCAGGTTAGGATGGCCGTCCCGAGTCCTGGATGCCCGTCCTGGCCTGTTGACCAGGTCAGGACGCCCATCCTGACTTCGGGACGCCCACCCTGACTTCCGATCTTTTGAAAATCACGTTTTTACCCCAAAATTTACCATTTTCTTCTACTTTTCACCTAACACTTCCAAAATCATAAAAACTATGAAATTGAGTTAATAACAATCAATTAAGACCGATTTACCATCAATTTCACCCTAAATTATGCCTAAAACATGCTAAAAATGTGATATTATTTATGCATATCACCAAACAAGGCCTTTCCTTTTAAAACGTTGGGCTTAAAACAAACAACCCAAAATATGTCTTTAACTTATTGAATTATGCCCATTTATTAGCCTTCAAGACTTGAGTGCTCTAATGTGCATAAGTATCTTGGCATCTCCTTAAACTCTTCTCCAAGCTTGACCAATGTGATTTCTTGAAGTTCTCGAGAAATCAAAGATTGAACATAATTCTAAAATTGTGCTTTAAGCTTGTTGGAGTGTGACCTTGTAATTGGACCCAATGGCATCTTCAAGTCTCCATCTCCATAGCTGCCTTGGTGAGTTGCATCAGTAGCCTCCATCATAGCACAAGTTATCAAATATTTTTTCTGGAACGACGTCATCACTAGATTTAGAATACCCCATATCCTCATCACCGACAACGGAAAATAGTTCGAAGCGCAAGAATTCCAAAATTTCTGTCAAGAACTACACATAGATCACCGCTTTACATCAGTTGGGTATCCACAAACAAATGGGCTAACAGAAGTGACCAATCAGACCATTGTACAAGGTTTAAAAAAACGTTTAGATTCGGCTAAAACCAAATGGATCGACGAGTTACCGAATGTATTATGGTCATACCATACAACTCCTCATTCCCGCACCCTAGAAAGCACATTTTCTTTATGTTTCGACACCGAAGCATTACTCCCAGTCAAATCGGATCGTCATCTCCCCGCTTGGATAATTTTTCCATCGAATGGAATGATCTCAAAATTGCCGAAAACCTAGCATTGCTTGATCATATTTGATCCAACATAGCCATACGTGAGTATAATTATAAGTGCTCTCTAGCCAAACACAAAATATCCAGAATGCGACCTCATACGTTGATGGTAGGCGACCTCGTCCTTCGTAAAAATTCCATTAGTCATCAAGAACCCACCCGAAAGCTCGACGCCAATTGGGAAGGACCATACATTATCACCAAAGTAAATTCAAAAGGAAGTTTTCATCTGAAAGACAACAAGGGCAACATCCTCGCCCGAACATGGAACGCTACCAACCTTCAAAAATATTATCCATAGACCCCCCTATATTTCTATTGTAAAACCCCGATTCTACCTGTAGGTTTCGAAGGTCAAATTTGTAATGTATCCCATCTCCACTTTCCCTAGGGTAAGCCGGTCAGAGTCTGATTATGCCGGCAGCTAGGGCAAGCGTTATGATCCCCGAAGTGACATAGGGCTTTCATGGATGCCTTCGTCCCGAACCGTGAGTAGGGTCGTCATTAAGGTAGGGCGGTTTATTAGAAACCTCGGATGTGGTACGCCTTTAGACACAGAACATAGTTGCAATCCAGGCTAAGACATGTCTAAAATACTCGAATATAGGTCAATCAACATATAGGAACAGTATAACATAGGATCAGGACTCATCTATAAAACACTTCTAGGATTAATTAGACTTAAACCTAGTGGAGAATGGATCACCCTCTCATCAAAGTATTTGATGAAGATTGCATAACTGGATCATAAGATAGGAGTTAGGATAAAAGGCTAGTTACTACTAAGCCGTTACCACTTCCCTGGGAGTACGATATTTAACTTAATAAAATCGTAGATACTTTCCAATAGACTAGCTACACGTTAGGTACTCTGCCTTAGGTTCTGGTTGATTAAGTGACAATAATTGAATGCTAAGTGACAGTTAGTAAGACTCGGTCCTTAATTACTCATAATCGACATAGGTAAATAAAGCCTATCTTTTAGCATACCAATCGGAACTGCATCAGATTTTTGGCATATACTCCTGCATCCCCCGCACCTAACAATCAGCCACCTTCATCAGAGGATAGCATTGACAGTTCTCAATCAGCTTTGGCTGCCAGGGTAGATGATATATCTCATAGGATAAGCGCTATGACTCAGATAATACCGGGAGGACTAAGACTTAGAACCACAATAGAACGCCAAAATGTGCAAATACTCCGAGAGATGATGGAAATCTTAAAGGAACAAAGGAACCAATAGGAGGAGATGCGCAACATACGAGTAGAACTACAAGAGATGCGAAACATTCAGACGGAGCTACAGGAGATCAGAGATAAGGGTCGTTGAAAAAGGGAAGATTATTTTACTTTTATTCTCAGCAAATAATTCGTTTGAACTAAACCTGAATAATTGACCCATACTTTTCTATTTTTCAAAGGGTCCTTTATATTCAACAATTTTCTTCAGACATTTTATTTTCAAATTTCTATGAAAAACAAAAGTTTTGCAAATACAGTTTATTTTTCACTAATCAAATTGTACAAACTCAGTTTTTGTTTTTCTGAAATTCTTGCTGAATTTAAGTTGGGATAAAATTAGGGTAGTCATGATTTTCGAAAAAAAGAAAGAGAGAGACTGAGGAATTTTTGCATAGAGTTTTTAACAACTTCTGAATTTGATTGGATAAACATGAAGCCTTGTTAAAAATTATGATTATTTTTTGTATCTTGAGGTTTGCAGGAAATTACGAAAAAAAAAAAATTTTCGGAATTGGCACGCGTCCCGAAGCAACCCTGGACGGGCGTCCCGAAGCCCGCCCCTTCTATAAAAATTCAATTTCTTTCATTTTCTCTCAAATCTACAACCAAAAATTCATCTCTCTAAAAATATTTCTCTCTACCTTCTTCTCTCTACAAAATTTTGGCAAACCCTCCAAAGTTTAAAAATTCGAGTTTCCCTCCAAAATTTGAATTTTAAACTTCACTCAAAAATTTGAATTTCCCTCCAAAATTCGATTTTCCCGCCAAAAATTTCAAAATCCTTCCCTAACCTAATTTCATCCTTCTGAATTCAAATTCACCTCCAGAATTTGAGTTTAAAGATTCCTTCCCACCTAAACTCTCTCGTACGTTTTTAATGGCTCCCAAACGTGCTCGTACCACATCTACAATGACAGTTACCTCAGTGGCACATCCTTTTATGTTGTTTCCCTCCAGCACAACATACCAAGAAAGATGCCTTGGGTACATCGGGCGTACGATACTGACGGGCAGAACGTTGGATTGGGCAGCAGTACAGACGCTAGGAGTAGAGCCGGAAGTCAGACGCATACTCGACGTGCCACCTTACAGTCGAGTATTCATCGTCACAGAGCCCACATACCTGGAGCTGGTATGTGAGTTCTATGCATCTTTTACATGCCACCAGGAGCAGATCACATTCCGCTTGGGTGGAATAGATCGGTTGATGAGCATGGACGAGTTCGGCGTCGCCCTAGGTATCTGACAAAGAGATGAGCTGGATACGCCCGCATACACCACAGCAGTTCGAGACTTCACGACTGCAGATGTCTCCACTGTTTGGGCTCAGATCTGCATGACGGGTGTCCCATACCAGCATGGCTTTGCAAAAGCCACAGGTATTTATCCTACTCTTCGTTACCTGCACGCTATCATTGCACATACATTGTCAGGACGATGGACGGCTCCCGGAACTGTCACCCAGATGGAGACATTCCTTCTGGCCAACATGCACATGGGATCTACGGTAGAGATGGCTAGACTCATCACGGTCATCATGCGAGGATTCGCTACAGACACCAGGAAACAGTGTCTGGGGCTCGGACCGTACATCACCAGGCTAGCCCGCTACCTGGAGTTGGACATAGAGGGCTCGCCCCGACCACCGTTCCCACTGATCTTACTATTCTACGGAACATGGGAATGGTTGTCCGGGATGCGAATAGCCGCTACACCATCCACACGGAGCAGCCAGGACATGCATCAGCATCGGAAGCATATCCAGCGCATATCCCTCCTTCCGAGACATTCGTGCCACGTACTGCCTTTGAACGACACATGGCAGAACTATCAGCCCGGTACAGTCGAGACATGGATAAGATTGACAGATGGCTGGCGATGATGGATGACAGGATCGACAGATGGTTGGCGATGATGGATGACAGGATCGCCATGAACACCAGCAGGATTGATGAGATACATCAGCATACTTCCCGAGTGGCGGAAAACTTTGAGTTTGATTTTATAGAAGACCTCGGTCCACTGGACGACGATCCGCCGGGTTCTTAGTCTCTCTCTCCTTCTTTCCTTTCCTTTCTTTAGCTTTTGTTTCTTGTTCTATGTGTATAAACATGTCTGGGCTGTATGACGTATGAATCTATGTACAAAGTTGATTTATATGACATACAGAATTGTTTGCATTATTTTGTTTTTTTCTTTTCTTACCCATAGTGTGGGTACGAATCTTTTCTTTGTGTTTTATTTCTTATTTTCAAATAAGTGTGGGGTAATTAGATGTGCAAGAACACTGAGGACAGTGCCAGACTTAAGTGTGGGGTAGCAGTGCACGGTGCACTGTAGCAGTTTGCAAATTTTTTTGCATGCTTTTGCTTGTTTTCCCCATATTTTCACACCTTTCCAAAATATTTTCAAAATTCTTCAAAATTTTCCGTCTTTCAGACTTCTAAATGCAGTATGCTTGGTTAAACAATTGCTTATGTCTATGATATGTAGGTAGTATGTTATGGTTAGTAGGAGATAGTTGATGACTATTGCTGAACTAATTGATTAGGAATAGGGAATTCCTGATAACTGAGCATAACTTTGTCTAGATTAGAGACCTCAGCCAATTGCCTATTCGAGACTTAACTAGATAAAATTAGACCAGTTGTGGATATATTGGCAGTTAGAATGACTAGATGAGACTCTGAGCTAAAAGTGAAAAGAAACAAAAGGAAGTTAATCAAATAAGGGTAGTTTGCCAGTGGCCTTCGTTACTCGAGCACCACTCCTTCGGGGAATTTAAAGCCTGATGCCCTAAGGTCGTGTAGATCTAGGAGTCATCGGAGTGGGACTCGCTACATGGGTAGTTGAAGTTGACGTGTTCTAAGCAGACTCAAAATACCTTGAATCTATAAAGAAAATAACTAAATGCTAAAACATTAAAAATCTTATTACCAAAGCTCAGAACTCAAAAAGTTGTCTGTTGTTAATATGTCTAGTGATGGGTCAAAGTGTTATCTGGTAGTAGTTAAGACAAGAGTACATTGTGTTGACTATCTGGTTTAGACTAGTACACACACTACACATCAGGAAGACCCTGTGACTAAGAAAAAAGTCCAACCTAGTTGTCGATTTGTTTTCTGCCTGATCATAACAAGCTACTAAAAACATCTGAGACCTTGTCATGGCAACCTAACCAGTCAGACTTGTGTTAAGACTTGTCTGAAGAATTTTTGGAATTAAAACATGACTAGGAATTTAAGTGACTGCACTACGATTTAGAATCACTAACTTCAGGTAGACTTTGCTTGAGGCGAAGCAAAAAGCTAAGTGTGGGGTTATCTGATACGCGAAAATCGTATCACCTTTTTAGCATGTTTTTATACATGATTTAGGGTGAAATTGAGAGTAAATTGATCTTAAATGTTTATTATTTACTTAATTTCACAGTTTTTATTATTTTGGAAGTGTCAGGTGAAAAGTAGACGAAAACAGCAAATTTTGGGGCAAAAACGCAATTTTTGGAAATGTTGACTTGGTCAAAGGGTCATGATGGGCGTCCCGACCCAGTCAAAGCACCAGGACGGGCGTCCAGGACTCGGGATTGGTAGAACTATCAGCCCGATACAGTCAAGACATGGACAGGATTGACGGCTGGCGATGATGGATGACAGGATCGCCATGAACACCAACAGGATTGAGGAGATACATCAGCATACTTCCCGAGTGGCGGAAAACTTTGAGTTTGATTTTATAGCAGACCTCGGTCCACTGGACGACGATCCGCCGGGTTCTTAGTCTCTCTCTCCTTCTTTCCTTTCCTTTCTTTTGCTTTTGTTTTTCTTGTTCTATGTGTATAAACATGTCTGGGCTGTATGACGTATGAATCTATGTACAAAGTTGATTTATATGACATACAGAATTGTTTGCATTATTTTATTTTATGTCTTACTTACCCATACAGAATCATTTATTTTTCTGTTTTATTTCTTATTTTCAAATAAGTGTGGGGTAATTAGATATGCAAGAACACTGAGGACAGTGCCAGACTTAAGTGTGGGGTAGCAGTGCACGGTGCACTGTAGCAGTTTGCAAAATTTTTTGCATGCTTTTGCTTGTTTTCCCCATATTTTCACACCTTTCCAAAAAAATTTCAAAACTCTTCAAAATTTTCTGTCTTTCAGACTTCTAAATGCAGTATGCTTGGTTAAACAATTGCTTATGTCTATGATATGTAGGTAGTGTGTTATGGTTAGTAGGAGATAGTTGATGACTATTGCTGAACTAATTGATTAGGAATAGGGAATTCCTGATAACTGAGCACAACTTTGTCTGGATTAGAGACCTCAACCAATTGCCTGTTCGAGACTTAACTAGATAAAATTAGACCAGTTGTGGATATATTGGCAGTTAGAATGACTAGATGAGACTCTGAGCTAAAAGTGAAAAGAAACAAAAGGAAGTTAATCAAATAAGGGTAGTTTGCTAGCGGCCTTCGCTACTCGAGCACCACTCCTTCGGGGAATTTAAAGCCTGATGCCCTAAGGTCGTGTAGATATGGGAGTCATCGGAGTGGGACTCGCTACATGGGTAGTTGAAGTTGACGTGTTCTAAGCAGACTCAAAATACACTGAATCTATAAAGAAAATAAATAAATGCTAAAACATTAAAAATCTGATTACCAAAGCTCAAAACTCAAAAAGTTGTCTGTTGTTAATATGTCTAGCGATGGGTCAAAGTGTTATCTGGTAGTAGTTAAGATAAGAGTACATTGTGTTGACTATCTGGTTTAGACTAGTACACATACTATACATCAGGAAGACCCTGTGACTAAGAAAAAAGTCCAACCTAGTTGTCGATTTGTTTTCTGCCTGATCATAACCATCTACTAAAAACATCTGAGACCTTGTCATGCAACCTAACCAGTCAGACCTGTGTTAAGACTTGTCTGAAGAATTTTTGGAATTAAAACATGACTAGGAATTTAAGTGACTGCACTACGGTTTAGAATCACTAACTTCAGGTAGACTTTGCTTGAGGAGAAGCAAAAAGCTAAGTGTGGGGTTATCTGATACGCGAAAATTTATCACCTTTTTAGCATGTTTTTATACATGATTTAGGGTGAAATTGAGAGTAAATTGATCTTAAATGTTTATTATTTACTTAATTTCACAGTTTTTATTATTTTGGAAGTGTCAGGTGAAAAGTAGACGAAAACAGCAAATTTTGGGGCAAAAACGCAATTTTTGGAAATGTTGACTTGGTCAAAGGGTCAGGACGGGCGTCCCGAACCCCCAGATCCAGTCCCACATCGAATTTTTGATGAAAAATCACCCGGGAAGCTGTTATAAATACCACAGGCCTCCAGCAGTTGAAATCATTCCTCTCCACTCGATCTGAGTCATTAAGTGGTTTCTAGTGTACACTTCTCTAGTACACAACTCACTCAGAGACTCGGATCTCAGTTTTCTTTCTTATTAGTGTTTTGTTTTAGCTTCTGAGAAATAGTCTCAGATCTTTGGCTTCTATAGATAGGTTTGTTTCTGGTATTCATAGAATACCCGGGATTTCGTTAGGAGATCTTAAGAGGGCTCTAGGCGTTCGAAGAGTCAGTCCACAAGGCTGGGCTTAAGCTGGGTATTAAGGTAAATACCAGTTACTAGGCTGAGGAAGCGTCCTCCGAAGGTTCTGGCGAGTAGAGTCGGGGCGAGCAATACGACATATACAACAGTACGCTCCGTCGGCGAGACTACGTAAAGGGTGATTTCTTTATGGCATCAGTCCCCATGTCCCTCTCTTATATGTTGTTATTGTGTTGTCCCAAATATTTATTATGAATACGAGATTACGATTTTTATGAATAGTTGTTTTATATGTTGACGTTGTTATGTTTTTCCGGAAATAGCCACCTGCTTAACATTCACTATGTCTGCATGTGTAATGTGCTCTTTTAAACTAAAGTTAGGGTTATAGATAATTCCTAACCACGGTCTAATCATAACCTGTTTAGTTTAACAGGCATCAATTAGTATTGGTGTCTGCCATGCTAGATAAAATAACCTGCTGAACACCCTGTTTGTTAGAGTAGTCTAGGGTAAGCCGGGCCGAGTCCGATTATGCCGGCGGCTAGGGCAAGCGGTATGATCCCCGAAGTGACATAGGGCTTTCATGGATGCCTTCGTCCCGAACCGTGAGTAGGGCCGTCATTAAGGTAGTGCGGTTTATTAGAAACCTCGGATGTGGTACGCCTTTAGACACATAACATAGTTGCAATCCAGGCTAAGACATGTCTAAAATACTCGAATATAGGTCAATCAACATATAGGAACAGTATAACATAGGATCAGGACTCATCTATAAAACACTTCTAGGATTAATTAGACTTAAACCTAGTGGAGAATGGATCACCCTCTCATCAAAGTATTTGATGAAGATTGCATAACTGGATCATAAGATATGAGTTAGGATAAAAGGCTAGTTACTACTAAGCTGTTACCACTTCCCTGGGAGTACGATATTTAACTTAATAAAATCGTAGATACTTTCTAACAGACTAGCTACACGATAGGTACTCTGCCTTAGGTTCTGGTTGATTAAGTGACAATAATTGAATGCTAAGTGACAGTTAGTAAGACTCAGTCCTTAATTACTCATAATCGACATAGGTAAATAAAGCATATCTTTTAGCATACCAATCAGAACTGCATCATTTATCGGTAGTTTTCTTTTTTTGTTTGTACGGGTTGTTTTGAACCATTTCCATCACCCAATGTTTTTCCTGAAAACAACAAAATCAAACAACTTAAAATATTAGCTTTCGGCTAAAATACTTCATAAAAAAAAGAGAAAGAAAAACCCCCCATCATTCTCGATCCCCTTACTCCACCCACTTAATTTCCGGATGTCCAATCTGGAGTCAAACTCTAAACCCGCATGCCTCATCAAAGTTTCTGACCAATCATCTCCTATAGATAACTCTAACCGATACTTTGACAAAGTTTCTGCATCGTGATAATCCCTCCCATACCCTTCCGACACATCATTACTTAAACTTTTATGATCATTCCAAGGGAGCAGGATTCCATTGTTATTAAAACTATGATGCTTGACATAGAAAAATTCATTCTTCCATGAATGAATACTGGTGATACGCGAAAATCGTATCACCTTTTTAGCATGTTTTTATGTATGAATTTGGGTGAAATCGAGGGTAATTTGACCTTGATTGTTCATTATTCACTTAATTTCACAGTTTTTATGATTTTGGAAGTGTCAGGTGAAAAGTAGACGAAAATAGCAAATTTTGGGGCAAAAAAGCAATTTTTGGAAATGTTGACTCGGTCAAAAGGTCAGGACGGGCGTCCCGAGCCACCAGAAGCTGTCCCACATCGAATTTTTCAGAAATTTTCACTCCGGGAAGCTGCTATAAATACCCCAGGCCTCCAGCAGTTGAATTCATTCCTCTCCACTCGATCTGAGTCATTAAGTGGTGTCCAGTGTATAATTCTCTAGTACACAACTCACTCAGAGACTCGGATCTCAGTTTTCTTTCTTGTTAGTGTTTTGTTTTAGTTTCTGAGAAATAGTCTCAGATCTTAGGTTTCTATAGATAGGTTCGTTTCTGGTATTCATAGAATACCCGGGATTTCGTTAGGAGATCCTAAGAGGGCTCTAGGCGTTCGAAGAGTCAGTCCACAAGGCTGGGCTTAAGCTAGGTATTAAGGTAAAGCCCAGTTACTAGGCTGAGGAAGCATCCTCCGACGGTTCTGGTGAGCAGAGTCGAGTCAAGCAATACGGCATATACAGCAGTACGCTCCATCGGCGAGACTTCGTGAAGGGTGAATTCTTTATGGCATCGGTCCCCCTGTCCCTCTCTTAGATGTTGTTATTGTGTTTGTCCAAATAACTGTTTGAATACAAGATTATGTTTTTATGAATATTTGTTATTTATGTTGAAGTATTATGTTTTTCTAGAAATGGCCACCTGCTTAAATATCTATTATGTCTGCATGTTTATTGCCGTTCTTTTAAACTGAAATTAGGGTTATAGACAATTCCTAACCACGGTCTATTCATAACCTGTTTAGTTTAACAGACATCAATTAGTATTGGTGTCTGCCATACTAGATAAAATAATCTGCGGAACACCCCGTTGGTTGAAAGTAGTCTAGGTAGGCTGAGTAGAGTTTTATGTCGGCGGTTATGCGACGAGCAGTATGATCCCCAAAGTGACATAGGGCGGTCATTGCTGACTTTAGTCCGAGCCGTGAGTAGGGCCGTTACCCTTAACGATGGGGCGGTAGCGTAGAAACTCAGATGTGGTAGCCTTTAGACACAGAACATAATTGCAATCCAGGCCAAGACATGTCTAAAACACTCGAATATAGGTCAATCAACGTATAGTAACAGTATAACATAAAATCAGGATCTAATCTTTAAAACACTTTCAGGTTTAGCTAGACTTAAACCTAGTGGAGAATGAATCACCCTCTCATCAAAATTATTGATGAAGATTGCATAACTGGATTATAAGATAAGAGTTAGGAAGAAAGGCTAGTTACTACTAAGCCGTTGCCACTTCCCTGGGAGTACGATATTTATTTAATAAAATCGTAGATACTTTCCAACAGACTAGCTACACGATAGGTACTCTGCCTTAGGTTCTGGCTGATTAAGTGACACCATAGAGACTAAATGTGACAATTAGTCAATCACAGTCCTTAATTATTCATAATCAACATAGGGTAAAATAACACCTATTTAGCACATCAGTCGGAAAACACATCAGATTTTTGGCGCCGTTGCCGGGGAAATATCATAATGAATTTAGGATTATTGGCCACAATTCTAGAAACTTATGATAGGTAGCGGTAGTAACCTAGACTTTTAACTTACACTTATCTTATACTAGTTAGACAATCACTTTCCTAAATATAGGATTATCATAACTAATTAATTTTAGATAATATCTGGAATTACGACACTTAGGATAATCAAATTTTAGAAAATTATTCTAAAACCATATTAAGGAAATTTACCTGCTTTCTAAATAAATCAAAATCCATAAAAATATTTTTCTTGCTTTCTTGTTTCACTGTCCTACTTTTTGCTATTTGTTATTTCTAACCAGACTTTGCACTCAAAGATGAAGAGAACAAGAGCAGCTACTAATCAGGCAAAGAAGACAGAAAACCCTGACACTCCAGGACCGAAGAAGACAAAACCAGAGGGCCCCTCTAGGCCTGCACCAGAAGTACCACGAGGGACTCTTCCTTCACAACCAGTGGAAGTAAACTCAAGCCCTGATGCCAGTGAACTAGTGAGACGATTCCTGAACACCCGTGAGCATAGTCCCACGGAAGAAGATCCTTCTGAGGATACCTTCCCTCCTAGAGAAGTACCCCAGAGATCTCCAATTCACCCTCCTGCCCAGAGAGTTCCTATAAATCCACCCCCTACTGACCAAACCCAAAATTCACCAACCTCTCCTGCATACACCCCAACACCTAATGAGCGCACCCCTTCATCTGCGGGGAGTACTAACGGTTATTATTCAATGTTGTCCGTGCAGATAGACACACTAACTCAAAGGGTCTATGAGATGGACCAAGGGATTGCCAGCAGACTGTGTCATTTAGACCAACTCAGTCTGAATATCACAACTAACGTAGACCGACTAAGAGCCACAGTCAATCTTCAGGAGAACCAAGGTGCACAACTACTCCGAGAGATGGCTGATTTACGTAGTGAGCAGAACAGGCAGAGGGATGAGATGAGAACCATACGCATAGAAATGCGAAGCATTCGAACAGAACTACAGGAGATCAGAGATAGGATTCGTTAAAAAGGGAAGATTCTTTTACTTTCAACAAATAATTCGTTTGAACTGGAACTTGAATAATTGACCCTTCTTTTTCTATTTTTTCAAACATTTTTAAAGGGTCCTTTATATTCAACAATTTTCTTCAGACATTTTATTTCGAATTTCTATGAAAAACAAGAGTTTTGCAAATACAGTTTATTTTCCACTAATTACATTGCACAAACTCAGTTTTTTTTTCTGAAATTCTTGCTGAATTTAAGTTAGGATAAAATTAGGGTAGTCACGATTTTTGAAAAGAGACTGAGGAATTTTTGCATAGAGTTTTTAACAACATCTGAATTTCATTGGATAAACATGAAGCCTTGTTAAGAATTATGATTATTTTTGGTATCTTGAGATTTTCAGGGAATTACGAAGAAAAAAAAATTTCCCGGAATTGGCACGCGTCCCGATGCAACCGGGACGGGTGTCCAGCGGGACGGGAGTCCTTCCTCCGGGACGGGCGTCCCGAAGGCCGCCCCTTCTATAAAAAATTGAATTTTTTTTCATTTTCTCTCAAATCTACAACCAAAAATTCATCTCTCTAAAAACATTTCTCTCTAGCCTCTCTCTACAAATTTTTGGCAAACTCCTCAAAGTTTAAAAATTCGAATTTCCCTCCAAAATTCGATTTTCCCGCCAAAAATTCAAAATCCTTCCCTAACCTAATTTCATCCTTCTGAATTCAAATTCACCTCCAGAATTTGAGTTTAAAGCTTTCTTTCCCACCTACACTCTCTCATACGTTTTAAATGGCTCCTAAACGTGCTCGTACCACATCTACCATGACAGTTACCTCAGTGGCACATCCTTTTATGCTGTTTCCCTCCAGCACAGCATACCAAGAGAGATGCACTGGGTACATTGGGTGTACGATACTGACAGGCAGAACGCTGGATTGGGCAGCAGTTCAGACACTGGGAGTAGAGCCGGAAGTTAGACGCATACTCGACGTGCCACCGTACAGTCGAGTATTCATCGTCACAGAGCCCACATACCTGGAGCTGGTATGTGAGTTCTATGCGTCATTTACCTGCCACCAGGAGCAGATCACATTCCGTTTAGGCGGAATAGATCGGTCGATGAGCATGGCCGAGTTCGGCATCGCCCTAGGTATCTAGCAGAGAGATGAGCTGGATACGCCCGCATACACCACAGCAGTTCGAGACTTCACGTCTGCAGACGTCTCCACTGCTTGGGCTCAGATCTGCATGACGGGTGTCCCATACCAGCATGGCTTTGCAAAAGCCACAGGTATTTATCCTACTCTTCGTTACCTGCATGCTATCATTGCACACACATTGTCAGGACGACTGACAGCGCCCGGAACTGTCACCCGGATGGAGAAGTTCCTTCTAGCCAACATGCACATGGGATCTACAGTAGAGATGGCTAGACTCATAGCGGTCGTCATGCAAGGATTCGTTACAGACACTAGAAAACAGTGTCTGGGACTCGGACCATACATCACCAGGCTAGCCCGCTACCTGGAGTTGGACATAGAGGGTTCGGAGCTTACTCTGGTCGCCCCAACCACGATTCCCACAGACGTTACCATTCTACGGAACATGGGAATGGTTGTACGGGATGCGAATGGCTGCGACACCATCCACACGGAGCAGACAGGACAGGCATCGGCATCGGAAGCATTTCCAGCGCATATCCCTCCATCCGAGACGTTCGTGCCACGTACTGCCTTCGAACGACACATGTCGCACGGATTGGTAGAACTATCAGCCAGATACAGTCGAGATATGGACAAGATTGACAGACGGCTGACGATGATAATAATTCTCATCTGTGGTTTATTTCAAATTATCTAGTCACTGAATAAGTTCCAAGTGATATGACTTATCAGCAAAAGAAGAAATTCTTTGCTGATTTGAAATATTACTACTGGGCAGTTTCTCTTCTATTTCAAATTTTTGGCAGATCAGTTGATCAGAAGACGTGTCTCGAAGGACGAAGGTCACAAAATTTTGGAGCATTGTCATCAAGGATCTACAGGAGACCAATTGACTGCTATCAACACTGTCAGGAAAGTGTTGAAAGCAGGATCTTGTTCACCCACCATATTCAAGGACTTTTGTATCTCTGATACAGTCCTGCGATGCTTGCCAAATAACAGGTAACACATCTTCCAGAGATCATCTACCCCAGCGACGTACACAGAATGTTGCAACTGTTGATATCAGGGGTATTTCGAATCCTTTTCTCTTTCTTCCTTTGAACATAATTACATCATAGTAATCGTGGAACACTTTTCAAAATGGCCTGAACCACAGACATTACCTACTAATGATGTTAAAGTCATGTGCAGATTCTAGTTGTTTTCCAGATTCAGAGTGCCGATGTCTTAGGAAGAAATGTTCAGCCTGTGTATCAAATATGTGAAGTCTGCTAAGTACCACACTTTAGCAGGGATTGCTATGGGAATGACTGACCATCCCAAAAGTGGTTGGAGCAGGTTACTGCAGAATGCTGCTCCAATGGGAAATGCATACAATCCCAGCTGGAGAAATCATACGGGATTTAGCTGAGGAATAATTCAAAAGCTGGAAACATTCAAAAAGACACCACCACAGCAAAACCCCTACTCGCAGAATCAATAGATGAGATACTGGCAACAATTAAAGCCAGACCAGTGCAAGCAAGTGATATACCAAGTAGTATCGAACGGTCGAAGGATATAGAGGAATTTAGCATTGTATTAGGAGCATAGCAATGGAGGAGCTTGCATTCTCTGCATACCAATTAGCTGTGAGAAACTTCCCCGAGGAAGTCTCAAATACTTGGGCCTAGATCTATACAACTGGAGGCCCTACCATCACAGCTTTGCCAAAACTTCAGGTATCTTTTCTTCCATTCGAGACTTGCATGCCATACCTTCACTAACATTGGCAGGTAGGCACAACAATCCAAAGAAGTCTCATTCCTAGACACGTTCCTTCTGGACACGTTGCTACGATTATGAGAAACTTTGCAGATGATTCGAGGAAACAGTCCTTGGAGCTTGAGTCATTCATCAAATGAATATGCAAATAAGTGTGGGGTAGTTTAGCTATGCATGAACACTGAGGACAGTGTCAGACTTAAGTGTGGGGTAGTAGTGCACGGTGCACTGTAGCAGTTGGCAAAATTTTTGCATGATTTTGCTTGTTTTCCCCGTATTTTCACACCCTTCCAAAATGTTTTTCAAAATTTTTCCGTCTTTCAGACTTCTAAATGCAGTATGCTTGGTTAAACAATTGCTTATGTCTATGATATGTAGGTAGAATGTTATGGTTAGTAGGAGATAATTGATGACTATTTTTGAACTTATTGATTAGGAGTAGGGAATTCCTGATAATTAAGCACAACTTAGTCTGGGTTAGAGACCTCAGCCAATTACCTTTTCAAGACTTAACTAGATAAAATTAGACCAGTTGTAGGATGCATTGACAATTAGAATGCCTAGATGAGACTCTGAGCTAAAAGTGAAAAGAAAAGAAAAAAAATGATGATGAAAAAAAAATAGGGTAGCTTGCCAGCGGCCTTCGCTACTCGAGCACCACTCCTTCGGGGAACTTAAAGCCTGATGCCCTAAGGTCGTGTAGGTCTGGGAGTCATCGGAGTGGGACTCGCTACATGGTTAGTTGAAGTTGACGTGTTCAAAGCAGACTCAAAATACCCTGAATCTATAAACGAAAGAAATCAATAAGAGCTAAATAATTAAAATCTGATCACCAAGGCTCAGAACTCAGAAAGTTATCTGTTGTCAGTGTGTCTAGTGACAGGTCGAAGTTGTCCCACATCGAAATGTTTGGAGATTTTCACTCCAGAAAGCTGCTATAAATACCTCAGGCCTCCAGGAGTTGAAATCATCCCTCTCCACTCGATCTGAGTCATTCAGAGACTTCCAGTGTACAATTCTTGAGTACACAAGTCACTGAGAGACTCGGGTTTCAGTTTCAGTTTTCCTTCTTTCTTTAGTGTTTCGTTTTCTTAGTTTTTGAGAAATAGTCTCAGAGCTTAGGCTTCGATAGATAGGTTCTTTTTTGTATTCATAGAATACCGGGATTTCGTTAGGAGATCCTAAGAGATAGATAGGGTGCGTGTTCTTAGTCAGATTAGGGCAATTTGCTTAAGCCCGGGATGTAAGGTAAAACAATTGCTACTAGGTCTAAGGAGCATTCTCCGAAGGCTCTACCGAGCAGAGTAGGATCGAGCAGTCAGGAGCATACAGGAGCTGCAGCACCGGCTGGACCTGCATAGAGTGGTGATTACTTTATGACAGTGGGTCCCCTAGACGAGGTTCTGTATGTTTACGAATTGTTTTATCTAAATATTAATTTGAATATCAGATTACGATTCTTATGAATATCTGTTTTATATGTTGAAGTTGTTATGATTTTCTGGAAATGGCCACCTGCTTAAATATTCATTATGTCTGCATGTCTATTGCCGTTCTTTTAAACTGAATTTAAGGTTATAGACAATTCCTAACCACGGTCTATTCATAACCTGTTTAGTTTAACAGGCATCAATTAGTATTGGTGTCTGCCATACTAGATAAAATAATCTGCGAAACACCCTGTTGGTTGAAAGTAGTCTAGGTAGGCTGAGTAGAGTGTTATGCCGGCGGTTATGAGACGAGCAGCATGATACCGAAGTGACATAGGGTACCGTTCATTGCTGACTTTTGTCCGAGCCGTGAGTAGGGCTGTTACCCTTAACGATGGGGCGGTAGCGTAGAAACTCAGATGTGGTACACCTTTAGACACAGAACATAGTTGCAATCCAGGCTAAGACATGTCTAAAATACTCGAATATAGGTCAATCAACGTATAGGAACAGTATAACATAGAATCAGGACTCATCTATAAAACACTTCTAGGATTAATTAGACTTAAACCTAGTGGAGAATGGATCACCCTCTCATCAAAGTTATTGATGAAGATTGCATAACTGGATCATAAGATAAGAGTTAGGATAAAAGGCTAGTTACTACTAAGCCGTTGCCACTTCCCTGGGAGTACGATATTTAACTTAATAAAATCGTAGATACTTTCCAACAGACTAGCTACACGATAGGTACTCTGCCTTAGGTTCTGATTGATTAAGTGACAATAATTGAATGCTAAGTGACAATTAGTAAGACTTAGTCCTTAATTACTCATAATTGACATAGGGAAATAAAGTCTATCTTTTAGCATACCAATCGGAACGCATCAGTTCTGGTGGGAATTAATTCATTATCTTCATTCTTCACCCCTGTAATTCCCCCTTTCTTGGGCACACACTGTACAGGACTTACCCAAGAACTATCAGAAATAGGATATATTATGCCAAAATCTAACCACTTAATGATTTGCTTCTTGCATAATGGGGTTTAATCTTCTCTGCCCCTCAATTGAATTTTTGGAATCTTCTTCCAAAATAATTTTGTGCATGCATAAGGTTGGATTTATTCCTTTGACGTCAGCTATGGTCCAGCCCATAGCTCTCTTATGCTGCTTCAGAACTCCAAGCAATTTTTCTTCTTGTTCCGCATTCAGTACTACTGAAATAATCACAGGCAGAGTTGAATCTGCTCCCAGAAATCTGTACTTCAAATGTTGCGGGCAATGATTTCAGTTCCAGCTTAGGTGGTTCTTCCATAGAAGGTTTTGTTACTTTGCATTCCCGAGAAGACAAGTCCAAAGATTCAAATTGAGCTCTAAATTTGAAACCCTGAGAATTTGCTTCTAACCAAGCTGAATATTCTTCTTCCTCCTCATTGCCGTCAAACATCTCCTCTGTTAACAATCTTTCCAGTGCATCATCTCCATATATCTTCTGCTCTTCATCTTTCTCCGTTAAAGAATCACTGGTGGATATTTGGAAACAATCCTCACCTTCGTCATGAAATTTCATGGCCTTGAACACATTAAATGTGACTTTGTCATCTTGAACTCTCATGGTGAGTTCCCCTTTTTGAACATCAATGAGAGTCCTTCCTGTAGCAAGGAAAGGTCTCCCCAAAATAATAGGAACCTTCCTATCTGCTTCATAATCTAAAACAATAAAGTCAGCTAGAAAAATAAATCTATCCACTCTTACCAAGACATCCTCAATTTTCCCATCCGGATGGGCTATAGACGTGTCCACTAGTTGCAATGTCATTGTTGTAGGTCTTACCTCACCAATATCTAATTGTTTAAAAACTGACATGGGCATTAGGTTGATGTTGGTGCCAAGATCGCACAATGCCATGCCACAATACGAGTCTCCAATAGAACAAGGAATGTTGAAGCTCCCTGGATCTTTCATTTTGGGGGGGTAGCTTATCCTGTAAAAAGAAACTACATTCTTTGGTTAGTGCAACAATTTCATACTCACCCAAATTCCTTTTCTTTGTAAGAATATCTTTCATGAATTTAGCTTAGTTGGGCATTTGTTCTATTGCTTCTACCAAAGGAATGTTGATGTGCAGTTGTTTTAAAATATCCAAAAACTTCTTGAACTGCTCTTGCTTCTTCTTGGCAAACCTCTGTGGAAAAGGCATTCTCTGTTGAACTGGTTTGCTCTCTGGAACTTTACTTTGCTGCGGCAAAGGCGATGCTGTAGCATCGGTCTCTACTCTGGCTGGTTCAGCTACTGGAATTTCTTCTTCTTTATCCTCCTTGCTAGGCTCACTAGATTTCTCCACTACTCCAGGCTTGATTGTTGGTTCTTCTAGTATTTTTCCACTCCGTAGTGTTACCGCCTTGCAATGTTCCTTTCCTTCTCTCCTCAGATTCTCGGTGTCACTTGGAATTGAACCTTGTGGTCTGTTCTTCAATTCTTGGGCCAACTGCCCCATCTGGTTTTCAAGGTTTCATACGGTGGATGTCAAGTCTTGAATGGTTGTCTCCGTTCTTGCCATAAAATCTCTCATCATATTCTCCAATGAGCTTGAATGTGGTGGTGGTTGTTGAGGCCTTTGCTGAAGTTGTTGTTGCTGCTGGGGGTATTGCTGTTGTTGGAACATTGGCCTTTGGTTCATACCTTGGCTGTTTTGCATCCCCTGGTCTCTCCAAGAAAAGTTGGGATGCTGTCGCCAAGTAGGATTGTAAGAATTTGACTGTAAACCATTGCCTCTGTTTTTGGTTCCCCATGTGGCACACTGATGCTGGATTGTGAATACAATCTTCAAAAGAGTGTCCTTCACCACAGTAGACACATCATATATCTTGCACTTGACTTACATTAGACTGGTTTGGTTGCTCAGCCGTCTGCCCGCTATGCTGCTGCATACTCAGTGTTTTCAGCATGTTGGACATGGATGATACTTGAGCTAAAAGTGAAGTTAACGGGTCTAACTCCAAAACTCCAGCCACTCTTCTTCCACTAGGCAGTCTTGTTGTAGGCCATTGATAGTTGTTGTTGGCAATTCTCTCAATTAGTTCATAAGCTTCATTGTAAGTTTTGGCCAATAGCGCACCATTTGCTGAAGCATCAACTATCATCCATGTGTGTGCATTCAACCCATTGTAAAATGTTTCCATTTGAATGCAGTGTGGGATTCTGTGATGTGGGCATCTTCTTAACAACTCCTTAAATCTCTCACATGCCTCATACAATGATTCTTCTTCTAGTTGATGAAAAGAAGTAATTTCGTTTCTCAACCTTGCATTTTTTGTAGGAGGAAAATATTTCATTAAAAATCTTTCTGTAAGCTGCTACCATGTTGTTACACTACCCGAGGGTAGAGAGTTCAGCCATGCTCTAGCTTTATCTCTCAGGAAATATGGGAACAATTTCAGCCTCAAAGCATCATCTGTCACCCCTGGTAACTTGAAGCAATCACTTACTTCCATGAATAGACGTAGGTGTAAGTGTGGATCCTCAGCAAGTAGTCCACCAAACTGCCCTACTGTCTGCAGCATTTGAAACATCATTGGTTTCAGCTCAAACTGTGCTGCAGTAATCTCTGGTCGCACAATGCTTGGGTTAAGTTCATTGAACATAGGGACATCAAACTGTCGAATGGCATGGTTCCTATCATCTGCCATTACCACAGGATTGTAGACGGGTTCAGGTTGAATGTCATGTTGTTCCGCCATAGCTGCCTTATCTGTGGTTTGTTTCTTCTTCCTTAATTCCTAGCTTGTTCTCTCAATTTTTGGATCTAGTGGCAGCAATGTAGCTTGAGAGCCCTTGCGCGTTTTACTCATGCAAAACAGCACACGTTAAGGAATGAATGATATACACAAGCTGAAAATTAACAAATCGTTAATATCAATAATGTTCAAATAAATTCAACCTGCGTACAAATATCCATCACCATACACTAAATCAATAGACTATTAAGCACAAGTATGAGTATAAAAACTGAAAAATAAAAATAACCAAATGCAAACAATCAATATTTACAAACAATTGACTCTGAAGTCCCCGGCAACGGTGCCAAAAACTTGTTGCGTTGTGTGCGTGTGTCACAATTTGTAAAGATAAGAAAATGAAGTAAATCAACGCAATCTTAACAAGTGCAAGTATACACCGGTCAACAAGTAATATATGTACCTAAGTACAAGATTATTGATCTCATAGGGACTAAGTGTGCCAATTACAAATGCAATTACGATTGTACAATTGGTTATCAAAAGAATAAAAGAATAAATAATGATGAATAGAGATTGGTCTAATGCTACGGCAATGCTAATGCTACAATAAAGCTAAACTAACAGTTAATGGTCAGCCTACTGGAAATAACCACAAGAGTACTGCAAGTAATACAATGTTGCGGCATTCACGCCCAAAATGTAAATACAAACCAGAGATGAATCTAAACATACTGAACATGCTTTCAGTTTCCAGATTAATGCTACAGCGATCTGGTTCTACCCAGATTACTTGACCTACTAGTCTAGATCCCCGATATCATCGTCTCATGGAATACGAAGTACCGTTGGTCTAGAGCAACACTAGTCAGTGAATTTGGTCATGTCCCCTGCAATGCTGAGCGCACGATCATGCGTCTCAATCTAGTGCCACTTAACTATCTTGTCAACTAGCTCCCTTTCGGTTAGAAAGCAAGATACTAGTTCGATGTATAAACTGGACAGTCGTAACCGCAATTTACACTAAGTCTTTTTAAGTAATTAAATGAGTAAATCAAGCATGCCCCATACAAGCATTAATCATAAAAATAGAGAACAATGCTACAACATATTCATCATCGTATTCAAACAGTGTAATCAACATGTTTAAGCTTAACTAAGCCACAACAACTTCAGGTTATAAATACATATTCAGTACTGGGAATAACGAAATCCAGGAATTAAAGTAATGTAATAAAATGCTCCTATGGTCATAGTGAATAATTCTATTACAAAACAAGTTTAATTAATCCCTAAATTCGCCTCCAACTCATACCCAATATTCAAGTAAGAGTTTATACAAGACAATGAACAATAATGAAGAAATGGGCAGCAAATTACTCGAGTCTGAGATCACCCTACTGCCCAGATTGGTTTAATCACGATTGCCCACTGTTATTCCCCTCTAACTGATGCCGCGGCTTCTCTTCTGCTCAGTTGATGAATCCCAAGCAAGTCGCCCTGCTTCCTCTCGGGTTTTTCCCTACAGAATTAATCTAAGCTAAAGAGAAAGTTAAACCTCTACTGCCAATTTTCTTCTGTGCTTGATGGGTTTCCGACCGACATGCTAAATAGGTGTTATTTTACCCTATGTTGATTATGAATAATTAAGGACTGTGATTGACTAATTGTCACATTTAGTCTCTATGGTGTCACTTAATCAGCCAGAACCTAAGGCAGAGTACCTATCGTGTAGCTAGTCTATTGGAAAGTATCTACGATTTTATTAATTAAATATCATACTCCCAGGGAAGTGGCAACGGCTTAGTAGTAACTAGCCTCTTATCCTAACTCTTATCTTATGATCCAGTTATGCAATCTTCATCAATATCTTTGATGAGAGGGTGATCCATTCTCCACTAGGTTCAAGTCTAATTAATCCTAAAAGTGTTTTAAAGATGAGTTCTGATTCTATGCTATACTGTTCCTATATGTTGATTGACCTGTCTTCGAGTTTTAGATGCATCTTAGCCTGGATTGCAACTATGTTCTGTGTCTAAAGGCGTACCACATCCGAGGTCTCTAATAAACCGCCCTACCTTAATGACGGCCCTACTCACGGTTCGGGACGAAGGCATCCATGAAAGCCCTATGTCACTTCGGGGATCATACCGCTTGCCCTAGCCGCCGGCATAATCGGACTCAGCTCGACTCCTACCTAGACTACTTTAACAAGCAGGGTGTTCAGCATGTTATTTTATCTAGCATGGCAGACACCAATACTAATTGATGCCTGTTAAACTAAACAGGTTATGATTAGACCGTGGTTAGGAATTGTCTATAACCCTAACGTTAGTTTAAAAGAGCACATTAAACATGCAGACATAGTGAATATTTAGCAGGTGGCTATTTCCGGAAAAACATAATAACTTCAACATACAAAACAACTATTCATAAAAACCGTAATCTGATATTCATAATTGATGTTTAGGACAAAGCAATAAAACATATAAGAGAGGGGTATGGGGACTGATGCCATAAAGAAATCACCCTTTACGTAGTCTCGCCGACAGAGCGTACTGCTGTATACGTCGTATTGCTCGCCCTGACTCTGCTCGCTAGAACCTTCGGAGGACGCTTCCTCAGCCTAGTAACTGGGCTTTACCTTAATACCTAGCTTAAGCCCAGCCCTGTGGACTGACTCTTCGAACGCCTAGAGCTCTCTTAGGGTCTCCTAACGAAACCCCGGGTATTCTATGAATACCGGAAATGAACCTATCTATAGAAACCTAAGATCTGAGACTATTTCTCAGAAACTAAAACAAACACTAATAAGAAAGAAAACTGAGGTCCGAGTCTCTGAGTGAGTTGTGTACTGGAAAATTGTACACTGGAAACCACTTAATGACTCAGATTGAGTGGAGAGGGATGAATTCAACTGCTGGAGGCCTGGGGTATTTATAGCAGCTTCCCGGAGTGAAAATCTCTGAAAAATTCGATGTGGGACAGCTTCTGGTGGCTCGGGACGCCCGTCCCGGTTCGGGACGCCCGTCCTGATTCGTTGACCAGGTTCGGGACGCCCGTCCTGATTCGTTGACCAGGTTCGGGACGCCCGTCCCAGTTCAGGACGCCCGTCCTGGCGGTTTGACTGGGTCGGGACGCCCGTCCCGGACCTTTGACCGGGTCAACATTTCCAAAAATTGCGTTTTGCCCCAGAATTTGCTGTTTTCGTCTACTTTTCACCTGACACTTCCAAAATCATAAAAACCGTGAAATCAAGTAAATAGTAAACAATTAATGTCAATTTACTCTCAATTTCACATTAAAACATATATAAAAACATGCTAAAAATGTGATACAATTTTCGCGTATAAGATAACCCCACACTTAGCTTTTTGCTTGTCCTCAAGCAAAGTCTACATGGAGTTAGTGATTTTAAACCGTAGTGCAGTCACTTAAATTCCTATCATGTTTTTATTCCAAAAATTCTTCAGACAATTCTTAACACAGGTCTGACTGGTTAGGTTACTATGACAAGGTCTCAAATGTTCCTAGTAGCTTGTTATGATCAGGCAGAAAACAAATCAACAACTAGGTTGGACTTTTTTCTTAGTCACAAGGTCTTCCTGATGTGTAGTGTATGTACTAGTCTAGACCAGATAGTCAACACAATGAACTCTTATCTTAACTGCTACCAGATAATACTTCGACCTATCGCTAGACACACTGACAACAGATAACTTTCTGAGTTCTGAGCTTTGGTGATAAGATTTTTAATGTTTTAGCACTTGGTTATTTTCTTTATAGATTCAGGGTATTTCGAGTCTGCTTAGAACACGTCAACTTCAACTACCCATGTAGCGAGTCCCACTCCGATGACTCCCAGATCTACACGACCTTAGGGCATCAGGCTTTAAGTTCCCTGAAGGAGTGGTGCTCGAGTAGCGAAGGCCGCTGGCAAACTACCCTATTGTAATTAACTTCCTTAATGTTCCTTTCACTTTTAGCTCAGAGTCTCATCTAGTCATTCTAACTGCCAATATATCCACAACTGGTCTAATTTCATCTAGTTCAGTCTTGAAAAGGTAATTGGTTGAGGTCTCTAATCCAGACAAAGTTGTGCTCAGTTATCAGGAATTCCCTATTCCTAATCAATTAGTCCAAGATAGCTATCAACTATCTCCTACTAACCATAGCATACTACCTACATATCATAGACATAAGCAATTGTTTAACCAAGCATACTGCATTTAGAAGTCTGAAAGACGGGAAAAATTTTGGAAGGGTGTGAAAATACGGGGAAAACAAGCAAAAGCATGCGAAAAATTTTTCAAACTGCTACAGTGCACCGTGCACTGCTACCCCACACTTATTTGCAAACAAGAAGAAATGAAAATAAAACAAAGAACTCTTACCCCACACTTATTTGACTAATTCAAGTTAAGAGAGAAAATAAAACAAGAAGGATAATAGAAATAGCAAAACAGAACACAAAACAAAGAAAACAAAAGTAAAGGATCATGAGGATTAGAAAAACTCCCTTCATGTCGCGAGCAGAAGGGTCTTCTCTGATCTGTCAATTGGCTCTTCACCTTAGCCATGTGCTATTGCTGAGGTGTTCTTGACTCTGCAAGCTCTAGATATTGGAACGGATGACGCTGGCTCCGATCCTTCATTGTCGAGCTCTAGGTAGTGGCATATCCATTTGATGAATGACTCAAGCCCCAAGGACTGTTTCATCGAATCATCTACAAAGTTTCTCGTAATCGTAGCAACGTGTCCAGAAGGAACGTGTCTAGGAATGAGACTTCTTTGGATTGGTGTGCCTACCTGCCAATGTTAGTAAAGGTATTGCATGCAAGTCTCGAATGGAAGAAAAGATACCTGAAGTTTTGGCGAAGCTGTGGTGGTAGGGGGCTCCAGTTGTGTAGATCTGGGCCCAAGTATTTGAGACTTCCTCGGGGAAGTTTCTCACAACTTATTGGTATGCAGGGAATGCAAGCTCCTCCATTGCTATGCTCCTGATACAATGCTAAATTCCTCTATATCCTTCGACCGTTCGATACCACTTGGTATATCACTTGCTTGCACTGGTCTGGCTTTAATTGTTGCCAGTATCTCATCTATTGATTCTGCGAGTAGGGTTTTTGCTGTGGTGGTGTCTTCTGAAAGTTTCAAGCTTCCAAATTACTCCTCAGCTAAATCCCGTATGATTCCTCTAGTTGGAATTGTATGCGTTTCCCATTGGAGCAGCATTCTGCAGTAACCTACTCCTACCTCTTTTGGAATGGTCAGTCATTCCCATAGCAATCCCTACTAAAGTGTGGTACTTAGTAGACTTCACAGATTTGATACACAGGCTGAACATTTCTTCCTAAAACATTGGCACTCTGAATCTGGAAAACAACTAGAATCTGCACATGACTTTAACATCATTAGTAGGTAATGCTTGTGGTTCAGGCTATTTTCGAAAAGTGTTCCACGACTACTATGATGTAATTATGTTCAAAGGAAGAAAGAGAAAAGGATTCGAAATACCCCTGATATCAACGGTTGCAACATTCTGTGTACGTCGTTGGGGTAGATGATCTCTGGAAGATGTGTTACCTGTTATTTGGCAAGCATCGCAGGACTGTATCAGAGATACAAAAGTCCTTGACTATGGTGGGTCAACAAGATCCTGCTTTCAACACTTTCCGGACAGTGTTGATAGTAGTCAATTGGTTTCCCGTAGATTCTTTAGGGCAATGCTCCAAACTCTTGTGTCCTTCATCTTCTGAGACACATCTTCTGATCAACTGATCTGTAAAAATTTGAAATAGAAGAGAAACTGCCCAATAGTAATATTTCAAATCAGCAAAGAATTTCTTCTTTTGCTGATAAGTCATATCACTTGGAACTTATTCAGTGACTAGATAATTTGCAATAAACCACATATGAGAATTATTATACATAGCAAACAATGCAAATAAGTTTTCATCCAAAACTTTATCAGTATTATACTAGCCTCTACCTCGGGGTTTTCTAATCTAGACATATGGTTTGCTTTCTAGATTTTCAACCTCTTTTTTTTTCTTATCCCTTCTTTCTATATCAAATTCAATAGAACTTAACTAATTAATCTTGGTTCATCATTAGTTTTATTGAACACAGATATCTCAGAGCGATCAGTGTAACCTATTGTTTTTAGACAAGACTATATAAGATCGGAATTTATCATGCATGCACTTTCTTATCATCAAACAATTCGTACTACATCATTACATCACATATTAATTTAAAAAGTAGATTTCAATCAGGTGATGCCATAATGGGTGCAATAATTCCTTTCGGTTTAAAAGTTCTCATGCAATCATCAGCAAAACAAAAGGAACATCCTTTTTTCAATAGAACATTCAAAGGTCTGGTTATTAAGGAAAAACTATAACTCATCCTAATAAGGCCGGCATGACTCTAAGAAAATTCTAAAATAGAGTTTCTTCCCGATAAAAATCTAAGCCAACATTTTACAACTCAGAAGAAAATATATTTTATCCTCATTTCCATTTTTATTTCTTCGAAATTAACTAAAGGAAGAAAAACACGAAAAGAGCAACTAAGAAAACAACTAAAAAAACAAGAGATAGGGAAAAGGAACAACTCACCGTATAGCAAGAAAGATACATTCTTTTTGGGATTTTAAATTTTTAACATTTTTTTTCTTTTTATGTTTAATTTAGAAAGCAGGTAAATTTCCTTAATATAGTTTTAGAATAATTTTCTAAAATTTGATTATCCTAGGTGTCTTAATTTCAGATATTATCTAAAATTAATTAGTTATGATAACCCTATATTTCGGAAATTGATTGTCTAACTGGTATAAGATAAGTGTAGGTCTAAGGTCTAGGTTACTACCGTTACCTATCATAAGTCTCTAGAATTGTGGCCTTTAATCCTAAATTCATTATGATATTTCCCCGGCAACGGCGCCAAAAATCTGTTGGGTTTCCGACTGACATGCTAAATAGGTGTTATTTTACCCTATGTTGATTATGAATAATTAAGGACTGTGATTGACTAATTGTCACATTTAGTCTCTATGGTGTCACTTAATCAGCCAGAACCTAAGGCAGAGTACCTATCGTGTAGCTAGTCTATTGGAAAGTATCTACGATTTTATTAATTAAATATCGTACTCCCAGGGAAGTGGCAACGGCTTAGTAGTAACTAAACTCTTATCTTATGATCCAGTTATGCAATCTTCATCAATATCTTTGATGAGAGGGTGATCCATTCTCCACTAGGTTCAAGTCTAATTAATCCTAAAAGTGTTTTAAAGATGAGTTCTGATTCTATGCTATACTGTTCCTATATGTTGATTGACCTGTCTTCGAGTATTTTAGATGCATCTTAGCCTGGATTGCAACTATGTTCTGTGTCTAAAGGCGTACCACATCCGAGGTCTCTAATAAACCGCCCTACCTTAATGACGACCCTACTCACGGTTCGGGACGAAGGCATCCATGAAAGCCCTATGTCACTTCGGGGATCATACCGCTTGCCCTAGCCGCCGGCATAATCGGACTCAGCTCGACTCCTACCTAGACTACTTTAACAAGCAGGGTGTTCAGCATGTTATTTTATCTAGCATGGCAGACACCAATACTAATTGATGCCTGTTAAACTAAACAGGTTATGATTAGACCGTGGTTAGGAATTGTCTATAACCCTAACGTTAGTTTAAAAGAGCACATTAAACATGCAGACATAGTGAATATTTAGCAGGTGGCTATTTCCGGAAAAACATAATAACTTCAACATACAAAACAACTATTCATAAAAACCGTAATATGATATTCATAATTGATGTTTAGGACAAAGCAATAAAACATATAAGAGAGGGGTATGGGGACTGATGCCATAAAGAAATCACCCTTTACGTAGTCCCGCCGACAGAGCGTACTGCTGTATACGTCGTATTACTCGCCCTGACTCTACTCGCTAGAACCTTCGGAGGACGCTTCCTCAGCCTAGTAACTGGGCTTTACCTTAATACCCAGCTTAAGCCCAGCCCTGTGGACTGACTCTTCGAACGCCTAGAGCTCTCTTAGGGTCTCCTAACGAAACCCCGGGTATTCTATGAATACCGGAAACGAACCTATCTATAGAAACCTAAGATCTGAGACTATTTCTCAGAAACTAAAACAAACACTAATAAGAAAGAAAACTGAGATCCGAGTCTCTGAGTGAGTTGTGTACTGGAAAATTGTACACTGGAAACCACTTAATGACTCAGATCGAGTGGAGAGGGATGAATTCAACTGCTGGAGGCCTGGGGTATTTATAGCAGCTTCCCGGAGTGAAAATCTCTGAAAAATTCGATGTGGGACAGCTTCTGGCGGCTCGGGACGCCCGTCCCGGTTCGGGACGCCCGTCCCGGTTCGGGACGCCCGTCCTGATTCGTTGACCAGGTTCGGGACGCCCGTCCCGGACCTTTGACCGGGTCAACATTTCCAAAAATTACGTTTTTGCCCCAGAATTTGCTGTTTTCGTCTACTTTTCACCTGACACTTCCAAAATCATAAAAACCGTGAAATCAAGTAAATAGTAAACAATTAATGTCAATTTACTCTCAATTTCACATTAAAACATATATAAAAACATGCTAAAAATGTGATACGATTTTCGCGTATCAGTGCTAAAATGAGTAAAACCAATCTCTCCTTTTTTTCCAAAAGTCCCTTTTTCTCTTGGTTCTTCAAATATATATAGTATCTCTCCTTGCTCCGAAATTCAGCTTGATCCCGCCATCTGTCCAGATTTCTGGAATTTTCTTTTAATACTTAGTAAATAAAATGTGAAAATCCAAAAATTAATTCCAACGCCCTTCTGATTTCTTTATCTTTTTCCTCCATGCTGCATGATTCTCTCATGTTTCAAGCTATAGCTGCCATGTATTTAATTAATTAAAATATATCATAATAATTAATTTATGAAAATAACTGAATAATAAATCGGTAAATTGATTTCTTCATCTCATTCCCCTTTTTACCCTTGTCACAATAAATCAATTCGAACCAAATCCCAAGTAATAATTAGATAAATTCAATTTGTAACAAAAATTTGGAAATTAATTCAATTAAATTGACTTATTGATATTAAACCATATTTTTCGTAAAAAGGGAAAGAATAATCAACTAGACGCATTTTAACTCCAATTCACGCACAAATTCAGTCATTTAATAGCAAAGTGTGGGCAAAGCTTATGTGAATAACTATATTATTTTAGAGTTATCAAATGTTAATTTAGCAGGTGCCCTTTCCAGAAAAATGAGCAGAACTTCAACACGTAAAACATATATAACATAACAATCATAGTTTAGTATTCAAATCATTCTTTAGACGAACACAACACAAAGATATACAGAGAGGATCTAGGGGACCACCACCATAAAGTATTCACCCTTTATCAGGTCCACCGGCGGAGCGACTACTTGTATACTCTAGGTTGCTTGACCTGACTCTAATCGGCAGAACCTTCGGAGAACGCTTCCATAGACTAGTAATGATTGCTTTACCTTAAGTCCTGGGCTTAAGCAATGCTCTGTTGACTAGCTATTCGCTCACTTAATGCTCTCTTAAGATTTCCTAACAAAATCTCAGGTATTCTATGAATACCAAAAACGAACACTATCTAATCGAATTCTCACAATCTGAGATAAACACTCAGAAAGTAGAGAAAATGAAACACTCGAAGCTGCTAAATGACTCGTATCGAGTGCTAAGGGATGCATTCGAAGTCACTAAATGACTTGTATTGAGTGTAGAGGGATGATTTCAATTGTTGAAGGCCTGGGGGTATTTATAGCAGGTGAGATGAGTGAATTTCTCTTGGAAATTCGATATGGGACTCAAACTCACTGCTCGGGATGCCCGTCCCAGTGCTTTGACCGGGTCAGGAAGGGCGTCCTAACTTGGGGACGGCCGTCCTGGGCCTTTGACTCGGTCGGGATGGCCCGAGCTTAAAACTTCCAAAAATTGCACTTTTGCCCCGATATTTGCTATTTTCTTGCACATTTCTCCTGAACCTTCCAAAATCACAAATTATGCAAAAATATGTCAATTTCAATCAATTAAGATCAATTTGGTTCCCATTTTGCCCTAATTTGTGTCTAAAAACATGTTAAAAAAGTGATATGATTTGTGCATATCATAAACCACGGGGGAGAATTATTATACATAGCAAAGAATGAAAATAAATTCTCATCCAAAAATAATTTATCAGATATACTATCTTATCAATAGCCTCTAACTAAGGGTTTTCTAATCTAGACCAATGGGTTGCTTTCTAGATATTCATCCCCTTTTCTTTTCCCTTATTTCTATATCAAATTCTTGTAACAATAAAACTCAACTTAATCAATCATGGTTCAGCATCAGTTTTATTGAACAAATATCTCAGAGCAAAGTGATCAGTGTATGCTATTGTTTTAGATGAAACTAGGTATGATATGAATCTATCATCATATACAACAACTGGTAATCCCTTTTCAGTAGTGGTATGGTTCTACTGGGCATCAGTAAAGGTTTTACTTCCATAGTATATAACATGAAATTTCTAATCATGCCTTTGTCCTAAAAAAATTCATATTGCATAGTTACTAACATCACATATTAATTCAAAAGAAACTCCAAATAGGTGATGTCATAATGGGTGCAGTAACGAAATTTTCCTTTACTAAAAAGATATCATGCATTTATCATCAAAACAAAAGGAACACCCTTTCTCAATAGAATATTCAAAGGCCTGGCTATTAAGGAAAAAAAATTTCATAGCTTGTCTAATAAAGCCAGCATGACCTAAGAAAATTCTAACATAAAATGGCTTTTTTCAAATTTAATTTCCTTGGTATGATTTTAGAATAGTTTTCTAAAATTTGATTAACCTAAATTTCTTAACTTTAGATAATTTCTAAAAATAATTATTTAAGATAACCCTATAGTTCAGGAAATTGATTGACTAATTCTAATAAGTGTGACTGTTTTACTAAGGTATAGATTACTACCGTTACCTATCATAATCTTCTAGAATTTGATCAGGAATCCTAAAATTTTATGAATATTCTCGGCACCGACACAAAAAATCTGATGTGTTCCGATTCGTATGCTAAAAAATAGGATTTATTTACCTATATTGATTATGAGTAATTAAGGACTTAGTATTACTAACTGTCACTTTAGCATTTAATTCTTGTCATTTAATGAATCAGAACCTAAGGCAGAGTACCTATCGTGTAGCTAGTTCTTGGAAAGTATCTATTATTTTAAAATTATTAATATTGTACTCCCAGGGAACTGGTAACGGCTTAGTAGCAACTATCCCTTAATCTTAAAAATCATCTTATTTATCTAATCAATCAATCGATAATCAATACTTTGGATTGATTGGTGATCCCAATCACACATAACACGCACTTATCAAGCATGAAAGAGTTATCCTCTAGACATATGTTCTGATGTATATATACTGTTTCTACAAGTTGGTTGACCTATCTTCAATCATTTTAGATATATCTTTGTCTGGAATGCAATTATGTATTGTATCTGCCTATGTACCACATCTGAGTTACCTTACCCTACCTTAATGATGACCCTTCTCACGGTTCAGGTTAAAGTGTCCATGAAAGTCTGTGTCACTCAGGAAATCATGCCACTCACCCTAACACTGGCATAGCGCCCAAACTCAGCCTCATTAGGCTACTCTAACAAACATGGTAATCTATAGGTTATTTTACCTAATATGGCAGACCTTAATATATTCTACCGTAATTTAAGGTCTATTAAACTAAACAGGTTATGATGTAGACCGTGGTAAGGAATTTTCTATAACCGTTCATTTAGTTTAAAAGAGTAAACAGATAATCAGGCATAATGTTAATTTAGCAGGTGACCTTTCCAAAAAAAATGAGTAGAACCTCAACTTGCAAAACATGTATAACATAGCAATCATAATTTAGTACTCAAATTGATTTTTAGACGAACACAACACAAAGATATACAAAGAGGATCTAAGGGACCACCACCATAAAGTATTCACCCTTTATCAGGTCGGCGGGTGTTGCCAATACTTGTATACTTTGGGTTGCTCGACCTGACTTTGATATGTTGAACCTTTGGAGAATGCTTCCTTACCCTAGTAGCAATTGCTTTACCTTACATCCTGGGCTTAAGCAATACCCTGTTGACTAGCTATTTGCTCACCTAATGCTCTCTTAGGATCTCCTAACAAAATCCAGGGTATTCTATGAATACCAAAAACGAACACTATCTAATCGAATTCTCAAAATCTGAGATAAACACTCAGAAAATAGAGAAAATGAGACACTCTTTATTGCTAGATGGCTTGTGTTGAGTGCTGAAGGACATCTCTAACCTTCCAACCCTTGGGGTATTTATAGCGGTGAAAAGGAAGAGGTTTTACCTGAATTTTTGATGTGGGACAGCAACATTTTACTCGAGACACCCATCCCAGTGCTTTGACCAGGTCAGGACGGGTGTCCTGGCTTGGGGACGGCTGCCCTGAGTCTTTGACTCGGTCAGGGAGGGCGTTCTGGCTCTGGGACGCCTGCCCCGAGTTCAGAATTTCCAAAAATCTGCATTTTGATTGGTATGCTAAAAGATAGGATTTATTTACCTAAATTGATTATGAGTAATTAAGGACTTAGTCTTACTAACTGTCACTTTAGCATTTAATTATTGTCACTTAATGAATCAGAACATAAGGCATAGTACCTATCGTGTAGCTAGTTCTTGGAAAGTATCTACAATTTTAAAATATAAATATCGTACTCCCAGGGAACTAGTAACGGCTTAGTAGCAACTATCCCTTAATCTTAACAATCATCTTATTTATCTAATCAGTCAATCGATAATCAATACTATGGATTGATTGGTGATCCCAATCGCACATAACACGCACTTATCAAGCATGCAAGAGTTATCCTCTAGACATATGTTTTGATGTATATATACTGTTTCTGCAAGTTGGTTGACCTATTTTGGATCATTTTAGATATATCTTGGTATGGAATGCAATTATGTACTGTATCTGCCTATGTACCACATCTGAGTTACCTTATGTATTCACCCTAACTTAATGATGACCCTTCTCACGGTTCAGGTTAAAGTATCCATGAAAGCTTGTGTCACTCAAGAAATCATGCCACTCACCCTAATGCCAGCATAGTGCCCAAACTCAGCCTCATTAGGCTACTCTAACAAACATGGTGATCTGTAGGTTATTTTACCTAATATGGCAGGCCTTAATATATTCTATCCTAACTTAAGGCCTATTAATCTAAATAGGTTATGATGTAGACCGTGGATAGGAGTTGTCTATAACTATTCATTTAGTTTAAAAGAGCAAACAGATAATCAGGCATAATTGATATGCATAAATCATATCACATTTTTAGCATGTTTTTAGGCATAATTTAGGGTGAAATTGATAGGAAATCAGTCTTAATTGATTGTTATTAACTCAATTTCACAGTTTTTGTGATTTTGGAAGTGTCATGTGAAAAGTAGAAGAAAATGACAAATTTCGGGGCAAAAACACAATTTTTCATAAGTTCAGACGTCGGGGTCCGCGTCCCGAATCAGGATGGGCGTCCTGACCTGGTCAACAGGCCAGGACGGGCGTCCAGGACTCGGGACGGGTGTCCTGACCTGGTCAACAGGCCTGGACGGGTGTCCCAATCCAGGATGGGCGTCCCGGATGCCTGGTCAAAGTCCCACATCGAAATTCTTGGAAAAATTCACTCCAGAAAGCAGCTATAAATACCCCAGGCCTTCCTCAGTTGAAATCATTCCTCTCCACTGGATCTGAGTCATTCAGTAACTTCAAGTGTACATTTTTCTCCAGTACATAAGTCACTTAGAGACTCGGGTTCAGTAGAAGTTTCTTTTATTTCTAGATAGTGTCTCGTTTTCTTTGTTTCTGAGAATTAGTCTCAGAACCTAGGCTACGATAGATAGGTTCGTTTCTGGTATTCATAGAATACCCGAGATTTCGTTAGGAGATCCTAAGAGGGCTCTAGGCGTTCGAAGAGTCAGTCCACAGGGTTGGGCTTAAGCTGGGTATTAAGGTAAAGTCCAGCTACTAGGCTGAGGAAGCGTCCTCCGAAGGTTCTGTCGAGCAAAGTCGGGTCGAGCAGTACAACATATACAAGCAGTTGCTCCATTGGCGAGACTAAGTAAAGGGTGAATTCTTTATGGCATCAGTCCCCCTATCCCTCTCTTTATATGTTTGTATTGTGTTTGTCCAAATATTGATTATGTATATTGGATTATGATTTTTATGAGTATTTGTTATAGATGTTGAAGTTCTTATGATTTTTCGGAAATGGCCACCTGCTTAATATCCATTATGTCTGCATGTCTAATGTAGTTTCTTTTAAACTAAATTTAGGGTTATAGACAATTCCTAACCACGGTCTAATCATAACTTGTTTAGTTTAACAGGCATCAATTTAGGACTCATTGGTGTCTGCCATATTAGATAAAATAACCTACAGAACACCCTGTTTGTTAGAGTAGTCTAAGTAGGCTGAGTTGTGTTTTTATGCCAGCGTTAGGGCTAGCGGCATGATCCCCGAAGTGACATAGGGCTTTCATGGATGCCTTTAGCTCGAACCGTGAGTAGGGCCGTCATTAAGGTAGGGTGGTTTATTAGGTGACTCAGATGTGGTACACCTTTAGACTCAGAACATAGTTGCAATCCAGGCCAAGACATGTCTAAAATACTCGAAGATAGGTCAATCAACATGTAGGAACAGTATAACATAGAATCAGGACATTATCTATAAAACACTTTTAGGCTTAAATAGACTTAAACCAAGTGGAGAATGAATCACCCTCTCATCAAAGTTATTGATGATGATTGCCTAACTGGATCATAAGATAAGAGTTAGGGTAAAAGGCTAGTTACTACTAAGCCATTACCACTTCCGTGGGAGTACGATATTTAATTTAAATAAAATCGTGGATACTTTCCAACAGACTAGCTACACGATAGGTACTCTGCCTTAGGTTCTGATTGATTAAGTGACAACATAGAGACTAAACGTGACAATTAGTCAATCCCAGTCCTTAATTACTCATAATCAACATAGGGTAAAACAACACCTATTTTAGTATATCAGTCGGAGCACCATCAGATTTTTGGCGCCGTTGCTGGGGAAATATCATAATGAACTTAGGATTCCTGATCAAAATTCTAGAGGCTTATGATAGGTAGCGGTACTAACCTAGTCCTTAAATCCAACACTTATTTTATGCTAGTTAGACAATCAATTTCTGAAATATAGGGTTATTATGACTAATTAATTTTAGATATTATCTGGAATTAAGACATTTAGGATAATCAAATTTTAGAAAATGATTCTAAAACCATATTGAGGAAATTTAAATGCTTTCTAAATAAAGTATAAAAAGAAAAAAATGTTAAAAATTTAAAAACCCGAAAAAAAAATTGTATTTTTCTTGTTCAAATGGTAAGTTGTTCTTTTTCCTATCTCTTGTATAAATTGTATTCTCTTTCATAGTTGAATATGTGTTTTCTTCCAAATTTTTCTAATTTTCCACTTTCCGTGTAACTCCACTAACCAGTTTGCTCAAGCTTAAATGTATTCTTCTCTGTAGTTGCATGACTCGAACTTCAGAAGCTAACCTTGAAACCCCAGTTGAGAATCCTGAACGTCTCATTCGCACAGCTAATAGGCGAAGAACAGAGATGGCTGCTGAAAGACCTCCCCTCGAATCCTACATCCAGCCACAGACTGTTCCAGTATCATCCGCCATCCAAATCCCTAGAAACCCTCGCTATGATCTTAAACCGAATGTGATCCAGTTGATTATTAATCGGGTTCAGTTTGGAGGAACTACAGCCGAGAATCCGCTAGAACACTTATCTCATTTCTCTTCTCTCTGCGAAGGCCTCAAGGGAGATCATACTACAGAAGTAACTAAACTAAACCTCTTTCCCTACTCACTGAGGGACAGATCTAAGAGATGGTTGGCCCAGCTACCCACTAACTCCATCACCTCTTGGGAAGAGTTAAGCAAAGCCTTCCTGGAAGAATACTACTCTGCAGCAAGGGTCCTAGAATATCGAAGGGCTCTATCCAGTTTTACTCAAGCTGTTGATGAGACAGTGATCAAAGCTTGGGACAGATTCAAGGAGCTACTCGGGCTCTGCCCCCAACATGGACTTACCGAAGCATTGCTGATCTAGAAATTCTACGGGGGTATGACAGACATGGGTAAACAAGTTCTTGATGGACTCAATCCCTAGAGCGGTTTCAATGGAGTGAGTGATGTAGATGCTAGAAACGCTCTGGAGAGGCTCTATAGGAATAGCAAGAACTGGCGCACTAGTGGCCGAGCTAAGAAGCAACTAGTAAATGCGGCCCTCGCCTCCACTGATGATCAATTTGAGGCACTGAAGGCCAGCATTACTAATCAACTGAATGCTTTCCAACAAGGGAAAAGCGTTCAGCTAGTGTATCAAGTCTGCGAATTTTGCCAAGGACCGCATTTTAGTGGAGATTGTTATGGTAATGGAATATTGACTATTCTAGAGGATATGGTACAAGTGGATGCAGTAAACTCTGCTCCTATAGGAAATACCTACAATCCCACTTGGAAGAACCATCCTGGATTCAGCTGGAGAAACAATTCTGGGACTGCTAACTTCCAGAAAAGGGTACCTCAGCAACTGCCATATCCACAGAACCAGCAAGTCGCTCTGCCTGCACCTAGGAACTACATCGTTCCAACTGACCCCATGCAAGAATTCAGGGACATGCTGAAAAGCATTTCCAACTCTAACAAGGAAATGATAGAGTCTAACAGGAGGGTTCTGGAAGCTCACGTAGAAAGAATCCAGCAGAACGAGAACAGACAAAAGTAGACTGAGCAAATAGTCAGAAATACACAAGCTGCTATACAAACCTTAGAGAGACAAATGGGTCAGCTATCCACCCATCTCTCTCACAGGTCCCAGGAAACGCTACCAAGCAACACTGAGACCAACCCCCAAACTGAATGCAAGACCATCACTCTAAGATTTGGTAAAATTCTATCTCCATCTCCACCCAAACCATCTGACCCTCCTATTCTTGTGCAGGAACCAGAAGAAGGCTCCAAGGATCCAACGCCGACGGATGTCGAAATCGAAGTAGCAAGGAAAGGGAAGACGGAGTTTATTCCTGAGTACTGGCCAAAAGTGCCTTACCCTGCCAAACTTATGCACAATAAAGATAAGGAGCAATTTGAAAAGTTTCTTAAGAATTTTAGTCAGATTCATGTTAATTTGCCTTTACTTGATGTTATTTCTGAAATGCCAAAGTATGCTAAGTTTTTAAAAGAAGTCGTTAGTAATAAAAGAAAATTTGACATGGACAAGGTGGTTCTTAATGAAGAGTGTTCGACGGTTCTGTTGAATAAACTGCCGTCTAAACAGAAAGATCCTGGTTGTTTTACCTTGCCATGTACAATTGGAAATATTACTAACATGCATGCATTAGTAGACTTAGGAGCTAGTATTAATCTTATGCCATCTAGTTTATTTGATAAATTAGGATTGCATGATTTGAAAACGACTAGGATGTGCATATAACTTGCAGATAGGACAGTAAAAATCCCCAAAGGAATAATTGAAGATCTCTTAGTAAAGGTCGGAAAATTTGTGTTCCATGTGGACTTTGTTGTCATGGATATGAATGGGGAAGGAGGAGTGCCCCTGATCCTAGGTCGACCATTTCTAGCTACCTCAAAAGCATTAATAGACGTCAATAATGGTCAAATCAAGTTAAGGGTAGGTAATGAGGACATCACTTTTGATCTGAATGAGACCCTTAGGTATCCCATGCATTTAGATGATACTTGTTTTTGTGTGGATGCTATTGAACACTTGATTGCAGTTAACGTGACAGGCCTATGCTCAAACTATCAAGTCCTGAGTGAGGACTCCCTAGAATTAGAGGAGACTGAACTTAGCTCTTTTGAAAATGAAATTAATTCTGATAGTTTCACTGAGATAGGTGATGCTGAGATGAAGAAAGAACAGACTTCGTTTGAAGATCCACCAGACTTGGAACTGAAGGAACTGCCCACTCATCTGTGCTATGAATTCCTAGACGACAACAAGAAACTTCCCATTATTCTTGCAGCTGATCTGACTGTAGAACAACGGAAGCTAACCGTGGACATGTGCAGAAAGTATAGAAGAGCCTTTGCCTACAAAATTGCAGACATTCCAGGTATTAATCCAAGCTTTTGTTCGCATAAGATTCTTCTAGAAAATGAGTATAAGCCATGTGTGCAACCTCAAAGGAGGTTGAATCCTAATGTGTGTGATGTTGTTAAGAAAGAAGTAATCAAACTGTTAGATGCAGGACTTATCTACCCTATCTCAGATAGTGAGTGGGTAAGCCCGGTGTAGGTAGTACCTAAGAAAGGCGGAATAACAGTTGTCAGAAATGAACATAATGAACTAATTCCTAAGAGAACTGTAACTGGTCATCGTGTATGCATAGACTATAGGAAACTAAACACGGCCACACGAAAAGACCACTTCCCCCTTCCTTTTATTGACCAAATGTTAGAAAGATTGTCTGGACATATGTTTTACTACTTTCTTGATGGGTTTTCTGGTTATTTTCAAATTCCTATTTCCCTTGAGGACCAGCATAAAACTACTTTCACATGCCCTTTTGGAACATTTGCATATAGAAGGGTGCCTTTTGGTTTGTGTAATACACCTGCTACATTTCAACGTTATATAACTGCTATCTTTGAGGACATGTTAGGAAAGTCTATGGAAGTATTCATGGATGACTTTTCTGTTTTTGGTAATTCATTTGAGGTTTGTCTAAAGAACTTGGAATTAATGTTGAAACGTTGTATAAAATCTAACTTGGTTTTAAATTGGGAAAAATGCCACTTCATGGTAAAAGAGGGAATCGTTTTAGGACATAAGATCTCACACCAAGGTATGGAAGTAGATAAGGCCAAAATTGAAGTTATTTCAAAACTGCCTCCACCCAAGAATGTGAGAGCCGTTAGAAGTTTTTTTGGGCACGCTAGCTTTTATCGTAGGTTTATAAAAGATTTCTCATTAATAGCTAGGCCGTTGACCAATTTACTCAGAAAAGATGTTCCAATTGTCTTTGATGAAAAATGTCTAAAAGCTTTTAATAGACTTAAGGAACTTTTAACTACTACACCTATCATGACGTCACCTGACTGGAGTCTACCTTTTGAACTTATGTGTGATGCTAGTGATTATGCAGTAGGAGTTGTTTTAGGACAAAGACATGATAAGAAATTTCAGGTAATATATTATGCTAGTAAAACCTTAACTGATGCTCAGGAAAATTACACTACGACATAAAAGGAATTATTAGCAGTAGTATATGCATTTGATAAATTTCGATCTTACCTAGTCCTGTCTAAAACTATTGTTTATACTGATCATTCTGCATTAAAGTACTTGTTCAATAAAACCGACGCAAAGCCAAGATTAATCAGATGGGTTTTATTGCTTCAAGAATTCGACATAGAAATTCGGGATAAGAAAGGGGCAGAAAACTTAGCCGCAGACCACTTGTCGAGGCTAGAGAATCCGACCCTAGAAGCTATTGATGAATCAATTATATCTAATAAATTTCCGGATGAGAATCTATGTGCATTGTTTGTTATTTTCTCACCCCCTTGGTTTGCAGATATAGCAAATTACTTGGCAGCTCGGACTCTCCCTAGTGATATCACTGCTCAACAAAGAAGAAAATTCTTTGCTGACCTGAAATATTACTATTGGGAAGATCCTTTTCTATTTCAAATATGTGCAGATCAGATGATCAGGAGATGTGTCTCTCAAGAAGAAGGTTTCCAAATTCTGGAACATTGTCACTGCGGACCAGCAGGCGGTCATTTAGCTGCAGCTAATACAGCCCGAAAAGTATTAGAAGCAGGCTTCTACTGGCCTACCATATTCAAAGACGCCACAGCGTTCACATGATCGTGCGATGCCTGTCAGAAAGCTGGAACCATATCTTCTCGAGACAGTCTACCTCAACAGGTAATTCAAAGTGTAGAGATATTTGACATATGGGGTATAGACTTTATGGGTCCGTTTCCTCCCTCTTTTGGTAAGAAGTACATCATAGTAGCTGTAGAATATTTTTCAAAATGGCCTGAGGCACAGGCCCTACCTACTAATGATGCTAGAGTCGTGTGCAGATTCCTTAAGCAGATTTTTGCCAGATTTGGATGTCCGAAATCCCTAATCAAAGACCGAGGTACGCACTTCTGCAACTCTCAATTGCAGAAGGTACTTCAGCAATACGGAGTTCAGCATCGCTTTTCCACAGCCTACCATCCTCAAACCAATGGGCAGGCTGAGGTAACCAATAGGGGAATAAATAGAATCCTAGAAAAGACGGTGGGGGTTAACCGTAAGGATTGGGCCATAAAGCTGGATGATGCGTTATGGGCCTTCCGTACAGCATACAAGACCACTACGGGGTTCTCACCTTATCGACTAGTCTATGGAAAAGCATGCCACCTTCCGGTTGAACTTGAACATAGAGCTTACTGGGTAGTGCAAAAATGCAATCTCGACGATAACTTAACTAAGGAACACCGGATTCTACAACTCAACGAATTGGATGAGTGGAGGCTCAAAGCCTATGAAAACTCACATCAGTTCAAGATGACAAGTAAACTCCGGTATGACAGGCGACTCAGAGCCCAGAAGAATTTTGAACCAGGAGATAAGGTATTGTTGTACAACTCACGTTTCAACTTTTTCCCAAGAAAGCTGCGTAGTTGTTGGTCAGGCCCGTTCACCATCACAGAAGTATCACCTTTCGGAGCATGTGACATCATGGATTCTGACGGCACTATTCAAAAAGTGAACGGACAACGCTTAAAGATTTACAGAGAGCCTTTTGACTTGTCCGAGCAGACTGTGGACTTCGCAGAATAAGGGAGTATCTCTTTCATTTTATTTCATGCTTTGTTATTTGTTATTTCTTTCATTGCTCTATTTTCCTTCTTACTTGTAGTTAGTCGAATAAGTATGGGGTAAGAGTTCTTTGTTTTGTTTTTGTTTCTTATTTTCAAATAAGTGTGGGGTAGTTTAGATATGCATGAACACTGAGGACAGTGTCAGACTTAAGTGTGGGGTAGTAGTGCACGGTGCACTGTATTAGTTTGAGTTGAGAAAATGTTTTTTGCATGATATTTGCATGTTTTCCCAGTATTTTCACACCATTCCAAATTGTTTTTCAAAAATTTTCATTCTTTCATATTTCAAAATGCAGTATGATTGGCAAAACATTGCTGATGTCTATGATATGTGTGTAGAATGTTATGATTAGTAGGAGACAGTGTGATGACTATTTTGAACTTATTGATTAGGAATAGGGAATTCCTGATAATTGAGCACAACTTAGTCTGGATTAGAGACCTCGACCAATTACCTTTTCAAAACTTAACTAGATAAGATTAGATCAGTTGAGGATGTATTGACAATTAGAATGACTAGATGAGGCTCTGAGCTGACAGTGAAAAAAAAAGAGAGTTAAGTAAATAGGGTAGTTTGCCAGCGGCCTTTGCTACTCAGGCACCACTCCTTAGGGGAACTTAAAGCCTGATGCCCTAAGGTCATGTAGGTCTTGGAATCATCGGAGTGGGACTCGCTACATGGGTAGTTAAAGTTGACGTGTTAAAGCAAACTCAAAATACCCTGAAAAATCTATAAAAGGAAAAATTCAATAAATGCTAAATAATTAAAAATCTGATCACCAAGGCTCAGAACTCATAAAGTTATCTGTTGCTAGTATGTCTAGCGACGGGTCGAAGTGTTATCTGGTAGTAGTTAAGACGAGAGTATATTGTGTTGACGATCTGGTCTAGACTAGTACACACACTACACATCAGGAAGACCTTGTGACTGAGAGAAGAGTTCAATCTAGTTGTTATGTTGTAAACCTGCTTGATTATAACAATCTACTAGAGACATTTAAGACCTTGTCATAGCAACCTAACCAGTCAGACCTGTGTTGTGAATTATCTGAATAATTTTTGGAATAAAAACATGACTAGAAAATTTAAGTGACTAAACATATGATTTAAAAATCACTAACTTCAGGTAGACTTTGCTTGAGGACAAGCAAAAAGCTAAGGGTGGGGTTATCTGATATGCATAAATCATATCACATTTTTAGCATGTTTTTAGGCATAATTTAGGGTGACATTGATAGGAAATCGGTCTTAATTGATTGTTATTAACTCAATTTCACAGTTTTGTGATTTTGGAAGTGTCAGGTGAAAAGTAGAAGAAAATGGCAAATTTCGGGGCAAAAACGCAATTTTTCAAAAGTTGAAACGTCGAAGTGGGCGTCCTGACCTGGTCAACAGGCCAGGACGGCCGTCCCGAGTCCTGGACGCCTGTCCTGACCTGGTCAACAGGCCGGGACGGGCGTCCCGGATGCCTGGTCAAAGTCCCACATCGAAATTCTTGGAAAAAATCACTCCAGAAAGCTGCTATAAATACCCCAGGCCTTCCTCAATTGAAATCATTCATCTCCACTCGGTATGAGTCATTTAGTGACTTCAAGTGTACATTTTTCTCGAGTATATAAGTCACTTAGAGACTCGGGCTCAGTAGAAGTTTCTTTTATTTCTAGATAGTGTCTCGTTTTCTTTGTTTCTGAGAATTAGTCTCAGAACCTAGGCCACGATATATAGGTTCGTTTCTGGTATTCATAGAATACCCGGGATTTCGTTAGGAGATCCTAAGAGGGCTCTAGGCATTCGAACAGTCAGTCCACAGGGCTGGGCTTAAGCTGGGTATTAAGGTAAAGTCCAGCTACTAGGCTGAGGAAGCGTCCTCCGAAGGTTCTGTCTAGCAGAGTCGGGTCGAGTAGTACAACATATACAAGCAGTTGCTCTATCGGCGAGACTAAGTAAAGGGTGAATTCTTTATGGCATCAGTCCCCCTGTCCCTCTCTTTATATGTTTGTATTGTGTTTGTCCAAATATTGATTATGTATATTAGATTATGATTTTTATGAGTATTTATTATACATGTTGAAGTTCTTATGATTTTCCGGAAATGGCCACCTACTTAATATCCATTATGTCTACATGTCTAATGTAGTTTCTTTCAAAACTAAATTTAGGGTTATAGACAATTCCTAACCACGGTCTAATCATAACCTGTTTAGTTTAACAGGCATCAATTTAGGACTCATTGGTGTCTGCCATATTAGATAAAATAACCTACAGAATACCATGTTTGTTAGAGTAGTCTAAGTAGGCTGAGTTGTGTTTTTATGCCGGCGTTAGGGCGAGCGGCATGATCCCCGAAGTGACAAAGGGCTTTCATGGATGCCTTTAGCTCGAACTGTGAGTAGGGCCGTCATTAAGGTAGGGCGGTTTATTAGGTAACTCAGATGTGGTACACCTTTAGACTCATAACATAGTTGCAATCCAGGCCAAGACATGTCTAAAATACTCGAAGATAGGTCAATCAACATGTAGGAACAGTATAACATAGAATCAGGACATTATCTATAAAACACTTTTAGGCTTAAATAGACTTAAACCTAGTGGAGAATGAATCACCCTCTCATCAAAGTTATTGATGACGATTGCATAACGGGATCATAAGATAAGAGTTAAGGTAAAAGGCTAGTTACTACTAAGCCGTTACCACTTCCCTGGGACTATGATATTTAATTTAAATAAAATCGTAGATACTTTCCAACAGACTAGCTACACGATAGGTACTCTGCCTTAGGTTTTGACTGATTAAGTGACAACATAGAGACTAAATGTGACAATTAGTCAATCCCAGTCCTTAATTACTCATAATCAACATAGGGTAAAACAACGCCTATTTTAGCATATCAGTCGGAGCAGCATCAATAATATTGATTTAGTGGGTGACCTTTTAGTAAACATGAGTAGAACCTCAACGTGCAAAACATGTAGAATATAACAATTATATTTCAGTATTCAAATTGATTTTTAGACGAACACAACACAAAGATATACAGAGAGGATCTAGGTGACCACCACCATAAAGTATTCACCCTTTATCAGGTCCGCCGGTGTTGCCAATACTTGTATACTTTAGGTTGTTTGACCTAACTCTGATCGGCAGAACCTTCGGAGAACGCTTTCTTAGCCTAGTAGCAGTTTCTTTACCTTATATCCTGGGCTTAAGAAATGCCCTGTTGACTAGCTATTCGCTCACCTAATGCTCTTTTAGGATCTCCTAATGAAATCCCAAGTATTCTATGAATACTAAAAATGAACACTATCTAATCGAATTCTCGAAATCTGAGATAAACACTCAAAAAACAGAGAAAACGAGACCCTCTTTATTGCTAGATGGCTTGTGTTGAGTGCCGAGGGATATCTCTAACCTTCCAACCCCTGGGGTATTTATAGGCGTGAAATGGTGGAGGTTTCACATGAATTTTTTATGTGGGACAGCAACTTGCTGCTTGGGACGCCCATCTCGGTACTTTGAGTGGGTCAAGACACCCGTCTTGGCTTGGGAACAGCCACCCCGAGTCTTTGACTCGGTCAGGGCGGGCGTTTTGGCTCCAGGACGCTCGCCTCGAGTTTAGAATTTCTAACAATTGCATTTTTGCCCCGATATTTGTTGTTTTCACGCAATTTACTCCTGAAACTTCCAAAATTATAAATTATGCAAAAGATGTCAATTTCAATCAATTAAGCTCGATTTGGCTTCAAGTATGCCCTAATTTGTGTCTAAAAACATGCTAAAAATGTGATATGATTTGTGTATATCAACAGGAGTATGGTTGGTAAGCTGAATTACTTAACTAATACAGGCCTGATATAGCTTTTACTGTCGAGCAATTGAATCAATTCTTGCAAGCTCTTAGAATACCTTATTACAAGTCTGCATTGCACTTATTAAGTTATGTTAAAGGGAGTTTAGGAGCTGGAATTTTCATTTCAAATGTGGTAGACTTCAAAGTATAAGTCTATTCTAATTTAGATTGGGGATCCTGAATTGATTCTAGAAGACCAATTAGTGGATTTGTTGTTTTCTTAGGAGATATTTTGATTTCATGAAAATCAAAGAAACAACTTGTGGTTTCTCTTTCTTCAACAGAAGTAGAGTATCGTGCCTTGAGTAGGGCAAATGCTGAATTGGTTTGGTTGAGCAGATTGCTTGAAGAATTAATTGTCTCGCCTATTCTTCCTATTGTTATGTATACAGAAAGTAAAGCAACATTATAGTTAGCAAAGAATCCAGTGCATCATAAACAAACTAAGCATATTGAGTTGGACTGTCATTTCATTAGAGATAAAGTTCTTGAAGGGTTAATTTCACTTTTTCATGTTCCTAGTAATTTGCAGGTTGATGATATTTTTACAAAAAGTTTGAATGAGCATTTACATAATGAAATGCTAAGCAAATTGGGAGTTTTAAATTCCAATTTGAGGGGATGTTAAGAGGCAAGTTGGATTGGTAAATAGGGATTTTTGGTTGAAACATAACTAGATATTCTGTAATATATTAGATTTTTTTTTTATCTTTCAGATTCCTTTTTACTTTTTTACTGTCTATATATATATATATATATATATATATATATATATCAATCTTGTATACATTATTAATTAATAAAAAAAGAGTTTCATATCAGATTTTCATTCTTCTTTTCTCTCCATTCGGTTAATAATTTTCTACATTTTTCTTGTTTTTCTTTTATTCTCTAATGACAACAAAACTGAATAATTTCCCTTAGTTATAGGGAACTAATACACAATTAAATAGAGGATGAATCTTCAAGAATTCTGCTCAAGTACCAAAGAAAACTAAAAGGAATCAGAAGCATTAAAAGTGATTCATATTGTTCTAGATAATTATTTCAAGGTACTAAGTTTTATATATAGAGTTGTTTTTCATCTTGCTTTAGATTCTTGGGTGAATATGTATCTCCCTAACTTAACATCGACCAAAGAAAGAAATAAATGGCATTACTTATATTTCTCTTATGAATAATTAGTGAATTTGGTCCAAACAAATTTATTTTTGGTAAACTCAGTCCTTTTTTTTTACTTTAAAATCCCAAACTTTTTTTATTATATAAAAATAAGATATCTTTTGATGAATTTCGTTAAAATATCTTAAAAATTAACTGCTTTTATTGTTTTTAATTATGAAAATAAAAATAAAAATGTCATTACATGTGAAGAAACAATAATGAGAAATTTGAAAAAACTCGAATTGAAGTTTCAATTGAAACCATATAAAAATCCAAGCTATGTATACCAAGGAAGTCGTTAAAAAAAACTAGAGAAGTTACATCCAAATGACAGTAACAAATAAATGGTTGAAGGATTCACCAAGAATTTAACATCACAATTTTCTTCTTTCTTTTTAAACAAATATATCTAATTTTATTTCTTTCAACTTTTTAAATTTTAAGAATCATAAACCTAAGTTTGTTTTTCACATGTACTTATATTTTTATCCTTTTCTTTAATTAAACAACCACTAAAAAAATAGTTAGGTTTTTAAGTTTTTTTTATAGGTCCGTCAAAAAAAATTTATTTTTCTCTAATAAAAAAAGTTAAAAGTTTAAAAAATTATTTTAAGACTTACTTTGCCAAAAGTAAATTTGTTTGAGACTTTGGTTTTTTTGAGAGAAAAAGGGAATCATTCATTCATAAGTAGACCTTCAATCATTTTGGAGCAAAGACATAACATCAGGATGCACCGCAGTGTCCCAAATAACTTCTGCATACAACCTTAAACCTACTTTTTCCAACTTATGGGCAACCTGATTCGCTATTCTAGAAACATGCAGAAAGGAAAACGAGAAATTATGTTGTCCAAGATAGCTTTTGAACCCTTCAATCACCGATCCAAAAGGAGAAAAATCTGGATTATCCATATCTAATTTTGAAACAAGTGTTTGGCAATCCATCTCCATCTCCATTCTAGCCGGTTGTGGGCATAAAACCTCTCGGACCCCATTCGATAAAACTAGTAGCTCAGCATGTTCCACCGAGGATACATTAGACAGTGGACCTGCACCAGATATTAACAAAGAACCCTACGAGTCTCGAAGAACAAAGTCGTAGGCTGCCTTTCCATCCTATACAGTCGCGTCAATGTTCAATTTCAGCTAGTCCCAAGGAGGCGTCTTCCACTTCATTTCTAATCTTGGCATTACCGGTTCCTGTCTCTCTGTTGACGTCAAACTAACAGCAAAGGACTGTAATAAACCTAAACTACGTTGGACTACCAAGGCTGGTAGTATTGATTTATTTTGAAACACAAATTCGTTTCTTGCTATCCACATTGACCATAAAATCATACAAACTTGTGTTGTGATCCCAATGCATTCCTCCTCTTTGTCTCTTAGGGTTTGTATAAAGAGAGCCATGAAGTTCCATATAAGAAAAGTTGATCTGGATCAATAGCTGAATGCCTCCAAAAAGTCTCTGCTTATGGACAATTGAAAAATATATACAGGTTATCCTTCGTGCTCGCTTGACAATGCGGACAGCTTGCATCCTCACCTACGCCTCTTCAATGCTGATTGTTTTTCCAAGGTAGAGCCCTATGACACAGTCTCCATATGAAATGTTTAATTTTTGGAGGAACAAGTAGTGTCCAAATAACATTCCAACCAAAATTGATATTTCCTGTTGATGATCCATATAAGACCACCTCTACACTTGCATTCGCCACACTATACGTGAAAGATACAGTAAACTGGCCATGAGGCGTGTAATGCCATATTCTAGTGTCACTTCCTCCCATAGGATTTAGTGGCATAGATAATATTAAATCGCAATCCCTTCATGTAAATAAAACTCGCACCAAATGTTCCTACCATTGTCCATTCTGAATTAGGTCACTAACCATTAATATGTCATGCATGAAACATGGATATGTTATGGGTTTAAATGAAGCAGGAACTGGCAACCAAGGGTTGTTGAAGGCATGCACTGAATCGCCACTTCCTATCCTCCATCGCAGTCCTTGTTGTAGTAACATCCTTCCTTTAAGAATGGATCTCCATAGGAAAGATGCTGATGAACAACATTCTGCTTCCATGAAATCCAACTGTGGAAAATATTTGGCTTTCAATACTTGCGCTGCTAAGGAACTTGTATTATGAATTAGTCGCCATCCTTGTTTGGCAAGGAGAGCCAAATTAAAATTTTCCAATTGTTTAAACCAATTGTTTAAACCCTAATCCACCTTGATGCTTCATCTTACATATCTTTTTCCATGAAATCCAAGGCATTCCTTCCTTTCGACCAGGTCGGTGAAAATTTATCCGTTAGAGAGCCATTAATAATGATTTGAACCAATACTGATGTGACACACTTCATTATTCTTCCAGGAAAATAATTATTTGAACCACAAATACCTTCCAGGAAACCCATTCTTTTCAAAATCCATGCTAGGTAGTTCCATTCAATTCTATCATATGATTTAGACATATCTGCCTTCAAAGCAAAACATCCGTTGTTCCTATCCCCTAATCCTTTTTGCAGCTAGTGGAAAGCCTCAGTTGCTACAATAATATTGTCAGTGATTACCCTATTTCCCACAAAAGCACTTTAAGCAACATTAACCAACTTAGGCAGCAAATTCCTTAGTCTTCGCATAATGATCTTAGAAATGGCCTTGTAAATTACATTACAGATACTAATTGGGCGGAAATCAATCATAGTTTTCGGGGAGTGTTTCTTGGCAAGTTTCATTCGAAGTTCCAATATCTAACTCACCATTTAAACATTTTAACACAATATCAGTAATATCCTTACCAATAATGTGCCAATACTTTTGATAAAAACTCGCATGAATTCTATTCGGTCCAGGAGACTTCGATGGATGCATATCCTTAAATGCTGCTAACACCTCCATAGGATCATAGGGTTTCATAAGATCTGCTCTATCTGCATCTGTGAGACAGCTAAATAAACCACCCTAAAAAACTTGGTCAAAATTTGGATTTTCATTAGATGTCGTAAATAATTTTGTAAAATAGTCCTTTGCTACCATACTGATTTCCTGGAAAGAAGAAGCCATCCAACCGTACTCACCTTTGATGGATTCAATTGTATTTATCCGTTTCTAATGTGAAGAATGGTGGTGAAAGTAAGCAGTGTTACGATCACCCTCATGGAACCAATGAGATTTTGATCGAGTACTCCAATGTTGTTGCTCAATATCCAACAATTCCTCCAATTGTCCAGTTGCCTTGTCGAAAGTTGTGCTATCACAATACGTTGCCAACAATGATTCAAGCTATATACGTTTGGCTTTGATGCGGTCTGACAGTTCTCCCATATTGGCATTTCCCCATGCCGCCATGGCCTGTTTCACCAAGTTCTGCGTATTCTGAAGATTACAAACATCCAAATCTTGTAGCTACCAATAATGTTTAATTATGTTGGCACACTCCTCATAATAAACCACCATGGTTCAGTGCATGAAATTCTTCTGCCTTGACCAAATCGTGTACACCAATTACCACATAGTGAAATATGTAAAGCACAATGATCCGAGAAAATCGTACCTATTGTCCTTGTAACAAGATTCTTCTGCGATTGTAATGCAGCATTATTTCCGAAACATCTATCCAATCTTGACCATGTATTTGCATCTCCCTTTCTTTTGTTAGTCCATGTAAAGAATGGACCTTTACCTTTAAATTCTGCTAATTCCAATTTCCCCACCACATCTCTAAACTGTTGCATGTTACTAGAATTGCGTTGGCGTTGTCCTTTCATTTCCATTTTGGTTAGAACTTCATTAAAATCACCAAATATTATCCATGGGACCTCCAACGATGGTGCAATACGACGCAGTAGATTCCATGAGTGTACACGCATCCTTGCATCGGGATTGCCATAAAATCCTATGATAAATCCTGTAGCACCCAATTGTCAATCCTTAACTTCAGCATGTATATGACCTAGAGAATAGCTATGCACATTAATATCAATTGAATTCTGCCATAACAAAGCTAAGCCACCTCCTAAATAAGTCCGTTCAACATAGAGTCCATGTGAAAACCCTAGCGTATTTTTTATCATCAACATTCTGTCATCCCTAAGTTTTGTTTCCATTAAAAACAACACCTCTGGTTTATAGGAACGGAGGAGGTTCTTAAGTTCCTAAATAGTCCGGGGTGAACCCAAACCCCGGTAATTCTAGATTAAACAACTAATAATTGTTGGCGGGGCTACATCACAGCTACCGCCGCTAGTATCTTTAGTTTCTTTAATGTAGAACTGCCATCATCCTCCATCCTTTTCGTAATCCTGCTATTTGCTTGCCTCTTCTTAGGTGTCGGCGGCAATCTTCCATATGTGTAGGGAATTATCGTTGCAAGATCTCCCATTGTTGCTGAATTTTGAGGACAGCTCCTAGTCAGTTGAATAAGTGTGGGGTAAGAATTCTTTGTGTTGTTTTATTTTGTTTCTTGTTTTCAAATAAGTGTGGGGCAATTAGAAATGCATGAACACTGAGGACAGTGTCAGACTTAAGTGTGGGGTAGCAGTGCACAGTGCACTGTAGTAGTAGTTTGAAAATTTTTTGCATGATTTTGCTTGTTTTCCCCATATTTTCACACCCTTCGAAAACAAATTTCAAACATTTTTCACTCTTTCAGACTTCTAAATGCAGTATGATTGGTGAACATTTGCTGATGTCTATGATATGTAGATAGAATGTTATGGTTAGTAGGAGACAATTGAGAACTATTTTGAACTAATTGATTAGAAATAGGGAATTCCTAATAACTGAGCACAACTTAGTCTGGAGTAGAGACCTCAGCCAATTACCTTTTTGAGACTTAACTAGATAAAATTAAGACCAGTTGTAGATGTTTTGACAATTAGAATGACTAGATGAGACTCTGAGCTAAAAGTGAAAAGAAACAAAAGAAAGTTAATCAAATAAGGGTAGTTTGCCAGCGGCCTTCGCTACTCGAGAACCACTCCTTCGGGGAACATAAAGCCTGATGCCCTAAGGTCGTGTAGGTCTGGGAGTCATCGGAGTGGAACTCGCTACATGGGTAGTTGAAGTTGACGTGTTCTAAGCAGACTCAAAATACCCTGAATCTATAAAGAAAAAAAATCAATAAATGTTAAATCATTAAAAATCTGATCACCAAGGCTCAGAACTCAGAAGGTTGTTTGTTGTCAGTATGTCTAGCGACAGGTCGAAGTGTTATCTGGTAATAGTTAAGACAAGAGTATATTGTGTTGACTATCTGGTCTAGACTAGTACACACACTACACATCAGGAAGACCTTGTGACTAAGAGAAGAGTTCAAACTAGTTGTTAAGTTGTTTTCTGCTCAATTATAACAATCTGCTAGAGATATTTGAGACCTTGTCATAGCAACCTAACCAGTCATACTTGTATTAAGAATCGTCTGAATAATTTTTGGAATAAAAACATGACTAGGAAATTTAAGTGACTGCACTATGATTTAGAATCACTAACTTCAAGTAGATTTTGCTTGAGGACAAGCAAAAAGCTAACTGTGGGGTTATCTGATATGCATAAATCATATCACATTTTTAGCATGTTTTTAGGCATGATTTAGGGTGAAATTGAGGGTAAATCGCTCTTAATTGTTCATTATTAACTCAATTTCACAGTTTTTCTGATTTTGGAAGTGTCAGGTGAAAAGTGGAAGAAAATGGTAAATTTCGGGGCAAAAACGCAAATTTTCAGAAGTTCGGACTTTGGGGAGGGCGTCCCGAATCAGTACGGGCGTCCTGACCTAGTCAACAGGTTGGAACGGGCGTCCAGGACTCGGGACGGCCGTCCTGACCTGGTCAACAGACCAGGACGGGCGTCCCGAACCAGAATTCAGAATCCCACATCAAATTTTTGAGAGAAAATCACTCCAGAAAGCTGTTATAAATACCCCAGGCCTTCCTTAGTTGAATTCATCCCTCTCCACTCGATCTGAGTCATTCAGTGGTTTCCAGTGTACAATTCTCGAGTACACAACTCACTCGAAGACTCAGATTTCAGTATAAGTTTTCTTTCTTTCCTTTTGTGTTTCGTTTTTCTTAGTTTCTGAGAATTAGTCTCAGATCCTAGGGTTCGATAGATAGGTTCGTTTCTGGTATTCATAGAATACCGGGATTTCATTAGGAGATCCTAAGAGGGCTCTAGGCGTTCGAAGAGTCAGTCCACAGGGCTGGGCTTAAGCCCAGGACGTAAGGTAAAGTCCAACTACTAGGCTCAGGAAGCGTCCTCCGAAGGTTCTGGCGAGCAGAGTTGGGTCAAGCAGTACGACATATACAAGCAGTTGCTCCAACGGCGCGACTACATAAAGGGTGATTTCTTTATGGCATCGGTCCCCCCTGTCCCTCTCTTTATATGTTTGTACTGTGTTTGTTCCAAACATTAATTATGAATATGAGATTATGATTCCTATGAGTATTTGTTATATATGTTGAAGGTATTATGTTTTTCCGGAAATAGCCACCTGCTTAATAGTCATTATGTCTGCATGTCTAATGTAGTTTCTTTTAAACTAAAATTAGGGTTATAGACAATTCCTAACCACGGTCTATTCATAACCTGTTTAGTTTAATAGGCATCAATTAGTATTGGTGTTTGCCATACTAGATAAAATAACCTGCGGAACACCCTGCTTGTTAGAGTAGTCTAGGTAGGCTGAGTAGAGTGTTATGCCGGCACTGAAGGCCAGCATTACTAATCAGCTGAATGCTTTCCAACAGGGGAAAAGCGTTTAGTCAGTATACAAAATCTGCGAATTTTGCCAAGGACCACATTCTAGTGGAGATTGTTATGGTAATGGGATATTAACTATTCCAGAAGATATGGAACAAGTGGATGTAGTGAATTCTGCTCCTATAGGCAGTACCTACAATCCCACCTAGAAGAACCATCCGGGATTTAGCTGGAGAAACAATTCCTGGACTACTAACTTCTAGAAAAGAGTACCTCAGCAACTGCCATATCCGCAGAACCAGCAAGTCGCTCTACCTGCACCAAGGAACTACATCGTTCCAACTGATCCCATGCAAGAATTCAGAGACATGCTGAAGAGCATTTCCGACTCTAACAAGGAAATGATAGAGTCCAACAGGAAGATCCAGGAAGCTCACGCAGAAAGAATCCAGCAGAACGAGAACAGACAGAAGTAGACCGAGCAAACAATCAGAAATACACAAGCTGCTATACAAACTTTAGAGAGACAAATGGGTCAGCTATCCACCCATTTCTCTCACAGGTCCCAGGGAGAGCTACCAAGCAACACTGAGACCAACCCTCAACCTGAATGCAAGACCATCACTCTAAGATCTGGTAAAATTCTATCTCCATCTCCACCCAAACCATCTGACCCTCCTATTCTTGTGCAGGAACCAGAAGAAGGCTCCAAGGACACAACGCCGATGGATGTCGAAATCGAAGTAGCAAGGAAAGGGAAGACAGAGTTTATTCCTGAGTACCGGCCAAAAGTACCTTACCCTGCCAGACTTATGCACAATAAAGATAAGGAGCAATTTGAAAATTTTCTTAAGAACTTTAGTCAGATTCATGTTAATTTGCCTTTACTTGATGTTATTTCTGAAATGCCAAAGTATGCTAAGTCTTTAAAAGAAGTTGTTAGTAATAAAAGAAAATTTGACATGGACAAGGTGGTTCTTAATGAAGAATGTTCGGCGGTCCTATTGAATAAACTACCGTCTAAACAGAAAGATCCTGGTTGTTTTACCTTGCCATGTACAATTGGAAATATTACTAACATGCATGCATTAGCAGACTTATGAGCTAGTATTAATCTCATGCCATCTAGTTTATTTGATAAATTAGGATTGCATGATTTGAAAATGATGGGTTTCCAGCCGATATGCTAAATAGGTGTTATTTTACCATATGTTGATTATGAATAATTAAGGACTGTGATTGACTAATTGTCACATTTAGTCTCTATGGTGTCACATAATCAGCCAGAACCTAAGGTAGAGTACCTATCGTGTAGCTAGTCTGTTGGAAAGTATCTACAATTTTATTAAATAAATATCGTACTCCCAGGGAAGTGGTAACGGCTTAGTAGTAACTAGCCTTTGTTCCTAACTCTTATCTTATAATCCAGTTATGCAATCTTCATCAATAACTTTAATGAGAGGGTGATTCATTCTCCACTAGGTTTAAGTCTAACCAAACCTGACAGTGTTTTATAGATGAGATCCTGATTTTATGTTATACTGTTACTATACGTTGATTGACCTATATTCGAGTATTTTAGACATGTCTTGGCCTGGATTGCAACTATGTTCTGAGTCTAAAGGTGTACCACATCTGAGTCTCTACGCTACCGCCCCATCGTTAAGGGTAACGGCCCTACTCACTGCTCGGACAAAAGTCAGCAATGAACGCCCTATGTCACTTCGGGGATCATACTGCTCGTCTCATAACCGCCGGCATAACACTCTACTCAGCCTACCTAGACTACTTTCAACCAACAGGGTGTTCCGCAGATTATTTTATCTAGTATGGCAGACACCAATACTAATTGATGCCTGTTAAACTAAACAGGTTATGAATAGACCGTGGTTAGAAATTGTCTATAACCCTAATTTCAGTTTAAAAGAACGGCATTAGACATGCAAACATAATGAATATTTAAGCAGGTGGCCATTTCAAGAAAAACATAATAACTTCAACATATATAACAAATATTCATAATAATCATAATCTGGTATTCAGAACTGTTATTTGGACAAACACAATAACAACATATAAGAGAGGGACAGGGGGACCGATGCGATAAAGAAATCACCCTTTACGAAGTCTCGCTGATGGAGCGTACTGCTGTATATGTCGTATTGCTTGACCCGACTCTGCTCGACAGAACCTTCGGAGGACGCTTCCTCAACCTAGTAGCTGGACTTTACCTTACGTCCTGGCTTAAGCCCAGCCACGTGGACTGACTCTTCGAACGCATAGAGCCCTCTTAGGATCTCCTAACGAAATCCTGGGTATTCTATGAATACCAGAAACGAACCTATCTATAGAAGCCTAAGATCTGAGACTATTTCTCAGAAACTAAAACAAAACACTAACAAGAAAGAAAACTGAGATCCGAGTCTCTGAGTGAGTTGTGTACTAGAGAAGTGTACACTGGAAACCAGTTAATGACTCAGATCGAGTGGAGAGGAATGATTTCAACTACTGGAGGCCTGGGGTATTTACAGCAGCTTCTCGGGGTGATTTTTCATCAAAACTTCGATGTGGGACTTGATCTGGGGGTTCGGGACGCCCGTCCCGGATTGGGACGCCCATCCTGGTCTGTTGACCAAGTCAGGACGCCCGTCCCGTGTCCTGGACGCCCGTCCCAATGCTTTGACTGGGTCGGGACACCCGTCCTGAGCCTTTGACCAAGTCAGCATTTCCAAAAATTGCGTTTTGCCCGAAAATTTGCTGTTTTCGTCTACTTTTCACCTGACACTTCCAAAATCATAAAAACTGTGAAATTAAGTAAATAATAAACAATTAAGATCAATTTACCCTCAATTTCACCCTAAATCATATATAAAAACATGCTAAAAAGGTGATACGATTTTTGCGTATCAGATAACCCCACACTTAGCTTTTTGGTTGTCCTCAAACAAAGTCTACCTGAAGTTAGTGATTCTAAATCATAGTGCAGTCACTTAAATTCCTAGTCATGTTTTTATTCCAAAAAATTATTCAGACAATTCTTAACACAGGTCTGACTGGTCAGGTTGCTATGACAAGGTCTCAAATGTCTTTAGCTGATTGTTATAGTCAAGCAGAAAACAACTCAACAACTAGGTTGAACTCCTTTCTTAGTCACAAGGTCTTCCTGATGTGTAGTGTGTGTACTAGTCTAGACCAGATAGTCAACACAATATACTCTCGTCTTAACTATCACCAGATAATACTTCGACCCTGTTGCTAAACATAATAACAAAAGACAACTTTCTGAGTTCTGAGCCTTGGTGATCAGATTTTTAATGATTTAGCATTTATGGATTCTCTTTATAGATGTAGGGTATTTTGAGTCTGCTTAGAACACGTCAACTTCAACTACCCATGTAGCGAGTCTCACTCCGATGACTCCCAGATCTACACGACCTTAGGGCATCAAGCTTTAAGTTCCCCGAAGGAGTGGTGCTCGAGTAATGAAGGCCACTGGCAAACTACCCTTATTTAATTAACTTTCTTTAATTTCTTTTCACTTTTAGCTCAGAGTCTCATCTAGTCATTCTAATTGTCAAAACATCCACAACTGGTCTAATTTTATCTAGTTCAGTCTTGAAAAGGTAATTGGCTGAGGTCTCTAATCCAGACAAAGTTGTGCTCAGTTATCAGGAATTCCCTATTCCTAATCAATTAGTTCAGAAATAGTCATCAATTATCTCCTACTAACCATAACATACTACCTACATATCATAGACATAAGCAATTGTTTAACCAGACATACTGCATTTAGAAGTCTGAAAGGCGGAAAATTTTGAAAAATTTTGGAAGGGTGTGAAAATATGGGGAAAAGAAGCAAAAGCATGCAAAAACTTTTGCAAACTGCTACAGTGCACCGTGCACTACTACCCCACACTTAATTCTGACACTGTCCTCAGTGTTCATGCATATCTAATTACCTCACACTTATTTGAAAACAAGAAATAAAACACAAAGAAAAGATTCTTACCCACACTATGGGTAAGAAAGACATAAAAAAAACAAAATAATGCAAGCAATTCTGTATGTCATATAAATCAACTTTGTACATAGATTCATACATCATACAGCCCAGACATGTTTATACACATAGAACAAGAAAAACAAATGCAAAAGAAAGGAAAGGAAAGAAGGAGAGAGAGACTAAGAACCCGGTGGGTCGTCGTCCAGTGGACCGAAATCTGCTGTAAAGTCAAACTCGAAGTTTTCTGCCAGTCGGGAAGTATGCTGATGTATCTCCTCAATCCTGATGTTGTTCATGGCGATCCTGTCATCCATCATCGCCAGCCGTCTGTCAATCCTATCCATGTCTCGACTGTATCGGGCCGATAGTTCTGCCAATCCGTGCGACATGTGTCGTTCGAAGGCAGTACGTGGCACGAACGTCTCGGACGGAGGGATATGCGCTGGACATGCTTCCGATGTCGATGCCTATCCTGGCTGCTCTGTGTGGATGGTGTAGCGGCCATTCGCATCCCGGACAACCATTCCCATGTTCCGTAGAATGGTAAGATCAGTGGGAACGGTGGTCGGGGTGACCAGGGTCAGCTCCGAGGCCTCTATGTCCAACTCTAGGTAGCGGGCTAGCCTGGTGATGTACGGTCCGAGCCCCAGATACTGTTTCCTGGTGTCTGTAGTGAATCCTCGCATGACGACCGTGATGAGTCTAGCCATCTCTACCGTAGATCCCATGTGCATGTTGGCCAGAAGGAATGTCTCCATCTGGGTGACAGTTCCGGGAGCCGTCCGTCGTCCTGACAATGTATGTGCAATGATAGCGTGCAGGTAACGAAGAGTAGGATAAATACCTGTAGCTTTGGCAAAGCCATGCTGGTATGGGACACCCGTCATGCAGATCTGAGCCCAAGCAGTGGAGACGTCTGCAAACGTGAAGTCTCGAACTGCTGTGGTGTATGCGGGCGTATCCAGCTCATCTCTCTGCCAGATACCTAGGGCGACGCTGAACTCGCCCATGCTCATCGACCGATCTATTCTGCCTAAGAGGAATGTGATCTGCTCCTGGTGGTATGTAAAAGACGCATAGAACTCACATACCAGCTCCAGGTATGTGGGCTCTGTGACGATGAATACTCGACTGTAAGGTGGCACGTCGAGTATGCGTCTGACTTCCGGCTCTACTCCTAGCGTCTGTACTGCTGCCCAATCCAACGTTCTGCCCGTCAGTATCGTACGCCCGATGTACCCAAGGCATCTTTCTTGGTATGCTGTGCTAGAGGGAAACAACATAAAAGGATGTGCCACTGAGGTAACTGTCATGGTAGATGTGGTACGAGCACGTTTGGGAGCCATTAAGAACGTACGAGAGAGTTTAGGTGGGAAGAAATCTTTAAACTCAAATTCTGGAGGTGAATTTGAATTCAGAAGGATGAAATTAGGTTAGGGAAGGATTTTGAATTTTTTGGCGGGAAAATCGAATTTTGGAGGGAAATTCAAATTTTTGAGTGAAGTTTAAAATTCAAATTTTGGAGGGAAACTCGAAATTTTAAACTTTGGGGAGTTTGCCAAAAATTTGTAGAGAGAAGGTAGAGAGAAATATTTTTAGAGAGATGAATTTTTGGTTGTAGATTTGAGAGAAAATGAAAAAAATGAATTTTTATAGAAGGGGCGGCCTTCGGGACGCCCGTCCCGGAGGCAGGACTCCCGTCCCGCTGGACGCCCGTCCAGAATTGGGACGCTCGTCCCGGGTTGCTTCATGACGCGTGCCAATTCCGAAAAATAATTTTTTTTTTCATAATTCCTTGCAAACCTCAAGATACCAAAAATAATCATAATTTTTAACAAGTCTTCATGTTTATCCAATCAAGTTCAGAAGCTATTAAAAATTCAATGCAAAAGATTCCTCAGTCTTTTTCAAAAATCATGACTACCCTAATTTTATCCCAATCCAGCAAGAATTTCAGAAAAACAAAAACTGAGTTTGTACAATTTAATTAGTGAAAAATAAACTGTATTTGCAAAACTTTTGTTTTCATAGAAATTTGAAAATAACATGTCTGAAGAAAATTGTTGAATATAAAGGACCCTTTTAAAACGTTTGAAAAATAGGGGTCAATTATTCAGGTTTAGTTCAAACAATTTGAGAATAAAAGTAAAAGAATCTTCCCTTTTTCAACGACCCTTATCTCTGATCTCCTGTAGCTCTGTTCGAATGCTTCGCATTTCTATGCGTATGGCTCTCATCTCATCCATCTGCCTGCCCTGCTCACTGCTTAAGTCAGCCATCTCCCGGAGTAGTTGTGCACCTTGGTTCTCCTGAAGACTGACCGTGGCTCTGAGTCGGTCCATGTTAGTTGTGATATTCAGACTGAGTTGGTCTAAATGACACAATCTGCTTGCAATTCCTTGGTCCATCTCATAGACCCTTTGAGCCAACGTATCTATCTGCACGGACAACATTGAATGATAACCGTTAGTACTCCCCCCGGATGAAGGGGTGTGCTCGTTAGGTGTTGGGGTGTATGCAGGAGATGTTGGTGAATTTTGGGTTTGGTCAGTGGGTGGTGGATTTATAGGAACTCTCTGGGCAGAAGTGTGAACTGGAGATCTCTGGGGTTCTTCTCTAGGAGGGAAGGTATCCTCAGAAGGATCTTCTTCGGTGGGACTAGGCTCACGGGCGTTCAGGAATCTCCTTACTAGGTCACTGGCATCTAGGCTTGAGTTTACTTCTACCGGTTGTGAAGGAAGAGTCCCTCGTGGTATTTCTAGTGCAGGCCTAGATGGTCCTTCTGGCTTTGTCTTCTTTGGTACTGGAGTGTCAGGGATTTCTGTTTTCTTTGCCTGGTTAGTAGCTGCTCTTGTTCTCTTCATCTCTGAGTGCAAAGTCTAGTTAGAAATAACAAATAACAAAAAAAAAGGAGGAAAAGCAAAATAGAAAAGCAAGAAAAATATTTTTAGGGATTTTAAATTTTATTTAGAAAGCAGGTAAATTTCCTCAATATGGTTTTAGAATAATTTTCTAAAATTTGATTATCCTAAGTGTCTTAATTTCAGATATTGTCTAAAATTAGTTATGATAATCCTATATTTAGGAAAGTGATTGTCTAACTAGAATAAGATAAGTGTAAATCAAAAGTCTAGGTAACTACCGTTACCTATCATAAGTCTCTAGAATTGTGGCCAATAATCCTAAATTCATTATGATATTTCCCTGGCAACGGCGCCAAAAATCTGATGGGTTTCCAACCGATATGCTAAATAGGTGTTATTTTACCCTATGTTGATTATGAATAATTAAGGACTGTGATTGACTAATTGTCACATTTAGTCTCTATGGTGTCACTTAATCAGCCAGAACCTAAGGCAGAGTACCTATAGTGTAGCTAGTCTGTTGGAAAGTATCTACGATTTTATTAAATAAATATCGTACTCCCAGGGAAGTGGTAACGCCTTAGTAGTAACTAGCCTTTATTCCTAACTCTTATCTTATAATCCAGCTATGCAATCTTCATCAATAACTTTAATGAGAGGGTGATTCATTCTCCACTAGGTTTAAGTCTAACCAAACCTGAAAGTGTTTTATAGATGAGATCCTGATTTTATGTTATACTGTTACTATACGTGGATTGACCTATATTCGAGTATTTTAGACATGTCTTGGCCTGGATTGCAACTATGTTCTGAATCTAAAGGTGTACCACATCTGAGTCTCTACGCTACCGCCCCATCGTTAAGGGTAACGGCCCTACTCATGGCTCGGACAAAAGTCAGCAATGAACGCCCTATGTCACTTCGGGGATCATATTGCTCGTCTCATAACCGCCGGCATAACACTCTACTCAGCCTACCTAGACTACTTTCAACCAACAGGGTGTTCCGCAGATTATTTTATCTAGTATGGCAGACACCAATACTAATTGATGCCTGTTAAACTAAACAGGTTATGAATAGACCATGGTTAGAAATTATCTATAACCCTAATTTCAGTTTACAAGAACGGCATTAGACATGCAGACATAATGAATATTTAAGCAGGTGGCCATCTCTAGAAAAACATAATAACTTCAACATATATAACAAATATTCATAATAATCATAATCTGGTATTCAGAACTGTTATTTGGACAAACACAATAACAACATATAAGAGAGGGACAGGGGGACCGATGCCATAAAGAAATCACCCTTTACGAAGTCTCGTCGATGGAGCGTACTGCTGTATATGTCGTATTGCTTGACCTGACTCTGCTCGACAGAACCTTCGGAGGACGCTTCCTCAGCCTAGTAGCTGGACTTTACCTTACGTCCTGGGCTTAAGCCCAGCCACGTGGACTGACTCTTCGAACGCATAGAGCCCTCTTAGGATCTCCTAACGAAATCCCGGGTATTCTATGAATACCAGAAACGAACCTATCTATAGAAGCCTAAGATCTGAGACTATTTCTCAGAAACTAAAACAAAACACTAACAAGAAAGAAAACTGAGATACGAGTCTCTGAGTGAGTTGTGTACTAGAGAAGTGTACACTGGAAACCACTTAATGACTCAGATCGAGTGGAGAGGAATGATTTCAACTGCTGGAGGCCTGGGGTATTTATAGCAGCTTCCCGGGGTGATTTTTCATCAAAAATTCGATGTGGGACTTGATCTGGGGGTTCGGGATGCCCGTCCTGGTCTGTTGACCAAGTCGGGACGCTTGTCCCGAGTCCTGGACTCCCGTCTCGGTGCTTTGACTGGGTCGGGACGCCCGTCCTGAGCCTTTGACCAAGTTAGCATTTCCAAAAATTGCGTTTTTGCCCCAAATTTTGCTGTTTTCGTCTACTTTTCACCTGACACTCCAAATCATAAAAACTGTGAAATTAAGTAAATAATAAACAATTAAGATCAATTTACCCTCAATTTCACCCTAAATCATATATAAAAACATGCTAAAAAGGTGATACGATTTTCGCGTATCAAAAAACGACTAGGATGTGCACACAACTTGCAGATAGGATAGTCAAAATCCCTAAGGGAATAATTGAAGATCTCTTAGTAAAGGTCGGAAAATTTGTGTTCCCTGTGGACTTTGTTGTCATGGATATGAATGGGGGAGGACGAGTGCCCCTGATCCTAGGTCGACCATTTCTAGCTACCTCAAAAGCATTAATAGACGTCAGTAATGGTCAAATCAAGCTAAGGGTAGGAAACGATGACATCACTTTTGATCTAAATGAGACCCTTAGGTATCCCATGCATTTAGATGACACTTATTTTTGTGTGGATGCCATGGAACACTTGATTGCAATTAACGTGACAGACATATGCTCAAACTATCAAGTCCTGAGTGAGGACTCCCTAGAATTAGAGGAGACCGAACTTAGCTCTTCTGAAAATGAAAATACTTCTGATAGTTTCACTAAGATAGGTGATGATGAGATGAAGAAAGAACGAACCTCGTTTGAAGATCCACCAGACTTGGAATTGAAGGAACTACCCACTCATCTGTGCTACAAATTCCTAGATGACAACAAGAAACTTCCCATTATTCTTGCAGCTGATCTGACTGTAGAACAAAGGAAGCTGACCGTGGACATGTGCAGAAAGTATAGAAGAGCCTTCGCCTACAAAATTGCAGACATTCCAGGTATTAATCCAAGCTTTTGTTCGCATAAGATTCTTCTAGAAAATGAGTATAAGCCATGTGTGCGACCTCAAAGGAGGTTGAATCCTAATGTGTGTGATGTTGTTAAGAAAGAAGTCATTAAACTATTAGATGCAGGACTTATCTACCCTATCTCAGATAGTGAGTGGGTAAGCCCGGTGCAGGTAGTACCTAAGAAAGGCGGTATAACAGTTGTTAGGAATGAGCATAATGAACTAATCCCTACGAGAACTGTAACTGGTCATCGTGTATGCATAGACTATAGAAAACTAAATACGGCCACACGAAAAGATCACTTCCCCCTTCCTTTTATTGACCAAATGTTAGAAAGATTAGCTGGACACATGTTTTATTGCTTCCTTGATGGGTTTTCTGGTTATTTTCAAATTCCTATTTCCCCTAAGGACCAGCATAAAACTACTTTCACATTCCCTTTTGGAACATTTGCATATAGAAGGATGCCTTTTGGTTTGTGTAATGCACCTGCTACATTTCAACGTTGTATGACTGCTATCTTTGAGGACATGTTAGGAAAATCTATGGAAGTATTTATGGATGACTTTTCTGTTTTTGGTAATTCATTTCAGGTTTGTCTAAAGAACTTGGAGTTAATGTTGAAATGTTGTATAAAATCTAACCTGGTTTTAAATTGGGAAAAATGCCACTTCATGGTAAAATAGGGAATCATTTTAGGACATAAGATCTCACACCTAGGTATGGAAGTAGACAAGGCAAAAATTGAAGTTATTTCGAAACTACCTCCTCCCAAAAATGTGAGAGTCGTTAGAAGTTTTTTGGGACACACTGGCTTTTATCGGAGGTTTATAAAAGACTTCTCATTAATAGCCAGGCCGTTGACCAATTTACTCGGAAAAGATGTTCCATTTATCTTTGATGAGAAATGTCTAAAAGCTTTTGATAGACTTAAGGAACTTTTAACTATTGCACCTGTCATGACGTCACCTGACTGGAGTCTACCTTTTGAGCTTATGTGTGATGCTAGTGACTATGCAGTAGGAGTTGTTTTAGGACAAAGACATGATAAGAAATTTCATGTAATATATTATGCTAGTAAAACCTTAACTGATGCTCAGGAAAATTACACTACGACAGAAAAGGAATTATTAGCAGTAGTATATGCATTTGATAAGTTTCGATCTTATCTAGTCTTGTCTAAAACTATTGTTTATACTGATCATTCTGCATTAAAATACTTGTTCAATAAAATCGACGCAAAGCCAAGATTAATTAGATGGGTTTTATTGCTTCAAGAATTAGACATAGAAATTCGGGATAAGAAAGGGGTAGAAAACTTAGCCGAAGACCACTTGTCCAGGCTAGAGAATCCGACCCTAGAAGCCATTGATGAAACAATCATATCTGATAAATTTCCGGATGAGAATCTATGTGCATTGTTTGCTATCTTCTCACCCCCTTGGTTTGCAGATATAGCAAATTACTTGGCAGTCCGGACTCTCCCTAGTGATATCACTGTTCAACAAAGAAAAAAAATTCTTTGCTGACCTGAAATATTACTATTGGGAAGATCCTTTTCTATTTCGAATATGTGCAGATCAGATGATCAGAAGATGTGTCTCTCAAGAAGAAGGTTTCCAAATTCTGGAACATTGTTACTGCGGACCAACAGGCGGTCACTTAGCTGCAGCTAATACCGCCCGAAAAGTATTAGAAGCAGGTTTCTACTGGCCTACCATATTCAAAGATGCCGCAGCATTCACAGGATCGTGCGATGCCTGTCAGAAAGCTGGAACCATTTCTTCTCGAGACAGTCTACCCCAACAGGTAATCCAAAGTGTAGAAATATTTGACATATGGGGTATAGACTTCATGGGTCCGTTTCCTCCCTCTTTTGGTATGAAGTACATCATAGTAGCCGTAGAATATTTTTCAAAATGGCCTGAGGCACAGGCCCTACCTACTAATGATGCTAGAGTCGTATGCAAATTCCTTAAGCAGATTTTCGCCAGATTTGGATGTCCAAAAGCCCTAATCAGTGATCGAGGTACGCACTTCTGCAACTCTCAATTGCAGAAGGTACTTCAGTAGTACGGAGTTCAGCATCGCATTTCCACAGCCTACCATCCTCAAACCAACGGGCAAGCTGAGGTAACCAATAGGGGTATAAAGAGAATACTAGAAAAGACGGTGGGTGTTAACCGTAAGGATTGGGCCAATAAATTGGAGGATGCATTATGGGCCTTCCGTACAGCATACAAGACCACTACGGGATTCTCACCATATCGACTAGTCTATGGAAAAGCATGTCACCTTTCGGTTGAACTTGAACACAGAGCTTATTGGGCAGTACAAAAATGCAACCTCGACGATAATTTAACTAAGAAACGCCGGATTCTACAACTCAATGAATTGGATGAGTGGAGGCTCAAAGCCTATGAAAACTCACACCAATTCAAGATGACAAGTAAACTCCGGCATGATAGGCGACTCAGAACCCAGAAGAATTTTGAACTAGGAGACAAGGTATTACTATACAACTCACGTTTAAAATTTTTCCCAGGAAAGCTACGTAGCTATTGGTCAGGACCATTCACAATCATGAAAGTATCACCTTTCGGAGCATGTGACATCATGGATTCTGACGGTATTATTCAAAAAGTAAATGGACAACGCCTGAAGATTTACAGAGAGCCGTTTGACTCATCCGAGTAGACTGTGGACTTCACAGAATAAGGGAGTATCTCTTTCATTTTATTTCATGTTTTGTTATTTCTTTCAGTAATCTATGTTCCTTCCTACCCGTAGTCAGTTGAATAAGTGTGGGGTAAGAATTCTTTGTGTTGTTTTGTTTTGTTTCTTGTTTTCAAATAAGTGTGGGGTAATTAGAAATGCATGAACACTGAGGACAGTGTCAGACTTAAGTGTGGGGTAGCAGTGCACATTGCACTGTAGTAGTAGTTTGAAAATTTTTTGCATGATTTTGCTTGTTTTCCCCATATTTTCACACCCTTCCAAAAAAAATTCAAAAAATTTTCACTCTTTCAAACTTCTAAATGCAGTATGATTGGTGAACATTTGCTGATGTCTATGATATGTAGGTAGAATGTTATGGTTGGTAGGAGACAATTGAGAACTATTTTGAACTAATTGATTAGAAATAGGGAATTCCTGATAACTGAGCACAACTTAATCTGGAGTAGAGACCTCAGCCAATTACCTTTTCGAGACTTAACTAGATAAAATTAAGACCAGTTGTGGATGTTTTGACAATTAGAATGACTAGATGAGACTCTGAGCTAAAAGTGAAAAGAAACAAAAGAAAGTTAATCAAATAAGGGTAGTTTGCCAGCGGCCTTCGCTACTCGAGCACCACTCATTCGGGGAACTGAAAGCCTGATGCCCTAAGGTCGTGTAGGTCTAGGAGTCATCAGAGTGGGACTCGCTACATGGGTAGTTGAAGTTGACGTGTTCTAAGCAGACTCAAAATACCCTGAATCTATAAAGAAAAAAATCAATAAATGCTAAATCATTAAAAATCTGATCACCAAGGCTCAGAACTCAGAAGGTTGTTTGTTGTCAGTATGTCTAGCGACAGGTCGAAGTGTTATCTGGTAATAGTTAAGACAAGAGTATATTGTGTTGACTATCTGGTCTAGACTAGTACACACACTACACATCAGGAAGACCTTGTGACTAAGAGAAGAGTTCAAACTAGTTGTTAAGTTGTTTTCTGCTCAATTATAACAATCTGCTAGAGACATTTGAGACCTTGTCATAGCAACCTAACCAGTCATACCTGTGTTAAGAATCGTCTGAATAATTTTTGGAATAAAAACATGACTAGGAAATTTAAGTGACTGCACTATGATTTAGAATCACTAACTTCAAGTAAACTTTGCTTGAGGACAAGCAAAAAGCTAAGTGTGGGGTTATCTGATATGCATAAATCATATCACATTTTTAGCATATTTTTAGGCATGATTTAGGGTGAAATTGAGGGTAAATCGCTCTTAATTGTTCATTATTAACTCAATTTCACAGTTTTTCTGATTTTGGAAGTGTCAGGTGAAACGTGGAAGAAAATGGCAAATTTCGAGGCAAAAATACAATTTTTCAAAAGTTCGGACTTCGAGGAGGGCGTCCCGAATCAGGACGGGCGTCCTGACCTGGTCAACAGGTCGGGACGGCCGTCCTGACCTGGTCAACAAACCGGGACGGCGTCCCAATCTGGGACGGGCGTCCCGAACCAAAATTCAGAATCCCACGTCGAATTTTTGAGAGAAACTCACTCCAGAAAGCTGCTATAAATACCCTAGGCCTTCCTCGGTTGAATTCATCCCTCTCCACTCGATCTGAGTCATTCAGTGGTTTCCAGTGTACAATTCTCGAGTACACAACTCACTCGAAGACTCAGATTTCAGTATAAGTTTTCTTTCTTTCCTTTTGTATTTCGTTTTTCTTAGTTTCTGAGAATTAGTCTCAAATCCTAGGGTTCGATAGATAGGTTCGTTTCTGGTATTCATAGAATACCCGAGATTTCGTTAGGAGATCCTAAGAGGGCTCTAGGCGTTCGAAGAGTCAGTCCACAGGGCTGGGCTTAAGCCCAGGACGTAAGGTAAAGTCCAGCTACTAGGCTGAGGAAGCGTCCTCCGAAGGTTCTGGCAAGCAGAGTCGGGTCGAGCAGTACGACATATACAAGCAGTTGCTCCAACGGCACGACTACATAAAGGGTGATTTCTTTATGGCATCGGTCCCCCATGTCCCTCTCTTTATATGTTTGTACTGTGTTTGTTCCAAACATTAATTATGAATATGAGATTATGATTCCTATGAGTATTTGTGATATATGTTGAAGGTATTATGTTTTTTCGGAAATAGCCACATGCTTAATAGTCATTATGTCTGCATGTCTAATGTAGTTTCTTTTAAACTAAAATTAGGGTTATAGATAATTCCTAACCACGGTCTATTCATACCCTGTTTAGTTTAACAGGTATCAATTACTATTGGTGTCTGCCATACTAGATAAAATAACATGTGGAACACCCTGCTTGTTAGAGTAGTCTAGGTAGGTTGAGTAGAGTGTTATGCCGGAGTTATGGGCCATCGGCGTGATTCCCGAAGTGACATAGGGCTTTCATAGCTGTCTTTAGTCCGAAGCGTGAGTAGGGCCGTTTACCTTAACGATGGGGCGGTAGCATAGAGACTCATATGTGGTACACCTTTAGACTCAGAACATAGTTGCATTTCAGGCTAAGATATATCTAAAACACTCGAATATAGGTCAATCAACATATAAGAACAGTATAACATAGAATCAGGACTTTGTCTATAAACACTTTTAGGCTTAATTAAACTTAAACCTAGTGGAGAATGGATCACCCTCTCATCAAAGTTATTGATGAAGATTGCATAACTGGATCATAAGATACGAGTTAGGATAAAAGGCTAGTTACTACTAAGGCGTTACCACTTCCCTGGGAGTACGATATTTATTTAATAAAATCGTAGATACTTTCCAACAGACTAGCTACACGATAGGTACTTTGCCTTAGGTTCTGGCTGATTAAGTGACACCATAGAGACTAAATGTGACAATTAGTCAATCACAGTCCTTAATTACTCATAATCAACATAGGGTAAAATAACACCTATTTAGCATATCAGTCGGAGAGCCATCAAGTACTGACTTGCAGGCTACGTTGGAGTGGTTCACATAGTGAAATGAGCAATCGTAGTTGGAAAATTTTGTGCCAGTATAACAATCTTCGCGAATTTGCAATTCGGAGACCCGTTTTAGAAGTCTAGAAACCTTGATCCCAACATCGACTGTATAACAAAATCTCGGTAGCCCTTCAACGTGGATCTAGAATTCTGTAGCCTAAAAATCTTGCAGAATGGGTTTGGTGACAGGCTCCCATGCTTCGATTACAAGTAATCGATTTTCAAAATTCCACGGCCCTTGGGTAAGAACATATTGCATTGTTTCCGCCGACTGAAATCCAATTTGCAGGAAATTTTTGTCAAGACGTTGAATTAAGAAATCATCACATTGCCATGCTCAACACATCGCCGCTTTGAAGTCTTGGAAACTCATTTCTTTGCCTCTGAAGATATGCACAAAAACACTAAGATTACATTCATGTGTACCAGTTCTGATATCCTCATAATCCAGAGGAATACATATGGATTCCGATGGACCAATTGTTAATTTATCCAGTTTCTTCAGTAAATTCTCATCCATGATCCTAACACAAGAAAATTTAGAATCTAATCCAAGCACAGAACCAATCGTGTATGTGGTAAGCGTAGATCGCACATAAGAACCCTAAAGCAATTTCGATGAACTGAGTGTAACAGTCAAACGTTAGCCCACACTCTGATTCAGACGAGAGAGAGAACCCTCATTTTTCTGAGGGAGTTCAAGTATTTTTTAAGTTAAATTTGTTTGAGACTTAAACTTACCAATTATTCTTTCTCTTATTGTATCTTGTCTTTTTAAAAATATATATATATTATTCTTATGGTAATTATAGTCCCGAACATTTAAAATTTTGATATATTTTGTCCTAAATATTTTATTTTGATACATTTTGTATCATTAATTATCTTCGTTTATATTTTTTAACCAAAAGATAGAAACTATTAAAAGTAAAATGTTGAAGACATTCTAATTTTTATTGATAAAATCTAACAATCATGCACCACCTTTTAGGGTTGTGAACATAAAAGTAATGAAATGGATAATGTGATATATACAATTTGATCTCAAACAAATTTATATTTTACAAATTAAGTCTTAAATATATATTTTTTACTTTTAAAGTTTCAAACATTTTTAAGTTAAAAATTATAAAATCCTTTTTCATGAATTTCATCAAAAAAATTTAAAAATCTACAATTTTTAAAACGATTTTTCAGACAGTTTATCAAATGAATATAAAGAGTACTCAAGTTATTTTACATGAAATATATGGGCAAATTAGTATAAATAGTCCCTAAACTATAAAGATTTGGTGAAATTAGTCCCCAAATTAAATTTTTGGTAGAATTGATCCCTAAACTATAAAACAATTGTGACATTGGTCCTTCCATTGAAAATTCCGTTAAATCATTCGTTAAGTAAAAAAAACTTTAAGGGTATTTATGTCACTATACTATTTAAATATATTTAATAATAGACAGATTGATATAAATAGTCCTCAAACTGTAGATATTTGGTGACATTAGTCCCTAAATTATAAAAACATTATGAAATTGGTCATTTACTTAAAAATTCAAAATATTTATGTCATTACGCTATTTAAATAAATTTAATAATATATATATATATATATATATATATATATATAATATCATTTTATCTTTATTTTTAAAAAATTCAAAAAATAAAATGTTAGAAAAAAAATTGAATTAGTGTAAACAATAAAAAAATAGATAAAGATTTTTTCTTTTTAAAATTTTCAATCAAAAAGAAGAAAAGATAAAAATAGTAAAAAATATGTGAGAATGATATTAAAATATATATTAAATATATTTAAATAATGTAATGACATAAATACATTTTAAAAAAAAATTACTTAAAAGAAAATTTTTTAACGTAAGCATTAATGTCGCGGTTTTTTTTTAGTTAAGGACCAATTTCACAAAAAATAATAATTTAGGAATCAATATCACCAAACATGTATAGTTTGGGATTATTTATATCAATCTGCCTATTATTAAATATATTTAAATAATGTAATGACATAAATACCTTTAGAATTTTTTTACTTAACGGATGATTTAACAAAATTTTAACGGAATGACCAATGTCACAATTTGTTTATAGTTTGAAGACCAATTCCACCAAAAAAAATAGTTTGTGGACCAATGTGACCAAATCTTTATAGTTTGGGGACTATTTGGGTCAATTTGCCAAATATATGTTTATATATATATATATTATTACTTTTGTGAATGAATATCATATTATAAAATTATATAAAAACAATAAAATAAACAAGATGAAAAGTAAACAGAGACGTAGAAAATAGAGAGAATATTATTATATGAGATTTCTTGTTGATAGGGGTGAATAGGGGATAAGAATAAGGACAAAGGGTGACACTTGTCACCCGGTATTAATTGCTAAGTGACATGTGTCACCTTAGAGATAGGCATCAAGTGATACTTATCATCTTTCATTAAGTACGTAATTATCCCGGGATAAAAGGATAATAACAATTATACGATGGACATCCACTAATTTAATGAATCTTCGGGATTCATAACACTCCCCCTTGGATGTCCATTACATAAAGAATATGCCTCGTTAAAACCTTACTAGATAAAAACCCAGTGTGAAAAAAACTCTAGTGAAGGAAAAAGAGTACACTATTCTTTGTGTAGATTTCTCCCCCTTATGAGATGATCTCTCGAAATCTTTGAACCGACGCAAACCAATTTTATATCTCAATTTTTCAAAGGTTGCAGTCGGAAGAGCTTTAGTGAATATATCTGCAGGATTATCACATGATCGAATTTGAAGCACATCAATTTCACCATTCTTTTGAAGTTCATGAGTAAAGAAGAATTTAGGTGAAATGTGTTTGGTCCTATCTCCTTTGATATATCCTCCTTTTAATTGACCTATACAAGCTGCATTATCTTCATATAGAGGAGTTGGAATCTCTCTTCCGGAGGATAAACCACAACTCTCTCTAATATAATGTATTATCGACCTCAACCATACACATTCTCGACTTGCTTCATGAATGGCTATTATCTCAGCATGATTAGAAGAGGTTGCTGCTATTGTTTGCTTTGTGGAGCGCCATGATATAGCAGTATTACCATATGTAAATAAATAGCCATTTTGAGAACGTGCCTTATGCGGATTCGAAAGATAACCCGCATCTGCATACCCAATCAATTTTGGGTCATTTACATTTGAATAAAATAATCTGAGGTCAATTGTCCCTTGGAGGTATCTAAGGACGTGTTTAATATCATTCCAATGTCGTCGTGTTGGTGAAGAACTAAATCTTGCTAATAGATTTATAGCAAATGCTATATCAGGTCGAGTATTATTTGCAAGATACATCAGTGCACCAATAGCACTCAAATATGGTACTTCAGGACCAAGTAGTTTTTCATTATTTTCTCGAGGTCTAAATATGTCTTTATTTATATCTAGCGACCTCACGACCATTGGAATACTCAATGGATATGCTTTATCCATGAAAAATCTTTTCAACACTTTAGCTGTATATGTTGACTGATGAACAAAAATTCCATCTTTCATATGTTCAATTTGAAGCCCGAGATAAAACTTGGTTTTTCCAAAATCTTTAACTTCAAATTCTTGTTTCAAACAATCTATAGCTTCTCGAAGCTCTTCTGGAGTTCCGATGAGATTGATATCGTCAACATATATAGCAAGAATCACAAAACCAAAATCTGTTTTCTTAATAAAAACACATGGACAGATTTGGTCATTCTTATATCCTGAATTCAATAAGAATTCACTAAGGCGATTGTACCACATGCGTCCACACTGTTTAAGCCCATATAATAACTTCTGTAATTTGATAGAATAATTTTCACGAGGGCCTTTAGAAGCCTTTGGTAATTTGAATCCTTCAGGGATTTTCATATAAATCTCATTTTCAAGGCTTCCATAAAGATAAGTTGTAACAACATCCATTAGACGCATGTCCACCTTTTCATGAAGTGCCAAACTTATAAGATATCAGAGTGTAATAGCATCAATAACGGGTGAATAAGTTTGATCATAATCAATTCCTGGCTTTTGCGAAAAGCCTTGTGCGACGAGTCGTGCTTTATATCTTATGACTTCATTATTCTCATTTCGTTTTCGCACAAATACCCATTTATAGCCAACAGGTTTTACATCCTTTGGCGTTTGGACTACAGGTCCAAAAACTTCTCGCTTCGCAAGCGAATTTAACTCCGATTGAATCGCATCTTTCCATTGAGGCCAATCAATTCTATGCCGATATTCTTCAACTGATAAAGGATCTAAATTCTCATTATCCTTGAAAATATCAAGGGCTACGTTGTACGCAAAAGCATTATCAATAACAACATTTCTTCGATCCCAACTTTGATTCGAACTGGTGTAATTAATAGAGATTTCATAATTCTCTTCATCATTTATAGTTGGAATCTTTTCATCAGTTGTCCCTTGGTTTTCTTTTTCTGTTTCATCAATATGATCTTTTGGATCATTTATTCCTCTTTTCTTTCGAGGATTTATTTTTGGAACTAAGGGGTCGGCCACGCTTCTGGTGTGTTTTTTATTTGATAGCTATAGGATTAACTTTCTATCATTCAGGAACTTCTATCCTTATAGGAGCATATATATCTGGAAGATGCGATTTAGTGACTCTGCTGGAGTCAGCAAAAGAATCTGGCAGTTGATTTGCAATTTGTTGCAAATGTATAATCTTTTGAACTTCAAGTTCACTCATATTTGTGCGTGGATCTAAATGATTCAAAGATGTTTTCCACGCAAGTTCAATCTTATGCCATTTGTTCTCTCCCCCTAATTTGGGAAACAAATTTTTATCAAAATGGCAATCAGCAAATCTTGTTGTAAACACATCCCCTGTCAAAGGTTCAAGATACCTTATAATGGATGGGGAGTCATACCCAACATATATCCCCAATCTTCTCTGCGGACCCATTTTTGTTCGTTGGGGTGGTTCAATTGGGACATATACAGCACACCTAAAAATTCTCAAATAAGAAATATTTGGCTCTGAACCAAAAGCCAACTGTATGGGAGAAAATTTATGATAACTCGATGGCCTTAAATGCACAAGTGCTGCAGCATGCAAAATTGCATGTCCCCAGGCTGCTGTAGGGAGATTTTTTTTTCATCAATAGTGGTGTAGCAATTAATTGCAGCCTTTTAATAAACGATTCAGCTAGACCATTCTGTGTGTGAACATGAGCTACAGGATGTTCAACAATTATTCCAATCGACATGCAATAAGAATCAAATGCATGTGAAGAAAATTCACCAGCATTGTCTAGACGGATTCGTTTAATAGGATAATCAGGAAACTGCGCTCTTAAGCGAATTATTTGGGCAAGTAATCTCGCAAACGCCAGGTTGCGAGTTGATAATAAACAAACATGTGACCATCGGGTCGATGCATCAATCAAGACCATGAAATATCGAAATTGCCCACATGGTGGACTATTCGGTCCACATATATCTCCATGAATCTGTTCTAGAAATGTAGGACTTTCAGCTCCTACTTTCAATGGTGCTGGTCTTATAATCAATTTTCCTTTGGAACATGCAACATATGAAAGTTTATCAGAAGTTAAAATCCTTTGATTTTTCAAAGGATGACCGTGCGTTGTCTCGATAATTTTTCGCATCATAATTGATCCCGGATGACCCAAACAGTCATGCCAAACTTTAAAAGTAACGGGATTAGTAAACTTCTGGTTTACTAAATGATGCGCCTCAATAGCATTTATTTTCGCATAATATAGGCCAGAGGATAGAGATGGTAGTTTTTCCAGCAAAAACTTATTACCGGATGTCACTTTTGTGATACCCAAATATTCATGACCATTATCCTCCATAGTCTCAACATGATATCCATTACGTCGAATATCTTTAAAACTTAATAAATTTCTTTGAGACTTTGAGGAATATAATGCTTTATCAATAGCAATCATAGTTCCTCTCGGTAATATTATATTAGCTCTTCCGGAGCCTTCAATAAGTTTTGCACTACCATTTATTGTGGTAACACTTGTTTCTCCCACATTCAGATGAGAAAAATATTTCTCATATTTCAGTATGGTATGCTTAGTTCCACTATCAATAAGACAGACACTTTCGATATCATTATTCATACCAGAAAATTGAACAAAAGCCATCTGTTTTGTTAACAAAATATTTACATAAATAAAAATTAAACATATAATATCACAACAAAAGTAATATAAACATATAACACATAATAATAATATTCTAATTATTTTGGACACTTTAATTTCCAATCAAGTAGTCACTTATTTCTTTTGGATGTTCGAAAAGATCAGTAACATTCAGGTGAGCCACATCAACATCAACATTTTCAAGATCGTCATCATTTATTTCATGAGACAAATTTTGAAAAGTAAGTCAACAAGATGTTTTGTCGTGCTACAGGCACGAGACCAGTGACCTTTCATGCCACAACTATAACATTTGGCTTCATAATTTTTCGGAACAATATTTCCTTTTTCATTATGTTTTGTCCACTTCAGGTGGTCATAAATATTTTTAGCACCTAAATTATTATCACGATTATAAGGACCAAATTTATCACGGCATCCATGATCATATTTTCGACCATGACCACGGTAACGACCACGACCACGACCACGATCTCTTCTGAGATCATGATTTCTAATAGTATTCACTTCAGGGAATGGAGTAGGCCAGTAGGTCGAGTCACGTGATTTTTCATCAGTAATTCATTATTCTGTTCCGCAACAAGAAGACAAAAATCAATTCAGAGTATTTCTTAAAACCTTTCTCACGATATTGTTGCTGCAGGACAATATCCGTGGCATGAAAAGTGGAGTATGTTTTCTCCAACAATCATCATCCGTTATATCAACTCTACATAGTTTCAACTATGAAACTATTTTAAACATTGAAGAGTTATACTCACTCACGGATTTGAAATCTTGCAACCTCAGGTGCAACCAGTCATACCGTGCTTTGGGAGAATGACCATCTTCTGGTGGTCGAATTTTTCTTTCAAATTTCCACACAAAATAAGAGGATCTTTCACGGTAAGATATTCATTTTTCAAATCCTCATAAACATGATGACGGAGAAATATTATAGCTTTGGCACGATCTTGTGTTGATGACACATTATTTTATACAACGGTATCTGCCAGACCCGTTGTAGCAAGATGCATTCCGGCATCTAGTGTCTATGACAAATAATTCTTTCTGGTGACATCAAGAGCCACAAATTCAAGTTTAATAAGATTTAACATAATAATAACAGAAAACGTACCTGTAAAAAAAACGTACCTGATTGATCTTCAAAAAAACTTCAAAAATACTTTACCTGGTGGTAGAGACTCTTGCTGTTGGTAGAGACTCGTGTTGATAACATATTATAAAATTATATAAAAACAATAAAATAAACGAGATGAAAAGTAAACAAAGACGTAGAAAATAGAGAGAATATTATTATATGAGATTTCTCGTTGATCGTTAGTTGTTGGTTGTGTTTACAAAAGGGTATAAAGCCCTCTATTTATAGGGGTGAATAAGGGATAAGGTTAAGGACAAAGGGTGACACTTGTCACCCGGTATTAATTGCTAAGTGACATGTGTCACCTTAGAGATAGGCATCAAGTGATACTTATCATCTTTCATTTAAGTATGTAATTATCCCGGGATAAAAGGATAATAACAATTATACGATGGGCATCCACTAATTTAATGAATCTTCGGCATTCATAACTGATACGCGAAAATCGTATCACCTTTTTAGCATGTTTTTATATATGATTTAGGGTGAAATTGAGAGTAAATTGATCTTAATTGTTCATTATTTACTTAATTTCACAGTTTTTATAATTTTGGAAGTGTCAGGTAAAAAGTAGACGAAAATAGCAAATTTTGGGGCAAAAACACAAATTTCTGGAAATGCTGACTTAGTCAAAGGCTCAGGACGGGCGTCCCGAACCCGGGACGGGCGTCCAGGACTCGGGACGAGAGTCCCGACTTGGTCAACAGACCAAGACGGGTATCCCGAACCCCCAGTTCAAGTCCCACATCGAATTTTTGATGAAAAATAACCCCGGGAAGCTGCTATAAATACCCCAGGCCTCCAGCAGTTGAATTCATTCCTCTCTACTCGATCTGAGTCATTAAGTGGTTTCCAGTGTACACTTCTCTAGTACACAACTCACTCAGAGACTCGGATCTCAGTTTTCTTTCTTGTTAGTGTTTTGTTTTAGTTTATGAGAAATAGTCTCAGATCTTAGGCGTATATAGATAGGTTCGTTTCTGGTATTCATAGAATACCCGGGATTTCGTTAGGAGATCCTAAGAGGGCTCTAGGCGTTCGAAGAGTCAGTCCACACGGCTGGGCTTAAGCTGGGTACTAAGGTAAAGCCCAGTTACTAGGCTGAGGAAGCATCCTCCGAAGGTTCTGGCGAGTAGAGTCGGGTCAAGCAATACGGCATATACAGCAGTACGCTCCATCGGCGAGACTTCGTAAAGGGTGATTTCTTTATGGCATCGGTCCCCCTGTCCCTCTCTTATATGTTGTTATTGTGTTTGTCCGAATAACAGTTTTGAATACCAGATTATGATTATTATGAATATTTGTGATATATGTTGAAGTTATTATGTTTTTCTAGAAATGGCCACCTGCTTAAATTTTCATTATGTCTGCATGTCTAATGCCGTTCTTTTAAACTGAAATTATGGTTATAGACAATTCCTAACCACGGTCTATTCATAACCTGTTTAGTTTAACAGGCATCAATTAGTATTGGTGTCTGCCATACTAGATAAAATAATCTGCGGAACACCCTGTTGGTTGAAAGTAGTCTAGGTAGGCTGAGTAGAGTGTTATGTCGATGGTTATGAGACGAGCAGTATGATCCCCGAAGTGACATAGGGCGTTCATTGCTGACTTTTGTCCGAGCCGTGAGTAGGGCCGTTACCCTTAACGATGGGGCGGTAGCGTAGAGACTCCGATGTGGTACACCTTTAGACTCAGAACATAGTTGCAATCCAAGCCAAGACATGTCTAAAATACTCGAATATAGGTCAATTAACGTATAGTAACAGTATAACATAAAATCAGGATCTCATCTATAAAACACTTTCAGGTTTAGTTAGACTTAAACCTAGTGGAGAATGAATCACCCTCTCATCAAAGTTATTGATGAAGATTGCATAACTGGATTATAAGATAAGAGTTAGGAATAAAGGCTAGTTACTACTAAGGCGTTACCACTTCCCTGGGAGTACGATATTTATTTAATAAAATCGTAGATACTTTCCAACAGACTAGCTACACGATAGGTACTCTGCCTTAGGTTCTGGCTGATTAAGTGACACCATAGAGACTAAATGTGACAATTAGTCAATCACAGTCCTTAATTATTCATAATCAACATAGGGTAAAATAACACCTATTTAGCATATCGACCGGAACGCGTCAGATTTTTGGCGCCATTGCTGGGGAAATATCATAATGAATTTAGGATTCCTGATCAAAATTCTAGAGGCTTATGATAGGTAACGGTAGTAACCTAGACTTTAGACCCAACACTTATGTTATACCAGTTAGACAATCAATTTCCGAAATATAGGGTTATCATAACTAATTAATTTTAGATATTATCTGGAATTAAGACACTTAGGATAATCAAATTTTAGAAAATTATTCTAAAACCATATTGAGGGAATTTAATTGCTTTCGAAATTAAACATAAAAAGAAAGAAAAAATTGTTAAAATTTTAAAATCCAAAAAGAATGTATTTTTCTTGCTCAATGGTAAGTTGTTCTTTTCCCTATCTCTTGTTCTTTCTTAGTTGTTTTCTTAGTTGTCCATTTGTTGCTCTTTTTCGTGTTTTTCTTTTTTTTTTTAATTTCGAAGAAATAAAAATGGAAATGAAGATAAAATATATTTTCTTCTGAGTTGTAAAATGTTGGCTTAGATTTTTATTGGGAAGAAACTCTATTTTAGAATTTTCTTAGAGTCATGTCGGCCTTATTAGGATGAGTTATGAAATAGTTTTTCCTTAATAGTCAGACCTTTGAATGTTCTATTGAAAAAAAGGATGTTCCTTTTGTTTTGCTGATGATTGCATGAGAACTTTTAAACCGAAAGGAATTACTGCACCCATTATGGCATCACTTGATTGAAATCTGCTTTTTGAATTAATATGTGATGTAATACGAATTGTTTGATGATAAGAAAGTTCATGCATGATAAATTCCGATCTTATCTAGTCTTGTCTAAAAACAATAGGTTACACTAATCACTCTGAGATATCTGTGTTCAATAAAACTAATGTTGAACCATAATTGATTATGTTAGGTTTTATTGTTACTTGAACTTGATATAGAATGAAGGGATAAGAAAAAGGGTTGAAAATCTAGAAAGCAAACATTTGTCTAGATTAGGAAACCCTGAGTTTGAGGCTAGTTTAATACTGATGAATTTTTGGATGAAAACTTATTTGCATTGTTTGCTATGTATAATAATTCTCATCTGTGGTTTATTGTTGTTGCAAATTATCTAGTCACTGAATAAGTTCCAAGTGATATGACTTATCAGCAAAAGAAGAAATTCTTTGCTGATTTGAAATATTACTACTGGGCAGTTTCTCTTCTATTTCAAATTTTTGCAGATTAGTTGATCAGAAGATGTGTCTCAGAAGACGAAGGCCACAAGAGTTTGGAGCATTGCCCTAAAGAATCTACGGGAGACCAATTGACTACTATCAACACTGTCCGGAAAGTGTTGAAAGTAGGATCTTGTTGACCCACCACATTCAAGGATTTTGTATCTCTGATACAGTCCTACGATGCTTGCCAAATAACAGATCCTATGAGAAGTTGTTTTCCAGATTCAGAGTGCCAATGTCTTAGGAAGAAACGTTCAGCCTGTGTATCAGATCTGTGAAGTCTGCTAGGTACCACACTTTAGCAGGGATTGCTATGGGAATAACCGACCATTCCAGAAGAGGTAGGAGTAGGTTACTGCAGAATGCTGCTCCAATGGGAAATGCATACAATCCCAACTAGAGGAATCATACGGGATTTAGTTGAGGAATAATTCGGAAGTTGGAAACTTTCAGAAGATACCACCACAGCAAAACCCCTACCCGCAGAATCAACAGATGAGATACTGGCAACAATTAAAGCCAGACTAGTGCAAGCAAGTGATCTACCAAGAGGTGACGAAGGGTCGAAGGATATAGAGGAATTTGGCGTTGTATCAGGAGCATAGCAATGGAGGAGCTTGCATTCCCTGTATACCAATCAGCTGTGAGAAACTTCCCCGAGGAAGTCTCAAATACTTGGGCCCAGATCTACACAACTGGAGCCCCTACCACCACAGCTTTGCCAAAACTTCAGGTATCTTTTCTTCCATTCGAGACTTGCATGCCATACCTTCACTAACATTGGCAGGTAGGCACACCAATCCAAAGAAGTCTCATTCCTAGACACGTTCCTTTTGGACACGTCGCTATAATTACGAGAAACTTTGCAGATGATTCGAGGAAACAGTCCTTGGAGCTTGAGTCATTCATCAAATGGATATGCCACTACCTAGAGCTCGACAATGAAGGATCGGAGCTGGCGTCATCCGTTCCAATATCTAGAGCTTGCAGAGTCAAGAACACCTCAGCAATAGCACATGGCTAAGGTGAAGAGCCAATTGACAGATCAGAGAAGACCCTTCTGCTCGCGACATGAAGGGAGTTTTTCTAATCCTCATGATCCTTTACTTTTGTTTTCTTTGTTTTGTGTTCTGTTTTGTTATTTCCATTATCCTTATTGTTTTATTTTCTCTCTTACCCTTAATTAGTCAAATAAGTGTGGGGTAAGAGTTCTTTGTTTTGTTTTCATTTCTTCTTGTTTGCAAATAAGTGTGGGGTAGTTTAGATATGCATGAACACTGAGGACAATGTCAGACTTAAGTGTGGGGTAGCAGTGCACGGTGCACTGTAGCTGTTTGCGAAAATGTTTTTTGCATGATTTTGCTTGTTTTCCCCATATTTTCACACCCTTCCAAAAAAATTTCAAAATTTTTCCGTCTTTCAGACTTCTAAATGCAGTATGATTGGTTAAACAATTGCTTATGTCTATGATATGTAGGTAGAATGTTATGGTTAGTAGGAGATAATTGATGACTATTTCTGAACCTATTGATTAGGAATAGGGAATTCCTTATAAAAGAGCACAACTTTGTCTGGATTAGAGACCTCAGCCAATTACCTTTTCAAGACTGAACTAGATAAAATTAGACCAGTTGTAGGATGCATTGACAATTGGAATGACTAGATGAGACTCTGAGCCAAAAGTGAAAAAGAAAAAAAAAGTGAGCTAATTAAAATAGGGTAGTTTGCCAGCGGCCTTCGCTACTCGAGCACCACTCCTTCGAGGAACTTAAAGCCTGATGCCCTAAGGTCGTGCAGATCTGGGAGTCATCGGAGTGGGACTCGCTACATGGGTAGTTAAAGTTGACGTGTTCTAAGCAGACTCAAAATACCCTAGAAAATCTATAAACGAAAGAAATCAATAAATGCTAAATAGAATCTGATCACCAAAGCTCAAAACTCAGAAAGTTATCTATTGTCATTGTGTCTAGCAATAGGTCAAAGTGTTATCTGGTAACAGTTAAGACAAGAGTTTATTGTGTTAACTATCTGGTCTGGACTAGTACACACACTACACATCAGGAAGACCTTATGACTAAGAGAAAAGTTCAACCTAGTTGTTAAGTTACTTTCTGCTCAACCCTAACAAACTACTAGAGACATTTGAGACCTTGTCATAGCAACCTAACCAGTCAGACCTGTGTTAAGAATTGTCTGAAGAATTTTTGGAATAAAAACATGACTAGGAATGCACATATGGTTTAGAATCACTAACTTCAGGTAGACTTTGCTTGAGTACAAGCAAAAAGCTAAGTGTGGGGTTATCTGATACGCGAAAATCGTATCACCTTTTTAGCATGTTTTTATATATGATTTAGGGTGAAATTGAGAGTAAATTGATCTTAATTGTTCATTATTTACTTAATTTCACAGTTTTTATAATTTTGGAAGTGTCAGGTGAAAAGTAGACGAAAACAGCAAATTTTGGGGCAAAACGCAAATTTTTGGAAATGCTGACTTAGTCAAAGGCTCAGGACGGGCGTCCCAACCCAGTCAAAGCACCGGGACGGGCGTCCCAACTTGGTCAACAGACCAGGACGTGCGTCCCGACTTGGTCAACAGACCAGGACGGGCGTCCCAATCTGGGACGGGCGTCCCGAACCCCCAGTTCAAGTCCCACATCGAATTTTTGATGAAAAATCACCCCGGGAAGCTGCTATAAATACCCCAGGCCTCCAGCAGTTGAATTCATTCCTCTCCACTCGATCTGAGTCATTAAGTGGTTTCTAGTGTACACTTCTCTAGTACACAACTCACTTAGAGACTCGGATCTCAGTTTTCTTTCTTGTTAGTGTTTTGTTTTAGTTTTTGAGAAATAGTCTCAAATCTTAGGCTTATATAGATAGGTTCGTTTCTGGTATTCATAGAATACCCGGGATTTCGTTAGGAGATCCTAAGAGGGCTCTAGGCGTTCGAAGAGTCAGTCCACAGGGCTGGGCTTAAGCTGGGTATTAAGGTAAAGCCCAGTTACTAGGCTGAGGAAGCGTCCTCCGAAGGTTCTAGCGAGTAGAGTCGGGTCAAGCAATACGGCATATACAGTAGTACGCTCCATCGGCGAGACTTCGTAAAGGGTGATTTCTTTATGGCATCGGTCCCCCTGTCCCTCTCTTATATGTTGTTATTGTGTTTGTCCGAATAACAGTTTTGAATACCAGATTATGATTATTATGAATATTTGTGATATATGTTGAAGTTATTATGTTTTTCTAGAAATGGCCACCTGCTTAAATATTCATTATGTCTGCATGTCTAATGCCGTTCTTTTAAACTGAAATTAGGGTTATAGACAATTCCTAACCACGGTCTATTCATAACCTGTTTAGTTTAACAGGCATCAATTAGTATTGGTGTCTGCCATACTAGATAAAATAATCTGCGGAACACCCTGTTGATTGAAAGTAGTCTAGGTAGGCTGAGTAGAGTGTTATGTCGGCGGTTATGAGACGAGCAGTATGATCCCCGAAGTGACATAGGGCGTTCATTGCTGACTTTTGTCCGAGCCGTGAGTAGGGCCGTTACCCTTAACGATGGGGCGGTAGCGTAGAGACTCCGATGTGGTACACCTTTAGACTCAGAACATAGTTGCAATCCAGGCCAAGATATGTCTAAAATACTCGAATATAGGTCAATCAACGTATAGTAACAGTATAACATAAAATCAGGATCTCATCTATAAAACACTTTCAGGTTTAGTTAGACTTAAACCTAGTGGAGAATGAATCACCCTCTCATCAAAGTTATTGATGAAGATTGCATAACTGGATTATAAGATAAGAGTTAGGAATAAAGGCTAGTTACTACTAAGCCGTTACCACTTCCCTGGGAGTATGATATTTATTTAATAAAATCGTAGATACTTTCCAACAGACTAGCTACACGATAGGTACTCTGCCTTAGGTTCTGTCTGATTAAGTGATACCATAGAGACTAAATATGACAATTAGTCAATCACAGTCCTTAATTATTCATAATCAACATAGGGTAAAATAACACATATTTAGCATATCGACCGGAACGCATCAATAACATATCACAATTATTTTTTACTTAAAAAGTAAAAAAATTAGAATTTTAAAAAACGAAAAAAAAATTAGGACTTAATAATACGAAATATAAATTTGTTTAGAATCAAATTCACCAATCTTTTATTGGTACTAAAATTTTCCATGAAATTATTAGCTTAAAGAATAAAATAAAAAAATAAAAAAAAACGAAAAAAAAAGCACGATGATTTAATTAGAGGAGAGTAGATGGAGTTTCCCAAATATCAAAGACATTTCCTTCAGTGTGAAGAGCAAAAAGCCGATCCCCACCAATGGAGAAATCGCAGATTGAAGTCCGAGAGCTTCTTGGTAGGTTTTATGTCAGTACCCAATCTGGACCACCGCAAAACACTGAGATACTGTCATTAAAGGATGAGAACAACTGTCCTTTGTGAAATGCCAATTTGGGAATGGGATAGTATTGTTCACTGTTGTTTATACAAAGGTTTCTTTTGTACGTATTTACAGTTCCTAAAGCCCACCTCAAGTCCATGAACCCAAAATCTCCAAATCCATCAATCACACATACGGAATTAGTTTCTTCAATTGCTAAGACATCCCTAACCCCAACCTTCCTCCTTGAATTATAATTTTTGACACAAAATGACAACATCCTATTTCCTTTGGCCCTAAAATCAAGCAATTTGATGCGACAGTAGGGACTTGTTAATTCACTTGATTCTGGATCAGGTGGCCTCATCGTCATAGAAAAAATCGATCTGTTTCCCAGTTATTTGATCCCATACACCAATTCCAAGTGACTTGTCAATTGGATTTGGACGTCGATTTCGATCTGCAACTGCAAGCCCATATCCTTCAATGAAATATTCTCTCGGTTTCTCAGTTATTTGATTGCTTATGCCTGTACAAATACAACTGGCGAACAACTTATAATCGGGACCAAAACTCATTGCACCAGCAGTGTACCTCTCAATCACTACGTCTTTTTGCTTTTTATGATTGACAAGAAATTTGTGCTTTAGTTCCCCTTTGTATGCATCGAAAACACCCATGACTCCATCACCAAGAAATCACTCACAACCACTGATCACAATGTTCTCTGAATCAGCCCATCCCACATCGGTCACTTTCAGGTGATCAAGAATAATGGATTGGTGCTCTTCAAGCATCCAATTATACACACGAACAACATGATCCTGAGACACACACAGCAACCGCCATCTGGGCTAGCGCGAATTGTTCTCCCATTGCAAAGCGCACTGCTTGTGACTGAGCGGACTAACCCAGGCCTATTTCCCTCGAATGGACCCCACTTTACTGACCGGACTTGGTCCAGTATACCGTAAAATTGGGCTTCTCTGTACAATAGTCTTTCTGAAAAATCTCAAGGGATGAAAAGTTCCCTGTTCTTAGAAGGTCAAGTAGCACGGCGAAAACATCTGGGTCTGGGTTTCGATCAATAAAATGTTCATCATCTGATGTTTTATAATTCCAATTTTCATCAAACATAGCTCCAAACATAAAATTGCGGCAGACATTCGCCAAGGTTGTTGTCGTAGTTTCAAAGATTCTTCCACCAAAATTTAACCTAACTCTATCCTTCTCCACAACTACAAGAGTTCAATAGATGAACGAAGGATTTGACTTTTTGGAATTTGATATTGTGGGTTTTTGGTGAAGAGGAATTAGATAAATGGAGCTGTTGATATTTAAAGGGAAAAAAAGATGCCAAGAGTTTCACTCAGTTTAGTGGATATCGAAGAGTCGTCTTCTCTTGTAATGATGTTATTGAGAATATGCAATTCTATAAGGGTAGTTTTTTTTTTTACAATATTTACGCTGATAGAGTCTAAATTTTATTTAAGAAAGAACTCATCTTAAAAAATGTAGAGGTTTAATTTGATATTTCCAAAATCAAAATTGAAATGGAGACGAGCTTCCAAAATTTGAGCTTTCATTGTTGCTGGTGCTGTTGATTTCTGTCCGCTAGTAGTAGTGATGTTTGTAGAGACGCAAAAACAAGAATTTTCTTCTTCTAATATTGTGAAACAAAACCAAACTTTGATTCTGGTGGTAGATTGGGAACAGTAAAGAACAACTTTCTCTTCAACATTTGACCCGTTCTAAACATTAAATTTGAAAAAAAAAAAACTCATATGATTTTAATGTTTCAAAAAAATATTATAGTTAGTAATGTTTGAGATTTTACTTTATACTTATAATTGCAAATACAATTAGAAAGAAATTACAGAATTTTAAAAGAACGAGAAAGTAAGAAGATAAAAAATATCATCCAATACGGTAACCGAGTTACTAATACCAATATAAATTAGCAACTTTCAAAATAATAACCATATTGATACTTTAAATCATACTTGCTCACCATAGTTTTTTTAGAGTTCTTTGCAATGTATCAATGCATATTTCTACATAATTGTTACATCTTTGACAAGTGTGCTTCCAAATTCTCTTATCACCTATTGTTACTTGCAAGACAAGCAATAAAACTTCTTCACTATTCCAAGTTGTTGTGCCATCTTGGAAAGTAGTCCTCCTTCACTTTTATGATCATTCTATGTTTCTTGAATGTTCATTGACCTTCTTAATTTTTATCCATTAACTTTCCTTAATTTTCAGGTGCCACAATAAAAAAGACTGTAGATTATGAGTTTTATGTGCTTCAATTTGTCAAGTTATTTATCAATTCTCCAAACATTCATAGTTTGATTCTCTTTAACCAAACTTTGCAGTTAAAATCTTGTTAATGAAAGTGAATTTTAAAAGAAAAAAAAATCCGAGTAATTTTTAATTAATTAGAGTTCAAAATGGTCATCAAAACTGGAGGTTAAACCAAAAGAATGAAACTGAAAAATTAATAAATAATCAAGAACATTGAATACAGATTTTTCAGACAGATTCATTAGACAAATCTATGGTGGTGTTTGTTTCAAGGATTTCAATCTGACAAAGTTGGATGTTTTCATTGTCTCAATGCAGAATAGTGAGGTTCTTTAATGTTTAGCATCGCCAGGAATCTGTAATAATTGCATACAACAAAATATTCATCATCAGCTACCTGCAAACAAGTTTTCAAATTCATCATAAACCCTTTTTATAATTGCTCATAAGAGAATGTAGAAAGAGATTCTATCACTTTTGAATTACTTTTGTATAATGTTTTTAACCTCGTTTTTGGTAAATTCTACCAAATTGCCCAAAGATGTTGGATAGCTTTGAATGAATTAAGTACACAATATACAAAATTAAACATTAAACATTAAAACAAACAAAACATAGATAAGGGAGAGTATCATAGCGTTTGAGGATGAATACTCAACTCAACAAGGTGCAACTTGCTCCAACAGTGTCAGGTCTGCAATGTCTTATGAAAAGTAACCTGTGATAGACAAATGAAGTGTACATGAAATGGCAGCACAAAATACATATACGGGGAATTGTTCCGAGTAAGAAAAATAAAAACTCAGTTTCTTTAGGGAGTGAGTATTAATTTGCTGCCCAACAAAAAGGAAAAAACTAAGTCGTAACAAGCCTTATATGTACTTACAGAAGTAGACGTTTTCAATAGCTCCCTTATGGCCATTGTGGCATAGCAAGAAGCCGGAAGAGTAAAGCTCAGTTTGAGAGCTCTCTGGGTTTGTGTAGATTCCGTTCTATTACCTTCAGCTGAAAAACTAGCTGGCTCTGTTTCATGGTCAATAGAATGTTCTTGGTCTCCCTTCCCATTTTCTGTATCCGCCTTTATGACTGATTTTGACTTGGCAATGACATCAAGATCAGTTTCTGCTAGAGCCACATTTCCATCCTTATAAGTTAGCATTTCCCTGCATTAAACAAAGTACATAAACTAACAAGCATTTTCACACCATTTAAATATTAGAGGCAACGGAAAAGAGACACTTTGCACACCATTTAAAATCCTTTGGCTTTTGAAATACCCGCCTATAACCGCCAGTCATACTGGTTATTGAGAAGTCCCTGGAAATAGTCAAAAGATCAGTACAAAGCAGAAACACAATTCAAGCACACATCAAAATACGAGAAAGATATATTATACGATAATTTGTCCAACCCAAAGTGAGAAATGTATAGTAGAGACAATAATACGGGAGAAAAGTTCGTTCAGTACTAGAATAAAATATATTGTTAAACTTTAGCCACTACAATCATACAGCTATTTAGTGTGTCCCAATTGGACAAAGAAATCCAAAACTAGTGTCACAACAGAAACTTACTTGACAGTGTGTGTACTCTCTAGCAAGTTGATAGAGTCCTGAATAATAAAACAAATTACGGTTAGAAGACAGAACAAACCGGACTGATTGCAAAAGCAATACAATGTAGTGCAACATGAACAGAATAAAAGATCAGCATTTTCAAATTAAACTTGTGCCATTTTTAGTGTAGATCATCACATTGATAACTACATTTTTAATATCAGTATATCTTTGTAGATACACTGAAAAAGAACTCTATCTTTTAGAGAAATATGCTTCTAGCTTTTCTATTTTCATTGCCAGATTTGTTGAGATGCAAATAAATGCCTTTCTCGGGCTATGGTGATCAATTCTGCATCTTCACATACACATCAACCTTCAGCCATGATCACTATGGTAAAGAGTACTTACAGCGATGCTGTTGGCTAGAATATTTTAAAGTTATTTACCGATAAACCTACTCAATGAAAAATCAACTTGCAAAGAAGAAATAAGCATGAAAACCTTCCAGGAAATCACTTTCGAGAAACAAACATCTTTTAATCCATCTAGATCAGAGCCTTAGAAGTGATACAACCCCTCCTAAGGAAATGTATTCTCAAGCAGCATCAAAGTATGAAATATAAGTTCAACAATATCATAAAAGATAATAAATACCTTCTTTGCTAAGTCCTGATAAACTTCTCCAATATCATTCTTTGGATAAATCACCCTAGACCTGCCATTGTGAATGGGTGAAATCACAGTGAAACTCACCATTTTTGTTACAAAATGACAAGAAAAATCAAGCATTTTTGCTTACCCTGGTAAAGGAAGGACAATATCATCAACCTTATAAGTTCCAGAAACTAAATCTTCTTCAGTTACAGCCTGCCAACACTAGATGTTAAAATCCAAATCTTGGAAGAAAAAAAAAACTATTGTACTACATTGGATTTATATATCAAATGAAAGCAGCTTCATTGACAGGTCTATCAGTTTAACGTGCACCTCTCCGTGGAATGCAAAAAACACCATATGCACTGCACTCTCATAATAATACAGCACATCATAGAAAATAAGATTCATAAAACAAGTAAATTTGTAGAGAGAGAATTAACTGAATGTCCAACGACATTGACAAAACAGTCAAAAAGTTCTAAATAGATGTTTTCTAATATGCGTCAATGTAAAACTAATTTATGAGATGTATTCCTGTTTACATTTTTCCAATTTGAGAAAGGGGTCAAATTTTTCTCTCTGAGTTGAGCACCAATAAAAATGGTTTCAGTATTTTCATTGCTAATATCAACTTTTTGCAAGACAATAGAAATTGTATAGTTCACAGAAATCAGACAGATATAGAGATACATATAAATAGAAACAATTATATATTAAATTGAATAAGGTCTTTAGAAGCAAGAACCAGAAGCTTCTGGCACAAATGCATCTCAAGCAATAAATAGTTATCAGGTGATTCAATTAAAAAAAAAAAAAACAAAAAAACTAACCTTTACAGAAGTAACTGTTTCTTCAGGAAGATCAGTTTCAGATATTTCACCTAGATGCTGAGAATCTTGTGTGTCATTACTGTTACCATCATGACATTCAGAATCAGCAGACAACATTTCCTTTTCTACAGATTGATCCTTGCAGTACACCAAATCTCCAAGAACTACCTGGTCAATTCCTGGAACATGATAATATCCAAGGAGGGGGGGAAGGAGGTTACTTTTCCACATGCAGCTGTAATGCATAGTAGTGACTCACAAAAATGTCCATAAAAAGATTTACGTAAAAATCAGGATAAACCACATACCATATTTTTGTACTCTCGTGCTAGCAGCATGGTTCCATAGATAGCTTTGGTAACTATGTACATACCTGTAAAATTTGAAATACAGTAGCTATACCATAAGAGAATTTCTCAACTCTTTTCTCAACTGTTCGTGTTCTCATTCCGGTATTAGAGAATTTCAGGAAACTGAGAAAACAAGCATGAACTAACCTTATTATTAACAGAAATAAGCATGGGCACATGAAGACAATGCTCCATAGATGATTTTACACGGAACCCAAATGATACCAAGCAAAAATGGGAAAACTAGAGTTTTATGTTATTTTCAAATGGAAGATATAATGGTTTAATGAGAGTCAAAATTTGAGTCAACATCATTCCTATAGTGAATTAACCCACAAGCATCATTAGCAAACACAATTTCAAATAGTACCTCGGGTGCATGATATTAGAATCACCCCATCCATGAGGAAACAAAGAAAAGAGGAGTACAAGTCAATACAATAAAAACAAAATCAAGCATAAAGAGAGAGAGAAAGATGTTCTGATATTTTTATCTGAGATAGGAAGATGGTTACCCAACACAAGAGGAAAAAGTACTAAGTCAAACGCAACAAAAATGCAGATCATAAAGTATAAGAAAACAGCAATTAGACTAGAAAGAGAATTTAAAGCTTCAATGATTTTAAGTGTTTACAATGCAAAGCATAGACAATGATTCAATATTCAGCAGACATAAAAAATATAAACTTGTGCGAATTTAGATGCATCCTAGGAAATGGTATTTGTTGTGATTTAGATGTATATAACCATGGATATTGTGTAATTAAACAAACAAAAATTGGGAGAAAGGAAAAAAAAAATTGTAGCTTCTATTACTTACATCATCCTTAGTGTCCTAGGTATACCTTTCAAAGCTTGTAAATAGTTCCCTGGGCTTTTTCTCAAACATTGAAGCTGGCATTAAAAGAGAAATGTCAGTGTTGAAAGTCAACATTGCAACTTATCATGCCAGAATGTAAGCCCATGTTAAACAAAAAAACATCAAGAAAAAATGTTACTGGAAGAATTAGAAAACAGTGGAAGAACTAGTAAATTCTGCGGATGCAATATAAAATTTTGAAACAAAGCCCTCCGGCTTTAACATATTTCAAATTTACAGTTTCAACAATAAAGTTTGAATTCTGTTTTCACTTAATTTTATTATCATCATATGCAAGCATTTACAATCATAATTCAACTCCTAATATAGAAAAGATTAATAATCTTTCGAAGAAAATTAAATGTAAATGACATGATATGCTAGAAGTAATAGTTATGATTTATCCATCTGTAAAGATAGAATAAGTCAGTTGTCAAATTTCTGACTTCGCTTCTGTCAAGTCTTGTCTGCCTAAAGAGTGTTTTTTAACATAGCCCAAAAATCCAAAAGGAATCTGTATAGTTTCCTTATAACTAAGGTGTTTTAAACTAATATAAATAGACTAACACAAAATGGTCACTAGAGAGAAATTCCAGTGCTTCCTGGTTCCCCTCTTACAGTCCAAACTGAAGAAATTTTGTCCTTTCATTAGCTTAACACAGAAGAGAAAAACAAGCATGCTATCCTTAAATTGTTTCCTCTTTCAAACAAAATAGATCTCAGGGCTTATAATCTCTTTTTTTTAGTTTAAATTGTGTTGCTCACTTTTAAATTAGTCAGTACTCAATAGGATTCTTTTAGTCAGTACTCCATTTGCACAATCATTTTTCACAAACAAATAATTATAATAATAATAATAAATAAATAAATTTAATTTAAAATTTGGTGGGAAATCAAGATAGATATACTTTGAAATTTCTATAGTTAAATATTAAAATATAAAATCTTGAAAAATATATATATATATTTTAAAATAATCTAAAAAAGTTTGTCAATGTTTCTAAAAAAGATCACTAGTTAACAAGTTAAACAGTTAAGCATGATAGTTTTAAACTTCCATTAATGTCCATTTTTCATTTGAACTTTAACTTCACAACAACTCTAAATAAATTGAACGATTCCAATAGTTAAAATATTTCTAATATTAGAAACTTTAAACATGGAATGTAATTTTCTAGTAACACGTAAATTAGTCTTATAGTACAAGTATACGCAAACAGGAAATTTTTTTTTCAGAACCTCAGTGCAATAATGAGACAAATACAATAAACAGTCAAGTCTCCCTTGATTTGATGCTGGAATATGAAGTTGTGTAACCAATGAACATGAAGCTATGCCAACTAAAATACACAATACCAGATAGAAGGGGGTCCAGATATATATATATATATATATTCTCTTTTAATGGAGGTAAGGGAAACAAAAGACAAATATTTAAACAACCACCATAGTAACTTAAGATGCTTTCACCAAGGCACAATATATCAGAAATTAAAATTAAACATTGTACTTCTGTAGATCAAAACTTACTATTGCCTTTTCAGCAACTAGATGGCGAGGCAATTGCCTAAGGGTGCCCTCAATGTCATCAGTCTCTTTATAATACTCTCTTACCTTTGTTATAACTTCCTTTTGTATGGAGGATCTAAGCTAAGGAAAACATATATTCACAATCTGGATGCTCATTATAAGTTTCAAGAATTCTTCTTTTCTTTTCTTTTTTTTTTCTTTTTTTTTTTCCCTTTTATTTAGGGGTGGGGGTTGAGAAAATGGGAAGGGAGAAAAGAAGGGGTTGCAATAATTAATACACCATGGAAGGATATCTCCTTCTCTTGGATCAAGAATCAAGTCAACTGCATCCTTCCATTCTCCCCGCAATAATGTAGCTCCAATTAGATGAGTCGGCACAGAACCACTTCCAAACCTCTGAATCCAAAAGCATATAATGAAAGAGTTAAAAAGTAACTACTGAGTTTGAGTACATTAATAGCACAGTTTGTGACAAGCCATATTCAAAGAAAAATCTATATTAACCTATATGTAAACTACTAAGGCATGAATTACAATCTTAAACAGCTAAGAGAAGCAACCAGGAAAATGAGAGAATTATTAAACAGCTTGCTTCCTTGAGTTAAGCGGAACATATAGCTTCTCAATTGAGAAATACGCACCTAAAAGATCTAATCCTTTCTTCATTGGGCAAGAACTACATACATACAATTTTTTCCATTTCTTCCCTCACCATGATAATTTTTTTTAAAAATAATATCCACCAATTTGATGGGAAAGTTGGAAGACAGGAATAACAAACCCCTTAATAGCTTTAATGATTATACCATTGAAGAATGATATCGTTGAATTATGAGTTTAAAAAATTCTACCGAAGGATGATATTCAAGAGAAAGAAATGAGGAAATAATCCTTGACCATTGGGGTTCAAAACAATTAGAATCACATCAGGATTTGCTGAAACAAGAGTTTGGATTAGAATCAAAACAGCTGTATATAGTACAGATTTCAAAAAGTATACATGAGAAACAAACTTGAAAATAGAAAATTACTCTTCACTACAAAAATCAGGTGAATAGAACTAAAATTGCATATTGCTCTCTCTTATCCCATGGAATGAGGTCAAACTTCACTCTGAAACACTAGGAAATTTAAAATATGATCATTGGTAGGCTTGCATATTTTGTTTTCCTTGTGGGGGAGGGGACAGGGGGAGAGAGAGAGGGGAACGGTGAGCTGGGTGGAAGAGTTAAGTGTTCAAAGGAAGAAGAAGAGAGAGATTTAAATGGAATCAGCAGCAAAAACAAATCAGAACAGAGGAAAATAATTAAGAATAATTAGAAAATTGTACAATTACAGCTCAATTTAATATATAAGAAATTTTTCTTTTTTTTTCCCGAAAATTTGGTGGGACTTGTATAAAAAATAATGAATATAATACCTGCAAACCAAAGTAGTTAATGAAACCTTGCTTCCCCAGGGAATTTGCTGAATCTTTTATAGTGTCTTCAGATTCTGCAACCACGCCCCTGCAAACCAACTGTTCTTTAAGAGTGTAATTGTAATTGTCTTTGAAATTTCAGGATAACTGGTGATTGGCACCAATTATGCAAATGGTGTACAACGTAATTTTATCAAATCATTCACGATTATCTAAAAGGCTGTGAAAAAGGATATATATTTACCTCAATGTAATGGTGAAATGGTTGCCATGAAGCTGCCCAAGAACAAGCCCTTCATTGACATGGCTGTCATGACATATGCAAATTTTAACATTTGTGCACCTTCCATGGATTGACAACAAATAATCAATAAAAACCACTCACCAAAAGTCTCCAATTTTGATACCAATTAACCTTTCATTAAGAGCTGCTAATCTACTGGCCCGTTGCTTATAAACAGTTACCTGCAATTCATATATTCAGGTTAGAAAGGTGTAAAATCTTCAGCCTGCTTCTAATCAAGAACTGGTTATATTTAAATCCATAAATGAAAACCCTAAGCTTAAACTTTTAGATGAATAATAACTCAAAAATGCATCCGGTTGTCATCCATAGATTTATAATAATGGTGAGATGATCATCATCATGGAAATAATCCAAGCTTTGCATACTAATTGATATGCCAACATTATGGGTTTTTAATAGAGCTTTTAGAGGAAGTGATAACTTAATAGATATTGATCAATGATCTCCTGAAATGGGAGAGAATTTAAAATAAAATAAACAAGGATCGCAAAAATCACTGAAGGATCAAGCGTCACTAGAGTAGCTTGTGTTGTTAATATTAAAGCTTAAAAATGTTCATCATAGAATTAGATTAAGCTCACAGTAGTGCTAAAACAAAAAGAAGTTCAGAGAAAATTCTCCTGTATAATTTCTGATAATATGAATTCATAATTCATGCTAACCAATGAATTTGAGTCCCAAATCGAAATTATCCTACGGAAGCATGGGAAAGAATATGAAGAACAAATAAATAAATAAAATACCACCTAAATCAATTAGGTAAAATAGTAAAATAGAAAAGATAAAGATTTACCCTTTGAGTTGATACAGACCGTTTATCTTTCGTACCAGCAAATCCAAAGGCCCTTGGCTGCCAGACAAGGTTGTCAATTAACTTAGCTCATAGTGAATAACACAAAGACAAAAGAACTCCAAAAGATGTGTTTTTCTTGGCGAAACAAGAGAAATGAACTTGCAATGCATAATCATGAACAGGCAAGAATATGAAACATCCTTCACTTTTGTAGTAAACCCCCAGTAGATCAAGCCTACATAAGATATATATCATGTACCTGAACTCCAAGCATTTTTCCAATAATCCCTAGTGCCTCTTGTGTGTCCTTGTTCTCTTTGTAAAGATGAAACCTGAGAGTGTCCAATGAAAACATAATCAGGTATGTTTGCAGGTCAAATACCATAATAACATTCAATCTGTGTGGAATGAAAAGCCTCCTGGGGCAAGCAAGAGAACTTCTATTTTCATTCTTACGTTTTAACTGCAAAAAATTGTCTTTTAGAACTGCAGATTGCTAAAGAACAAAGAAAGAACACTCCACAGTATTACATAGTTGCTTGTCTTGAGGAGATAGGATAGACTATCTCAACCCTGGTAGAGCAGAACAATAACTCTATACTAAGAACTTAAGCTTTCAATAGGCTGATCTTTTGTCCACGCAAATTATGAGAATTAGTTAGTACATAAAATAAAAATAAAAATAAATAAACAACCGCAAATTGAAATTAACTTCCATACATATTTGAAAAGTGACCCAAATTAGAACTGCATATCCAACAACATTAACTTCCAGACAATGCATACCATGAAATTATCAAATGTCTTTTAGATTATTGGAAGGTATTCCCACTATGTACCATATCCACAAGTTGATCGGTTCTATCAATTATTTAACAAAACTGCCCAATCCATGTTTTGCCTGATACCAACTTGCTAGGCCCTAAGAAGGCACACATAAATATGTAACAAACAAGTTCAACAAAAACCCCTTACATGAGAGGAAAAATCCAGAGTTGAAATGAAGTATTTGAAGTACAATTACAGGATATTAAGTGGAAAATCAAACTTATTACAAATTAAGAGACTTCATGCATCATGGCTGCCGTTTTTGTGAGAAAATTTACCTCCATAGCCTGATCAAATTTAGAGATAATGGATGGATATACCATACAACAGATGTCAGCCATATCATGCCATTAAGTTAGTGCCTTACTTGAGGCATATGCCATCTCTATTTATCTGGATTAAATTAATTAGTCCATGCAGTGAACATCTTTACATGATTTAACAACTCAAGCAAATAGAAAAATGTCAGACTCACAATTACAACAGATGACCATTTCCAATAATCATGTAAATATGCAGATGCAACAGAACAACATTAAGCCTCTATTTGCCTCTTTCAACCTCATCATACATCCACAATCTTAAAAGGATCTCAAAACAACATGGGATTAGCTTCTGGGCAGGATATTGTAAAAGAAGTGGACAGATAAAGAATGAAATTAAGAATACCTGAGGAATTTTCCAAGAGATCCAGACCAACTATCAGAGCCTCTGCTATCATAGGGTTTATCATCTCGATTTTTCCTTTTCTTGGAGCCACCTCTTCCATCATTCTTACCCTTGCTTAATCTAACACGAATGCATTTTGAAGTGGTATCTGGTCCATCTACGGTATCAGTGACAAGGAATTTCAACTTCTCCTTGAAAAAATTATGCATAGCCTAGAAGGTATACATATATAATGAGAGGACAATGTAAAAACTCTAGAAAAGCACTTGAACGCAGGATGTTCATGAATATGGATAACACTCACTGTACGATGGGACTTATCAGAACTTGGAGAAAGTACAATTGGCTCGATATTAACATCAATGCCAGAACCAACTTGATCTATAAAATTTTTCAGCATGTCAGCATCAGAATCACCAGCCAGAGCTCTGAAAGTTTGCACCTCAGCATCATAATTCTTATTTGGTTCATCAGATACTTTTACTTCCTTTTCTTCTAATAGCTGAATGGTGAGAGTATTATTTTCCATTCCATTCCACTGGCACATTCAGCAATTGACTAAAGCAAAAAGGCTGTCGAATATGAAGAAAAAGTTGTGAATCAACTATATACCTCAGGCGGTGCCTCCATTGACGTCAAGTGAACAACTTTTCCTTCCAAATCTACTTCGTTTACAATAAAATCTGAATACCTAACAGTATTAAAATCCAAAAATAAGTTTAAAAATTTCAAGAAAATACCTTTGACCACTTACATTTCCGTAAGTATAGTGGGAAACTTTTGAAGTACAGAATGACATAAGTATACAAGTAAAAAAAGGAAGATGTCCAAACTGAAGAGACCGGAAACATGAAAAGAAATGTGCAGGACAAACAAAATCAAAACTTGATTAATATGTCCATATACTAAGGGTGAAATGATCCCTAAACTGGAGCTAAAACTTCTCGCACAACATTAAGAAGCAATTACCAGAGCAATTGAATAGAAAATAGCAAAAGAGCATATAAAATCTTTATCATAGTACATCCGAGGCTGGCAACTTGAGAACCATTAAATACAAGTACTTGCAGACAGCCCCAAAGACTACATTATAATTTCATTACATTTTCTGTAATTTCATTACAGAAAAAGGCTGAATAGTATTCTCCATTACATTTAATGGCTGAATAGTAACTCTCTTGAATCAGAAATCCCCAAAGACTACATTATAATTTCATAAATTTTTTAAGTAATGGCCTCTCAAACATAATCAAAAAACTGATTCTGAAAGTCAATTCTAAATAAAAACCCAAACTTTTCCATTTTTCATTTTCTAGAAATTCTAGCTTCTGGGTCTGGTTCGTCTAGTTATCATCAATGTTTTAGCCGAAAGACCTACCCAAACAAATAGTAGCTCGTTTTCATTCAAGACATACTAGCAAAAAATTGTATCTTTTTGCCTGCAAGAAACTCTAAAAAAAAGACCTTTGCTTGAGGATTCCTCGAAAGCCAGGAAGCTTAGAAATGTAACAGAGAATTCCAACGTCAGACTCCTCGAGAGATTTCATACTGGATGCAGAAACTCCTGAAAGTTCCTTCCTTGAAGTTGTTGTTGCAGACATTGCAGGGTTTTAGCATTCAACGGTAAAAATGAAGAGAGGGAGGAGAATTTATTTAACCCCTAATTGCGAGTCTAGAAGAGAAAATAAAAGAATTAAGGAAAGTTTAAGCGGCAGCAAAAGAAAATTGAAACTTAAGCCGCGGGGTCATTGATTACTTTCGAATTTGAATTAGTAGTTTAATTAATACTTGTGTAATATTATAAAATTCAGACAAATTGATAAATTTCATTTCTTAAATTTTATAATTTTGTGATTTCATTCTTTTTAAAAATTTTATATAATTTTATACCTTATTTTTATAATTTTGACAACTTTCATCCTTTATTTTTATAATTTTAATAACTTTCATCTTTTTATTAATTTCTTATTTGTCAAGGGGGTTTTTTTGAGAGAAAAAGAAAATCATTCATTCATAAGTAGATCTCCAATCATTCTGGAGTAAGGACATAACGTCAGGATGCATAGTGTCCCAAATAACTTCTGTATCCAACTCTAAACCCACTTTTGCCAACTTGTAGGCAACTTGATTCACTAGTCTAGAAACATGTAGAAAGGAAAATGAGAAAGTATGTTGTCCAAGGTAGCTTCTGAGCCCTCCAATCACCGATCAAATTGGAGAAAATCTGGATTAACCATATTTAATTTGAAAACAAGTGTTTGGCAATCCATCTCCAACACCATCTTAGCCGGTTGTAGTGATATTACCGCTCAGACCCCATTCCATAAAGCTAGCAACTCAGCATGTTCCACCGAGGATACATGAGACAATGGACCATCACCAGATATTAACAAATAACCCTGCAAGTCACGAAGCACAAAGTCATATGCTTCTTTTCCATCCTCTACAGCCGCATCAATGTTCAATTTCAGCCAGTCCTAATGAGGCGTTTTCCATTTCGTCCCCGATCTTGGCATGACCAGTGGCTGTCTCTCCGTTGATATCAAATAATCAACAAAGAACTGTAAAAAACCTAAACCCCATTGGACTACTAAGGCTGGCAGAAATGATTTATCCTTAAACACAAATTCGTTTCATGCTATCCACATTAACCATAAAATCATACAAACTTGTGTTAGGATTCCAATGCATTCCTCCTCTTTGTCTCTTAGGGTTTGTATAAGTGAGAGCCATGAAGTCCCATATAAGAAAAGTCAATCTGGATCAATGGCTCAATGCCTCCAAACAGCCTCTGCATATGGACAATTGAAAAAATATGCTGGTCATCCTCCATGCTCGCTTGACAACGCGGACAGCTCGCGTCCTCACTAACACCTCTTCTCTGCAGATTGCTTCTCCAAGGTAGAGCCCTATGACATAGTCTCCATATATAATGTCTGATTTTTGGAGGCACAGGTAGTGTCCAAATAACATTCCAACCAGAGTTGCTATTTCCTATTGATGAGCTGGCTAAGATCACCTTTACACTTGCATTCGCCACATGATAAGTGGAAGATACTGTAAACCGGCCATGGGGCATGTAATGCCATATTCTGGTGTCATTTCCTCCTTTAGGATTTATTGGAATAATTAAAAATTAAATAGCTATCCCGTCGTGTAAATAAAACTCGCACCAAATGCTCCTGTCATTGTCCATTCAAAATTAAGTCACTAACCATTAAACTGTGATGAATGAAACATGGATATGTTATGGGTTTAAACGAAGTAGGGATTGGTAGCCATGGGTCGTGAAAGGCCCTCACTGAATCACCACTTCCTATCCTCCATCGCAGTCCCTATTGTAATATCATCCTTCCTTTAATAATGGATCGCCAGAGGAAAGATGCTAATGGACCACAATTTGCTTCCATGAAATCTACCCGTGGAAAATATTTGGCTTTCAACACTTGTGCGGCTAAGGAACATGTATTATGAATTAGTCGCCAACCTTGTTTGGCAAGGAGAGCCAAATTAAAGTTTTCCAATTGTTTAAACCCTAATCTACCTTGACACTTCATCTTACATATCTTTTGCCATGAATCCAATGCATTCCTTCCTTTCTACCAGGTCTCCACCAAAACTTTCGAATTATCTTGATCATATCATTAATAACCTTCTTTGGAATAGCATACAAAGATATGATATAAGTAGGGATAGCCTGAAGCACAGCCTTCACTAAAACCTCCTTACCACCTCTAGATAGGAGTGTTTCCTTCCGCCAATTTGCCTTTTTCCCACAACCTATTTGTGGGAAAAGCAAAGCTTTGTGTTTTTGTACGTCCCATGATAAAAGGCATCCCCAAATATTTCTCGGATCCATCATTATATTGCATCCCTAATTGCTGCAAAATCTTCTCTCTACGCCATGGCTGAAAATTCTTAGAGAAATAAATACCATATTTCTGTTTATTAATCAATTGTCCAGATACCTGAGCATAATTCTCCAAAACATCTTGCATCACATCCACATTGTGAGGAGTATCTTGGATGAAAAATAATGAATCATCTGTAAAACGATTATGAGAAATTATCGGTACTTGTCGTCCCATTTGAATTCCTATCTATTTTCTTGAGGTTACAGCCCTTGAAATAAGAGCAGATAATCCCTCAGCACAGAGAATGAACACATATGGAGAGAGAGGGTCTCCTTGTCTAAGATCTCTCATTGGCAAAACTTTATCCGTCAGAGAACCATTAATAATGATTTGAAATGATACGGATGAGGCACGTGATAACTCTAGAATAATAGAGTTATTCACATCTAATTTACCACATTTTATTCGGGAATTAATTGACTTTATTTGGAAAATGGAATAAAAATGTGTTGATTTGATATTTTCTCTCTTTTTACCTAAAAATGTGGATTTATGGTTAAAAGTCAATTTAATTGAATAAATTTCTCAACATGTGGATAAGTTGTATTATTTGTTATTTGGGAATTTATTTGAATTGACTTATTGTGACAAAGGTAAAAAGAGAATGTGGAATGGTTGACATTGTTGGATAAAAGTGACCGAGAGAAAAGTGAAGAATGTGTGGAAAATTTGCATCTCTACATATATGTATCTATACGTATCTATATGTATATATATATATATATATATATATATATATATATATTACACACCCACACACCATTTGTCATTTAAAATCTAGCTGGGCATATTTAAAGATGCACACTTTCGGTCCTATGTATTCATTTCTTTGGTCCCATCCATTATACACATATATACATACATATATATATATATATAAGGTACACATGTTGAAATCTTTGTTATATGTATATATATATATATATATATATATATATATATATATATATTTGTGGGAGTACAAGTTGGCAAGGTGGACAAGAAAGTAGAAGACAAAGACAAGAATTTCAGGAAAGCAGCTGGAATGTGCTGCTGGAATCCTGCAGCAATCATAGGAAAAAGACAAGAATTTCAGGAATGTGCTGCTGGAATATGCTGCTGAAATCCTGCAGCAATCATAGGAAAAAAAAGACAGAAATTCGGCTGCAAATGCTGCAGCATTCAGTGGAAGATGACAAGAAAATTCCAGAAGACAGCTGCAAATTATTTTTTTATTTTGCTAGAATTTTTGGAAAGAAAAAGAAGGGAATTATGGACAGTGGGCACGGGAGAGAGTAGTTCAGTTTTGGCTTTTGGCCATTTGAGAATAGGATAGGCTTTCTTCTTAGTTTTTTAGACTAACTTTTGAGAGGGAAGAACCCAAGAGTGAGCAGGGTGACTTGCTGCAGCATTCATCAGCTGAGCAGTAGAGACGCAGCAGCATCAAGCAGAGGAAACGAAGGGCAGCAGTACGTTGATTAAACCGATTTGGGCAGTAGGGTGATCTCCGATCCAGAGTAATCCTCCCTCCATTTCTTCAAGTTACTACTGTTTTGTAATCAAATGTTCTTTGTAATATGAGAATGTTTACATGTATTCAAGGATTGATTAAAAATGTTTTGGGAGTAATATGTTTTCCGTCTTAGGCTTGACTCCGTTGATTGGTGTCACTAAGGACCTAGGGACTGTTTTTCCTATTACTTTAGTCCTTGTCTTTCATGATTCTTGGTTCAAGGGTTAATTAAAAATGTTTTGGGAGTGATTTGTTTTCCGTCTTAGGCTTGACTCCGTGGATTGGTGTCACTAAGGACCTAGGGACTATCTTTCCTATTACGTTGATTCTTGTTTTCCATGATTCGTTTCAGCATAATATATATCTTTAACCTGATGATGTTGTGGTGTAGTTAAGTATGAGCATGTTGAATACACTATTTTGACTATGATGATAAGTATGCTGCAGCATTACTTTCTGTTTTTATGTTTAATGCTTGTATGTGGCAATGCTTAGTTTATTCATGTAATTGCATTAGAATTATGTGGCGCTATATTTGAGAATTGCGTGAACAGCGGTAATCATATAGTAGTGGATTTGAGAACTGCGTGAACAGCGGTACATTCACTGCCTAGCGTTGCGCTAGGTCCACGGTATGTTATGGGGGATCTAGACTAGTAGATCAAGTAGTTTGGGTGAAACCAGACATGCTATAGCATTGATATGGAACTGAAAGCATGCTTTGTATACTTAGATTCATCTTTGGCTTGTACTTACATTTTTGGCGTAAATGCCGCAACATTGTATTACCTGCAGTACTCTTGTGGTAATTTCCAGTAGGCTGACTTTTAACTGTAATTTTAGTTAGGTAGAATTGCTGCAGCATTTCTGTTGCTGCAGCAGTAGCTTAACCTCCGAATCTCCACCCATTTATTCATCATTCTTTATTCTTTTATTCTTTTAACCAAATGTAAATCATGTTTGCATGCATATTTGGCATACATAGTCCCTGTGGGATCGATAATCTTGTACTTAGGTACATATATTACTTGTTGACCGGTGTATACTTGCACTTGTTAAGATTGCGTTGATTTATTCTATTTTCTTTATCTTTACAAATTGTGACACACGCACACAACGCAACAAGTTTTTGGCGCCGTTGCCAGGGATTTTGGTGTCAATTGATTGTAAATATTGTTTGCATTTGGTTATATTTTTGTTGTTTTATTATACTCATTCTTGAGCTTATGAGATTATTGAAATGATTGTATGAGGGACGAATAAATTATGCATGTGATGAACTATTTTTTGTGAGTTTATTGATCTGAATTATTTGTCAAATTTTCAGCTTGTGTATATCATATATTTCTTAACGTGTGCTGATTTTTGCATGAGTAAAACGCGAAAGGACTCTCAATCTATATTGCTGCCACTAGATCCAGAAATTGAGAGAACAACTAAATCGTTAAGAAAGAAGAAGCAAACTACAGATTAGGCGGTCATGGCAGAACAATGAGTTACCAAGCTGAACCCGTCTACAATCCTGTAGTAATGGCAGATGATGGGGACCATGCTATCTGACAGTATGTTGTCCCTATGTTTAATGAATTGAATCCAAGCATTGGAAGACCAGAGATGACTGCAGCCCAGTTCAAGCTGAAACCAGTGATGTTTCAAATGTTGAAAACGGGATAGCATATGAAGTGTAGAGGCTGAAATTGTTCCCGTACTCCCTAAGACTTCTACAACAACCACCACCTTCAAACGCTTTAGAAAACATAATGAGAGACTTCATGGCAAGGACGGAAACAACCATACATGGATTATCCTCTACTGTGCGAAACTTGGAAAGCCAAATGGGGCAGTTAGCTCAGGAGATGAGGAGCAGCCCACAAGGATCACTCCCAAGTGATACAAAAAATCCAAGGAGAGAAGAAACGAACATTGCAAAGCGGTAACACTATGAAGTGGCAGAATATTGGACGAGCTAAAAATGAAGTCTGGAGCAGCTGAGAAGACCAGTGAGCCCAGCCAGAATGTAAAAATTCCAGTAGCTGAAAAAAAAATTTAGTGGAGCCAAATGCTGCAGCATCGCAAATGCTGCAGCAAAACAGCATTCCAGAACTACCGAATGCTGCAGCATCTCCGATGCTCCAGCAATGCAATATTCCAGAGAGTGCTACGGGAAGGACTCTTATTTATGTGCAGAAAGGGGAGCTAACCATGAGATTCCAGGACGATAAAGTCACATTCAACGTATTCAAAGCCATGAAATTCCATGATGAAGGTGAGGAGTGTTTTCAGATCACCACCAATGATTCTTGGGAAGAAAAAGATGAAGAGGAAGATGAGGATGCCAAGGATGCATTGTTGGGGGAAAGTCTACATGATGATGGCAATGTGGAGACCGAAGCACATTCAGCTTGGTTAGAAGCAAACCCCCAGAGGTTCAAATTTCGTGCGCAATTTGAATCCTTGAAGTTGTCTTCTCAAGATTTCAAGATAACAAAACCTTCAGTTGAAGAACCACCACAGCTGGAATTGAAGCAATTGTCGCAGCATTTGAAGTATGGTTTTCTAGGGGCAGAATCTACACTGCCAGTAATCATTTTAGCACTGCTGAGTGCGAAACAGGAGGAGAATTACTTGGAGCTTTGCAGCAGCATAAGCGAGCTATGTGCTGGACCATAGCGTACATCAAAGGTATATGACTAACCTTATGCATGCACAAGATAATTTTGGAAGACAATTCCAAAAATTTAATAGAAGGGCAGAAATGATTAAATCCAATTATGAAGGAAGTGGTAAAGGAACAAAATTATCAAGTGGCTAGATTTTGGCATTATTTCTCCTATATCTAACAGCGCTGGGGATGGAGAATTTGCATGGATTACAAGAAGATAAACAAAGCCACAAGAAACGACTGCTTCCCACTGCCTTTTATTAATCAAATGTTGGATAGGTTGGCTGGATGGGATTCTTATTGCTTTCTGGATGGGTATTCTGGCTACAATCGGATTGCTATAGCACCAGAGGACCAGAACAAAACGACCATCATTTGTCCTTATGGTACTTTAGCATTCAGAAGAATGCCATTCAGACTGTGTAATGCTCCAGCAATGTTCCAACGATATTTGATGGCCATTTTCACAGATATGGGAAGCAATATTTAGAGGTTTTCATGAATGACTTCTCCATATTTGGGGACTCTTTTGAAAAATGCTTAGAGAATATGGCCAAGGTGCTTAAACGTTGCGAGGACACCAACCTAGTCCTCAATTGGAAGAAGTGTCACTTCATGGTTAAAGAAGACATTGTGCAAAACTCTTCACTTATAATACTTATCGATGATAAGTAGTTAATTGAGCACAATCTATAAGTGAACACTTTCATCTATTATTTATTGCATTTCTTTTTATTTCGTTTTTCTTATTTCTTCTTGTTTGTTTTTTTTTTCAGCTTTCGATTTCTTTTCCTTGTTTTGTTTTAATTGTTGTTCTTTTATTTTCAGGTGCCTCAATTCGGAATTAATGACTGCTTACTCCTGAGTTTCTTTCAGAATTTTCAGAATTGGTTTTGAGACTTCAATTTCATATTGCACTGCCATTTTCTTTCTCTCTTATCGGTACTCTTCTGCTTGTTAATACAGGTATGCCTACGGTCAAAGAGCAAAAGGAGTCAAGGCTATTTTATTAAATAAATGGGACTTGCCACTGCCTCTCGACAAAAATGCTGTGACAACAGGCTGCCACACACCTACAAAGCCATTCAAGGCAGCCTTAGTCCAATTTCAATTTCAAATTTCAAGCGGTGCAATTCAACAAGGGACTGCCATGAATTGACTACTTATGCAAGCAGCCCTAGTTCCTTTCAATTTCAAAATTTTCAATGGGTAGCATACAACTAGAACTTGTTGGGAAACCAAAAAGGTTAGTTTATTTTTTTTTATTTGTGGAGAATGTGTGTGAATTGAAAAGACAAAGAGAGAAAGAAGGGGGGAGTTATCTAAAGGACACAAATTTCTCTACATACACGGTCTTCTACTTTCCTTCTCTTCAAACTCACTTTTCAGCCTTCAACAAACCAGAAGATTCCAGGTTAGTACTCACTTTTCTACATTTTTATTTCTTCTCGGTAATGTGAGTTGGTGTATGGTACTTGCAAAAAAAAAATTCTGGTTCATTTCTCTTATCTTAATGTGAGTATACACTCCTTGAGTAGCATGTATAAAATTTATGGAATACAATTTTTGCATTACCAATGGATAGAGGATTGTATTGGCTGTATTTAAGGTTCTAGTTATACTTGAGTTCTTGTGTGTGAGCATGCTTGTAGAAATGACAGATCTGCCAGTTGATGTGTATCTCGGTTTATTGTGTTGGGAAAAAGGGTGGTTATGATTCAAAATGAATTTCATGTCTTAATGGTCTTCATGTTTTTACTTAGTAACAATGATCGCCTGAATTGTTGGTATATTTGTGTTTGCTTTCTTCTCACCCGGGAATTGAGAACTTATGTGCCACTAATGCGTTTGTTTCCCATGCTTCATGTTGAACTAGTTTTCCCTTCTTATGATCAGTCCAATGGCTTGTTTTCCTCCTGTTGCTACAGCAATGAGGACATTGCTCCTCTTAAGTTTGGGGGAGGGTGTCCTCTTGTGGCAAAAAGTTCAAAAATAGTGCTAATTTAAAAATTTTCCTGCTGTCTTTTAAATGCATAAACATCCTCTTTGCTGAAATTCTGAGTGATCTATTTGAATGCATGGACGCCTTGTCTGAATAACTGTTTTAGGATGCCTTATAAATTGATTGATCTGGCATAGAAGACCTGTTTGCATGAATGTGGCATTTTTCATATGACCCATTAGAACCTTAGTTTTAGCAGGATTAGCGTAGACTTTTGGGACCCGATTTATGATGATATCTTAAAAACAAAAGTACATTCTCGTAGACTTTGTACCTTCTTTCAGAATAATTAGGTATTAGTTGACTCTAAGTGAGAATTATTTCAACTCCCTATCTTTTGCACATAGTCTTACTTGGAAATTTCATGTTTATAAAAAGAGTCACTTTGGTATGAAGGTTCAGAATTTTTAGACTCATCTGTTATAGTCCTTGAGGCGAAATCCTAGTAGATTTGGTACTAAAGAAATGATTGAGGCATGTTCTTGAACCGTTTGAGCCTTTATAGCTTACCCTAATATATTTTGCTTCCTTAGTTAACCCAAGTTGAGCCTAAGCCTAATTTCTTGACACCCTTATTAAATAGCCACTTATCCTAAATGTTTTGAATGTATCCATTCTTTGTTTTCCCTAAACTTGATCTTAGTCTGCAATGAACACTGTTAAACATAAGTTTGGGGGTATACTAAGAATGCTATGAGGAGGAACATAGGAATGCCGCAGCTCAATGCTACAACATTATCATTTTTATGGGGTTAGTGGTATTTAAGGAAAATTTGAACTTCTGATATAAATGCTCTACGTATTGAGGGTATGTGTATGAAAACATGTGTAAAAAAATGAAAGCACCCTCGTTACTTTAAAAAGAAAAAAAAGAAGAACAAATAGAAGAGCAAAAAGGAAATACGGGTTATGCTTCTTTGAGGTCAAATGTTATATGTTGATTGTGGTTAAATGTTGCACGTATTTCTGAAATAGGGTATGAATTTTTATGCTCCTTGGGTGAAAAAAAAATAATAATAATAAAAAAAAATTTATAAAAATGTTGTAGAATTGCTGCAGCATTGGTGTTGCTGCAGCATTTTGATTCAAAAAAAATATATATATATATTTTCAGGAAGTGATAGCATGGAGAAGAAGCTCATGGCAGACTAGGACTAAGTTTTGAGCCTACTTTTTATCCATATTTTTCTTACCTTAGCCCTAGCCTACATTACAACCAAATTAAGACCTCTTTGATCTTTATTACTGAATTTGCTACATTAGTGGAGAGGGGTGTAATGGATTGAGTTTGAGGATACAAAATGAACCTTAGGATTACCATATGTTGACTTATGAATGAGAGATTAAAAAGGAAAGACTATTCACACACACACTGGAGTGGAAATTCTTTGAACTTGGGTTAGTTAATATTTGGTTATTCACTAAGGATGGAACATTATGTCTACTCGAATTTTTAATTGTCTCTTTCTGAAATCATTGGTCCCAAGTTTGGCTGAAACTGCTGAGCAAAGTTTTTATGTGTGTATGTATATTTCTGGTTGCTTCTGCATTGCTGCAGCATTGCTCGGGACGAGCAATGACCTAAGTTTGGGGGTGTGATAACTCTAGAATAATAGAGTTATTCACATCTAATTTACCACATTTTATTCGGGAATTAATTGACTTTATTTGGAAAATGGAATAAAAATGTGTTGATTTGATATTTTCTCTCTTTTTACCTAAAAATGTGGATTTATGGTTAAAAGTCAATTTAATTGAATAAATTTCTCAACATGTGGATAAGTTGTATTATTTGTTATTTGGGAATTTATTTGAATTGACTTATTGTGACAAGGGTAAAAAGGGAATGTGGAATGGTTGACATTGTTGGATAAAAGTGACGGAGAGGAAAGTGAAGAATGTGTGGAAAATTTGCATCTCTACATATATGTATCTATACGTATCTATATGTATATACACATATATATATTACACACCCACACACCATTTGTCATTTAAAATCCAGCTGGGCATATTTAAAGATGCACACTTTCGGGCAGTAGGGTGATCTCCGATCCAGAGTAATCCTCCCTCCAGAGTAATTCTCTTTGTAATATGAGAATGTTTACATGTATTCAAGGATTGATTAAAAATGTTTTGGGAGTAATATGTTTTCCGTCTTAGGCTTGACTCCATTGATTGGTGTCACTAAGGACCTGGGGACTGTTTTTCCTATTACTTTAGTCCTTGTCTTTCATGATTCTTGGTTCAAGGGTTAATTAAAAATGTTTTGGGAGTGATTTGTTTTCCGTCTTAGGCTTGACTCCGTTGATTGGTGTCACTAAGGACCTAGGGATTATCTTTCCTATTACGTTGATTCTTGTTTTCCATGATTCGTTTCAGCATAATATATATCTTTAACCTGATGATGTTGTGGTGTAGTTAAGTATGAGCATGTTGAATACACTATTTTGACTATGATGATAAGTATGCTGCAACATTACTTTCTGTTTTTATGTTTAATGCTTGTATGTGGTAATGCTTGGTTTATTCATGTAATTGCATTAGAATTATGTGGCGCTATATTTGAGAACTGCGTGAACAGCGGTAATCATATTGTAGTGGATTTGAGAACTGCGTGAACAACGGTACATTCACTGCCTAGCGTTGCGCTAGGTCCACGGTATGTTATCGGGGATCTAGACTAGTAGATCAAGTAGTTTGGGTGAAACCAGACATGCTATAGCATTGATATGGAACTGAAAGCATGCTTTGTATACTTAGATTCATCTTTGGCTTGTACTTACATTTTTGGCGTAAATGCCGCAGCATTGTATTACCTGCAGTACTCTTGTGGTAATTTCCAGTAGGCTGACTTTTAACTGTAATTTTAGTTAGGTAGAATTGCTGCAACATTTCTGTTGCTGCAGCAGTAGCTTAGCAGTAGCTTAACCTCCGAATCTCCACCCATTTATTCATCATTCTTTATTCTTTTATTCTTTTAACCAAATGTAAATCATGTTTGCATGCATATTTGGCATACATAGTCCCTGTGGGATCGATAATCTTGTACTTAGGTACAATGCATTCTATTTTCTTTATCTTTACAAATTGTGACACACGCACACAACGCAACAGCACGCTTCATTATTAACCCACAAATACCTTATGGGAAACCCATTCTTCTCAAAATCTATGATAGATAGTTCCATTTAATTCTATCATATGTTTTAGACATATTTGCTTTCAAAGCAAAATAACATTTGTTCCTATCCCCTAATCCTTTTTGCAGCCAATGGAAAACCTCAGTTGCTACAATAATATTGTCAGTGATTACTCTATTTCTCACAAAAGTACTTTGAGCAACATTAATCAACTTCGGCAGCAAACTCTTTAATCTTCGCACAATGATCTTAGAAATAGCCTTGTAAATTACATTACAGAGACTAATTGGGCGGAAATCATTCATAGTTTCCAGGAAGTATTTTTTGGGAATAAGCACAATACAAGTTTCAATCAACAATCCAATATCCAATGTACCATTTAAATATTTTAACACAATATCAATAATATCCTTACAAATAATGTGCCAATATTTTTGATAAAAACTTGCATAAATTCCATCCGGTCCAGGAGACTTTGATGGATGCATATCCTTGAATGCTACTAACACCTCCATAGGATCATATGGTTTCAAAAGATCTTCCCTATCTTCATCTGTGAGGCAGCTAAACACACCACCCTTAAAAATTTGGTCAAAATTAGGATTTCCATTAGATGTTGGAAACAATTTGATAAAGTAGTCTTTAGCTACCATACTAATTCCCTGGAAAGAAGAAGCTATTCGGTCGTACTTGCCTTTGATGAAATCAATTGTATTTCTTCATTTCCGATGTGAAGCATGGTAGTGAAAGTAAGCAGTGTTACGATCACCCTCACGGAACCAATGAGATTTTGATCGAGTATTCCAATGTTGTTGTTCAATATCCAACAATTCCTCCAATTGAATAGTTGCCTCGTCGATAGCAGGACTATCACTATCCGTTGCCAACAGTGATTCAAGCTCCATACTCTTGGCTTTGATGCGGTCCGACAGTTCTCCCATCTTGGCTTTTCCCCACGCCACCATGGCTTGTTTCACTGAGTTTTGTGTATTCTGAAGATTACATACATCCAAGTCTTGCAGATGCCAAGAATGTTTTATGATGTCGGAACATTCCTCATAATTAAACCACTACGGTTCAGTGCGTGAAGTACTTCTACCTTGACCAAACCTTGTACGCCAATTACCTCATAATGAAATATATAAAGTACAGTGATATGAGGAAATTATACCTATTGTCCTTGTAACAAGGTTTTGTTTTTACGATTGTATGGAATCATTATTCCCGAAACATCTATCCAATCTTGACCATGTGTTTGCATCTCCCTTTCTTTTGTTAGTCCATGTAAAGAATGGACCTTTACCTTTCAATTCTGCTAACTCCAATCTTCCTACCACATCTCTAAACTGTTGCATGTTACTAGAATTGCGTTGACGTTGTCCCTTCATTTCCATTGTGGTTAGCACTTCATTAAAATCACCAACTATAATCCATGGATCCTCCAGGGATGGAGCAATACGACGTAGCAGATTCCACGAGTGTACACGCATCCTTGCATCAGAGTTGCCATAAAATCCTGTGATAAATCCCTTAGCACCCAACTGCCAATGCTTAACTTCATCATGTATATGACCTATAGAATAATTAAGTACATGAATATCAATTGAATCCTGCCATAACAAAGCTAAGCCACCTCCTAGATCAGTCCTTGCAACACAAATTCGGTGTGAAAATCCTAACAAATTTTTGATCATCAACGTTTTGTCATCCCTAAGTTTCGTTTCCATTAAAAACAACAGCTCCAATTTATAAGAGTGGAGGAGGTTCTTAAGTTCCTGAATTATCCGGGGTGAACCTAAACCCCGGAAATTCTGGACTAAACAACTCATAATGATCAGTGGGGCTGTATCACAGCCACCGTCGTTGGTGTCTTTAGTTTCTTTAATGCTGAAATGTCATCTTCCTCCAACATTTTCGTAACCCCACTGTCTGCGTGCCTCTTCTTAGGTGTCGACGGTAACCTGCCATCTGTGTAGAGAATTATCGTTGTATCTCCCAATCACTAGAGGTCAAAACCCTCTTGATGATAAACTTGCTATAAGCAGTATGGGAATTGGCGGTGTTGTTCGCCCGACCCACCTGTTCTATAAGAACTGAATGAGTCTCTTGCAGGATTGCCTGATAATAATATACAATTTTATCTATATATGTCGAGATCATATGTTTATTGAGGAATATGTCCGCAATATGATCTGTTGCCATCCCTTTAAGGGTTATATCCACTGGGTATAGCTTTATCCAACTATACGGGATATAAGGATATTTCCTAACTTTAAGGTCTTCAGGCAGTACCGCCCGAGAATATGCCTCTGCTTCATAGGCATATGGATCTTTAGCGAACTCGCCAACCTTCTTGTTTTGCCGTATCGGCAAACGTTTTCTTCCGAGGATCTGTATCCTTGGATCTTCCTCTATAAGAGGCTTTTGACTTTTTATCCCTGCAAATATTCACGGGTTAAAAAGTCAGCTAGGGAGTTGTTTACTCCATTAACATGTTCAATATCAAAATCGAAACATGATAAGACAACTTGCCATCTGGCAAAGATTTGTTTAGACGCTAAGTTGCGTACATCCTTTTCAAGAATGCTTTTCGCAGACTTGGCATTAGTTCTAATAAGAAATTTTTTGTTTAGTAGGTCACTCTCAAATTTAGTGACGCACAGGACTATATAAAGAACTTCTTTCTTTATAGTCAAGTAGTTTTGTTGGGCTGAATTCCGTAAGCCCGAAGTATATCTAACCAGTTGTTCTTCGTTAGTTTGAGGATTCTTTTGTTTTAGGATTCCTCCGTAACCTCTTTTAGAGGCATCCGTTTCTACTATTTTATAGTAGTCCGGATTGGCAATAACCATACATGGAAGCTCTTTGAGCTTTTCTTTGAGGTTTCTAACCGCCTTGGTGTGTTCACTACTCCAAGGTTTAGGATTCTTCCTTAACCTATCAAACAGTGGTTTGCACTCCAGGGCAAGTTCCTTATAAAAGTCTGCAATATAATTTAGACTTCCCAAGAACCTCTGTAGTTGGTTTTTATCCTGAATTTCAGAGTCTTTTCCTAAAATAACCTAACTTTTTTAAAATTGTCCCGGTTTAACCTTATTTATAAAACTATTTCCCAAACTAACTTTAACTCATTCACAAAATGAGTTCTAATGGGACCTACTAAAATTTTTTTAAAATTTTCTCTTTTCTCTTTTTCTCTTTCTCTATTTTTCTCTCTTCTTTCAATTTTTTAAATCCATCCAACTTAACGCCGTTTCCCCTCTTCTTTTCCCCTCTCCTTCCCTTTTCTTTTCATTTTTTTCTTTCTTTTCCCTTCTAATCCACCTCCCGACTTCCCTTTTCTTTTCATTGTTTTCTTTTTTTCTCTTCTCCGGTCCACCTCCCCACAGAAACCCTAGCCCACTCAAGAAACCCTATTCATATTACCTGATTTTGGAACAGCAAAAACCGAGATACATTTAAAACAAATTAGATGAAAAACGAGAATTGTAGAGAAAATCTTCATTGCTATGGCTATGCAGGGAGAAGGGGCTGAGACGAAGCAGAAGAATTTTAAAAGTGATGAATTCCAGTACTTAATTGTAGGACGCATTCAGAACATGAGTTCTAATATTCCACATAATTTTTAAAGTAATGAATTCCAGTACTAAATTGTAGGACTGATAACTCTAGAATAATAGAGTTATTCACATCTAATTTACCACATTTTATTCGGGAATTAATTGACTTTATTTGGAAAATGGAATAAAAATGTGTTGATTTGATATTTTCTCTCTTTTTACCTTAAAAATGTGGATTTATGGTTAAAAGTCAATTTAATTGAATAAATTTCTCAACATGTGGATAAGTTGTATTATTTGTTATTTGGGAATTTATTTGAATTGACTTATTGTGACAAGGGTAAAAAGGGAATGTGGAATGGTTGACATTGTTGGATAAAAGTGACCGAGAGGAAAGTGAAGAATGTGTGGAAAATTTGCATCCCTACATATATGTATCTATACGTATCTATATGTGTATATATATATATATATATATATATATATATATATATATATTACACACCCACACACCATTTGTCATTTAAAATCCAGCTGGGCATATTTAAAGATGCACACTTTCGGTCCTATGTATTCATTTCTTTGGTCCCATCCATTATACACATATATATACATACATATATATATATAAGGTACACATGTTGAAATCTTTGTTATATGTATATATATATATATATATATATATATATATTTGTGGGAGTACAAGTTGGCAAGGTGGACAAGAAAGTAGAAGACAAAGACAAGAATTTCAGGAAAGTAGCTGGAATGTGCAGCTGGAATGTGCTGCTGGAATCCTGCAGCAATCATAGGAAAAAGACAAGAATTTCAGGAATGTGCTGCTGGAATATGCTGTTGAAATCGTGCAACAATCATAGGAAAAAAAAGACAGAAATGCGGCTGCAAATGCTGCAGCATTCAGTGGAAGATGACAAGAAAATTCCAGAAGACAGCTGCAAATTATTTTTTTATTTTGCTGGAATTTTTGGAAAGAAAAATAAGGGAATTAGGGACAGTGGGCACGGGAGAGAGTAGTCCAGTTTTGGCTTTTGGCCATTGGAGAATAGGATAGGTTTTCTTCTTAGTTTTTTAGACTAACTTTTGAGAGGGAAGAACCCAAGAGTGAGCAGGGTGACTTACTGCAGCATTCATCAACTGAGCAGTAGAGACGCAGCAGCATCAAGCAGAGGAAACGAAGGGCAGCAGTACGTTGATTAAACCGATTTGGGCAGTAGGGTGATCTCCGATCCAGAGTAATCCTCTCTCCATTTCTTCAAGTTACTACTATTTTGTAATCAAATGTTCTTTGTAATATGAGAATGTTTGCATGTATTCAAGGATTGATTAAAAAATGTTTTGGGAGTAATATGTTTTCCGTCTTAGGCTTGACTCCTTTGATTGGTGTCACTAAGGACTGTTTTTCCTATTACTTTAGTCCTTGTCTTTCATGATTCTTGGTTCAAGGGTTAATTAAAAATATTTTGGGAGTGATTTGTTTTCCGTCTTAGGCTTGACTCCGTTGATTGGTGTCACTAAGGACCTAGGGACTATCTTTCCTATTACGTTGATTCTTGTTTTCCATGATTCGTTTCAGCATAATATATATCTTTAACCTGATGATGTTGTGGTGTAGTTAAGTATGAGCATGTTGAATACACTATTTTGACTATGATGATAAGTATTCTGCAACATTACTTTCTGTTTTTATGTTTAATGCTTGTATGGGGCAATGCTTGGTTTATTCATGTAATTGCATTAGAATTGCTTTATTTCCCTTCTTACCCTTAGTTAGTCGAATAAGTATGGGGTAAGAGTTTTTCTGTTTTGTTTTTATTTCTCCTTGTTTTCAAATAAGTGTGGGGTAAATTAGAAATGCATGAACACTGAGAACAGTGTCAGACTTAAGTGTGGGGTAGTAGTGCACGGTGCACTGTACTAGTTTGAGAAAAGTTTTTGCATGATTTTGCATGTTTTCCCCGTATTTTCACACCCTTCCAAAATTTTTTCAAAATTTTTCATTCTTTCACACTTCTAAATGCAGTATGATTGGTTAAACAATTGCTTATGTCTATGATATGTAGGTAGTATGTTGTAGGTAGTAGGAGATAATTGATAACTATTGCTGAACCCATTGATTAGAAGTAGGGAATTCCTGATAATTGAGCACAACTTAGTCTGGATTAGAGACCTCAACCAATTACCTTTTCAAAACTTAACTAGATAAAATTAAACCAGTTGCAGGATGCATTGACAATTGGAATGACTAGATGAGACTCTGAGCCAAAAGTGAAAAAGAAAAAAAAGTGAGCTAATTAAAATAGGGTAGTTTGCCAGCGGCCTTCGCTACTCGAGCACCACTCCTTCGGGGAACTTAAAGCCTGATGCCCTAAGGTCGTGTAGATCTGGGAGTCATCGGAGTGGGACTCGCTACATGGGTAGTTGAAGTTGACGTGTTCTAAGCAGACTCAAAATACCATAGAAAATCTATAAACGAAAGAAATCAATAAGAGCTAAATAATTAAAATCTGATCACCAAGGCTCAGAACTTAGAAAGTTATTTGTTGTCAGTGTGTCTAGTGACAGGTCGAAGTGTTATCTGGTAATAGTTAAGACAAGAGTTTATTGTGTTGACTATCTGGTCTGGACTAGTACACACACTACACATCAAGAAGACCTTATGACTAAGAGAAGAGTTCAACCTAGTTGTTAAATTATTTTCTACTCAATCCTAACAATCTACTAGAGACATTTGAGACCTTGTCATAGCAACCTAACCAGTCAGACCTGTGTTAAGAATTATCTGAATAATTTTTGGAATAAAAACATGACTAGAAAATTTAAGTGACTGCACATATGATTTAAAATCACTAACTTCAGGTAGACTTTGCTTGAGGATAAGCAAAAAGCTAAGTGTGGGGTTATTTGATGTGCACAAATCATATACCCTTTTTAGCATGTTTTTAGACATAAATTAGGGCAATATTTGAATGTATTTGATCTTAATTGAATCAAATTGAAATAAAATTGCTTAAATTTCGATTTTGGAAGTTTCAGGAGCAAATTGGATGAAAACAGCAAATTTTGGGGCAAAAATGCAATTTTTGGAAATGCTGACTTGGTCAACGGACCGGGACGGGCGTCCCGAAGCACCAGAATTTGTCCCACATCGAATGTTTTGGAATTTTTCACTCCAGAAAGCTGCTATAAATACCCCAGGCCTCCAGGAGTTGAAATCATTCCTCTCCACTCGATCTGAGTCATTCAGAGACTTCCAGTGTACAATTCTCGAGTACACAAGTCACTGAGAGACTCGGGTTTCAGTTTCAGTTTTCTTTCTTTCTTTAGTGTTTCGTTTTCTTAGTTTTTGAGAAATAGTCTCAGATCTTAGGCTTCGATAGATATGTTCGTTTTTGGTATTCATAGAATACCGGGATTTCGTTAGGAGATCCTAAGAGAGAGATAGGGTGCGTGTTCTTAGTCAGATTAGGGTAATTTGCTTAAGCCTGGGATGTAAGGTAAAGCAATTGCTACTAGGTCTAAGGAGCGTTCTCCGGAGGCTCTGCCGAGCAGAGTAGGATCGAGCAGTCAGGAGCATACAGGAGCTGCAGCGCCGGTTGGACCTGCATAGAGTGGTGATTACTTTATGACAGTGGGTCCCCTAGACGAGGTTCTGTATGTTTACGAATTGTTTTATCTAAATATTAATTTGAATATCAGATTACGATTCTTATGAATATCTGTTTTATATGTTGAAGTTGTTATGATTTTCCGGAAATAGCCACCTGCTGAATATTCATTATGTCTGCATATCTAATGTGCTCTTTTAAACTAAAGTTAGGGTTATAGACAATTCCTAACCACGGTCTATTCATAACCTGTTTAGTTTAACAGGCATCAATTAGTATTGGTGTCTGCCATGCTAGATAAAATAACTTGTGGAACACCCTGCCTGTTAAAGTAGTCTAGGTAGGGGCCGAGCTGAGTCCGATTATGCCGGCGGCTAGGGCAAGGGACATGATACCGAAGTGACATAGGGTACCGTTCATGGATGCCTTCGTCCCGAACCGTGAGTAGGGCCGTCATTAAGGTAGGGCGGTTTATTAGAGACCTCGGATGTGGTACGCCTTTAGACACAGAACATAGTTGCAATCTAGGCTAAGATGCATCTAAAATACTCGAAGATAGGTCAATCAACATGTAGGAACAATATAACATAGAATCAGGACCTCATCTATAAAACACTTATGGGCTTAATTAAACTTAAACCTAGTGGAGAATGGATCACCCTCTCATCAAGATTATTGATGACGATTGCATAACTGGATCATAAGATAAGAGTTAGGATTAAAAGGCTAGTTACCACTAAGCCGTTGCCACTTCCCTGGGAGTACGATAATTAACTTAATAAAATCGTAGATACTTTCCAACAGACTAGCTACACGATAGGTACTCTGCCTTAGGTTCTGGCTGATTAAGTGACATCATAGAGACTAAATGTGACAATTAGTCAATCACAGTCCTTAATTACTCATAATCGACATAGGGTAAAATAACACCTATCTAGCACATCGGTCGGAAACCCATCAGATTTTTGGCGCCGTTGCCGGGGAAATATCATAATGAATTTAGGATTCCTGATCAAAATTCTAGAGACTTATGATAGGTAACGGTAGTAACCTAGACTTTAGACTTACACTTATCTTACACTAGTTAGACAATCACTTTCCTAAATATAGGGTTATCATAACTAATTAATTTTAGATGTTATTTGGAATTAAGACACTTAGGATAATCAAAGTTTAGAAAATCATTCTAAAACCATATTGAGGGAATTTAAGTGCTTTCAAAATATATAAAAAGAAAAAAAAATTAAAATTCAAAATCCGAAAAAAATTGTACTTTTTCTTGTTTAATGGTAAGTTGTTCTCTTTTCCCTGTCTCTTGTGTTATTTCCTTTTCGTAATTGAATAGTTGTTTTTCTTTTCTTCTTTTTTCGAATTTTTAATTTTTCACTTCCCGTGTAACTCCACTAACTAGTTTGCTCAGGCTTAAACGTATTCTTCTCTGTAGTTGCATAACTCGAACTTCAGAAGCTAACCTTGAAACACCAGTTGAGAATCCTGAACGTCTCATTCGTACAGCTAATAGGTGAATAACAGAGATGGCTGCTGAAAGACCTCCCCTCGAATCCTACATCCATCCACAGACTATTCCAGTATCATCAGCCATTCAAATCCCTGGAAACCCTCGCTATGATCTTAAACCGAATGTGATCCAGTTGATTATTAATCGAGTTCAGTTTAGAGGAACTGCAACCGAGAATCCGCTAGAACACTTATCTGATTTCTCCTCTCTTTGCGAAGGCCTCAAGGGAGATCATACTGTAGAAGTAACTAAACTCAACCTTTTTCCCTACTCACTGAGGGACAGAGCTAAGAGATGGTTGGCCCAGCTACCTACTAACTCCATCACCTCTTGGGACGAGTTAAGCAAAGCCTTCCTAGAAGAGTACTACTCTGCAGCAAGGGTCCTAGAATATCGAAGGGCTCTGTCCAGTTTTACTCAAACTGCTGATGAGACAGTGATCGAAGCTTGGGACAGATTCAAGGAGCTACTCAGGCTCTGCCCCCATCATGGACTTACCGAAGCACTGCTGATCCAGCAATTCTACGGGGGTATGACGGACATGGGCAAGCAAGTTCTTGATGGACTCAATCCCCAGAGCGGTTTCAATGGAATGAGTGATGTAGATGCTAGAAACGCTCTGGAGAGGCTCTATAGGAATAGCAAGAACTGGCGGACAAGTGATCGAGCTAAGAAGCAACTAGTAAATGCGGCCATCGCCTCCACTGATGATCAATTTGAGGCACTAAAGGCCAGCATTACTAATCAATTGAATGCTTTCCAACAAGGGAAAAGCGTTCAGCCAGTATATCAAGTCGCTCTGCCCGCACCAAGGAATTACATCGTTCCAATCGACCCCATGCAAGAATTCAGGGACATACTGAAGGGCATTGCCGACTCTAACAAGGAGATGATAGAGTCAAACAGGAAGGTCCAGGAAGCTCATGCAGAAAGAATTCAACAAAATGAGAATAGGCAGACGCAGATTGAGCAGATAGTCAGGGACACACAAGCCTCCTTGCAGATATTAGAAAGACAAATGAAACAGTTATCGACCCACCTACCTCATCGATCACAAGGAAAGCTACCTAGCAACACTGGGACCAGCCCATTAAAAGATTGCAAGACCTTAACTCTGAGATCTGGTAAAACTCTAAATCCTTCTTTTCCAAAATCTTCTCACACTTCTACTTTTGTACAGGAAAAAGAAGATAGCTCTGAGGAATTAACACCGTCAGTAGTTGAAAACAAAGTAGCAGAGAAAGAGAAGAAAGAGTCCATCCTTGAGTACCGGCCAAGAGTACCTTACCCTACAAGACTAATGCAGAATAAAGATAAGGAGCAACTCGAGAGGTTTTTCAAAACTTTTGGTAAAATTCAGGTTAATTTACCTTTTCTTGATGTTATTTCTGAAATGCCTAAATATGCTAAATTTCTGAAGGATATTATTAGTAACAAAAGAAAGATTGACATGGACAAAGTAATTCTTAATGAAGGATTTCGGCAGTTCTCTTGAACAAATTGCCTTCCAAAAAGAAAGATCCAGGTTGTTTCACTTTGCCATGTACAATAGGTAATATTACTAATATGCATGCGTTAGCAGACTTAGGAGCTAGCATAAATGTAATGCCATCTAGTTTATTTGATAAATTAGGTCTGCATGATTTGAAAACGACTAGAATGTGCATACAACTTGCTGATAGGACAGTAAAAATTCCTAGGGGGATAATTGAAGATCTCTTAGTAAAGGTTGGAAAATTTGTCTTTCCTGTGGATTTTGTTGTCATGGATATGAATGGTGAAAGTGATGTACCCTTGATTCTAGGTCGACCTTTTCTAGCTACCTCTAAGGCATTGATTGACGTCAACAATGGTCAAATAAAACTAAGGGTAGAAAATGAAGATATGACTTTCAACTTGAATGAAACCCTTAAGTATCCTATGCATTTAGATGATGATTGTTATTCTGTGGATGCATTTGACCATTTGATTGGAACTAACCTGTTGGACTTAATCTCCGATTATCCAGTCTTAAATATAGACTCTTTGGCCCTGGAAAAACCTGACTTTGACACTTCTGATTATGAAACCAGTACTAACGATTTCGTTGAGATAGGTGCTAATGAGTTGGGATTAGAAAAGATCTCTTTAGAAGAACCCCCAGAAGTGGAATTGAAGGAATTACCAAGCCATCTGTGTTACGACTTCCTAGACGCTGAACAAAAGCTTCCCATTATTCTTGCAGCAGACCTGACTGCAGAACAAAAGAAGTCAACACTGGACATACTCAGAAGGAATAAAAGAGCCTTTGCATACAAAATTGCGGATATACCAGGTATAAATCCTAGTTTTTGTTCGCATAAGATCCTTTTAGAAAATGAGTATAAGCCTTGTGTGCAACCTCAAAGGAGGTTGAATCCTAATGTGTGTGATGTGGTGAAGAAAGAGGTAATTAAATTACTAGATGCCGGACTAATCTATCCTATTTCTGATAGTGAATGGGTTAGCCCAGTGCAAGTAGTACCCAAAAAGGGAGGAATAACAGTTATTAGGAATGAAAATGATGAACTAATTCCTACTAGAACTGTCACTGGTCATCGTGTATGCATTGATTATAGGAAACTAAATACTGCCACACGAAAAGATCACTTCCCCCTTCCTTTTATTGACCAAATGTTAGAAAGGTTATCAGGACACATGTTTTATTGCTTTCTTGATGGATTTTCTGGTTATTTTCAAATTCCTATCTTTCCTGAAGATCAGCATAAAACTACGTTTACTTGCCCTTTTGGAACATTTGCATATAGAAGGATGCCTTTTGGATTATGTAATGCCCCTGCTACATTTCAGCGTTGCATGACCTCTATTTTTGATGACATGTTAGGAGAGTCTATGGAAGTATTTATGGATGATTTCTCAGTGTTCGGTGACTCATTTGTTATCTGTTTGAATAACCTGGAATCTATGCTTAAACGTTGTATAAAATCTAATTTGGTTCTAAACTGGGAGAAATGCCATTTCATGGTTAAAGAAGGAATTGTTTTAGGACATAAGATTTCGCAGAGAGGTATGGAGGTAGATAAAGCTAAAATTGAAGTGATCTCAAAACTACCTCCGCCCAAATCTGTAAGATCTGTGAGAAGTTTCTTAGGTCATGCTGGCTTTTATAGGCGTTTCATAAAAGATTTTTCAGTAATAGCCAGACCTTTGACAAACTTATTGGGTAAAGATGTTCCTTTCGTTTTTGATGAGAAATGCATGAAATCATTTAATAAACTTAAGGAACTATTAACTACTGCACCTATTATGACATCACCTGATTGGAGTTTGCCCTTCGAATTGATGTGTGATGCTAGTGATTTTGCAATAGGAGTTGTTTTAGGACAAAGACGTGATAAGAAATTTCATGTAATTTACTATGCTAGTAAAACCTTAACTGATGCTCAGGAGAATTACACAACTACCGAAAAGGAATTACTAGCTGTAGTATATGCTTTTGATAAATTTAGATCTTATCTAATCTTGTCTAAAACAATAGTTTACACTGATCATTCTGCTTTGAAATACCTGTTCAATAAAACTGATGCAAAACCAAGATTGATTAGATGGGTTTTATTGCTACAGGAATTTGATATAGAAATAAGAGATAAGAAAGGGGCTGAAAATTTAGCTGCAGATCATCTGTCTAGATTAGAAAACCCTGGATTAGGAGCAATAGATGAAACAGTAATATCAGATAAATTTCCGGATGAGAACTTATTTGCATTATCTATTATCCTTTCTCCTCTGTGGTTTGCTGACATTGCCAATTACTTAGTTGCTCACTCCCTCCCAAGTAATATGGATAAGCAGCAAAGAAAGAAATTCTTTGCTGAATTGAAAAATTACTATTGGGAAGATCCTTTTCTATTTCGAATTTGTAAAGATCAGATGATCAGAAGGTGCGTTTCAGAAGAAGAAGGATATAAGATCCTGGAGCATTGTCATTGTGGACCTACTGGAGGCCATCTGGCTGCCACCAACACTACCAGGAAGGTGTTGGAAGCAGGATTCTATTGGCCTACTATTTTCAAGGATGCAGCATCATACATTCAGTCCTGTGATGCTTGCCAAAGAACAGGTAATTTTTCTTCTAGAGACGGTCTACCCCAGCAGGTGATACAAAGTGTCGAAATATTTGATATCTGGGGTATTGACTTCATGGTCCTTTTCCTTCTTCCTTTGGAAATAATTACATCATAGTAGCTGTAGATTATTTTTCAAAATGGCCTGAAGCACAGGCATTGCCTACTAATGATGCTATAGTTGTGTGTAGATTCCTTAAGAAATTGTTTTCCAGATTTGGATGTCCCAAAGCCCTCATAAGCGACAGAGGTGCGCACTTCTGCAACTCACAATTACAGAAAGCACTCAAGCAATATGGAGTTCATCATCACTTTTCCACCGCCTATCACCCACAGACCAATGGGCAGGTTGAGGTAACCAATAGAGGTATCAAAAGAATTTTAGAAAAAACTGTAGGAGTTAACCATAAAGATTGGTCCATAAAATTAGATGATGCCCTATGGGCCTTTCGTACGGCATATAGAACCTCTACAGGATTTTCACCTTACAAATTGGTTTACGGAAAAGCATGCCATTTGCCTGTCGAACTAGAGCATAAAGCATTTTGGGCTTTGCAGAAATGCAATCTAGATGATTTGTCTAAGGAAAATAGGATGTTACAACTCAATGAATTGGATGAGTGGAGGTTTAATGCATATGAGAATTCTCTCCAATTTAAAATGAGGAGTAAAATTCGACATGATAACAGACTTAGATCCCAGAAAAATTTTGAACCAGGTGATAAAGTGTTATTATACAACTCACGTTTGAAATTGTTTCCAGGAAAACTAAACAGTTATTGGTCAGGTCCGTTTACCATTACAGAGGTGTCGCCATTTGGAGCAGTCATCATCGTGGATCAAGATAACATCTCTCAGAAAGTAAACGGGCAACGTTTAAAACCATACCGAGAGCCAATGGACAGATCTGAGCAAGTCCTTCTGCTCAACTAGTAAAGGGAGTGTCTCTTTCATTTTATTTCGTGTTTTGTTTTTTTTTTGTTATTTTTTTATTGCTTTATTTCCCTTCTTACCCTTAGTTAGTCGAATAAGTGTGGGGTAAGAGTTTTTCTGTTTTGTTTATATTTCTCCTTGTTTTCAAATAAGTGTGGGGTAAATTAGAAATGCATGAACACTGAGGACAGTGTCAGACTTAAGTGTGGGGTAGTAGTGCACGGTGCACTGTAGTAGTTTGAGAAACTTTTTTGCATGATTTTGCATGTTTTCCCCGTATTTTCACACCCTTCCAAAAATTTTTCAAAATTTTTCATTCTTTCAGACTTCTAAATGCAGTATGATTGGTTAAACAATTGCTTATGTCTATGATATGTAGGTAGTATGTTGTGGGTAGTAGGAGATAATTGATAACTATTCCTGAACCCATTGATTAGAAGTAGGGAATTCCTGATAATTGAGCACAACTTAGTCTGGATTAGAGACCTCAACCAATTACCTTTTCAAAACTTAACTAGATAAAATTAAACCAGTTGTTAGGATGCATTGACAATTGGAATGACTAGATGAGACTCTGAGCCAAAAGTGAAAAAGAAAAAAAAGTGAGCTAATTAAAATAGGGTAGTTTGCCAGCGGCCTTCGCTACTCGAGCACCACTCCTTCGGGGAACTTAAAGCCTGATGCCCTAAGGTCGTGTAGATCTGGGAGTCATCGGAGTGGGACTCGCTACATGGGTAGTTGAAGTTGACGTGTTCTAAGCAGACTCAAAATACCATAGAAAATCTATAAACGAAAGAAATCAATAAGAGCTAAATAATTAAAATCTGATCACCAAGGCTCAGAACTTAGAAAGCTATCTGTTGTCAGTGTGTCTAGTGACAGGTCGAAGTGTTATCTGGTAATAGTTAAGACAAGAGTTTATTGTGTTGACTATCTGGTCTGGACTAGTACACACACTACACATCAGGAAGACCTTATGACTAAGAGAAGAGTTCAACCTAGTTGTTAAATTGTTTTCTGCTCAATCCTAACAATCTACTAGAGACATTTGAGACCTTGTCATAGCAACCTAACCAGTCAGACCTGTGTTAAGAATTATCTGAATAATTTTTGGAATAAAAACATGACTAGAAAATTTAAGTGACTGCACATATGATTTAAAATCACTAACTTCAGGTAGACTTTGCTTGAGGACAAGCAAAAAGCTAAGTGTGGGGTTATTTGATGTGCACAAATCATATACCCTTTTTAGCATGTTTTTAGACATAAATTAGGGCAATATTTGAATGTATTTGATCTTAATTGAATCAAATTGACATAAAATTGCTTAAATTTCGATTTTGGAAGTTTCAGGAGCAAATTGGACAAATCAGCAAATTTTGGGGTAAAAATGCAATTTTTGGAAATGCTGACTTGGTCAACGGATCGGGACGGGCGTCCCGACCCAATCAGACCACCAGGACGCGCGTCCCAATTCAGGACGCGCGTCCCAATTCAGGACGGGCGTCCCGAAGCACCAGAATTTGTCCCACATCGAATTTTTTGGAATTTTTCACTCCAGAAAGCTGCTATAAATACCCCAGGCCTCCAGGAGTTGAAATCATTCCTCTCCACTCGATCTGAGTCATTCAGAGACTTCCAGTGTACCATTCTCGAGTACACAAGTCACTGAAAGACTCGGGTTTCAGTTTCAGTTTTCTTTCTTTCTTTAGTGTTTCGTTTTCTTAGTTTCTGAGAAATAGTCTCAGATCTTAGGCTTCGATAGATAGGTTCGTTTTTGGTATTCATAGAATACCGGGATTTCGTTAGGAGATCCTAAGAGAGAGATAGGGTGCGTGTTCTTAGTCAGATTAGGGCAATTTGCTTAAGCCTGGGATGTAAGGTAAAGCAATTGCTACTAGGTCTAAGGAGCGTTCTCCGAAGGCTCTGCCGAGCAGAGTAGGATCGAGCAGTCAGGAGCATACAGGAGCTGCAGCGCCGGTTGGACCTGCATAGAGTGGTGATTACTTTATGACAGTGGGTCCCCTAGACGAGGTTTTGTATGTTTACGAATTGTTTTATCTAAATATTAATTTGAATATCAGATTACGATTCTTATGAATATCTGTTTTATATGTTGAAGTTGTTATGATTTTCCAGAAATAGCCACCTGTTGAATATTCATTATGTCTGCATGTCTAATGTGCTATTTTAAACTAAAGTTAGGGTTATAGACAATTCCTAACCACGGTCTATTCATAACCTGTTTAGTTTAACAGGCATCAATTAGTATTGGTGTCTGCCATGCTAGATAAAATAACTTGTGGAACACCCTGCCTGTTAAAGTAGTCTAGGTAGGGGCCAAGCTGAGTCCGATTATGCCGGCGGCTAGGGCAAGCGACATGATACCGAAGTGACATAGGGTACCGTTCATGGATGCCTTCGTCCCGAACCGTGAGTAGGGCCGTCATTAAGGTAGGGCAGTTTATTAGAGACCTCGGATGTGGTACGCCTTTAGACACAGAACATAGTTGCAATCCAGGCTAAGATGCATCTAAAATACTCGAAGATAGGTCAATCAACATGTAGGAACAGTATAACATAGAATCAGGACCTCATCTATAAAACACTTATGGGCTTAATTAAACTTAAACCTAGTGGAGAATGGATCACCCTCTCATCAAGATTATTGATGACGATTGCATAACTGGATCATAAGATAAGAGTTAGGATTAAAAGGCTAGTTACCACTAAGCCGTTGCCACTTCCCTGGGAGTACGATAATTAACTTAATAAAATCGTAGATACTTTCCAACAGACTAGCTACACGATAGGTACTCTGCCTTAGGTTCTGGCTGATTAAGTGACACCATAGAGACTAAATGTGACAATTAGTCAATCACAGTCCTTAATTACTCATAATCGACATAGGGTAAAATAACACCTATCTAGCACATCGGTCGGAAACCCATCAGATATCCTTACAAAGAAGAGAAAGTTGGGAGAATATGAAATTGTTGCACTAACGAAAGAATGTAGTTTCTTTTTGCAGGATAAATTGCCCCCTAAAATGAAAGATCTGGGGAGTTTCAATATTCCTTGTTCTATTGGAGAATCCTATTGTGGTATGGCCTTGTGTGATCTTGGTGCTAGCATCAACTTGATGCCTATGTCAGTTTTCAAACAATTGGGCATAGGAAAGGTAAGACCTACGACGGTAACTTTGCAATTGGCGGATAGGTCTCTAGCTCACCCCGATGGGAAAATTGAGGATGTCCTGGTAAGAGTGGATAAGTTTATTTTTCCATCTGACTTTATTGTTCTTGATTATGAAGTAGACAGGGAAGTTCCCATTATTTTAGGAAGACCTTTCCTAGCTACAGGAAGGACTCTTATTGATGTGCAGAAAGGGGAGCTAACCATGAGATTTCAGAACGAAAAAGTCACATTCAACGTATTCAAAGCCATGAAATTCCATGATGAAGGTGAGGAGTGTTTTCAGATTTCCACCCGTGATTCTTGGGAAGAAAAAGATGAAGAGCAAGGTGAGGATGTAACAGATGCATTGTTGGAGGAAAATTTGCATGAGGATGGCAATATGGAGACCAAAGCACATTCAGCTTGGGTAGAAGCCCCTAAAGGTTCAGATTTCGAGCTCAATATGAATCCTTGGAGCTGTCTTCTAGAGATTTAAAGATAACAAAACCTTCAGTTGAAGAACCACCACAGCTGGAATTGAAGCAATTGCCACAGCATTTGAAGTACGGGTTCTTAGGGGCAGATTCAACACTGCCCGTGATCATTTCACCCTTCCTTGATGCTGCACAAGAGGAGAAATTTCTTGGAGTACTAAGGCAACACAAGAGAGCTATGGGCTGGACCTTAGCTGACATTAAAGGCATAAGTCCAACCTTATGCATGCACAAAATCAGTTTGGAAGAAGCTTCCAAAAATTCCATAGAAGGGTAGCGAAGATTGAATCCAATTATGAAGGAAGTGGTGAAGGAACAAATCATCAAGTGGCTGGATTTTGGAATCATCTACCCCATATCTGACAGTTCTTGGGTAAGTCCTATTCAATGTGTGCCCAAGAAAGGAGGAATCACTGTGGTAACAAATGAAGACAACGAATTGATTCCTACAAGAACAGTCACGGGATGGCGCATATGCATTGATTATAGGAGACTCAACAAAGCCACGAGGAAGGACCACTTTCCATTGCCTTTCATTGACCAAATGTTGGACATGTTAGCTGGACATGAGTATTATTGTTTTCTGGATGGTTATTCAGGGTACAACCAAATTGTTGTGTCACCGGGAGACCAAGATAAAACAACCTTCACTTGTCCCTATGGCACATTTGCATTCAGAAGAATGCCATTCGGACTTTGCAATGCTCCAGCAACATTCCAGCGCTGCATGATGGCCATTTTCACTGATATGGTAGAGCAGTATTTAGAAGTGTTTATGGATGACTTTTCCATATTTGGGGATTCTTTTGATAATTGTTTAGAAAATTTGGCCAAAGTACTTAAACGTTGTGAGGAAACCAATTTAGTCCTCAATTGGGAGAAGTGTCACTTTATGGTTAGAGAAGGAATTGTGTTGGGTCACAGGATTTCAAAGAAAGGTCTTGAAGTAGACCGAGCAAAGATAGAAGTGATTGAAAAGCTACCAACCCCAACAACCGTGAAACACATTCGAAGCTTCTTGGGACAAGCGAGCTTCTATCGGAGATTCATCAAGGACTTTTCTAAGGTATCTAAGCCTTTATGTCAATTATTAGAAAAAGATAATGTGTTTTCTTTTGATGCAGCCTGTGCCGCAGCATTTGAGGAAATCAAACAAAAGCTTATTTCAACCCCGTTATCATAGCACCTGACTGGAATTTACCATTTGAGCTAATGTGTGATGCAAGTGACTATGCAGTAGGTGCTGTTTTGGGGCAGCGTCATAACAAAAATTTTCATTCCATCTATTATGCCAGCAAGACACTCACGGAGGCTCAAGTAAATTACACTGTTACTGAAAACGAGTTACTTGCTGTTGTGTTTGCCTTTGATAAATTCAGGTCCTATTTGGTGGGCACAAAAGTCATAGTCTACACCGATCATTCTGCCATCAAATACCTACTTGCAAAGAAGGACTCAAAACCAAGGCTTATTAGATGGATTCTACTCCTACAAGAATTCGATGTGGAAATCAAGGACAAAAAGGGAGTGGAAAACCAAGTAGCTAATCATTTGTCTCGTTTGGAGCAACAAGGGGGATGTCAAATCCCAATTAATGAACATTTTCCGGATGAACAGCTGCTGGAAATTTCAGAAGACATGAAACTGCCGTGGTATGCAAATTATGCCAACTTTCTGGCCAGTGGTGCAATGCCGCCAGATTTTTCATACCATGAAAGGAAGAAGTTTCTCCATGATGTCAAAAGTTATTTTTGGGAGGAACCCTTTTTGTTCAAGCAATGCAAAGACCAAGTGATTCGGAGATGTGTAAACGATGATGAAATTGAGGACATCATTTTTCAATGTCACAACTCACCATGTGGAGGACATTTTGGAGGGTCAAGAACTGCAGCAAAGGTACTACAATCTGGTTTCTTTTGGCCTTCATTATTTAAAGATTGTTATGAGTTTGTGGCAAGGTGTGATCGCTGCCAACGAGTGGGTAACATCTCAAGAAGAAACGAAATGCCTCTCACAAACTTTTTGGAAGTGGAACTTTTTGATGTATGGGGTATTGATTTTATGGGACCTTTCCCACCTTATTTTGGGAATTCATACATTTTAATGGCAGTAGATTATGTGTCTAAGTGGGTGGAAGCTGCAACATTCCCCACTAATGATTCCAAAGTGGTGATCAATTTCATTCGAAAGAATATTTTCTCATGTTTTGGAACACCTAGAGCAATCATCAGTGATGAGGGTTCTCATTTTGTCAACAAATGGCTAGGAGCCTTACTAGCCAAGTACCATGTTCATCACCGGGTTGCCTTGCCATACCATCCTCAAACAAATGGGCAAGTTGAATTGTCCAACCGAATCATCAAAGGTATCCTTGAGAAGGTGGTTAACCCAAACCGAAAAGATTGGTCAAGAAGGTTAGATGACGCTCTATGGGCCTACAGGACAGCTTTCAAGACTTCAATAGGTATGTCTCCTTATAGACTAGTTTTTGGGAAAGCTTGTCACTTACCCGTTGAGCTAGAGGACAAAGCATACTGGGCGCTGCAGCATCTCAACATGGACATGAATGCTGCTGGAAATAAGAGAATGCTGCAGCTTTCTGAACTGGATGAGCTGAGATTATTTTCTTATGAAAATGCCAAGTTATACAAGGAAAAAACGAAGAGGTGGCATGATAAACACATCCAGCCAAGAAATTTTGAAGTTGGACAATAAGTTTTGATTTTTAATTCAAGATTGAGACTATTTCCATGCAAATTGAAATCGAGATGGACCGGACCATACACAATTGAACAAATTTATCCTTATGGAGTGGTCTCGGTTGTGGATAAAAAGGGGATCAAATTTAAAGTCAATGGGCATAGACTCAAACTCTACAAAGATGGAGACCAAGAGCAAACCGTTGCATCTCTATCTTTGTTCAATACTGAAGAATTAAATGAACCCAAAACAAGTGACAAATTCAAGTGAACATTTTTTATTTTTGCTTTATTTTATGTTTTTTCTTTTTTTCTGTTTATTTATTATTTCCTATTTTTTCTTTCTTTCTGATTACTTATTATTTCTATTCTTTTTGTTTTATTAGGTGTCGGGTACCCCTGTACCCGACCATTGTTAGTTTTTTTCCTGTTTTGTTGTTTTCTTTGTTTTTTTTATTTCAGTTTGGGGGATGCTCCAGCATCGACCTCTACAGATGTCGCGGCAACGACAACGTGCTGGAAATCCTTGGCCCTGTTTCCCGACCGAACTCCTACCTGAGGAGGATCCCAACATAATGGATGACGATGTCATCATCACCCCTTGATGCACTCCCATCGAGACGGGAGTAGTTCTTAACCTTACCATCCTTTACTTTTATGTTTTTGGGATTGTACTTCAATTGCCTGCTGTGCAGGTCTTGAACACCTTTACTTGTCTTTTGTTTTATTTTGTTTTGTTTTGACTCCTTTTGTTTTGTTTTGTTCTGTTTTGTTACATTGCTTTGCCTGCTGTCTGAAATTCTATGTTAAAGCAATGAGGACATTGCTTCCCTTTAAGTTTGGGGGAGGGTGTCCTCTTAGGGCAAAAAGTTCAGGGCAAAAAGTTCAAAAATGGTGCTAATTTTCAAAAATTTTCCTACTGTCTTTTGAGTGCATGAACATCCTCTCTGCTGAAATTCTGAGTGATCTATTTGAATGCATAGATGCCTTGTCTGAAAAACTGTTTTAGGATGCCTTATAAATTGATTGATCTGGCATAGAAGACCTGTTTGCATGAGTGTGGCAGCATTTTTCATATGACCCATTAGAACCTTAGTTTTAGTAGGATTAGCGTAGACTTTTGGGACCCAATTTATGATGATATCTTAAAAACAAAAGTACATTCTTGTAGACTTTGTACCTTCTTTCGGAATAATTAGGTATTAGTTGACTCTAAGTGAGAATTATTTCAACTCCCTATCTTTTGCACATAGTCTTACTTGGAAATTTCATGTTTATAAAAAGAGTCACTTTGGTATGAAGGTTCAGAATTTTTAGACTCATCTGTTATAGTCCTTGAGGCAAAATCCTAGTAGATTTGGTACTAAAGAAATGATTGAGGCATGTTCTTGAACCGTTTGAGCCTTTATAGCTTACCCTAATATATTTTGCTTCCTTAGTTAACCCAAGTTGAGCCTAAGCCTAATTTCTTGACACCCTTATTAAATAGCCACTTATCCTAAATGTTTTGAATGTATCCATTCTTTGTTTTCCCTAAACTTGATCTTAGTCTGCAATGAACACTGTTAAACATAAGTTTGGGGGTATACTAAGAATGCTATGAGGAGGAACATAGGAATACCGCAGCTCAATGCTACAACATTATCATTTTTATGGGGTTAGTGGTATTTAAGGAAAATTTGAACTTCTTATATAAATGCTCTACGTATTGAGGGTATGTGTATGAAAACATGTGTAAAAAAATGAAAGCACCCTCGTTACTTTAAAAAGAAAAAAAAGAAGAACAAAGAGAAGAGCAAAAAGGAAATACGGGTTATGCTTCTTTGAGGTCAAATGTTATATGTTGATTGTGGTTAAATGTTGCACGTATTTCTGAAATAGGGTATGGATTTTTATGCTCCTTGGGTGAAAAAAATAATAATAATAATAATAAAAAATTTATAAAAATGTTGTAGAATTGCTGCAGCATTGGTGTTGCTGCAGCATTTTGATTCAAAAAAAACAAATATATATTTTTAGGAAGTGATAGCATGGAGAAGAAGCTCATGGCAGACTAGGACTAAGTTTTGAGCCTACTTTTTATCCATATTTTTCTTACCTTAGCCCTAGCCTACATTACAACCAAATTAAGACCTCTTTGATCTTTATTACTGAATTTGCTACATTAGTGGAGAGGGGTGTAATGGATTGAGTTTGAGGATACAAAATGAACCTTAGGATTACCATATGTTGACTTATGAATGAGAGATTAAAAAGGAAAGACTATTCACACACACACTGGAGTGGAAATTCTTTGAACTTGGGTTAGTTAATATTTGGTTATTCACTAAGGATGGAACATTATGTCTACTCGAATTTTTAATTTTCTCTTTCTGAAATCATTGGTCCCAAGTTTGGCTGAAACTGCTGAGCAAAGTTTTTATGTGGTATGTATATTTCTGGTTGCTTCTGCATTGCTGCAGCATTGCTCGGGACGAGCAATGACCTAAGTTTGGGGGTGTGATAACTCTAGAATAATAGAGTTATTCACATCTAATTTACCACATTTTATTTGGGAATTAATTGACTTTATTTGGAAAATGGAATAAAAATGTGTTGATTTGATATTTTCTCTCTTTTTACCTAAAATGTGGATTTATGGTTAAAAGTCAATTTAATTGAATAAATTTCTCATCATGTGGATAAGTTGTATTATTTGTTATTTGGGAATTTATTTGAATTGACTTATTGTGACAAGGGTAAAAAGGGAATGTGGAATGGTTGACATTGTTGGATAAAAGTGATCGAGAGGACAGTGAAGAATGTGTGGAAAATTTGCATCTCTACATATATGTATCTATACGTATCTATATATATATATATATATATATATATATATATATTACACACCCACACACCATTTGTCATTTAAAATCCAGCTGTGCATATTTAAAGATGCACACTTTCAGTCCTATGTATTCATTTCTTTGGTCCCATCCATTATACACATATATATACATACATATATATATATAAGGTACACATGTTGAAATCTTTGTTATATGTGTATATATATATATATATATATATATATATATATATTTGTGGGAGTACAAGTTGGCAAGGTGGACAAGAAAGTAGAAGACAAAGACAAGAATTTCAGGAAAGTAGCTGGAATCCTGCAGCAATCATAGGAAAAAGACAAGAATTTCAGGAATGTGCTGCTGGAATATGCTGCTTAAATCCTGCAGCAATCATAGGAAAAAAAAGACAGAAATTCGGCTGCAAATGCTGCAGCATTCAGTGGAAGATGACAAGAAAATTCCAGAAGACAGCTGCAAATTATTTTTTTATTTTGCTGGAATTTTTGGAAAGAAAAATAAGGGAATTATGGACAGTGGGCACGAGAGAGAGTAGTTCAGTTTTGGCTTTTGGCCATTGAAGAATAGGATAGGTTTTCTTCTTAGTTTTTTAGACTAACTTTTGAGAGGGAAGAACCCAAGAGTGAGCAGGGTGACTTGCTGCAGCATTCATCAGTTGAGCAGTAGAGACGCAGCAACATCAAGCAGAGGAAACGAAGGGCAGCAGTACGTTGATTAAACCGATTTGGGCAGTAGGGTGATCTCCGATCCAGAGTAATCCTCTCTCCATTTCTTCAAGTTACTACTGTTTTGTAATCAAATGTTCTTTGTAATATGAGAATGTTTACATGTATTCAAGGATTGATTAAAAAATGTTTTGGGAGTAATATGTTTTCCGTCTTAGGCTTGACTCCGTTGATTGGTGTCACTAAGGACCTAGGGACTGTTTTTCCTATTACTTTAGTCCTTGTCTTTCATGATTCTTGGTTCAAGGGTTAATTAAAAATGTTTTGGGAGTGATTTGTTTTCCGTCTTAGGCTTGACTCCGTTGATTGGTGTCACTAAGGACCTAGGGACTATCTTTCCTATTACGTTGATTCTTGTTTTCCATGATTCGTTTCAGCATAATATATATCTTTAACCTGATGATGTTGTGGTGTAGTTAAGTATGAGCATGTTGAATACACTATTTTGACTATGATGATAAGTATGCTGCAGCATTACTTTCTGTTTTTATGTTTAATGCTTGTATGGGGCAATGCTTGGTTTATTCATGTAATTGCATTAGAATTATGTGGCGCTATATTTGAGAACTGCGTGAACAACGGTAATCATATAGTAGTGGATTTGAGAACTGCGTGAACAGCGGTACATTCACTGCCTAGCGTTGCGCTAGGTCCACGGTATGTTATCGGGGATCTAGACTAGTAGATCAAGTAGTTTGGGTGAAACCAGACATGCTATAGCATTGATATGGAACTGAAAGCATGCTTTGTATACTTAGATTCATCTTTGGCTTGTACTTACATTTTTTGCGTAAATGCCGCAACATTGTATTACCTGCAGTACTCTTGTGGTAATTTCCAGTAGGCTGACTTTTAACTGTTAACTGTAGTTAGGAGTAGGAATGCCGTAGCATTAGACCACTCTCCATTCATCATTCATCATTCTTTATTCTTTTATTATTTTAACCATTTGTACAATCGTATTTGCATCTATAATTGGCATACATAGTCCCTGTGGGATCGATAATCTTGTACTTAGGTACATATATTACTTGTTGACCAGTGTATACTTGCACTTGTTAAGATTGCGTTGATTTATTCTATTTTATTTATCTTTACAAATTGTGACACACGCACACAACGCAACAAGGACACATTTTGAATATGAGTCATAATGTTTCACGTAATTGTTTAAAGGGATGAATTCCAGTACTCAATTCTAGGACGCATTTTGAACATGAGTCATAATGTTTCACATGATTTTTAAAAGTGATGAATTCCAGTACTGAATTGTAGGACACATTTTGAACATGTGTCATAATGTTTCACATGATTTTTACAAGTGATAAATTCCAGTACTGAATTGTATGACACATTTTAAAGATGAGTCATAATGTTTCTCATAATTATGTGGAACATTAGGACTCATGTTCCGAATGCGTCCTACAATTTAGTACTGGAATTCATCACTTATAAAATTCTTCTGCTTCGTCTCAGCCCCTTCTCCCTGCATAGCCATAGCAATGAAGATTTTCTCTGCAATTCTCGTTTTTCATCTAATTTGTTTTAAATGTATCTCGGTTTTTGCTGTTCCAAAATCAGGTAATTTGAATAGGGTTTCTTGAGTGGGCTAGGGTTTTTGTGTGGAGGTGGATTGGAGAAGAGAAAAAAATGAAAAAAATGAAAAGAAAAGGGAAGTCGGGAGGTGGATTGGAAGGGAAAAGAAAGAAAAAAAAATGAAAAGAAAAGGGGTGGAGAGGGGAAAAGGAGAGGGGAAACGGTGTTAAGTTGGATGGATTTAAAAAATTGAAAGAAGAGAGAGAAAATAGAGAAAGAGAAAAAGATAAAAGAGAAATTTAAAATTTTTTTTAGTAGGTCCCATTAGAACTCATTTTGTGAATGAGTTAAAGTTAGTTTGGAAAATAGTTTTATAAACAAGGTTAAACCGGGACAATTTTAAAAAAGTTAGGTTATTTTGGGAAAAGACTCTAAATTTCATTAGGAAATTTGTTAGCTAATATAATCGCTCTTTCAATAGGTTGTATTAGACCATTCTCTAGGTAATGGCCTAAAAACCTTATCTTAAGCTGAAATAAGCTTATCTTTTTTACAGAGACTGTAAGTCCTGCATATTTAGCTACTTCCAAAAACACCTTGAGATGTTTGAAGTGCTGTTCTACGGTCTGTGAATAGACCAGTACATCATCAATGTAGACAATTATAAAATTCGTATATGGATTGAATAATTCATTCATGATGTGTTGATATTCCGAAGGGGCATTTTTCAAGCCGAACGGCATTACGTTCCATTCATAGTGTCCAAAGGGCACTGTGAAGGCGGTTTTATACTGATCTTTCTCTTCAATTTGAATCTGCTAGTAACCTGACTTCATGTCAAATTTAGAGAATATTTTGGCTTTGTATAGCCGATTAAGTAGATCCCTTTTATTAGGAATTGGATACTTAATCCATTTTAACGCTTTATTAAGCGGCTTGTAATTTATTACAAGTCTTGGAGTCCCTCTTTCGAGTTTAGCCACATTCTCGACATAGAACGCCGGACAACTCCATGGGCTGTAACTTTGCCTAATAAGGCCTTTGTTTAGGAGATCATTTATCTCCTTCTTACAGAGCTCTAAATGCTTTGGTCCCATCGCAATGGGCCTAGCCTTTGTAGAGATGTGTTTCTCGTTGAACCCTTCCTCATAAGGCAGGGACATAATAAATTTGTTACGTGTCCAAAAGGCATTGGGCACCTCGGCACATATCTGCCTTTTGATAGACTCTTCAAAGTCTTTTATCTTTCGTTGAAGATCGGGGTTTTCTAGTATTTCTCGAATTTGTTTAAAATCCACTTCCTCCTTTAAGGAGTTTAGAAAGCTAGTTTTTCTTTCCTTTAAGGAATTTAGAAGCTGTACATCGTACTGCTTCGGAACAGTCATAAAAGGGAATTTTATCTCTTTACCGTTCAGTAAGGAGGTAATACCCTTTTCTGTTATTGAGGTAATTGGGAATATCTTTTGTAGGAATTGATTTCCCAAAATTACCGCGGTCGATAGACCTTTGACCATTATAAATGGTATCAGAATGCATATTCCGTTGTTACATACCACGGTGTTATCAAGTTTGTACTTGATATTCAATGGTTGTTTATTGGCTGCAGATACTCTTTGAGTAGTCTTACTGTAATACTTTGAAGGAATTATTCCCTCTATAATACAGTTTATGTTTGCCCCAGAATCTATTATGGCTTCTGTTTCCATGTAAAATTCTTTATTGACAATTAACGTCACTTTTATAAACCATTTTTGAAATACAACGGGTTCAATATAATTGACACCGTTGATTTGGCTTATCTTCGAGGATTTATCCTCATCATCCGATGTATTGGGCGTTTTCGAGGTTGACGGCTGATTGGCCTCAACTTTCTCGATTTTTCTTTTTATTTGAGAAATTTCAAATTTAATCTGATTGATTTCTCTTTTCAAATCTTGACAGTAGGTTCCTTCTCTTTAGTTGTTTGTATCCTTTCGATCAACTAATCTAAGGAGACAGTGCTAAAAGAGGAGTTGACTTGTTTAGAGAGAGCCTTGTAGGTTGCTCTCTTGGTTTTTCAACCAAATAGCTTTCTAGAGCTTTTCTCCTTTTTTCTGGATCTTCAATTTGATCGATGATATCCAGAATAAAGCTCTCTTCTTTGGTTAGCACATTTATGCTTAGACCAAGGTCTTTGATGATGCATACGTCGCATTCACCGTGATCACAGTTGCAGAGTTCAAATTCATCTTCACTCGTGCTCTGAGATGAGCTCGTTGATTCTTCACTAGAAGAATACTCAAGATTTTTCTTGAAATCTTCTTCAGACTCATTCAATAGAGTCTGGCACAAAAATTTCTTCTGATCTTCGTCTATGTCAAGAAATTGTATCTTCTTCTTGACTAGACACTTGTTTGCATAGTGGCCTTTCTTGCCACATTTCCAACAGACATGATCCTTCTTCGAGGATTTCTTCTTGTTGAATTTTTTCCCTTGATTAGGGACTTTCGATTCTTCTTCGAAGAATCTTTTCTTCCTTTTCTTTCTGAAGAAATGCTTTTCTCTTTTAGAGAATTTTTTCTTTTTCTTTTCCCTTGTGGGACTTGATCGGTGCGTAGCCGATCTGGTCACAGAAGTTACCCAAAGTCTCTTTTTGATGGAGCCTATGTTCTTCCAGCTGCTATTTTAGCTTGATGTCGTTGCAGAGATTGATTCCTTCTGAAATCACCTCTGAAGCTAGATCTCCATACGTCAAGTGTGAATAGGGTATTGAACCTGAATACTTAGCTTTAAGCTTAATTCGTAGCCTTTCTGCAAATAAAGCAGGCAGTCCGGCTATGAACTTTTCTTTCCAAATGTCCATGTGGCTGTCTGGCCTTTGCATGACTCTTGTAAAGAACAAGTCCTTGTACCATGTGAAGTGGCCCAGAGTTGGACACTTCAGGTTCAAGAGCTGTTCTTGAGATTTGTCCCTTTGCAAATAATTCTTTCCAATGAAATGCGAAGCAATTGTGTATATTAAAGTATTCACAATCTCCTCGGTGGTTTCACCTGTTTCTAGATTGGTGGCAGTCGCACTCCATATCTAATTTTTTGCAATCTTAGACATGTTGAAGTCCTACCATCCGGACAGTTGACCGTTGAATCCAGCCACAATGGCATCGACGATTTGCCTCTAATTGTTGCCATTGGCTTGGCTTGCTTTAGCAAACATGAGCATGTATTTCAAGACTGTCTTGACGTTGTACTCAGAGAGTCCATCAATATTCCATTCTACTAGAGATTTGTCGTCGAATTGGGCAAACTCTATTCTATCCTCGATCTGCATTTCCATCGGAGTAGGCTTTGGATAGAATGGTTTTACCAGAGAAGTATTTCTCCGGAACGTCATCTTGTTGACCTCCATAGGTGTCTCCTCTATGTTCGAACTGCTTTCGTTCCCTTTAAGGGTCGATACAATTTCTTTGTTCTTTCCCTCTGAAATCTTCAGCTTCGTGAGCCTCACCATGAGTTCTTCTACGAACTTATTGTCTGGTTTGGCTTGAAACCGGAATTTTTTCAAATCTGGCGGAGGTTTGAAGGGAATAGAATCCTTCTTGATACCTGAAGTCGATGCTTCAGATTTTATCTTGGTTGGATCATAAGTCATATTGGATATCTTCTCTTCTATACGAGAAGTCCGTTCTCCAATAGACTGCAAGAACAAATTTGTATAATTGTTCTGCTCAGCCAAGTGGTTGGAATTTAATTCCTCCAGCTTTCCTTTAAAAGGAATAGCATTTGCCGTTCTCTCGTTGTGAGAGACTTTTACCCAAGTATTTGGTAGATGGATAGACTTGAACGTCTTTCCATTTCCACTTAAATACTCTCGGTATGACACTTCAATGAAGTTGACAAATTGCTAACTTTTAAAGTCTGGAAGCTCGCGTCCCTTACTTTCCCATCTGGCTTTAATCCATTTGAAAAAGATAAGAGTCTTCTGTCGATCCTCCATGTATTGGCGTATATACCAACATTGTTGGGAAAGAGAGTAGTAACTCAAGAACCATTTTTTCATGGTCTGGTTACTTTTCTTATCCCATGATTTTCTTATTGCCTCAGGGATTTCTAGGTCAATATTATCGATTGAAATTATATTGACTTCGTAACCCATATCGGAGGATGTTAGTGAGGTATAACCTCTACTGCTTTCCAGTATGTCAACCTTATACATAGGTTGACTAACTTGTTCTTGAGTCCTCTTAACTCTAAGAACTTCAGCGTTTAAAATCTCTCTTTTTGAGAGCGGTACCTCAGAGGTCGAGGACCTTGATCGGTTTGATGGTGTTCTGGTTAAGTTTAACTTAAACCTTCGATCATTGGAGAATTTAATCTCAACGTCGCCAACAGGATGTTGTATAATCTGATCCAGTTCCCATTTTAATTCGGGTTCCAGACTACTGTCTTTGGGATGACCAAGTTGCTTTTTACATCTGTTATAAACAGAGTTGTTTCTCCCCTTTTTGCACTAAGGACTTCTGGATTAATCCTTAGTCTGAGAATGATTGTGTTCATTACCTTATAATGAACCTGATATACCAGAGAAATGTGACTCGTTACTTCTGGCATGTCATATCCGTGAGTCTTGATGTTTAACACCAGCGCATCCAAAACATTGCTGTCATGGATTATCACAGAAAAGTCTGGGAAACACTTGAAGTGGGCTGGACCCTCACACAAGGATGTTTCCACTACTCCTAATAAGGAGTCGTTGAACTTATTATGCAGTTTGTCCCGGACAATAATAAGTGCGGCTATATTTAAGCCTCGCTTTGTTAGCGCTTGCAGCCCTACTTGGATTAACCCAATATGTAGGTAGCTGTATTTCTTCCTATGCTCTTCAATTAATTTTTGAGAGAGCATATGAATGGTTTCGTCTCCTCTTTTAAGAGGTATGCTCTTTTCAACAATCTTGATTATATAATCAGACTTTAAGCTAAAAGAGCCCATTTCATAAACCTGATGAGGTTTATATTTTGGCAATTTCCATTTCTGGAGATTACCCTCGAAATCTCTAGAGATAATAATCTCTTGATTGAGTGTTGAGCTTTTAGCTCTACATTTATCCATAGGATTCTCAGATATTTTAGATCTCTTAGACCTAGAACCAAAAAGTCAGTTCATCTCATTAGTGGTTATCACTGTCAACGATTAAATCGCAACTAGCCCAGCGGCCTCCTGCCTAACGGGTCTTACAGCTCAGCGAAATGCGACTTGGGTTTCAAACCATTTTTGAAACAAAACAAACTTAATTGTTTCTTCGATCTATAAGATCTTCTTGTGAACTATAAGTTCAGAGAAATCCTTTCAGGATTTTGGTCTGATACCACTCTATTTTTTTATAAGATCTTTAAGATCTTATCATAAACTTAACAAGATCTTTAAGATCTTGTTTTATAAACATAGAACTTTAAAACTTTAAAATTTTAAAGTATAAAATAAAATACTTACATATTTGAGACCAAGAGGCCTCCTTCGAGCGATAAGCACAAGCGGAGAAATATATTATAGAGAGAGAGAGAGAGGTGGTGAGTTGTGAAGAAAAGGTGTATGGAGAATGAATACACAATGACCTATTTATAGGCACCGGACTCCAAACCCTCCACTAACTAATTACAAGTTTTGATTTTAAATTCGTAGTGGGAAAGCCACTACTCCTTATGCTAACGTCACTGCTTACATCACCGACGGCTGATGTAAGCGCTTACGTCATCCAGCCGCAATTATGGACTTTTATGTCCAATCTTGTTGAAGAAGCTTCATTTCTTCTTCTTTCCTTTGTCTTTTCTGGCAAATAATGCCCTTTGAAGGTCGACCAAGTCTTCCATGTCTTCAAGATGGTTGATTAGAGAATTTTCTCCTTCAGAAGAATTTTCTTATGTAATTTGCATTGGGGTTTTTTGCGCCATTGGCGCTGTTGAGGAAGATGCTGCCTTCTCCTTCCCCTACCCAAAAATTTCTTCAAATGCCTTTACGGCTTCTTCTCGAGACATTTTTTAAATCAATTGTATTTCTTCATTTCTGATGTGAAGCATGGTGGTGAAAGTAAGCAGTGTTACGATCACCCTCACGGAGCCAATGAGATTTTGATCTAGTATTCCAATGTTGTTGTTCAATATCCAACAATTCCTCCAATTGAATAGTTGCCTCGTCGATAGCAGGACTATCACCATTCGTTGCCAACAGTGATTCAAGCTCCATACGCTTGGCTTTGATGCGGTCCGACAGTTCTCCCATCTTGGCTTTTCTCCACGCCACCATGGCTTGTTTCATTGAGTTCTGTGTATTCTGAAGATTACATACATCCAAGTCTTGCAGATGCCAAGAATGTTTTATGATGTCGGCACATTCCTCATAATTAAACCACCACGGTTCAGTGCGTGAAATACTTCTGCCTTGACCAAACCTTGTATGCCAATTACCTCATAATGAAATATGTAAAGTACAGTGATCTGAGGAAATTATACCTATTGTCCTTGTAACAAGGTTTTTTTACGATTGTATGGCATCATTATTCTCGAAACATCTATCCAATCTTGACCATGTGTTTGCATCTCCCTTTCTTTTGTTAGTCCATGTAAAGAATGGACCTTTACCTTTCAATTCTGCTAACTCCAATTTTCCCACCACATCTCTAAACTGTTGCATGTTACTAGAATTGCGTTGACGTTGTCCCTTCATTTCCATTGTGGTTAGCACTTCATTAAAATCACCAAATATAATCCATGGATCCTCCGGCGATGGAGCAATACGGCGTAGCAGATTCCATGAGTGTACACACATCCTTGCATCAGAGTTGCCATAAAATCCTGTGATAAATCCCTTAGCACCCAACTGCCAATGCTTAACTTTATCATGTATATGACCTGTAGAATAATTAAGTACATGAATATCAATTGAATCCTGCCATAACAAAGCTAAGCCACCTCCTAGATCAGTCCTTGCAACACAAATTCGGTGTGAAAATCCTAACAAATTTTTGATCATCAACATTTTGTCATCCCTAAGTTTCGTTTCCATTAAAAACAACACCTCCAATTTATAAAAGTGGAGGAGATTCTTAAGTTCCTGAATTATCCAGGGTGAACCCAAATCTCGGCAATTCCAGACTAAACAACTCATAATGATCAGTGGGGCTGCATCACAACCACCGTTGTTGGTGTCTTTAGTTTCTTTAATGCTGAAATGCCATCTTCCTCCAACATTTTCGTAACCCCACTGTCTGCGTGCCTCTTCTTAGGTGTCGACGGTAACCTGCCATCTGTGTAGGGAATTATCGTTGTATCTCCCATTACCATCGAAGATTGAGGACATCTTCTAGTCTCCATAGCAATTCCAGTATATTCATCAGACAAATTTGATGGCATGAAAAGTGCCACCGTAGGAACACATTGATAAGGATCCTCAATTTTCTCCAATAAAAGAGAAGCAGTGTGATCAATTCCCCCTAACCACGGACCATATTCCATATCAAATACAGGTATACTTCTCGGATTTTCATAGTAGATGCGATATCGGTGACCTAACTTCCCGCAAAAAGCATAAAGTTAGCAGTCTTTAGTGCCTAATCAAAGCTGGAAATTGGGAGCCGTCCGGAGTACTGACCGCAAGCAATGTCGGAGCAGTTCGCATAATGAAATAAGCAGTCACAGTCGAAAAAATGTGGTTCCAGTATAACGATCTTCACGAATTTGCAATTTAGAAGCCCGTTTCAGAAGTTTGGAAACCTTGATCCCAACATCGATAGTATAACAAAATCTCGGTAGCCCATCAACACGAATCCAGAATTTTGTGACCTGAAAATCTTGCAGAATGGGTTTAGTGACAGGTTCCCATGCTTTAATTACAAGTAATCGGTTATCAAAATTCCATGACCCTCGGGTAAGAACATATTCCATGATTTTCACCTACCTAAAATCCAATTTGTAGGAAATTATCTTCAATGCCGTTGAATTAAGAAATCATCACATTGTTATGCTCGACACATTGCCGCTTTGAAGCCTTGGAAACTGATTTCTTTGCCTCCAAAGATATGCACAAAAACACTAAGATTACATTCATGTATACTAGCTCTAATATCCACATAATCTAGACGAATACATATGGCTTCCGATGGACCAATTGCTATTTTATCAAATTTCTTTAGTAAATTCTCATCCATGATCCTAACACGAGAAAGTAAAGAATTTTACTGAAACACAAACCAATCGTGTATGTGGCTAGCGTAGATCTCACAGAAAAATCTAAACGCAATTCCGATAAACTGAGTGTAACCATCAAACATTATTCCACACTCTAATTCAAACAAAAGAGAGCCCTCATTTTTCAAGAGAGAGTGTAAAAACCATGTGAAAATCGTTTAAATTTTAAATTTCTTACTTATTCTTTTATTTGTCAAGGGTTAGTCAATCCATTTTTTTTAAATTTTATTATAAAATATATTAAAAGGGTCAAATTATCAACATTTAATAATTCTTTTTATATATATATATTTTTCTTCTTTCCATCTTCTTCTTCTCCATCTTCATTCGAAACCACATTCTTCCTTTAATTTTAATCAGTAACATCTTCTATTATAATATATTCGAGATTATATTCCAAACCACCTTATGCAACAGAGCATTAGTTTCTGTTATAATATATATATATATATATATATATATATATAGCACTAATATTGTACACAAATACAAAAGAGATATAAACATCTTGTTACCCTGTTGTGTCCATAGTCATTAGAAAGAAATTAGTTTTATCAACAGAAATTTGTCACGTGGGCTTTTTTTTCATTGATTTTGCTAAAAAAACAAAACTTAGTTATGTGAGTACTATAAGAGAATAACACCCACAGTGATCAGCGCAACTACTCTAAATATTAGAGCCTGCAGTAATACTGGCAAATATTGAAATTAGTATGAGAAAAGATACCATACAGCATAAGGAATGATTGAAGAAAAATATAAAAGGAAGAAAAAAAAGAAAAATTTAAATTATTGAATTTTGATAATTTTACTTTTCTTATATAATTTTTTTTATAATAATTTTTTTCTTTTAAAAAAGAGAGAATTAACTAACTGTTCAATCTTAACAAATTAAGAAAAAAATCATAAAAATTCTCAAAATTATAAAGATAAAGAATGAAATTATATAAAAAAAATTTAAAAATAATAAAATCACAAGAATTTTAAAATTTAATGGATAAAATTTATCAATTTATTATAAAATTTAACATTATAAATATTGTACGAAACAACAAAATTATTATAAATTTGACTAAACAACATAATTTAATTGATTAAACACTTTATCTACAATTATGAATTTATAAGGATAAATCATAGTAGTCATAAATTATAATAAAGGATATCCACAAAACCACCAAAAACGTTTTAAATTTTATTTTGAATAATTAGTAAGTTTAATCCTAAACAAATTTTCTTCTAACAAGCTCAGTTAAAAAAAAAATTTTAAAAATTTTTTAAAGTATCAAAATTTTTTATTAGAGACTAAGGTCATTTTTAACAGATTTTCCTTAAAAAATTAAAAATTTAAGGGTTTATTTATTTAATTAATTAAAAAAAGTAAAAATATTATTATATATGAAAAAATTAATTAAATAAAAAAATAAAAACCTCATTACATTAAAAAAAAGTAAATAAATTAAATGGGTTTTAGGTTGAATTCCTCTTCCCAATTAATTGCCCCTATTATTATTGTTTGTCTGAAAATAGTTAACATTGATGGATTCTATAAGGACCAGGTCAAACTCCAGTTTGCCCATTAATGTCATTCGCATTGTCAATCGACCTCTCTTTAGCTCAAGTTGAAATTTTGTTAAATCTCCATTGTTGAAATTCCTATGGTAAATCGAAATTAGTCCTAGGGTTTTGAAAAAAGAAAGATATGGTAATGTTAAATCCTCCATTATTGAATCTGCTTAGTCAAATGGTCTAGATTTTGAATTTTTTCAAATCTCTCCCGAGATTTGTCTCTTTTTTTTCTGTCCATTCTTTTCTTTTCTTTTTCATTTCTTCTCACTTTTATAAACAGATTTCTTATTTTAAAATTTCAATTGTGATGAACATTTTTTACCTATTTGTTTAATTATTTCTTCTTTTTCTCATATATTTATATTTTTATCTAGATTTGTCTCTTTTTTTTTTCTGTCGATTCTTTTTTTTTTCTTTTTCATTTCTTCTCACTTTTATAAACAGATTTCTTATTTTTAAATTTCAATTGTGATGAACATTTTTTACCTATTTGTTTAATTATTTCTTCTTTTTCTCATATATTTATATTTTTATCCTAACTAAACAAGGTAATTGTTAAGTTTTTAACGTCTTTTTTACATAATCTATTAAAAAGAATTTTATTTATCTTTAATTAAAAAATTTGAAACTTTAAAAAATTATAAAAAAATTTAAGACTGGACTTGCGAAAAGAAAATTTGTTTTGGACTAAATTAAAGAACTCCCTCCGAAAAATGAGGGCTCTCTCTCTCCCACACGTCTGAATCGGAGTGTGGACTAATTGTTTGGCGGTTACATTCAGTTCGTCGGAATTGTGTTTGGATTTTTATGTGAAATCTACGCTGGCCACATAGAGCTGTTAACGAGCCGAACTGTTCGCGAACAAAGCTCGTTTGAGCTCGTTTATACTCGGTTCGAGCTCGTTTATTTATTAAACAAACAAACACCGAACAAAATTTTAAGCTCAATTACATTTCAAGCTTATTCAAACATTGTTCGCGAACATACCGAGCGTTCGCGAACAAATTATAAATATTTATATATATTATTAAAAATAATATTTAATATTTAAATTACAGAATTATTTTAATTTTTTTTTCTAATTTCTAGAGATGATTCAACTTCTCCCAACATTCTTCAAAATGCTAAAACAATTTATTTCTCTCGTAACCATAAAAAGACTTTTGAGTTCAATCAACTTTCTTTCTATACAAACTCTAAAAAGTTAATCGTTCTCTTTCTTTTACTTTCTCTAACTCCAGACTCAACTGAAAAAATAAGTTTAAAGGTAAATATATTGTTTTTTATTATATTTATTTTATTTTATTGAGATAATTAGATTATATTTGTTTGATATTATAAATTTTAAAAATTATATTATTCTTCATCGCTATCAAATTTTATTTGAATTGTTATATATATATATATATATATTGATACAGTTAAAATGATTTTATGTGCATTTGATTGGGTGCGTAATTTTCATGGACTTAAAAAAGATAAGAAACAGGTTTGTTCTTTGTTTTTTTCTTCTCATTTAATTTGTATATATAAAAATATTCTTTATATTATTAACATTTTTTTTGCAGACAGAGGATGATGAATTATTTTTTGAAGAAATTGTTTTATCTTAGTTTGAAAACATGTTTGTTCTTTGTTTTTTTCTTCTCATTTAATTTGTATATATAAAAATAATGATTAATATATTTAAAAATATTCTTTATTTATTTAACATTTTTTTTGCAGACAGAGAATGATGAACTATCTTTTGAAGAAATTGTTTTATCTTAGTTTGAAATTTAATCATTTTAATTATTATATTTAGATTTACTCTTTAAAAGAATCTTTTATTATTATTATTATTAAATAGTTAAATATTTAAATTCTATTTTTTTTATTTTATAAATTTGAAATTTTGAAAAAACAATTAATATTTAAATTCAAATTTAAAATTTAAATTTTTTTTAAATTAATCGAGCGAACCCGAGCTCGAACTCGAACAATAAAAAAAATTAATCAAACAAATTCGAACAGTTTTTTCTGTTCGAAATGTTTAACGAGCGAACTCAAACAGGCTCGAATAATAAACAAACAAACTCTAATTATCCGATGTTCGGTTCGACTCGTTAACAGCTCTATGGCCACATACACGGTTGGACTATGCTTGAGTAAGATTCTATACTTATTGGTGTTAAGATCATGGATGAAAATTTATTAAAGAAATTGGATAAAATAACAATTGGTCCATCAGAAGCCATATGTATTCCTCTAGATGATGAGGATATCAGAGCTGGAATACATGAATGTAATCTTAGTGTTTTTGTGCATATCTTCAGAGGCAAAATAATCAATTTTCAAGGCTTCAAAGCGGCGATGTGTCGCGCATGGCAATGCGATGATTTGTCAATTCAACGCATTGACGATAATTTCCTAAATTGGATTTCAGTCTGTGGAAATCATGCAATATGTTCTTACCCAGGGACCTTGGAATTTTGATAACTGATTACTTGTAATCAAAGCATGGGAACCTGTCATGAAACCCACTATGCAAGATTTTCAGGCCACAAAATTCTGGATCCATGTTGTTGGACTATCGAGATTTTGTTATACTGTCGATGTTGGGATCAAGGTTTCCAGCCTTTTGAAACATGTTTCTAAATTTCAAATTCGTGAAGATCGTTATACTGGTATCAAAATTTTTTGACTGCGACTTCTTATTTCATTATCTGAACCTCTCCGACGTTTGCACTTCAGTACTCCGGACGGCTCTCAATTTTTGGCATTGATTAGGTACAAAAGACTGCCAATATTATGTTTTTTTTGCGGGAAGTTAGGCCACAAATATCGCATCTGCTCTGATAATCTGGGGAATATACCTGTATCTGATATGGAATATGGTCCGTGGTTAGGGGGAATTGATCACATTGCTTCTCTTTTATTGGAGAAAATTGAGGAACCTTATCCATCTGTTCCAATGGCGGCTCCTTGCCAGTCATCAGATTTGTCTGCTGAATCTACTTTAATTGCTATGGAAACTAGAAGATGTCCTTAATCTTCGGCGGTAATGGGAGATCTTACAACAATTATTCGCTACACAGATGGCAGGTTACTACCAACACCTAAGAAGAGGCACGTAGACAGCGGGGTTACGAAAAGGGTGGAGGATGATGGAAGTTCGACATTAAAGAAACTTAAGACACCAATAGCGGTGGTTGTGATGCAGCCCCACCGACCATTATGAGTTGTTTAGCCTGGAATTGCCAGGGTTTGGGTTCACCCTGGACAATTCAAGAACTTAAGAACCTTCTCTGCTCTTATAAACCAGAGGTGTTGTTTTTATTGGAAACAAAACTTAGGGAAAACAGAATGTTGATGATCAAAAATTCGTTAGGGTTTTCACACTGAATTTGTGTTGAAAGGACTGGTCTTGGAGGTGGCTTAGCTTTGTTATGGTAGAATTCAATTGATCTTCATGTACTTAACTATTCTCCAGGTCATATACATGCTGAAGTTAAGAATTGACAGTAAAGTGCTAAGGGATTTATCACAGGATTTTATGGCAACCCTGATGCAAGGATGCGTGTACACTCGTGGAATCTGCTACGATGTATTGCTCCATCGCCAGAGGATCCATGGATCATATTCAGTGTTTTAATGAAGTGTTAACCACAATGGAAATGAAGGGACAAAACCAACGAAACTCTAGTAACATGCAATAGTTTAGAGATGTGGTGGGGGAATTGGAATTAGCAGAATTTAAAGGTAAAGGTCCATTTTTCACATGGACTAACAAAAGACAGGGAGATGCAAATACATGGTCAAGATTGGATAGATGTTTTGGGAATAATGTTGCCATACAATCGCAAAAAAAACCTTGTTACAAGGACAATAGGTACGATTTTCCTCGGATCACTGTGCTCTACATATTTCATTACGAGGTAATTGGCGTACACGATTTGGTCAAGGTAGAAGTATTTCACGTACTGAACCCTGGTGGTTTAATTATGAGTGTGCCGACATCCTTGAACATTCTTGGCAGCTGCAAGACTTGGATGTACGTAATCTTCAAAACACACATAACTCAGTGAAACAGGCCATGGCAGAGTGGGGAAAAGCAAAGATGGGAGAACTGCTGGACCGCATCAAAGCCAAACGTATGGAGCTTGAATCACTACTGACAACTGGTGGTGATAGTCCTGCTATCAATGAGGCAACTGTTCAATTCGAGGAATTATTGGACATTGAACAACAATATTGGAGTACTCGATCAAAATCCCATTGGCTCCGTGAGGGTGATCGTAACACTGCTTACTTTCACCACCATGCTTCACATTGGAAACGGAGAAATACAATTGATTTCATCAAAGGTGAGGACGGCCAAATAGCTTCTTCTTTCTAGGAAATTAGTATGGTAGCAAAGGACTACTTTACCAAATTGTTTACAGCATCTAATGGAAATCTAAATTTTGACCAAGTTTTTTGAAGGTGGTGTGTTTAGCTGTCTCACAGATGAAGATAGGGCAGTTCTTATGAAACCATATGACTCTATGGAGGTGATGATAGCATTCAAGTTTTTATCCTGGACCGAATGGAATTCATGCATGTTTTTATCAAAAATATTGGCACATTCTTGGTAAGGATATTACTGATATTGTGTTAAAATGTTTAAATGGTGAATTAGATATTGGATTGTTGAATGAAACTTGTATTGTGCTTATTCCCAAAAAACTCTCCTCGGAAACTATGACTGATTTTCGCCAAATTAGTCTCTGTAATGTAATTTATAAGGCCATTTTTATGATCATTGTGGGAAGATTAAGGGGTTTGCTGCCTAAGTTGATTAATGTTGCTCAAAGTGCTTTTGTGGGAAATAGGGTAATCACTGACAATATTATTGTAGTAATTGAGGTTTTCCACTGGCTGCAAAAAGGATCAGGGGATAGGAACAAAGGATGTTTTACTTTGCAAGCAGATATGTCTAAAGCATATGATAGAATTGAATGGAATTATCTAGCATGGATTTTGAGACGAATGGGTTTCCCGGAAGGTATTTGTTAGTTAATAATGAAGTGTGTCTCATCCGTATCATTTCAAATCATTATTAATGGTTCTCTGACAGATAAGTTTTCACCAACGAGAGGTCTTAGACAAGGAGACCCTCTCTCTCCATATCTATTCATTCTCTGTGCTGAGGGGTTATCTATTCTTATTTCAAGGGCTGTAATCTCGGAAAAGTGGATAGGAATTCGAATGGGACGACAAACACCGATAATCTCTCATAATCTTTTTGCATATGATTCTTTATTTTTTATCCAAGATGCTCCTCACAGTGTGGATGTGATACAAGAGGTTTTGGAGAATTATGCTCAAGTATCTGGGCAATTGATTAATAAACAGAAATTCGGTATTTATTTCTCTAAGAATTTTCAGCCATGGCGTAGAGAGCAGATTTTGTAGCAATTAGGGATGCAACATAATGATGGATCTGGGAAATATTTGGGGATGCCTTTTGTCTTGGGACGTACAAAAACACAAATCTTTGCTTTTCTCACAAAGAGAAAAAGGCAAATGGGTGGAAGGAAAAACTCCTATCTAAAGGTGGCAAGGAGGTTTTAGTGAAGGCTGTACTCCAGGCTATCCCTACTTATCTCATGTCTTTATATGCTATTCCAAAGAAGGTTATTAATGATATGGTCAAGATAATTAGAAACTTTTGGTGGCGACTTGGTAGAAAGGAAGGAATGCATTGGATATCATGGAAAAAGATATGTAAGATGAAGCATCAAGGTGGATTAGGGTTTAAACATTTGGAAAACTTTAATTTGGTTTTCCTTGCCATACAAGGTTGGCGACTAATTCATAATACAAGTTCCTTAGTAGCATAAGTATTGAAAGCTAAATATTTTCCACGGGTGGATTTCATGGAAGAAAAGTGTGGCCCATCAGCATCTTTCCTTTGGCGATCCATTATTAAGGGAAGGATGATATTACAACAAGGACTGCGATGGAGGATAGGAAGTTGTGATTCAGTGAGGGCCTTTCACGACCCATGGCTGCCAGTCCCTACTTCGTTTAAACCCATAACATATCCATGTTTCATGCATCACAGTTTAATGGTTAGTGACTTAATTCTGAATGGACAATGGCAGGAGTATTTGGTGCAAGTTTTATTTACACAACGTGATAGTGATTTAATTTTAGTTATTCTAATAAATCCTTTGGGAGGAAGTAACACTAGAATATGGCATTACACGCCCCATGGTTAATTTACAGTATCTTCTGCGTATCGTGTGGCAAATGTAAGTGCAGAGATGATCTTAGCCGGCTCTTCAACAGGAAATAGAAACTCTGAATGGAATGTTATTTGGACACTACTTGTGCCTCTGAAAATCAAACATTTTGTATGGAGATTGTCTCATAGAGCTCTACCTTCGCGAAATAATTTGTAGAGAAGAGGCGTCAGTGAGGCATTCAACCATTGATCTCGATCGACTTTTCTTATATGGGACTTCATGGCTCTCACTCATACAAACTCTAAGCGACAAAGAGGAGGAATGTATTGGGATCACAGTACAAGTTTATATGATTTTATGGTCAATATGGACAACAAGAAATAAATTTGTGTTTCAAAATAAATCAATTTTGCCAACCTTGGTAGTCCAACGTGGTTTAGGTTTATTACAATCCTTTTCTGATTATTTGATATCATCGGAGAGATAGACACCGGTCATGCCAAGATTGGAGACAAAATGGAGAACGCCTCCTTGGGACTGGCTGAAACTGAACACTGATGCAGTTGTAAAGGATGGAAAGGCAACATATGGCTTTGTGCTTCGTGACTCGCAGGGTTACTTGTTAAGATATGGTGCTGGTCCATTATCTCAAGTATCCTCGGTGGAACATGCTGAGTTACTAGCTTTATGGAATGGGGTCCAAGCGGTATTAACACTACAACCGGCTAAGATGGAGTTGGAGATGGATTGCCAAACACTTGTTTCCAAATTAAATATGATTAATCCAGATTTTTCTCCAATTGGATCGGTGATTGAAGGACTCAAAAGTTACCTTGGACAACATATTTTATCATTTTCCTATCTACATGTTTCGAGACTAGCGAATCAAGTGGCCCACAAGTTGGCAAAAGTGGGTTTAGATTTGGATACAGAAGTTATTTGGAACACTACGGTGCATCCTAATGTTATGTCCTTACTCCATAATGATTGGAGATCTCCTTATGAATGAATGTTTTCCTTTATCAAAAAAAAAAAAAGACTATAAATTAAAGGGTAAATTATTTTAGTTACACTTCTTAGATTTCAAAATCCAGTTTTTGCACCTCAAAATGTTTTTGCACTTATAGTGCAATTGAGGTTTCAAAATGTCCCACTACATGCACTTTGGTTAAGTCAAACCGTTAGGTCTTCAATATTTTCGTTAGTCAGCCTTTTTCATTGTTTGGCACTGTTCCATAATCAGGGGCATTTTTGTCCAACATGTCCAAAATAAAAGCAATTTTTCTTTTTCATTTTTTCCTTAATTTCTCTTTTCTCTCTTTCCTTCTTCCTCTTTTTTCTCTCTTCCTTCTTTCTCCGTAATTTATTTATTTTTCTTTCTCCTTTTTCTTCCTCCTTTCTCTCTCTTTTTCTTCCTCATTTCTCTCTCTTCCTTCTTTCTTTCTCTCTTTTTCATCTTTTGTCTCTCCTTTAATTTTTCCACTAGAGGTTGTATTAGAATTGGAGGTTGTCAAATAATTTAATAATTTTAGAACCGTCGGACAGATCAAAAAAATTGGTCGAGCAACTAATGCCAACATCAGAAGAAGCAACATCTTTAATGACAGACAAAGACGATGGACAAAAACAATCGACGACGACATCATCAAACTTGTCCAATTCATCTAAGAATCCGAGAGTAGGGAGGGAGAGGCTTTCGACTTGCATATATTGATAATTTGAGAAATTAAAAACCCTATGGAGTGGACTGAGACCTTTACCTTCATTATTGGAGTAATGAGAAGTAGGGAGATTGAGATTGCAAGGAGGAGAGCAGCGCATGGGACTGTAGTTACAAAAGTAGTTGGATGGCTGTGTCTGAGCGGTCGACGAAGTTGGCAGAGAAAGATTGGTTTAGGAATTAGTCCTAACAATCTCACTGCTCCCCATCTCACTACTACCAGCACATTTATCATCCTTCTAAAATAAAATTTTCACACAAAAACACAATTAGTGGACGTTTTGAAAAAAAAAAGAAAAAAGAAAAAAGAAAACAAATTGCATTTTATTTTGGGTATGTTGGACAAAAATGTCCCTGAATGGAATAGTGTCAAGCAGTGAAAAAAGGTTTGACTAACAGCAAAATTGAAGACTAACGGTTTGACTTAACAGAAATGCATGTAATGGGACGTTTTGAAACCTCAATGCAAAAAATTTTTGAGGTGCAAAAATAGAATTTTGAGATATAAGAAGTGTAACTAAGATAGAATTTTGAGAACTATTCTTTCTGTTGTTTTTTCTTTTCTTTTTTTAAACATTTTTGTGAATTTTTTTTATCAATTTCTTCCATTGTATTTTATAGGTTTTTGTTGTTATAGTCTATTCTTTCTTCTTCTTTAATTATTTTTTTTAAATGTATTATTCTTTAATGATATTTAGATATCAATTATTTTTACTTTTTTTAGAAGAAAATTTGTAAATCAAGTCCTTTAGATCTTTGGGTACTTTATTTGATTTTGATCTTTTCTTTAAGTATTTTATGAAATCTTTGATACAACCAAGATGTATTAGGTTGTTATTGAAGGAAAAAGATGTAATTGAACCTTTAATTAGAGCTGTAAACAAAATAAATTGTTTGCAAACAAAGCTCGTTCAAGCTCGTTCAAGCTCGTTTATGTTGGATTCGGATTTGTTCATTTATTAAACAAATCAAATTCAAATAAAATTTTAAACTCTATTAATTTTTAAACTTACTCTCGAGTATTGGTGAACAAATTATAAATATTTATATATATTATTTAAAAAATCTATAATATTTAAATCAAGGAACTATATAATATAATATATATATATAAGTTTTTTTCTCTATTTTTTCCTAATTCTAGTATTGATTCAATTTTATTATTTTTAATTTTTTTTAATAAAGTAAACTCAAATTCGAATTTAAATTTGAATAGGTTTCAAATTTAAATCAGCGAACTCGAATAATACGAATAAATAATTCAACGAATTCGAACAAATTTATTTTGTTCAAAATATTAAACGAGTGAACTTAAATACTGTTCTAAAATTAAACAAAACAAGCTCAAACTTCCAATGTTAGATACGTTTACAACTCTACCCTCAATGCAATTTAGTTTCGTGTTTGACAGTTGGAATATTGAAGATCTAGATAGGATATCGTTTGTGTTTTTTTTTTTGTTTAATTTTATGTTTAATCATTTTTGACTCACCTAAATGTTTTAGATTGAGTATTTTATCTCCACCTAATTTGAGGTTGATATTTTATTATATTATTTTGAATAATTTTAATCATTTAGTGTCATATTTTCTTTTTAATGAAATTTCACTTTAAAAAATAATTTTAAAAAAGAAGAAAAAGAATGAGTCTAGTTAAATATATAACTTAATCTATAAGATATATGTTTATAATTGAAACAAATCGTAAAAACTTAGTTAGATTTGTACTATGTAACAGTATAAATAACTATCTATTAGCTTATCTTATAAAAAATATCTATAAGCTATTAAAAATGTTAAATGTATAAAACATCCGATACATATCCAAAGAAATTACCTTTGTAGTACATAATTTGAGTAAAATATAATTTTTAAATCTCTACTTAACAATACGCAGATTTATTGTGTACCAAAAGGAGTTCAAAATTATTATACCAATAAAAATACATAATTAAAGTATGTACGTTTATTTTGTTGTTATAAATATATATATACACACATGCATTCTATTAAATATTTGTAAGTTTTAATAGCATAACTAAATATTTTGACTTTCATTTCAAATATATATAAAATATATATTTAAATTTTGTACATAAATTTCGAAGTAGTAATATTCAAGAGAAACGCATTATTATCATATCATTACAATAACTCATAGGCGGCATAATACAATACACTATATTATGGGATCGTGTCATGAGTGGCTGACATATATAACGGAGATCGGTTTAGAAGTTTTGAACTATTTTATAGTATTTATTTTGGGAGTAGATAAACTTTGATTGATATCAAAAGAATAGTTATGAGTAATTTTTTTTTTTGTTTTTTTGTTTTGTTTTTGTTTTTGGGGATAACTACAGTACATTCCTATTTAAATGTAAATTGTTATTATTAATTGATTTAATTATTTTGATTCATCTGTATTTTTATATTTAAATAGTAAGATATACAAATTTATATTTTAAAAAATGTAATATGTGTGAAAAAAGGTCAAATATGTTGATTTTTTTTTCATTAATATTAAAATTTGTGCAAAAATGGTAAGATTTAAAAAAAGAAAAGAAAGATGTATAACTTATTATTTTTATATCAAGCTAATTACATTCTTTATTCAACTTATATTAATAAAAATTTTAGTGACACGAATAGTAAGATTTGTAAAATGAATTTAAGGTGTTTTAGTTTCTTGAAATAGTAAATTGTATTTTTTTTTTATAAAAAAGTCACATGTTTTTATTGTGAATTTATATAAAAATAATAAAATAAACAAGATAAAACGTAAACGAGAGATCTAGAAAATAAAAAGAATATTATTATTATCTGATTTCTTGTTTGTTGTTGGTTGTATCTACGGAAAGGGCATAGATAGAGCCCTCTATTTATAGGAGTGAATAGGAAATAAGGATAAGTACTAAGGGTAACACTTGTCACCTGGTATTAAGTGTTAGGTAACATTTGCCACCCGGTATTAAGTGTTAGGTGACACTTGTCACCTAGTATTAAATGTTAAGTGATATTTGTCACCCGGTATTAAATGTTAGGTGACACTTGTCACCAAAGTCATAAGTACGAGGTGATATGTGTCACCTTAGAGATAGACATCGGGTGATACTTATCACCTTTCACTAAATACTTAATTATCCTGATATTAAAGAATAATAACGATTATACGATGGACATTCACTAATTTAATGAATCTTCGGGATTCATAACACTCCCCCTTGGATGCCCATTACATAAAGAATATGCTTCGTTAAAACCTTACTAGATAAAAATCTAGTGGAGAAAAAACTCTAATGAAGGAAAAAGAGTACACTATTCTTTATGTGTAGATTTCTCCCATTATGAGATGATCTCTCAAAATCTTTAAACCTACACAAACCAATTTTATATCTCAATTTCTCAAAAGTTGCAGTTGGAAGAGCTTTAGTGAATATATTTGCAAGATTATCACATGATCGAATTTGGAGCACATCAATTTCGTTCAATTTGAAGCCCAAGACAAAACTTGATTTTTCAAAAATCTTTAACTTCAAATTCTCATTTCAAACAATCTATAACTTCTCGGAGCTCTTTTGGAGTTCCGATGAGATTGATATCGTCAACATATATAGCAAGAATCACAAAATCAAAATATGTTTTCTTAATAAAGAATAAATGGACAGATTTAGTCATTCCTATATCCTGAATTCAATAAGAATTGATTAAGGCGATTGTATCACATGCGTCCAAATTGTTTAAGCCCATATAATGACTTCTGTAATTTTATAGAATAATTTTCATGAGGGACTTTAGAAGCCTTTGGTAATTTGAATCCTTTTGGGATTTTCATATAAATCTTATTTTCAAGGCTTCCATAAAAATAAGTTGTAACAACATCCATTAGACGCATGTCCACCTTTTCATGAACTGCCAAACTTATAAGATATCGGAGTGTAATAGCATCAATAACGGGTGAATAAGTTTGATCATAATCAATTCTTGGCTTTTGCGAAAATCCTTGTGCGATGAGTCGTGCTTTATATCTTACGACTTCATTATTCTCATTTCGTTTTTTCACAAATACCCATTTATAGTTAAGAGGTTTTATACCATTTGGCCGATTGAATCGCATCTTTCCATTGAGGCCAATCAATTCTATGCCGACATTTTTTAACTGATGAAGGATTTAAATCCTCATTATCCTTGAAAATATCAAGGGCTACGTTGTATGCAAAAGCATTATCAATAACAATGTTTTTTCGATCCCAACTTTTATTTGAACTGGTATAATTAATAGAGATTTCAGAATTCTCTTCATCATTTGTAGTTGGAATCTTTTCATCAGTTGTCCCTTGATTTTCTTTTTCTGTTTCATCAATATGATCTTCTGAATCATTTAATCCTCTTTTCTTTCGAGGATTTTTATTTTTGGAATTAAGGGGTCGGTAACGCTTCTGGCTTGTTTTTTATTTAACAACTATAGGATTAACTTTCTGTCCTTCAGGGACTTCTATCAGTATAGGAACATCTATAGCTGGAACATGTAATTTAGTGACTCTGCTGGAGTCAACAAAAGAATCTAGAAGTTGATTTGCAATTTGTTGTAAATGTATAATCTTTTGAACTTCAAGTTCACTCATATTTGTGCGTAGATCTAAATGATTCAAAGATATTTTCCATGCAAGTTCAATCTTATGCTATTTATTCTCTCCCCCTAATTTGGAAAACAAATTTTCATCAAAATGGCAATCAACAAATCTTGCTGTAAACACATCCCTTGTCAAAGGTCCAAGATACCTTATAATAGACGGGGAGTCATACCCAACATATATCTCCAATCTTCTTTGCGGACCCATTTTTGTTCGTTGGAGTGGTTCAATTGGACATAAATAGCACACATGAAAATTTTCAAATAAGAAATATTTGGCTCTGAACCAAAAACCTTTGTAAGTGAGAAAACTTATGATAACCCGATGACCTTAAACGCATAAGTGTTGCAGCATGCAAAATTGCATGTCCCTAAGCTGCTGTAGGGAGATTTGTTTTCATCAATAATGGTCTAGCAATTAATTGCAGCCTTTTAATAAATGATTTAGCTAGACCATTCTGTGTGTGAATATGAGCTACAGGATGTTCAACAATTATTCCAATCGACATGCAATAAGAATCAAATGCATGTGAAGAAAATTCACCAGCATTGTCTAGACGGATTCGCTTAATAGGATAATCAGCAAACTGCTCTCTTAAGAAAATTATTTGGGCAAGTAATCTCACAAACGTCAGGTTGCGAGTTGATAATAAATAAACATGCGACTATCGGGTCGATGCATCAATCAAGACTATGAAATATCAAAATTGCCCACATGGTGGACTAATCGGTCCACATATATCTCCATGAATCCGTTCTAGAAATGTAGGACTTTCAACTCCTACTTTCAATGGTGATGGTCTTATAATCAATTTCCCTTTGGAACATGCAGCACATGAAAGTTTATCAGAAGTCAAAATTCTTTGATTTTCAAAGGATGACCGTGCGTTGTCTCAATAATTTTTCGCATCATAATTAATCCCGGATTACCCAAATGGTCATGCCAAATTTTAAAAGTAACGGGATTAGTAAACTTCTGGTTTACTAAATGATGTGCCTCAATAGCATTTATTTTCGCATAATATAGGCCAGATGATAGAGATGATAGTTTTTCCAACAAAAATTTATTACCGGAGGTCACTTTTGTGATACCCAAAAATTCATGACCATTATCCTCCATAGTCTCAACATCATATCTTTAAAACTCAATAAATTTCTGAGACTTTGAGGAATATAATGCTTTATCAATAGCAATCATAGTTCCTCCCGATAATATTATATTAGCTCTTCTAGAGCCTTCAATAAGTTTTGCACTACCATTTATTAGGGTAACACTTGTTTCTCCCACATTCAAATGAGAAAAATATTTCTTGTATTTCAGTATGGTGTGCGTAGTTCCACTTTTGATAAGACAGACACTTCCGATATCGTTATTCAAACCAGAAAATTGAACCACAACCATCTATTTATTAACAAAATATTTACAAACATAAAAATTAAACATATTATGTCACAACAAAAAGAAATATAAACATATAACACATAATATTAATATTCTAATCAAATGGTAAATTCTTCCTTCTGGATGTTAAAAATATGATCATGGACGTCATAATAAATTTGGCCCTTATAATCGTAATAATAATTTAGGTGCCAAAAATGTTAATGACCACCTGAAGTGGACAAAACATAATGAGAAAGAAAATTTGTTCCGAAAAATTATGAAGACAAATGCTATCGTTATGACATGAAAGGTCACTGGTCTAGTGCCTGTCGCATGGCAAAATATCTTGTTGACTTATATCAAGTATCTATTGAAAAGAAAGGAAAAGATGTTGAGACAAATTCTACTTCTCAAAATTTGTCTCATGAAAGAAATGATGTTGACGACCTTGAAAATGTTGATGTTAGTGTGGCTCACCTGAATGTTGCTGATTTTTTTAACATCCAGAAGGAAGAATTGACCATTTGATTAGAATATTAATATTATGTGTTATATGTTTATATTTCTTTTTGTTGTGACATAATATGTTTAATTTTTATGTTTGTAAATATTTTGTTAATAAATAGATGGTTGTGGTTCAATTTTCTGGTTTGAATAACGATATCGGAAGTGCCTGTCTTATCAAAAGTGGAACTACGCACACCATACTGAAATACGAGAAATATTTTTCTCATTTAAATGTGGGAGAAACAAGTGTTACCCTAATAAATGGTAATGCAAAACTTATTGAAGGCTCTAGAAGAGCTAATATAATATTATCGGGAGAAACTATGATTGCTATTGATAAATCATTATATTCCTCAAAGTCTCAAAGAAATTTATTGAGTTTTAAAAATATCTGACGTAATGGATATGATGTTGAGACTATGGAGGATAATGGTCATGAATATTTGGGTATCACAAAAGTGACATCCGGTAATAAATTTTTGTTGGAAAAACTACCATCTCTATCCTCTGGCCTATATTATGCGAAAATAAATGCTATTGAGGCACATCATTTAGTAAATCAGAAGTTTACTAATCCCGTTACTTTTAAAATTTGGCATGACCATTTGGGTAATCCGAGATTAATTATGATGCGAAAAATTATTGAGACAACGCACGGTTATCCTTTGAAAATCAAAGAATTTTGACTTCTAATAAACTTTCATGTGCTGCATGTTCCAAAGGGAAATTGATTATAAGACCATCACCATTGAAAGTAGGAGTTGAAAGTCCTACATTTCTAGAACGGATTCATGGAGATATATGTGGACCGATTAGTCCACAATGTGGGCAATTTTGATATTTCATGGTCTTGATTGATGCATCGACCCGATAGTCGCATGTTTATTTATTATCAACTCGCAACCTGACGTTTGTGAGATTACTTGCCCAAATAATTTTTTTAAGAGCGCAGTTTGCTGATTATCCTATTAAGCGAATCCGTCTAGACAATGTTGGTGAATTTTCTTCGCATGCATTTGATTCTTATTGCATGTTGATTGGAATAATTGTTGAACATCCTGTAGCTCATATTCACACACAGAATGGTCTAGCTAAATCATTTCTTAAAAGGCTGCAATTAATTGCTAAACCATTATTGATGGAAACAAATCTCCCTACAACAGCTTAGGGACATGCAATTTTGCATGCTGCAACACTTGTGCGTTTAAGGTCATCGGGTTATCATAAGTTTTCTCACTTACAAAGGTTTTTGGTTCAGAGCCAAATATTTCTTATTTGAAAATTTTCATGTGTGCTATTTATGTCCAATTGAACCACTCCAACGAACAAAAATGGGTCCGCAAAGAAGATTGGAGATATATGTTGGGTATGACTCCCCGTCTATTATAAGGTATCTTGAACCTTTGACAAGGGATGTGTTTACAGCAAGATTTGTTGATTGCCATTTTGATGAAAATTTGTTTTCCAAATTAGGGGGAGAGAATAAATAGCATAAGATTGAACTTGCGTGGAAAATATCTTTGAATCATTTAGATCTACGCACAAATATGAGTGAACTTGAAGTTCAAAAGATTATACATTTACAACAAATTGCAAATCAACTTCTAGATTCTTTTGTTGACTCCAGCAGAGTCACTAAATTACATGTTCCAGCTATAGATATTCCTATACGGATAGAAGTCCCTGAAGGACAGAAAGTTAATCCTATACTTGTCACCTAGTATTAAATGTTAAGTGATATTTGTCACCCGGTATTAAGTGTTAGGTGACACTTGTCACCAAAGTCATAAGTACGAGATGATATGTGTCACCTTAGACATAGATATGAGATGATATTAATCACATTTTATTAAGTACGTAATTATTGTGAGATTAAAGGATAATAACAATTATACATTCGATAGACATCCACTAATTTAATAAATCTTCGGGATTCATAACAATTTTAATTTTTCTTTGTCAATACTAAAATTGTAAAGGAAAATGGTAAGATGTTTATTAAAGTTCTTTTTATGTTTTTACTTAAAAATAATTAAAAATGACTAATTCGTTAATATAATATCATATTATTCATTTTATTTTGTCAAAATTTGTTGGTAACTTATTGAATAGATAATTTTTCATAAACGGTTAAACATAAAATATGTCACACCTCCATTTATATATTATATATATATTATATATATATATATATATATATAATATTATTAATATATTATATAAGAACACACGTTTAAAAATATATAAGTACAAAAGGAATTTGTGTGCTCATAACATTTTGCATAATTGAAAAACAAAAAACAAATATGGAGGAATAGCCAAAAAGAAGTTAAAATAATTAGGAACTGTATACATACAAGAAAGAGAAAGAGAAAGAGAAAAAATATACATGATCTTCATTACTGTGCAAGAAAAAAGTCTTTATTAATAAGTGGTTTTTCATCACGTAAAAGTAAAATTAAAAGTAAAGTGTAAACATTAGTTTGAAGAAGTTGTTTCAATCGGTGAACCTGGATGTATGGGTACAAAACCTCGACCACCAAACATTGGACGCATATACGCGTCATCAAATCTCCGCCAAAATCGATGAACTGAGCGAGTTGGTGTAGCTAAGAGGGAACGCAAACTACTTGGCCTCAAGGTTTCTTGACTATCCATATCTTGTTCTGATTCTAATTGAGTACGAAGGAGAGGGGCAGTTATCAACTTTGGCGAACCAGTATCACCTGAGACAAAGCTAGTTGTATTTCTTGGTGTTGGCAACAGAAAGCTTATCAGAGGTTTCGTCAGTGGACCACATACCTAGATAGATAGATATATAGTAGGCAATGTAACAAAAATTTCAGAGACTTAGATCCAATTTTCCTAATTTGTTTTTTCAAAAATAACATGTATATATATATTTTTTACCATTGTGCTAAAGAGAACAACTGATATGGTGCTAGTGATCATCATTCCGTTTGCTCGCTCGTAACTTTGCCCTGCTCTCATGAACTGTACAAATGAGAAAGAAAATGCATCATCATCATCATGGAATACATAAATTTAGTACTATAATAATAATTGATAATTCTATTTATAGGGTTTACCTTCTTATATGCAAGTGCTATAGAGACCGCACCTCTCATAAGACCTGCCCACCATATTATTATCTAGAAATGACAAAACAATGTTTGTTACTTGTATGATGAACAAGCAATGAGACACAAAATAGTAGCAGCTAGGGTAAGAAAAAATACATACTTGTTTCCTAAATGTGATTTTCTCATATTCAATTTTCTTGGTCAAGTTAGTTATAAATGACAGAGGAAACACAAAAGCAGCTCTTCCCAACAAAAGAAGACCCAGTAGAATTGAACTTGTCATCAATGACTTTCCAGGACTACAAAAAAATCAACACATTAATTTCAATATATAGATAGTTTAGTTTACCAAATTGTATAAACTACTGTGTTTGAATGTGAAATTTTGATATTTAATGAATGACGACTTACAGAGAGGACAAAATTGAATTTAACCTAAAATGACAAACCTAGTGAATATTGTACATACCTATCACAAACAAACCTCCACTTCTCAATATCCATAGCATCCATACCAACATATAGGTAGATAAACGTCTCAGCAACATATGAGAAGGTTGCAAAGGAATGCCTGTGAATTAGATATGAAAGAGTGAATGATAGAAGAAGCACAAAAACATTCATAAACTTAAACAAACTATTCAGGAAGAATATTACTTGGCAGTGACTCTTGAATTCACAGTGACGTTATGCCAGGTGTAATGAGACATTACAATCCCACAAAAAAATACTGTAAGAATGCCACTCAAAGAACACATCTGCAAAAATGAGTGAAGATTTTTACATATGTATGTCATAGAATCAAATATCCAAAGTCCTATAATTAAGATTCTATATTATAGTTCTTTATACGGATAATAATCTTACTTCAGCAAGCGTATACGACATGTAAGCCATAAGTATCATTAGAGCAACCTCACGATTAGTAGAATGCCTGTTTTCATCAATTTCTATTTAATTAGTTTGTATAAAAAATGTTTAGCAGAAACACACACAATTACCATTTCAATGGTTGGTTTAAAAATGACCAATTTTCCTTACCTGCCAATGTACAGCTTTTTTATGATATAAGCACTAAGTAATCCAGCCTGCAACAAAGGAAAGAAGATCATAACTGTACTACTATGAAACATGACCTTAAGAGAGATAGAATGATACACTTACCGCTACTCCCAAAGAAGTGCTAGCAAAAAATAGATATAAAAAATTGCCAAGGAAGTTCAAGGCAATTGTGTGATTAAATTTTGGCAAGTCAAAGTTTCCAATGGCATTAAACAGTACTACTGATGTAGCGTCGTTCACAACACCTTCACCGAAAACTAGACTGTAAAGTAGTGGCGTTTCATCTTGATTCAGCACCTACAATAAATAACAAAGAAAATTCAGTCTATGCACAAATAGATGTATGTATCCGTAAAAGATAAAAACTTCATATATTTTACCTGCAAAGTGCATACAGAATCTGTTGCAGCAAATATTGCACCAATAGCTAAAATAGTAGAAAAGAAAAGCAATAGAACAAAATAGGGGTGAGAGAGGGGCGTCAAAACCACCTTAACAAGTATACCAAAAATAATAAGGTAGATAAAAATTTAAGTGAATACCTAGATAATCTCCGATATGAAAGGAACCGATATCAAGTGACTCAAATAATAGGATAGCACCTGACTCAAATATTAAGATATAATCATAATTAACAAATGATACATTGTTCAGAAAAACTATTCTTTTTTTATTTGCATAGGAAAGTCATCCATACTTTTGTATTGTAATAAATTTACGTAATCCCACAGAAAGTAGAAAGTCACCTTCAAATTGTTTTTTATCCCCGTGTTTTTTTAAAAAAAATTTATTTATTGTATATTTATTTTTGTATATATAAATTTGTCTATTTAATAAATAAATAAATTAGAAGAAAAAAAGGTTGGGGATTAAAAAGTTAAAAAAATCAAATTAAGAGACTATAAAGTATCTATCTTCCTTTCTATAAATATTTACGACTTTTTATTATTGAAGGATTCTCATAAAAAAAACTCTAAATATATATATTCCTAAAATTCTATTTATATTTTTTGTTGATAACTTGCCAACATCTAGAGAATTTGCATTAAGTTATCAAATTTACCTATTGAGATAATTGCCCATGACACTAGTGTACCCACTGCTCCAAAAAGCATAATTGTAATAAAATTACGAAAAAATTGCTTCTTTTTCACCTGAAAGCTGGTAGAAATACAATGAATAGAAATTTATAAGCGATACTCTAAAAGTAAAATACGTTAAAATATGTAGAAAGAATAACATGCCAAGGAAATCAATAAAAATATACTATTATAGCCAAAGAATAACGACTTTTTTATTTTTTTTTATTTTTTTATATTTTTTATTTTTTTTAACATTGCTTAGAAAGAGAATGATTGCTCAAACATGCTTTTCTACCATAGTGATTGTAATAACATGAGACAAAATCTTAGACATGAAAATAGCCGTAACTATATATATGAACTATATAGGTTTACGTCAACAATGACATTTATTAATAATCAAGTAGTCTCTTTTCAATGCACGTTCAAAAATTTCTAAAATTCCAATATGAAAAACAATATTCAAAATCTCCATTTTTTTAGGCTTAGATTTTAATAATCATTTCTTAATTTTAAGTTACATGGGATTTGAAGCTAAAATTATATTAAAACTAGAAAAATTCAACAAACCGAAGTCACACATATCCTATCCTATAGCATCATACAAATTTCAAATAATCTGTAAAATTACTGACATTCAAGAAAAATTGAAATACTAAAATTACCCAGCATTAAATATAATAGGTGGGAGTAAGTATATAAAAAAAATATCTTCACTGAAGGCTATAAGATGAGAATTTTTCCCAGAAGTTGATACGCAAATAAGTCCTCCAGTACACAAACCCTGCAAAAGAATCCATAAAGAAAAAAAAAAAAAAACTTCAAAATTACTGAACACATTTTATAGATCTATAGACCATTATATTACTATTCTTGAGAGAAAATAAAAAAAAAAACGGGAAAAAAGTTGTTCTAATAGAATTCAAATGATTTTTTCCTGAATGATCAATCCCTCAACACTACGATAATAGTCAAAATGTCTAAAATGGCAAATCTATACATATTACACCTATGATGCACAAAAGTTAACTAAAATTATGAAAAATTCAAATTGATAGAACAACTATCTTCCGAATAGTTGAATAACCAAATTCTAGACGGCAATTAATCACACTATCAAAAACACATAATTACCATAACGAGTGCCGTAATTGATTCATTCACCCAACGATTCTCCTCAAGCAAATGGCCGATCACGATGCACAAGCAGATAAGCGCGATGAAAAGGTTAATTGATACGATGGATGAAGGATCCGAAATTAGCATAACATCATCCATAACACCCATTTCAATAACTCAAGTGAAAAAACTCGAGTCTATATATATCTCTATGGCTATGTTCTCTCTCAATATCCAAAATCAATTATACTCTTCAAATCTCCATGCTGTCCATTTTCACCCAATTACCGAGAAAATATAAATAAATCACTGCAAAAAAACAAAATCAAGGAAGCGGAAATTGATAAAAATACAATAAGATGTACCAGCGTTGGAATCACCATTAGTCATTGAAGTTATGCTGGCATGCATTTGGCAGAGACGTTTTCTGCCATACAGAACAGGAATTCGTAGTTCGTGGTAAGAGAATTGGATGTGAATGGAAATTAAATTTTAAATAAAAAAATAGTAATTGAAATGCAAATAATATGCAACGTAGAAAGGAGCGAAAAAAGGTACAGAGAAAAGGAAAGAAGAGATTATGCGGAGAGACGGGGAATATAGGGAAACTAAAGGAATAAAAAGTGGTTATAGCGACACGTGTGTACTCACGGATTATGTGGGGAAGAAAAAGAAAAGTATCTATTTGGGGTGTATTTTAATTTTATATTATATGTATATATATATATAACTGGTATATAAAGTATCAATACTTAAGGGTATAAAAGGAATTTAGCCTTTTACTATCAATATTAATAAAATAATAAATGGTCAAATCCTTCTTATAGCAAGCGTGACGTTATTGAGTAAATTTTGAAACCTAGAAATTTTGTAGTAAAATATTTAATTTTTTATGTTATAAATTATTTATTTATTTATTTGAAATTTGTGTTATTTTTTAACTAAGTTACATTTTTCAAAATTTTAAAATAGACCGGCTATCAATTTGTACTAATAAATTCAAAGAAATTAGAAACTAATAATTTTTTTAAAGATATTTGGTGTTGAAAATATAGGGCGGAGATGAATGTAAAAAATAGTGGCCATAGAGAGAGGATGGGAACGGAAATAAAAAATGTATATGAGAATGAAAAGTGGAAATTGAGATGGTGAGTGAATGAGAAGGAGTTACACAAAGCCGTCTCTAGTTGCAACCAAAATAATTGATTTATTTTATAAATATCATTCAACTTCTTTTAACCCTCAATAATACCTAATAATATTAGTAACCTCGTATTCATGTTGAATGTTTAGGAATTATATGTTTGTATATATATATATATATATATATATCTTACTTTATTCCTATAAATAAGGGCTTACATATGTATATTTGAATATACATAAATAAATTATATATGAAATTATAAATAATTCTCTCTTTTCTTTGATCTCTATATTATATTTCTTATTAATTTGTTTTTGTTGAATTTAAGAATAAATAAGTATGTTATTTCTTCTAATATCAATTTTTATTAATCTTAAATTTGTAACTTTTGAAATTACTAGATGAAATTATTTGTTATAAAAATTACATCATGAGAATCATCTATGATACGTCTGGAAGACACAATCGATATAAAATATTCAATTATCCAAAAAATTATTTAAAAGAAAATTTTGACCACCCGAAGATTGACCATTTTGTCCGAAAGTACGAGATTACAAGATTATAATCCGTAAATGAATAAATTATGTTATAATAGAAAAAAAATTGGACTTGAAAAGTCATCCAACATATTCATTTTTCAAATAAAATATTTTTATAACTCGTGATCCCAGAAGAGGTCATGCATATATAATGATGGTAATAGTTGTTGGTATGGAAAAATACATACAATGGTAATAAATTTGATTAAATGTCAAATATTAATAACCACCTAAAGTGGGACAAATAATATTTCTTATATATTGTTTATTATCATTTGCTATTCTAGTATAAATTATATATATGCACCTGTTATATATATATTTGCTAATGTTTATACTACTTTATGGTGTAGTGTTGTTGTTTTGCTATGTAATAAAAACTACAATAAAAATATATTTGTTATTCACTAAATTAAGTAATTTTGTTTTATTATATATAGTGTGATAGATACACTATATATATATATATAAAAAAAATACATAATTTAACATGTATAACATTTATATACTAAATGTTCTTAAAAGAATTAAATATAACATATATTATTTTTATTAAAAATATAATGTGTTATGCATGTATAGATATAATATATATATATATATATGAATAAATATATATAATTTCCATATTATGTTATATATTTGTACATGAAATATAGTTTACATGATATATTATATATATAGTTTTTTTGTTTTTTTATTGTATTTGTTAATATATATATGATTGCTACTAAATTAAGTTTTCTTTATATATTTTAGTTTTCTTTATTGTTTAGGACTTTCTTAACTTAAAAATAAAAATAATTTTTGCTTGAATGTTAGATAAATGTTATTTAATGTGCAATCATTACTTATATATTATTATTTTATTTTATTATAATTTGTTTTTTATTTGAAGAATATAGATAAATATATATGACTTGCCAATAGTTCAACTACTCACACTATTCTTAAAAATAAAAATTATTTCATTGCAATAAAGATGAATGATGCATATGATACTACAATTTCGGGTAGTACAAAAATAATTGAAGGCTCCGGAAGAGCCATTATAATATTACCTTATGAAACAAAATTGAATATAACTAATGTTTTATTCTCATCTAAGTCTCAAAGGAATTTGTTAAGATTCAAACATATTCGTCTTAATGGATATCAGGTGGAGACTGTAAGTGAAGGGAATGATGAATATCTTTATATTACAAGCATTGTTTCAAGTAAGAAAATCATATTAAAAAAATTGAATATGTTTTCTTCAGGCTTATACTACAGAAAAATAAATGCAATTGAAATACATTAAATAAACCAAAAGTTTATTGATTAAAAAACGTTCACTATTTGGCATGACCGGTTGGGACATTCCGTTTCAATTATGATGCGACATATTATTGAAAATTCGCATGAACACTCATTGAAAAACCTAAAGTTTTTTCAATCGAAAGAATTTTCTTGTGTTGCTTGTTTTCAAGGAAAATTGATTATTAAACCATCACCAGCTAAAGTTGGAATTGAATCTCCAACATTTTTAGAAAGAATTTAGAGTGACATATGTGGACCAATCCACCCTTCATGTGGACCATTTCGATATTTTATAGTTCTAATAGACGCATCTAGCAGATGGTCTCATGTTAGCTTACTATCAACTCGCAACCTGGCGTTTGCAAGATTGCTTGCTCAGATTATTAGATTACGAGCACAATTTCTAGATTATACAATTAAATCAATACGTCTGGATAATGCTGGTGAGTTATCATCTCAAGCCTTCAATGATTATTGTAAGTCTATTGGTATAAGTGTTGAACATCCTATAGCTCATGTTCATACACAAAATGGGTTAGCTGAATCTTTTATTAAAAGACTTCAATTGATAACTAGACCTATACTTGTGAGAACTAAATTATCCATTTCAGCTTGGGGTCATGCAATTTTGCATGCAGTAACACTTGTACGTGTTAGACCAACATGTTATCATAAATATTTCCCATTGCAATTGGCTTATGGTCGGGAGCCAAATATTTTCCATTTTAGAATTTTTGGATGTGCGGTATATGTTCCTATTGCTCCACCACAACGCACAAAAATAGGTTCTCAAAGAAGATTGGGGATATATGTTGGTTTTGATTCTCCTTCTATTATAAGACATCTTGAACCTATGACAGAAGATCTTTTTAAGGCAAAATTTGCTGATTGTCATTTTGATGAATCAATGTTCCCGAGATTAGGGGAGAAAAAGAAAAATAGCTTGGTAAAATTATTACATGGAATACTTTACAACATCTTGATACTCGTACAAATTAGTGCAGACTTGAAGTTCAAAAAAATAATATATTTGCAAAGTATAGCAAATCAACTACCCGATGCATTTACAGACCTAAAGAGAGTGACTAAGTCACATATACTAGCTGAAAATTCTGATATACAGATTGATGTCCCAGAAGAAAAATTTGTAAATAAAATAATAAATCAGTCTATAGCACGCCAGAGCGTGGTAGACCAATTGGTTCAAAAGATAAAAATTCCTATAAAAAGAAGGGAGCAAATGTTAATAATGAACCTATGCTTAATACTCCAGAAAAGTCAAGAGACATAATAAATGAAATAACTCCAGAAGAAGTTCATGTACCTAAAGATATTGAAAATATTGAAAAAATAGATAACGATGAGATCTCAATAAATTATGTCTCAACGGAGAAATGATTGAATCAAGAATAAATAACTACCGATAGTATTTTTTTATATAATATAGCATCAGCTATTATAAATGAAAATAATTATAATGAGCCTACATCCATTGATGAATGTCGACGTAGAAGTGATTGGCTGAAATGAAAAGATGCAATTCAAGCAGAATTGAACTCACTTGTAAAACGTGAAGTTTTTGAACCCATAGCTCGAACACCTGAAGATTTTATACCTGTAGGGTACAAATGGTATTTGTACAGAAAAAATGAGAAAAATGAAATTGTGAGATATAAAGCATGCCTTGTTACACAAGATTTTTCTTAAAGACCGAGAATTGACTATGAGGTCACTTATTCTCATGTGGTGGATACAATTATTTTTCGTTATCTCTTTAGTCTGGCAGCTAATGAGAAACTTGATATGCGTCTTATGGATATAGTTACAACCTATTTATATGGCTCACTTGATAGTGATATCTATATGAAAATCCCTGAAGGATTTAAAATGCTTGAAACATATAAATCAAATTCTCAAGAATTATTTTTAATAAAATTACAAAGATCTTTGTATGGTTTAAAACAGTTTGGAAGAATGTGGTACAATCGTCTAAATGAATATTTATTGAAAGAAGGTTATCAAAATAACTAAATTTATCCATGTGTATTTATTAAGAATAAAATTCACGGTTTGCTATAATAGGTGTATATGTTGATGATTTAAATATTATTGGAACCCCTGAAGAAATTTTAAAAGCAATAGATTCTTTGAAGAAAGAATTTGAGATGAAAGATCTCGGAAAAATAAAGTTTTGTCTCAGCCTGTAGATCGAGCATTTAAAAGATGAAACTGGATTTTTTGTTCATCAATCAAATTATACTGAAAAGGTCCTTAAAATATTCTACATGGACAAGGCACATCCATTGAGTACCCCAATGGTTGTTCGATCACTTGATGTGAAAAAATGACATTTTTCGACCTCGTGAGGATAATGAAGAAGTTCTTGGTCCAGAAGTACCATATCTTAGTGCAATAGGTGCACTAATGTATCTTGCTAATAATACAAGACTTGATATAACTTTTATTATTAATCTGTTAGCAAGGTTTAGTTCATGTCCAACTAGAAGACATTGGAATGGAATTAAACATGTCTTTCGATACCTTTGTGGTACAATTGATATGAGATTGTTATATCCTCATATTTCTACACCACAACTTGTTGGTTATGCAGATGCTGGTTATTTGTCTGATCCACATAAAGCCAAATCTCAAACCGGTTATGTTTTTACATGTGGAGGAACTACTATTTCATGGCATTCTACATAGCAAACGTTAGCTGCTACTTCTTCGAATCATGCAGAAATTATAGCAATCCATGAAGCAAGTCGTGATTGTGTTTGGTTAAGATCCATGTCTAAACACATTCAAGAGACATGTGGTTTATTTTTAGGTAAAGAACTTCTAACAATAATTTATGAAGATAACACTGCATGTATAGCTCAATTACATGAAGCATATATCAAACAAGATCTCACAAAACATATTTTCCCAAAAATTTTCTTTACGCACGATCTTCAGAAAAATGGTAATATTGATGTACAAAAAATTCGTTAAAGTGATAATTTGGCAGACTTGTTCACAAAAATATTACCAACTTCAACATTTGAAAGAGTATTCCATAATATTAGAATGCATTGGTACAAAGATATTATGTAATGATTAGGGGGAATGTGCAAGGAATAATGTACTCTTTTTCCTTCACTAGGGTTTTTTTCCACTGGATTTTTCTCTAATAAGGTTTTAATGAGGCATATTCCTTATACAATGGACATCCAAGGGGGAGTTTTATAAATCTCATTATTTGTATGTTCGTTGAACTTCTTTCAACTCTCATAACCCCTTTTGCAATAATACCTAATAACACTGGTAACCTCTTATTCATGTTGAATTTTTAGAAGTTGCATGTTTGTATATATATTATATATATATATATATATATATATATATATTACTTTATCCCTAAAAATAGGGGTTTACATATGTATCTTTTGGATAGATGAATCATATATGAAAGATATAAACAATTCTCTCTTTTCTTTTATCTCTATATTATTTTTCTGGCTAATTTATTTTTGTTAATAATATTTTATAACAAATTATTGATAAGTATGACTTACTGTTTTAGAAAAACACAATCTTTAACTCACTTTTTAAAATTTGTGTGAAAATGGTCTTGTTGCATTTGTTGAATGCAAGATAAAAATTACATTGTGTTCCACAAATGTAATATAGTTAAAAAAACTATATTGCATTCATAAAATTTGAATGCAATATATAGATTAAAATTATTTTTTATATAAATAATTAATAAATATTTTTATTTTTGCGACAAGTACTTCAATAGGATGTTTCCTTGTGGTTTTAGGGATTGCAAGATGTTATTTAAATAATATCATTAAAAGATAGAATAGAGATGCTCTAGAATAAAGAGGAATAAGAATCCAATCATGTTTCAAGAATTAATGATTAAAAATTGACATCAGATTTAAAGTATGAAATTGTACATAAGTTCGTTAACATAAACACTAATTTATAAAAAATACATAGAGTCACGAGAAAAGAAATAAAAAGAGTACATTAAAGATATTTAATCGTTTGTTCTTATATTGTGTCCAGACACGTGACAATTACCATATCTTGGAGGTGAATCTGGATCTCGAGCATCCATAGAACAACGATATCTAGTACTTCATAGTCGAATTGGTTGATCACCTTTCATATTTGGCTTATAATATTGAAAAGAAAAAGAAGCATTAGTCCATAACTCTTCACTTGCAATAGGATAAAGATTAGCATCATAAGCCATCTTATAATTTTGATTTGAATATATACTCAAAATAAATGTGTTGAATCCAACCTCTGTGTCGACAAAATGCAAAAAGATAGGAGAAATGTATACAAAAAACTGACCACTTATGACAACTGCAAGATTGATCAATAAAGTTTACAGTGTAAACCATGTTACCTCTTTCATCTCCTCTAGTAGGGGACCTCACACTAAATATACTATACTGTATATTATATTGTACTACAATATGCCCATGTGATTTCTTCTCATTTTTAGTATATTTTTCCAAATACTAGAAGGGAATGGATGTCTAGTGTGAGAAGTTTCTTCTCGATGTTTACAAAAGTATTGAACAAGTTTGTCATATGTAAATTTAACCAACGCTTTAAGTGATAATGCTCAACATTTTTTTAATACACTATTCAATGATTCAGAGAGATTAGTTGCCAGACAACTATACCTATAACCATCATCATATGCAAGTGTCCATTTTTTAGAATCAATCTCTTTCAAATAGTCATATGGTTCAACATTCATTCTTTTAATCTCTTCCATGATCTTAGTAAATTTGGTCACTTTACATGTCATCTCTGCCTTATACATCAACTTTGTCAATTCATTCTTTTTCAATTTAACTTTAAAATTTTCTCTAACATGTCTCAAATAAAATTTGTGGACTGCATTTGGTGGTTGTCATTTGGTTTGACGACTAATAGAGCTTAAAATACCTTTGTGCCTATCAGATATTAGACACAAATTTTTCCGGCACTACATGATGTCTAAGTAGTTGTAAAAACCAACCCCAGCTAGTTGTTGACTCCTCATCAACTAGAGCAAATGCAAGAGGAAATACATGGTTATTTGCATCCCAACTACTAGTAACCAAAAGAACTTCTTTGTAAGGCCCTCTTAGAAATGTTTCATCAATACATATGACTGGATGATAGTAATTGAAACTCAAAATTGACGAATTGAATGATCAAAATTGATGCGTTCCGATCGATATGCTAAAAATAGGTGTGATTTACCCTATATCGATTATGAATAACTAAGGACTTAGAATTACTAATATTCACATTTAGTATCTATGTTGTCACTTAATCAATCAGAACCTAAGGCAGAGTACCTATCGTGTAGCTAGTCTGTTGGAAAGTACATACGATTTTAATTTAAGAATTTTATCGTACACCCAGGGAAGTGGTAACGGCTTAGTAGTAACTATCCTTTTACCCTAACTCTTATCTTATTATCCAGCTATACAATCGTTCATGAAAATCTTTGATGAGAGGTTGATTCATTCTACACTAGGTTCAAGTCTATTCAAGCCTACAAGAGTGTTTTTCAGACATTGTTCTGATATATGTTATATTGTTCCTACATGTTGATTGACCTATCTTCGAGTATTTTAGATATATATTGGTCTAGATTGCATTTATGTACTGATTCTACTTGTGTACCACATCTGAGTTATCTAATAAACCACCCCATCGCCATTGACGGCCCTACTCATGGTTCGAGCTAAAGGCATCCATGAAAGTCCTGTATCACTCAGGAGATCATGCCGCTCGCCCTAACGCCGACATAAAAAAGCGAACTCAGCCTACTTAGACTACTTTAACAAACATGGTGATCTATAGGTTATTTCATCTAATATGGCAGACCTTAATGCTTCTGTCCTCACACAAAGCCCTAAATTAAGGTCTGATAAACTAGACAGGTTATGATTAGACCGTGGTTAGGAGTTGTCTATAACCGTTCATCTAATTTAAAAGAGCAAATAGATATACAGACATAATGTTAATTAAGCTGGTGACCTTTCCGGAAAACTGTAAATATCTTCAACATGCATAACACATATTCATAGTATCATAATTTAATATTCAAATGTATTTTTGGACAAACACAGTACAAACATATAAAGAGAGGGACAAGGGGACCACCGCCATAAAGTATTCACCCTTTATTAGGTCCGCTGATGGAGCAACTACTTGTATATGTTGGACTGCTTGACATGACTCTGCTTGACAGAACCTTCGGAGGACGCTTCCTTAACCTAGTAGCTATTGCTTTACCTTACGTCCCGGGCTTAAACAAAGCCCTGTTGACTAACTCTTCGAACGCCTAGTGCTCTCTTAGGATCTCCTAACGAAATCCTGAGTATTCTATGAATATTAAAAACGAACCTATCTAGTCGTATTCTAAGATCTGAGATAGACTCTCAGAAACGAAGAACACGAGACACTCTCGAAAACTAGAAATCTACTTGAACGAAGACACCTAAAATCACTGAATGACTAGTAAACAGTAGAAAACTGTGTACTGGAAGTCATTGAATGACTCAGATCAAGTGGAGAGGAATGATTTCAACTGTGAAAGGCCTAGGGTATTTATAGCAGGGGAACTGAGTGAATTTCTCTTTAGAAATCGATGTGGGATACTGTTCACGGATTCGGGACGCCCGTCTCGGTTGGTTGACCAGGTCAGGACGCCCGTCTTGTGTTCTGGACGCCCATCCCGGGTCTTTGACCAGGTTAGGACGCCGATTCTAGTCTTGGGACGCCCGTTCTGGTCTTGGGACGCCCGTCCTGACTTCTAAACTTTCAAAAATCACGTTTTTACCCTGAAATTTACCATTTTCTAGCATATTTCACCTGACACTTCCAAAATCACAAAAACTACAAAATTGTGTTAATAACAGTCAATTGAGAACGATTTAACTCCAATTTCGCCCTAAATTGTGCCTAAAAGCATGCTTAAAAGTGATATGATTTGTGCATATCATATAACCCTACACTTAGCTTTTTTGCTTGTCCTCAAGCAAAGTCTACATGAAATTATTGATTTTAAATCATAGGTGCAGTCACTTAAAATTCCTAGCAATGTTTTTATTCCAAAATTAATCACTGAGTCAGACGATTCACAACACAGGTCCGACTGGTTAAGTTGCCATGACAAGGTCTCAAATGTCTCTAGTAGATTATCACTGTCAGGCAGGGTTAACAACTTAATAACTAGACTGAACTCTTCTCTTAGTCACGAGGTCTTCCTGATGTGTAGTGTGTGTATTAGTCCAAACTAGATTGTCAACACAATATAGTCTTCCCTTGACTCTTACCAGATAATACATACCAGCAACAAACAACCTTATGAGTTTTGAGCTTTGGTGACAAGGTTTTTTCAATAAAAATTTCAATATAATAACACACTGGGCTATGTATTTTTAGATTGATTGTTCAGGGTATTGTTGTGTTCACTTTCACACATCAACTTTAACTACCCATGTAGCGAGTCCCACTCCGATGACTCCCAGATCTATAAGACCATAGGGCATCAGGCTTTAAGTTCCCTTAAGGAGTGGTGCTCGAGTAGCAAAGGACGCTTGCAAACTACCCTATTTATTTAACTTTTTCACTTCAGCTCAGAGTATCATCTAGTCATTTAACTTGCTTGTGCATCCTCAACTGGTCTAATATTATTTAGCTAAGTCTCGAAAAAGCATTTGGTTGATGTCTCTAATCCAAACTAGTGCTCAAGTGTCAGGAATTCCTTATTTCTAATCGATGAATTCAATAAGTTATCACGTTGTTTCCTACTAATCATAATGCTCTACATACATATCATAGACATAAACATTTATTTACCTATCATAACTGCATTTTGAAGTCTAAAAGAGTGAAAATTTTTGAAATTTTTTTGGAAGGGTGCAATTTTAGTGAAAATATGGGAAAACATGCAAAATTTTTACTGCTACTACAATGCACAGTGCACTGCTGCCCCACACTTAAGGACACTGTCCTCAGTGTTCATACAAATCTAAACACCCCACACTTATTTGAAAAATAAGAATAAATAAAAACACAACATAAAATTCTTACCCCACACTTATTTGACTAATTAAGGGAACGAGAAGAAAAATAAAACAACAAAAGAAATAACAAAATATGATAGAAGAAACAATGTTGTTATGTCATATAAATCAACGTCATACAAAGATTCATATTTCATACAGTCCAGACATAATCACACACATAAAGCAGAAAAAAAACGAAAGAAAGAAAAAGAAAAGGAAAAGAAAAACTAAGAACCGGGCTCATCGTCATCAGCTGCACAGAAGTACACCTCGGGGTCTTCAGTCATCCTGGAAGTCTGCTAAAAAACCTCCTCGACCCTACTGCTGGTCATGCTGATTCGATCCTCCATCATTGACAACCGCCTCTCAATGTTTGCCATATCCCGGCTATGTCAGGCGGTAAGGTTTGCTAATCCCTGCGACATATGTCGCTCAAACGTAGTGCAAGGAACGAATGTCTAGGTCGGTGGTATGTGCTCTGTGGCCGATCCTGGTACCGATGACCGTCCCTGCTACTCCGTGTGGATGGAGTAGCGCCCAGTTGTGCCCCGTACAACCATTCCCATGTTCCGTAGAATGGTCAAGTCCGTAGGAATGGTGGTCGGGGCAACCTGGGTCAACTCTGAGCCCTCGATGTCTAGCTCCAGGTAGTGGGCTATCCTGGTGATGAACGGCCCGAGCCTCGGATACTGTTTCCGAGTGTCTGTGGCGAAGCCCCGCATGATGACGGTGATAAGCCAGGCCATCTCTATCGTAGCACCCCTGTGCATGTTGGCCAGGAGGAACGTCTCCATCTAGGTGACATTTCCGGGGGCCGTCCGACGTCCTGACAAAGTGTGTGCTATAATAGCATGTAAGTAGCAAAGGGCCGGATGAATACCTGTGGCTTTTGTGAAGCCATGCTGGTAGGGGACGCCAGTCGTACAGATCTGAGCCCAAGAGGTTGAGATGTCCGCAGAGGTAAAGTCTCGAACTGCTGTGGTGTAGGCAGGCGTATCCAGCTCCTCCCTCTGCTAGATACCCAAGGCGATGTCGAACTCGGCCATGTTCATCGATCGATCCATTCCACCCAGTCGGAATGTGATATGCTCCTGCTGGAATGTAAAGGAAGCGTAGAACTCACATACCAGCTCGAGGTAAGTCGGCTCGGTGACGATGAAGACTCGACTGTAGGGTAGCACGTCGAGTATGCACTGGACCTCCTGCTCGACTCCCAGTGTCCGAACAGCTGCCCAGTCGAGCGTTCTGCCAACCAGTATTCTACGCCTGATGTGTCCATGGCATCTCTCCTGATATCTCGGAATGGAAGGAAAGAGCATGAAAGGGTGTGCCACAGATGTGACAGTCATCGCAGAAGTAATACGGGCACGTTTTGGAGCCATTTGTTTGTAGAAGTTTGAGAGAGTTTGAAAATTCGGTGGGAAAGAAAATTCAAATTCAAATTCTGGAGGGAAATTCGAATTCAGAAGGGTGGATTTTAGTTAGGGAAGGGTTTTGAGTTTTTGGAGGGAAATTTGAATTTTGGAGGGAAATTTGAATTTTGGAGGGAAATTCGAATTTTGGAAGGAAATTCGAATTTTGGAAGGAAATTCAAAAGTTCAAATTTTTTGAGGGAAATTTGGAATTTTAAATTTCAAGAGTTTGCCAAAAATTTCTAGAGAGAAGCTCGAGAGAATTTTATAGAGAGATGATTTTTGGTGGTTGATTTGGGAGGAAATGGGAAAATTTTGGAGTTTTATAGAGAGGGACCGCCCTCGGGACACCCGTCCTGGCTGGACGGCCGTCCAGAAGCAGGACGCTTGTCCCGGCTGCCTCAGGATGCATGCCACTTCCGAATTTTTTTTCTTTTTTGAAATTCCCTGCAAATCTTTATACACCAAAAACAATTATAATCTTTAACTAATCTTCATGGTTAGCCTATGAAATACAGAAGTTGTTAAAAGCCTTTGCAAAAATTCTCAGTCTTATTCTCTTTTTAAAAACCATAACTACCCTAATCATATCCTAACTTCTATTCAATAAAAAATTCTAGGAAAACAAAAGACTCAATTCATACAATTTAATTCATGAAAAATAAATTGTATTTTTAACACATTTATTTTTCGTAAAGAATTGAAAAATAAAATGCCTGAAGAACTTTTTTTGAATAAAATAATGATGCAATTCCGGTTGACGTGCTAAATAGGTGTTATTTTACCCTATGTTGATTATGAATAATTAAGGACTGTGATTGACTAATTGTCACATTTAGTCTCTATGGTGTCACTTAATCAGCCAGAACCTAAGGTAGAGTACCTATCGTGTAGCTAGTTTGTTGGAAAGTATCTACGATTTTATTAAGTTAATTATCGTACTCCCAGGGAAGTGGCAACGGCTTAGTAGTAACTAGCCTTTTATCCTAACTCCTATCTTATGGTCCAGTTATGCAATCTTCATCAAATACTTTGATGAGAGGGTGATTCATTCTTCACTAGGTTTAAGTCTAATTAATCCTAGAAGTGTTTTATAGATGAGTCCTGATTCTATGTTATACTGTTCCTATACGTTGATTGACCTATATTCGAGTATTTTAGACATGTCTTGGCCTGGATTGCAACTATGTTCTGTGTCTAAAGGTTACCACATCTGAGTTTCTACGCTACCGCCCCATCGTTAAGGGTAACGGCCCTACTCACGTCTCGGACTAAAGTCAGCAATGAACGCCCTATGTCACTTTGGGGATCATACCGCTCGTCTCATAACCGCCGGCATAAAACTCTACTCAGCCTACCTAGACTACTTTCAACCAACAGGGCGTTTCGCAGATTATTTTATCTAGTATGGCAGACACCAATACTAATTGATGTCTATTAAACTAAACAGGTTATGAATAGACCGTAGTTAGGAATTGTCTATAACCTTAAATTCAGTTTAAAAGAACGGCAATAGACATGCAGACATAATGGATATTTAAGCAGGTGGCCATTTCTAGAAAAACATAATATCTTCAAAATATATCACAAATATTCATAAAAACACAATCTGGTATTCAAATCAGTATTTGGACAAACACAATAACAACATATAAAGAGAGGGACAGTGGGGACTGATGCCATAAAGAAATCACCCTTTACGTAGTCACGCCGTTGGAGCGTACTGCTATATATGCCTTACTGTTTGACCCGACTCTGCTCGTCAGAACCTTCGGAGGACGCTTCCTCAGCCTAGTAACTGGGCTTTACTTAACAACCCGGCTTAAGCCCAGCCCTGTGGACTGACTCTTCGAACGCCTCGAGCCCTCTTAGGATCTCCTAACGAAATCCCGGGTATTCTATGAATACCAAAAATGAACCTATCTATGTAATCCTAAGATCTGAGACTATTTCTCAAAAACTAAAACAAAACACTAACAAGAAAGAAAACTGAGATCCGAGTCTCTGAGTGAGTTGTGTACTAGAGAAGTGTACACTGGAAACCACTTAATGACTCAGATTCAGTGGAGAGGAATGATTTCAACTGCTGGAGGCCTGGGGTATTTATAGCAGCTTCCCGGGGTGATTTTTCAGCAAAAAATCGATGTGGGACTGGATCTGGGGGTTCGGGATGCCCGTCCTGATCTGTTGACCAGGTTGGGACGCCCGTCCCGGCGGGTTGACTAGGTCGGGACGCCCGTCCTGACCCGTTGACTAAGTCAATATTTCCAAAAATTGCATTTTTGCCCCAAAATTTGTTGTTTTCATCTACTTTTCAGCTGACACTTCTAAAATTATAAAAACTGTGAAATTAAGTAAATAATGAACAATCAAGATCAAATTACCTTCAATTTCACCCAAATTTATACATAAAAACATGCTAAAAATGTGATACGATTTTCGCGTATCAGATAACCCCACACTTAGCTTTTTGCTTGTCCTCAAGCAAAGTCTACCTGAAGTTACTTAAATTCCTAGTCATGTTTTTATTCCAAAAATTTCTTCAGACAAGTCTTAACACAGGTCTGACTGGTTAGGTTGCTATGACAATGTCTCAGATGTTTTTAGTAGCTTGTCATGATTAGGCAGAAAACAAATTAACAACTAGGTTGAACTTTTTTCTTAGTCACAGGGTCTTCCTGATGTGTAGTGTGTGTACTAGTCCAGACCAGATAGTCAACACAATGTACTCTTGTCTTAACTACTACCAGATAACACTTCGACCTATCGCTAGACATATTAACAACATACAACTTTTTGAGTTCTGAGCTTTGGTGATCAGATTTTTAATGTTTTAGCATTTAGTTATTTTCTTTATAGATTCAGGGTATTTTGAGTCTGCTTAGAACACGTCAACTTCAACTACCCATGTAGCGAGTCCCACTCCGATGACTCCCAGATCTACACGACCTTAGGGCATCAGGCTTTAAATTCCCCGAAGGAGTGGTGCTCGAATAGCGAAGGCCGCTGGCAAACTACCCTTATTTGATTAGCTTCCTTTAATTTCTTTTCACTTCTAGCTCAGAGTCTCATCTAGTCATTCTAACTGCCAATATATCCACAACTGGTCTAATTTTATCTAGTTAAGTCTCGAACAGGCAATTGGTTGAGGTCTCTAATCCAGACAAAGTTGTGCTCAGTTATCAGGAATTCCCCTATTCCTAATCAATTAGTCCAAGATAGCTATCAAGTATCTCCTACTAACCATAACATACTACCTACATATCATAGACATAAGCAATTGTTTAACCAATCATACTGCATTTAGAAGTCTGAAAGATGGAAAATATTTTGGAAGGGTGTGAAAATACGGGGAAAACAAGCAAAATCATGCAAAACTTTTGTCAACTGCTACAGTGCACGGTGCACTGCTACCCCACACTTAAGTCTGACACTGTCCTCAGTGTTCATGCATAGCTAAACTACCCCACACTTATTTGAAAACAAGAAACAAAAACAAAATAGAAAACTCTTACCCCACACTTATTTGACTAACTAAGGGTAAGATAGAAAATAAAACAACCAAAGAAATAACAAAACAGGACACAAAAATGAAGAAAATAAAAGTAAAGGAAGATGAGGGTTAGAAAAACTCCCTTCTTGCCTCGAGCAGAAGGGTTTTCTCTAGGCTATCAATTGGCTCTTCACCTTAGCCATGTGCTATTGCTGAGGCGCTCTTGACTCTGTAAGCTCTAGATATTGGAACGGATGACGTCACCTCCGATCCTTCATTGTCGAGCTCCAGGTAGTGGCCTATTCTTTTGATGAATGGCTCGAGCCCCACAGACTGTTTCCTCGAATCAGTTGTAAGATTTCTCACAATTGTAGCAACGTGTCCAGGGGGAACGTGTCTAGGATTGAGACTTCTTGGGATTTGTGTGCCTTCTTGCCAGTGTTAGTAAAGGTATTGCATGCAAGTCTCGAATGGAAGAAAAGATACCTGATGTTTTGGCGAAGCTGTGGTGGTAGGGGGCTCCAGTTGTGTAGATCTGGGCCCAAGTATTTGAGACTTCCTCAGGGAAGTTTCTCACAGCTGATTGGTATGCAGGGAATGCAAGCTCCTCCATTGCTATGCTCCTGATACAATGCCAAATTCCTCTATATCCTTCGACCCTTCGTTACCTCTTGGTAGATCATTTGCTTGCACTGGTCTGGCTTTAATTGTTGCCAGTATCTCATCTGTTGATTCTGCGGGTAGGGGTGTTGCTGTGGTGGTATCTTCTGAAAGTTTCCAGCTTCCGAATTATTCCTCAGCTAAATCCCGTATGATTCCTCTAGTTGGGATTGTATGCATTTCCCATTGGAGCAGCATTCTGCAGTAACCTACTCCTACCTCTTTTGGAATGGTCAGTCATTCCCATAGCAATCCCTGCTAAAGTGTGGTACTTAGCAAACTTCACAGATTTGATACACAAGCTGAACATTTTTTCCTAAGACATCGACACTCTGAATCTGGAAAACAACTAGAATCTGCACATGACTTTAACATGATTAGTAGGTAATGCCTGTGATTCATGCCATTTTGAAAAGTGTTCCACGACTACTATGATGTAATTATGTTCAAAGGAAGAAATAGAAAAGGATTCGAAATACCCCTGATATCAACGGTTGCAACATTCTGTGTACGTCGCTGGAGTAGATGATCTCTGGAAGATGTGTTACCTGTTATTTGGCAAGCATCGCAGGACTGTATCAGAGATACAAAAGTCCTTGAATATGGTGGGTCAACAAGATCCTGCTTTCAACACTTTCCGGACAGTGTTGATAGCCATCAATTGGTCTCACGTAGATTCTTTAGGGCAATGCTCCAAAATCTTGTGTCCATCTTTTGAGACACATCTTCTGATCAACTGATCTGCAAAATTTGAAATAGAAGAGAAACTGCCCAGTAGTAATATTTCAAATCAGCAAAGAATTTCTTCTTTTGCTGATAAGTCATATCACTTGGAACTTATTCAGTGACTAGATAATTTGCAATAAACCACAGGTGAGAATTATTATACATAGCAAACAATGCAAATAAGTTTTCATCCAAAAATATATCAGTATTACACTAGCCTCTAACTCGGGGTTTTCTAATCTAGACCAATGGTTTGCTTTCTAGATTTTCAACCCTTTTTCTTATCCCTTCATTCTATATCAAATTCAAGTAACAATAAAACCTAACTTAATCAACTATGGTTCAGCATTAGTTTTATTGAACGCATATATCTTAGAGTGATCAGTGTAACCTATTGTTTAGACTAGGCATGGCATGAATGTATCATAAGCATATGCAATAACTAGTAATCCCTTTTCCAGTTGTGGTAAGGTTCTACTAGGCATCAGTAAAAGGTCTTACTTGCATAGTGTATAATATGAAGTTCTAATCATGCCTATTTCCTAAAACAATCATTACTACATGGTCACTAGCATCACATATTAATTCACAAAGCAAATTCCAATTAGGTGATGTCATAATGGGTGCAGTAATTCCTTTTTGGTTTGAACAATCTCATGCATTTATCATCAAACAAAAGGAACATCCTTTCTCATTAGAATACTCAGAGGTTTGTCTATTAAAGAAAATTTTATTTCATGATTCTGTCTAATAGACTAAGCATGACCTAAGAAACTTCCACAATGATATTTATTTCATATTAAAATCTGAGCAAAAAATTGACAACTCAGAAAAATATTCTATCCTCATTCCATTTCGAAATTAAGTAATAGGGAAAAAAACGAAAAAGAGAAACAAATGTACGAGAAAAAAAACAACTAAGGAAGAACAAGAGATAGGGAAGAAGAACAACTTACCGTTGAGCAAGAAAAATACATTCTTTTTGGATTTTAAATTTTTAACATTTTTTTTCTTTTTCTTTTTAATATTTCGAAAGCAATTAAATTCCCTCAATATGGTTTTAGAATGATTTTCTAAAATTTGATTATCCTAAGTGTCTTAATTCCAGATAACATCTAAAATTAATTAGTTATGATGATCCTATATTTCGGAAACTGGTTGTCTAACTAGTATAAGAGAAGTGTTGGGTTAAGGTCTAGGTTACTACCGTTACCTATCATAAGTCTCTAGAATTGTGGCCTTTAATCCTAAATTCATTATGATATGTCCCCGGCAACGGCGCCAAAAATCTGATGCGATTCCGGTTGACGTGTTAAATAGGTGTTATTTTACCCTATGTTGATTATGAATAATTAAGGACTGTGATTGACTAATTGTCACATTTAGTCTCTATGGTGTCACTTAATCAGCCAGAACCTAAGGCAGAGTACCTATCGTGTAGCTAGTCTATTGGAAAGTATCTACGATTTTATTAAGTTAATTATCGTACTCCCAGGGAAGTGGCAACGGCTTAGTAGTAACTAGCCTTTTATCCTAACTCCTATCTTATGGTCCAGTTATGCAATCTTCATCAAATACTTTGATGAGAGGGTGATTCATTCTCCACTAGGTTTAAGTCTAATTAATCCTAGAAGTGTTTTATAGATGAGTCATGATTCTATGTTATACTGTTCCTATACATTGATTGACCTATATTCGAGTATTTTAGATATGTCTTGGCCTGGATTGCAACTATGTTCTGTGTCTAAAGGTTACCACATCTAAGTTTCTACGCTACCGCCCCATCGTTAAGGGTAACGGCCCTACTCACGGCTCGGACTAAAGTCAGCAATGAACACCCTATGTCACTTTGGGGATCATACCGCTCGTCTCATAACCGCCGGCATAAAACTCTACTCAGCCTACCTAGACTACTTTCAACCAACAGGGCGTTCCGCAGATTATTTTATCTAGTATGGCAGACACCAATACTAATTGATGTCTGTTAAACTAAACAGGTTATGAATAGACCGTAGTTAGGAATTGTCTATAACCTTAAATTCAGTTTAAAAGAACGGCAATAGATATGCAGACATAATGGATATTTAAGTAGGTGGCCATTTCTAGAAAAACATAATATCTTCAACATATATCACAAATATTCATAAAAACATAATCTGGTATTCAAATCAGTATTTGGACAAACACAGTAACAACATATAAAGAGAGGGACAGTGGGGACTGATGCCATAAAGAAATCACCCTTTACGTAGTCACGTCGTTGGAGCGTACTGCTATATATGCCTTACTGCTTGGCCCGACTCTGCTCGCCAGAACCTTCGGAGGACGCTTCCTCAGCCTAGTAACTGGGCTTTACTTAACAACCCGGCTTAAGCCCAGCCCTGTGGACTGACTCTTCGAACGCCTCGAGCCCTCTTAGGATCTCCTAATGAAATCCTGGGTATTCTATGAATACCAAAAACGAACCTATCTATGTAATCCTAAGATCTGAGACTATTTCTCAGAAACTAAAACAAAACACTAACAAGAAAGAAAACTAAGATCCGAGTCTCTGAGTGAGTTGTGTACTAGAGAAGTGTACACTGGAAACCACTTAATGACTCAGATCGAGTGGAGAGGAATGATTTCAACTGCTGGAGGCCTGGGGTATTTATAGCAGCTTCCCGGGGTGATTTTTCAGCAAAAATTTCAATGTGGGACTGGATCTGGGGGTTCGGGATGCCCGTCCTGATCTGTTGACCAGGTTGGGACGCCCGTCCTGGGTTCGGGACGCCCGTCCTGACCCGTTGACTAAGTCAATATTTCCAAAAATTGCGTTTTTGCCCCAAAATTTGCTGTTTTCATCTACTTTTCACCTGACACTTCCAAAATCATAAAAACTGTGAAATTAAGTAAATAATGAACAATCAAGATCAAATTACCTTCAATTTCACCCAAATTTATACATAAAAACATGCTAAAAAGGTGATACGATTTTCGCGTATCAAATAAAAGACCCTTTTTAAAGTTTGAAAATAAAAAGTAGGGGTCAGTTATTAAACTTTAGTTCAAACAGTTTATTTGCTGAAAAATAAAAAGAATCTTCCCTTTCTAATGGCCTTTATTTCTCATATCTCGCAGTTCAGCTCGTATGGCTCGCATCTCTTCTTGTCCTTGTACAAGTGACCACTTTCTCACAACATATGTAGCTTGAGCTTTGTCAATAAATCTCATTCCCAATCTTAACTCAACATCATTTTCAGACCATCTTTGTATGTTAATGGTTGTTTGGCTATATGAATCATTTAAGCAATGGAATGAATGATTATTTGTTTGACCACGATTCAAAGTCTGAGAAGATGACACAAATATTTTTTTATTAATTTCATCATCATCATCATCCTCGTCTACATTTAACTCATCTCCATTAAGACCCTCACTTGATAAATAACCATCGACATCTGATGCTTGACCTAGATCATCGCCATCCAAATTTGATGCCTTAATAACATCTCCACATGGTGGTATGACCTTAGATTTGGTGAATCACTTTCAGATTTAATGATGTTTTGAGTTTATACACCATGATGAGTTGGGTAGATATGTATTGAAGTATTGGGGGGTGAGAGTAAAGGTTGATTATCCATCAAAAGTGATGTAAATGATGTCATATTGACATTAGTTGTCATGTTAGGAGAGATCGATGAACCATTATCAAGTTCTACTCTATATGTCTTAGCGTGTGTAGTTGTAATGTCTTCAAACTCAACTAGTACTTGAAGCCTACCAACTTAAACTCGTCCGACATATACCATAGAAGATCAATGACATCGTCATCATATAATGCAATAAAAAATATTGTACAATTGAAGAATCTGTCAAAATGGTAGCATGACTAAGTGTAACTGTTACCCTAAGAGATATTTTTATCAATACCTCTTAAATGACAAACGTTATCAACTAACTCCGAATGTCCAATCTTTTGTCAAATAACTCACCGTTTTTGTGCTCGCCCACTAAAATAAGGAATTCAACCATGATTATAACTTATAGGACTATTCCAATACAAATATAATGTTATTGGATTCTCCAAGTATGTCATCTACCAGAAAAATAAATTTTAACAAATATTAATAAATATATATTAATAACTTAAACATAACTCAAATAACTATTAAAATAATATATTATAAAAATATCATTTTTCATCTAAGTTCAAGTCTAGTAAAATATTAACATAATGTCATATACAAGAAAAATAAATTTAACAAATATTAATAAGCACAAATTAAATAACTTAAACATAACTCAAATAACTATTAAAATAATATATTAGAAAATATCATTTCTCATCTAAGCTCAAGACTAGTAAAATATATAACACAATGTCATATACAAGAAAAATAAATTTTAAAAATATTAATAAGCACAAATTAATAACTTAAACATAACTCAAATAACTTTTAAAATAACATATTAAAAAATAGCATCTCTCATTTAAGTTCAAGTCTAGTAAAATATATAACACAAAGAGAGAACTCAAACCACTCATAAATCAATAATTTTTTTTGTAAGTGAAATTTCATTAAAGTAAAATATTACACAAATGAATGACAAAAGTCATTGACAGTAATACAACAAAACACCAACCTAAAGATAGGTGGAGTAGAAACAAACCCAAAAGAAAGCAGTAAATACATAAAATAAAAAACAACAAACATTCTATCTAGATCTTCGATCTTCAAGTTGCTAGCTGTAAAATGAATTTGCAAAGTGAGTCCGGTTTTGTCTTCTTCCCTTAACGACAGTCTAATCCAATCCTCGGCGTATAAAAAATGTCACAAAAAACCTAAAATGAAGACAAAAAAATAAAATAAAATAAAGGGTTCATATCTAATCCGAGTTCTAAATTTTTTTAAAAAGGAAAAATAATTTGATATATAAATATCAGAAAAAACATTTTGCATTTGAGATAAAAAATCGTAATAAAATTAAAGAAATAAATAGAAAAATAAAAAACTAGAAGAGCACTTGAAAAAAAACCAAAAGAGAGCAAAGAAGGAGAAGAAAGAGAAGAAGGTAGAGAATGAGAAAAAAAGAGAAGAAGGTCTCCGACAAAAACAATTTGGAGGCGAAGTCAAGTTTTCCCTTAGCTAGAAGAAAGGGAAGATGGAAGGGAGGCACTGCTGATTGAGTAGAGAGAGGTTTCTTGATGAGTGAGAGAAAATATATGATGCTTTTATAATTCTTAGTTTAGAAGGATTGTGAATCAAGCGTTTTTTTAGCTCTAAGGAATAAGGATGTCTCTAGTACTAATGTATAACCACTCAAAATTCAATAACTTATTACCTAAAACATAGCTCTAATAACTTCAATACTATATGCATAATAACTTAGTAAGAATGTACACATACCTTAAAATGAAATTTAATGGTTGAAAATTAAATCTCCAAATAGGATTATTACCCAAAATAAAGTTATATTTAAAAAACTTTCCAAACTATGTCAACGTTTTACTCAATTCTCAAAATAAGGTAGGTCTACTTTGCAAAGTAAATCTTTAATTTTTCTAAATAAAATATTGAGTCAAGAAGCGTTGCTCGGATTGTAAACACTTCACTTATGACTGAGAGGTCATATTAAAGACGAAAGTAGACCATCATTTTGATTAAAAACAATTATTGAGGTCTACTTTGATAAAGTAGACCATCATTTTTTTAATATAATAATTTAAAGGGTAAATTATCATACTAGACTCAAACTTTTCGTTTTGTACCTGTATTTATTTTTGCTTTGAATTAACACTTGAACTATAAAATATCACCTCTCCTTTAGTTTTAGGGAAAATTTTGTCTTCTTAAATTGGAGGGATTCGATACCTCAACCACACAAATGATAAAATCATATTAATCCACTAGAACAACTATTAACATGTTAACTTTTATGGAACTTATATTTTATATTGCATACTAGATGATGCCAAAATAAATTTAACATAATTATATTTGTGAACCCCTAAATTTGAATCACAACCGTATAAACAATAAATAAGCATTTACCATTTGAACAACTACGAAAATATATATTATTTGAAAATTATATTAAATATAAAGATTTTAAAAAAATATTATCCAAACAACACAATTTAAACTATATGTCTTCGTAGCCATTCCCTTCTTCAAACCTTGAAATTTTTTTAAACTTTGAATTCGTTGCAGAATACAAATTTTGAGTTTTTTTTTACAATGACATTATTACATTATTAGTGTCAGCAATGACATTGTATAAAAAATATCTCGAAATTCATGTTCTGCAATGAATTCGAAACAAAAGAGTTGAAGAACAACTTCAGTCCAAGGTTTGAGGAGTGTGACAAGAACAAAAATTTGTGGTTTGAATTGTGTCATTTGATAATATTTTTTTTTGAGAATGTTTATATTTAAAATATAAAATGTAATCGGAATATAAAATGCGTATTTATTATTTTTGTAATTACAATATAAAATATAAGTTCCAAATAATTTTATATATTTATAGTTGTTCCAGTGGGTAAATATGGTTTAGTTAAATGTGTGATTGTAGGATCAAACTCTTGAGATTACAAAAAAATATTTTTCTTTATTTTTAATAATAAAGTGAAATTATAAAATTACCCTTGAAAATAAAACCCTAATAATTAAAAAATACTCATAATTGTAAAAAGTCAAAAATGTACCTAGGAATTGGGCAGAAAATAAAATATGACAGAAATTTTGGACGGAACGGCAAATTAGGAGATATTTTATAGAAATATTTTATAGTTCAAGTATCAGTTTAAAGCAAAAATAAATACAGATGCAAAAGTTGGATTTTTTAAAAGTTCAAGTGTTAGTAGAATAATTTACCCTAATTTAAATTTATAGTAAAAAAAGATTTAGCTCAATGGATAACTTCCATCATCTAACTTTAAAAAATTATGAGTTCAAGATATTATATGCCCAATGACTAAAAAAAAATTTAAATTTATAATTATTATTTTCTTATTTATAATTTTTATTATATACAATATTTAATAATACTTCTTTTCTCTAATTTTCTAGCTTAATTTCATTATTATTTTTTAAATTTAGTAAAAAACAATTACTTTATACATATCTTTAAAAAATTATATTTATTTTTTATAAGTAATTAATTGAAATATTCTTATTAATTTAATAAATATATTGTATATAAATTATTAAATGTGTTATTATATATTTTAACATGTATGAATTAAATTTTTAATATTATAATACTTATGGTTTTATGTTATAATTATAAATTTTTGAAATTATAATTAATAATAAATATAATAAATAAAATGTATATAGTAAAAAATTTATAAATAACAAAAAAACATTTAAAAATTTAAATTATTAGATTAAAAGATTAAAATTTATAAGCAATTTGTTTTTCAAAAAAAGGAATAAGTATTTTTTAAAATATAATATTGAAAGTATATGTATAAAGTATTTTTTTTCAACTAAGTTTTTTAAAAAATAATAATAAATTAAGTTTAGAGAGTAGAGAAAAGAAGTATTATTAGATATTGTCATTATATATTATGAAACATTATAAATAACAAAATAATAGTTATAAATTTTTTTTGAATGGTTTTGATATAGATGTTGTGGGTCCTGCCTCATAGTGGGCATTTGACAATAAGATAAGATAATTTATCTTAAATAATTTTGACTTGGGAAATTCGGTTGAGAAAATATAGAAAAATTATGCATATAAATAGAGGGCTTTCTTTTCCGTCAAAAAATAGAGAGAGAAGAAAGAGACTTTCTTCATTCTTCTTCCTTTTCTTTTCTTTATTTCTTTTGAAGGTTTTTCTGAATCTTTCATTAGTTTTTGGTGAGATTAGGGAATGAGTTTCTAAAGCATCTTTACGCTTCAAGGAAATTTATGAGAGAGAGAAACATTTGGGGAGTGAAAAAATAGTGATGTTTTGTGTGATAGTGTTGGTAACACTATAGTACCACTGTTTTGGGTTTATCTCAGTCGTTTGGAGTTTGCCTCTAAAAAGTTTCTAGGGAAGTCTCTTACTTGTAAGCCTACTAATATTTTATTAGTGGAAGAATTGATTCGGAGTTGGTCCCGTGGACGTAACCCATATTCAAGGGTGAACCACGTTAAATTTTGGTGTCCCTATTTTATTATTATGTACGTATTACTTTATTTTTTTACCCGTCTCAGATACTGTTTAAGTTTCCGCTGCGACAAAGGATTTTATATCCAACAACTGGTATCAGAGCTTAATTGGCATTTCTGAGTATGCTCTGTGGTTGCAGCTTTGGCTGATCCTCCACATCAGAAAAGTTTGCCTTTTTTTTGGTTAAATAGTACTTTACTTAAAAAAATTCATATTTATTATTTTAAAGTGTAAAAAAAGTCATGGAGGCGAAGATGAGCAAGATGATAAGTTTGAATGGCACAAACTACCACATATGGAGAAACAAAATGAAGGATCTTCTATGTGTGATGAAGATGCATTTACCTGTGTTTGCTACTGTCAAACTAGATGGTAAGACGGACGAGGAGTGGGCGTTCGAGCACGAACAAGTATGTGGTTTTATTCGATAATTTGTCGAAGACAACGTGTACAACCACATATGTGAAGAGACTCATGCAGGAACTTTGTGGAACAAGTTAGAGGAATTGTATTCCTCTAAAACCGCCAACAACAAGCTGTTTCTCCTGACAAAACTTATACAACTAAAATACCAAGAAGGTGCATCAATGGCAGATCATTTGAGCAATCTTCAAGGTCTTGTGCAGCAGTTGTTAGGAATGGGCATAAAGTTTGATGATGAATTACTTGCTCTTGTTGTACTCTATTTCTTGCTAGAGTCATGGGAGACTCTAAAGATTACACTTACAAATTTTGCACCAAACGGCGTACTATGTATGGAATTTGTGAAGAGTGGAGTATTAAAGGAAGAAATGAGGCGGAGATCACAGGGATGTTCCTCATCGCAACAAGATGTTCTCATTGCAGAATCCAGAGAGAGGAATCAATTTTGTGGTCCAAAGTCGAGGAGCAAGAGTCGAGGGAAGTCAAGCAAGCATGCAAACGTGGAGTGTCATTACTGCAAGAAGAAAGAACATATCAAGAGGGTCTGCCGAAAGTTAAAACAAGACCAGTAGAACAAAGGACGCCAGAGCAGTGATGATGAAAATGAAAACGTTGTCAAAGAGTTCAACATCGTTTTTTATGATGAGGAGTCTATAGGTCTTACAAATCATGAGACTGATTGGATTATTGATAGTGCTGCTACCACTCATGTCACATCACAGAAGGAGTTCTTCTCAACTTACACACCTGGACATTTTGGTGTTGTCAAGATGGGAAATGATAAAGCCTCAAAAGTTGCAGGTATTGGAGAAATTTGTCTGGAGACACATAATGGTACAAGACTGGTCTTGAAAGATGTCAGGCATGTTCTAGACATGCGCTTGAATCTAATTTCAATAGGCAAGCTAGATGATGAAGGTTTCTGCAACACCTTCATTCATGGTCTATGGAAACTCACCAAGGGATCATTGGTGGTGCCCAGAGGAAAGAAAAACTCAAAGTTGTACATGATGCATGTAAAGCTCTCCCAAGATGCTGTGAACGCTGTGGAGAATGATAGTACAGTTGAGTTATGGCACAAGCGGCTAGGTCATATGAGTGAGAAAAGTATGACATGTCTAGCCAAGAAGAATGCGTTACCTGGATTGGATCAGGTCCACTTGAAGAAATGTGGCGATTGTCTAGCAGGGAAGCAAAATAGAGTTTCTTTCAAATGTTTCCTTCCTTCAAGAATGAAGAATGTGTTAGATCTGATACACTCAGATCTGTGTGGGCCAATGTCAAAGTCACTTGGTGGTGCTCAATACTATGTGACTTTCATTGATGATCATTCTCGGAAGACTTGGGTGTACCTGCTATAATCAAAAGACCAAGTGTTAGATGTTTTCAAAAATTTTCTAACTCTAGTTGAGAGGCAGATGAGAAAGAAGTTGAAATGCATTTGAACAGACAATGGTGGAGAATATATTGGACCATTTGATGCTTACTGCAAACCAAATGATATTCGACATTAGACAATACCTCTGAAGACACCGCAATTGAATGGGTTAGTTGAGAGGATGAATAGAACCTTGATGAAGAGAGTCAGATGTCTACTCTCACATGCAAAGTTATCAAAGACATTCTGGGGTGAAGCTATTCTAACAGCTGTTCATGTGCTGAATCGCTCACCATGTGTCCCTCTACAGTTTGATACTCCAGAAAGAGTATAGTGGAGAAAAGATGTTTCCTTTGATCATTTGCGGGTGTTTAGTTGCAAAGCCTTTGTGCACATTCCAAAGGATGAGAGGTCCAAGCTTGATGTCAAGACACGACAGTGTGTGTTTATTGGCTATGGTCAAGACCAACTTGGCTATAGATTCTATGATCCAACTCAGAAGAAACTTGTCAGAAGTCGTGATGCAGTCTTTGTTGAAGATGAGACCATCGAAGATATCAAAGAAGGGCATAAGAGTGCTGCCATGGCCAATGATGTGACAATAGGCATGCAGTATATTCCTTCAACAACACTGCCAAGACAAGTTGAAGATGATGATCAACCAGAAACTGGAGATGTTCTAGAAATTTCTGAAGATAATGTTCATGATCAACCACCAGCTCCGGAGGGTTCTCCAATTCTGAGAAGATCTACTAGAGTCAGACAACGCTCTACTAGATATCCTAAAGATCAGTATGTGCTACTAATTGATGGGGGAGAACCAGAAAGTTTTGATGAAGTCATGGATCATGAACACAAGGAAAAATGGATTGAAGCCATGCAAGATGAAATGAAGTCCTTGCATGAGAATCAAACTTTTGAGCTGGTGAAGTTACCAAAAGGTAAGGGGGCTTTGAAGAATAAATGGGTGTTCAAGATAAAGCATGAGGAACACAGTCACCAACCACCATTCAAAGCCAGATTAGTTGTCAAGGGTTTCCATCAAAGAAAAGGGATTGACTTTGATGAGATTTTCTCATCGGTGGTGAAGATGACATCCATTCGTGCAGTGCTAGGGTTGGCAGCAAGTCTTGACTTGGAAGTTGAGCAAATGGATATGAAGACAGCCTTCCTTCATGGTGATTTGGAGGAAGAGATATACATGGAACAACTAGAAGGTTTTGCACAAAAAGGGAAAGAGGACTTTGTCTGCAAACTAGAAAAGAGTTTGTACGACTTGAAACAAGCGCCAAGACAATGGTACAAGAAGTTTGAGTCTGTTATGGGGGAGCAAGGCCACTCAAAGACCAGTTCAGACCACTGTGTATTCGTGCAAAAATTTGCTGATAATGATTTCATTATCTTGTTGCTCTATGTGGATGACATGTTGATTGTTGGCCAAAATATTTCCAGGATTGACACCCTGAAGAAGCAACTGAACAAGTCATTTGCCATGAAAGATTTGGGGCCAGCAAAGCAAATTCTTGGTATAAGGATAACAAGGGACAAAAGCACCAAGAATTTATGGTTGTCACAAGAGAAGTACATTAAAAATGTACTTCAAAGGTTCAACATGGACAAGGCTAAAGTGGTTAGCTGTCCTCTACCTAATCACTTTAGACTAAGTTATAAACAATGCCCTTCTAGAGAAAGAGAGAAGGAAGAGATGGATAAAGTTCCTTATGCTTCAACAGTTGGAAGTTTGATGTATGCCATGGTATGTACACGACCAGATATTGCTCACTCTGTAGGAGTTGTGAGCAGATTTCTTTCAAATCCAGGGAAAGAACATTGGGCTGCAGTAAAATAGATTTTTAGGTATCTTTGTGGAACCTCCAATTTGTGTTTGAAATTTGGACATGAGAAACCTGTGTTGGTGGGATACACAAATGCTGATATGGCTGGAGATGTTAACTCTAGAAAATCCACATCAGGATACCTAATTTTTTTTTGCAGGGGGAGCTGTATCATGGCAATCAAGGTTGCAAAAATGTGTTGCACTATCAACAACTGAAGCTGAGTTTATTGCAGCAACTGAGGCATGCAAAGAGTTGTTATGGATGAAAAAGTTCCTGAGAGAACTTGGTTTCCATCAGACGAAGTACGAGCTGTTCTGTGATAGTCAAAGTGCAATTCATCTTGGAAAGAATTCCTCTTTTCATTCTAGATCAAAGCACATTGACGTGAGATACCACTGGGTCAGGGATGTATTAGAGAAGAAACTGTTAGAACTCAAGAAGATCCACACGAAAGAAAATGGATCAAATATGTTGACGAAGACTCTTCCAAAAGGAAATTTCGAATACTATCGACAAGAAGCCGGAATGGTGAAGCCCCCCATGTAGCCGGGAGGGGGAGAATTGTTGTGGGTCTCGCCTTATAGTGGGCATTTGACTATAAGATAAGATAATTTATCTTAAATTATTTTGACTTGGTAAATTCAGTTGAGAAAATATAGGAAAATTATGCCTATAAATAGAGGGCTTTCTTTTCTGTTGAAAAATAGAGAGAGAAGAAAGAGACTTTCTTCATTCTGCTTCCTTTTCTTTTCTTTATTTCTTTTGAAGGTTCTTCTGAATCTTTCATTAGTTTTTGGTGAGATTAGGGAATAGGTTTTTGAAGCATCTTTACGCTTCAAGGAAATTTGTGAGAGAGAGAAACATTTGGGGAGTGACAAAATAGTGATGTTTTGTGTGATAGTGTTGGTAACACTATAGTACCACTGTTTTGGGTTTATCTCAGTCGTTTGGAGTTTGCCTCTAGAAAGTTCTAGGAAAGTCTCTCACTTGTAAGCCTAATAATATTTTATTAGTGGAAGAATTGATTTGGAGTTGGTCCCGTGGACGTAGCCCATATTCAAGGGTGGACCACGTTAAATTCTGGTGCCCTATATTATTATTCTGTCCGTATTACTTTATTTTTTTACCCGTCTCAGATACTGTTTAAGTTTCCGCTGCGATAGAGGGTTTTATATCCAACAATACAATGTGTGAAACTCATAATTTTTAAAAATTAAAGATATTATCAATTGAACTAAACTCTTTCTGCTATAAATTTAAATTATTATATTAAAAAATTAAAGTTTATAAATAAAAAGTTAAGTATTTTTTTAATATAATATTAAGGGTCTATAAAGTAGACCTTCAATAATTTAAAAAGAGGAAGTTAAAATAGATTATGGATATTTTATATAAAAAAGGTAAATTATACTAGTAATTTCAAAAATCTTTCAGAATATCACCTCTTTTGTCCGTCCAAAATTTTCGTCAGACTTCATTTTCATCTTTTTAGGATCACGAACATTTTTAAATTATTAGAGTTTTATTTTTAGGGGTAATTTTGTCATTCCACTTAATTATTAAAATTGTAAGGATTTGATCCCATAACCACACACATAATTAAACTATATCTATCCACAAAACAACTATAAATATTTTAATTTACATGGAACTTATATTTTATATTACAATTACACAAATAATAATAAAATAAATGTGAGTGTTTTTCTCTTAAAATGTGGGAGTCTTTTTTCTCAAGAAAATCTTCTTGAGATATTCTATTAGGGTGCAAAGTTTTTGATTTACGGGCCGATATTTTAGGAAAGTATTTTATGATGGTTTTTCTTTATTTTGAGTGATTTTCTTGACGGTTCTTGACAGTTTTGGATAAGTTACTAACGGTTTTGTCCAGTTTCGGTGCTGTTGGTTCATCGGCAGTGGTCTTCAATACGGTTTCTGCTCCAACTTTCTAGCGACCAACTTTATTTTCTTCTATTTTTTCGATGGACGAAAGCATACTGAAGCTCCTCTGTAATGTGGCTTTGAATGATAGAGAGAAGGGTTATATCCCTATTGAAGAGGCTGATATTACAGAAGGGATACATGAGGATGATTTGAGTGTGTTGATACATATCCATGGTGGGAGGAATATTAACTTTGATGGCTTTAAGATATCCATGGGTAGGTCATGACGGTGCGGCTCGTTTTCCATACAACGGTTTGACAAGGTATTCTATCAGGTATTTCTTGGAGCCCGAGAAACTATGGAGTTTGTTTTGAATAATGGACCATGGCACTTTGAAAATTCTTTAGTGTTAGTCCGCCATAGAGAGTTGCAGGTAATTGTTTGAGAGCACGGTATCTCACAAAAGAATATTTCTAGTTCATCCTTACTAGGTTACCTCGCTATTGTTACACTTGGGAGGTTGGTGTCAAGCTTTGCTCCATGCTGGATATGTGTATAGAATTGCAGCTGCAAGAAGATAAAACCCTAGGCACTAGGTAGTTTCATTTTCGCACCTTGATTGATTTATCTAAGCCTTTGCAACATTTGGTGGGTATTGTCACACCTGATGGCACTATGCTTGCGGGACTGATGAAGTATGAGCACATCATGAACTTCTATTTTTGTTGTGGAATGATTGGTCACAGATATAGGGTTTGCAATGAATTACCTTTAGGGGATATTGATGTTAAAAATTTCACTTATGGTGCTTGGATGGGGGGGCATTGATCACTTGCTTCGTTCCAAATTCAATCTCAAAATTTTCTGGTGGATGATATGGCGTTTTCTAAACAGGATGGAGTGAATACTTCAGTACTTATACCGACTAAGGAGGGTATGAGTGATGAATGTTTGGATCCGATTGTTTCAGATGATCTCATGTCTAAGGGTTCTCAAGCAGTGGCTATTAAGAAAAGGCAGCAGTAGGTGGGTTTGGATGGTGCTACGGAAGTGGAGCTACAATTGGCTTCCAGAAAAACTAAGATTTCATCAGTGGAGGTTGCCAAGCAACCCCGCCGGGCATTATGAATTACCTCAGCTGAAATTGTTGAGGTTTGGGATCTCCTGCAATTCAAGAATTAGGAGGGTTGGTTAGATCTCACAAACCTCTTTTGGTTTTTTAATGGAAACACGCTCGTTACAACGTCATCTTTCTTTTCTTAAAATACAATTAGGTTTCTCTAATGGTTTTTTTGGTGGATAGAGTTGGCTTGGGTGGAGGATTAGTTTTGCTCTGGCAGGATAACATTGATGTCTCTATTCAAAGTTATTCAGCTGGACATATTGATGATTGGGTAATGAATTGGGTATCCTGTGAAGGTTGTTTCTTTACTAAGTTTTATGGTAATTCGAATACTTTGCTCTGTCATCATTCTTGGACGCTTCTCAAACGAATTGGATAGGATCGTACTGCTCCCTGATGTACTATGGGTGATTATAATGAATTGCTTTATGCTTCTGAAACAACCAGTAGGCTTGGTCGATGTAGTCAACAGATGCAGATGTTTAGGGAGGCTTTGGAAGCAGGCGACCTTCAGGAAATTTATATGCGGAAAGGACAATTTACTTGGTGGAATAGTAGAAAAGGAGCACAATTAGTACATTCTAAGTTGGATAGGTGTTTTGTAAATTCATCTTTTATCAGGTTACATTCGGCCTGTTGTGTAGATACTATCCCAACAATTTCTTCATATCATCATTCTTTGCTTTTATTGCTGAATGGGTTGCATGTTGGAATTGTTCACTGGCAACAGCGACCAAAACGAATTGAGCCATGGTAGTTAGTGGATCAAGATTGTTGTGATTTGATAAAAGCACAATGGTCTGGGGTGGTTGGAGGTGGGGTTTGGGGTTTGAGTTGTGGACTGGAAGATCTGAAATTACAAATGAAGGGCTGGAGTTTAAAAAAATATGGTGTGCTTCCTAAAGAGCTTAAAAAAATAAAACAGCGTATTCTCTTTTTGGAAGGTAAAATTGGTGAAGAGGAGGAAATTATTTAGCTGAATATTGAATTGCAGAGATTACTTGAAGTGGAGGATGCATATTGGAAGCAATGTTCTAGATCAAATTGGTTAGCTAATGGTGATAGGAATACTTCCTATTTTCATCATCACGCTAGTTATAGACGAAGAGTGAATAGAATTGCGAAAATTCGTAATTCTCTGGGTGAATGGGAGACAACACAACCGCGGATCTCAGAGGTAGCTATTAATGTTTTCAAAAATTTATTTACCTCTGATTAAGGAAATGTGGATATGGATCTAATTTTTAGGGATATCACAATTCCTAAAATTTTTGAAATTGATATTACTTCTTTATCACGTGATTTTGAGAAAGATGAAGTTTGGACAACATTTACACAGATGCACCCTACAAAAGCTCCTGGTCCAGATAGATATCATGCAATATTTTTCCAACAACAATGGCAGATTGTTGGAGCTGAAATCACAAGTACAATTATGAGATGTCTGAATTTGGGTGAGCCAATACTAAACTTAATGAGATATTTATTACTTTAATTCCTAAGGTCAAGAAGGTGCAAACCATGGTTGATTTTAGGCCCATAAGTCTCTGTAATGTGTTATATAAAATCTTATCTAAGGTTTTAGTTAACCGGATCAAGCCTATTTTACAAAGCTTGATTGGAGAATCTCAGAGTGCTTTTGTTAGCAATAGATTGATAACAGCTAATATAATTATTGCTACAGAGGTTTTTCACTGGTTGAATTTAAGTTCCCAAAGATTAAAGGAGGGGTGCCTATGCACTTAAACTTGACATGAGTAAGGCCTATGATCGTGTGGAATGGAGCTACTTAGAATGGATTCTACAGAAAATGGGTTTCCCGGACAAAATTGTTTCAATTGTGATTCAATGTGTATCTTCAATTAGTTTTCAAATTTTGATTAATGGTGAATCATCAATTGTTTTTAAACCTACCCATAGCATACGACAAGGGGATCCTCTTTCCCCATATTTATTCATTTTATGTACTGGGGGGTTTTCTTGTATGATTCAGCATGCAGTTAAACAAGGGAATTGGAAAGGTGTCCAAATGGGTAAGAATGCACCTATCTTATCACATTTGTTTTTTATTGATGATTGCCTTTTGTTTTTTAGAGATTCTATGGAGGGTAGTTCTATATTGATGACTATTTTGAAAAATTATGAGGCTGTATCAGGACAAAATGTTAATGTAACAAAATCATCAATATTTTTCTCAAAACATACATTGAGTGATAGAAAGAGGATGTTAGTACAAGAACTTGGTGTACAATTCAATGTAGGAGATGAGAAATATTTGGGATTACCTTTTCTTATTGGCAGATCCAAGAAAAGAATTTTTGCTTATTTGAAGGATTGATTATGGAAGAAGGCTCACAGTTGGAAGGAGAAGTTGCTAACAAAAGGCGGAAAGGAAGTACTCATTAAATCTGTTCTTTAGGCTATTCCCACATATGCAATGTATGTTCATAAATTACCCTTGACTTTATGTAGGGAATTGGAATCCGTGATTAGACATTTTTTGTGGAAACCTAGCAATGAGACAACAAGAATGCCTTGGTTGGCTTGGAAGAAAGTTTGTGAAACGAAACTGCAAGGCAGTATGGGTTTCAAAATCTTTGAAATGTTTAATCAATCTTTATTGGCCAAACAAGCATGGCGCCTTTTGCAAAATCCAAATACATTGCTAGCTAAGGTATTAAACCATAAATATTTTCCAAATAAATCCTTTCTACAGGCAGGTCTTGGCAGATGTCCATCCTTTGTATGGAGGTCTATATTGCATGGGAGGGAGTTGATTCATAAGGGTATAAGATTGAGAATTGGGGATGGTAGCAGAACGAAAGTATTTCAAGATCCTTGGATACCAAGAGATGACAATTTCCGTGTTATTGTTCCATTTCAATTCTTCTCAAATCAGCTCTTAGTTTCTGATTTGATTAGCAATGGACATTGGCGAAGGGAGTTGTTGGAGGTGCTTTTTTGTGTATATGATGCAGAAGCCATTCTCCATATCCCATTAAGTTCTTCAGGCAGAGTTGACCGGTAGGTATGGCATTACGCAGTACATGGAAGATTCACGGTTTCCTCTGCTTATAGGTTGGGTATGGCTGAGTTTATGACGTTGAATCCTAGTTGCTCTAGAGGGTCCTCGGACTAGAGTTTAATTTGGAAGCTCTGTCACAATGCTATAGCAACGGGAGCCAATCTGGTACGTAGGCACATTCGAACTCGTAGTCCTCGTCTGAGATGTCAGAAGAGTGATGAAAATGATCTCCATATCTTCCTTGAATGTGATTTTGCAAGGGTAGTATGCAACTGATGAATTTTCCTGTGTTGAAATGGGTGGCCAAAGTTTCTTCATGGCTACATCTACTGCATGTGATCAAATTGGAAAGTGATGATTCACAAGAAACCCTAGCTAAGTTTATGATGTGTCTTTGGAACATATGGAAGACAAGAAATTCTTTTCTTTTTGCTGAAAAGCTAGGTAGTGCGCATGCTGTTGTTGATTCCTCCCTATCTTACCTTCAAAGCATCAAAGATCTCGGTTATGGTGGTTCGGGTAGTACTCATGAAATCAGGGAGCACACATCAAAGTGGAAACCATCGGACCCTGGTTGGTTACTGCTTAACATGGATGCTTCTTTTGGATCTGGTATGGGTGGATATGGGTTTGTTCTAAGGGACCAATATGTACATGTTATGATATCTGGAGCTGGTCCATTAGTCTCGGTGACTTCGGCAGAACATGCTAAAGCCATGGCAATGGGATTCAGTGTACAGGAAGTTTGACAATTCTGGTAGCAATTAACGACAGGAGGTATCAATTTATCAGCTTTGGGTAATGTAGTTGCTGCTCTTCAGTCTATGTTAAAGCAAATTCCTATTTTTAGGATTAGTTATAATCATAGAAATAGTAATTATGTAGCTCATAGATTAGCAAGCATTGGTAGTTCAATATCCCAAGATGTGGTCTGGATGTTTTCCTCACATCCTACTATAATAGATGATTGATTGACAAGCTAATACATGAGATAGTTGTGTTTTTGTTTGAAAAAAAAATTACACAAATAATAAATACGCATTTTATATTGCAATTACATTTTATATTTTAAATATAAATTATATTAAATATAAACATTCTAAAAAAAATATCATCAAATGACACAATTCAAAAGTTTTCGTTGTTGTCACCTTCCTCAAACCTTGAACTAAAGCTCTTCTTCAACTCTTTGCTTTGAATTCGTTGCAGAACATGAATTTCAATGTGTTTTTTTTATACAATGTCATTGTTGACACTAATAATGTAACAATGCCACTGTAAAAAAGAAAAACTCAAAATTTGTATTCTACAACGACTTCAAAGTTGAAGAAAAATTTCAATTCAAGGTTTGATGAAGGGGATGACCACGAAGACATGTGGTTTAAATTATGTTTTTTAGATAATATTTTTTGTGAACCTTTATATTTAATATAATATCTAAATAATATAAATTTTTGTATTTGTTCAAGTGGTGAATGCTTATTTATTATTTATATGGTCGTGGTTCGAATCTAGAGGTTCATACATATAATTATGTTAAATTTATTTTGGCATCATGTAGTATGCAATATAAAATATAAGTTTCATATAAGTAACATGTTCGTCCCCTAAGGAAAACTATTTTTCAAATGGGAGTTTACAATTATATGTTAAATTTATTTTGGCATCATGTAGTATGCAATATAAAATATAAATTCCATATAAATAAACATGTTCATCCCCTAAGGAAAACTATTTTTCAAATGGGAGCTTACAAGAGTCCGGGACCGGATGACATATCATCGGTGAATCACACGTTCAAAGCTCTTATCCCGAAGACCAGTAATATCAAGGATAATCCATCCAAGCCAGACAATATCGTCATCAACCATGAAATAATGTACTACCTTAACAAGAAGAAAGGGAAGAATGGATACATGGCTATCAAATTGGACCTAGCTAAAGCCTATGATAGACTAGAATGGGGCATCTTGGAGGAACTTATGTACAAATATGGGTTTCATGACAAGATTGTAGATTGGATCAAGGAGTGCATTACTACTCCAAAAATTTCCATTTTGCTTAATGGCTCACGCTTTGGTTTTTTTGCAGCTCACCGTGGTTTGAGGCAAGGGGACCCCATGTCCCCTGCACTATTCACTATTCTTTCAGATCTTTTATCCAGGCTACTTCTTAGAGCTGGAGCAGAAGGGAAAATTAAAGGGGTCAAGATTTCAAGGACAAGTCCTGCCATAACCCACATTCTCTATGCAGATGACACAGTTGTATACTGCAGACCGGACATAGCGAATGCGACGGAAATCAAACATATCCTACAAATCTATTGCAGCAGCACCGGGCAGGAGATTAGTTGGGAAAAATCGGCAATTCATTTTAGTGTGAATGTCAACTGAGATGATAGAAGAAATATTTGCCAAACATTGGGGATTAGAGAATGCACCCACAAAGGAAAGTATCTTGGTCATCCTTTTTGCAAGTACAACAAGAAATCGGAGGTGTTCAAAGAAGCAATGGACGAAATGGCTAATAAACTATCAGGTTGGAAGTCTAAAGCATTATCCTATGTAGGCAGACAGACCCTCATCAAGGCAGTGGTCTCGGCAGTTCCATCGTTCGTCATGCACATTTTCCATCTACCAAAAGTTATTACTAGTAGAATGGATAGCCTGATTCGAGATTTTTTCTGGGGATTTAGCAACAATCATACGCGTCACTAGTATCCAAAGGCATGGAGTGCAATTTGCCTACCTAAGGATGATGGCAGGCTGGGACTCATGAGGATGGGAGATAAGAATTTGGCACTGATAATGAAGTTAGCCTGGTCCATAGTTAAGCAACCGAGCAAAACCTGGGTTCAACTCATCAAATCGAAATATCTGAGAGGAAAGAAGCTCTTGGATGCACAACATGAGAATTAGTCTTCATCGTGGATCTGGGGTTCCATCAAGGCAAGCATACCAACACTTAGGAGTGGGCTGTGTTACCAGGTGGGTATGAAATCAAATTTGCACATCAAAGAAGATCCCTGGCTGTGTAAGGAGCTTGATTTCCATATTCCGACAAAAGCCACCATACAATGCAACCTGTTCTTCGTGCATGACCTAATGGAAACTAGTGAAGCCCAATGGAAAGCGGGTAAGGTAAATGCTATCTTCTTAGGTGAAATAGAGCGGAAAAACCTTAAAACTTCAATCCTCAATTCGGAGTAAGACCAGTTGACTTGGGTCCCCTCTACGTTAGGGGAGTACACTGTCAAATCAGCCTGCGCATGATAATCAAACCAAGAAGACCTAATGTCCCGGGACTTTACAAGGAAAATTGGTAAGCTTTGTGGAAGGCAGGACTTCATGGACGACACACAGTATGTCTTTGGAGAGTGATGGAAAATGCCCTACCTACGCTAGATAGGATTAACTGGTTCTTACCAAATGCAGAGGTACATTGTCATTTGTGTGGGGGTCAAGAGTCTATTCACCATATCCTTCTACAATGCCCACTTATGAAACTTCTCTGGTTGAATTCCCCTTGGAATGTCAGGATTACACAATTCCAAGGCTTGACAGCACAATAGTGGATGACCATGGTGCTTGGAATGAGCAAAGTAATTCCAGTTGAGGAAAAGGAAAAGGACAAGATGAAACATTTCTTGGCAGTAGCAGTTGAACAATTACGGATAGTTCGTAATAGGAAATGGAGAGGACATCACACTCAAGACTAGGAGGAGGTTTCCAAAATTGTAAATTCCACTTTCTATCAATATTGGAAGGTAAGTGAAAATCGAAAGTTTAAGGAAAGTTGCAAGTTTGGTATTTTGAACTGGAAACTGCCGCCACCTAGTACCCTAAAATTCAATTTTGATGCCTCATTCAAGGATGACATATGTGTTATTGGATGTGTTCTAAGGGATAGTGATAGGGTTTTGAGGGGTGCTTGGAGTGACCACTTGGTTTTAGATAACCCTTTTTGTGCTGAGACGGAAGCAGTATTCCAAGCACTCACTATAGCTAGCTCGTTTGGCAATGTGAATATTATATTTGAAGGAGATGCTTCTGAAGGAAAGTCCTACAAAAGGAAGTAGCCGTTAGGAACTTATATGGCAAGTAGCCGTTATGTAAATAAAAAGGAAAGAGCTGTTAGGAATTGATTCACACACCTATTGAATCAATATCCATTTTCCTTATTTGATTAGAGCTTGTATGTATAAATAGGACTTCAATGTAAACAAATACAAGAAAAAGAATCAAAAATTAATAAGAATTTGAGAGTGTTTTTTATCGTGGTATCAGAACGGGTTTTTTGATCCATAAACGGCCCCAAAGAAATCTGCCCTTTGTTTTTTTTCCCTTCTCATAATTTGTCATAAACCTTACCAACAATGTCTGATTCAGAAGATAGTACTACCAACACCACCAACCCAACGAGTGCAACGGAGGTAGTAACACTATCCACAAACCAAATAGAACAACTCCTGAAATATCAATTAGAAATTACCTCAGCCCCACCACAAATAGAACCAAAACTCAACGATCATAATTTTTTATTATGGTCAAAGCTCATAAAAATCAAAATTGGATACCGAGGGCGCCTGCAATTTATCATTGGGCACCCTCCTCCACCGAAAACTGATAGCCCAGAATTCACCAAGTGGGAGCAACAAGACTTTCAAGTCTTTCCATGGATCCTAAAGTCCATGGAACCAAAGCTAGTCAACCGCTTCATCCAGTACCCGACGTCAGCCGAGCTCTGGAGAGCAATTCAATCAAAGTACCGGAGCGGTGGAGACAAGCTCCAGGCCTTCTACCTAACCATCAGGGCAACAAACTTCAGACAGACAGAAAACATTGGAGGATTACTACAGTGAATACCAAACTATTTGGAATGAAATTGATACTCGGAGGCCGAACCCTATGAAACACAACGAAGACATCAAAATCTTCGAAACATTAAAACAAGAAAATTGACTTTTTCATTTTCTTGCAGGTCTGAATCAAGAATATGATTCCGTAAAAAGAGACATTCTCAAAGGATAGGTCTTATCCACAATCGAAGAGGCATACACCGCTGTGTGTCACGAGGCAACTCGGGCGCAGGTTATGAACCGGCAGGAGGATCACCAATCAGAAAACACAGGAATCAGATTGGTAGCTCGTAGCCAAACCAAGCCCCAAAAAATCCCAAAGCCACGATCTGAGGTTGTCAACGAAAAACCAGCCAGATCAAAAAAATTATCATCATTTCCGGTACCACTCACCGCTGCCGAGCGCGCCGCCGAGAAAGCCGAAAAATAGAAGCTCCGATGTAGCCACTGTGGGAAGAACGGCCATTTAAAGAGTGGGTGCTTCGATCTCAACGGCGCCCCTCTTGATGGAAGGACAACCCTAAGTACAAGACCGGAACGGCGGCAACAACAACATACCACCAACCGAACACAGCGGCGGCAAGCCTCTGCCACCAATCAAACTGGGATTCGCAAGGAACAACTTCAGATGGCGGGGATTTCAGCTTCGCAACGGTGGCCAACAACCGCTATAACTACCGTACCTCAGAAAACAGCGACAGCGGTGCTAAATCGCGAGGGTTTCTTCAACGGACGAGCGTGAATTTAACAAAAAATGGACCCAAGTCTTTAGGGTTTGAGAAGAAATGTACGACTATGGAAAATAGCAATGGATCCAATATTGAACATGTGCTGCCAAATCAATTGAAGTCCACTACCACTTCTAAGGCCCATGGATTGCTTGGTCATAAATCCATCACGAAGACGGGCTGCAGTACTCTGGACTTTGACCCGACAGGTAACTGGCCTGGAATTAAAAAAACCAGGCCCCGTTAATTTATCAAATTCTTCTAATAAAATCAGTGAGTGGATTTTAGATTCCGGTGCAACTAATACAATGACATATGATGATAAAGATATTTTTGAAAAAACTTATCCTCAAATCTCTCAAATATTAACTGCTAATGGGAGTATTACTACAGTCAAAGGTGCTGGGAAATTAAAGTTAACACCAGAAATTAACATCTCTCACTGTCTATTTATTCCTTCTTTAACATGCAAGTTACTTTTGGTAAGTCAAGCAACAAAAGAATTAAATTGCATGGTTTTGATGTACCCTAATTTTTGCATTCTCCAAGATATTCTGACGAAGAGGATAATTGGCCGTGGTACTGAACGGAACGGGATTTATTACATAAATGAAATTTCCCCTACATGCTCCTCTTTTCATTCAAAAGATATGTCATTAAGCTGGAAGTGGCATAGACGGTTGGGACACCCCTACCCTAGGTATTTTAAAACTTATTTCCTCATCTACCTATTTTTGAACATTACTCTTCTTGTGTTTTGGCAAAAAGCCACCGTACTACTTTTCCAAACACCAATACTCGTGCTAATAATATATTCGAGATAGTACATTCAGATGTGTGAGGCCTTGCTCCTAATAATTTGAGAAAATCATTTACTTATTTTGTGTTATTCATTGATGATTGTACCCGTATGACTTGGGTTTCTTTTTTAAAAAATAAATCGGAAGTCCCAGAGAAATTTATTCAATTTTACAAAATGGTTTTGACACAATGTAACAAAAAAATTAAAATTCTTCGTTCTGATAATGGGGCAATATTTGAATGAAACAATGAGGAACGTTTTTCAACAAAATGGATTTCTTCACCAAACCTCGTGTCCCAACACCCCACAACAGAACAGAGTTGCTGAAAGGAAAAATAGGACTATCCTTGAGATAGCAAGAGCTCTTTTGTTTGACTCTCATGTACCCACTACTTTTTGGCCTGAAGCTATCACAACCTCTGTCTATCTCATGAATAAGTTACCTACAAAAATCCTAGGGCTGAAAACACCTTCTAGTATGTTTCAAACCTTAACAAATACTAAAAACACAGTCCCTCTTCCACCAAAAATATTTGGATGTACTGTTTTTATACATATCCCAAAAACTAAGCTCTCTAAACTAGACCCTTGTGCCCTTAAGTGTGTTTTCCTTGGTTATGGTTTAAACCAAAAGGGGTATAGATGTTACCACCCTCCCTCCGGGCGTCTATATGTCACTATGGATTGCAATTTTTTGGAAACTGAATTTTATTTTCAAAACCAATCTAGTGGTCAGGGGGAAACTGCTAGTGATCCTCTAACTTGGTTATCAGAACTAAAGATACCCGAGTCAATAAACATTGAAAACATGAAATCAGGCAATGATCAAATACCTGTTCCTTCAGAAGATGAGCCACATTATCCTCCTCCAGAATCTCCAATTAGAGATAATGGTAATGAAACTTCTGATAATAACACTACTGGAACTGATCATTTATCAAATACTTCCGCTTCAAATGACTCTGATATGTCTCTCGGAGACACCTATGTTGAGAATGATGCAGGTACAGGTACCTATCAATTGCCTCCTAGAAGCACTAGGGGAATTCTGACAAAAAGATATAGTTCGAAACGAGTTTCTCGCAAGTCGCAGTATCCAATAGCAAATTCTGTTACAAAAAGGCTCACGACGGAGGTAAGAACATTCATGACAACACTCTACTCGGAAAAAGTACCTCGGAATTTCAATGAAGCCAAAGACAGAAAGGAATGGCAACAAGCAATGAAATAAGAGATGGAAGCTATGGAAAAAAACTAGACTTGGGAGAAAAGTCATCTACCTTCTGGAAAGAAACCAGTAGGATGCAAGTGGGTATTCACTATAAAACATAGAGCTGACGGAACAATCGAGAGATACAAAGCCAGGCTGGTAGCAAAAGGGTATACACAAACCTATGGGAATGATTACTCTGAAACCTTCAGCCCAGTAGCCAAAATTGATACAATTAGGATCCTTTTCTCAATAGCCGCCAACCTGAACTGGCCACTCCATTAGTTTGACTTTAAGAATGCACTCCTCCATGGAGACTTACAAGAAGAAGTCTACATGGAAGCTCCACCGGGTTTCATGAAATTTTTTGGGAGAAATGAAGTATGCAGATTAAGGAAAGCACTATACGGGTTGAAGCAATCTCCTAGAGCATGGTTCGGGAGATTCACCATTGCCATGAAAAAATATGGATATCATCAAAGTCAATCAGATCATACACTATTCTTGAAGAAGAGAGATGGACGGGTAACTTGTTTAATCATCTATGTCGATGATATGATCATTACTGGAGATGATGTGGAAGAAATCGCTATGCTAAAATTAAACTTATTTAAAGATTTCGAAATGAAGGACCTCGGAGGACTGAAATACTTTCTTGGAATTGAAGTTCTCCGATCTCAGGAAGGAATATTTATCTCTCAAAGAAAATACATTTTGGATATCCTAGCACAAACAGGAATGGTAGATTGTAAACCAGTTGATACTCCAATGTTCGCTAACCATGGTTTAAAAATTAAGGATGGGGAACCAGTAATAGAGCAAGAAAAATACCAGAGATTAGTAGGCAAACTAATCTACCTATCTCACACACGTCCAAATATAGCTTATGCGGTGAGCGTAGTAAGCCAGTTTATGCATAAACCCCAAAAAGGCCATATAGACGCTGCACTCAGAATCATCAGATATTTGAAAGGTACGAGTAATTATGGTATTTACTTTAAAAATAATAATAGAAATCTATTATTGCAGGGATACACGGACGCTGATTGGGCAGGTAACAAGATGGATCGTAAGTCAACAGCTGGATACTTCATGTTTGTCAGAGGAAACCTAGTCACATGGAAAAGCAAGAAACAAAAGGTGGTCGCATTATCCAGTGTCGAAGCTGAATTTGGAGGGATGGCTAGAGGGATATCAGAGATCTTATGGATACGGAAACTTCTAAATGAATTAGAATTTACTCCAAAAGAACCGTGCAAACTAATGTGCGACAACAAATCAGTGATTTGCATATCAGAGAACCCAGTTCAACATGACAGAACTAAACATATTGAAGTGGACAGACACTTCATCAAAGATAAACTCGAAGATGGCACTATTACACTTCCATACATCAAATCAGAAGAACAACTCGCTGACATCCTAACAAAAGCCGTCAATGGTCGTATGTTTCATGAAGTCTTGACCAAGTTAGGCATTGGAGATCCCACTGTCAAACTTGAGGGGGAATGAAGGAAAGTCCTACAAAAGGATGTAGCCGTTAGGAACTTATATGGCAAGTAGCCGTTATGTAAATAAAAAGGAAAGAGCTGTTAGGAATTGATTCACATACCTATTGAATTAATATCCATTTTCCTTATTTAATTAGAGCTTGTATGTATAAATAGGACTTCAATGTAATGAACAAATACAAGAAAAAAATTAAAAATTAATAAGAATTTAAGAGTGTTTTTTATCAGCTTCTAATGACACTCAATGGTCTGACGGAGTTTGATGATTGGCGTGTAAAGCAGAAATTGAACGATGGAAGGAAGTTGCTGGATTCGAATGTTTTGTGGCAACTTATCTACGTTCCTCGTTGTTGTAATAGTACTACCCCTTATCTTGCTCAATGGGCTTGTAGTTTAGATTTCATAGGCCAAGTCCCCTCTGATCTTCTCAACCCTTTTTTGTGGGGAGACAAAGGAAACTTGGAGGTCTATATGTTAGTGTTATGTGGTTTTCTCACTTTTGTCTCAGTTCAATATAATCAATCATTTATCCAAAAAAAAAAAAAAAGTAAACATGTTAATAATTAAACATGATTTAGCTATTTGTGTGATTGAGGAATCGAATCCTTCTAATTTTAAGAATTTTTTTAGATTTTTTAGAATTACGTGAAAAGATAAAATTACTCCTAAAAATAAAATTTTAATAATTTAAAAATATCTATAATTTAAAAAGGTAAAAATGCGCTTATGAATTGGATGGAAAATAAAGTCTGATGAAAATTTTGAACGAAATGACAAAGAAGGTGATATTTTATAGTTCAAATAAAAAAATAAATATACATGTAAAAGTTAAATTTTTGAAAAATTCAAATGTTAGTAGGATAATTTATAAAAAAATAAATATCTATTTTGACAAATAAACCTACCTGGTTTTTAGAATTTTGCAAAAAAAAAAAAAAAAAGTTGACATTAATTGAGAAGTTTTCTATTTAAAAATAACCTTATTTTGAGTAATAACTCGCTGAATCCCCGCCATTCCAAATTTCATCGTCTTTGATGTTCTTTTTTTCTTGCCATTGCTTCTTTTCAGCGGCTGTAAATCTGTAGCTCTCTCTCTGCCTTTTCAGTTATTGTAACCTCTGTTGTTGGAATTTGAAGGTATAATTTAATTTTGTGGCTTTTTTTTAAAAAAATAATTATTGTGTATGCTTGTAATTTTTGTTATTGTTACTAGGGTCAGGAAATTCTCCCTGTTTACAAAATATAATACAAATTTTCTAGATGAATTTGGGGGGTTTACAAAATTTGTAGATATAATTGATTTTAGATGTTTCCTTTTCTTCCTTAGGTTTAGGGTTAAGGTTAAGGTTACTGAAAAAAAAAAACAGATTTTCTAGGTTAGTGTTTAATTTTCAGCTGTTGAATACTTGAATTGAGATTTTCTCAATACTATATGAGGGAAATTGCAATCCGATACTAGCTAAAGAATTTTATTTATTTATTTATTTATTCTGCTGTTTCCTGGATATGATAATATTGAAAAAGCGGTTCAGCGATTTTTTCTCATGTGTGATTTTTGGTTCTGAGTAGGGGCAGGAAATTCTCTCTGTTTTACAAAATATAATACAAATTTTCTAGATGAATTTGGGGGGTTTACAAAATTTGTAGATATAATTGATTTTAGATGTTTCCTTTTCTTCCTTAGGTTTAGGGTTAAGGTTAAGGTTACTGGAAAAAAAAAACAGAATTTCTAGGTTAGTGTTTAATTTTCAGCTGTTGAATACTTGAATTGAGAATTTCTCAATACTATATGTCATGGAAATTGCAATCCGATACTAGCTAAAGAAATTTTTTTTTTTTTTTTTTCTGCTGGTTCCTGGATACGATAATATTGAAAAAGCGGTTCAGCAATTTTTTCTCATGTGTGATTTTTGGTTCTGAGTACGGTCTTCTTGTACCGATGATTTCCGGGAGTGCTAATTTTCTTCTCTATTTCTGCCAATTTTTCCAATTCTCTTTTGATGGTGGATTTTGATCAGGTTTTGAATACTCTGTAATGGAGAACGCAGAGGTGGACATTTTATTTATCTAGAATACTACTACTTAAGTTTTCTGATTACAGAAAGGAAATAAGTGTCTGAATGTTTTTTTTTTGTGTCTTTCGACCCTTCTTATGTTTTGCTGATTTACAGTAATGCATTCGCACTTGGTAATTTATGTAATCCTTTTCTTTTACTCATCCTGCACAATTTGCTAAATTAAGAGTCATTTTCAAGTTTATGTAGAATAAATTATTTACATATCTGAAAATGGTTAATCTATCCTCTTTTGTTCTTGCTTTTTCCCCCACCAATGAAACTGATTGTTTCTCCCTGTTCAAACGTTTCTCTTGAAGTCTATGAAATCTTTGAATTCATAAACATCAAATAGCTGAATTTTGATACGTAGTACAAGGATATGTCATAGCTTCCTAAATAAATTCCATGGCTGTATCTCTCCTGGGCTAGTTCTGTTTTCATCTTTAGTATTTTAGTTGGTCCATGAATGGAAATTTGTCCTTGTGGAGTTTTTTCTTGGTGCAATCACATGTTTTTCTTTATACTTGGTGAATTCTGAGAAAGAATGTAGGGAATGGTTCTTATGCTTATGTTCTTGAGCTATCATTAACGTAACGAATTAAATTTATATATGTATAAATGTACATCCATGACCTTTTAAGTTCAAATTATTGAAAACAATTTTTATTTCACATAATAAATTGTATATATTCAAATGGAAATGGATGCCTAATTTGCCACATAGTTCTGAGTGGATTGTCTGTAGTTATTGACATTCTGTTGTCCCTGCCTTCTGATGCTAGAAAATAAGATTTAGCATATTAGTTTTTTTTTTTAATGGTTTTTAATATATCTATGCAATTTTGATGTCTAGGTTTATTCTCTCTCTTTCATCTCAGTGGGATTTTCTTTTCTTTTTAATGTTTCTTTTCAAACTAATTGGGATAAATATGAGTAGCCGAGACATTGGTTTATTTGTTTATTATGTTTTTAAACCTTATTCTTATACTACCTCTTTGGTCTAGATTTTTTTCCCTCCATTTCCCACAAGTTTTGTTTTTGTCAAGTTAATTTATGCTTCGTTTACAGCTTCAGAAGTTATTATTTCTCCCTGTAGTGAGACTTTGTCTTTTCCTCTGCTAACACACTTGCTCTGCTGTGTGCTTATGAGGAGGCTGCTGATTAGTCTGATATGGTATTTATCTGTTATTTGTTAATGCAAATGATATGAAGTGTTTTGATTACTGTCCTGTAGGAAATACCAGTACTTGAAATATGAACAACTCTGCTGCAGGACCATCATCAAAAGCAAAAGTAGGATCCTCGCAACCATCAGAAACTACATTTAAGCGCAAACGTGGAGTCTTTCAGAAAGACTGTTAGTGATTCACTTATTCCTTTTGTGTTATAATTAAGTAAACATGTTCATATTTTATTTGTTTTGAATCTAATTGTTCCTTGATTTTATTTTGGGGCAGCAGTGCAGCACATGATGTATGGTTTTGGTGATGATCGAAACGTATGTTTTCTGCTTTTTCATAATTTCCTCGAACTTTTTTTGATTATTTAAACAATATTTTCCAGATAGACCAAAATAATATTGAGATCCTTATATTATTGGTGATTTATATCAGATAACATTAATTTAAAGTCAACCAATTTAACCTTTTTCAGTTGAAACTTTTCAATGTGTTAATGAGCTCGGTGTGTCAAGGAAATAAGATGGGTAGCTCGAACATGTACTAATGGGTGTTTTGTTTAAAATACATTTATTTTATTACCTTATTTTCTTGTGCTTTCAGCCTCTTCCCGAGACAGTGGCACTTGTTGAAGACATTGTTGTGGAATATGTCACAGATATGGTAAATGTTTTTATTCCCAGACTTGGAAAAAAACTCCTGAAGGTATTTGGTATGAGAGGACTCAAACTGACATTTTGTCATGCATAAATATGCAACATCTTTAGGTACATAAAGCTCAAGACACTGCCTCAAAGAGGGGAAAGCTTTTGACTGAGGATTTTCTGTTCTTAATTCGGAAGGTAAAACTTTTTCGTTGGCATATTATATTTAATAGCTTGTTGTTTCTATGATATACATGGGTTTGATCATTGATATACTTAAGAAGAGTGTTGTTTCACATGAAACAGTTGTTGCTGGGTTATATGTGGATAAACATTTATGGATAGTTTTGTAGTATCTCTTTGGGGGAAAGAAGATCTGTAGGACTCCAACATTTCTTCTTAGATATCTCTTAATTATATTTGCTTTGGGAATTTGATGTTATTGTCAGTACAATTCTTGAATTGCATGTTCTGAACAAAACTTTTCACAGTTTCTGGTAGAGTAATGTTTTTTTTTTTTTCTTCTTCTTTACTATTTAATCATGTAGGACTTGCCAAAACTTAACCGTTGTTCGGAGTTGTTGTCAATGAATGAGGAATTAAAACAAGCAAGGAAGGCTTTTGAAGTAGATGAAGAGTGACGTACGGCCGAGTGAAGAACAATTTGTGGAATTGTGGAGCAAAATTAGCCAAAGAAAAATACATCTTTATTATTGATTTGTTATAAATTTATTTTGTGAATATTCATTGAGATATTTTATGTATCTCATATTTCTATATTCTTACTTTTTTTTTTGAGTTTTTATCTTTACTTTTTTTTAAAAAAATTTATTCTTATAAATAGAAAGTTTCATAATAAGATTAAAAACAAGTCTTGTATAATAAGATTAAAAACAAGTCTTGTATTAAAGAATACAAGAATAAAAACGCTTTTTATTTTTTCTCCATATTGTCTTTCTTTTCTCTAGTAGTTTCATAACATATACTTTAATTTTTTTAACCTTAGTTGAATTATAGTTTTATTTGTTTTAGGTTCAAAAGTCAATTTTGTACTTATATTTGTAATTTGATATGCTATGGTCTTTTATGTTTATTATAACCATAAGTGGATAAATTAGCTAACTTCACATTAGCTATTTAATAAATTTTTTAAAAAAGAGATTTATCTTTCAAAATACAAAACATAAACTATAAGATTGGTTATTTATCATTTATTTTTTAATTATTTTAGTTTTTAGTTTTAGTTGGATTAGAGTTTTATTATTATTTTAATTTTACTTAAATTGGATATTTAATTCTAGTAAATATAATAAATCTATAATATTAATAAATACATAGATACATAATTTTTAAAACAAGAATAAATTTAAAAAATTGAACTAAACATATATAAGCATAATCTTAAAGAAATAAAAATAAACATATGATATACCCTACCTCTTTTTAGCTAGTAGAATGACAAGGAGGCTCAAAATTATCTTTAGAATCTGATTTCTCATAGTTAGAATGATAATATAAAGATGGATTTGGAAGTGGTTGATAAAACTTTGATTCTTTCCTTTACGAGTAGTAACCAAAGCCTGGATAATGAACATCATTATTAAGGATTACTAGATTGTCTATGAGTATCTTTAGTACTACTAGTACTCTATCTCCGAACATAGGATAGTAGGTCAAATAGTCCATATCCATAATCTTGAGCATAATTATGATGATGTCTAATTAATCTAACACTCATATTTTCATCAAAGTGATAAGTACTTGTGATCTAGTTGTAAATCTTATAAATGTTTAAAAATTCAACCATATTTCTTAGACCATAGGTAAGTATCTTGATTGTTACCACCAAATCAGATATATTCAAAAATTGAAACCCAGTTTCTATTCCTAGACGGTAACCATGATCAGTCGCTTGAGTAGTATAAAAGCTTTCATTACCTTGTGCCCATATTATACCAGTAATAGATTGATTATTTGTACCATTACCACCATATCCACTACCACTGTTATTACTCTCGCTGCTAATATTTTCTTCATCCTTCTCAGGGCTAGTTTTCATCACTTATTTTCTTATTTTTATCATTCATACACCTTGAAATTGATAAAAGCTTCTTTCAATTTATTTTCATTTTCCCCCTTATTTCTTCCCGTTTGTTTGGATGCCTCCCCAATGGACCTCTTTGGATTTTTACGGATAAATTAAGATAAAGGAACATTACCAATATCTTCATCTTGTTCACTATGGTGAATGCTTCATCTTGTTCATTATGGTGAATGCTTCATCTAGCCAAGTTAAATCTTTTTCACTCAAAGTTGTTTGTTCATCTCTAGCTCATTCTTTTAAAATGTCATCCTCATGAAATATGTGGCTCAAAGCAATTGGATTATAGTCAGTATTATTATGGTTACGAGGTATTAAGTTTTTTATTCTTAAATGCAAATTACAATGAATATTGATGTAGTTTTAGAATTACGTAATTGTCCTCAAATGGGTCAAAATTAATTCAGTTTTATTCATGGAGCAATATAAGGTGTTCACTGAGTGTTCCCCTAAAAAAAACTAAATCTAAATCAATAATAAAAATCCAAAATAATAAAAATGTGTGATTTTTTAAGATAACGAGAATGTAAAAAGACAACTAACAATTAAGAAATTCAAGTTTGAGAAAACTTCAGTTGGAAATGATTCAATTCAAGTTTTTCATTATTCCTAAATTTTATTTTTGAATTAAAAACCAAATCTTTAATTGAATTCCGATAAAGCTGTCAGAATCTGTATCACCTATTAACGAATGCTCTAGAATTCGATTAAACAAACAAGAGATATTTAATACAATCGCCAAATAATCAATTCAAGTTTAACCTAAAATTGGTGATAAAATTAAAGTAATTTATGAAGTAACGAAACTGTCTAAACATGAATTTAATCATAACAATAAAATTCATACTTAATTCAATCGAAAAGCTTCAAAAAAATCAAGCAAAACCTATTCAAAATTCAATCAAGCGATATAAATATCAAATTATTAATAAAATCTGAAGTTTAGAAATCAGCTTAGAATCTGAAAATTATATCGCTCATAAACTCGAAACTTGCCTAGAAATCATCCTCGAACTTAATGGAAGCTTAGGCTGACATGGCTTGAAAATTCTCTCAAATTGTTTTTCTTCATTTGCTCGTTATTCAACCTTAAGGTAGAAACATCCTATTTACAAAATTATTCTTAATTTTTTTTTGAAGAATCTTTGTAATCATCGTTTTAAAAGAAGTTAAAATAAAATAATAATAAAATAATATCCTAATTAAAATAAATTTTTTTTTTCTTAAAATATTAATAAAGGTGGACTTTGTCGAGAACATCTTCAAATTTTGAACCTTCTTTTGAATGCTTTCTTTAGTTTATAAATATAAATGCGTCTTTATGTTAAAATAAAATAAATTTCATAAATTAGCTCAATATTTAATAAAAATGCAGGAGAATTAAATATAATAAGTGTGACAATTTACGACTTATTAAATTCTCTTAATTCATGCTTGTTATCGAGCATATATCAATTTAAAGCAAGTTCCTTTTGATCTCTTTCTATATCATAGAATCCAAATAAGCAAAGTACATATAATTGAATTGAATCTCAAACAATCAAGAGATAAACATTCATGGGATAAAATTTTAGCAAAAATTCAAACATCTCATCTCTTCATCAAAATCAAGTGAACGAGCCTCAACACCCTCACATATTGATACAACAATAATTCAAGAACTGAGCAAGAATCACCTCTGAATCAAAAATTGTCTCTGATCTAAACTCAACCAACCCTTGTTAAACTGTCCAAATCTCTTCACCCCCAAATCATCAAGGAAAAGGTAACAAAGAGAAAATTAATTTAGTCCCCAATTTACTCCATAAAACACGCAAAAAATGACTTAAGAATTTAGAGTCCCTATCAGAAACAATTGTTCTAGGAATGCCATGCAACCTTACCACATCCCTAAAGAACAAATCAGCGACATGAGTGGCATCATCAGATTTATGACATGCAATAAAATGAGCCATTTTGCTAAATATATCAACTACAACAAAGATGCTATCACGTCCTTTCCTAGTCCTAGGCAATCCCAACACAAAGTCCATAGATATATCAATCCAAGGACTATTAGGAACAGGTAGTGGAGTGTACAACCATGAGGTTGCACCTTAGACTTGGCCTGCCTACATGCAACACAACTAGAACAAACTCTCTCAACATCCTTTTTCATGTTAGGCCAATAAAAATGCTCTTGCAAAATATCAAGTGTCTTAGCAATGCCAAAATGTCCCATTAATCCACCATTATAAGACTCCCTAACAAGCAATTCACGCATAGAACAAGAAGGAACACAAAGTTTATTATCTCTAAACAAATATCCATGTCTAAACATATTGGACATGGATGATACTTGTGCTGAAAGTGAAGTTATTGTGTCTAACTCCAACACTCCAACCACCCTTCTTCCACTAGGCAGTCTTGTTGTAGGCCATTGATAGTTGTTATTGGCAATTCTCTCAATTAGTTCATAGGCTTCATTGTAAGTTTTGGCCAATAATGCACCATTTGCTGAAGCATCAACTATCATCCGTGTGTGTGCATTCAACCCATTGTAAAATGTTTCCATTTGAATGCAATGTGGGATTCCATGATGTGGGCATCTTCTTAACAACTCCTTAAATATCTCCCATGCCTCATACAATGATTCTTCTTCTAGTTGATGAAAAGAAGTAATTTCGTTTCTCAACCTTGCATTTTTTGTAGGAGGAAAATATTTCATTAAAAATCTTTCTGTAAGCTGCTGCCATGCTGTTACACTACCCGAAGGTAGAGAGTTCAGCCATGCTCTAGCTTATCTCTTAGGGAATATGGGAACAATTTCAGCCTCAAAGCATCGTCTGTCACCCCTGGTAACTTGAAGTAGTCACTTACTTCCATGAATAGACGTAGGTGCAAATGTGGATCCTCAGTAGGTAGTCCACCAAACTGCCCTACTGTTTGCAACATTTGAAACATTACTGGTTTCAACTCAAACTATGTTGTGGCAATCTCCGGTCGCACAATGCTTGGGTTAAGTTCATTAAACATAGGGACAACATACTGTCGAATGGCATGGTCCCTATCATCTGCCATTACCACAGGATTGTAGACGAGTTCAGGTTGAATGTCACGTTGTTCCGCCATAGTTGCCTTATCCATGGTTTGTTTCTTCTTCCTTAACGCCTTGGTTGTTCTCTCAATTTCTGGATCTAGTGGCAGCAATGTAGCTTGAGAGCCCTTGCACGTTTTACTCATGCAAAACAGCACACGTTAAGGAATGAATGATATACACAAGCTGAAAATTAACAAATGGTCAATATCAATAATGTTCAAATAAATTTCAGCCCATGCTCAAATATCCATCACTCATACACTAAATCAATAGACTATTAAGCACAAGTATGAGTAGAAAAACTGAAAAATAAAAGTAACCAAATGCAAACAATTAATATTTACAAACAATTGACTCCAAAGTCCTCGGCAACGGCGCCGAAAAACTTATTGCGTTGTGTGCGTGTGTCACAATTTGTAAATATAAGGAAATGAAATAAATCAACGCAATCTTAACAAGTGCAAGTATACACCGGTCAACAAGTAATATATGTACCTAAATACAAGATTATCGATCCCACATGGACGAAGTGTGCCAATTACAAATGCAAATACGATTGTACAATTGGTTAAAAGAATAAAAGAATAAAGAATGATGAATAATGAATAGAGATTGGTCTAATGCTACGGAAATGCTACTGCTACAGTAAAGCAAAACTAACAGTTAAGGGTTAGCCTACTAGAAATAACCACAAGAGTACTACAGGTAATACAATGTTGCGGCATTCACGCCCAAAATGTAAATACAAACCAGAGATGAATCTAAACATACAGAACATGCTTTCAGTTTCCAGATTAATGCTACAGTGATCTGGTTCTACCCAGATTACTTGATCTACTAGTGTAGATCCCTGATATCATCGTCTCATGGAGTATGAAGTACCGTTGGTCTAGAGCAACACAAGTCAGTAAATTTGGTCATGTCCCCTACAATGTTGAGCGCACGGTCATGCTTCTCAATCTAGTGCCACGTAACTATCTTGTCAACTAGCTCCCTTCCGGTTAGAAAGCCAGATACTAGTTCGATACATAACTTGGACAGTCATAACCACAAGTTATGCTAAATCTATTTAAGTAATTACATGAATAAACCAAGCATGCCCCATACAAGCATCAATCATAAAAACAGAGAACAATGCTACAACATATTCATCATCGTATTCAAACAGTGTCAACAACATGTTCATACTTAACTATGCCACAGCAACTTCAGGTCATAAATATACATTCAGTACTGAGAATAATGAAATCCAGGAATTAAAGTAATGTAATAAAATGCTCCTATGGTCATAGTGAATAATTCTATTACAAAACAAGTTTAATTAATCCATAAATTCGCCTTCAACTCATGCCCAATATTCAAGCAAGAATCTATACAAGACAATGAACAATAATGAGGAAATGGGCAGAGAATTACTCGGGTCTGAGATCACTCTACTGCCCAGATCAGTTTTATCACGATTGTCCAATGTTATTCTCCTCTAACTGATGTCGCGGCGTCCTTTCTGCTCAGCTGATGAATACTCAGCAAGTCATCCTGCTTCCTCTCCGGTTTTTCCCTACAGAATTAGTCTAATGCTAAAAAGAAATGCTAAACTCTACCGTCGAATTTCTACTGTACTGAAATGAGTAAAACCAATCTCTTCTTTTGCCAAAAGTCTAAAAGTCTCCAAAAATCCCCTCTTCTCTCGGTTTTTCAAGTATATATAGTATCTCTTCTTGCTCCCGAGATTCAGCCTCATTCCGCCATCTGTCCACTTTTTTGGAATTTTCTTATAATATTCAGCAAATAAAATGAATAATCCAAAAATTAATTCCAACTGCCTTCTGATTTCTTTGTCTTTTTCCTCCATGCTGCAGGATTCTCTCGGGTTTCAAGCTCCAACTACCACGTATTTAATTAATTAAAATATAACATAATAATTTCTGAAAATAACTAAATAATAAATTGGTAAATTGATTTCTTCATCTCATTCCCCTTTTTACTCTTGTCACAATAAATCAATTCGAACCAAATCCCAAATAATAATTAGATAAAATCGACTCGTAACAAAAATTTGGAAATTAATTAAATTAAATTGACTTATTGATATTAAAACCATACTTTTCGTAAAAAGGGAAAGAAAAATCAACTAGACGCATTTTAACTCCAATTCACGCACAAATTCAGACATTTTGAAAGCAAAACGTGGCAAAGTTTATGTGAATAACTCTATTATTTTAGAGTTATCATCTTCTCTTGATCCTCAGGAGCTATAGGAATTTGAAAATAACTAGAAAATCCATCTAGAAAGCAATAATGTGATTAACCTACTAATCTTTCCAACATCTTATCAATAAAAGGAAGGAGATAATGATCTTTCCTTGTTGCCTGATTCAATCTCCTATAATCGATAAAAGCTCTCCAACTATTCTGAATTCTTGTAGGTACAAGTTCATTCTTTTCATTTTTTACCACTGTAATACCTATTTTTTTAGGAACAACCTGCATTGGATTTACCCACTTACTATCAAAAATAGGATAAATAACACCAACAGAGAGTAATTTACTCACCTCTTTTTTTACAACATCTAAAATTGTAGGGTTAAGTCTTCATTGAGGCTGTCTTACTGATGTGCATAAATCATATCACTTTTTTAGCATGTTTTTAGGCACAAATTAGGACAAAATGGGAACTAAATTGAGCATAATTGAATGATATTAACACATTTTCGCATAATTTGTGATTTTGGAAGTTTCAGGTGAAATGTGCAAGAAAATAGCAAATATTGGGATAAAAATGCAATTTTTAGAACTTCTAAGTTCAGGACGGGCGTCCTGACCCAGTCAAACGACCAGTACGGGCGTCCCGCCCCGGTCAAAGCACCGGGACGGGCGTCTTGGACCCGGTCAACAGACTAGGGACTAGCGTCCCGAGCACCAGTGCAGAATCCCACATCAGAAATCACAGAGAAAATCCTCAATTTCCTTGTTATAAATACCTCAGGCCTTCCTCAGTTGAAATCATCCCTCTTCACTCGATCTGAATCATCTAGTGACTTCAAGTGTACATTTCTACACTCAATACAAGTCATTCAGTGATCTCAGGTACATCACACTGGTAGTTTAGCAATACGAGAGTGTCTCATTTTCTTTGCTTTCTGAGTGTTTATCTCATAATCATAGAATTCGAACAGATAGGGTTCATCTTTGGTATTTGTAGAATACTGGGATTTCGTTAGGACATCCTGAGAGGGCATTAGGTGAGCAAAGAGCTAGTCAACAGGACTTTGCTTAAGCCCAGGATGTAAGGTAAAGCAATTGCTACTAGGCTAAGGAAGCATTCTCCGAAGGTTTTGTCAAACAGAGTCAGGTCAAGCAATCCATGATATACAAGTAGTCGCTCTGTCGGCGGACCTAATAAAGGGTGAATACTTTATGGTGGTGGTTCCCTAGATCCTCTTTGTATATTCTGTATTGTGATTGTCTAAATAACAATTTGAGTATTAAATTATGATGCTAAGTTATATATGTTTGCATGTTGAAGTTGCATTCATTTTTCCAGAAAGGTCACCTGCTTAATTAAACATTATGACAAAATATCTGCTTGCTCTTTTAAACTAGATGAACGGTTATAGACAATTCCTAACCACGGTCTAATCATAACCTGTTTAGTTTAACATGCCTTAATTTAGGATAAAAAAGCATTAAGGTCTGCCATATTAGGTGAAATAATTTATAGATCACCATATTTGTTAAAGTAGTCTAATGAGGCTGAGTTTGGGTATTTATGCCGGCGTTAGGGTGAGTGGCATGATTTTCTGAGTAACACAGGCTTTCATGGATACCTTTAACTCGAACCGTGAGTAGGGCCATCAATGGCAATGGGGCAGTTTATCAGGTAACTCAAATGTGGTACACAAGTTTGATAGGTCAATCAACTTGTAGGAATAATAGAAATACATCAGAATACCTATCTATAGTATACTCTTGCATGCTTAATGAACTTGGGTCTTGTGTAGTAAGGATCACCAACTCATCAAATATTTTGATGAACGATTGCATAACTAGATAATAAAATGAAAGTTAGGGTAAAAGGATAGTTGCTACTAAGCTGTTAATACTTCCCTGGGAGTAAGATATTTTATAAATTAAAATCGTAGGTACTTTCCAATAGACTAGCTACATGATAGGTACTCTGCCTTAGGTTTTGATTGATTAAGTGACAAACATAGATGCTAAAAGTGACAATTAGTAAGTCTCCGTCCTTAATTATTCATAATCAATATAGGATAAATAAAAGTCTATCTTTTAGCATACCAATCGGAACACATCACTTACCGTTTTAGCACCTTCTTCTAAAAGGATTCTATGCATGCAAATAGAAGGACTAATGCCAGGAATATCTGCTAATGTCCATCCTATGGCTTTCTTAAATTTTTGTAACAACTTAAGCAAACCATTTTCTTGACCAGATTGAAGATTATTAGCAATAATAATAGACAATTTGTTTCCTTCTTCTAAATAAGTGTACTTAAGGTTGCTTGGTAAAGGTTTAAGCTCTAAAGTGGGTGATTCTTGCATGGATGAAACTATCTCATCACTAGATGCTATTTCAACAAAATTTTCAGCAAGTAAATTTTCACAATTATCATCAAAATAATGAGGAACGTCCTCAACAAAGTCAGTAGAATCATCAAAATTATGAGGAACCTCCTCAACAAAGTCAGTGGGTGGCAAAGTAGCTTTGTTACCTATTCCATTAGGAACCGCAGATGTTTTGGTCCATAAATTCGCCTAGATAAATCCATGAACTCCATTTGATTATTCCTTCTGACTAAGTCTCTGAACCTCGAATTGTCTTCTTATGACTCATCTATCAATTAGATAAAAGAATATCTTTTGAAAAACCTGTTCAAGGAGCAATCAACCCCCTCTCTCACTCCCAATCAATCCTCAGACCCAAACCCCCTTGTTTTGTTCGATTAATGAATATTTAGTATTAGATATTTTCGGTAGATTGAGAAAAACAAAGATATTTATAGTCTTATAATTTCTATGTATACTAAATTATAGTATTTTACTACTTTTTTCTTTAGTATCTTCTTTATTATTTCTATTTCCCTCTCATTCAGTCCTGCGAAAAAGAGAGAATTTCCTATTTTCTTAACTAAAAAAAAAGGAGACTGGAAATGAAAGTCTCTTTTTGGCATCCATTCTCTATCGCATTGTCCCAACAAAAATATAGGAGGTCCATGAAGTCATGATCTGGTAGATATACGTATAAATATACTTATATACATACAAAGGAATCTTGATCTGTAATCAAAGAGAAATGGTGTAAATGCCTTTTATGTTGTGACCGCAGTAGAGTTTAACAACCAAGTTCGGGATGGATTTGTGTGGTTCCTCTATGCCTATGACACCAGAATATCGAACCATGAACGAAGAAAGGCATGAGAGAAAAGCATGTTGGCTAGTGATTATGAGGCCACAATTCTTGACTGGAGGGGACGCCCAAAGCTCTGCCCTTCCATCCCCAATTCCACAATGTGCATGAAATTCAAATTCAACATGCTCGGAAAGTTCAGAAAATTTAGAAAATTCAAAAAATTAAGAAAGCTCTAAAGGTATCATCAAATCTTTAAAATATTTAGATAACAAATCGAACGAATTAACTTGAACGATAGAATGCTCTTCCGAAGGATGTTTCATGTCATCAAGAATATTAAAATGAACTACATCACCACCAAATTCCATTGTAAGAGTACTATTTCGCACATTAATTATAGTTTTAGCAGTTTTTAAGAAAGGTCTACCTAAAATCTGTGGTGCATGCTCATTCAATTTATCATCTTCCATCTTCAAAACATAAAATAATCAAGAAAATTAAGATTTTTTACTCTTACCAAAGCATCCTCTAAAACACCTATAGGGTAAGTTGTGCTTCTATTTGCTAGTTGAATTACTATACCTGTAGGTTTAATGATATGCACAAATCATATCACTTTTTAGCATGTTTTTAGGCATTATTTAGGGAGAAATTGGATTTAAATCGTTCTCAATTGACTGTTATTAACGCAATTTCGTAGTTTTTGTGATTTTGGAAGTGTCAGGTGAAATATGCAAGAAAATAGCAAATTTCGGGATAAAAATGTGATTTTCGGAAGTTCAGAAGTCAGGACAGGAGTCCCAAGACCAGAACGGGCATCCCGACCCGGTCAAAGCACCGGGACGGGCGTCCTGACCTGGTCAATCGGTCGGGACGGGCGTCCTGAAACCGTGAACAGTATCCCACATCGATTTCTGAAGAGAAATTCACTCAGTTCCCCTGCTATAAATACCTCAGGCCTTTCACAATTGAAATCATTCCTCTCCACTTGATCTGAGTCATTCAGTGACTTCCAGTACATAGTTTTCTACTGTTTACTAGTCATTCAGTAATTTCAGGTATCTTCGTTCAAGTAGATATTTTCAGTTTTCGAGAGTGTCTCGTGTTCTTCGTTTCTGAGAGTCTGTCTCAGATCTTAGAATACGACTAGATAGGTTCGTTTTTAATATTCATAGAATACTCAGAATTTTGTTAGGAGATCCTAAGAGAGCACTAGGCGTTCGAAGAGTTAGTCAATAGGACTTTGCTTAAGCCCGGGACGTAAGGTAAAGCAATAGCTACTAGGATGAGGAAGCGTCCTCCGAAGGTTCTGTCGAGCAGAGTCGGATCAAGCAGTCCAAAATATACAAGCAGTTGCTCCATCAGCAGACCTAATAAAGGGTGAATACTTTATGGTGGTGGTCCCCTTGTCCCTCTCTTTATATGTTTGTACTGTGTTTGTCCAAAAATACATTTGAATATTAAATTATGATACTATGAATATGTGTTATGCATGTTAAAGATGTTTACATTTTTCTTGAAGGGTCACCAGCTTAATTAACATTATGTCTGTATATCTATTTGGTCTTTTAAATTAGATGAACGGTTATAGACAACTCCTAACCACGGTCTAATCATAACCTATCTAGTTTATCAGGCCTTAATTTAGGGCTTTGTGTGAGGACGGAAGCATTAAGGTCTGCCATATTAGATGAAATAACCTATAGATCACCATGTTTGTTAAAGTAGTCTAAGTAGGCTCAGTTCGTGTGTTTATGCCGGTGTTAGGGCGAGCGGCATGATCTCCTGAGTGATATAGGACTTTCATGGATGCCTTTAGCTCGAACCATGAGTAGGGCCACCAATGGCGATGGAGCAGTTTATTAGTTAACTCAGATGCGGTACACAAGTAGAATCAGTACATAATTGCAATCTATACCAAGATATATCTAAAATACTCGAAGATAGGTCAATCAACATGTTGGAACAATATAACATATATCAGAACACTGTCTGTAGAACACTCTTGTAGGCTTAAGTAGACATGAACCTAGTGTAGAATGAATCAACCTCTCATCAAAGATCTTGATGAACGATTGCATAACTGGATAATAAGATAAGAGTTAGGGTAAAAGGATAGTTACTACTAAGTCGTTACCACTTCCCTGGGAGTACGATATTAATAAATTAAAATCGTAGATACTTTCCAAGAACTAGCTACACGATAGGTACTCTGCCTTAGGTTCTGATTGATTAAGTGACAATAATTAATGCTAAAGTGACAGTTAGTAAGTCTCAGTCCTTAATTACTCATAATCGACATAGGTAAATAAAAGTCTATCTTTTAGCATACCAATCGGAATGCATCAGATTTTTTGCGCCGTTGCCGGGAAAATATCATAACGAATTTAGGATTCCTGATCAAAATTCTAGAGACTTATGATAGGTAACGGTAGTAATCTATACCTTAGACATAACACTCATTTTATGCTAGTTAGACAATCAGTTTCCAAAATATAGGGTTATCAGAACCAATTAATTTTAGATATTATCTGAAATTAAGAAATTTAGGATAATAAAATTTTAGAAAATTATTCTAAAACCGTATTAAGGAAATTTAACTGCTTTCGAGAAAAAATTAAAATCCAAAAAATATTTTTCTTGTTTTTAAATTTATCCGTATTTTGTTTTTCCCTTTTTGTTTGTTTTATCCTGACCAGACTTTACACTCATAGATGAAGAGAACAAGAGCAGCTACAAATCAAGCAAAGAAAACATAAAATTCCGACGCTCTAGGTCAAAAGAAGAAGAAACCAGAAGGACCATCTAGGCCTGAACCAGAAGTACCACGGGAGAACAATCCTCCACAACCTATAAACATAGTCTCAAACCTAGATACCAGTGATTTAGTGAAACGATTCCTGAACACCCGTGAACTCAGTCCCACGGAAGAGGACCCTTCTGAAGAAACCTTTCCTCCAAGAGAAGAACCTCAAAAATATCCCATTCACACTCCTGCCCAAAGAGCTCCTAGAAATCCACAACCCCTTGACTAAAACCAAAACTCACCAACATCTCCTGAATACACTCCAACACCTAATGAGCACACACCTTCTTCCGGAGGAAGTACTAATGGTTTTCAGTCAGTTTTGTCCGTGCAGATAGATACTTTGACCAACAGGATCTACCAGATGGATCAAGCGATCGCAAGCAGACTGTGTCACTCGGAACAGAGCATTCTGAATATCACAGCTAACATGGACCAACTTAGGGCCACGATAAGCCTCCAAGAAAGCCAAGGTGCACAGATACTACGAGAGTTAGCTAAAATACGAAGTGAGCAAGGTAGGCAAAGGGATGAGATGAGAGCTATGCGAGTAGAGTGCGAGAGATAAGGAACAAAGACCGATAGAAAAAGGGAAGATTCTTTTTATTTTTCAGCAAATAAACTGTTTGAACTAAAGTTTAATAACTGACCCCTACTTTTTATTTTCAAACATTAAAAGGGTCTTTTATTTTATTCAGAAATTTTTCTTCAGACATTTTATTTTTCAATTCTTTACGAAACAAAATGTATTAAAAATACAATTTATCTTTCATTAATTAAATTGTATGAATTGAGTCTTTTATTTTTCTAGAATTTTTGCTGAATAGAAATTAGGATATGATTAGGGTAGTTATGGCTTTTGAAACGAGAGTAAGACTGAAATTTTTTGCAAAGGCTTTTAACAACTTCTATATTTCATAGGCTAACCATGAAGATTTGTTAAAGATTATAATTGTTTTTTATGTATAAAGATTTGCAGGGAATTTTGAAAAAAAAAATCCGGAAGTGGCACGCATCTCGAGGCATCCGAGATGGGTGTCCCGAGGGCGGCCCCTCTCTATAAAACTCCGAAGTTTTCCCATTTCCTCCCAAATCAACCACAAAAAATCATCTCTCTACAAAATTCTCTCCAACTTCTCTCTAGAAATTTTTGGCAAACTCTTGAAATTTAAAATTCCAAATTTCCCTCCAAAAATTTGAACTTTTGAATTTCCTTCCAAAATTCGAATTTCCCTCCTATATTTGAATTTCCCGCCAAAAACTCAAAATCCTTCCCTAACCAAAATCCACCCTTCTGAATTTGAATTTCCCTCCAGAATTCGAATTTGAATTTTCTTTCCCACCGAATTTTCAAACTCTATCAAACTTCTTCAAACAAATGGCTCTAAAACGCGCCCGTATTACTTCTGCGATGACTGTCACATCTGTGGCACACCCTTTCATGCTCTTTCCTTCCATTCTGACATATCAGGAGAGATGCCATGGACACATCGGGCGTAGCATACTGGTTGGCAGAACACTCGACTGGGAAGCTGTTCGGACATTGGGAGTCGAGCAGGAGGTCCATCGCATACTCGACGTGCTACCCTACAGTCGAGTCTTCATCGTCACCGAGCCGACCTATCTCGAGCTGGTATGTGAGTTCTACTCTTCCTTTACATTCTAGCAGGAGCATATCACATTCCGATTGGGCGGAATGGATCTATCGATGAGCATGGTCGAGTTCGGTATCGCCTTGGGTATCTGGCAGAGGGAGGAGCTGGATACGCCCGCCTACACCACAGTAGTTCGAGACTTCACCTCTGCGGACGTCTCCACCGCTTGGGCTCAGATCTATACGACTGGCGTCCCCTACCAGCATGGCTTCACGAAAGCCACAGGTATTCATCCGGCCCTTCGCTACTTACATGCTATTATAGCATACACTTTGTCAGGACGTCGGACGGCCCCTGGGAATGTCACCCAGATGGAGACATTCCTCCTGGCCAACATGCACAAGGGTGCTACGGTAGAGATGGTCCGACTTATCACCGTCATCATGCGGGGCTTTGCCACAGACACTCGGAAATAGTGTCTGGGGCTCAGGCCGTTCATCACCAGGATAACCCACTACCTGGAGCTGGACATCGAGGGCTCAGAGTTAACACAGGTTGCCCCGACCACCATTCCTACGAACCTGACCATTCTACGGAACATGGGAAGGGTCATACGGGATGCAACTGGGTGCTACTCCATCCACACGGAGTAGCTGGGAGGGTCATCGGTACCAGGATCGGCCACAGAGCACACACCACTGACCTAGACATTCGTTCCTCGCACCGCTTTTGAGCGACATATGTCGCAGGGATTAGTAGACCTTACCGCCCGACAAAGCAGGTATATGGCAATCATTGAGAGGTGGTTGTCGATGATGGAGGACCGAATCAGCATTACCAGCAGTAGGGTCGAGGAGGTATTTCAGCAGACTTCCAGGATGACTGAAGACCCCGAGGTCTACTTATGTGCACCTGATGATGATGAGCCCAGTTCTTAGTTTTTCTTTTCCTTTTCTTTTTCTTTCTTTCGTTCTTTTTTTTGCTTTATGTGTGTGATTATGTCTGGGCTATATGAAATATGAATCTTTGTATAACATTGATTTATATGACATAACATCATTGTTTCTTCTATCATATTTTGTTATTTCTTTTGTTGTTTTATTTTTTTTTCTCTTTCCCTCAGTTAGTCAAATAAGTGTGGGGTAAGAATTTTATGTTTTTTTTATTATTCTTGTTTTTCAAATAAGTGTGGGGTGTTTAGATATGCATGAACACTGAGGATAGTGTCAAACTTAAGTGTAGGGTAGCAGTGCACTATGCACTGTAGCAGTAAAATTTTTACATGTTTTCCCATATTTTCACTAAAATTGCACCCTTCCAAAAAAAATTCAAATTTTTTTTCACTCTTTCAGACTTCAAAATGCAGTTATGATTGGTAAAGAAATGCTTATGTCTATGATATGTATGTAGAGCATTATGATCAGTAGGAGACAACGTGATAACTTTATTGAATTCATCGATTAGAAATAAGGAATTCCTGATAGTTGAACACTAGTTTGGATTAGAGACATCAACCAAATACCTTTTCGAGACTCAGCTAAATAATATTAGACCAGTTGAGGATGCACTAGCAAGTTAAATGACTAGATGATACTCTGAGCTGAAGTGAAAAAAGTTAAATAAATAGGGTAGTTTGCAAGCGTCATTTGCTACTCGAGCACCACTCCTTAAGGGAACTCAAAGCCTGATGCCCTAAGGTCGTGTAGATCTGGGAGTCATCGGAGTGGGACTTACTACATGGGTAGTTAAGTTAATGTGTGAAAGCGAACACAACAATACCCTGAACAATCAATCTAAAAATACATAGCCTAGTGTGTTCTTATATTGAAATTTTTAATTGAAAAACCTTGTCACCAAAGCTCAGAAGAAGGTTGTTTGTTGCTGGTGTGTCTAGCGACCGGTCGAGGTATTATCTAGTAAGAGTCAAGAGAAGACTATATTGTGTTGACAATCTAGTCTAGACTAATACACACACTACACATTAGGAAGACCTCGTGACTAAGAGAAGAGTTCAGTCTAGTTATTAAGTTGTTAACCCTGTCTGACCGTGATAATCTACTAGAGACATTTGAGACCTTGTCATGGCAACTTAACCAGTTAGACCTGTGTTGTGAATCATCTGACTCAGTGATCAATTTTGGAATAAAAACATTGCTAGGAATTTGAAGTGACTGCACCTATGATTTAAAATCAATAATTTCATGTAGACTTTGCTTGAGGACAAGCAAAAAGCTAAGTGTGGGGTTATATGATATGCACAAATCATATCACTTTTTTAGCATGTTTTAGGCATAATTTAGGGCAAAATTGCAGTTAAATCATTCTCAATTGACTGTTATTAACGTAATTTCGCAGTTTTTGTGATTTTGGAAGTGTCATGTGAAATATGCAAGAAAATAGCAAATTTCGGGGCAAAAACGTGATTTTCGGAAGTTCAGAAGTTAGGACGGGCGTCCCGACCTGGTCAAAGACCCGGGACGGGCGTCCAGGACCCAGGACAAGCATCCTGACCTGGTCAAAGCACCGGGATGGGCGTCCCGAATCCGTGAACAGTATCCCACATCAATTTCTGAAGAGAAATTCACTCAGTTCCCATGCTATAAATACCCAGGCCTTTCACAGTTGAAATCATTCCTCTCCACTTGATCTGAGTCATTCAGTGACTTACAGTACACAGTTTTCTACTGTTTACTAGTCATTCAGTGATTTCAGGTATTTTCAGTTTTTTAGAGTGTCTCGTGTTCTTCGTTTCTGAGAGTCTATCTCAGATCTTAGAATACGACTAGATAGGTTCATTTTTAATATTCATAGAATAATCGGGATTTCGTTAGGAGATCCGAAGAGAGCACTAGGCGTTTGAATAGTTAGTCAACAGGGCTTTGCTTAAGCCCGGGACGTAAGGTAAAGCAATAGCTACTAGGCTGAGGAAGCGTCCTCCGAAGGTTCTGTCGAGCAGAGTCGGGTCAAGCAGTCCAAAATATACAAGCAGTTGCTCCATCAGCGAACCTAATAAAGGGTGAATACTTTATGGCGGTAGTCCCCTTGTCCCTCTCTTTATATGTTTGTACTGTGTTTGTCCAAAAGTACATTTGAATATTAAATTATGATACTATGAATATGTGTTATGCAGGTTGAAGATGTTTACATTTTTCTAGAAAGGTCACCAACTTAATCAATATTATGTCTGTATATCTATTTGCTCTTTTAAATTAGATGAACGGTTATAGACAACTCGTAACCACGGTCTAATCATAACCTGTCTAGTTTATCAAGCCTTAATTTAGGGCTTTGTGTGAGGACAGAAGCATTAAGGTCTGCCATATTAGATTGAATAACCTATAGATCACCATGTTTGTTAAAGTAGTCTAAGTAGGCTCAGTTCATGTGTTTAAGCGGCATTAGGGCGAGCGGCATGATCTCCTGAGTGACACAGGACTTTCATGGATGCCTTTAGCTCGAACCGTGAGTAGGGCCGTCAATGGCGATGGAGCGGTTTATTAGATAACTCAAATGTGGTACACAAGTAGAATCAGTACATAATTGCAATCTATACTAAGATATATCTAAAATACTCGAAGATAGGTCAATCAACATGTAGGAACAATATAACATATATCAGAGAACACTGTCTGTAAAACACTCTTGTAGGCTTAAGTAGACTTGAACCTAGTGTAGAATGAATCAACCTCTCATCAAAGATTTTGATGAATGATTGCATAGCTGGATAGTAAGATAAGAGTTAGGGTAAAAGGATAGTTACTACTAAGCCGTTACCACTTCCCTGGGAGTACGATATTAATAAATTAAAATCGTAGATACTTTCCAAGAACTAGCTACATGATAGGTACTCTGCCTTAGGTTCTGATTGATTAAGTGACAACAATTAATGCTAAAGTGACAGTTAGTAAGAATCAGTCCTTAATTACTCATAATCGACATAGGTAAATAAAAGCCTATGCATACCAATCGGAACGCATCATTTAAGCTCTCCAACCTACAAAGAAATTTACTCATGATACTTTCAAAATCACAAATTACGCAAAACAATGTTATTTTGAATCAATTATGATCAAATTGGTTCCAATATTGCCCTAATTTGTGTCTAAAAATATGTTAAAAATGTGATATGATTTGTGCATATCATGCTAAAAAGTTTTGAAAATTATTCTAAAACATACTAAGGAGATTTATCTGCTTTTGTATTAAAGTTTTGTTTAAAAAAATTTATTTTTCGTTTTTAACTTTTCTTTTTAAATTTTTTTATCTTTTTTCTTTTTATTACTCCTTTGATTCTGATTTTATTATTTCTTGCTCAGACTTAACGCGTCCTTTGTAGTTTTATGGCTCGAACCTCAGAAGCTGACTTTGAACCTCCAGTCAAAAACCTCGAGAACCTTATCCGAACAGCTAACAAAAGAAGAGCAAAAGTAACTGCCGAAAGACCTCCACTAGAATCATACATCCAGCCGCAAACCATCCCAATGTCCTCCGCTATCAGAATCCTTGGAAATCCCCATTATGACCTAAAGCCGAATGTGTTGCAGCTGATCATAAATTGAGTCTAGTTTGGAGGAACACTGCCGAGAATCCCCTCGAGTACTTGACCGAATTTTTGAATCTCTGTGAAGGTCTTAAAGGGGACAACACAACGGAAGTGACTAAGTTGAATCTCTTTCCCTACTCACTTAGGGACAAGGCTGAGCGATCGTTGGCACAACTACCTACTAACTCAATCACATCCTAGGATGAGTTAAGTAAGGCATTCTTGGAGGAGTACTATTCTGCAGCAAGAGTTTTGGAATATCGAAAAGCTCTTTCTAGCTTCACTCAAGCTGCAGATGAGACGATAATCGAGGCTTGGGACAAATTCAAGGAACTCTTCAAGCCCTGCCCTCAGCATGGACATACTGAACCTCTGCTAATCCAGCAATTTTACGGGGATATGACAGAAATAGGTAAGCAAGTTCTTGATGGACTCAATCCTCAGTGCAGTTTCAATGGACTTAACGAAGTAGACGCTAAAAATGCCCTGGAGAGACTCAACAAGAACAGTAAGAATTGGCTCACAAGTAGCCACGCCAAGAAACAATCAGTAAGTGCAGCTAATTTTCTATTGATGAACAATTTGAGGCATTCAAAGCTAGCATCACTAGTTAGCTTAATGCTTTCCAACAAGGAAGAAACATTCAGCCTGTATATCAGATCTGTGAGTCCTACCAATGACCACATTTCAGTGGGGATTGCTATGAGAATGGAATACTAACCATTTCAGATGAGACGAAACAGGTTGATGCAGTCAATTTTGCTCTGATGCGATTCCGGTTGACGTGCTAAATAGGTGTTATTTTACCCTATGTTGATTATGAATAATTAAGGACTATGATTGACTAATTGTCACATTTAGTCTCTATGGTGTCACTTAATCAGCTAGAACCTAAGGCAGAGTACCTATCGTGTAGCTAGTCTGTTGGGAAGTATCTACGATTTTATTAAGTTAAATATCGTACTCCCTGGGAAGTGGCAACGGCTTAGTAGTAACTAGCCTTTTATCCTAACTCCTATCTTATGATCCAGTTATGCAATCTTCATCAAATACTTTGATGAGAGGGTGATTCATTCTCCACTAGGTTTAAGTCTAATTAATCCTAGAAGTGTTTTATAGATGAGTTCTGATTCTATGTTATACTGTTCCTATATGTTGATTGACCTATATTTGAGTATTTTAGACATGTCTTAGCCTGGATTGCAACTATGTTCTGTGTCTAAAGGCGTACCACATCCGAGGTCTCTAATAAACCACCCTACCTTAATGACGGCCCTACTCACGGTTCGGGACGAAGGCATCCATGAAAGCCCTATGTCACTTCGGGGATCATACCGCTTGCCCTAGCCACCGGCATAATCGGACTCAGCTCGGCCCCTTCCTAGACTACTTTAACAGGCAGAGTGTTCAACATGTTATTTTATCTAGCATGGCAGACACCAATACTAATTGATGCCTATTAAACTAAACAGGTTATGATTAGACCGTGGTTAGGAATTGTCTATAACCCTAACTTTAGTTTAAAAGAGCACATTAAACATGCAGACATAGTGAATATTTAGCAGGTGGCTATTTCTGGAAAAACATAACATCGTCAACATATAAAACAACTATTCATAAAGAATCGTAATCTTGTATTCATAATAAGTATTTAGAACAAAACAATAACAACATATAAGAGAGGGACATGGGGACTGATGCCATAAAGAAATCACCCTTTACGTAGTCTCACCGACGGAGCGTACTGCTGTATATGTCGTATTGCTCGCCCTGACTCTGCTCACCAGGACCTTCGGAGGACGCTTCCTCAGCCTAGTAACTGGGCTTTACCTTAATACCCAGCTTAAGCCCAACCCTGTGGACTGACTCTTCGAACGCCTAGAGCCCTCTTAGGATCTCCTAACGAAATCCCGGGTATTCTATGAATACCAGAAACGAACCTATCTATAGAAGCCTAAGATCTGAGACTATTTCTCAGAAACTAAAACGAAACACTAATAAGAAAGAAAACTGAGATCTGAGTTTCTGAGTGAGTTGTGTACCAGAGAATTGTACACTAGAAACCACTAAATGACTCAGATCGAGTAGAGAGAATGATTTCAACTGTTGGAGGCCTAGTGTATTTATAGCAGCTTCCCGGGGTGATTTTTCATCAAAAGTTCGATGTGGGACTGGTTCTGGGGGTTCAAGACGCCCGTCCTGATCTGTTGACTAGGTCGGGACGCCCTTCCCAAGTCCTGGACGCCCGTCCCGGATTCGGGACGCCCGTCCTGACCCGTTGACTAAGTCAATATTTCCAAAAATTGCATTTTTGCCCCAAAATTTGATGTTTTCGTCTACTTTTCACCTGACACTTCCAAAATCATAAAAACTGTGAAATTAAGTAAATAATGAACAATCAAGATCAAATTACCTTCAATTTCACCCAAATTCATACATAGAAACATGCTAAAAAGGTGATACGATTTTCGCGTATCAGATAACCCCACACTTAGCTTTTTGCTTGTCCTCAAGCAAAGTCTACCTAAAGTTAGTGATTCTAGTCATGTTTTTATTCCAAAAATTCTTCAGACAAATCTTAACACAGGTCTGCCTGGTTAGGTTACTATTACAAGGTCTCAGATGTTTTTAGTAGCTTGTAATGATTAGGCAGAAAACAAATCAACAACTTTTTTTCTTAGTCACAGGGTCTTCCTGATGTGTAGTGTGTGTACTAGTCCAGACCAGATAGTCAACACAATGTACTCTTGTCTTAACTACTACCAGATAACACTTCGACCCATCGCTAGACATATTAGCAACAGACAACTGTTTGAGTTCTGAGCTTTGGTGATCAGATTTTTAATGTTTTAGCATTTAGTTATTTTCTTTATAAATTCAGGGTATTTTGAGTCTGCTTAGGACACGTCAACTTCAACTACCCATGTAGTGAGTCCCACTCCGATGACTCCCAGATCTACACGACCTTAGGGTATCAGGCTTTAAGTTCCCCGAAGGAGTGGTGCTCGAGTAGCGAAGGCCGCTGGCAAACTACCCTTATTTGATTAACTTCCTTTAATTTCTTTTCACTTCTAGCTCAGAGTCTCATCTAGTCATTCTAACTGCCAATATATCCACAACTGGTCTAATTTTATCTAGTTAAGTCTCGAACAGGTAATTGGTTGAGGTCTCTACTCCAGACAAAGTTGTGCTCAGTTATCAGGAATTCCCTATTCCTAATCAATTAGTCCAAGATAGCTATCAATTATCTCCTACTGACCATAACATACTACCTACATATCATAGACATAAGCAATTGTTTAACCAAGCATACTGCATTTAGAAGTCTGAAAGATGGAAAAATTTTGAAAAACATTTTGGAAGGGTGTGAAAATACGGGGAAAACAAACAGAATCATGCGAAAATTTTTGCAAACTGCTACAGTGCACCGTGCACTGCTACCCCACACTTAAGTCTGGCACTGTCCTCAGTGTTCATGCATATCTAGCTACCCCACACTTATTTGAAAATAAGAAATAAAACAGAAAAGATTCTTACCTCACACTTATTTGAAAATAAGAAGTAAAACAGAAAATAAAGGATTCTGTATGGGTAAGTAAGACATAAAATAATGCAAACAATTCTGTATGTCATATAAATCAATTTTGTACATAGATTCATACGTCATACAGCCCAGACATGTTTATACACATAGAACAAGAAAAAAAAAGCAAAAGAAAGGAAAGGAAAGGAAAGAAGGGGAGAGAGACTAAGAACCCGGCGGATCGTCGTCCAGTGGACCTAAGTCTGCTAAGTCAAACTCGAAGTTTTCCGCCACTCGGGAAGTCTGCTGATGTATCTCCTCAATCCTGCTGGTGTTCATGGCGATCCTGTCATCTATCATCACCAACCGTCTATCAATCATGTCCTCCATCATCGTCAGTCGTTTGTCAATCCTGTCCATGTCTCGACTATATCGGGCCGATAGTTCTGCCAATCCGTGCGACATGTGTTGTTCGAAGGCAGTGCGTGGCACGAATGTCTCGGACGGAGGGATATGCGCTGGAAATGCTTCTGATGCTGATGCCTGTCCTGTCTGCTCCATGTGGATGGTGTCGCGACCATTCGCATCCCGGACAACCATTCCCATGTTCCGTAGAATGGTAACATCTGTGGGAATGGTGGTTGGGGCAACCAGAGTAAGCTCCAAGCCCTCTATGTCCAACTCCAGGTAGCGGGCTAGCCTGGTGATGTAAGGTCCGAGCCCCAGACACTGTTTCCTGGTGTCTGTAGCGAATCCTCGCATGACGACCGCTATGAGTCTAGCCATCTCTACTGTAGATCACATGTGCATGTTGGCTAGAAGGAATGTCTCCATCCGGGTGACAGTTCCGGGCACTGTCAGTCGTCCTGACAATGTGTGTGCAATGATAGCGTGCAGGTAACGAAGAGTAGGATAAATACCTGTGGCTTTTGCAAAGCCATGCTGGTATGGGACACCCGTCATGTAGATCTGAGCCCAAGCAGTGGAGACGTCTGCAGACGTGAAGTCTCGAACTGCTGTGGTGTATGCGGGCGTATCCAGCTCATCTCTCTGCCAGATACCTAGGGCGATTCTGAACTCGGCCATGCTCATCGACCGATCTATTCCGCCTAAACGGAATGTGATCTGCTCCTGGTGGCAAGTAAAAGACGCATAGAACTCACATACTAGCTCCAGGTATGTGGGCTCTATGACGATGAATACTCGACTGTAAGGTGGCACGTCGAGTATGCGTCTGACTTCCGGCTCTACTCCCAGCGTCTGTACCGCTGCCCAATCCAACGTTCTGCCCGTCAGTATCGTACGCCCGATGTACCCAGTACATCTTTCTTGGTATGCTGTGCTGGAGGGAAACAACATAAAAGGATGTGCCACTGAGGTAACTGTCATGGTACATGTGGTACGAGCACGTTTGGGAGCCATTGAAAACGTACGAGAGAGTTTAGGTGGGAAAGAAAGCTTTAAACTCAAATTCTGGAGGTGAATTTGAATTTAGAAGGATGAAATTAGGTTAGGGAAGGATTTTGAATTTTTTGCGGGAAAATCGAATTTTGGAGGGAAATTCAAATTTTTGGGTGAAGTTTAAAATTCAAATTTTGGAGGGAAATTCGAATTTTTAAACTTTGAAGAGTTTGCCAAAACTTTGTAGAGAGAAAGTAGAGAGAAATATTTAGAGAGATGAATTTTTGGTTGTAGATTTGAGAGAAAATGAAAAAAAAATTGAACTTTTATAGAAGGGGTGGCCCTCGGGACGCCCGTCCCGGAGGAAGGACTCCCGACCCGCTGGACGCCCGTCCAGAATCGGGACGCCCATCCCAGGTTGCATCGGGACGCGTGCCAATTCTGAAAAAAAGTTTTTTTTTTCGTAATTCCCTGAAAATCTCAAGATACCAAAAATAATCATAATTCTTAACAAGGCTTCATATTTATCCAATGAAATTCAGAAGGTGTTAAAAACTCTATGCAAAAAATTCCTCAGTCTTTTTTCGAAAATTGTGACTACCCTAATTTTATCCCAACTTAAATTCAGCAAGAATTTCAGAAAAAAAAAACTGAGTTTGTGCAATGTAATTTGTGGATAATAAATTGTATTTGCAAAACTCTTGTTTTTCATAGAAATTCGAAATAAAATGTCTGAAGAAAATTGTTGAATATAAAGGACCCTTTAAATATGTTTGAAAAATAGAAAAATATGGGTCAATTATTCAAGTTTCAGTTCAAACGAATTATTTATTGAGAGTAAAAGAATCTTCCCTTTTTAACGACTCCTATCTCTAATCTCCTGTAGTTCTGTTCGAATGCTTCGCATCTCTTGTAGTTCTGCTCGTATGTTGTGCATTTCCTCCTGCTGGTTCCTTTGTTCCTTTAAGATTTCCATCATCTCTCGGAGTAATTGCACATTTTGGCGTTCTATTGTGGTTCTGAGTTGGGTTACTTCAGAACTTAGGGTTAGAACAGCCTGATATGACCGTCTTAGTCCGCCCGGTATTGTCTAAGTCATAGCGCTTATCCTGTGAGATATAGCATCTACCCGGGCAGCCAAGGCTGATTGAGAACTGTCAGTGCTATCTTCTAATGACGGTGGTTGGTCGTTAGGTGCGGGGGATGCAGGAGTATATTCATGAGATTTCGGGGTGTACTCGGGAGAAGCAGGAGTGTATTCGGGAGAAGCAGGAATTGTTTGGATTTCTGGGGAAGTGTTATGTTCTACTTCGTCCAGAATATCCTGGGCTCTTGTTCCCTTCATCTTTGAGTGCAAAGTCTGGTTAGAAATAACAAATAGCAAAAAGTAGGACAGTGAAATAATAAAGCAAGAAAATTATTTTTAGGGATTTCGAATTTAATTCAGAAAGCAGGTAAATTTCCTTAATATGTTTTAGAATAATTTTCTAAAATTTGATTATCCTAAGTGTCTTAATTTCAGATATTATCTAAAATTAATTAGTTATGATAATCCTATATTTAGGAAAGTGATTGTCTAACTAGTATAAGATAAGTGTGATTCAAAAGTCTAGGTTACTACCGTTACCTATCATAAGTCTCTAGAATTGTGGCCAATAATCCTTGATACGCGAAAATCGTATCACCTTTTTAGCATGTTTTTACGTATGAATTTGGTGAAATCAAGGGCAATTTGATCTTGATTGTGCATTATTCACTTAATTTCATAGTTTTTATGATTTTGGAAGTGTCAGGTGCAAAGTAGACGAAAACAGCAAATTTTGGGGCAAAAACGCAATTTTTGGAAATGTTGACTCGGTCAAAGGTCCGGGACGGGCGTCCCAATCCGGGACGGGCGTCCCGAGCCGCCAGAAGCTGTCCCACATCGAATTTTTCAGAGATTTTCACTCCGGGGAGCTGCTATAAATACCCCAGGCCTCCAGCAGTTGAATTCATCCCTCTCCACTCGATCTGAGTCATTAAGTGGTTTCCAGTGTACAATTTTCTAGTACACAACTCACTCAGAGACTCGGATCTCAGTTTTCTTTCTTATTAGTGTTTGTTTTAGTTTCTGAGAAATAGTCTCAGATCTTAGGTTTCTATAGATAGGTTCGTTTCTGGTATTCATAGAATACCCGGGATTTCGTTAGGAGATCCTAAGAGAGCTCTAGGCGTTCGAAGAGTCAGTCCACAGGGCTAGGCTTAAGCCCAGGACGTAAGGTAAAGTCTAGCTACTAGGCTGAGGAAGCGTCCTCCGAAGGTTCTGGTGAGCAGAGTCAGGGCGAGCAATACGACATATACAGCAGTACGCTCCGTAGGCGAGACTTCGTAAAGGGTGATTTCTTTATGGCATCGGTCCCCATGTCCCTCTCTTATATGTGTTATTGCTTTGTTCTAAATATGAATTATGAATATCAGATTACGATTTTATGAATAGTTGTGTTATATGTTGAAGTTTTTATGTTTTTCCGGAAATAGCCACCTGCTAAATATTCATTATGTCTGCATGTCTAATGTAAGTCTCTTTTAAACTAAAACTAGGGTTATAGACAATTCCTAACCACGGTCTATCATAACCTGTTTAGTTTAACAGGCATCAATTAGTATTGGTGTCTGCCATACTAGATAAAATAACCAACGGAACACCTTGTTTGTTAGAGTAGTCTAGGTAGGCTGAGTAGAGAGTTATGCCGGCGGTTTTGCGACGAGCAGCATGACCCCGAAGTGACATAGGGTACCGTTCATTGCTGACTTTAGTCCGGGCCGTGAGTAGGGCCGTTTACCTTAACGATGGGGCGGTAGCGTAGAGACCTCAGATGTGGTACACCTTTAGACACAGAACATAGTTGCATTCCAGGCTAAGATATATCTAAAACACTCGAATATAGGTCAATCAACATATAGGAACAGTATAACATAGAATCAGAACTCATCTTTAAAACACTTTTAGGATTAATTAGACTTAAACCTAGTGGAGAATGGATCACCCTCTCATCAAAGTATTTGATGAAGATTGCATAACTGGATTATAAGATAGGAGTTAGGATAAAAGGCTAGTTACTACTAAGCCGTTGCCACTTCCCTGGGAGTACGATAATTAAATTAATAAAATCGTAGATACTTTCCAATAGACTAGCTACACGATAGGTACTCTGCCTTAGGTTCTGGCTGATTAAGTGACACCATAAGACTAAATGTGACAATTAGTCAATCACAGTCCTTAATTATTCATAATCAACATAGGGTAAAATAACACCTATTTAGCATATCGGTCGGAAACCGCATCAGATTTTTGGCGCCGTTGCCGGGGAAATATCATAATGAATGTAGGATTATTGGCCACAATTCTAGAAACTTATGATAGGTAGCGGTAGTAACCTAGACTTTTGACTTACACTTATCTTATACTAGTTAGACAATCACTTTCCTAAATATAGGATTATCATAACTAATTAATTTTAGATAATATCTGAAATTAAGACACTTAGGATAATCAAATTTTAGAAAATTATTCTAAAAACCATATTAAGGAAATTTACCTGCTTTCTAAATAAATCAAAATCCATAAAAATATTTCTTACTTTCTTGTTTCACTGTCCTACTTTTTGCTATTTGTTGTTTCTAACCAGACTTTGCACTCAAAGATGAAGAGAACAAGAGCAGCTACTAATCAGGCAAAGAAGACAGAAAACCCTGACACTCCAGGACCGAAGAAGACAAAACCAGAGGGCCCCTCTAGGCCTGTACCAGAAGTACCACGAGGGACTCTTCCTTCACAACCAGTAGAAGTAAACTCAAGCCCTGATGCCAGTGAACTAGTGAGACGATTCCTGAACACCCGTGAGCATAGTCCCACGGAAGAAGATCCTTCTGAGGATACCTTCCCTCCTAGAGAAGTACCCCAGAGATCTCCAATTCACCCTCCTACCCAGAGAGTTCCTCTAAATCCACCCCCTACTGATCAAACCCAAAATTCACCAACCTCTCCTGCATACACCCCAACACCTCACGAGCGCACCCCTTCATCTGCGGGGAGTACTAACGGTTATTATTCAATGTTGTCCGTGCAGATAGACACACTAACTCAAAGGGTCTATGAGATGGACCAAGGGATTGCCAGCAGACTGTGTCATTTAGACCAACTCAATCTGAACATCACAACTAACGTAGACCGACTCAGAGCCACGGTCAATCTCCAGGAGAACCAAGGTGCGCAACTACTCCGAGAGATGGCTGATCTACGCAGTGAGCAAAACAGGCAGAGGGATGAGATGCGAACAATACGCATAGAAATGCGAAGCATTCGGACAGAACTACAGGAGATCAGAGATAGGATTCGTTAAAAAGGGAAGATTCTTTTACTCTCAACAAATAATTCGTTTGAACTGAAACTTGAATAATTGACCCTTATTTTCTATTTTTCAAACATTTTTAAAGGGTCATTTATATTTAACAATTTTCTTCAGATAGTTTATTTCGAATTTCTATGAAAAACAAGAGTTTTGCAAATACAGTTTATTTTCCACTAATTACATTGCACAAACTCAGTTTTATTTTTCTGAAATTCTTGCTGAATTTAAGTTAGGATAAAATTAGGGTAGTCACAATTTTCGAAAAGAGACTGAGAATTTTTTTCATAGAGTTTTTAACAACTTCTGAATTTTATTGGATAAACATGAAGCCTTGTTAAGAATTATGATATTTTTTTGTATTTTGAGATTTTCAGGGAATTACGAAAAAAAAAAAATTTTTTCCCAGAATTGGCACGCGTCCCGATGCAACCCGGGACGGCGTCCAGCGGGACGGGAGTCCTCCCTCTGGGACGGGCGTCCCGAAGGTCACCCTTCTATAAAAATTCAATTTTTTTCATTTTCTCTCAAATCTACAACCAAAAATTCATCTCTCTAAAAAACATTTCTCTCTAGCCTCTTTCTACAAATTTTTGGCAAACTCCTCAAAGTTTAAAAATTCGAATTTGCCTCCAAAATTTGAATTTTAAACTTCACCCAAAAATTCGAATTTCCCTCCAAAATTCGATTTTCCCGCCAAAAATTCAAAATTCGCCCCTAACCTAATTTCATCCTTCTGAATTCAAATTCACCTCCAGAATTTGAGTTTAAAGCTTTCTTCCCCACCTACACTCTCTCATAAGTTTTAAATGGCTCCAAAACGTGCTCGTACCACATCTACCATGACAGTTACCTCAGTGACACATCCTTTTATGTTTTCCCTCCAGCACAGCATACCAAGAGAGATGCACTGGGTACATCGGGCGTACGATACTAACGGGCAGAACGCTGGATTGGGCAGCAGTACAGACACTGGGAGTAGAGCCGGAAGTCAGACGCATACTCGACGTGCCACCCTACAGTCGAGTATTCATCGTCACCGAGCCCACATACCTGGAGCTGGTATGTGAGTTCTATGCGTCTTTTACCTGCCAACAGGAGCAGATCACATTCCGTTTAGGCGGAATAGATCGATCGATGAGCATGGCCGAGTTCGGCATCGCCCTAGGCATCTGGCAGAGAGATGAGCTGGATACGCCCGCATACACCACAGCAGTTCGAGACTTCACGTCTGCAGACGTCTCCACTGCTTGGGCTCAGATCTGCATGACGGGTGTCCCATACCAGCATGGCTTTGCAAAAGCCACAGGTATTTATCCTACTCTTCGTTACCTGCATGCTATCATTGCACACACATTGTCAGGACTGACAGCGCCCGGAACTGTCACCCGGATGGAGACGTTCCTTCTAGCCAACATGCACATGGGATCTACAGTAGAGATGGCTAGACTCATAGCGGTCGTCATGCGAGGATTCGCTACAGACACTAGGAAACAGTGTCTGGGACTCGGACCATACATCACCAGGCTAGCCCGCTACCTGGAGTTGGACATAGAGGGCTCGGAGCTTACTCTGGTCGCCCCAACCACTATTCCCCAGACGTTACCATTCTACGGAACATGGGAATGGTTGTACGGGATGCGAATGGCCGCGACACCATCCACACGGAGCAGACAGGACAGGCATCGACATCGGAAGCATTTCCCGTGCATATCCCTCCATCCGAGACGTTCGTGCCACGTACTGCCTTCGAACGACACATGTCGCACGGATTGGCAGAACTATCGGCCCGATACAATCGAGACATGGACATGATTGACAGACGGCTGACGATGATGGAGGACAGGATTGACAGACGGTTGGCGATGATAGATGATAGGATCGCCATGAACACCAGCAGGATTGAGGAGATACATCAGCAGACTTCCCGAGTAGCGGAAAACTTTGAGTTTGACTTAGTAGACTTAGGTCCACTGGACAACGATCCGCCGGGTTCTTAGTCTCTCTCTCCTTCTTTCCTTTTCTTTCTTTTTCTTTTGTTTTGTTTTTCTTGTTCTATGCGTATAAACATGTCTGGGCTGTATGACGTATGAATCCATGTACAAATTTGATTTATATGACATACAAAATTGTTTGCATTATTTTATTTTATGTCTTACTTACCCATACAGAATCCTTTATTTTTCTGTTTTATTTCTTATTTTCAAATAAGTGTGGGGTAGCTAGATATGCATGAACACTGAGGACAGTGCCAGACTTAAGTGTGGGGTAGCAGTGCACGGTGTACTATAGTAGTTTGCAAAATTTTTCGCATGAATTTGCTTGTTTTCCCCGTATTTTCACACCCTTCCAAAAAACTTTTTCAAACCTTTTCCGTCTTTCAGACTTCTAAATGCAGTATGCTTGGTTAAACAATTGCTTATGTCTATGATATGTAGGTAGTATGCTATGGTTAGTAGGAGATAGTTGATAGCTATCTTGGACTAATTGATTAGGAATAGGGAATTCCTGATAACTGAGCACAGCTTTGTCTGGATTAGAGACCTCAACCAATTACCTTTTCAAGACTGAACTAGATGAAATTAGACCAGTTGTGGATGTTTTGACAATTAGAATAACTGGATGAGACTCTGAGCTAAAAGTGAAAGGAAATAAAAGATAGTTAATCAAATAAGGGTAGTTTGCCAGCGGCCTTCGCTACTCGAGCACCACTCCTTCGGGGAATTTAAAGCCTGATGCCCTAAGGTCGTGTAGATCTGGGAGTCATCGGAGTGGGACTCGCTACATGGGTAGTTGAAGTTGACGTCTTCTAAGCAGACTCAAAATACCCTAAATCTATAAAAAAATTAACTAAATGCTAAAACATTAAAAATCTGATCACCAAAGCTCAGAACTCAAAAAGTTGTCTGTTGTTAATATGTCTAGCGATAGGTCGAAGTGTTATCTGGTAGTAGTTAAGACAAGAGTACATTGTGTTGACTATCTGGTCTGGACTAGTACACACACTACACATCAGGAAGACCCTGTGACTAAGAAAAAAGACCAACCTAGTTGTTGATTTGTTTTCTGCCTGATCATAACAAGCTACTAAAAACATCTGAGACCTTGTCATAGCAACCTAACCAGACAGACCTGTATTAAGACTTGTCTGAAGAATTTTTGGAATAAAAACATGACTAGGAATTTAAGTAACTTCAGGTAGACTTTGCTTGAGGACAAGCAAAAGGCTAAGTGTGGGGTTATCTGATACGCGAAAATCGTATCACCTTTTTAGCATGTTTTTACGTATGAATTTGGGTGAAATCAAGGGCAATTTGATCTTCATTGTGCATTATTCACTTAATTTCACAGTTTTTATGATTTTGGAAGTGTCAGGTGCAAAGTAGACGAAAACAGCAAATTTTGGGGCAAAAACGCAATTTTTGGAAATGTTGACTCGGTCAAAGGTCCGGGACGGGCGTCCCGAACCAGGGACGGGCATCCCGAACCAGGGACGGGCATCCCGACCTGGTCAACAGACCAGGACGGGCGTCCCGAGCCGCCAGAAGCTGTCCCACATCGAATTTTTCAGAGATTTTCACTTCGGGGAGCTGCTATAAATACCCCAGGCCTCCAGCAGTTGAATTCATCCCTCTCCACTCGATCTGAGTCATTAAGTGGTTTCCAGTGTACAATTTTCCAGTACACAACTCACTCAGAGACTCGGATCTCAGTTTTCTTTCTTATTAGTGTTTGTTTTAGTTTCTGAGAAATAGTCTCAGATCTTAGGTTTCTATAGATAGGTTCGTTTCTGGTATTCATAGAATACCCGGGATTTCGTTAGGAGATCCTAAGAGAGCTCTAGGCATTCGAAGAGTCAGTCCACAGGGCTAGGCTTAAGCCCAGGACGTAAGGTAAAGTCTAGCTACTAGGCTGAGGAAGCGTCCTCCAAAGGTTCTGGTGAGCAGAGTCAGGGCGAGCAATACGACATATACAGCAGTACGCTCCGTAGGCGAGACTTCGTAAAAGGTGATTTCTTTATGGCATCGGTCCCCATGTCCCTATCTTATATGTGTTATTGCTTTGTTCTAAATATGAATTATGAATATCAGATTACGATTTTATGAATAGTTGTGTTATATGTTGAAGTTTTTATGTTTTTTCGGAAATAGCCACCTGCTAAATATTCATTATGTCTGCATGTCTAATGTAAGTCTCTTTTAAACTAAAACTAGGGTTATAGACAATTCCTAACCACGGTCTATTCATAACCTGTTTAGTTTAACAGGCATCAATTAGTATTGGTGTCTGCCATACTAGATAAAATAACCAACGGAACACCTTGTTTGTTAGAGTAGTCTAGGTAGGCTGAGTAGAGAGTTATGCCGGCGGTTTTGCGACGAGCAGCATGACCCCGAAGTGACATAGGGTACCGTTCATTGCTGACTTTAGTCCGGGCCGTGAGTAGGGCCGTTTACCTTAACGATGGGGCGGTAGCGTAGAGACCTCAGATGTGGTACACCTTTAGACACAGAACATAGTTGCATTCTAGGCTAAGATATATCTAAAACACTCGAATATAGGTCAATCAACATATAGGAACAGTATAACATAGAATCAGAACTCATCTTTAAAACACTTTTAGGATTAATTAGACTTAAACCTAGTGGAGAATGGATCACCCTCTCATCAAAGTATTTGATGAAGATTGCATAACTGGATTATAAGATAGGAGTTAGGATAAAAGGCTAGTTACTACTAAGCCGTTGCCACTTCCCTGGGAGTACGATAATTAAATTAATAAAATCGTAGATACTTTCCAATAGACTAGCTACACGATAGGTACTCTGCCTTAGGTTCTGGCTGATTAAGTGACACCATAAAGACTAAATGTGACAATTAGTCAATCACAGTCCTTAATTATTCATAATCAACATAGGGTAAAATAATACCTATTTAGCATATCGGTCGGAAACCGCATCAATCCTAAATTCATTATGATATTTCCACGGTAACGGCGCCAAAAATCTGATGCGATTCCGGTTGACGTGCTAAATAGGTGTTATTTTACCCTATGTTGATTATGAATAATTAAGGACTATGATTGACTAATTGTCACATTTAGTCTCTATGGTGTCACTTAATCAGCCAGAACCTAAGGCAGAGTACCTATCGTGTAGCTAGTCTGTTGGGAAGTATCTACGATTTTATTAAGTTAAATATCGTACTCCCAGGGAAGTGGCAACGGCTTAGTAGTAACTAGCCTTTTATCCTAACTCCTATCTTATGATCCAGTTATGCAATCTTCATCAAATACTTTGATGAGAGGGTGATTCATTCTCCACTAGGTTTAAGTCTAATTAATCCTAGAAGTGTTTTATAGATGAGTTCTGATTCTATGTTATACTGTTCCTATATGTTGATTGACCTATATTCGAGTATTTTAGACATGTCTTAGCCTAAATTGCAACTATGTTCTGTGTCTAAAGGCGTACCACATCCGAGGTCTCTAATAAACCGCCCTACCTTAATGACGGCCCTACTCACGGTTCGGGACGAAGGCATCCATGAAAGCCCTATGTCACTTCGGGGATCATACCGCTTGCCCTAGCCGCCGGCATAATCGGACTCAGCTCGGCCCCTACCTAGACTACTTTAACAGGCAGGGTGTTCAACATGTTATTTTATCTAGCATGGCAGACACCAATACTAATTGATGCCTGTTAAACTAAACAGGTTATGATTAGACCGTGGTTAGGAATTGTCTATAACCCTAACTTTAGTTTAAAAGAGCACATTAAACATGTAGACATAGTGAATATTTAGCAGGTGGCTATTTCCGGAAAAACATAACAACGTCAACATATAAAACAACTATTCATAAAGAATCGTAATCTTGTATTCATAATAAGTATTTAGAACAAAACAATAACAACATATAAGAGAGGGACATGAGGACTGATGCCATAAAGAAATCACCCTTTACGTAGTCTCGCCGACGGAGCGTACTGCTGTATATGTCGTATTGCTCGCCCTGACTCTACTCACCAGGACCTTCGGAGGACGCTTCCTCAGCCTAGTAACTGGGCTTTACCTTAATACCCAGCTTAAGCCCAGCCCTGTGGACTGACTCTTCGAACGCCTAGAGCCCTCTTAGGATCTCCTAACGAAATCTCGGGTATTCTATGAATACCAGAAACGAACCTATCTATAGAAGCCTAACATCTGAGACTATTTCTCAGAAACTAAAACGAAACACTAATAAGAAAGAAAACTGAGATCCGAGTCTCTGAGTGAGTTGTGTACCAGAGAATTGTACACTAGAAACCACTAAATGACTCAGATCGAGTGGAGAGGAATGATTTCAACTGCTGGAGGCCTGGGGTATTTATAGCAGCTTCCCGGGGTGATTTTTCATCAAAAATTCAATGTGGGACTGGTTCTGGGGGTTCGGGACGCCCGTCCCGGATTGGGACGCCCGTCCTGATCTGTTGACCAGGTTGGGACGCCTGTCCCGAGTCCTGGACGCCCGTCCCGGTGGGTTGACTGGGTCGGGACGCCCGTCCCGGGTTCGGGACGCCCGTCCTGACCCGTTGACTAAGTCAATATTTCCAAAAATTGTGTTTTTGCCCCAAAATTTGCTGTTTTCGTCTACTTTTCACCTGACACTTCCAAAATCATAAAAACTGTGAAATTAAGTAAATAATGAACAATCAAGATCAAATTACCTTCAATTTCACCCAAATTCATACATAAAAACATGCTAAAAAGGTGATACGATTTTCGCGTATCATGCTCCTATGGGAAACATATACAATTCCAGCTGGAAAAATCATCTGGGATTTAGCTAGAGGAATAATTATGGAACTGCAAATTTCCAAAAGAGAACACCTCAGCAACTGCCATATCTGTAGAACCAGCAATTATCTCTGCCTGCACCAAGGAACTATGTTATTCCAGTAGACCCCATGTAAGAGTTCCGAGAAATACTAAAAGGCATTGTGGACTCCAACAAGGAAATGATGGAGTCAAACAAGAAGGTTGAAGAGGCTCATGCCGAAAAGATTCAGCAAAATGAGAATAGGCTAAAATAGACTTAGCAAATAGTCAGGAACACACAAGCTTCTTTACAGACTCTGGAAAGACAGATGGGATAGTTATCTACCCATTTATCTCATAGATCACAAGGAGCACTACCAAGAAACACTGAGACCAACCCATTGAACAAATGCAAGACCATTACTCTAAGATCTAGTAAAGTTCTAACTCCTTCTCCTTCAAAATATTTTGACACTCCTATTCTTGTGCAGGAAAAAGAAGATAGCTTTGAGGAACCAACATCGATAGTGGTCGAAAACAAAGTAGCAAGGAAAGAGAAGAAGGAGTCTGTCCATGAGTATCAACCAAGAGTACCTTTGATATGCATAAATCATATCACATTTTTAGCATGTTTTTAGACATAATTTAGGATGAAATTGAGGGAAAATTGGTCTTAATTGTTTGTTATTAACTCAATTTCACAGTTTTTATGATTTTGGAAGTGGCAGGTGAAAAGTAGAAGAAAACAGCAAATTTTGGGGTAAAAATGCAATTTTTGGAAATGCTGAGTCCAGGACGGCCGTCCCGACCCAATCAAAGCACCAAGACGGCCGTCCCAAGCTCAGGATGGGCGTCCCGAGCACCAGAAGTTGTCCCACATCGAAATTTTTAGAGATTTTCACTCCAAAAAGCTGCTATAAATACCCCAGGCCTCCAAGAGTTGAAATCATCTGAGTCATTTAGTGACTTCAAGTGTACACTTTCTCGAGTACATAGGTCACTGAGAGACTCGGGTTCAGTATAAGTTTTCTTTCTTTCTAGTTAGTGTTTCGTTTTCTTAGTTTCTGAGAATTAGTCTCAGATCTTAGGCTTCGATAGATAGGTTCGTTTCTAGTATTCATAGAATACCCGGGATTTCGTTAGGAGATCCTAAGAGGGCTCTAGGCGTTCGAAGAGTCAGTCCACAAGGCTGGGCTTAAGCTGGGTATTAAGGTGAAGTCCAGCTACTAGGCTGAGGAAGCGTCCTCCGAAGGTTCTGTTGAGTAGAGTCGGGTCAAGTAGTACGACATATACAAGCAGTACGCTCCATCGGCGAGACTAAGTAAAGGGTGATTTCTTTATGACATCAGTCCCCTTGTCCCTCTCTTATATGTTGTTACTGTGTTTGTCCAAATATCAATTATGAATACTGGATTATGATTTCTATGAATATTTGATTTATATGTTGAAGTTCTTATGTTTTTCCGAAAATGGCCACCTGCTTAAATATTCATTATGTCTGCATGTCTAATGTAGTTTCTTTTAAACTAAATGTAGGGTTATAGACAATTCCTAACCACGGTCTATTCATAACCTGTTTAGTTTAACATGCATCAATTAGTATTGGTGTCTGCCATACTAGATAAAATAATCTATGGAACACCCTGTTTGTTAGAGTAGTCTAGGTAGGCTGAGTAGAGCGTTATGCCGGCGGTTATGGGCCAGCGGCGTGATCCCCGAAGTGACATAGGGCTTTCATAGCTGTCTTTTGTTCGAACCGTGAGTAGGGCCGTTTACCTTAGCGATGGGGCGGTAGCATAGAGACTCAGATGTGGTACACCTTTAGACTCAGAACATAGTTGCAATCCAGGCTAAGATGCATCTAAAATACTCGAAGATAGGTCAATCAACATATAGGAACAGTATAACATAGAATCAGGACATTATCTACAACACACTTTTAGGCTTAATTAGACTTAAACCTAGTGGAGAATGGATCACCCTCTCATCAAAGTTATTGATGAAGATTGCATAACTGAATCATAAGATAAGAGTAGGATAAAAGGCTAGTTACTACTAAGCCGTTGCCACTTCCCTAGGAGTACGATATTTAACATAGTAAAATCGTAGATACTTTCCAACAGACTAGCTACACGATAGGTACTCTGCCTTAGGTTCTGACTGATTAAGTGACACTATAAAGACTAAACGTGATAATTAGTCAATCCCAGTCCTTAATTACTCATAATCAACATAGGGTAAATCAACACCTATTTTAGCATATCAGTCGGAAACGCATCAACCTTACCCTGCAAGACTGATGCAGAATAAAGATAAGGAGCAATTTGAGAAGTTTTTCAAAACTTTTAGTCAGATTCATGTTAATTTTCCTTTGCTTGATGTTATTTCTAAAATGCCTAAATATGCTAAGTTTTTGAAGGAAATTATTAGTAATAAAAGAAAATTCGACATGGACAAAGTGGTTCTTAATGAAGAATGCTCGGTAGTTCTATTGAACAAACTGCCTTCCAAATAGAAAGATCCAAGTTATTTTACTTTGCCATGTACGATTGGAAATATTACTAATATGCATGCATTAGTAGACTTAGGAGCTAGTATCAATTTGATGTCATCTAGTTTATTTGATAAATTAGGTTTACATGATTTGAAAATGACTAGAATGTGCATACAACTTGCTGATAGTACAGTAAAAATTCCTAGGGGGATAATTGGAGACTTCTTAGCAAAGGTTGGAAAATTTGTCTTTCTTGTGGATTTTGTTGTTATGGATATGAATGGTGAAGGTGGTGTGCCCTTGATTCGAGGTCAACCTTTTCTAGCTACCTCTAAGGCATTGATCGATGTCAGCAATGGTCAAATAAAACTAAGGGTAGAAAATGAGGATATCACGTTTGATCTAAGTATCCCATGCATCTAGACGATAATTTCTTGTGTGTGGATGCTATTGACTAGTTAATTGAAGTTAACATGACATATCTGATCTCTGATTATCCAGTCTTGAAAGAGGACTCTTTGGAATTGGAAAAATCTAACTTTAGTTTTTCCAACTACTAAACTAGCTCTGACAATTTTGTTGAGATAGGTGCTCATGAGCTAAAGAAGGAACATACATCTTTTGAGGATCCCCCAAATTTAGAGCTGAAGGAATTACCAAAAACGTCTATGCTATGGATTCCTAGACAACAACAAGAAGCTTCCCATCATTCTTGCAGCAGACCTAACTGCAGAACAACGGAAGTTGACTTTGGACATACTCAAAAAGTACAAAAGAGCCTTTGCATACAAAATTGCGGATATTCCATGTATAAATCCGAGCTTTTGTTCGCATAAGATTATTTTAGGAAATAAATATAAGCCATGTGTGCAACCTCAAAGGAGGTTGAATCCTAATGTGTATGATGTAGTTAAAAAGGAGGTAATCAAATTGCTAGATGCTAGACTTATCTACCCTATCTCTGATAGTGAATGGGTAAGCCCAATACAGGTGGTACCTAAGAAAGGCGGAATAACAGTTGTTAGAGATGATCATAATGAATTGATTCCTACTAGAACTGTTATTGGTCATCGTGTTTGCATTGTTTATAGGAAACTAAACACTGCTACATGAAAAGATCATTTCCCTCTCCTTTTTATTGATCAAATGTTAGAAAGATTATCTAGATATATGTTTTATTATTTTCTTGATAGATTTTTTGGGTATTTCCAAATCACAATCTCTCCAGAAGATCACCATAAAACTACATTCACATGCCCTTTTAGAACATTTGCATATAGAAGGATGGTGATATGCATAAATCATATAACACTTTTAGTATGTTTTTAGACACAAATTAAGGCAAAATGGGAACCAAATCGATTTTAATTGATTGATATTAATATATTTTTGCATAATTTGTGATTTTGGAAGTTTCAGGTGAAATGTGCAAGAAAACAACAAATATTGGGGCAAAAATGCAGTTTTTGGAACTTCTGAGTTCAGAACGGGCGTCCCGACCAAGTCAAAGGGTTGGCAAGGGCGTCCCAAGCTCAGGACGAGCGTCCTGACTCGGTTAAAGCATCGGGACGGGCATCCTGAGCAACATATTGTTGTCCCACATCGGAAATCTAAGAGAAATTCACTCATTTCACCTGCTATAAATACCTCAGGACTTCCTCAGTTAAAATCATCCCTCAGCACTCAATACAAGTCATTTAGTGACTTCCATTGTATCATTTTCTTTTATCTCTGAGTGTTTATCTCAGTATTTGTGAATTCGACACAGAATACCAGGATTTCGTTAGGAGATCCTAAAAGAGAGATAGGGTGTGTGTTCTTAGTCAAATTAGGGCAATTTGCTTAAGCTCGGAATGTAAGGTAAAGCAATTGCTACTAGGTCTAAGAAGCAATCTCCGAAGGCTCTGTTGAGCAGAGTAGGATCGAGAAATCAGAGACATACAGGAGCTGCAGCACCGGTTGGACCTGCATAAAGTGGTGACTACTTTATGAAATTGGGTCCCCTAGACGAGTTTCTATATGTTTATGATTTGTTTTATCTGGATAAATATTTGATACTGAATTCATATATCATATATGTTTTACAATTTGAGATACTGTTCATTTTCCCAGGAAGATCATAGAGCTAGAATTATCATTATGAATGTTGAACTATCGTGTCCTTTTAGATTAAACTAAGGTTATAGACAACTCCTAACCAAAGTCTGAATCATAACCGGTTTAGTTTAACAGACTGTAAAAGGTCTACCAAATTAGGAAAAAATAACAAAATAGATCACCATGTTTGTTAGAGTACCCTAATAAAGCTGGGTTTGTACGCTAGGGCAATCCTAGGGTTAAGTGGCATGATACCGAAGTGACATAGGGGACCGTTCATGGATACCTTAATCCGACAAATGAGAAGGTTCATCCTATAGTAGGGGTGAATACACTAGGTAACTCAGATATGGTAAACAGATGGTTACATTTTATAATTGCCTTAGAGATCAAGATATATCTAAAATATTCGAAGATAAGGTCAAACAAGTTGTAATAACTGAGCTTAAATTGATGAATGCATGTCTACACTTGAATGCTTATTACTTGTTATGTGTGATTGGGATCACCAATCAATCCAAAGTATTGATAAATCAATTGACTAATTGAATAATAGGATGATTGTTAGGATTAAGAGATAGTTGCTACTAAATCGTTACCAGTTCCCTGGGAGTACGATATTAATAAATTAAAATCGTAGATACTTTCCAAGAACTAGCTACACGATATGTACTCTACCTTAGGTTCTGATTGATTAAGTGACAACAATTAAATGCTAAAGTGACAGTTAGTAAGACTAAGTCCTTAATTACTCATAATCAACATAGGTAAATCAATCATATCTTTTAGCATACCAATCGGAACGCATCAGATGCCTTTCGGTTTGTGTAATGCGCCTGCTACTTTCCAACGCTGCATGACCTCTATTTTTTATGACATGTTAGGAGAGTCTATGGAAGTATTCATGGATGATTTCTCAGTTTTTGGTAATTCATTTGTAGTCTGCCCGAGAAACTTGGAATCAATGCTTCAACGTTGTATAAAATCTAATTTGGTTTTGAACTGGGAAAACTATCATTTCATGGTGAAAGAAGGAATTGTTCTAGGACATAAAATCTCACAGAAAGGTATGGAAGTAGATAAAGCAAAGATTGAAGTAATTTCAAAATTACCTCCACCTAACTTTGTAAGATCCATTAGAAGCTTTTTGGGTCATGCTGGTTTTTACAGGCGATTCATAAAAGATTTTTCTCTAATAGCTAGACCTTTGACCAATTTGTTGACTAAAGATGTTCCTTTTGTTTTTGATGAAAAATGCATGAAATCTTTTAACAAACTTAAGGAACTATTAACTACTGCACCTATTATGACATCACCTGATTGGAGCTTACCCTTTGAATTATTGTGTGATGCTAGTGATATGCAGTAGGGGTTATTTTGGGACAGCGACATAATAAGAAATTTTATGTGATATACTATGCTAGTAAAACTGATGTGTTCCGACATAATAAGGATTTATTACCTTATATTAATTATGAATAATTAAGGACTTAGTCTTACTAACTATCACTTTAGCATTTATTGATTGTCACTTAATCAATCAGAACCTAAGGCAGAGTACATATCATGTAGCTAGTTCTTGGAAAGTATCTACGATTTTAAATTATTAATATCGCACTCTCAGGGAATTGGTAATGGCTTAGTAGCAACTATCACTTAATCCTAACAATCATCTCATTTATCATCAGTCAATCGATTATCAATATCTTGAAGGTGGATTTTGTATCCCACAACACATAACAAGCACTTATCAAGCATGCAAGAGTTATCCTCTAGACATGTATTCTGATGTATATTTACTGTTTCTACAAGTTGGTTAACCTATCTTCGAACATTTTATATATATCTTGGTCTGGAATGCAATTATGAACTGTATCTGCATGTGTACCACATCTGAGTTACCTTATGTATTCATCCTACCTTAATGATGACCCTTCTCGCTTTATTTTTTGGGTTAAAGTATCCATGAAAGCATGTGTCACTCAAGAAATCATACCACTCACCCTAATGCCTGCATAGCGCCCAAACTCAGCCTTATTAGGCTACTTTAACAAACATTGTAATTTGTAAGTTATTTTACCTAATATGGCAGACCTTAATTATTTTACCCTAACATAAGGCTTATTAAACTAAACAGGTTATGATGTAGACCATGGTTAGGAATTGTCTATAACCGTTCATTTAGTTTAAAATAGCAAATAGATTATCATGCATAATGTTAATTTAGCAGGTAACCTTTCTAGAAAAATGAGTATAACCTCAACGTGCAAAACATGTATAATATAGCAATCATAATTCAGTATTCAAATAGATGTTTAGACGAACACAACCCAAAGATATACAGAAAGGATCTAGGGGACCACCACCTTTATTAGGTCCACCGGCGTTGCCAATACTTGTATCCTTTGGGTTGCTCGACTTGACTCTGATTGGCCTTCGGAGAACGCTTCCTTTGGAGAACCTTCGGCGTTACCAATACTTGTATCCTTTGATTAGATAATGCTCTCTTAGGATCTCCTAACGAAATCCTGGGTATTCTATGAATACTGAAAATGAACACTATCTAATCAAATTCCCAGAATCTGAGATAAACACTCAAAAAATAGAGAAAATAAGACACTCTATGTTGCTTGATGGCTTGTGTTGAGTGCTGAGGGATAGCCCTAACCTTTCAACCCTTGGGGTATTTATAGGAGTGAAAAGGAAGGGATTTTACATAGAAAACTGATGTGGGACAATTTTCTATTGCTCGGGATGCCAGTCCCGAGCCCTTGATTGGGTCAGGGCAGCCGTTCTGATTGTGGGACGCCCGCCCCAAGCCCTTGACTCAATCAGGGCGGGCGTTCTAGCTCTGGGGCGCTCGCCCCGAGCTCAAGACTTCCGAAAATTGTATTTTTGCCCCGACATTAGCTATTTTCATGCAATTTACTCCTGAAACTTCCAAAATCACAAATTATGCAAAAATATATCAATTTAAATCAATTGTGATCATTTTGGTTCCAATTATGCCCTAATTTGTGTCTAAAAACATGTTAAAATGTGATATAATTTGTGCATATAAAAAACCTTGACTAACGCTCAAGAGAATTACACTACCACTGAAAAGGAATTACTAGCCATAGTATATGCTTTTGACAAATTTCGATCTTATCTGGTTATGTCTAAAATAATAGTTTACATTGATCACTCTACATTGAAATACTTGTTCAATAAAACTGATGCAAAACCGAGACTTATCATATGTGTTTTATTGTTACAAGAATTTGACATAGAAATTAGGGATGAGAAAGGGATGAAAAATCTAGCTGCAAAACATTTGTCTAGATTAGAAAACCCTACACTATAAGTAATAGATGAATCGATAATATCGAACAAATTTGTGGATGAGAGCTTGTTGATGTGCACAAATCATATACCCTTTTTAGCATATTTTTAGACATAAATTAGGGAAATATTTGAATGTATTTGATCTTAATTGAATCAAATTGACATAAAATTGCTTAAATTTCGATTTTGGAAGTTTCAGGAGCAAATTGGACGAAAACAGCAAATTTTGGGGCAAAAATGCAATTTTTGGAAATGTTGACTTGGTCAACAGTCCGGGACGGGCGTCCCGAATTAGGGACGGGCGTCCCGACCCAGTCAAACCGCCAGGACGGGCGTCCTGAACCGGGACGGGCGTCCCGAACCTGGTCAACGAATCAGGACGGGCGTCCCGAACCGGGACGGGCGTCCCGAACCGCCAGAAGCTGTCCCACATCGAATTTTTTGGAATTTTTCACTCCAGAAAGCTGCTATAAATACCCCAGGCCTCCAACAGTTGAAATCATTCCTCTCCACTCGATCTGAGTCATTTAGTGGTGTCCAGTGTACAATTCTCTAGTACACAACTCACTCAGAGACTCGGATCTCAGTTTTCTTTCTTATTAGTGTTTTGTTTTAGTTTCTGAGAAATAGTCTCAGATCCTAGGGTTCGATAGATAGGTTCGTTTTTGGTATTCATAGAATACCGGGATTTCGTTAGGAGATCCTAAGAGAGAGATAGGGTGCGTGTTCTTAGTCAGATTAGGGCAATTTGCTTAAGCTCGGGATGTAAGGTAAAGCAATTGCTACTAGGTCTGAGGAGCGTTCTCCGAAGGCTCTGCCGAGCAGAGTAGGATCGAGCAGTCAGGAGCATACAGGAGCTGCAGCGCCGGCTGGACCTGCATAGAGTGGTGATTACTTTATGACAGTGGGTCCCCTAGACGAGGTTCTGTATGTTTACGAATTGTTTTATCTGAATATTAATTTGAATATCAGATTACGATTCTTATGAATATCTGTTTTATATGTTGAAGTTGTTATGATTTTCCGGAAATGGCCACCTGCTTAAATATTCATTATGTCTGCATGTCTATTGTCGTTCTTTTAAACTGAAATTAGGGTTATAGACAATTCCTAACCACGGTCTATTCATAACCTGTTTAGTTTAACAGGCATCAATTAGTATTGGTGTCTGCCATACTAAATAAAATAATCTGCGGAACACCCCGTTGGTTGAAAGTAGTCTAGGTAGGCTGAGTAGAGTTTTATGCCGGCGGTTATGCGACGAGCAGCATGATACCGAAGTGACATAGGGTACCGTTCATTGCTGACTTTAGTCCGAGCCGTGAGTAGGGCCGTTACCCTTAACGATGGGGCGGTAGCATAGGAACTCAGATGTGGTAGCCTTTAGACACAGAACATAATTGCAATCCAGGCCAAGACATGTCTAAAACACTCGAATATAGGTCAATCAACGTATAGGAACAGTATAACATAAAATCAGGATCTCATCTATAAAACACTTCTAGGATTAATTAGACTTGAACCTAGTGGAGAATGGATCATCCTCTCATCAAAATATTTGATGAAGATTGCATAACTGGATCATAAGATAGGAGTTAGGATAGAAGGCTAATTACTACTAAGCCGTTGCCACTTCCCTGGGTGTACGATAATTAATTAAATAAAATCGTAGATACTTTCCAATAGACTAGCTACACGATAGGTACTCTGCCTTAGGTTCTGGCTGATTAAGTGACACCATAAGACTAAACGTGACAATTAGTCAATCACAGTCCTTAATTATTCATAATCGACATAGGTAAATAAAGCCTATCTTTTAGCACACCAATCGGAACGCATCACTTGTGTGCTTTATTTGCTATCTATTCTCCTCCGTGGTTTGCTGATGTTGCGAATTATTTGGTAGCTCAAACCCTTCCAAGTGATATCACAGTCCAGCAAAACAAGAAATTCTTTGCTGATATGTGATGCATTCCGACTGATATACTAAAATAGGTGTTGTTTTACCTTATGTTGATTATGAGTAATTAAGGACTTAGCCTGATTAATTGTCACATTTAGTCTCTCTACTGTCACTTAATCAATCAGAACCTAAGGCAGAGTACCTATCGTGTAGCTAGTCTGTTGGAAAGTATCTACGATTTTAATTGGATTAATTATCGTACTCCTAGGGAAGTGGTAACGGCTTAGTAGTAACTATCCTCTTACCCTAACTCTTATCTTATGATCCAGTTATGCAATCATTCATCAAAATCTTTGATGAGAGGGTGATTCATTCTCCACTAGGTTTAAGTCTATCTAAACCTAAAAAGTGTTTTACATATAATGTTATGATTCTATGTTATACTGTTCTTACATGTTGATTGACCTATCTTCGAGTATTTTAGATATATCTTGGTCTAGATTGCAATTATGTACTGAGTCTAAAGGTGTACCACATCTGAGTTACCTGATAAACCGCCACATCGCCATTGATGACCCTACTCACGGTTCGAGCTAAAGGCATCCATGAAAGTCCTATGTCACTTAGGAGATCATTCCGCTCGCCCTAATGCCGACATAAACACACAAACTCAGCCTAATTAGACTACTCTAACAAACATGGTGATCTATAGGTTATTTCATCTAATATGGCAGACATTAATGCTTTCCGACGATAAAGTCCTAAATTAATGCCTGTTAAACTAAACAGGTTATGATTAAACCGTGGTTAGGAGTTGTCTATAACCCTACATTTAGTTTAAAAGAAAATACATTAGACATGCAGACATAATGAAAGTTAAGCTGGTGACCATTTCTGGAAAATCATAAAGCACTTCAACATGCATAACACATATTCATATAATCATAATCCAATATTCATAATTAGTGTTTGGACAAACACAGTACAGACATATAATGAGAGGGACAAGGGGACCGATGCCATAAAGTATTCACCCTTTACGTAGTCCGCTGATGGAGCAACTGCCTATATATGTTGGACTGCTCGACCCGACTCTGCTCGACAGAACCTTCGGAGGATGCTTCCTCAGCCTAATAGTTGTACTTTACCTTAATACCCAGCTAAAGCACAACCCTGTTGATTGACTCTTCGAACGCCTAGTGCCCTCTTAGGATCTCCTAACCAAATCCCGGGTATTCTATGAATACCGAAAAAGAACCTATCTAGTCGTGTTCTAGGATCTGAGACAGACTCTCAGAAATAAAGAACACGAGACACTCTTTAAGAATATAAATAAACCTATACTAAAACCTGAGAACACTAAGTGACTTGTATACTATGGAAAACTGTATACTTGAAGTCACTAAATGACTCAGATCGAGTGGAGAGGAATGATTTCAACTGAGGAATGCCTGGGGTATTTATAGTAGGGAACATGGTGAATTTCTCTTCAAAAATCGATGTGGGATTCTAAACTGGGGCTCGGGACGCCCGTCCTGAATCTGAACTTCTAAAAATCACGTTTTTACCCCGAAATTTGCCCTTTTCTTGTACTTTTCACCTGACACTTCCAAAATCACAAAAACTATGAAATTGAGTTAATAACAATTAATTAAGAGCGATTTAATACCAATTTCACCCTAAATTATGCCTAAAAACATGCTAAAAAAGTGATATGATTTATGCATATCATATAACCCCACACTTAGCTTTTTGCTTGTCCTCAAGCAAAGTCTACCTGAAGTTAGTGATTTTAAATCATAAGTGCAGTCACTTAAAATTTCTAGTCATGTTTTTACTCCAAAATTTATCACTGAATCAGATAATTCACAACACAGGTCTGACTGGTTAAGTTGCTATGACAAGGTCTCAAATGTCTCTAGTAGATTATCATAGTCAAGCAGGTTTAACAACTTAATAACTAGATTGAACTCTTCTCTCAGTCACAAGGTCTTCCTGATGTGTAGTGTGTACTAGTCCAAACTAGATTGTCAACACAATATACTCTCATCTCGACTCTTACTAGATAATACTTCGACCCATCGTTAGACATACCAACAACAAACAACTTTCTGAGTTCTGAGCCTTGGTGACAAGAATTTTTTTAATTTAGCATTTATTGATTTATCTTTTATTAATTTTTTCAGGGTATTTTGTGTCTGCTTTCACACTTCAACTTTAACTACCCATGTAGCGAGTCCCACTCCGATGACTCCCAGACCTACACGACCTTAGGGCATCAGGCTTTAAGTTCCCCTAAGGAGTGGTGCTCGAGTAGCAAAGGCCGCTTGCAAACTACCCTATTTAATTAACTCTCTTTTTTTTTCTTTTCACTTTCAGCTCAGAGCATCATCTAGTCATTTTGATTGCCAATACATCCTCAACTGGTCTAATCTTATCAAGTTAAGTTTTGAAAAGGTATTTGGTTGAGGTCTCTAATCCAAACTAAGTTGTGCTCAAGTATCAGGAATTCTATATTTCTAATCGATAAATTCAAGAAAGTCATCACGTTGTCTCCTACTGATCATAACATTCTACCTACATATCATAGACATCAGCAATTTGTTTACCAATCATACTGCATTTTGAAGTTCGAAAGAGTGAAAAATTTTGAAAAAAATTTGGAAGGGTGTGAAAATACGGGGAAAACATGCAAAAATCATGCAAAATATTTTTCTACTATAGTGCACAGTGCACTGCTACCCCACACTTAAGTCTGACACTGTCCTCAGTGTTCATGCATATCTCAATTACCCCACACTTATTTGAAACCAAGAAGGAATAAAAACAAAACATAAAATTCTTACCCCACACCTATTTGACTAAGGGTAAGAAAGAAAGTAAAGTAATAAAAGAAATAACAAAATATAGTAAAAGCAACAAATGATGTTATGTCATATCAATCAACGTCATACAGAGATTCATATTTCATACAGCCCAGACATGATCACACACATAAAGCAAAAGCAACAAAAGAAAGAAAAAGAAAAGGAAAAGAAAAGCTAAGAACCCGGCTCATTGTCATCGGGTGGACGGAAGTCTGCTGAAAAGTAGACCTCTGTGTCGTCAACCAGTCGGGAGGTATGCTGAAAAATCGCCTTGACCCTGCTGGTGTTCATAGCGATTCTATCATCCATCATCGACATCCGCCTCTCGATTCTTTCCATATCTCGGCTATGTCGGGCTGAAAGTTCCGCCAATCCGTGCGACATATGTCACTCAAAGGCAGTGCATGGGATGAATGTCTCGGTCAGAGGTATATGTGCTAGGACCGATCTCGGTGCCGGTGCCTGTCCTTGTTGCTCCGTGTGATTGGAGTAGTGCCCAATTGTATCTCGTACGACCATCCCCATGTTTCGTAGAATGGTAAGCTCCGTAGGAATGGTGGTCAGGGCAACCTAGGTCAGCTCCGAGCCCTCAATGTCCAACTCTAAGTAGTGGCCTATCATGGTGATGAACGGCCTGAGCCCCAGACACTGTTTCTGAGTGTTCATAGCGAAACCCCGCATGACGACAGTAATGAGTCGAGCCATCTCTACTGTGGAACCCAGATGCATGTTGGCTAGGAGGAATGTCTCCATCTGGGTGACATTCCCGGGGGCCGCCCGACGTCCTGATAGAGTGTGTGCTATAATGGCATGTAAATAGCGAAGAACAGGATGAATACATGTGGCTTTCGCAAAGCCATGCTGGTAGGGAGTACCCGTCGTACAAATTTGAGCCCAAGTGGTGGAGACGTCTGTAGAAGTGAAGTCTCAAACTGTTGTGGTGTAGGCGGGCGTATCCAGCTCGTCCCTCTGCCAGATACCCAAGGCGATGCCGAACTAGGACATGCTCATCGATCGATCCATTCCGCCCAGACGGAATTTGATATGCTCATGCTGGAATGTAAATGAAGTATAGAACTCACATACCAGTTCTAGGTAGGATGGCTCAGTGACGATGAAGACTCGACTGTAGGGTAGTATGTCGAGTATGCGTCGGACCTCCTGCTCAACTTCTAGTGTCTAGACTGCTACCTAGTCAATCGTTCTGCCAACCAGTATGTTGCGTCCGATATATCCATGACATCTCTCCTGGTATGATGGAATGGAAGGAAAAAGCATAAAAGGGTGTGCCACATATGTGACGGTCATGGAAGAAGTGATACGAGCGCGTTTGGGAGCCATTTGGTTGAGAACTTTCGATAGAATTTGAGAATCTAGGCGGGAAAGAAGATTCGAATTCGAATTCTGGAGGTGAATTTGAATTCGGAAGGATGGATTTTGGTTAGGGAATGATTTTGAGTTTTTGGCGGGAAATTCGAATTTTGGAAGGAAATTTAAAAGTTCAAATTTTGGAGGGAAATTCGAATTTTGAAATTTCGGGAAGTTGCCAAAAATTTGTAGAGAGATGATTTTTGGTGGTTGGTTTGAGAGAAAATGAAGAGAAATGGCATTTTTGTAGAAGGGGCGGCCTTCGGGACGCCCGTCCTGGAGGCAGGATGCCCGTCCCGGGTTGCCTCGGGATGCGTACCACTTCCGGAAATTTTTTTTTTCATAATTTCCTGCAAATCTTAGTACACCAAAAACAATCATAATATTTAACAAGTCTTCATGTTTAGCCTATCAAATTCAGAAGCTGTTAAAAACTCTTTGCAAAAATTCTCAATCTCTTTTTTTTTGTCAAAAATCATAACTACCCTAATCATATCCTAACCTCTATTCAGCAAGAATTATAGAAAAACAAAAGACTAAATTTATACAATTTAATTATTGAAAATAAACTGTATTTTGAACACATTTATTTTTCATAAAGAATTTGAAAAATGTCTGAAGAAAAATTACTGAATAAAATAAAAGACCCTTTTAAAAAGTTTGAAAAAAAATAAAAAGTATGGGCCAATTATTTAATTTTAGTTCAAACAATTTATTTGCTGAAAAGTAAAAAGAATCTTCCCTTTTTCAATGGCCTTTATTTCTGATCTCTCGCATCTCTATGCGCATAGCTCTCATCTCCTCCCTTTGCCTGCCTTGCTCACTTCGTATGTCAACTAACTCCCATAGTATCTGTGCACCTTGGCCTTCCTGGAGGCTCACTGTGGCCCTGAGCTGGTCCATATTAGCTGTGATGTTCAGAATGCTCTGTTCTGAATGACACAGTCTGCTTGCGATTGCTTGATCCATCTGGTAAATTCTGTGAGTCAAAGTATCTATCTGCATGGACAAAACTGACTGAGAACCATTAGTACTTCCCTCGGATGAAGGGGTGTGCTCGTTAGGCATTGGAGTATACTCAGGAGATGTTGGTGAGTTTTGGGTTTGGTCAAGTGGTGGTGGATTTCTAGGAACTCTCTGGGCAGGAGTGTGAACTGGAGATCTTTGAGGTTCTTCTCTCGGAGGAAAGGTTTCTTCAGAAGGATCTTCTTCCGTGGGACTGGGCTCACGGGTGTTCAGTAATCTTGTCACTAAATCACTGGTGTCTAGGCTTGAGTTTACTTCTATAGGTTGTGGAGGAGGGTTCTCCCGTGGTTTTTCTGGTTCAGGCCTAGATGGTCCTTCTGGTTTTGTCTTCTTTCAACCTGGAGTGTCAGGGTTTTCTGTTTTCTTTGCTTGGTTTGTAGCTGCTCTTGTTCTCTTCATCTATGAGTGTAAAGTCTGATTAGGATAAAATAACAAATAACAAAGACAGAAAGAAAAACAAAATACGGATAAATAAGAACAACGAGAAAAATATTTTTGAGTTTAAAATTTTTAACATTTTTTTTCTTTTTATATTTTATTTCAAAAGCAGTTAAATTTCCTCAATATGGTTTTAGAATAACTTTCTAAAATTTGATTATCTTAAATGTCTTAATTTCAGATAATGTCTAAAATTAATTAGTTATGATAACCCTATATTTTAGAAATTGATTGTCTGACTAGCAAAATATAAGTGTTAGGTCTAAGGTCTAGGTTACTACCGTTACCTATCATAAACCTCTAGAATTTTGATCACGAATCCTAAATTCATTATGATATTTCCCCGGCAACGGCGCCAAAAATCTGATGCGTTCCGACTGATATACTAAAATATGTATTGTTTTACCCAATGTTGATTATGAGTAATTAAGGACTTAGTCTGACTAATTGTCACATTTAGTCTCTATACTATCACTTAATCAATCAGAACCTAAGGCAGAGTACCTATAGTGTAGCTAGTCTATTGGAAAGTATCTACGATTTTAATTAGATTAATTATCGTACTCCCAGGGCAGTGGTAACGGCTTAGTAGTAACTATCCTCTTACCCTAACTCTTATCTTATGATCCAGTTATGCAATCATTCATCAAAATCTTTGATGAGAGGGTGATTCATTCTCCACTAGGTTTAAGTCTATCTAAACCTAAAAAGTGTTTTACAAATATTGTTATGATTCTATGTTATACTGTTCCTACATGTTGATCGACCTATCTTCGAGTATTTTAGATATATCTTGGTCTAGATTGCAATTATGTACTGAGTCTAAAGGTGTACCACATCTGAGTTACCTGATAAACCACCCCATCGCCATTGACAGCCCTACTCACGGTTCGAGCTAAAGGCATCCATGAAAGTCCTATGTCACTTAGGAGATCATGCCGCTCGCCCTAACGCTAGCATAAACACACAAACTTGGCCTACTTAGACTACTCTAACAAACATGGTGATCTATAGGTTATTTCATCTAATATGGCAAACATTAATGCTTTCCGACGGGAAAGTCCTAAATTAATGCCTGTTAAACTAAACAGGTTATGATTAGACCGTGGTTAGGAGTTGTCTATAACCCTACATTTAGTTTAAAAGAAACTACATTAGACATGCAAACATAATGAAAGTTAAGCTGGTGACCATTTTTGGAAAATCATAAAGCACTTCAACATGCATAACACATATTCATATAATCATAATCCAATATTCATAATTAGTGTTTGGACGAACATAGTACAGACATATAAAGAGAGGGACAATGGGACCGATGCCATAAAGTATTCACCCTTTACGTAGTCTGCTGATGGAGCAACTGCTTGTATATGTTGGACTGCTCGACCCGACTCTGCTCGACAGAACCTTCGGAGGACGCTTCCTCAGCCTAGTAGCTGTACTCTACCTTAATACCTAACTTAAGCACAACCCTGTTGACTGACTCTTAGAACGCCGAGTGCCCTCTTAGGATCTCCTAACGAAATCCTGGGTATTCTATGAATACCGAAAACGAACCTATCTAGTTGTATTCTAGGATCTGAGACAGACTCTCAGAAACAAAGAACACGAGACACTCTCTAAGAATAAAAATAAACCTATACTAAAACCTGAGAACACTAAGTGACTTGTATACTATGGAAAACTGTATACTTGAAGTTAATAAATGACTCAGATCAAGTGGAGAGGAATGATTTCAACTGAGGAATGCCTAGGTTATTTATAGTAGGGGAACTGGGTGAATTTCTCTTCAAAAATCGATGTGGGATTCTGAACTGGGGCTCGGGACGCCCGTCTTGAATCTGAACTTCTGAAAATCATGTTTTGCCCCGAAATTTGCCATTTTCTTGTACTTTTCACCTGACACTTCCAAAATCACAAAACTGTGAAATTGAGTTAATAACAATCAATTAAGAGCGATTTAACACCAATTTTACCCTAAATTATGCCTAAAAACATGCTAAAAAGTGATATGATTTATGCATATCAATATGAAATATTACTACTGGGAGGATCCTTTTCTATTTCAAATTTGTGCAAATCAAATGATCAGGAGATGCGTCTCTCAAGAAGAAAGTTTCCAGATATTGGAGCATTGTCACTGTGGACCTACTGGTGGCCATTTGGCTACAGCTAACACTGCCAGGAAGGTGTTAGAAGCAGGAGTCTACTTGCCCACCAGATTCAAAGATGCTACATCTTATGTAAGGTCCTGTGATGCTTGTCAGAGAGCAGGTAACATTTCCTCTCGAGATGGTCTACCCCAACAAGTGATACAAAGTGTTGAAATATTCGACATTTGGGTATACTTTATGGGTCTATTTCCTTCTTCCTTTGGAAATAAATACATCATAGAAGCTGTAGATTATTTTTCAAAATGGCCTGAGGCACATGGATTACCTACTAATGATGCTAGAGTCGTGTGCAGATTCCTTAGACAATTGTTCTCTAGATTTAGATGTCCTAAGGCCCTAATAAGTGACAAAGGTACACATTTCTGCAACTCACACTTGCAGAAGGTGCTCAAGCAATATGGAGTTCAGCATTGCTTTTCCTCAACATACCACTCACAGACCAATGGGTAGGTTGAGGTAACCAATAGGGGTATTAAGAGAATATTAGAAAAGACTGTAGGTGTTAACCATAAGGATTGGGCTATAAAACTTGATGATGCCTTATGGGTCTTCCGTACGACATATAAAACATCTACATGTTTTTCACCTTTTAGATTGGTTTACGGAAAAGCATATCATTTGCTTGTCAAACTTGAACATAGAGCATACTGGGTCGTACAGAAATGTAATCTAGATAATACTTTATCTAAGGAAAACCATATTTTACAACTCAATGAATTGGAGAAATGGAGGCTCAAGGCCTATGAAAACTCGTATCAATTCAAAATGACGAGTAAACTCTAGCATGATAGGTGACTTAGATCCCAAAAAAATTTCAAACTAGGAGATAAAGTTTTGTTATACAATTCACGTTTGAAATTGTTTCCAAGAAAGTAATAAAGCTACTAGTCAGGCCCGTTCACTATCACAGAAGTGTCGCCCTTTGGCTCATGTGTGATAATGGATTCCGACGACACTGCTCAAAAAGTGAACGGGCAATGTTTGAAATTTTACAAAGAGCTGATCGACCAGTCCGAGCATACTCTCTTGATTCTTGTTTTGTTTTGTTTTGTTTTATTTTTGTTTCAATTTTGTGTGTCTTAGTTGAAGTTCTTCATGTTCTTTTTGTTTTTTTTCTTATTTTTCAAATAACTGTGTGGTGATATGACCTGCATGAACATTGAGGACAATGTAAATCTTAAGTGTGGGGTAGTAGTGCACAGTGCACTCATATTCAAATATTTGCCATATTTTACTCTATTTTCACTGAGATTTCACCCTTCCAAAATAAGTTTCAATTTTTTTTTCACTCTTTCAAACGTCAAAAACCGTGTCAACTGATTAAAAATTGCTTATGTTTGTAATATATATTTAATAGAGTGTTATGACCATTAGGAACGTTTCATTTGCTTACTGAATTCATCAATTAGAAGCAGGGAATTCCTTATTTTTTAGCACAATCTAGTTTTGATTAGAAAAATCAACCGAGTATCTTTTTGAGTTGAGCTAAATAATATTAGACCGTTTGAGAATATGATAGAGACATGAATGACTAGATGGAATTCTGAGCTAAAAGTGTCATAACATAAATATCGTAAGGGTAGTTTGCAAGTATCCTTTGCTACTCGAGCACTCCTTCTGAAGGGAACTTAATGCCTAGTGCCCTAAGGTCGTGTAGATCTGGGAGTTATCAGAGTGGGGCTCAATACCTGGGTAGTTAAAGTTGATATGTAAAAGCAAACACAAAAATACCCCAAAAAGTCAAACAAAACATACACTTAGTGTATTTTTCTTTGAAAATCATAAAAATAAAGTGTTGGCACCAAAGCTCAGAACTTAGAAAGTCATTTGTTATGCCATTTATGTTCAGAATAACTAGTCAAACTATTATTTGGTAACTACTTGAGAAGTGTATTGTTAGTTGATAATCTATTCAAGACTATTTCACACACTAGACATCAAGGAGACCCTATGAATAAAGTAGAGCTAGCAGTAAAGCTTTTGAAACGTTTTCTAGCCTATACAGTCATGACACATCTGCTGAATGTTAAGACCTTTACATAGCAACTTGATGAGTCTATGCATGTTTTTTGAACCATCTGACTTAGAGAGGAATTTTGCTAAAAACATTGCTGAAAAACTATTTTGTGGTTGCACCTATGATTAGCCTTTCGTTAATCTCATGTAGGTTTACTTAAAAACAAACAAAAAGCTAAGTGTGGGGTTATATGATATGCACAAATCATATCACAATTTTAGCATGTTTTTAGACACAAATTAGGGCATTATTGGAACCAATTTAATCATAATTTATTCAAATTAACATCGTTTTGCATAATTTGTGATTTTGGAAGTCTCATGAGTAAATTACATAAAAATATCAAATATTGGGGCAAAAGTGCGATTTTTGGAAGAGCTGAGCTCGGGGTGGCCGTCTGATGCATTCCGACTGATATACTAAAATAGGTGTTGTTTTACCCTATGTTGATTATGAGTAATTAAGGACTTAGACTGACTAATTGTCACATTTAGTCTCTATGATGTCACTTAATCAATCAGAACCTAAGGTAGAGTACCTGTCGTGTAGCTAGTCTATTGGAAAGTATCTACGATTTTAATTAGATTAATTATCGTACTCCCAAGGAAGTGGTAACGGCTTAGTAGTAACTATCCTCTTACCCTAACTCTTATCTTATGATCCAGTTATGCAATCATTCATCAAAATCTTTGATGAGAGGGTGATTCATTCTCCACTAGGTTTAAGTCTATCTAAGCCTAAGAAGTATTTTACAGATAAAGTTCTGATTCTATGTTATACTGTTCCTACATGTTGATTGACCTATCTTCGAGTATTTTAGATATATCTTGGTCTAGATTGCAATTATGTACTGAGTCTAAAGGTGTACCACATCTGAGTTACCTGATAAACCGCCCCAACGCCATTGACGGCCCTACTCACGGTTCGAGATAAAGGCATCCATGAAAGTCCTATGTCACTTAGGAGATCATGCCGCTCGCCCTTACGCTGGTATAAACACACAAACTCAGCCCACTTAGACTACTCTAATAAACATGGTGATCTATAGGTTATTTCATCTAATATGGCAGACATTAATGCTTTCCGACGAGAAAGTCCTAAATTAATTCCTGTTAAACTAAACAGGTTATGATTAGACTGTGGTTAGGAGTTGTCTATAACCCTACATTTAGTTTAAAAGAAACTACATTAGACATGCAGACATAATGAAAGTTAAGCTGGTGACCATTTCCATAAAATCATAAAGTACTTCAACATGCATAACACATATTCATATAATCATAATCCAATATTCATAAATAATGTTTGGACCAACACAGTACAGACATATAAAGAGAGGGACAAGGGGACCGATGCCATAAAGTATTCACCCTTTACGTAGTCCACTGATGGAGCAACTGCTTGTATATGCTGGACTACTCGACCCGACTCTGCTCGATAGAACCTTCAGAGGACGCTTCCTCAGCCTAATAGTTGTACTTTACCTTAATACCCAACTTAAGCACAGCCCTGTTGACTGACTCTTCGAACGCCTAGTGCCCTCTTAGGATCTCCTAACGAAATCCTGGGTATTCTATGAATACCGTAAACGAACCTATCTAGTCGTATCCTAGGATCTGAGACAGACTCTCAGAAACAAAGAACACGAGACACTCTCTAAGAATATAAATAAACCTATACTAAAACCTGAGAACACTAAGTGACTTGTATACTATGGAAAACTGTATACTTGAAGTTAATAAATGACTTAGATCAAGTGGAGAGGAATGATTTCAATTGAGGAATGCCTAGGTTATTTATAGTAGGGGAACTGGGTGAATTTCTCTTCAAAAATCGATGTGGGATTCTGAACTGGGGCTCGGGATGGCCGTCCCAAGTCCTGGAAGGCCGTCCTGGTCTGTTGACCAGGTCAGGACGCCCGTCCTGGGTTCGGGACGCCCATCCCGACTTCCGAACTTCTAAAAATCATGTTTTTGCCCCGAAATTTGCCATTTTCTTGTACTTCTCACCTGACACTTCCAAAATCACAAAAACTATGAAATTGAGTTAATAACAATCAATTAAGAGCAATTTAACATCAATTTCACCCTAAATTGTGCCTAAAAACATGCTAAAAAATTGATATGATTTATGCATATCATATAACCCCAAACTTAGCTTTTTGTTTGTCCTCAAGCAAAGTCTACCTGAAGTTAGTGATTTTCAATCATAGGTGCAGTCACTTAAAATTTCTAGCCATGTTTTTACTCCAAAATTTTTCACTGAATCAGATAATTCACAACACAGGTCTGACTGGTTAAGTTGCTATGACAAGGTCTCAAATGTCTCTAGTAGATTATCATGATCAAGCAAGATTAACAACTTAATAACTAAATTGAACTCTTCTCTCAGTCACAAGGTCTTCCTGATATGTAGTGTGCGTACTAGTCCAGACTAGATTGTCAACACAATATAATCTCATCTCGACTCTTACCAGATAATACTTCGACCCGTCGCTAGACATACCAACAACAAAACAACTTTATGAGTTCTGAGCCTTGGTGACCAGATTTTTAATTAAGCATTTATTGATTTTTCTTTTATTGATTCTTTCAGGGTATTTTGTGTCTGCTTTCACACGTCAACTTTAACTACCCATGTAGCGAGTCTCACTCCGATGACTCCCAGACCTACACGACCTTAGGGCATCAGGCTTTAAGTTCCACTAAGGAGTGGTGCACGAGTAGCAAAGGCCGCTTGCAAACTACCCTATTTGGTTAACTCTCTTTTTTTCTTTTCACTTTCAGCTCAGAGCATCATCTAGTCATTTTGATTGCCAATACATCCTCAACTAGTCTAATCTTATCTAGTTAGGTTTTGAAAAGGTATTTGGTTGAGGTCTCTAATCCAAACTAAGTTGTGCTCAAGTATCAGGAATTCCCTATTTCTAATCGATAAATTCAAGAAAGTCATCACGTTGTCTCCTACTAATCATAACATTCTACCTACATATCATAGACATCAGCAATTTTTTTACCAATCATACTGCATTTTGAAGTCTGAAAGAGTGAAAAGTTTTGAAAAAATATTTGGAAGGGTGTGAAAATATGGGAAAACATGCAAAAATCATGCAAAAAAATTTTCTACTACAGTGCACTGTGCACTGCTACCCCACACTTAAGTCTGACACTGTCCTCAGTGTTCATGCATATCTAAATTACCCCACACTTATTTGAAAACAAGAAGGAATAAAAACCAAAATAGAAAACTCTTACCCCACACTTATTTGACTAACTAAGGATAAGAGAGAAAGTAAAGCAATTAAAAGAAATAACAACTAACAAAACACGAAATAAAATGAAAGAAATACTCCCTTATTCTGTGAAGTCAACAATCTGCTCGGACAAGTCAAAAGGTTCTCTATAGATCTTTAAGCGTTGCCCGTTCACTTTTTGAGTAGTGCCGTCAGAATCCATGATGACACATGCTCCGAAGGGTGATACTTCCGTGATAGTGAACGGGTCTGGCCAACAGCTACGCAACTTTCCTGGGAAAAATTTGAAACATGAGTTGTATAGCAATACCTTATCCCCTGGTTCAAAATTCTTCTGGGCTCTGAGTCGCCTATCATGTCAGAGTTTACTTGTCATCTTGAATTTATGTGAGTTTTCATAGGCTTTGAGCCTCCACTTATCCAATTCGTTGAGTTGTAGAATCCGGTGTTCCTTAGTTAAGTTATCGTCTAGATTGCATTTTCGCACTGCCTAGTAAGCTCTATGTTCAAGTTCCACCGGAAGGTGACATGCTTTTCCATAGACTAGTCTATAAGGTGAGAACCCCGTAGTGGTTCTGTATGCTGTACGGAAGGCCCATAATGCATCATCCAACTTTATGGCCCAATCCTTACGATTAACACCCACAGTCTTTTCTAGGATTCTCTTTATTCCTCTATTGGTTACCTCATCCTACCCATTGGTTTGAGGATGGTAGGTTGTGGAAAAGCGATGCTGAACTCCATATTGCTGAAGTACCTTCTACAATTGAGAGTTGCAGAAGTGTGTACCTCGGTCACTGATTAGGGCTTTCGGACATCCAAATCTAGCGAATATCTATTTAAGGAATCTGCACACGACTCTAGCATCATTACTAGGTAGGGCCTGTGCCTCAGGCCATTTTGAAAAATATTCTACAGCTACTATGATGTACTTCTTACCAAAAGAGGGAGGAAATGGACCCATAAAATCTATACCCCATATGTCAAATATCTCTACACTTTGAATTACCTGTTGGGGTAGACTATCTCGAGAAGATATGTTTCCAGCTTTCTGACAGGCATCGCACGATCCTGTGAACGCTGCAACGTCCTTGAATATGGTAGGCCAGTAGAAGCCTGCTTCTAATACTTTTTGGGCGGTATTAGTTGCAGCTAAGTGACCGCCTGCTGGTCCACAGTGACAATGTTCCAGAATTTGGAAACCTTCTTCTTGAGAGACACATCTCCTGATCATCTTATCTGCACATATTCGAAATAGAAAGGGATCTTCCCAATAGTAATATTTAAGGTCAGCAAAGAATTTTCTTCTCTGCTGAACAGTGATATCACTAGGAAGAGTCTGAGCTACCAAGTAAATTGCTATATCTGCAAACCAAGGGGGTGAGAAAATAGCAAACAGTGCACATAAATTCTCATCTGGAAATTTGTCAGATATAATTGATTCATCTATAGCTTCTAGGGTCGGATTCTCTAGCCTTGACAAGTGGTCTGCGGCTAAGATTTCAGCCCCTTTCTTATCCCGAATTTCTATGTCGAATTCTTGAAGCAATAAAACCCATCTGATTAATCTTGGCTTTGCGTCGATTTTATTGAACAAGTACTTTAATGCAGAGTGATCAGTATAAACAATGGTTTTAGACAGGACTAGATAAGATCGAAATTTGTCAAATGCATATACTACTGCTAATAATTCTTTTTCTGTCGTAGTGTAATTTTCCTGAGCATCAGTTAAGGTTTTACTAGCATAATATATTACATGAAATTTCTTATCATGTCTTTGTCCTAAAACAACTCCTACTGCATAGTCACTAGCATCACACATTAGTTCGAAAGGTAGACTCCAGTCAGGTGACGTCATGATAGGTGCAGTAGTTAGAAGTTCCTTAAGTCTATTAAAGGCTTTTAGACATTTTTCATCAAAGACCAATGGAACATCTTTTCCGAGTAAATTGGTCAACGGTCTGGCTATTAATGAGAAATCCTTTATAAACCTACGATAAAAGCCAGCGTGTCCCAAAAACCTTCTAATGGCTCTCATAGTATTGGGTGGATGCAGTTTTGAAATAACTTCAATTTTGGCCTTATCTACTTCCATACCTCGGTGTGAGATCTTATGTCCTAATACGATTCCCTCTTTTACCATGAAGTGGCATTTTTCCCAATTTAGAACCAAATTAGATTTTATACAACATTTCAACATTAATTCCAAGTTCTTTAGACAAATCCCAAATGAATTTCCAAAAACAGAGAAGTCATCCATGAATACTTCCATAGACTTTCCTAACATGTCCTCAAAGATAGCAGTCATACAACATTGGAATGTAGCAGGTGCATTACACAAACCAAAAGGCATCCTTCTATATGAAAATGTTCCAAAAGGGCATGTGAAAGTAGTTTTATGCTGGTCTTTAGGGGAAATAGGGATTTGAAAATATCCAAAAAACCCATCAAGAAAGTAGTAAAACATATGTCCAGATAATCTTTCTAACATTTGGTCAATAAAAGGAAGGGGGAAGTGGTCTTTTCGTGTGGTCGTATTTAGTTTCCTATAGTCTATGCATACACGATGACCAGTTACAGTTCTCGTAGGAATTAGTTCATTATGTTCATTTCTGACAACTGTTATACCGCCTTTCTTAGGTACTACCTGCATCGAGCTTACCCACTCACTATCTGAGATAGGATAGATAAGTCCTGCATCTAAAAGTTTGATTACTTCTTTCTTAACAACATCACACACATTAGGATTCAACCTCCTTTGAGGTTGCACACATGGCTTATAATCATTTTCTAGAAGAATCTTATGTGAACAAAAGCTTGGATTAATACCTGGAATGTCTGTAATTTTGTAGGCAAAGGCTCTTCTATACTTTCTGCACATGTCCACGGTCAACTTCCGTTGTTCTGCAGTCAGATCAGCTGTGAGAATAATGGGAAGTTTCTTGTTGTCATCTAGGAATTCACAGCACAGATGAGTGGGCAATTCCTTCAGTTCCAAGTCTGGTGGATCTTCGAATGAATTCTGTTCTTTCTTCATCTCATCATCACATATCTCATTGAAATTATCAGAGTTAATTTCATATTCGGAAGAGCTGAGTTCAGTCTCCTCTAATTCTAGGGAGTCTTCACTCAAGACTTGATAGTTTGAGCATAGGTATGTCACTTTAATTTCAATCAAGTGTTCAATAGCATCCACACAAAATTAAGTATCATCTAAATGCATGGGATACCTAAGGGTTTCATTCAGATCAAAAGTGATGTCCTCATTACCTACCCTTAACTTGATTTGACCATTACTAACGTCTATTAATGCTTTTGAGGTAGCTAGAAATGGTCGACCTAGGATCAGGGGCACTCCTCCTCCCCCGTTCATATCCATGACAACAAAGTCCACGGGGAACACAAATTTTCCGACCTTTACTAAGAGATCTTCAATTATTCCTTTGGGGATTTTGATTGTCCTATGTGCAAGTTGTATGCACATCCTAGACTTTTTCAAATCATGCAATCCTAATTTATCAAATAAACTAGATGGCATGAGATTAATACTAGCTCCTGAGTCTGTTAATGCATGCATGTTAGTAATATTTCCAATTGTACATGGCAAGGTAAAGCAACCAGGATCTTTCTGTTTAGATGGCAGTTTATTCAGCAAAACTGTCGAGCACTCTTCATTAAGAACCACCTTGTCCATGTCAAATTTTCTTTTATTACTAACGACTTCTTTTAAAAACTTAGCATTCTTTGGCATTTCAGAAATAACATCAAGTAAAGGCAAATTAACATGAATCTAACTAAAATTCTTAAGAAACTTTTCAAATTGCTCCTTATCTTTATTCTGCATAAATCTGGCAGGGTAAGGTACTTTTGGCCGGTACTCAGGAATAAACTCAGTCTTCCCTTTCCTTGCTACTTCGGTTTCGACATCCGTCGGCTTTGGATCCTTGGAGCCTTCTTCTGGTTCCTGCACAAGAATAGGAGGGTCAGATGATTTGGGTGAAGATGGAGATAGAACTTTACCAGATCTTAGAGTGATGGTCTTGCATTCAGTTTGGGGGTTGGTCTCAGTGTTACTTGGTAGCGTTCCCTGGGACATGTGAGAGAGATGGGTGGATAGTTGGCCCATTTGTCTCTCCAAGGTTTGTATAGCAGCTTGTGTATTTCTGACTGTTTGCTCGGTCTGCTTTTGTATGTTCTCGTTCTGCTGGATTCTTTATGCATGAGCTTCCTGGACTTTCCTATTAGACTCTATCATCTCTTTGTTAAAGTCGGCAATGCCTTTTAGTACGTCCCTGAATTCTTGCATGGGGTCGACTGGAACGATGTAGTTCCTCGGTGCGGGCAGAGCGACTTGCTGGTTCTGCGGATAGGGCAGTTGCTGAGGCACCCTTTTCTGGAAGTTAGCAGTCCCGGAATTGTTTCTCCAATTGAATCCCGGATAGTTCTTCCAGGTGGGATTGTAGGTATTTCCTATAAGAGCAGAGTTAACTACATCCACTTGTTCCATATCTTCTGGAATAGTCAATATTCCATTACCATAACAATCTCCACTAAAATGCGGTCCTTGGCAAAATTTGCAGACTTGATATACTGGTTGAACGCTTTTCCCTTGTTGGAAAGCATTCAGTTGATTAGTAATGCTGGCCTTCAGTGCCTCAAATTGATCATCAGTGGAGGCGAGGGCCGCATTTATTGGTTGCTTCTTAGCTCAGTCGCTTGTGCGCCAGTTCTTGCTATTCCTATAGAGCCTCTCCAAAGCGTTTCTAGCATCTATGATGACGTTCCGACTGATATACTAAAATAGGTGTTGTTTTACCCTATGTCGATTATGAGTAATTAAGGACTTATCCTGACTAATTGTCACATTTAGTCTCTATGCTGTCACTTAATCAATCAGAACCTAAGGCAGAGTACCTATCGTGTAGCTAGTCTGTTGGAAAGTATCTACGATTTAATTTAAATCAAATATCGTACTCCCAGGAAAGTGGTAACGGCTTAGTAGTAACTATCCTCTTACCCTAACTCTTATCTTATGATCCAGTTATGCAATTGTTCATCAATATCTTTGATGAGAGGGTGATTAATTCTCCATTAGGTTTAAGTTTATTCAAGCCTAAAAGTGTTTTACAGATAATGTCCTGATTCTATGTTATACTGTTCCTACACGTTCATTGACATATCTTCGAGTATTTTAGACATGTCTTGGCCTGGATTGCAACTATGTACTGAGTCTAAAGGTGTACCACATCTGAGTTACCTGATAAACTGCCCTACCTTAATGACGGCCCTACTCACGGTTCGAGCTAAAGGCATCCATTAAAGCCCTATGTCACTTCGGGGATCATGCTGCTGGCCCTAACGCCGGCATAAACACACAAACTCAGCCTACTTAGACTACTCTAAAGAACATGGTGATCTATAGGTTATTTCATCTAATATGGCAAACATTAATGCATCCCGACGGGGAAGTCCTAAATTAATGCATGTTAAACTAAACAGGTTATGATTAGACCATGGTTAGGAATTGTCTATAACCCTACATTTAGTTTAAAAGGAATTACATTAGACATCCAGACATAATGAAAGTTAAGCTGGTGGCCATTTTCAGAAAATCATAAAGTACTTCAACATGCATAACAAATATCCATAAAATAATAATCCAATAATCATAACAAATGTTTAGACGAACACAGTACAAACATATAAAGAGAGGGACAGGGGGACTGATGCCATAAAGAATTCACCCTTTACTTAGTCTTCCTGATGGAGCAACTCCTTGTATATGTTGGACTGCTCGACCCGAATCTGCTCGACCCGAATCTGCTCGACAGAACCTTCGGAGGACGCTTCTTCAACCTGGTAGTTGGACTTTACCTTAATACCCAGCTTAAGCCCAGCCCTGTGGACTGACTCTTCGAACGCCTAGAGCCCTCTTTGGATCTCCTAACGAAACCCCGGGTATTCTATGAATACCAAAAACGAACCTATCTAGTCGTATCCTAGGATCTGAGACTAACTCTCAGAAACAAAGAACACGAGATACTATCTAAGAATATGATGTGTTCCGGTCGATATGCTAAATAGGTGTTATTTTACCCTATGTTGATTATGAGTAATTAAGGACTGTGATTGACTAATTGTCACATTTAGTCTCTAAGGTGTCACTTAATCAGCCATAACCTACGGCAGAGTACCTATCGTGTAGTTAGTCTGTTGGAAAGTATCTACGATTTTATTAAATAATTATCGTACTCCCAGGGAAGTGGTAACGGCTTAGTAGTAGCTAGCTATTTATCCTAACTCTTATCTTATGATCCAGTTATGCAATCGTCATCAATAATCTTGATGAGAGGGTGAACCATTCTTCACTAGCTTTAAGTCTAATCAAGCCTAAAAGTGTTTATAGACAAAGTTCTGATTTTATGTTATATTGTTCCTATATGTTGATTGACCTATATTCGAGTGTTTTAGATATATCTTAGCCTGGAATGCAACTATGTTCTGAGTCCAAAGGTGTACCACATCTGAGCAATCTGATATACTGCCCCATCGCCAAGGTAAACGACCCTACTCACGGTTACTACTAAAGACAGCTATGAAAGCCTATGTCACTTCGGAGATCATGCCGCTTGCCCATAACCGCAGGCATAAACGCTCTACTCAACCTACCTAGACTACTCTAACAAACAGGGTGTTCCGTAGGTTATTTTATCTAGTATGGTAGACACCTATACTAATTGATGCTTGTTAAACTAAACAAGTTATGAATAGACCATGGTTAGGAATTGTCTATAACCCTAATTTTAGTTTAAAAGAAACTACATTAGACATGCATACATAATGAATATTTAAGCAGGTGGCTATTTCCGGAAAAATTTAACAACTTCAACATATATAACAAATATTCATAATAATCATAATCTCGTATTCAAATCAGTATTTGGACAAACACAGTAACAACATATAAAGAGAGGGACAGGGGGGACTGATGCCATAAAGAAATCACCCTTTACGTAGTCACGCCGTTGGAGCGTACTGCTATATATGTCGTACTGCTTGACCCGACTCTGCTCGTCAGAACCTTCGGAGGACGCTTGATACGCGAAAATCGTATCACATTTTTAGCATGTTTTTATGTATGTTTTAATGTGAAATCAGAGTAAATTGACATTAATTGTTTACTATTTACTTGATTTCACGGTTTTTATGATTTTGGAAGTGTCAGGTGAAAAGTAGACGAAAACAGCAAATTTTGGGGCAAAAACGCAATTTTTGGAAATGTTGACTCGGTCAAAGGTCCGGGACGGGCGTCCCGAACCCGGGACGGGCGTCCCGACCCAGTCAAACCGCCAGGACGGGCGTCCTGAACCGGGACGGGCGTCCCGAACCTGGTCAACGAATCAGGACGGGCGTCCCGAACCGGGACGGGCGTCCCGAACCGCCAGAAGCTGTCCCACATCGAATTTTTTGGAATTTTTCACTCCGGAAAGCTGCTATAAATACCCCAGGCCTCCAACAGTTGAAATCATCCCTCTCCACTCGATCTGAGTCATTAAGTGGTCTCCAGTGTACAATTCTCTAGTACACAAATCACTCAGAGACTCAGATTTCAGTAGAAGTTTTCTTTCTTTCCTTTTTGTTTTCGTTTTCTTAGTTTCTGAGAAATAGTCTCAGATCTTAGGCCTCGATAGATAGGTTCGTTTTTGGTATTCATAGAATACCGGGATTTCGTTAGGAGATCCTAAGAGAGAGATAGGGTGCGTGTTCTTAGTCAGATTAGGGCAATTTGCTTAAGCCCGGGATGTAAGGTAAAGCAATTGCTACTAGGTCTGAGGAGCGTTCTCCGAAGGCTCTGCCGAGCAGAGTAGGATCGAGCAGTCAGGAGCATACAGGAGCTGCAGCGCCGGCTGGACCTGCATAGAGTGGTGATTACTTTATGACTGTGGGTCCCCTAGACGAGGTTCTGTATGTTTACGAATTGTTTTCTAAATATTAATTTGAATATCAGATTACGATTCTTATGAATATCTGTTTTATATGCTGAAGTTGTTATGATTTTCCGGAAATGGCCACCTGCTTAAATATTCATTATGTCTGCATGTCTATTGTCGTTCTTTTAAACTGAAATTAGGGTTATAGACAATTCCTAACCACGGTCTATTCATAACCTGTTTAGTTTAACAGGCATCAATTAGTATTGGTGTCTGCCATACTAGATAAAATAATCTGCGGAACACCCCGTTGGTTGAAAGTAGTCTAGGTAGGCTGAGTAGAGTTTTATGCCGGCGGTTATGCGACGAGCAGCATGATACCGAAGTGACATAGGGTACCGTTCATTGCTGACTTTAGTCCAAGCCGTGAGTAGGGCCGTTACCCTTAACGATGGGGCGGTAGCATAGGAACTCAGATGTGGTAGCCTTTAGACACAGAACATAATTGCAATCCAGGCCAAGACATGTCTAAAACACTCGAATATAGGTCAATCAACGTATAGGAACAGTATAACATAAAATCAGGATCTCATCTATAAAACACTTCTAGGATTAATTAGACTTGAACCTAGTGAGAATGGATCATCCTCTCATCAAAATATTTGATGAAGATTGCATAACTGGATCATAAGATAGGAGTTAGGATAGAAGGCTAATTACTACTAAGCCGTTGCCACTTCCCTGGGTGTACGATAATTAATTAAATAAAATCGTAGATACTTTCCAATAGACTAGCTACACGATAGGTACTCTGCCTTAGGTTCTGGCTGATTAAGTGACACCATAAGACTAAACGTGACAATTAGTCAATCACAGTCCTTAATTATTCATAATCAACATAGGGTAAAATAACACCTATTTAGCAACGTCAACCGGAACCGCATCAGATTTTTGGCGCCGTTGCCGGGGAAATATCATAATGAATTTAGGATTATTGGCCACAATTCTAGAGACTTATGATAGGTAACGGTAGTAACCTAGACTTTTGATTAACACTTATGCTATACCAGTTAGGCAATCACTTTCCTGAATATAGGATTATCATAATTAATTAATTTTAGATGTTATCTGAAATTAAGACACTTAGGATAATCAAATTTTAGAAAATTATTCTAAAACCATATTAAGGAAATTTACCTGCTTTCTAAATTAAACATAAAAAGAAAAAAATGTTAAAAATTTAAAATCCCAAAAAGAATGTATCTTTCTTGCTCAACGGTGAGTTGTTCCCTTTCCCTATCTCTTGTTTTTTTTAGTTGTTTTCTTAGTTGCCTTTTTTCGTGTTTTTCTTCCTTTATTTAATTTCGAAGAAATAAAAATGGAAATGAGGATAAAATATAATTTCTTCTGAGTAGTAAAATGTTGGCTTAGATTTTTATCGGGAAGAAACTCTATTTTAGAATTTTCTTAGAGTCATGCCGGCCTTATTAGGATGAGTTATGAAATAGTTTTTCTTTAATAGCCAGACCTTTGAATGTTCTATTGAAAAAAGGATGTTCCTTTTGTTTTGCTGATAATTGCATGAGAACTTGTAAACCAAAAGGAAATACTGCACCTATTATGGCATCACCTGATTGAAATATGCTTTTTGAATAATATGTGATGTAATGATGTAGTACGAATTGTTTTAGGACAGAAACATGATAAGAAAGTTCATGCATGATAAATTCCGATCTTATCTAGTCTTGTCTAAAAACAATAGGTGACACTGATCACTCCAAGATATCTGTGTTCAATAAAACTGATACTGAACCATACTTGATTTAGTTAAGTTTTATTGTTACTTGAACTTGATATAGAATAAAGGGATAAGAAAAAGGGTTGAAAATCTAGAAAGCAAACCATTGGTCTAGATTAGAAAACCCCGAGTTAGAGGCTAGTGTAATACTGATAAATTTTTGGATGAAAACTTATTTGCATTGTTTGCTATGTATAATAATTCTCATCTGTGGTTTATTGCAAATTATCTAGTCACTGAATAAGTTCCAAGTGATATGACTTATCAGCAAAAGAAGAAATTCTTTGCTGATTTGAAATATTACTACTGGGGAATTTCTCTTCTATTTCAAATTTTTGCAGATCGGTTGATCAGAAGAGGTGTCTCAGAAGATGAAGGACACAAGATTTTGGAGCATTGCCCTAAAGAATCTACGGGAGACCAATTGATAGCTATCAACACTATCCGGAAAATATTGAAAGTAGGATCTTGTTGACCCACCATATTCAAGGACTTTTGTATCTCTGATACAGTCCTGCGATGCTTGCCAAATAACAGGTAACACATCTTCCAGAGATCATCTACCCCAGTGACGTACACAGAATGTTGCAACCTTTGATATCAGGGGTATTTCGAATCCTTTTCCTTTCTTCCTTTGACACTAATTACATCATAGTAGTCGTGGAACACTTTTCGAAAATAGCCTGAACCACAGGCATTACCTACTAATGATGTTAAAGTCATGTGCAGATTCTAGTTGTTTTCCAGATTCAGAGTGCCGATGTTTTAGGAAGAAATGTTCAGCCTGTGTATCAAATCTGTGAAGTCTGCTAAGTACCACACTTTAGCAGGGATTGCTATGGGAATGACTGACCATTCCAAAAGAGATAGGAGTAGGTTACTGCAGAATGCTGCTCCAATGGGAAACGCATACAATCTCAACTAGAGGAATCGTACGGGATTTAGCTGAGGAGTAATTCGGAAGCTGGAAACTTTCAGAAGACACCACCACAGCAAAACCCACACTCGTAGAATCAATAGATGAGATACTGGCAACAATTAAAGCCAGATCAGTGCAAGCAAGTGATCTACCAAGAGGTAACGAACGGTCGGCAGATATAGAGGAATTTGGCATTGTGTCGGGAGCATAGCAATGGAGGAGCTTGCATTCCCTACATACCAATTAGCTGTGAGAAACTTCCTCGAGGAAGTCTCAAATACTTGGGCCCAGATCTACACAACTGGAGCCCCCTACCACCACAGCTTCGCCAAAACTTCAGGTATCTTTTCTTCCATTCGAGACTTGCATGCAATACCTTTACTAACATTGGCAGGTAGGCACACCAATCCAAAGAAGTCTCATTCCTAGACACGTTCCTTCTGGACACGTTGCTACGATTACGAGAAACTTTGCAGATGATTCGAGGAAACAGTCCTTGGGGCTTGAGTCATTCATCAAATGGATATGCCACTACCTAGAGCTCGACAATGAAGGATCGGAGCTGACGTCATCCGTTCCAATATCTAGAGCTTGTAGAGTCAAGAACACCTTAGCAATAGCACATGGCTAAGGTGAAGAGCCAATTGACAGATCAGAGAAGACCCTTCTGCTCGCGACATGAAGGGAGTTTTTCTAATCCTCATATTCCTTTTATTTTATTTGTTTTGTGTTCTGTTTTGCTATCCTTCTTGTTTTGTTGCCTTATTTTCTCTCTTACCCTTAGTTAGTTGAATAAGTGTGGGGTAAGAATCTTTTCTGTTTTATTTCTTGTTTTCAAATAAGTGTGGGGTAGTTTAGCTATGCATGAACACTGAGGACAGTGCCAGACTTAAGTGTGGGGTAGCAGTGCACGGTGCACTGTAGCAGTTTGAAAAAATTTTGCATGCTTTTGCTTGTTTTCCCCGTATTTTCACAACCTCCCAAAATTTTTCAAAATTTTTCCGTCTTTCAGACTTCTAAATGCAGTATGCTTGGTTAAACAATTGCTTATGTCTATGATATGTAGGTAGTATGTTATGGTTAGTAGGAAATAATTGATGACTATTGCTGAACTAATTGATTAGGAATAGGGAATTCCTGATAATTGAGCACAACTTTGTTTGGATTAGAGACCTCAACCAATTACCTATTCGAGACTTAACTAGATAAAATTAGACCAGTTGTGGATATATTGGCAGTTAGAATGACTAGATGAGACTCTGAGCTAAAAGTGAAAAGAACTTAAGGAAGTTAATTACAATAGGGTAGTTTGCCAGCGGCCTTCGCTACTCGAGCACCACTCCTTCGGGGAACTTAAAGCCTGATGCCCTAAGGTCGTGTAGATCTGGGAGTCATCGGAGTGGGACTCGCTACATGGGTAGTTGAAGTTGACGTGTTCTAAGCAAACTCAAAATACCCTGAATCCATAAAGAAAATAACTAAGTGCTAAAACATTAAAAATCTTATCACCAAAGCTCAGAACTCAGAAAGTTATCTGTTGTCAGTGTGTCTAGCGATAGGTCGAAGTATTATCTGGTAGCAGTTAAGATAAGAGTTCATTGTGTTGAATATTTGGTCTAGACTAGTACACACACTACACATCAGGAAGACCCTGTGACTAAGAAAAAAGTCCAACCCAGTTGTTGATTTGTTTTCTGCCTGATCATAACAAACTACTAGAGACATTTGAGACCTTGTCATAGCAACCTAACCAATCAGACCTGTGTTAAGAATTGTCTGAAGAATTTTTGGAATAAAAACATGACTAGGAATTTAAGTGACTGCACTACGGTTTAGATTCACTAACTCTATGTAGACTTTGCTTGAGGACAAGCAAAAAGCTAAGTGTGGGGTTATCTGATACGCGAAAATCGTATCACATTTTTAGCATGTTTTTATGTATGTTTTAATGTGAAATCAGAGTAAATTGACATTAATTGTTTACTATTTACTTGATTTCACGGTTTTTATGATTTTGGAAGTGTCAGGTGAAAAGTAGACGAAAACAGCAAATTTTGGGGCAAAAACGCAATTTTTGGAAATGTTGACTCGGTCAAAGGTCCGGGACGGGCGTCCCGAACCGGGACGGGCGTCCCGAACCGCCAGAAGCTGTCCCACATCGAATTTTTTGGAATTTTTCACTCCGGAAAGCTGCTATAAATACCCCAGGCCTCCAACAGTTGAAATCATCCCTCTCCACTCGATCTGAGTCATTAAGTGGTCTCCAGTGTACAATTCTCTAGTACACAAATCACTCAGAGACTCAGATTTCAGTAGAAGTTTTCTTTCTTTCCTTTTTGTTTTCGTTTTCTTAGTTTCTGAGAAATAGTCTCAGATCTTAGGCCTCGATAGATAGGTTCGTTTTTGGTATTCATAGAATACCGGGATTTCGTTAGGAGATCCTAAGAGAGAGATAGGGTGCGTGTTCTTAGTCAGATTAGGGCAATTTGCTTAAGCCCGGGATGTAAGGTAAAGCAATTGCTACTAGGTCTGAGGAGCGTTCTCCGAAGGCTCTACCGAGCAGAGTAGGATCGAGCAGTCAGGAGCATACAGGAGCTGCAGCGCCGGCTGGACCTGCATAGAGTGGTGATTACTTTATGACTGTGGGTCCCCTAGACGAGGTTCTGTATGTTTACGAATTGTTTTATCTAAATATTAATTTGAATATCAGATTACGATTCTTATGAATATCTGTTTTATATGCTGAAGTTGTTATGATTTTCCGGAAATGGCCACCTGCTTAAATATTCATTATGTCTGCATGTCTATTGTCGTTCTTTTAAACTGAAATTAGGGTTATAGACAATTCCTAACCACGGTCTATTCATAACCTGTTTAGTTTAACAGGCATCAATTAGTATTGGTGTCTGCCATACTAGATAAAATAATCTGCGGAACACCCCGTTGGTTGAAAGTAGTCTAGGTAGGCTGAGTAGAGTTTTATGCCGGCGGTTATGCGACGAGCAGCATGATACCGAAGTGACATAGGGTACCGTTCATTGCTGACTTTAGTCCAAGCCGTGAGTAGGGCCGTTACCCTTAACGATGGGGCGGTAGCATAGGAACTCAGATGTGGTAGCCTTTAGACACAGAACATAATTGCAATCCAGGCCAAGACATGTCTAAAACACTCGAATATAGGTCAATCAACGTATAGGAAAATATAACATAAAATCAGGATCTCATCTATAAAACACTTCTAGGATTAATTAGACTTGAACCTAGTGGAGAATGGATCATCCTCTCATCAAAATATTTGATGAAGATTGCATAACTGGATCATAAGATAGGAGTTAGGATAGAAGGCTAATTACTACTAAGCCGTTGCCACTTCCCTGGGTGTACGATAATTAATTAAATAAAATCGTAGATACTTTCCAATAGACTAGCTACACGATAGGTACTCTGCCTTAGGTTCTGGCTGATTAAGTGACACCATAAGACTAAACGTGACAATTAGTCAATCACAGTCCTTAATTATTCATAATCAACATAGGGTAAAATAACACCTATTTAGTACGTCGGTCGGAATTCCCATCAACGCTTCCTCAGCCTAGTAACTGGGATTTACCTTAATACGCAGCTTAAGCCCAGCCCTATGAACTGACTCTTCGAACGCCTAGAGCCCTCTTAGGATCTCCTAACGAAATCCCGAGTATTCTATGAATACCAGAAACGAACCTATCTATCGAACCCTAGGATTTGAGACTAATTCTCAGAGACTAAGAAAAACGAAAACACAAAAAAGGAAAGAAAGAAAACTTTTACTGAAATCTGAGTTTCCGAGTGAGTTGTGTACTAGAGAATTGTACACTGGAAACCACTGAATGACTCAGATCGAGTGGAGAGGGATGAATTCAACTGAGGAAGGCCTGGGGTATTTATAGCAGCTTTCTGGAGTGATTTTCTCTCAAACATTCGATGTGGGACTTGATTTTCTAGTTCGAGACGCCCGTCCCAATCTGTTGACCAAGTCAGGACAGCCGTCCCGAGTCCTGGACGCCCGTCCCGAACCGGGACGCCCTCCCCGAAGTCCAAACTTCTGAAAAATTGCATTTTTGCCCCGAAATTTGCCATTTTCTTCCACTTTTCACCTGACACTTCCAAAATCATAAAAACTATGAAATTGAGTTAATAATGAACAATTAAGACCAATTTACCCTTAATTTCACCCTAAATCGTGCCTAAAAACATGTTAAAAATGTGATATGATTTATGCATATCATATAACCCCACACTTAGCTTTTTTCTTGTCCTCAAGCAAAGTCTACTTGAAGTTAGTGATTCTAAATCATAGTGCAGTCACTTAAATTCCTAGTCATGTTTTTATTCCAAAAATTTATTCAGACAGTTCTAAACACAAGTCTGACTGGTCAGGTTGCTATGACAAGGTCTCAACTGTCTCTAGCAGATTGTTATAATTAAGCAGAAAACAACTTAACAACTAGGTTGAACTCCTTTCTTAGTCACAAGGTCTTCCTGATGTATAGTGTGTGTACTAGTCTAGACCAGACAGTCAACACAATATACTCTCGTCTTAACTACTACCAGATAATATTTCGACCCTGTTGCTAGACATAATAACAAAAGACAACTTTCTGAGTTCTGAGCCTTGGTGATCAGATTTTTAATGATTTAGCATTTATGGATTTTCTTTATAGATGTAGGGTATTTTGAGTCTGCTAAGAACACGTCAACTTCAACTACCCATGTAGCGAGTCCCACTCCGATGACTCCCAGACCTACACGACCTTAGGGCATCAGGCTTTAAGTTCCCCGAAGGAGTGGTGCTCGAGTAGCGAAGGCCGCTGGCAAACTACCCTTATTTAATTAACTTTCTTTTATTTCTTTTCACTTTTAGCTCAGAGTCTCATCTAGTCATTCTAATTGTCAAAACATCCACAACTGGTCTAATTTTATCTAGTTAAGTCTTGAAAAGGTAATTGGTTGAGGTCTCTAATCCAGACAAAGTTGTGCTCAGTTATCAGGAATTCCCTATTCCTAATCAATTAGTTCAAGATAGCTATCACATTGCCTCCTACTAACCATAACATTCTACCTACATATCATAGACATAAGCAATGTTTAACCAATCATACTGCATTTAGAAGTCTGAAAGAATGAAAATTTTTGAAATTTTTTTTGGAAGGGTGTGAAAATATGGGGAAAACAAGCAAAATCATGCAAAAAGTTTCTCACTACAGTGCACTGTGCACTGCTACCCCACACTTAAGTTTGGCACTGTCCTCAGTGTTCATGCATTTCTAAGCTACCCCACACTTATTTGAAAACAAGAAATAGAACAGAAAAGATTCTTACCCCACACTTATTCGAAGAACTATGGGTAAACAATAACAAGGATAACAAAAAGAAACAATGATGTTATGTCATATCAATCAAGGTTATACATAGATTCATATTTCATACATCCCAGACATGATCACACATAGAATGCAAACAACAAAAGAAAAAATAAAAGGAAAGAAAAACTAAGAACTCGGCTCGCCGTCATTAGGTAGACCGAAGGCTGCCGGAAAGTCTAGCGGAAAGTCTGCCGGAAAGTGGACCTCGGAGTTTTCCACCAGGTGGGAGGTATGCTGATGAATCTCATCGATCCTGCTGGTGTTCATAGCGACTCTGTCCTCTATCAACATCAGCCGTCTCTCGATCCTATCCATATCTCGGCTGTATCGGGCTGAGAGTTCTACCAATCCGTGCGCCATGTGTCTTTCGAAGGCAGTGCATGGAACAAATGTCTCGGACGGAGGTATGTGTGCTGGGGCTGCTCCTGGTGCCGAGGCCTGTCCTGGCTGCTCCGTGTGGATGGAGTTGCTCCCATTTGCATCCCGTACGACCATTCCCATGTTCCGTAGGATAGTAAGGTCCGTAGGAATGGTGGTCGGGGCAACCTGGGTCAGCTCCGAGCCCTCTATGTCCAACTCCAGGTAGTGAGCTATCCTGGTGATGAATGGCCCGAGTCCCAAACACTGTTTCCGAGTGTCCGTAGCGAAACCCCGCATGATGACCGTGATAAGTCGAGCCATCTCTACTGTGGATCCCATATGTATGTTGGCCAAGAGGAATGTCTCCATTTGGGTGACATTTTTGGGGACCGTCCGTCGTCCTGACAAAGTGTGTGCAATAATAGCATGCAAGTATCGAAGAGCATGATAGATACCTGTGGCTTTCGCAAAGCCATGCTGGTATGGGACACCCGTCATACAGATCTGAGCCCAAGCAGTGGAGACGTATGCAGATGTGAAGTCTCGAACTGCCGTGGTGTAGGCGGGCGTATCCAGCTCGTCTCTCTGCTAGATACCCAGGGCAATGCCGAACTCGGCCATGCTCATCGACCGATCTATTCCGCCCAAGCGGAATGTGATCTGCTCCTGATGGTACGTAAATGACGCATAGAACTCACATACCAGCTCTAGGTATGTTGGTTCAGTGACGATGAATACTCAACTGTAGGGTAGTACGTCGAGCATGCGTCTGACTTCCTGCTCCACCTCTAGCGTCTGTACTGCGGCCCAGTCAAGTGTTCTGCCCATCCGTATGGTGCATCCGATGTATCCGTGACATCTCTCCTGGTATGCTGGGCTGGAGTGAAATAGCATAAAAGGATGTGCCACCGATGTGATGGTCATGGTGGATGTGATACGGGCGCGCTTGGGAGCCATTTGGGTTGAGAGCGTTTGAGAGATTTTGAGAGTTTAGGCAGGAAGGAAGATTCGAATTCTAATTCTGGAGGTAAATTTGAATTCGGGAGGATGGATTTTGATTAGGGAATGATTTTGAATTTTTGGCGGGAAATTCGAATTTTGGAGGAAATTTAAAATTCAAATTTTAGAGGGAAATTTGAATTTTTGAATTTTTAGGATGTTTACCAAAAATTTGTAGAGAGAAGATAGAGAGAATTATTTGAGAGAGGTGAATTTTTGGAAGTTGATTTGAGGGGAAATGAAAAAAAAATGGATTATTTGTAGGAGGGGCGGCCTTCTAGACGCCCGTCCCTGGTTACTTCGGGACGCGTGCCAATTCCGAAAAAATAATGTTTTTTTTTCGTAATTCCCTGCAAACCTCAGGGTAATTCCCTGCAAATCTCGGGATATCAAAAATAATCATAAGTTTTAACAAGTCTTCATGTTTATCCAATCAAATTCAGAAGCTGTTAAAAACTCTATGCAGAAATTCCTCAATCTTTTTCGAAAATCATGACTACACTAATTTTATCCCAACTTAAATTCAGCAAGAATTTCAGAAAAACAAAAACTGAGTTTGTACAATTTAATTAGTGAAAAATAAACTGCATTTGCAAAACTTTTATTTTTCATAGAAATTTGAAAATAAAATGTCTGAAGAAAATTGTTGAATATAAAGGACCCTTTAAAAAGTTTGAAAAAAAATAGGAAATAGGGGTCAATTATTCAGGTTTAGTTCAAACAATTTAGTTGCTGAGAATAAAAGTAAAAGAATCTTCCCTTTTTCAACGACCCTTATCTCTGATCTCCTGTAGCTCTGCCTGAATGTTTCGCATTTCTTGTAGTTCTGCTCGTATGTTTCGCATCTCCTCCTGTTGGTTCTTTTGTTCCTTTAAGATTTCCATCACCTCTCGGAGTATTTGCACATTTTGGCGTTCTATTGTGGTTCTGAGTTGGGTTACTTCAGAACTTAAGGTTAGAACAACCTGATATGACCGTCTTAGTCCGCCCGGTATTGTCTGAGTCATGGCGCTTATCCTGTGAGATATATCATCTACTCGGGCAGCCAAGGCTGATTGAGAACTGTTAGTGCTATCCTCTGATGAAGGTGGTTGGTTGTTAGGTGCGGGGGATGCAGGAGTATACTCAGGAGATTTCGGAGTGTATTCGGGGGGATTTAGGAGTATATTCCGGAGATGCAGGAGTATATTCGGGAGAAGCAGGAGTTGTTTGGATCTCTGGGAAAGGATTGATGTTATTTTCTAATTCGTCCAGTCCCTTCATCTATGCGTTTAAAGTCTGGTTAGAAATAAAAAAAACAAGAATAGGAGGAAAAGTAAAAAGGAAAAGCAAGAGACATATTTTTAGGGATTTTAAATTTTTATTTAGAAAGCAGGTAAATTTCCTTAATATGGTTTTAGAATAATTTTCTAAAATTTGATTATCCTAATTATCTTAATTTCAGATATTATCTAAAATTAATTAGTTGTGATAATCCTATATTTTGGAAAATGATTGTCTAACTAGCATAAGATAAGTGTAAATCAAAAGTCTAGGTTACTACCGCTACCTATCATAAGTCTCTAGAATTGTGGCCAATAATCCTAAATTCATTATGATATTTCCCCAGCAACGGCGCCAAAAATCTGATGCGTTCCGGTCGATATGCTAAATAGGTGTTATTTTACCCTATGTTGATTATGAGTAATTAAGGACTGTGATTGACTAATTGTCACATTTAGTCTCTAAGGTGTCACTTAATCAGCCAGAACCTAAGGTAGAGTACCTATCGTGTAGTTAGTCTGTTGGAAAGTATCTACGATTTTATTAAATAATTATCGTACTCCCAAGGAAGTGGTAACGGCTTAGTAGTAGCTAGCCTTTTATCCTAACTCTTATCTTATGATCCAGTTATGCAATCGTCATCAATAATCTTGATGAAAGGGTGATCCATTCTTCACTAGGTTTAAGTCTAATCAAGCCTAAAAGTGTTTATAGACAAAGTTCTGATTTTATGTTATACTATTCCTATATGTTGATTGACCTATATTCGAGTGTTTTCGATATATCTTAGCCTGGAATGCAACTATGTTCTGAGTCCAAAGGTGTACCACATCTGAGCAATCTGATATACCGCCCCATCGCCAAGGTAAATGGCCCTACTCACAGTTACTACTAAAGACAGCTATGAAAGCCTATGTCACTTCGGAGATCATGCCGCTTGCCCATAACCGCAGGCATAAACGCTCTACTCAGCCTACCTAGACTACTCTAACAAACAGGGTGTTCCACAGGTTATTTTATCGAGTATGGCAGACACCAATACTAATTGATGCTTGCTAAACTAAACAGGTTATGAATAGACCGTGATTAGGAATTGTCTATAACCCTAATTTTAGTTTAAAAGAAACTACATTAGACATGCAGACATAATGAATATTTAAGCAGGTGGCTATTTCCGGAAAAATATAACAACTTCAACATATATAACAAATATTCATAATAATCATAATCTCGTATTCAAATCAGTATTTGGACAAACACAGTAACAACATATAAAGAGAGGGACGGGGGGGGGGGGGGGGGACTAATGCAATAAAGAAATCACCCTTTACGTAGTCACGCCGTTGGAGCGTACCGCTATATATGTCGTACTGCTTGACCCAACTCTGCTCGTCAGAACCTTCGGAGGACGCTTCCTCAGCCTAGTAACTGGGCTTTACCTTAATACCCAGCTTAAGCCCAGCCCTATGAACTGACTCTTCGAACGCCTAGAGCCCTCTTAGGATCTCCTAACGAAATCTCGGGTATTCTATGAATACCAGAAACGAACCTATCTATCGAACCCTAGGATCTGAGACTAATTCTCAGAGACTAAGAAAAACGAAAACACAAAAAAGGAAAGAAAGAAAACTTTTACTGAAATCTGAGTCTCCGAGTGAGTTGTGTACTAGAGAAGTGTACACTGGAAACCACTGAATGACTCAGATCGAGTGGAGAGGGATGAATTCAACTGAGGAAGGCCTGTGGTATTTATAGCAGCTTTCTGGAGTGATTTTCTTTCAAAATTTCGATGTGGGACTTGATTTTCTGGTTCGGGATGCCCGTCCCGAGTTCTGGACGCCCATCCCGACCTGTTGACCAGGTCCGGACGACCGTCCCGAACCGGGACGCACTCCCCGAAGTCCAAACTTCTGAAAAATTGCGTTTTTGCCCCAAAATTTGCCATTTTCTTCCACTTTTCACCTGACACTTCCAAAATCATAAAAACTGTGAAATTAAGTTAATAATGAACAATTAAGACCAATTTACCCTCAATTTCACCATAAATCATGCCTAAAACATGCTAAAAATGTGATATGATTTATGCATATCAGAATATAAAGAAACTTATACTAAAACCTGAGTCGCTAAGTGACTTGTATACTATGGAAAACTGTATACTTGAAGTCACTAAATAACTCAGATCGAGTGGAGAGGAATGATTTCAACTGAGGAAGGCCTGAGGTATTTATAGCAGCTTTCTGGAGTGAATTTCTCTCAGAATTTCGATGTGGGATTCTGAACTACGGCTCGGGACGCCCGTCTCGGCCTGTTGACCAGGTCAGGACGGTCGTCCCGAGTCCTGGACGCCCGTCCTGGCCTGTTGACCAGGTCAGGACGCCCATCCTGACTTCGGGACGCCCACCCCGACTTCCGAACTTCTAAAAATCACGTTTTTGTCTCGAAATTTGCCATTTTCTTCTACTTTTCACCTGACACTTCCAAAATCAAAAAAACTATGAAATTAAGTTAATAATAAGCAATTAAGATCGATTTACTATCAATTTCACCCTAAATTATGCCTAAAAACATGCTAAAAATGTGATATGATTTATGCATATCATATAACCCCACACTTAGCTTTTTGCTTGTCCTCAAGCAAAGTCTACCTGAAGTTAGTGATTTTAAATCATAGGTGCAGTCACTTAAATTTTCTAGCCATGTTTTTACTCCAAAATTCTTCACTGAATCAGATAATTCACAACACATGTCTGACTAGTTAGGTTGTTATGACAAGGTTTCAAATGTCTCTAGTAGATTATCATGATCAAGCAGGTTTAACAACTTAACAACTAGATTGAACTCTTCTCTCAGTCACAAGGTCTTCCTGATATGTAGTGTGTGTACTAGTCTATACCAGATAGTCAACACAATATACTCTCATCTCGACTATTACCAGATAATCCTTCGACCCGTCGCTAGACATACTAACAACAAACAACTTTCTGAGTTCTGAGCCTGGGTGACAAGATTTTTAATTAAGCAATTTATTGATTTTTCCTTTATAGATTTTTCAGGGTATTTTGTGTCTGCTTTCACACGTCAACTTCAACTACCCATGTAACGAGTCCCACTCCGATGACTCCCAGACCTACACTACCTTAGGGCATCAGGCTTTATGTTCCCCTAAGGAGTGGTGCTCGAGTAGCAAAGGCCGCTTGCAAACTACCCTATTTAATTAACTCTCTTTATTTTTCTTTTCACTTTCAGCTCAGAGCATCATCTAGTCATTTTGATTGCCAATACATCCTCAACTGGTCTAATCTTATCTAGTTAAGTTTTGAAAAGGTATTTGGTTGAGGTCTCTAATCCAAACTAAGTTGTGCTCAAGTATCAGGAATTCCCTATTCCTAATCGATAAGTTCAAGATAGTCATCACGTCATCTCCTACTGATCATAGCATTCTACCTACATATCATAGACATCAGCAATGTTTTACCAATCATACTGCATTTTGAAGTCTAAAAGAGTGAAAAATTTTGAAAAACATTTGGAAGGGTGTGAAAATACGGGAAAAACATGCAAAACATTTTCTACTACAGTGCACTATGCACTGCTACCCCACACTTAAGTCTGACATTGTCCTCAGTGTTCATGCATATCTAAATTACCCCACACTTATTTGAAAACAAGGAGAAATATAAACAAAACAAAGAACTCTTACCCCACACTTATTCGACTAACTAAGGGTTAGAAGGAAAATAAAACAATAAATGAAATAACAAAATATAGTAAAAGAAACAAATGTTGTTATGTCATATCAATCAATGTCATACAGAGATTCATATTTCATACAACCCAGACATGATCACATACATAGAGCAAAAACAACAAAAGAAAAAGAAAAGGAAAAGAAAAACTAAGAACCCAGCTCATCGTCGTCAGGTGGACGGAAGTCTGCTGTAAAGTAGACCTCTGTATTTTCAACCAGTTGGGAGGTATGCTGAAAGATCTCCTCGATCCTGCTGGTGTTCATGGCGATTTTGTCGTCCATCATCGACATCCATCTCTCGATTCTTTCCATATCCCGGCTATGTCGGGCTGAAATTTCCGCCAATCCATGCGACATATGTCGTTCGAAGGTAGTGTGTGGAACGAATGTCTCGGTCGGAGGTATATGTGCTGGAACTGCTCCTGGTGTCGATGCCTGTCCTTGCTGCTCCGTGTGGATGGAGTAGCGCCCAGTTGCATCCCGTACGACCATCCCCATGTTCCGTAGAATGGTAAGGTCCGTAGGAATGGTGGTCGGGGTAACCTAGGTCACTCCGAGCCCTCGATGTCCAACTCCAAGTAGTGGGCTATCCTGGTGATGAATGGCCCGAGCCCCAGACACTATTTCCGAGTGTCCGTAGCGAAACCCCGCATGATGACAGTGATGAGTCGAGCCATCTCCACTGTAGAACCCATATGCATGTTGGCCATGAGGAATGTCTCCATCTAGGTGACATTCCCGGGGGCCGCCCGACGTCCTGACAGAGTGTGTGCTATAATAGCATGTAAATAGCGAAGAGCAGGATGAATACCTGTGGCTTTCGCAAAACCATGCTGGTAGGGAGCACCTGTCGTACAAATCTGAGCCCAAGCGGTGGAGACATCTGCAGAAGTGAAATCTCGAACTGCTGTGGTGTAGGCAGGCGTATCCAGCTCGTCCCTCTGCCAGATACCCAAGGCGATGCCGAACTCGGCCATGCTCATCGATCGATCCATTCTGCCCATACGGAATGTGATATGCTCTTGTTGGAATGTAAACGAAGCGTAGAACTCACATACCATCTCTAGGTAGGTCGGCTCAGTGACGATGAAGACTCGACTGTAGGGTAGTACGTCAAGTATGCGTCGGACCTCCTGCTCAACTTCTAGTGTATGTACTACTGCCCAGTCAAGCATTCTGCCAATCAGTATGGTGCGTCCGATATATCCATGACATCTCTCCTAGTATGCTGGAATGGGGGGAAAAAGCATAAAAGGGTGTGCCACAGATGTGACGGTCATGGAAGAAGTGATATGAGCACGTTTGGGAGCCATTTGGTTGAGAACGTTCGAGAGACTTTGAGAATTTAGGTGGGAAAGAAGATTCGAATTCGAATTCTGGAGGTGAATTTGAATTCGGAAGGATGGATTTTGGTTAGGGAAGGATTTTGAATTTTTGGCTGGAAATTCTAATTTTGGAAGGAAATTTAAAAGTTCAAATTTTGGAGGGAAATTCGAATTTTGAAACTTTGGGGAGTTGCCAAAAATTTGTAGAGAGAAGGTGGAGAGAAGTTTGTAGAGAGATGAATTTTTTGTGGTTGGTTTGAGAGAAAATGAAGAAAAATAGCATATTTGTAGAAGGGGCAGCCTTCAGGACGCCCGTCTCGGAGGCAGGATGCCCTTCCCGGGTTGCCTCGAGATGCGTGCCACTTCCGGATTTTTTTTCCTTTTCATAATTCCCTGCAAATCTCAGTACACCAAAAACAATCATAATATTTAACAAGTCTTCATGTTTAACCTATCAAATTTAGAAGATGTTAAAAACTCTTTGCAAAAATTTCTCAATCTCTTTTTCGGAAATCATGACTACCCTAATCTTATCCTAACCTCTATTCAGCAAGAACTATAGAAAACAAAAGATTAAGTTTATACAACTTATTAATGAAAAATAAATTGTATTCATAACACATTTGTTTTTCATAAAGAATTTGAAAAAAAAAGTCTGAAGAAAAATTGCTGAATAAAATAAGAGACCCTTTTAAAAAGTTTGAAAATAAAAAGTAGGGGTCAATTATTTAATTTTAGTTCAAACAATTTATTTGCTGAAAAGAACAGTAAAAAGAATCTTCCCTTTTTCAATGGCCCTTATTTCTGATCTCTCGTATTTCTGCTTGCATGGTTCCCATCTCTATGCGCATGGCTCTCATCTCATCCCTTTGCCTGCCCTGCTCACTTCGTAAGTCAGCTAACTCCCGGAGTATCTGTGCACCTTGGCTTTCCTGGAGACTTACTGTGGCCCTAAGTCGGTCCATGTTGGTTGTGATATTCAGGATACTTTGGTCTGAATGACACAGTCTGCGTGCAATTCCTTGATCCATCTCGTAGATCCTTTGAGCCAAAGTATCTATCTGCATGGACAAAACTGAATGAGAACCGTTAGTACTTTCCCCAGATGAAGGGGTGTGCTCATTAGGCGTTGGAGTGTACTCAGGAGATGTTGGTGAATTTTGGGTTTGGTCAAGGGGTGGTGGATTTATAGGAACTCTCTGGGCAGGAGTGTGAACTGGAGATCTTTGAAGTTCTTCTCTTGGAGGAAAGGTATCTTCAGAAGGATCTTCTTCTGTGGGACTAGGCTCACGGGTGTCCAGCAATCTTCTCACTAAGGTACTGGTGTCTAGGCTTGAGTTTATTTCTATAGGTTGTGGAGGAGGGTTCTCCCGTGGTATTTCTGGTTCAGTCCTAGATGGTCCTTCTGGTTTTGTCTTCTTCCGACCTGGAGTGTCAGGGTTTTCTATTTTCTTTGCTTGATTTGTAGCTGCTCTTGTTCTCTTCATCTATGAGTGTAAAGTCTGGTTAGGAATAACAACTAACAAAGACAAAAATAGAACAAAATAGAAAAAGAAAAGTAAGAAAGATATTTTTCGGGTTTTTAAATTATTAACATTTTTTTCTTTTTATATTTTATTTCGAAAGCAGTTAAATTTCCTTAATATGGTTTTAGAATAATTTTCTAAAATTTGATTATCCTAAATGTCTTAATTTTAGATAATGTCTAAAATTAATTAGTTATGATAACCCTATATTTCGGAAATTAATTGACTAACTAGCATCAAATAAGTGTTAGGTTTAAGGTCTAGGTTACTACCGCTACCTATCATAAGTCTCTAGAATTGTGGCCAATAATCCTAAGTTCATTATGATATTTCCACGGCAACGGCGCCAAAAATCTGATGACGTTCCAACTGATATACTAAAATAGGTGTTGTTTTACCCTATGTCGATTATGAGTAATTAAGGACTTATCCTGACTAATTATCACATTTAGTCTCTATGCTATCACTTAATCAATCAGAACCTAAGGCAGAGTACCTATCGTGTAGCTAGTTTGTTGGAAAGTATCTACAATTTTATTTAAATCAAATATCGTACTCCCAGGGAAGTGGTAACGGCTTAGTAGTAACAATCCTCTTACCCTAACTCTTATCTTATGATCCAGTTATGCAATCGTTCATCAATATCTTCGATGAGAGGGTGATTCATTCTCCAGTAGCTTTAAGTCTATTTAAGACTAAAAGTGTTTTACAGATAATGTCCTGATTCTATGTTATACTGTTCCTACACGTTCATTGACCTATCTTCGAGTATTTTAGACATGTCTTGGCCTGGATTGCAACTATGTACTGAGTCTAAAGGTGTACCACATCTGAGTTACCTGATAAACCGCCCTACCTTAATGACGGCCCTACTCACTGTTCGAGCTAAAGGCATCCATGAATGCCCTATGTCACTTCGGGGATCATGCCGCTCACCCTAACGCCGGCATAAACACACAAACTCAGCCTACTTAGACTACTCTAACAAACATGGTGATCTATAGGTTATTTCATCTAATATGGCAGACATTAATGCATCCCGACGGGGAAGTCCTAAATTAATGCCTGTTAAACTAAACAGGTTATGATTAGACCATGGTTAGGAATTGTCTATAACCCTACATTTAATTTAAAAGAAACTACATTAGACATGTAGACATAATGAAAGTTAAGCTGGTGGCCATTTCTGGAAAATCATAAAGCACTTCAACATGCATAACAAATATCCATAAAATCATAATCCAATAATCATAACAAATGTTTGGACGAACATAGTACATACATATAAAGAGAGGGACAGGGGGACTGATGCCATAAAGAATTCACCCTTTACTTAGTCTCACCGATGGAGCAACTGCTTGTATATGTTGGACTGCTCGACCCGACTCTACTCGACAGAACCTTCGGAGGACGCTTCCTCAGCCTAGTAGCTGGACTTTACCTTAATACCCAGCTTAAGCCCATCCATGTGGACTGACTCTTCGAATGCCTAGAGCCCTCTTAGGATCTCCTAATGAAACCCCAAGTATTCTATGAATACCAGAAATGAACCTATCTAGTCGTATCCTAGGATCTGAGACTAACTCTCAGAAACAAAGAACAGGAGACACTATCTAAGAATATAAAGAAACTTATACTAAAACCTGAGTCGCTAAGTGACTCGTATACTATGGAAAACTGTATACTTGAAGTCACTAAATAACTCAGATCGAGTAGAGAGGAATGATTTCAACTGAGGAAGGCCTGAGGTATTTATAGCAGCTTTTTGGAGTGAATTTCTCTCAGAATTTCGATGTGGGATTTTGAACTGCGGCTCGGGACGCCCGTCCCGGCCTGTTGACCTGGTCAGGACGGCCGTCCCGAGTCCTGGACGCCCATCCTGACTTCGGGATGCCCACCCCGACTTCCGAACTTCTGAAAATCACGTTTTTGCCCTGAAATTTGCCATTTTCTTCTACTTTTCACCTGACACTTCCAAAATCACCAAAACTATGAAATTGAGTTAATAATAAGCAATTAAGATCGATTTACCATCAATTTCACCCTAAATTATGCCTAAAAACATGCTAAAATTGTGATATGTTTTATGCATATCAATCTACATCACTCATTCCATCGAAATCGCTCTGGGGATTGAGTCCATCAAGAACTTGCTTGCCCATGTCCGTCATACCCCTATAGTATTACTGGATCAGCAGTGCTTCAGTAAGTCTATGTTGGGGGCAGAGCCTGAGTAGCTCCTAGAATCTGTCCCAAGCTTCGATCACTATCTCGTCAGTAGCTTGAGTAAAACTAGATAGAGCCCTTCAATATTCTAGGACTCTTGCTGCAGAGTAGTACTCTTCCAGGAAGGCTTTGCTTAACTCATCCCATGTGGTGATGGAGTTAGTAGGTAGCTGGGCCAACCATCTCTTAGCTCTGTCCCTGAGTGAGTTGGGAAAGAGGTTTAGTTTGGTTACTTCTGCAGTATGATCTCTCTTGAGGCCTTCGCAAAGAGAGGAGAAGTCGGATAAGTGTTCTAGCGGATTCTCGGATGCAGTTCCTCCAAACTGGACCCGATTAATAATCAACTGGATCACATTTGGTTTAAGATCATGGCAAAGGTTTCCAGGGATTTGAATGGCGGATGATATTGGAACAGTCTGTGGCTGGATGTAGGATTCGAGGGGAGGTCTTTCAGCAGCCATCTCTGTTCTTCGCCTATTAGCTGTACGGATGACACGTTTGGGATTCTCAACTGGGGGTTCAAGGTTAGCTTCTGAACTTCGAGTCATGCAACTACAGAGAAGAATACGTTTAAGCCTGAGCAAACTGGTTAGTGGAGTAACACAGGAAGTGAAGGATTAGAAAAATGGGAAAGGAACAACCAATGTGCAACTAAGAAAAAACAAATAAGGCAAGAGATAGGGTTGAAGAACAACTTACTGTTGAACGAGAAAAATACATTTTTTTTTCGGGTTTTAAATTTTTAACATTTTTTTTCTTTTTATATTTCGAAAGCAGTTAAATTTTCTCAATATGGTTTTAGAATAATTTTCTAAAATTTGATTATCCTAAATGTCTTAATTTCAGATAATGTCTATAATTAATTAGTTATGATAACCCTATATTTCGAAAATTGATTGTCTAACTAGCATAAAATAAGTGTTAGGTCTAAGGTCTAGGTTACTATCGTTACCTATCATAAATCTCTAGAATTTTGATCAGGAATCCTAAATTCATTATGATATTTCCCCAGCAACGGCGCCAAATATATGATGCGTTCCGACTGATATACTAAAATAGGTGTTATTTTACCCTATGTTGATTATGAGTAATTAAGGACTTAGACTGACTAATTGTCACATTTAGTCTCTATGTTGTCACTTAATCAATCAGAACCTAAGGCAGAGTACCTATCGTGTAGCTAGTTTGTTGGAAAGTATCTACAATTTTAATTAGATTAATTATCGTACTCCCAGGGAAGTGGTAACGGCTTAGTAGTAACTATCCTCTTACCCTAACTCTTATCTTATGATCAAGTTATGCAATCATTCATCAAAATCTTTGATGAGAGGGTGATTCATTCTCCACTAGGTTTAAGTCTATCTATGCCTAAGAAGTGTTTTACAGATAAAGTTCTAATTCTATGTTATACTGTTCCTACATGTTGATTGACCTATCTTCGAGTATTTTAGATATATCTTGGTCTAGATTGCAATTATGTACTAAGTCTAAAGGTGTACCACATCTAAGTTACCTGATAAACTGCCCCATCGCCATTGACGGCCCTACTCACGGTTCGAGCTAAAGGCATCCATGAAAGTCCTATGTCACTTAGGAGATCATGTCGCTCGCCCTAACGCCGGCATAAACACACAAACTCAGCCTACTTAGACTACTCTAACAAACATGGTGATATGTAGGTTATTTCATCTAATATGGCAGACATTAATGCTTTCCGATAAGAAAGTCCTAAATTAATGCCTGTTAAACTAAACAGGTTATGATTAGACCGTGGTTAGGAGTTATCATAACCCTGCATTTAGTTTAAAAGAAACTACATTAGACATGCAGACATAATGAAACTTAAGCTGGTGACCATTTCCGGAAAATCATAAAGTACTTCAACATGCATAACACATATTCATATAATCATAATCCAATATTCATAATTAATGTTTGGACCAACACAGTACAGACATATAAAGAGAGGGACAAGGGGACTGATGCCATAAAGTATTCACCCTTTACGTAGTCCGCTGATGGAGCAACTGCTTGTATATGTTGGACTGCTCGACAGAACCTTCAGAGGACGCTTCCTCAGCCTAGTAGCTGTACTTTACCTTAATACCCAGCTTAAGCACAACCCTGTTGACTGACTCTTCGAACGCCAAGTGCCCTCTTAGGATCTCCTAATGAAATCATAGGTATTCTATGAATACTGAAAACGAACCTATCTAGTTGTATCCTAGGATTTGAGACAGGCTCTCAGAAACAAAGAACACGAGACACTCTCTAAGAATATAAATAAACATATACTAAAACCTGAGAACACTAAGTGACTTGTATATTATGGAAAACTGTATACTTGAAGTCACTAAATGACTCAGATCGAGTGGAGAGGAATGAATTCAACTGAGGAATGCCTGGGGTATTTATAGTAGGGGAACTAGGTGAATTTCTCTTCAAAAATCAATGTGGGATTCTAAACTAGGGCTCGGGACGCCCGTCCTAGATCTGGGACGCCCGTCCCGGCCTATTAACCAGGTCAGGACGGCCGTCCCAAGTCCTGGATGCCCGTCCTGGGTTCGGGACGCCCATCTCGACTTCCGAACTTCTAAAAATCACATTTTTGCCCCGAAATGTGCCATTTTCTTGTACTTTTCACCTGACACTTCCAAAATCACAAAAATTATGAAATTGAGTTAATAACAATCAATTAAGAGCGATTTAACATCAATTTCATCCCTAAATTGTGCCTAAAACATGCTAAAAAGTGATATGATTTATGCATATCACCGTCCTAGAGCTTGTGACGCCCACCCTGACAGAGTCAAAGCTCGGGACAAGCGTCTCGAGCAGCAGATGGGAATCCCACATCAGTTTCTCAAGTAAAAATCACTCCTTTACACCCTTATAAATATCCTGGGGTATGGAAGGTTAAGGATATCCCTCAGCACTGAACACAAGTCATTTAGCAACAAAGAGTGTCTAATTTTCTCTATTTTTTGAGTATTTATCTCAGATTTTGGGAATTCGATTAGATAGTGTGCTCGCCTTTAATATTCATAGAATACCGGGATTTTGTTAGGAGATCCTAAGAGAGCGTTAGGTGAGCGAAGAATTAGTCAATAGAGTAGGATCAAGCAACACAAAGGATACAAGTTTGGCAATGCCGGCGTACCTCATAAAGTGGTGACTACTCTATGGACATGGTCCCCTAGATCCTTTATGTATATCTTTGAGTTGTGTTCCTCTAGATATCTATTTGAATACTAAATTATGATTGCTATATTATGCATGTTTTGCAAGTTGAGATTCTGTTCATTTTTCCGGAAAGGTCACTTACTAAATTAACATTATGCCTAATTATCTGTTTGCTCTTTTAAACTAAATGAACGGTTATATACAATTTCTAACCATGGTTGATATGCACAAATCATATAACTTTTTTAGCATGTTTTTAGGCACAATTTAGGGCGAAATTGGAGTTAAATAGTTCTCAATTGACTGTTATTAACGCAATTTCACAATTTTTGTGATTTTGGAAGTTGCAAGTGAAATATGCAAGAAAATGGAAAATTTTGGGGCTAAAACGTGATTTTCAGAAGTTTAGAAGTCAGGACGGGCGTCCCAAGACTAGGACGGGCGTCCCAACCCGGTCAAAGCATCGGGATAGGCGTCCCAGACCTGGGACGGGCGTCCTGACCCGGTCAACAGACCGAGACGGGTGTCCCGAGCCCCTGTACAGACTCCCACATCATTTTCTGCATCAAACATCACTCAGCTTCCCTGCTATAAATATCCCTGGTCTTCCACAGTTGAAATCATCCCTCTCCACTTGATCTGAATCATTCAGTGGCTTCCAGTACACAGTTTTCTACTATTTACAAGTCATTCAGTGATTTTAGGTGTTTTCGTTCGAGTAGATTTCTAGTATTCGAGAGTGTCTCGTGTTCTTTGTTTTTTGAGAGTCTGTCTCAGATCCTAGAATACGTCTGGATAGGGTTTATTTTTAATATTCATAGAATACCCAAGATTTTGTTAGGAGATCCTAAGAGAGTACTATGCATTCGAAGAGTTAGTCAACAGGGTTTTGCTTAATCCCTGGACGTAAGGTAAAGCAATAGCTACTAGGCTGAGGAAGCGTCCTCCAAAAGTTCTGTCGAGCAGAGTCGGGTCAAGCAGTCCAGGATATACAAGCAGTTGTTCTATTAGCGGACCTAATAAAGGGTGAATACTTTAGGGTGGTGGTCCCCTTGTCCCTCTCTTTATATTTTTGTACTGTGTGTGTCCAAAGATCCATTTGAATACTAAATTATGATATTATGAATATGTGTTTTGCATGTTGAAGATGTTTACATTTTTCCAGAAAGGTCACCAGCTTAATTATCATTATGACTGTATATCTATTTGCTCTTTTAAATTAGATGAACGGTTATAGACAACTCCTAACCACGGTCTAATCATAACCTGCCTAGTTTATCAGGCCTTAATTTAGGGCTTTGTGTGAGGACAGAAGCATTAAGGTCTACCATATTAGATGAAATAACCTATAGATCACCATGTTTGTTAAAGTAGTCTAAGTAGGCTCAGTTCATGTGTTTATGTCGGCATTAGGGCGAGCGGCATGATCTCCTGAGTGACACAGGACTTTCATGGATTCCTTTAGCTCGAACCGTGAGTAGGGCCGTCAATGGCGATGGGGCAGTTTATCAGATAACTCAGATGTGGTACACAAGTAGAATCAGTATATAATTTCAATCTAGACCAAGATATATCTAAAATACTCGAAGATAGGTCAATCAACATGTAGGAACAATATAACATATATCAGAACACTGTATGTACTCTTGCATGCTGAAGTAAACTTGAACTTAGTGTAGAATGGATCAACCTCTCATCAAAGATATTGATGAATGATTGCATAACTGGATAATAAAATGAGAGTTAGGGTAAAAGGATAGTTACTACTAAGTCGTTACCACTTCCCTGGGAGTACGATAATTCATAAATTAAAATCGTAGGTACTTTCCAACAGACTAGCTACACGATTGGTACTCTGCCTTAGGTTCTGATTGATTAAGTGACAACATAGATGCTAAATGTGACAATTAGTAATTCTAAGTCCTTAATTATTCATAATCGATATAGGGTAAATAAAACCTATTTTTAGCATATTGATCGGAATAGGGTAAATAAAACCTATTCTAATGCCACATGTATTTTTCCTGCCCTGCGCTATTTACATGCTATTGCGTCCCAGACACTAGCAGGTCCACGCACTACTCCGGGAAATATCATGCAGCTAGAGATATTTCTCCGTGCCCATATGCAAAGAGGCATCACTGTGGAGATGGGCAGGATCATTGCACACATCATGCGCAACTTCGCTACGGACACACGAAAGTAGTGTCTGGGGCTCGGGCCATTCATCACCCGGATAGCCCATTACCTGGAGCTCGATATCGAGGGTTCAGAGGTGACGCAGATAGCTCCATCCACCATTCCCACTGACTTGACTGTTCTACGGAACATAGAGATGGTGGTACAAGACGTAGAGGGTAGGTACACCCTCCACACATATCATCCAGGAGAGCCATTAGCGTCGGCACCCACCATGCCATAGCCATCATTGACCCTAATGATTGTCCCATGTACTGCTTTTGAGCGCTATGTGGTACATGAGCTGATGGAGTCTTGAGCAGAGTATCGCCAGGATATGGCAGATATCTGTAGTCGATTGACGACCATAGAGAACACTATGAGTAGAGACAGCAGACGGGTAGAGGAGTTTGTATCAGTACTACACCAACAACCTCTCGATCGACAACTACGATATCTACGATATCCCTCCACTAGAGGATGATTTGGGTTCTTAGTTCTACTTTCTTTATATTTTTCTTTTCTTCATTTTAGTTATTTATTTGTTTATGTGGTAAGTCTATGCTGTATAACATATATTTCTTTGTATTCAGAACTTTGACTTATATGATATAACAGTGATATTTTCCATTTTTGTTGTTCTAATTATTTTTCATGCTTTTCATTTCAAATCTTATTTTTTTCAAAGAAAAATACACTAAGTGTATGTTCTATTTGACTTCTCGGGGTATTTTTCTATTTGTTTTCACATATCAACTTTAGCTACTTCGATGACTCCTAGATCTACACGACCTTAGGGCACCAGGCATTAAATTCCCTTCAAAAGGGGTGCTCTAGTAGCAAAGGATACTTGCAAACTACCCTTATGACATTTAAGTTATGACACTTTTAGCTCATAATTTCATCTAGTCATTCATGTTGCTATCATATTCTCAAACGATCTAATATTATTTAGCTCAACTCAAAAAGGTACTCGGTTGATTTTTCTAATTAAAACTAGATTGTGCTCAAAAATCAGGAATTCCCTACTTCTAAGTGATGAATTCAGTAAAGCAAACAAAATGTTCCTAATAGTCATAACACTCTACTGAATACATATCACAGACATAAGTGATATGCACAAATCATATCACTTTTTTAGCATATTTTTAGGCACAATTTAGGGCAAAATTGGAGTTAAATCGTTCTTAATTGACTGTTATTAATACAATTTTGCAGTTTTTGTAAGTTTGGAAGTTTCAGGTGAAATATGCAAGAAAATGGAAAATTTCAGGGCAAAAACGTGATTTTTGAAAGTTCAAAAGTCAGGACGGGCTTCCCGACCCGGTCAAAGACCCAGGACGGGCGTCCCCACCCAGTCAAAGCACCGGGACGGGCATCCCGAACCCTTGTACAGACTTCCACATCATTTTCTGCATCATAAATCACTCAGTTCCCCTGCTATAAATACCCCAGGACTTCCACAGTTGAAATCATCCCTCTCCACTTGATCTGAATCATTTAGTGGCTTCTAGTACACAGTTTTTTACTGTTTACAAGTTATTCAGTGATTTCAGGTGTTTTCGTTCGAGTAGATTTCTAGTATTAGAGAGTGTCTTGTGTTTTTTGTTTTCTAAGAGTCTGTATCAGATCTTAGAATACGACTAGATAGTGCTTGTTTTTAATATTCATAGAATACCCAAAATTTTGTTAGGAGATCCTAAGAGAGCACTAGGCGTTCGAAGAGTTAGTCAACAAGGCTTTGCTTAAGCCCGGGATGTAAGGTAAAGCAATAGGTACTAGGCTGAGGAAGCATCCTCCAAAGGTTCTGTCGAGCAGAGTTGGGTCAAGTAGTCTAGGATATACAAGCAGTTGCTCCATCAGCGGACCTAATAAAAGGTGAATACTTTATGGTGGTGATCCCCTTGTCCCTCTCTTTATATGTTTGTACTATGTTTGTCCAAAGACCCATTTGAATACTAAATTATGATATTATGAATATGTGTTTTACATGTTGAAGGTATTTACATTTTTTCGGAAAGGTCACCAGCTTAATTATCATTATGACTGCATATCTATTTGCTCTTTTAAATTAGATGAACGGTTATAGACAACTCCTAACCACGGTCTAATCATAACCTGTCTAGTTTATCAAGCCTTAATTTAGGACTTTGTGTGAGGACGGAAGCATTAAGGTCTACCATATTAGATGAAATAACCTATAGATCACCATGTTTGTTAAAGTAGTCTAAGTAGGCTCAGTTCGTGTATTTATTTCAGCATTAGGGCGAGCGACATGATCTCCTGAGTGACACAGGACTTTCAAGGATTCCTTTAGCTCGAACCGTGAGTAGGGCCATCAATGGCAATGGGGCAGTTTATCAGATAACTCAGATGTGGTACACAAGTAGAATCAGTATATAATTTCAATCTAGACCAAGATATATCTAAAATACTCAAAGATAGGTCAATCAACATGTAGGAACAATATAACATATATCAGAACACTATATGTAAAGTACTCTTGCATGCTTAATGAACTTGAACCTAGTGTAGAATAGATCAACCTCTCATCAAAGATATTGATGAATGACTGCATAACTGGATAATAAAATGAGAGTTAGGGTAAAAGGATAGTTACTACTAAGTCGTTACCACTTCCTTGGTAGTACGATAATTTCTTAAATTAAAATCGTAGGTACTTTCCAATAGACTAGCTACACGATAGGTACTCTGCCTTAGGTTCTGATTGATTAAGTGACAACATAGATGCTAAATGTGACAATTAGTAATTCTAAGTCCTTAATTATTCATAATCGATATAGGATAAATAAATCCTATTTTTACCATATCAATAAGCAATTTTTCAATCAGTTAACACAGTTTTTGAAGTCTAAAAGAGTGAAAAAATTTTGAAATTGTTTTTGGAAGGGTGCAATCTCAGTGAAAATAGAGGAAAACATGGAAAATATTTTCCATTTGAGTGCATTGTGCACTGCTACCCCACACTTAAGACTAACATTGTTCTCAGTGTTCTGTAGGTCATGTAACTCCACACTTATTTGATGAATAAGAATTTTAAACAAGAAACAAAAAGCGGGAAAAACAAACAAAACACAAAATGAAAACAATACCAAACAAAAGGAAAAAAAAGATAAAACAAATAAAAGGAATGAAAGATGAGGATTAGAAAAACTCCCTTCATCTCTCGAGCAGAAGAGTCTGCTCTAATCAGTCAATTGGTTGTTCACCTTAGCTATGTGATGTCGCTAAAATGTCCTCGACTATGTAAGCTCATGTACCACAACACTCAAAAGTGGTACGTGAGGCTAATAGCGGGATAGCTGGTGGTGGTGGCGTACTCGATGCTGGAGTTGATGACTCTGCAGTATGCTCTGTATGGAGGCTGTATCTACCCTCTGAGTCACGAACTACCATCTCCAGGTTCCAATGAATAGTCAGGTCGGTGGGAATGGTAGATGGAGCTATCCTCGTTAGCTCTGATCCTTCAATGTTGAGCTCTAGGTAGTGGGCTATTGGTGTGATAAATGGCCCGAGCCCTAAGGACTGCTTCCTCGAATCATTTGCAAAGTTTCTCGTAATCAGAGAAATAATCTTACCCATTTCCACAATGAATCCTCTGTGCATATGGGCCAAGAGGAACGTGTCCAGGAGTGTGGCGTTCCCTGGAGTGGTACGCCTACCTGCCAATGTCTGTGAAGCAATCGCATGCAAGTATCGAAAAGTAGGAAAGATACCTGAAACTTTGGCGAAGCCGTGATGGTAGGGGACTCTAGTGGTGCGGATCTGGGCCCAAAAAGTTGAGACTTCCTTGGTGAAGTCCCGCATAGCTGACTAGTATGCAGGGGACGCAAGCACCTTTTGCTGCCATACTCATAGTACAATGTCAAACTCCTCTATATCCATCGACCGGTCGATACCACCTAGTCGATAGGTCGCCTGCTCGCACTGGTATGGCTTTAACTGTTGCCCGTTTACCTTTTATGTAGTGCTTCCTTGATCCATAGTATCACATGCTCCATATGACGACACTTTTGTAACAGCAAACGGGTTGGATTAATAATAGCATTTCATCTGTTGATTTTGCGGATAGGGAATTTTTTGTGGTGGTGTCTTCTGGAAGTTTTCAGCTCTAGAATTATTCCCCCAGCTAACTCTCGGATGATTTCTCTAGTTGGGATCATATGTGGTTCCCTTTGGAGCATCATTGGCTACATCAACCTGCTCCGCCTTTTTTGGAATGGTCGGTATTCCATTCCCATAGCAATCCACGTTAAAGTAAAGTACTTGGCAGATTTCACAGATTTGATACACATGCTGAACATTTTTTCTTTCTTGAAAGACATTAATTTTAACTGTTGTCATTAGCCCTTAATGCCTCCAATTACTCATTAGAAGCTCTTTAATGACCTACATGAACACTAAGGACAGTGTTAATCTTAAGTGTGGAGTAGTAGTGCACAGTGCACTCAAATTGAAACTATTTGCCAAGCTAAGATTGCACCCTTCCAAAAACAATTTCAAAAATTTGTCACTCTTTCAGACTTCAAAAACTATGTTGACTGATTGAAAAATTGCTTATGTCTGTGATATGTATTCAGTAGAGTGTTATGACCATTAGGAACATTTCGTCTGCTTTACTGAATTCATCACTTAGAAGTAGGGAATTCCTGATTTTTAGCAGAATCTAGTTTTGATTAGAAAAATTAACCGAGTACCTTTTTTGAGTTGAGCTAAATAATATTAGACCGTTTGAGAATATGATAGCAACATGAATGACTAGATAGAATTTTGAGCTTAAAATGTCATAACTTAAATGTCAAAAGGGTAGTTTGCAAATATCCTTTGCTACTCGAGCACTCCTTTTGAAGGGAACTTAATGCCTGGTGCCCTAAGGTCGTGTAGATCAGGGAGTCATCAGAGTGGGACTCGTTACCTGAGTAGTTAAAGTTGATATGTGAAAGCAAACACAAAAATGCCCCAAAAGTTAAATAAAACATACACCTAGTGTATTTTTCTTTGAAAATCGTAAAAATAAAGTGTTGGCACCAATGCTCAGAACCTATAAAGTCATTTATTATGCTGTTTATATTAAGAATAACTTGTCGAACTATTATTTGGTAATTGCTTGAGAATTTATTGTGAGTTGATGATCTAATCAAGACTAGTTTACACACTACACATCAGGGAGACTTTGTGAATAAAGTTGAGTTAGAACTTAGTAAAGCTTTTGATTCCAGCCTATACGATCATAACACATTTGCTTAATGTTGAGACCTTTACATAGCAGCTTGATCAGTCTATGCATGTTTTCTAAACCATCTGACTCAGTGAGGAATTTTTCTAAAAACATTACTGAAAACTATTTTGTGGTTGCACCTATGATTTAGCCATAAATTAATCTCATATAGGTTTGCTTGTGGACAAGCAAAAAAGCTAAGTGTGGGGATATATGATATGCACAAATCATATCACATTTTTAGCATGTTTTAGACACAAATTATGGCAATATTGGAACCTATTTGAACATAATTGATTCAAATTAACATCATTTTACGTAATTTGTGATTTTGAAAGTCTCAGGAGTAAATTGCATAAAAATAGAAAATATTGGGGCAAAAGTGCAATTTTTTGAAGAGCTGAGCTCAGGGTGGCCTTCACAGAGGTCAGGACGCCCACCTTGACTGAGTCAAAGCTCTAGACGGGTGTCCCAAGCAGCAGATGGGAATCCCACATCGGTTTCTCAAGCAAAAATCACTCTTTTTCACCCCTATAAATACCCCAGGGTATGGAAGGTTAAGGATATCCCTCAGCACTGAACACAAGTCATTTAGCAACAAAGAGTGTCTCATTTTCTTTGTTTTCAAAGTGTTTATCTTAGATTTTGAGAATTTGATTAGATAGTGTTCGTCTTTAGTATTCATAGAATACCGAGATTTCGTTAGGAGATCCTAAGAGAGCATTAGGTGAACAAAGAATTAGTCAACATGGCATTGCTAAAGCCCAGGACGTAAGGTAAAGAAATTGCTACTAGGCCAAGGAAACGTTCTCCGAAGGTTCTACCGATTAGAATAGGATCGAGCAACATAAAGGATACAAGTTTGGCAACACTGGCAGACCTCATAAAGTGGTGACTACTCTATGAACATAGTTCTCTAGATCCTCTCTGTATATCTTTGAGTTTGTTTATCTAGATACCTATTTGAATACTGAATTATGATTACTGTATTAAAAAATCAACCGAGTACCTTTTTGAGTTGAGCTAAATAATATTAGACCGTTTGAAAATATGATAGCAACATGAATGACTAGATGGAATTCTGAGCTAAAAGTGTCATAACTTAAATGTCATAAAGGTAGTTTGCAAGTATCCTTTGCTACTCGAGCACCCCTTTTGAAGGGAACTTAATGCCTGGTGCCCGAAAGTCGTGTAGATCTAGGAGACATCAGAGTGGGGCTTGATACTTGGATAGCTAAAGTTTATATGTGAAAGCAAACACAAAAATACCCCAAAAAGTCAAATAGAACATACACTTAATGTATTTTTCTTTGAAAATCGTAAAAGTAAAGTGTTGGCACCAAAGCTAGAACCTAGAAAGTCGTTTATTATGCCATTTATGTTCAGAATAATTGGTCAAACTATTATTTGGTAACTACTTGAGAAGTGTATTGTGAGTTGATAATCTAATCAAAACTCTTTCACACACTACACATCAGGGAGACCCTATGAATAAAGTCGAGCTAGAACTCAGTAAAGCTTTTGAACTATTTTCCAACCTATACGGTCATGACACATCTGCTGAATGTTGAGACCTTTACATAGCGGCTTGATCAGTCTATGCATGTTTTCTGAACCATCTAACCCAGTGAGGAATTTTGCTAAAATAATTGCTGAAAAACTATTTTGTGGTTGCACATATGATTTAGCCTTTTGTTAAGCTCATATAGGTTTGCTTGAGGATAAGCAAAAAGCTAAGTGTGGGGTTATATGATATGCACAAATCATATCACATTTTTAGCATGTTTTTAAACACAAATTAGGGCATTATTAGAACCGATTTGATCATAATTGATTCAAATTAACATCGTTTTGCATTATTTGTGATTTTGGAAGTCTCATGAGTAAATTGCATAAAAACAGCAAATATTGAGGCAAAAGTGTAATTTTTGGAATGGCTGAGCTCAGGTTGGCCGTCCTAGAGCTCGGGACGCCCACCCTGACCGAGTCAATGCTCAGGACGAGCGTCCCGAGTAGCAGATGGGAATCCCACATTGGTTTCTCAAGCAAAACTCATTCCTTTTTACCCTATAAATACCCCAGGGTTTGGAAGGTTAAGGATATCCCTTAGCACTCAACACAAGTCATTTAGCAACAAAGAGTGTCTCGTTTTCTCTATTTTCTAAGTTTTTATCTCATATTTTGGGAATTCGATTAGATAGTGTTCGTCTTTAGTATTCATAGAATACCGAAATTTCGTTAGGAGATCCTAAGAGAGAATTAGGCGAGCAAGAAATTAGTCAATAGGGCATTGCTTACACCCATGAGTATGGTAAAGCAATTGCTACTAGGCCAAGGAAGCATTCTCCAAAGGTTCTGTCGATCAAAGTAGGATCGAGCAACGCAAAGGATACAAGTTTGGCAACACCAGTGGCCTCGTAAAGTGGTGACTACTCTATGGACATGGTTCCCTAGATTCTTTTTGTATATCTTTGAGTTGTGTTCATCTAGATATATATTTGAATACTAAATATGATTGTTATATTATGCATGTTTTGCAAGTTTAGGTTCTGTTCATTTTTCGGAAAGATCACCTGCTAAATTAACATTATGCTTGATTATCTATTTGCTCTTTTAAACTAAATGAAGGGTTATAGACAATTCCTAACCATGATTTACATCATAACCTGTTTAGTTTAACAGACCTTAAGGTCTGCCAAATTAGGTAAAATAACATACAGATCACCATGTTTGTTAGAGTAACCTAATAAGGCTGAGTTTGTGAGCTATGCCAGCATTAGGGTGAGTGTTATGATTTCCTGAGTGGCACGTGCTTTCATGGATACTTTAATCTGAAACGTGAGAAGTGTCATCATTAAGGTATAGTGAATACACTAGGTAACTCAGATATGGTACACAAATAGATACAGTTTATAATTGCATTCCAAACCAAGATATATCTAAATTATTTGAAGATAGGTCAACCAAATTGTAGAAACATGAGTATACATCAGAATACATGTCTATGTGATATCTCTTACATGCTTGATAATTACTTGTTATGTGTTGTTGTGATACAAAACCACTCTCTAAGATATAGATAATCGATTGACTTATTTGTTGATAAGATGACTATTAGGATTAGGTGATAGTTGATACTACGTCTTGTCAGTTCCCTGGGAGTTCAATATTATTAAATTAAAATCGTAGATACTTTCCAACAACTAGCTACGTGATAGGTACTCTACCTTAAGTTTTGATTGATTAAGTGACAACCAATAAGTGCTAAAGTGATAGTTAGTAATACTAAGTCCTTAATTATTTGATATGCACAAATCATAACACTTTTTTAGCATGTTTTAGGAACAAATTAGGGCAAAATTGGAACCAAATTGACCTTAATTGATTGATATTAACACAATTTTGCAGAATTTGTGATTTTCGGAAGTTTCAGGTGAAATGTGCAAGAAAATAGCAAATATTGAGGCAAAAATGTGATTTTTGGAAATTCTCAATTCAGGACGGGCGTCCCAAGTTCAGGACGTGCGTCCCAAGCTCGGGACGGGCGTCCTGACACGGTCAACAGACTCTGGACGGGCGTCCCGAGTGGGAGATACAAGTCCCACATCAAATTTCCTAGAGAAATTCACTCCTTTCACCTGTTATAAATACCACAGGCCTTCCTCAATTGAAATCATCCCTCACCACTGAATACGAGTCATTCAACAACTTCGAGTGCATTCCTAATCACTCAATCTGAGTCAATTAGTGGCTCAAGTGCATCTTTCTGCACTCACTCGAGTATATTAGCAATAAAAGAGAGTCAGTATCTCGTTTTCTTTGTTTCCTGAGTGTTAATCTCAGGCTCTTAGAATTTGATTAGATAGGGTTCGTTTTTTATATACATAGAATACCCGGGATTTTGTTAGGAGATCCTAAGAGGGCATTAGGTGAGCGGAGAGCTAGTCAACAAGGCATTACTTAAGCCCAGGATGTAAGGTAAAGTAATTGCTACTAGTCTAAGGAAGCGTTCTCTGAAGGTTCTACTGATCAAAGTCAGGTCAAGCAATCCGGGATATACAAGTAGTCGCTCTGCCGGCGGACCTGATAAAGGGTGAATACTTTATGGTGGTGGCCCCCTAGATCCTCTCTATATATTCTGTATTGTGTTTGTCTAAATATAAATTTTAATGTCAAACTATGATTGCTTTGTTATATATGCTTTGCATGTTGAAGTTACACTCATTTTTCCGGAAAGGTCACCAACTAAACAGACATTATGACTGATTATCTGCTTGCTCTTTTAAACTAAATGAACGGTTATAGACAATTCCTAACCATGGTCTAATCATAACTTGTTTAGTTTAACAGGCCTTAATTTAGGATAAAAAAGCATTAAGGTCTGCCATATTATGTGAAATAACTTATAGATCACCATGTTTGTTAGAGTAGTCTAATGAGGCTGAGTTTGTTCTCTATGTCGGCATTAGGGTGAGTGGCATGAATTCTTGAGTGACACAGGTTTTCATGGAAACCTTTAACTCGAACCATGAGTAGGGCCATCATTAAGGTAGGGTGGTTGATCAGGTAACTCAGATGTGGTACACAAGCAAGAAATAGTACATAATTGCATTCTAAACCAAGATATATCTAAAATATTCGAAGATAGGTCAATCAACATGTATAAACAATACAACATACATCAGAACTCATGTTTAATTGATACTCTTGCATTCTAAATTACTTGTGTGCTATGTGTGAATGGGATCACAACTCCATCAAAGTTATTGATGAAATATTGGTTAATTGAATGAATACATAGATATTAGGATTAAAGGATAGTTGCTACTAAGTCATTACCAGTTCCTTGGGATTACGATAATAATAAATTAAAATCGTAGGTACTTTCCAAATAACTAGCTACACGATAGGTACTCTGTCTTAGGTTCTGATTGATTAAGTGACAACCAATATTGCTAAAAGTGACAATTAGTAAAACTCCGTCCTTAATTATTCATAATCAACATAGGTAAATAAATCCTATCTTTTAGCATACCAATCAAAACACATCATTATTCATAATCAATATAGGTTAATAAATCATATCTTTTAGCATACCAATCGAAACGCATCAAATGTGGACAGTAATCTATATGTACTGAATGGAAAAGATGGACAACTTGTGATTGTAGTGTATGTTGATGACATCATTTTTTGTGGTAACAAATTAAGCCTTTGTCAAGACTTTGCCTTTAAAATGCTAAGTGAATTTGAGATGTCCATGATTGGGGAGTTATCTTACTTCCTAGGGCTACAAGTTTTACAAAGGAAAGATGGTTTATTTGTGTCACAAACCAAATATACCAAAGAAATATTGAAGAAGTTTGGTATGTTTGATTGCAAACCAATAAGTACTCCTATGGCAGTGAATTGCAAATTGTGTAAAGATGAGAAAGGTAAAAGTGTGAGTCAAAAGGAAAATCAAATCATGATTGGTAGTCTCCTGTATTTGACAACCACGAGACTAGATATTATGCATTCAGTTTGTCAAGCCTCTAGATATCAATCTGATCCTAAGGAATCACATCTAATTGTAGTGAAAAGAATTCTAAAATATCTTAAGGGGACAACAAATTTTGGGTTGTGGTATCTGAGATCAGATAGTATTATTTTGAGGGCATTCACAGATGCAAATCGGGCTAGAAATATTAATGATAGAAAATCTACTTCAGGGGGGAGTTTTCTTTTTTGGCAACAAATGAGTATCATGGGTAAGCAAGAAACAAGAATGCATTGCACTAAGCACTGCTGAGGCAGAGTATATTGCTGCAACTTTAGCTTGTACTCAAGTTTTGTGGATGAGATGTCAATTACTAAATTTAGTTGATGAAGTGTCACTTCCCATCTCTATCTTTTGTGATAATAAGAGTGTCATTGATCTTACCAAGAACTCAGTTCAACACTCTAAAGCCTAATACATTGAGCTTCATTATCATTTCATCAAAGATAAATTTGAAAAAGGTGAAGTAAAATTTGAGTTTGTGCCTAGTGGTGAGCAAGTGGCTGATATATTTACCAAACCACTCTCTCATGGTGTATTTGAGATTCATAGATTGCACCTGGGTGTGCAACCTGCTCCTTCACTTTGAAATGGTAAGTCTCTTTTCTCCCACTCTTACTCTTGGAATTATTGTCAAAGGGGGAGAATGACACATGAAAAGCTAATAGGGGAGGAATATCATGGAAAAGGGGAGAGTATATCTTTAGGGTGAGCAGTACACTGAATCTGATTTGATTTTGAATCTGAATTTAGTTTTCTGTTAATGTCATTAGCTTCTCATTATGGTTGCCAGCAATTCCAAAGGGGGAGATTGTTGAGTCCTTTTGGTTAATGCTTGTGTTGTAATTGTTGGAACTTAATGCATTTGTGATATATTGGTATTCTTACTAATGACATGGAATGGTTGAAGTGAAATACTTGGCTGAAATGGTATACAATGATTAATGATGGTAATTTTTGTGTAGTCATGGTGTGAGCATTTTGAAATATATATATATATATATGATGTGTTCCGATTGGTATGCTAAAAGATAGGCTTTATTTACCTATGTCGATTATGAGTAATTAAGGACTGAGTCTTACTAACTGTCACTTAGCATTCAATTATTGTCACTTAATCAATCAGAACCTAAGGCAGAGTACCTATCGTGTAGCTAGTCTATTGGAAAGTATCTACGATTTTATTAAGTTAAATATCGTACTCCCAGGGAAGTGGCAACGGCTTAGTAGTAACTAGCCTTTTATCCTAACTCCTATCTTATGATCCAGTTATGCAATCTTCATCAATGACTTTGATGAGGGGGTGATCCATTCTCCACTAGGTTTAAGTCTAATTAATCCCAAAAGTGTTTTATATATGAGGTCCTGATTCTATGTTATACTGTTCCTATATGTTGATTGACCTATATTCGAGTATTTTAGATATATCTTAGCCTGGATTGCAACTATGTTCTGTGTCTAAAGGCTTACCACATCCGAGGTCTCTAATAAACCGGCCTACCTTAATGACGACCCTACTCACGGTTCGGGCTAAGACATCCATGAAAGCCCTATGTCACTTCGGGGATCATGCCGCTCGCCTTAGCCGCCGGCATAATCAGACTCAGCTCGGCCTACCTAGACTACTCTAACAAGCAGGGTGTTCAGCAGGTTATTTTATCTAGCATGGCAGACACCAATACTAATTGATGCTTGTTAAACTAAACAGGTTATGATTAGACCGTGGTTAGGAATTGTCTATAACCCTAACTTTAGTTTAAAAGAGCACATTAGACATGCAGACATAGTGAATATTAAGCAGGTGACCATTTCCGGAAAAATATAACAACTTCAACATATAAAACAAATATTCATACAAATCGTAATCTCGTATTCATAATCAATTTTTGGAACAACACAATAACAACATATAAGAGAGGGACAGGGGGACTGATGCCATAAAGAAATCACCCTTTACGTAGTCTCGCCGATGGAGCGTACTGCTGTATATGTCGTATTGCTCGCCCCGACTCTGCTCGCCAGAACCTTCGGAGGACGCTTCCTCAGCCTAGCTTAAGCCCAGCCCTGTGGACTGACTCTTCGAATGCCTAGAGCCCTCTTAGGATCTCCTAACGAAATCCCGGGTATTCTATGAATGCCAGAAACGAACCAATCTACTGAACCCTAGGATCTGAGACTATTTCTCAGAAACTAGAAAAACGAAAACAAAAAGGAAAGAAAGAAAACTTCTACTGAAATCTGAGTCTCCGAGTGAGTTTTGTACTAGAGAATTGTACACTGGAAACCACTGAATGACTCAGATGGTGTGGAGAGGGATGATTTCAACTGCTGGAGGCCTGGGGTATTTATAGCAGCTTCCCGGGGTGATTTTTCATCAAAAATTCGATGTGGGACTTGATTTGGGGGTTCGGGACGCCCGTCCTGGTCTGTTGACCAAGTCGGGATGCCCGTCCCGAGTCCTGGACGCCCATCCCGGTGCTTTGACTGGGTCGGGACGCCCGTCCCGGATTCTGGATGCCAGTCCTGAGCCTTTGACCAAGTCAGCATTTCCAAAAATTGCGTTTTTGCCCCAAAATTTGCTGTTTTCGTCTACTTTTCACCTGACACTTCCAAAATCATAAAAACTGTGAAATTAAGTAAATAATAAACAATTAAGATCAATTTACCCTCAATTTCACCCTAAATCATATATAAAAACATGCTAAAAAGGTGATACGATTTTCGCGTATCAGATAACCCCACACTTAGTTTTTTGCTTGTCCTCAATCAATAGTCTACTTGAAGTTAGTGATTCTAAATCATAGTGCAGTCACTTAAATTCCTAGTCATGTTTTTATTCCAAAAATTTATTCAGACAATACAGGTCTGACTGGTCAGGTTGCTATGACAAGGTCTCAAATGTCACTAGCAGATTGTTATAGTCAAGCAGAAAACAACTCAACAACTAGGTTGAACTCCTTTCTTAGTCACAAGGTCTTCCTGATGTGTAGTGTGTGTACTAGTCTAGACCAGATAGTCAACACAATATTCCCTCGTCTTAACTATCACCAGATAATATCTCGACCCTGTTGCTAGACATAATAACAAAAGACAACTTTCTGAGTTCTGAGCCTTGGTGATCAGATTTTTAATGATTTAGCATTTATGGATTCTCTTTATAGATGTAGGGTATTTTGAGTCTGCTTAGAACACGTCAACTTCAACTACCCATGTAGCGAGTCCCACTCCGATGACTCCCAGATCTACACGACCTTAGGGCATCAGGCTTTAAGTTCCCCGAAGGAGTGGTGCTCGAGTAGCGAAGGTCGCTGGCAAACTACCCTTATTTAATTAACTTTCTTTAATTTCTTTTCACTTTTAGCTCAGAGTCTCATCTAGTCATTCTAATTATCAAAACATCCACAACTGGTCTAATTTTATCTAGTTCAGTCTTGAAAAGGTAATTGGTTGAGGTCTCTAATCCAGACAAAGTTGTGCTCAGTTATCAGGAATTCCCTATTCCTAATCAATTAGTCCAAGATAGCTATCACATTGCCTCCTACTAACCATAACATTCTACCTACATATCATAGACATAAGCAATGTTTAACCAATCATACTGCATTTAGAAGTCTGAAAGAATGAAAATTTTTGAAAAAACAAATTTGGAAGGGTGTAAAAATATTGGGAAAACAAGCAAAATCATGCAAAAATTTTCAAAAATTTTCTCACTACTCACTACAGTGCACTGTGCACTGCTACCCCACAGTTAAGTCTGACACTGTCCTCAGTGTTTATGCATAGCTAAACTACCCCACACTTATTTGAAAACAAGAAACAAAACAGAAAAGATTCTTACCCCACACTTATTCGAAGGACTATGGGTAAGAAGGAAAAATAAGGAAATAACATAAATAACAAGAAAACATAGAGAAAACAATGATGTTATGTCATATCAATCAATGTTACACAGAGGTTCATAATTCATATAGCCCAGACATGATCACACATAGAATGAAAACAACAAAAGAAAAAGAAAAGGAAAGAAAAACTAAGAACCCGGCTCGCCGTCATTAGGTTGACCGAAGGCTACCGGAAAGTCTACCGGAAAGTGGACCTCGGAGTTCTCCACTAGGTGGGAGGTATGCTGATGAATCTCATCAATCCTCCTGGTGTTCATAGCGACTCTGTCCTCTATCAACATCAGCCGTCTCTCGATCCTATCCATATCTCGGCTGTATCGGGCTGAGAGTTCTGCCAATCCGTGCGCCATGTGTCGTTCGAAGGCAGTGCGTGGAACAAACATCTCGGACGGAGGTATGTGTGCTCGGGCTGCTCCTGGTGCTGAAGCATGTCCTGGCTGCTCTGTGTGGATGGAGTAGAGCCCATTTGCATCCCGTACGACCATTCCCATGTTCCGTAGGATAGTAAGGTCCATAGGAATGGTGGTCGAGGCGATCTGGGTCAGCTCCGAGCCCTCGATGTCCAACTCCAGGTAGTGAGCTATCCTGGTGATAAATGGTCCGAGTCCCAGACACTGTTTCCGAGTGTCCGTAGCAAATCCCCGCATGATGACCGTGATAAGTCGAGCCATCTCTACTGTCGATCCCATGTGCATGTTGGTCAAGAGGAATGTCTCCATTTGGGTGACATTCCCGGGGGCCGTCCGTCGTCCTGACAAAGTATGTGCAATGATAGTATGCAAGTATCGAAGAGCAGGATAGATACCTGTGGCTTTCGCAAAGCCATGCTGGTATGGGACACCCGTCATACAGATCTGAGCCCAAGCAGTGGAGACGTCTGCAGACGTGAAGTCTCGAACTGCCGTGGTGTAGGCGAGCGTATCCAACTCGTCTCTCTGCCAGATACCCAGGGCAATGCCGAACTCGACCATGCTCATCGACCGGACTATTCCGCCCAAGCGGAATGTAATCTGCTCCTGATGGTACGTAAATGACGCGTAGAACTCACATACCAGCTCTAGGTATGGCGGTTTGGTGACGATGAATACTCGACTGTAGGGTAGTACGTCGAGCATGCGTCTAACTTCCTGCTCTACCTCTAGCGTCTGTACTGCGGCCCAGTCAAGTGTTCTGCCTGTCAGTATGGTGCGTCCGATGTATCCGTGACATCTTTCCTGGTATGCTGGGCTGGAGTGAAACAGCATAAAAGGATGTGCCACTGAAGTGATGGTCATGATGGATGTGCTACGGGCGCGTTTGGGGGCCATTTGGGTTGAGAGCATTTGAGAGGTTTTGAGAATTTAGGCAGGAAGGAAGATTCGAATTCGAATTCTGGAGGTGAATTTGAATTTGGGAGGATGGATTTTGGTTAGGGAATGATTTTGAATTTTTGGCGGGAAATTCGAATTTTGGAGGGAAATTTGAAATTTGGGAAGTTTGCCAAAAATTTGAAGAGAGAAGATAGAGAGAATTATTTGAGAGGTAAATTTTTGGAAGTTGATTTGAGGGGAAATGAAAAAAAAATGGATTATTTGTAGAAGGGCCGGCCTTCGGGACTCCCGTCCCCGGTTGCTTCGGGACACGTGCCAGTTCCGGAAAAAAAAAATTTTCGTAATTCCCTGCAAATCTCAGGATACCAAAAATAATCATAACTTTTAACAAGTCTTCATGTTTATCCAATCAAATTTAGAAGCTGTTAAAAACTCTATGCAAAAATTCCTCAGTCTTTTTTTTCGAAAATCATGACTACCCTAATTTTATCCCAACTTAAATTCAGCAAGGATTTCAGAAAAACAAAAAATTGAGTTTGTACCATTTAATTAGTGACAAATAAACTGCATTTGCAAAACTTTTGTTTTTCATAGAAAAATAAAATGTCTGAAAAAATAGTTGTTGAATATAAAAGACCCTTTAAAAAGTTTGAAAATTAGAAAATATGGGTCAATTATTCAGGTTTAGTTCAAACAATTTATTTGCTGAGATAAAAGTAAAAGAATCTTCCCTTTTTCAACGACCCTTATCTCTGATCTCCTGTAGCTCTGCCTGAATGTTTCGCATCTCTTGTAGTTCCGCTCGTATGTTCCGCATCTCCTCCTGCTGGTTCCTTTGTTCCCTTAAGATTTCCATCACCTCTCGGAGTATTTGCACATTTTGGCATTCTATTGTGGTTCTGAGTTGGGTTACTTCAGAACTTAAGGTTAGAACAGCCTGATATGACCGTCTTAGTCCGCCCGGTATTGTCTGAGTCATGGCGCTTATCCTATGAGATATATCATCTACCCGGGCAGCCAAGGCTGATTGAGAACTGTTAGTGCTATCTTCTGATGAAGGTGGTTGATTGTTAGGTGCGGGGGATGCAGGAGTATACTCAGGAGATTTCGGAGTGTATTCGGGGGATTCAGGAGTATATTCGGGAGATGCATGAGTATATTCGGGAGAAGCAGGAGTATATTCGGGAGAAGCAGGAGTTGTTTGGATCTCTGGGAAAGGATTGATGTTATTTTCTAATTCGTCTAGAATATCCTGGGCTCTTGTTCCCTTCATCTATGCGTGCAAAGTCTGGTTAGAAATAACAAATAACAAAAAGAGGAAAGTAAAATAGAAAAGCAAGAAAAATATTTTTAGGGATTTTGAATTTTATTTAGAAAGCAGGTAAATTTCCTCAATATGGTTTTAGAATAATTTTCTAAAATTTGATTATCGTAAGTGTCTTAATTTCAGATAGTATCTGAAATCAATTAGTTGTGATAATCCTATATTTTGGAAAGTGATTGTCTAACTAGTATAAGATAAGTGTAAATCAAAAGTCTAGGTTACTACCGCTACCTATCATAAGTCTCTAGAATTGTGGCCAATAATCCTAAATTCATTATGATATGTCCCCGGCAACGGCGCCAAAAATCTGATGCGTTCCGATTGGTATGCTAAAAGATAGGCTTTATTTACCTATGTCGATTATGAGTAATTAAGGACTGAGTCTTACTAACTGTCACTTAGCATTCAATTATTGTCACTTAATCAATCAGAACCTAAGGCAGAGTACCTATCGTGTAGCTAGTCTGTTGGAAAGTATCTACGATTTTATTAAGTTAAATATCGTACTCCCAAGGAAGTGGCAACGGCTTAGTAGTTACTAGCCTTTTATCCTAACTCCTATCTTATGATCCAGTTATGCAATCTTCATCAATGACTTTGATGAGGGGGTGATCCATTCTCCACTAGGTTTAAGTCTAATTAATCCCAAAAGTGTTTTATAGATGAGGTCCTGATTCTATGTTATACTGTTCCTATATATTGATTGACCTATATTCGAATATTTTAGAGATATCTTAGCCTGGATTGCAACTAGGTTCTGTGTCTAAAGGCTTACCACATCCGAGGTCTCTAATAAACCGCCCTACCTTAATGACGGCCCTACTCACGGTTCGGGCTAAGACATCCATGAAAGCCCTATGTCACTTCGGGGATCATGCCGCTCGCCCTAGCCGCCGGCATAATCGGACTCAGCTTGGCCTACCTAGACTACTCTAACAAGCAGGGTGTTCAGCAGGTTATTTTATCTAGCATGGCAGACACCAATACTAATTGATGCCAGTTAAACTAAACAGGTTATGATTAGACCGTGGTTAGGAATTGTCTATAACCCTAACTTTAGTTTAAAAGAGCACGTTAGACATGCAGACATAGTGAATATTAAGCAGGTGGCCATTTCCGGAAAAATATAACAACTTCAACATATAAAACAAATATTCATACAAATCGTAATCTCGTATTCATAATCAATTTTTGGAACAACACAATAACAACATATAAGAGAGGGACAGGGGGACTGATGCCATAAAGAAATCACCCTTTACGTAGTCTCGCCGATGGGGCGTACTGCTGTATATGTCGTATTGCTCGCCCAGACTCTGCTCGCCAGAACCTTCGGAGGACGCTTCCTCAGCCTAGTAACTAGGCTTTACCTTAATACCCAGCTTAAGCCCAGCCCTGTGGACTGACTCTTCGAACGCCTAGAGCCCTCTTAGGATCTCCTAACGAAATCCCAGGTATTTTATGAATGCCAGAAACGAACCTATCTACCGAACCCTAGGATCTGAGACTATTTCTCAGAAACTAGAAAAACGAAAACAAAAAGGAAAGAAAGAAAACTTCTACTGAAATCTGAGTCTCCGAGTGAGTTGTGTACTAGAGAATTGTACACTGGAAACCACTGAATGACTCAGATCAAGTGGAGAGGGATGATTTCAACTACTGGAGGCCTGGGGTATTTATAGCAGCTTCTCGGGGTGATTTTTCATCAAAAATTCGATGTGGGACTTGATTTGGGGGTTTGGGACGCCCGTCCTGGTCTGTTGACCAAGTCAGGATGCCCATCCCGAGTCCTGGACGCCCGTCCCGAGTTCTGGACGCCCGTCCCGGTGCTTTGACTGGGTCGGGACACCCGTCCCGGATTCGGGATGCCCGTCCTGAGCCTTTGACCAAGTCAGCATTTCCAAAAATTGCGTTTTTGCCCCAAAATTTGCTGTTTTCGTCTACTTTTCACCTGACACTTCCAAAATCATAAAAACTGTGAAATTAGGTAAATAATAAACAATTAAGATCAATTTACCCTCAATTTCACCCTAAATCATATATAAAAACATGCTAAAAAGGTGATACGATTTTCGCGTATCAATATATATATATATGATATAGATCAAGGGTGAGGATTACACTTTCATTAAAGAATCAAGGGTCAAGATCAGGGATGGAGATTGAACTTTCATTAAAAGCATCAGTGGTCAAGATTGTAGGGTTTGTGTGAATGCAAATATGTGAATATACACGTATTCACGTTAGAAACAAGAAGAGAGTGAGAAAAATTCAAGAAAAACACTCTGCATCAATCCTCTCAAATCTTACTTTCATGGAGAAAAGGTCTATTCTTATTACTTATTTTTGAAGTTTTTGAAGAATAGTTTTGGAGAATACATCAAATAAAGTTTATTCATCAACTTGGAGGTGACATATCATTCCTCATTTATCTTTGATGTATTATACTGTGTAAGGAAGCTATGGGTCTCTTGACTTAGTTTGAAATATCATGTTGAACATTAAATTCTGGTCATATCTTTGGGGTATGTTTTGTATTCGCCTAACCTAAGTGATAGGGAAGGCATCTTTTCTATTGGGTAGAGTATGAAGGGATTCTACTCTTTATCTTAAGAAATTGTGATTGTGTGAGTAAGGGAGTGAGCCTTCTTTGTATCTCTAGTGAAGAGCATTGTGATAAACAAGTTGATACGCGAAAATCGTATCACCTTTCTAGCATGTTTTTATGTATGATTTCGGGTGAAATTGAGGGCAAATTGATCTTAATTGTTTGTTATTTACTCAATTTCACGATTTTTATGATTTTGGAAGTGTCAGGTGAAAAGTAGACGAAAATAGAAAATTTTGGGGCAAAAACGCAATTTTTGGAAATGTTGACTTGGTCAAAGGGTTAGGACGGGCATCTCGAACCCGGGACGGGCATCCCGAACCCGGGACGGGCGTCCCGAACCCCCAGAACCAGTCCCACATCGAATTTTTGATGAAAAATCACCCCGGGAAGCTGCTATAAATACCCCAGGACTCCAGCAGTTGAAATCATTCCTCTCCACTCGATCTGAGTCATTAAGTGGTTTCCAGTGTACACTTCTCCAGTACACAACTCACTCAGAGACTCGGATCTCAGTTTTCTTTCTTATTAGTGTTTTGTTTTAGTTTTTGAGAAATAGTCTCAGATCTTAGGCTTACATAGATAGGTTTGTTTCTGGTATTCATAGAATACCCGGGATTTCGTTAGGAGATCCTAAGAGGGCTCTAGGCGTTCGAAGAGTCAGTCCACAGGGCTGGGCTTAAGCTGGGTATTAAGGTAAAGCCCAGTTACTAGGCTGAGGAAGCGTCCTCCGAAGGTTCTAGCGAGCAGAGTCAGGGCGAGCAATACGACATATACAGCAGTACGCTCCGTCGGCGAGACTACGTAAAGGGTGATTTCTTTATGGCATCAGTCCCCATGTCCCTCTCTTATATGTTGTTATTGTTTTGTTCTAAATACTTATTATGAATACGAGATTACGATTCTTTATGAATAGTTGTTTTATATGTTGACGTTATTATATGTTTCCGGAAATAGCCACCTGCTAAATATTCACTATGTCTGCATGTTTAATGTGCTCTTTTAAACTAAAGTTAGGGTTATAGACAATTCCTAACCACGGTCTAATCATAACCTGTTTAGTTTAACAGGCATCAATTAGTATTGGTGTCTGCCATGCTAGATAAAATAACCTGTTGAACACCTTGCATGTTAAAGTAGTCTAGGTAGGGGCCGAGCTGAGTCCGATTATGCCGGTGGCTAGGGCAAGCGGTATGATCCCCGAAGTGACATAGGGCTTTCATGGATGCCTTCGTCCCGAACTGTGAGTAGGGCCGTCATTAAGGTAGGGCGGTTTATTAGAGACCTCGGATGTGGTACGCCTTTAGACACAGAACATAGTTGCAATCCAGGCTAAGATGCATCTAAAATACTCGAAGATAGGTCAATCAACATATAGGAACAGTATAACATAGAATCAGAACTCATCTATAAAACACTTCTAGGATTAATTAGACTTAAACCTAGTGGAGAACAGATCACCATCTCATCAAAGTATTTGATGAAGATTGCATAACTGGATCATAAGATAGGAGTTAGGATAAAAGGCTAGTTACTACTAAGCCGTTGCCACTTCCCTAGGAGTACGATATTTAACTTAATAAAATCGTAGATACTTTCCAACAGACTAGCTACACGATAGGTACTCTGCCTTAGGTTCTGGCTGATTAAGTGACACTATAGAGACTAAACGTGACAATTAGTCAATCACAGTCCTTAATTATTCATAATCAACATAGGGTAAAATAACACCTATTTAGCACGTCAACCGGAATCGCATCACAAGTAACTAGTGAAGTTGAAGTGAAAGGGTAGTGAACCCTATCACCGTGGATGTAACCTACCTTGTTGGTGGTGAACCACGTAAATTGATTGTCTCTTTACTTTTATGCAAGTGTGTGTGTTAACATTGATATATGAACTAAAAGGACATCTCTCAAGAAATGTATCACAATAGTTGAATTACACACAAACAATTGCTTGTGTTGCTGAAATTTGGTATCAATTTTTGTTGGGTTACTAAAATCTACAAAAACGGTGTGCTGAATTTTTGAAAAGATTTAAGCACTGATTCACCCTCTCCCCTCTTAGTGCATTCCTTGGGCATAACAATATGTCGTAGAAAAGTGAGGATAAACTCCATATTGCTTGAGGACTTTCTGCAATTGTGAGTTGCAAAAGTGTGAGCCTCTGTCATGTATCAAAGCTTTGGGACATTCGAATCTAGAAAATAGTTTCTTAAGAAATCTGCACACAACTTTAGCATAATTAGTAGGTAATGCCTATGCTTCAGGCATTTTGAAAAATACTATACAGCTACTATGATGTAATTGTTGCCAAAGAAGAAAGGAAAAGGACCCATGAAGTCAATACTCCAAATATCAAATATTTCAACACTCTGTATCACTTGCTGGGGTAGACCATTTCTAGAAGAAATATTACCTGCTCTCTGACAAGCATCGCAGGACGTAATGTAGGATGTTGTGTTGGTAGCGGCCAGATGGCCTCCAGTAGGTCCACAATGGCAATGCTCCAGAATCTTATGTCCTTTTGAGACACATCTCCTGATCAATTGATATGCACAAATTCGAAATAGAAAGGGATCTTCCCATTAGTAATATTTCAAATCAGTAAAGAATTTATTTCGTTGCTGACTAGTCATATCACTCGGGAGAGTTTTAGCTACTAAATAATTCACAATATCAGCAAACCACGGATGAGAAAAATAGCAGCTAATGCAAATAGGTTCTCATCTGGAAATTATCTGATATTATTGTTTCATCTATAGCTTCTAATTTGGGGTTTTCTAATCTAGATAGGTGATCTACAACTAGATTTTCAGCCCCCTTCTTATCCCTTATATCTATATCGAATTCCTGTAACAATAAAACCCAACTAATCAATCTTGGTTTAGCATCAATTTTATTGAACAAGTATTTCAGAGCAGAATGATCAGTGTATACTATTATTTGGACAGGAATAAGTAAGATCTAAACTTATCGAAAGCATATACTATGACTAATAAGTCCTTTTCAACCGTGGTGTAATTCTCTTGAGCACCAGTCAAGGTTTTACTAACATAGTATATCACATGAAATTTCTTATCATGCCTCTTTCCTAAAACAACTCCTACTGCATAGTCACTAGCTCACACATCAATTTGAAGGGCAGACTCCAATTAGGTGATGTCATAATGGGTGCGTGTTCCTTAAGTTTGTTAAATGATTTCATACATTTTTCATCAAGAACAAAAGAAACATCCTTACTCAGCAAATTGGTCAAAGGTCTAACTATTAAAGAAAATCCCTTATGAAACGTCTATAAAAGCCAACATGACCTAGAAAACTTCTAACAGATCTCACAGAGTTGGGTGGAGGCAGTTTTGAAATTGCTTCAATTTTTGCCTTATCTACTTCCATACCTTTTTGTGAGATCTTGTGTCCCAAGATAATTCCTTCCTTTACCATAAAATGGTATTTCTTCTAAATTAAAACCAGGTTTACCTAAGCCAAAATTTGAAAGATTAGACAGAAGATAATATTTCTCCACACTTCCATACTTTTTTTATTTCCCTAATATGGTTTTAGAATAATTTTCTAAAATTTGATTAGCTTAGATTTCTTAATTTCTAAAATTATTTATTCAAGATAATCCTATAGTTTGGGAAATATTGATTAATTCTATCCAGAAAAATTGTTTACTAAGTCATAAGGTACTACCGTTACCTATCATAAATTCCTAGAATTTTGGTTAGGAATCCTAAAATTTTATGAGTGTTCCTCGGCAACGGCACTAAAAATCTGACGTGTTCCATTTGATATGCTAAAAGATATGGTTTATTTACTTATGTTGATTATGAGTAATTAAGGACTTTAAGTTTAGCATTTTATAGTTGTCACTTAATCAAACAAAACCTAAGGCAGAGTACCTATCGTGCAGCTAGTCTGTTGGAAGTATTTATGATTTTAAATTTATAATATTGTAATCCCAAAGAACTAGCAACGACTTAGTAGTAATTATAACCTAATCTTAACAAACATTTTATCAGGAATCAATCAATTCAATATCAATACCTTGAGGGATGTTTATCACAACAATACATTGCAAGTATAAAGCATTCAAAGAGTAGACATGCATTCATCAAATTAAGCTCAATTTATACAACTTGTTTGACCTTATCTTCGAATATTTTAGATATATCTTGATCTTGATGCAATTATGAACTGAGACTAGTTTGTTACCATATCTAAGTTATCTAGTGTATTTATCCCTCTCATTCCTGGTGTTGGTTAACAGAGATAACTCTACTCATCTTTCAAGTTGCTTAGTAGTATTCATAACCCTATATCACTTTGGAATTATGCTACTCTCTCACTCTAGAACTGGTTGATGCGTTCCGATTGGTATGCTAAAAGATAGGGTTTATTAACCTATGTTGATTATGAATAATTAAGGACTTAGTATTACTAACTGTCACTTTAGCATTTATTGGTTGTCACTTAATCAGTCAGAACCTAAGGCAGAGTACCTATCATGTAGCTAGTTGTTGGAAAGTATCTACGATTTTAAATTAATAATATCGTACTCCCAGGGAACTAACAACGGCTTAGTAGCAACTATAACTTAATCCTAACAATCATCTTATCAGCAAATCAGTCAATCAATTATCATATGTTGGAGAGTTGTTGTATCACAACAGCACAAGCAAGTATCAAGCATGTAAGATATATCACATAGACATGTATTTTGATGTATACTCATATTTCTACAATTTGGTTGACCTATTTTCGAATATTTTAGATATATCTTGGTCTGGAATGCAATTATGAACTGTATTTGTTTGTGTACCATATTTGAGTTACCTAGTGTATTCATCCTACCATATGATGATCCTTCTCACGTTTCGGGTTAAAGTATCCATGAAAGCTTGTGTCACTCAGGAAATCATACCACTCACCCTAATGCTGACATAGCGCACAAACTCGGCCTCATTGGGTTACTCTAACAAACATGGTGATTTGTATGTTATTTTACCTAATCTAGCAGACCTTAAGGTCTGTTAAACTAAACAAGTTATGATGCAGATCGTAGTTAGGAATTGTCTATAACCATGCATTTAGTTTACAAGAGCAAACAGATAATCAGGCATAATGTTAATTTAACAAATGACCTTTCTGGAAAAATGAACAAAACCTCAACTTGCAAAACATGCATAATATAGCAATCATAATTTAGTATTCAAATAGGTGTCTAGATGAACACAACTCAAAGATATACAGAGAGGGTCTAGGGAACCATGTCCATAGAGTAGTCACCACTTTATGAGGTCTGTCGGCGTTGCCAAACTTGTATCCTTTGTGTTACTTGATCCTACTCTAATCGGTAGAACCTTCGGAAAACGCTTCCTTGGCCTAGTAGCAATTGTTTTACCTTACGTCCTGGCTTAAGCAATGCCCTATTGACTAATTCTTCTTTAACCTATTGGTCTCTTAGGATCTCCTAATGAAATTCTAGTATTCTATGAATACCAAAACACTAATCTAATCGAATTCCCAGAATTTGAGATAAACACTCAGAGAACAGAGAAAATGAGACACTCTTTGTTGCTAAATGCCTTGTGTTGAGTGTTGGAGGATTATTTCAACCTTTGGACCCTGGGTATTTATAGGGGTTGAAAGGAGTGATTTTTGCTTGAGAAACCAATGTGGGACTCAACTCTGCTGCTCGGGACACCCGTCTCAAGCTTTGACCAGGTCAGGGTAGGCATCCCGAGCTCCAGGATGGCCACCCTGAGTCCAGCTCTTCCAAAAATCGCACTTTTACCCCAATATTTACTATTTTTATGCAATTTACTCTTGAGACTTCCAAAATCACAATGTTAATTTGAATCAATTATGATCAAATTAATTCCAATATTACCCTAATTCGTGTTTAAAAACATGCTAAAATACGATATGATTTGTGTATATCATATAACCTCAAAATTAGCTTTTTGCTTGTCCTCAAACAAACCTATATGAGATTAAAGAAAGACTAAATCATAGGTGCAATCACAAAATAGTTTCCAGCAATGTTTTTAGAAAAATTCCTCACTGATTCAAATGGTTCAGAAAACATGCATAGACTAATCAAGCTACTATGTAAAGGTCTCAAAATTCAGCAGATGTGTCATGACCGTATAGGCTGGAAAATAGTTCAAAAGCTTTACTAAGTTCTAGCTCTACTTTAGTCACAGGGTCTTCCTGATGTGTAGTGTGTGAAATAGTCTTGATTAGATCATCAACTCACAATAAGCTTCTCAAGCAGTCACCAAATAATAGTTCGACCAGTTATGATGAACATAAACAACATAATAAATGACTTTCTAGGTTTTGAGCTTTGGTGCCAATACTTTACTTTTGAGATTTTCAAAGAAAAATACACTAAGTGTATGTTTTAATTGACTTTTCGGGGAATTTTTGTGTTTGTTTTCACATATCAACTTTTAACTACCCAAGTATCCAACCCCACTCTGATGACTCCCAGATCTACACGACCTTAACGCACCAGACATTAAGTTCCCTTCAGAAGGGGTGCTCGAGTAGCAAAGGATACTTGCAAACTACCCTTATGACATTTAAGTTATGACACTTTAGCTCAGAATTCCATCTAGTCATTCATGTTGCTATCATATTCTCAAACAGTCTAATATTATTTAGCTCAACTTAAAAAAGGTACTCGGTTGGCTTTTCTAATCAAAACTAGATTATGCTCCAAAATTAGGAATTCCCTACTTCTAAGTGATAAATTCAGTAAAGCAGAAGAAATGTTCCTAATAGTTAACACTCTACTGAATACATATCACAGACAGAAGCAATTTTTCAATCAGTCAACACAATTTTTGAAGTCCGAAATAATGAAAATTTTTGAAATTTTTTTGGACGGGTGCAATCTCAATGAAAATAGTGGAAAATATGGCAAATATTCTAAATATGTGTGCACTATGCACTACTACCCCACACTTAAGATTAACACTGTCCTCAGTGTTCATGCAGGCCATATCACCCCCACACTTATTTGAAAAATAAGAATTTAAAAACAAAAGCAGGAAAAAGTTAGAACAAACAGAAATGGAAACAAGTTTAGCAACGCCGGCAGATCTCATAAAGTGGTGACTACTCTTTGGACAAGGTTCCCTAGATCCTTGATGTATATCTTTGAGTTGTGTTCATCTAGATACATATTTAAATACTGAATTATGATTGCTATATTATACATATTTTGCAAGTTGAGGTTCTGTTCATTTTTCCGGAAAGGTCACCTGCTAAATTAATATTATGCCTGATTATCTGTTTGTTCTTTTAAACTAAATGAACGGTTATAGATAATTCCTAACCATGGTCTACATCATAACCTGTTTAGTTTAATAGACCGTAAAGTCTGCCAGATTAGGTAAAATAACATACAGATCACCATGTTTGTTAGAGTAACATAATGAAGCTGAGTTTGTACGTTATGCCAGCATTAGGGCGAGTGATATTATTTCCTGAGTGACACAAGCTTTCATGGATACTTTAACCTGAAACGTGAGAAGGGTCAACATTAAGGTACGGTGAATACACTAGGTAATTCATATATGGTACACAAACAGATATAGTTCATAATTGCATTCCAAGCCAAGATATATCTAAATTGTTCGAAGATAGATCAACCAATTTGTGGAAACAAGAATATACATCAGAATACATGTCTATGTGATATCTCTTACATACTTAATAAACGTTTGTTATGTGTTGTTGTGATACAAAACCAATCTCCAAGATATTGATAATAGATTGACTGATTTATGAATAAGATGATTGTTAGGATTAAGTGACAGTTGCTACTAAGTCGTTGCCAGTTCTCTGGGAGTACGACATTATTAAATTAAAATCGTAGACACTTTCCAATAACTAGCTACACGATAGGTACTCTATCTTAGGTTCTGATTGATTGAGTGACAACCAATAAATGCTAAAGTGACAGTTAGTAATACTAAGTCCTTAATTATTCATAATCAATATAGGTTAATAAACTCTATCTTTTAGGATACCAATCGGAACACATCAGTTTCTTTAACATACATGGTGACTGTAGTGTTATTCCTCTTAATCTGGCAGTATTTATAATTATCTTATGGGTCGGGCTTAAGGTAGACTGTTAAATTAAATAGGTTATGTATGACTGTGGTTAGGAATTGTCTATAACCCTAGGTTTTATTTAAAAGCACAAACAGTTCAACAACATGTAATGATAATTTAGCTCTATGATATTCTCGAGAAAATGGACATAATCTCAAATTGTAAAACATGTATGATCATATATATTCAGTATTCAAATTGATATCTAGATGAAATAATTCAAAAGCATAAAAGAAAGAGTTTAGGGAACAATCTGCATAAAGTTCTATCCTACTTTGGACTTCAGAATTTTCGGAGAACACTCAGAAATAAGAGAAAACGAGACACTCGACTTGTGCTGAGTGATGAGTTGAATACTTTGGGGTCTGCGGTATTTATAGTTGTGAACCGAATTAGTATGATATTATTCGCTTTGGTCCTAAGCTCTCACAATTTTGCTCTTGGTTAAAAACCCAAAAAGGCTCGTACTAATGAAGTTAGTGGAATTGCTAGTTAACTTATATGCTAGTCAACTTTAACATTATTTTCAAATGTGGAATTTACATTAATACCCTCAACATATTTTTAATACAATTTAATTTCTTATTCCTACAAATTATTATTATTATATATATTTATTTTTTTTATTTTTTTTGACAAAAGTAAATTAGACACATGAGCTGCATCATTCCTTCTTCCCCATGTTAGTGAATTCAATCCATTCATAAGTTGTACACATCCTTCTTAATTCAACTTAATGTTGAACAATATTCTCCAATTCAATTAACACTCTAGCAAATCTAGTAATTTTTTTGTTTCAATAATTCTATCATTTGTATATTGTTTTATCAAATTCACCACTTTATCACTATTGTAAATGAAATTAGTGAATTTTTTGTGCTTTATTAATAGTTCCCTAACACTACTAATTTATTTCAATGACACCCACTTAAAATGATCAAACAGATAATATTAGTGTTTATTACAATTGTTTTTTTATTTTTTATTTTTTATTTTAATGTTTCAAAGTGAGAGTAAAATGCAATCCGCATCCAAAAAAAACACAAAAAATAAAAAAAGAAAAAAAGAAAAAAAGAAAAGAAAAAAAAGAGTAAATTGCAATCCAAATATCCCATAATTTTCCAAAAATTAATAAATGAATAAAATACTTTCTTCACTTAAGAAAAAAAAAGTAGTAGTTTCCACTCTCAACCCTCCGATCAACAGATCCAAAAGTCGGCTGATACCAATTCACTCACACACTCCCTAGACGGCGATTCTGCCATTTATATTGGCTTATTAGACCTTGTTTTCCGGAACAAGAATCATCGTCATCAAGAACAGTGGGAGAAGAAGATGGTGACGAAAACAGAGGAAGAACAAGTAAATAGATTGGAGAATCAAGTTGAGAATGGAGGAGGGGGTGCTTGGGAGTACCTTTGCCTTGTCAGAAAACTAAAGCTTAGGCGCTCTGATAAAGTCTTAAAGTTTGGGTTATCTATTCTCAATGAACCCAAAAAGCGATCTGCTCTTGGTCCCGAAGGTGAATTTAGAATGCTTAATTCGGTATTTACTTTCTCAATTTTTTACTGTTTTCTTTCGGGGTTTTTGAAAGATTCTTGTCCCAATTCATTAATTTGGTTGTGGGTATAAAAATGACTGAAGCTTCGGGTGGGTGGCTCGGATGTCTGTTTTCCTAAGATCCTTACCCATTTTCTAGATTTTATTTCTCGATTTATATATTATTCATTGAGAAGTTTTCAAGTTTTGTTGTGTAATTCTGGGTTTTCAATTGCGATGACTTTTGAAGTGCATTAGAGTACTTATTTTTGTACAAATATGGACTGTAATGTTTTATTTTCTTATTTTGTTAGAATTTTCAATAAGATTTATGATATTGCAATAAACCAGACTGCTCTTATAAATTATTTTTAGTGTAAATGCAATGTTCTATGTTCTTGCGAAATTAAGACCCTTTATTTTTATCGGTCTATATTTAAAAAATCAGAATCTTTTAGCCTGGGCTAGATTTGTGTCTATATATTTGTCTATGGATTTTGGTTTTAGCAAAAGCCATGATAAAAATGACGCTAAAATATTGAGAACATTATGTGCGATATTCAGAGTTGAGAGTGATTGGATGAATTATGTATCTATGGGTAGCTTAGACTCAAGTCTTGAAGATCCAATGGTTAACTTGGTTTTCATTTATAAATTTTTATTATGATTAAGTTTCAGATGCACTTGGAATGCTTGGAAATATTCCAGTTTGTATATGCAAGCCAAAGAACACCGGCATTCTTAAACAGAATTAGCCATTCTTCTGCTACTTTAGACGAACTCAGTTCCTATAAGAAACATATTTGTTTAAATGACTATCCTGGCTAGAACCCCATGGAAGAAGAGAACAATTGAGAAGTCCTTATGTGTTGTAAAATACAATGTAAATAGCACCTTAGATGGGCTAAATGAAATGTAATTGGTTCTACTGTAGCTTTATTGTTTACAACTTTAATGTCATGTATAATCCAATATGGAATCAGGTACCGGTCGAAGTTCTGATTAGAGGTTATAATGATTTGTTTCATACCCAAATACAAACTTTAAGGGGATCATCCATTTCCTCATGAAATGAAAAATTAAAAGAAAATTTGTAATCTCTCACTCACAATTTTCTTCTTGGTTTTATGAATGATAGTCTGCCTCTTCATGGCAGCTTGAGAAGTGAAGTGGATTACATTTTTGTTAGTTGACACCTTGACGTTGCAGAAGACACAATTTATATTTTAACCTCCTAGAATTATTTTGGTTGGATACAGGTTATATTGCGTTACGTATGATCTGTTCTTTTGGCGCCTATTTCTCATCTCATGTTACCATAAATTATATTAGTTCAATCACTGATGTCACCGGTGCCATTACACATTGTGATAACCAAGTGTCATTTTTTTTCCCCACTTTTCCTGGACATTTGCATACATAGAAGGAACAGTGTCTGGTTGTTCTGTTGCTATATTGGTTCTGTATGTAAATGTAGAAGTGCTGAGTAAAGTTTAGTATTTGTGACAATGAATGGGCATTTTGTTGGCCCCTGCACTTTAGTATCCTCTGCTTTCTTTTATTGGAAAATGCTGGAGTGTAATCATTTTTTTACCCCTTATTGGCTGCTGTAGAATGGACTCTGTACCAGGAGGTAGCTGTTGCAGCAATGGACTGTCAGTGTCTTGATGTTGCAAAGGTATAAGCTCTTTATTTAGAATATTTAATTTCATTGTCTCTGACTATTTTAGTAAATATTGGATTTGAATACTGGATATTAGTATAAATACTCCTTGAGGATCTGAGAGTGGGATACAAAATAAATATATATCATGAGTATACCGAATATTGCTGCTTATATAACTATTGCTTCTTGAAATATGGAAAAGATACATCACATTCATTTTCCTATTTGATTTTACATCTTGGAACCATATATATGAATCAGAGATCAAATTCATTGTTTTTCCTATCTACTTGGCATTTACCGAGATAAAAGAAGACCATTTTTCTCTGGTGAAGTTTGGCAGTGCTTGCAACTAGACTTAATTTTGTTCAAATGTTATTTATTACTTTAGTTTCTGATTTATTTAGATAATCAAACTGTGCCAATTTGTGACTACAGATAATTTATCAGTAAGTTGACACATGGAGATTATTTATTTTTATTTAAGCACGACCAATGGACAAAGTAGCATCTTCACTAAGTTTTTATATGCATGTTTCTTTGCATTGAATTAGGATTGTGATACAGTTTGCAATTGACAATGTTAATACCACCTTTATTCAGTAAACAACTTACTGCTTTTTGCACGAATGGAAACTTAAATAGAAGAGAAAATCATTTATTTTATGTATAAATGTTATCTATTATAATTATAATAGTTGTAACACTGTTTTTGATACAATTTATTGATGTTTTCTGAAGATGACATCATTATAGAGATATAATTATAATTATATAAATTTCAGATTTCTGATGGAGTAATTAATGGATAAAGAGGGAAGCATTTAAATTTTAAGCTTTTTTGAGAATTGTGGATTCTTTAAAAGATTTTTAAATATGGTAGCAATTTCTCAACTTTGTTTCAAAGGAACTAGTAAACAAGAAAAAAATTTTATGAACATATAATTCTCCGAAATTGTAAAACCTTAAATTTTCTTTACATTTTTAAAACATAAGAAACCTCTTCTAAATTGATTATGCAAATCCAGTGTAAAGTACATAAATTTGGGATTTAGAGAGGAGTAATTGATGGAGTAATTCACGTATAGTAGAGTTATATATTTTAGATTTCAAATGGAATTATTAATGAAAAAATTCAGAAACATAATTATTGGTAAACGGATTGTTATAAACATATGAATTACTGTTAGATTTTAAACATATAGAAAAACTGCAGAACGAGTTCTTATTTGATGGAAGCATTCTAAAGATATCTTCCCTAAGATTATTTTCTTTGAAAATATAAAGTCATATGTTTTTGCAGATTGATATGACCATTTTTTATTTGAAATGAGAAGTTTGATCAGTCTAGAAAAATAAAGGAACCTATGAAAAAGAAAGAGTCAATTGATGTTTTGCAATCTGATAGCTATGCTTACTTGGGGGTGGGGGGATTGAAATGAAAGGAGTGATTTGAGAGAAATTTAGTTATTCGAGCAACCTAATTGAGAAATAACAGATTTGTATTTTTCTTAAAGTTTGTACAACTTTGTGCATTTTTAATTATTTTTTATTTTATATATATAAAAAGACGTGGACAAGCAACCGATCTTGTAACTTTTATTTGGTGGAAGCATTTTAGTGTATTGCATAGATTTGGTTTCATTTTTTTCCTTGGGGTGGAGGGGGTTTGGGAATTATTAATCTTTGATCTGATGAACCTTATGCAAGTGACTTTGTAGGAATCCATCAAGGTGTTGCAGAAACAGTTCCCTGAGAGCAAAAGAGTTGGTGAGTTGAACTAAACTTTTGGCTCAATTCTTGATGACCTTTTTCCTCTGCGCTGAAATCTGTAATGGAATATTTTGGTATATAAATTTCAGTGGTATTAATGAATTTCCAGAAAAGACATCCCATGAGCAACTTTTGGTGTTTTCAATCTTAAATGGATGAAATTCTTGTCTTGGCTTGTAAATGCAGATATATGTGTATATATATATATATATATATATATATATCACTATAACCTTTAATCAATGCACTGTGCATTTTAATTTATTCTTTTCAAAGTTTTCCCTATCTCCCATGTAATGATTTCTAGCAACATGGACTTGTATATCTAATGATGCTCTTTGGTCTTTCTATTCATCTTAAGTTAGTTTGTCCCCTTAAAATTTTGAAAGATGATATCTTGATGCTTATCCTTGCTTCTATTTTCCAGGCAGGCTAGAAGCCATGTTGCTGGAAGCAAGAGGATTATGGGAAGAAGCTGAAAATGCTTATTCAAGCCTTTTAGAGGACAATCCATTGGATCAGGTAGGAGGCACTTATTTTCTTTGAAGTATCCAACCTGATAAATTAATTTTCTGTTTCTTTTTTTCTTTTGGAGATATGTGACCCTTTGTGTGCCCCAAAACCCTGATTGATACTGTGCATTGAACACAAGATTTATTTTAGTGGTACAATGCATAATTTGCTGTGGGGATAAATCTTTAGCCATGTTGCTTATCTGGTCTTCGATTTGCCCAAATAAAACCAAACAAATGACATTAATGCTGGATCTTTTCATTGCATTCTGTGTTATTCTGGAGCAGATAATACATAAGAGGAGAATAGCCATTGCAAAGGCACAAGGAAATACAACAGTGGCTATTGAAAGTCTCAATAAATATCTTGAAATGTAAGCAAAATATCAATTTATGATTCTTGGGTTTAATTAATAGTAGGAGCTATGTGCAAGTGACTAAATGACACTGTTTCCAGATTCATGGCAGATCATGATGCTTGGAGGGAACTTGCTGAGATATATGTTTCCCTGCAAATGTGAGAATTTTCCTTGTCCAATCTTTTATATTTTTAGTTATTCATTATTTTGTTTTTAAGCACTTCTGGAAATGGCAGGGAGTTAGAGACTAATAGATGATGTTTATTAAGCAGTACTTTTGTTATTTATGATACAGAATAGTTAAGATATTTTCTGTTGCCAAATTCTGCATTCTCAGGTATAAGCAAGCAGCTTTCTGCTATGAAGAGCTTATTCTATCGCAACCGCTGGTTCCATTGTACCACCTTGCCTATGCTGATGTAATTTTCCTCATGAATCTTGTTAGATTTCATCAGAACCTGATTATTTAGAGATCTTATATCTTACTGGTCAATCCTGGATGATTCATTTAGTGTGGCTTGTTCCCTAAGAGCCATTTTCATTGCAGTGTTCTGCTGGTATAAAATTGATTAGTAATTAAGCCTATACTTTTAAACGTAAATCACATATTCATTTGCTTCTCCATTTCATGAATTATAGGTTCTTTATACACTTGGTGGACTGGAAAATCTTCAGACAGCCAAGAAATATTATGCATCTACAATAGACTTAACAGGTGGAAAGAATACTAGAGCACTGTTTGGTGTATGCCTGGTAAGTGCCAACCCATTTTTCTTTCCCTCTCTTTTTGACATAGGTCAGTGGATTAGCATTTAAGCATGTCAATCAAATACATAGATATTTCAGTTATATATATATATATATATAGATAGATAGATATAGATATATTATGTTCCATCCATCAATGTTTTAGATTTTTCTATTGTTTTCCAATTTTGTCTTGAATGCTTGAGTTGATCTAGTCGAGGAACTGGTTCTGCAATTGTCAGCACTAGCATAGGTCCCCAAGATGAAAGGTTCAAATAAGGGGAAAATTGTTTGAGAATGCCCTAGGTTAAAAAATTGAGTGCAAATGTTAGAAGTATGTATTAAGTGGCAGAAACATTTAAGGTAAATGATTATAATGTAGAAAAATATATCCTGACTTTGGGCTGGATATCCTTTTCAGACAAAATCATGATTCAGCCTGATCCCCTGAGTACATAATATTTATATGTTCAACTTTTGGTGCACTTTGTTTCTTCTTCTTTTTGTTTTGTTTTTTTTTTTTTTTTTTCTTCTTTGATGAATTGGTGCACTCTGTTTCACTGCTAAAAGTTTACTTCATTATTCATGTTTAGTGTACTTCTGCCATTGGGCAATTGACAAGGGGTCGGAACCGGGAAGAAAAGGAGGGCTCGGAGCTGCAATCACTTTCTGCAATGGCCCTGGAGAAAGACTACAAACAGAGAAGTCCAAGCAAGCTTTCTCTGCTCAGTAACACACTAAAAAACTTGAAACTATCATCATAATCTCAAGTTTTATACTTGCTAGCTGATATACTATTTTTACCCTTCTTATTTAAAAAAGTCTGTGCAATACATACATTAGTGTTATCCGTTTGTTTTTCCTTCTCATTGTTTTTTGTACGGTGCTGACAGGAATCCTTTAGGAATGTTATCGAACTCCTCCTCCTAAAGCTTATGAGATACAATACTTATAATTTCCTTGGACATGTTAAATTGAATTGCACGGTTAAAGACACCAATAAGTTGCATTTAAAGTTCATATTCTTCTTTTGCTGCAGAGTTTGTGCCTTTGTTTTTAGTTCTTGTGAATCATATGTTGTCCGAGTTCCTTTAGTGTTGAAGCTTAATTTCAATTTCAATTTCAATTTCAACTTTGATCATCGTACTCGTGTTCGATTGGATTACAACCCTATTATCATTGTTGAACATTGGGAGTGCCATTAGTAATAGATAAACTTTTGACAATCAGCCAACGTCAGTCAGTCGAGCTGCTTCTTTTACCATGAGCTGTGCCCTGACTGATAGCATTAAGGGATACTTGAAACTCCTCTCCTGCACTTCTGACTCTCTCCACAACCCTTTTTGTTTTTTGTTTTTTTTTAGGTAAAGCTTAACTTTGATGTTGTGGTAGTAGTGTTTTGAAAAAAAATTATGTTGTAGGTATTTAAATTTAATTATATACTTAAAATATTTATATATTAAGATATTGAGAGATTTACCTCTTAGATTACAGATTTAGTGATACATTGATATTATAATATCAATTATCAATTGATTGTCATTCTTTCCATCTATTTATATTTATAGATGGTCAAATTCTCTTGCAAAAAGATGAATAGTGAGTTGAGATATAGAAGCTCTGAAAAGATGGACAATGGACAAAAGCTAATAGAAATGTGAATAATATTAAAACTCTGTCCTTTTTTTATCTTCTTCTCATTGAAAGTAAAAAGTCAAATGCTTCTAAAGAAAAAACAAGAAGCCCTCAGAAGAAATTCATATATGTTTAACAGATTGAGATCAAGCTAACGGCTCTCGAAGTTGAATCTAGTTCGAGATGAACCTAAAACGCTCATCCGATAAATTAAAATTCATTGGATCGAGTTCAAGTTCAAAAAAATCTTTGAGCCTACGACGGATCGAATCAGCGGATCAATAGAAATAAAACTCATAAAAAGAAATCATTTGTAAATTTATTACACGTAACTTATTTTCTCTGTAATTTTCGATTTACAAGAAATACACGAAAGAAAAATTTATTTACAAATTGGCATGCCTAGTGGGACCATTTCTACCGCTCATATCTTTCCATCAAAATCTTCAATGGAGTCAAAAAAGGAGGTTAACAAAGCAAACCCAAAGAACTTTGCTACAGACGATGACATTAACAAAGTTGATTCAAATAACGTTGTCGCAGGCATCAACAAAGTTGATTCAAACAACATTGCCGCATGCATCAGCAAAGTTGATTCAAACAAGGTTGTCGCATGCATCAGCAAAGTTGATTCAAACAACATTGGCGCAGACATCAGCAAAGTTGATTCAAACAAGGTTGTCGCATGCATCAGCAAAGTTGATTCAAACAACATTCCCGCAGACATCAGCAAAGTTGATTCAAACAAGGTTGTCGCATGCATCAACAAAGTTGATTCAAACAAGGTTGTAACATGCATCAGCAAAGTTGATTCAAACAACATTGTCGCAGGCATAAGCAAAGTTGATTCAAACAACGTTGTCGCAGACATCAACAAAGTTGATTCAAACAACGTTGTCGCAGGCAATCAACAAAGTTGATTTAAAGAATGTTGTCGCAGGCAATCAACAAAGTTGATTTAAAGAATGTTGTCGCAGGCAATCAACCTCAAGATCAAAGTAGTAGCGATGATGACAATAAAGAATATTCCGCAAACACCCCTATCATGTCTGCGACAATGACAAATGCTTCAACGCGAAAAGATAAGTTAACAAATTTGATAAAGTTGGTGAAAGGCTTCGTAATGCAGTCAACAAAGCAATATTACATCTTCGATCAATTGATGAACAACAATGGTAAGTCAAGTCAACCTACACAAAAGCAAGTTGAGGAGGCAAACAAAGATGTAACATTCAATCAAAAAGAAGAATCCAATGATCTTGGAGTAGTCAAGATTGTTGAGAAACAATCTCAACCAGGTGATAGATCTAAAACAAATCAAGGGGCAAACATTCCCTCTGAAGATGAAGAGTCAATCTCAATTGTTGACAATGCTTGAATCAAATCATGCAAAATGCTCCAAGACGCACGAGGTTAAACTGCACGTTACTCCTTGATAAGAGTATAAATTATCTGCAATGTTAAAAGAAGGCTCATTGATATGAGTGTAAACTATCTACAATTTTGAAAGAATGCTCCTTGATACGAGTGTAAACTGTCTTCAATGTTAAAAGAAGGCTCATTGACACAAGTGTAAACTGTCTTCAATGCTGAAATGAAGGTTCCTTTGATGCATGAGTTTAAACTGCAACTTGATTCCTTCGCCGAACACGTAGGCAACTTAGATAAATTCTAAGTTCAGTCACAAGAAAACAAATCAAGAAAAAAGTTGCGGAAAGTTTTTTAAAAAAAGAAGCTACAGTAATTAAGAAAAAAATGTTTTGAAATTTATTCCCGATCCAAAGCTTTAAGCCTGGGGAACAAATTCCAAAGGAGTAATTTGTAGGTATTTAAATTTAATTGTATATTTAAGATATATAATTAAATCTTATTTAAATATTTATATATTAAGATATTGAGATATTTACCTCTCATATTAGTGAGACATGAGATCATAAAAACCATTGATTGTTATTTTCCCCATCTATAAATAGATGACCAAATTTCCTTGAGAAAAGATGAGCAGAAAGCTAAAATGTAGAAGCTTTGAAAAGATAGATGATGGACAAAAGCCGATAGAAATGCAAGGAATACCAAAACTTTGTCTTTTTTAATTTTCCTCTCGTTGAAAGTCCCCTAAAGAAAAGTCTAGAAGCCCTCGGAAGAAATTCATAACTATTCAACAGATCGAGATAAGCTAACGGCTCTCAAAATTGAATTCAGTCCGAGATCAGTCCAAAACGCCTTCGACATAAATTAAAATTCATTGGATAAATTAAAATATATTGGAGAGATCAAATCAGTTGATCAATAGAACTAATACCTTATAAAAATATTTATAATTTATTACACGTAATATATTTTCTCTATAATTTTCATTTTACACGAAATAAATACACAAAGAAAATTTGTTTACAAATCATATATTTCTAAAATTTTTAAAATTTATTTTCTTATTTTAGAAAATTTTATAAAGATAAAATAAAAAATTTTATTTCATCAATTATTATAAAATTATATATAAATATACAATTGTTTTTTAATAAGTTTTATATCTTAAAATTTATTATTTTTGTGATTTTATTTTCTTTGAAAATTTTATATAATTTTATCTCTTATTTTTTAAAATTTTTAAAATTTTTAAAATTTTATTTTTTAAGATTTTTTATACAGATTGCTCGCTTATAGATCTGGGTTTTTCGGAGTTTCCTTATACTTGGTCAAATAAAAAGAAATTTGATCAGATCTATGCTCGGTTAGATAGAGGTATCGCTACTTTATCTTGGCGCCAACTATTCCCACAAGTGGTGATTCAACATCTTAATGAAGGTACTTCGGACAATCTGCCCATTCTCCTTTCCACTTTGAGGCTAGTGACAGTAAATAAGCGAAAACATTCTATTCCTCGGTATGATCCCATGTGGTTACGCCATGATCACTGCGTTGATAATTTCTAAACTTTTTGGGCAATTCTTGCTTGATGGAATCTATTACAAATAAAATCGTATTTATTCGCACACATATGATCGCACGGAGTCGGCATCAATTTGGGAACTTGAAAAATAAAATTCAAACAACAAAAAAGGAACTCACCCGGATTCGGAGTCAGAAGCCACTGGATTACGAAAAGGAAATGGAAATAGCGTCTAGTTTAGACAAATTGGTTGATTTGGATGAATTATATTTGCGCCAATGTAGTAGATCAGAATGGTTATCTGCTGGTCATCGTAACACAAAATATTTCCACAAAGTAGAAAAAAATATTTTTAAACTTATTAATGATGAGGGTAATGTGGTAATTTCTCCTGAGGGCATCAATGAGGTGGTAGTGAATTTTTATAAAACTTTATTCACATCTACGGGACAAAGAAATATTGACATGTGGGGCCTACCTTTACGAAATCTACTGCAGACAAAGACTTATTGACTCAACCCTTTACGAAATATGAAATACAATTAGCTTTAAAAGATCTTCCTAATACAAATGCTCCGGGACTAGATGGCATGCAAGGTATTTTTTTGAAATTTTTTTGGCATATTATGAAATCAGATATTATGGACTTTTTCTCCAAGTTTGTTGGAGGAGAGATTGATATGCATGAGCTAAATTACATTTATATGGTTCTCATCCCGAAAATCAAACAAGTCGAAAGGATTTTCAGATTTTCGGCCTATTAGCCTATGCAACATCATATACAAGCTATTATTAAAGGTAATTTGCAACCGTCTTCGTGGTCTTCTACACAAAATTATTGATGCCTCCCAATCTGCTTTTGTTTTTGATCGTTTGATCACTGACAATGCTATCATAGCTTTTGAATGTTTCCATAGCCTCCTCACGGATAAACATTAATCTTTCAAGTATATGGGAATAAAGTTACATATGCAGAAAGCTTACGATCACATTGAATGGGATTACTTGAAGGTGGTCTTAACTATTATGGATTTTCCTCAGGGCGTTTCATAGATTGGATAATGAACTGTATTTCTACAGTTTCATTCTCCATTCTTATAAATGGACAACCCACCCAAGTTTTCACTCCTACAAGGGGACTACGCCAAGGAGATCCACTTTCTCCTTTCCTATTTATAATATGTATGGAAGGTTTATCTGCAATGATAAGGCAAGCTGAAAGTCAGCATCTCATTCATGGATTACCCTTTGGATTCGGAATGGTTCAGATTTCTCACTTATTTTTCGCAGATGATAGCTTGATTTTTCTTTGCACAGAGGATAATGAATCTCAGATTTTTCTACAAATTTTACATCGCTACGAACAACTTTCTGGTCAATCTATAAATTTTTAGAAATCTCTTCTCTACACAAGTAGATTAATTTCAGAATCACACTCCAGGGAGTTTCAACAAAAGTTTCAGATACAACTTGGAGATTACAAAGGTTTTTATCTTGGTCTGCCTATAGCTATCGAACGCCAATCTTGCAGACAATTTCGTTTTATTACTAATCGAATTTGGAAACGTTTATCGGGTTGGAAGGAGAAGTTCTTATCATATGCAGGTAGGGAAGTTTTAATCAAATCTGTGCTTTAGGCACTCCTGCTTACACGATGCAATGATTTCTTATTCCAAAGACTATTTGTGCAAAAATAGTTACCCTAACAAGACGTTTCTGGTGGACACAATCAAAAGACAGTGGTGGTATCTGTTGGAAAAGTTGGAGAATTTTGTGTCAATCCAAAAGGGATGGCAGGTTAGGGTTTCGTGATCCATACTGTTTCAATTTGGCACTCCTTGCTAAGCAATGTTGGCGAATCATAACACAACCTCAATCCCTTGTAGCTAGAGTTCTAAGAGCCAAATACCATTCCAACGCCTCTTTCTTAATAGCACAACAATTTGGACGTAAGAGCTTCATCTGGAAGAGTCTTATGGCCGGTCGAACACTATTGAAAAAGGGACTTACATACAATATCGGGGCTAGAAAATTAGTATCAATATGGACTGATTACTGGTTACCAACTGATTCACCTAGCAACCATTGCAAAACTAGGAAAGGGAGTCGGACCTTATATATGTAGCTGACATTATTGATCCTATAACTCGAACATGGAGAATACCATTAATACAACCATGGTTTCTCCCTCACGAACAAGCAGCTATACTTCGCATTTTGTTGTGTCCCATTGCAGGCAGTGTCAAAATTTCATGGGAGTTCTCAAAATCTGGTATCCATGAGGTAAAATTTGGTTCATGGCTTGCAACAACACAATGGCAACAACAATAGACAACCAATACATGGTCAAATCCTGCTAAAATTCACACTTTCTAGAAGTGTTTATGGAACATACCAATCATGCCTAGATATTGCCATTTCCTCTGGTGCATTGTGACAGACGCTTTAGCCACCAAGGATAATCTTCATAGACGATGGCTAGACTCAGACCAATGTGATGTTTGCGGCTCAGCAAAGGAGACGATGTCTCATGTACTTATAGAATGTCTAGTGGCAAGACAGGTACGAAGTTGTTTCCCAGATTATGAAGAATTCACTAATACTTCTATACAGTCTCGGCTGGAATTTTGTATGTTCAATTGGACAAAGGAAGAAATATGCAGCCTCGTTTCAATTTTATGGCATCTTTGGGATGCAAGAAATAAATACATTTTTCAACAAGTATCCCAATCTGTCAGAGCATATTCCAATGGGTTGCGTTCAAAGCCTAGTGTTATTAAGATTTTATTTAACTTCGCATTCCATTCCCTTGGTGCTTATCAAAGTCCGTATAGTGCTTTGTTCAACTTTAATAAACGTACAATTTATTTCAAACCCAGGTGGTTGAGACACATACACTTCATCAATCAATTCGCCATTCAGGAATGTATATTTTACATCCATGTGATGAACTTCCCAACCTTCATGTGCTAGGCTTATTAATAAACGTACAATTTCCATCCTAGCGACTGACACATACGCTTCATCAAAATCCAGTCCCTGTCGTTGGACATACCCGAGCCTTATATTTCACAATGCCACCTTGAGAATCCTTCTTCACTTTGAAAAACCACTTTAATCCAATGGTTTTATGATCATTGGATGGTTCTACCAATTTCTAGGTTGCATTTTCTTCAATTGATTTAAGTTCTTCTTGCATTGCATTTATCCAACATTTTTGTTTCATAGCTTCTTCAACTCTCGTAGGTTCTTCAGATGTTCTGATTTTGTTTCCATCAAAGGTGCAGTGACTTCATAGATTTCTTTAAGTGATCGAAATCGTTTAGGTTCTTCAGATGCTGTTGAAATTGATGATGCTAAGTTGTCTAATGATTTAGATGTTCCCTTTGGCTTTGTGACTGGTGATCACCACTGCTGCTCCGCATACTGTTATCTCTGGTTTCAGTATCATCTTCCACTCCTCATGCTTCTTCATCATGTGTCTCAACTAGCTTGAACTTGAATGATGAAAGGATTTGTTTGTGAGGTAGATCCATCAACATGTTTCTCCCAATTCCACCCCTTTTCTTCTTCAAATAAGACATCGTGACTTATGTGTACTTTATGATTTTTAGGATCATAGACACGATAAGCTTTTGAACATGTCCCATATCCAATTTGCTGATTTGTGGTGTAGTTGTCTTTGCATGAACCACACATCTGAATGTGCGTAAATGATGCACTTTTAATCTCCTTTTGTAAAGAGCTTCGTAGGGTGTCATTCCTATGACGCTTTCTGTTGTTGCCCAGTTTAGAATATAAATTGTTGTTGTCACTGCTTCACCCTAAAATATGTTTGAAGATTCTTACTCTTCAACAAGCTTCTTGTCATTCCAACAAGAGTCTGATTTTGTCGTTCAGTCACTCCATTTTGTTGGGGCGAGTATGGAGCTATTAAGAACCGCTTTACTCCCAAGTCATCACAAAATGTATTGAATTCCTCAGTCAGCTTTCAATACTTTGATTTTCAGTCATGTCTCCATTTCAACCTTGTTTTTCACTGATTTAAAAGTTAAGGCTTCACCTTTGGTTCTTAAGAGTAAAATCCACATATATCTAGTACAATCATCTACAATCAATAAGAAATACATATTTCCTCCTAAAGTAGTTGGTGTGATAGGTCCACACAAATCTGCATGTACTAGCTCCAGAGGGGTCTGTGCTCGGTATGATGATATTGCAGGAAATGATAGGTGATGTTGTTTTCCTGCTAAACATCCTTCACACAATTGCTCAACGTACTCAATCAAAGGTAGTCGTTCAACTAACTATCGCCTTGACATATCTTTTAAAGTCCTGAAATTCAAGTGGCCAAAACATGCATGCCATAGCCATTCTTTCTCCTTGTGTACTACAAACAAACATACTAGTTTTGCTGGATCTACTCACCTTCGCCAAAATTTGTTGTTGCTAGTCATATAATCAAAGTGTGACATCTTTCAATACAGCCTTACACCCATTTTCATCAAGTTGTCCAAGTCTTATTATATTACTTGTTAGTTATGTTATGTAATACACATGGGTAAGTACCTTGTGTTCATCCACTTTATTTTGAAAAAGAACAATACCCCGACCACAAATCTCTGCAATAGAGCCATCTTCAAATTTTACCTTTCTTGATATTTTTGTGTCTAATGCAGTGAATAGATCACAACAACCAGACATATAGTTACTTGTTCCTGTGTCAAGATATCATATACAACTCTTGGTTGAGTTCTCATTTCCAAGGCTAGGAATCACATTTCCTTCGTTGAGTAAAACAATTTCAACAAGATGATTAGTTGCAATTTCATCTTCTTGCACCATCAATAAGGTTATTTCATCATCCTCCTTTTCAAGGAGATGTGCCCTTACATCCTTCTTCTTTGATCAACATTCTGATGCAAAGTGTCCATAATGTTGGCAATTATAGCACCATACCTTTGTTTTATCAAATTTGGAATTACCAGTGTAGTCACGTTCACTACTATTACACCTTCTTCACTTCTCACATCCATTACCTTTGTTTCAATTGCCTTTCTTATTATTTCCTTTGTACGATTCTCCTCCCTTCTTTTTTTCATTAGCTTTCCACTGAGCCCTAGTGAGTAATACTTGTTCATTGTCTTCATCTTTAGCACAATGAACACGCTACCGGTGTACATTCAGTCGTCCAATAAGTTCCTCCATCCTCGTGTTATTGAGGTTTGCAAATTGCTCAATACAACTCACAATCTACATGAATTTTTTGGGGAGTGAGCACAACATTCTCTTAACAATGTGTGAGTCTTCAATATTTTCACTAAGCTCTCGAATTTTGTTTACGATTGTGCCTACCTTCAAGGCATAATCTTCAACAGTCTCATTATTCTTCATCTTGAGGCTGTCAAATTCCTCCTTAAGAGACTGAATCCTTGTCTCCTGCACACATTCAGCTCCAAAAAACATTGTTTTTAAAGCCATCCACACATCCTTAGCACTTTCCTTCTTGGCAACAAGGAACAATACATCTTCGGGAATGGTATTGAAGATGGTTGCACAAGCCATCTTTTTTCTTATTATCCACTAGTGGTTTTGTATCTGCAGGATCTAGCTCATCCCACAGATTCTCAACTTCCATTACAACTTGCATCTTAATAAACCAAGCTGAAAATTTTGATCGCGTCAATATAGGGTAAGGAATCCCGGTTGTAAATTCCTTCCCTGCACCAAGATTACTACCTATAGTATTTTTTCTTGGAATGGATATCCTACGTTGGTCTCACCTTCATCATCCTAAGCTCTAATACTTGTTAGAATAATGCTTTAGGGCTGAAACTTCTATGTTAGTGGGTAACTACTCAATGTTAGTGGGTAGTTATGGTTAGTTATTTAGTGGGCAGTTATGGTTAGTTAGTGGATAGTTAATATAAGTAATGGGATAATGTTAAATGTAGTGGTTGTGTAGGTATCTATTTTTTACTTTGTAAGTCTATAAATAGGTCTCACTTTTCTTTCATTTTAATCAATCAAGTTAATCATCTTCTTATTAAGCATCTCTATTATTTATATTTCCAACAATTGGTATCAGAGCCTTATTCTTAAGGGATCTGTGAGTGAGTGTGTGAGGTTGTTAAGTCATGAAAAATTTTAGTTTCTCCTCTTCAATTTCTCCACAAGTGTTTGATGGAGATAACTACCAAGTTTGAGTAGTTCGTATGGAGGTGTATATGGAAGCTTTGGATATTTGGGAAGCAGTGGAAGAAGATTATGAAATTCCAACTCTTCCAAATAATCGTACCCTAGCGCAAATCAAAGGAGAAAAAGACAAAGAAATCTAAGGCAAAAGTATGTTTATTTGCTGCAGTCTCATCTACCATCTTCACTCGAATAATGACTTTGAAGTCAGCATATAAGATATGGAATTATCTGAAGACAGAGTATGAAGGAAATGAAAGATTCAAAGGAATGCGTGTGCTAAACTTGAATCAAGAATTTGAGTTGCAGAAGATGAAGGAAACAGAATCAATTAAAGAGTATACCGATAGGTAATTGAATATTACAAACTAAATCAGATTACTTGGTTCTGTGTTTATGGATTCAAGAATTGTTGAAAAAATTCTTGTAACTGTGCCTGAAACATTTGAGGCATCTATTTCAGCCTTGGAAAATACCAAGGATTTAACTAAAATTACTCTTGCAGAAATTTTAAATGCTTTGCAAGCACAGGAGCAAAGAAGAGCCATGAGACAAGAAGGTGTTGTTGAAGGCGACTTGCTAGCCAAACATCATGAGAATGCGAAGAACAACAACAAGAAGAAGTTTTTCAATAAAGGATCCTACCCTCCATGTCAACATTGCAATAGAAAGGGTCATCCTCCTTTTAAATTTTGGAGAAGACCATATGCCAAATGCACTAAATGTAATCAAATAGGGCACGAAGCTGTAATTTGCATTAACACTAATCAATAACAAAGTGAAGAGGCTAAGATTGCAGATCAGGAGGAGGAGGATCAACTGTTTGTGGCTATGTGCTTTGTGGGGAGTAAATTAAATAAAAGCTGGTTGATTGACAGTGGTTGTACCAACCATATGACTAATGACAAAGAGTTGTTTAGAGATTTGAAGCCAATCAACATCTCCAAAGTCAGAATTGGGAAGGGTGAATACATTTCAGTTAAAGGAAAGGGAACAATTTCTATAATAAGTTGTTCAGGTACAAAATTAATTTCTGGTGTTCTCTATGTCCCTGAAATCTAGCAAAATTTGTTAAGTGTTGGCCAATTGATTGAAAAAGGATTAAGGTTATTTTTTAAGACAAATATTGTCTGATTAAAGATGCAGCAAATCATGATATTTTCAAAGTGAAAATGAAGGGAAAATTTGTTGCTCTAAATCCATTGGAGGAGAAGCAAAATACTTTCTCAATTAAAGAAAGTACTACAAAAGTGTTAGGGCACTACCATCACCAAAGATTGTTGCAAATGAAGTTCAAGAATATGACAAATGACCTTCCAAAATTGGATGATCAGATTTCAAGTTCTAAAGCATGTCAATTTGGAAAACAAAACGGGAAACCTTTCTCAAAGATGAAAAGCAAAGCAATGAGAAAGCTGAATTTGATTCACACAAATCACTCAAGTCTTGAAATTGATAAGTCTGACAATAAGGAAGAGTATACATCAGTAAAATTCAACAAATTTTGTGAAGAAGCAGACATTAAGCATCAACTAACAGTTCATTATACTCCTCAACAAAATAGAGTCAATAAGAGGAGAAATAAGTTCATCCTGAAAAAGGTTGATAAACTTGACAAGATGGTTAAACCAAACATCTTTGTGGATTGCAAATCTTCCTCTAAAGCCTACAAAATTTATCATCCTCACAAAACATGAGGACAAATTGGGTGTTTGCAGCTCCTAAAGCAAGGAGGAGTGTTAGAATAATGCTTTAGGGTTGAAACTTCTATGTTAGTGGGTAACTACTCAATGTTAGTGGATAGTTATGGTTAGTTATTTAGTGGGCCGTTATGGTTAATTAGTGGATAGTTAATATAAGTAATGAGATAATGTTAAATGTAGTGGTTATGTGGGTATCTATTTTTTACTTTGTAAGTTTATAAATAGGTCTCACTTGTCTTTCATTTTAATCAATCAAGTTAATCATCTTTTTAATAAGCATATCTATTATTCATATTTCCAACAATACTAAATGTAGGATCAGGATACCCAAATAAACTCACATTGTTGTGATGGAAAAACTCTCAGTCTATTCTATTTATTATTGAAAGAATATTTATACAAAAAAAATCCTAACTACTTTGAGAGTCTTATTTCACTTTTGATGGATTGTCCTATTTTCTCGGTCATCACTCTACCTACTATGACCAAGTTTTATGATACAAAGAATGGTAAGTAAAAAACCACAAAACAACTAGATTACTTTTACTAACAATCCTTTAGCTGTTGGAGATTATGTAAATGTATCCACAACTTTTTTTGGAGTCGACTGCCTGCAAAATTTCGTAAGAACAAATTTTTCAATTGTAAAAAAAAATTCAACCGAACCTAGTGTAATTGAGGAGAACAAAAAAAGAGTCTTACCCTTTTAGTGTACTTGCAAAATATCGACATAGGAGCATATCATCTACAACATGCATAACCATAATAGTAGTATAATATGTAAGATGGACTTTTGGGTTAGTATACTTCTTGATGTTGGATAAACATAAGCGTTCTAGTCATAGGGTTGTTTGGTACTCTCGCTTAGTGGAAGGTTCTAATGGCATTTTTTGCGATCGAAAGAAGGCAACAATGTTCATAGCTGGTTAAATAAATTGTATTTTTCCCTCCATGACATCACCATTTATACCCTTGGATGGAGGAGTATAACCAATAGGAACCGCTACAGAATGTGGCGTGACATTCTCTAGCTTGGAAGGATATATATCCATATAAACTAATTGCTGAAGTGGTACGGTCCAAGGGGCGGGTTGTGGATGGTCGTTGAAAGATCTTTTGACCTCTTTTTACGGTGATGGGTAGAGAAGGCCTTGAATTTTGAGAAATTTCTAAAAATATCATAATTGTCGCAAAAGAGGTTGATATATGGACTAGTATCAATGACCAGAGGAAGTTGAGCTTCTAGTTCAGGAACGACCAAGGATGGTGTAGCTACTAGTGGTGAATGGCCAACATCAAAGGTCTGAGTATCATCCGAGGTAACAATAGGATTACCTAGGAACCAGGGTTTGAGGTAGGAACCTGCCCTAGAGTGTCATCAACATGAGATTCATTAAGATTTCATGGTTATATAAGTGACTTTAGGCAAAAGAGTCGACATGTGCATTTTATTGGGTTCGGGTTGTAACTATGAGGAAAAATGGAATTACATATGTATCCTTAATTCTTAGCTATATATACCAAAAGTGTTTGACATTTTGTATCATTCTTGATAAATAAACTAATTCATGATCTTACTGGATAACAACACAATCCACAATTAAATATAAATATATTGTTTACCTTTGTAGTCACATCTCTTGTATAAGATGATATATATATATATATATATATATATATATATATATATATTTGTGTGTGTGTAATATTTAGTATATGCTTTTTTTTGTAATTAAGATGTTGCATTATTATTATCATCCAAAGCATCTGAATTAGTACAAAGATCAACTGAGGACGATTTAGGTTCCCTGAGGATATCAGGAGAATCGCCTCCAAAAGAGGACTGCTAGGAAAATTAACAAAAAAAAACTCATCTAGAAAGTTTGTGAGCTACTATTACAACTCTATGGGTATAACTAATGGACTAAGTCTGTGTTTCGACACGACATCTCTGCCTTTTAAAATATAATATTTTTCATGTCAGTCCAAATGATCATCACTACCATTAAGTGCAAGTATGACGTTTAAAGCATCACCTTCAAAGATGACATGTTTGCTTTCCATCTCCTCAGCCCACTTAAGTGCTTGGTATGCTGCTCGAGCTTCTGCATCATACAGGGAGGAGGCTGTGGAGCAGCATGTCCAAGCACCTATGAATTTTCCATCAGTATCTCTTACAATTATGTCAACTTTTATGTCATCATCACGAATAGAAGCATCAAAATTAAATTTCAAGAAGCCCTTAGGAGGGGGGTCGATTTGGTCATCTTCATTTGCAGCTTATGTGAGCCTTTCTTAGAGTTATCAGCTAATCTGTACTTGTTTGTAAATATGCTCACTTCAGTACAGATATGGGATATAATCCCCTCTCAATTTCCTATTTCTGTACAACCATACTTGTTCAAAGGTCACCGCATTAAAAAGAAACAGTTCAAACTTATCTTCCTCGTTCAGGGGGAAGATATTGCAAGGGTCTAAAAGCAATAGTAGTCAATCCAAGGTGGAGAGATGTGAGAAATGTTCTAACCTGATTTTTCACATTTAAATTCTCCATAAAGCATATGTAAAGCAACATTCCAACATAAGGTGATGTGAAGATTCAGGATTTGCATTGTAGAGTGGGCAATTTGTATCCCCAATTGGAAAAATTTGGCCCAATTTGAATTTGGTAGGCACTATATCTAAAATCAGTCTCCACAATAACGTTTTGTGTCAACTATGTAAATTTTCTAGCCAGAGTCTTTTCCATTGCTTCTGTGAGACATTAGAGTTCGTTTGAAACCGTTCTCTTTGGTTGACTCAGTAAGAAGATCTTACTGAGAAACTCCTGAACGTGGAAGGAGCCTAAAAGATAGCTCCTTGTTCTAGTTCCTCCAAAATATTAATTCTTCTAATCATACGGGCAATGGTTGGGTCAACAACTCTCTAGATCAGTTCCATATTCCGACTGCAACCATCTTCATTCATCAGATCCTTTACGTATGTCAAACACTCAGGGATATTACCATCAGTCAGGAACCAGTAATGAGGGGCTTCATGTATCCACGAGTTATCAAGGATTCATATAGTAGAGTACGATTTATGTCGAAGCAAATCCCTTTAAGAAAAGTAGGTTTACATTTCATTATGCTACTCTATAGCCATGAACTAGATTTTAGAACTGGGATCTCATCAAAGAAATTAAGCCCCCTTAGGTATTTGGATTTGAGAACCTTAACCCAAAGTTTATCATCCCAACTTCTTTGGGAGCACAGATGTTGCTCCACGCTTTTAAATACAATTTGCGTACTTGTTGGTCCTGTTTTCCCCACAAAAAAATCCCCGATCAAAGACATCCAACTTGTTGCAAAGTAGATTTGGCAATAAATATGTTTGCATAGCATAGGTGGGAATGGTTTGTGCAACTGAATTAACTAATACTCCTCTTCCAACAAAAGATAAAGTTCTACCTTTCCCTCTTGCTAATCTACTCTTCACTTTGTTTGTAATGGATGAGAGAGATGTAAGTTGCATCTGAGTTTTATAGAAATGTAAGCCAAGGTAGAAAAATTTGTGATCACACTTTGTCATCTTTAGACTCCTTAGAATTCTCTATTTCCTCTCCGCCTTGATATTGCGGCTGAAGTGAATTGCAGATTTGTTGAAGTTGATATCTTGCCCGGTATACTGATAGAATCTTTGGAGACAATTAAGGACCTTAGTTGCTTCATCCTCCTCTACTCTACAATAGATGACTAAGTCATCTGCATACATGAGGTATGAAATCGGGGGCTTGCACGTGAAACCTTGACCCCATAATCTTTCCATCTTGTTCTACTTGTGTAATGATTCTTGAAAGTAGGTCAAAGAGGATCATGAAAAGGGCAGGTGATAGAGGGCCACCTTGTCTGTTCCCTCTACTTGCTGTATATAAATCAAATGGTGACCTGTTGATAAGAATTGAATAAGATGTCGTCGACATACATTTCCCAATAATATCAGTAAAGTTGGGGGAGAATCCATGTAGTTTCATCACCGTCTTCAATATGTGTCATTCCATTTTATCGTACACCTTCTCCATGTCGATCTTCGGTGTCATGTGTGCCTTCTTTCCTTTCCTACCATTCAAAAAAAACATCAGCTCGCGGTTCAAAATGGTATTATCATTGATGCTTTTGTTTGGGATGAAAGTTGCTTGAGTTGATGAAATGATATTTTCTAGAATTAGACGTATCCTAGAGACAATGATCAGCTTGAAAATAACGTCTTAAATGTAGTATATGCTTTTGCTTTCATATATATATATATATATATATATATATATGTAAATTTACATTAAAAATAAAATATAAAAAAAGTTTTATTCAGTACATTTTCAAAATCATAAAATTCAAAACATAAAAATACTTCAATTTTTGTTTTCAAAAGCAAAATAAAAACAAATAACCCCTCAATATATATATATATATATATATATATATATATATATATATATCTAAAAAAAATGTATATTTAATTCAGTTTCCTACTAAAACTCTCGATAACAAATAATATTTTTTTTTTTCCTAAATCCTAATTTCTACAGTAAAACCTACTAACTGTCTTCTCTCAGAAAAACCTTCCGGTTCCGGTTCCGGTTCCCTCCCCATTTTTAGCGGCGAAAATACCTTTCTCAGAAGAAAAAAGAAAAAAAAAATTTACTATTTACATTCATCCTGAGTGAAGCTTGAAGGGAAACGGAATCTCCCATAGTTAGCCGTCACCCTCATCTATCTCCATTTCGATCTCTGTTTCCACTAGCAAGAAGCTTCAATAGTCAAAGAGGAAGATAAGAAAGGATACGAGAAAGGTCAGGCGAAAAATTGGTAGAGCTAATTTTAATGCAGGTAAATTTCAGAGAGAATTAGAGGTATGTTTTTTTTTCTTTTCTTTTTTTGGTAAGCCGAGATATTTGTTTTATTGTATCTATCATCTATGTGCAATTGCAGTTCAATTTTCATTTTTATTTTATACTGTGTCGCATATTATCTTGATATTGTGTTACTGTGGTTTTTAGCATGGTGTAATTTCAATTTATCATTGATGCTACTAAGGTAGAAATCCCCCTACATTTTTTCTCCTTGATCGGGGATCAGTTCTGTTGTATTCATGTAGTGAAAGAGGTAAATGGCTCCTGTGTTTGAAGAATTCCTCTTTCATATTCAGTTTGTTGTTTCTTACTAGTTGTAGCATGATTTTTTTTTTTTTTTATAATCTTTTTGTTCCCATAATATTTTTTGTGAATGTTTTTGTCCTTTTTTACTATAGATTTGGTTAATTTTTATGAAGTTAGAATTTTGCAACGGAGTCTAAAATTTTTTTTCTCATAGATGGACTGGTATTACAAACTTCATAAACGAAAAATACAAAAAGAAAGGAAGTGAAACACTAAAACTCTGAAAAGCTAATATTTTCCTTTTCAGTTTTAAACTTCATAATTTTGATGGAAGCCATGCCAGGAAATTATCCTTGAATTTCTCTCTCTTGCTTTCTCACTCCTTTACAAGTGTCTTTGGAGATAACATATTGTGATTAAGAAAAGATAGCTTTACAGACTTTCCTGCACTCGGACCATAATAATCCACTTTTCCTTTTACCTGTGTATTTTGACAATATTGACTGTGTAATAGCAGAATGTGTGTTTGTTATATATATATATATATATATATATATATATATATTGGACTAAGAATTCTCTATTAATCAATTTCTAGGAGTTGTTAGTGGCTCGGATGTTTGAATTCTAGTAATATCTACAATGAGAAATTTCCAACCATGATTTTGAGCTTTTAAAATCCCTGTCCATTCCTTTTTTTCTTGTCTGTATAATTTGCTTCTTGATCGGTGGTCCTGTGTTATCTTCGTGTATAGAAAGAGGCTAAGGTCCGTGAATTTCAAAAGTTCCCATTTTATATTTGTTGTATCTCAATATTTTTAGCTTGAATTTTGCATTTTATGCCATGAAAATTTTCTAGGTTGTTTCTGCTTTCTAAATTTTTTTCAAGAAAATAATCTTTCATTTTCTCTGTATTTTTTCTTTTTTTACTTTTGTACCTCGAGATAACAGAGTGTGATTAAGAAAAGATATATTAGAGATAACTTTACAAACTTTTGTGCTCTCAACCAAGTTAACTCATTCTTTCACTTGTACCTAATGTTTATTTGATAATGACTGTCATAAGAACAAAATGAGTGATTTTGGTATAAATCTTGGATTAAGAAGTCACTATCAATGCATTACTAGCTGTTGCTAGTGGCTTGGATGGTTTTACTCAGATTATCCTAATTGCTTCTAATTTACAAGTTGTTGCTGATTTTAATTTTGTCCTTGAGAACTTTTATTACCTTCAGTTTGGTTCAATACTTTCCTTAAGATTTTATTTTCATTTTGATAGAATATTTACATTCAAACTAGAACATAGTTGATTCTGTTCATAGTAAAATAAAGTTTCTAATGTCTTAACTTTATGTTTTTAACCGAGTCACTCACTTTGCTTGGCCACTTCAGACAACCATTTACCTAACTGTATTCTTTTACCATTTGTTGATGATATATATTAAGATTATGATTGTGAACATTGATTTTGAATGATTATTGTTATTATTTTTAGTTTTAATGATGTTTATGGGAATAGGGTGTTTTTTTTTTTTTTTTTTTTTTTTTTGAAAATGATTTAATTGGTTAGCTGCATAATTAATATAAGTTTCACTTTCTGAGAAATGAGGATATAGACAGCTGCTGTTTTGGGTTCTTTTCCTGAATAATTTGTATTGAACCATGCAATACAATTTTGTAATATGAAAAATATTTTTAATGGGTGGTAAGTCTTAGTTATGATTCATAGGTCTTACAATAGTTGTAAGTAGGAATAAGCAATGTCATACATTACACATAGTTCTTAAAATAAATATTTTAAATAAATATTATTTATTACAATTTTGAACAAATAAGGAAAATTTTATAATATATACATATATAAAATACCAATGTATTTCATATATGCATTTGTAAAATTTGAATACAAAAGGATGTAGATAGACTTTATATGGTGGAACTTAACTAGCATATTTGTTTTAAAGAGAGAAATTTAGAAAGTTGAAATAAGATTTAAGTAGCGGGTGATTAGACTTGTTAAAAACTGAATTTATGTGGAAAGGATTGCAAGCAATGAACTTTTACCAAAATGGTTACTTAAAAAAATAAATAGGACCTTTTTTTTTTTTTTATCCTAGTATCAGGGAAAGGGGAAATGATGCTGGATTACAATGTTTTCATTATTGTGATTCTAATAATTACTAGTATTCTTATCCTGTCCAGTTCTGTAATTCTATTTGAAAGCAGACTTTGTTTCGATAAAGAATAAGATTTGAATACAATTGGATATATATATATATATAATATATATATTAAATGCAGTGAAATTCTCTCTCAACCCAATCCAAAGCCTGGTCCTATTTTTTATTTAAAAAATTTTCTTTTAACTGTATCACCCTGCACCAGATATAATAATACTAAGGAGTACTCACATCTTTCCTCTTTTATTATGGGGTAAACTTAGAGAAAATTTATCGTCTTTGGAATAGTTAGACTAATTTGATCTATTACTAGTACTTTGTGCTTGAATTCTACCATTTCATGGAAAGAAATACCTCCTATCCATATATTATCTATGAAATATAGAAAATTTCCATGATTCATGACTTCTTGATTTTGTTCAATTCTTGTGTACACTTCGAATTTTGATATTTCTTAATTGTGAACTTGATTTTTCTTTTTTTCTTTTTTCATGTCTTGAAATATTCATATGTGATGTAGCAAAGACGTATTTTTATTCTCAATATCTAGTATTAGAGCTTTATCAATTATATCTTGATAATTGTCAATTTGTTAAACTTTGTATAATTCTTACACTAAATAAATACTTGCTTAATTTTAAAATGTTCTAATTTTTTTCTGGAATTTTCATGCTTTTCATCAATAAATTCTTTTGTAAAATTTCTTTCTTCAGTTTCTGTCTGGAATCCACTAGATTGATTACCTCCAATGGAGGCACCCTCAACAGAATCAACCACAAGAATAGAAGCACCCAACAATTCTGATCCTGCAGTAGACATGAAACCTCAAGTGATATACAGGTGCAAAAAATGTCGAAGAATTGTTGCTTCACATGATCTTGTGGTTCCTCATGAACCAGGAGATGGACAAAAGTGTTTCAAATGGAAAAAAAGAAATAAAAGCCCCGAGGATGATGATCTGCCCAAATGCTCATCAATTTTTGTTGAACCCATGAAGTGGATGGAAACATGTTAGTAACTGTTTCAAATTACGTTGCCTTTATTTGATTGTTTTGTTTGGAAACACTGTAAATATAACCTTTGTGCATTTTGCTAGCAGTAGAACATGGTTGTGTGGAAGACAAGATTCAGTGCATGGGTTGCAAGAGTCGTTTGGGATCATTTAACTGGTCAGGCATGCAATGCAGCTGTGGAAAGTGGATCAATCCTGCATTTCAGCTGCACAAAAATCGAATCGATGAATGCAGTCTATGATTAAAATTTTGTTTTTCCTCTGATAAATTTACTGGGGAATGATTTTCATGTTAAGAGTGCCCTTTTGTCTTTTCAAACTTGTTTTAGATGGTTGTAGAGCGGAGCCTAGTTTTATAGTGATATTAATGTCAATTTTTTGTTTTTAATCTTATAGTATGTAAAATGTAGAAAAATATATTCAGATTTAAGGGAAATAATTAGTCATATTTATTGACAATATGAGTTTGATTTGAATCCGGGATCTCTGTATTAAAAGAAAAATTAAGGGAAAAGTGTCTTGATTTGTAAATGGAAAATCTCAATTCCTTTCACCCACTGTAAAGCTTTTGGTTCAAAATACTCCGGCCAAGACTACTTTCTTTTTTTAACCGTACAACATTTTTCTCTTAATTTTTTTTTCTTTTAACTTTTGGTTTTTTTATTATTTTATTTCTCTTCCTTTTTCTATTTTCTTAATATTTTTGTCATTTTTTAAAAGCTTATATGCAAATATTTTCTCTTATTTCTATAATATAAGTCTATTTTCTTTTTATTAATGAAGAATATATTCTCAAATCTAATTTTGATCTAAACCCGTTAATTTTTATCTTTTTTCTAGGGATTTTTATGGAACACTTCTTTATTATAGAACACTCTTTTAAAAAAAATTCATTAAAAAATAAAGACAAAATCTAAGTCCATTGGTGAATCAGTGGTCCAAGTGCTATAAATTTAGATGTGATGACGATATTGTTGTTTGTTTTAGTTTTATTTAACTCGTTGAGTATTTCATCTTCATTTAAATTTATTAATTTAGTATTTTTTTTTAATAATTAATATTTTTCTTTTTTATTTTAAATAAAAAAATATTATTTGAAAAAAGATATTACAGTGAGAAATGGAATTGGGTATTTTTGTATAGGTATATAATTTTGATTCACTTTTCATTCATTTGTCATGAATTTCTATACAAGATATAGTTGAGAAATCAATTAGAAATTTGCTAAAGAATCAAGGTAATAGATTTAGAGCTATTCACAGGGTAATATTCCACTAGATGTAAACGAGTGATAGTGGAAACTTCTTAAAGATACTTATAAACATAAATTTTAATTTTCACTCAAAAAGAATTTAAATAAGGTTTAAAAAATTAATTTCTAAAATTTTATAGGAGAAACCTCATTCTCTCATTCGATGTGGGATTGAAAAAAAGAAAAACAAAAAAGGGCAAACTCAATAGTTATAGACTAATCTAAGACCACGAATTGTGTAATACATAACTTTGCTAAGGATATTTTCAAGAACTCATCAAAAATTAAAATAATAATAATTATTATTATTCAAATATCTGAAGCAAGTCAAAAAATTAAGATTGTATATATTTACTTATTATATAATAAATAAGATACAATGGATTTATTCATTTAGTACTTAAGGAAGAGCGTGAAAGAACATTATTTGGCATGGAAGCACAAGAAAATGAGGAGAAAATAATCTATTTTGATATATGTTTTCTGTACAAAAAAAAAGGGGGAAAAATTAAAAATTTTAAAAAATAATAATAATAATTAATGCATCCCTATTGAAAGTTCCATCTTTTCCTGCAAAGTTCCTTTTCATTTTCAATCTGTAACACAAACAAACATCTGGATTAGAAAAAGAAATATTAATCATTTTTTTAAAAACGTATCATTTTGCAGATATACCTCTCTCTCTCTCTCTAGAACAAGTCAACTGGAGGATCAAGAACTCCCTCATCATCCCACTGAACATCTTTTGCATTTGGATCTTTTTCAATAAACTTCAGAGGTGCTTCTAATGGCGGAGGGCTCTGCAAGGAAGAACTTTAATGATGCTGATGTTGTTCAAGGAATTAAAATGCCACAAAATAACATTAATGGAAGCCAGAAATATACCATGTTTCTAATTAGTGGCCAATTTATTCCGCGGAAGAAAAGATGATCTTTGATCTCATTTGCACCTCCATTTGATCCTAAACGACTTGCAGGATCTCTGTTTAATAGTGCATTTATCAGCTGCCGTGCTGCAAGGCTCACCTGAAAATTTCATCAACAAATTAATCCATACACAAGAACAAAACTATGAGGATTTAGGTCCAAAGGACAATATTATACTATGTGGAGTTATATGGTTTTACCGGAATGCTACTGGGGAAAGTTAAGTCTTTGTGCAAGATGTTGGCAAATGTCTTCTGCCGATTTTTTCCCCTGAATGGCGTACGGCCATAAAGCATCTCATAAAGCAAGATTCCTGAACCCCAATACAAATAATCAATATCATAAAACATGTTGAATTCAAGTAAAAAAGCAGTGAGAATTCCACTTCCCTATTTTACTAGTTTTCATAATTTTAGTTATTTTACTGTATATATTGTTATTCTTACCAAGAGCCCACCAATCAATAGCACTACTGTGGCCTGCACCCGTTATGATTTCCTAGAAGAAAAAAAAATGTCAAGAATTGGAGTATTTCTTCAACTTAGAAAGATAAAAGAAAAATAATCTCAAGATTGAACAAGGAAGTTGTAACCATTATTGGTAGAGAGAAAACAAGGAACATATGAAGGTAAAAGGGGAAGTGCTAAAAATTTAACTGAATACTGAAATAGGACATATACCGGAGCAATGTACTCTTCAGTTCCTACAAAAGAGTTGGATTGTGAAATTGGTTCTGCAACAAATGTTGGTGGCGGATCGCTCCTTGATCTTCTTTTCTTAGATGGAGGATGCTTTATCACCTGAAATTCCATACACGAATGCAAATGTGTGACCAATATAATCCCATATGGACTAAGGATCAAGAAATGGCAGATGCATAAGACAAGATAAGGAGCAATTTATGTGTACTATATATATATGTATGTGTCATATTTTATCCACTAAAGAGGTGTAAAAGAAGTTGTTGCAATCCAGGCTCGAGGGAAGGCTAAAATTTGGATATGGAAGATAATAGATTGAACATGGAAATTCCCATTAGTCTATACACCAAGAAAATGTAAAAGTGAGGAAGTGAAAGACATACTAGGGGTTTACAGGTGGTTCTAAATGAAAGGTCAAAGTCTGTTAATACGACATGTCCATCCTTCTGGAGAAGCACGTTTTCTGGTTTAAGGTCTCGATAAATTATTCCTGTGAAATAAGAAAGGAACATTGTTAAAGTTTATACAATGATGAAGTTTGAAGAAGAAGAAATCATAATTTATCTTTGGAAAAATGCATTTGTCAATCATGATAGGATAAAGAAATAAAACCATTAATAAATCTTGAGATACCTAAACAATGGAGATATTCCAAACCAATCACGACCTCTGCTGCAAAAAACCTGAAAGAAATCAAAGATGACAAAGGACACAACCCATGAATTTTAGATAGATAAAGAATGGTGACAAAAAAGGAACTAGAATACCTTGCAGAATCTTCTTTGAAAATTTTCATAGGCTGTTTGTCAAGTACTGCAAATAACTCTCCACCGGGGCAAAAGTCTGTTATCAAGCACACATGTGTATCTGTCTGGTGGATGAAAATATGTTAATACATTTTAGGGTTCATCAATCATCCATGATTATATCCATCTTCAAATTTAAAGGAACATCAACCTGAAAAGAAGTGTATAGTGTTGGAAGAAATGGATGATCGAGTAATGAAATGATTTCCCTCTCAATGCATGCTCTATGAACCTGCATAAATGTGTAAATTATAAAAAAAAATACCACTTTCAAACTGCATAAAATGTTTTTTTTTTTTGTTCTATTATAAGAAAACCAAACCTTGTTACGGTTCATCATTATGGATTTATCCATTGCCTTCATGGCATACAGTTGACCTGTTCCTTTCAGTTCCACCAGATGAACACTGTAATAAAAGAACTTGAGCATTAGCCAGAATTATTTGATCATAAGGAAGTGTAAATTTTTTTAAAACAAAGGTAGGTTATTGCAGGAAACAAGAATAGAATAGGAAGCATACCTCCCAGTGTCTCCACATCCCAAAGGTCGTATCGGTTTAAAATGATGAAGTCCAATTTTTCCACTGGTTTCTGTGATCTGCAAGCACAAAGACATAAATTTTTTTTTAAATCTTTTAGTTAAAAAATACTAAGAATTCATAGCCAATCTCGAAAAAGTAAAAACTTGTTACCTTCCGTATTGCTTCCCATGTAGCACTATGCTTTTTGTGAGGCTTTGGATATACAGGCTGGGAATGCAGAGCCCACAAGTCATCAGGTCTCTGAAAGTGACACCATGAAATTCACATCCACAAGACAGGTAAAATAATTATCATTTTATTCACAGAAAAGGGTTCTAAGGAAGAATGACAATCATCTCTTTTGACTCGATATCTTGATTTCTTCTTATGAATCTAATGCTACAGAATGGTCTTTTTTAGTTCTGAACTAAATACAAGTGGATGGAATACCTTACCAAGTTGGCATCAGGAAGCTCTCGAACAGCTTCATCGACGTTTTCAGCTGTGGCTTTGACCTGGAAAAAGAAAATGAAACATTAGCCATATGACAACATCTTACTATAAAATGTCATGTAAGAGAAATGTCTGGAAACATTGGCCAAACTTCATCATTTTCAGTTTGTATTAGAAAATGTACCAACTTAGCACTTTGTTGCTCAGTTGTTTCAGAGAGTCGATTCCTTAGGGGTTCGACATGGTCACTTCCATCTAGTTGGACACCAATGAAATATTGAAGCTCTCCCTGCAGTGCAATTTATAATGCTAGATTAAGAAGCCAGAAACACAAATGACTAACACGTCAAAAACAAGAAACATAATAACAGTGCTCTAGCTCACCTTTTGATCACGCATTGGTTGCAAGTGGAATAAATTCCAGAACTTTTTTCCTGCAATATATTTCTTTTGGTTTATATAAGTGAAGAACTTCACTTTGGAGTATATTGGAGCTGAAGAATACAAGTCTTAGCATACCACTTTTAGTGTAGTTGATCAACTGCACAGTAATTTCCCTTTGTTCTCGGATGGCATCTCTTACCCTTGCAACAGTTGCTTGATCTGTTTCTGGTCCCTGAAGGAATCTGAAGAGTTTTAAAAAGTTTAAGAAACATATTGGTATCAGAAGTAAAAATTAAAGAAATTTTGATAAAGAAACAAAATATGCAAATAATTTGTTTGATTTACAACTGAAAACACTGTGCACAACTTTCTCTACCTGCAGTTTCTACCTAAAATTTCTTCGCGAGTAAACTCCGTTAATTCAAGAAAGCTGTCTGATGCAAAAATCTGCAAAAGAAAACACACTTTTAGTAATTCCATAATCCTAAGAAAAGATATGCAAAATAGTTCTTTGCTAGCCATTGGGGTAAAAGAAACTTGGTGGATTTCTGAAAGAAAGGACTTGTATTAAAATATGAGGTATTGAAGTGAACTAAGATGCATAAGTTATGAGAGTTTCCCCCAGGGAAGGAGAACAGAAGTAATCTTACAATTGGATTATCAGGCAGTCTGGGATCTGTAATAACAAAATTCTTTTCAATCCTCTCCAATGTGGTTGCTAGGTCAATTCCTTGCCGTATATCCCTCTCTCTTTCAGCACGGTCCCAACTGTCGGTGCGTTCTATATCTCTTGTCATCAATACCTCAGGCTCAATAATTGGCTTAGTTTCTTCCCTATCTGCACTCCCTGACATTCTCCCCTTAAGCCTGTAGTGAAAGGAAACGTCTCAGTCATGATTTTCAGAAAGCTCCAAGTTATTAGTCTATTTCTCTGGGATAAGTTTAATGACTTTCTGGGACCTGATTCTAAAGATATTAAGTCTATTCATTTTACACCCTGGATCACCTTCAGAATGAGTTCTCAAGAACAGGATCTTCATGAAGGTAGAAAATGCTTGCTAAGTCCAGATTAGAAAACAAATTTTTGGTAACAGTAATCACTAAGAGTTGAGGGCAAACATAATACTTGTTTACTATATTTCCTTTAAAAACTAGCTGCAACCTTTCTTTATACTGAATCAAAATTTAGAATATGAAGAAAAATCAAAGCATGAATATATGTACCCCATTAATGAAATGCGACTAGACTTTCTCGACTTTCTGGAGTCCTGGCGGAGAGTTTGCTCTTTTGGTGTACCAACACTTTGAGTTTCAGCAGGTGCAGGAAGCATATAATCCAGATTAAAACTCTGACCTTCATACTTGGGAGTACTCGTATCATGACTGACAGACCGAATGTGAGAACGAGGATTTTTAACAGTCTGTACAACCTCTGTGATGGAACCTAAAGCCGTTTCCTTTTGACGAGCTGTAGTGGATAGAGAAAAAGAATTCAATGAGAAAGCAGGTTTTTGTCATGCATGAATTATAACATCTCTTCACTAACCATCGTAACGAATTAATGACTTTGGCATCCCATTTGGTCTTAATTCCTTCTCATTCACACCTTCAGTGTATTTGCTCACCTCTACCTGCATTCTGTCATTAACCACTGAACATATAAGTCCTGGAAATTTTCATAGATGGTTGCTGACAAAAAAATAACTTCTTAATTAGAAACTTGCTTATCCAGATATCACATTATCATTCACATTCTAAATTTTCATTAACAAACTTTGCAAATGTAAACATCACAATTCTACACTAATGTGCTGCTTCCCTCATAAACTTATATGTTAACAAGTAGACATGAATCCGTTAAAGATATATTCTTACACAAGAAAATATATGGTCATTTAGTTAGTGATTTTCAGAGCATTTACCCAATAAATTTTATAGTCTTTCCTTTATCATCTTTGATAGGAGTGACTGTCAGTAGATTCCAAAATGGAGTACCATCCTTCTTATAGTTCAACAGTCTGCCACAGTAGCTGGTTCCAGTTCGCACTGCAATTCGTATCTTGTCTACCTCTTTCTGGTCTGTTTCAGGCCCTTGTAGAAAACGGCTGTATGGAAAACAATGAACACCTTCAATTTTCTACTCCAAACTCCAAATTATCCAAGAAAGGAAAAATTAAAGTAATGATTGTTATCTGATATTCAAGTAATGATTAACTTATAAATCGGAATAAAACTTACCAGTTCCTTCCTATAACCTCCTTTGAAGAGTATCCAGTCATGGAAAAGAAACCACTACTAGCAAACATGATAGGACACTCCGGTTTGGTTGCATCAGAGACAACAAAAGTTTGTTGCAGTGATGCCAAAGCATCCTTCAACTCTTGAGACGCTCTAGGGACATGACTATCCTCTGAACTCCTTGTCGAGTCCACAAAGAATCTCTCCGACGATTTTTTGTTTCTTTCACCGTCTCCAAAAGAATCCTTGCTTGTTGCATGAAAGCTACCTTCTCCCACATCCGTTCTCACCATAAGTCCCCATTCTGCAGTCCTTTCAGCTATGGTAGCTTCGGTGACTGCATTACCACTAGTGGCACCACCTTCGTTTGCTTTATTATTCGAATCTCTATCATTTGAGATCTTCTGAGTTTCACCTGGTTCTGCTGCAAAGGCCATCCACTTATTTATAACCTGTTTGCTCCCTCCCATTTTTTGAGGTCCTGGTACTAGTCCAATACCTTCATTTCTGCTCTTAGATGACTGATCATCGTTATTAGAAACTGAAGCAGGTTTAAAGACTTCAATTTCTCTCCCTTGACCGGTATTAGCAGCAGCCGGAAACTCCATCTAAAATCCACTCCAGTTATGAGTTCAGTATACAAAGTAAGCCACCAAACAGCATGAGATTATCCAAACTTATCCCTACTGAAGCCAGCCACAGCGATCAGTAATTAATCTCCTGTAATATGACAGTTTGAACAACAAATATTTCACAATACTGAGAAAAGAATTCACACAAGAATTCAATCATACACTTGGTATACAAAACTAGATTCTATGATCAAGTACAACCAGACACAAATCAAACTTAAACTGAAAAAAAAAAAGGGATACCAAAATTGTCCAAGAAAACATGGCAAGGGGGGAGTTCACTCAAAAAAGGACCTTCCTTGAAAAGCAATTTTCTTTCCAAAAATCCATCTGTGTCCTGTTTCTTTCTATAACAAAAGTTGTGCACACAAAAAGCAGAGCTTCCCTTTCAAAGTAGAGTACTACAGGAGCAGAAAATTGGACAAAAATCTGAACATTACAACTTGCATTGTTCTGATACAAGTCAAGCCTGTCAAGACATATATGTACAAACCACAGAATACCACAAATAGATAACAAAAAAATCATCCAAAGAAAAACACTTGAACAAATATTACACAAAAGTAGCTCACTAACTAACAGCAACATAGAGAGAGAGAGAGAGAGAGAAGAACCTGGAAATGAGTTGCAGTTAGAAAGTGAATATGGCTCAAGGCATATTTGTGGAGGTAGTATAGTACAGTAGGAGTTGGACGTGGGAAGTTTGGTCCAGAAATAGTAGATATTGGAAAAGATAACGTCCACAAAAATAAATTCAAATGGAAATGATACTGCCATGTAGCCTCCCTCTTGGCCGTACATTACATATGTCAACCACAATCTGTCTTCATCACCTTTCCTCCCATCCCATTTTAACAAACCTCTCCTTTCTCTTCCTTCAACACTTGCATTTTTTACTCTCTAAATTATGATTAGATAATAATTGTGTCATTCCATTTACATTTAAACTAATCTCTATTCCAATCCATTTAATTCTTTTGCAGAAAAAAATTCTAACTCATATTTTAAATATGTTCATACATACATGAATCCAACTTCAAATCTAAATTTCTTTGTGATAGGTTAGATTTTGATTTTAATTTTTTTTTCCCAAACAAGAGAAACAATAGGGTAGATTTGAGCTTAAAAATACTACTTTTGTTTTTTTGAAAATTAGCTTTACATAAAAGCAATGAATTATTGCATTTTGAAATGCTAACCTTTTCAATTTGAATTTCCCCCAAAAGAAAAAGGAGAAAAAAAAGGGTAGATTTTAAGGTAGAAGAAAAAGGTACTTTTGTTTTGGGTTCGTTTTCCATTTGCATGTTTTTGACGGCAAATATTACTGCCTAGTCTGCAAAGGTGGGTGGGTATCTTTGTCTTTTCCTTACATGCTCCAATTTAATGCATTTTCTTTCTTTTCTTTTCTTTTCTTTTGGAGATCAGAAAATAAGAATTTATTTTACATCTTATATAATTTTATTAAATGTATCATATATTTATATATATATATATAGACAAAAAAATTTCGTATGTAATTGAAAATATATATATAATATATATATATATAATATATATATATATATATATACTCTAAATATATATATAAAAGAAAAAAATTTAATTTGTGTTATTAAAGATAAAAAATATTTTAAAAAAAACAATAGAATGAAATTAATAGAAAAACAAATTACGTATTATATAAATTGAAATAATGAAAAAGTTAAATAATGTAAAAGATATAATTGGAATTTTTTTCATGTATTTTTAAAAATTTTCTTAAAGAAAAGAGCGAGTGAAAAAGAAAATGTATTAGAAAAGTAAATACTCTTTCTTTCTTTAGATAATTTAGAAAGATAAAAAGTTTTGCTTTTTACAGTTTTTTATATAATAGAAAGATAAAAGATTACTAAATAAAATCACTAAAGGTTTTTTTTAAATTAAACGGATTAAAGTTATAAAATATATTAATTATTAAATGCATTATATAATATAAAGTGTCTAAGTAAAAAACAATTAAATAAATAAAAAATAAAAATTATAAAAATTATAAAATATTAAAAAAATATATTGACCAATTATTAAGTATGACTAGAACTCTTTACTAAATATAAAATATATCAAAATCAACAATATTTGTCATTAAATTTATTCTTTAAAGTCTAATATAACTTATAATAAATTGTAGAATAATTGGTGACTTTGATCCCAAATAAATTTATGTTTGTCAAGTTTAGTTTCAAAATATTTTTTTTTAACTTTTAAGGTCCCAAACTTTTTTTAAAGTGAACAATAAAGTCTCTTTAGACGGATTCTGTCAAAAACTTTAAAAATTTAACAGTTTTTAAATTTAATTAATTAAAAACAAAGATAAAAAAAGTTATTACAAAAAGATAACTAAAAATAATATTTAAATAAAGGATAAAAATATTCTCACATTTAAAATTTAAAATTTTAAAAATAAAAAATCTATCAAATTCTTCGTCAATCTTCATCTTTTGAATACAAATTTGATTTTTATGTTTTTCTAACCTTTAATATATATATATATATATATATATATATATATATATATTAAAAGAGAATGAACATATCTTTTTATTAATAATGAAAACTTTTCTCTCAACAAAATATTTTAGTAGAAATTTTTTTTTTTATAAAAATTCTCTATCTTTTTTTTTTCTTCAGAGATGTCAGAAAATAATAAAAATCTTGTTTGTAGTAGGAGAAGAAGAAGATTGACCAAGAAATTTTGATATTCTCACTATTGTGATACATATTTTATTTTTAAAATATAAAAATATTTTTATCCCTTTATTTAAATTTTATTTTATTTTTTTTCTTTCTTTTTACATGTAATGGCTTTTACCCTTATTTTTAACTAATTAAATGTAAAATCGTTAAATTTTTAGGGTTTTTGACAGAATCTGTAAAAAAGACTTTATTGTTCACTTAAAAAAATGTTTGGAACCTTAAAAGTTAAAAAAATATTTTGGGATTAAGCTTGCCAAACATAAATTTGTTTGAGATCAAACTCACCAATTATTCTAAATTTTATTATACAAATAAATATATAAATGTTTATTTTGTATTTTATAATATTTTTTTAAAAATTTAAATCTATATATATAGATGAATATTACAATAAAAAATTTAAATATATTAATTGTACTATTAATAAACCATATTAATAGGTAAATTAAATTAACAAACATGCAATATATATATATTTTTTAAAAACTTTAAATTTTAATTTTAAAAAATTAATAAAATTTTGAGGTAATTTGTCTTTATCATATTTTAAATTCATGAGTAAAATTATTAGTATTTAAATAAAAAAAAATCAAATCGAAGGGAAGAGATGTAATTCTTTCCTTTGAAAAAAAAATGAATAAAATTTGTTTATTATAGAAAAACAGTATATAAGTGTGCGACACAAGCAACAAATAATAATAAGAATAAAAGCAAGCAAAAAGTGGACAAAAAATGGGGGGAAATTTTATGAGGCTGAAAATAATACAGGTTTTAATTTGGAGATAAAATTTCTCCATCACCTTTTAATTTCTGTCTGTCCTTTTCCCAGAAATCTCCATTTCCATGTTTAATGAGGAAGAAAATTTTTAAAAAGAGTTTCCCCACCACCACCAATAATGTTTCCGTACGCAAAAACTAACACGTGTTATTTCTTTTCGAAGTCTTACAAACATCAAATTTAAGCCAGCTTCCTTCCCATACTGGAATTTTCTTTCTGTTCAAATGAAACTACTTCATTATTAATTGAAATATGAGAGCTCGGATTTTTTCACAAAATTATATAATTTAATAAATGAGAAATTGATGAATTTGGTTTGTTTGTCTTAAACTTTTTTTTATTTTTAATTTAACAAAATTAAGGTTATACTTTAACCATATATGTAATTTTAATTAATGAAAGAAAATATAATTAAATATTTCTAAAATTAGAGTAAAAAAAAAGGTTACTCTTACGAATAAATATAAATATATATATATAAATAATTTAATTTTTTTTGACAAAATTTATAAAAAATAACTTTATTTTTGTTTAGATAAAAAATTTGAAATTTTATAAGTGAAAAAATATATTTTAAAACTAAATGTATTTTGATTTTTAATTGTATTTTGATTTTTAATTGTATTTTGATTTTTAATTGTATTTTGAATTGAAATATTTTCGTAAATAGAGTTTTGGAAATATGTGTTTTAGGTTATAAAAAATAATAGGTACGTGGCACAAAGATGTAAAAAATTCTTGGGAAATACAAACTCTTTCGCTATCAAATACCCTTCTGTCCACGAAAAAACATATCATAAAAATTGTGTCTAGAAATTATTTTTGGCAGTTTGAATAAAAATAAGGAAATGACAAAAAAATGAATAGGTGTCCAAATAAAGTATTTCATTGTTTAATGTATTTAGACGGATTACCATGTTAAGAGAGAATTAGATAACCATGAAATATATATATATATATATTAATATTATATATATTATTATTGAAACTTAAAATCGTAATTATATATTAAATATATAAATAAAAGTGTATTATCTACACTTAATATTAAGTAAGTTAATGGTTGAAAATCTTGATATTCCTTGCACCCTGTATCTTGAATTTCAGTGTATAGAGGAATCCCTTTAAATTATTGAGAAGTCCTTTTAGCCAAACTTCATATATATAATAATAATAATAATAATAATAATAATAATAATAATAATAATACTATACATAATATTATATCAAATTTAAAACAAATATTGTCCTTCATCATTTAATTTAATAATTTATATATATATATATATTTATTATTTTAAAAAATTATAAATGAAACGATTATTAATTGAATTATATATTAAAAAAATTAAAAAAATATATATTATTAGAAAAATTAAGAATAATTGGTGAGTTTGGTTCTAAACAAATTTAGCTTTGGCAAATTTAGTTCCAAAATATTTTTTAAAACTTTTAAAGTTCCAAACTTTTTTCCGTAAATAATAATAAAGTCGTTTTTTACGAATTCTATCAAAAATCTTAAAAGTCTAATAGCTTTTGTCTTTAGTTAATTAAAGACGAAGATAAAAAAGTTATTATATGTGAAAATGAAGAAGAAAAAAATATTTAAATAAAGGAATAAAAATGCCATCCTTTTTTATAAATCCTATTATTGTAGTATTGTTTTGTATGTCCATATAACATCTCGCTACTTCTATTATTTTCGTATAACATCCACTGTCATCATATAACTTCTACTACCTCCATATAACTTTTAGTACCTTCATAAGAATTAAATTTTTAACATTTTTAGTATAATAGATAGTTATGTATTTATATATGTATGTATATGGGGATATAAGTACATATGATTTATCCCTATAAATAGGGATTACTTTGTATGTTTGATAGATTTGAAATATATAAAAAGAGAAAGAATGTTCTATTTTCTTTGATTTCTATATTATATTTCTTAGTAATTTGTTTTTGTTAGTTATAGTTTTATAACAATCTCATTTAAAATTTTAAAAATAAAAAATCTATCAAAATACTAACAAATATCGAAAGTCTTTCGTCAATCTTCTTCTCCGATTACAAAATTTTTATCTTTTTTTACATCTTTAAAGAAAGATAAAAGAAAAAAAAAAGAAAAACAAAAGAAGAAGAATTCTAATATGAATCTAAGTTAAAATTCTTGTTCATCCTCTTCTTACCTATAGATCCTCACTCAAACTCTTGTGATATGTTCATCAAAGGAAGATGTGGACTCTTCATCAAAATTGATGATACCGGACACCACCTATCTAATAATTGTGTATTTAGACGACGATAAGAAAATTTACATATTTTAAATAATGTTATGAAACATATTGAAATATTATATATTAAGTGAATGTAGGATGAATGTAGGAGATTCACAATTAGTCATCATCAATTATAGGGAAACCCATAATCCTGTTTTCTACAAGAGCTTCCAAGACTATCAAAACATGAATATTTGTAAATCATCACGTAAATTGCGGATTATAATAAAAATAATTTGATATTGGGAATATCTTCCTCTACCGTGGTAGTAGGTTTTACCACATGTAACTCCTCATTGTCATAAAATACCAACAATATACATTCCATTTTTTTTTGTCAAAGGCATGTAAACCATCTAACGGTCTCTTAAATTTACTGACAGTGAAACTGGAGTTAAGGCTGGGGAAACATGCACAAAAATAAACATTTCTCTTTGTTCTCTCAGAAGTTCGTTCTGACTCTTTTATTTTTCGGCCTAAGCTGGCCAAATAAAGGGATTAGTGTACATGTGGATAATTTTTCTTGTTGTATCTGGTAGAGTGACATAAGTTTGTATTGAAAATATTGTCCTATTATTTGACTGTGATCATGTTTCATGTATATTTTACTGGTTAAATATTCATTATGTTATTCTTCTTTTTACAAGAACTTCTGTTTCGATACTTATCAACTAAAATATTTCTGTTGGAGAAAAATTTTCATTATTAACAATATATATTGATGCTCTTGATAGTTGATGACAATTTATATTATTTCCTGATATTATAAAAATGATTTTGAGTGATATTTTATACAATTTAAAACAAAAGGTAAATATATATTTGAATCTAACATTCCATTGCTCCTACTTGAACTTGTCTCGTGTCGTTTATAACTGCTTCAATTTGTCAAATGAATTTTAATAATTGAGAATTCACTAAGTATTTTAATATCACTACTATCCATTTTCTCTTGAAACAAAGCAACATTATTTCTCTCCATGGGTTAAACTTTGAATTTCTCAAATCTCCATTTCTTTTTTTTCCTTTTTTTTTTTTTTTTCAAAGATGTTAGAAAAAGAAAAAAATTTTATAGTGTGAGAAGAAGATTCATGACGGACTTTTTATATTCTCACTATTCTAATAGATTTTTTATTTTTTTAAATTTTAAATATGAGAACATCTTTATTTTTGTTTAAATATGAGGCTTTTTATCTTTATCTTTAATTAACTAAAGATAAAAATCATTAAATTTTTAAGATTTTTATTTGAATTCGTAAAAAAATGCCTTATTTTTTTCTAAAAAAACAAGTTTGGAACTTTAAAAGTTAAAAAAATATATTTTAAAACTAAACTTGTTAAAACTAAATTTAATTAGGATCAAACTCAACTATTATTCAAAAATTAAAATAAAATAATTTAAGTGGAATCACACAAATATCACGTGGGTTAGTGAATGACATGATTATTTTTTCTATTATTATTATTATTATTTTTTAAAGTGAGATGAGTATTTATAAAATTTGGTAGAAGCTCAACCGACATAAGCAGAGGTGATGGGTACTTTTGTGTTGCTTCTATTTTTACGGACATTATTATTATTATTATATCCAAATGTTTTGGTGCCTTCTTCGACTTTTTAAACTGGACAAACTTTTTTCTCGGAATTATTAGTGTTCACAAAAGTGGGGAAATGAAAATATACAGATTAACGGTTCAGGTCAAATTTTGTTTCCCAAAAGCAAAAACACAAAACACTCACCTCACACAAATAATAAGGTTTTTGTTATAAAATTATTATTGACAAAAATAAATTTACAAAAGATCAAATGAGACAAAAATTAATAAAAATAAAAAGAGAAAATTATTCTTTATATTATATATATATATATATATATATATATATATTGATTCTACACGAATCTGTCAAAGGGTAAAAAAGCGAAATAAGGTGCCGGGAACTCTGGGAGTTGACTTAGGAAGGCTTTATAGGATGGTAGAAAGTTGTTTTCTGAGAATGCGAAGTATGACTCTTGGGAGGCGGTACTTCGCTGAGCGTATTTGGTACTTCGGAAGAATATACTTAGCGCCTAGAAAGCCTGCAAAACAAGTAGGTTCAATGGGGAGTTTGTGCCCCGTGAACTCTCCGATACTTAAGTCAGTAGAGTGTTTTTTGTATATATGGAAATTAGGGAAAAAGTCCTTACCTCATCTTCAGATCCCTCTTTTATAGGAGTCTGATCATGAATTTTCCGTTGTGGATTTGGGCAGCTATACCCGTTATGACCGTTATGAGTAACGGGTCATAAATGAGGAATTAAGGAGGTAACGTTCCACTTTATGAGACCCATAAAGCGGTATTTATGTCACTGGGGGTTTTTTCTTGACCCTCAATTCTCCATTAATTCTTTGAGGAATTTTGTGGCGGCTCAGTGGCCCCTCGTCGAAGTATCGTGAAGCACAGTGGAGGATGCTTCGGCGTAATGTCGACACTTAGCGTATTTTTGGTGCTGGGATAGGTAGGGTTTCTGATGGAGACTAGCCGTCTTTTCGACTAGCTGTCGTTTCACCTTTCTTCTGCTATAAATGGCAGAATGTCAGCCGCCAGAAAACTTTTTCTCTTCCCAACGTCTTGATCCTGGTAAGTAATCATTTCAAAGACTTTTCTTCTGGGTATTTAATTTCTTCTTTCTTCTATACTTTCTCTTTTACGCTCATTTGCATAATTCTTCTGCCATTAACGCTCTGAAGATTCCTCTGTTTTCTTTTCATTCGATAGTTTCATCCTTTTCCTTCAGTCTTCTTCTCGGATTCAGACATTTAAAAAGGTATGTTCTGCCTTTTTGTGGTTATTGGTTTATTACTGTATGGGTTTGAACTGTTCGTTATGTTTTTGGGGATGGATTGGTTCTGCATTTCCGTAGAATTTGAGGGTTTTAGGATGTTAGCTTCGGGTAGCTTTATACTTGCGTGGGGTTCTAAATATTGGGCTTCCATTCGCAGGTAGGATATGGTTGCTCAAAGAGAAAATGATAGGGAAGTTGAAGATTTAATTGATGAGGGTTTTGGGATTCCTCAGCCTGTTCGACCGAAGGTTACTGTAGCGACGAGAGCAGCCCGGGGTGAAATTCCAGTAGGAGTCTCCTTCCAACCACCCATGTCTGGTCCCCCCTTCATCCGACTTTCCTTTAGGTAGAAATAGGATTACTAGGGAACAAGCCGTCTCTTTTGCCCGTAAATATAGCCTTGACCCTAGAATTTATAGAGTTTTTGTTGATCCTTTAGCCGGGAAGATGTCTCTTCGTCATATCCCTGTTCCCCTGGCCCATTTTGAAGTGGGGTTCCATCTTCCTATGGACCCTGCTTTTGCAGATTTCTTGATTTTTGCTCGAGTCCAACCTGGGCAGGTTCATCCGAACACTGTCCGTACTGTGTTTTGCCTTATTTGTCTTTGCCGTCGGTTGAGCTTTGAATTAACTGATAACATCCTTAGTATGTTTTTCTCTTCACTTCGGATGTCATATAACACCCTTTCTATTCGTCCCCGTAGGAATAAAGTCTTGCTCTTCGATTCTCCTCCCAATAAAGTAGATTTTAAGGAGAGATGGCTACTGGTAGAGTCTCGTATTGGTTTCCCTTTCCGCCCATCTGTTAATGAAAACTTCCAATGGCCTCAAATCTAATATCCTTCTTCCCTTAGCCACTCTGAGAAATCTTTTTTGGAAATTATTACTCGAGACTTAGGGGATAACCGTCAGAACCAGACCCAAGTGTATTCCTCTGCGGATTTACTTAGTGAGTCAAGCCTGAAATGGTGTGGAATAGGGGTTGGTCTGTCAAAGAGGAAAAAAGAGTTAGGCTTCGCGGAGGAGGAGCCGAATGAGGACTGGACCATACACCCTGGGGTGTTTTTTCTTTTCAGTGTGATGCATGTTCCCTTACTGCTTAGGGTTTTCGGACTGACAAGGGTATAGTTTGTTTACTTCTCTTTTTTTTTGATTTCATCTTACTTCGGTATTGACTTGTTGTTGCCTTTGCAGGTCCAACCATGTTTAAGACGGTGTGGGGAGATCGGGAGGAAGAAAGAGACGTTCGTCAGACTCACCTCAACTCCTTACCCCGGTTTCCTCCACATCTTATAGATCGAGGTGTCGTTGGTGACACTCCCCTCACCTACCCTTCTTCAGCTGAATCTTCCAAGTGAGGTAGGGGAATGCGTAGACCTCGAGAAGAGGTAAGGGACAAGACTCCGCGTTCGGTCCCTGAACCTCGTCGGGATGTGATATGCATAAATCATATCACATTTTTAGCATGTTTTTAGGCATGATTTAGGGTGAAATTGAAGGCAAATCGGTCTTAATTGTTTATTATTAACTCAATTTCACAGTTATTATGATTTTGGAAGTGTCAGGTGAAAAGTAGAAGAAAATGGCAAATTTCGGGGCAAAAATGTAATTTTTCAGAAGTTCGAACTTCGGGGAGGGTGTCCCGGATCAGGACGGGCGTCCTGACCTGGTCAACAGGCCAGGACGGGCATCCAGGACTCGGGACAGCCGTCCTGACCTGGTCAACAGTCCAGGACGGGCGTCCCAATCCAGGACGGGTGTCCCGGGTGCCTGGTCCAAGTCCCACATCGAAAATCTTGGAAAAATTCACTCCAAAAAGCTGCTATAAATACCCCAGGCCTTCCTCAGTTGAATTCATCCCACTCCACTCGATCTGAGTCATTTAGTGACTTCGATTGTACACTTTCCTAGAGTACATAAGTCACTGAGAGACTTGGGCTCAGTATAAGTTTTCTTTCTTTCTAGTTAGTGTTTCATTTTCTTAGTTTCTGAGAATTAGTCTCAGAACTTAGGCTTCGATAGATAGGTTCATTTATGGTATTCATAGAATACCCGGGATATCGTTAGGAGATCCTAAGAGGGCTCTAGGTGTTCAAAGAGTCAGTCCACAGGGTTGGGCTTAAGCTGGGTATTAAGGTAAAGCCCAGTTACTAGGCTGAGGAAGTGTCCTCCGAAGGTTCTGGCGAGCAGAGTCGGGTCGAGCAGTACGACATATACAAGCAGTTGCTCCATCGGCGAGACTAAGTAAAGGGTGATTTCTTTATGGCATCAGTCCCCCTGCCCCTCTCTTTATATGTTTGTATTGTGATTGTCCAAATACTAATTATGTTTACGAGATTATGATTTTTATGAGTATTTGTTTTATATGTTGAAGTTCTTATGATTTTCCGGAAATGGCCACCTGCTTAAATATTCATTATGTCTGCATATCTAATGTGTTCTTTTAAACTAAAATTAGGGTTATAGACAATTCCTAACCATGGTCTATTCATAACCTGTTTAGTTTAACAAGCATCAATTAGTATTGGTGTCTGCCATACTAGATAAAATAACCTGCGGAACACCTTGTTTGTTAGAGTAGTCTAGGTAGGCTGAGTTGAGCGTTTATGCCGGCGGTTAGGGGCGAGCGGCATGATCCCCGAAGTGACATATGGCTTTCATGGATGTCTTTAGCTCGAACCGTGAGTAGGGCCGTTGACCTTAACGATGGGGCGGTTTATCAGAGACCTCGGATGTGGTACACCTTTAGGCTCAGAACATAGTTTCAATCTAGGCTAAGATGCATCTAAAATACTCGAAGATAGGTCAATCAACATATAGGAACAGTATAACATAGAATCAGGACGTTATCTATAAAATACTTTTAGGCTTAATTAGACTTAAACCTAGTGGAGAATGGATCACCCTCTCATCAAAGTTATTGATGAAGATTGCATAACTGAATCATAAGATAAGAGTTAGGATAAAAGGCTAGTTACTACTAAGCCGTTACCACTTCCCTGGGAGTACGATCTTTAACTTAATAAAATCGTAGATACTTTCCAACATACTAGCTACACGATAGGTACTCTACCTTAGGTTCTGACTGATTAAGTGACACTATAAAGACTAAACATGACAATTAGTCAATCCCAGTCCTTAATTACTCATAATCAACATAGGTTAAATCAACACCTATTTTAGCATATCAGTCGGGAACGCATCAGATTTTGGCGCCGTTGCCGGGGAAATATCATAATGAATTTAGGATTATTGGCCACAATTCTAGAAACTTATGATAGGTAGCGGTAGTAACCTAGACTTTAGACCTACACTTATCTTATGCTAGTTAGACAATCACTTTCTGAAATATAGGGTTATCATAACTAACTAATTTTAGATATCATCTGAAATTAGGACATTTAGGATAATCAAATTTTAGAAAATCATTCTAAAACCATATTGAGGAAATTTATCTGCTTTCTAAAGTATAAAAGAAAAAAAAATGTTAAAAAATTTAAAAACCCGAAAAATGTCTTTCTTGCTTTTCTATTTTGTTTTATTTCTGTTTTTGTTATTTGTTATTCCTAACCAGACTTTGCACTCGTAGATGAAGAGAACAAGAGCAGCTACTAATCAAGCAAAGAAAACAGAAAACCCTGACACTCCAGGACCAAAGAAGACAAAGCCAGAAGGACCATCTAGGCCTGAACTAGAAATACCACAAGGAAACCTTCCTTCCCAACCCGTAGAAATAAACTCAAGCCTAGACACCAGTGACTTAGTGAGAAGATTACTGAACGCCCGTGAGCCTAGTCCCATGGAAGAAGATCCTTCTGAAGATACCTTTCCTCCTAGAGAAGAACCTCAAAGATCTCCAGTTCACACTCCTGCCCAGAGAGTTCTTATAAATCCACCACCCCTTGACCAAACCCAAAACTCACCAACATCTCCTGAGTACACTCCAACACCTAATGAGCACACCCCTTCATCCGGGGGAAATACTAACGGTTCTCATTCAGTGTTGTCCGTGCAGATAGATACTTTGGCTCGACAGATCTATGAGATGGATCAAGGAATTGCAAGCAGATTGTGTAATTTAGACCAAGTTAGTCTGAATATCACAACCAACATGGACCGACTCAGATCCACAGTCAGTCTTCAGGAAAACCAAAATGCACAGCTACTCCGGGAGATGGCGGACTTACGAAGTGAGCAGGGAAGGCAAAGGGATGAGATGAGAGCCATGCGCATAGAGATGCGAAACATACAAGCAGAGATACGAGAGATCAGAAATAAGGGTCGTTGAAAAAGGGAAGATTCTTTTACTCTTATTTTCAGCAAATAAATTGTTTGAACTAAAACTAAATAATTGACCTCTACGTTTTTGTTTTCAAACTTTTTAAAAGAGTCTTTTATTTTATTCAACAATTTTTCTTCAGACATTTTATGTCTCAAATTTCTATGAAAAACAAAGGTTTTGCAAATGCAGTTTATTTTTCACTAATTAAATTGTATAAACTCAGTTTTTGTTTTTCTGAAATTCTTGCTGAATATAAGTTAGGATAAAATTAGGGTAGCCATGATTTTCGAAAAAAGAGATTGAGGAATTTTTGCACAGAGTTTTTAACAGCTTCTAAATCTGATAGGTTAAACATGAAGACTTGTTAAATGTTATGATTATTTTTGGTGTATTGAGATTTGCAGGGAATTACGAAAGAAAAAAAATCAGAATTGGCACACATCCCAAAGCAACCCGGGACGGGCGTCCCGATTCTGGACGGGCATCCTACCTCCGGGACGGGCGTCCCGAAGGCCGCCCCTCCTACAAATATTCTATTTTTCTCATTTTCTCTCAAATCTACCTCCAAAAATTCATCTCTCTAAAAAATTTCTCTCTACCTTCTCTCTACAAATTTTTGGCAACTCCCCAAAGTTTCAAAATTCGAATTTCCCTCCAAAAATTCATCTCTCTAAAAATTTTCTCTCTACCTTCTCTCTACAAATTTTTGGCAACTCCCCAATGTTTCAAAATTCGAATTTCCCTCCAAAATTTGAATTTTAAATTTCCCTCCAAAATCTGAATTTCCCGCTAAAAACTCAAAAATCCTTCCCTAACCAAAATCCACCCTTCCGGATTCAAATTCACTTCCAGAATTCAAATTCGAATCTTCCTTCCCGCCTAAATTCTCAAAGTCTCTCGAACTTTCTCAACCAAATGGCTCTTAAACGCGCTCGTATCACGTCTACCATGACCGTCACATCGGTGGCACATCCTTTCATGCTGTTTCACTCCAGCCCAGCATACCAGGAGAGATGTCATGGGTATATCGGACGTACTATACTGACTGGCAGAACTCTTGACTGGGCAGCAGTACAGACGCTAAAGGTTGAGCAGGAAGTCCGACGCATACTCGACGTACTACTGTACAGTCGAGTCTTCATCGTCACTGAGCCGACATACCTAGAGCTGGTATGTGAGTTCTATGCATCGTTTACTTACCATCAGGAGCAGATCACATTCCGCTTGGGCGGAATAGATTGGTCGATGAGCATGGCCGAGTTCGGCATCGCCTTGGGTATTTGGCAGAGAGACGAGCTGGATACGCCCGCCTATGCCACAGCAGTTCGAGACTTCACTTCTGCAGACGTCTCCACTGCTTGGGCTCAGATCTGTATGACGGGTGTTCCCTACCAGCATGGCTATGCGAAAGCCACATGTATTTATCCTGCCCTTTGCTATTTACATGCCATTATCACACACACTCTGTCAAGACGGCGAACGACCCCCGGGAATGTCACCCAAATGGAGACATTCCTCTTGGCCAACATGCACATGGGTTCTACAGTAGAGATGGCTCTACTAATCACGGTCATCATGCGGGGTTTTGCTACGGACACTCGAAAACAGTGTCTAGGGCTCAGGCCGTTCATCACCAGGATAGCCTACTACCTGGAGTTAGACATCGAGGGCTCAGAGCTGACCCAGGTTACCCCGACCACCATTCCTACGGACCTTACCATCCTACGGAACATGGGGATGGTCGTACGGGATGCAAATGGGCGCTACTCCATCCACACGGAGCAGCCAGGACAGGCATTGGCACCAGGAGCGATTCCAGTGCATATACCTCCGACCGAGACGTTCGTTCCATGCACTGCCTTCGAACGACATATGTCACATGGATTGGCAGAACTGTCAGCCCGATATAGTCGAGATATGGAAAGAATCGAGAGACGGTTGGCGATGATGGATGACAGAATCGCTATGAACACCAGCAGGATCGAGGAGATTTATCAGCATACCTCCCAACTGGTGGAGAACACAGAAGTCTACTTTCCAGCAGACTTCGGTCCACCTAACGACGACGAGCCGGGTTCTTAGCTTTTCTTTTCTTTTTCTTTTCCTTTTCTTTTTCTTTTATTGTTTTTGTTCTAAGTGTGTGATCATGTCTTGGCTGTATGAAATATGAATCTCTGTGTAACGTTGATTGATATGACATAACAACATTGTTTCCTTTATGATATCTTGTTATTTCATTTATTGCTTTAATTTCCCTCTTACCCATAGTTATTCGAATAATTGTGGGGTAAGAGTCTTTTCTGCTTTGTTTTTGTTTCTTGTTTTCAAATAAGTGTGGGGTAGTTTATAAATGCATGAACACTGAGGACAGTGTCAAACTTAAGTGTGGGGTAGCAATGCACGGTGCACTGTAGTAGTTTGAGAAAATTTTTGCATGATTTTGCTTGTTTTCCCTGTATTTTCACACCCTTCCAAATTTTTTCAAAATTTTTCATTCTTTCAGACTTCTAAATGCAGTATGATTGGTTAAACATTTGCTTATGTCTATGATATGTAGGTAGAATGTTATGATTAGGAGAAGACAATACGATGACTATTTTGAACTTATTGATTAGGAATAGGGGATTCCTGATAACTGAGCACAATTTAGTCTGGATTAGAAACCTCAGCCAATTACCTTTTCAAGACTTAACTAGATAAGATTAGATCAGTTGGGGATGTATTGACAATTAGAGTGACTAGATGAGACTCTGAGCTAAAAGTGAAAAGAAACAAAAGAGAATTAATTAAATAGGGTAGTTTGTCAGCGACCTTTGCTACTCGAGCACCACTCCTTCGGGGAACTTAAAGCCTGATGCCCTAAGGTCGTGTAGGTCTGGGAGTCATCGGAGTGGGACTCGCTACATGGGTAGTTGAAGTTGACGTGTTCAAAGCAGACTCAAAATACCCTGAATCTATAAAAGAAAGAAAATCAATAAACGCTAAACAATTAAAAATCTGATCACCAAGGCTCAAAACTCAGAAAGTTGTCTATTGTTAGTATGTCTAGCGACGGGTCGAAGTGTTATCTGGTAGTAGTTAAGACGAGAGTATATCGTGTTGACTATCTGGTCTAGACTAGTACACACACTACACATCAGGAAGACCTTGTGACTGAGAGAAGAATTCAATCTAGTTGTTAAGTTGTTATTTGCTTGATTATAGCAATCTACTAGAGATATTTGAGACCTTGTCATAGCAACCTAACCAGTCAGACCTGTGTTAAAGAATTGTCTGAATAATTTTTGGAATAAAAACATGACTAGGAATTTAAATGACTGCACATATCACTAACTTCAGGTAGACTTTGCTTGAGGACAAGCAAAAAGCTAAGTGTGGGGTTATCTGATATGCATAAATCATATCACATTTTTAGCATATTTTAGGCATGATTTAGGTGAAATTGAGGGCAAATCGGTCTTAATTGTTTATTATTAACTCAATTTCACAGTTTTTATGATTTTAGAAGTGTCAGGTGAAAAGTAGAAGAAAATGGCAAATTTTGGGGCAAAAATGCAATTTTTTAGAAGTTCGGACTTCGGGGAGGGCGTCCCAGATCAGGACGGGCGTCCTGACCTTGTCAACAGTCCAGGACGGGCGTCCCAATCTAGGACGGGCGTCCCGGGTGCCTGGTCCAAGTCCCACATTGAAAATCTTGGAAAAATTCACTCCAGAAAGCTGCTATAAATACCCCAGGCCTTCCTCAGTTGAATTCATCCCTCTCCACTCGATCTGAGTCATTTAGTGACTTCGATTGTACACTTTCCTCGAGTACATAAGTCATTGAGAGACTCGGGCTCAGTATAAGTTTTCTTTCTTTCTAGTTAGTGTTTCGTTTTCTTAGTTTTTGAGAATTAGTCTCAGAACTTAGGCTTCGATAGATAGGTTCGTTTCTGGTATTCATAGAATACCCGGGATTTCGTTAGGAGATCCTAAGAGGGCTCTAGGCGTTCAAAGAGTCAGTCCACAAGGCTGGGCTTAAGCTGGGTATTAAGGTAAAGCCCAGTTACTAGGCTGAGCAAGCGTCCTCCGAAGGTTCTGGCGAGCAGAGTTGGGTCGAGCAGTACGACATATACAAGCAGTTGCTCCATCGGCGAGACTAAGTAAAGGGTGATTTCTTTATGGCATCAGTCCCCCTGTCCCTCTCTTTATATGTTTGTATTGTGATTATCCAAATACTAATTATGTTTACGAGATTATTATTTTTATGAGTATTTGTTTTATATGTTGAAGTTCTTATGATTTTCCGGAAATGGCCACCTGCTTAAATATTCATTATGTCTGCATGTCTAATGTGTTCTTTTAAACTAAAATTAGGGTTATAGACAATTTCTAACCATGGTCTATTCATAACCTGTTTAGTTTAACAGACATCAATTAGTATTGGTGTCTGCCATACTAGATAAAATAACATGCGGAACACCTTGTTTGTTAGAGTAGTCTAGGTAGGCTGAGTTGAGCGTTTATGCCGGCGGTTAGGGGCGAGCGGCATGATCCCCGAAGTGACATAGGGCTTTCATGGATGTCTTTAGCTCGAACCGTGAGTAGGGCCGTTAACCTTAACGATGGGGCTGTTTATCAGAGACCTCGGATATGGTACACCTTTAGGCTCAGAACATAGTTTCAATCTAGGCTAAGATGTATCTAAAATACTCGAAGATAGGTCAATCAACATATAGGAACAATATAACATAGAATCAGGACGTTATCTATAAAACACTTTTAGGCTTAATTAGACTTAAACCTAGTGGAGAATGGATCACCCTCTCATCAAAGTTATTGATGAAGATTGCATAACTGAATCATAAGATAAGAGTTAGGATGAAAGGCTAGTTACTACTAAGCCGTTACCACTTTCCTGGGAGTACGATCTTTAACTTAATAAAATCGTAGATACTTTCCAACATACTAGCTACACGATAGGTACTCTGCCTTAGGTTCTGACTGATTAAGTGACACTATAAAGACTAAACGTGAAAATTAGTCAATCCCAGTCCTTAATTACTCATAATCAACATAGGGTAAATCAACACCTATTTTAGCATATCAGTCGGGAACGCATCAGGATGCTACCCCAGAGGTGGGAGAGGATGAACAACTTCGTCCTCGCCAAAGAAGAAGGGTTTCTCCTCGGCGGCCTGTTGAAGACTCGGCTACTTCACCCCCAGCTTAGCATGCTTCTGAAGACGTACTGGATGCAGTCCCTTTGGATGCTCGTCGGGCCTCAGGGTCTACTCTGACTGAGCCCTCTCCCGCTGACGATGTAGGGGCTGCTCCTGCAGCTGAGCCCGAGGTGAGTTCCAGAACCCCCGGTCCTTCTTGGCTCCAACCGGGGTTCGAGCTGCCCACCGAAGAAGAGGGTTTCAAGTCTTTGGCCTTAGAGATTTCTAAGAAGACTCCGCCCCTCAACAATCTTCGGTTCAACAACCCTTATGTCGCGGCTTTGGTTGGCGGAGCCATTTTGGAGCGGGCTCATGATCCGGGAAGCTTAGCCGGGATGAGCGAGATGGGGGTGGAAGAAGCTACCAATCGAATTGGGGCTTTGTTTGCTCGGGTAAGCTCCTTAGTTTCTTTTTCTTCTCCTTGGAATAGTTCTTTACTTGTTCGTTTCTTTGTTGTAGGTTTCTTCCTTAGTCCTTCATGTGTCTAAGTCCCGAACAATGAAGCAGACAGAGCAAGCGGTGGCTAATGCAGAATGGCGAAGTGTCAATGAGCCTCGACTGCTTTCGTTGGAGCAAGAAGTGAATAAGCAAGCTGCCCTTATAGAATCACTCAACTCTGAGAAGCAGCATATGTCCAACAAAGCAGAGGAGGTGAGGAGGTTGTTGGCTGGTATGAAGCAGCGGACTGCCGAGTTGAAAGTTGCCCATGACAAGCTGCAAGTTGCAAACACTGAATTAAACTCGGCTAGAGATGAAGCTGTTGCTAGCTGGCTTTCCCTGCAGGAGGAGCTTGAACATTGTCGTTCAGAGGAATTTAAAAGAATGATCATTGATGATTTTAAAAGCTCTCCTGAGTATCAAGCAAAGATTAGCCGTGAAGCCGGTTCTTTTCTGGACAAGGGATGTGTTCACATCATTAGGCAACTGCATCCATTTTTTTGAAGACAAGTCCGTTCTCCTTCAAGCCTTCAAGTCCAATTTTGACAATGACTTTTGCCGCCAAGGAGCTGACTTCGTCCCATTCACTTCTGAGGAGTTGGAAGTGCTTAGGGAAAGGGATGAAAAGAAGGGAAAACTTTTTTGGACACCGCCCTAGCCTTCTTCTCCTACTTTCTGGGATATGTTGGGCGAAGGACCAAGCTCTGCTGCCCCGGGCTCCAGCTCTGCTGCCCTATAAGCTTGTAATTATTTTTGTAAACGTTGAAATGTTGTCTTGACTTTTCTATCAATACTCTGAAATTTTACTCGGCTGAATTTTTACCAAGTATTGTCTATTTTAACCCTTCGGCTCTGCGTACACTTCTTCAAGTATATCTTAATTTAATACTTCGAACACGATAATTCCATCGCAATAAAATTTACCAAGTATAAATTTGAACTTGATACTTCGAACCACGTTAACTTCATCGAAATAAAATCTACCAAGTATTCTTTAAACCAGATACTTCGGAACAACGAACACCCTTATAGTGAGATTTCCAGGACTCAACAGTTTTGACATTGTAGACTCGGTACTTATACAAGTTTTTCTAGGAGACATTCATACATAATACCTCTTCAAGTGGTTTGCATGCCACGGATTCGGTAATTGAATGCCATCTTTATTCATAAGTTTGTACGTACCAGGTCTCATCTCTTGGTCTACGAGGTACGGTCCTTCCCAGTTTGGGGTGAGCTTGTTCGCCGTTATATATCTGGCAGTACGTTCTATTTTCCGAAGTACCCAATCTCCAACTTGGATGGGTCGTTTGAATACTTTCTTGTCATGAGCTTTCTTGGTTTTTTGTTTGAATGATTCTGATCTCAGGCGACTCGCTATTCTTCTCTCCTCTAGGAGGTCTAATTCTGTACTCCTCCTTTCTTTGTTGGTTTCTTCATTATACATGGTCACTCTTGTTGTGGGTAATGCGACTTCGGCTAGTGTGACTGCTTCAGAACCATATACCAGTGCATATGCTGTTTCACCGGTGGGGCCCCTAGTCGAAGTACGAATTGCCCATAGTGCTGGGTTCAGCTCGTCAGCCCACTTGTTTGATCTTCCTTCCAAGTTTTTTCTGAGGGTCGTCAGTACCATCTTGTTGGCATCTTCTGCCTGGCCATTACCCCGCGGATGTGCTACCGACGACTTCCAATGTTTGATATGTAATCGGTGGCATCGGTAGAAAATTTTGCTGAAAATTGTACCCCGTGATCTGTAATCACTGCTCTGGGTATACCGAAGCGGCATATGACATTTTCTCTGAAAATTTTTGAGACATTTTCTTCTTTGGGATGTGTAAGCGCCTTTGCCTCTATCCATTTTGAGAAATAGTCAACTACTACCACCAAGTATTCGTATCCATTTCTTGTTTTTGGGAATTTTCCCATCAAGTCCATGCCCCACATATCGAAGGGCCACGCTGCGACAACCGGATTTTGTTCGACGGTGGGTAGCTGGGGTATCGTTCCAAAAATTTGACAAGTCTCGCATTTTTTGACATACTCCGCAGCATCCTTTCTGAGAGTTGGCCAATAGTACCCTTGGTTGATTACCCTTTCGGCCAAAGCTCGGGCCCCGAGGTGTCCCTCGCATACTCCCTCATGTATTTTCGTAAGGAGGTCATTGACTTGGGTAGGAGGGATACATCGAAGTAAGGGCCTTGTGAAAGATCGTCGGTATAGTACATCATTGTGCACGGTGTACCGAGCCGACTGTCGCCTGACTTGCCTTGCTCGAACTTCATCGTTTGGAAGATCGCCTTTCTGAATGAAATCTTTTATTTCTTTATCCCAGGACTCCGAGGTGGGGTGAAGACAATGGATGACCTCCGTTTCTGTGACTTCCTCTATGTGAATGCCTTCATCATTTGGAGTTTCTCCAGAAGCGATCTTCGCTAGTCTGTCTGCTTGTGGATTTTCATTTCGGCTAAGTAACGATAAAGTGAAGGGATGGAATTTTTCTTTCCATACCTGGGCCTTTTCAACATATGGCAGTAGGCCTTCTGACTAAACCGCATAAGTCCCCTGGATTTGGTTTATCACTAGCTGTGAGTCGGTGTAAACTTGTTGCGCTCCGATGTTGGCTCCATGGGCCCATTCTAGTCCTCTTATCAGTGCTTCATACTCCGCTTGATTGTTTGAGAGATGAGGTTTTAGTCTGATTGCTCACATCTCTACATATTTCCTGTTGGGCGAAGTTAACACAAGGCCTACCCCGGCTCCTTTAGAGTTGATTGCACCATCGACCTTTAGTTCCCATGGTTCTTTGGTGGGCTCTGTTGTTGAATCAACATCAGTATAAGACCCCTCCGCTAGGAAATCTGCCAGAGCCTGGGCTTTAATCGCGGTTCGTGGCTTGAAAGTGAGTTCCTATCCACACAGTTCTATGGACCACCGCAGCATTCTCCCTGATTGATCTAACTTATGGAAGATTTGCTTGAGGGGGGCATTAGTATAAACCACGATAGGATGGGATTCAAAATATGGCTTGAGTTTTCGTGTGGATATTACCAATGCGTACGCTAACTTCTCAATGTTTGAGTATCTAGACTCCGCATCGTTTAAGACTTTGCTAACGAAGTACACCGGGTGTTGCTTTGTTCCTTCCTCCTTGACCAATACAGACGCCACGATTACATCAGAAAAGGATAAGTAGAGGAAGAGCGTTTCTCCTACAGTAGGAGGCCGTAGCAGGGGTAAGTTCAGCAGATGATTTTTCAAATCGTTCCAGGAACGACTGCATTCCGAAGTCCAAGCAAAGGAGTTCTTCGAATTGTTTAGCACCTTAAAGAAGGGAAGACACCTTTCTGCTGACTTCGAGACAAATAGCCCCAGAGCTGCGATACACCCGTTCAATCTTTGAATATCTTTGATACACTAGGGTTTGGTTAGTCGAGCTATGGCTTCCAACTTCTCTGGGTTGGCCTCGATCCCTCGTTCTGATGTCATAAAGCCCAAAAACTTACCCAATTTTACTCCGAATGTACATTTGGTCGGATTAAGCTTGAGTTTATACTTCACCAGATTGTCAAATGTCTCCTTCAGATCATCTAGGTGCGAAGCACCACGCTTGGTCTTGACAACCATGTCATCCACATAGGCTTCAATGTTTCTTCCAATCTTATCTCGGAGGACATAGTTCATCATACGCTGGTACGTTGCACCTGCATTCTTTAGTCCGAACTGCATGACATGTAACAGTATATGGCACCGGCCGCTCGGAAAGAAATGTGTACTTGGTCGCTTGGTTTCATCTTTATTTGATGATACCCCGAGAAAGCGTCCATGAAACTCAGGAATTCATATCCCGCGGTGGAGTTTACCAATGCATCTATCCGAGGTAGGGGGTAGCAGTCTTTTGGGCACGCTTTATTAAGGTCGGTGTAATCTACACACATTCTCCATTTCCCCGTGGACTTCTTAACCATCACCACATTAGCGAGCCACGTGGGATACCTTACTTCGCGTATGAACCCGACTTTCAGAAGCTTGTTTACCTCTTCTTTCATACCTCGCACCTTGTCTTCTCTGAATTATCGGGACTTTTGCTTGATTGGCTTGCACATCGGGCTGATGTTCAGGGCATGCTCAGCAACTGAAGTGTCAATCCCTGGCATATCCTCTGTACGCCAGGCGAAGCTATCCTGGTGTTCCTTTAGGAACTGGATGATACCTTGCCGAAGATGATTTGGCATATCCTTCCCGATCTTGACAAGTTGCTGGGGATACATCGGGTTTACCAATACTTCCTCGAACTCATCCCCCTTCGATACCTCGACAACAAGGTCACATATCTGCTTCTCCAGCACACATTGTATTCTAAGGTCGGGATCTTCTGTCAGTGTGCGGATATATCCTACTTCGGAAGATGGATCCCGTTTCCTTTTGATTTTCATAATCTGGCCGAGCAGACTGCGAGGATTTCTTCTCACGAACCCCACACCTTGCGGAGTGTGGAACTTTACCTGCTGGTGGGACATCGAGATAACAAGGTTGAACGCCGCATGAAACGGGGTTCCGACAATGACGTTGTATGGAGACTCCAGGTCCACGACATAGAATTTTGCTTCTTCAGTTCGCTTCTTGTCTCCTCCAAGCGTAACTTGCATTCTCACCGTCCCCATGACCGGGACTTTATGGGGTGTAAATCCCTCTAGCACCATCCTGCTAGTTTTGAGATGTTCATTTTTCAGCCCCATTTCCTCGAAGCATTGCCGGTACATGATGTTCTTTGTTGCTCCCGTGTCAACCAGCACTCTTTTCACTGTGCATTTGTTGATCCCGTCCCGCGTCATCTGCATCTCCATCACAATAGGCGTTATCTTCGCCTCTTCATTGCTTTCTAACTCCTCATTAGAGAAGGTGATGACTTCGGTCTGCTCCAGTTCGTACTTCGGAATGAGGTACGACTTGGTAAGATTATATATCCGTTTTTTGAGGTTTTTAACGGATGTGGAATCTGGGTTAATCATGTTGATTACCCTTTCACCCTTTTCTTTCTGTTGTTGCACCCCTGCGACGTATTTTTTCAGGCACCCCTCCTAGATTAGCTTTTCAATTGCTCTCTTGAGTTGAAAGCATTCTTCGGTGGTATGTCCATAGTCGCGATGGAATCCACAAAATTTAGATTTGTCTCTGGTGGAGTAGGACTTCATCGGGACAGGATCTTTGACCCCATACTTGTCCTTGATCACAGTAATCAAGCTTTCCTTAGCAACATTTAGAGGGGTAAATGTTTCGGATTTCTTACCTCGATTTTTGTCTTTTCGATCTGAGAAATTCGAAGTAACGTCTTTGTGGTGCTCAAGTTGTTTGTCTTTTCTTCTCCAGGTTGGTTCAGTCGTGCTGCCTTCAGCCAGGGCTACTTTCCTGGCTACGTTGAACATTTCCCCAATTGTCTCCGGTTTGCGGAGTTGGAGTTCGGTGTACCGCATCCGCGACCTGAACCCTCCTTCAAAACACGTGATCACCGTGTCTTGACTGATCCCTTCAATCTCCTCGTAGGTTTTCTTGAACCTTTCCAAGAATGAAAGCAACATTTTACCTTCCCGTTGCTTGATGTTGGCAAGATCTCCCCTGGTTTTTGGGATGGTTCCTGCAGTGCTGAACTTGTCCAGGAACATCTTCTCCAATTTATACCATGAATCAATGGTATCCTTTTTAAGCGACGTGAACCAGGTTAACGCCTTGTCGGATAAGGTAGTCGGGAATGCTCTGCACAGGATAGCCTCGTCGTTTGTGACTAATCCCATTACCGACTTGTACCGACATATATGTTCGATGGGCTTTGACGAGCCCGAATATAGAATAAATTGTGGAAGCTTAAGATTTAGATTCGGGGAGACGCTTTGGATCCACTTGACGAAGGGTCCCAATTTGATTAATCTCGACTAGCGTGATTTGGAAATATGTTTTCCATCCTCCGAGCTTCGTTCTGGAGAGCGCTTTCGGGCCCTTTCTTTATAAGCGGGTCTCGAAGAGTGATGGCTCTCTCCAACCTCGCTAGTCGCTTGCTTTTTGCTGGTCCGGACGTATTTTTCATTCTTTTTTGCTGTGGTCTGAGTTCGTTATGGATTTTCTGATGGGTTTGCTGAGACCCTTGCTGAGACCCTCGGGGGTGGTAGCTCAGCTCCAGCTTTCCGAAACTCATCCCTTAATTTCAGCCATTATTGGGAGAGCTCTTGATCCCGCTTCGCCTCTTGATCTTGTCTGAGTTGTTCATTCTCTCTTCCAGTCTTCTCAACTCTCTTTTTGTGTCTTCTATCCGCTTCGAGTTGAGTTGCTCTTGCAAGTCCGGGGAGTGCCTAGAAGTTCCAAGCTGTGGCCCCAACCTTTCCGATATCGGACGGCGACCAGAACTTGGAGTGGCAGAGGAAGCAGACAACCTCCTCTCCCCTCGGAGAGAAGATTGGCGAATGATGTGTCCTTCTGATCGAGACATGATGATTGGTGATTGATTGTATGGGTAAAATAATTTGAAATTCCCGGTAACGGAACCAAACTGATTCTACACGAATCTGTCAAAGGGTAAAAAAGCAAAATAAGGTACCGGGAACTCTGGGAGTTGACTTAGGAAGGCTTTATAAGATGGTAGAAAGTTATTTTCTGAGAATGCGAAGTATGACTCTTGGGAGGCGGTACTTCACTGAGCGTATTTGGTACTTCGGAAGAATATACTTAGCGCCTAAAAAGCCTACAAAACAAGTAGGTTCAATGGGGAGTTTGTGCCCCATGAACTCTCCGATGCTTAAGTCAGTAGAGTGTTTTTTGTATATCTGGAAATTAGGGAAAAAGTCCTTACCTCATCTTCAGATCCCTCTTTTATAGGAGTCTGATCATGAATTTTCCGTTGTGGATTTGGGAAGTTATACCCGTTATGACCGTTATGAGTAACGGGTCATAAATGGGGAATTAAGGAGGTAACGTTCCACTTTATGAGACCCATAAAGCGGTATTTATGTCACTGGGGGGTTTTCTTGACCCGCGATTCTCCATTAATTCTTTGAGGAATTTTGTGGCGGCTCAATATATATATATATATATATATAATTCATATCTATACTCAAATATACATATATAACCTCTATTTATAGGAATGAAGTAAGATATATATATATATATATATATATATATATATAAATAAACATGTAACTCATCATCATTCAACATGAATAGAAAGTTATTAGAAATTAAGTATTATTAAAAATTATAATTGCAAAGGGGGTTATGGGAGTGATAGAAGTTCAATGAACATGCAAATAATGAGATTTATAAAACTCCCTTGGATGTCCATTGTACAAGGAATATGTCTCATTAAAATCTTACTAGAGAAAAAACCCGATGAGAAAAAAATCTAGTACAGGAAAAAGAGTGCATCGTTCCTTGTACACTCCCCCTGATCATTACATAACATATTTGTACCAGCGCATTCCAATATTGTGGACTAGTCTTTCAAATGTTAAAGTTAGTAATGCTTTTGTGAACAAGTCTGCCAAATTATCACTTGAACGAATCTGTTTTACATTAATATCACCATTTTTCTGAAGATGTTGTGAAAGGTTTTTTTTTGTGAAATATGCTTTGTGCGATCTTGTTTGATATATCATTCCTGTAATTGAGCTATATATGCAATATCATCTTCATAATTATTGTTGGAAGTTCTTTGCCTGAAGATAAACCACATGTCTCTCGGATGCGTTGAGATATGAATCTTAACCAAACACATTCACGACTACTTTATGGATTGCTATAATTTCTACATGATTCAAAGAAGTAGCGGCTAATGTTTGATTTGTAGTACGCATTGAAACAACAGTTTTTCTACATGTAAAAACATAGCTTGTTTGAGATCTACCTTTATGTGGATTAGAGAGGTAACCAACATGAGCATAACCAACAAGTTGTGGTTTAGAGCTATGGGATATATCAATTGTACCTTGAAGGTATCGAAAGACATGTTTAATTCCATTCCAATGTCTTCAAGTTGGACATGAACTAAAGCTTGCTAATAGATTAACAACAAAAGTTTTATCAGGTCTTGTATTATTAGCAAGCTACATTAGTGCACCTATTGCACTAAGATATAGTACTTCTGGATCAAGAACTTCTTTATTATCCTCACGTGGCCGAAAAATGTCATTTTACTCATCAAGTGATAGAACAACCATCGGGGTACTCAATGGATGTGTCTTGTCCATGTAGAATCTTTAAATGACCTTTTCAGTGTAATTTGATTGATGAACAAAGATTCCAGTCTCATACATGCTTGATCTATAGACTGAGACAAAACTTTGTTTTTCTGATATCTTTCATCTCAAATTCTTTCTTCAAAGAATTTACTGCTTTTAAAATTTCTTCAGGGTTTTAATAATATTTAAATCATTAACATATACAACAATTATAGCAAACCCTGATGTTTCTTTCTTAATAAATACACATGGACAAATTTGGTTATTTTGATAACCTTCTTTCAATAAATATTCACTAACACGATTGTACCACATTCGTCCAGATTATTTTAAACAATACAAAGATCTTTGTAATTTTATTGAATATAATTCTCGAGATCTGATTTATATGTTTCAGACATTTTAAATCCTTCAAAGATTTTCATATAGATATCACTATCAAGTGAACCATATTGATAATGCTAAATTATACTATATTGTTAGCATGTAGCTATGCTTAATTTATGATCAATTTGAAAGTATTTAGATCTAATTACATTAAATTAACATTTAATTACTTGATTTTGATCTCGAGAAAATTCCAGGGTCTAAATTACACAAAATATTAAAATGTGGGACAAATCTACAATTTTCCAAAAGTTCAAAATGATCGTTCTGGACTAAGGACGGGTGTTCTCAAGAGTCCCACATCGAAAAATCTTGTAATTTTTGCCTTAATTCACTCCTATAAATAGCTCATGCCTCTGCACTTTTCCAGCATCCCTCCCCACTCAATACAGAGCATCTTTCAACTCAAAACACTCGATTCTCTCATTTTGAGTCTCAATCTCAGGTTCGAGAAATCATACGATAGAATATTCTGAGTCTGATTTTCATAGAATTCCAGGATTTCTTTAGGAAATCTCCCAGAACACTAGGTTCTCCTTAGTTCATAGAGTGGCACTTGAGCCCTGACCCGAAGGTGAAGTGCTACTACTAGCTTGAGGAAGCGTGGTCCGAAGGTTCTGACGTCCAAATTAGGGTTAATTCTCGAGAGTAAGGAGATTGCAGAAAGGAAGATATCCTAAAGTAGTGACAGCCTTACGACAAATATTCTCTAATCTCTTTCTTTTATGTTCCCTATTATTTTCCTGAATATTTATTTGAATTTCAAAACTCAAGAGTTATTTTATATGTATGCAATTTAAGTTATAATTTATTTTTCCTTGGGGAGATCATGAAGTTAAACTATCATTATTATTTGCTTATCTATTTGTGCTTTTAGATTAAACTTAAATTGTGAGCATGTCATATTAGGATAATTATCAGATTATTACTTTAAGTCCTGATCACAAAGTAATTGTAATAATTGTCAGATTAGGATAATTAACATGACAGTCACCATGTATGTTAAGAACCCTGATAATGTTGAGTTAGATCTTTACGCTAGTCCTAGAGGGAGTTAATAACACGATGCTTATTAATAAACTCGACAAATGATTAAGATTACTTGCACTAACCAATACTGGGGTAATCAACTTAGGTAACTCAGATATGGTAACAAGTAAATAAAAAATCATAATTGCCTTAGATCAAGACTAGTCAAATCTTCGAACATAGGTCAAACAGATTATCTAAGTCGAGGTTAAGGAAAACTCTTCATGAATATTTTAATTGTGAATTAATTATGGTTTATGATTACCTATTTTGTTTAGTGAGGTGGTCAAACTCTTCTAAATTATAAGGAAGCCCTTGATTAATTCTTGATAGATTAATTATGAAATAAGAATAATTGATGAGTTCGATCCTAAACAAATTTAGCTTTGGCAAACTTAGACCCAAAATATTTTTTTAACTTTTAAGATCCCAAACATTTTTTAAGTGAACAATAAGATGCTTTTGGACGGATTTTGTGAAGAACCCTAAAAATTTAAAGGTTTTTTGTCTTTAATTAATTAAAGACAAGGATAAAAAAGTCATTACATGTGAAAATAAAGAAATAAAAAAATAATAAAAAAAAAATTTAAACAAAGAGATAAAAATGTCCTCATACATTTTTTTTAAAATGTCCTTCTATTTAAAATTTTAAATATAAAAAATCTATCAATAGTGAGAATATTAAAAGACGGTCGTCAATCTTCTTCTTCTTCTTCGGATAATCTTCATTTTCTGCCCCCATGTTCACATTAATCTCATCTTCCTTTGAATTTACAAAATTTTCAATCTATTTCTTTTGTACATCATATTCTTATTGTAATAACCATTCAAATTCTTCATCACTGACATACTCAATTATTCTTTCAACATTTCTCTCTTTCTTTCTAATTTCAATCTCAACCTCTTTCCCTTATTTTTCAATCTCAATTTTATCAGCTAAATCAATGTTCTTTTCATTTTCCCTCAAATCAGTTTTTCTTCTACTTCATTCGGTAATGTTGAACTAAGGTGATTGTACTCTATTGAGGTGGATTGCATCAATATCATATTTTGTTTAAACTCATCAAATTGAGGAATGTTGAACCAATCTTTATCCATCTACAATGCATATATGATTATTATTAGTTCATAGAATATAAATTAATAAGAAATTATAACACGTAAATTAACAACTAAAACTTTTTAATATGCTTAACACATATAGCCCGAGAAGAAGAAGATTGACGACAGACTTTTGATATTCTCAGTATTCTGATAGATTTTTTATTTTTAAAGTTTTAATAAGAAATTTTCAATATATATATATATATTATATATTATATATATATATATATATGAGGAAATTTTTATTTCTTTGTTTAAATGTTTTTTATTATTTTTTCTTTATTTTCACATCTAATAACTTTTTTATCCCTGTCTTTAATTAAACTAAAGACAAAAAAAAATCATTAAATTTTTAGGAACTTTGACCAAATTGGTGCAAAAAGATCTTATTGTTCACTTAAAAAAAAGTTTGGGACCTTAAAATTTAAAAGAAAATATTTTTGGACTAAACTTGCGAAAGCTAAATTTATTTGGGACCAAACTCGCCTATTATTTTATGAAATAAATAATAGATGCTACACAAGTCGTTACCATGTTTTTTGTACAAATGATATTCTAAATATAAAAGCATTGATGCTACCCTATTTGTTATGTGCTTAACTAAAAGTCCTTAACTTTATATAATCTACATAGGTTATAAACTATATCCTTGACACACTATAAATAGAACGCATCATATTTTTTGCGTTGTTGTTGGTGAACAAATTCATAAAATTTTAGAATTTCTTGTCAAAATTCTAGAAATGTATGATAAGTAACTTTAGTAATCTATTATTTAGGAAACAATTATCTTGATAGAATTAATCAATATTTTTTAAAATATAAAATTTACTTAAATAAATAATTTTATAAATTATCTAAAATTAAAAAAAATTAAGTTAATCAAATTTTCCAAAATTTATTCTAAAACCATATTACGGAAATCATTTAGTAAATCCATAAAAATCCTAAATACTAAAAACCCCTAAAAACTTTAAAATTTCAAAAACAGAAAAAATTATTTTGTGAAATTGTTTTACTTGAACTAGGTTCCTAAAAGGTAGTTTAAATTTTTGATTCATAGATGAAAAGAACATGAGCTTTATCAGATTTATGCAAAATCATACCTCACAATATGGAGGATATGTTCTATTTATAGTAGAAAAGACTAACTAACTAGACCTATTCTTAAGGTAACTAACTAACCTATTCTTATGCCATGACTAACTAATATTGACCAATTCTAACATACCATGACTCGTTCCACTCTACAGAAGTGGATTGACCAATTCTAACAGTCCCTCTCAATCCCAACAGGTCTTGTACAGGTTGAGATTGTTACAATGTGTATTAAAGAGAGTTTTAGACAGTGGTTTTGTCAGGATATCAGCTACTTGATCACTTGATGAAATGAATCGAACTTCCATTGCTTTACGTGCTACTTGTTCTCGAACAAAATGGAAGTCAACTTTAATATGTTTCGTTCTGGCATGAAACACTGGATTTGAAGTCAAGTATGTAGCTCCTAGGTTGTCACACCAGAGGCGAGGAGCCTTTGATTGATACACACTGAGTTCCTTTAGTAATGACTTGATCCAAATCATTTCTGCAGTTAGATTAGCTATGGCCTTGTATTATGCTTCTGTGCTTGACCGGGACACTGTGGCCTGTTTTTTGGAACTCCAGGAAATTAGATTTGCTCCAAGGAATACAACAAATCCGCTAGTTGAACGTTGATCATCGGGACAACCAGCCCAATCAGCATCAGAAAACCCAGACAACATCATGGTTGGAGACTTCTGAATTCTCACTCCTAATTCTAGTGTGCCCTTAACATAACGAAGGATTCTCTTCATAGCACTCCAATGAGCATCAGTAGGTGTATGAAGATATTGACACACTTTATTGACAGCAAATGCCAAATCAGGTCTAGTCATTGTCAAGTATTGTAGTGCTCACACTGTACTTCTGTATTTGAATTGTTCTTCAGTTGATAAGGGTATTCCTTGTTCTCTGAATAATTTCTCATCAGAACCCATTGGAGTGGACATGGGCTTGCATTTTTCCATGTTTACTCTCTTCAACAAATCTAATGCATATCTTCTTTGTGACAGTATGATGCCATCTCGTGCCTTCTTGACTTCAATACCCAGAAAATACTCAAGATCACCCAAATCTTTAACTGCAAATTCTATTTTCAATTTTTGTATCAACCTTTCGGTTGCTTGATCAGAGGACTCACTATAATTATATCATCAACATAGATGAGCATATAGATAGTTACCTCTCTGTTTTTGAGAATTAACAGAGATGAATCAGCTACAGAAGCCTTGAAGCCTAACTCCATAAGTTTTCCGGTTAACCTTGAATGCTAGGCTTTTGGGGCTTGTTTCAGGCCATAAAGAGCTTTCTTGAGCTTGCATATGTAATCCTTTGGTTTGTCTGAGTCTTGAAATCCTGGTGGTTGCCGCATGTACACTTCCTCTTCCAGAATTCCATGCAAAAATGCATTTTGGATATCAATTTGTCTCATATTCCAGCCCTTGGTTACGGCTAGCGAAAGAATGACCCTGATTGTTGATGGCTTGATCACAGGGCTAAAGGTATCAGTGTAATCAATACCAAATCTTTGTTTGAACCCTTTAGCAGCCAATCTTGCTTTTAATCTTTCAACTGACCCATCTACTTTTCTTTTCACTTTATACACCCATTTACTATCAATGAGATTTATTCCAGGTTTGGGTGGAACTAGATCCCAAGTGTCATTTCATTTTAACGCTGAGAACTCATCATTCATTGCTCCTCTCCATCCTGGATGTTGCATGGCTTCTTGCAGGTGTCGAGGCTCAGTAGCAGTCTCTGTGATTGGAGTGGTGACAGTTACAGCTCCTGCAAAATTTCTTGAGGTTTCTGAATATCTGACAGTTCCATCAGTGAATTGTTTGGCTTGTACAATGTTATACTTCGACCTTGTTCGCATTGGATGTTGATTAACTGCTTCAGGCGTTGCTTGTTTAGGCAAAGGTTCTTGAGTTTGATCTTGATTATTGGTTGAACTGCTCTCAGCTTCATGTTCTGCATTTTCCTCTTGATTTGTTGTATTATCTGTAGAAGACAAGTTATCATGAGCAATATTATCAGTTTGACCATCATTCATATGGGAATTACTAACAACTGGTTCAATAAGAGCATTTTTAGTGTAGATAGCAAGTTTGGCTAAGGCTGGAAGTAGAACAGGATGGTGTGAGTTTGTGGTTTTGGCTGATGGTTTAGAATCTTCAAAAGGAAAAATATTTTCATCAAAGACCACGTCTCTAGAGATGTAAATACGCCATGTACTTCTATCTAAGCACTTATATCCCTTATGAGAAGAACTATAACCCAAAAATATACATCTAGCAGTTCTGAAACTCAGTTTCTTGTTGTTGTAAGGCCTTAAATTAGGCCAGCAAGCACAACCAAACACCCTAAGCATGGAGTAGTTTGGATTTTTACCAAACAACTTATGAAGTGGTGTGTTTTGTTGTATGATTCGAGTGGGCATTCTATTTATAAGAAAACAAGTTGTGTTGAAGGCTTCATCCCAGTAGGACAGAGGCATGTTGGCTTGAGCGAGTAAGGCTAGGCCAGTTTCTACAATGTGTCTGTGTTTTCTTTCTACTAACCCATTCTGCTGGTGTGTGTGTGGACAAGAAATATGATGTTCAATACCTATGGATCTGAAGTAATTGTGTAAACGACAGTATTCACCCCCCCCCCCCAATCTGATTGGACAGAGCGAATTTTGGTATTTAGCATTGTTTCAGCATGCTTTTGAAATTGAAGAAACACAGACTCAACATCATATTTACATTTCAGAAAATAAATCCAAACATATCGACTAAAATCATCAACAAAAGAAACATAGTATTTGGAATTATTTACCGAGGCAATGGCTGGACCTCATACATCAGTGTGAATTAATTGCAGGGGTGCTGTAGATACATGCTGAGAAGAAACAAAGGGCAATTGATGTGCTTTCCCTAATTGACAAGCATGACAAATTAAGGAAGAGGAAATACTAGTATCTACAGGTAAATTATTATCTTGTAGAATTCTAATGGTAATTGGAGATGCAGTGTGACCAAGCCTTTTGTGCCATTGGTCTTTAGAAATTTTGGTTGTCAGCAAAGCTTGACTGAAATTATTTGGTAGAACGTAGAGGCCATTCTTACATCTACCGCTGAGCAGGAGTTTCCTCGTGACTCGGTCCTTAACAAAAAAAACAGTTTGGGTGAAATTTCACAAGAGCATTATTATCATATGCTAGTCTTTGTACTGAAATTAGATGCTTTTTGATTTTAGGAGCATATAGGATATGTTTCAAAACAAGGGATGAACCAGAAATTAATGAATTCCCAATATGAGAGATAGACAAACCTGAGCCATTTGCAACTTGAATTTGGTCAGTGCCAGTGTAGCGTTCTCTGGTGGTAAACCTCTCTAGGTCATTGGTGATATGATCTGTGGCTCCAGTATCAACATACCAGTTTGTATCACCAGTGTACCCACTTGTTGCCATAGCTGCTTGTTTTAGATTATTTTCGGCTTGATATGCCTGATCAAATCTGTGCCAGCGTTGCAAAACATCATGATTGGGCTTACCGCAAATCTGACAGACAATGCCTGGACTATTTTGTGCCTTTGGTGGTTGACGTCCAAGATTGTTCCCAATACGCCCTGCCTGTCCACGGCCACCATGGAACTGACGACTACGACCGCGACCACCACGACCTCCATTGGAACCTCCACGAGTGGCTATCCTGTTGACATTGTTAGCAGATGAAAGTTGCTCAAGTGTTCCATTACGCACGTGTCGCATCTCGTAGCTCAGCATGTGAGCATACACGTCACTGACAGTATAGACATCTGTTCTGGTTGTAATGCTTGTGACTAGAGGATCATAATCTGGACCAAGTCCTTGCAGCATGTAGGCAATGAGTTCTTCATCCTCTACCCGCTTGCCAATGGCAGCAAGTGTGTCCCCAAGACGTTTTACCTTACGAAAGTAGTCAGCAATTGTCATGTCCTTTTTCTGGATGGTGGAGAGTTCCATACGGATCTGCATTGCTCGTGCTCGAGATGTGGAGGCAAATTGTTTCTCCAGCGTAATCCAGGCTTCTCGTGCAGTGGTGATTCCAACCATTGTGCTGAGAACTTCCTCAGTAACTGATGAGTTTATGAGACTGAGCACCAGCTGGTCCTGTGGGTACCAGACTGTGAACTCTGGATTGATGATAATTTTGTGATTTCCTGTTTCTTCACTTGGTTCAACGGCAATCGTCTGGCTTGGTGCAGACATGGATCCATCCACAAAACCAACAAGGTTTTGGCTGCGCAAGTAGGGAAGAATTTGGGCAGACCACAGTAGATAATTCTCTTGTGTAAGCTTAACACTAATTATCTGGCTGAACGACGGAGAAGACATTGTGTTGAGTGGGACTGACATGGTTAGCAGCAGAAGCTATGTATTTTGTGGATCTTATGAGGCTCTGATACCATATCAGATTTATGCAAAATCATACCTCACAATATGGAGGATATGTTCCATTTATATTAGAAAAGACTAACTAACTAGACCTATTCTTAAGGTAACTAACTAACCTATTCTTATGCCATGACTAACTAATATTGACCAATTCTAACATACCATGACTCGTTCCACTCTACAGAAGTGGATTGACCAATTCTAACATACCATGACTCGTTCCACTCTACATAAGTGAATTGACCAATTCTAACAAACTTCCACTGAAAAGGTAGTTGAGCATTTGGAAGACCCTGAATCGCTTATCCGAAAAAGAAAATGGAGGTAGTGAATACTAGAGAGAATGAGAGTGAGCAGAATCCTGATCCTATTTCTGAACCAACTCCCCTAAGAATCCAGAAATAAATCTTGCAAAGCCAAATTATGAACAAAATCCTAGGGAAGATACTGAGGACTTGTTATTAATGTTTAGATCATAGGACCAAAATGAGGAAACTGGTCCCTCTTAAGATGAAGAACCCTCTCGAAGCAGAAGTCCTTTACCCTCAACCGCCGCATTCGTAAGATCCCCCATATTACACTCCAACAACACCAAGATACTTATCCCGGCAGTTAGGCAATTATAATATGGACCAAAACATATCAAATAGGTTTACCCGCTATAAGCAAACATGGGAGCAATATAGGAGATTCATCCATATTCTCGAAGATAGGGTACAAGGGAAGTGATCAGCTTTAGAGGAGAAGTCAAAGAATTAAAGGATTCTTTTTTTTTTTTAATTTTGTCTAATAAATAATTAGTAACATTATTTTTTTAGACAAAATTCATTTATCAAATTATTATTTAATAAATCCTATTTTACTTTCTCTTTGAGATATTTTTAAAAAGTATTAATTCTTGGATAGTTATTCTTTTAACAAATTTACGAATTTTGAAAAGGGATTTTGAAAATTGGTTTTAGCGTGATTCAACGTTCTTAATTTTCTTATGACATTTAGTTTTGTTTATTATTATTATTGTTGCATTGAATCTATCATAATTCGAGGAATTGCGCAATTAGGTTTTTGGAATTTAGGTGTTTCTAAATTAGGATATAATTGCTTCAATTATTTTTAGAAATACCTGAAAAATTATCAAAGAGCATAATCTACTAGAAATTTTGGATACAACTAGAGAAATTTATCGAAATAATTCTTCATGAGGGAATTTAAGCGTTGATTATTGAATTCTAGTGATTTGTTTGTGCATATTTTGAGTTTTTGGAGTTGATTATGTTTTAAAATGGTTTAGAGGACATTTTGGGGCCGGAAAAATTGCACAAAATAGGTAAAAAATAGGGTTGCGAGTCGTGGCACGTATTCTGAAGTAGCAAGAACGGCCGTCTCGAGAAGTCTGAACAAGCATCCCAAGGCACAGTGCTCTCCTATAAAAACCCCCTCTCCTCATTTTTAAACTCCTTCCTCTCCAATAATTCTCTATCTACAAATTCCTATTTCTCACTAATTCTCTTATATTTCAAAATTTCTATAAGATGGCTCCAAAACGCGCTAGAGCTACACCATACAAGGAGATTGTTTACTCTAAACACCCCTTTTGTCCTTTTTCCCGAGCAGCGAGCGGCCCAACAACATTACTTGAAATTCATCGGGCGAGGCATCTTGGTAGGGCGGACCTTCGATTGGGTAGTTTTCCTTACTCTCGGGGTTGAGGAGGATATTTGCTAGCTCCTCATCACTCCACCATATAGTTGGATCTTCATCATCATGGAACCGATATATAAGGAGTTGGTATGTGAGTTCTACGCCACATTTGTATTGGAATGTGACGTTGTGTCATTCCGACTTGGCGGAGTCGACAGAGTGATGGATATAGCAAAGTTCAGGGTGGCACTTGGAGTGTGGACACAAGAGGAGCTATTGACACCATTGTACTAGAATACGGTGAAGAATGTTTTTGAAGACGTGTCGACTTATTGGTCGCACATATGCACCACCAGCTCAGCTTATCATAGTGGCACCTTGAAGGCCACAATATTTTTCCTATTTTGAGTTATTTACATTGTATTTCTTCTTACATGCTAGCGGATAGGCGCACAACTCCTGGCAACATCACGATGTTAGATGCCACGATTCTGTTCCACACCTATAGAGGGATCTCTATAGACATGGCTAGAGTGATTGCTAGGGTGGCAAGAAATTTTGCGAACGACCCTAAGAAACAATCATTGGGAGTAGGGAGATTCATCACACGAGTGGCCAACTACGTGGAGATAGATCTGGCTGGGGTAGATCTAACAGAGATATCTCCCTCTACCATTCCCACAAACCTTACGAAGAGGGTCGGTACATTCTCCAACAACAAGATTCAGCCCAACAGGATCAGCCGAACCAGCAGAGTCAGCAGCCACCAGCTCCATCCACATTCATCCCTCAAAATGCATTCGAGAGACATATTCGGAGGAGAGGTTGGACGTACAGGATCAAAGGGATATCCAAATGTTAACCTACTTGGAGGTGGCTCAACTTGATAGCCAGGATATCTGTCGGCAGGTTTAAGAGATACGCTAGGTTTTATATGGCGATACCTCCCGATCGATGGTCAATGAGATGTTCAAAGACATACCACCACCACCTCCACAGGACCCCTAGTTTTTTTCTCTTTCCCTTCTTTTGTTGTGTTTTTCATTTTGCAGATTTTTTGTTTATTTCTTGCTTTACTTGTTTTGTGGAGAAAGGGCTGTATTCATATTGATTATTGTATGCAATTCAATCATATATGAAATAATAAATCTTTTCTCGTTTGCTTTGTCTATTATATTTGTCTTAGTTTATTTTCTTTCGTTTTGTTTAATTCATGTCTTCAAATAAGTGTGGGGTAGATAAAATGCAGAATACTGAGGACAATGTTCATCTTAAGTGTGGGGTGATAGTGCAGTGCACTTATTTGCACTTATTTGTTAGTTTTATGTGTTATTATACAAATTTTGCACACTTTTCAAAAAATCATAAAAATTTTCAACTTTTCACTCTTTTAGATTTTTAGTTTGTTTGAGAAAGCATGATTAATAGTGTTATGAATTTTTGACTTACCTTGTCTGTGATGTTTGATATAAGTCTGGACATAGGGAATCCTCATATTTGAGCACATTAAGTTTGGTTAGTTTATTTGACAAATAGACTAAATCTGAGCCTTTAGTTAAATAGTGTCAGACTAGTTGAACTTCATAGAAGCCATGTTTGATAAACTTGATAGAATTTTGAGAAGAGTGCCACAAATGAATAAATGTCTTTAATTTATGTCTAAATAAGGCTAGTCTGCAAGTATCCTTTGTTACTCGAATACCCCTTCTGAAGGGAACTAAAAGCCTGGTGCCCTAAGGTCGTATAGATCTGGGAGTCATCGGAGTGAGACTCGTTAAATGAGTAATTAAAGTTGATATGTGGAAGTAGACAGTAACACCCAATAAATAATAAGCATACACAATTGTGTATCACTTATAAAAAAATATAATAAATTTTTTTGTGGCATTTGACTTGAGTTATTGAAAAGTTGCTAATGTGTTCTTTGATAGTGTGCTAAAGATAGGATTTACAACCTATATTGATTATGTATAATTAATGACTTTATTCCAGTACATAGCAAATAAGGTTGTTACTTAATCAAACAAAACCTAAGACGGAGTACCTATCGTGTAGCTAGTCTATTGGTAGCATCAATGATTTTACATTTGTAAGTATCATATGTCCCAAGAACGTGGCAATAGCTTAGTAGCATCTATTATCCATTTTTCATAATATATCTATCAAGAATTAATTAATGATTTTCCTTAATTTGAAGGAGTAGTTTGATCACAATCATAACTCAACAGATAAATAACATGCAAAGAGCACTTCAGCAGTTAAATATTTACAAAGAGTTTATAACGGTAGTTTAGATAATTTGCTTGACCTATGTTCAAAGATTTTACTAGTCTTTATCTAAGGCAATTATGATTTGTTACCTGCTTGTTACCATATCTGAGTTACCGAAGTAATTATCCCGGTATTAGTCAGCGGTGATAATCCTAATCATTTTTTTAGTTACATAGTAAGCATCGTGTTACTACCTCACTCTAAGATTGACATAAAGAACTAACTCAACATTATTAGGTTTTTAACATACATGGTGTATGTCATGTTAATCATCCTAATCTGGCAGTTACTACAATTACCTTTCTGTCATGGCTTAAAGTAGAATTGTTAAATTAAACTTATTGTGACATGTTTCATAACCCTAAGTTTAATTTAAAAGCACAAACAATTAATCAAAGAATAATGATAATTTCAGCTTCATGATCTTCCCAAGAATAAGTAAATCATAACTTCAAATTGCAAACGTATATAATTAAATATTTCGAGTTCCAGAATTCAAATAGATATTCAAGTAAACTACAAGAAACTTAAAAGAAAGAGTTTAGAGAATATTTGTCGTAAGACTGTCACTACTTTACGATATCTTCCTTGCTGCAATGTCCTTTGCTTCAGGGAATCAACCCTAATCTAGACGTCAGAACCTTCGAGGCACGTCTCTTCGATCTAATAGTTATGCTTCACCTTCCGGTCAGGGCTCAAGCACTAACTAATATTAGTTAATGAGACACTTAGAGGCAATTCATTTTTCTTGACATACCTAATTAGCTTTTGTATCTCAATCTAGATGGTTTGGATGCGTGGAGAATTTGCCTGAATACTCGTTAAATATTTTTCTGTGATTGCACTTATCATTTAAGTTTTCACAATTTTTGTCTCATCTAGTGTTTTGCTTAGGGCAAGCAAAAAGTTAAGTGTGGGTTTATGTGATAACGCTAAATTATACCATATTTTTAGCATATATTTATGCTTAATTTATGATCAATTTGAAAGTATTTAGACCTAATTACATTAAATTAACATTTAATTTCTTGATTTTAATCTTGAGAAAGTTTCAAGGACTAAATTGCACAAAATGGTAAAATATGGGGCAAATCTGCAATTTTCTAGAAGTTCAGAACGGGCACTATAAAATCACAGTGCCCATCCCTAGAGAACGGTCGTTCTAGCCTAAGGACAGGCGTTCTCAAGAGTCCCACATCGAGATATCTTGTAATTTTTGTCTTAGTTCACTCCTATAAATAGCTCAGGCCTCTACGCTACTCCAACATCCCTCCCCACTCAATACAAAGCATTTTTCAGCTCAAAATTACTCGATTCTCTCATTCTGAGTCTTAATCGTAGGTTCAGGAAATCATACGGTGAAATATTTTGAGTCCAGTTTTCATAGAATTTCAGGATTTCACTAGGAAATTCCTGAGAACACTAGGTTCTCGTTATCTTAGTTCATAGAGTAGCACTTGAGCTCTATCTGGAAGGTGAAGTGCTACTACTAGCTCGAGGAGGCGTGGTTCGAAAGTTCTGATGTCCAAATTAGAGTTAATTCCGAGAGCTGAGGATATCGCAAAAAAGAGGATATCGCAAAAAAGAGGATATCATAAAGTAATGACAGCCTTACGACAAATATTCTCTAATCTCTTTCTTTTATATTCCCTATTATTTTCTTGAATATTTATTAAAAAAATTTATTTTATATATTTGCAATTTTAGTTATAATTTATTTTTCCTCTGAAAGATCATGAAATTGAATCATTATTATTATTATTATTATTATTATTATTATTATTATTATTATTATTATTATGATTATTTTTGAAAAAGGAAAACATTCATTCACAAGGAGATCTCCAATCATTATTGAGCAAGGACATAACATCAGGATGCACCGTAGTGTTCCAAATAATTTCTATATCCAAACCTAAACCCACTTTTGCCAACTTGTGGGCCACTTGATTCGCTAGTCTAGAAACATGTAGAAAGGAAAAAGATAAAATATGTTGTCCAAGGTAGCTTTTGAGTCCTTCAATCACCGATCCAATTGGAGAAAAATCTGGATTAATCGAATTTAATTTGGAAACAAGTGTTTGGCAATCCATCTCCAACTCCATCTTAGCCGGTTGTAGTGTTAATATCGCTCGGACCCCATTCCATAAAGCTAGTAACTTAGCATGTTCCACCGAGGATACCTGAGACAATAGACCAGCACCAGATCTTAACAAGTAACCCTGCGAGTAACGAAGCACAAAGCCATATGCTGCCTTTCCATCCTTTACAGCCACATCAGTGTTCAGTTTCAGCCGATCCCAAGGAGGCATTTTTCATTTTGTCTCTGATCTTGGCATGACCGGTGTCTGTCTCTCCGATAATATCAAACAATCAGAAAAGGATTGTAATAAACCTAAACCAAGTTAGACTACCAAGGTTAGCAAAATTGATTTATTATGAAACACAAATTTGTTTCTTGCTGTTCACATTGACCATAAAATCATGCAAACTTGTACTGTGATCCCAATACATTCCTCCTCTTTGTCACTTAGAGTTTGTATGAGTGAGAGCCATGAAGTCCCATATAAGAAAAGTCGATCGGGATCAATGGTTGAATGCCTCCAAACATCCTCTGCATATGGACAATTGAAAAAAAATATGCAGGTCATCCTCTACGCTCGCTTGACAACACAGACAGCTCGAGTCCTCACCGACGCCTCTTCTCTACAAATTGTTTCGCCAAGGTAGAGCCCTATGACACAATCTCCATATAAAATGTTTGATTTTCGGAGGCACAGGTAGTGTCCAAATAACATTCCAATCAAAGTTGCTATTTCATGTTGAAGAGCCGGCTAAGATCATCTCTGCACTTGCATTCGCCACACGATATGCAGAAGATACTGTAAATCGACCATGGGGCGTGTAATGCCATATTCTGGTGTCACTTCCTCCCAAAGGATTTATTGGAATAGCTAAAATTAAATCACTATCCCGTTGTGTAAATAAAACTCGCACCAAATACTTCTACCATTGTCCATTCAGAATTAAGTCACTAACCATTAAACTGTGATGCATGAAACTTGGATATGTTATGGGTTTAAACGAAGGCAAGGAGAGCCAAATTAAAGTTTTCCAAATGTTTAAACCCTAATCCACCTTGATGCTTCATCTTACATATCTTTTGCCATGATATCCAATGCATTCCTTCCTTTCTACCAGGCCGCCACCAAAAATTTCGAATTATCTTGACCATATCATTAATAACCTTCTTTGGAATAGCATACGAAGACATGAGATAATCAGGGATAGCTTGTAGTACAACCTTCACTAAAACCTCCTTGCCACCTTTAGATAGGAGTTTTTCCTTCCACTCATTTGCCTTTTTCCACAACCTATTTGTGAGAAAAGCAAAGGTTTGTGTTTTTGTATGTCCCAAGATAAAAGGCATCCCCATATATTTCCCAGATCCATCATTATGTTGCATCCCTAATTCCTGCAAAATCTGCTCTCTACGCCATGTCTGAAAATTCTTAGAGAAATAAATACCAGATTTCTGTTTATTAATCAATTGTCCATATACTTGAGTATAATTCTCCAAAACCTCTTGTATCACATCCACACTGTGAGGAGCATCTTGGATAAAAAATAAAGAATCATCTGCAAAAAGATTATGAGAGATTATCAGTGCTTGTCGTCCCATTCGAATTCCTATCCACTTTCCCGAGATTATAGCCCTTGAAATAAGAATAGATAACCCCTTAGCACAGAGAATGAACAGATATGGAGAGAGAGGGTCTCCTTTCTAAGACCTCTCGTTGGTGAAAACTTATCTGTCAGAGAACCATTAATAATGATTTGAAATGATACGGATGAGACACACTTCATTATTAACCGACAAATACCTTCTGAAAAACTCATTCGTCTCAAAATCCATGCTAGATAGTTCCATTATCATATGCTTTAGACATATCTGCTTTCAAAGCAAAACATCCTTTGTTCCTATCCCCTAGTCCTTTTTGCATCCAGTGGAAAACCTCAGTTGCTACAATAATATTGTCAGTGATTACCCTATTTCCCACAAAAACACTTTGAGCAACATTAATTAACTTAGGCAGCAAACCCCTTAATCTTCGCACAATGATCTTAGAAATGACCTTATAAATTACATTACAGAGACTAATTGGGAAAAAATCAATCATAGTTTTCGAAGAGTGTTTTTTTGAGAATAAGCACAATACAAGTTTCATTCAACAATCTAATACCTAATTCACCATTTAAACATTTTAACACAATATCAGTAATATCCTTACCAACAATGTGCCAATATTTTTGATAAAAACTTGCATGAATTCCATCCTGTCCAGGAGACTTTGATGGATGCATATCCTTGAATGCTATCAGCACCTCCATAGGGTCATTTGGTTTCATAAGAACTGCCCTATCTTCATCTGTGAGACAGCTAAACACACCACCTTCAAAAACTTGGTCAAATTTTGGATTTCCATTAGATGTTGTAAACAATTTGGTAAAGTAGTCCTTTGCTACCATACTAATTTCCTGGAAAGAAGAAGCTATTTGGTCATCCTCACCTTTGATGAAATCAATTGTATTTCTCTGTTTCCGATGTGAAGCATGGTGGTAAAAGTAAGCAGTGTTACGATCACCTTCACTGAGCCAATGGAATTTTGATTGAGTACTCCAATGTTGTTGTTCAATGTCCAATAATTCCTCCAATTGAACAGTTGCCTCATTGATAGCAGGACTATCACCATCCGTTGTCAGCAGTGATTCAAGCTCCATACGTTTGGCTTTGATGCGGTCCGGCAGTTCTCCCATCTTTGCTTTTCCCCACTCTGTCATGACCTGTTTCACTGAGTTCTGTGTGTTTTGAAGATTACGTACATCCAAGTCTTGCAGCTGCCAAGAATGTTTAAGGATGTTGGCACACTCCTCATAATTAAACCACCAGGGTTCAGTACGTGAAATACTTCTACCTTGACCAAATCGTGTACGCCAATTACCTAGTAATGAAATATGTAAAGTACAATGATCTGAGGAAATTGTATCTATTGTCCTTGTAACAAGGTTTTTTTGTGATTGTATGGCAGTATTATTCCCAAAACATCTATCCAATCTTGACCATGTATTTGCATCTCCCTGTCTTTTGTTAGTCCATGTGAAAAATGGACATTTACCTTTAAATTCTGCTAATTCCAATTCCCCCACCACATCTCTAAACTGTTGCATGTTACTAGAATTCCATTGTGGTTAACACTTCATTAAAATCACCGAATATGATCCATGTATCCTCTGGTGATGGAGTAATACGTCGTAGCAGATTCCATAAGTGTACATGCATCCTTGCATTAGGGGTGCCATAAAATCCTATGATAAATCCCTTAGCACTTAACTGCCAATTCTTAATTTCAGCATGTATATGACCTAGAGAATAGTTAAGTACATGAAGATCAATTGAATTCTGCCATAACAAAGCTAAGCCACCTCCAAGACCAGTCCTTTCAACACAAATTCAGTGTGAAAACCCTAACGAATTTTTGATCATCAACATTCTGTTTTTCCTAAGTTTCGTTTCCATTAAAAATAACACCTCCGGTTTATAAGAGCGGAGAAGGTTCTTAAGTTCCTAAATTGTCCGGGGTAAACCCAAACCCCGGTAATTCCAGGCTAATAACCTCATAATGGTTGGCAGGGCTGCATCACAGCCACCGCAGTTGGTGTCTTAAGCTTCTTTAATGTCGAACTTCCATCATCCTCGACCCTTTTCGTAACCCCGCTGTCTGCGTGCCTCTTCTTAGGTGTTGATGGTAACCTACCATCTGTGTAGGGAATAATTGTTGTAAGATCTCCCATTACCGCCGAAGATTGAGGACATCTTCTAGTTTCCATATCAATTCCAGTAGATTCAGCAGACAAATCTGATGACTGGCAAGGAGCCGCCATTGGAACAGATGGATAAGGTTCCTCAATTTTCTCCAATAAAAGAGAAGCAATGTGATCAATTCCCCCTAACCACATACCATATTCTATATCAGATACAGGTATATTCCCCGAATTATCAGAGCAGATGCGATATCTGTGGCCAAACTTCCCGCAAAAAAAAACATAATGTTGGCAGTCTTTCGTACCTAATCAACGTCGGAAATTGAGAGCCGTCTGGAGTACTGACGAACAAGCAACGTCAGAGTGGTTCAGATAATGAAATAAGAAGTTGTAGTCAAAACAAATTTGATACCAATATAACGATCTTCGCGAATTTGCAATTCAGAAACCCGTTTCAGAAGTCTAGAAACCTTGATCCCAACATCGATAGTATAACAAAATCTCGATAGTCCAACAACATGGATCCATAATTCTGTGGCCTAAAAATCTTGTAGAGTGAGTTTCGCGACAGGTTCCCACGCTTTGATTACAAGTAATCAGTTATCAAAATTCCACGGTCCCTGGGTAAGAACATATTGCATGATTTCCACGGAATGAAATCTAATTTGCAGGAAATTATCGTCAATGCGTTGAATTGAGAAATCATTGCATTGCCATGTGTGACACATCGCCGCTTTGAAGCCTTGGAAATTGATTTCTTTGCCTCCAAAGATATGCACAAAAATGCTAAGATTACATTCATGTATTCTAGCTCTGATATCCTCACCATCCAGAGGAATACATATGGCTTCTGATGGACCAATTGTTATTTTATCTAATTTCTTTAATAAATTCTCATCCATGATCTTAACACCAATAAGTATAGAATCTTACTCAAGCATAGTCCAATCGTGTATGTGGCCAGCGTAGATCTCACAGAAAAATCCAAACACAATTACAATGAACTAAATGTAATCGCCAAACAATTATTCCACCCTCTGATTCAGACGTGAGAGAGAAAGAGCCCTCATTCTTCGGAGGGAGTTAAAGACAATAATTATAATTTATAAAAAAAATCTAAACGTTGATTAAAAAAAATATTATCATTATTATTTACTTATCATTTATATACTAAATATAAATAAAATGCTCTTAAAAACATCAAATATAATACATATTATATTTATTGAAGATATAAAATGTATAATGCATGTAATATATATATTGTTCTTGGATTGCATGATTCTAGTTTCTGGATATCAATATGCTCGATATATATATATATATATATATATTAATTAGTCGAAAATTGGTTCGACGCCACGTGTTGCTGAAGCGGCATCGTCTGATGATCTCTGCCAAATGTCACTGCCAAGGTGGATGCTGCATTTGTGATTTGATAAAGATTTCGGTCCGTGAATAAATGCAAAATAGAGAAGTTCGAGACAGAGGGTGGAGGACCTCTAACAAACCCTTCGATGATGAAGTCAGAATTCTGAATCTGACTAGGGATTATATGATTTAGCAGAGAACTTGTTGAGTTATCTGGCCTTACCAAACCTTTACTAGGGTGGTATTTATAGATGCAAATCACCCTGAGAAATAGGTAGGTGGTGAATTATGAAGAATCTGACGGTTACCAAATTCTGAAATATTCCACTGTTGTAGGGATATTCTGTGAGATACTTTTCATGAATATCTTTAAGATGAATTGTTTGGTCAAAAAATATCCTTTGAGGAATCTTCTAGAAGAAACTGGCAAACAAAAGACACACGAAGTGGGTGGTATCAAATCCGAAGACTTCGTTGTCTTGTGGTCCCATCGGGTTCAATAGATAAGATTCAATCGAAGTGATAGGTCCCACTGCGCCAGATGGAGTTTGCCATGTCAGCGTTTATTCCTTGTCAGCATAGGGGCAATTTATATTATTCAGTGTCCCCTCGTCGAAGTGGAAGAACATCCAATCTTACACTTAGACGTAAAAAATTTAATGTCACTAGTCTTCTGCGAACTTCGAAGGACAATGCCAGATTGAGGTCCTTGGATGTGGCGAGGGTCAGAGTGTGAAGAGGCAGGCTGGTGATTGATCCAGTCACCTCGATGCCAGTTGGGCTACCTAAGTGAAAGTTAATGATGTCATTCGCACTTCCTGAGATCTAGGCAATGATGGCTAGTGTACCTAGAAGTACGGAAGCGACGTTTGGTGTGATTGGACCCGACTGGGAACAGGTCCAGGCAAAGCGTACCTGAGAAGCCTCTTCATTATTTTTAATTGTCCTTTCGCATTCCTCTCTTCTATAAATAGGCAGCTTCATTTCTTCAAACACTTTTTACCCTCTTTCGAATTACCTTCTGCAAACAAACTCTCTCTTCATCTTCTTGCCCTGCTTTAACTTGCCTTTCTATTCCGGTGCTTTTCCAAAGTTGTTCTTCAACCTTACGGTCATCACAACAGGTAATGGCGGGTCATGACCACTGGTCTTTGTTTCTTTTACTATTTTTCCATATTTACTCTGGCTCTGGGCAATGAACGAGATGATGTTCATTGTTTTTTTGGGTTTTCATTGGGTTTTTGTTGGTATTTTTAGAAATATGGGGTGCTTTTGTGTGTTTTTCTGGATTTGGTATCAAGAATGCAACATCTTTTTATGAAAACTGTAGTTGAGCTAGGTAAAAAGGGGTTTTTTTGTAAAACTTTTCTTAGGAAAATTTTATGGGGTGAAGAGTCTTAGAACAACTTAGGACTGATAGGATTTTTCTTCTCAGGTTAATATGTCGAATTCAAAAAACCCCGAAGTCCCTGTCCCTATAGTCGAGGTTATGTCTAGTTTCTCGGCGTCCACTTTGGTGGATAGGCTAGCTAATGTGTGTCTAAGTACTTCGAGCGATAAGAGTAGCAGTAGTTTGAGTGATGAGAGCACAAATGCCAAACTTGGACAAGACCTACCAACCGGTCTGGAGATGAATAACGGGATTATCTGGGTGCCAAATACTCAAGCATCTACCGGCGGCTCTTTCGAGGGCTCCACCATTCCTGTAGCCATACCCCTAGACCCAAGGGCCCCTAGGATCAATTATGGCCAAGTGACAACCACTGGTCTGTTGTCTAAGGACCTTCCTAATCCCAGCATCCTCCATGGGGAGGGTGCTGACTCCGATTCCCTCGAAGAACTCCCAACTACCAAAAAACAGTTGCCCGGGGACTTCGCTTTAAAAACCAACACCATCAGCCTTGAACTTCTTGTATTATCATTAGAAGTTGACCGAGATAGGTTTAGACTTTTTTCAGTGCGGTCATACAGGGTCATGGCTGACTCTTACATTCATGTTCCTTTTTACCACTTTCTTTCTGGACTTAGCATACCTTTAGATCCCGCGTTTTGTGATTTTTTGGACTTAGTAAAATGCCAACCTGCCCATGTACATCCCATCAGAGTTCGGTACTTCATTGCATTAACCATTCTGTGTTGGAGAATAGGTGTCGAAATTTCTGACTTGATTCAGAGGACATTTTTTACCGTTCTTCGGATGAACAATCTCACACTGTCACTTAGACCTCGCCCTAGCATGGTTACCCTTTTTGAACCCCCTCCCAATAAAGTAAGTTAGTGGAGAGAGCGTTGGGTTTACGTGGAGTCCAGGTTGAGCTTCCCATTTTACCCGAAGTGTAGGTCACTTGGCTCTTGGCCACCCGTGAGGAAAAATACCAAGTATTCTGACTCTGATAGGAAGTTCCTAGACTATGTCCGGAGTGAATTAGGTGATAACCCCCGAACCTAGACCAAAGTGTTCGTTACTAGCGAACTTATCGCTAATGAGAGTCGGTATCCTTGCGGGATTGGTGAAAAATTGATAGATGCCCGTCGGAGAGAGCTAGGTCTGGAGGATAATAGCGAGTACCCGGTGTGGCGATTGCACCCTGGTAGGGTGTTTTTAACGATTGCCATGAGTGCACCAATCTACAGAGCGCGGGCTGTCATCGGTCACCTCGTCATGATGGTTGCTTTAGCAAACACTTCATGAATCATGCAGCTGAATCTGGAGAAGAAGTGCAATGATTTAGAGGGGCAGCTTTCAGCGAAAAATAAAGCCCTCGACTCCACCAAAGACAAGCTTCGAACTACAGAGGAGAATGTGGCCTTGGTCATTGCTGAGAAGGACAAACAGTCCTCAGATCTGATGTCTTTTCAAAAGGCAAATGAGGATCTCAAAGCTCAACTGTGTGACTTTAACCGAAGGCTGAAGGATGCGGAGTCGAGATGTAAAGCTTCAGATTCCAAGGTTGTTTACTTTGAATCCACTGAATATACGGCCAAGGTGGTGGACATATACCGAAGTTCCCCTGCATTCGAGGAGGAACTCTACTCGAGATGCAACGGTTTTTATGAAAGGGGATGTGCGCATATACTTTGCCAGTTCCACCACCTCATCTAGGACAAAGCACTAATGTATAGGGCATACGAAGGTTCATATGCCAACCCCGAATTCAAGAATGGTTGTGACTTCGTCCTGTTCACGAATAGTGAACTGGTGAAGATCGCTGCTACTGATCAGAAGGAGGGTAGGCAATGGAATCTGCCAGCACCAGTGCACCCTGACATGGCAGAATTATGCGATCAGTTCATGGGGCAACCAGAGGAGTCTGAACCTATCCAGGTGGAGTCTACGCTGAACGTTGAACCTGCTCCAGAGACAGAGCCTGCAACGGTTGAGGGGCTCACCGTAGTGGAGGAGGAGGTAGTTTTGATAGAGGAGGGTACTTCAGCTGAAGTTGATCCTCCTTCAGCCGAAGCTCCTCCTACTGTGTAATAGAGTATGGTCTTTTCAATATAAATCTTTTTGTTCTTTAGCTTCTTTGTATTTCGTACTTGCGTGCATATCAAACTTGACAAAAATTTCACAAGTCCTATGACCTCGCTTGATAAAAATGTTGTATGAAAAATTTACAAGTGAAACGACTTCGCGTGGAACCTCTGGTTAGAACAATAAATCATAAAATTGGCTTGATCTTCAAAATCCATAAAATTTACAAGTATTTTTACGAATCCAAATACAATGAATAAGTTTCCCGATTGACTTGAAACTAACATGTTCCGTGATTGACTCGAGGACTTCCCAAGGGGTCACCCATCCTACCACTACTCTCTCCCAAGCACACTTAACTTCGGAGTACTGATGGGATCCGGTGCATTAGTACTGGTATGATCGCACCCTTAACACCCTATCGTACATGTTCACTAGATAAGGTAGACCCGCAAAGTGCACTTGTCGAACCCATAAATGACTCGGTGCGTTCGTGACCAATGATTTCATAAAGTCACCCACTACACCGGCCAACATCATGTGCTCTTTCTTTCTGTTAGAAATTATGCCAAAGGCATGCCATTCCGATAACGGCGACGGGCTAATCCGTCGGAGAATTCTCGGTTTTACACCTCCTTCTAATTTGATTATTGAGGCGTGCCTGAAAGGAGACAAGATTTTAACAGGGACCCGTCTTACTGTTATCCAAGGAATGATGATTAGAACTGTAATTATAGCAGTAAACCAGAATTCTTGCTGTTTGATTAACCTTGAACCAAGTTAGTCGCTGTAAGATTTTGTTTTCGGGAAGTACGAGATTGTCAAAATAATAAAGGCCCATAGTAGACTGAGCGTCGTCCATCCGACAACCCGATGAGTTCTCTTGAATACATTATGATGGAGGTGACGAACAAGAGGGAATGCTGCTAAAGAAGATAAACAAAGAAGCGAAAGAATGGCAGCTGAAATGGAAATAATCTCAAGGGAAGTGTTTCCTCTGTTTTTAAGAGTTAAAACCAGAGCATAAATTAGCCATGCAAATTGAAGAAACTCCACAGCTACTGTGAATCCCACCTAGAGATTGAAGTAAAGAAGTAGTCATGGTTTTAATCTTGATAGGCACCCAAGAATGTCCCAATAGTTTCACTGCAAACCAGAATACAACTCGCAAGAAGGCCTCGCTCCTTGATCAAGCAAAATCACAGATAATCTCGAATTATTATGTTTAGGTAGTTTTTTAGCAACAAAATCAGATTTAGAAGGAGGCGGAGGAAGTGGAAGTGGAAGCTTCTCCACTAATTCAAGACCTTCTTCTATATCATTATCATCTCCTAATTCATCATCAAGATCCATATCATAGAAATGGCTACTGGCGACACTAGTAGACCTTTGAAACATGGAAACAGTAGATGAGACTATCTTAGAAGAACTTCTTGTTGTAGTCCATGGAAGCCAATTAAATCTTTTGCTCCCTACAACTACTGTGGTCGGGATGACAAATGGATCAAAATGGGACTTGATCTCAAAAGCTCCAGAACCTCTCAATCTTTTCATCACCAGTTGATCTGCAAAGGGCTTCACAGTTGACTCTCGCCTACTTCGCTGATGGAGCGAAGTATCTTTCTGGCGGTGGTGTTTCCACCCCTGGTGTGTTTACTCGCCATGGTAGGTCTCGTGGTGAGATGTGGGAACCGTGGTATCAAGTTGATATCCACGTTCTCCGGATCGTCCTGACATTATTTGTTTTGAGGAGAGAAAAACAAGAAGATTTAGTACTTACGTTCCCGGTAACGAAACCAAACTTATTAGTCGAAAATGGTTCTACACCATGTGTTGATGAAGCGGCGGCGTCTAATGATCTCTGCCAAATGTCACTGCCAAGGTGGATGCTGCGTTTGTGATTTGATGAAGATTTCGATCCGTGGATATATGCAAAACAAAGAAGTTCGAGACAGAGGGTGGAGGACCTCTGACGAACCCTCCGATGATAAAGTCAGAATTCTTAAACTGACTAGGGATTATATGATTTAGCAAAAAAATTATTGAGTTATCTGGTCTTACCTTTTACCTTTACGAGGGTGGTAGTTATAGATGCAAATCACCCTGAGAAATAGGTAGGTGGTGAATTATGAAGAATCTTACGGTTACCCGATTCTGAAATATCCCACTGTTGTAGGGATATTATGTGAGATACTTTTCACGAATATCTTTAAGATGAACTGTTTAGTCAAAAATACCCTTTGAGGAATCTTTTAGAAGAAACTGGCAAACAAAGACACACAAAGTGGGTGGTATCAAATCCGAAGACTTCGTTGTCTTGTGGTCCCATCGAGTTTGGTAGATAAGATTCAATCAAAGTGATGGGTCCTACTGGGCCAGGTAACATTTGCCATGTCAGCGTTTATTCTTTGTTAGCATAGGGGCAATTTATATTATTCAATATATATATATATACACACTTGTATACTTTATATATAATTTATATAATATATTATTTTTGTTTATTTTTACTTTGATATATTGCTAATATATTAGACTTGTTTACTACTGTATATATTTGAATATATATATATATATATATATATATATTGCTTCTGGATGGCACTATTATATGAATAAGTATATATATTATATCAGCTTATATATATATAAACTGCTTTTATATATATATATATATATAGTGAATTAACAGTTGTGTAGCTATATACATGTATTGCATTCTATTATTTGTTTTGTATAAAATGTATATATATATATATATATTATATGTACTGTTATATATTTACATTAGCTTTCTGGATATATATTGGATATATAGTGTTGTGCATATTGCATTATATACACTCTTATATATTCCGATATATATATTTGTTTTATAAACTGCTTTTTGCATGTTTCTGGATATTATATATATATATATGCTTGTTTTAGCAATTTTGTACACTAACATATATATTTCCTTATATTTGCTGTACTTTTTTAAATTTGTTCGGTTACCTATTTTTTTGTTCAAATGGATATATTATTGGATGAAGTATTTATACTATTTCAATATTACAAATTTTTTTATTTGTTTGAATAATATGGATGAAGATTTATGTCTTACTGATAGTATAACTACTCACATTATTCTTAAAAATAAAAAATATCTCATTGCAATAAAGATAATGATGCATATGTTACTACAATTTCGGGTAATACAAAAATAATTGAAAGTTTTAGAAGAGTCATTATAATGTTATCCAATGGAACAAAATTGAATATAAACAATGTTTAATTTCTATCTAAGTCTCAAAGGAATTTGTTAAGTTTCAAAGATATTCGTCTTAAAGATATCACATGGAAAGTGTAAGTGAAGGAAATGATGAGTGCCTTAATATTACAAACATTGTTTCGAGTACGAAAATCGTATTAGAAAAATTAAATATGTTTTCTTCGAACTTGTACTATATAAGAATAAATGCAATTGAAATACATTCAATAAACGAGAAGTTTATTAATTAAAAAATGTTTACTATTTGGCATTACCGATTGGGGCATCTCGGTTCAAATATGATAAATATTACTGAAAATTCGAATGGGCACTCATTAAAAAACCTAAATATTTTCCAATCGAAAGAATTTTTTGTGCTCCTTGTTCTCAAGGAAAATTGATTATTAAGCCATCACCAGCTAAAGTTGTAATTGAATCTCCAACATTTTTAGAAAGCATTTAAGGTGACATATGTGGACCAACTCACCCTTCATGTGGACTATTTCGATATTTTATGGTTCTAATAGACGCATCTAATAGATGGTCTCATGCTATCAACTCGCAACCTAGTGTTTGTGAAATTGTTTGCTCAGATTATTATATTATGAACACAATTTTTGGATTATACAATTGAATGAATACGTCTAAATAATGCTGCTTGAGGTCATGCAATTTGGCATGCAGCAACACTTCTACATGTTAGACCAACAAGTTATCATAAATATTCTCATTGCAATTAGTCTATGGTTATGAGCCAAATATTTCCTTTAGAATTTTTGCATGTGTGGTATATGTTCCTATTGCTCCACCACAACTCACAAAAATGGATTATCAAATAAGATTGGGATATATGTTGGATTTGATTTTCCTTCTATCATAAGGTATATTGAACGTATGACAAGAGATCTTTTTATGTTACAATTTGTTGATTGTTATTTTGATGAATTAATGTTCTTGGGATTAGGGATAGAAAAAGAAAAACATCTTCGTAAAAATATTATATGGAATACTTTGCAACATCTTGATACTTGTACAAATCAGTGTGAACTTGAAGTTAAAAAAATAATACATTTGCAAAGTATAACAAATCAACTACCAGATGCATTTATCGACCTAAAGAGAGAGACTAAGTCACATGTATCAGCTGAAAATGTTCCTATACGGATTGTTGTCCAAGAAGGACAATCTGTAAATAAAATAACAAATTAGTCTACAGCACGCTAGAAGCGTGGTAGACCAATTGGTTCAAAAGATAAAAATCTCCATAAAAAGAATGAAGCAAATGTTAATAATGACTCCGGACTTAATACTCCAGAAGAGTCAAGAGACATAATAAATGAAATAACTCCAGGAGAAGTTCAGGTACTTAAAGATATTGAAAATATCAAAAAAAATAGATAAGGATGAAATCTCAATAAATTATGTCTCAACGGGAAACGCTTGAACTGAGAAGAAATAACTATCGATAATATTTTTGTATATATTATAGCATTAGCTATTATAAATGAAAGTGATTATAATGAGCCTACATTCGTTGATGAATGTCGACGTAGAAGTGATTAGTTGAAATGAAAAGATGCAATTCAAATAGAATTAAACTTACTTGCAAAACATGAAATTTTTTTACCCATAGCTCGAAAACCAGAAGATGTTATACTTGTAGGATACAAATGAGTATTTGTACGGAAAAGAAATGAGAAAAATGAAATTTTGATATATATAAAGTACGTTTTTACAAGGTTTTTCTCAAAGATTGGGAATTGACTATGAGATAACTTGTTCTCCTGTGGTAGATGCAATTACTTTTCGTTATCTCTTTAGTCTGGCAGCTAATGAGAAACTTGATACGCGTTTTATGGATGTAGTTACAGCCAATTTATATGACTAACTTGATAGTGATATCTATATGACAATCTTAGAAAGATTTAAAATGCCTAAAACATATAAATCAGATTCTCAAGAATTATATTCAATAAAATTACAAAGATCTTTGTATGATTGAAAAGAGTTTGGACAAATGTGGTACAATCGTCTTAGTAAATGTTTATTTAAAGAAGGTTATCAAAATAACCAAATTTATCTATGTGTATTTATTAAGAAAGAAAAATCAGGGTTTGCTATAATTGTTGTATATGTTGATTATTTAAATATTATTAAAACCTCTGAATAAATTTTAAAAGCTTTAAATTCAAAATAATTTGAGATGAAAGATCTCGAAAAAATAAATTTTTGTCTCCACCTGCAGATTGAGCATTTGAAAGATGAAACTGAAATTTTTGTTCATCAATCAAATTATACTGAAGGTCCTTAAAAGATTCTACATGGACAAGGCACTTCCATTGAGTACTCCAATGGTTGTTCAATCACTTGATGTGAAAAAGGACATTTTTCAACCTTGTCAGAATAATGAAAAAGTTTTTGGTCCTGAAGTACCATATCTTAGTGTAATAGGTGCACTAATGTATTTTGCTAATAATACAAGACCTAACATAGCTTTTGCTATTAATCTATTAGCAAGGTTTAGTTCATGTCCAACTAGAAAATATTAGAATGGAATTAAACATATCTTTCAATACCTTCAAGGTATAATCGATATGGGATTGTTATATTCCAATAATTTTAAACTACAACTTGTTGGTTATACTAATGTTGATTACTTGTATGATTCACATAAAGTCAGATCTCAAATAGGTTATATTTTTACATATAGAGAAACTGTTGTTTCATGACGTTTTACAAAGCAAACATTAGTTGCTACTTCTTCGAATTATGTAGAAATTATAGCAATCCATGAAGCAAGTCGTGAATGTGTTTGGTTAAGATCCATGTCTCAACACATCTGAGAGACATGGGGTTTATCTTCATGCAAAGAATTTCCAACAATAATTTATGAAGATAACACTACATGTATAACTCAATTACATGAAGGATATATCAAACAAGATCGCACAAAGCATATTTCACCAAATTTTTCTTTATGCATGATCTTCAGAAAAATAGTGATATTGATATATACAACAGATTCGTTCAAATGATAATTTGACAAACTTATTCTCAAAAGCATTCCCAACTTCAACTTTTGAAAGATTAATCCATAATATTAGAATGTGCCGGTACAAAGATATTATGTAATGATCAAGGGGGTGTATAAGGAACGATGTACTCTTTTTCCTTCACTAGGGTTTTTTCCCACTGAATTTTTCTCTAGTAAGATTTTAATTAGACATATTTCTTGTACAATAGACATCTAATAGAGAGTTTTATTAAATCCCATTATTTGTATGTCTATTGAACTTTTTTCAACTTCCATAATCCCTTTTACAATAATAAGTTTCTAATAACATTAAATTTCTAGTAACCTCCTATTCATTTGAATAGTGAATGTTTAGAAGTTAAATGTTTATATATATAATTGTGTGTATATACATGTCTCTTACTTTATCTCTAGGATGTTAGATATATATATTTGTAGAGAAATACAAATCATATATACAAAAGATATAAAGAATAACCCTCTTTTCTTATTTCATTAATCTCTATTTTATTTGATCTTTTGTAAATTCATTTTATTAATAATATATATATATATATATATATATATATATATAATTTTAAAAAGAATAATTTGTGAGTTTGATCCCAAACAAATTTAGCTTTCGCAAGTTGAGTCCCAAAATATTTTTTTTAACTTTTAAGGTCCCAAACTTTTTTTGTAGAGAATAATAAGGTCCTTCTTGACGGATTCTATCAAAATTTCTAAAATTTTAACGGTTGTTTGTCTTTAGTTAATTAAAGACAAGGATAAAAAAGTCATTACATGTGAAAATAAATAAAGAAATATTTAAATAAGGAATAAAAATGTCCTCACATTTAAAATTTAAAAAATAAAAAATCTATCAAAGGATATCAAAATCTTTCATCAATCTTCTTCTTTCCTACAAAAGTTTTATCCGTTTTTTACATCTTTGAATAAAGAAAAAAGAAAAAAGAAAAAAATAAAGAAGAATAAGAGCGTCTTTGTAGAAAGAGAAAGAAAAACAAAATAAGAGAAATTCTAATATGAATCTGAGTTTAAATTCTGGTTCATCCTCTTCTTACCCATAGATCTTCAAGCTCTTGTGATTTGTTCATCAAAGGAAGATACTGACTCTTCATCAAAATTAATGATACCGGACACCACTCATCCAATAATTGTGTACTCAGGCTATTAAAAAATTTACTTATTTTAAATAATGTTATAGAACATATTGAAATATTACATTTTAAGTGAATATAAGAAATCCACAATTAGTCATCATCAATTATAGGGAAACATGTATCCTTTTTTCTACAAGAGCTTTGAAGGCTATCAAAACATGAATATTTGTAAATTGCAAATCAGAACAAATATAATTTGATATTGGGAATACCTTCATCTACAGTGGTTGTAGGTTTTACCATATAACTCCTCCTTGTCATAAAATCACCAACAATATACACCCTTTTTTTTTTGTCAAACGCATGTAAATCATTTAACGTTCTCTTAATCGGAACTAGAGTTAGAGGTGGGGAAACATGCACAAAAACAAACATTTCTCCCTCTTCACTCAGAAGTTCTTTCCACTCTTTCATTTGTCGGCCTAAGCTGGCCAAATAAAGGGACTAGTGTACATGTGGATAATTTTTTGTTGTGTCTTGTGGAGTGACATAAGTTTTTATTAAAAATATTGTCATATTATTTGACTGTAATAATGTTTCTTGTAGATTCGTTATATTACTCTTTTCTATTACAGCTTATTCTTTTTACTAGCTAAAGATTCGTTATGTTGCTCTTTTTTATTATAATTTATTCTTTTTACGAAACTTCGATGCTTATCAACTGGAATATTTCTGTTGGGAGAAAAACTTTCATTATTAACAAAAAAAAATGTTGATGCTCTTGATAGTTGCTAAAAATTTATATTATTCCCTCATATTACAAAAATTACTTTGGATGATATTTTATACAATTTAAAACAAAAGGTAAATGTATTCTCTAGAGAAAGGTTCTAGTCAAAAATAATGATTGGACCCTTGGAACAACTGAAATTCAAGATAACCACAAATTCAAAAGTTGAATTGATAACTGAATTAACTTCCTACTAAAAAAAGCTTTGCTTCCTAAAAATTGAAGATAAAACCATCATAAGAATACATATCGTATATTGATTTCATCTACAAGTTTCTAGAGAAGGGAAAAAAACTCCAGCAGCATGGCAAGACTACCCCCAACAACCACCATCAATATTTTCCTACGTATTGGATGGTCAATGATGCATTAACAAATGTGTTTAAGCCTGCAAATAGAATCAATAGACTTATATCAATAAAATATTACAACACAAATACTTACTCAAATATATTCATGATAAGGAATGCGAATACTTACTCAAACATCGATTCAAATGTCTTTGAATTTAACATTCCATTTTTGCTCCCACTTGAATTCGTTTCTTGTCGTCTAGAACAACTTTGATTTGTCAAATGAGTTTTAATGATTGAAGATTCACTGAGTATTTCAATATCACCACTGTCATCTTTCTCTTGAAACAAAATAACTTTATTTCTTTCCATTGGTTAAAATTTGAATTTCTTAAATCTCTCTTTCTCGTTTTTTCTTTTTTCTTTCTATAAAGATCTCTTCTTCAATTACTTTTATTTCTTTTTCCTTTCTTCAAAGATGTTAGAAAAAGATAAAAATCTTGTGCCAGAGAGAAGAAGAAGAAGATTAACCGGAGAAGAAGAAGATTGACGACGACTTTTGATATTCTCACTATTTTAATAAATTTTTTATTTTTAAAATTTTAAATATGAAGATATTTTCAAAAAAAATTAAAAAAAATATGATGACATTTTTATCTCTACATTAAAAAAAATTTTATTATTATTATTTTCTTTCTTTATTTTCACATGTAATGATTTTTTTATCCTTGTCTTTAATTAACTAAAGACAAACAACCGTTAAAATTTTAGAAATTTTGACAGAATCCGTCAAGAAGGACCTTATTATTCTCTACAAAAAAATTGGGACCTTAAAAGTTAAAAAAATATTTTGGGACTCAACTTGCCAAAAATAAATTTGTTTGAGATCAAACTCACCAATTATTCTTTTAAAAATTTACATAAATTTTAAAAAATTATAAAATAAACTCTTATCACTTGGGGTAGTGAATGACATGATTATTTTATTATTATTGTTGTTTTAAAGTGAGATGAGCATTGAAAAAATTTGATAGAAGCACAACCGACATAAGCAGAGGTGATGGGTACTTTTGTTTTGCTTCTATTTTTACAGACATTATTATTATTATTATTATTATTATATCCAAATGTTTTGATACTTTCTTCAATTTTTAAAATTGGACAAAATATTTTCTCTCAATTATTGTAGTGTTCACAAAAGTGGGGGAAATGAAAATATACAGATTAAAAAGGTTGAGGTCACATTTTGTTTCCCAAAAGCAAAAACACAAAACACTCACCTCACACAAATAACAGGTTTTTTCTTTCTTTTTTTTTTTTATATAAACACAAAACACTCACCTCAAACAAATAACAGGTTTTTCCTTTTTAATAACAAACTTTTTAAATATACCATTTTTTTATAATGGCTTAACCGAATAGTTGGAGAAAATTAATAACCGAACGCTTAAATGCTTTCTCAACACGAATGATCAAGAGTTTGAATTCTCTTTAAAACGGATAGCTCCGTATTAAAAATTTTAAGTCCAATCTTAATAAGAGTAAAACTCTAAGAGCAAAATGCCCACAAACTGAATCCAAATTAAAGTGCCCAGGCTGAGCAGAGTGCTCAAAGAAATCCAAATTAAAGTGTCCAGGCTGAATTCAAATTAGTCAGATAGCTCTATATTAAAAACTTTGAAATCAGATCCTAATAATAAAACTCTACGAACAGAGTACCCACAGGCTGAATCCGAATTAAAGTGCACAGAAAATGTGAGATATTAGACACCCCAAGTGAGTAAAAAAAATAATAAATAAAATAAAATAAAATTGATAACAGTTTCACGAGTCTAATCATATTTATTTTATTTATAATTTTCTATGAAAAACTTGAAAAAAGAAATAAAAATAACTCCACAGAAACATTAATACAGATCCAATTATTTCCCATTGGTGCATTCTGTAAATATTTGTTTTGAGCAGTCCATCTGGGTTGAGCTTTAAATTTTAAATAACCTGCTGCTCAAGGAATGTTTCAAATCACCATATATATGGATTATAATTCGACGAAATTCAGCATCAGAACAAGTTATCCAAAATCTCAAAGTGAATCAAAAACTACAGATGATTATCCATAGAGGATCTATATGTATGTATTTGTGACAAAAAAAAAAATTCATCAGAAAGATCTCTGATGTGAAATTGTATTCCTCACTACAAGCCCTTAATTAGGTCAAAAATATTCAACAGGAAACTTCACCAATCTGAAGTCATGGAAAATACCAAAAAAGGCAGCAGAAATAACAGAAAGTTGCCTTCTTTTGGTTGTACAGAAGAGTCACTAACAAACTTTCAACTACTAAGTTTAGTCACTTCAAGAAATCTTCAAGGAGTCATTCGTAATGATGATTCTTAAAACAAAATTTTAAATGGTAGAAATAAGAAGGAAAATAAATGTTACAAGAAATGGAATGAAGATATGGGATAATAACAATATCTCCTCAGAGAGGCAAAGAAACCAAAAAACTCTCCCTTCATAACTAAAAACAAAAAGGTCACTGTCTAGCAGACATGAAAGCCAGATCTATAGGAGCAACAGACAACAGAAGAGCTAATTAAAGATTATGGATATAGATAGCTAGAACTCCCAAAAGTTCAAGAACCTAACACCATAGAAATACACCAGACAAAAGGTAACCAGGATTGATGAACAAATAACAGCTAAGGTAAACAAAAGTAGAAGTAATTCAATGAGTCCACCATTTAACCCTCAAAAGAAGCCAAGGGAAAACATACCATTCACAAGCCTCAGGATCTTCTGTAGAGTAGTTCAAAGAGATGTATTTTCCTTCACTTGGGATGCAGACATACACAAATGGTTAAAATTTTGAAAAACAATCAAGAAAAGGCGAAGAAGCTAACACGTGTCAACTCCCCTGATCCTGTACTCATCCATGGAACTCAAAGCCACTAAATTCACACTTCAATCTGAAGAATCTGGGATACATGAATCAGAAAACCAAAATGAAAGTGAATTGAGAAAAGTAAATGAATAAACAAATAAAAGTCATGTCACAGCATGAAACCAGACTTCCCCCCTCTTTTTAATTGAATAGGAAAAATAAGTGGAAACAAATTTACTTTAAATATTAAATATAATAGATTCAAAAAATCGTACATCTTTTGTTGTCCAAGCAAAAGCAAAGTTAAAAATCTCTTGGGAGCCAACAAATGCAACTTGCTGATGGTATGCATACAGGAAGCTGTAGTGTATGATGAGAAGCCTGTAGACCTCCAAAAACCAATTCACAGACTTGAACACAATCTGTTATGGAGATTCAAAACAGAACTTTCAAAGAAGTAATTATCCAAAGGCAGGATAATTCAGTATTTCATAATCCATCGGAATTCTTGCTGCTTTAGCAGGTTTCTTTACAAATCTCTATTTTTGCTCTGGTCTGAAATAGCAGGCAGACTTACAGAATGACCATGACATGAAATTAAAAGAGATTTATATAGGAATTTATAAAAGGGGAAGGAGTCAATAGACTGACAAAGAATTTCAATATGCTGATCAAATCAAAATTGAAAGACTTCTCATGATGTGCAGATACTAAAAAATCCAAAATCATAATATATATATATATATATATATATATAATATATATATATATATATGGGTACATAGAATTCCTAGAAAAAATCAAATGATAAGAACTATGTCAACTGCCAGCTAAACTATAATCCAAATTTCTCTCAAGAGAAGCTTATGATAGCTAAACTGAGAGCAAAAATGCTAAAAAGAAGTCCCAGCCCATGCCACATCTTTTGCAGAGATAAACCAAGGAAATGGAAAACAGTTATTATACCAACTGCCAAAAATACACAGTATTTAACAAATTGCAGGATAGTTTTCCACCAGAAAACTTCTGATTGCTTCCTTTTCCTTTTCAAATAAGAAAAATTCCTTTGAAAATCCAAAATTGCCCACACCAAATGGCGAAAACCAATCTCTGGCCACAATATAGAGGGGGAGTACAAGAGGGAATATGCACTTTGCCAGAGAAGGAAATTACTTAAGCGGGTTTCGCCAGAAGTTCGTATTATGATATCAGGATCAGGTGCAACTGCTGCATACATATGTTTCTCAATGTCAGCAATATCAATTATATTTTCCCTTTTGCCTTCTTCATTTGCTCCAATTGGAATTAAACCACATCCAGCTCCGCTTGAGTCAAGTTCCCTAATTTCATTCCATATCCCTTCACAACACTCTTGAACAGCATGCACAATCTCATCTGTGGAAGTATAGGCAACACAAATTGACAACACAGCTTTTGAATTTCCAGCAGTAGCTGCCATTGCCTTCTCTGCAGCCAACCTGACAGACTTGTTCAAAAGTCTAAGATTACCTAAAAAATAGATCCTAACCCCATATTGACTGAGCACACTCTCCTCGTTAATCAATTCCTCAATTTTTTCCTGAATCAATCGCATGGTGGATTCAACTTCTTGGGGGCGCCTTTTAAAATTATCGATGCTGAAGGCATAAACAGTTACATATTTAATACCTAGCTCATAACAGTATTTAAGCATGTTGATGAGAGCTAAGTAACCAAACCTATGACCGGACCCTTCCAATAAATTCTGTTTCTTTGCATATCTTCGATTCCCATCCATTATAAATGCAATATGCACAGGAATAGGTCCAACTGAAAGGACTGAAAATATACATGTTCGCAGAAACCTTCCAAAATGCCCAAATATACGCGTTTGATCACTTAATCTTTTATCCATCTCAGTAGTCTACAAAATCTTCCAACTGTGAGCCACCAAGAAGGAAAAAAATTTTATGTTATCCTCCATTTTACTTCTCAAATAATACTTTCTAGCAGATGGAATGTGTCAACTCTACAAATCATAAATAAGAACTAAAGCATAAATAAGTAAAGAGAAAATTTTGGCTTCTTGGATTTCCCAAGTTTGCTACTTGCAGATAGCACAAAGAACTAATGAAAGCAAGAGGACTCTACGTCCCGTTTGCACCATTCTTGCTCTGTTCTATAATCAACTTAATACATTATTTATACTAAAGACAAATTCATACTAGGTTAAGAAGAAATCTTGAAAGGACAAACTTCTCATGGAGTGAGGTTCCCACGTAGCAGGCCCTAGAGAACAGAAGAAATAAATCTGTAACTTTACATCTCTGAACCAACACGTAATGGATTCATTCCTAGAACATGCCTCTAAAAATCCTGAAGGAAGAAAATGGAAATTGAATCTAAACTACACTAATAATTGATGTCGGAATCTTATCCTTAAGTTGGTGCATTGAAACAAAAAATTAATCTAGAGGCAATTCCTTGTTTAGTAAACTAATTCTCCAAATAAAGAATGCAAGAATGAGAGGAAAAACAACCACATATATTTGAAAAACGGAAAAGGAAAAGACTTCCTAATAACTTTTCTTGCAAGTAGCATGCCATGATGTTGTTAGGATCTCATATAGCCCTTTATGATCCTAACCGGTAAATGGGTTTTTGCGAGCTTCTAGAACATCTTTCAGACCCTGACAAATGCCCCAGTTAGTCCAACACATGTGACCAGCTATCAGGAAAAGAATTGCAATAGCTAAACTGTGGTGTGAAATATTAGTTAACCATAGATCCCAACCTTCTTTTATTGTGAGATAGTCTTAACAATAAATGAACCAATGAATGGAAGAATGAAATCGAAAGAAGTGGAATTTAACCTGCTTTTTTGTTTTGGACCAGCGACTCCCAAAAAAATCTTTTAATTTGTAACTTCAGAGATTGTAGATACTAGATTTAGATTCTTTTTTTTTACATAATATATATTTATCTAGTATATATATCTAAGAGGAAAGCAACATTAGAAGTTCATACATAGAAAAGGATCACAATATAAAAGCATAGTATATGTCCCCAGGAGAAATCAAGACAACACAAATGACCATGAAAAGTCAAGCAATCAAAAAAATAACCTAGAGATACATGTTAGCTTCTCACATTAACAAAAAAATCCAGCATCTAAACCAAATGATAGAATAACTTGAAAGAAACATGGATATGTTCGTAGAGTGATAGATCAATTCAGAAACGTGAACAAGGCAGGTCAAGAAAATGGAGGATTGGTGTATCAAAAAGCATTGCAATATTAAGAAAAACGAAACCCAGGTAAAAGAATTTAATATAAAAGGCCTTCCAATTTAAACAAAGTACCATAGCATCCCTCTTCATGCTGTTGCCTATTCAATGACAAGAAATCTAAGGAACAAAAAGACTTTAAAAGGGAATCTTGAAATAAAGATTTGAAGAAAAAAGAAACCCCCATTGTAGGTAATCATATGAGTTGATTTAGTTCAGATATCAATTAAATCAAAGCAATTAACCATAGCTCTTCAGATGGCATTCCTCACTACATGAACAAACACTGGAGTTAAGTTTTTCTACTGGTGCCAGTTCACCGTCCAAAATAATTTGATTACCTTATAACCAATTCCACAACTAGCCTACAACATTACAAATGCAAAAGATTCTCCCAAAAAAAAAAAAAATCTTTTTAGTACCATCAATCAGCAATTTTTCGAATTGATAAACAAATGAATGAAACCATTGGAATAACGATAAAAATATTAGAATAAAACCAAAAATTCAGCAGAAAAAAATGGAGAATTGACTGACCTTTCAAATATGCCGGATTGAATCTGCTAACAGCCTGCAGCCTGGTGATCTTTGATAAAGTGTGACGAAGGCTAATATCATCCCAACTGCAGTTTCTACGCTGTAGCATGCATCTCTTGCAATGTGATGCTGGCAGCCGCAGTGAGCGGCGATCGGTAGGAACGGGAGTTAGTCTGGATTAATGGGGTATGTGATTTTTAAGGAAAAGATTAAAACAAGGTGCGTTTAGTAGGTGATATAACATATATCATTTGATTAGTCTTTCACTTTCGTGCTATATATATATTTTATTTTTATTATTATTTTTATTTTATTTTGCTTAGGGCAATAGGTGTTTAAGTCTAATCGTCAGATTGAAGTTTTCACTCCAAAGAGTTTAAAATGGAACAACTCACTTGTACCTCGAGATTTTAAATATATATATATATATATATATATATATATTTAGATATAGATCCCACATGCGAGACACATATTATATATTTTTTAAAAAAATTTTAAAATTATTTTTTACCTATTATTATTTGTTTGATATATTTGATATTTTTTCTTTAAACTTTTTTATTAATTTATGTTCCATATATATATATATATACAACTCACTTGTACCTCGAGATTTTAAATATATATATATATATCTTTAGATATAGATCCCACATGCGAGACACATATTATATATATTTTTAAAAATTTTAAAAAATATTTTTTACCTATTATTATTTGTTTGATATATTTGATATTTTTTCTTTAAATTTTTTTATTAATTTATGTTCTATATATATATATATATATATATATATATATATATATATAGAGAGAGAGAGAGAGAATAAACTATCTTAAATTTAGAATTTATTTTCACTTATTTTAATTTCTCTGTGCCAGCAATTTTAGAATTTAATTTTATGCGATAAAAAACTCATATATTTTAATCTTTAGAATATTAAACAAGAAAATTTTCTTAAATTAAAAAAACTTAAAGATGAAAAAGAACACAGTAGGTGAAACCTATAAAAAAAATTATGGAATAAAATTATTTTAAAAGAAAAGAGGAAGAAAAACAGAAGAAGAACCCAAGTTGAAAGAGAGAAAAAAATATAGAAAATTAATATTTTTAATTAAAATTACAAAATTACTTTTAATAAAAATTATTAAAGTTTATTTTTAAAAAATAATGAACAAAAATATTTCTTTATAAAAAGAGTTGACTAACGAATTAAAATTTTGACTTAACCAGATTTAACATAGCATCCACATTTAAAAACGTGAGATACATTATAAAAATAAAAATAAAAAATTGATTTTGAACTTTAATATGTAAATAATTTACCCATATATATATTTAATAATATATATTAGAAAAAAAAATCAAAAGACATAAAAAAATTTAAGTTTTTTTTTTAAGAAGTGAAAAGTTAAATATACATAATAAATCTAATAAAATTTTAGTGATATTATTTATCATGAGTTTATAATTAATTATCACTATTATTATTTTATTTTTTTCATTAATTATAGCAGAAGGGATACGCCTTAGGAAGATGAACACTAGAAGTACATATTCAGACAAGGTATTCTTGGAGTTACAATATTAGAAAAATTTGATTGTGAATTAGAAAAAGTGTTTGGTACAGTAAAAAAATGTATTATATATTATGTGAAGTTAAGAATTTAAAATTTGTTGTTAGCGTAATTAAAGTAAAATTTTTTTGAGTAAAAATTAAAGTTTTTAAGCACAACCATACGGCATTTAAATTAACATTTTGGATGCTACATTATTAGTAGCATTGTACAGTTTTTTGTCTTAGTTAAAATTGTAACTCTTTATTAGTTAATAGTTTTCTTTCACTTGTAAATCTTGATTCATTCATATATGTAATTCTTTAAATTTTGGAGCAACAAGAGACTAACCTGGCTCAAACAGAATTAGTGTATACGCGAATTTAACTTAAAAGTGTTGTTTCATAATTTATCATAATTTAAGAACACTATTTTGATTTTGATGAATGTGTGATACAAGATTCTTAGAAATTAAAGTGAATCAAAGAATTAGGTTAATGTATATAAACCTATCAAAAACATAGTGTAGCAAAATTTTGAAACTAAACTAAGATCAGAGCAGCTATTAACAATGGATGGACACAGAGACCACCTATTCCTGAAACTCAACAACAACAACAATTAACCATCCATCCCTAACCTATCAACAACAACATATCAAAACCTGCAGACACCATTTATGGAGATATTGGATCAAGTTTTGATGCTGCTGAGTCGAGTTTTGATAGGTTTGAGCTTGATACCTAAACTTTCAGAAGAGAGAAGTTCCGGAGATACACACCAGTGGCTCGAAGGACTTGGGGATAATGCACCACCATTCCTTGGCAAACAAGTAACAACTTGTGCCTGCCTTTTGAATCCAAATCTCATTAAAAAGAATTCAATGGGGACTAACATTGCATAAGGGAGTTCCTCCGTTACCAGAGAGCCGCACGATTGAACCTGCTATGAATAAAAACACAAGCAAACCAAAATGTAAATAAAACAAAGGAAGGAAATCAGAAAAGAAAACAAGTAAACAAAAAGAATTACCTCAACTAATGCACAAACCTTCTTATTCCTTACATTACTCATATGCATGGAATCTGCGTGGAATGGACTGTTTTCACCAACAAAAATAAGTGTCTTGCATTGCAAATTCCGTAAACCCTCTGTAAGGTCATGTCTCCTGCCAAAAGGAGTTGTCAATTTCGTATGGGGGGCGAGGAATATCATACAAATATATCTCCATACACATATTCACCTAACACTCAATTTTATAAAGCTTACTTGTTAATTGCATAAAGAAAGCGCATGACATTTGGACTCTGCATCTCCCCCAATAACTGTGAAAACAAGATAAGAAACAAAGCTATGTTTGAGTTCAAAAATGCTCAACATGCAACATTTAAGGAGTAATATACATGTTATCCTCACAAAGTAAGAGAAAAAGAGAAGAAATGCAACAGGAATTAGAACAGAACATCAATTTTCATTCAGAATCAAAGAACAATTCTTGGCCATAAGATCCTTATACATTTTTCCCCCAGTGTATAGTGGTGTTTACAGATGCTAAATGAAGTCCTCGAGTTTCTCCCGAGAAACTTACACCACAATATTTGCTGACACATAAAAGATGGAAGGACATGGTATCAAGAGTGTGCCATTAACACCATTAACATTCATAAGATGACAACAGGAAATCTAGAAAGGTAAAAGAAAGCAGCAGCAAACAGAAGAGACAGCTTCCCAAGGCAATTTAATCAATTCTTATGATATTTTCACAAAAGTTATCATTAGATACAAAGAAATATCAAGTCTTAAACTAAGACATCCCTGGGTACATGTACATGCAATAGCTGCAAATCTTAAGATCTAAAACTTCAGTCAATGAAACAAGAAATTGAGGTTATTCCTATCTAATATTCTATTGACAATAATATCCTTACCTTTCGGCAGCATAGCACTGTCTCTGATTCTGCATCAAGTGTTCCATGCCTTAGTTCCTGGTAAACACTTAAAAATTATTCTTGATATGATGGAGATAACTTGTCAGCCAAAAAATCGAATTTTAATCACCATAAATACCTTGCTAAAGTAGCGCTGGAGAAGGCACTCCTTCAACAGTCCACACATTCCATAAAAGTATAATAAGTTCAATAATATCTGCACAAGTGGTTCAATAAAATGTTAGAATGTGGCCCATAGTTATGGGGTAATGTCGTATTAAGGTTAAAACAATTATATAGCAATGTTCTATTATGATATTATTTCCTCGTTGGCCTAAGATTTCTTGTAGTAGAGCAACAAATCTGAACTACTGATTTGGGAGAACTCTTATAAAACTAGGTCCTCTATCCATTAAAAAAAAAGAAAGAAAAGAAAGATAGCCATCAAATCTGGATAAAAGAGAGACAAAAAGGGAAAGAATTCCAAGGTTAGAATAGAACATGATTGGTGACTGATGGATTGTTTCACTATTTGCATTTCGAAAGTCTTGATTGCCTGTGCATAACTTGAGAAAACACATGAAAAAACTTATGACTCCAGCAATTCAGATATGATTTTTTGTGAATTTTTTAACTAGAATTATATTCGAATTGATTGGATTCACTAAATGTCACAATACCTTGTTATAGATCCACTCAGTCCATGACGGTGATCTGCATAGTGGGGAAACGAGTATAAGAGCAGCTACACGTTCTTCGTATTTAATCTGTCATTGGAAACAAAAATGTCAAATTGCCACCTGCTCTAATACCATTTTAAAATTTCTACCTCATTTAAAAGCTTGAGCTGATAGAAGAAAGAATGGCGGGAGTGATCATCAAAGTCAGTAAATATCACAGAAGAGGAATAAAATGGCTAAAAAACTTACAGCAAAGAGTGTCAAGATGTAGGCTCCAGCAGTGACACCCAAGCAGAATACCTTTTCCAATCTAGGAGAGAAAATTCAATCAGTAAATATAGCATTTTAAAACAGATACACTGAAATATGAAATTAAAACAATAATAAAACAATGAAACCAAGAAGAAAAGAAATTCAAGGGCACTTAACATACATTTTAGATGAATGATACAAAAACATTCTTCCTCGCAGATTCAATGTCTATCATTGACTCATTAACGTTGTGAAGATTGTGCGAGATTATGCAGAAGTCTATCCTTATCTTTTCAGTACAGAGAATCAGAGACTGGTCAAGAGAATGTTTATTAAAGAATGATGAAGTTCACTTCAGAATAGATATATTGACATTCAAGTTTCAAAATATCACTATTAAATTTAGTAGTTGATAAATGTTTGAATCACTATGGATTTTGGAATTCAAAATCATTCCTTCCTGAAATGTAGATAATATGTATCCCAAAAGAGAAATATTACATACCTGAAGAAATCAAGTACCTCAGCTACCTGGTCTGCAAGGTTGTCTACACTAAGTAGCGGCTCGTCCAAGGAAATAACATCTGCTCCTAACTACACGAAACTCGTAGAGGAAAAGAGAGAATAGGTTAATAGCACCTGGAAAGAATTTGAAAATATGAATGCATGATTGTGCAACAAGAAGAAAAAGATGTTACTAACCTCATGCCCGGGAGCATCAATGTGATAAATGCAGAAGTTTTGGAGCAACAAAGAAGCAGCAGCATCTTGACAACAGAAAAGTCCTCGAAAACATGACATACCTATCAAAAGCACAATGACACAAGTTTGAGGAAATCTTTAACCACAATTGCTAAAAAGAAAAACACTTATCATAGGACCACATTGCATCCACATTCAAGAAAAATCAAGAAATGGATAAACCACAAAATATGTATTATATTTACAACCATCCATCATAAAACAATTCAAGAAAGTCAGTAGTCATACATACTTCATAAAAATTAACTAAATTTAAAAGATACAGAGCAAAAAGGAAATTTCAAGAATCACAAAAATTACGTACAGTTGAGAGCAACATCTGGGTAAGTTATTAAAGCAGGCTTTTGCCGATTCCCACTCACAAAAACCGAGATTGAGCCTTTGCTAGTCTTTACACGAACTTCCTGCGCAAAACACAACAACTCAAAAATGGAATGGCTAAAAACTTAAAACCCCTCAAACACCCAAAATAAAGAACAAACAAAATTTCAAGAAACACAAGAATCTATCAAATTAAAGAAACTGGTTACCTTGCCTTCAAACGGAAGCATATTATCAATATTAATGGATACAGATTCACTAGAATCCTCCATAAGTATAATAAGCAGTTTCCTTCTCAAAGAAGCTCCAAGAAGAAGTAGAACAACACAACTCGAATACCAATCCCCTTCGTATCCAACCAAAACAAGAAAATGACAAAAACCCAACTTCTAAATTTACCCCTTATTAACTCTCTCTCTCTCTCTCTCTCTCTCTATATATATATATATATATATATATATAATCACTGTTCTAAATTATGGGTTCTCCAATTTAGTTGAAAGTTCCGGAGCCGTATGAAAAGTTTGAAAAAGTAAAATTTACAGCACACTGATTGGCTTCTATTTATAGACTCCATTGACGGCTTTATCCTTAAATAGGCTGTAAACTGATTGATTTGTCGTTTTCGTAATCCACAGCCACAGTGGACCGTTAAATTCAAAAGGAAAAACCGGCGTCGTTTAACTTTGCTCTTCTTCTTTTTTTTTTTTTACTACAGTAGAAGAATAAATAGTGGGCCCACAATTCCAACCAACGCAAAAGAAAAAAAAAAAGAAAAATTGGGTCTCACGTGGGATGACAAAATTATGAATAATATTCTCCGAATTTATTTATTTACAAAAATAAATAAATATATAAATAATTCAGTGTATTATATTGATACACTCTATATAGGTGGCATCCACCTGGAAACAGCAAATTTTAGATAAATTTATACTGTTTTATATATATATTCGGATACGATTGAATGATTGATCGAAAAATAAATTTAAAATAAAAAAGAAGAAAGAAAATTTTATATTTCCCTTTAAAATGAAAAATCTCGAAGTACTTTTACTTTATTAATTAAATTTATAACTTTTAGAAATTACAAATGAAATTATTAAAAAAATTTATTATTAAAAATTATAGAAATAAATTATGTCATAATTATTTATAAACAGATAATTAAATTTTTTATCTTATTTATTTATTTAAAAGAATTGAATAATAATTAAATAAAGACGTAAATTCAAAAGAGATTTTAAACTCGTAAATATTTTTTGATAGGGAATATGAAAAAAAAATAGTTTTGGTGAGGCATAATGATGAGGGATAAAAAAAAAGGGTTGGGGGTGGGGGAACGCGGTTCTCAAACACCAATCACGGGGACGTGGCACTTTCTAAGTGGGCCATGTAATTGTCAAAATGCCAAAAAAAACCCTAAAAGAAACAGAAACAAAGTGGGTCCCACATATGATCTGTGTTTGTACAATTTTACAACTATATGATGTCCTCACATACCTTTTTCATTATTTCAACTTTTTCTCTTTTTTTTTTGAAAATTTTAAGAGTAATTTGAAATATAAAATATGATAAAAATTATGCCCTTTTTTAACTTTTTAACCCCTTTTTGGAGTGAATTCTATTCTTACTGAAGTGTTAAAACTTGATTTAGAGCTTTTTAATTCTGTTCCAGAAAATTCAAAGTTCTGATCAATCCGCTCTAAAACATTTAAAAATGCACTTAATCAAATTTGGAGATTTTTATTAGTACGGAAACAAGAGATTCGGATGAAATAGGAGTTTTTTTGCAGAATCAGTAGCCATGGATGATTTTACATATCTTGAATTCAAATATGAGGTAACTTTAATTTGCTTGAAATTTCATATATCGGGGATAAATAATATGAAAAATCCCCTGCAGCTGTCATCGCCCGGATTTAAACATCAATAGAAAGGGGAAGAAGAAGTAAATGAAGAAAGAATTGGGTTGTCACAATGAAAGAGTTCAATTCTTTCTGTGAACGCCAGGTAATGCCTTCCCTCAAATAATTTGTATTTAAATTATACAAATCTCTCTCTATAAATAGGTTTATTGTTGGATATTTCTTGGCATACAAAAATGGCAACAATGGTTCTTCAGTGTCAAGTAAAAATGGAGAAGATGTACTGAATTCATCTCTCAGATATGAAAGGAATGGAAGTATCACAACTGAATAAAAAAAAGGTTAGTACCTCTGCCAGATACCTTAGAAGATGAGCAATTTCTTCTTCTCTGTTATATGCTTTAAGCTTCAACCATATCTGTACTTGAATACAGGAGTGAAAGAAACCCTAGTTTTCAACATACATTAAAAATAGAGAACTATTCATCCGCATTTCAACCTATATATATATTACAATGATTTCAAGAAAAGTTGCATAATCTGGAATTTGCAAATGCTTTATTATCTAAGCATCCAAGAATTGGCAAACTTATATGCATTCATAATCATAAGAAGGACAAAGAGTACAAAATTGCATCCATTTGTCAATATCAACATCCATAATCACAATAAGCTTACGTTTTAAACTAACTGTATACATAGCCGCCGTTACAGCTAAGTGAGTTCAATGCATGAATTTCATATCCATCTTACTCTCTTTCATAGGAAAGATCAATTTGAATAAATAGCTCAGAGAAGGAATCATGTTAGTTAATGAATCTTTACATATTAGAACCCGTTTTATATGACTACTATATCTTGCTTCCACAGAAACAAACCAAAAATTGAAAGCATCAAGCATCAGTTTCCTTTTCTGAGATCAACAAAGAACTTAAGGCAGTACAATTTTCAGATCCTTCCAAAAAATATATATATTTTTTCTTTAGAATATCCCCATGATCCAGATGAAGAAACAAGAAAAATATGCTGTTTTATACATGCAAAACCTTCTAATACCATCACTGCTCAATTAGTTATACATGCTAGACTAAAGAATGGATTAACTGCTACGATGGTTCTGGTGTTTTATGAGAGAAAGGGGTAAAAATAGAAATGCTTCTTTCATTTCAACCAGGAAGCATACCAGAAAAAAGTCTTATGTTACCTTAATTTGTTTGGTAAACATGGAAACATACTAAAAGGTTAATCATTGATGTTTCTGTTGCTAGAAGTCTGAAGCAACAATGTTATACCTTGTTGCAAGTCAGCTTAGTATCCATTCATTCATTCAGGTATTCTGTTTGCATGTATCAGTAAAAGGAGCATTAATATTAGAAAAGTGCCTAATGTGTGTGAGTACATGAAATTATCCATACTCCTGTACACATCAATATGCACGGTTTATTGAAACAATTACATTTTTTGGAGCTTAATATCCCGCTATTTTATTTTAGTTTACATCTCAATTCTCCCACCCCATCCATATGCTTTAGAAATGAGCATTAGTCAAATGCTAAAGAAAGTGACACAATAAGTAGCTGTGAAATGATAGTAAAAGATATTTTAAAACAGAGGAGTGTACATACCTGAAGATTTGCGTATTGTGCCTGTTTCTGTTTCTTGAATTGATTTGTTCACTTAGTTGATGCATCCGTGCAATATCTCCATAACAGATGGATTAGCATATTCACGTGAAATAGACTTCAAACACAACAATCTTGAATCAAACAGCTTTATCCTCGAGAATTAACAATCATCCAACAAGGACTTATTGAAACATGAAGAAGAGAATTAATGCTTATGCTTAAGTGGTGTATGCTAAGATCTTGATACGCAGAAAAGAAGTTGCATAAAAAGAGGGACTAATCTTCACATAATTCCAATGGAGGTAGGTATTAGAAATCAAACAACAGAAAAGTTTTAACTGAAGAATTTACATGGAATAACAAGAAATTAATCTATTTTGCCTCATATGTTTAAACTCCTGGAGCTACTCAACTCAATATACTATGAAACAAATTAAAAATCATAATCAAGTATCATCAAATTGAAGAGTCAAGAAAACAACAATCACTAAAATGTATCTGTTAGCACGGAACCAAGAATTTAGGATATTCTATTCATTCATTCATTCTTCCAAGCGGACAAAATGAATGAGAAGCCAAGATTGTTTGAGTGAGAATCTCGATATCTCTGCGACCACGACCAGTGGAGTGCCTGGGGATCACAGATAGGTTGGCTAGCCCACAACTTATCAGGTGGTGGGCAAGTCTTGAACATGAAGACTGCATTTCCAAGTGAAGTCCCAAAGAGCCAATTATGAACATCCCAAAACACTTCAATTCCAAGGCCATCAACCAAGATAGTATGATTACCGCGAAATTTCCAACGGAGTCGTTTCACCTGCATCAATGGCTTAGTATCCACTCGGATGGTAAGGCAGGGATCAGTGGTGGCATTAGTATCACATTCAATAAGAAGATCGTGCACAGGTCCATCATAACAAAACTGAGCCCTTGTGCAGAATGTCTTCTTACCAAAAATGTGCTCTCTTTTGGAAACCAGAACAGCACTACTGTATGAAGAAGGAGTTGAACAAGTTTTCTTCAGAGCTTCCTTTTTCATATCACCAAGCAACAAAATCATTTGTCTATCACACACAATCCCTAAGTAAAAACCCTCCAATGGCTCGGGTCCAGATCCAAATTTAGCACAAGAAAGATCCCAATATACATCGACAATACTCGAACATGCTTCTAAATTCTTGGACCCTTTTTTCTTAGAGAACAACCAGGGTTTGATATCAACCTTACAGAGACTCTGATTGGAATTATCATCAATGCCAACTGTAAGCCCTTGACCCATCAAATTTTTACTCCATGTAACAGTAATCAAGCATGATTTTCCCCGTAATCGACATTGATAAACACAACTTACCAAATTCTGCGCTGCTTTATTACCACTAGACGAAGAAAAATCAGCAACTTGAACTCCGTTTTCCCCAAAACAAGTAGGAAAATCCTTCATGCTTGAAACCCCCTTCCCTTCCCACCGAAATTAAAATAAAATCTTACTTTTCCCCTTCCCTCACCCTTGTTCCTGCAGAAGCAGTTCTATTGTTTTCAACTCTACCGTCGCAGAAAGATAAATAATAAGAAAACAATCAGAATTTTGCACAAATCAAGAAGAGGAAAATAGCATTTAGGACAAAAATAAACAAATACCTCAATTACTCAGTGAAACAAGCAAGTTATTGGATGCTTCAAAATCCCTTACAAAAGGCTTGATTTGATCTGGGTATGGAGTAATTTATATGCATTTTTCTGTAGAACCATGAATCCACAGTTTTAAGCAAAAAAAAAATAATTTACACCAGCTAGAAGAGCAAGAAGAGGAGGAGAAAAGAAGGGACCCTCTAAATTGGAGACAAAATTGAGGAATGTAGACAGTAAAAAAGATAAAGAATTCCGAAAGAAAGAGAGAGAAAAAGAGAGAGAAGGAGACAAAAAGTATACTACTCCAGACTCATTTCACTATCACTACGTCTGCACCAAAGAACCAGCTACCCATATATACATACATACATACATACATACACACATATTTTATACAAAATAATAATAATAATAATCATAATTCAAACAAATCCCACATATAAAAAACTAATAGATCTTAAAATTTTGAAGTATCTTCTAATAATAGTTTAGTATTTATACATACCTAAAATGATGATTGCTGACAGCTTAAATTAGGAATAGATATGAAGGAACAAACAAGGCAAGAATGTGAAGTAACAGCAACTGGGATCTGCTGGAAAGGCTGGATTTGAAACATTATTATTATATTATATTCTCAGAACAACAGAAGAAAAGAAAAGAAAGGGCTAAAAGAATCTATCTTTGTTCTTGTTTTCTTTTCCCCATTAATCTTCTTGTATTCAATAGTTAGTGACTAAAATTAAAATCTTTTTCAAGAAAACTAAACTTTTTATTTTTCTGGGTTGTTTTTACTGTACCCAAGTTAAGTTTTTCCTGACAGGTTCACATGTAAAATTTGAGGACTGAAAAGCAAAGCAGACTAACCATAAAAAGTCATTATTGGGTGTGTTTTTAAGACACCAAAATAGTGTTCAAAGATGGAATTTTTCAAAGGTGAAAGCTTGGAGAATCATTTCAATGGCCAATTGTACTACTTCCCATTAAGTTATAGTTTTTTCCATGTGTATCAAATTTATTTCCACCAAAGAAAATAAATACTTCATCCATATAACAATTGCTTACTTTATTACTCAATCTTTCTATTTTCTTTTAACAATTTAAGTAATTAAAATAGTTAATGATCCAACATTTATGATCTAACATTTATGTTTTTTAATGACTAATAACTTTCAAAGATTAAATATAGAGGATTGAACATAATCTTTTAATTTTCTTTTATCATTATATTAATTTTTTATCTACATTATATATATATATATATTTGTTAATGGCAGAAAAATATAAATGTTATTAGCATAACTGTCTGTACCTTTTGTCTAAAAGAAAGTTAGTGGAATATCATTACTTCATGTGTTTAGGGAGAGAAGAGTTTGAAACATTTACTAAATTGTAATCTATTAAATAGATGGTTGGATTTAGTCACAATCTTTTTTATCTTTTATAACTCAGCTTAAAATAGTAAAATTTATGCACTTTTTTAGTATTTTTTTTAAAAAAATTTAGAGTAATTGCTAAATTTTATGTTTGTTAAATTTAATTTTAAAATAATTGTTGAGTTTAGATTCTCACAAGTTTAGTCTAAAATATTTTTAAAATTTTTTTTGACGAAATTCTTTAAAAGAAGTTTTAGACTATAAAAGTTTTTAAAAATATTTTGGGACTAAATTTATCAAAAATAAATAAATTTATTTAAATCAAACTCACCAATTATTCTTTAATTCTATTTTGTTTTTTCACTTTTAAAATTCCAAACTATTTTATTTAAAAAAAAAGGCATTTTAATGAAAATTTCAACAAAATTTTTAAGATTTTAAATATCTATTGATTTATTGAATAAAAAGAAAAAAACTGATCAAAACAGTTCATATATATATATATATATATATATTATCATTTTAATAATATTTGGTAGATGAGTGTTGCAATTCTTCTATGTTCGTATATTTATAAAAAAATTTATGAAAAGAGATTTAATAATTATTATTTTTTAAATTGAATAAAATTACATATATAATTAAATTTTATAAAATTTGACAAAATATTTAGATTTTTTTTTTAAAATAAAAAAGTTTAAAATTTTAAAAATAAAAAAAGAAAAATTAAATTTACAAAATATAAATTTGTTCAATTCTAAATTTTATATATAAATAATTGATATGTAATATGTATACATGGACTAGAAAAATTAAAAATAAATAAGTTGATGTATTATGAAAATATATAAAATGAATCAACTAGATAGATGAGAAAGGGAAAATTTATAATTAGAAAAAGAAAAAGAATAATTTATTTTGATTCCTTGGATATCAATACAACTATGAAAACGGCTTTCAAAGACTATTTATATGGATGAGAGGTCTGCATCATGGTCATCATGTTGTAATTAATTACAACTATCCAACAAACTTAATCAACATTTGACTTTGATGAATCTAGGTTTCATAACACTCCTTTTAGATATTAAAAATTTTTTTTTTAAAAAAATTAAGAAGTATTATGGTCATGCATAATATTTGTTATATAACAGGAATTATAAAATCAGATTTTGATTTCTCAATAAAAAATGTATGGGAAAATTTGATTATTGTTATATTTCGATTTTAATAAGAATTTATTAGGGGAATTATACCGCATACATCTAAATTATTTTAGGTCATTTAAAAAATTTTATAATTTTATAAAAGAATTTTTACAAATTCTACGAGAAGCTTCGGTATATTGAATTCTTTGAAAATTTTCATATAAATTTAATTTTTAAAACTATTATATAATTTAATTTTTACAACTATTATATAATTTAATTTTTACAACTATTATATAAATAAGTTGTAATGATATTGTAACGATATTCATTAGTTCGTGAGAGGGAGAAAAATCGACGGAGAAGAGAGAAATAAAGATAGAAAAGAAAAAGATTAAAATTTAGAGACATTTAAGGTAGTGATAGAGGAAAGACAAATATATATAAAAAAAAAAAAAGAAGAAGAAAGAAATAGAATAATAATTACAAACTTGTCATTAGAAACATTGAAATCCTATAATATATATATATATATATATATATATATATATTATATATATATATATATATATATAAGATGTTATGAAATTGTATAATCTATATATATATATATATATGTAAGATGTTATGAAATTGTATAATCTATATATATATATATATATATGTGTATATATATAGTATAATATATATAATATAATAATTGATGGGAGAGAGAGGGAGAGAGGAGCTAGGGAAGCTCTCGGGAAAGAATTGGGAAGAGAAGAGAAGTCTCGGAAATTGAAGATGGAAAATGAAAAATTGTTGTATCACCTATATAGGAAACCATCTCACCTATATATATACATCTATATATACATATACATATATATATTTATATCACAAGTGCTCCACTTGTATCATGAGTGCTCCACTTGTATCATGAGTGCTCCACTTATATCATGAGTGCTCCACTTATATATATAACCAGATGTCCACAAGTGCTCAATATCATGAGTGCTCCACTTTTATCACCTTACGTAATTTTCTGGGATGATGGACATCCATTAATGTAATGAATCTCCGGGATTCATAACACTCCCCATTGGATGCCCATTACATAAAGAATAGGCATCGTTAAAACCTTACTAGATAAAAACCCAGTGGAAAAAAAAATTTAGTGAAGGAAAAAGAGTACACTATTCTTCATGTGTAGATTTCCCCCCCTGATGAGATGATTTCTCGAAATCTTTAAATCGACGCAAACCAATTTTATATCTCAATTTTTCAAAGGTTGCTGTCGGAAGAGATTTAGTGAATATATCTGCAAGATTATCACGTGATTGAATTTGAAGCACATCAATTTCACCGTTCTTTTGAAGTTCATGAGTAAAGAAGAATTTAGGTGAAATGTGTTTCGTCCTATCCCCCTTAATATATCCTCCTTTTAATTGAGCTATGCAAGCAGCATTATCTTCATATAGAGGAGTTGGAATCTCTCTTCTGGAGGATAAACCACAACTCTCTCTAATATAATGTATCATTGACCTCAACCATACACATTCTCGACTTGCTTCATGAATGGCTATTATCTCAGCATGATTAGAAGAAGTTGCTGCTATTGTTTGCTTCGTGGAGCGCCATGATATAGCAGTATTACCATATGTAAATAAATAGCCATTTTGAGAACGTGCCTTATGCGGATCCGAAAGATAACCCGCATCTGCATATCCAATCAGTTCTGGATCATTTACATTTGAATAAAATAATCCGAGGTCAATTGTCCCTTGGAGGTATCTAAGGACGTGTTTAATACCATTCCAATGTCGTCGTGTTGGTGAAGAACTAAATCTTGCTAATAGATTTATAGCAAATGCTATATCCGGTCTAGTATTATTTGCAAGATACATCAGTGCACCAATAGCACTCAAATATGGTACTTCAGGACAAGTAGTTCTTCATCATTTTCTCGAGGTCTAAATATGTCTTTATTTATATCTAGCGACCTCACGACCATTGGAATACTCAATGGATATGCTTTATCCATGAAAAATCTTTTCAATACTTTTGCTGTATATGTTGACTGATGAACAAAAATTCCATCATTCATATGTTCAATTTGAAGTCCGAGACAAAACTTAGTTTTTCCAAAGTCTTTGACTTCAAATTCTCGTTTCAAACAATCTATAGCTTCTGAAGCTCTTCTGGAGTTCCTATGAGATTGATATCGTCAACATATATAGCAAGAATCACAAAACCAAAATCTGTTTTCTTAATAAAAACACATGGACAGATTTGGTCATTCTTATATCCTGAATTCAACAAGAATTCACTAAGGCGATTGTACCACATGCGTCCAGACTGTTTAAGCCCATATAATGATTTCTGTAATTTGATAGAATAATTTTCATGAGGGCCTTTAGAAGCCTTTGGTAATTTGAATCCTTCAGGGATTTTCATATAAATTTCATTTTCGAGGCTTCCATAAAGATAAGCTGTAATAACATCCATTAGACGCATGTCCACCTTTTCATGAACTGCCATACTTATAAGATATCGGAGTGTAATAGCATCAATAACGGTGAATAAGTTTGATCATAATCAATTCCTGGCTTTTGCGAAAACCTTGTGCGACGAGTCGTGCTTTATATTTTACGACTTTATTATTCTCATTTCGTTTTCGCACAAACACCCATTTATAGCCAACAGGTTTTACATCCTTTGGCGTTTGGACTACAGGTCCAAAAACTTCTCGCTTCGCAAGCGAATTTAACTCCGTTTGAATCGCATCTTTCCATTGAGGCCAATCAATTCTATGCCGACATTCTTCAACTGATAAAGGATCTAAATCCTCATTATCCTTGAAAATATCAAGGGCTACGTTGTATGCAAAAGCATTATCAATAACAACGTTTTTTTCGATCCCAACTTTGATTCGAACTGGAATAATTAATTGATATTTCAGAATTCTCATCATCATTTATAGTTGGAATCTTTTCATTAATTTTCCCTTGGTTTTCCTTTTCTGTTTCATCAATATGATCTTCTAGATCATTTGTTCCTCTTTTCTTTCGAGGATTTTTATTTTTGGAACCAAGGGGTCGGCCACGCTTCTGGCGTGTTTTTTATTCAATAGCTATAGGATTAACTTTCTGTCCTTCAGGAACTTCTATTCGTATAGGAGCATCTATAGCTAGAATATGCGATTTAGTGACTCTGCTAGAGTCAGCAAAAATCTGGCAGTTGATTTGCAATTTGTTGCAAATGTATAATCTTTTGAACTTCAAGTTCACTGATATTTGTGCGTGGATCTAAATGATTCAAAGAAGTTTTCCACGCAAGTTCAATTTTATGCCATTTATTCTCTCCCCCTAATTTGGGAAACAAATTTTCATCAAAATGGCAATCAGCAAATCTTGCTGTAAAACATCTCCCGTCAAAGGTTCAAGATACCTTATAATGGACGGGAGTCAAACCCAACATATATCCCCAATCTTCTTTGCGGACCCATTTTTGTCCGTTGGGGTGGTTCAATTGGAACATATATAGCACACCCAAAAATTCTCAAATAAGAAATATTTGGCTCGGAACCAAAAGCCAACTGTATGGAGAAAATTTATGATAACTCGATGGCCTTAAACGCACAAGTGCTGCAGCATGCAAAATTGCATGTCCCCAGGCTGCTGTAGGGAGATTCGTTTTCATCAATAATGGTCTGGCAATTAATTGCAGTCTTTTAATAAATGATTCAGCTAGACCATTCTGTGCGTGAACATGAGCTACAGATGTTCAACAATTATTCCAATCGACATGCAATAAGAATTAAATGCATGCGAAGTAAATTCACCAGCATTGTCTAGACGGATTCGTTTAATAGGATAATCAGGAAATTGCGCTCTTAAGCGAATTATTTGGGCAAGTAATCTCGCAAACGCCAGGTTGCGAGTTGATATTAAACAAACATGCGACCATCGGGTCGATGCATCAATCAAGACCATAAAATATTTAAATTGCCCACATGGTGGACTAATCGGTCCACATATATCTCCATGAATCCGTTCTAGAAATGTAGGACTTTCAGCTCCTACTTTCAATGGTGCTGGTCTTATAATCAATTTCCCTTTGGAACATGCAGCACATGAAAGTTTATCAGAAGTCAAAATCCTTTGATTTTTCAAAGGATGACCGTGCGTTGTTTGATAATTTTCGCATCATAATTGATCCCGGATGACCCAAACGGTCATGCCAAACTTTAAAAGTAACGGGATTAGTAAACTTCTGGTTTACTAAATGATGCGCCTCAATAGCATTTATTTTTGCATAATATAAGCCAGATGATAGAGATGGTAGTTTTTCCAACAAAACTTTATTACCGGAGGTCATTTTCGTGATACCCAAATATTCATGATCATTTTCTTCTATAGTCTCAACATGATATCCATTCCGTCGGATATCTTTAAAACTCAATAAATTTCTTCGAGACTTTGAGGAATATAATGCTTTATCAATAGCAATCATAGTTCCTCCCGGTAATATTATATTAGCTCTTCCGGAGCCTTCAATAAGTTTTGCACTGCCATTTATTGTAGTAACACTTGTTTCTCCCACATTCAGGTGAGAAAAATACTTCTCGTATTTCAGTATGGTGTGCGTAGTTCCACTGTCAATAAGACAGTCACTTTCGATATCGTTGTTCATAGAAATTTGAACAACAGCCATCTGAATTACAATAAAAGTAACAAAATTTTACATAAATAAAAATTAAGCATATAATATTACAATAAAAGTAATACTAAAATATTACAACAATAAAAGTAATACTAAAATATTACAATAATTAGATAATAATATTCTAATTATATTTGGACACTTCCATCTCCAATTAAATGATCAATTCTTCCTTCTGGATGCTCAAAAAAATCAGCAACATCCAAGTGAGTTATACCAACATCATTATCTTCAAGATCTTCATCATTTCTTTCATGAGGTAAATTTTGAGTAGTAAAATTTGCCTCAACATTTTTACCTTTTCCTTCAATAGATGCTTGATATAAATTAACAAGATGTTTTGCAGTGCGACAAATACGAGACCAGTGACCTTTCATGCCACAACGATAACATATGTCCTCATAATTTTTCGGAACAGTATTTCTTTTCCCATTGTGTTTTATCCACTTCGGGTGGTTATTAACATTTTTGGCACCTGAAGTATTATTACGATTGTAAGGGCCAAATTGATCACGACGTTCATGATCATATTTTCGGCTATGACCACGGTAATGATCACGACCACGACCACGATCTCTTCTGGGATTATGATTTCTAACAGCATTCACTTCAGGGAATGGAGTAGAACCAGTAGGTCGAGTCTCGTGATTTTTCATTAATAATTCATTATTTTGTTCCTCAACAAGAAGACAAGAAATTAATTTAGAATATTTTTTAAAACCTTTCTCACGATATTATTGCTGCATGACAATATTCGTGGCATGAAAAGTGGAGTATGTTTTTTCCAGCATATCATCATCTGTTATATCAACTCCACATAGTTTCAATTGTGAAACTATTTTAAACATTGCGGAGTTATACTCGCTTATGGATATGAAATCTGGCAACCTCAGGTGCAACCAGTCATACCGTGCCTTTGGGAGAACGACCATCTTCTGGTGGTCAAATCTTTCTTTCAAATTTTCCCACAAAATAAAAGGATCTTTCACGGTAAGATATTCATTTTTCAGATCTTCGTGAAGATGATGACGGAGAAATATTATAGCTTTGGCACGATCTTGTATTAATGATATATTATTTTGTACGATGGTGTCTGCCAGACCCATCGCAGCAAGATGCATCTCGGCATCTAGTGTCCATGACAAATAATTTTTTCCGGTGACATCAAGAGCCACAAATTCCAATTTAGTTAAATTTGCCATAATAATAATAAACGTACCTGTCTGATAACGTACCGGTTGTAGATAATCGTGTTGTTGGTAGAGACTCGTGCTGATAACGTGTTATGAAATTGTATAATCTATATATATATGTGTATATATATAGTATAATATATATAATATAATAATTGATGGGAGAGAGAGGGAGAGAGGAGCTAGGGAAGCTCTCGGGAAAGAATTGGGAAGAGAAGAGAAGTCTCGGGAATTGAAGATGGAAAATGAAAAATTGTTGTATTAAAATTATTTCTTCATCCAATATAGGAAACCATCTCACCTATATATATACATCTATATATACATATACATATATATATTTATATCACAAGTGCTCCATATCATGAGTGCTCCACTTGTATCATGAGTGCTCCACTTGTATCATGAGTGCTCCACTTATATCATGAGTGCTCCACTTATATATATATATATATATATTATAATATTATATATATAATATATAACCAGATGTCCACAAGTGCTCCATATCATGAGTGCTCCACTTTTATCACCTTACGTAATTTTCTGGGATGATGGACATCCATTAATGTAATGAATCTCCGGGATTCATAACATAAGAAAAATAAATTGTCATATATGTTTCTTTCTTTGTTTTTTGTCTTTTTTGTTTTGTAATAGGATTGTTTTTCTTGAGCAAAGAAACTCTGATCTGATTTACCTTGGATAATATAACTATTGCTCAAGAAGTTATCCATTCTTTGTCTAAGAAGAAAGGGAAGAATGATGCTTTTGTTCTAAAGGTGAATTTGGAGAAAGCCTATAATAGGATAGAATGAAAGTTTTCGAGAAAGGTTATGGACTGTTCGGGTTTCACTCACATTTTAGCAATCTGATTATGCATAGCACCACCTCCGCTAAGTCTACAGTGTGTTGGAATGAGAAAAAACTTGCCAATTTCTCACTGACAAGGGATCTCCACCAGGGTGATCCTTTGTCACCCTATCTCTTTATATTATGTATGGAGGTATTGGGACAGTTCATTACACGATCGATAGACGAGAAAGGGTGGAGAGCGGCCAATCTATCAGGAGGGGTTAAAGTATTTCACATGTTTTATTCGTTGACGATCTCCTGCTATTTGGAGAAGCTTCCTTCTCTCAAGCATGTAAGATAGAACATATTTTGACGTGTTTTTGTAGAGTATCCAGATAGCGTGTGAATCGAAATAAATCCCGAATTTGGTTTTTTTGGAACACATCCCATTATCGGGATAGCTGCAACAAATGATTTGGGTGTATATTTAGGGGTTCCTCTGATTCACGGGAGGAAGAAGCTGTTAGGATAGCAAAATTCACACACTATATCTAGATAAAGAACACAATGAATAGGGGAGAGAATACGAGGAGAAATATACGTGGTAACACTGGGATGGTAAACTCCACGACAACCTAACAATTCTCCCACTTGGAGACTGATCAGTCATCCAAAATATTGTATTCTCGAAAAATTGAATCCCAACATCATCAATATTTTCACCGCACCGCAACATCGGTAGAAACTACTACAAAAGGCCAACCGAGGTTTTGCACAACCCCAGTTTTCCAACATCAACACATTTAGTCAACATGTCTGCTGGATTCTTTGCACCATCTATCTTCTCCAAGCACATATCACCTTCCTCTACTGCCCTGCGAGTGAAATGATAGCGTCTCCTGATGTGCTTCGTCTTAGAATGATAGACTGGGTTCTTCAGCAACTGTATGACACTTTGGCTATCTGAGTAAAGAATCTTCTCGCTCTGTTTCTTACCCAACTCTTCTAGATAATCTGCCAGCCATATCATCTCCTTCCCAGCTTCAGCTATTGCCACATACTCAGCCTCAGTAGATGAAAGAGCAACACACTTCTGAAGCTTGGACATCCAGCTCACTGCTGTACCACCGATGGTGTAAACGTAACCAGATGTGCTCTTGCTCGAGTCCACGTCACCACCAAGATCAGCATCCACAAAGCCTTGTAGAATAACTTTGTTTTTCCCAAAATAAAGTGAAGTACTGGATGTACCTCTCAGATATCTTAGAAGCCACTTCACAGCTTCCCAATGTTCTTTCCCCAGATTCACCATGTACCTACTAACAACTCCCACTACATGTGCTATATCATGTCTGGTGCAGACCATAACATACATTAAACTTCCAACTGCTAAAGCATATGGAACAAGTGTCATATGCTCACGTGCCTCAACTGTCTTGGGTGATTGCTCCTTTGACAATTTTAAGTGGTTTGCCAATGGAGTAGTCCTGAGTTTAGCATCAGTCATCCTGAATCTGATCAACACTTTCTCGATGTACTGCTCCTGGGATAGATTTAAAGTGCTAGCAGATCTATCCCGAGAAATCTTCATCCCCAAATCTGCTTCGCTGCACCCAAATCCTTCATCTCAAATGATGAAGACAACCTTGCCTTCAGATTGTTGATCTCCCTCATACTGGATCTTGCGATCAACATATCATCCACATATAAGAGTAGAAAGACATAAGAATCAGTGTACTTCTTGAAGTAACAACACTGATCCTTTTTAGCCTTGTAAAAGCCACTCTTAGTCATGAAGGAGTCAAACTTCTTGTACCACTGTCTTGGTGCTTGCTTCAGTCCATACAAGCTCCTGTTGAGCTTGCACACCATGTGTTCCTTGCCAGAAACAACAAATCCTTCCGGTTGCTGCATATAGATCTCTTTGTCCAGATCGCCATGTAAAAATGCTGTTTTTACATCCATTTGCTCAAGATGCAAATTCTCCAATGCAATAATGCTCAACAGAATTCGGATAGAAGTTAACTTCACAACAGGAGAAAATATTTCAACATAATCAATACCTTTCCTTTGAGAATATCCTTTAACCACTAACCGAGCCTTGAACCTTCTTTTGCCATCTGGTTCAGCTTTGATTCTGAACACCCACTTGTTCAACAAAGCTCTTTTCCCTGCAGGTAACTCAGTCAACACCCAAATGTTGTTCTTCTCAAGTGAGCTCATCTCATCATCCATGGCTTGCTCCCACTTGATTGAATCCTCCACATGTAGGGCTTCATCAAAAGACTTTGGTTCCCCTTCATCAGTCAACAACAGATAGTGTAATGAAGGCGAATACCTATCTGGTGCTCTGATGGTTCTCGATGATATTCTCAACACCTGCTCAGGTGTCACTTGCTCCACCTCAGGCTCTTCAGCAATAGTATCTGGAGTTGGTTGAGTTTCTGATGCAACATCTCTAGGTGTACTCTTTTGCAACTCAATCTCAACTCCCACTTGCTTCGTAGTCTCTGCAACCTTCTGCTCTCTGTCCTTGTATAGAACAGACTCATCAAATGTCACATCACAATGTCTCAGAATCTTTTTATTCTTGTCATCTCAAAACCTGTAACTGAACATGTCAGAACCATAGCCTATGAAGTAACACTTTACAGCCTTAGCATCAAGCTTGTCCCTCTTCTCTGGATCAACATGAACATAAGCAGTGCAACCCAAAGTTCTCAAGTGTGAGTACTTGAGTTCCTTTCCTGTCCACACTTCCTCTGGAATCTTGAACCCCAAGGGAACTAATGGTCCCCTATTGATCAAGTATGCAGCTGTGCTCACAGCATCTGCCCAGAACATCTTGGGCATCCCACAGTGTATCCTCATGCTCCTTCCACGCTCGTTCAATGTTCTGTTCATCCTCTCAGCAACTTCATTCTATCTTGCCTTTCCGGGAACTGTCCTCATCAATCTGATTCCCTCAGCAGCACAAAATGTTTTAAATTCTGACTTGTCATATTCTCCCCCATTGTCAGACCTCAAGCATTTGATCTTTAATCCAGTCTGATTCTCAACTTCAGCTTTCCACCTCTTGAAAGTTGTAAACACGTCTGATTTATGTTTCAAGAAGTAAACCCATACCTTCCTGCTGAAGTCATCAATGAAGGTGACATAGAACTTAGATCTTCCAAGTGATGAAACTAGAGATGATCCCCAAACATCTGTATGAACCATTTCCAATCGCACTTTCTTTGGCTCTCTTGGAGTCTTTGTGAAGCTAACTCTTTTCTGTTTACCCATAACACAACTCTCACAAAGATCCATATCAACAGCCTTTAGGCCCTCTAAAACTCCTTTTGCAACCAGCATCTTCATTCCCTTGGCACTCATGTGTCCAAGTCTGTTGTGCCACAGACATGAACCAGAAGTATTTTCAGCAACAGCAGCCATGTTAATACACCCTGCAGTGGTGTACAAGGTTCCAGATTTTGTGCCTACCATAGCACCCTTCACAATCTTCCACGAACCTTTTCCAAATTTTGCTGCATAGCCCGTGCTATCTAACTGACCAACAGAGATCAGATTCTTCTTGAGCATGTGAATAAATCTGACATCCTCCAATGTCCACTGGTTTCCCGATGGAGTCTTAATGTAGACATCCCCCTTTCCTTCAATCTCCAAGGCTTTATTGTCAGCAAGATACACCTTTCCAAAATTTCCAGATTTGAAAGTTTGGAATAATTCCTTGCTTGGAGACGAATGAAAAGATGCACCTGAATCCAAAATCCAAGATTCAATCGGGCTGTCCACACTAAGGATTAGAGCATCCCCAATGTCTTTTGCTGAATTTACAGAATCATTGTCATCTCCAGATTTATGATTTTGCTTCTTCTTTGGCTTCTTACAATCTGTCCGAATGTGTCCTTTATCTCCACAGTTCCAAAAAGTTATGTTTGATCTGTTCGGAGATTTTCCTTGATTCTTTGATTTTGATCGACCATGTTGATGTTGGCCCTTCGACTTGCTTCTCCCCCTTCGGTCAACACTAAGAGCACTGCCCGATGAATCTCCCACTTCTCGTTTACGAATACTTTCGCTGAGAACAACATCACAGATTTCATAGAACTTCAGCTTCTCAGATCCACGGGAACTGCTAATCGCAGCAACAACAGTATCCCAAGACTCGGGCAGAGATGACATCAAAATCAAAGCTTTAATTTCATCTTCGAAGTTAATTTCCACAGAACTCAGTTGACTTACAATCATATTGAAATCGTTTATACGATCAGCAACAGAACCACTTTCAGACATTTGTAAATTAAACAATCTACACATCAAATATACATTGTTCATCACATATGGTTTTTTGTACATATTTGATAGAGCCTTTAACAGACCAGCTGTAGTATTCTCTTTCACGATGTTAAACGCCACGTTTCTCGACAAAGTCAATTAGATCATCCCCAATGCTTGACGATCCTTGAGCTTCCACTGCTCCTCTGTCATGGAATCCGGCTTCACCCCAGTCAAGGGTTCGTGAAGATCTTTCTGGTACAGATAATCTTCGATCTGCATCTTCCGGAAATCGAAATTGGATCCATCAAACTTCTCGATCCCTAACTTCGAACTTTCCATCCTTTTAGATCGTGATGAATCTCTCCTAGGCTCTGATACCAGTTGTTAAGATAGCAAAATTCACACACTATATCTAGATAAAGAACACAATGAATAGGGGAGAGAATACCGGGAGAAATATACGTGGTAACACCGGGATGGTAAACTCCACGGCGGCTAGGTATTTTATTGATGATTTCAGATATATACAGTTGTATAGAAATTACATTTTTTGCCTTTTCTCATCTACTCCTATTTATAGCCATCTAGGAATGAGTAGGGTTCAGAGTCATGCTCACGGACCTTTAACGGGCCACGACCCATGCCACTAGGGCACCATTAGGGTTCCCTTAGCCATCTAGTAAACTTAACCCATCAGGCTCCACAACCTAACAGAAGCAGCAACACTTTACTTTCTTAGTTGAGAAGATGGAACGAAAGCTTGATGGCTGGAAAGTCAATATGGTGTCCAAAGCAGCTAGAACCATGCTCCTCTCCTCTGCAGTCTGTGTGTTTACCTTTCTATGATATGAATACTATAGCAATATCGAAGTCTCTACTAGTGTAAGGATATCAATCCATGTCCCACATCTGAAGATAATGTTAGAGGTGACTAGCTTATAAGAATATCACTAACTTCAGTAAGTGGTTATCCAAGAACAAAATCGTGAGAGTTTAGGTTCAAAACAGACAATATCATACTGTCTGTAAAATTAGGTGATGACAACCCAAATCTTGTGAGATCTGTCGGGCCAACAACTAACCCGCATAAGGCATGTCTCAACCCTTCTTTTGAGGGGACAAAGAGAATGTACACTATAGCTTGGAGCAAGATCGTGGGGGCCCGCAAATGTAAATAAAGCGTTCCTAGCCAAGCTACTATGGAGAATGGTCATTTTGAGGGTGAAATCTGGAGGATGGGTGTCTCTGTGTACATCAACAAGGATCCACGCAGCATCCCACATTTGGAGAGCGTTAGAAGGTTTTTATAGTCTGGATCAGAGGGGACCGGTCTTATAAGTTTTTTCTTGTACATTCTTGCTCACTTTATTTTATCTATTAATATAGAAAACCCGCTTTTTTTTAAGAAAATGCCCCAAAATTTTTAAGCATTTTTCAATTCTTCAATTTAAGTTTGAGGAATAACTTATTCTATATATATTGACATAATTTTAGAAATTGTTTCTTAGTATTTCTCCCAAACTACTATAATTATACTACTTTTATATTTAATATTATCCTTCTCTTACACTAAAAAATAAAAACAAGAAGAAGCTAGCAGTTCCTACTAGTCCACGTCTCTCTAACCTTCAACAATGGCGCTTCTTAACTTTAAACCCGGTTTTTTCACTCGAAACCGTTGCTTCGACCGCTCAGAATTGCAGGAACCATTTATCCGTTCACCGCAAACCATACTTTTCGCTTTTCCTCCACGTCTTGATCATGGCCGGGAAACGGCTCTTCGTTCTGTACGTGCGACACTGAAAACTGGCGCTGGTGTCAATACAGAAGAAGGAGAAGGCGGTGGTGTTACGACGTCATCGACAGTGCCGGTTGGTAATCGAGTTAGAATTGTTGCTATCGTCGGAGAAGGTAGCATCAGTCCTTTCAAGTCCACGCCTTGGTTTGACGTCATTCTTCACACTGTCAGTAGTACATTTCTTACTCCAATGTTTCAAAATTATATGCTCTGAATATGGATTATAACGAGTTTTGAAAGGTTTTCGATTTGTGAAATTATGTTGTTTGGCATTTAGACAGTAATTTTTAATTTTATCTAAATTGAAGCTGAACAAGAGTTGTGTGTTCCGTATTCTTTTTATTTGGTTTGATGCTCACATAATTTCATCCACGCAGCTAGTTTTCCTAACTTTTCATGTTTTCAAGATGAATGTTGATTTTTTTCCCCTCTTTTTTTAATTGCTGTCAAATTTATGTCCATGGATCTTATGAAATTAGGTTTTTTTCTTGCATGTGGATCTTCAATTCCAGTCTAAATAGAAGAAATAAATTCAATTGGAATGTGTAAAATAAATTATTACTAACAACTGGTATTTTGATTTGTATAAGACTTTTCTGCTTTCCAGTACTTGTTAGCTGGAAGTTCGTTCAGCTATTGTATTTCCCTCCCTTCTTATGATGACTTTCACGGCAAGAGGGCTATTTAGTAATGTTCATTCTGTTGCAAGGTGTTAGTTAGTTTAAGTTATTCTTGAGATATAGATATATGTTTGTGCTGCATCAATTAAGACTGGTTTCTTAATCTTTTCTCAACCTTAGCATGTTCACAGTTTTTCTTTCCTTTTCATGTTAATTTTTTTATTTTGGCAGGCAGGGAGAATGAAATGGGTTGATGAAGCATTTGAAATGCTTGTATTCACTGATGAACTAGGCCAATCAGAAAATAAAGCTGATAATCTTTGTAATGAACTAAACTCTGCAGATATTTTATTACTTGTTGCAGTCACAAATCAGGGATCAGTTGACTGGATTAAAGAAAACAGTGAAAAAGTGCCAAATATTATATGCTTTGAATCCTCCCCTAGTTTGGTGAACAAGCTTGGAGGATCAACCATCGCAACAAAATCTAAAGGTAACATACTCAGTAAAGTAACTGCTATATCTCAACCAAAGCATAAAAGTGAATCGGAGGAAGTAGTCAAAACCATTTCTGAGGCATGGAACAGATACAATTCAGATGATATCAGATTCTCTTTGTTGGTTATAATAAATGCATATATAAGGCCAGTCTCAGTACTGAAGAACTTGAGAGCAAAGGGATTTTCTTCCTTGAACTGCATGATTAAAAATTGTGCTCCTCAGGTATTGAACTGCTTACTGGATCCTAACTGCAGAAAAGCTCTTCAATGCTTGAATAATTGCAGTCCTGTAGATCAGGTTTGCACTTATAAATGTATTGCATCCTATGAGAGTGCAAAACTTGAAGAGTTTTCTCTTTGTGTACTGCAAAAGAATAATTGCCTAGGACTGGATGCTAAAATCCCTAATAAACCATTTGTGCCTCCAATGGTTAGATTCTGTGGGGATAATTTAAGTCATGAAACTGCAGAGGATCTTTTTGTGGGTTGGTTAGGGAATTTGGATTGGAGTTGGCGAGTTGTAGCTGGGCAAAACCCAGCCTACGATCAATTTCCTTGTCAGTATCAGTTATTTTACAGAGGAAAGGCAAGAGGAACATTCTGGTATGAGCCAGTTTTCAAGGTTAAGACCTTTGATGGTAATTTGGTCTGGAGAAGGCGAAAATACCGAGTTAAAAGAGGAAAAGTACCGGCAACATTTTTCTTTAGTGTATTGGATAACGGAGTTGTTTCGAATGAGTTCTGGACCATTGTAGATGTTGCTGATGATTTTAGTTGGGGCCTATTCCATTACCATGGAGCTGCTCGAGTTGCTGGTCAGTCATACACTGGTGCTGTTCTTGTTAGCCCAGATGGCAGCTACCCGAGTGAAGACCCTCAAAGACTGTCTTCTGCATTTGATAGATGTGGCATAAAAGAGTGGGAGCTTTTTACAGTTGATAATTCTCAATGTCAAAATGCTCCGTTGGGTCTTCCAGAGGGTTCAAGTCTGCATAGCAAAATTAGAGTAGAAGACAGGATTGAACCTTCTGTTTAGAAGAGTGGAGAAATGCTGTAAACAATTGAAAATTAATCATCAGGAAATATATATATATATATATAGAACCATCCCAATTCCTCAAACAAGTTTCCACATTTGCAGATTGTCAAAGGAGGGAGATTTGTAGAGTAAGGAAATCTGACTATGAAGTTGTATCAAGAATTTGGTTGGTTGCTTCATGGACAAATAGGGAGAGGTATGCTGGAAGTACTTCTTTAGAGAGCTCAGATGAGGTTATTGCTATAGAAAAGTATTGTAGGTTGATTGATATCATCCAAACCTCCTATTAGACCTATGTTTTGAAAAAAAAAAAAAAAGAAGAAGAGAATTTCTGAAATATTTTATGTATTTCATTGCTGAACAAAATACACTATATATAAGCACCAATACTAGTCAAATTCCTTGATCTTAGACTAATTAAATCTCTTAATTATAGTCAAATCAAATCCTTTGATCCTAGACTAATCAAATTCCTTAATTATAGTCTAATCAAATCTCTTAAACATAGTTCTATTTTAGGAAGAATTGCAACAGTAATTACTACAAAAATATATACAATAATTGTAAAAGAATCAAGAAATATACAATACACAATAAGGATAGAAAATATATTGACACCCCCCTCAAATTGATGCTGGTAAGTCTATTAACATCAATTTGCTGCGGAGAAATTTGTGTCTTTGGTGGGTTAAGGCCTTTGTAAAGACATCAGCCACCTAAAAAGTAGTAGTAAGATGAGGAAGAGTGGTAACACCTCGAGTAAAGGCCTCCCTGATGTAATGACAATCCACCTCTATGTGTTTTGTTCGTTCATGATATATGGGATTTGCAGCAATGTGAATAGCACTGGTATTATCACCATGAAGTGGAGTAGGAGCACGTGAAGGAAATCCAAGTTCTGAAAGAAGGCTACGTAACCACACAATTTCTGAACACGCAGCAGACATGGCTCTATACTTAGCCTCAGTAGAAGATTTAGACACACTGTCCTGTTTCTTGCATTTCCAAGAAATTAAAGCATCTCCAAGAAAAATACACCACCCTGTGGTAGACTTCCTAGTATTGGGGCAGCCAGCCCAATCTGCATCACTATATGCAGTCAAATGAAGATCAGAATTTGAGGGAAAAAATAACCCACGAGTAGAGGACCCAATTAAGTATCGAATGATACGACGAACTACAGCAAGATGAAGATGTCGAGGTGATTGCATAAATCTACTAATCGTATGAACAACATAGGAAATATCGGGCCTTGTAATTGTTAGATAGATAAGACTACCAACAAGTTGCCTATACAAAAAAGGATCTGGAAAAAGTTCGCCTTCATTTTTTTTTGGTATTTCACATTTACCTCCATACGTGTATCAACAACAGTAGCACCCTTTAAGCCAGTGCGTTCTATGAGATCTTGGATATATTTATGTTGATTTAAGAACAAACCTTAATCTCCAGTGTGAACTTCCTGTCCTAAAAAATAATTGAGACCACCGAGATCTTTCATTTTAAAAGTGGTATGCAACATATTTTGAAGTTTAGTGATCATCCCTTTATCATTACCAGTAATGATAATATCATCAACATACGCCAAGAGAAAAACCATACCAGTGGTTGTCTTGTGAAAGAAAAGTGAAAAATCATAGTGACTTTGCGTGAATGAAAAAGTAAGAAGAGTGTTGCGAAACTTCTCAAACCAGACTCTAGGTGCTTGCTTTAACCTATACAAAGAACGTCTTAGTTTGCAAACCTCATGAGCATTCGTCATTGACATTCCTAGCGGAAGTTTCATGTAAATCTCTTCCTTAAGATCCCCATTCAAAAAGGCATTTTTTACATCCATCTGATGTAAAGCCCAAGATTGAGAGGATGCAATAGCAAGTATGGTTCTCACTGTAGTTATCTTAGCAACTGGAGCAAATGTTTCTTCATTGTTGAGACCATATTTTTGTTGATTCCCAAGAGTAACCAATCGAGCTTTATAGCGATCTAAGGAGCCATCAGACTTCAGTTTCACATTAAAGACCCACTTACTACCAATGGGCTTAACATGTGGAGGACATGAAACAATGTCCCAAGTGTGATTTTCTTCAAGTGCTTGAAGTTCTGCTTCCATTGCTTGCTACCAACACTGATGTTTCATAGCCTCTTTATAACAAGTAGGGATGAAGATAGAAGATAGAACAATAGCCATAGCCACAGGAGGTGAAAAACCATACCTTTCAACAAGTTTGTGAGGTCTAGAGCTTCTACGAAGAGGAGGAGGATCATTAGAAATATGATCAAATGTCGCAGGTGGATGAGAAGGGACCATAGGAAGACCATCAGATGCAAGAGGAATGCGTCTATGATAAACATAACCAGGTTTAAATCTTTGTACAGGTGGTGATGAGGCAGAAAAATGTGGTAAATTAGATAAAGAAGGGAGTTCTGAAGGCTTTTGTGTGCTAAAGAAAGGCTGATTTTCAAAGAAAATGACATTTCTAGAGACACAAGTGCTACGTGCATGAGGATCATAGCAAAGAAATCTTTTTTGGGTTCCAACATATCCTAAGAAAGCACACTTAACATATTGTGCACTAAATTTATTCCTCTCATGGGCAGGAAGATGTACAAAACAAACACATCCAAAAACATGAAGATTAGAATAATTTGGTGCATGTCCAAATAAATAAAAATAGGGTGAATTATTGTTCAAGTTGGGGGATGGTAATCTATTTATTAAATAGACTACAATAGCTAAAGCTTCACACCAAAAATGAGAAGGAACACAAGATTCAATTAGAAGAGCGCGAACAACATCAAGAAGATGACAATTCTTTCTTTTAGCCACACCATTTTGTTGTGAAGTGAAAGGACAAGAAAGCTGAGAAATGATCCCATGACTTTGAAGAAATGATTGAAATTTATTTGACATATATTCCCCACCTGAATTAGATTGTAAGATTTTGATTTTGGCAGAAAAATGTGTTTCAATTAAAGCAAGAAAGACTTTGAACACAGAGAAAACTTCACTTTTAGTTCTAAGAAAATATACCCAAGTAAAACGAGTGAAGTCATCAATAAATGTAACAAAGTATTTGTAATATTCATGAGAAATCACAGGTGCAATGCCCCATACATCAGTATGTACGAGTTCAAAAGGTTTGGAGGTACGAGGTTGATGCAATGGAAAAGGAAGTGTTTTGCTCTTACCAAGTTTACAAGATGCACAATCAACTATATCATTGTTAGAAGAAGCATTTTTATTTCCAAGTAAACCAAATTTAAGCAAGACTCGGAGTACATGAGAATTAGGATGTCCTAAACGTCTATGCCACACCTGATTATCACATTGGACAGCATTACAAGCAACATGGCTTGAAACTGGAAAGGGAGGTAAAAACAAAGGAAAAAGACGTCCTATTTTAGGTCCCTTCGCAATCATTTTCCCGGAAACTTGATCCTGCACAAGACAACTAGAATTTGAAAAATGAATGGTACAATTATTGCCAACTAATTGCCCAACGGATATAAGATTAGTAGACAATTAGGAGACACAAACACATTATTTAAGGAGGCTGAAATATCACCAACAGCTGTGATAGGTAAAGAATTGCCATCTGCTGTATGAATTTGAAGATTTCCAGTATATTTGTGAACATTAGTTAAGGGAAAAATAGTGTTGGTCATGAGATTAGATGCACCCGAATCAAAATACCAAAGCTTAGGATTAAAATTTTTGTTACCTGAAAGACCTAAAGTGGAAAGAGCAGAAACTATCATTTGTTGAACCATTTCAGGAGTAATAGCAGACTGACCGGATTAGAGACATTTGAAGGACCAACCGAGGCATTGTAAGCAAATTCAGATCTCTTTGGAGGCCGAATGGAACAATCTTTGATGATATGCCCTATTTTCTTACAGTAATTGCAGAATGTTTTAGTACAATTAGTGAAAATATGACCAAATTTTTTACAACTATAGCACAAGACATTTGTCATATCTCTGCCTCCTTTAGATCTCCCTTGAGCAGCGTAGGCAACAGAAATTGGAGCAGAATTTTGAGTTTTCTGCTCCAAGACAGCTTGTGTAATGAGTCGTTGTTCTTCCCTAAGAAGCTCTCCTACACAAACATCCAACAAAGGAACTGACTCTCTATTCATTATGTTAGATCTGATTGCTTCAAACTCACCTCTTAACTTCATTAGGAACTGATCACATTTGCTGATTTCATGAATAGTTTGTACAACAAAGAGTCTTTCAAGAGGAACATTTGCATATACAATATCAGTGTACTCAACCCAAAGATTTTTAAAGGAAGAATAGAACTCTTGGACTGACATACTCCCTTGATTGAGTTGACCCAACTCAAGTTCCAATTAGAACCTTCGTGCTGTGTTGCTTTGGTTGTAAACTTTCTTCAGGTAGCCCCACATTTCTCTAGAATTCTTATAAGGTTTGAGGTTGAGAAGTATGGAGGGTTCCACACTTCCAAGGATCCAAGACATAATCTGAGCATCTTTCACCTTTTATTTCAAGTATTTCTCTTTCTCATTACTTCTGTTAGGAGCAGGAGCAGTCTCATCAATATGACTCCATAATTCTTTTCCCTTGACAAAGACCTCAAATTGGAATGACCAAGCAGAATAATTCTTACCATTAAATCGAACAAAATATTGTTTAGATCGTTCCAAAGATATGGTTCAATTAGAGAACAAGTCCAAGAAAACAAGAAATACAAGATCAGAAAAAAAACTAAGATCTTCGAAGAAGACAAGAAACTATATATGAGAAATACAAGATCAAAACACTAAGATCTTGGAGGAAGACAAAAAATTGGACACAAGATGATTTCAGAATTTTGGCTCTGATACCATGACAAAAAAAAGAAGAGAATTTCTGAAATATTTTCTGTATTTCATTGCTGAACAAAAGTACACTATATATAGGCACTAATACTAATCAAATCCCTTGATCCTAAACTAATCAAATCTCTTAATTATAGTCTAATCAAATCCCTTAAACTTAGTTTTATTTTAAGAAGAATTACAACAGTAATTACAGCAAAAATATACACAATAATTGTGAAAGAATCAAGAAATATACAATACACAATAAGGATAGAAAATATATTGACATTTTTCTTCACGGACAGCTCGTCATATTGTTTATACTTAGTGTACCAAATAAAATCAATCTGCTATCTTAATTTTGGTTGGTTACCTTGTTAAACTTTAACCAGATGCTGCATCTCCAGTGGTTTCTAGTGACTCTTTACTTGGGATTACTCAAGCGTATTCAGTAGTAAGTTCTTTATTTTTGACATTTTACTAGCTCCTTTTCTTTGAGTAAGATTAGCTGGTTTATCAGTTGAAATCGGTTTTGCTTTTAGAATTGCAGCATGTGTATTTTCTGATCTTCTTTAGTTTTTGCTCTATTATTCATCCAGTTTCAGTAGTTAAACGAGGATTAAAAACAACAGAATCTGAATGTTGACTTTCAACCTGCAGTGAAATGAAGCTACATTTGATTTAGTGAAGGACCATTTGGAGTATCTGCTAGTCCATATGAAGTCAAAATTTCAGGTGAGGCTTCTTTGTTTCAGTACATAAAATTGCTGCTTTTCCTTGATTATTCATCATAAGTGTTTGGGTAATGCAAATTCGATGAGCATATTCAGTTGATATCAATTCCTTTTTCCATTTTCTATTGTTCATTTTAAAATATTGGAATATTTGAGAACAAAAGTACCTTAGATACTGAGGACAAAACTTCTGAATAAGTTTTGATAACATCTTTAGCAGGCTGATGCTATTTTTCATTACAGGGAGAATCACAAGATGATGTATGTTCTTTGTTGTTCTCGCATGTTAATTTAAAGTTTCTGGTCTTTTGCAGCAAGAATTGTTAATATTTGTTTAGTAAAATAAGGAATTTCTTCAGTTAATGTTGCTATAATAATTCTTTCCCGCAAAAATAATATATATTTGTAAACAGAAATTATATATATATATATATATATATATGGATAATATTGACATTCATGACATGGAAAACCAAAGTATAGTTCATTTAAATTTTTGTGGTTAAGCGTATTTTGTTAAAAATGTCTGGATTACCGTGACTGATACTAACCTAATCTCAATCTTAAAAATCTTTAAAACCTCATAGGGTAATAATTTTTTTAAAACCTATATTTATCCCCAACAACAACAACAACAAATATAATAATAATAAAAAAGCCTTTACTTCCTAAGAAAAAAAATTCATCAACCCAGCAAAAAAAAAAAAAAAAAAAAAAAAACAGAGAATACTAAGAATGTCTTCATTATTTGTGTCATTTCTATTAATTTTTGTTGTCAGTTCACATCCGGCTTCAGCTCAACCTATTCAAAGTCTGAGTCCGAGTCCAAGTCCATCCTCTTATTCTAACCTAATCCAAAAAGCATGCCAGAAATCTACCGACAAAAACTTCTGCATAAACCTGCTTCGTTCCGATCGCTCCAGTTCAAACGCAGACATAAAAGGCCTCGTCTTCATTGCCCTACACAGCGTGCAGAAAACTGCGGCCGCCACATCGCTTTCCATCAAGGTTACCTTAGACAATCCAGAAACCGACATGGAACCCGCCGTCCAAGATGCTCTCAACGATTGCGACCAACATTACTTGACTCTCATAGATCTCGTCGAAGACTCCATAAACTCCTTGGCTTCCGATAATAATAATTCTAATGAGTTTTACCAATTCATGTATGCCGTTGTCGCCGATCTCAATGGCTGCGATTCCGGTGTTAAGCGACAAGGCGGCGCTGCTGCTCAGGTGGCTGCTAGAAACCAAGATCTTCGCAAGTTAATTAATACTGCTCTCAGCATTTTTCGGGTTTCTCAATCGGTAAATTAAGTCATGATCTCTCCTCATTATATATATATATATATATATTATATATTATATATATATATATGAATATATGATATTTTAAAATTTAATGATTTTAGTTCATTTGAAAAAAAAAATCATAAATAAAATATAATTTATTTAGAATATAGAGGGTTAAAATAAAATATGTTGGGATTATCAATTAAAATAGGCATTTTAGCCATTCAGAGGAGGAGAAGAGCAGCTAATATACCTTAAGCTGCCTGCTTCCGACTGGAGCTGTAAACAGAGAAAAATATATGTGAAAATAGTTCTTATGAGCGATGAAGAATAAAATAAATCTTTGTACTTGCATGTATTATTTATATTTATAAATAAATTTATGTGTTCATAAAAATTAAAAAAGAAGATCTTTATTTTCTGTTGAAGATAATAATATTTGTTTAATTACATAGTTTTTAAAAATAATTTCAAATTTCAGAACTTTTTGTTTAAAATTGATGATTTCATCCAAAAATTTATTAAAAAATTTAAAGATATTTATATGATTATATTGATAACTTAATAAATATTTTTAATAATTATATTATATCAAGGTATATATAGTTTGCATTTTTTACGTAACATCATTATTTGTAATACGTCATATTAAAATTAAATAAATATGATGAAAACAGATACAAATGTATAAATTATAATATATATTATAATATAACCTGTTGGTTGCTTTTTATTATGCAAAAAAGAAAAGAACAAAATGAGATTGAATTTTCACTTATAAAGAAGGAAAGTTGTTAAGGTCTTTAAGAATGTACGTATGTATATATATTTTCTATTAAGTATATTCAAAAAATACTAAATCCTTGGGTAAATACAATTTTTAATTTTTATATTGTATGTTTTGGTCCAATTAATTTGTTGGCCTTTTTTATCTTTCATGGGATAAAATTTGGAGCCTCCAGTCGTTAGTGTCATTGAAAAATACCATTCTTTTTTAGGTTGAATTCCCACCTCATTGAACATTTTCATTACGTTGGTTATCACTGAGTGTTACCAGTCACAAATTAGCTGGTGATTTAGCAGTTGTATATATCCAAAATGCTATGTGAATTTTCTGTCTAATCCTAAGAAATACTTTAAAATGGTTGTATGGTGGTACTGTTCTTGTCGTGTGAAAAGAAGTTAAATAGAGTGTTTGTCACTATTTGAACTCTCTGATAGTAAAAGGCAGGAGTGAATATAAAGAATATTGGAAGAGAAGATCTTGATCTTGCTACCTTAGGTATTAGAAATTAAGATTTAATACACAAACTGGCTATGAATAAACCCTAGAAAAATAATGACAAGACATAGTCAAAATGAGGAGAATATTTGCTTGAGATGATAGAATCATAAAAAACATCATTACCCGTTGAATATATGTGTGATATCTTATTTATAGGAAATTTCACTTATCTGGAGGTACAAGAATTGTACTTTTTGATGCCACTTGTAGAGTTGAGATTGGTTTAACCTTTTTAGGAGCATTTAATACTGTATGATATGGTCATGTCTATGTTGAATATTAGCTCAAAATTTTTAACTTCTGCTGTATTATTTCACATAGAATTTGAAAAGCCAAATGGTAACTAAATTCACGTATGATCTATGATTTTGAAGCTATGAATGTCTAGTTTCCGATGAATTAAAAATGAGAACGATTGGAGTCTTCTAAGAAAAATTATTGTAGTTTTTATAAAGAATGTCTATTGAATTCTGCATTGAATTATTTGTTTTAAATATATTTAATATTTTTTTATTATTATAATTATTGTAATTTGAAGGGTCTACTAATATGTGTCTATAAATAGTGGTATTATATTTTATTATAAGTTGAAAGGAAAAATCTTGAAGCAAATACAATTGGGGTCCATTATTCTAGTCATTTTTCTCTTCCCTAAATATATTTGAATACTCTTCCATTTGTCATCAAATTGGTATCAGTGCCACGTCGAATTTTGGGAGTACTTCGTTGGGGCACATGCAGCTGTCACATCTCACCAAGACAAATTATGACAATTGGAGTATTCAAATGCGTGCGTTGCTTGGTGCACAAGACACATGAGAAGTAGTTGAAAATAGGTACAATGAGACAAAATTCTTTGGTACCTCCACAACTAACCAAATAAGAGCATTGAGAGAAGTGCAAATAAAGGACAAAACCTTCTCTATCTCCTCTTTCAAGCAGTAGATGAGTCATGTTTTGAGAAGATTGTTGGTGCATAAAATTCAAAGGAATCATGGGACACTTTAGAAAAAGTTTTCAAAGGTGTTGACAGAGTTAAACAAGTGCGACTTCAAACTCTACGAGGTGAGTTGGAGGGCATGAAGATGAAGGATACAGAAGACAAATCTAGCTACATAACTCGTGTACAAACGGTGGTGAATCAACTCAAACACAATGGAAAAACTCTCACAGATGCAAGAGTTGTGCATAAAATTCTTTGATCATTGACAAATGATTTTGAGAATGTTGTGTGCAATTCAGGACTTAAAGAACTTGATAGAATTGACCGTTGATGATCTTGCAAGCTCTCTTTAAGATCATGAACAACGGAAGAAGAAAAAGAAACAAGATGGCTTGGAGCAAGCCTTCCAAACAAAGATGACTATTAAGGAAGACAAGGCGATGTATGCACAACACTAAGGAAGAGGACGTGGCTGTGGAAATCGCAGTTTCAGTTGAGGTGGAGGTCGTGGTCTTGGAAATAACACCGAAGAGAGAGGACAAATGAGCCAAAAAAATTGGCATGGATGAGGACGCAGTCATGGAAGGGAGGTCAGTCAAATCATCAAAATATCGAGTGTTAGAACTATTGCAAATATGGACATTATGTAAAAGATGGCTACTTCGAAAAAGAAGGTGGAAGAAAACGTGAATCTAGTTGCGGAAGATGAGAATAAAGATGATGATATTCTCATGATGGCCCATGAAGACACCATTCCAAAAAATGACATGATGTGGTATCTTGATAGCTGTGCTAGCAATCACATGTGAGGATACAAAAATCTCTTTGTTGAAAGGAAAATCGAACAATTCTTGATAGGGTTCGTATGTTAAAAACTAAAGACATGCTAAAGGAATTTTGGGCAGAAGCAATACAATGTGTCGTATATGTGCAAAATTAATGTCCGCATACAAAATTAACAAATCAAACACCACAAGAAGCTTGGAGTGATCATAAACCAACTATATCACATCTTTAAGTATTTGGTAGTGTGGCTTATGCGCATACACCAAACTAAAGAAGAACCCAATTCGATGATAAGAGTAAGAAATATGTATTGGCTTTCAAGTTGTTTGATCCAATTAATAAAAAGGTAATTGTAAGTCGAGATGTACAAGTGGATGAAGAAAGCACATGAGATTGGAAGAATAAAAAGAATGTGACATAAGAAAAATGAGAGTCATTGAGTGTTGCACATATAATCACTCCAACAACTCTTCAAATATTTGACGATGAAGAAGAACCGAGACAACCTAAAATGCCTACAAGATCTATATGACTCAACAAATGAAGTACACTTAGTTTGCTTGTTAGCAGATTTAAAAGACAATTCTTTTGATGAGGCTATAAGAGACAATGCGCAATGGATGAAGAGATGAAGGCCATTGAAAGAAATCAAACTTGGGACTTGGTGGACTTACCAAAAGGTCATAGACGCATCGGTGTAAAATGGGTATACAAGAAAAACATGAAGGTCCAAGAAGAGATTGAAAGGTACAAAGCACGCCTAGTTGCAAAAGGTTACAAACAAAAGGCGGGAATAGACTATGACAAAGTGTTTGCTCCTGTTGCAAGAATGGAGACAATTCGACTTCTTTTGCCTCAAGTTGCACAATTTGAGTGGCCTATCTATCAAATAGATGTCAAATTTGTATTTTTAAATGAAATGCTTGAAGAGGAAGTCTACGTAGAGAAACCACTTGAGTACATGAAACTGAGAGAGGAGAACAAAGTCACTACAAAAAAAAACTTAATTTAGCAATGAAATTTAGTGACTGCATTTGAGCCGTTGCTAATAGTGATGAGACAATGACGACATCCAAATTTGTCACTAATAGTGGCAGAATTGCGACGGAACACTTATTTGTCGCTAATAGCATAGTTTTTGTGAGCTTCTGACTCGTCACAAATAGCGACATCTTTTTGTGATGAACAAATTAGTCGTCGCTAGTAGTGACAGTTTTTACGAGGGCATAATAAGTCAATACTTAATAGTGACAGTTTTTTGAAATTTCTATGCGATTTTATCGTTATCATGTCTCGAATTTTGCGAGAAACTACTGAATATTACATTCTTTTCTTTTCATTTTAAAATAATTTTAATTTATATATAATATTCACTTTATATAATTGACTTTATCTCTATTATGTCTCGATCTAATAAAACCTTAGTCATAAGTAAGGGTGTTTAGTATTAAAGCGACGTTGACTTGACATTCACTTTATATACTTAATAATAGAAATATGAGTATTATTTTTTATATATTATTTAGAGTATTGTACAATTTTCGTACCATGTAAATAACATACTTACTTATTAACTAGTTTTTATTTTTATCACTTCTAAAATGTTTTATTAATTATTAATTAAAACTTATCTAGTTTAAAGACTTTTTTAAAAATAAAGCAACTTAATGTTAAAATTATTAATAAAATATGATGATCTAAACTAAAATCACCACTATTTCAGTTTGTATTATAAATATAATTCTATTTAATTTTGAAATTTTATTTAATTTAGAATTAGATTATAATATATTTATTTATCATTATTTATTTATTAATACAAATTTTTTATGATGATGAAATGATTGATGTATGGTTAAAATTTTAAAACATGCGTTAAATATTAAAATTCTAATATTTATATAATTTTTAATTTTTGTTTGAATTTATATTACAAAATAATAATAGCAATAATTAATTTTTTATTTTTTTAACACGTATATTTTTTATAGCTAATTTTTTATTCTTTATAATTTAACTATTTAAATCATTTTTTTAAATTTTATATAGCCATTTAAATATTTATATTTTATCTTCTATTTAACATGTTTACATTGATTATATTATAATAAAATATATTTCTTAAGTTTTATTTTTTATTTTTTAAAAAAATTATCTATTTAAATTATTAATTTCATCATTTATTATTATGTAAAAATTTTAAAAAAATTATTTTTAAAAAAAATAATATTCTAAAAAAAAATTAAAAAAATAATAGTGGATAAATATAAATTTTAAATTAAAAATATATAAATATATGCTTAGGAAATAGATATATATCTACTAAAATTTGTTTGCTTTTATTATTATTATTATATTATTCACGTTAAACGTATCTTTCATATAATTTTATTTATTTTTTATATTGTATGTTTAAAATTTTTATTAATTAATTTAATAAATAAAATTTTAAAATAATTTTATTTTTTTAACAAATTATTTTAAATAAAATGGAGGAAGAAGTCCGCAAGACCCATCCTTTTAGGGTGCCAATATAATACTTTAGTGGGATTTGTTTTTAATAAAAAAATCTTACTTTTTTTTTAAAAAAAATTAAATATTGTTTCTTAAAAAAATTTAAAAATAATATATGTACTTAAAAATCTAAAAATTAAATAATGTTTCTTAAAAAAATTTAAAAATAATATATGTACTTAAAAATCTACCTAAATAAATACACATGTTCGAGGGTTAAAGATCTGACCTAAAAAATTTTTTAATGTAGAGATACTAATCTCCATAGATTACTCTAGAGGAATTTGAACTCTCGATCATCTCCCCAAAAGAAGCATTTAGGAGTTCACTTAACCAACTCTCCTAAGCTACCGAATTTAATTTAATTTATTTGATATATAGATTTAATTATTTAAACAGATTTCAATTTTACAAATAATAATTTGATATTACAATTTGATATTACAAAATAAATTATATTTTTAGTTTCTAATTAGTGAATGGTTTGAATATAATAAATTTTAATTATAAATTTCATTTATGACCTAAGAGGTTTATATATATAATTATAGAAAGATACTAGAAGGAATATAAAAAAGAGGAAAAGAACACTTTGGAATGTTTAAAATGAAAATAAAAAAACAAGAAATATAAAATAAATTATATTTTTTGTTTCTAATTAGTGACTGGTTTGAATTATATTTTTACATATTATTATCAATTGTTGAAATGGCTTTAAATATTATTTATGGTGATATTTTTAGATATAAATTATTATAAATGGAGGATAGTAATCGGATGTATAGAAGATATGTTTTTTGTGTGAGGGGAATTACTATTGAATTTGAAAGAGAAGTTAAAGTTTTCATCTCTTTTGCTGTGTCTAATTCAATATTTAGTCAAATTAGATGTCTTTGTGCAAAGTGTAAGAACTTGAAATTTGAAGAACCAGATACAATGGAGATTCACTTGTACAGGAAAGGGTTTGTTACTAATTACTATGAATGGATATGTCATGGTGAAGGATATGGGTCATTTGCACATACTTCATCAACAACAATGTTATCGAGGGAATAAACTTCAAGTGATATGATTCGAGAGATGATATTTAAATTTCATGATTAGTGTTTACATTTGTAATAGAACATTTAACTATTATTTTTTTAATCTATTTTTATGCAATTTATCATACTTATATAATATAAATTTTTTTCTCACATCTTTTTAAAATTATATATAAATTTCAGGATGACGTCACTCGTTTGAAAGAGCAATATTCACAGGCATCTTTATCCTCGACTTCTATAGAGAGTTCATCCATTCCTGATGATAAACAATTATTTATTGAGGCATTTGGTGGTTTCAAGAAGGGTCGGGTTAGGGCTTAGGATTAGAATCTATTCAAGTAAGGTCTCGATTAAATGAGTCTAAGCTTACAATCACTATAGTTGAGGAGGTAATAGAGCTTCAAAATAAATTAGCTAAACTGAAAGAGAAGGAAAATAAATAAGAAATATCGACATTTTTGCAGTTATCTACAAAAGCTTGTAGAATATGTTGGATCAACTTTACCACCAATTCCATCTATTTTTGTAGATGTTGATGATGAAGATAATGATCTTGATTCACTTGACGAATATCCATCTTCTAACACTCAAGATGATCGTGATCCACCACGGTTGGACTGTTCTGTTGCATCATTAACTACTTGATATTATTACCATGACATTTAAAATGATTATTTGTTTTAATTGAATGATTGTTATTATTTGAATTTTATTTACATTTTACTATAAATATTATTATTATATGACTTTTAATGATATATGATTTATATATAATTAAATATATTTTTAATATATTTATATAAAATTTTAGATATTTAATAAATAATTTTATAAAATTATTATATTAAAAATAATAAAAATAATAATTTATTTTAAAAAATAGAGATTTGTAACGAAATTGCGATGCACAACTATGGAAAATCAGTCGCAAATAGTGACCAATGTTTTAGTAGAAAATTCATTGCAAATAGCAACGGTCTTGGCTAGAGATGCAAATAGCAACGGTCTTCCAAATAATGACAATCTTTTACAATCAAAAATTTGTCACAAATAGAAAAAGTCGTGCAAAGACGCAAATTCATCACAATTAGCAACAACTATGGGTAGTTACAAATATGTCGCAATAGAGATGGTCGTATGGAAAATCAGTCACAACTAGGGATAGTCTTGGATTGTCAAAAATCCAACAATAACAAGCGACAGACATTGGTAGTAAAAAAACTATTGCAAATAGTGATAGTCGTATGTCGTTGTAAATTGGTCGCAAATAGTAACAGACGTACATAGTTGCATATCTATCACAAATAGCGACCGAATATTAATGTCATCGCTATTAGCAATAACGTTTTTAGAAACAGTCATATTTATTGCAAATTCATTGCAAATACCATTTTGCATTGACTTTTCAACATATATGACGGTTGCTAAAATGAAATTTTCTTGTATTGAGTGTTGAAGTTGAAGAAGGCGCTGTATGGGCTAAAACAAGCACCACAAGCATGGAATACCCGAATTGACACCTATTTCAAGAAGAACAAATTATTCAATGTCCTTATGAACATGTATTATATGTGAAGAAGGAAGAAGGTAATTTGCTTCTTGTTGCTCTTTATGTTGATGATCTTATTTTTATGGAAAATAATAAGAGGATGATAGAAGATTTTAAAGTCGCTATCATGCGGAAATTTGAAATGACAAATTTGGGATTGATAAAGTACTTTCTTGGTCTTGAGATTAGATAAGGAAAGGTTGGAATTTTGTGTCACAAGAAGCACATGCAAAGGATATTTTGAAGAAAAATAAGATGGAAGATTGCAAGCCTATAGCAACTCCAATGGAGCTTGGTATGAAACTCTATAGATTTGAGGGAGGAAATCAAGTGAATGCAAGCAACTATCGTTGTTTGGTTGGGAGTTTATGATATCTCACATGCACAAGGCCAGACCTTGCATATAGTGTTGACATGGTAAGTTGATATATGGAAGATCCAAGACAATCGTATCTCAAAGCTATTAAGAGAATTCTTTGATACATTCGATGAACATAGTCGCTCGGGTTACTTTATTCAAAGGTAAGTGAATTCAAGCTAGTGGAATACTTTGATAGTGATTGGTGTGGAGATGTTGATGATAGAAAAATTACAACAGGATATGTGTTCTATATGGGGGGAACACGACATTCACTTGGCTTTCGAAAAAGCAACCAATTGTGACGTTGTCAACGTGTGAAGCATAATATATGACGACTTCTGGGTATATATGTCATACAATTTGGCCGAGAAACTTACTATGTGAGTTAAATCTACAACAACATTAAGCAATTGAAATACGAGTTGACAACAAATCAGCTATTGAGTTGGCAAAAAATCTCGTTTATCATAAGAGAAGTAAGCATATAGATGTTCGTTTTCATTTTATTAAGGAATGTGTGAACAAGATGAGTCATGTTGCAGATAACTCTGAAATAATAGAGTTATTCACATCTAATTTGCCACATTTTATTCCTGTATTAACTAATTTTATTTGGAAAATGGAATAAAAATGTGTTGATTTGATATTTTCTCTCTTTTTACCTAAAAATGGGGATTTATTGTTAAAAGTCAATTTAATTGAATAAATTTCTCAACATGTGGATGATCTGTATTATTTGTTATTATTTGGGAATTTATTTGAATTGATTTATTGTGACAAGGGTAAAAAGGGAATGTGGATGGTTGACATTGTTGAAAGAAAGTTGGATAAAAGTGACCGAGAAGAAAGTGAAGAATGTGTGGATAATTTGCATCTATACATATATATATATATATATAATATATATTATATATATATATATAATATACACCCACACACTATTTGTCACTTAAAATCCAGTTGGGCATATTAAAGATGAACTTGCGGTACTATGCATTTAATTCTTTGTCCTATCCGTTTTACATATATTATATATATACACACACACACACATATATATATATATATATACACACACATATATAATATATATATACACACACACACACACACACACACACACACACATATATATATATAATATATATATATAATATATATATACATATATATGTGTGTTTGTGAGAGTGCATGACATCAAGGTGGACAAGAAGACAAAAGCAAGTGGGCAGAATGATTTTATATATATATATACTAGTTCCAACTCGAGATAAAACAAAGAAACACACATTGCAGCTGAAAAATTCCAGTCGGTTGAGGCAGAATTTCTGGTGGGTTTTCAGGAAATAAAGAGAAGCGGCAGCTGCACTATACAAAAAAGAAGAAGCATATTTCCTAGTGGGTATATATATATATATATATGTATATACATACATATGATGATATCTTTGCAGAATTTCTGGCTGGTTTTGAGGAAATAAAGAAAAGTGGCAGCTGCACTATACAAAAAAAGAAGAAGCATATTTCCTAGTGGGTATATATATATATATGTATATACATACATATGATGATATCTTTGCAGAATTTCTGGCGGGTTTTGAGGAAATAATGAGAAGTGGCAGCTGCACTATCTATATATATATATATATATATATATATATATATATATATATATGTATATATATATATATATATGAGAGGGGAAGAGAAGAAACAAAAGGGAAGAGAGGAGGAGAAAAAAAAGATAGTAGTATGTTTGTATGTTTGTATGTGTGTATCTAGTATTAGCTTAGAATTTAGGCAGTGGGTAGTGTGTTTTAGAGTCTAAATCGAGTGGAAACGAACCTGAGAAAGTTGGGGCGACTTTGCTGGAATTTTTCGGGCTGTTCATGATCGAGGGCAGCAGCACCACGCAGAGGGAACGAAGGGCAGCAACAGCTTGATTAAATTCGATTTGGGGCAGTAGGGTGATCTCCGACCCGAGTAACCCTCTTTCCATTTCTTCAATTTGCTTACTGTTTTGTAATTGAATGTTCTTCAATTTGTTACTGTTTTGTAATTAAAAGATCTTTGTGATATGAGAATGTTTACATGTTTTCAAGAATTAATTAAAAGTGTTTTGGGATTGATATGTTTTCCGTCTTGGGATTGACTAGTGTCACTATGGACCTAGGGACTGTTTTTCCTATTACTTTAATCCTTGTCTTTCATGATTCGTTTCAGAAAAATATATATTCATAACCTGAAGGTGCTGTAGTCTAGTAAATTATAAACATGTGGAAAAACGTAATGTGGCATAAGATGAATAGAATGCATAAGTTTTGTGTATCGTTTTCTTTATTGATGCTTGTATGTGGCATGCTTAGTTTATTCATGCAATTGCTTAAACGGATTAGGAATAACTTGTGGTTACGACTATCCAAGTTATGTATCGAACTAGTATCTGGCTTTCTAACCGGAAGGGGTCTAGTTGACACGTTAATTGCATGACACTTGCTTGAGGCGCATGACCGTGCGGTCAATATTGCAGGGGACACGACCAATTTCACTACCTTGTGTTGTTCTAGGTTCACGGTACTTCGTACTCCATGAGACGATGTTATCAGGGGTTTAGACTAGTAGGATAAGTAGTCTGGGTAGAACTAGACCGCTGTAGTGTTAATTTGGAAACCGAAAAGCATGCTTAGCATTCTTGGATTCACTATTGGTTTGTATTTGCATTTTTGGCTTGATTTTTACAGCATTGTATTACTTGTTGTATTCTCATGGTGATTTTCCAGTAGGCTGACCTGTAGTAGTAGTTAGGTAGAATTGCTACGGCATTGGTGATGCTGCAGCATTTCCGTTGCTGCAGCAATATCTTAGCAGTAGCTTAACCTCCGAATCTCCACCCAATATTCATCATTCTTTATTCTTTTATTCTTTTAACCAACTGTAAATCATGTTTGCATGTATAATTGGCATACTAAATAAATGTGGGATCGATAATCTTGTACTTAGGTACATATATTACTTGTTGACCGGTGTATATTTGCACTTGTTATGATTGCGTTGATTTATTCTATTTTATTATCTTCTCAATGTGACACACACACACAACGCAACAAGTTTTTGGCTCCGTTGCCGGGGATTTTGGTGTCAATTGATTGTAAATATTGTTTGCATTTGGTTATATTTTTTGTTGTTTTATGTTATACTCATTCTTGAGCTTATGCGATTATTGAAATGATTGTATGAGAGACGAATAAATTATGCATGGGCTGAACTGTTTTTTGTGAGTTTATTGATCTGAATTATTTGTCAAATTTTTAGCTTGTGTATATCATATATTTCTTAACGTGTGCTGATTTTTGCATGAGTAAAACGCGAAAGGACTCTCAATCTACATTGCTGCCACTAGATCCAGAAATTGAGAGAACAACTAAATCATTAAGAAAGAAGAAGCAAACTACAGATCAGGCGGTCATGGCAGAACAATGAGTTATCAAGCTGAACCCGTCTACAATCCTGTAGTAATGGTAGATGATGGGGACCATGCTATCTGACAATATGTTGTCCCTATGTTCAATGAGCTGAATCCAAGCATTATGCGACCAGAGATTGCCGCAACACAATTTGAGCTGAAACCGGTGATGTTTCAGATGCTATAAATAGCACAATGAGGAGAATGAGGAATACTCAGCTTGGCTAGAAGCAAACTCTCAAGATTTCAAATTCAGAGCTCAATTTGAATCTTTGGACTTGTCTTCTAGGGATTTTAAAGTGACAAAACCTTCTGTGAAAGAACCACCCAAGCTGAAATTAAAGTCATTGTCGCAGCATTTGAAGTATGGATTTCTAGGGGCAGAATCTACACTGCCAGTGATTATTTCAGCACTGTTGAATGCGGAACAGGAGGAGAATTGCTTGGAGCTTTACAACAGCATAAGAGAGCTATGTGCCGGACCATAGCTTATATCAAAGGTATATGACCAACCTTATGCATGCATAAGATAATTTTGGAAGACAATTCCAAAAATTTAATAGAGGGGCAGAAATGATTAAATCCAATTACGAAGGAAGTAGTAAAGGAACAAATTATCAAGTTTCTAGATTTTGGCATTATTTATCCTATATCTGACAGCGTTGGGGATGGAGAATTTGCATGGATTACAAGAAGATAAACAAAGCCACAAGAAATGACCGCTTCCCACTGCCTTTCATTGATCAAATGTTGGATAGGTTAGCTGGACGAGATTCTTATTGCTTTCTAGATGGGTATTCTGGCTACAATCGGATTGCTATAGCACCAGAGGACCAGAACAAAATGACCTTCACCTGTCCTTATGGTACTTTCGCATTCAGAAGAATGCCATTCAGACTGTGTAATGCTCCAGCAATGTTCCAACGATATATGATGGCCATTTTCACAGATATGGTGAAGCAATATTTAGAGGTTTTCATGAATGACTTCTCCATATTTGGGGACTCTTTTGAAAAATGCTTAGAGAATGTGGCCAAGGTGCTTAAACGTTGTGAGGACACCAACCTAGTCCTCAATTGGAAGAAGTGTCACTTCATGGTTAAAGAAGACATTGTGCAAAACTCTTCACCTATAATACTTGTCGATGCTAAGTAGTTAATTGAGCACAATATATAAGTGAACACTTTCATCTATTATTTATTGCATTTCTTTTTATTTCATTTTTCTTATTTCTTCTTGTTTGTTTTTATGTTTTTCAGCATTCGATTTCTTTTCCTTGTTTGGTTTTAATTGTTGTTCTTTTATTTTCAGGTGCTTCAATTCGGAATTATTGGTTGTTTACTCCTGAGTTTCTTTCAGAATTTTCAGAATTGGTTTTGAGACTTCAATTTCATATTGCACTGCCATTTTCTCTCTCTCTTATCGGTACTCTTCTGCTTGTTAATATAGGTATGCCTACGGTCAAAGAGCAAAAGGAGTCAAGGCTATTTTATTAAAGAAATGAGACTTGCCACTGCCTCTCAGCAGAAATGCTGTGGCAACAGGCTACCACACATCGACAAAGCCATTCAAGGCTGCCTTAGTCCAATTTCAATTTCAAAATTCAGGTGGTGCCATTCAACAAGGGACTGCCATGAATTGATTACTTATGCAAGCAGCCCTAGTTCCTTTCAATTTCAAAATTTTCAATGTGTGGCATACAACTAGAACTTGTTGGGAAACCAAAAAGCCTTCAAAAAACCAGAAGATTCCAGGTTAGTACTCACTTTTCTACATTCTTATTTCTTCTCGGTAATGTGAGTTGGTGTGTGTTCTCAAAAAAAAAAAAAAAAAAAAAAAAAAAAAAAAAATATATATATATATATATATTATATATATATATATATATATATATATATTCTTAATGTGAGTATACATTCCTTGAGTAGCATGTATAGAATTTATGGAGTATAATTTTTGCATTACAAATGGATAGAGTATTGTATTGGCTGTATTTAGGGTTCTAGTTATACTTGAGTTCTTGTGTGTAAGCATGCTTGTAGAAATAACAGATCTGCCAGTATATGTGTATCTAGGTTTATTGTGTTGGGCAAAAGGGTGGTTATGATTCAAAACGACTTTCATGTCTTAATGGTCTTCATGTTTTTACTTAGTAACAATGACCGCCTGAATTGTTGGTATATTTGTGTTTGCTTTCTTCTCACCCGAAAATTGAGAACTTATGTGCCACTAATGCATTTGTTTCCCATGCTTCATGTTGAACTAGTTTTCCCTTTTTATGATCAGTCCAATGGCTTGTTTTCCCCCTGTTGTTACAACAATGAGGACATTGCTCCTCTTCAGTTTGGGAGATGATGTCCTTTTATGAGGAATGAATGTGTATTCTTGATGAATTATGAATGAATGTTGCTGAGTGCTGAATGAAGGTTTATTTTTATGAATGAACTGAATGCATGTGTTATTGCTCCTGCATTATCTATTAAATCTTTCTAGCATGACCATACTCTAGTGAATCATTTTAGCAGGATTATGTAAATTTGGGAAGATTATTTATGATGATAATTCATGTTGATATGATTTCATAACTCTTATATGGTAGTGAGCCTTTAGTACTTAGAATATGTTGATATTAACTAGATTTAAGTGAAAATATTTGCTCCCACCAAAATGTTTGCACATAGTCTTACTTGGAGATTTCATGTTTATAACAAGAGTCAACTTTGGTATGAAGGTTCAGAATCTTTAGAATCATCTATTATAGTCCTTGAGGCGAAATCCTAGTAGATTTGGTACTAAAGAAATGATTGAGCCATGTTCTTGAACCATTTGAGCCTTTCTAGCTCACCCTAATATATTTTGCTTCCTTAATTAACCCAAGTTGAGCCTAAGCCTAATTTCTTGACACCTTTATTAAATAGCTACTTATCCTAAATGTTTTGCATGTATCCATTCTTTGTTTTCCCTAAACTTGATCTTAGTCTGCTATGAACACTGTTAAACATAAGTTTGGGGGTATGCTGAGAATGCTATGAGGAGGAACATAGAAATGCTGCAGCATTATCATTTTTTTTGGATTAGTGGTATTTAAGGAAAATTTGAATTTCTAATATAAATGCTCTACGTATTGAGGGTATGTGTAAGAAAGCATGTGTGAAAAAAATGAAAGCACTCTGTTTACTTTAAAAAGAAAGAAAAACAAAAAGAGAGCAAAAAGGAAATATTGGTTATGCTTCTTTGAGGTCAAATGCTAAATACTGATTGTGGTTAAATGTTGCACGTATTTCTGAAGCAGGGTGTAAATGTTTATGCTCCTTGAGTTGATTAAAAACATTGGGAAGTGCTATCATTGGGTAGAAGCTCCTGGCAGACTAGGACTAAGTTTTGAGCCTACTTTTTATCCATATTTTTCCTACCTTAGCCCTAGCCTACATTACAACCAAATTAAGACCTCTTTGATCTTTATTGCTGAATTTGCTACATTAGTGGAGAGTGGTGTAATAGATTGAGTCTGAAGATGCAAAATGAATCTTAGGATTACCAAACGTTGACTTATGAATGAGAGATTGAAAAGGAAAGACTATTTACACACACACGGGAGGAGATCTTTGAGTTTGATATAGTTAATGTTCTGATATTTGAGGAACTTGGGTCATGAACATATTAGAGTTTTGTTTCACATCTTTGATCTGAAAATATGATCCCAAATTTGCCTATGATTGCTGGATGATTCTGGACATGAATTGTTGTACTGTTTAATTGAGTTTTATTGATCTATCTTATCTGCTGCAGCTAAGTTTGGGGGTGTGATAACTCTAAAATAATAGAGTTATTCACATCTAATTTTCCACATTTTATTCCTGTATTAACTGATTTTATTTGGAAAATGGAATAAAAATGTGTCGATTTGATATTTTCTCTCTTTTTACCTAAAAATGTGGATTTATGGTTAAAAGTCAAATTAATTGAATAAATTTCTCAACATGTGGATGATCTGTATTATTTGTTATTATTTGGGAATTTATTTAAATTGATTTATTGTGACAAGGGTAAAAAGGGAATGTGGATGGTTAACATTGTTGAAAGAAAGTTGGATAAAAGTGACCGAGAAGAAAGTGAAGAATGTGTGGATAATTTGCATCTATACATAATATATATATATATATATAATATATGTAATATAATATACACCCACACACTATTTGTCACTTAAAATTCAGCTGGGCATATTAAAGATGAATTTGCGGTACTATGCATTTAATTCTTTGTCCTATCCGTTTTACATATATATATATTATTATATATATATATATATATATACACACACATATATATATAATATACATATATATGTGTGTGTTTGTGAGAGTGCATGACATCAAGGTGGACAAGAAGACAAAAGCAAGTGGGCAGAATGATTTTATATATATATATATATATATATATACTAGTTCCAGTTGGAGATAAAACAAAGAAACACACATTGCAGCTGAAAAATTCCAGTCGGTTGAGGCAGAATTTCTGGCGGGTTTTCAGAAATAAAGAGAAGTGGCAGCTGCAGTATACAAAAAAGAAGAAGCATATTTCCTAGTGGGTATATATATATATGTACATACATACATATGATGATATCTTTGCAGAATTTCTGGCGGGTTTTGAGGAAATAAAGAGAAGTGGCAGCTGCACTATACAAAAAAAGAAGAAGCATATTTCCTAGTGGGTATATATAAATATGTATATACATACATATGATGATATCTTTGCAGAATTTCTGGCGGGTTTTGAGGAAATAAAGAGAAGTGGCAGCTGCACTATACAAAAAAAGAAGAAGCATATTTCCTAGTGGGTATATATATATGTATATGCATACATATGATGATATCTTTGCAGAATTTCTGGCGGGTTTTGAGGAAATAAAGAGAAGTGACAGCTGCACTATCTATATCTATATCTATCTATATATATATATATATATATATGTATGTATGTATATATATATATGAGAGGGGAAGAGAAGAAACAAAAGGGAAGAGAGGAGGAGAAAAAAAAGATAGTAGTATGTTTGTATGTTTGTATGTGTGTATCTAGTATTAGCTTAGAATTTAGGCAGTGGGTAGTGTGTTTTAGAGTCTAAATCGAGTGGAAACGAACCTGAGAAAGCTGGGGCGACTTTGCTAGAATTTTTCGGGCTGTTCATGATCGAGGGCAGCAGCACCACGCAGAGGGAACGAAGGGCGGCAGCAGCTTGATTAAATTCGATTTGGGGCAGTAGGGTGATCTCCGACCCGAGTAACCCTCTTTCCATTTCTTCAATTTTCTTACTGTTTTGTAATTGAATGTTCTTCAATTTGTTACTGTTTTGTAATTAAAAGATCTTTGTGATATGAGAATGTTTACATGTTTTCAAGGATTAATTAAAAGTGTTTTGGGATTGATATGTTTTCCGTCTTGGGATTGACTGGTGTCACTATGGACCTAGGGACTATTTTTCCTATTACTTTAATCATTGTCTTTCATGATTCGTTTCAACAAAATATATATTCATAACCTGAAGGTGCTGTAGTCTAGTAAATTATAAACATGTGGAAAAACGTAATGTGGCATAAGATGAATAGAATGCATAAGTTTTGTGTATCGTTTTCTTTATTGATGCTTGTATGGGGCATGCTTAGTTTATTCATGTAATTACTTAAACAGATTAAGAATAACTTGCGGTTACGTCTGTCCAAGTTATGTATCGAACTAGTATCTGGCTTTCTAACCGGAAGGGGTCTAGTTGACACGTTAATTGCATGGCACTTCCTTGAGGCGCATGACCGTGCGGTCAATATTGCAGGGGACACGACCAATTTCACTGCCTTGTGTTGTTCTAGGTTCACGGTACTTCGTACTCCATGAGACGATGTTATTAGGGGTTTAGACTAGTAGGCTAAGTAGTCTGGGTAGAACTAGACCGCTGTAGTGTTAATTTGGAAACCGAAAAGCATGCTTAGCATTCTTGGATTCACTATTGGTTTGTATTTGCATTTTTGGCTTGATTTTTACAGCATTTCCGTTGCTGCAGCAATATCTTAGCAGTAGCTTAACCTCCGAATCTCCACCCAATATTCATCATTCTTTATTCTTTTATTCTTTTAACCAACTGTAAATCATGTTTGCATGTATAATTGGCATACTAAATCCATGTGGGATCGATAATCTTGTACTTAGGTACATATATTACTTGTTGACCGGTGTATACTTGCACTTGTTAAGATTGCGTTGATTTATTCTATTTTATTATCTTCTCAATTTGTGACACACGCACACAACGTAACAAGTTTTTGGCGCCGTTGCCGGGGATTTTGGTGTCAATTGATTGTAAATATTGTTTGCATTTGGTTATATTTTTTGTTGTTTTATGTTATACTCATTCTTGAGCTTATGAGATTATTGAAATGATTGTATGAGAGACGAATAAATTATGCATGGGCTGAACTATTTTTTGTGAGTTTATTGATCTGAATTATTTGTCAAATTTTCAGCTTGTGTATATCATATATTTCTTAACGTGTGCTGATTTTTGCATGAGTAAAACGCGAAAGGACTCTAAATCTACATTGCTACCACTAGATACAGAAATTGAGAGAACAATTAAATCATTAAGAAAGAAGAAGCAAACTACAGATAAGGCGGTCATGGCAGAACAATGAGTTATCAAGCTGAACCCGTCTACAATCCTGTAGTAATGGCAGATGATGGGGACCATGCTATCTGACAGTATGTTGTCCCTATGTTCAATGAGCTGAATCCAAGCATTATGCGACTAGAGATTGCCGCAACACAATTTGAGCTGAAACCGGTGATGTTTCAGATGCTATAAATAGCACAATGAGGAGAATGAGGAATACTCAGCTTGGCTAGAAGCAAACTCTCAAGATTTCAAATTCAGAGCTCAATTTGAATCTTTGGACTTGTCTTCTAGGGTTTTAAAGTGACAAAACCTTCTGTGAAAGAACCACCCAAGCTGAAATTAAAGTCATTGTCGCAGCATTTGAAGTATGGATTTCTAGGGGCAGAATCTACAATGCTAGTGATTATTTCAGCACTGCTGAGTGTGGAATAGGAGGAGAATTGCTTGGATCTTTGCAACAACATAAGAGAGCTATGTGCTGGACCATAGCTTATATCAAAGGTATATGGCCAACCTTATGCATGCATAAGATAATTTTGGAAGACAATTCCAAAATTTTAATAGAGGGGCAGAAATGATTAAATTCAATTACAAAGGAAGTAGTAAAGGAACAAATTATCAAGTGGCTAGATTTTGGAATTATTTATCCTATATCTGACAGCGCTGGGGATGGAGAATATGCATGGATTACAAGAAGATAAACAAAGCCACAAGAAACGACTACTTCCCATTGCCTTTCAGTGATCAAATGTTGGATAGGTTAGCTGGAGGAGATTCTTATTGCTTTCTAGATGTGTATTCTGGCAACAATCGGATTGCTATAGCACCAGAGGACCAGAACAAAATGACCTTGACCTATCCTTATGGTACTTTCGCATTCAAAACAATGTCATTCAGACTGTGTAATGCTCCAGCAATGTTCCAACGATATATGATGGCCATTTTCACAGATATGGTGAAGCAATATTTAGAGGTTTTCATGAATGACTTCTCCATATTTGGGGACTCTTTTGAAAAATGCTTAGAGAATGTGGCCAAGGTGCTTAAACGTTGTGAGGACACCAACCTAGTCCTCAATTGGAAGAAGTGTCACTTCATGGTTAAAGAAGACATTGTGCAAAACTCTTCACCTATAATACTTGTCGATGCTAAGTAGTTAATTGAGCACAATCTATAAGTGAACTCTTTCATCTATTATTTATTGCATTTCTTTTTATTTCGTTTTTCTTATTTCTTCTTGTTTGTTTTTATTTTTTTCAGCATTCGATTTCTTTTCCTTGTTTGGTTTTAATTGTTGTTCTTTTATTTTCAGGTGCTTCAATTCGGAATTAATGGCTGTTTACTCCTGAGTTTCTTTCAGAATTTTCAGAATTGGTTTTGAGACTTCAATTTCATATTGCACTGCCATTTTCTTTCTCTCTTATCGGTACTCTTCTGCTTGTTAATACAAGTATGCCTACGGTCAAAGAGCAAAAGGAGTCAAGGCTATTTTATTAAAGAAATGGGATTTTCCACTGCCTCTCAGCAGAAATGCTGTGAAAACAGGCTACCACACATCGACAAAGCTATTCATGGCTGCCTTAGTGCAATTTCAATTTCAAAATTCAGGTGGTGCCATTCAACAAGGGACTGCCATGAATTGATTACTTATGCAAGCAGCCCTAGTTCCTTTCAATTTCAAAATTTTCAAAGGGTGGCATACAACTAGAACTTGTTGGGAAACCAAAAAGCCTTCAACAAACCAGAATATTCCAGATTAGTACTCACTTTTCTACAGTTTTATTTCTTGTCGGTAATGTGAGTTGGTGTGTGTTTTCAAAAAAAAAAAAAATATATATATATATATACATATATATATATAATAATATATATATATATTGTTTTTCTTAATGTGAGTATACATTCCTTGAGTAGCATGTATAGAATTTATGGAGTACAATTTTTGCATTACAAATGGATAGAGGATTGTATTGGCTGTATTTAGGGTTCTAGTTATACTTGAGTTCTTGTGTGTAAGCATGCTTGTAGAAATAACAGATCTGCCAGTTGATGTGTATCTCGGTTTATTGTGTTGGGCAAAAGGGTGGTTATGATTCAAAACAAATTTCATGTCTTAATGGTCTTCATGTTTTTACTTAGTATCAATGACCGCCTGAATTGTTGGTATATTTGTGTTTGCTTTCTTCTCACCCGAGAATTGAGAACTTATGTGCCACTAATGTGTTTGTTTCCCATGCTTCATGTTGAACTAGTTTTCCCTTTTTATGATTAGTCCAATGGCTTGTTTTCCCCCTGTTGCTACAGCAATGAGGACATTGCTCCTCTTCAGTTTGGGGGAGGATGTCCTTTTATGAGGAATGAATGTGTATTCTTGATGAATTATGAATGAATGTTGTTGAGTGCTGAATGAAGGTTTATTTTTATGAATGAGCTGAATGAATGTGTTATTGGTCCTGCATTATCTATTAAATCTTTCTAGCATGACCATACTCTAGTGAATCATTTTAGCAGGATTATGTAAATTTGGGAAGATTATTTATGATGATAATTCATGTTGTTATGATTTCATAACTCTTATATGGTAGTGAGCCTTTAGTACTTAGAATATGTTGATATTAACTAGATTTAAGTGAAAATATTTGCTCCCACCAAAATGTTTGCACATAGTCTTACTTGGAGATTTCATGTTTATAACAAGAGTTAACTTTGGTATGAAGGTTCAGAATCTTTAGAATCATCAGTTATAGTCCTTGAGGCGAAATCCTAGTAGATTCGGTACTAAAGAAATGATTGAGGCATGTTCTTGAACCATTTGAGCCTTTCTAGCTCACCCTAATATATTTTGTTTCCTTAATTAACCCAAGTTGAGCCTAAGCCTAATTTTTGACACCTTTATTAAATAGCCACTTATCCTAAATGTTTTGCATGTATCCATTCTTTGTTTTCCCTAAAGTTGATCTTAGTCTGCTATTAACACTGTTAAACATAAGTTTGGGGGTATGCTGAGAATGCTATGAGGAGGAACATAGAAATGTTGCAGTACAATGCTGCAACATTATCATTTTTTTTGGATTAGTGGTATTTAAGGAAAATTTGAATTTCTAATATAAATGCTCTACGTATTGAGGGTATGTGTAAGAAAACATGTGTGAAAAAAATGAAAGCACCCTCTTTACTTTAAAAAGAAAAAAAAACAAAAAGAGAGCAAAAAGGAAATATGTGTTATGCTTCTTTGAGGTCAAATGCTAAATACTGATTGTGGTTAAATGTTGCACGTATTTCTGAAGCAGGGTGTAAATGTTTATGCTCCTTGAGTTGATTAAAAAAAATTGGGAAGTGCTATCATTGGGTAGAAGCTCCTGACATACTAGGACTAAGTTTTGAGCCTACCTTTTATCCATATTTTTCCTACCTTAGCCCTAGCCTACATTACAACCAAATTAAGACCTCTTTGATCTTTATTGCTGAATTTGCTACATTAGTGGAGAGTGGTGTAATAGATTGAGTCTGAAGATGCAAAATGAATCTTAGGATTACCAAACGTTGACTTATGAATGAGAGATTGAAAAGGAAAGACTATTTACACACACACGGGAGGAGATCTTTGAGTTTGATTTCGTTAATGTTCTCATATTTAAGGAACTTGGGTCATGAACATATTAGAGTTTTGTTTCACATCTTTGATCTGAAAATATGATCCCAAATTTGCCTATGATTGCTGGATGATTCTGGACATGAATTGTTGTACTATTTAATTGAATTTTATTGATCTATCGTATCTGCTGCAGCATTGCTCGGGACGAGCAATGACCTAAGTTTGGGGGTGTGATAACTCTAAATAATAGAGTTATTCACATCTAATTTGCCACATTTTATTCCTGTATTAACTGATTTTATTTGGAAAATGAAATAAAAATGTGTCGATTTGATATTTTCTCTCTGTTTACCTAAAAATGTGGATTTATGGTTAAAAGTCAATTTAATTGAATAAATTTCTCAACATGTGGATGATCTGTATTATTTGTTATTATTTGGAAATTTATTTAAATTGATTTATTGTGACAAGGGTAAAAAGGGAATGTGGATGGTTAACATTGTTGAAAGAAAGTTGGATGAAAGTGACCGAGAAGAAAGTGAAGATTGTGTGGATAATTTGCATCTATACATACGTATATATATATATATATATAATATACACCCACATACTATTTGTCACTTAAAATCAGCTGGGCATATTAAAGATGAACTTGCGGTACTATGCATTTAATTCCTTTGTCCTATCCGTTTTACATATATATATATATATATACACACACACATATATATATATATACATATATATATGTGTGTTTGTGAGAGTGCATGACATCAAGGTGGACAAGAAGACAAAAGCAAGTGGGCAGAATGATTTTATATATATATATATATATACTAGTTCCAGTTGGAGATAAAACAAAGAAACACACATTGCAGCTGAAAAATTCCAGTCGGTTGAGGCAGAATTTCTGGCGGGTTTTCAGGAAATAAAGAGAAGTGGCAGCTGCAGTATACAAAAAAGAAGAAGCATATTTCCTAGTGGGTATATATATATATGTACATACATACATATGATGATATCTTTGCAGAATTTCTGGCGGGTTTTGAGGAAATAAAGAGAAGTGGGAGCTGCACTATACAAAAAAAGAAGAAGCATATTTCCTAGTGGGTATATATAAATATGTATATACATACATATGATGATATCTTTGCAGAATTTCTGGCGGGTTTTGAGGAAATAAAGAGAACTGGCAGCTGCACTATACAAAAAAAGAAGAAGCATATTTCCTAGTGGGTATATATATATGTATATGCATAGATATGATGATATCTTTGCAGAATTTCTGGCGGATTTTGAGGAAATAAAGAGAAGTGGCAGCTGCACTATCTATCTATATATATATATATATATATATATATATATATATATATGTATGTATATATATATATGAGAGGGGAAGAGAAGAAACAAAAGGGAAGAGAGGAGGAGAAAAAAAAGATAGTAGTATGTTTGTATGTTTGTATGTGTGTATCTAGTATTAGCTTAGAATTTAGGCAGTGGGTAGTGTGCTTTAGAGTGTTTTAGAGTCTAAATCGAGTGGAAACGAACCTGAGAAAGCTGGGACGACTTTGCTAGAATTTTTCGGGCTGTTCATGATCGAGGGCAGCAGCACCACGCAGAGGGAACGAAGGGCGGCAGCAGCTTGATTAAATTCGATTTGGGGCAGTAAGGTGATCTCCGACCCGAGTAACCCTCTTTCCATTTCTTCAATTTGCTTACTGTTTTGTAATTGAATGTTCTTCAATTTGTTACTGTTTTGTAATTAAAAGATCTTTGTGATATGAGAATGTTTACATGTTTTCTAGGATTAATTAAAAGTGTTTTGGGATTGATATGTTTTCCGTCTTGGGATTGACTGGTGTCACTATAGACCTATGGACTATTTTTCCTATTACTTTAATCCTTGTCTTTCATGATTCGTTTCAGCAAAATATATATTCATAACCTAAAGGTGCTGTAGTCTAGTAAATTATAAACATGTGGAAAAACGTAATGTGGCATAAGATGAATAGAATGCATAAGTTTTCTGTATCGTTTTCTTTATTGATGCTTGTATGGGGCATGCTTAGTTTATTCATGCAATTACTTAAACAGATTAAGAATAACTTGCGGTTACGACTGTCCAAGTTATGTATCGAACTAGTATCTGGCTTTCTAACCGGAAGGGGTCTAGTTGACACGTTAATTGCATGGCACTTCCTTGAGGCGCATGACCGTGCGGTCAATATTGCAGGGGACACGACCAATTTCACTGCCTTGTGTTGTTCTAGGTTCACGGTACTTCGTACTCCATGAGACGATGTTATTAGGGGTTTAGACTAGTAGGCTAAGTAGTCTGGGTAGAACTAGACCGCTGTAGTGTTAATTTGGAAACCGAAAAGCATGCTTAGCATTCTTGGATTCACTATTGGTTTGTATTTGCATTTTTGGCTTGATTTTTACAGCATTTCCGTTGCTGCAGCAATATCTTAGCAGTAGCTTAACCTCCGAATCTCCACCCAATATTCATCATTCTTTATTCTTTTATTCTTTTAACCAACTGTAAATCATGTTTGCATGTATAATTGGCATACTAAATCCATGTGGGATCGATAATCTTGTACTTAGGTACATATATTACTTGTTGACCGGTGTATACTTGCACTTGTTAAGATTGCGTTGATTTATTCTATTTTATTATCTTCTCAATTTGTGACACACGCACACAACGTAACAAGTTTTTGGTGCCGTTGCCGGGGATTTTGGTGTCAATTGATTGTAAATATTGTTTGCATTTGGTTATATTTTTTGTTGTTTTATGTTATACTCATTCTTGAGCTTATGAGATTATTGAAATGATTGTATGAGAGACGAATAAATTATGCATGGGCTGAACTATTTTTTGTGAGTTTATTGATCTGAATTATTTGTCAAATTTTCAGCTTGTGTATATCATATATTTCTTAACGTGTGCTGATTTTTGCATGAGTAAAACGCGAAAGGACTCTCAATCTACATTGCTGCCACTAGATCCAGAAATTGAGAGAACAATTAAATCATTAAGAAAGAAGAAGCAAACTACAGATAAGGCGGTCATGGCAGAACAATGAGTTATCAAGCTGAACCCGTCTACAATCCTGTAGTAATGGTAGATGATGGGGACCATGCTATCTGACAGTATGTTGTCCCTATGTTCAATGAGCTGAATCCAAGCATTATGCGACTAGAGATTGCCGCAACACAATTTGAGCTGAAACCGGTGATGTTTCAGATGCTATAAATAGCACAATGAGGAGAATGAGGAATACTCAGCTTGGCTAGAAGCAAACTCTCAGGATTTCAAATTCAGAGCTCAATTTGAATCTTTGGACTTGTCTTCTAGGGATTTTAAAGTGACAAAACCTTCTGTGAAAGAACCACCAAGTTGAAATTAAAGTCATTGTCGCAGCATTTGAAGTATGGATTTCTAGGGGCGGAATCTACACTGCCAGTGATTATTTCAGCACTGCTGAATGTGGAACAGGAGGAGAATTGCTTTGAGCTTTGCAACAGCATAAGAGAGCTATGTGCTGGACCATACCTTATATCAAAGGTATATGGTCAACCTTCTGCATGCATAAGATAATTTTGGAAGACAATTCCAAAATTTTAATAGAGGGGCAGAAATGATTAAATCCAATTACGAAGGAAGTAGTAAAGGAACAAATTATCAAGTGGCTAGATTTTGGAATTATTTATCCTATATCTGACAGCGCTGGGGATGGAGAATTTGCATGGATTACAAGAAGATAAACAAAGCCACAAGAAACAACTGCTTCCCATTGCCTTTAAGTGATCAAATGTTGGATAGGTTAGCTAGATGTGTATTCTGGCAACAATCGGATTGCTATAGCACCAGAGGACCAGAACAAAATGACCTTGACCTGTCCTTATGGTACTTTCGCATTCAAAAGAATGTCATTCAGACTGTGTAATGCTCCAGCAATGTTCCAACGATATATGATGGCCATTTTCACAGATATGGTGAAGCAATATTTAGAGGTTTTCATGAATGACTTCTCCATATTTGGGGACTCTTTTGAAAAATGCTTAGAGAATGTGGTCAAGGTGCTTAAACGTTGTGAGGACACCAACCTAGTACTCAATTGGAAGAAGTGTCACTTCATGGTTAAAGAAGACATTGTGCAAAACTCTTCACCTATAATACTTGTCGATGCTAAGTAGTTAATTGAGCACAATCTATAAGTGAACTCTTTCATCTATTATTTATTGCATTTCTTTTTATTTCGTTTTTCTTATTTCTTCTTGTTTGTTTTTATTTTTTTCAGCATTCGATTTCTTTTCCTTGTTTGGTTTTAATTGTTGTTCTTTTATTTTCAGGTGCTTCAATTCGGAATTAATGGCTGTTTACTCCTGAGTTTCTTTCAGAATTTTCAGAATTGGTTTTGAGACTTCAATTTCATATTGCACTGCCATTTTCTTTCTCTCTTATCGGTACTCTTCTGCTTGTTAATACAAGTATGCCTACGGTCAAAGAGCAAAAGGAGTCAAGGCTATTTTATTAAAGAAATGGGATTTGCCACTGCCTCTCAGCAGAAATGCTGTGACAACAGGCTACCACACATCGACAAAGCCATTCAAGGCAGCCTTAGTGCAATTTCAATTTCAAAATTCAGGTGGTGCCATTCAACAAGGGACTGCCATGAATTGATTACTTATGCAAGCAGCCCTAGTTCCTTTCAATTTCAAAATTTTCAATGGGTGGCATACAACTAGAACTTGTTGGGAAACCAAAAAGCCTTCAACAAACCAGAAGATTCCAGGTTAGTACTCACTTTTCTACATTTTTATTTCTTGTCGGTAATGTGAGTTGGTGTGTGTTTTCAAAAAAAAAAAAAAAAATATATATATATATATATATATATATATATATTTCTTAATGTGAGTATACATTCCTTGAGTAGCATGTATTGGCTGTATTTAGGGTTCTAGTTATACTTGAGTTCTTGTGTGTAAGCATGCTTGTAGAAATAACAGATCTGCCAGTTGATGTGTATCTCGGTTTATTGTGTTGGGCAAAAGGGTGGTTATGATTCAAAACGAATTTCATGTCTTAATGGTCTTCATGTTTTTACTTAGTATCAATGACCGCCTGAATTGTTGGTATATTTGTGTTTGCTTTCTTCTCACCCGAGAATTGAGAACTTATGTGCCACTAATGCGTTTGTTTCCCATGCTTCATGTTGAACTAGTTTTCCCTTTTTATGATCAGTCCAATGGCTTGTTTTCCCCTGTTGCTACAGCAATGAGGACATTGCTCCTCTTCAGTTTGGGGGAGGATGTCCTTTTATGAGGAATGAATGTGTATTCTTGATGAATTATGAATGAATGTTGTTGAGTGCTGAATGAAGGTTTATTTTTATGAATGAGCTGAATGAATGTGTTATTGGTCCTGCATTATCTATTAAATCTTTCTAGCATGACCATACTCTAGTGAATCATTTTAGCAGGATTATGTAAATTTGGGAAGATTATTTATGATGATAATTCATGTTGATATGATTTCATAACTCTTATATGGTAGTGAGCCTTTAGTACTTAGAATATGTTGATATTAACTAGATTTAAGTGAAAATATTTGCTCCCGCCAAAATGTTTGCACATAGTTTTACTTGGAGATTTCAGGTTTATAACAAGAGTTAACTTTGGCATGAAGGTTCAGAATCTTTAGAATCATCTGTTATAGTCCTTGAGGCGAAATCCTAGTAGATTTGGTACTAAAGAAATGATTGAGGCATGTTCTTGAACCATTTGAGCCTTTCTAGCTCACCCTAATATATTTTGCTTCCTTAATTAACCCAAGTTGAGCCTAAGCCTAATTTCTTGACACCTTTATTAAATAGCCACTTATCCTAAATGTTTTGCATGTATCCATTCTTTGTTTTCCCTAAACTTGATCTTAGTCTGCTATGAACACTGTTAAACATAAGTTTGGGGGTATGCTGAGAATGCTATGAGGAGGAACATAGAAATGCTGCAGCACAATGCTACAACATTATCATTTTTTTTTGGATTAGTGGTATTTAAGGAAAATTTGAATTTCTAATATAAATGCTCTACGTATTGAGGGTATGTGTAAGAAAACATGTGTGAAAAAAATGAAAGCACCCTCTTTACTTTAAAAAGAAAAAAAACAAAAAGAGAGCAAAAATGAAATATGTGTTATGCTTCTTTGAGGTCAAATGCTAAATACTGATTGTGGTTAAATGTTGCACGTATTTCTGAAGCAGGGTGTAAATGTTTATGCTCATTGAGTTGATTAAAAAAATTGGGAAGTGCTATCATTGGGTAGAAGCTCCTGACATACTAGGACTAAGTTTTGAGCCTACCTTTTATCCATATTTTTCCTACCTCAGCCCTAGCCTACATTACAACCAAATTAAGACCTCTTTGATCTTTATTGCTGAATTTGCTACATTAGTGGAGAGAGGTGTAATAGATTGAGTTTGAAGATGCAAAATGAATCTTAGGATTACCAAACGTTGACTTATGAATGAGAGATTGAAAAGGAAAGACTATTTACACACACGGGAGGAGATCTTTGAGTTTGATTTAGTTAATGTTCTCATATTTGAGGAACTTGGGTCATGAACATATTAGAGTTTTGTTTCACATCTTTGATCTGAAAATATGATCCCAAATTTGCCTATGATTGTTGGATGATTCTGGACATGAATTGTTGTACTGTTTAATTGAATTTTATTGATCTATCTTATCTGCTGCAGCATTGCTCGGGATGAGCAATGACCTAAGTTTGGGGGTGTGATAACTCTAAAATAATAGAGTTATTCACATCTAATTTGCCACATTTTATTCCTGTATTAACTGATTTTATTTGGAAAATGAAATAAAAATGTGTCGATTTGATATTTTCTCTCTTTTTACCTAAAAATGTGGATTTATGGTTAAAAGTCATTTTAATTGAATAAATTTCTCAACATGTGGATGATCTGTATTATTTGTTATTATTTGGGAATTTATTTAAATTGATTTATTGTGACAAGGGTAAAAAGGGAATGTGGATGGTTAACATTGTTGAAAGAAAGTTGGATAAAAGTGACCGAGAAGAAAGTGAAGAATGTGTAGATAATTTGCATCTATACTACATATATATATATATATATATATATACATATATATATATATATTATATATATATATATAATATGCACCCACACACTATTTGTCACTTAAAATCCAGCTGGGCATATTAAAGATGAACTTGCGGTACTATGCATTTAATTCCTTTGTCCTATCCGTTTTACATATATATATATATATACACACACACACATATATATATATATATACATATATATGTGTGTGTTTGTGAGAGTGCATGACATCAAGGTGGACAAGAAGACAAAAGCAAGTGGGCAGAATGATTTTATATATATATATATATACTAGTTCCAGCTGGAGATAAAACAAAGAAACACACATTGCAGCTGAAAAATTCCAGTCGGTTGAGGCAGAATTTCTGGCGGGTTTTCAGGAAATAAAGAAAAGTGGCAGCTGCAATATACAAAAAAGAAGAAGCGTATTTCCTAGTGGGTATATATATATATGTACATACATACATATGATGATATCTTTGCAGAATTTCTGGCGGGTTTTGAGTAAATAAAGAGAAGTGGCAGCTGCACTATCTATATCTATATCTATATAAATATATATATATATATATATATATATATATATATATGTATGTATGTATATATATATGAGAGGGGAAGAGAAGAAACAAAAGGGAAGATAGGAGGAGAAAAAAAAGATAGTAGTATGTTTGTATGTTTGTATGTGTGTATCTAGTATTAGCTTAGAATTTAGGCAGTGGGTAGTGTGTTTTAGAGTGTTTTAGAGTCTAAATAGAGTGGAAACGAACCTGAGAAAGCTGGGCCGACTTTGCTAGAATTTTTCTGGCTGTTCATGATCGAGGGCAGCAGCACCACGCAGAGGGAACGAAGGGCGGCAGCAGCTTGATTAAATCCGATTTGGGGCAGTAGGGTGATCTCCGACCCGAGTAACCCTCTTTCCATTTCTTCAATTTGCTTACTGTTTTGTAATTGAATGTTCTTCAATTTGTTACTGTTTTGTAATTAAAAGATCTTTGTGATATGAGAATGTTTACATGTTTTCAAGGATTAATTAAAAGTGTTTTGGGATTGATATGTTTTCCGTCTTGGGATTGACTGGTGTCACTATGGACCTATGGACTATTTTTCCTATTACTTTAATCCTTGTCTTTCATGATTCGTTTCAGCAAAATATATATTCATAACCTGAAGGTGCTGTAGTCTAGTAAATTATAAACATGTGGAAAAACGTAATGTGGCATAAGATGAATAGAATACATAAGTTTTGTGTATCGTTTTCTTTATTGATGCTTGTATGGGGCATGCTTAGTTTATTCATGCAATTACTTAAACAGATTAAGAATAACTTGCGGTTACGACTGTCCAAGTTATGTATCGAACTAGTATCTGGCTTTCTAACCGGAAGGGGTCTAGTTGACACGTTAATTGCATGGCATTTGCTTGAGGCGCATGACCGTGCGGTCAATATTGCAGGGGACACGACCAATTTCACTGCCTTGTGTTGTTCTAGGTTCACGGTACTTCGTACTCCATGAGACGATGTTATTAGGGGTTTAGACTAGTAGGCTAAGTAGTCTGGGTAGAACTAGACCGCTGTAGTGTTAATTTGGAAACCGAAAAGCATGCTTAGCATTCTTGGATTCACTATTGGTTTGTATTTGCATTTTTGGCTTGATTTTTACAGCATTTCCGTTGCTGCAGCAATATCTTAGCAGTAGCTTAACCTCCGAATCTCCACCCAATATTCATCATTCTTTATTCTTTTATTCTTTTAACCAACTGTAAATCATGTTTGCATGTATAATTGGCATACTAAATCCATGTGGGATCGATAATCTTGTACTTAGGTACATATATTACTTGTTGACCGGTGTATACTTGCACTTGTTAAGATTGCGTTGATTTATTCTATTTTATTATCTTCTCAATTTGTGACACACGCACACAACAACATTAAGCAATTGAAATACGAGTTGACAACAAATCAGCTATTGAGTTGGCAAAAACTCTCATTTATCATAAGAGAAGTAAGCATATAGATGTTCGTTTTCTTTTTATCAAGGAATGTGTGAACAAGATGAGTCATGTTGCAAGTCATGACCAAGTTGCGGATATTTTTACAAAGCCTCTACCAACAATTCTGTTTAAAAACATCAAGAAGATGCTCAGGATGAAAGATCGAAAAAGTTTGAGAGTAAGGGAGGAATTTGTTGAATATTAACTCAAAATTTTCAGCTTATTGTTTTACATAGAATTTGAAAGGTCAAATGGTAACTAAATTCAATGTATGACCTAAAGGAAAAGATCTTTAGAAAGTAGGTTTTTATGATCCGATAAAGAATTAAACTTATTTAAATGTTCCTCTATTCTCTATTTCCTTGAAAAAGGGACTCAACCTACAGGAATTGTTCATGATATTTTTAAAAGGGTGGCGATTTTTAAGGAACTTTATCCTAATCAAAGGAAATTCCATTAAGCAAATATAAGAAAAAGGGGCACTTTTTTTTTTTTAATATAACTTTGGATAACCTTTCTCTACTCCTTTTCCTTATATTGGTATCTATTTATCATTGTTTTCTTCAAATTCTGTGTTCTATAACGCCATAACCTTATTTCTTTGATCCTATAAAATTTAGACATTCTTGACAACTTGAAACTAGATGGTTTTCATTTTTATTTCCAATTTAACTAACAAAAAAAAAGAAAAAAAAAGAAAGAAATTCAATTGAATTTTTTAATTCTTTTTTTTTGGTAACATTTATATTGACAAGAAAGAATGTATTATGACTTATGGTTTTGACATTGACCCATAAATTTAAGTGAGTTATATAAGGATTGAACCTTAACCTCACTTAAATTACAGGAGCTCTTTACCAACTCACTTACTCATTAGAGTTTATATATTATTAATAAGGTAGTTTATATATATATATATATAATATTATAAGAGTTTTTTTCTTTTTTTATCTTTAATTTTTTTAATATTTATGTTTATTAATTTTAAAATATTATCTTTTTATTAAAATGTTATGTCTAATTTATTATCAAATTATGTAAATTAATTATTTATATTATACTTTAAAATGAATATTAAGTTTGTTAATTTTAAAAAATATACATTTCTTTTAATTGCTTTAATAATTACAATTAAAATTCTTAATTCTAATAATAATAATAATATTTTTAATTAATTATTTATTTAATTTTTTTCACTTTTTATAAATTTATACAAAATTTTAAAATCTCATAATTATTATTTTTCTTTTTCCAATAAAATCTCACAAATCTTTAATAAAATAAAATAAATAATTTTATAATATTAATTTAATAATTACTAAAATGTATATTATATTTAAAGGTAAATTATCATGAATATACTTCTTAGAGTTCAAAATCCAAGTTTAACATCTCATGAATTTTTTTTCTTTTTAATGCACTTTAAATTCTAAAATGTCCCACGGAATGCACGTTCAGTTAATTCTTGCCATTAGATCAAAATTTTAACTGTTACTTAACTTTTATTTTTATTGTTGTGAACATGAGTATTTTATCCGATTATTAAAAAAATAAATCCTAATTTTTGTAAAGGGTAATTTTGTAATTTTCATAAAAATATTAATTTTTCATAATTTTTTTCTTTCTTTACTTATTCTTTTTTTATCTCTTCATTCTTAATTCTTTCTCTCTCTTTCTTCTTCTACAACTTTTTCTTATCTTTCTTTCTTCATCCTCCTTTATCTCTCTTTCTTCTGCAATTTGTTTCTTCTTTCTTCTCTCTCTTTTCTTATTCCTTCGTTTGCTCTCTTTCTTTTGCAACTTTTTCCTTACTCTCCTTCTTCCTTCTTTCTCTCTCATTCTTCTCCTTTTTTCTCTCTCTATGTTCTTCCTTCTTCTTCATCTCTCTATTTCTTTGTCTTCCCTTTTCTTCTTCTTCCATCATTCTTTTGTCCCTCTTTCTTTTTCCATCACTTGAACTTTTCAAAAATTCAGCTTTTGCACATATATTTATTTTTGCTTTGAACTAACATTTCAACTATAAAATATCACTTCTTTTGCCCTTCCGCCCAAAATTTATGTTATATTTCATTTTTCGTCCAATTTTTAGGGGCATTTTCGTCTTTTTAAATCATTAATATTTTTAAATTATTAAGGTTTTATTTTCATGGGTAATTTTATCATTTCACTTAATTATTAAAAATCTGAAAAATATATTGTTATTGCAAAAATTTGATCCTACAACCACGCAATTAATTAAACCATGTTTACCCTCTGAAACAACTATAAATATGTTAATTTATATAAAACTTATATTTTATATTGTAATTACACAAATAATAAATACGCATTTTAAAATATAAATTATATTGAATATAAACATTCTCAAAAAATATTTTCAAATGACACAAATCAAACCATAAGTTTTTGTTGTTGTCACCTTATTCAAACTTTGCACTGAAGCTGTTCTTCACTCTTTCGTTTCGAATTCGTCGCAAAACATGAATTAGTGTGAACAATGACATTATATTAAAAAAACAACTCAAAATTCATGGTTTAGTTAGTCGCGTGGTTTGAAGAAGGTGACGAATTCGAAACAAAAGAGTTAAAGAAGAGTTTCAGTAAGGTTTGAAGAATGTGACAACAACAAAAACTTGTGGTTTGAATTGTGGCATTTGATAATATTTTTTTGAAAATGTTTATATTTAATATAATTTATATTTAAAATATAAAATGTAATTGTAATATAAAATGTGTATTTATTATTTGTGTAATTACAATATAAAATATAAGTTCTATATAAGTTAATATATTTATAGTTGTCTTAGTGGGTAGACATCATTTAATTAGTTGCTTAGTTGTAGGTTCAAATCTTTGTAATAACAAAATATTTTATTAATTTTTAATAATTAAGTGAAATGATAAAATTACCCTGAAAAAAAATCTTAATAATTTAAAAATATTAATGATTTAAAAAGACGAAAGTAAAATGACAAAATTACCCCTAAAAATAAAATTTTAATAATTTAAAAATATTAATGATTTAAAAAGACGAAAATGCCCCTAAAAATTTGACCGAAAATGAAGTATGACAGAAATTTTGGATGGAAGGGCAAAATAAGTGATATTTTATAGTTGAAGTGTCAGTTCAAAGCAAAAATAAATACAAATGCAAAACTGAATTTTTGAAAAGTTCAAGGAGAGAAGAAAAATCGAAGAGGAACGGAAGAAGAAGATATAGAGAGAGAAAGAAGGAAGAAGGAGAGAGAAAAAAATTTAGTAAAAATTAATATTTTTTCATTAAAATTACAAAATTACCCTTTATAAAAATTAGAGTTTATTTTTTAAAATAATTGACAAAAATACCCCTGTTCAAAACAGTAAAAATAGTTGACTAACAGTAAAAATTTTGACCTAACAGCAAGATTTGAGGGAAATGCATCCAGCGAGACGTTTTAAAACTTGAGGTGCACTTTAAAAACAAATTTTTTTTGAGGTTCTTAGATTTTGAACTTAAGAAGTGCAAATATGATAATTTACCATATATTTAATATTCATAAAATTTGAATTTATAAAATATGTAATGATTATTTAGTACTAACAAAATTATAACAAAACAAATAAACATATGAATTTTAATAATAAAATTTATATTCAATATATTTAAAAACCAAATATGTATAAATATATATATATATATCTATATATATTCTATATATATAAAAATTAATAAGGGCTTCGTTTCTCTTTCTAGAGAAGAAACACTCTCCCTTCTCTCTAAGAAAGAGAAGTCTTCCCGCTAAACTTGTTTTAGCTAATCCTCAAACCCTCACCGATTATTCACTCTCTTTCCTAGTCCACCTTCCAAACCAACCACATCATGTCACACCATCAATGCCTGGATTTATAATTTAATGATCCCCAACATTTAGAACACATAGATCTCTCTTTGGTGGGAATGTTAATAACCCTCAAATCTATAAATAAGAAAAGAATCATTTCAGTCTTAAATGATTCCTGGAACCTGGGACTAAATGTTAACATCAACTCTCTTGATCAATTCACGATCATTTGCTCCTTCAAAAGACCGGAAGATAGGGACAGAATCCTTTGGCTAAGCCCTTAGTCTGTGTAGGGGGCTCTTCTCAATCTACATACTTGGGACCCTAGTTTGATGCCTGAGGAGATTAACTTTTCCAAGATATGCATATGGGTTCAAATACATAATTTACCTTCCAACAAAATGAACTAGTCCAATATTCTCAAACTGGCTAACCTTATAGGCAGGATGAAATTATGTGAGGAGGAGGATTAGATGTGCAAAGTTAGGAAGTTTGTCATGATCAAAATATCAGTCAACATCCAAGAACCTCTACGCCTTGGTTATTTTATCAAGTGTGAAGACGAGTCCCAACTCTGGATTCAGTTCAAATATGAACGAATATCTGACCTATGTTATAGATTTGGAAGGATTGACCACAATGAAGTTGCTTGTCCCAGTACAGACAAAGATTTCACCAACTTTCAGGAAGCTTCTAGTTCCTATGGTTCGTAGATGAAGACACAATCCAATCGTAAAGTTAGTATGAATACCGGTAAGAGAGAGAAGTCTCACGTTAGACAACCCAAAGTCAGTCAAGATCAGGAAGCTCCGGTATACCTACCCCCTTAAAAAAGATATGTTAGATATTCGTACTCCCCATGCGCTATTTTTTAGTATTTCACCAAAAAAAACCGTCTCACCACACTAAAGTTGGAGCCCTCTACTCCAAGATATTTCAAATTTTTACCACAAGCAAGTCTCATAGTCACCCAAGGGTCCCACATGAACCAAAAGCTTCAACAGTCGAATCAAGAAAGTGAAGTAAGCTCCCCGTCACTGGAATCCTCCCCAATTACCCAAGACCTAGATCAAGATGCTCAACCCAATACACAACATCTTCTCATATCCCATAGTCCAGATCTTAAGACCCGTCATTTATCGTATACACAGGACAACACCAGTCTAGTCCTAAATCCCATACAATTTGACAACTTCACGAAAGTCTACATACAAGATAAACAATTTCACAGCTTCTCCCCAATTCCTCACCAATCATGGCATAGTTCGAACCATAAGGAATTATATAGAAAAGATTTGTGTATGAATTTGGTACTACCTATAAAGTCTTTACTAAAGTCTTTACTGAAGAGAAGCTTATATCTCATTCAGACACCAGCCAAGAGGAGCAGATTCTTGGAAGATGATATCAACCAGAGCTTTGCTCTCATGTAGGTCGAAAACCCCCCATTGCTAGAAAGGTTAGTAGAGGTTGAACATGATTCGGTGGAGATAATGAAAATTGAGCGAGTTGCTGTAGTCAGGAAGAGATTCATTCACGTGAAACGATAAGCAAGAGAAAAAGGTAGGAGGATCAATGAAGAATCTATAATTTTCAGAGGCGATGAAGATTGATATGCATAAATCATATCACTTTTTTAGCATGTTTTTAGGCATAATTTAGGGTGAAATTGATAGGAAATTGGTCTTAATTGATTGTTATTTACTCAATTTCACAATGTTTATGATTTTAGAAGTGTCAGGTGAAAAGTAGACGAAAATAGCAAATTTTGGGGCAAAAATGCAATTTTTTGAAATGGTGACCTGGTCAACGGGTCAGGACGGGCGTCTCAAATCAGGACGGGCGTCCTGACCTAGTCAAAGCACCAGGACGGCCGTCCCAATCCAGGACGGGTGTCCCGAAGCACCAGAAGTTGTCCCACATCAAAATGTTTGGAGATTTTCACTCCAGAAAGCCGCTATAAATACCCCAGGCCTCCAAGAGTTGAAATCATCCCTCTCCACTCGATCTGAGTCATTCAGTGGTTTCCATTGTACAATTCTCGAGTACACAACTCACTCGGAGACTCAGATTTCAGTATAAGTTTTCTTTCTTTCCTTTTTGTGTTTCGTTTTATTAGTTTCTGAGAAATAGTCTCAGATCCTAGGGTTCGATAGATAGGTTCGTTTCTGGTATTCATAGAATACCCGGGATTTCGTTAGGAGATCCTAAGAGGGCTCTAGGCGTTCGAAGAGTTAGTCCACAGGGCTGGGCTTAAGTTGGGTATTAAGGTAAAGCCCAGTTACTAGGCTGAGGAAGCGTCCTCCGAAGGTTCTGGCGAGCAGAGTCGGGTCAAGAAATACGACATATACAGCAGTACGCTCCATCGGCGAGACTTCGTAAAGGGTGATTTCTTTATGGCATCGGTCCCCCTGTCCCTCTCTTATATGTTGTTATTGTGTTTGTCCAAATAGTAATTGTGGATACTGGATTATGATTGTTATGGATATTTGTTATATATGTTGAAGTTATTATGCTTTTCCGGAAATGGCCACCTGCTTAAATATTCATTATGTCTGCATGTCTAATGTAGTTTCTTTTAAACTAAAATTAGGGTTATAGACAATTCCTAACCACGGTCTATTCATAACCTGTTTAGTTTAACAGGCATCAATTAGTATTGGTGTCTGCCATACTAGATAAAATAACCCGCGGAACACCATGTTTGTTAGAGTAGTCTAGGTAGGCTGAGTAGAGCGTTATGCCGGCGGTTATGAGGCCAGCGGCGTGATCCCCGAAGTGACATAGGGCTTTCACTGCTGTCTTGAGTCCGAACCATGAGTAGGGCCATTTACGTTAACGATGGGGCGGTAGCATAGAGACTCAGATGTGGTACACCTTTAGACTCAGAACATAGTTGCAATCCAGGTCAAGACATGTCTAAAACACTCGAATATAGGTCAATCAACATATAGGAACAATATAACATAAAATCAGGACCTTATCTATAAAACACTTTTAGGCTTAATTAGACTTAAACCTAGTGGAGAATGGATCACCCTCTCATCAAAGTTATTGATGAAGATTGCATAACTGGATCATAAGATAAGAGTTGGGATAAAAGGCTAGTTACTACTAAGCCGTTACCACTTTCCTGGGAGTACGATAATTATTTAATAAAATCATAGATACTTTCCAACAGACTAGCTACACGATAGGTACTATGCCTTTGGTTCTGTCTGATTAAGTGACACCATAGAGACTAAATGTGACAATTAGTCAATCACAGTCCTTAATTACTCATAATCAACATAGGATAAAATAACACCTATTTAACATATCGGCTGGAAACCCATCAGATTTTTGGCGCCGTTGCCGGGGAAATATCATAATGAATTTAGGATTAAAGGCCACAATTCTAGAGACTTATGATAGGTAACGGTAGTAACCTAGACCTTAGACCTAACACTTATCTTATGCTAGTTAGACAATCAGTTTCCGAAATATAGGATTATCACAACTAATTGATTTTAGATATTATCTAGAATTAAGACACTTAGGATAATCAAATTTTAGAAAATGATTCTAAAACCATATTGAGGAAATTTAACTGCTTTTGAAAAAAAAAAGGAAATTTTTTTTTTAAAATTTAAAACCCGAAAAAAAATTGTATTTTTCTTGCTCAATGGTAAGTTGTTCTTTTCCCTATCTCTTGTTCTGTATTAGTTGTTTTTTTAGTTGTACATTTGTTGCTCTTTTTCGAAGAAATAAAAATGGAAATGAGGATAAAACATATTTTCTTCTGAGTTGTAAAATTTTGGCTTAGATTTTTATTGGGAAGAAACTCCATTTTAGAATTTTCTTAGAGTCATACCGGCTTTATTAGGAAGAGTTATAATTTTTCCTTAATAGCCAGACCTCTGAATGTTCTATTAAAAAAAGGATGTTCCTTTTGTTTTGCTGATAATTGCATGAGATCTTTTAAACCAAAAGGAATTACTGCACCCATTATGACATCACCTGATTGAAATCTGCTTTTTGAAAGAATATGTGATGTAATGATGTAGTAAGAATTGTTTTAGGACAGAAACATGATAAGAAAGTTCATGTATGATAAATTCCGATCTTATCTAGTCTTGTCTAAAAACAATAGGTTACACTGATCACTCTGAGATGTCTGTGTTCAATAAAACTGATGCTGAACCATAATTGATTAAGTTAGGTTTTATTGTCACTTGAATTTGATATAGAATGAAGGGGTAAGAAAAAGGGTTAAGAATCTAGAAATCAAACCTTTGGTCTAGATTAGGAAACCCTGAGTTAGAGGCTATTGACGAGACAGTAGTATCTGATAAATTTCTGAATAAGGATCTATTTTCATTGTTCGCTATGAGTAATGATTCTCCTCCATGGTTTATTGATATTACTAATTATCTAGCTGCTAATTATTCCCAAGTGATATGACTTATCAACAAAAGGAGAAATTCTTTGCTGATTAGAAATATTACTACTGGGCAGATTTATCTTCTATTTCAAATTTTTGCAGATCAGTTGATCAGAAGATGTATCTCGGAAGGCGAAGGCCACATGATTCTGAAGCATTGCAGGAATCTATGGGAGACCAATTAACTGCTATCAACACTGTCCGGAAAGTGTTGGAAGTAGAATCTTGTTGACCCACCATATTCAAGGATTTTGTATCTCTGATACAGCCCTGCGATGCTTGCCAAATAACAGATTCTATGAGAAGTTGTTTACCAGATTCAGAATGCCAATGTCTTAGGAAGAAATGTTCAGTCTGTGTATCGAATATGTGAAGTCTGCCAAGTACTTCACTTTAGCGGGAGTTGCTATGTGAATGGAATACTGACCATTCCAACCGAGGTAGGAGTAGGTTACTGCAGAATGCTACTCCAATGGGAAATGCATACAATCCCAACTAGAGGAATCGTACGGGATTTAGCTGAGGAATAATTCGGAAGCTAGAAACTTTCAGAAGATACCACCACAGTAAAACCCCTACCCGCAGAATCAACAGATGAGATACTGACAACAATTAAAGTCAGACCAGTGCAAGCAAGTGATCTACCAAGTGGTATCGAACGGTCGAAGGATATAGAGGAATTTGGCATTGTATCAGGAGCATAGCAATAGAGGAGCTTGCATCCATTGCATACAATCAGCTGTGAGAAACCTCCCCGAGGAAGTTTCAAATACTTGGGCCCAAATCTACGCCACTGGAGCCTCCTACCACCACGGCTTCGCCAAAGCTTCAGGTATCTTTTCTGTCATTCGAAAATTGCATGCAATACCTTCACTGACATTGGGAGGTAGGCACACCAATCCAAATAAGTCTCAGTCTTAGACACGTTCCTTCTGGACACGTTGCTACGATTACGAGAAGCTTTGCAAATGATTCGAGGAAACAGTCCTTGGGGCTTGAGTCATTCATCAAATGGATAGGCCACTACCTGGAGCTCGACAATAAAGGATTGGAGTTGACGTCATCCGTTCCAATATCTAGAACTTGTAGAGTCAAGAACACCTCAACAATAGCACATGGCTAAGGTGAAAAGCCAATTGACAGATCAGAGAAGACCCTTCTGCTCACGACATGAAGGGAGTTTTTCTAATCCTCATATTCCTTTTATTTTATTTGTTTGGTGTTCTGTTTTGCTATCCTTCTTGTTTTGTTGCCTTATTTTCTCTCTTACCCTTAGTTAGTCGAATAAGTGTGGGGTGAGAGTTCTTTGTTTTGTTCTTGAGTTCTTTGTTTTGTTTTTGTTCTTGTTTTCAAATAAGTGTGGGGTAGTTTAGAAATGCATGAACATTGAGGACAGTGTCAGACTTAAGTGTGGGGGTAGCAGTGCACAATGCAATGTAGTAGTTTGAAAAATTTTGCGTGATTTTGCTTGTTTCCCCCATAATTTCACACCCTTCCAAACTTTTTTTTTCAAAATTTTTCATTCTTTCAGACTTCTAAATGCAGTATGATTGGTAAAATTAGACCAGTTGTGAATGTATTGACAATTAGAGTAACTAGATGAGACTCTGAGCTAAAAGTGAAAAGAAACAAAAGAAAGTTAATTAAATAAGGGTAGTTTGCCAACGGCCTTCGCTACTCGAGCACCACTCCTTCGAGGAACTTAAAGCATGATGCCCTAAGGTCGTGTAGGTCTGGGAGTCATCGGAGTGGGACTCGCTTCATGGGTAGTTGAAGTTGATGTGTTCTAAGTAGACTCAAAATACCCTGAATCTATAAAGAAAAAATCAATAAGTGCTAAATCATTAAAAATCTGATCACCAAGGCTCAGAACTCAGATGGTTGTTTGTTGTCAGTATGTCTAGCGACGGGTCGAAGTGTTATCTGGTAATAGTCAAGACGAGAGCTTATTGTGTTGACTATCTAGTCTAGACTAGTACACACACTACATATCAGGAAAACCTTGTGACTAAGAAAAGAGTTCAACCTAGTTGTTAAGTTGTTTTTCTGCTTGATCATAACAATCTACTAGAGATATTTGAGACCTTGTCATAGCAACCTGACCAGTCAGACTTGTGTTAAGATTTGTCTGAATAATTTTTGGAATAAAAACATGACTAGGAATTTAAGTGACTGCACATATGATTTAGAATCACTAACTTCAGGTAGATTTTGCTTGAGGACAAGCAAAGAGCTAAGTGTGGGGTTATCTGATATGCATAAATCATATCACTTTTTTAGCATGTTTTTAGGCATAATTTAGGGTGAAATTGATAGGAAATCGGTCTTAATTGATTGTTATTTACTCAATTTCACAATTTTTATGATTTTGGAAGTGTCAGGTGAAAAGTAGACGAAACCAACAAATTTTGGGGCAAAAATGTAATTTTTGGAAATGCTGACCTGGTCAACGGGTCAGGACGGGAGTCCTCACCCAGTCAAAGCACCAGGACGGCCGTCCCAATCCAAGACGGGGGTCCCGAAGCACCAGAAGTTGTCCCACATCAAAAGGTTTGGAGATTTTCACTCCAGAAAGCTGCTATAAATACCCCAAGCCTCCAAGAGTTGAAATCATCCCTCTCCACTCGATCTGAGTCATTCAGTGGTTTCCATTGTACAATTCTCGAGTACACAACTCACTCGGAGACTCAGATTTTAGTATAAGTTTTCTTTCTTTCCTTTTTGTGTTTCGTTTTTATTAGTTTCTGAGAAATAGTCTCAGATCCTAGGGTTCGATAGATAGGTTCGTTTCTGGTATTCATAGAATACCTAGGATTTCGTTAGAAGATCCTAAGAGGGCTCTAGGCGTTCGAAGAGTCAGTCCACATGGCTGGGCTTAACCTGGGTATTAAGGTAAAGCCCACTTACTAGGCTGAGGAAGCGTCCTCCGAAGGTTCTGGCGAGCAGAGTCGGGTCAAGCAATACGACATATACAATAGTACGCTCCATCGGCGAGACTTCGTAAAGGGTGATTTCTTTATGGCACCGGTCCCCCTGTCCCTCTCTTATATGTTGTTATTGTGTTTGTCCAAATAGTAATTGTGGATACTGGATTATGATTGTTATGGATATTTGTTATATATGTTGAAGTTATTATGCTTTTCCGGAAATGGCCACCTGCTTAAATATTCATTATGTCTGCATGTCTAATGTAATTTCTTTTAAACTAAAATTCGGGTTATAGACAATTCCTAACCACGGTCTATTCATAACCTGTTTAGTTTAACAAGCATCAATTAGTATTGGTGTCTACCATACTAGATAAAATAACCTGCGGAACACCCTATTTGTTAGAGTAGATCTAGGTAGGCTGAGTAGAGCGTTATGCCGGCGGTTATGAGGCCAGCGGCATGATTCCCGAAGTGACATAGGGCTTTCACTACTGTCTTGAGTCCGAACCGTGAGTAGGCGTTTACCTTAACGATGGGGCGGTAGCATAGAGACTCAGATGTGGTACACCTTTAGACTCAGAACATAGTTGCAATCCAGGCCAAGACATGTCTAAAACACTCGAATATAGGTCAATCAACATATAGGAACAGTATAACATAAAATCAGGACCTTATCTATAAAACACTTTTAGGCTTAATTAGATTTAAACCTAGTGGAGAATGGATCACCCTCTCATCAAAGTTATTGATGAAGATTGCATAACTGGATCATAAGATAAGAGTTAGGATAAAAGGCTAGTTACTAGTAAGCCGTTGCCACTTTCCTGGGAGTACGATATTATTTAATAAAATCGTAGATACTTTCCAACAGACTAGCTACACGATAGGTACTCTGCCTTAGGTTCTGGCTGATTAAGTGACACCATAGAGACTAAATGTGACAATTAGTCAATCAGAGTCCTTAATTACTCATAATCAACATAGGATAAAATAACACCTATTTAGCATATCGGCTGGAAACCCATCAAAGATTCAAGGGCTGAGGAGGTGGGCCAAAGCAAGCCCCCACCTCTCAATGATCAGACTAATTTGGAACTATCAAGGGATTGGTTACCCATGACAGTTCACACTCTAAAGGAATTTATCTCCACACACAAATGATACGCGAAAATCGTATCACATTTTTAGCATGTTTTTATATATGTTTTAATGTGAAATTGAGAGTAAATTGACATTAATTGTTTACTATTTACTTGATTTCACGGTTTTTATGATTTTGGAAGTGTCAGGTGAAAAGTAGATGAAAACAGCAAATTCTGGGGCAAAAACGCAATTTTTGGAAATGTTGACCCGGTCAAAGGTCCGGGACGGGCGTCCCGACCCGGTCAAACCGCCAAGACGGGCGTCCTGAACCGGGACGGGCGTCCTGAACCGGGACGGGCGTCCCGAACCTGGTCAACGAATCAGGACGGGCGTCCCGAGCCGCCAGAAGCTGTCCCACATCGAATTTTTCAGAATTTTTCACTCCGGGAAGCTGCTATAAATACCCCAGGCCTCCAGCAGTTGAATTCATCCCTCTCCACTCGATCTGAGTCATTAAGTGGTTTCCAGTGTACAGTTTTCCAGTACACAACTCACTCAGAGACTCAGATCTCAGTTTTCTTTCTTATTAGTGTTTTGTTTTAGTTTCTGAGAAATAGTCTCAGATCTTAGGTTTCTATAGATAGGTTCGTTTCCGGTATTCATAGAATACCCGGGGTTTCGTTAGGAGACCCTAAGAGAGCTCTAGGCGTTCGAAGAGTCAGTCCACAGGGCTAGGCTTAAGCCCAGGACGTAAGGTAAAGTCTAGCTACTAGGCTGAGGAAGCGTCCTCCGAAGGTTCTGGCGAGCAGAGTCAGGGCGGGCAATACGACGTATACAGCAGTACGCTCTGTAGGCGAGACTAAGTAAAGGGTGATTTCTTTATGGCATCAGTCCCCATACCCCTCTCTTATATGTTTTATTGCTTTGTCCTAAACATCAATTATGAATATCATATTATGATTTTATGAATAGTTGTTTTGTATGTTGAAGTTATTATGTTTTTCCGGAAATAGCCACCTGCTAAATAATCATTATGTCTGCATGTCTAATGTAGTTTCTTTTAAACTAAAATAGGGTTATAGACAATTCCTAACCACGGTCTATTCATAACCTGTTTAGTTTAACAGGCATCAATTAGTATTGGTGTCTGCCATACTAGATAAAATAACATGCTGAACACCTGGCTTGTTAGAGTAGTCTAGGTAGGCTGAGTAGAGCGTTATGCCAGCGATTACGAGCCTTCAGAGTGATCCCCGAAAGTGACATAGGGCTTTCATAACTGTCTTTGTTCGTACCGTGAGTAGGGTCGTTTACCTTAATGATAGGGGGCGGTAGCATAGAGACTCAGATGTGGTACACCTTTAGACATAGAACATAGTTGCATTCCAGGCTAAGATATATCTAAAACACTCGAATATAGGTCAATCAACATATAGGAACAGTATAACATAGAATCAGAACTTATCTTTAAAACACTTCTAGGGTTAATTAGACTTGAACCTAGTGGAGAATGGATCACCCTCTCATCAAAGTATTTGATGAAGATTGCATAACTGGATCATAAGATAAGAGTTAGGATAAGAGGCTAGTTACTACTAAGCCGTTGCCACTTCCCTGGGAGTACGATAATTAACTTAGTAAAATCGTAGATACTTTCCAATAGACTAGCTACACGATAGGTACTCTGCCTTAGATTCTGGCTGATTAAGTGACACCATAAGACTAAACGTGACAATTAGTCAATCACAGTCCTTAATTAATCATAATCGACATTGGGTAAAATAACACCTATTTAGTACGTCAACCGGAATCGCTATCAACAGATCTTGGTTCATCTTCTTGTATGCAACAAAGTGTAATAATATGACTACAATTCAGAACCTAACTTGATGTTTGGGTTTTGAGAAGGTCAAAGTTGTTCTAGCTAAAGGAAAATCTAGAGGGTTGACCCTCATGTGGAATCTGGATATTAAAATAATCCTGACTTCAAAATTGATCATCAATTGTCTTGTGTTTAGAGATGAACACAAAGATCCCTGACAATTATCATTAGTTTATGCCCCCCTAATCCCGTCTCTTAGAGCCCAATTTCTGGATATGCGGAATGAAGTAGGATATTCCTTTCAAGGAGATTGGATCCTAATGGGGGATTTTAACATGCTACTTTCTAGTGATGATAAGCTAGGGGAAAGAACAGTAGCAAGCTCTAGCAGAAATGGTTTCCGGTAGGTTATTAACACACATGCTCTCATTGATTTGAGATTTATAGGCTTCTCGTTTACATGGAACAACAAACAGTCTGGGGCAGCAAATGTATAGGAACGCCTAGACAGAGGGTTCTCTAATCCTTCTTGGAAAATTCACTTCCCTGAAGCAACCATCACCCATCTTCAAGCACTCTAGTCAGACCATAAGTCCCTCCTTTTCCACCTGAAAACTAAGGTGGATACCCTCTCGAAACCCTTTCGATTTGAATCAATGTGGGTGACTCATCCAGCTACTGGCATAGTTATTCAGGAGGCATGGATCAAATCGAAATATTTCTTGGCAAGTCTCAAGAACACTAAGACAACCATAAAAATTTGGAACAAAGAGACATTTGGGAATGTCCAGAGGAACATTAAGAGACTGAAGGAGATGATCTTGGAGCTCCAGTCCCAACCATAGGAGTCATCAACATTAAACACTGAAGCAACAATTCAAAAGAACCTCAATGAGATGCTACATAGGGAAGAAATGCATTGGAAAGACAAACCAAAATCAAGATGGATTGAAGAGGGGGATGCTAATACGCACTACTTACATTTGCCCACCATAATTCACTGCCACCACAACTCTATTTGCAGAATAATCATTGTGGAAAATGAATGGTTAACAAATAGAGAAAGCAATGGCCAGAGTTTGGAAACTATTTTCATCACCTTTTTTACCTCGGTAAATCTAAATTTCCCTATTAATTTGCAAGGACTCATCCAATGCTATATAACCACAGAGATGAATGAGAAGCTAACGACCATACTTTCTAGCTTGGGGATCATCCAAGCATTGAGGAACATGGGCAATCTAAAGAGTTCCAAACTAGATGGATTTAGCGTATTATTCTACAACACATACTGGTCGATTGTAGGTGATGCAATTGTGGAGGAAATCCAGACTTTCTTCAACTCAGGGAAGTTAAAGGCTACTCTTAACTACACTTTTATTGCTTTAATTCCTAAATCTTCTAGTGCTATTAGGGTGGAACAATACTGCACAATTTCTCTTTGTAATGTTGTGTTTAAATTGATCACCAAGATCATCTCGGGTAGACTTAAGGATTACTTGAAATTCATTGTACACCCTTCCTAGACTACTTTTGTTCCCCATATATCCATTACAGATAATATCATTATTAATCATGAGATCATGTTCTACATGAAAAACAAGAAGGGTAGATTAGGTGTTATGGCTATTAAAGTGGACTTGGAAAAAGCATACGATAAAGTTGAATGAAAGTCTTCTACCATATCCTCTTTCTACTTGGTTTTAATGACAAATTCATTGAGCTCATTGCAGAATGTGTATCCACTCCATGCTTCTCACCGCTCACTCAACTGTTCACCTTTTGGTTACTTTGCTCTCAGGAGGGGGATAAGGCAAGGAGATCCCATTTCTCCAGCCTTATTCACCATATTTTCAGACCTCTTCTCAAGAATGTTTTCAAAGGCTGAAGAAGAGAAAATTTGAGTAGAATTAAAGTTTCAAGAACAAGCCCAAAGGTCACGCATCTCATGTATTGTGAGGAAAGGGCAACAACGAGTGTCTTCAGAAGTATTGTGAATGGATTGGTCAACAAATAAGCTGGGACAAATCAGAGGTTTATTTTAGTCCAAAAACTCCTTCCTCTACTCGGTTGGAAATAACTTAGATTCTTCAAATACTTGAGTGCAAGCACATTGGAAAATATTTGGGACACAACTTCTGTAATAAAAAAAATCTAAGAACGCTGCCTTCAAGAAAGTTATGGAGAAGACGGCTAACAAACTTTCAATTTGGAAGAGGAGAGTTCTATCAATGGCAGACATGCTTGTTCTTATTAAATTTGTGGTCCAAACTCTACCAAACTTCCTAATGCAGACATGGCCCTCACAAAAAATTGGAGTAAGTTGTGTATAGATATCTTTTGGGGAGTCTCTGAAGATTCAAATCATCATTTCTATCCTAACGCTTGGAGTAAGATATGTTCATTGAGATGTGCTGGGGATTGGGAGTTAGGAAAATGGAGGATGTCAATAGGACTCTTATTACTAAGTTGGCTTGGTCAATGAGTGTAGATGGACACAAGCCTTGGGTTCAGTTGATATGGTACCTAAGGGGAAGAAAAGTGTTAGATGTCCAAGGCACAGAGTGATTTGTGTCCTGGGTTTGGGATAGTATCAAGCATTGTATAAACACCCTCTGCATTGGCGCCTGCTACCAGATTGATGCCAACTCGACAGTTAACATCAAGAACGATCCATGGCTCCCTACAATTACTCAATTCCGTATACCCCGACTCAATGGAGAACCCCTATCACCTCCAATTGTAAGACACCTTATGGAAGCAGATGGAACTCAATGGAACAAGAGACTTGTCCAATCTATTTTCCCATCTAACTTTAGCTGCAAGATCTTAAATATCCCTATTCTTGAAAAGGGGCAAGAAAGATTGATCTGAGTTCCCTCCACGTCAGGAAACCATACTGTTTATAAGATGATTACGAAATTCAGGGATGCTGACATGATCGTGGCTCCTAGGGAGCAATGGGAGAATTTGTGGAAATTAGATCTCCATATTAGGCATAAGCTGATGATTTGGAAAACTTTGCAAAATGCTCTACCTACTCTGGATAAAATGACAAAATTTATGCCCATGGTAGATAACAAATGCCATTTATGTCATGATGCGACATAGTCCGTTATTCATCTCTTCTTGGAGTGTCTAGTCAACAGGATGGTGTGGTGGAATTCCCCATAGAATATAAGGATAGAGAATTTCCAGAAATTAGGAGTCTGCAATTGGATTAACATGATCATAGAGAGGAAGAACCGGATCCCTGTGGTGGAAGAGGGCAAAGCATTAATGAAACATTTCTTGGGAGTTGCCATTGAACATATCTGGCCAGCATGAAATAAGGCTTGGAAGAAAATGTTCATGTTGATATTGTTGAACTTTCAAGGGTGATCAACACTAATACAAGTAGATATTGGCAAACGACAACCAGGAAAAAATAACATGGAGTGCAAGCTGGAAAGACTAAGAATACGGTGTGGGTGACACTTATGAAGGGTGAATACAAATTAAATTTTGATGATGCATATAAAAACAATACAACACACACATGTGTAGTCCTTAGGAATGATAGTGGTGCTGTTCTAGGAGCTTGGACCAACTGCTTCTAGTCAGATAATGCTTTCTATGCAGAGGCAGAAGCAGTTGTCTAAGCTTTGCAGAGAGCAGGTCTTTTAAAGCTGGATTATGTTACAGTTGAAGGTAACACACTAAATGTAATCTTAGTGTTGCAAGGGTGATATGCATAAATCATATCACGTTTTTAGCATGTTTTTAGGCATAATCTAGGGTGAAATTTAGGGCAAATCAGTCTTAATTGCACGTTATTAACTCAATTTCACAGTTTTTATGATTTTTGGAAGTGTCAGGTGAAAAGTAGAAGAAAATGGCAAATTTCGGGGCAAAAATGCAATTTTTCGGAAGTTCGGACTTCGGGGAGGGCGTCCTGACCTGGTCAACAGGCCAGGAAGGGCGTCCAGGACTCAGGACGGGCGTCTTGACCTGGTCAACAGTTCAGGACAGGCGTCCCGAGCAGAAATTCCAAGTCCCACATTGAAATTTTAAGAGAAAATCACTCCAGAAAGCTGCTATAAATACCCCAGGCCTTCCTCAGTTGAATTCATCCCTCTCCACTCGATCTGAGTCATTCAGTGGTTTCCAGTGTACAATTCTCGAGTACACAACTCACTCGGAGACTCAGATTTCAGTATAAGTTTTCTTTCTTTCCTTTTTGTGTTTCGTTTTTCTTAGTTTCTAAGAAATAGTCTCAGATCCTAGGGTTCGATAGATAGGTTCGTTTCTGGTATTAATAGAATACCCGGGATTTCGTTAGGAGATCCTAAGAGGGCTTTAGGCGTTCGAAGAGTCAGTCCACAGGGCTGGGCTTAAGCCTAGGACGTAAGGTAAAGTCCATCTACTAGGCTGAGGAAGCGTCCTCCGAAGGTTCTGGCGAGCAGAGTCGGGTCAAGCAATACGGCATATACATCAGTACGATCTATCGGCGAGACTACGTAAATGGTGATTTCTTTATGGCATCAGTCCCCGTGTCCCTCTCTTATATGTTGTTATTGTGTTTGTCCAAATATCAATTATGAATACTGGATTATGGTTGTTAGGGATATTTGTTATATATGTTGAAGTTATTATGTTTTTCCGGAAATAGCCACCTTCTTAAATATTCATTATGTCTACATGTCTAATGTAGTTTCTTTTAAACTAAAATTAGGGTTATAGATAATTCCTAACCACGGTCTATTCATAACCTGTTTAGTTTAACAGGCATCAATTAGTATTGGTGTTACTGGATAAAATAACCTGCGGAACACCCTGTTTGTTAGAATAGTCTAGGTAGGCTGAGTAGAGCGTTATGCCGGTGGTTATGGGCCAGCGGCGTGATCCCCGAAGTGACATAGGGCTTTCATAGCTGTCTTTTGTCCGAACCGTGAGTAGGGTCGTTTACCTTAACGATGGGGCGGTAGCATAGAGACTCAGATGTGGTACACCTTTAGACTCAGAACATAGTTGCAATCCAGGCCAAGACATGTCTAAAACACTCGAACATAGGTCAATCAACGTATAGGAACATTATAACATAAAATCAGGACCTTATCTATAAAACACTTTTAGGCTTAATTAGACTTAAACCTAGTGGAGAATGGATCACCCTCTCATCAAAGTTATTGATGAAGATTGCATAACTGGATCATAAGATAAGAGTTAGGATAAAAAGCTAGTTACTACTAAGCCGTTACCACTTCCCTGGGAGTACGATATTTATTTAATAAAATCGTAGATACTTTCCAACAGACTAGCTACACGATAGGTACTCTACCTTAGGTTCTGGCTGATTAAGTGACACCATAGAGACTAAATGTGACAATTAGTCAATCACATTCCTTAATTAATCATAATCAAACATAGGGTAAAATAACACCTATTTAGCATATCAGTCGGAAACCCATCAGATTTTTTGCGCCGTTGTCGGGGATACATTATAATTAATTTAGGATTCCTGATCAAAATTCTAGAGGCTTATGATAGGTAACGGTAGTAACCTGGACTTTAGACCTACACTTATCTTACACTAGTTAGACAATCAGTTTCCGAAATATAGGGTTATCATAACTAATTAATTTTAGATGTTATATGGAATTAAGACACTTAGGATAATCAAATTTTAGAAAATCATTCTAAAATCGTATTGAGGGAATTTAAGTGCTTTCGAAATATATATAAAAAAAAGAAAAAAAAATTTAAAAATTTAAAAACCGAAAAAAAATTGTAATTTTCTTGTTCAATGGTAAGTTGTTCTTTTCCCTATCTTTTGTGTTATTTCACTTTCATAATTGAATAGTTGTTTTTCTTTCGAACTTTTTTTTAATTTTTCACTTTCCATGTAACCCCACTAACCAGTTTGCTCAGGCTAAAACGTATTCTTCTCTGTAGTTGCATGACTCGAACTTCAGAAGCTAACCTTGAAACACCAGTTGAGAATCCTGAACGTCTCATTCGTACAGCTAATAGGCGAAGGACAGAGATGGCTGCTGAAAGACCTACCCTCGAATCCTACATCCAGCCACAAATTGTTCCAGTATCATCCGCCATCCAAATCCCTGGGAACCCTCGCTATGATCTTAAACCGAATGTGATCCAGCTGATTATAAATCGGGTTCAGTTTGGAGGAACTGCAGCCGAAAATCTGTTGGAACACTTATGTGATTTCTCTTCTCTCTGCGAAGGCCTCAAGGGAGATCATACTGCAGAAGTAACTAAACTCAACCTCTTTCCCTACTCACTGAGGGATAGAGCTAAGAGATGGTTGGCCCAGCTACCTACTAACTCCATCACCTCTTGGGACGAGTTAAGCAAAGCCTTCCTAGAAGAGTACTACTCTACAGCAAGAGTCCTAGAATATCGAAGGGCTCTGCCTAGTTTTACTCAAGCTGCTGATGAGACAGTGATCAAAGCTTGGGACAGATTCAAGGAGCTACTCAAGCTCTGCCCCCAACATGGACTTATCGAAGCATTGCTGATCCAGCAATTTTACGGGGGTATGTCAGACATGGGTAAGCAAATTCTTGATGGACTTAATCCCCAGAGCGGTTTCAATGGAATGAGTGATGTAGATGTTAGAAACGCTCTGGAGAGGCTCTACAGGAATAGCAAGAATTGGCGCACAAGTGGCCGAGCTAAGAAGCAACCAGTAAATGCGGTCATTGCCTCCACTGATGATCAATTTGAGGCACTGAAGGCCAGCATTGCTTATCAGCTGAATGCTTTCCAACAGGGGAAAAGCGTTCAGTCAGTATACCAAATCTGTGAATTTTGCCAAGGACCACATTTCAGTGGAGATTGTTATGGTAATGGGATATTATCTATTCCAGAGGATATGGAACAAGTGGATGCAATCAACTCTGCTCCTATAGGAAACACCTACAATCCCACCTGGAAGAACCATTTGGGATTTAGCTAGAGAAACAATTCCGGGACTACTAAATTCCAAAAAAGAGTACCTCAGCAACTGCCATATCCGTAGAACCAGCAAGTCGCTCTGCCTGCACCAAGGAACTACATCGTTCCAACTGACCCCATGCAAGAATTCAAAGACATGATGAAGAGCATTTCGACTCTAACAAGGAAATGATAGAGTCCAACAGAAAGATTCAAGAAGCTCACGCAGAAAGAATCCAGCAGAACCAAAACAGACAGAAGCAGACATAGCAAACAATTAGAAACACACAAGCTGCTATACAAACTTTAGAGAGACAAATGGGTCAGCTATCCACCCATTTCTCTCACAGGTCCCAGGGAGCGCTACCAAGCAACATTGAGACCAACCCTCAAATTGAATGCAAGACCATCACTCTAAGATCTGGTAAAATTCTATCTCCATCTCCACCCAAACCATCTGACCCTCCTATTCTTGTGCAGGAACCAGAAGAAGGCTCCAAGGACCCAACGCCGACGGATGTCGAAATCGAAGTAGCAAGGAAAGGGAAGACGGAGTTTATTCCTGAGTACCGGCCAAAAGTACCTTACCCTGCCAGACTTATGCACAATAAAGATAAGGAGCAATTTGAAAAATTCCTTAAGAATTTTAGTCAGATTCATGTTAATTTGCCTTTACTTGATGTTATTTCTGAAATGCCAAAGTATGCTAAGTTTTTAAAAGAAGTTGTTAGTAATAAAAGAAAATTTGACATGGACAAGGTGGTTCTTAATGAAGAATGTTCGGTGGTTCTGTTGAATAAACTACCGTCTAAACAGAAAGATCCTGGTTATTTTACTTTGCCATGTACAATTGGAAATATTACTAACATGCATGCATTAGCAGACTTAGGAGCTAGTATTAATCTCATGCCATCTAGTTTATTTGATAAATTAGGATTGCATGATTTGAAAACGACTAGGATGTTCATACAACTTGCAGATAGGACAGTCAAAATCCCCAAAGGAATAATTGAAGATCTCTTAGTAAAGGTCGGAAAATTTGTGTTTCCTGTGGACTTTGTTGTCATGGATATGAATGGGGAAGGAGGAGTGCCCCTGATCCTAGGTCGACCATTTCTAGCTACCTTAAAAGCATTAATAGACGTCAGTAATGGTCAAATCAAGTTAAGGGTAGGTAATGAGGACATCACTTTTGATCTGAATGAGACCCTTAGGTATCCCATGCATTTAGATGATACTTGTTTTTGTGTGGATGCTATGGAACACTTGATTGCAATTAACGTGACCGACCTATGCTCAAACTATCAAGTCCTAAGTGAGGACTCCCTAGAATTAGAGGAGCCTGAACTTAGCCCTTCTGAAAATGAAAATACTTCTGATAGTTTCACTGAGATAGGTGATGATGAGATGAAGAAAGAACGAACCTCGTTTGAAGATCCACCAGACTTGGAGCTGAAGGAACTACCCACTCATCTGTGCTACGAATTCCTAGATGACAACAAGAAATTTCCCATTATTCTTGCAGCTGATCTGACTGTAGAACAAAGGAAGCTGACCGTGGACATGTGCAGAAAGTATAGAAGAGCCTTTGCCTACAAAATTGCAGACATTCCAGGTATTAATCCAAGCTTTTGTTCGCATAAGATTCTTCTAGAAAATGAGTATAAGCCATGTGTGCAACCTCAAAGGAGGTTGAATCCTAATGTATGTGATGCTATCAAGAAAGAAGTCATTAAACTGTTAGATGCAGGACTTATCTACCCTATCTCAGATAGTGAGTGGGTGAGCCCAGTGCAGGTAGTACCTAAGAAAGGTGGTATAACAGTTGTTAGGAATGAGCATAATGAACTAATCCCTACGAGAACTGTAACTGGTCATCGTGTATGCATAGACTATAGAAAACTAAATACGGCCATACGAAAAGATCACTTCCCCCTTCCTTTTATTGACCAAATGTTAGAAAGACTATCTGGACACATGTTTTATTGCTTTCTTGATGGGTTTTCTGGTTATTTTCAAATTCCTATTTCCCCTGAGGACCAGCATAAAACTACTTTCACATGCCCTTTTGGAACATTTGCATATAGAAGGATGCCTTTTGGTTTGTGTAATGCACCTGCTACATTTCAACGTTGTATGACTGCTATCTTTGAGGACATGTTAGGAAAATCTATGGAAGTATTTATGGATGACTTTTCTGTTTTCGGTAATTCATTTGAGGTTTGTCTAAAGAACTTGGAGTTAATGTTGAAACGTTGTATAAAATCTAACCTGGTTTTAAATTGGGAAAAATGCCACTTCATGGTAAAAGAGGGAATCATTTTAGGACATAAGATCTCACACCTAGGTATGGAAGTAGACAAGGCAAAAATTGGAGTTATTTTGAAACTACCTCCTCCCAAAAATGTGAGAGCCGTTAGAAGTTTTTTGGGACACGCTGGCTTTTATCGTAGGTTTATAAAAGATTTTTCATTAATAGCCAGGCCGTTGACCAATTTACTCAGAAAAGATGTTCCATTTGTCTTTGATGAAAAATGTCTGAAAGCTTTTAATAGACTTAAGGAACTTTTAACTACTGCACCTATCATGACGTCACCGGACTAGAGTCTACCTTTTGAGCTTATGTGTGATGCTAGTGACTATGCAGTATGAGTAGTTTTAGGACAAAGACATGATAAGAAATTTCGGGTAATATATTATGCTAGTAAAACCTTAACTGATGCTCAGGAAAATTACACTACGACATAAAAGGAATTATTAGCAGTAGTATATGCATTTGATAAGTTTTGATCTTATCTAGTCATGTCTAAAACTATTGTTTATACTGATCATTCTGCACTAAAATACGTGTTCAATAAAACCGACGCAAAACGAAGATTAATCAGATGGGTTTTATTGCTTCAAGAATTCGACATAGAAATTCGGGATAAAAAATGGGCAGAAAACTTAGCCGCAGACCACTTGTCCAGGCTAGAGATTCCGACCCTAGAAGCCATTGATGAAACAATCATATCTGATAAATTTCCGGATGAGAATCTATGTGCATTGTTTGCTATCTTCTCACCCCCTTGGTTTGCAGATATAGCAAATTACTTGGCAGCCCGGACTCTCCCTAGTGATATCACTGCTCAACAAAGAAAACAATTCTTTGCTGACCTGAAATATTACTATTGGGAAGATCCTTTTCTATTTCGAATATGTGCAGATCAGATGATCAGAAGATGTGTCTCTCAAGAAGAAGGTTTCTAGATTCTGGAACATTGTCACTGCGGACCAACAGGCAGTCACTTAGTTGCAGCTAATACCGCCCGAAAAGTATTAGAAGCGGGCTTCTACTGGCCTACCGTATTCAAAGACGCCGCAGCATTTACAAGATTGTGCGATGCGTGTCAGAAAGCGGGAACCATATCTTCTCGAGACAGTCTACCCCAACAGGTAATCCAAAGTGTAGAAATATTTGACATATGGGGTATAGACTTCATGGGTCCGTTTCCTCCCTCTTTTGGTATGAAGTACATCATAGTAGTTGTAGAATATTTTTCAAAATGGCCTGAGGCACAGGCCCTACCTACTAATGATTCTAGAGCCGTATGCAGATTCCTTAAGCAGATTTTCGCCAGATTTGGATGTCCGAAAGCCCTAATCAGTGATCGAGGTACGAACTTCTGTAACTCTCAATTGCAGAAGGTACTTCAGCAGTACAGAGTTCAGCATCACATTTCCACAGCCTACCATCCCCAAGCCAATGGGCAGGCTGAGGTAACTAATAAGGGAATAAAGAGAATCTTAGAAAAGACTGTGGGTGTTAACCGTAAGGATTGGGCCAATAAGCTGGAGGATGCATTATGGGCCTTCCGTACAGCATACAAGACCACTACTGGATTCTCACCCTATCGACTAGTCTATGGAAAAGCATGTCACCTGCCGGTTGAACTTGAACACAGAGCTTATTGGGCGGTACAAAAATGCAACCTCGATGATAATTTAACTAAGGAACGCCGGATTCTACAACTTAATGAATTGGATGAGTGGAGGCTCAAAGCCTATGAAAACTCACACCAATTCAAGATGACAAGTAAACTCCGGCATGACAGGCGACTCAGAACCCAGAAGAATTTTGAACCAGGAGACAAGGTATTACTATACAACTCACGTTTAAAATTTTTCCCAGGAAAGCTGCGTAGCTATTGGTCAGGACCATTCACAATCACGAAAGTATCACCTTTCGGAGCATGTGATATCATGGATTCTGATGGCATTATTCAAAAAGTAAACGGACAACGCCTGAAGATTTACAGAGAGTCGTTTGACTCGTCCGAGCAGACTGTGGACTTCACAGAATAAGGGAGTATCTCTTTCATTTTATTTCATGTTTTGTTATTTCTTTCAGTACTCTATGTTCCTTCTTACCCGTAGTTAGTTGAATAAGTGTGGGGTAAGAATTCTTTGTGTTGTTTTGTTTTATTTCTTGTTTTCAAATAAGTGTGGGGTAGTTTAACTATGCATGAACACTGAGGACAGTGTCAGACTTAAGTGTGGGGTAGCAGTGCACTGTGCACTGTAGTAGTGGTTTGAAAATTTTTGAAAATTTTTGAAATTTTTGCATGATTTTGCTTGTTTTCCCCATATTTTCACACCCTTCCAAAAATTTTCAAAATTCTCATTATGTCAGACTTCTAAATGCAGTATGATTGGTTAAACATTTGCTTATGTCTATGATATGTGTGTAGAAGTTATGTTTAGTACCTGATAACTGAGCACAACTTAGTCTGGATTAGAAACCTCAGCCAATTACCTTTTCAAGACTTAACTAGATAAAATTAAGACCAGTTGTGGATGTTTTGACAATTAGAATGACTAGATGAGACTCTGAGCTAAAAGTGAAAAGAAACAAAATCAAATAAGGGTAGTTTGCCAGCGGCCTTCGCTACTCGAGCACCACTCCTTCGGGGAACTTAAAGCCTGATGCCCTAAGGTCGTGTAGGTTTGGGAGTCATCGGAGTGGGACTCGCTACATGGGTAGTTGAAGTTGACGTGTTCTAAGCAGACTCAAAATACCCTGAATCTATAAAGAAAAAAATCAATAAATGCTAAATTATTAAAAATCTAATCACCAAGGCTCAGAACTCAGAAGGTTGTTTGTTGTCAGTATGTCTAGCGACGGGTCGAAGTGTTATCTGGTAACAGTCAAGACGAGAGTTTATTGTGTTGACTATCTGGTCTAGACTAGTACACACACTACACATCAGGAAAACCTTGTGACTAAGAAAAGAGTTCAACCTAGTTGTTAAGTTGTTTTTCTGCTTGATCATAACAATCTACTAGAGACATTTGAGACCTTGTCATAGCAACCTAACCAGTCAGACCTGTGTTAAAGAATTGTCTGAATAATTTTTGGAATAAAAACATGACTAGGAAATTTAAGTGACTGCACTATGATTTAGAATCACTACTTCAGGTAGACTTTGCTTGAGGACAAATCATATCACGTTTTTAGCATGTTTTTAGGCATAATCTAGGGTGAAATTTAGGGCAAATTGGTCTTAATTGCTCGTTATTAACTCAATTTCACAATTTTTATGATTTTGGAAGTGTCAGGTGAAAAGTAGAAGAAAATGGTAAATTTCGGGGCAAAAACGCAATTTTTTGGAAGTTTGGACTTCGGGGAGGGCGTCCCGAATCAGGACGGACGTCCTGACCTGGTCAACAGTTCAGGACGGGCGTCCCGAGCAGAAATTCCAAGTCCCACATCGAATTTTTGAGAGAAATTCACTCCAGAAAGTTGCTATAAATACCTCAGGCCTTCCTCAATTGAATTCATCCCTCTCTACTCGATTTGAGTCATTCAGTGGTTTCCAGTGTGCAATTCTCGAGTACACAACTCACTCGGAGACTCAGATTTCAATATAAGTTTTCTTTCTTTCCTTTTTGTGTTTCATTTTTCTTAGTTTCTGAGAAATAGTCTCAGATCCTAGGGTTCGATAGATAGGTTCGTTTCTGGTATTCATAGAATACCCGGGATTTCGTTAGGAGATCCTAAGAGGGCTCTAGGCGTTAGAAGAGTCAGTCCACAGGGCTGGGCTTAAGCCCAGGACGTAAGGTAAAGTCCAGCTACTAGGCTGAGGAAGCGTCCTCCGAAGGTTCTGGCGAGTAGAGTCGGGTCAAGCAATACGGCATATACAGCAGTACGCTCCATCGGTGAGACTACGTAAAGGGTGATTTCTTTATGGCATCAGTCCTCCTGTCCCTCTCTTATATGTTGTTATTGTGTTTGTCCAAATATCAATTATGAATACTGGATTATGGTTGTTAGGGATATTTGTTATATATGTTGAAGTTATTATGTTTTTCCGGAAATAGCTACCTACTTAAATATTCATTATGTCTGCATGTCTAATGTAGTTTCTTTTAAACTAAAATTAGGGATATAGACAATTCCTAACCACGGTTTATTCATAACCTGTTTAGTTTAACAGGCATCAATTAGTATTGGTGTCTGCCATACTAGATAAAATAACTTGCGGAACACCCTGTTTGTTAGAATAGTCTAGGTAGGCTGAGTAGAGCGTTATGCCGGCAGTTATGGGCCAGTGGCGTGATCCCCGAAGTGACATAGGGCTTTCATAGCTGTCTTTTGTCCGAACTGTGAGTAGGGTCGTTTACCTTAACGATGGGGCGGTAGCATAGAGACTCAGATGTGGTACACCTTTAGACTCAGAACATAGTTGCAATCCAGGCCAAGACATGTCTAAAACACTCGAACATAGGTCAATCAACGTATATGAACATTATAACATAAAATCAGGACCTTATCTATAAAACACTTTTAGGCTTAATTAGACTTAAACCTAGTGGAGAATGGATCACCCTCTCATCAAAGTTATTGATGAAGATTGCATAACTGGATCATAAGATAAGAGTTAGGATAAAAAACTAGTTACTACTAAGCCGTTACCACTTTCCTGGGAGTACGATATTTATTTAATAAAATTGTAGATACTTTCCAACAGACTAGCTACATGATAGGTACTCTGCCTTAGGTTCTGGCTGATTAAGTGACATCATAGAGACTAAATGTGACAATTAGTCAATCACAGTCCTTAATTAATCATAATCAAACATAGGGTAAAATAATACCTATTTAGCATATCAGTCAGAAACTCATCAAATGAGCTACATAAAAGGAAGACTGGAGAGCTAAGAGTTACATAGTTTATGGTAGGAATTTTCTTAACAACAATCCTTTTTTGTTTCTTCACTTCATTGCTAGATCAGGGAATTCTTTTGCTCATAGAATAACTAATTGGGCTTCTAACTCAGATTTTTGTGGCCAAGTTGATCTCCATACATTGCCCCCCTTGTTTTGAGAGGAATAGATAGCTTGAGCTTTTTCCTTTTCGTGTATGTTTGTTATGTATTTTGTTCGGTTTAATGATTATGGACCTGCCATTCACAAAAAAAAAAAAAAATACAAAAAAAAGATTTATTCAATTTTTTTGATATATTTTGCATGTGGGTGGTAATTGTATCATTAGTGTATATATATATTTTTCGAAAATGTATCACTAAGTATTTATATATCTGATATATATATATATATATATATATATATATATATATATATATATATATATGATATGTATATATATCTGATAGTTGCCTAGTGTTAAAATGAAATAATAATAATAATAAAATAAAAAAAATAAAGTTTTTCTATATTTACATATCAACCTCTTGAAATTAGAAATATTACAATCGTAAAGGCCCAAAAATTATTAATTGGTAAACTCTTTTCTTCTTCTCTTCTCTTCGGTGCTTTCCGTTTCCGACCTCACCGCCTCGTCCTCTTACCCAGGTGCGAGACCGAAGAATTATAGAATAAGGTCGGGTAATCACAAGAGAAAACGCCCCTTCAGTTTTTTTATTTCAGTTCGAGTACAAAAGGGTATGCTAATTCGATAATATTTTATCTGAGATTTATGAATTCTAATCTTTTTATTGTTTGACATTGCTGAACTAAGAGTTTCTTTAATTTATGTTGCTACTTATTAAACTCTTATTAAAAAAATTCTTTTTTTTAGCTGTTTTTCTTTTAATGATTTTTCCTGCAATTGGATTATTAGCACTGCGTTTTTTTTTGCTGTTCTGTGTTGTTAAGTGATTTTGACTATCCTCTTCTGTTCGAAAATTTGATTTTTCCCCCTTTAAATGATAATTTAATAATTAGAAATAATTTGTCGAGTTCTACTTAACGTATCTTAGATAATTTCAGTTATTTGGTGATACTAAGGAATATATATATATATTATATGAGAAGGGCATTTTTATTATTTTTATTTTATAGTTTTGAGGGCTATCTCAATTCTTGGGGCTCTTATTCACTTTTATTTTGCAGTATCTTTACATCATTAATTTTCTAAAAGTATGATAGGATACTGCAGTTGTATGTTGAATTTTAGAGGAAAATTATTGTTCTTTCTAGTCTGTTGACTATAAACAGTAATTTGATATATATATATATATATAAGCATGGTAGTGAGAGAGAACTAAAGACTACCAGACAAGTTCTTCCTTTGCCCATTTGTAGGTAATGTTTAATAATTTTATTGGTATATTCTACTTAGATTTCATTGAAAAAAAAAGAAGGAAAAAATCACAGTAAAAAGTGAGTATATTACTCTGAGTAGCTGATGTAGAACTTCCAACTGAATGAAAAAATCTCACATATTATGTACTCCCTACTTAATTTATAAAAAAGTTCCACTTCTTATATACACTCATACTTTGTTTATTTTGGCTTGATCTTTCCTTTATGGTTCAGTAATTGGGTATTTGATTTGTAATTAAATAGATTGACATTCAAATTTTGATTTTTTGTGCTAATTTTGGATTAACTAATTGATCTAATGGAAAGAATCCAAGTAAGCAAGTTACACTCAGATTTGATGTATGAGCAATTTTGACTTTATAAAAGTATTTCACATATAGGTGAACTTACTTTCTTATATCTCCTCGTTAATTATAACTCTCTCTATATCATTTATGTATTCGTTTTTGGTATCCCCTTACCGGAAAATTAGACTTCCATAATGAAAAGCAGAAAAAGGAAAGGAAAATGTTATATTAGTCCTTTCACTTTTATCTTCTATGGCACAGAATTTCCAAAATTTTTCAGAAAAATGTTATATTAGTCCTTTCACTTCTTTGTTGAACAGAAAGTCCCTTTGATCTTTTTACTCCCCTATTGCTAGTTTATGAAATTTGATTGCAGCATTTGGTGTTTTATGAATAGAATTTTATACTTGATTGATTTTGGTAATCATTTCCTCATTTTTATAGTCATTAATGTTTCTTTGACATGAACTTCTGTTTAACATGCAGTTTCTAACTTATGAATGGCGTGGAGGTTAGCTGGAAAAAAGGCAAGTTTTTACATTTGTCTTATTTCATGTAAATTCAGTTTCAATTGGTTCACTTTTGTGCTTGATATTGTTATGGAAATATGTGAGCTTCTTGCATTACAGGTAGACTGAAATATGCAAGTATGGTGCATGTGGATTTTGATTGTTTATGGGAGCATTCATGTATTTTTCCTTATAATTTCTGTATTGCAGCAACTGAAGAATCGATGAAAGATTGAAGTTCTAATTTTGCATGCAATTCTCTTTGCAGGGTATCCCTATTAGTCTTGTTAAGGCATTCACCGCTGCTCCTGGGAATGCTGCAGTGTCAAGTTCCAAATGTAGCCTTGAAGAGCAATTGAAGGCTGTTTCTGTCCAGCTAATAAAAGGTAAAGAAAGCATGGTTATTTATGGTTTCTATATTGACCTGAGGTTTATCTATGGGCACTACTGGGCTATGATTTGCAATGGTTCTATTCGCTTCTCAGATATAATTCACAGCCACAAAAATTGTTCTCTTTCAATTAATTTAGTAGCCAGTGACTTTCAATATGATATCTGATTAGCAATTATAGGTTTTTTCTCCTTCTACAAGTATGCAATTAGGTGCGGATATCTCTTTTCTAGTCTTTCTTGATGTTTAAGGAGAAAAGTATAAAAGCAAGATTAATGCTTGGAATGAAAGCCTTACATTAATATATATATATATATATATATATATATATATATATATATATATATTTCTATTTCCAAATCTTGGCAGCATTGAGTCCTGATACAGCATCAGTGGCTTCTGATGATCTTGGAATTTCAAGGAACAGACCAGCGATAAGGTAAGTTGCATTTTGTTTTCTTCCTATTATGACCTTCTTGCGAGCTTTGCTTTAAGCATTTTGATCTAGAATGAATGACGGTAATCAGAAAAAAGGTGACCATATGAAGCAGTCTTTACTTAGGTATTTTCATGCAACTCCTGAAGTTAGAAGAAATGCAGATTTTCCATGGGGTTCAAGTCAAAGGAAGGGAAAGTTCAAGAACAAAACTAAGAGAACTACAGCTCCAGTTGAAGCTCCATATATACCTACAAAACCAATAACGGAAGCCAAATCCTCTATTCAGAAAACAATTGAAATTTTTGAGGGCATGACCATTAAAGAGCTTGCTGAGCGATGTGGAGAGACAATAGATACTGTGCAGAGAATTCTTGAAAATGATGTCGGAGAAAAAGTTGATTCAGAATTTGACACTGTCAGCATTGATATCGCGGAGATGGTTGCAATGGTAAATTATTCACTTTTTCCTCTCTCACAAATAAGGTATCTGTTCCTTCCCAGATAAATTTCAATTGAGGGTTATTTTTACTGGTTTCAGGGCCTTGAAGTCAATGTTAGAAGACTTCAGTTGAATGAGGGTGCTGAGATACTACCACGCCCTCCAGTTGTGACAGTGATGGGACATGTTGACCATGGTAAAACATCTCTTTTGGATGCTCTTCGTCAAACGTCTGTGGCAGCTAGAGAAGCTGGTGGTATAACGCAGCATTTAGGTGCCTTTGTTGTTGGCATGCAGTCAGGATCATCAATTACCTTCCTTGACACTCCAGGTCATGCTGCATTTAGTGGAATGCGAGCTAGGGGTGCTGCAGTTACTGACATAGTTGTGCTAGTTGTGGCTGCTGATGATGGTGTGATGCCTCAAACACTTGAAGCCATGTCCCATGCCAAAGCAGCTGGTGTACCAATTGTAGTTGCAATTAATAAATGTGATAAGGCAACTGCTAATCCAGAAAGAGTGAAAGTCCAGCTTGCTGCAGAAGGTCTACCACTGGAGGAGGTTGGGGGAGACGTCCAGGTGGTTGAAGTTTCAGCCCTAAATAAAATTGGATTGGATAAGTTGGAGGAGGCTTTATTTCTCCAGGCTGAGTTGATGGATCTTAAGGCACGTGTTGATGGACCAGCTCAAGCTTACGTGGTTGAAGCAAGGCTTGACAGGGGCCGGGGTCCTTTAGCAACTGCGATTATCAAGGCAGGAACCTTAGTTTCTGGACAGTACATTGTTGTTGGTGCTGAGTGGGGAAGGATAAGGGCAATTCGGGATATGGTGGGAAAGGTAACAGATCAGGCTAGTCCTGCAATGCCTGTTGAGATTGAAGGGTTGAAGGGACTTCCAATGGCTGGTGATGACATTGTTGTTGTGCATTCAGAAGAAAGAGCAAGGATGCTCAGTGAAGGAAGGAAAAAGAAACGTGAGAAGGATAGACTAAAAAAAATGGAAGTGGAGAGACAAGAAATTCTGAATATGGTAAAAGAAGAAGAGGGAGAAAACGAAGTTGATGAAGATGTTGAAGAAACTGTAGAGGAAGAAGAAAATGAAAATGGAAGAACGAAAGGAAGAAGAAGAAGAAAAGAAAAGAAGATAGAACCAGAAATCAAGGCAAAAAGGCCTGAATTGCCCATTGTAGTAAAAGCTGATGTCCAAGGCACTGTTGAAGCAGTTGCAGATGCATTGAAGAGTTTGAATACTCGTCAGGTACTCAAGTCATTCTTAAAAGAAGAACAATGCATGTGTCTGTGTGTGTATATATATACACATATAATGTTTTAATTTTTTATTATTTTATTATTTTTAAGTTTTTATCTCACTTTCTTTTCAAGATAAAAATTGTAAATTACAGATTTAGTAGTTTATACTCTAATAACTTAGTTTCTTCTGTCATCCAGCTTCCTGTCTTTGTTGTCCATGTTGGGGTTGGGCCTATTTCTCAGTCAGATGTTGATCTTGCACAAGCCTGTAATGCTTGTATTGTTGGGTTCAATGTGCGCACTCCCTCCACTTCGATCAGTCAAGCTGCAGCTCAAGCTGGAGTAAAGGTATTAGAACAGAAATTATTCTTATTCTTATTATTTTTTTGTTGTAAGTGCAGTCTCAGTCGCTACTAAATATCATTACCTTCATACAATTCTCTATTTCCATACTCAGCGTTCTGTACCTTGATTACTTCGATTGCTTGTACCAGTTGCCATATTTACAAATATGCTTTTGATAAATATTGAGAACTTCACTTAACAGTTAAGATATTTTATTACAGATGAAAATACACCGAGTTATCTATCATCTTCTGGAAGACATTGGTAATCTAATTGTTGAGAAGGCACCTGGGACATTTGAGACTCAGGTTGCTGGGGAGGCACAGGTGTTAAGCATATTCGAACTTAAAGGAAGGAGCAAAGCCAAAGGAGCAGATGTAAAGATTGCAGGGTGCAGAGTAACTGATGGACGCGTCACAAAGTCATCAACAATGAGGCTTCTGAGAAGTGGCGAAGTTATTTTTGAAGGTCTTTGCTCATCTCTGAAGCGAGAGAAGCAGGATGTGGATGCAGTTGGGAAAGGCAACGAGTGCGGACTTGTGATCCATGACTACTTTGATTTTCAGGTTGGAGATATAATCCAGTGCTTAGAGCAAGTTAACATAAAACCCAAGTTTATTTCATCAGAAAATGGTGCAGTTCGGATTGAGGCCTAGCAGTTTTTTCTATTCATCATCTCTCCAACCATTTTCTGCACAGGCAGTGGTACCTTGTTTTTACTGGCAGGCACCCAAAAGTTTTGGTCTAATTAGGAATGGTAGAAATAGTGTGAAATCCTGAGTCTTGCTAGATGCATACAGCAACAGCAAAGCAAAAGGCTAAGGATTTCAATTTTTTTTTTTTTTTGAGGATTTTATTATTATTATTATTATTACTTTGATGGACTAGAATATTCTTTTACTGAAGAATTCAACATTATAAAGTGTAAGAAGATATTTGACAGAAAGTAGACCCTTATGGATAAGATAGAGAAGAGGGGCTGACTTCTCTTTGAACAATAATGGCATATGTATGAAGAAAAATCAATAAATTATGAAGCATTAATGAAATACATACATTTTTTTAATCTAATAAAATAGTTATATATATATATATATATATATATATATATATATATATGTTACAAAGTTTTACAATACTTCAAATAAATACACTAAATGCTTTGAAATTAGTCCGTGATTCTACTAATTTAAAGTTTTTGAATCTTAACTTTAGGTGCACATTATTGATGAAGAGCTTTCAAAGAAGTCAATTCACTCCTATTTATCGGAGGGAATGGCTTAGCCTACGTTCTACCGGGGAATGCCACCACTTATTTTTAGAAAGTATCCGTTTCTGGGAAGATTAAAATATCAATCATCCATTTTAAAAGAAATATTTAGGAGTTGTTTGATCAATTTTCCCAAATTGTCGTGTTGTTTGAAACAGTTTTGAACTCCTTAAAAATTTACGGGAAGATTAAAACATCAACCATTTTGAAATAAGTATTTAAGAGTTGTTTGATCAATTCTTCCAATCGAATTGTTTGAAATAGTTTTGAACTCCTTAAAATTTTACGAAAAGATTAAAACATCGATTATCCTCCCATTTTGAAAGAAGTATTTAAGATTGTTTGAACAATTCTGTGAAACTATAGGATTGTATGAAACAATTTTGAAGTCCTTAAAATTTTACCTTATATATATATATATTTTTTTTTTTTTGAAATTTCTATATGCTGTCCACTATAGCTAAGCTTTTTGTTTTTGTGTTCTTTTGAACCTAGCTCTAGCATACTTTGTACTACTTTAGTTCCACTTAATATAAATCATACTTTAAAAAAACAAATATACATTTAAGTGCATGTGAATAAAATAAATGGTACAAAAGAGATATTAATTTATTTATTATTGTATTAAAAATCTAATAATAAAAAAGTAAATCAATTGAAAAAATAACAGAAATTCACTAACTTATTATCCCTACTTCAAATATTTTATGAAAAAAAAAATTATTGGACGCCATATACTAATTCACTTGCTTTCACGACATAATAAAATTATTTTTTTATTTTTTTAAAAAAGGTAGTATTAAATTGTTTTTTAAAGTAGCATTTTTTTTTAATAAGTTTCGTTATCAAATAAATTTGTTTTATGCACATCTTATTTTACCTACCCAAAATATACTAATAAAAATATTTTTTATAATTAATAAAATAAGATACATTTCAAACTAATGGGAGTATATATATATATATATATATATATATATATATATATATATATATATATATATAATTTTTCACTTTTATTATTTTACAGGTTGATTTCAATTTATTAACATTATACAATGGTAAATAAACATATGTAAAAAATATATAAATGTTTTGAAAACTGTTAATATTCTTTAGTATTTATTAAATTAATAATATACAAAATATTATATTTGGTATATGTATTTTAAAACTTTTCATTACTGATATAAGACCTGTATATATATTTTGGATTACTCAATTAAGTCATTCTTATCAAAATTAAACAAAAAATTTATGAATTAATTGAAAATCTTATGTTTTTAGTTAAATATCTAAGGAAATCCTTAGGGTAAACAAAATTAGATTAAAATAGAAAAAATAATTAGAATAAAATTAGAATTAATAGAAAATAATAATATATTATTCCATTGTACAAGTTAAATACAAAATTTATTTTTTAAAAAAATATTTTCTTGTAGAACAAAATTAAGATTTTTTCTCAAAAATATGCCGCGAAATTAATATTATTTAAAATATTATAAAAATATTGATATAAATTTAACTTAATTTATTATAAATGTGTAATTTAATAAAAATTATTTTAAAGTTTTTATTACACATATAACATATTAATTATATTAATTATGGAAGTAGATGTAATAATGAGTTGAACGAATTTTGATAATTAAAACAAAAAAAAATTAAATTTTGTTCATAAGAATTATTTAGTGTCAAATATAGTATGTGTTTCAATTTTATGTTGAAAATCTTAGAATATGTTTTAACTAATTGAAAATTAATTTAAAATAAAATTTAACTTTATTAAAATAGGTTATCAAATTTTTAATAAAATATGACCAAAAGAATTTGAAAAAACACAAGATATTGAAGAAATTGTAAAATATAAACTAAATTTACGAAAGTCACATATAATATTATATAAAGAAGAATTTTATATAAGTTAATATCGGAAGTTAAAAACCCAGAACATGATATAAAGAAATGTTTATAAGCAAGTATTCAAAAGAGAGTGGTTGATTAGAAAAAGTGTGAATAATAGACAGCTCTCTATATTTTTAGAATTTTTTAAAATATTTTAAAATTTGTAGAATGTTTTAGATATAAATATAATAGCCTGAAAAAGTTGATATATCTATATGATGCATAAAGAAGAGAAGAGAAAGTCTAACATAACTTAGAAGACATTCATATTGAGAAAAGAAAGAAAATTTAGCATAATCCTTTAGATTATCGAGATTAAGCCTTAAGAGAATTCAGTAGACATTCATTTTTTTTATAAGTCCCCTATCGGAAGAAATCAAATTATGACAAATCATAATTATTACTACTAGTTTATGATTGCATTCTACTAGTTTTAACTCAAATTGAATTTAAACTGTCATGTTTTTCTATTTATTTTTTATTTTTTATCTTTTTAATTATTTCTGTTTTATCTATAAAAGATTTTTTTTTTTTGGTAAATAACTGATTGTATTGATAAAGACGAAAAAAAACACAAAATTTTAATACAATGAAGGTAAACTAGTGAGAATAGAAAAGGCTAGAAATGAAATGAACCTAGAAACTAAAAAACAATTGTAAAACATTATTTAGGTCCCTCTCTGATCACACCACGCAGCCGGAGGGAGAAGATTTGGTTCCAAATAACCTTGTAAATTATTGAGTTTATCCCATTTTGTCAGGTTATGGGCATAATTATTCCCCTCTCGTGGTATGAAATCAATGCTTCGGTGGCATGAATTTTTGCAGCAAACGCCTCCCTTCAATAAGTTTGGATTTAGCTTGCCAGTTTTTTAATTGTTCCAATCCTTTTAATGACATAATGACATTCAAATCATCCCCTTTGAATACTACTTCGTCAAGACCCAATTCTATTGTCATCCTAAGTGTTTGGATAGTCGCTTCAATTTCTGCACAATAAGAATTTGGGGACTCAAAGTGGTTCATCCAAACTCCTTTAATATTTCCATGCATGTTTTGGAGAACTCATGCCATTGTGGTTCTGCCATATGTGAATGCTGCATCAAAATTGAACTTTAAGAAACCTTTGATTGGAGGTTGCCAACAAAGTGCTATGGACCCCTTGTTTCTGAATTTAGCTCTCATCTTTCTTTGTTTGTTCGCTTGCCAATAATTCTCTGCAGTTCTATTGATTGAATTTGCCACATCATCCCAATTTGAGTTGGAATTGTCTCGCCATACAAAATTTCTTTCCAGCCATATTCTTTCAAAAGCTACCGCCAAGAAATTCTCCATATGTTCCTTTAATCTCCTCTGGCAGGTTAAAGGGGTTTCTCCTTCCCAGTAGCAGTTGGATCCATTCTTAATTCTGTAGGTGATGAAATTTGTCTAATATGATGTTCCATAGTGAATTCCACCATATTCTCCTAGTCACTGTGCATTCCAATAGTAAATGATGTTTAGTCTTCATCGTCATTGCATAAATAGCACTGCTTGTCGTCTATATCAAGAATCTGACTTAGTCTATCCAACGTAGGGAGTGCTTTGCTGATGATCTTCCATAGCATAATCTGTGACTGTTATGGATATTAGCTCTCTAGATGATTTCCCATATTCCTCTTCTATCTTGTACCATATTCCCTTCCTTATTCTTGATAATGCAATTGTAGGTTGAACTCATTGTGAATCGCCCTGACGAAGAAGGAGTCTAGATAAGTTCATCTTGCTCCTGTTCGAAAATGGGGGTATGTAGTATATGGTTTCTAATTCGTGCATCAAAAAGTCTTGAGATCTTTCCTCTATCCCACTAAAACCCACATTCATACATGAGCTGTCACACATAGCACACATTACTAGGTAGCGAGGTATCTTGGGGATGGTAAATTGCGAAAGATGCGGTAGCCAGGGGTCTCCTAGGATATGAACATTAGAGCTTCTGCCTATTTGAAAGTAGGCGCCTAGTTTGAGAACTTCACTGCAATTTTGGATACCTTCCCATATCCACGATATGCATTTTTTATATCCTGAAAGTCCAATCTCTTCCTCCTTCTCATGTATCTAGACTTGATCAACTTCACCCAGAACCTATCTTCATCTCTAGCCACTTTTCACGTGAGTTTTGTAACCATCACCCTATTCATATCATGGAATCTTCGCAGTCCCAAACCCCCTTTTCTTTTTAGTTTACTAATGGATTCCAATGATTTCAGATGGAGCTGCTTCTTGGTTTGATCATTGAATCCCCAGAGAAAGTACCTGATAGTACCATCCATTTTGTTTGATGTTCCTTTTGGTAACAAAAACACTTGCATCTGGTATTCTGGAATGCTTGTGCCACAGAATTTGCTAATACCAGTCGTCCAGCCATTGACAAAATCCTTTTCTTCTATTCGGTAAGTTTGGTCACCAACTTTGAAGCAAGTCCAACAAACTCCTTTGATCTTGAACTGAAGTTACAAAAGGTGTGTCCTAGATATTTTGAGAAATGATTACACATCTTCATTTAGCACTGCATAGAGACTATTGCATTTGGAGTGAGGGACGTTCTTACTTAAATGCACCACATATTTCCCCCAGTTTATAGCTTTTTCTGTCTATTGACAATATTGGTTCAATACCTTCGTAATTGCTTCCCTCTTCTAGCCATCTTGTTTTTACTTTTTCCCGCCAGAATATTTCTTCTCTTTTCAAATGTTCATCCAATTCATCTACAACAATTCGTTCTCTGGTACCATTCTGTTGATCCAAAGGTGATGATTAGATCTTGTCAATAATCTCCTTAAGCTCCCTGATTCTTCTGTGTATATTTCCAAACATTTCTCTATTCAACTTAATTAAATCTCATTTTGTATTCTTCTATCTTGAAAGAAACGATTGGATTCTCTGCCAAGCTCGGTTGATGATGAACCCTGCTGCCGGATGGGTACTCTACATGGCCTCAAATTTAAAAGGCTTTGGAGGAGTTTGGACTGATGTTTTAGTTTGTACGAATAGAGGCCGGTGATCCAATCTAATTGCTTGAAGGTGAAAGATCATAGCTTCCTAGAATCGAACCTTCCATTCATCTTTGGCAAATCACCTATCTAATCTTTCCATAATATTGGCAGCTCCTCTTGTTCTGTTCGTCCACGTGTATGGACTTCCAGAAAAACCTACATCAATCCGGCCCAACTCATTTATCATCCTGGCGTAGCCTCCATTGCTTGAATTACCCACAGATTTTCTCCTTTTTGTCTGCTTGAGAAAAAACCATGCCGAAATCTCTGCATATAAACCAATGTCCTTGGAAATTTTGAGCTATGGTGTTGATGCATTTCCATAACATAGACTGATTGATTAGATTCGGCAGTCCATAAATGGCAGAAAGTTGCCATGGTTTAGCAACATTATCTTCAGTCATAATAGCATTGATAATGTACTAATTAGAAAAAACAACATTAATATTTATCGTATCCTTCCACATAAGGAGTAATCTTCTCATTTTACCTATAGAGGGTACAAATTCAGAAACTTGAAAACCAAGAAAAGAAATCAACTTGTTTGTTTTAGAAACATCATTACACTTAGTCTCTGCAAGAAAGATTACATCTAGCATGTGGAAGTAGTGAGCTCCTTTAGGTATCGAACTATCACGGGATGGCCGATCCCACGGCAGTTCCAAAGTAATGCGATCATTGTTGAAGGCGGGACTAACCAGCACCTGGCTCCTCAAGCTGTGGTTGTGAACTCTCCACCGGCATTATCTCTTGAATTTCCTCTACGCCAACAATTTGGCTACGCCTTGCTCTCCTATCTCGTGTCATCTGCTTTATGTGAATAAATCTCTTTCTCACCCCAATAATTCTAAGTTTGGGCCTTCTGCTATCTCAGTTTTCACGTGAAGACTCCTCCTTTGACTGACTAACCGGAACAATACTCAATCCTGCTAACGCTGCATGCATGTCTTCTGATGTGGTAATGCAGTATCGTTTTCTTCCTTCATCAATAACCCCCAGACTTCTTTTGGCTCTAGGCTTTCGCAGATCCAAGTCTTCAGTTCTCGTCTCTATTTGTATTTCTAAGCTTTGATTTTGTATTTGGGTTTCATTGTGATTAGCCCACTCCATTATCTGAGCAATTGGTATTGGGCTACTAGGAGGGCTAGGAGGAAAAATGATATGTGGTTTGGGTATGGGTTGGGTTAAGGGAACAGTCGGTTCAGGTAAATTGGGTTTCATCTCCATATTTTTGATAATTGAGAAAAGCTGAGATATTGGTGATGTCACTGAGGGGAGAACCATTTTGGCGAAACTTCGTACCATTTGAGTGGCTCAAAGTGTTCTGCAGTGATTTTGTAGGTTGGATCGTACTATGAGAGCTGCTTTTGAGGTAGGGTATTTAGGTAGGTGAGTCCGTGTCAGATTGGGATGGTTTGAATTTAGAAAATGTCTTGTGAGTAAGGTCTTTACCTTTGGGTACGGTTCACAAGTGAGGTCCATATCGTTGCAGCTCATCGTCGGTTTCCTACATAGTACTTCGAGGATCGAAATAAGCTTGTATGGTATGTGTGAGAAGGCCACAGCTGTGGCAAAAATCCGCAAGCTTTTCATAATGGAAGCTTATCCATAGTGATGTGTCGTCCTCTCTTCGGATAAAACAACCTGGTTTAAGCTGTCTGGTAATGTCCACTTCAACCTGGATACGAATGAACTTTTGGAGTATAGACCCCTGAGTCGGTTCATCGTGTCTTACTAGATAACCTATATAGTTACCTATCTTTCTTGCATTGTCTGTATTCATACGGTTAAGAGGAAGATTATGTATCTGTATCCAGTATGTACAAGTATGGAATTGTACCTCTTCAAGATAGAGGTTCGACTGTCAAGGCTTCAGACAAAATGTTGCTCCTTTAACCTGCCCATGATCTAGAGTTGAGGATAGTATCTCCTGAAGTACAACCACTATAGTACTACTGTTGATTTTCTTGATAGTGATAAGTCAGCCCACAAGAGTTAATACTTGGATATTGTTCTCTTCCCGGTCATTAATGGATAAATTTAGGAACTCAAGTGTCGTATCATTGTTCCTTGAATGATCTGACATAGTAGAGTAAGGAGGATTCGAAGTGGATTAAATGGAAAGAAAGAACAAGTGGAACAAAATAGAAGAATTCTGTCTTCACAAAGTCCTAGACATTGCAAGGTAGATACATCTCATATTTTAGAGAGATGGAGGGGAATTCCACTCTTTCTAGAGAGAGAACTTTCCATCTTATATTGGATGTTATACAAAAGAATTCTTAAACCTATAAAGAAAATCAATTTTCAATGTCAAATTTTGTTTTTGCTCCTAATACATATTTTTTTAGAACAAATTTATATTTGTAAAGTTAAATCTTAAAATATTTGTTTTTTCATTTTTAAAATCTTAAATTATTTTATTTAAGAAACTTGATGTCATTTTTTACAAACTTCGTCAAATTGTTTTAAAATTAAACATCTTACCTTATTTTAACAAATAAAAAAAATAATAATTAGGTCACTTTATATTAAATTTCTATAAATTTATAGTAAAAAAAAATTATAACACTAATTCACAGAATATTCTAAAAAATTAAAAATAATAATAAATTTTATCTAACAAGATATTCTATTTCACCTGCTTCACAAGATAATAAGATAAATTAGCATTATTTGTTTAATTGTCTTATAAGTTTGGATAAGACTTCATTAAAATTTTTAATACACAATATCAAATTTTACCTACTCAAAACATATTAACAAAAATATAATATATTTTAAATTAATCGGACTATATATATTTTTATTTTATTTAAGAATTACAACTTAATTTAAATTTATTTAGATTATACAATTATAAATAAAAATTTTAAACAATATGTAAAGGATATATAAATGTTTTGAAATTTTTTAATAATTTTTACTATTTTGTGTCAAGGCGTTGCTACAGAAACAAAAGTCGTATAAGAATTTTAATTAATAAAAACAAATCTTTAGTATGGTGTAAATTAATAATATAAAAATATTTTTATATGTATTTTTTAAAAAAATTTACCAATTAAATCCTTCTCCAAAAAAGAATAATAAAACAAAAAATATACTTGTTAATTGAAAATTTTATGTTTTTGGTTAAATATTTTAGGAATATTAGAGTAAAGAAAATTAACCAATTTTTAAACAAAGATTTTGTAATGTTGTCCCTAATTTATTTAATATTGATGCCTCTAATTTTCTATTAAAAAACAATCCCCTTTTATGTGTAATCAAAAAATTTTAATTTTGTATTAAAAAACAATTATAATCAAGTTGTATTTATAATTGTTTAAATAATTCAAAATTTTTATTTTAATTTAAATTCTAATTTACGATACTTGATTACAAATAAAATATTAATATATTAAAATTTAATTAGTATAATTTAATTATTATCTTTATTAATAAATACGGTTATATATTATTATGACATGGCTTATTAGTGTAAAAATATTCATTAAAATATTATTTAAAATATTAATAAAAAATATTGATAAGATTTATTTAATAATTTTTTATTGCACATAAAGTTTTATTTATTACACATAATGTTTTATTTATTACACATATGATACTAATTGTGGCATTAGAAATTAAAATGAATTCTCCATTTTACGTTTTATAAATAAAAAGAAAAAAAAGGTAAATTATAAGTTGGTTAAATACTTTCAATATTTAATGAAATATAAAATTCAATTTTATCGTAACATAATTATATATTAAATATATGTTATAGATTGTGTCTTGAATTAATTATTATTTATATTTAATTTTTTAAACTGTATATTAAATTTATAAGAAAATATAACTAAATGAAGTTGAAAAAACCCAAAACGATGTTAAAAAAAAATATACCATATAACATATTTATAAATGTCACAAATGATAATAAACAAGAATTATAAATATATTAATAAAATGTTCCGCAATCTATAATATATAAAAAAGTTTACAATCAAGTATTTATTAAAAAGATAGCAGTGATGAGGGAGAGTGTAAATAATCAACAACTCATATATTTTGTTAAAATAATCTAGAATTTTTTAAACTGTATATTAAATTTATAAGAAAATATAACTAAATTAAGTTGAAAAGACCCAAAACGATATTAAAAAAATATATACCATATATCATATTTATAAATGTCACAAATGATAATAAAGAATAATTATAAATATACTAATAAAATTTTCCACAATCTATAATATATAAAAACGTTTACAATCAAGTATTTATTAAAATGATAGTAGTGATGAGGGAGAGTGTAAACAATCAATAACTCATATATTTTGTTAGAATAATCTATAAATTTTCTAAAATATTATATTGAATTGTAAAGTAGTATAGAAGGTTTTAATATAAGGGTAATAATCTAAAAAAGTATAGATAACTATATGAGGCATAGAGGAGAAAAAAAGTTTCAATTGAGTTTTTACTACTATTGAATTTAACGTACACAAAAATTGATAATATTAAAAAAAAGATAGATCATATATAGAATAAATAAAAATTTATGAAAATTTATCACATTGCCTTAAATTGAGGAGATTAAACGTTAAAGGACATTCATTTTTACATAAGTATAAAAGAACATGGAAGAAATCAAATTATGACAAATAGACAAAAAATGATCCTAAAACATTTATTTGATATATATGTTTTTTTTTATTATTACATAAATACTTTAAAAAAATTTAAAAAATATTTATGTCATTCGATTATTTTACTATATTTAATAAATAATAATAAAAAAGCAATTGGCAAATATAATTCCTAAACTATATTTATATAGAGTTCCTAAACCAATAATAAAAATCAATCTCATTGCCAAAATTTCTACCATTATTAGTATAGAAATTTTGTCTCTCTCCCATTTGCATAAAAACCTGTGTTTCTTTCTCCTTGTCTTTAATGGAAATTGAATAAGTACAATTACAAATATATATATATATATATATATATATATATATATATATATATATATATATATATATTAAAAAAAATTTTAAAAATATAGTCTTTTTCCATCCCGACATATATTTTTTTCGTCAAATTATTCACTTGAACATCTCTATTGAAATCAAATCTGTTAGTTATAATATATTATGTTGAAATTAATAAAACTAAAGAAAATATATTAGAATTAAATCTTTTACGAACTTAAGCTCCCGTTATTTCAAGTTCCATTGTAACTAAAACACAAATCAAAAGGCCGATAACAAGAATTACAAATAATTTAGGATATTAAAATAAAAAAATATATTTAACATAATCGATCAATTATTTTTTATTATGAAAAGAAAAAAGAAAAAATGGAATCAAATTAAGTATATTAATTATTTTATGAATCAATTTTATCAAAAGTTCATAATTTGAAAATTGTTGTGAAATTAAAATATAATCTATGTATGTTGATAAGAAACTTTGATAATAGTAATATAATATTAATAAATATATTAGGTGCATTAAAATGCATTTCCAATAATGTTAAATTTTATAAAAATAGATTATATATATATATATATATATATATATATATATATATATATATATTTAAAGTAGAAATCTAAATAGGAAAAAAGAAAACTTAATAAAAGGAAAACACTATATCCTTACTTCACCAGCTTCACTAGACAATAAATTTTATTATTATTATTATTTTATTTTTTTATATTGAGTTTTCTTACCATTTTGGATAACACTTCATATAAAATATTTTGAAATAAAATCATCTTATTTTACCTACCCAAAATATATTAATAAAAATACTTTCTTTTTTTAAAAAATTAAAGGGTTCTTGCTCTTAATATATTATATACTCATAATGTAGAAAATAAAAAATATTTTAAAAGGATTTTGTTTATTTACGATGTATACTTTTTGAATTATCATCTACATCACTCATATATAATCTATATCTCATATATGATCTACATCTCATATATGATGTACATCTCATATATGATCTACATCTCATATATGTTCTACCTCTCATATATGTTCTACCTCTCATATATGTTCTACCTCTCATATATGTTCTACCTCTCTCCGTATATTCTTCATGTACACTATATATATATATAGTATATTGGATATTACTTTGGATATTCTCTTGGATATTCCTCTGGATATTCCTCTGGGTAGTTACAACTATCTCTAATTTAGTAATATCTCAATAATATCAATATGCAATTTCAACACTCCCCCTCAAGGAGGAGCGTGTAGATTTCGCATGCCCATCTTGACTAAGTAGAAACTCGAATTGTTTTAGGCCCAAAGCCTTTGTGAGAAGATCGGGTTATTAGCAATATGTCGTGTCGCATTGTTATCACCGAAGAGAGGTGTAGGCCTATGTTGTCTTACTTCTAGTCCCTCTAACAACCAACGCATCCACAGGATTTCACTAGTGGTGTTGGCCATGGCGCGATATTCAGCATGCCGAGGAGCGAGAAACGACTAATTGCTTCCTTGATTTCCAGGAGATAGGAGCTCCCCCCAAAAGAAGAACATATCTTGTCCTAGACCTCTGAGTGAGTGAGCATCCATTCCAGTCCGCATCACAACATGCTACCAAAACAATTCCTCCTTTTTTTTCGGGAACAAAATATATTGTCCCGGAGTTGCTTTTAGGTAGCGAAGGATTCTCATGGTTGAGTCCATGTGTTCTTAGGACGTTTACCGGAGTAGGCTGGTCTCATGGCTTGTGTTGTATGCTAGTGATCATCCTCACTTCTGCAAGGAATTTTGATTCTCCTTGCTGTGATTTATCGAGTGACAGCTGCTTCATGGCTATCAACATCCCGTCTTCAAGTTTTCCCAGAAAAATTGGTCCAAATCAACCTAAAACATTTTTTTTAATTGCCCCCATGGCTATGCCGGAGATCAAGAACGATTGTCCCCATGGATGTGTCGGAGATCAAGGATGATTGCCTCCATGGCTATGCCGGAGATCAACAACGATTGCCTCCATGGCTATGCTGGAGATCAATAACGATTACCTCCATGGCTATGCTGGAGATCAATAATGATTGCCTCCATGGCTATGCCGGAGATCAAGAATGATTGCCTCTGCATATTAACCGGAGAACTGATTTTTTCTTTATCTTTTAATTTACGTCGTCGACGGTATTGGTACTCTCGACTTCCAACGGAATTTCTTTTCCGTCTAACGTGAGCACCGTTATGTGCATATCGGCGCGGATCTTTACCGACAGGAGTACGGTGGATTCGGGTTTGGATCACTACTCTGATACCATGTAGAATTTAGTGCTCTGATACCATGTAGAAAATAAAATATATTTCAAAAGGATTTTGTTTATTTACGATATATACTTTTTGAATTATCATCTACATCACTCATATATGATCTATATCTCATATATGATCTACATCTCATATATGTTCTATCTCTCTCCGTATATTCTTCACGTACACTATATATATATATATATAGTATATTGGATATTACTCTGGATATTTCTCTGGATAGTTACAATTACCTCTAATTTAGTAATATTTCAATAATATCAATATGCAATTTCAACACATTATTATGCATATTAATTACTACATTACTGTGAAATCAAAATTACCTTTTAAAAAAAAATAAAATTAATAAACTTGTTTTATTCAAGAAAAAAAAATCGTTCCATTTTCTGAACTTTTGAGTTTTCTTTTAAAGGGGGAGAATTTTGAGTTCAGTTTCGAAATTATGTTGTTTTCTTAGGGTGGTTTGTAAAGTGAAGATTTATAAGAATGTTCTTTTATTGTTTTGTTTTCCCTAGAATAAATTCTCTTAGTTTTAGAAAATGTAAATATATATATATATTTATGCTGTATTGCAATTTGGAAGATTAGTGCATCCAATACAATCATGGATCAAACAAAAAAATATGATTTACAATTGTACTTTGATAGCCTACTATAACAAGTTATCAAATTACTGGTAGTTGTGACTTCATCTTTGTACACTCATAAAAAATGACATACTCAATAGGTTATTAACAATTTTTAACTAAATAAAATAATAATATAATATTATAATAGTAATATTTTAGTTATTTGAAGTAAATAGAATTATAAAAATAATAAGTTTTATAAAAAAAAATCGTAAATTATGACTTTTTATTAATATCTTACAACTTTTATCAAAAAAAACTTACAACTCTAAATTATGCTTTCATAAACACCTTATAATTTTTATTACAAAACTTATAATTTTACATTTTATCTTCGTCAACACCTTACAACTTTTACCACTTATTTTTTCTCACAAATCTTACTATAATTTTGTAAATACCTTACCAATTTTTTTTTTTAAAAAGCATACGTCTTTTTTCACAAATCCATAATTAATAACTTTTATGCTAAAATTGACAAATTTTTATTAATTATCTCATGTTTTATATATTAATATTTTAGTAACATGTTAGTCGAGTTAATAATATATTAATTTGGAATATATAAATATATTTTTCTAAAGATATATTTTTATTTACAAATTTATATATAATTATATAATTTTAAGTATTTAGAAAACGTCATTAACAATTACTTCGTTGAGTTGTGGTTTCTTCTTGGAGGAGGATTGTGATCGAAGGATTGAAACCCTTCTTTCACAAAATTTTATTTAAAATAACTTAAAGAAAAAGAAATTTCTATATGTGGTCCGTACTAGTTAGACTTTTTGTTTTTGTTTTTTTTGTGTTTTTTGGACCTAACTCTAGTAGCTTCTATATCAAACAATTGTTTATACAGGGTCTACTTTGTTTTTGTTTCTTTTATAAGCGGCATATATTGATAAGAATAAAAGGTACAAAGCGCACAATAGACACAAGAAACACACAAACTAAACAGGAGCAACTAAAACCAAAGAGCAAAAGGTAAAGAAAAAACAACTGGAAGAGGAAATTTGAAAAAACACCCCAACCTTCCTAGGTAATCTATAGAACATCAGGCGGGATGTTCTCGAGGTCAACTTGGCCAAAGAAAGAGGTCTCTTTCGCCCACTTAGCTAGAGCATGAGCACACTAATTGTAGGATCTGGGGTGAGAACTTAATAATCCAAGTTGGTTAGAGGATAAGATTCTTCTACCTTGTGATATAAGTAAACGGGCCCTCCAATCTCCAAAATCATCCAAACCATTAAGAGATAAAATGACATTTGCAACATCTTCTTCAAAAAGAGCTTTATCAATACGCATCACTTCAGCAATCTTTAGTGCTTGGATTGCAACTTCTGTATCAGCACATAATGCATTGTGGGACTCAAAGCTGTTAGTCCAAGCACCAAGAGTGTTACCATTAGTGTTCTTCAGCACTACCCGAGTAGTGGTGTATCCATCCTTGAAAGAAGCATTAAAATTGAGCTTCTTATATCCCTAGAGGGGGAGGTTGCCAGCTTGCTTCCAGTGAGGTAATACCAGTCTTCTTCTTTCTCGTCAATGCTTTACGAACAGCTAGCTAGTAGCAGATAGCTAAGGAGTTCACGGTCTTACTTATGTCAGTCCAAAGTGAAATTATTTTACCCTCCATGCAAGGTTTTGGTGCATCCATATTTGTTCAAACGCCACCACACAGAAAACTAATAATCTCTTATTCTCGACTAGTGGAAGTGGAAGAAGATTGTTCGTACCAATGATCAATTTGGTCTATTGCCTAATATCAAGGTGGTAAAATTGCTCAATTCTAATTTATCAGGGGGAGTTCCACCAAATAAGCTTAGAGAGAGGACAGTAGAACAATAGACGAATGATTGATTCCTGATTTGCACTACATAAATAGCAGGTATCGCTAGTTGTTGGAATAAGTTTAGTCAGCTTATCCAAAGTGGGTATCAAACTAGATAGGAGCTGTGTCTGCCATTTAAGTTCAGTTGCCAAATTCTTTTACATATTTCAGTCGATCCTCGTCTTGAATTAGAAACTCTATCTTTAATGACAAGGTCGTACGCAAATTTGACTGTCCAAGACCCTGTCGCAGAGAGTGCCTATACAAATTGGTCTTGCTCCGATTCTAGAATCGGGGTATTAATGATAAGCTTGTTGATATCTGCAGGGAAAATACTTCGAACTGTGTGTACATTCCATCTAGCTCCACTTGAATCCATGTGATCACGTACATAGTTGATGCGGTAGGGTAGTTGAAAGAATGATGAAATTCTAAAGTTTTACAATTAATAAAGCCATGGATCGATCACCAACAATTTTGAGTGTAAAGTGTGCTCCAACCTATGAGAGGCATCTTGCTTGAAACAAGTTCAAACTTTGCATCACAACGCTTCATATCAAGAATTTTCCTACCTCTCAGATACTTGGCCTTGTTGGGTGTGGGCTCCCAACTATGTTTTTAAATGACACACTTTTTATGGAAGAAAAGTCTTCCATAAAACCAGCACTATCCTAGAAAAATATTTTATTTTTTCTCACATAAAAAACACAAAAAAAAAAAAAAAAAATAGAGGAGAGCCGAGAGAGAGAGAGGGTTGCTGGAAATTTTCTGAAAACGCAGGTCAGAGTTTGCCACGATCGGAGGTCCAAATTTTGTCCGATCGAGCTCAAATTTTAGGAGGAGTCAAGGGACTCGTGCAGCTTCAATATGAACGGTGGAGATTGAATTCCAACGGTTAGTGTTTGAATTATAAGCTTCGGACCAGGCTGCTGTATTTTGTTGATTTCCTGCGATTTTTGTATCTCTATGTTATTCTAGTGCCTTCGTAATGTTGTTAAGGGCTAGATATTATTGAGGTATTGTTGGATTGTTGATTTGTACTCTTTTGGTGCTAGTGGAATTGTTTAGACCGAAGGGTCTCGTGGTTTTTTTACTCTTTCACGTTGAAAGGGTTTTTCCACGTTAAAATCGTGTGGCTCTTGTTATTTGTTTTTGTGTTTGGATTATTGCTGCTTGGTATTTCTGGTTGGTATTGTTGCTTGGTATTGTTGCTTGTTTGTGATTCTCACATATTCTTTCAAGAGGGGAAGGTGTTGATCTTGGGCACAACCGTATTTGTGTTATTCTTTCTTTCCCATCAGGCCTTTATAAGTTGTACCTAAGTTTTAGTCATATTGCAATGAATATTGCATGCAAGTTTAGATATGAGAGCAACGTTCAGTTCATACATTCGACGGATTCCCAGTCCTCCCACTGCTTTAGGAAGGCAAATTGTATCCCATGATGTCAAGTGCAAATTGTGCTTGGCCTCTTCTTTGTGGCCCCAGAAGAAGCCCTTGATGATTTTATCCAATCTATCCAACAATATTTTTGGCAAATAGAAAATTTGCATCACATACCCCAGTATCGCCTGAGCCACCGCCTTTATAAGTACCATCCGACCTGCCGTAGATAGGTATTTTCATCTCTAATTATTGAGCTTATTTGCCAGACGTTCTTCAATATATCTAAAAGCCTATGACTTAGAGTGGAAGTTACATAAAGGAAGGCCCAAATATTTACCAGCATGATCACATTCTTGGATATCCATAAGTTTGTAGATTCGCACCTTGAGGTGTCGGCTTCAATTGCAACTAAAGTGTACCAATGATTTTCGCCAATTCACCTCTTGTTCGGTGCATTGGCAGTACATATTTAGACAACTTCTAACTGTTTCCACTTCTTCCAAGTTCCCCTTGCAATAGATAATTAAGTCGTCTGCGTACATAAGGTGGGAGATTTTAGGGCTTGTATGAGAGACCGTTACTCCAGAGAGTTTCTGATCAAATTTAGCTTTTGAGAGGATCCGAGAGAGCAAATCTAAAAAAATAACAAAGAGGGAGGTGACATGGGGTCACCTTGCCCCAGCCCACGCTCTGCACTAAAATATCCCAGCAGCGATCCATTAAGCAAGATTGAATAATTAGCAGTCATCATACATCCAGATATGAGCTTAATCACATCATCCAAGAAACCCAAATAACCCAGGATACTTGCTAACACTCGTCATTCCACACAACTATGTGCTTTAGTAAGATCTAATTTGATATCCATATATCCTTTTAAGCCCTTTCGAGTATTCACATAATGCAAAACTTCATAGTTCACAATAGAATTATCCTTGATTACTCGGTTAGGGATGAAATCTGATTGATTAGGATGCACAATATCTTCAAGGATGCTCTTTCGCCTACCAGCTATGATCTTCTTGATAACCTTCAGAATAATATTGCACAATACAATGGGTCGATAGTGTTCCACTTTGCAAGCTTGGTCAGATTTAGGGATTAAGGCAAGAAAGTGTGGTTGAAGGAAACGGGTAAAACAGTCGTGGCAAAGTACTTTTGGACTGCAGCAACAATAGCCTCCTTCATAATGTCCCAGTACTTCTTATAGAAGATCATACTCATACCATAAGGACAAGGACTTTTAAAATTTCTCATGGAGAAGATTGCTTTGCGGACCTCAAGAGCAGTTGGAACTACTGCCAGCATGTTGTTTGTTTTAGGGGAGATACTAGGAGATATAATCACACATTCTGTGGAGGGGCGTAGGGCATACACTGGTAAAAAAGTTAGAGAAGTAAGACCGGAAAACATTACCAATATTCATACAGTCCGTAGCCCATGAGTTATCAGCTAGGAGAACCGGATGAATATTGTTGTACCTTCTTCGGGAGACATTAGTAGCATGGAAGTAATGTGTGTTGGCATCACCATCATCTAGCCATCTTGCCTTTGCTTTATCTTTCCATAGCATTTTCTCTTGTTTGAGCAGTTCATATAGTTCCATATAAAGAGTAGGTTCCAATGACCTACAATCATCAGGTGTAATTGCTTGCACTTCTTGGATTTGTTTATTCAGTTTGTTAATTTTCATATGGACATTGCCGAAAATCTCTTTGTTCGAGTTTTTAAGCACCAATTTGGTATCTTTTATTCTAGATACAAAGGACAACTGATATTCCAAGCCTGTTGTATGACTAAACCTGTATTAGAATGAGTAGTCCACATGCTCTCAAATTTGAATGGCTTTGGGAGATGGAGATTTGGCGGGTCTGGATGGATTAGGAGGTCTTTTTGGTCGGAGTAGTGTATTCTCCACAGATTGTTTGCTAAACTTCTATCCAGCCTCTCTTGTATGTTTGCTTTGCCTCCCCTTTTGTTATTCCAAGTGAAGACATTGCCAATGAAACCTAAATCTAGCAATGCATTGTCATCTATGAAAGCACGAAAACCCTCACTGCTCGAAGAAGCATAGTGTCATCCTCTCCATTTATCAGAGCTTTCTATAATGGGATTGAAATCTCCAACTAAAAACCAATGATATGCATAAATCATATCAAATTTTTAGCATGTTTTAGGCACAAATTCGGGCAAAATTGGAGATAAATCGTTCTTAATTGATTGATATTAATACAATTTTGCAGTTTTTGTGATTTTGGACGTTTCAGGTGAAATATGCAAGAAAATGACAAATATTGGGGCAAAAACGTGATCTTCGGAAGTCTGCGGATCAGGACGAGCGTCCCAAGGTCAGGACGGGTGTCCCGACCCGGTCAAAGCACCGGGACAAGCATCCCAGACCCGGTCAACAGATCGGGAAGGGCATCCTGAGCCCCTGCACAGAATCCCACATCAATTTCTGCATCAAAAATCACTCAGCTTACCTACTATAAAAACTCAGGCCTTCCTCAGTTGAAATCATCCCTCTCCACTTGATCTGAATCATTCTGTGACTTCAAGTATACATTTTCCTACTGTATACGAGTCATTTAGTGATCTCAGGTGGTTCATTCAAGTAGTTTAGTATACGAGAGTTTCTCGTGTTCTTTGCTTTCTAAGAATTTGTCTCAAAATCTTAGAATACGTCTAGATAGGGTTCATTTTTTGTATTCATAGAATACCTGGGATTTTATTAGGAGATCCTAAGAGAGCATTATGTGAGCAAAGAGCTAGTTAATAGGGCTTTGCTTAAACCCGAGACGTAAGGTAAAACAATAGCTGCTAGGCTAAGGATGCATTCTCCGAAGGTTCTGTCGAGCAGAGTCGGGTCAAGTAGTCCAGGATATACAAGTAGTTGCTCCATCAGCGGACCTAATAAAGAGTGAATACTTTATGGTGGTGGTCCCCTTGTCCCTCTTGATATGCATAAATCATATCACATTTTTAGCATGTTTTTAGGCATAAATTAGGGTGAAATTGAGGGTAAATCGGTCTTAATTGTTTATTATTAACTCAATTTCACAATTTTTATGATTTTGGAAGTGTCAGGTGAAAAGTAGAAGAAAATGGCAAATTTCGGGGCAAAAACGTAATTTTTTAGAAGTTCGGAAGTCGCGGAGGGCGTCTCGAATCAGGACGGGCGTCCTGACCTGGTCAACAGATCGGGACGGGCGTCCAGGACTCGGGACGGGAGTCCAGGACTCGGGACGGGAGTCCAGGACTTGGGACGGCCGTCCTGACCTGGTCAACAGACCGGGACGGGCGTCCCGGATGCCTGGTCCAAGTCCCACATCGAAAATCTTGGAAAAATTCACTCCATAAAGCTGCTATAAATACCCCAGGCCCCCAAGAGTTGAAATCATCACTCTCCACTTAATCTGAGTCATTTAGTGACTTAAGTTGTACATTTTCTCGAGTACATAAGTCACTTAGAGACTCGAGTTTAGTTTTCTTCTATTTTCAGTTAGTGTTTCGTTTTCTTAGTTTCTGAGAATTAGTCTTAGATCCTGGGCTTCGATAGATAGGTTCGTTTCTAGTATTCATAGAATACCCTGGATTTCGTTAGGAGATCCTAAGAGGGCTCTAGGCGTTCGAAGAGTCAGTCCACAAGGCTGGGCTTAAGCTGGGTATTAAGGTAAAGTCCAGCTACTAGGCTGAGGAAGCGTCCTCCGAAGGTTCTGGCGAGCAGAGTCGGGTCGAGCAGTACGACATATACAAGCAGTTGCTCCATCGGCGAGACTAAGTAAAGTGTGATTTCTTTATGGCATCAGTGCCCCTGTCCCTCTCTTTATATGTTTGTATTGTGATTGTCCAAATAACAATTATGTTTATCGGATTATGATTTTTATGATTATTTGTTTTACATGTTGAAGTTCTTATGATTTTTCGGAAATAACCACCTACTTAATATTCATTATGTCTGCATGTCTAATGTAGTCTCTTTTAAACTAAAATTAGGGTTATAGACAATTCTTAACCACGGTCTATTCATAACCTGTTTAGTTTAACAGGCATCAATTAGTATTGGTATCTGCCATATTAGATAAAATAACCTGCGGAACACCCTGTTTGTTAGAGTAGTCTAAGTAGGCTGAGTTGCGTGTTTATGCCGACGTTAGGGCGAGCGGCATGATCCCCGAAGTGACATAGGGCTTTCATGGATGCCTTTAGCTCGAAGCGTGAGTAGGGCCGTTAACCTTGGCGATGGGGCGGTTTATCAGATAACGCGGATGTGGTACACCTTTAGACTCAGAACATAGTTGCAATCCAGGCTAAGATATATCTAAAATACTCGATTATAGGTTAATCAACATGTAGGAACAATATAATATAAAATTAGGACATTATTTATAAAACACTTTTAGGCTTAATTAGACTTAAACTTAGTGGAGAATGGATCACTCGTTCATCAAAGTTATTGATGAAGATTGCATAACTGGATCATAAGATAAGAGTTAGGATTAAAAGGCTAGTTACTACTAAGCCGTTACCACTTCCCTGGGAGTACGATATTTAACTTAATAAAATCATAGATACTTTCCAACATACTAGCTACACGATAGATACTCTGCCTTAGGTTCTGACTGATTAAGTGACAGCATAGAGACTAAAAGTGACAATTAGTCAATCTAAGTCCTTAATTACTCATAATCAACATAGGGTAAAATAACATCTATTTAGCATATCAGTCGGAAGCACATCAGATTTTTGGCGCCGTTGCCGGGGAAATATCATAATGAATTTAGGATTCCTGATCAAAATTCTAGAGACTTATGATAGGTAACGGTAGTAACCTAGACCTTAGACCCAACACTTATTTTATGCTAGTTAGACAACAATTTCCGAAATATAGGATTATCATAACTAATTAATTGTAGATATTATCTGGAATTAAGACATTTAGGATAATCAAATTTTAGAAAATTATTCTAAAACCATATTGAGGAAATTTAACTGCTTTTTGAAAAAAAAGAAAAAAAAAATTTAAAATTTAAAACCCGAAAAAAAAATGTATTTTTCTTGCTCAATGGTAAGTTGTTCTTTTCCCTATCTCTTGTTCTTTCTTAGTTGTTTTCTTAGTTGCTCTTTTTCGTGTTTTTCTATTATTTAATTTTGAAGAAATAAAAATGGAAATGAGGATAAAATATATTTTCTTATGAGTTGTAAAATTTTGACTTAGATTTTTGTTGGGAAGAAATTCCATTTTAGAATTTTTTTAAAGTCATGCCGACTCTATTAGGACGAGTTATGAAATAATTTTTCCTTAATAGCTAGACTTTTGAATGTTCTATTGAAAAAAAAAGATGTTCCTTTTGTTTTGCTGATAATTGCATGAGATCTTTTAAACCAAAAGGAATTACTGCACCCATTATGGCATCACCTGATTGAAATATGTTTTTTGAATTAATATGTGATGTAATGATGTAGTAAGAATTGTTTTAGGACAAAAACTTGATAAGAAAGTTCCTGTATGATAAATTCCGATCTTATCTAGTCTTGTCTAAAAACAATAGTTTACATTGATCACTCTGAGATATTTGTGTTCAATAAAACTAATGCTGAACCATAATTGATTAAGTTAAGTTTTATTGTTACTTGAATTTGATATAGAATGAAGGGATAAGAAAAAAGGTTGAAAATCTAGAAAGCAAACCATTGTCTAGATTAGAAAACCCTGAGTTTGAGGCTAGTGTAATACTGATAAATTTTTGGATGAAAACTTATTTGCATTGTTTGCTATGTATAATAATTCTCATATGTGTTTTATTGTTGTTGCAAATTATCTAGTCACTGAATGAGTTCCAAGTGATATAACTTATCAGCAAAAGAAGAAATTCTTTGCTGATTTGAAATATTACTACTGGGCAGATTTCTCTTCTATTTCAAAATTTTGCAGATCAGTTGATCAGAAAATGTGTCTCGAAAGACAAAGGCCACAAAAATTTTGGAGCATTGTCATCGACGATCTACGAGAGGCTATTTGACTGCTAGCAACACTGTCCGGAAAGTGTTGAAAGCATGATATTACTGGCCCACTATTCGAAGATTTTGTATCCTTGATACAGTCCGATGATGCTGGAAAAATAATAGGTAACACGTCTTTCTAGAGATCGCCTACCCCAGCAACGTGTACAGAGTGTGGCAATCTTTCTATATCTGGGGTACTGATTAAATCTTTTTCTCTTTCTTCCTGTGAAAATAATTACATCGTAGTAGTCATGGAACACTTTTCAAAATGGCCTGAACCACAGGCATTACCTACTAATGATGTTAAAGTCATGTGCAGATTCTGTGAGAAATTGTTTTCTAGATTCAGATGTGCCTATGTATCTAATCTGTGAAGTCTGCCAAACACCACACTTTAGCAGGGATTGCTATGGGAATGAAATACGAACCATTCCAAAAAGAGGTAGGAGTAGGTTACTGCAGAATGCTGCTCCAATGGGAAATGCATACAATCCCAGCTGGAGAAATCATACGGGATTTAGCTGAGGAATAATTCAGAAGCTGGAAACTTTCAGAAGATACCACCACAGCAAAACCCCTACCCGCAGAATCAACAGATGAGATACTGGCAACAATTAAAGTCAAACTCGTGCAAGCAAGTGACCTACCAAGTGATATCGAACGGTCGACAGATATAGAAGAATTTGGCATTGTATCAGGAGCATAGCAATGGAGGAGCTTGCATCCCCTGCATACCAATCAGCTGTGAGAAACTTCCCCGAGGAAGTCTCAAATACTTGGGCCCAGATCTACACCACTGGAGCCTCCTACCACCACGGCTTCGCCAAAGCTTCAAGTATCTTTTCTGCCATTCGGAACTTGCATGCAATACCTTCACTGACATTGGCAGGTAGGCACACCAATCCAAAGAAGTCTCATTCCTAGACACGTTCCTTCTGGACACGTTGCTACGGTTACGAGAAACTTTGCAAATGATTCGAGGAAACAGTCCTTGGGGCTTGAGTCATTCATCAAATGGATAGGCCACTACCTAGAGCTCGACATTGAAGGATCGGAGTTGACGTCATCCGTTCCAATATCTAGAGCTTGCAGAATCAAGAACACCTCAGCAATAGCACATGGCTAAGGTGAAGAGCCAATTGATAGCTCAGAGAAGACCCTTCTGCTCGAAACATGAAGGGAGTTTTTCTAATCTTAATCTTCCTCTACTTTTATTTTGTGTTCTTTTAATTTTTATCTTCATTTTATGTTTTGTTATTTCTATTACCTTCCTGTTTTGATGTCTTTTATTGCTTTATTTTCCTTCCTACCCATAGTTATTCGAATAAGTGTGGGGTAAGAGTCTTTTCTGTTTTGTTTTTTGTTTCTTATTTTCAAATAAGTGTAGGGTAGTTTAGATATGCATGAACACTGAGGACATTGTCAAACTTAAGTGTGGGGTAGCAGTGCACAGTGCACTGTAGTAGTTTGAGAAAAAGTTTTGCATGATTTTGCATGTTTTCCCCGTATTTTCACACCCTTCCAAAATTTTTCAAAATTTTTCATTCTTTCAGACTTCAAAATGCAGTATGATTGGTAAAATATTGCTGATGTCTATGATATGTGTGTAGAAGTTATGATTAGTAGGAGACAATGTGATAACTATTCTGAACTTATTGATTAGGAATAGGGGATTCCTGATAACTGAGCACAATTTAGTCTGGATTAGAAACCTCAGCCAATTACCTTTTCAAGACTTAACTAGATAAGATTAGACCAGTTGTGGATGTATTGACAATTCGAATGACTAGATAAGACTCTGAGCTAAAAGTGAAAAGAAACAAAAGAGAGTTAATTAAATAGGGTAGTTTGCCAGCGGCCTTTGCTACTCGAGCACTACTCCTTCGGGGAACTTAAAGCGTGATGCCCTAAGGTCGTGTAGGTCTGGGAGTCATCGGAGTGGGACTCGCTACATGGGTAGTTGAAGTTGACGTGTTCAAAGCAGACTCAAAATACCCTGAATCTATAAAAGAAAGAAAATCAATAAACGCTAAATCATTAAAAATCTGATCACCAAGGCTCAAAACTCAGAAAGTTGTCTGTTGTTAGTATGTCTAGCGACGGGTCTAGACGAGAGTTTATTGTGTTGATTATCTGGTCTAGACTAGTACACACACTACACATCAGGAAGACCTTGTGACTAAGAGAAAAGTTCAATCTAGTTGTTAAGTTGTTAACAGCTTGATTATAACAATCTACTAAAGACATTTGAGACCTTGTCATAGCAACCTAACCAGTCAGACCTGTGTTGTGAATTGTCTGAGTAATTTTTGGAATAAAAACATGACTAGGAAATTTAAGTGACTGCACATATGATTTAGAATCACTAACTTCAGGTAGACTTTGCTTGAGGACAAGCAAAAAGCTAAGTGTGGGGTTATCTGATATGCATAAATCATATCACATTTTTAGCATGTTTTTAGGCATAAATTAGGGTGAAATTGAGGGTAAATCGGTCTTAATTGTTTATTATTAACTCAATTTCATAGTTTTTATGATTTTGGAAGTGTCAGGTGAAAAGTAGAAGAAAATGGCAAATTTCGGGGCAAAAACGTAATTTTTCAAAAGTTTGGAAGTCTGGGAGGGCGTCCTGACCTGGTCAACTGGACTCGGGACGGCCGTCCTGACCTGGTCAACAGACCGGGACGGGCGTCCCGGATGCCTGGTCCAAGTCCCACATCGAAAATCTTGGAAAAATTCACTCCAGAAAGCTGCTATAAATACCCCAGGCCCCCAAGAGTTGAAATCATCCCTCTCCACTCAATCTGAGTCATTTAGTGACTTAAGTTGTACATTTTCTCGAGTACATAAGTCACTTAGAGACTCGAGTTTAGTTTTCTTCTATTTTCAGTTAGTTTTTCGTTTTCTTAGTTTCTGAGAATTAGTCTCAGATCCTAGGCTTCGATAGATAGGTTCGTTTCTGGTATTCATAGAATACCTGGGATTTCGTTAGGAGATCCTAAGAGGGCTCTAGGCATTCGAAGAGTCAGTCCACAGGGCTGGGCTTAAGTTGGGTATTAAGGTAAAGTCCAGCTACTAGGCTGAGGAAGCGTCCTCCGAAGGTTCTGGCGAGCAGAGTCGGGTCGAGCAGTACGACATATACAAGCAGTTGCTCCATCGGCGAGACTAAGTAAAGGGTGATTTCTTTATGGCATCAGTCCCCCTGTCCCTCTCTTTATATGTTTGTAATGTGATTGTCCAAATAACAATTATGTTTATCGGATTATGATTTTTATGATTATTTGTTTTACATGTTGAAGTTCTTATGATTTTTCAGAAATAGCCACCTGCTTAATATTCATTATGTTTGCATGTCTAATGTAGTCTCTTTTAAACTAAAATTAGGGTTATAGACAATTCCTAACCACGGTCTATTCATAACCTGTTTAGTTTAACAGGCATCGATTAGTATTGGTGTCTGCCATATTAGATAAAATAACCTGCGGAACACCCTGTTTGTTAGAGTAGTCTAAGTAGGCTGAGTTGCGTGTTTATGCCGACGTTAGGGCAAGCGGCATGATCCCCGAAGTGACTTAGGGCTTTCATGAATGCCTTTAGCTCGAAGCGTGAGTAGGGTCGTTAACCTTGGCGATGAGGCGGTTTATCAGATAACTCGGATGTGGTACACCTTTAGACTCAGAACATAGTTGCAATCCAGGCTAAGATATATCTAAAATAGTCGAAGATAGGTTAATCAATATGTAGGAACAATATAATATAAAATCAGGACATTATCTATAAAACACTTTTAGGCTTAATTAGACTTAAACTTAGTGGAGAATGGATCACCCGTTCATCAAAGTTATTGATGAAGATTGCATAACTGGATCATAAGATAAGAGTTATGATTAAAAGGCTAGTTACTACTAAGCCGTTACCACTTCCCTGGGAGTACGATATTTAACTTAATAAAATCGTAGATACTTTCCAACAGACTAGCTACACGATAGGTACTTTGCCTTAGGTTCTGGCTGATTAAGTGACAGCATAGAGACTAAAAGTGACAATTAGTCAATCTAAGTCCTTAATTACTCATAATCAACATAGTGTAAAACAACACCTATTTAGCATATCAGTCGGAAGCACATCACCTCTCTATATATTATGTACTGTGTTTGTCCAAAAATCTATTTGAATATTAAATTATGATGTTATGAATGTGTTTTGCATGCTGAAGTTATTTATATTTTTCCAGAAAGGTCACCATCTTAATTATCACTATGACTGTATGTCTACTTGCTCTTTTAAATTAGATGAACGGTTATAGACAATTCCTAACCACGGTCTAATCATAACCTGTTTAGTTTAACAGACCTTAATTTAGGGCTTTATGTGAGGACAGAAGCATTAAGGTCTGCCATATTAGATAAAATAACCTATAAATCACCATGTTTGTTAGAGTAGTCTAATGAGGCTGAGTTCGTCTGTTTATGCCGGCGTTAGGGCGAGCGGCATGATCTCCTGAGTGACACAGGACTTTCATGGATGCCTTTAGCTCGAACCGTGAGTAGGGTTGTCAATGGCGATGGAGCAGTTTATCAAATAACTTAGATGTGGTACACATGTAGAATCAGTATATATTTGCAATCTAGACCAATATATATCTAAAATACTTGAAGATAAGTCAGTCAACATGTAGAAACAATATAACATACATCAGAACACTTGTCTTGAAAATACTCTTGCATGCCTAATGAACTTGAATCTTGTGTAGAAAGGATACCCACTCATCAAAGATATTGATGAATGATTGCATAACTAAGTAATAAAATGAGAGTTAGGGTAAAAGGATAGTTGCTACTAAGCCGTTACCACTTCCTTGGGAGTACGATAAATTCTTTAATTAAAATCGTAGATACTTTCCAACAGACTAGCTACACGATAGGTACTCTGCCTTAAGTTCTGATTGATTAAGTGACAACATAGATGCTAAATGTGACAATTAGTAAATCTCAGTCCTTAATTATTCATAATCGATATAGGGTAAATAAAGCCTATTTTTAGCATATCAATCAGAAACCCATCAACCAACTATCATTCCAAGTTTCTCCAATAGCATTAAGATAGTCTTAGAACTGTTGTTTTGCTGATTTCATTGGAGGGCCATACACAAAAGAAAATTTTCAAGAGTTAAGGATATGAATACTGAAGATTAGACCATTAATGACATTGTCGCTTTGCATGGAGATTTCGATGTCAATACACTCCTTCCAAGCAAGCAGTAAACCACTTGCTAAGCCTTGAGCAGGGACAAAAACAAAATTAAAAAAATCGATAAAACACACTAAAGACTGAACTTTGTCAACTTGATTACATTTAACTTCAGAAATAAAAATAAGATCTATTCTATGAGTCTTAATAAGGTCTTTAAGGGAATGCATGGCCGATGGATGACCAATCTATCGGCAGTTCCAAGCCAAGATGATCATCTTAAGGTAGGGGGCTTGCTTAGGCTCGCCTTCTCAGCCATTTTGGATTCTTGGGTAGATGTTGCTTCTCCTGGAATTATTTCCACAATCATAGGGTGATTGATCAAACTTCCTCCATTACGTGCTAACCTTTTTACATGTAGGAACCTTCTTTGTTGGACTACTACATGTTCCTCTATTTTAAGCTCAGTTGGGATCTAGTCTTCTAAAACAATTGATCTCATGTTTTTGCTCATGTGTTGATTAGCCATATTTGCCATTTAATCATTTACCAGTTCTTCCGTGATTACCTGAATCTTGTTTGCCTGACCATCCATACCATCCATTCTCCTCTTGTTTGATTTACTAGGATTAGAGCAGATATTATATTTCTGCTCTGTTGCGGGTCGCGTTTTTGGGTTGGGAGATCATTGGCGGAACTAGGTCCAAGCTCTATGGGCCAAGTAGGAGGATGAGCCACTTCAGCAATGTATGAAGAGAAAGTGTTTAAGTTTTCTGTGGGTCCAAATATGATAGATAGGGGAAGGTTCGTGATCTGGGCTCTAGGTGGTTTTTCTAGGATGTGGATATATTTTGGTTGTGGGCTATCCTGATATTGAGGAATCCGTATAGGAGACAAAATGGGAGCTATGAGGTGGACAGGTTGATTAGAAGGGAAAGCCTTTACCTTTGCAGATTGTAGTTCCTGTAAGGTTTTACAAGGTTTCTGACTTTCCTTGTATTTCTGAAAGGGACTATGCATTGGGTAATGTGGTATGATCAAATTAGTAATAGGTAGGCCATCTTGCCGCTACAGAGGTGTACTTTTTCCTTTTCTATTAGGAGGCACGTTCTCCAATGTTACTTTATGAATCAATTTCATCGAAAGTTCATAATTTAAATATAATATAAGTTGAAATGTGTTGATAAGAAATTTTTTTTATATGTTATAAACGTTTAAAATTTTTTTCTTTATAATTAGTGTTGTAAATCTAACTTAAGAAGATCATCTAGTGCAAAAGTATTAATCAACATTATTTTAAAAATAATTAAGTAATTAAAATTATATTGAGTTTTGATACAAATTTCGACAATAGTCAAATAAATTATTATTATTTTAATCTCAAATCATATCCCAATTTCCCCAACCCAAAATATATTAATGAAATAAATTTTATTTTTCCCTAAGAAAATAAATAGTGTTTTTATACTGAGTTTTTCCACAAATTTGGACAACAATTCAAATAATTTTTTTCTCATTAATATAATATTAATAAATATATTAGGTGCATTTGAATATTCTTATCTTAAAAAAAGTTCAATTTTATAAAGATAGATTAAGTATATATATTTTTTAAGTAAAAATCTAATAGCAATATATATATATATATATATATATTATATATATATATATATATATATATATATAACTTCACCAGGGACTTAATAAATTATTTTATTTTATTTTTTTCTTTTTCTTATATTGAGTTTTTTTCTTACCAGTTTGGATAACACTTCAAATAAATTTTTTTTTGAAACAAGTCATCCTATTTTACCTGCCCAAAATATAAAATACCTTTTTTACAAAAATTAAAAAGTGTTTACTCTTAATATAATAATTTTATACTAATAATTATGTATAAAATTACTACATTACTATGATTATTAAAATAATAATATTTAAATCAAAATTATTATGTTGAGAGATATAATTGTTGAGTTTTATTACTACATTATTATGAAACCAAAATTATTTTCTTATACGTATATGTTGAATTGTTTAAAAATTAATATTTAAATCAATATATGTTTACATATATATTTATTATGAAATCAATAATATTTAAATCATTAACCAATACAATAATTATAACAAATTTTGATTTTTTTTAATAGATACACGTAAACAAATTTGGTTATTTTGATAACCTTCTTTCAATAATACATTCCTCCAAACTATTTTAAACTAGGCAAAGATCCTTGTAATTTCATTAAATATAATTATCGACAATCTGATTTATATGCTTCAGATATTTTAAATTCTTCAGAGTCATATAAATAGGGTGTAACTACATCCACAAGACATATAAATAACAAAAAGTAATTGCATCCACCACATGAGAATAAGTGACCTCATAGTCAATTTTCGATCTTTGAAAATAACCTTAAGACGTGCTTTATATTTTACAATTTCATCTTTCTCATTTTTTTCGGTATAAATACTTATTTGTACCCTACATATATAACATCTTCAGGTGTTCGAGTTATTGGTCAAAAATTTTATATTTTGCAAGTGAGTTTAATTCTGTTTGAATTGTATCTTTCCATTTCAACCAATCACTTTTACGTTGACATTCATTAAGAAATGTAGGCTATAATTATTTTCATTTATAATAGTTATGTTATATTATATACAAAACACTATCAATAGTCATTTTTCTCGATTCAACCATTTTTTCGTTGAGACATAATTTATTGAGATTTCGTTATTATACTTAAGATGGGTTCCAAGAAAATTTCCAATCATAACTATATTGTCCTCGGTCATAGGATAAAGGGATAAGTTATGGGGTTGCACTCAAAACTCCAAAGTATCAAAGAAGATTTCGCCGAAGGCCTCGTTCTTCTACCATATTTTGAGACTTACATGGGTACCTCTGACAGTCCACGAACTTCCTTTAATGGCCCGGAGTAAGTTTGTCTCAGACAAAAAAGAGCATGAGAGAATATTATTGTCCAAAGATTATATATTTGTTGGCTTAGCGAATCTCCATGCCGCCAGTAAAGTAGCCTTAACAGTTTTGGGGTTTAAATACAACGAGGTAAGGAGCTTAGCAACAAGTGTGTGGGTTGGTGTAGAAGCAGTTATAGTAGGTGAAAGATTTAAGAAATCATCATTCAACTCTAATTCTATCATAGTAAGAGGAATAAATGTGTCTGAAAGAGAATGAACTAGTTTGGGGAGGAATAGAGAGAGATAACAAGAAGACACAAGAACAAGAGTAGACATCATATATGGGCTAGGACAAGATGAGTAGAACGGACACAAACCAAGGATAAGAAAGGCGAAGAGAGGATGACAAAATGGGACGACATGAGTGAGACTAGATGCACAAATGCCGGATTGAATCAGCCGGAAAAAGGTAGATTCACTAAGTTGGGATAAAAAAAAAAGGTTTAATCAGAAAGAAACCAACTAGAGAGCAAAGAATATATATATTAAACAGAAGGCAAAGCAGTAAAAAAAAAAAAATGCAATGCTTATAAATCAGTAATGCCAAAAGCAATATATAATATATATTAACGTATATATATAATATATAACCAGCAGTGCTCATATTAATAATATATATATATATATATATATATAACAGTAATGTTACAAAATGTAATATATATTCAAAAGACTGTCATATTATATATAGTATAATGTAAATTAAAATTCAGACATATAGAGATAGATATACAGAAAAAATAAGTATTCCGACATATCAATATATACATTATATACAATATTATATATATCTAATGAACAGTGTAGTAAATCTAAAGCAATGCAAAACAAATTGTTTTTATATAAGTGCTTATATATATATATATATTATATATAATATATATAATATCTTTACACACGTATATATTTTATATATGTTTATGTGCATTACTAGTATATGTACAAATATACCCCTGACATATGTACAAGTATACCCCCCACATACCCCCACAGTGATAATATCTCATACGATATTATCCAATATAATATCACAATATAAAATATCTCAAACAACCCGAATATAACATATCATCATATATTTTCGTTATGTCGTCACAATATCAAATATCTAAAAAAGTCCATGACATAGAAGGCCCCGACGCATACACAATAAATAAAAACCCTTCTAAGATGAGAAAGAGGGGTCCGGAGATTCAAGAATCCTAAGAACAGTTCTGAGGAAAATAATCTGGAAGATCTCTAATCTGGCAACATCATATTGACGCCCACCGTGGCTTTTCAATTTTGGTCGAAAAGATAACAACCCCAGCCGAGATTCGAATAATTCCGGAATACTCGAATAATTCCGGAATACTCAGAGCAATTGCAGCTCTTGATTCTTCTGCACAACCTCTTAGTAGTGACAAAATCAAAGAGCTTATTACATCCATGTTCTGATCATGTTCCTTAATAGCGAAAGTTACGACGTCTTTCCTTCTTAAACTCAGTAGTTTGCTGAGTTCAGATGCTACCGTAACATTCATAATTCAGCCCATCTGCAACACCTTGAAGTCGCACCTTCAAAGTCATCAACCCACGTGCTTCTTGTATTACTTTATTCAACTCTAATAAGGCTGGAATGCTGGGAAGAGGAGGAAACTCATGAATATGCTGCCTTAAAATAAAAGTATTTTGAAGCACAATTTCTTTCGGGATCTCCTCAACTTTATCAAAATGCAAAGATCAATTCTCTTTCTCTCTTTCCAAGAGTGATGCAAGAGCAGCAAATACTTGAGAGACAACATGCTTGATGCTGGAAGGAGATACCTCAGTCAGCTGTTTTACAAAAATGTGCAAGACTGATAGACCATCACCCTGGAGATACTCCTTGTTGACTGCATGCATGAGAAGAACCATCCAGTCTGCTCATGGTGGAATCGTAAAGCAGAAAGCAACTGCCTTTCATCAGCTCGGTGAAGGGCAAAAGCAAGCACTTTAGCCGATATTTTTACTAACGCGAAAAAGTTTGGAGTGGTTGCTGGTATAATTCCTCCACCAAAGGCTCTTGCTTATGTACCTAATGGTCTTGGTGCAATTTGTCTTAATGACAAGGGTCTTGAGGCTGTTTAGCATTCCAAGAATCTTCATCTGATCAAGCTGTTCATGTTGATGCTACTTCTGTCCATGAGAATGCAGTTGGTAACAAAAGACCTCCTAGGGTGAGGATGCTTCATGTTCTGCAAAATGGTAGAAAAAAGGATAAACCTTTTATTCACTATTATAGAAAGAAATATATATTTGTGTCATGTCATCAGGAAGTTACTAATGCTTCTATAGACACAGATAGTCTCCCTTCTACCGAGCCTACTGCTAGCTGTGTTAACTCCGACAGGGGGTTCGGTGTTGGATGTGAAAATACCCCTGTTAGAGGTGAACATGCTGGAAATGGTTCTTCACATTCCAGTTCTTTACCCACGGGTAGCAAACCTGCAAATCAGGATGGAGTTCAAAATCTCAATCAACATATCAACTCCAGGTCCACGCGATGACGATGCGTGACGCATTGGTTCATCCAAGCCACTATGACTGAAGGATACACAGCAAGTGACCTAAAGAGCTTGTGCATAGTAGCTGTTTCCGGCCAGTCAAAAGAATTCATATAGAAAGAAAAGACTCTAGAGCTAATTTGAAAGGCCATGAACAGAAGGTATCGCATGAGGAGCTAACCTAAGTATTGAAGGAGAAACAACAAACTGAAGCTGCAGACCTGACGAGTAATGCAGCCATAATGAAGGAAATGTGCAGTGATCTTGAGGCTAAGATGAAAACTTCTCCAAAGCAAACTCTCTATTATCTCAAGCTTTGGCCAACACTTTTGAGCTAGAACAAAAGCTGAAAAGTTGGAAGAGCTGCACCAAGAAACTGGAAGTGCGGTAGATACAGCTAATAAAAGAATATGGAGCTCGAGGAAATAATACAAGCCTCTAGTGCTGTTGCAGATGAAACAAAATTTGGATCTGTTGAAAAATGGCCTTGTCCAAACTACAAAATCTGGACAAGAACAAGTCTCTTCTTGTTTGACAGGAAATGATGTCTCTACTGTCGGAGATGTTATCCAACAAGAAACTGAAATTGAAAAACTCAAAGGTGCTATTTCTACTTCCCTTAACTGTTCAGAATTGAAACCTGTCATAGAAGATATAAATGATATTGTTGTTACTAGAGGGAAAAACTCAAGCTTTTTGATGGATAAAGTGAGTGGTAACATTCATTTCGAGCTTGAAACTCCCGGTCCTCAGTCCTTTGTGAGTATTGATGTCTTGAATGCCGTGGTTGATTCAAGTATGGTTCAGAGGTCACTTGAAAGTGATGAAAGCTTCCTTGACACTGCCACGAAACATGAGACTGAATATAAAGCTTCTCCCTCAATGGAGAATAAACCCTTGCTGGGCTTCAATTAAGTTTATCTCAAGTTTATTTAGGTCGATCATTTTCTTTTAGGAGAAATGGCGATGGAAATCACAGAATTCTTATTGGCAGCTCAATCAGCCGATGCAAAAATCCGAACTGAAGCTGAGAGTAAACTTGGCCAATTTCGGGAACAGAACCTACCAAGCTTTATTTTATCATTGTCAGTTGAACTTGCCAACAATGGGTGGCAATAGATACATCCTTCAAATCCCAAATCAAAAGCTTGCTTTATAACACTCTTGGATCTTCTGTTCGGGAGGCAAATCATACTGCTGCCCAAGTCATTGCCAAGATAGCCTCCATAGAAGTTCCACGCAAGGAATGGCCAGAACTGATTGGCATATTGCTTCACAATATGACCCAGCAAGATGGGCCACCCTTGAGTCACTTGGTTATGTGTGTGAGGAGACTTCTCACCGTGATTTGGTGCAGGACGAAGTAAATTCAGTTTTGACTGTTGTTGTTCAAGGCATGAATGCTGCTGAGCAAAATTCTATTGTAAGACGTGCTGCAATCAGGGCTTTATACAATACCCTTGATTTTTCCCAAACTAACTTTGAAAACAAAATGGAGCGGGACTACATCATGAAGGTGATTTGTGAGGCGGAAGTTGCTAGAGAAGTGGATATAAGACAAGCAGCTTTTGAATGCCTTGTATCTAGTGCATCAATGTACTATGGGGTGCTTGAACCGTACATGCAGGCCATTTTTGATCTTACATCAAGTGCAGTTAGAGGAGATGAGGAGGCTGCAGCTCTTCAAGCTTTAGAATTCTGGAGCTCTATTTGCGATGAAGAGATTGAACTTCTGGATTATGATATTGTTGCCAAGAGTAGTGGGCAAAAGCCATATTCCTAATTCATTATGAAGGCTCTCCCTACTTTAGTTCCTTTGTTGCTGGAAACATTATTAAAACAAGATGAGAATCAAGATCAGGATGATGGTATTTGGAACCTTGCCATGGCCGGTGGGACTTGTGTTGGTCTTGTGGCAAGGACTGTGGGTGATGATATTGTTCCTTTAATAATGCCCTTTGTTGAGGCTAACATTCTTAAACCTGATTGGCGGTCTCGTGAAGCAGCCACATATGCATTTGGTTCAATTCTGATGGACCCAGCACTGAAAAACTTGCTTCTATGGTGAAGGAGGGCTTGGATTTTCTCCTTAATTCAATGAAGGATGAAAATAGTCATGTGAAAGATACTACAGCGTGGACTCTTAGCCGTATCTTTGAGTTGTTGCACTCACCAGGTGCTGGTTTTTCTGAAATTTCCCCTTCCAACCTCCAAAGGATCATTGGAGTTTTGTTGGAAGGTGTAAAGGATGATTCCCATGTGGCTGAAAAAGTTCGTGGAGCTATTTATTATCTTGCCCAAGGCTACGAGGATTGTGGAAAAAATTAATACTTGAGACACTAGACTCCCAGGAAAAACTCCCTCCCACCCAAATTTATTAATGGAGAATATATTGTTCAATCTTACAGTGAAGATTAAGAGAAAATAAATAGGCAGCCTTAATCTCTAAAAATAGAGAATAGGAGGCGCCAACTCAAGATGCCAAAAAAACAAAAATATCCTTATTTCTATTTTTCTATATTTCTCCTATACAAGATACTGCATTCTATAAAAAAGAGATACATGAAGATCTGTAGATACTGTCTAGGATACGGTTGAGATTCTCTGTTGCAATTTCCACACTCCCCCTCAAATTGGACCGTACAGCTCATTGGAGGTCAACTTGTTCATGATCTCTTGGAACATTCCTTTAGATAAAGCCTTAGTGAAAACGTCAGCAAGTTGATTATGATTGTGAACAAACAGAGTCTCAACGGTGTTTTCTAACACTTTTTCTCTCACAAAATGGCAATCAACTTCAATATGTTTTGTCCTTTCATGAAACACGGGATTAGAAGCAATGTGAATAGCAGCTTGATTGTCACAGAGTAACTTTGTGGGTTTATATTTTTGTAGCAGACCTAGTTCTTGTAATAATAACCTTAGCCAGATTATTTCACTAGTAGCAGCAGCCATAGCTCGGTATTCAGCTTCAGCATTCGATCTAGCTACTACTGATTGTTTCTTACTTTTCCAAGTGACCAGATTTCCACCCACAAACATGCAGAACCCTGAAGTAGATCTCCTGTCAACAGGACTACCTGCCCAATCAGCATCAGAATATCCCATAATGTCCACATGACCATGACATTTCATCAGAATTCCTCTTCTAGGACAACCTTTCAAATACCTTAAAATCTAGTGGATCAACTCCATGTGACTCTTCATAGGTTTCTGCATAAACTGACTCACATAGCTCACAACATAAGATATGTCAGGTCTAGTAATAGTAAGATAAATTAATTTTCCAACTAGACGTTGAAACACACCAATATTTTCAAGAGGTTCATCATTTTGAAACAACTTTGTGATTGTAATCCATAGGTACATTGACTGGCTTAGCACCTAGTTTACCGGTTTCTTTTAGTAAATCCATGACATATTTTCGTTGAGATAGAAACAAACCTTTGTGAGAGCGAGCAATTTCAATTCCCAGAAAATATTTCAAATCTCCCAAGTCTTTTATGTCAAATTCTGTTCTTAAATGAGCTTTGAGTTTATCTATGCCTTCTTGGTCACTCCCTGTGATAACAAGATCATCAACGTAAATTAAGATAGCAATCATACCTTTGCTAGTAATATGAGTGAACAAGGATGAATCAGCATTGCTTCATTTGAAACCGATTTTGCCAATTGTAGAGCTCAATTTTCCATACCATGCCCTTGGAGACTGTTTTAGCCCATATATTGCCTTCTTCGATCGACATACCAGTTTGTCATTACTAGGCACAGTTATACCGGGGGGTAGTTCCATATACACTTCTTCTTCAAGTTCTCCGTGAAGAAAAGCATTTCTCACATCCATTTGGTATAATGGCCAATTATAATTAGTTGCAACTGACATGAGAGTTCTAACAGTGTTCATTTTTGCCACAGGAGCAAAAGTCTCGGTATAATCTATGCCATAGGTTTGGGTATATCCTTTGGCAACCAATCTGGCTTTGTAACGTTCTACCGTCCCATCACTTTTATATTTAGTCTTATAAATCCAGCGACACCCAACGGGCTTCTTCCCAATAGGTAACCCAACCAATTCCCATGTTTGATTTTTATCAAGTGCTTTTAGTTCATCATTCATAGCTTTAATCCACACATTGTGTTTTTTTGCTTCGTCAAAGTTGGTTGGATCTGGGTGTTTTTCAATTGCACAAAGAAACGACCAGTAATTTTCAGATAATTTATTGTACCTTACAAGATCTTGGATAGGATACTGCGCAGCATGATATGTCACAAAGTCGTTTAACCTGGCAGGTGGATGCGTGACCCGGTTAGATCTTCGGGTTGGTGTCACTTCAGGCATGTTTCTGACTGTTTCTTCCGGTTCAGAGGTATCTTCGTTGCTTGGGTTTCTTGACTCAGTCGACTGACTAGACAACTCGACGAGAGTATCCGCCTCAATAGGATTGGGCCCTTCACTAGGCCCGGGTACTCTTACTTCGCTAGGCATCGTTATGTCAAGCTCCGGTGTTTTCAAATGTAGGAACTCATATGTGTTACTCTCCCCCTGAGTTTCTACCGAGTAAAACATCCGCCCTTCTTCAAAAAACACATTTCGGGACACAAATACACGATTAAGAGCTGGATCAAAACACTTAAAACCTTTCTGAGTAGCTGAGTACCCTATGAAAATGCACTTCTTAGCATGGGGATCAAGTTTCCCTGCATTTTGTGAGTGTACAAAACAGATACAACCAAAAACACGCAAATGAGAAAGATCAATCTCTCTGTTATACAAACACTCCATTGGGCTTTTGAATTCAAGAATGCGACTAGGCAGTCGATTAATTAAATAGCACCCATTGAGAAGAGCATCTGACCAAAAAACTTTAGGAAGGTTAGCGGAAAATAATAAGGCACGAGTTACTTCCAATAGATGTCGATTTTTCCTTTCTGCTACTCCGTTTTGTTCAGGCGTTCCTACACAAGATGTTTGATGAAGAATACCTTTATTTCGCAAAAAAGTCTGAAACTCATGATTCATATATTCTGTGCCATTATCGGTTCTAAGCATTTTAACAGTGCTATTAAACTGGTTTTCAACCATTTGGCAAAACACTTGAAACATAGCACAAACTTCCCTTTTAGATTTGAGTAAATATAACCAAGTTGCACGTGATTTATCATCAATAAATGTAACAAAATACTTAAAACCATCTCTTGAATCAACAGGTGCATTACCCCAAACATCAGAGTGAATTAACCCAAACAATTCATCAGATCTAGATAAATGTCTTGAAAAAGGTAATTTGTGTTGCTTAGCAAATTTGCAAGAATCACAACTAGTAAAATCAGATATTAAATGAAGCTTCAAATGCTGCAGAACTTTTTCCGATAGGTGTCCCATACTCTTGTGCCAAAGATGCGAAGAAAGTGTTGTTGACTTAATTGTAGAAAAAACAGAATGTTCTGGGTAAATCACATATAATCCATCGGTTAGGCTACCTTCACCAATCATCTTCCTTGTAGCTCGGTCCTGAAATATTACTTTCTGTGGAGTAAAGATAACATTACAATTCCATCGATTTGTGCATTTACCAACAGATAAGAGATTGGCCTTTAAGTCGGGAACAATTATGGCATTTAAATCCTTTGAAAAAATTCAGGTTTTACCTGACCCATTAGCAGTTATGCTAGACCCGTTAGCAACAGTGATGTGGGAATTTGTATTTTCAATGTGAGTTTCAGTAAGTAATTCTCCAGAGGAGAACATATTATCAGTGGCCCCAGAATCAACAATAATTTTTGAATGAAAAACAGAGAGCGCTAACTGATTACCATTATGCTGCACCAAATTTGTAGTTTCACCCTTTGGACCAGTTGAGAGAGAATCAGGGGCAGCAGTGCATCTCTTCATTAGAAATTCCATTTGCTTGGAAAGTTGCTCAAGCTTCTCTTGAACATTGCCAGTTTCAGAGTTTTGAGGCTGAACTGCCAAGTTGGCCTCATTGCCTCTATTCCTTGCGCCTTTAAGGTGAGGATGAAGTATAAAGCACCTATCTCTGGTATGCCTGCTGCGATTGCAATGATCACAATAGTACTTGGATCCCTTTTTTTCTTTTCCTTTCCATTTGTTGTGGTCATCAGATTTAAAAGAAGAAGTGAGGTGAGCATAATTTTCAGAATTTGGAGAAGAATTATTTACCTTCAGGCCTTTGCCCATTACTCTTTTCCTTGTTTCTTCACTTTGAATAATGGAGCATATCGTGTTGATGGATGGTAACTCAGGACGCATAAGGATGTCCCTTCGAACCTCTTCAAATTTGGATGACAACCCGGCAAGAAGGTAAAAGATTTGATCATGTTCTTCCCGTTTTATGTACTCTTGTACAGTTGCCATGACGGGTCGATACTGGCGTAGTTCCTCCCACTGTTGTTTGAAGGTTCCAAAGTGGTCTAAGAATGTTTGATCATGTCCCTGTTTAAGAGAGGATATATTTTGCTGTATTTCGAAAACTCGAGATGAGTTGTTAGAATTACCATACATCTCAAAAAGGGAATCCCATAATTCTTTTGCAGTGTTTGAGAAAGCAAAGATCCCATAAATGTTTGGTTCCATAGTATTAAATATCCAGGACATAACACACAAGTCCCTAGCTAACCAATCTTTATTCTTAACAATTTCAGTTGTGGTTGTGCCATCAGCCTTTTCAGTAATACCAGTGATGTGCTCAAGTTTTGAACGGCCACCCAGTCCAACTTGGACTGCACGTGCCCATTGAATGTAATTTGTACCATTAAGCACCAGATTTGTAAGAGGACCTTGAGAATTATTAGAATTAGCCATAGAAAAGAAAACATGTTTCTTCAGAAGGTGTAGAGAGTAATGGAGCACGAGATAAGTAGCAAGGTGAGAGTTGTAAAAAAAACTATACACTCCCAAATACGAGTGCACACAGCGGAATAGAACGAACCGAAATACCTAGTTCACCTTCGGCATAGCCATTAGCAAACTGGTATTATCAATTCATTTTCTGCTCTGATACCATGTGGAAAAAATTAATACTGGAGACACTAGACTCCTAGGAAAAACTCCCTCCCACCCAAATTTATTAATGGAGAATATATTGTTCAATCTTACAACAGTGAAGATTAAGAGAAAATAAATAGGCAGCATTAATCTCTAAAAATAGAGAATAGGAGGCGCCAACTCAAGATGCCAAAAAAACAAAAATATCCTTATTTCTATTTTTCTATATTTCTCCTATACAAGATACTGCATTCTATAAAAAAGAGATACATGAAGATCTGTAGATACTGTCTAGGATACGGTTGAGATTCTCTGTTGCAATTTCCACAAGGATGCATCAAGCAGCTCTCCTCTTAATCCATATCTTCCAGATATTATAGGTTGCCTAATTGCAACTGCTGACAGAAAAGATTGTGCCAGGCGAGACAGTAGAGCATCAGATTCTTTGGAGGTGGAGCAAACCCTAATTTCTCAGTTTAAACCTCATTTACCATTTTTGGTGCAAGAGCGAACAATAGAAGCTCTTGCAAGTTCGTATGCTGTCAACCGGGCTTGCAAATTCCGATGCTAAACTTCTTCTGGTTGATCACTATGGCAGCTAATGAAGTCCAAGAGGAGTTGATTAAGTCTCTTCTCGTCCTTTGCAAGAATGAAGGTAGCTTATGGTATGCTCTTCAAAGGTGTGAAGGGATCCAGCTGTTGATATCACCTCTCGGTCTTTCATCAGAGCAACAACAAGAAGATGTTGTTTCATTGCTTTGCCTTTTGTCAAATGATAATGACGAGAGTAAAATGGCCATTACTGTTGCTGGTGGCACCCCTCCACTTGTCCAAATTTTGGAAACAAGTTCTGTCAGAGCAAAGGAAAATTCTGCAACAATACTTGGTCATCTCTATAATCACAGTGAAGACATTAGAGCATGTGTTGAAGGTGCCAATGCAGTTCTAGCTCTATTGTGGCTACTGAAAAATGGTAACTCCCACGGAAAGGAGAATGCCGCCAAGACATTGAAACATTTGATTTACAAGTCAGATATAGCAACAATCAGTCAACGTACTGCATTATTAACAAGTGATCTGCCTGAATCTAAAGTTTATGTCTTGGATACTTTGAGAAGTTTACTTTCTGTAGCCCCACTCAGGGATATGTTGCATGAAGGTAGTGCTGCAAGTGATACCATTGAGGGACCGCATCATGGTTAAACGAAGTATCGAGCTACGGCTCGGGAAGAATTTTGAAATCACCATAAGTGAAAACTATGGTTAAACGAAGTACCGGGCTATGGCTCAGGAAGAATTTTGAAATCACCATAAGTGAAAACTATGGTTAAACGAAGTACCGGGCTACGACTCGGGAAGAATTTTGAAATCACCATAAGTGAAAACTATGGTTAGACGAAGTACCGGGCTACGGCTCGGGAAGAATTTTGAAATTACCATAAGTAAAAACTATGGTTAAACGAAGTACCGAGTTACGACTTGGGAAATTACAAAAATTACCATTGAGGGAACGCCTCGTAGTTAAGCAAAGTACCGAGTTCCGACTGGGGAAAATACAAAATTAATGGTTACGAAATCTTATAGCCCACTAGAAACTTCAGAAATCAAGTTATCCAGCGAAGTATACCACGAGGCAGTGTTATACTTCGCTGAGGGGCCACTGAAATGAAAATAACACCCGTCAAGGGTAGAAACGTCATTTACATAGCGGAATAAACCGCATAACGCCCGATACTTCGCTATTTGACTCAAAAGTCAAATTGCTGGCATAAAAGGTGGAACACACAACTCCACTCATTCCAATCGTGGATTCCTACTCTCCCACCACCAAAGACCATTTCCCACAACGGCACTCTCCTAACGGCAACATCAGAAAAGCCCACGAGCGGGACAAAGACGATCCCATCATCTCTTCCACTTTCTTCCCCTAAGAAGGAAGGCTATAAAAGGAAGGAAATGGACAAAAGGTAGGACATTCAATCCCAGATATCCTAAATAGTTATTAATTCAATACCAAACTGACTTGAGCGTCGGAGAGTTCACGGGGATCCACGTCCCCACCGAACTTCCTCTGTTTTGCAAGTTACCTATACTTCAGGATTCTCAAGGATTTCTAGAGTCACGTTTACTTTTTTACCCTCAAAACACCCTCACCAATTTTTGACGAATCAGTTGCTTTCTCTTTATTTTAATTGGATAAATTATTGGTTCATCAATACTTCGTGTTCTTTGCATCTTTCTATTCCTCTTGTCATTTAGGAAAATAATTTATTAAATTCGTATTTTTTTTACCAGTTACTTCAAATGCCTTTTGACTTAATACATATTTGGACATCTCATGTTTTCAGTTCTACTAGTCATCGTTATTATTTATTATGATTTTACAATTTTTTAAATGGACTTTTCCTATTTCTCATACATCTCAAGTTTTTTCATTCTTATTAATTTACATTCCTATATTGTTACTAAATTTGAATGTGATATGAAATTCGTGTAATATGACAATAGTGGTAAACAATTTGATAATATTTGTTTGCAGTCCCATAAAATTAATTTTCTTTTTTCCTATTCTTGTACCTCCTCCCAAAATGACAAACGCGAACGCAAAATCTACCCAATAAATAATATTATATGCACTCTTCTCTCACGCTTATGTTCCCTCATCTTTTTTGTCATATGGCCTTCACTTAGCCATGTTAAATATTTTTTCCCTCGCATTAAAATTTATCTACTCTACTCACACTCTTTATCATAAAATTCCAACTTATCATCATTTACGTGTTTTTGTTGTCTTTGTTTTCATCTTATTTCTTATTCTCTTTGTCTCTCGTAATAAATTACAGACTTGTGTCACTCCATGTATGTTTTTAGGTACCCTCCGAATCACAGAAGTTACAAATGTCTAGATTTATCTACTAATAAAATTTTTATTTATCGCCATATTTTATTTGATGAGTCTAAATTTTCGTTTTCATGCTTCTTTTTCTAATCGTTTTTCATCTGTATAGCAACCTTCTTTCTCTACAGAATTTTGTCCTTTATTTTTTTTCTATAGTCCAACACACAATCTATCGTTTTTATATGATTGATAGATTTACTAACCTATCCTCTTCATTTTTTACTATTATTACCAATATTTTCTCATAATTTTCACCTCTTGCGTGCTTTGGTACAAACAACAAAGCTCCATGCTTTGGTACCGCGCTTTCCTACAAATAAAAAGCTCTGTGCTTTCCTACAAATAAAAAGCTTCGTGCTTTCCTACAAACAAAAAGCTTCGTGCTTTCCTACAAACAAAAAGCTCTGTGCTTTCCTACAAATAACAAAGCTCCGTGCTATGGTACCGCATTTTCCTACAAACAAAAAGCTGTGCGCTTTCATCTTTCATACAAAATAAAAAGCTCTGCGCTTTACAAAAAAACAAAAAGCAAAAAAAAAAGCTTTATGCTCCCGAAAGTCGGAAGACTTTATTACTAAAAACTACTCCGAAAGTGACTTTCAGGTTTAGTAAAAAAATTGAAAGTCTCGAACTTAGAAATATACATATATTTCTAAAATAAAGGCTCTAACTTTATCACTCAAAACTACTCCGAAAGAGACTTTCGGCTTTAGTAAAAAATATGAAAGTCTCGACTTTACTTAGAAATATACATATATTTCTAAAATAAAGGCTCCAACTTTATTATTCAAAACTACTCCGAAAGAGACTTTCGGCTTTAGTAGAAAAAACGAAAGTCCCGACTTTACTTAGAAATATACATGTATTTCTAAAATAAATGCTCCAACTTTATTACTCAAAACTACTCCGAAAGAGACTTTCGCCTTTAGTAAAAAAAATGAAAGTCTCGACTTTTGATGCGTTTCCGACTGATATGCTAAATAGGTGTTATTTTACCCTATGTTGATTATGAGTAATTGTCACATTTAGTCTCTATGGTGTCACTTAATCAGCCAGAACCTAAGGCAGAGTACCTATCATGTAGCTACTCTGTTGGAAAGTATCTACGACTTTACTAAATAAATATCGTACTCCCAGGAAAGTGGTAACAGCTTAGTAGTAACTAGCCTTTTATCCTAACTCTTATCTTATGATTCAGTTATGCAATCGTCATCAATAACTTTGATGAGAGGGTGATTCATTCTCCACTAGGTTTAAGTCTAATTAAGCCTAAAAGTGTTTTATAGATAACGTCCTGATTCTATGTTATACTGTTCCTACATGTTGATTGACCTATCTTCGAGTATTTTAGATGCATCTTAGCCTGGATTGCAACTATGTTCTGAGTCTAAAGGTGTCCACATCTGAGTCTCTATGCTACCACCCCATCGCTAAGGTAAACGGCCCTACTCACGGTTCCAACAAAAGACAGCTATGAAAGCCCTATGTCACTTCGGGGATCACGCCGCTGGCCCATAACCGCCGGCATAACGCTCTACTCAGCCTACCTAGACTACTCTAACAAACAGAGTGTTCCGTAGATTATTTTATCTAGTATGGCAGACACCAATACTAATTGATGCTTGTTAAACTAAACAGGTTATGAATAGACCGTGGTTAGGAATTGTCTATAACCCTACATTTAGTTTAAAAGAAACTACATTAGACATGCAGACATAATGAATATTTAAGCAGGTGGCCATTTCCGGAAAATCATAAGAACTTCAACATATAAAACAAATATTCATAGAAATCATAATCCAGTATTCATAATTGATATTTGAACAAACACAGTAACAACATATAAGAGAGGGACAAGGGGACTGATGCCATAAAGAAATCACCCTTTACTTAGTCTCGCCGATGGAGCGTACTACTGTATATGTCGTACTGCTTGACCCGACTCTGCTTGACAGAACCTTCGGAGGACGCTTCCTCAGCCTAGTAGCTGGACTTTACCTTACATCCTGGGCTTAAGCCCAGCCCTGTGGACTGACTCTTCGAACGCCTAGAGCCCTCTTAGGATCTCCTAACGAAATCCCGGGTATTCTATGAATACCAGAAACCAACCTATCTATCGAAGCCTAAGATCTGAGACTAATTCTCAGAAACTAAGAAAAACGAAACACTAAAAAGGAAAGAAAGAAAACTTATACTGAAATCTGAGTCTCTGAGTGATTTGTGTACTAGAGAATTGTACACTGGAAGTCACTAAATGACTCAGATCAAGTGGAGAGGGATGATTTCAACTGAGGAAGGCCTGGGGTATTTATAGCAGCTTTCTGGAGTGATATTTCTTCAAAATTTCGATGTGGGACTTGGAATTCTGGTTCGGGACGCCCGTCCCGGTCTGTTGACTAGGTCAGGACGCCCGTCCTAGCCTGTTGACCAGGTCAGGACGCCCATCCTGATTCGGGACGTCCTCCCCGAAGTCCGAACTTTTGAAAATTTGCGTTTTTGCCCTGAAATTTGCCATTTTCTTCTACTTTTCACCTGACACTTCCAAAATCATAAAAACTGTGAAATTGAATTAATAATAAACAATTAAGACCGATTTACCCTCAATTTCACCCTAAGTCATGCCTAAAAACATGCTAAAAACGTGATATGATTTATGCATATCAACTTTACTTAGAAATATACATATATTCCTAAAATAAATGCTCCAACTTTATTACTCAAAACTACTCCGAAAGAGACTTTCGGCTTTAGTAAAAAAAATGAAAGTCTCGACTTTACTTAGAAATATACATATATTTCTAAAATAAAGGCTCCAACTTTATTACTCAAAACTACTCCGAAAGAGACTTTCGGCTTTAGTTAAAAAAATGAAAGTCTTGATTTTACTTAGAAATATACATATATTTCTAAAATAAAGGCTTCAACTTTATTACTCAAAACTACTCAGAAAGAGACTTTCGGCTTTAGTAAAAAAATGAAAGTCTCGACTTTACTTAGAAATATAAATATATTTCTGAAATAAAGGCTCCAACTTTATTACTCAAAACTACTCCGAAAGAGACTTTCGGCTTTAGTAAAAAAAATGAAAGTCTCGATTTTACTTAGAAATATACATATATTTCTAAAATAAAGGCTCCAACTTTATTACTCAAAACTACTCCGAAAGAGACTTTCGGCTTTAGTAAAAAAATGAAAGTCTCGACTTTACTTAGAAATATACATATATTTCTAAAATAAAGGCTCCAACTTTATTACTCAAAACTACTCCGAAAGAGACTTTCGGTTTTAGTAAAAAAATGAAAGTCTTGACTTTACTTAGAAATATATATATATATATATATATATATATATATTCCTAAAATATAGGCTCCAACCTTATTACTCAAAACTGCTCCGAAAATGATTTTCGTCTTTACTAAAAAAATGAGAGTCTCAATTTTTACTTTTATATATATATATATATATATATATATATATATTCCTACAATAAATGTTCCGCTTTTATTACTAAAAATGATCCGAAAGTGAGCCTCCGGCTTATTTAATATATATATATATAATATAAACATTACCACTTTATTACTTAAATAAACTCCAGAAGAGAGCCTCCAGCTTTACTAAGCTTTACTTAAAAATGAGAGTTTCGGGTTAACAACAATATCCACTAAAAAAAAATGCTTATGGTATATGTACAAATATACCCCTGGCATATGTACAAGTATACCCCCCATATACCCCCACAGTGATAATATCTCATACGATGTTATCCAGTATAGCATCACAACATAAAATATCCCAAGCAACCCGCATACAACATATCATCATATCTTTCCGTTATATCGTCACAATATCAAATATCTAAAAAAGCTCATGACATAGAAGGCCCATGATACATAGACAATAAATAAAAACCCTTCTAAGATGAGAAAGAGGGGTCGGGAGATTCAAGAACCCTAAGAACAGTTCTGAGGAAAATAATCTAGAAGGTCTCTAATCCGGCAACATCAATTACATATATTATATCTTTAATAAATATAATATATATTATATTTAATTCTTTTTAAAACATTTAATATATATATATATATATATTGAGAGGTCGTAAAAACCTCGGTCTAACTTAGGGGTAAAAAGGGTGACGTGTCTTCATGGGTCCACCCATGAAGCCCACCAAGTCTCCACCACTCCGCAGAACTAGGACGAAGTGCGGGGTCTTGCCTCCGACCTTGCAGCGCAGATATCTCAATCATCAGTTGGTCCAGGTTCTTCGAGAGTCTTCCACAAAGAATATCTTGTAACCGAAAGTTACTTGGAAGATATTTCCGGTATAAATATCTTTCTCATATCTCTATGCGAGAGGGATATTTCAGAATCTGACAAATATCAGATTCTATATAACATCTCGTCCTTTCCTATAAATACCTCACTAATGAGGGCAAAAGGGAAGGCCAGATACTTCTATCAATTCTCTATCAAAACCTCCTAAATCTTCTGTCAATATTCTGAATACTGACTTGATCGTCGGAGGGTTCATCAGAGGTCCCTCACCCTCCGTCCTGAACCTCCCTATTTTGCAGATACCGCTTGGGGAATCATCGCCAAAACAACGAGTAAACAGTATTCCAAACTGAGGAGTGTTGGTATAGACTCCTAAACGACGCCGAATAACAGTCACACGTCACCAAACCGATTTTCGACAAATCAGTTTGATTCCGTTACCGGAAAAGAAAATTCTCTCACTTCAAAATACATAATCTCTGGACGATCCGCGAAGCACGGACATCAGCACGAGACTACAGCTCCTACAACTCAGCCAGAGGCCTATCGCACCAGATCTGCCCCTGAAAGGCCGCGTATTCGCTCGGTCGTGGAAAGCCTCAAACCTCGCGAAGCTGCAGGAAGCCTCAAGGGAGCAAGTAAGAATAAAGGCAGAAGCCTCGGATAAGCAAAGGACTTTCAAGATCCCTCCCGTGGATTGCCGGGAGAAGGTAAAGGAGTAACCATGAGTAAAGGCGTCGACGTCGAATACGCCAGGGACCTCGATGAGATGCGCAAGGAAATCGAGCAACTTCGCAGGGAACGCGATCTATCACGACAGCTACTACAATTTCAGACGGAGTTCGTCAGGTACGGGTTGACTCCGCCGGTCGCCCCTATCGATGATCGAGAACACTACCGACCACTGCCATTGAAATCTCAAGCATGCGAGGGAGCGGGACGTTCCATCCAAAAAGATCGCATTCTGCCCAGCCAGCGAAGTTGGCAAGAGCAAGCCTAGAGAAAAACCGGAAAGAGAAAAGAGTCGGCGACACACACATCGTTCAAAGAGACACATGAAGGATAATAGTCCGGATAAAACACGAAAAGATCGGCACAGGAAGAGCACCCTGACGGAGACAGGGCCATTCACCAAGTGGATTCACTCCACCATTCAGGATTCCTCACTCCAAATCCCTCAGTTCGTCTTATACTCCGGCTCGAGCAAACCACAGGAGCATATATGTCGTTTTAAGTATGCCATGGGGTTGGTAAGCAACGGCGAGGCTGTCATCTATAAGGCTTTTCCCAGCACGTTAACTGATAAAGCTCTAACTTAGTTCGCATCACTCAAGCCGGGAACAATAGACTCATGGAGCGACTTGGAGAAGTCCTTCCTGAACAAATTCAGCACCGCAGGAAAAATCCCGAAGATGAGAGGAGATCTCGCTAACATTAAGCAGAGAGATGACGAGACCCTCCTTGGGTACTTGGAGCGTTTTAAACGAACGTATGATGAAATTGAGGACATTACCCAGGACACAACTATCGCCTGTTTTGAAGGTAGGTTTTGATCACAGATGTTGTTCACTGAGCTCCAGCTTCGGAAACCTGAGACAATAGGCTAAGTCTTCGGAGTAGCAAGGAAAGTGGCACTTGTCGAGGATAGTGCATATGGGCTGAAGAACAAGAAGGAGCGGAGTCTAGAAGGTTCCCCTCGGGAGCGGAAGGGTAAAAACCGAACGAGGAAAATGGAGTCGTTCACATCGCTGAACATACCAAAGGAGAACCTCGTGTCCGTTATTAAGCAGAAGTACGGAGTGCACGACCCTCCGCCGATGAGAACTCAGAACGCTCCCAATAAGGATAGGTCGAAGTATTGCGCATTCCACCAGGACTATGGCCATACCACCGAGAATTGTATGCAGTTGAAACGTACTATCGAAAAACTGATACGTGAAGGAAATTTGAAGGAATACCTCGCGGAGCTGCCCAAGGATAAAGCTGAAAGGGTAAGTGAGGTTATAACTCGCAAATTTTCCTCCATCAAGCAGATAAAGCGGAAAATCCACAATCTGAATAAGCCTGTGTCTACCTCGCGCTTCGATAGATTCTCTCACGAGCCCATAACTTTCTTCGATCAAGATCTCGACCTAAATGAGGAAGCACGAGTTACCCCCCTTATTTTGGAAGTAGGCATGACCGCGGAGGGCACTGACAAGTGTCGAGTGAGGAGAGTGCTAATCGACACTGGCGCAACCAAAAATATACTCTACTATACATGTTTTAAAGAAATGGTATGGAGGATACGCGGTTGAAGCCTAGCAAGATGGTGCTGGAGGGATTCACGACACATAAGGTCGGAGTCAAGGGGATGATCAGAATTAACGTAACACTAGGGTCTGATGCCTGTTCGCGCGAGGAGGAAATTAAGTTTTACGTGGTGGATGTCGACTCCCCCTATAATGCCATCTTAGGCACTCCTGCGCACTCCGCTTTTGAGTTGATCATCTCGACCTCGCACTAGCAAGTAAGGTTTGCAACAAAGAATGGAATCGGTTGGATGAGAAGCAGTCCCAAGAGCCTCCTAGCACACATTTTTAAATCCCAAAAATAGAAAGTTTCCCCGCCTTCTTCTACGGTAGCCCCCATGTTATCGGTAAAAGAAACAAGACTACCTGAAACTTCAGCCCAGGCGACGTGCAGCAGTGATGTCAGACTGGAGTCACGGGAATACGACGAAGTCATCATTCACCCTGACTACCCCGACCAAAAGGTACACGTGGGAAGCGACATTTCGCCCTCAGGAAAGGAACAAATAATATTGTTCCTCTCAAGTCACCTCCGCAACTTCGCCTGGCGGACCGAGGACATGCCAGGGATATCAACAGACGTCGCGGAGCATAGGCTGAATATTGACCCCACGTTCAAACCTGTCAGACAGAAGGCACGACAATTCGGCGAGGATAAGGTGAAGGGCATGCAGGCCGAAGTACAGAAGCTGCTGAAATCCAATTTCATAAGAGAGGTAGATTATCCTTCTTGGCTCGCGAATGTAGTAATGGTAAAGAAATCTAGCGGGAAGTGGAGAATGTGAGTGGACTACACTGACTTAAATAAGGCTTGCCCTAAAGATTGCTATCCTCTTCCCCGAATCGATGCCCTTGTGGATTCGACATCAGGGTACGAGTTCCTTAGTTTTATGGATGCCTTCTCAGGGTACCACCAGATTGGCATGTGGCCGCATGACCAAATCCATACCTCATTTCGGGCGGCCAGAGGAATTTATTGCTACAATGTAATGCCCTTCGGACTGAAAAACGCTGGGGTGACCTACCAAAGGATGATGAACAAAATCTTATGAGAGCAGATTGGTAGGAATGTGGAAACATGCGTCGACGATATGGTCGTCAAGACTAAACGAGGGAGCTCTCATCTGGCAGACTTAGAGGAGACGTTTACCACCTTGTCGAAGTTCGGGTTGATGTTGAACCCCTCGAAGTGCGTGTTCGGAGTAAGATCAGGAAAATTTTTGGGTTTCATGATGTCGGAGCGGGGCATTGAAGCCAACCCACTAAAAATCGAGGCCATATTAGCACTCACTGAACCTCGCTGCATTAAAGACATCCAAAGATTAAATGACTGCATAGCCTCCTTGGGAAGGTTCATTTCCAAATCAGCCGAAAGATGCATACCGTTTTTCAAGGTATTAAAAAAGTTGGGTAAGGCTTTTTTATGGGATGAAGAGTGCGCCAAAGCCTGGGAGGGTTTGAAGGAATATTTGGCGAGGTTACCATTACTTAGCCCACCTACTCCGAGCGAAGTCCTCTACCTTTACTTATCCGTTTCGCAGCAGGCAATAGCATCTGTGCTGGTGAGAAATTCAGAGGACAAACAGATGCTAGTTTACTTCGTCAGTCGCGTGTTAAGGGATGCCGAAGTAAGATACTCATTGATTGAAAAGTTGGCATATGCCTTGGTTATCAGTACAAGAAAGCTCCGTGCCTACTTCGAATCTCATACTGTAATCGTTTACACCAACCATCCACTAAGGCAAGTTTTTCACAAGTTGGACCAATCAGGGAGAATGCTTCGATGGTCCATTGAATTATGTGGTTATGATCTCAAGTTCGCCCCTCGAACAACAATTAAAGCTCAGGCGTTATCCGACTTCCTCGCCGAGTTATCCTTCACGGAGGCATCTCCTCTCGAGGAAGCAACACCTTCTCCTATGAAGAGAAACACCTGGACCATGACGGTTGATGGGGCGGTCTACTCGCAGGGCGTCGAAGTATGCATCATAATGAAGTCCCCTTCTGGTCAATTTGAGGAGAAACGAAGTATAAGACTCGGTTACTCTTTATCCAACAATCAGGCCGAGTATGAGGCCTTAATCCTCAGATTGCAATGGGCTCTAGAAGCTGGTGTGGAAGCCGTCGAAGTTTTTAGCGACTCCCAGGTCGTGGTCGGACAGGTAAACCACGATTACTCGGTGAACTCCGACAATCTGAAAGGGTACGCAGGAAAAGTCGACCGTCTGATCGCTCAGTTCCAATATTTCTCACTAGAGAAGATAGATCGAAGTCTTAATGAAGACGCGGATAAATTAGCGAAGATAGCATCAGGAGAATCCTACAACGACCAGGGGATATTTGTCAAAAATTTGACTTCACCGGAGTACGTGTTGTCGTTGCAACAGCCAACTCTTAACCCCCCTACATGGGTCGACGAATTGAAGACCTTCATCACTTCCGATACCATCCCCAAAGACAGGAACAAAGTGAGGCAGATACGAAAGCGAGCAACTCGGTATACGGTGATCAATGACATCCTGTACCGTCGTTCTTTTTCGAGACCCTTACTTCGCTACGTACCACCGGAGCTCACGAAGTCAGTCTTAGAGGAGCTACACGAAGGGATATGTGGTGGACATCCCGGGTCGAGAACCCTCGTAGAGAAAGTCTTGAATCAAGGATTTTATTGGATAACACTCCGCAAAGACGCTGAGGACTTCGTCAAACACTGCAGGGTCTGCCAGGATTTTGGCAGGATACCCAGACTACCATCGACTCCCCAAATTCCTGTTTTGGCCGCATGGCCTTTCGACATGTGGGGAATCGATCTCATGGGAAAGTTCCCTAAATCTAGAGGAAATGAGTACCTGATAGTGGCGGTGGATTATTTTTCCAAATGGATAGAGGCGAAGTCGCTGGCAGCACCTACGGAAGAAAACGCTCTCAATTTTTTACATGACTTTGTGTTTTGCAGGTATGGGGTACCGCGGGCAGTGGTAACCGACCATGGCACTCAATTCTCCAAAATATTTACGGCGGAGTGCACCCGCCATGGTATCAAACATTGGAAGTCATCCGTGGCTCATCCCCAAGGTAACGGGCAGGCAGAGGCAGCAAACAAAATTTTTCTCTCAGCGTTAAGGAAATATCTGGAAGGAAAGTCCAATAAATGGGTCGATGAGCTTCAAGCAACACTATGGGCAGTTCGCACTTCGGCTCGGGGCCCCACTGGTGAAACAGCTTACGCCTTGGTGTTCGGATCAGAAGTCGTATCTCTAGCCGAATGATACGTTCCGATTGGTATGCTAAAAGATAGACTTTATTTACCTATGTCGATTATGAGTAATTAAGGACTGAGTCTTACTAACTGTCACTTAGCATTCAATTATTGTCACTTAATCAATCAGAACCTAAGGCAGAGTACCTATCGTGTAGCTAGTCTGTTGGAAAGTATCTACGATTTTATTAAGTAAATATCGTACTCCCAGGAAAGTGGCAACGGCTTAGTAGTAACTAGCCTTTTAATCCTAACTCTTATCTTATGATCCAGTTATGCAATCTTCATCAATAACTTTGATGAGAGGGTGATCCATTCTCTACTAGGTTTAAGTTTAAATAAGCCTAAAAGAGTTTTATAGATAATGTCATGATTCTATGTTATACTGTTCCTACATGTTGATTGACCTATCTTCGAGTATTTTAGATGCATCTTAGCCTGGATTGCAACTATGTTCTGCGTCTAAAGGCGTACCACATCCGAGGTCTCTAATAAACCGCCCTACCTTAATGACGGCCCTACTCACGGTTCGGGACGAAGGCATCCATGAAAGCCCTATGTCACTTCTGGGATCATACCGCTTGCCCTAGCCGCCGGCATAATCGGACTCAGCTCGGCCTACCTAGACTACTCTTAACAAGCAGGGTGTTCCACAAGTTATTTTATCTAGCATGGCAGGCACCAATTGATGCTGGTTAAACTAAACAGGTTATGATTAGACCGTGGTTAGGAATTGTCTATAACCCTAACTTTAGTTTAAAAGAGCACATTAAACATGCAGACATAGTGAATATTTAGCAGGTGGCTATTTCCAGAAAAACATAACATCTTCAACATGTAAACAGATATTCATAATAATCGTAATCTCGTATTCAAATAAGTATACAAATAAAACAATTCGTAAACATACAGAACCTCGTCTAGGGGACCCACTGTCATAAAGTAATCACCACTCTATGTAGGTCCAGCTGGTGCTGCAGCTCCTGTATGCTCCTGACTGCTCGATCCTACTCTACTCGGCAGAGCCTTCCGAGAATGCTCCTTAGACCTAGTGGCAATTGCTTTAGCTTACATCCCGGGTTTAAGCAAATTGCCCTAATCTGACTAAGAACACGCACCCTATCTCTCTCTTAGGATCTCCTAACGAAATCCCGGTATTCTATGAATACAAAAAATGAACCTATCTATCGAAGCCTAAGATCTGAGACTATTTCTCAGAAACTAAGAAAATGAAACACTAAAGTAAGAAAGAAAACTGAAACTGAAACCCAAGTCTCTCAGTGACTTGTGTACTCGAGAATTGTACACTGGAAGTCTCTGAATGACTCAGATCGAGCGGAGAGGAATGAAATCAACTGCTGGAGGCCTGGGGTATTTATAGCAGCTTTCTGGAGTGAAAATCTCCAAAATTTTCGATGTGGGACAACTTCTGGTGCTTCGGGACGCCCGTCCTGAATTGGGACGCCCGTCCTGAATTGGGACGCCCGTCCTGGTGGTTTGACTGGGTCGGGACGCCCGTCCTGGACCGTTGACCAAGTCATCATTTCCAAAAATTGCATTTTTACCCCAAAATTTGTTATTTTCGTCTACTTTTCACCTGACACTTCCAAAATCATAAAAACTGTGAAATTGAGTAAATAACAATCAATTAAGATCGATTTCCTATCAATTTCATCCTAAATCATACATAAAAACATGCTAAAAAAGGTATATGATTTTCGCGTATCAGATAACCCCACACTTAGCTTTTTGCTTGTCCTCAAGCAAAGTCTACCTGAAGTTAGTGATTCTAAATCATATGTGTAGTCACTTAAATTTCTAGTCATGTTTTTATTCCAAAAATTATTTAGATAATTCTTAACACAGGTCTGACTGGTTAGGTTGCTATGATAAGGTCTCAAATGTCTCTAGTAGATTGTTAGGATTGAGCAGAAAACAATTTAACAACTAGGTTGAACTCTTCTCTTGGTCATAAGGTCTTCCTGATGTGTAGTGTGTGTACTAGTCCAGACCAGATAGTCAACACAATAAACTCTTGTCTTAACTATTACCAGATAACACTTCGACCTGTCACTAGACACACTGACAACAGATAACTTTATGAGTTCTGAGCCTTGGTGATCAGATTTTAATTATTTAGCTCTTATTGATTTCTTTCGTTTATAGATTCAGGGTATTTTGAGTCTGCTTTGAACACGTCAACTTCAACTACCCATGTAGCGAGTCCCACTCCGATGACTCCCAGACCTACACGACCTTAGGGCATCAGGCTTTAAGTTCCCCGAAGGAGTGGTGCTCGAGTAGCGAAGGCCACTGGCAAACTACCATATTATCAATTTTTTTTCTTTTCTTTTCACTTTTAGCTCAGAGTCTCATCTAGTCATTCTAATTGTCAATGCATCCTACAACTGGTCTAATTTTATCTAGATAAGTCTTGAAAAGGTAATTGGCTGAGGTCTCTAACCCAGACTAAGTTGTGCTTAATTATCAGGAATTCCTTACTCCTAATCAATAAGTTCAAAAATAGTCATCAATTATCTCCTACTAACCATAACATTCTACCTACATATCATAGACATAAGCAATTGTTTAACCAAGCATACTGCATTTAGAAGTCTGAAAGACGGAAAAATTTTGAAAACATTTTGGAAGGGTGTGAAAATACGGGGAAAACAAGCAAAATCATGCAAACATTTTGCCAACTGCTACAGTGCACCGTGCACTGCTACCCCACACTTAAGTCTGACACTGTCCTCAGTGTTCATACATAGCTAAACTACCCCACACTTATTTGCAAACAAGAAGAAATGAAAACAAAACAAAGAACGCTTACCCCACACTTATTTGACTAATTAAGGGTAAGAGAGAAAATAAAACAAGAAGGATAATGGAAATAACAAAACAGAACACAAAATAAAGAAAACAAAAATAAAGGATCATGATGATTATAAAAACTCCCTTCATGTCGCGAGCAGAAGGGTCTTCTCTGGTCTGTCAATTGGCTCTTCACCTTAGCCATGTGCTATTGCTAAGGTGTTCTTGACTCTGCAAGCTCTAGATATTGGAACTAATGACGCCAGCTCCGATCCTTCATTGTCGAGCTCTAGGTAGTGGCATATCCATTTGATGAATGACTCAAGCCCCAAGGACTGTTTCCTCAAATCATCTGCAAAGTCTCTCGTAATCGTAGCAACGTGTCCAGAAGGAACGTGTCTAGGAATGAGACTTCTTTGGATTGGTGTGCCTACCTGCCAATGTTAGTGAAGGTATGGCATGCAAGTCTCGAATGGAAGAAAAGATACCTGAAGTTTTGGCAAAGCTGTGGTGGTAGGGGCTCCAGTTGTATAGATCTGGGCCCAAGTATTTGAGACTTCCTCGGGGAAGTTTCTCACAGCTGATTGGTATGCAGGGAATGCAAGCTCCTCCATTGCTATGCTCCTGATACAATGCTAAATTCCTCTATATCCTTCGACCGTTCGATACCACTTGGTATATCACTTGCTTGCACTAGTCTGGCTTTAATTGTTGCCAGTATCTCATCTATTGATTCTGCGAGTGTGGGTTTTGCTGTGGTGGTGTCTTCTGAAAGTTTCTAGCTTCCGAATTGCTCCTCAGCTAAATCCCGTATGATTCCTCTAGCGGGGATTGTATGCGTCTCCCATTGGAGCAGCATTCTGCAGTAACCTACTCCTACCTCTTTTGGAATGGTCAGTCATTCCCATAGCAATCCCTGCTAAAGTGTGGTACTTAGCAGACTTCACAAATTTGATACACAGGCTGAACATTTCTTCCTAAGACATCGGCACTCTGAATCTGGAAAACAACTAGAATCTGCACATGACTTTAACATCATTAGTAGGTAATGCCTGTGGTTCAGGCCATTTTGAAAAGTGTTCCACGACTACTATGATGTAATTATGTTCAAAGGAAGAAAGAGAAAAGGATTCGAAATACCCCTGATATCAACGGTTGCAACATTCTGTGTATGCCGATGGGGTAGATGATCTCTGGAAGAATGTGTTACCTGTTATTTGGCAAGCATCGCAAGACTGTATCAGAGATACAAAACCCTTGAATATATTGGGTCAACAAGATCCTGCTTTCAACACTTTCCGGACACTGTTGATAGCCATCAATTGGTCTCTCGTAGATTCTTTTAGTGCAATGCTCCAAAATATTGTGTCCTTCATCTTCTAAGACACATCTTCTGATCAACTGGTCTGCAAAAATTTGAAATAGAAGAGAAACTGCCCAGTAGTAATATTTCAAATCAGCAAAGAATTTCTTCTTTTGCTGATAAGTCATATCACTTGGAACTTATTCAGTGACTAGATAATTTGCAATAAACCACAAATGAGAATTATTATACATAGCAAACAATGCAAATAAGTTTTCATCCAAAAATTTATCAGTATTACACTAGCCTCTAACTCGGGGTTTTCTAATCTAGACAAATGGTTTACTTTCTAGATTTTCATCCCTTTTTCTTATCTCTTCATTCTATATCAAATTCAAGTAACAATAAAACTTAACTTAATGAAGTATGGTTCAACATTAGTTTTATTGAACACAGATATCTCGGAGTGATCAGTGTCACCTATTGTTTTTAGACAAGACTAGATAAGATCGGAATTTATCATGCATGAACTTTCTTATCATGTTTCTGTCCTAAAACAATTCGTACTACATCATTACATCACATATTATTCAAAAAGCAGATTTCAATAAGGTGATGCCATAATGGGTGCAGTAATTCCATTTGGTTTAAAAGTTCTCATGCAATTATCAGCAAAACAAAAGGAACGTCCTTTTTTTCAATAGAACATTCAAAGGTCTGGCTATTAAGGAAAAATTATTTCATAACTCATCCTAATAAAGCAGGCATGACTCTAAGAAAATTCTAAAATGGAATTTCTTTCCGATAAAAATCTAAGCCAAAATTTTACAACTCAGAAGAAAATATATTTTATCCTCATTTCCATTTTTATTTTTTCTTCAAAATAATAGAAAAACACGGAAAAGAGCAACTAGGAAAACAACTAAGAAAGAACAAGAGATAGGGAAAAGAACAACTTACCATTTGAACAAGAAAACTACAATTTTTTTTTCGGGTTTTACATTTTAAGATTTTTTTTTCTTTTTTTTTTCGAAAGCAGTTAAATTTCCTCAATATGGTTTTAGAATGATTTTCTAAAATTTGATTATCCTAAGTGTCTTAATTTCAGATAATATCTAAAATCAATTAATTATGATAATCCTATATTTCGGAAGGTGATTGTCTAACTAGCAGAAAATAAGTGTTAGGTCTAAGGTCTAGGTTACTACCGCTACCTATCATAAGTCTCTAGAATTGTGGCCTTTAATCCTAAATTCATTATGATATTTCCCCGGCAACGGCGCCAAAAATCTGATGTGTTCCGATTGGTATGCTAAAAGATAGGCTTTATTTACCTATGTCGATTATGAGTAATTAAGGACTGAGTCTTACTAACTGTCACTTAGCATTCAATTATTGTCACTTAATCAATCAGAACCTAAGGCAGAGTACCTATCGTGTAGCTAGTCTGTTGGAAAGTATCTACGATTTTATTAAATAAATATCGTACTCCCAGGAAAGTGGCAGCGGCTTAGTAGTAACTAGCCTTTTAATCCTAACTCTTATCTTATGATCCAGTTATGCAATCTTCATCAATAACTTTGATGAGAGGGTGATCCATTCTCTACTAGGTTTAAGTTTAATTAAGCCTAAAAGTGTTTTATAGATAATGTCCTGATTCTATGTTATACTGTTCCTACATGTTGACTGACCTATCTTTGAGTATTTTAGATGCATCTTAGCCTGGATTGCAACTATGTTCTGCGTCTAAAGGCGTACCACATCTGAGGTCTCTAATAAACCGCCCTACCTTAATGACGGCCCTACTCACGGTTCGGGACGAAGGCATCCATGAAAGCCCTATGTCACTTCGGGGATCATACCGCTTGCCCTAGCCGCCGGCATAATCGGACTCAGCTCGGCCTACCTAGACTACTCTTAACAAGCAGGGTGTTCCGCAAGTTATTTTATCTAGCATGTTAAACTAAACAGGTTATGATTAGACCGTGGTTAGGAATTGTCTATAACCCTAACTTTAGTTTAAAAGAGCACATTAAACATGCAGACATAGTGAATATTTAGCAGGTGGCTATTTCCGGAAAAACATAACATCTTCAACATGTAAACAAATATTCATAATAATCGTAATCTCGTATTCAAATAAGTATTTAGATAAAACAATTCGTAAACATACAGAACCTTGTCTAGGGGACCCACTATCATAAAGTAATCACCACTCTATGCAGGTCCACCCGGTGCTGCAGCTCCTGTATGCTCCTGACTGCTCGATCCTACTCTGCTCGACAGAGCCTTCCGAGAACGCTCCTTAGACCTAGTGGCAATTGCTTTACCTTACATCCCGGGCTTAAGCAAATTGCCCTAATCTGACTAAGAACACTCACCCTATCTCTCTCTTAGGATCTCCTAACGAAATCCCGGTATTCTATGAATACCAAAAATGAACCTATCTATCGAAGCCTAAGATCTGAGACTATTTCTCAGAAACTAAGAAAACGAAACACTAAAGAAAGAAAGAAAACTGAAAGTGAAACCCGGGTCTCTCAGTGACTTGTGTACTCGAGAATTGTACACTGGAAGTCTCTGAATGACTCAGATCGAGTGGAGAGGAATGAAATCAACTGCTGGAGGCCTGGGGTATTTATAGCAGCTTTCTGGAGTGAAAATCTCCAAAAATTTCGATGTGGGACAACTTCGGGATGCCGGTCCTGGTAGTTTGACTGGGTCGGGACGCCCGTCCCGGACAGTTGACCAAGTCAGCATTTCCAAAAATTGCATTTTTACCCCAAAATTTGTTGTTTTCGTCTACTTTTCACCTGACACTTCCAAAATCATAAAAACTGTGAAATTGAGTAAATAATAATCAATTAAGATCGATTTCCTATCAATTTCATCCTAAATCATACATAAAAACATGCTAAAAAGGTATATGATTTTTGCGTATCACCGAACTCGCACTCCCCTCATACAGAATCTCCACCTATGACGTAGAAGCCAACAAACGACAACGATGTTTAGATCTGGATTTGCTCGAAGAAAGACGGATAGCAGCGCGCCTAAGGATGGAAAACTTCAAACATAAAACCAAGACGACACATGACAAAGGATTGGTAAAGAGACCGTTTGGAATCGGCGATTGGGCACTGAGGAAAATCGAAGGAACGGCTAGACACATCAAATCAAACAAGCTATCGCCAAACTGGGAAGGACCCTATTTGATCAAGAGCGAAGTGCGCCCAGGGACTTTCTACATCATGGATCAAGAGGGAAAGATACTACCTAATCCTTGGCACGCCAACCACCTAAAGAAATATTTTGTATAATCGTTTGGCCTCAATAATAGGTCACTCCGCATCTTTCAAATAAAAAATGTTTCAGAGTTAATCATGGAACCCTAATAGATTTCAGAGTCAATCATGGAATCTCACTTCACTTCGAGTCAATCACGGAGTTAAAAAATGTTTCAGAGTTAATCATGGAACCTTAACAGATTTCAGAGTCAATCATGGAATCTCACTTCACTTCGAGTCAATCACGGAGTTAAAAAATGTTTCAGAGTTAATCATGAAACTTTAACAGATTTCAGAGTCAATCATGGAATCTCACTTCACTTCGAGTAAATCATGGAGTTAAAAAATGTTTCAGAGTTAATCATGGAACCTTAACAGATTTCAGAGTCAATCATGGAATCTCACTTCACTTCGAGTCAATCACGGAGTTTAAAAATGTTTCAGAGTTAATCATGAAACTTTAACAGATTTCAGAGTCAATCATGGAATCTCACTTCACTTCGAGTCAAGCACGTAGTTAAAAAAATGTTTCAGAGTTAATCATGGAACCCTAATAGATTTCTAAGTTAGTCATGGAATCTTACTTCGTTTCGAGTTAATCTTGGAGTTAAGTGTTTCAAAGTTAATCATGGAACCTTAATAGACTCCACACTTAATCAAAGACATCTTACTTCGCATCAAAGGGAAAAATTCTTATTCAAAGGAAACCTAATCTATTACATGTGCAGGTACTTCGTTCGAAGGAGGAGCAGCCTCTGCCGAAGTACCCTCACTTGGTAGAACCTCCTCTACCACCAAGGTGGGTCCACTATCCGCCGCCTCTATCTCTGACGACGGCCCAACGGTTGTCAACGGTTCCACTTGTATAGGCTCGAACTCCTCGGGTTGCTCAGCATACTAATCGCACAGCTCCAACAAGTTTGGATGCACCGATGCCGGTGGAGTCCACTCCCTTCCTACTTTGCGATCCGCCGCTGCTATCTCTGCCAGTTAGCTCTCAGTGAACGGGACGAAGTCACAGCCGGCCCTGAAGTCAGGGTTGGTGTATGACCCTTCAAAAATTCGGCACAACAATGCCTTGTCTGTAACAAGGTGATGGAGTTGACGAAGCACGTGGACACACCCCCGGTCAAAAAATCCGTTGCATCTACGGTATATAGTTCATCTCCAAACTCGGGGGAAGTGCGGAAGGCATCCACCACTTTGGCCGTGTAATCAATGGACTCATAGTACTTTACCTTGGAGTCCGAAGCCCTGCACATTGACTCTGCTTCCTTCAGCCGCCGATCGAAATCTCTCAACTGGATCTTAAAATCTTCGTTAGCCCTCTGGCAGGTCTGCAGCGTTGAAGATTGTTTATCTTTCTCGGCTACGACCAACGCTACGTTTTCTTCGGCCATCCGAAGTTTCTCTTTAGCGGAGTCAAGAGCTTTGTTCTTGTCCAATAGCCGGCTTTCCAGGTCAGCGCACTTTTTCTTGTAACTCAAATGCAAAGTCCGAGAAGTGTTCGCAGAAGACGCCATCAAGCCAATGTGCCCGACCAAGGCTCCAAGCTGGTAGAAATACGAAGTCAGAAAAAGATTCAAAAAACAAAGAAGTAAGCGGAACATTTACCTGTGAAAGATGAGCTCCGATATGGCCCATCGTGATGTCCACTCCCATCGAAGCATCGCGAGCGTTCTTCATCATATCGTGGTCCATCACTCTGTGCAGCACTGCTTTCCCAAAATGTCTCCCCACCCGGGGGTCTGATAGCTGCAAGTTGGATAGCAGTGGGGAGGCCCGCTGCACTTCAAGTGCGAGATTCTCCAAGTTCCTTATGTCTGTAGAAAGAACGAACTCGTCTTTCAACCAGGAAGGCCCCGAAGAGCTTCCCCCGCGCGAAGTTCGTTGGGCAGCGAGGCGAGCAGTTAGGGGAACCTCATCTTCCAAATCGGCATGGTCAGACGTCCGAGAGGGCTTCTTGCGAGGCGGCTCTACTTCATCCTCATTCCGACCCCGTTTTGATGAAGTGTTGGCTGGACCCTTCCCCTTGTCACGGTCTGAGGACCTCCGTGGTAATGGATTTCTAGGCGTTGGTGGTGCTGGTGAAGGGGAGGTTGTATCCTCCGACGAAGTCCTGACCGCCACTGAAATCGAGGCCCGATCAACAGCCTTTGTCGGGGTAAGTCCCGCCCTATGGAAGGCCGCCCTTCGCGCATGCCTCTCCTCCTCACGTCTTTCTCCGAATCCATCAGCCATGTCTGCAAGACGAAGAAACGGGGTTAGCACTAAGGTAGCACAAGGTTTGTTTCAGATAAGAAAATAGTTGCCCTAGTCTACCCTTTGCAACAGGACATCCTGCGCTCTTCGGATTCGTGCACTCCGGGCACTAGTCAAAGAATACTCTTCCCGAATGAAGTTTCCACACGGGATATTCATTATTATCCTCCATGCCGAGTTCCCGCCGGCGATCATCCACTTCGCATCCGCCGATCCCGCAAGGATTACGACTGGCGTTAGCGATAAGTTCGCTAGACAGAAAGACCTTGGTTTGGGTCCTAGGGTCGTTTCCTAATTCACTCCGAACATAATCCAAAACTTTTATGTCGGAGTCAGAATATTTGGTATTTTTCTTAAGAGGCGGCCACGATCGAAGTGCCTTACACTTCGGGTAAAACGGGAAGCCCAGTCTGGACTCCACGCAGACCCACCGCTCTCTCCACTAACTGACTTTATTTTGGGGAGGTTCAAAGAGAGTAACTTTACTTGGGCGTGGTCTCAAAGAAAGGGTCAGGTTATTCATCCTAAGGACAGTAAAGAAGGTCTTCAAAATCAATTCTGAAATTTCTATTCCTATTCTCCTACACAAAACGGTCAAGGCTGTAAAATACCGGACTCCGTTCGGGTGAACATGGGCAGGTTGGCACTTCACTAAATTTAAAAAATCACAGAAAGCGGGATCTAAAGGTAGGGCGAGTCCCGAAATAAAATGGTCATATGGTATGTAGACATAGGCGTCAGTCATGACCCCGCATGACTTCACTATGAAAGGTTTGAACCTACTTCGGTCAATTTCTAGGCACAACGTGGGATACTCTAAGCTGATAGTATTGGTCTTAAGGGCAAAGTCACCGTCTAGTTGTCTCTTTGTGGTGGGCAAATCTTCTAAGACATCAGAGTTCGAACTTTCCCCTTGAGAAGTTCAGACATTGTTCGGGTTGGTCCTAGGGGCCTGGACAGGAACTGCGGAATCAGAAGCAGAGCCACCTGTCGAAGTACGAGCCGTAGGAACTCTAATAAAGCCACAGTCTGTTTCTAATACGGCTCAGGGATTCCGCCTACACCCTTCGGATGAACTATCACTAGACGTGCTGCGGGACAAAGGAACCGACTTGTCTACCGAGGAGGACTCCGGGCTAGATTCTACATCCACTAAGGATTTCGACATCCTGACCTGAAGACAAAAATCCTATCAGTCCTAAAATGATACTTCATTCTCAAAGAAACTGCCTAAACCCTAAGACCACCTAACCACAAACACACTTCCCTCCCTCAGACAACAGGAAGACAGACAACCCCAAAAGAACAGAAAGCAGAAAACCCATTTTCTTAAGACGCCCTACAATAAACATCGTGTAAAAGAAAATGTAATCCAATAAGTACCTGGTAGTAATACTTCGAGAAAGTAAGAAGGACCAGTCAGAAAATGGAGCAGGAAGTAAGAAGAACCGAAGGTCGAAAAAAGTCAGAAAGTTGGAGCAGGAAGAAAGGAAAAATGTTGACTGGAGAAAGGAAAAAATGATTTATAGGAAGAAAGGAAAATGGAAATCAAAGGACGTTTGGTCCAGACCCGTTTTTCTCACGGGTCAAAATCACGCCAAACGTCGCGTCTGCTCAGAATACCATCATTACTTCTAGCCCTGGAAACGAGGAGTGCCATCATTACAGCCGTTATTTTGGGAACCCAATCGCGTCCGAAGGAACCAAAGAAAAAACCTAACTCTTGGAACTCCGGAAGAAGAGCGTCCCTTCGGACCCACAAATAGGACAGCCATACGATTTAAGTCGAAGTCAAAGAAGGCTTTCTCTCACTTTGGCGAGGGGCCACTGAGAGGTCGTAAAAACCTCGGTCTGACTTAGGGGTAAAAAGGGTGACGTGCCTTCATGGGTCCACCCATGAAGCCCACCAAGTCTCCACCACTCCGCAGAACTAGGATGAAGTGCGGGGTCTTGCCTCCGACCTTGCAGCGCAGATATCTCAATCATCAGTTGGTCCAGGTTCTTCGAGAGTCTTCCACAAAGAATATCTTGTAACCGAAAGTTACTTGGAAGATATTTCTGGTATAAATATCTTTCTCATATCTCTATGCGAGAGGGATATTTTAGAATCTGACAAATATCAGATTCTCTATAACATCTCATCCTTTCCTATAAATACCTCACTAATGAGGGCAAAAGAGAAGGCCAGATACTTCTATCAATTCTCTATCAAAACCTCCTAAATCTTCGGTTAATATTCTGAATATTGACTTGATCATCGGAGGGTTCATCGGAGGTCCCTCACCCTCCGTCCTGAACCTCCCTATTTTGCAGATACCGCTTGGGGAATCATCGCCAAAACAACGAGTAAACAGTATTCCAAACTGAGGAGTGTTGGTAGAGACTCCTAAACGACGTCGGATAACAGTCACACGTCACCAGACCGATTTTCGCCAAATCAATATATATATATATATATATATTATTCTACTATTCTATATATAATAAAACAAATTTACTTAATTCAGTGAACAATAAATATATTTTTATTATAGTCTTTAATATATAGCAAAGCAACAACACTATCCCGTAGAGCTATATATATATATATATATATATATATATATATATATTGAGAAGTATAAAAATACCCCGTGCTGACATGGGGTGAAAGTTGACATGGCAATCTGACGTGTCAGTCCACCGAGCATATCGGAGCCCACAACTCCGCTAAACAAGGCACCGAAGTCCGCGGTCTCGCCTCTTAGGCAACCCACTTCGCCAATATCCTGACTACCAGCTAGTCAAGATTCTTCCAGAATATTCCTCAAAGAATATCTTTTGACCACCAGTTTATCTCGGTTAAAAGTATCACACAAATATCTCTATAACAGTGAGATATTTCAGAATCTGACAAGTATCAGATTCTTCACTACGTACCTATTTCTCAAGGTCATTTATTCCTATAAATACCCCCTCATGAGAATAAAATGTAAGGCCAGATAACTCAACAAACTCTCTGTAAAATTCATACATCTCTCTAGTCAGATATTCAGAATACTGACTTAATCTTCGGAGGGTTCATCGGAGATCCCTCACCCTCCGCTTCGAACCTCTCTGTTTTGCAGATATTCACGGAGAAAATCTTCATCAAAGCACCAACAAAATAGCCACCTAGGCAGAGATATTTTGGCAGAGACCATCAAATGACGCCAGTTAATCAACACGTGGTGTAAGACTAATTTTCGTCTAATCAATTTTGTTTAGTTACCGGGAAACGAAAAATTTTCTATCTCTCTCCTTAGAACAGAAAATGTTAGGATGATCCGGCAAACGTGGATATCAACTTGATACCACATTTCCCGCATCTCACCACGAGACCACCGTGGTGAGCGAACACACCAGGGGCCGAAACGCCCCCTCCAGAAAGACACTTCGCTCCATCAGCGAAGTATGTGAAAGTCAATCGTCGAGCAAGCAGTCAAGGGAGAAGCCGCTGCGACAGACTCCGCACGAAGAGGAATAGGCACGACCGAAGTCCAGAGCAGGCGCGAAGAAGCCACATCGATCACTTGAAAAAGTACTTCGTCTAAACCATCTGGCGAAGTCACCTCGACCACCGATTCATTTTGCCACAACCCGATTTTCACAATTTCTTCCCATCCATTTTTTCTCCACCACAAAAAAGGAAAGTAAAATCACACCATCTTCAACTATTACTCTTTCCTTCCTTCCATTTCTCTTTCTCTCTCTATCATAAATGTTGGGTTTACTAAACCCATTGGATTAAATAAAAAATAAAAAAATAAAAGATATATACATATGCATAGAGAGCCTGAGCTCCGTGGCCAACAACCAAGCTTTTCTTCTACTGCTGCTACTATGGAAGTAGAACCACAAATTTTGATGGCTACCTCATCGTCATCATCATCAGCGGCACTGGCGTGGCATTTGATGCTTATAGCTTGTGGGGTTCAATTTTGATGAGCTTTACAGTGACAAACGCAACTCTCGTTTCGGTTGTCGTAGACCATTTATCAACGCTGGAGTTGCCCTCGTTGTCGTCGCCGTGTTTCTTATCGATTTCGCGGTTGACATTGGACATAGCTGCTGTGACCTTGTTGGGTCATTGTAGAGCTCTGTTATCAAATTTCGACGACGGAGATGCACAGAAAACCAAATCTTCATACGCTGGTTTTTCAGTTTTCATGGCGGTAGGAAACGTGTTGGGTTACGCTACTGTTCTGATTTTAACTCTGGTTCAAGAAACTCCTCTGTACAAATTAGATCCATCGGAAACAGAGGATAACAAAACAGGATGACTTCAAAATTGTAGTGGATATGTTCTGTGTGTACCAATGTTGGCTTAAAGGATGGTGGTGATGGCTTTTATTACTGTACTCTATACAATTCTCCATCTAAAGTTGTATCTCTTCCAAGAAGAAATGCTGCCTCCTTTAATTCTACAGTTCACTTTCAACATGGTTGTGTGAATATGGGTAGTCATGGTGTTAAAAATGCTTCTGTAGGTTTGAGGAAGCCATTTACTGGATATTGTCAAATAAAAGATTTTACTTCTCCATCCAACAATATTTCTTTAAATATTGATTCTAGTCAAGTCTTCTCTACCAAATCTAGTAATAGGCTTGTGCATTCTGGAGATGTCCCATCTAATATGGTCTTGGATATGCTGAGTAGTAAATCAAGTCAAAGTGATGACTTATCAAATGGATGCAGTGGGGATCAGAATATACTTTCTGGAATTGATTAATTCCATCTTCATAAAGTTCCAAAATAGGTGTAAAGTTAGGATCGACTTCCGTAGTGAATAGCGATGAAGTTTTACTACAGAATTCAAATTCTTTGTCTGACAAGATCCTAATGCTTTTAAGATATACAAAGGTTCACCTTGGATGATATTGAGCAGAAATTTCACTAATATCCAGACATGACAATCTTCCCAGGAAGCTACTAATGGATTATACCAATTTTGATTTCCCACTGGAATACTATTTCCATGCTATTCTGTGCAATACCCCTGAGTTTTATTGTGAATATTGATTTGAGGTGCAATCTTCAAGACACGAGAAACCCAAAAAAAAACAAAAGAAATCATTGACATTACTTTTAATTCTCTACTGTTCAACAAAAGAATTAGCCATTAATGGCGTCAACATCAACTATATTTTTATGTTCGCCGAGAACATCGCTTTCCTGTTCTAGACAGTATCAGAAAATCAGGCACAGTTCGACGGCGTGCAGAATGAGGAGCGAAGCAGATTACGGAAGTGGTAGGGTTCTGGACGAGGACATGATCGTTCTGTGTAAGAGAATTCACGAAACGAAGATGATATAGAGGAATTACGAGCCACTGGCGGACTGGATGGATTAGGAGAAGAGTTTATACGCGAGTTATGATTCCTTGATCTGCGAGGCCATGGGAATTCTACAGTCAGAGTTGATGAATACGAGGCCGAGTTTGGCACTTGGATTGATCACTTTGGTTACCGTTTAGCGTGCCTATTACGACTGTGCTGGGAATGATTCATTTGATGGAGTTAATCAGAGGAGTCCTTGCAGTAGGGATTCATATTTAAAAAAAAGGAAAAGAGATGTGAAACTTGTCGAAGACTCTGAAGTATTCCAAGAGGGTACAATAGGTGAGAGTCCCACTTACGAAGAATTATGCAACTTAGCCAATGAGATGGGGCAACCAGACTTGATTACAAGTTTATGGACTTAGCTAATTATCAAGTTTCACTAAATTCCAAAAGAGGTGCTGCTTTTGGGTTCTCTAAGATAGCCAAACATGCTAGAGATGCCCTAAGGTCATATCTGCGTGCATTAATTCCACGACCCGTCAGATACTAGTATGACCCAAATAAAAGTGTGCAGGATGCTATGACCCACATTTGGAGGTCACTAGTGGCGGACTTAAAGAGGACAATTGATGAACACTTGGAGTTAAACGAGTTTCAGAGTCAATCATGGAATCCTACTTCACTTTGAGTCAATCTCGGAGTTAAAAAGTTTCAGAGTGAATCATGGAACTGAAACGGGTTTCAGAGTCAATCATGGAATCCTATTTCACTTCGAGTCAATCTTGGAGTTAAAACGTTTCGAGTAAATCACAGAACTCATGAGTTTCAGAGTTAATCATGGAATTCGCTCTCACTTTGAGTTAATCTCAGAGTTAAAAAGTTTTAGAGTGAATCATGGAATTTAAACGGGTTTCAAAGTCAATCATGGAATCCTATTTCACTTCGAGTCAATCTTGGAGTTAAAAAGTTTCGAGTAAATCACGGAACTCATGAGTTTCAGAGTTAATCATGGAATTCGCTCTCACTTCGAGTCAATCTTGGAGTTAAAAGTTTCAAATTTAATCATGGAACTTATGGATTTCAGAGTTAATCATGGAATCCACTCTCACTTCGAGTTAATCTTGGAGTCAAAGTTTCGAGTAAATCACGGAACTCATGAATTTCATAGTTAATCATGGAATTCGCCCTCAATTCGAGTTAATCTTGGAGTTAAAAGTTTCAAAGTTAATCATGGAACTTATGGATTTCAGAGTTAATCATGGAATCCACTCTCACTTCGAGTTAATCTTGGAGTCAAAGTTTCGAGTAAATCACGAAACTCATGAATTTCAGAGTTAATCATGGAATTCGCCCTCAATTCGAGTCAATCTTGGAGTTAAAAGTTTCAGAGTTAATCATGGCACTTATGGATTTCAGAGTGAATCATGGAATCCACTCTCACTTCGAGCTAATCTTGGAGTCAAAGTTTCGAGTAAATCACGGAACTCATGAATTTCAGAGTTAATCATGGAATTCGCTCTCACTTTGAGTTAATCTTGGAGTTAAAAGTTTCAAAGTTAATCATGGAACTTATGGATTTCAGAGTTAATCATGGAATCCACTCTCACTTCGAATTAATCTTGGAATCAAAGTTTCGAGTAAATCACGGAACTCATGAATTTCAGAGTTAATCATGGAATTCACCCTCAATTCGAGTTAATCTTGGAGTTAAAAGTTTCAGAGTTAATCATGGAATCCACTCTCACTTCGAGCTAATCTTGGAGTCAAAGTTTCGAGTAAATCACGGAACTCATGAATTTCAGAGTTAATCATGGAATTCGCTCTCACTTTGAGTTAATCTTGGAGTTAAAAGTTTCAAAGTTAATCATGGAACTTATGGATTTCAGAGTTAATCATGGAATCCACTCTCACTTCGAGTTAATCGTGGAGTCAAAGTTTCGAGTAAATCACGGAACTCATGAGTTTCAGAGTTAATCATGGAATTCTCCCTCACTTCGAGTCAATCTTGGAGTTAAAAGTTTCAGAGTTAATCATGGAACTTATAGATGTCATAGTTAATCATGGAATCCACTCTCACTTCGAGTTAATCTTGGAGTCAAAGTTTCGAGTAAATCACAGAACTCATGAATTTCAGAGTTAATCATGGAATTCGCCCTCAATTCGAGTCAATCTTGGAGTTGAAAGTTTCAGAGTTAATCATGGCACTTATGGATTTCAGAGTTAATCATGGAATCCACTCTCACTTCGAGCTAATCTTGGAGTCAAAGTTTCGAGTAAATCACGGAACTCATGAATTTCAGAGTTAATCATGGAATTCGCTCTCACTTTGAGTTAATCTTGGAGTTAAAAGTTTCAAAGTTAATCATGGAACTTATGGATTTCAGAGTTAATCATGGAATCCACTCTCACTTCGAGTTAATCTTGGAATCAAAGTTTCGAGTAAATCACGGAACTCATGAATTTCAGAGTTAATCATGGAATTCGCCCTCAATTCGAGTTAATCTTGGAGTTAAAAGTTTCAGAGTTAATCATGGAATCCACTCTCACTTCGAGCTAATCTTGGAGTCAAAGTTTCGAGTAAATCACGGAACTCATGAATTTCAGAGTTAATCATGGAATTCGCTCTCACTTTGAGTTAATCTTGGAGTTAAAAGTTTCAAAGTTAATCATGGAACTTATGGATTTCAGAGTTAATCATGGAATCCACTCTCACTTCGAGTTAATCGTGGAGTCAAAGTTTCGAGTAAATCACGGAACTCATGAGTTTCAGAGTTAATCATGGAATTCTCCCTCACTTCGAGTCAATCTTGGAGTTAAAAGTTTCAGAGTTAATCATGGAACTTATGGATTTCATAGTTAATCATGGAATCCACTCTCACTTCGAGTTAATCTTGGAGTCAAAGTTTCGAGTAAATCACAGAACTCATGAATTTCAGAGTTAATCATGGAATTCGCCCTCACTTCGAGTCAATCTTGGAGTTAAAAGTTTTAGAGTTAATCATGGAACTTATGGATTTCAGAGTTAATCATGGAATCCACTCTCACTTCGAGCTAATCTTGGAGTCAAAGTTTCGAGTAAATCACGGAACTCATGAATTTCAGAGTTAATCATGGAATTCGCCCTCACTTCGAGTCAATCTTGGAGTTAAAAGTTTCAGAGTCAATCATGGAACTTAATGGGTTTCAGAGTTAATCATGGAATCCTACTTCACTTCGAGTCAATCTTGGAGTTCAAAACCATTCTACCACAAGCAGCAAATGAGATATGGTTTGCGATGATGTTTTACCTGAAGTTTGTGATAGTTTTGATACAAAGGACAACACAACTGCAGCCGGTGATTTTACAGCTAAGCGGGAAAGAAAAAGATTACATCATTTATGTGTCCATTAAGTGGAAAGTATCATGGTTCTTCGAAACCAAAACAATGAATTCTGTATGAAGAGTTGAAGAGCTGCATCTTTTTGCTAAAGCGGTTACAAGGATTATCACCTAAAAGAATACTTCGTCTAAGATGTCTCGCAAAGAACTACAATGGAGCACATTCAGCAAAGTCACGTTACTCCGAGTTACACTTCGGGTTACACTCAATTCGAGTTACATTCACTTTGGATTACACTTAATTTGGGTTACACTCTAGATTATTTTGATTCATTTTGTCCCGAGGTCAAATTTGAATTTTCCCACAAGTTAATGACAAGAGAGCAGCCCCAAGAACAATGGATTTTCAATTACGTCAAAGTAAAAGAAAGTCACTCTTCCACTTCGACGAGGGGCCACTGAGAAGTATAAAAATACCCCGTGCTGACATGGGGTGAAAGTTGACATGGAAATCTGACATGTCCGTCCACCGAGCATATCCGAGCCCACAACTCCGCTAAACAAGGCACCGAAGTTCGTGGTCTCGCCTCTTAGGCAACCCACTTCACCAATATCCTGACTACCAGCTAGTCAAGATTCTTCCAGAATATTCCTCAAAGAATATCTTTTGACCAACAGTTTATCTCGGTTAAAAGTATCTCACAAATATCCCTATAACAGTGGGATATTTCAGAATCTGACAAGTATCAGATTCTTCACTACGTACCTATTTCTCAGGGTCATTTATTCCTATAAATACCCCCTCATGATGATAAAATGTAAGGCCAGATAACTCAACAAACTCTCTGTCAAATTCATACATCTCTCTAGTCAGATATTCAAAATACTGACTTAATCTTCTGAGGGTTCATCGGAGATTCCTAACCATCTGCTTCGAACCTCTCTGTTTTGCAGATATTCACGGAGGAAATCTTCATCAAAGCACCAACGAAATACCACCTAGGCAGAGATTGATATGCATAAATCATATCACATTTTTAGCATGTTTTTAGGCATGATTTAGAGTGAAATTGAGGGAAAATTGGTCTTAATCGTTTATTATTAACTCAATTTCACAGTTTTTATGATTTTGGAAGTGTTAGGTGAAAAGTAGAAGAAAATGGAAAATTTCGGGGCAAAAACGCAATTTTTCAGAAGTTCAGACTTCGTGGAGGGCGTCCTGACCTGGTCAACAGTCCAGGACGGGCATCCCGAGCTACAGTTCCAAGTCCCACATCGAAGTTTTGATGAAACATCACTCCAGAAAGCTGCTATAAATACCCAAGGCCTTCCTCAGTTGAAATCATTCCTCTCCACTCAATCTGAGTCATTTAGTGACTTCTAGTGTACATCTTTCGAGTACACAAGTCACTTAGAGACTCGGGTTCAGTATAAGTTTTCTTTTATTTCTAGTTAGTGTTTCGTTTTCTTAGTTTTTGAGAATTAGTCTCAGATCTTAGGCTTCGATAGATAGGTTCGTTTCTGGTATTCATAGAATACCCGGGATTTCGTTAGGAGATCCTAAGAGGGCTCTAGGTGTTCAAAGAGTCAGTCCACAGGGCTGGGCTTAAGCTGGGTATTAAGGTAAAGTCCAGCTACTAGGCTGAGGAAGCGTCCTCCGAAGGTTCTGTCGAGCAAAGTCGGGTTGAGCAGTACGACATATATAAGCAGTTGCTCCATCGGCGAGACTAAGTAAAGGGTGATTTCTTTATGGCATCAGTGCCCCTGTCCCTCTCTTTATATGTCTATACTGTGTTTGTCCAAAGATTTGTTATGAATATGAGATTATGATTCCTATGAATATTTGTTTTATATGTTGAAGCTTTTATGATTTTCCGGAAATAGCCACCTGCTTAATATTCATTATGTCTACATGTCTAATGTAGTTTCTTTTAAACTAAATTTAGGGTTATAGAAAACTCCTAACCACGGTCTATTCATAACCTGTTTAGTTTAATAGGCATCAATTAGTATTGGTGTCTGCCATATTAGATAAAATAACCTACAGAATACCATGTTTGTTAGATTAGTCTAAGTAGGCTGAGTAGAGCGTTTATGCCGACGGTTAGGGGCGAGCAGCCTAATCCCCGAAGTGACATAGGGCTTTCAGGGATATCTTTAGCTCGAACCGTGAGTAGGGTCGTTTACCTTGGTGATGGGGCGGTTTATTAGATACTCAGATGTGGTACACCTTTAGACTCGTAACATAGTTGCAATCCAGGCTAAGATATATCTAAAACATTCGAAGATAGGTCAATCAACATATAGGAACAATATAACATAGAATCAGGACATTATCTATAAAACACTTTAGGCTTAAATAGACTTAAACCTAGTGGAGAATGAATCACTCTCTCATCAAAGTTATTGATGACGATTGCATAACTGAATCATAAGATAAGAGTTAGAGTAAAAAGGCTAGTTACTACTAAGTCGTTACCACTTCCCTGGGAGTATGATATTTAACTTAATAAAATCGTAGATACTTTCCAACATACTAGCTACACGATAGGTACTCTGCCTTAGGTTCTGACTGATTAAGTGACACTATAAAGACTAAACGTGACAATTAGTCAATCTCAGTCCTTAATTACTCATAATCAACATAGGGTAAATCAACACATATTTAGCATATCAGTCGAAAACGCATCAGATTTTTGGCGTCGTTGCCGGGGAAATATCATAATGAATTTAGGATTATTGGCCACAATTCTAGAAACTTATGATAGGTAGCAGTAGTAACCTAGACTTTAGACCTACACTTATCTTATGCTAGTTAGACAATCACTTTCCGAAATATAGGGTTATCATAACTAACTAATTTTAGATATTATCTAAAATTAAGACATTTAGGATAATCAAATTTTAGAAAATCATTCTAAAACCATATTGAGGAAATTTATCTGCTTTCTAAATAAAATATAAAAGAAAAAAAATGTTAAAAATTTAAAAAACCTGAAAAATATCTTTCTCGCTTTTCTATTTTGCTTCTCTTTCTATCTTTGTTATTTGTTATTCCTAACCAAACTTTGCACTCAGAGATGAAAAGAACAAGCGCAGCTACCAATCAAGCAAAGAAAACATAAAACCCTGACACTCTAGGACCAAAGAAGACCAAACCAGAAGGACCATCTAGGCCTAAACCAGAAAATACCACGGGAGAATCCTCCTCCACAACCTATAGAAATAAACTCAAGCCTAGACACCAGTGACTTAGTGAGAATGTTACTGAACACCCGTGAGCCTAGTCCCACGGAAGAAGATCCTTCTGAAGATACCTTTCCTCCTAGAGAAGAACCTCAAAGATCTCCAGTTCACACTCCTGCCCAGAGAGTTCCTACAAATCCACCACAGCTTGACCAAACCCAAAACTCACCAACATCTCCTGAGTACACTCCAACACCCAATGAGCACACCCCTTCATCCGGGGGAAGTACTGACGGTTCTCATTCAGTGTTGTCCGTGCAGATAGATACTTTGGCTCGACAGATCTATGAGATGGATCAAGGAATTGCAAGCAGATTATGTCATTTAGACTAAGTTAGTCTGAATATCACAACCAACATGGACCGACTCAGATCCACAGTCAGTCTTCAAGAAAACCAAAATGCACAGCTACTCCGAGAGATGGCGGACTTACGAAGTGAGCAGGGCAGACAAAGGGATGAGATGAGAGCCATGCGCATAGAGATGCGAAACATACAAGCAGAGATACGAGAGATCAGAGATAAGGGCCGTTGAAAAAGGGAAGATTCTTTTTACTCTTATTCTCAGCAAATAAATTGTTTGAACTAAAATTAAATAATTGACCCTTATTTTTTGTTTTCAAACTTTTTAAAAGGGTCTTTTATTTTATTCAACAATTTTTCTTCAGACATTTTATTTCTCAAATTTCTATGAAAAACAAAGGTTTTGCAAATGCAGTTTATTTCTCACTAATTAAATTGTATAAACTCAATTTTTGTTTTTCTGAAATTCTTGCTGAATATAAGTTAGGATAATATTAGGGTAGTCATGATTTTCGAAAAAAGAGATTGAGGAATTTTTGCACAGAGTTTTTAACAGCTTCTGAACTTGATAGGATAAACATGAAGACTTGTTAAAAGTTATGATTATTTTTGGTGTACTGAGATTTGCAGGGAATTACGAAAAAAAATCCGAAATTGGGACGCCTCCCGAAGCAACCCGGGACGGGCATCCTGCCTCCGGGACGGGCGTCCCGAAGGCCGCCCCTCCTACAAATATTCCATTTTTCTCATTTTCCCTCAAATCAACCTCCAAAAATTCAACTCTCTAAAATAATTCTCTCTACCCTCTCTCTTCAAATTTTTGGCAAACTTCCCAAAGTTCAAAATTCGAATTTCCCTCCAAAATTTGAATTTTAAATTTCCTTCCAAAATTCAAATTTCCCTCCAAAATTCAAATTTCCCCCCAAAAACTCAAAATCCTTCCCTAGCCAAAATCCAACCTTCCGAATTCAAATTCACCTCCAAAATTTGAATTCGAATCTTCTTTCCCGCCTAAATTCTCATAGTCTCTCGAACATTCTCAACCAAATGGCTCCCAAACATGCTCGTATCACGTCTACCATGACCGTCACATCAGTGGCACATCCTTTCATGCTGTTTCACTCCAGCCCAGCATACCAGGAGAGATGTCATGGGTATATCGGACGCACCATACTGACTGGCAGAACGCTTGACTGGGCAGCAGTACAGACGCTAGAGGTTGAGCAGGAAGTCCGACGCATACTCGACGTACTACCCTACAGTCGAGTCTTCATCGTCACTGAGCCGACATGCCTAGAGATGGTATGTGAGTTTTATGCATCATTTACGTTCCATCAGGAGCAGATCACATTCCGCTTGGGCAAAATAGATCGATCGATGAGTATGGCCGAGTTCAGCATCGCCTTGGGTATCTGGCAGAGAGACGAGCTGGATACGCCCGCCTACACCACAACAGTTCGAGACTTCACTTCTGCAGACGTCTCCACTGCTTGGGCTCAGATCTGTACGACGAGTGTTCCCTACCAGCATGGCTTTGCGAAAGCCACAGGTATTTATCCTGCCCTTCGCTATTTACATGCTATTATCGCACACACTCTGGCAGGACGACGAACGGCCCCTGAGAATGTCACCCAAATGGAGACATTCCTCTTGGCCAACATGCACATGGGTTCTACAGTAGAAATGGATCGGCTCATCACTGTCATCATGAGGGGTTTCGCTACGGACACTCGGAAATAGTGCCTGGGGTTGGGGCCGTTCATCACCAGGATAGCTCACTACTTGGAGTTGGACATCGAGGGCTCGGAGTTGACCCAGGTTGCCCCGACCACCATTCCTACGGACCTTACCATTCTACGGAACATGGGAATGGTCGTACGGGATGCAAATGGGCGCTACTCCATCCACACGGAGCAGCCAGGACAGGCATCGGCACCAGGAGTAGTTCCAGCACATATACCTCCGACCAAGACGTTTGTTCCATGCACTGCCTTCGAAGGAACATATGTCGCACGGATTGGCGGAACTTTCAGCCCGATATAGTCGAGATATGGAAAGGATCGAGAGACGGCTGACGATGATGGATGACAGAATCGCTATGAACACCAGCAGGATCGAGGAGATTTATCAGCATACCTCCCAACTGGTGGAAAACACAGAGGTCTACTTTCCAGCAGACTTCGGTCCACCTAACGACGGCGAGCCGGGTTCTTAGCTTTTCTTTTCCTTTTCTTTTTCTTTTGTTGTTTTTATTCTATGTGTGTGATCATGTCTGGGCTGTATGAAATATGAATCTCTGTGTAACGTTGATTGATATGACATAACAACATTTTCCTCTATGATATCTTGTTATTTCTGTTATTGCTTTATTTTCCTTCTTACCCATAGTTATTCGAATAAGTGTAGGGTAAGAGTCTTTTCTGCTTTGTTTCTTGTTTTTGGTTTTCAAATAAGTGTGGGGTAGTTTAGATATGCATGAACACTAAGGACAGTGTCAGACTTAAGTGTGGGGTAGCAGTGCACGGTGCACTGTAGTAGTTTGAGAAAATTTTTGCATGATTTTGCTTGTTTTCCCTGTATTTTCACACCCTTCCAAAAAATTTTAAAATTTTTCATTCTTTCAGACTTCTAAATGCAGTATGATTGGTTAAATATTGCTTATGTCTATGATATGTAGGTAGAATGTTATGGTTAGTAGGAGACAATGTGATGACTATTTTGAACTTATTGATTAGGAATAGGGGATTCCTGATAACTGAGCACAATTTAGTCTGGATTAGAAACCTCAGCCAATTACTCTTTCAAGATTTAACTAGATAAGAGTAACTAGATGAGACTCTGAGCTAAAAGTGAAAAGAAACAAAAGAGAATTAATTAAATAGGGTAGTTTGCCAGCGGCCTTTGCTACTCGAGCACCACTCCTTGGGAGAACTTAAAGCCTGATGCCCTAAGGTCATGTAGGTCTGGGAGTCATCGGAGTGGGACTCACTACATGGGTAGTTGAAGTTGACGTGTTCAAAGCAGACTCGAAATACCCTGAATCTATAAAAGAAAGAAAATCAATAAAACGCTAAATAATTAAGAATCTGATCACCAAGGCTCAGAACTCATAAAGTTGTCTGTTGTTAGTATGTCTAGCGACGGGTCGAAGTGTTATCTGGTAGTAGTTAAGACGAGAGTATATTGTGTTGACTATCTGGTCTAGACTAGTACACACACTACACATCAGGAAGACCTTGTGACTAAGAGAAAAGTTTAACCTAGTTGTTAAGTTGTTTTCTGCTTGATTATAACAATCTACTAGAGACATTTGAGACCTTGTCATAGCAACCTAACCAGTCAGACCTGTGTTAAGAATTGTCTGAATAATTTTTTGAATAAAAACATGACTAAGAATTTAAGTGACTACACATATGATTTAGAATCACTAACTTCAGTTAGACTTTGCTTGAGGACAAGCAAAAAGCTAAGTGTGGGGTTATCTAATATGCATAAATCATATCACATTTTTAGCATGTTTTTAGGCATGATTTAGGGTGAAATTGAGGGCAAATCGGTCTTAATCTTTTATTATTAACTCAATTTCACAGGTTTTATGATTTTGGAAGTGTCAGGTGAAAAGTAGAAGAAAATGGCAAATTTCGGGGCAAAATGCAATTTTTTAGAAGTTCGGACTTCGGGGAGGGCGTCCCGAATCAGGACGGGCGTCCTGACCTGGTCAACAGTCCAGGACGGGCGTCCCGAGCTACAGTTCCAAGTCCCACATCAAATTTTTGATGAAAAATCACTCCAGAAAGCTACTATAAATACCACAGGCCTTCCTCAGTTGAAATCATTCCTCTCCACTCAATCTGAGTCATTTAGTGACTTCTAGTGTACATCTTTCGAGTACACAAGTCACTTAGAGACTTGGGTTCAGTATAAGTTTTCTTTTATTTCTAGTTAGTGTTTCGTTTTCTTAGTTTCTGATAATTAGTCTCAGATCTTAGGCTTCGATAGATAGGTTCGTTTCTGGTATTCATAGAATACCCGGGATTTCGTTAGGAGATCCTAAGAGGGCTCTAGGTGTTCGAAGAGTCAGTCCACAGGGCTGGGCTTAAGCTGGGTATTAAGGTAAAATCCAGCTTCTAGGCTGAGGAAGCGTCCTCCGAAGGTTCTGTCGAGCAGAGTCGGGTCGAGCAGTACGACATATACAAGCAGTTGCTCCATCGGCGAGACTAAGTAAAGGGTGATTTCTTTATGGCATCAGTGCCCCTGTCCCTCTCTTTATATGTTTGTATTGTGTTTGTTCAAAGATTTGTTATGAATATGAGATTATGATTCCTATGAATATTTGTTTTATATGTTGAAGCTTTTATGATTTTCCAGAAATAGCCACCTGCTTAATATTCATTATGTCTACATGTCTAATGTAGTTTCTTTTAAACTAAATTTAGGGTTATAGAAAACTCCTAACCACGGTCTATTCATAACCTGTTTAGTTTAACAGGCATCAATTAGTATTGGTGTCTGCCATATTAGATAAAATAACCTACAGAACACCATGTTTGTGAGAGTAGTCTAAGTAGGCTGAGTAGAGCGTTTATGCCGGTGGTTAGGGGCGAGCAGCCTGATCCCCGAAGTGGCATAGGGCTTTCATGGATGTCTTTAGCTCGAACCGTGAGTAGGGCCGTTTACCTTGGCGATGGGGCGGTTTATCAGATACTCAGATGTGGTACACCTTTAGACTCAGAACATAGTTGCAATCCAGGCTAAGATATATCTAAAACACTCGAAGATAGGTCAATCAACATATAGGAACAGTATAACATAGAATCAGGACATTATCTATAAAACACTTTAGGCTTAAATAGACTTAAACCTAGTGGAGAATGAATCACCCTCTCATCAAAGTTATTGATGACGATTGCATAACTGAATCATAAGATAAGAGTTAGAGTAAAAAGACTAGTTACTACTAAGCCGTTACCACTTCCCTGGGAGTACGATATTTAACTTAATAAAATTATAGATACTTTCCAACATACTAGCTACACGATAGGTACTCTGCCTTAGGTTTTGACTGATTAAGTGACACTATAAAGACTAAACGTGACAATTAGTCAATCTCAGTCCTTAATTACTCATAATCAACATAGGGTAAATCAACACCTATTTAGCATATCAGTCGGAAACGCATCAGAGATATTTTGGCATAGACCATCAAACGACGCCGGTTAATCAACACTTGGCGTCAGACTGATTTTCGTCGAATTAATATATATATATATATATATATATATATATTTTTTTTTTTTACAAGAATAGCAATGAATAATGAATAATATATATGAAATATTATTTGTCCCACTTATGTGGTAATTAATATGCCATATTTTAATCAAATTTATTATGATTATATGTATTTCTTTATACCAACAACTATTACCATAAATATATACATGACCTCTTCTAGGATCACGAGTTATACTTTTTTTTTTTTGAAAAATAAATATGTTGGATGACTTTTCAAGTTCAAATTTTTTTTTCTTTTGTAGCATAATTTATTCATTTACGGGTTATAATCTTGTAATCTAGTACTTTCGGGAAAATGACCATCTTCAGGTGGTCAAATTTTTCTTTTAAATAATTTTCCGATAATTGAATATTTACATTGATGGTGTCTCCTGGACCCATCATAGTTAGATGATTTTCGATATCTAATTTTCATAACAAATTATTTCATCTAGTAAATTAAAGAGTTACAAATTTAAGATTAATAAGAATTGACATTAGAATAAATAACATATCTATTTATTTTTTAATTCAACTTCAAAAATATCTTAATAACGTGTTATAAAACTATTACTAACAAAAGGAATTTACAAAAGATCAAATGAGATAGAGATCAATGGAAATAAGGAGAATTGTTCTTTATATATTTCCCATAAATGATTCATATCACTACTCAAATACACGTATCCAATTCCTATTTATAGGGATGAAGTAAGAAACCAATATATATAAACTTGTAACTCCTCATCATTCAATATAAATAAGACGTTACTAGAAATTGTTATTAAAAATTATAATTGCAAAGGGATTATGAGAGTTGACAGAATTCAATTGACATACAAATAATAGGATTTATAGAAAATCAATTTTTCATAAAACTTACAAAAAAAAATTTTTTAACAAATCTATAATTGATAACCTTTATATTAAAATTAAAATTTTTATTAATTATCTTATATTTTATATATTAATATTTTAATATATATTTGAATTGATAATATAGTAATTTTAAATATACAAATATATTTCTATTTATAAATTTACATAATAATAATATTGTTTTAATCAAATATATTATAACTACGTTTTAATCACTATGCTATACATATTAATAAAATCACAATGATGGATATGCGTCTACCACTTTGCAAAGTACAATAATTTTACATTTTATGGAAATTATGCTATGAACGTAGAAAGACATAACTTTTATATATTTTAAAATTTTATAATTGGTATTAATTAATTTTAAAATATATTTTTCTCTTTATTATCGAAGAGATAAATAACATTTTAGTTAAAGAAAATATTTACAGAATAATAATAATGAATGACGATTTTTTAAATAAACAAATACTAAATTTGAGACTAAAATTAAAAATATTTTAATAATACTTTTTTTTGGACTAAACTTATTTATGTTCATAATTACAGTATAAAATGCTAAATGATAATGATAATAATAATAATAATAAATTTTAAATGTTTGAATCTTTATAATTACAATTTATTATATTTTCAGTATGAATATAAACAATATTATTATTTTTTGAGACATTAATTAACAATACATACCTTATTTTGATGATGTTTTATGACAAAATTATTTTAGAGATTTAAAATTAATACAAATTATAAACACAACCGCAGTGAAAGTTTTAAGGGTTTTTCTTTTCTTTTTTTAATTAAATTCAATTTTTCATTGAATAATAGAAAAATTATTTTAAAATTAATTAGAATCATAACTAAAATGAATTATGAGTTTTTAGAATATTTAAAATTTATTTCTTCAAAATCTTTTTTCATATGATGTAATATTATTATTCTCTAAAAATAAAAATAATAGTAATAAAATAATTTTTTTGATGTTACTCATAAAATATATGTTAAATAAAGAGAGACTTGTTAATTTTTATATTTTATCTATATATTTATGGGCTAAAATTGTATTTTTTTAATTAGTTCAAATTTTATAGTTTTAAATTATTATGAATAAAATTCTTAGTACTGAATAAAAATATTATTCTCTAATAAAAATCTAAAATTGTATTTTTTTAATTAGTTCAAATTTTATAGTTCTAAATTATTATGAATAAAATTCTTATTACGAATAAAAATATTATTCTCTAATAAAAATATGATTTTTATTAAATTTACAAAATAAAACAGTTATTCTTAGTACCTAACATTTTAATTAAATTAGAGGTATAAATATTTAATATTTGGGCCTTAAATATTTGAGAATTTATTTTAATAAAAAAATTATTAAAATAATTTATGATTAAATTTAAGAATAAATTATTTTACTATGTACTTTCAAAATTTTCAATTTAAGGTAAATTTTATCCCGCCACGCCTAAACAAAGTGTGTACCACTGAGACAAATACTATAATATTACATTTTATGAAAATTATAATAAATATATGAAAATCAAGATGATGATGTGTGAAGAGCCATGTCACGGCTTTTTTATCTAGTCAGCATGTTTAAGGGTGTTTTTGTCATTGTTCTTGCTTGTCATATGCATATGATTAGGGTTGTCTTGTAGTGTATAAATACACCTCGTTATAGCTGCAGCTTTTATGAATTCTGGTTTCATTGATTTCCTGTTTCATTGCTTTTCTGTTTTATTGCTTTCTTCACCTTTTTTTTAATATGGTATCAGAGCTTTAAAACTTTGATTACCTATATATATATAACTATAGCGGATGATGCCTCAAGCTCGTCTGTTTCTTCTGCAACCATAGAAGAAGCAAAGACTCAGCTTATTTTTCCTCAAAGCCAGCTCATTTCTCTGAAACTCACTGAAAACAATTACCTCATCTGGAAGACTCAAGTGCTCACTGCAATAAAGGGTTATGGTCTGGATAACTACATTGATCCTGAACCTCAAGTGCCAAACAAATTTGTTGCTGATGGTGGACACAATCAGATCTCCAACCCGTTGTTTATTCTCTGGAGCAGACAAGACCACATCCTTGCTTCTTGGATCTTATCCTCACTCTCAGAAGGTATTCTTCCTTTAATCATTGGGCTAAGTTCTTCTAGTAAAATCTGGTCTACTCTTGAAAAGAACTTTGCTAATCAATCGAAGGCTAAAACACTTCAGTACAAATTTCAATTGCAAACCACTAAGAAAGGAAATATGTGTATGAGGGATTATCTGGCTAAAGTCAAGATGTGTTGTGATATGCTTGCTACTACTGGGAATATTGTTTCTGAAAATGACCAAATAATGCATATCTTATCTGGACTTGGCCCTGAATATGATGCAGTAGTTGTCACTGTTACAGCTGGAGTTGGTTCCTTTGGTCTTAGTGATATTCATGCATTACTTCTGAGTTTTGAAGCTAGGTTGGAGAGTGTTGGTGGTTTGAGTACAGGACATTTGATCAATAGTGATGGATCTCAACCATCAGTGAATTATGCTGCACAAGATAATAACACTAGAAGGAATTTTAATAACACATCTTATAATGGTAGAGGCAGAGGTAATTACAGTTTCAGAGGTAGAGGCAACAGAGGTGGCTTTAGAGGTAGAGGAAGGTTTCAAGGTTCAAGAATCACATGCCAAGTGTGTCATCTAACTGGACACACAGTTGATAGGTGTTGGCATAGGTTTGACCAGTCTTATGGTGTTTAGAATAATCGACAGAGCAATATGACTGATAACACCAATCAGAACAAGAATCATTCTCTGAACCTTGCACAATTACCTGGTAGCAGTTGCTCTAGTGATGATGGTTGGTGGTTTCCAAACTCTAGAGCCTCAACACATGTGACTAATGAGCTCAACAACCTTCAGTCAGCTTCAGAGTATAATGGAGGGAGCAAATTGCAGTTGGGAAATGGACAGTATGAGCAGATCCATCACATAGGTAATACTACTCTCCTCTCTGAACAGTCAAACAGGTTGTTTTATCTCAAGGACTTACTTCATGTTCCAGGAATCACAAAAAATCTTATGAGTGTATCCAAGTTTGCTCTTGACAACAATGTATTTTTTGAATTCCACCCTCTCTTCTGTCTTGTAAAGGATCAGGAAACACAAGAGGTGCTGCTCAAGGGAATACTTAAAGAGGGACTTTACAGATTCAGTTTTGATGTTCACAATCTGCCCTTGAAGAATGAAGTTTCTTTCCAAAATGAACTAGTTGTTTCTACAGCTTCTGTTTGTAATAATTTGGGTATTAGTTTGTGGCACAAGAGGCTTGGCCACTGCAGCTATGACATTGTAAAAAGGGCTCTGAGAACTTGTGACATCTCTTTTAATGAAAAAGGGAAATTCCTAATATTTGTGCTCCTTGTATTCTTGCAAAAAGTCACAAATTGCCTTTTGGTAATTCTGATAGTAATCCATCTTGTTGTTTTGAGCTTATTCATACTGATCTTTGGGGTCCAGCACCCATACAATCTATCAATGGATACAGGTACTATGTTACATATATATATTATCATAGTAGGTTTGTGTGGATCTATCTCTTGAAGCAGAAATCTGAGGTTGTAGGTACTTTTCAGCACTTGTATAAGCTTGTTGAGACTCAGTATGGAGCTAGAATCAAGGGGTTACAGAGTGATGGAGGAATGGAGTATAAGGTGTTGAATGATTTCTTTGAGGAGAAAGGCATAATCCACATAATTTCTTGTCCTTACATTCCACAACATAATGGAGCTGCAGAAAGAAAGCATAGACATGTTGTGGAGGTTGGTTTGTCATTACTAGCACAATCAGATATGCCAATGAAGTACTGGGATGATGGTTTTGTTACTACTGCTCATCTTATTAATAGAATACCAGTAAAAAGGCTTGGTTATATCTCACCATATGAGAAACTTACAAAGAAAAAGCCAGATTACAACAGCTTGAAGGTGTTTGGATGCTTGGCTTATCCACATGTGAGACCTTATAACAAGCATAAGTTGCAGTATAGAGCATCTCTAGGTGTGTTTCTTGGCTATAGCAATCAGTATAAAGGATACAAGGTTTTATTGCCCTCTGGAAAGGTGATGATTACCAGAGATGTTGTTTTTGAAGAAAATGTCTTCCCTTTTTCCAAAAGTGCTAAGCAAGGAACTGAAACCAGGGATATCACACAGCCTATATTTATTACTTCTGAACCCACTGTGGCAAGTTTTCCTAATTATTGGAAACCTGTTGAACAAGCTACTGAGTCAGAATGCAACAGTCCACTTAATTCTCCTATTGCTCTGCAAGAAGATGGCCTTACATAAGAAAGTGATGAAACTATTCCTTTGAGAGTTGATTTACCTCAAGTTAGTGAAGGTGATTCTTCTAATAGTCCCTCTCATGTCACTCCAGAAGACACTTTTGCTAAGACTAATAAGCATCCTATGATCACAAGAGCAAAGGCTGGAATACACAAGCCAAAAATCTGGTCTGCTGAACTTGCAGACATTCTGGAGCCAAAAAGTGTTAATGAAGCCTTGATGGATCCCATTTGGAAGCAAGCTATGAGTGAAGAACTTGATGCTCTCCATAAGAATAAAACATGGACTTTAACATCTCTACCTGGAGGAGAAAATTTAGTAGGAAACAAGTAGGTTTTTAAAGTTAAAAAGAAGGCAGATGGTAGTGTGGAGAGATATAAGGCCAGGTTGGTGGCACAAGGGTATTCTCAGTTGGCAGGTTTTGACTTCCATGAAACTTTTTCACCTGTTATTAAGTCAGCAACAATAAGAGTTATCTTATCCTTAGCATTAACTCACAGTTGGAGGATAAAAGAACTTGATGTGAGTAATGCTTTCTTAAATGGAGAATTGTCTAAAGTGATATACATGAATCAACCTAAAGGATTTGAGCAAGGTAACAACCTGGTATGTAAGCTTAACAAGGCCATATATGGGTTAAAGCAAGCTTCTAGAGCTTGGTACATCAAAGTGAAGCAAACCTTGGGAGAACTGAACTTTGTTAACTCCAAGGCAGATTGTTCTCTGTTTTTGTACAACAAAGGAGGTGTTACAATGTATATACTGATCTATGTGGATGATATTCTGGTGACTGGTAACAATAATAAGGCAGTAGAAGATCTGATTAATCAATTGAAGAAGCATTTTTCTGTCAAGGACTTGGGTGAAATTCATCACTTCTTGGGAATTCAGGTCACCAAAACTGATGAAGGAATCCATTTGGGTCAAAAAGAATATATAAGGAGGTTATTGCGGAAAGCCAATATGTTACATGCTAATAAATCACCTACTCCTATGATTACCTCACCACAGCTCTCAAAATATGTTGGAAGTCCAATTAAAGATGCTGTTGTTTACAGAAGTTTGGTAGGAGCTCTTCATTATGTGACTATAACAAGACCAGAAATAAGTTTTGCTGTAAATAAAGTAAGTCAATACATGTCAAATCCTCTAGAACCACACTTAAAAGCTGTAAAAAGGATTCTAAGGTATCTTGTTGGAACTGATCATTATGGACTGAAGTTGTGCAAACCAAAACATCTCAACATTACAGGTTTCTCTGATAGTGATTGGGCTGCTGATATGGATGACAGGAGGTCTGTTTCTGGTTATTGTGTTTATGTAGGTGGCAATCTTGTTTCTTGGTCCAGCAAGAAGCAAGGATGTGTTTCCAGATCCAATACAGAGGCTGAATATAGGAGTTTAGCTCAAGTGGTTTCTGAGATAACTTGGTTGAAGTACTTGATGGATGAACTAGGAGTGCAACAAACTAGAACACCACAAATATGGATTGACAATCAGAGTGCTATCTATCTTTCCTCTAATCCAATTTTACATGCAAGAACTAAACACATAGAGCTTGATTTTCACTTCATTAGAGAAAAGGTAGCAAAAGGCTTAATTCAAGTAAACTATGTTCCTTCTTATGAGCAGATAGCAGATATCCTAACCAAACATCTGAGCCTTCAATTCTTCAGTCGGCTGAGAAAGAACCTGACTGTCACTCCTCATCCTAGCTTCGAATTGAGGGGGGCTGAAAATCAAGATGATGATGTGTGAAGAGCCATGTCACGGTTTTTTTATCTAGTCAGCATGTTTAAGGGTGTTTTTGTCATTGTTCTTGCTTGTCATATGCATATGATTAGGGCTGTCTTGTAGTGTATAAATACACCTCGTTATAGCCGCAGCTTTTATGAATTCTGGTTTCATTGATTTCCTGTTTCATTGCTTTCCTATTTTATTGCTTTCTTCACCTTTTGTTTAATAATATATATATTTTTAAAAAATATTTTTATTTTTCAATTCTAAACTCTTATGTTTCTCCAATTATTTTTTATTTTATTTATTTTCAATTCTCTTCTTCTTCTTCTTCTTTCTTTTTATTTTTTTATCAGTTTATATAATAGAATTCTCAAACCGATTTTAAAAAAATCAATCTCAATGTCAAAATTTATGCTACTAATACCTATCTCTTCCGTTTACAAAAAAAAAAAACTTATTATCTCTTTCTCACAAATATCCCAACTTCACCAAACCAAAATATTAATAAAGTATTTTGTTTAAACTAAAAAAAATAATATTTTAAATACTTAGTTTTTTCTACAAATTTTGACTCCAAACAAAAAAAAATTCTTCTATTAATATAATATTAATAAATAAATTAAGTGTATACAAATTAAGTAAAATTGTATAAAGAGAGATGTTAATTTATTTTTTAAATTAGAAATCTAATTGGGTTGAATTTCAAACATAATTTGACTTAAATTTGATGAAATTTGAAACGTTACATTCGTTATATTAGATTCATTGTAATGTGATTTAACTACTTTTGTGTCTTACATGTCGAAAAAGTAACTAAATAACTTCTTATTTCAAGATTCAAGTGCATTACTTGCGTTGAAATTCAAACCAAATTTGACCTAAATTTGATGAACTTTGAAGCGTTACATTCGTTATATTAGATTCATTGTAATGTGATTTAACTACTTTTGTGTCTTACATGTTGAAAAAGTAACCAAATAACTTCTTATTTCATGATTCAAGTGCATTACTTGCGTTGAAATTAAAACGAAATATGACTTAAATTTGATCAACTTTAAAAAGTTACATTCATTATATTTGATTCATTTAAATGTTATTTAACTACTTTTGTGCCTTACATGTCGAATGTAACGTTTTAAAGTTTATCAAATTTAAGTAAAATTTGGTTTGAAATTAAACGCAAGTACATTCACCTAAATCTTGAAATAACAAGTTATTTGGTTATTTTTCGACATATAAGACACAAAAGTAGTTAAATCACATTAAAATGAATCAAATATAACGAATGCAACGTTTTAAAGTTAATCAAAATTTAGTCAAATTTTGTTTGAATTACAAGCCAAGTATATTCACTTGAATCTTGAAGTAACAAGTTATTTGGTTACTTTTTTGACATGTAAGGCACAAAAGTAGCTAAATCACATAAAAAGGAATAAAATATAATGAATGTAACGTTTTAAAGTTTATCAAATTTAAGTCAAATTTTGTTTGAATTTCAACGCAAGTATATTCACCTGAATCTTGAAATAACAAGTCATTTTGTTACTTTATCAACATGGTATGCTAAAATAACAAGATTTAGGTTTAAACTAAAATAAAGTGTAATTTAAACTAAAAGAACTTTTTATAAATAAAATTGATGAGTTACATTGCTTCTATTATATTTCTAACTCATTATGTATTAAAATTATAAGTAAAATTATTATTAATTAAATTATACTTTATTTTAAAGTAATAAAATTAATCTATAAACAACTTTACATTTTTTAAAAAATAATAATAATAAATAACAAAAACTAATTCAGAAAATTTCAATTTGACAAATGTATTTTAGAGTTTTCCTTTAGGTAAAGGAATCTATAGGAGGAATGGGTGGAGTAGAGTTTAATTTCCATCATTCATTTTCATTGGACGATTACAATAGATATGTACTTCTCCAAGCATGATGACGTTAGACATGACGATTTTTTTTCTTTTCTCATTATATATATATACACACACAATTACATTTATTTTAAATTTCCATAATAAAAATTAATACAGTATTTTGTTTAAACTAAAAAAAATAATATTTTAAATACTTAGTTTTTTCTACAAATTTTGACTCCAAACAAAATTTTTTTCTTCTATTAATATAATATTAATAAATAGATTAAGTGTATACAAATTAAGTAAAATTGTATAAAGAGAGATGTTAATTTATTTTTTAAATTAGAAATCTAATTCAAAAAATATATGAAATCCACCAATTTTCTATGTCAACCTAACACTTTATTAAAATAATAATAAAAAGAATAAATTTTATCTAACAAGACATCTTACTTCACCTAGTTAGATAATAAAATAAATTAGCATAATTTATATTGAATTAAAACAAAAACAATTTACCTGTTAATTGAAAATTTTATATTTTTGGTTAAATATTTAGGAATATTATAGTGAACAAAATTATATATATAAAAAAAATTAGAGGTGAAAATTAGAATTAATAGAAAAAAAATATATTCAAATTTTCGACGGATTATGATACAAAATTTTTGTAACATTTGTCTCTAATTTCTCTAATATTACTCAAGTCAGTCCCTTTTATCTACAGCGAAAGTTGTATTTATAATTGTGCAAAAAAGTTTGATTTTTATTTGAATTTAAATTTTAGATTATGACACATTGTGTATAAATTTTCTGTAAAATTAAAAATTATATATAAAAAATCGTATTTCTATAAATTTGATTCTATTTTTCAAATTTCTCTTAACTCCAAAACTTTTATAGTTCTCAACTTGTGTCTTCTAATTTTTCTTCTTTTATTAAAAGAATTTGTTTCTTATTTATACATAAAAAAAATAAAAATTAAATAACTATTGAATTAAATTGTCTCGTATCATTTATCTAACAACTTGAATTTATTAATATTTCTATACATATATATTTAAAATATATAAATAAAATTTAATTATATTTTTAACTTTATATATATATATATAATAATAATAATAATGTATATAAAATCTATTATCTATCCATATTACAAATATTACCCTTATTAATAAATGTCCTATATACAAGTAGGATGTGTGGCTTATTAGTGTGGAATAGATATTTACTAAAATATTATTTAAAATATTAATAAAAATATTGATACAGATGAAAAGATCAATCTCATTGTCAAAATTTTTACCAATGATAATTGCCAAAAATTTTACCAATAATCATTGCCAAAATTTTTACCACTAATACCTATTTCTACAAATCGCATAAAAATTTATATACATCTCTCCTCGTGTTTAACGGGTTGAATAGGTATAATGGCGAAAACATAGCATTTTTTTCCAATAAATATAATTATATTTCTTTTAAGATTAAAATATATCACCTATTTATATTATATTATAAAAAAAAAAATAAATACAAAATCAATCACAATATTAACATTCTTAAAATGTAAGAATTTAATTTGCTAAAAATCTGCGATTTATTCAACAAAATCAATAATTTATCTTATTGATTTGCAAACCACAAAAAATGTCTTGGCTTTTCAAATGATAAGCAAGAAAAGGGATAAATTTTCTTTAAAGAACATATTTTTACATGACCCCTCTTTTTCCCCTCCCAAATTTGGTACATTAGTACATTTTTCTTGGCTACTATTACCTACTTGCAAACAATGAACTTTTCAAAATGTGTCATACAATAATATATACATAAATAATACATAAATATACATATATATATATATATATATAGTACTATTTAAACTTCCAAAATTCATTTCTTTCATTTCTTGAAGATTCATTCATACGAGTGTGACTACGATATTCGCCGTCAAATCTAACGGCCCAACCACGTTACTCACATCACTCCCCCCAAAATTCCAATCTATTTTTACTATTACAACATTTGAAGTCATTGTTTTAATAATTTAACTTTTACTCAGAAATTTAATCATATATATTATAAAATTTGTAATTTTATATAATATTTTAACATTGAAAAATGGGAGGGAAGGAATTACTCCATTCCAATTGTAAAGGGCAAAAAAGGGTCATGTATACTAAACGGCAATTATCACACCATCACAATCATTGTCCTACTTCTACTACTTTCAGCTTCTACCCCACCCACCCTCCTCCTCCCTTTCTCGCCGGAAAAACATATCCATCTGTCCATCGGAATCTTGTCTCTGTCACAGTAGTAAGTTTGCTTCAAAACTTCTAAAAAGAAAAGAAAAGAAAACAAAACAAAATATCAAGAAAGGTTCTTCTCCAAAGATCAAGATCTAATTAAAGGTACGTATGAAAAGAGAATCAATTTGTACTTTCTTTTTTTCTTTGTTTTGTTATTATTTCTAAACTATGATGTTTTGGGGTTCTTTTTTTTTTCTCCCTTGAGTTTTGTCAGAAATTTTGAGTTTGCAGCTTTTTTTTGTTTGATTTTTTGATTTTTGTTTTTAGGGTTTTCAGTTGGTGGATGCTTTTTATCTTCTTTTTTAGTTTTGTTTTCCCTTTACGTGTGAGAGTAGTTGTTTCTCTGCAACTTTGCTTTGGTTTTATTTCTTCTTTTTTCTTCTAGTTTTTTCCAAACTATGTTTTGAAGCTAGCAGACAAACAGTATGTATGAATTTGTCTTTACTACTACTGTACATACATAATATAATATATGTATATATATTACAAAAATATATTTTTTGGGGCAGCTTTGGAGATTGAAGCACTGAGGAATCGCGTTATTGCTTACTCCAGAATGCTATACATACATACATATATATAACATATATATATATATATATATATATAATATATATATATATAATGAGAAAGGCTTGTAAAATAGGAAACCCGTAAGTCTTAATTTCAGAGTTTTATTTTAGTAGTTTCTCTTTCGGTATGTATAGATTTTTTTCCTTTGCTTCGGTTTCTGTTCCAATATATATATATATATATATATTAATATATATATATAAATCTTATTACTACTGCAACAATTAATCCTCACATGGTCGGACGGATTCGTCTGTTCATTAATTGTCCTCTCTCCTATCAGAGAATTTTCAAGGCAATTTTTGTGCTCAACTGTGCTTGTTTCTTTTTTTTTTTTGGACTGACAATATATATATATATATATATATATATTATATATAGATATATATGTATATGTATGTATATGTTAGGCTACATTTTTTCTTGTAAGGTTTATCTTCAGTTGATCCTTTCAAAGCCATTATGAGCAGATACTGGACATTGAAAGGATATCTTATATGGTTTGAAAAGGTTGGGCATAGAATAGAGGCTGTAGGCCAAGATTGTCTATGAACTCTACTGGACCTTACAGGGTCTAAATTATGAAACTTGATAAAAAAGCTTTGCAGATTCTTTTTCTATAAGGACTTTTGGCATCTCAACTCTGAAAAACTCTTGTCCACTAAAATTTTCTTCATTGTTTTTTTTTTTTGAGTTCAATAACTTTAGTTATTGAGGCCTTTGTCAATTTATATATATTTAACTGAAGAAATCCTGCTAAAGGGTTGTGAATTTCACTCGTTCTCTTCAACATGTCTATCTATGGACGTGCTTTTATCTTCTATGGCACAGAATTTCCAAATTTTTTTAGAAAAATGTTATATTAGTCCTTTCACTTCTTTGTTGAACAGAAAGTCCCTTTGATCTTTTTACACTCCTATTGCTAGTTTATGAAATTTGATTGCAGCATTTGGTGTTTTATGAATAGAATTTTATACTTGATTGATTTTGGTAATCATTTCCTCATTTTTATAGTCATTAATGTTTCTTTGACATGAACTTCTGTTTAACATGCAGTTTCTAACTAATGAATGGCGTGGAGGTTAGCTGGAAAAAAGGCAAGTTTTTACATTTGTCTTATTTCATGTAAATTCAGTTTGAATTGGTTCACTTTTGTGCTTGATATTGTTATGGAAATATGTGAGCTTCTTGCATTACTGGTAGACTGAAATATGCAAGTATGGTGCATGTGGATTTTGATTGTTTATGGGAGCATTCATGTATTTTTCCTTATAATTTCTGTATTGCAGCAACTGAAGAATCAATGAAAGATTGAAGTTCTAATTTTGCATGCAATTCTCTTTGCAGGGTATCCCTATTAGTCTTGTTAAGGCATTCACTGCTGCTCCTGGGAATGCTGCAGTGTCAAGTTCCAAATGTAGCCTTGAAGAGCAATTGAAGGCTGTTTCTGTTCAGCTAATAAAAGGTAAAGAAAGCATGGTTATTTATGGTTTCTATATTGAGCTGAGGTTTATCTATGGGCACTACTGGACTATGATTTGCAATGGTTCTATTCGCTTCTCAGATATAATTCACAGCCACAAAAATTGTTCTCTTTCAATTAATTTAGTAGCCAGTGACTTTCAATATGATATCTGATTAGCAATTATAGGTTTTTTCTCCTTCTACAATTATGCAATTAGGTGTGGATATCTCTTTTCTAGTCTTTCTTGATGTTTAAGGAGAAAAGTATAAAAGCAAGATTAATGCTTGGAACGAAAGCTTTACATTAATATATATATATATATATATATATATTTCTATTTCCAAATCCTGGCAGCATTGAGTCCTGATACAGCATCAGTGGCTTCTGATGATCTTGGAATTTCAAGGAACAGACTAGCGATAAGGTAAGTTGCATTTTGTTTTCTTTCTATTATGACCTTGCGAGCTTTGCTTTAAGCATTTTGATCTAGAATGAATGACGGTAATCAGGAAAAAGGTGACTATATGAAGCTGTCTTTACTTAGGTATTTTCATGCAACTCCTGAAGTTAGAAGAAATGCGGATTTTCCATGGGGTTCAAGTCAGAGGAAGGGAAAGTTCAAGAACAAAACTAAGAGAACTACAGCTCCAGTTGAAGCTCCATATATACCTACAAAACCAATAACGGAAGCCAAATCCTCTATTCAGAAAACAATTGAGATTTTTGAGGGCATGACCATTAAAGAGCTTGCTGAGCGATGTGGAGAGACAATAGATACTGTGCAGAGAATTCTTGAAAATGATGTTGGAGAAAAAGTTGATTCAGAATTTGACACTGTCAGCATTGATATCGCGGAGATGGTTGCAATGGTAAATTATTTTCTATTTCCTCACTCACAAATAAGGTATCTGTTCCTTCCCAGATAAATTTCAATTGAGGGTTATTTTTACTGGTTTCAGGGCCTTGAAGTCAATGTTAGAAGACTTCAGTTGAATGAGGGTGCTGAGATACTACCACGCCCTCCAGTTGTGACAGTGATGGGACATGTTGACCATGGTAAAACATCTCTTTTGGATGCTCTTCGTCAAACGTCTGTGACAGCTAGAGAAGCTGGTGGTATAACGCAGCATTTGGGCGCCTTTGTTGTTGGCATGCAGTCAGGATCATCAATTACCTTCCTTGACACTCCAGGTCATGCTGCATTTAGTGGAATGCGAGCTAGGGGTGCTGCAGTTACTGACATAGTTGTGCTAGTTGTGGCTGCTGATGATGGTGTGATGCCTCAAACACTTGAAGCCATGTCCCATGCCAAAGCAGCTGGTGTACCAATTGTAGTTGCAATTAATAAATGTGATAAGGCAACTGCTAATCCAGAAAGAGTGAAAGTCCAGCTTGCTGCAGAAGGTCTACCACTGGAGGAGGTTGGTGGAGACGTTCAGGTGGTTGAAGTTTCAGCCCTAAATAAAATTGGATTGGATAAGTTGGAGGAGGCTTTATTTCTCCAGGCTGAGTTGATGGATCTTAAGGCACGTGTTGATGGACCAGCTCAAGCTTACGTGGTTGAAGCAAGGCTTGACAGGGGCCGGGGTCCTTTAGCAACTGCGATTATCAAGGCAGGAACCTTAGTTTCTGGACAGTACATTGTTGTTGGTGCTGAGTGGGGAAGGATAAGGGCAATTCGGGATATGGTGGGAAAAGTAACAGATCAGGCTAGTCCTGCGATACCTGTTGAGATTGAAGGGTTGAAGGGACTTCCAATGGCTGGTGATGACATTGTTGTTGTGCATTCAGAAGAAAGAGCAAGGATGCTCAGTGAAGGAAGGAAAAAGAAACGTGAGAAGCATAGACTAAAAAAAATGGAAGTGGAGAGACAAGAAATTCTGAATATGGTAAAAGAAGAAGAGGAAGAAAACGAAGTTGATGAAGATGTTGAAGAAACTGTAGAGGAAGAAGAAAATGAAAATGGAAGAACGAAAGGAAGAAGAAGAAAAAAAGAAAAAAAGATAGAACCAGAAATCAAGGCAAAAAGGCCTGAATTGCCCATTGTAGTAAAAGCTGATGCCCAAGGCACTGTTGAAGCAGTTGCAGATGCATTGAAGAGTTTGAATACTAGTCAGGTACTCAAGTCATTCTTAAAAGAAACAATGCATGTGTCTGTGTGTGTATATATATACACGTATAATGTTTTAATTTTTTATTATTTTATTATTTTAAAGTTTTTATCTCACTTTCTTTTCAAGATAAAAATTGTAAATTACAGATTTAGTAGTTTATACTCTAATAACTTAGTTTCTTCTGTCATCCAGCTTCCTGTCTTTGTTGTCCATGTTGGGGTTGGGCCTATTTCTCAGTCAGATGTTGATCTTGCACAAGCCTGTAATGCTTGTATTGTTGGGTTCAATGTGCGCACTCCCTCCACTTCGATCAGTCAAGCTGCAGCTCAAGCTGGAGTAAAGGTATTAGAACAGAAATTATTCTTATTCTTATTATTTTTTTGTTGTAAGTGCAGTCTCAGTCACTACTAAATATCATTACCTTCATACAATTCTCTATTTCCATACTCAGCGTTCTGTACCTTGATTACTTCGATTGCTTGTACCAGTTGCCATATTTACAAATATGCTTTTGATAAATATTGAGAACTTCACTTAAAAATTCAGAAATTTTATTACAGATGAAAATACACCGAGTTATCTATCATCTTCTGGAAGACATTGGTAATCTAATTGTTGAGAAGGCACCTGGGACATTTGAGACTCAGGTTGCTGGGGAGGCACAGGTGTTAAGCATATTCGAACTTAAAGGAAGGAGCAAAGCCAAAGGAGCAGATGTAAAGATTGCAGGTTGCAGAGTAACTGATGGACGCGTCACAAAGTCATCAACAATGAGGCTTCTGAGAAGTGGCGAAGTTATTTTTGAAGGTCTTTGCTCATCTCTGAAGCGAGAGAAGCAGGATGTGGATGCAGTTGGGAAAGGCAACGAGTGCGGACTTGTGATCCATGACTACTTTGATTTTCAGGTTGGAGATATAGTCCAGTGCTTAGAGCAAGTTAACATAAAACCCAAGTTTATTTCATCAGAAAATGGTGCAGTTCGGATTGAGGCCTAGCAGTTTTTTCTATTCATCATCTCTCCAGCCATTTTCTGCACAGGCAGTGGTACCTTGTTTTTACTGGCAGGCACCCAAAAGTTTTGGTCTAATTAGGAATGGTAGAAATAGTGTGAAATCCTGAGTCATGCTAGATGCATACAGCAACAGCAAAGCAAAAGGCTAAGGATTTCAAAATTTTTTTTTTTGAGGATTTTATTATTATTATTATTATTTTGATGGACTAGAATATTCTTTTACTGAAGAATTCAACATTTATAAAGTGTAAGAAGATATTTGACAGAAAGCAGACCCTTATGGATAAGATAGAGAAGAGGGGCTGACTTCTCTTTGAACAATAATGGCATATTTATGAACAACTATTTTCTGGTCTCCAACTCAAGGCAGGGTTTCTGTAACATTCAGGTGGGCTGGCTTAAGTGCAGAAGAAATTTATCAGGCTGTTGTTAAGGCTTGGAGACAGCCTCCTCAGTATGCAAGTGTTGTGGGTGTTGGTATTCCAAGGGAATTGTGGAAAATGATTGGGGAATGCTTGCAATTCAAGGTTTCTAAGAGACCATCTTTTAGTGACATGTTAAAAATATTCCTTCGACACTTACAAGAGATACCTTGCAGTCCTCCTGCAAGTCCTGATAAGTATGACTCTGAGATGAACCACTAGCTTTGTTGTCTTCAGTTATTTATGGTTTTGTTTATATCTGTTGGATCTGCTAGTTACAAATCTTTGCACTTACTTATTAGCATGATTCTGTTTTCAAATCTCTTGTGCATTTTACTTTTGATTTGATTGATCTTTTGAGAGATATTTTCTCCACTGTCTCTTTAGTGGCATGGTAAAATATCCAGTGGCAAATGGAATGGAATCATTATCTTCGGCTCATTTAAAAGTTAATGAAAATTATCATACCCTTCTTCACTGGCTTGTTTCTGAGGGTAATTCAGATGGTGTTCGGTTAGTCTACTTTTACTCTCCCTTATTATTTTGTAGTTTTTATTCCTCTCATTTTTCCTCACTTCAAATATTTTGATTCCGGCATAAGAATATTCTTCTTTGTACCTCTTATCCTGTTAACCCTATGAGTTCAATGTAGAGAGTTGCTTGCTAAGACCACAGCTGGACACAATGGTAGCTCATTAAGTTCTCTTCTAGAAGCACAGAATGCTGATGGCCAAACTGCTCTCCACTTGGCTTGTAGACGGGGCAGTGTAGAGCTTGTTGAGGCTATTTTGGAGTACAAAGAGGCAAATGTGGATGTTCTAGATAAAGACGGTGACCCGCCTCTTGTATTTGCATTGGCTTCTGGTTCACCTGAATGTGTCCGTGCTCTCATCAACAAATGCCAATGTCAGATCTGTGTTAAGAGAAGGTCTTGGACCTTCAATTGCTCACGTATGTGCTTACCATGGCCAACCAGACTGCATGTGTGTAAGTTTCTGTTGGCCTCTCAGGTGCAAATTAAACTAGTATTGTCACTAGAAATTAGTTGAATTGAGGTTTCTAGGGTCCTCATGGCTTAAGCCAAGTTGCAAAAGAAAGGCTCTCCCCCTAGTTAAGTAAGCACACATATTTTTGTGTTATAATAATAAGCTTAGGAGGTTATTAATACTATTATATGAACTTAAGATTACAAGTTAATAATTCTATTTAAAGAAACTGAAAGAGGAGATTTAAATCCAATATCTAAAACTTTTTTTTTCAATCGCTGAGATAGATCCTATTACAAGAACCTACATTTTGGCCTTCAACAGATTTTCCCCTTCTATTCTCAAGGTATCAATTAAGAGTCAGTCTTTTGATGAAGCTTTTAGACTTTTTTTCCAGCAGAGAATGGAAACTTGGATGCAGTTTTTACTCGATTGTGCTGCGGTGGTACCTTAAAATATTGGAAATCTGAAAAAGCCCACACTTGACGAAATATCATCTGATGAAAGGATTTTCTTGAAAAAATGCTGCCCCTAGGCACACATTTTGAAATATCTTTATACAAGAAAAGGAAATACCAAATTTAGAAACAAGAAAGTCATATTTGTAATTCTATTCTTAAAAACTTAAACAAATTTTCATTTCAAAATCCAATTATAGTGCCCCCAATTTTTGAGAATGAGAAAAAGGGGCTCTGTGGATTAGTCTAAAGCAGAAGGCCTGAGTAATTAGGACTTGCCCGCACAACTCACGAAAAGGGGTCGAATGTGATGGTCATGCTGTCCCTTTTTTTCCCTTAACATTTGTTATTTATATATTTTCTTCCAGAGGCTGTCTCTTACATCCTGAACAATGACAGGAGCTGTTATTGGCTGGGCTGATCCAAATGCAGTTGATGATGAAGGTGAAGCTGTACTTCATAGAGCGGTTTCAAAAAAATATACAGAATGTGCTATTGTCATACTGGAAAATGGTGGTTGCAAATCAATGGGCATCCTAAACTCCAAAAGATTAACGTATGTCTGAGCTCATTCTTCATCGCATTTTATACAAATAATAAGATAATATGTTTCATATATTGAGTGTTTTGGAGGAAGTCCAATTATGAAATTGGGATTGTTACCTCTTTGACTTCTTGCATTGATTATGTGATGAGAAGCTAATGCATTTACTTTTGATGTTTGAATATGGGAGAAGCCTTTCCGTTTGGTTGATGATAGAAATAATTTTGTCAATCACTTCCTCATTCTGTATTGATGTAATACACTCTTATTCTGACAGAAAGAAAATTAATAGAAGAAAGGCACTTGTTAGGCACATGAGATACGAAGTACTCAGTGCAGTCTTTACTGTTTTAGCTTCATAATTCGATAATTGTTACCTATTTCTGTCAATTTTAATTTTCTAGTTGATTCAATCAAGTTCCTATTGAAATTTAACTGCAGTTTATCATTATTATTCTTCCTAACAGACCACTACACTTGTGTGTAATGACATGGAATGTGGCTATTGTCAAAAAGTGGGTACAACTTTCTTCCAGGGAAGAAATTGCTAGTGCCATTAATATTCCCAGCCCTGCTGGGACTGCTTTGTGAATTGCCTCTGCCCTCAAGAAAGATCGTGAATCAGGTACAACTTGATTTTGAATTTGTTGTCATGTTGGTGCATTATTTTATACGACAAATTTGAGTGTTACTTATAATTCAGTTTTTTAACACTACAGCCTTTTTATTTTTATTTTTTTCTCCCAGCTGGAAGAGAAATTGCACAAGTACTCCTGACTGCAGGGGCTGATCCAACTGCTGAAGATGCCCAACATGGAAGAACAGCTCTTCATACAGCTGCAATGATGAATGACCTTGAACTTATTAAGGTATTGTAAAACAAATAACTTGAAGATAGACCTTTTTTTTTTTGCCTTTCACCTAATCAGGGTTGGTCTGTAGTGTTTGTTTTATGCTTCGTTTATATAATAATAGGAATTAGTTTCTCCGTTGCTTCTAATGTTTATGGACCTGATTATTTCTGTCATTCATAGGTAATTCTTGATGCCGGGGTTGATGTGAACATAAGAAACACACATAATACCATACCTCTTCATGTTGCATTGGCAAGAGGTGCAAAATCATGTGTTGAATTGCTGCTATCTGCAGGGGCAAATTGTAATTTGCAGGTTGATTTTGGTTCCAAGTAAAATCTGCTGCAAAAGCACCCTCATTTAGATATGAACTTATTAAATTTATTACTGAGTACAAAAGAAACTGTAGAGCTATTCTCTTTTAATTCTAATAATATTGTCATAAATTGCATATATAATATGTTTTATTGATATCATAAAAAAGCAATCTCTTTTCTCTTTTGTTTTGTTATTCCTTAAAAGAAATTTTGAAAATCTATTCTGGGATTGTTATGGCTTCAAAATTGGAAGTAAACTGTGTTCTAGAAACAACCAGCTAAAGTAACAAAATCTGTGCTTCAAAAGCTGCTTTCCAGAAAAAAGAAACCATTTTTGGTTTCATTTAAACTACACTGGAGAAAAGCATATGGGTGATGCCTCGAAACAAGATTTGGTTAATAAAAGTTGGAAATCACATGCTTGAACAATGAGAGCCGCCGGTCCATGCATTGAAGATTGTTGATGGAACCAAATAATTAATTAATCATATGACAATATTTTCTGCATTTATTTCACAAAATTTGTTGTTTCCGGATCTCTTCCATTGGTGTTTCTTTTTCCGTTTTTCCTTTCATTCAATTAATATTTGATTTCAGGATGATGATGGCGATAATGCCTTCCACATAGCTGCTGATACAGCAAAAATGATACGAGAAAGTCTTGAGTGGATCATTGTCATGCTTAGACATCCAGATGCTGCTGTAGAAGTTAGGAATCACAGGCAAGTTATCACACAGACTAGTTTCTGAGCTGCCTTTTGCCATTTGTAGTTTCAGGATATGTATGAGATGCCTCTTTAATTTTTTTCTTTTTACCGACTAAGAGCGCCTCATGTCTCACCTTTTCAGAGAGACTTTCTCTTTGATTGTGGTGAAGGTTGAAAAAAATAAAAAATAAATCCTCCCAATGACCTCATGAATTTTCATTTTTTTAATAATTAAATAGTAAAATTCAGTTTGGGTACAAAGTTTACACAATACTCAAATAAATGTTTTAAATTTTTTCTCACATGATATTCCAATTTCACCATACCAAAATATTAATAATTTTTTTTAATCTAAAGAAAATAGTATTTTTATACTTTGTTTTTCTACAAATTTGGACTTCAAACAAAATTTTTTCTTCTATTAATATAATATTAATAAATAGATGATTTGTATACAAATTAAATAAATTGTATAAAGAGAGTATTTTTTAAAATTAGAAATGTAATTGAAAAAATAGATGAAATCCACTAGTTTTCTATATGTCTTCCTCACACTTCCAATATGTTTATTAAAATAATAATAATAATAATAAATTTATCTAACAAAATATCCTATTTCACGTGCTTCAAAACATAATAAAATAAATTAGCATTATTTATATTGAATTGTTTGGGTAAGACTTCAAATAAAAATTTTAATACAATTATCCTATTTTACCTACCCAAAATATATTAATAAAAATATAATATATTTTAAATTAATTGGAATATATATTTTTTATTTTATTTTAGAATTACAACTTAATTTGAATTTATTTACATTATACAATTATAAATTTTTTTAAAACAATATGTAAAGGATATATAAATGTTTTAAAAAGTTTTAATAATCTTCAGTATTTTGTAAATTAATAATATAAAAGTATTTTTATATGTATTTTTTTAAAAAAATAAAATTTACCAATTAAATCCTTCTCCAAAAAAGTAAAACAAAAAATTTAGGTTAATTGAAAATTTGATGTTTTTGATTAAATATTTAGGAATATTACAGCGAATAAAATTATAAATATATAAAAACAAAATAATTAGATGTGAAAATTACAATTAATAGAGGAAAAAAAAATCAATTTTTGGACTTTACCAATTTTTATACAAAAGATTTTTGTAATGTGATCCCTAGTTTCTCTAATATTGATATCTAATTTTAACAACATAAAATTTTATTTGAATTTAAATTCTAATTTATGACACTGATTATAAATAAAATATTAATATGTTAAACTTTAATTAGTATAATTTCATTATTTTCTTTATTAATAAACAGTGATATATACTATTATGATATGTTGTATTAGTGTGGAATATTAATTAAAATATTAATAAAAATATTGATAAAATTTATTTAATAATTTTTGTATTACACGTATTTTTTTTATCACACATAAGATAGTAGTAACTGCGATACTACATATGAAGATGAGTTGCCATTCAATCTTATATAAATAAAAAGATAAGAAAGTAAAAAATAATTCTACTAAATGTTTTGAATATTTAATAAAATATAAAATTTAATTTTATAATGAAATAATAAGTTAAGTTATAAATTATGTTTTAAAATTAATTCTTATATATATTAATTTTTTTGTCACATAAAAGTGTATATTAAATTTATAAAATATATAACAAGATAAACTTAAAAAGACTCAAAATTATATTAAAAAACTATAATGCATATATGAAGGTCACATATAATAATAAACAAGAATTATAAATATGCTAATAAAATGTTCCTCAATCTACAACATATAAAAAACGTTTACAAGCAAATATTTATTAAAAGACAGATGATGGGGGAGGGTGAACAATCAACAACTCTCTATAATTTTTTAGAATAATCTAAAATTTCTAAAACATTATATTGAAGTGTAGAGTAGTATAGAAGGTTTTAACATAAAGACAATAATGTAATTTAGTAGTTTAGAAAGTTGGTAAGCGAACTTTTAAATATTTTTTTCAAAGCAGATGATCGATGATTTGAATAGCTCTATGTTAAAAGTTTTGGATCAGACCCTCTCCTCAAGTAAAAGTAAATTCTGCGAGCGTTTCATAGGCAGGTCGGAATTAGTCTCACTCAAGGTGAGAACAGCGGGTGTCTCGAATGGGTAAAAAAAAAAACATAAAGACAATAATGTTAAAAAGTGGAGTTAACTATATGAGGCATAGAGAAGAGTAAAAAAAAGTTCAAGTATTATATTTAAAATAAATAAAAATTTATCAGGTGCCCCTGAATTGTCAAAGACATTTAAGTCCACTTGAAGAAATCAAATTACGACAAATCATATTAGACAAAAAAAAAAAAAAAAAAAAAAATTGACCCTAAAGACATTTATTTGACCTCTATGTTTGTTTTTATTCTTGTATTATGTAAATATTTTTAAAAAATTAAAAATATTTATGTTATTAGAATATTTTACTATATTTAATAAATAATAATAAAAAAGTAATTGGTAAATATAGTTCCTCAGCTATGGACCTTGGGTGAATTGGTCCTAAAATAACTTTAGTGCAATTGGTCTTTACATTGTATAAATATCCCCAAATTGATCAAACCACGATAAAATTAAATAATTAAATGTTATTATACTATTTTAATATATTTAATAAATTATTTTTTTCAAAGTTATATAATTATTTTGAAAAAACAACATGTATTCTGATATTTATAATTCAAAGCATTTTCTTGTTTTAGGCAAATTAGCATAATTAGTCCCACATTATACAGGTTTTGGTGATATTAGTTGTCAAATTATTATTTTTTTGTTAGATTTGGTTTCTAAATTATAAAAATATTATGATATTGGTCTTTTCATTAAAAAATTTATTAAATAATTCCTTAATTTTTTTTAAAAAAATAAAAATAAAAGTATTTGTCTCATTATATTGTTTTTGAAATATATTAACACAATTGTCAAAAACATAATTCAAATCTTCCTCCGCCACTGCAATATGTATGGAGCGTGAAGTGAAGCTGGATTCATAGCTTCTTGAAAGTTCTTTTTCCTCTATAAATTACCTTCTCTATAAATTACCTGTTACTTTCTTACAACCATCATCGGAAACGAAGAGAAGAAAAAAATAAATAAATAAACAAACAAAAATTTCTTTGCATGATTATTGGAAGTTGTTGATTTTTTTTTTTTTGAACGACAAGAGAAAAAGGATTAATCAATAAAAGGATTGAAGACTTTTTTTGTCCTTTTTCTTCTTCTATATGAAGCCAAAAATGTTGAATTTTTTTTTCCAGATGAAATCACCGACAAACAAATAGGAATGATCGATCAATCAAAATGAGTGATTTTTTCTGTCTTTTTTTCTCTTCTTTTTCTCAAGAAACTCAAAGATGCCAATTTTCTTTTACGATGAAATTACCGAGTAACAGAGATGGAAGGGACAATTATGCTCATATAAATCTCTCTCTCCCATAGATTAAACAACTAATTTTTTTCTATCATGCGGTGGAATTAACTCAAAAGATTGATTAATAGAAAGGACTAAAGACTTCTATAGAATTATTGGTGAACAGAGGAGGCGGACTATTCTTCCGAAGAAAGAATTGACAATCCGAATAATTAATTTGAAAGTATATTGACTCATTCACAATTAAATATATTAAAATATTCTAATAACATTTATATTATTAAAATATGTCAAATATATATACATTATATTATTAATTGTATTTATCCACAGAATTTTTAAGAGAAGGACTATTACCACAATATTTTTATAGTTCGAAGATCAATTTCACAAAAAAATAAATTAGAAACCAATGTTACTAAATTTCTATAATTAAGGGATTATTTATGCCAATTTTACCTTTATTTTAACCCAAATTTAATCTAAACTCTCAAATTCTTTTCTCCATTTCCTTTTTTTTATCTTTACAATTCCTTTCTTTTCTTTTTTAAAAAAAAAAAAAAAAATTTATATAGAGTTCCAAAACCAATAATAAAAAAAAAATTTATATAGAGTTCCAAAACCAATAATAAAAATCAATCTCATTGCCAAAACTTTTACCAGTAATATAGAAATTGTCTCTTCCCCATTTGCATAAAAACTTATGTCTCTTCCTCCTCACCTTTAATGGAAGTTGAATAAGTACAATTACAAAAATAAATAAATAAATAAATAGCCTTTTTTCATGCATACACGTATTTTTTTCGTCAAATTATTAAATTTAACATCTCTATTGAAAATTAAATCTGACACATTTTTTCATATTTCGATTAATTATAATATATTATGTTGAAATTAATAAAATTAAAGAAAATATATCGAAATTAAATCTTTTACGAACTTAAGTTCTATTGATGACAAGCAATTATTTCAAGTTCCATTGTAACTGAAACACAAATCAAAAGCTAAAAGCCAAAAGCCGATAACAAGAATTACAAATATATAATTTAGGATATTATATATATATATATATATATATATATATATATATATATATAACATAATCGATCAATTATTTTTTATTATGAAAATCAAAAGGAAAAAATGGAATCGAATTAAGTATATTAATTATTTTATGAATCAATTTTATCAAAAGTTCGAAAATTATTGTGAAATTAAAATATAATCTATATATCTGTTGATAAAAAAACTTTTATTTATATATTTTAAACCTTTAGTTTAGTTTAGTTTTTTTAATTTTTTCCCTTTAAAATTACTGTTGCAAATCTAACTTAGGAAGATCATATAGTGCAAGAGTATTAATCAACATTATTTTAAAAATAATTAAGTAATCAAAATTGTTAAATTGAGTTTTGGTACAAATTTAGACAACAGTCAAATAAATTATTATTATTATTATTATTTTAATCTCAAATGATATCCCAACTTCACCAACCCAAACAAATAAATATGACTTACAATTGTACTTTGATAACCTACTATAACAAGTTATCAAATTAATGGTAGTTGTGACTTCATCTTTGTACACTCATTAAAAATGACATACTCAATAGGTTATTAACAATTTTTAACTAAATAAAATAATAATATAATATTATAATAGTAATATTTTAGATATTTTGAAGTAAATAGAAATATAAAAATAGTAAGTTTTATTAAAAAAAAAATGATAAGTTATGACTTTTTATTAACACCTTACAATTTTTGTATAAAAACTTACAACTATAAATTATGCTTTCATAAACACCTTACAATTTTTGTCACAAAACTTATAACTCTACATTTTGTCTTCATTAACACCTTACAACTTTTACCACTTATTTTTTCCCACAAATCTTACTATAGTTTTGTAAATACCTTATCAATTTTTTTTTTTAGAAAGCATACGTCTTTTCTATAATTGATAACTTTTATGCTAAAATTGGCATTTTTTTATTAATTATCTCATGTTTTATATATTAATATTTTACTAACATGTTAATCTATATTTGAGTTAATAATATATTAATTTGGAATATATAAATATTTTTTTTCTAAAGATATATTTTTATTCGCAAATTTATATATAATTATATAATTTTAAGTATTTAGAAAACGTTATTAAAAATTACTTCGTTGAGTTGTCGTTTATTCTCGGAGGAGGGCTGTGATTGAAGGATTGAAACCCTTTCTTTCACGAAATTTTATTTAAAAAAGAAATTTCTATATATGGTCCGTACTAGTTAGACTTTTTGTTTTTTGTTTTTTGTGTTTTTTGGACCTAACTCTAGTAGCTTCTATATGAAACAGTTGCTTATACAGGATCTACTTTGTTTTTGTTTTTTTTATAATCGGCATATATTGATAAGAATAAAAGGTACAAAGCAGGAAGTATCAAAAACGCACAATAGACACAAGAAACACAAACTAAACAGGAGCAACTAAAACCAAAGAGCAAAAGGTAAAGAAAAAATAACTGGAAAAGGAAATTTAAAAAAACACCCCAACCTTCTTAGGTAATCTCTAGAACATCAGGCGGGAGGTTCTTTAGGTCAACTTGGCCAAAGAAAGAGGTCTCTTTCGCCCACTTAGCTAGAGCATGAGCACACTCATTGCAGGATCTGGGGTGAGAACTTCATAATACAAGTTGGTTAGAGGATAAAATTCTCCTACCTTGTGATATAAGCAAACGGGCCCTCCAATCTCCAAAATCATCCAGACCATGACATTTGCAACATCTCCTTCAAAAAGAGCTTTATCAATACGCATCACTTCAGCAATCTTTAGTGCTTGGATTGCAGCTTCTGTCTCAAAACAGAATGCATTGTGGGACTCAAAGCTGTTAGTCCAAGCACCAAGAGTGTTACCATTAGTGTTCTTCAGCAATACCCCAGTAGTGGTGTATCCATCCTTGAAAGAAGCATCAAAATTGAGCTTCCTATATCCCTAGAGGGGGAGGTTGCTAGCTTGCTTCCGATGAGGTAATACCAGCCTTTTTCTTTCTCATCAATGCTTTACGAACAGCTAGCTAGTAGCAGATAGCTGAGGAGTTCACGGTCCTACTTATGTCAGTCCAAAGTGAAATTATTTTACCCTCCATGCAAGGTTTCGGTTCATCCATATTTGTTCAAATAGCACCACACAGAAAACTAATAATCTCTTATTCTCGACTAGTGGAAGTGGAAGAAGATTGTTCTTACCAATGATCAATTTGGTCTATTGCCTGATATCAAGGTAGTTAAATTGCTCAATTCTAATTTTTCAAGGGCAGTTCCACCAAATAAGCTTAGAGAGAGGACAATAGAACAATAGATGGATGATTGATTCCTCATTTGCACTACATAAATAGCAGGTATGGCTAGTTGTTGGAATAAATTTAGTCAGCTTATCCAAAGTGGGTATCAAACTAGATAGGAGCTTCCACAGCAGGAGACTGTGTATTGCCATGTAAGTTCAGTTGCCAAATTCTTTTCCATATGTCAGCCGATCCTCGTCTTGAATTAGAAACTCTATCTTTAATGACAAGGTCGTACGCAAATTTGACTATCAAAGACCCTGTCGTAAAGGGTGCCTAGACAAATCGGTCTTGCTCCGATTCTAGAATCGGGGTATTAATGATAAGCTTGTTGATATCTACAGGGAAAATACTTCGAACTGTGTGTACATTCCATCTAGTTCCACTTGAATCCATGAGATCACGTACATAGTTGATGCACTAGGGTAGTTGAAAGGATGAAGAAATTCTGAAGTTTTACAATTAATAAAGCCATGGATCACCAACAATTTTGAGTGTAGAGTGTGCCCCAACCTATGAGAGGCATCTTGCTTAAAACAAGTTCAAACATTGCATCACAGCGCTTCATATCAATAATTTTCCTACCTCTCAGATACTTGGCCTTTATAAGTTGTACCTAAGTTTTAGTCGTATTGCAATGAATATTCCATGTAAGTTTAATTATGAGAGCGACATTCAGTTCATACATTCGACGGATTCCGAGTCCTCCCATTGCTTTAGGAAGGCAAATTGTATCCCATGATGTCAGTGCAAATTGTGCGTGGCCTCTTCTTTGTGGCCCCAGAAGAAGCCCCTGATGATTTTATCCAATCTATCCAACAATATTTTTAACATACAGAAAATTTGCATCACATACCCCAGTATCGCCTGAGCCACCGCCTTTATAAGCACCATCTGACCTGCCATAGATAGGTATTTTCATCTCAAATCATTGAGCTTATTTGCCAGACGTTCTTCAATATATCTAAAAGCCTATGACTTAGAGTGGAAGTTGCATAAAGGAAGGCCCAGATATTTTCCAGCATGATCACATTCTTGGATGTCCATAAGTCTGCAGATTCACACCTTGAGGTGTCGGCTTACATTGCGACTAAAGTGTATCGATGATTTCCCCAATTCACCTCTTGTTAGGTGCATTGGCAGTACATATTTAGACAACTTCTAGCTGTTTCCACTTCTTCCAAGTTCCCCTTGCAATAGATAATCAAGTCGTCTGCGTACATAAGGTGGGAGATTTTAGGGCTTGTATGAGAGACCATTACTCCAGAGAGTTTCTAATCAACTTCTGCTTTTGAGTGGATCCGAGAGAGAAAATCTGAAAAAATAACAAAGAAGACGGGTGACATGGGGTCACCTTGCCCCAGCCCACGCTCTACACTAAAATATCCCAACAACGATCCATTAAGCAAGATTGAATAATTAGCAGTCATCATACATCCGGATATGAGCTTAATCACATCATCCAAGAAACCCAAACAACCCATGATACTTGCTAACACTCCTCATTCCACACGACCATGTGCTTTAGCAATATCTAATTTGATAGCCATATATCATTTTAAGCCCTTTCGAGTATTCAGATACTGCATAACTTTATGGTCCACAATAGAATTATCCCTGATTACTCGGTTAGGGATGAAAGCTGATTGATTAAGATGCACAATATCTTCAAGGATGCTCTTTAGCCTACCAACTATGATCTTCGTGATAACCTTAAGAATAACATTACACAATACAATGGGTCGATAGTGTTCCACTTTGCAAGCTTGGTCAGATTTCGGGATTAAGGCAAGAAAGTGTGGTTGAAGGAAACTGGTAAAACAGTTGTTAGAATTCAAACTCGAGTTTGAAGAAGAAGCCGGCGCCTCCATTGTTGAAGAAGAAATCGGCGCCTCCATTGTTGAAGAAGAAGTCGGCGCCTCCATTGTTGAAGAAGAAACCGGCGCCTCCATTGTTGAAGAAGAAGTCGGCGCCTCCATTGTTGAAGAAGAAGTTGGCGCCACCATTGTTGAAGAAGAAGTTGGCGCCACCATCGTTGAAGAAGAAGGCGCCACTATTCCTTCCTATATCTATATATATATATATACATGTATGTAAAGAGAGAGCGTAAGAAAGTGCAAAAAGAAAAAAGAAAAAGAAAGTGGAGAGAGCAATAGAGGAGAAAGAAATAAGAAAAAAAGAGAAAGCAAAAAGGAGAGAGCAATAAGTGAGGTAGAGAGAAACGAGGAGCAAAAGAAAAAAGGGAAAAGCAGAGAGAAAAGGTATATATATATATATATATATATGTAACTATATATATATATATATAGTTATACATAATTAGTTGTAAAAAAGGAGCAAGAAAGAGCCGAAGCTCTAGAAGAAAAAAAAAATCAGTTGCATTGTTTGTTTTTAATTCAAATATATATTTTTTGAATTTGCTCACGTTTCCTACAACAGTCGTGGCAAAGTACTTTTGGACTGCAGCAACAGTAGCCTCCTTCAACTTGGCCAAAGAAAGAGGTCTCTTTCGCCCACTTAGTTAGAGCATGAGCACACTCATTGCAGGATCTGGGGTGAGAACTTAATAATCCAAGTTGGTTAGAGGATAAGATTCTTCTACCTTGTGATATAATCAAATGGGCCCTCCAATCTCTAAAATCATCCAAACCATTAAGAGATAAAATGACATTTGCAACATCTCCTTCAAAAAGCGCTTTATCAATATGCATCACTTCAGCAATCTTTAGTGCTTGGATTGCAGCTTCTGTCTCAGCACAAAATGCATTGTGGGACTCAAAGCTGTTAGTCCAAGCACCAAGAGTGTTACCATTAATGTTCTTCAGCACTACCTCAGTAGTGGTCCATCCTTGAAAGAAGCATCAAAATTAAGCTTCCTATATCCTTAGAGGGGTAGGTTGCCAGCTTAATTCCGGTGAGGTAATACCAGTCTTCTTCTTTCTCGTCAATGCTTTACGAACAGCTAGCTAGTAGCAGATAGCTGAAGAGTTCACGGTCTTACTTATGTCAGTCCAAAGTGAAATTATTTTACCCTCCATGGAAAGTTTCGGTGAATTCATATTTGTTCAAACGCCACCACACAGAAAACTAATAATCTCTTATTCTCGACTAGTGGAAGTGGAAGAAGATTGTTCTTCCCAATGATCAATTTGGTCTATTGCCTGATATCAAGGTGGTTAAATTGCTCAATTCTAATTTGTCAGGGGGAGTTCCACCAAATAAGCTTAGAGAGAGGACAATAGAACAATAGATGGATGATTGATTCCTGATTTGCACTACATAAATAGCAGGTATCGCTAGTTGTTGGAATAAATTCAGTCAACTTATCCAAAGTGGGTATCGAACTAGATAGGAGGTTCCATAGCAGGAGACTGTGTCTGCCATATAAGTTCAGTTGCCAAATTCTTTTCCATATGTCAGCTGATCCTCGTCTTGAATTAGAAACTCTATCTTTAATGACAAGGTCGTACGCAAATTTGACTGTCAAAGACCTTGTCGCAGAGGGTGCCTAGACAAATCGGTCTTGCTCTGATTCTAGAATCGGTGTATTAATTATATGCTTGTTGATATCTGCAGGGAAAATACTTCGAACTGTGGGTACATTCCATCTAGTTCCACTTGAATCCATGTGATCACGTACATAGTTGATGCGCTAGGGTAGTTGAAAGGATGAAGAAATTCTGAAGTTTTACAATTAATAAAGCCATGGATCACCAACAATTTTGAGTGTAGAGTGTGCTCCAACCTATGAGAGGCATCTTGCTTGAAACAAGTTCAAACTTTGCATCATAACGCTTCATATCATGAATTTTCCTACCTCTCAGATACTTGGACTTTATAAGTTGTACCTAAATTTTAGCGGTATTGCAATGAATATTCCATGTAAGTTTAGATATGAGAGCAACGTTCAGTTCATACATTCGACGGATACCCCATCCTCCCACTGCTTTAGGAAGGCAAATTGTATCCCATGATGTCAAGTGCAAATTGTGCTTGGCCTCTTCTTTGTGGCCCCAGAAGAAGCCCCTAATGATTTTATCCAATCTATCCACCAATATTTTTGGCAAACAGAAAATTTGCATCACATACCCCAGTATCGCCTGAGCCACCGCCTTTATATTTTCCAGACGTTCTTCAATATATCTAAAAGCCTATGACATTGTTATGCCCAAGGAATGCACTGAGAGGGGGGGGGGGGTGAATCAGTGCTTAACTCTTTTCAAAAATTCAGCCCACTATTTTTTGTAGATTTTAGCAACACAAGCAATTGTTTGTGTGTAATTCAACTAATGTGATCCATTTCTTGAGAGATGTCCTTTTAGTTCATATATCAATGTTAACACACACACTTGCATAAAAGTATAGAGACAATCAATTTATGTGGTTCATCACCAACAAGGTAGGCTACATCCACGGTGATAGGGTTCACTACCCTTTCACTTCAACTTCACTAGTTACTTGTTTATCACAATGCTCTTCACTAGAGCTACAAAGAAGGCTCACTCCCTTACTCACAGAATTACAATTTCTTAAGATAAAGAGTAGAATCACTTCCTACTCTACCTAATAGAAACGATGCCTTCCCTATCACTTAGGTTAGGCAAATACAAAATATACCCCAAGATATGACCAGAATTTAATGTCCAACACGATATTTCAAACAAAGTCAAGAGACCTATAGCTTCCTTACATAGTATAATACATCAAAGAAAAATGAGGAATGATATGTCACCTCCAAGTTGATGAATAAACTTTCTTTGATGTATTCTCCAAAACTATTCTTCAAAAACTTCAAAAGTGAGTGATAAGAATAGACCTTTTCTCCATGGAAGTAAGATTTGAGAGGATTGTTGCGGAGTGTTTTTCTTGAATTTTCTCTCAAAAATCTCTACTGCCCACCACTAGAATTTTTCTCTCACATTCTTCTTGTTTCTAACGTGAATATGTGTATATTCACATATTTGCATTCACACAAAACCCCTACAATCTTGACCTTTGATACTTTTAATAAAAGTTTAACCTCTACCCTTGATCTTGACCCTTGATTCTTTAATGAAAGTGTAATCTTCACCCTTGATCTATATCATATATATATATATTTCAAAATGCTCACACCATGACTACACGAAAATTACCATCATTCATCATGTATACCATTTCAGCCAAGTATTTCACTTCAATCATTCCATGTCATTAGTAAGAATGCCAACATATCACAAATGCATTAGGTTCCAACAATTACAACACAAGCAGTAACCAAAAGGACTCAACAGACTTAGAGTGGAAGTTACATAAAGGAAGGCCTAGATATTTACCAACATGATCACATTCTTGGATGTCCATAAGTCTGCAGATTCGCACCTTGAGGTGTCGGCTTACATTGCTACTAAAGTGTACAGATGATTTCCCCCAATTCACCTCTTGTTCGGTGCATTGGCAGTACATATTTAGACAACTTCTAACTGTTTCCACTTCTTCCAAGTTCCCCTTGCAATAGATAATTAAGTTGTCTGCGTACATAAGGTGGGAGATTTTAGGGCTTGTATGAGAGACCATTACTCCAGAGAGTTTCTGACCAACTTCAGCTTTTGAGAGGATCCGAGAGAGCAAATCTGAAAAAATAAAAAGAGGGCGGGTGACATGGGGTCACCTTGCCCCAGCCCACGCTCTGCACTAAAATATCCCAACAACGATCCATTAAGCAAGATTGAATAATTAGCAGTCATCATACATTCGGATATGAGCTTAATTACATCATCCAAGAAACCCAAACAACCAGGATACTTCCTAACACTCCTCATTCCACACGACCATGTGCTTTAGCAAGATCTAATTTGATAGCAATATATCCTTTTAAGCCCTTTCGAGTATTCAGATAATGCATAACTTTATGGTTCACAATAGAATTATCCCTGATTACTCGGTAAGGGATGAAAGCTGATTGATTAGGATGCACAATATCTTCAAGGATGCTCTTTAGCCTACCAGCTATGATCTCCTTGATAACCTTCAAAATAACATTGCACAATACAATGGGTTGATAATGTTCCACTTTGCAAGCTTGGTCAGATTTAGGGATTAAGGCAAGAAAGTGTGGTTGAAGGAAACTGGTAAAAAGTTGTGGCAAAGTACTTTTGGATTGCAGCAACAGTAGCCTCCTTCACAATGTTATAGAAGATCACACTCATATCATCAGGACCATGACTATTAAAATTTCTCATGGAGAAGATTGCTTTGCGGACCTCAAGAGCAGTTGGAACTGCTATCAGCATGTTATTTATTTTAGGGGAGATACTAGGAGATATAATCACACATTCTGTGGAGGGGCGTAGGGCATACACTGGTAAAAAAGTTAGAGAAGTAAGACAGGAAAGCATTACCAATATTCATACTGTCCGTAGCCCATGAGTTATCAGCTAGGAAAACCCGATGAATATTGTTGTACCTTCTTCGGGAGACAGTAGTAGCATAGAAGTAATGTTTGTTGGCATCACCATCATCTAGCCATCTTGCCTTTGCTTTATCTTTCCATAGCATTTTCTCTTGTTTGAACAGTTCATATAATTCCATATAAAGAGCAAATTCCAATGACCTACCATCATCAGGTGTAATTGCTTGCAGTTCTTGGATTTGTTTATTCAGTTTGTTAATTTTCATATGGACATTGCTGAAAATCTCTTTGTTTCAAGTTTTAAGCGCCAATTTGGTATCTTTTATTCTAGATACAAAAGACAACTGATATTCCAAGCCTACTGTATAACTAAACCTGTATTAGAATTGTTAGTTTATGGAAGGTTAGTTTAGGAAATTATTTAGTTTAGAGAGGGTTTAAGGAGATTTTAGGATGGAGGATAGTTGATTAGTTGAAGGATAGTTTAGTGTTGGAGGAGGGAGATGGACACTTGGGAGAATATTTAGTTTATTGCTTAGTTGCTTGGATGATTTACAAATGAGGAGCACCTCTCCTATTTATAGTGCTCCACCTCCTCAAATGGAGTTTTCTAGAAAAGCCTATATGGTTCTACCCAAGGTGAAGGCTCTAGAACATATTCTAGAGTCCTCTAACAAAATCTCCTACATATTCAAGCATGCTCTAGAAGATTCTACTCAACTCTAGCATGCTTAAGGCCTATCTAGGGTATTCTAGAATATTCTCTAACTCTCTAAAATATTTTGAATATGAAAATGAGCATTAATTTCAACACTCCTCCTTAATGCTCATTTTAGTTATACCGAGCATTTTCCGCAGCTCTTCAAATTTTGGTCGGGGAAGCGCCTTAGTGAAAATATCAGCTAGCTGTTCCTTGGTCGGACAGTAGTCCACTTGTATTTCCTTGTTGGCTTCTGCTTCTCTCAGGAAGTGGTATTTGATGGCTATATGTTTAGTTCTACTGTGATGAACTGGGTTCTTTGCCATCGCTATCGCGGACTTGTTATCGCAGTAGATTGTTGTAGGCTTTGTTTGTTCTTCGCCCATATCTGTTAGTATCCTTCGCAACCATATTGCTTGACTTGCGGTTGCAGCTGCTGCTATGTACTCCGCTTCGGCTGATGATTGTGCCACACTATCTTGCTTCTTTGAAGCCCATGAGAATATGCCAGATCCAAGTGAGAAAGTGTATCCTGAAGTGCTCTTCATGTCATCTAGTGATCCTGCCCAGTCACTATCTGTGTAGCCTGTTAAATTCGAACTTGTTATCGGCTTGTACCATATTCCATAGTCCTTCGTGCCTTGCAAGTACCTAAGAATTCTCTTAGCAGCTCCGTAGTGTACTTTACTCGGGCTTTGCATAAACCTGGACAGTAGGCTTGTGGCATACATAATATCCGGTCTTGTGGCTGAAAGATATAGCAGACTTCCGATCAAGCTCCTGTAGAGAGAAGCGTCCGCCTTTGGTGATCCGTCTTCTTTCTGTAGTTTCTCATTTGTCACTACAGGTGTAGCAACTGGTTTGCAGTCGTGCATCCTGAACTTCATTAGTATGTTCTCCGTATATTTCTTCTGTGAGACGAAGATGCCTTCTTCGTTCTGATTTACTTCTATGCCGAGGAAGTAGTGCATCGTTCCGAGATCACTCATCTCGAATGTCTTCATCATATCTTCTTTGAATTGTTTTACCATTTTCTCATTGTTTCCTGTGTATATAAGGTCATCCACATATAAGGAGACAATGAGTGTGTCGGTAGTACCTTGAGTCTTGATATAGAGAGTGGGCTCACTTAAGCTCCTCCTGAATCCTTGACTCGTGAAGTAGTTGTCTATTCGGCTATACCAAGCTCGCGTGCTTGCTTAAGCCCGTATAAAGCTTTCCTCAGCCTCAGTACTTTATCTTCTTTTCCTTTTCTTCACGAACCCTTGAGGTTGCTCTACGTATATTTCTTCCTCGAGATAGCCATTCAGGAATGCTGACTTGACATCTAGTTGATAAACACTCCATTTCTTTTGGGCAGCTAGTGCTATGAGTGCTCTTATAGTGTCTAGGCGTGCTACTGGAGCAAAGGTTTCAGTGTAGTCGATACCTGGTAGTTGTGAGTATCCTTTGGCGACAAGTCTTGCTTTGTGTTTCTGGACTGAGCCTTCTGGATTAAGCTTCGTCTTGTATACCCACTTTACTCCAATAACTTCCTTGTTAGGAGGACGATCTACCATGTCCCACGTCTTGTTCTTCTCGATCATCTTGATTTCCTCCTCCATAGCTTGTATCCATACTTGCTGTTTGGATGCTTCATCAAAGCTGGTTGGCTCCATAGCTGCAAAGTTACACGTCTCGTAGATGTCTTCGAGCGTTCTTGTTCTTCGTGGTGGTGACTCTGGAGATGATTCTTCTTCGTTAGTTTCGTCTCCTGGACTGTTAGATCCTCTTGGAGTCTCCACTTCCTCTGGTTCTTGTACTTGATCATTTGAGGTATTTTGTCTTCTGGGCACCATGATAGTTTTCTTTATGATCTCTTCTTTTTCCCAATCCCAAGTAGCTCTCTCGTCGAACTCGACATCGCGACTTATGACTATCTTCTTTGTCTTGAGATTGTATATCTGATATCTCTTGGACTCCATGCTATATCCAAGAAATATCCCCTTCTCCATCTTTTCTTCTAGTTTGTGCCTCTTAACTGTTGGAATGTGGACGTAGCATATACTTCCGAGCACTTTTAGGTGTTTGGCAGACGGCTTCCGACCACTCCAAGCTTCAATGGGTGTTTTGTCGAGCACAACCTTGGTGGGACATCTGTTGAGTAGATAGACCGCAGTGTATACTGCTTCCGCCCAGAATGTCTTTGGTATTCCTTTATCTTCTAGCATCGATCTTTCCATCTCCATCACAGTTCTGTTCTTTCTTTCTGAGACGCCATTTTGCTCGGGAGCGTATCCGACTGTTAGTTGGTGTTCAACTCCTTCATCTTCGCAGAATTTGTTGAACGCGTTGGAGGTATATTCTTTTCCTCTATCACTCCTTATGACCTTTATCTTTTGGTTACTTTGATTTTCTACTAGATTCTTGAACTTTGTAAAGATCTTGAAAACTTCTGATTTTTCTCGCATAAAGTAGACCCATGTCATCCTCGTATAGTCGTCAATGAAGAGAATGAAGTACCTGTTTTGCGTCATTGACGGTGTCCTCATCGGTCCACATACGTCAGTGTGTACGAGCTCTAGAACTTTCTTGGCTCTCCATGCCTTGTCCGAGGGGAACGGCTTCCTATGCTGCTTGCCAAGTAAGCATCCCTCGCACACGTCTTCTTTCTGGTGGATTGCCGGAAGATCTCTCATCATATTCTTCTGATGAAGGATCTTTAGCCCGTTGTAGTTGAAGTGACCGAATCTCCGGTGCCAAATCCATGAATTGTCTTCTTGAGCTTTCATGGCTACTTCAATATGCTGCATGTTGATAGGGAAGTTTCTCTTCGGTTGCATTCTAATCTTAGCTACCTCTGAGCTCTTATTTTTAGTGTCGTATATTGTGCACGAGTCTCCCTCGAAGACTAGAGAATATCCTTTCTCTATCATTTGTCCCACGCTCAAGAGACTTGTGTCAAGTTTAGGCACCAGTAGCACATCTGAGATGAGACGCGTACCTTTCTTAGTGTTGACTGCGATTGTGCCTAAGCCTTCAGCTTCCACTAGAGATCCATCACCAAGCTTTACTTTTGTCGTGACGGACTTGTCTATGTCTTGAAAGATCTTTTCGTTGCTTGTCATGTGGTTGCTGCACCCTATCAATATACCATGTGTCGCTTCTTGCTTCGGATGCGGCATGACATGCATAGAACATATTGTTACTCCTCTCGTCTTCTTCCGTGAGGTTGGCATGGTGACTTGGCCTCGAACGACACTCTTTTTGGACGTGTCCGAATTTCCCACAACCTTGACATTGTGGCTTTCCGCGAAACCAACAGTCCTTCTCAAGATGACTACTCTTCTTACAGATTCGGCATGGAGGATACTTGGATTTTCTTCGTCCATTTTCTTCTACACCCATCTTCTTTTGCTTTATATTTTTCATTTCTAGAACCTTCTCTTAGTTTACTTTTCTGAGACCATGTCTTGAGCTTAGACTTGAAGGCACTTTCGATTGAGTCACCTTCTCGTCTACTTAGTCTTTTCTCGTATGCTTCTAGAGAGCCTACCAGTTCCGTGACAGACAGAGTAGAGATATCTTTTGTCTCCTCCATAGTTGTTACTATGGGATCATATTTTTCTGGGAGACTAATTAATATTTTCTCTACTACTCTTTTATCCACAATATCTTCTCCATTGGCTCTCAATTGATTAACTAATTCTCTTAGTCTAGAGTAGTATTCTTTTATGGTCTCAGAATCTTTCATTTTCATATTCTCCAACTCTCTTCTTAGAGATTGAAGTTTTATCGTGCGTACCTTAGCATTGCCTTGGAATTCCTCCTTCAAAGTATCCCATGCCTCCTTTGCACTTGTAGCTCCACAAATTCTTGGAAATATAGACTCCTCCATTGCCATTTGAATGTTGTAGAGTGCCAAGTTATCTTTCTCCATATCCTTGGCTAGTTTAGTTTGCTCCTCTTGAGATAGCATGGAAGAGTCGATCGGGATGGTGAACCCTTTGTCGACAATTTCCCATAATCCTTGAGATTTAAAGAAGGTCTTCATTTTGATAGACCAATAATCATATTTTTCTCCTACGAAGATAGGAAGAGCAATTTGGTTATTGGATAGTGCGTTGGCCATAGTTGAGTTTGTGTAGTAGTGTATGATGATTTTAGAAAAATAGTTTGTAGTGAGGGGATGCCCAATTCTTGATCGAACGGGGCTCTGATACCACTGTTAGTTTATGGAAGGTTAGTTTAGGAAATTATTTAGTTTAGAGAGGGTTTAAGGAGATTTTAGGATGGAGGATAGTTGATTAGTTGAAGGATAGTTTGGTGTTGGAGGAGGGAGATGGACACTTGGGAGAATATTTAGTTTATTGCTTAGTTGCTTGGATGATTTGCAAATGAGGAGCACCTCTCCTATTTATAGTGCTCCACCTCCTCAAATGGAGTTTTCTAGAAAAGCCTATATGGTTCTACACAAGGTGAAGGCTCTAGAACATATTCTAGAGTCCTCTAACAAAATCTCCTACATATTCAAGCATGCTCTAGAAGATTCTACTCAACTCTAGCATGCTCAAGGCCTATCTAGGGTATTCTAGAATATTCTCTAACTCTCTAAAATATTTTGAATATGAAAATGAGCATTAATTTCAACACTCCTCCTTAATGCTCATTTTAGTTATATCGAGCATTTTCCGCAACTCTTCAAATTTTGGTCGGGGAAGCGCCTTAGTGAAAATATCAGCTAGCTGTTCTTCGGTCGGACAGTAGTCCACTTGTATTTCCTTGTTGGCTTCTGCTTCTCTCAGGAAGTGGTATTTGATGGCTATATGTTTAGTTCTGCTGTGAAGAACTGGGTTCTTTGCCATCGCTATCGTGGACTTGTTATCGCAGTAGATTGTTGTAGGCTTTGTTTGTTCTTCGCTCATATCTGTTAGTATCCTTCGCAACCATATTGCTTGACTTGCGGTTGTTGCACGCCATATACTACTTCACCTGCTTGTTTGTTTGTATGATAATAAAAATATTTTTTAGCTTTTAAAAGAAAGTAGTATAATTTTTTTTAAAAAAAAGAATAGCATTTTTTAAAAAAATAAGTTTGGTTAACTCTTCATATAAATTGTTTTTTGTTAAAAAAAATTAAACAAATGCTTTTTTATACATATGTTATTTTACTTACCCAAAATATACTAATAAAAATATTTTTTATAATTAATAAAATATGATATATTTCAAACCAATGGAAGTATATGTATATATATTATTTTACATAAAAACTCATCACTTTTATTATTTTAGAACTTCATTCGAATTTATTAATATTATACAATTGTAAATAAACATAGGTAAAAAATATATAAATGTTTTGAAAAGTTTTTATATTGTTTATTATTTTGTAAATTAGGTATATACAAAATATATATATTCTATATGTATTCTAAAATTTTTCATTACCGATATATCACATGTGGGAAAAGACCTATATGTATATTTTTTTGGATTATCCAATTAAGTCTATTCTCAAAAAACAAAATTAGCAATTAATTGAAAATCTTATGTTTTTTTTGTTAAATATTTAGTAAGGTTAAGGTGTATAAAATTAGATTAAAAGAAAAACAAAATCAGTAAATTACAATTAATAGAAAAAAATAATATATTATTTCATTTTACAAAATAAATAAAAAATTTATTTTAACCTAAAATAAAATACAAAATATATTTTAACCTAAAATAAAATACAAAATATATTTTACAAAATTTATTGTCATGTACAACAAAATTAAAACTTTTTTTTCCAAAATTTTTGTATTATATGCAGTTGGTAGAATGGATATTATTTAAAATATTATAAAAATATTGATAGAAATTTAACTTAATTTATTATAATTGTGTAATTTAATAAAAATTATTTTAAAAGTTTTTATTACGCATATAAGATATTAATTATGTAACTATAGATGATATGAGTTGTTTATATAAAAAAAATGAAAATGAGTTGAACGATTCTTTATAATTAAAAGAAAAAAAAATATCTTTTGTAAGAAATATTTAATTTTAAATATAACATGTGATTCAATTTTATAATAAAAATTATAAGATATGATTTAATTCAAATTGTGATACAAAATTAATTTTAAAAAAAATTTAATTTTTATGTCATATATATATATATTAAAGTACGTTATCAAATTTTAAATAAAATAGGACGAAGTAAATTTGAATAAACTGAAGGAAAGAAACTGTAAAATATAAGTTAAATTTATGAAGATCACAAATAACAATAATAAAATGAATTTTAAAACTAAAAAAAAAACCCCACAATATAATATTAAAAAAATGTTTATACGCAAAGTATTCAAAAGAGAGTGGTTGATGAGGGGAAGTGTAAACAATCAACAACTCATTATATTTCTGGAATACTCTAAAATTTTCTAAAATATTTTAGAAAGTTGCAGTTTAGAAGGTTTTAGATATCTATATGATGCATAAAAAAGGAGTACGAAAAAGTTCTACTTGAGCCTTAATCATAGTTGGATTTACATAATATTAAAAAAGATAAATCATATTAAAATAAATAAAATTAGCAGAGTCCATTAAATCATCGATATTAAACCTTAACATAACTTAGAAAACATTCATTTTGCAAAAAACTATTGGGAGAAATTAAATTATGACAATCAAATCAAATGACCCTCAAAATGAAATTAATTCAAAAAAAAAACCCATAATTTAAATAAAATCAAATTATTTTTTAAGAAAACCTATAATTGGAAATAAAATCAAGTCAAATCATTTAATCTAATTGAGATATCGCTAAAAAAAACCTTCTAATCCATTTATCAAAAGAAGATGAAAAATACAATGCCTTAATGGGATAATTTTTAACATCTCATTCCTTTTTTACAAAATATTATCAAAAAATTGATTGATTAAAAGAATTTGCTGAGATATACAATGCTTCAATCAGACAATTTTTAACATCTCATCCCCTTTTTAAAACATAGGCAAATTGGAAAAATTAGTCTTCATGAGCATTAGGTGAAATTAATTTATTTTTGACAAGTCTTAAAATATATTTTTTTCATTTTTAAAATTATAAAATTTTTTATTTAAAGTACTTTTTTACAAATTTCATCAAATTTTTTTAAAACTAAACATTTTGTGTTATTGTAACAAATAAAAAACTAATAATTACCTAACTTTACATTAAATTGTACAAATTTATAGTAAAAAGTTTTGTAACACTAGTTCACAAAATATTCCAAACAAAAATAAAAAAGATATATATAAAAATATATTTCATATAAAATAACTAGATTGTTCTTTCTTTTCATTTAATAACAAACTGCATAGACAGTAAATTTTTTTAAAATTTTAACTAAATTCGTGAAAAATGACTTTATTGTTATTAAGTAAAAATATTTTGTACTTTAAAAGTTTAAAAAAAATTTATGATTTAATTTGCAAGACATAAATTTATTTGAAATTAAATTCACAAATTTCTCAACTTTCATGTGTATAAAAATTTATATAACTTTCTCTTTGATTTTTTTCTTTTTACCCACTTAGATGGCCTCATGCCTCACCTTTTCAGAGTGACTTTCTCTTTGATTATGATTTAATGACCTCATGAATTTTCATATTTTTAATAATTAAATAATAAAATTCAGTTTCGGTACAAAGTTTACCCAATACTCAAATAAATGTTTTAAATTTTTTCTCACATGATATCCCAATTTCACCAAACCAAAATATTAATAAAGTTTTCTTTTTTGAATCTAAAGAAAATAGTATTTTTATACTTTGTTTTTCTACAAATTTGGACTCCAAACAATTTTTATTCTTCTATTAATATAATATTAATACTTAGATTAAGCATATACAAATTAAATAAATTGTATAAAGAGAGAGATTAATGTATTTTTTAAATTAGAAATGTAATTGAAAAAATAGATGAAATCCAATCATTTTGTATGTCTTTCTCACAATTCAAATATGTTTATTAATTTAATAATAATAATAATAAATTTATCTAACAAGATATCCTATTTCAACTGCTTCACAAGATAATAAAATAAATTAGCATTATTTATATTGAATTGTCTTGTAAGTTTGGATAAGACTTTAAATAAATTTTTTAATACAAATATCCTATTTTACCTACCCAAAATATATTAATAAAAATATAATCTATTTTAAATTAACTGGAGTATATATTTTATTTTTTTAAGAATTAAAACTTAATTTGAATTTATTTACATTATAAAATTATAAATTAATTTTTTAAACAATATGTAAAGGATATATAAATGTTTTGATAAGTTTTAATAATCTTTAGTATTTTGTAAATTAATCATATAAAAGTATTTTTATATGTCAAAAAAACAATTACCAATTAAACCTTCTCAAACAAAAAAATTTACCTGTTAATTGAAAATTTTATGTTTTTATAAAATATTTAGAAATATTATAGCGAAGAAAATTATAAATATATAACAATAAAATAATTAGAGGTGAAAATTAGAATTAACAGGAGAGAAAAAAAATCAAATTTTCGACATTACCAATTTCTACACAAAAGATTTTGTAATGTGTTCCATAGTTTCTCTAATATTGATATCTAATTTTCTATTAAAAAACAATTCCGTTTTATCTGTAATCAAAGTTGTATTTATAATTGTTTAAAGAACTTAAAATTTTAATTTGAATTTAAATTCTAGACACTAATTATAAATAAAATATTAATATATTAAAATTTAATTAATATAATTTCATTATTATGTTTATTAATAAATACTCATATATACTATTATGATATTATCTATTAATGTCCAATATATATACTAAAATATTATTTAAAATATTAATAAAAATATTGATAAAATTTATTTAATAACTTTTTTATTACACATATTTTTTATTCATTACACATAAGATAATAATTGTGTTATGAAGGATGAAGATAAGTTTTCCATTCCATCTTATATAAATAAAAAGAAAAGTGAAGTAAAAGATATTCCCTTACTTGTTTTCAATATTTAATAAAATATAAAATTTAATTTTATAATAACATAATCTCCTATGTTATCTGTGTTTTCAAATTAATTCTTATATATATTTAATTTTTTTTGTCACACAACAATGTATATTAAATTTATAAAAAAATATAACTAAATTAATTTTAAAAGACATAAAATAATATTAAAAAACTATAAAACATATATTATATCTATGAAGATCACGTATAATAATAAAGAAGAATTATAAGTATGCTAATAAAATGTTCCCCAATCCACAACATATAAAAAAAGTTTACAAGCAAATATTTACTAAAACACAGTAGTGATAATGGGGGAGTGTGAACAATCAATAGTTCTCTATATATTTTTAGAATAATCTAAAACTTTTAAAATATTATATTGAATTGTAGAGTAGTATAGAAAGCTTTTTATAAGGGCAATAATCTAAAAAAGTGGAGATAACTATATGAGTCATAAAGAAGAGTAAAAGAAAGTTCCAGTTGAGCTTTAACCCTTATTGAATTTAAGTACATTTAAAAAGATATATCATACTTAAAATAATAATTTGTGAGTTTGGTCTCAAACAAATTTATTTTTAACAAACTTAGTCCTAATAATTTTTTATTAAAATTTTTAAAGTTTCAAACTTTTTTTTAAAAAAATAAAATAAGATATTTTTTGACATATTCTATTAAAAAATCTAAAGTTTTAACTATTTTTATAATTAATGAATTAAAAAAATGGTAAAAATGTCATTATAAATTAGAAGAATATATATATATATATATATATATATATATATATTATATATAATAAATATCTTAATCAAATAAAAAAAATAAAAAATCTAAATAGAAAAATTAGAAAACAAAAATGAAAGGTATCAAGCACAAACAAAAGATCTGCCATAAAGCTGGTAGAGCACACATCTTTCATAAATGAGAAAATGTGTTATTGATAATGATTACAAAAGGTGGCTGCTGCACACTCTTAAGTAGAAAATAACCCTAGAAACATATACACTAAGAGCCGTTAAGATCAGATAGAAATAGCGCACACCAACGACTATAATGTTCCTGCATGACAGCTGTATCATAGTGGTCCCATGCAGCTATATGAAGCAATCCAGTGCAGCCGGTGTACATTGTCTAACATCCCCCCTCAATTCGAACCGGGTGAAGGAGACAATGTTAGCTTGTCACGAACCTTGGTGAAGAATTGCGATGACAGTGGTTTAGTAAAAATGTCTGCAATTGGATCAATGGATGGAACAAATTGTAGTGATAGTACATTCTTGGAAATGAGATCTCTAACAAAATGTATATCCAATTCCACATGCTTTGTCCTTGTATGCAAGACTGGATTTGAAGCAAGTGCAATTGCACTTTGATTATCTACCCAAAGTCTTGGAGTTGAACCATAATTTATCTGTAATTCTTGAAGAAGAGAGGAAATCCAGGAGAGTTCAGCTGAAGCAAGAGCCAAGCTGCAGTATTCAGCTTCAGTGCTTGGCCTAGAGACTGAATGTTGCTTTTTGGAGCACCAAGACACAATATTGCTGCCTAAGAAGACACAAAAGCCAGAGATAGACTTTCTATCATCTAAGTCCCTAGCCCAATAAGAGTCTGAGTAAGCATTTAAACTCAACTGTTGTGAATTGTTGAAGGAGAGGCCTAAATGAGATGAACCTGCAAGATATCTAAGAATTCTTTTGACAGCTCTCCAATGTGAACTGAGTGGGGAATGCATGTATTGGCATACTTTGTTAACTGAGAAGGAGATATCAGGTCTTGTTATTGTAATATACTGAAGAGCTCCTACAATACTCTTGTATAAAGTAGGATCAACAGTAGGTTCTCCATGAGATTTAGAAAGAGATGGAGAGGTGATCATAGGTTTTGGAGTTAGATTGGCTGTGATCATCTGAGCTCTATGCATTAAAGAGGTGATATATTTTGTTTGGCCAAGATGTATATCATTTTCAGTCTTGGATACTTCAATACCAAGGAAGTTATGAAGCTCACCTAGATTCTTAAGAGAAAAGGCAGTACTGAGCTTAGAAATAAGCAGAGTAATTCTATCTGTATCACTACCAGTTACCAAGATGTCATCAACATAAATAAGCACCCAAATACAACCTGCGTTAGAAGATGATATGAATAAGGAAGTATCAACATAAGAATGATGAAAACCATAAGCAAGCAACACTGATTTGAGTTTTCCAAACCAAGCTTTAGGAGCTTGTTTAAGGCCATAGATTGCTTTGTTGAGTTTGCAGACCTGTAGCTGCTCTGAAGATATTTCAAAACCTGGAGGTTGAGCTATGAAAATGTCATTATGAAGATCACCATGCAAGAATGCATTGTTCACATCTAATTGAGTTATTTTCCAACCATAATTCACAGCAATACACAGAACTATCCTTATTGTAGTAGGTTTTACTACATGACTGTGAAAGTCTCTGAAAAATCAAATCCAACTTGTTGATCATAACCCTTTGCCACTAACCTTGCCTTGTATCTTGCAATGGAGCCATCAGCATTAGTTTTTAACCTGAAAACCCATTTACAGCCAATTAAGGATTTATCTGTAGGAAGAGATGACATGGTCCAAGTTTTGTTTTTAACCAAAGCTTTGTACTCCTCGTCCATAGCTTGCTTTCACTTAGGATGAGTCATTGCCTCTGTGTAGGAAGTAGGTTCAGTGTAATCCAGTACATTAGCAACAAGCACCCTTGGTTTGTAGATCCCCAGTTTGCTTCTTGTGATCATATGGTGTGTCCCTGCAGCAAAAGGTGAACTTACAAGATTCTTGTTAGAAATAGAAGACTCAGAATGTGCATTAGAGACATGTGGTAACTCAACAATAAGAGGAATTGTAGGACTCTTTTGGTTAGGACTGCAGGTAACAGGTGAATGAGAAGACTGAAGTGATGAAGCTGTAGATGGTGTAGAATTGTGAGTTTTTTGTGATGCTGTAGGTGTGACAGGGATAGAATGAGATGAGGATTTTTGAGGAAAACTTGAGAGGATTGGTAGTGGATGAAGAGCACTAATAGGAGTTATATTCTGTGAAGGAGCAGATGAAGTGACAATTTTTTGATTATAGGGAAATTGATGCTCATAAAAGATTATATTTCTGATAATGATAACTTTACCTTTAGGTAAAAGAACCTTATAGCCCTTATAGTGTTCAATGTAACCTAGAAACACACTAGGTTGAGACCTAAACTGAAGTTTATGTTTATTTAAGGACCTTAAGTGAGGATAACATAAACAACCAAAGACTTTTAGGTGGAAATAATCTGGAGATTTGTTCAGCAACTTCTGATAAGGACTTATGTAATGAAGGATCTTGGCAGGAAGTCTGTTTATTAGGTGAACAGAGGTGCTAAAAGCATCATCCCAGTGTTTTAAGGGAAGATGAGAGTGGGCAAGAAGGGAAAGTCTCATTTCAACTATGTGCCTATGCTTTCTTTCAGCTAGGCCATTTTGTTGGGCAATGTAAGGACAAGATATTTTGTGGTGTATTCCTGAATTGTGAAAGTGATTTGTTAGAGCCATGAATTCACCACCACCATCACTTTCAATGCTTTTGATTTTAGAGTTAAACTGAGTGAGTACAAGGTTCTGTAAATGATGAAAGGCATTTGCAACTTCAGATTTTGCCTTTAGAAAATAAATCCATGTGTACCTAGTGAAATGATCAATAAAGGACACATAATAGCTAAAACCATTTAAGGATTTTAAGGGAGTGGGCCCCCACACATCTGAGTGGACAAGATCAAATTGTTTGCTATATTCAGTTTTAGAATCAGAGAATGGCAATTTGTGACTTTTGCCTTGTAAACATGCACAATATATAGAATCAAAGTTTTCATTGATTGAACTGGAGAGATTGCAAACTTTGAGCACTTTATTGACAATATTAAAGGCTAGATGGCCTAGTCTAAGGTGTCACTGATATAGTTGTGAATCTAACTCCTTATTACTAAAACTGAGAAAAGCCAAAGGTCTTTTAGGAAGCAAACTGCCAGAATTTGATATGTTCTTGTCATTAAGTTGAAAGTCAAAGGTGTAAAGACCATCTTTAAGACATCCTCTGAGTAGAACTTGATGGGAAACCTGGTCCTTGACAACATAAAATTTAGGGTGAAACTCAAAATAGACTGCATTATCAAGAGCAAATTGTGAAACACTTATCAAATTTTTGGTGATTTGTCGTACATGAAAAAGATTTTTCAAGAGAAAAGGCTTATGAAGAGAATTTATTGAGGAGTACCAACACGTGAAATACACAAACCTGTCCCATTTCCATCTTGAACCTTGTTATTTCCTTGAAACTCTGAAGCAAAGTTAAGATTGGCCAGGTCATTAGTCACATGGTTTGAAGCACCTATGTCAGCATACCAGCTTGCATCACTTGCTGAGTCAGAGATGTGAGATATGGATGATGAATCTGTAGCCCGAACAGCTAGATATGCTTGAAAATTGCTTGAGTTGGTGACATTGCTTTGAGACTGTCCAGAAGAGGAACCATATGAAGAATCAAACCTGTAGTAACATTTCTCAGCAGTATGGTTGGTGTAACCACATATTTGACACTGAGGTTTGTTATTCTGTCTGAATCCTCTTCCACCTCGACCTCTAAAAGCTCCAGTCCTGCCTCTTCCTCCTCTACTGTTGGACTGACCTCTTCCTCTGAAGCTATTTCCTTGATAGTTAGATGTAGACCAGTAGTTTTTCCTTTGTCCTTGTTGCTGTGTAAGATTGATTGAGGGGTTGGAACCTTCAGTATTAATCTGATTGTTGAACACAACAGACTCTACCCTAATTTCATAACTCAATAACATAGGCAGAATATCTCTAAGAGTAATTGATTCACTCCTAGCTGTAGCTGCAACCACCATAGGATAAAATTCAGCTCCTAAGCCAGTTAACACGTAGATGTCTTGATCTTCTTCAGAGATGGGCAGTCCAGCTGATGCTAGCATATCACAGCAAGTCTTAACTTTATTGACATAATCTCTAACACTTGAAGATCCCTTTTTGATTGAAGAAAGTTGAAGCTTGTACTGCATCTTTCTAGCAGCAGTTTGACTGGAAAAGTTAACCTCAAGAGCTTTCCAGATTTCTCTAGACGTGTTTAAACCTACCATCATTACAAGGAGGTTTTCAGATAGGGAGGAAAGAATCCAAGAGGCTAGCAACTGGTCTTGTCTTTGCCAAGAAATAAACTCTGGATTTGCAGATCCATCTATGAATTCAGAAGGAATGGAGGTAGTTCCTGTGAGGAAGCCTTCAAGGCCATATCCTCTCACAACTGTCATCGCTTGCATTTTCCAGAGCAAGTAGTTTGAATCATTCAATTTTAAAGAGATAAGATGTTTTGAAGTTGAATATGACTGTTTGAGGATTGTATAGCAGACTGTGAAGAGGTGGAACCGGTTAACACATAACTATCTCTCATATTTGAAGAGGAGACAACTTTATTGATGAAAACTAAAGGAAGAAAGTAGTATCAGGCCCTTTCGTTGGCTCTGATGCCATGAAAGGTATCAAGCACAAACAAAATATCTGCCATAAAGCTGGTAGAGCACAGAGCTTTCATAAATGAGAAAATGTGTTATTGACAATGATTACAAAAGGTGGCTGCTGCACACCCTTAAGTAGAAAACAACCCTAGAAACATATACACTAAGAACCGTTAAGATCAGATAGAAATAGCACACATCAACGCCTATAATGTTCCTGCATGACAGCTGTATCATAGTGGTCCCATGCAGCTATATGAAGCAATCCAGTGCAGCCGGTGTATATTGTCTAACAAAAAATTCATCTTCGTCTTTGTCGATTATCGAAAGTTTTCAATTTAAAGTGTTTCGCTTCCCCGCTATTGTCCCTAAAACCAACAGTTACAAAATTAGGAGTTAGAATATTTATGTAATAATAATATATAGGAGAACTGACTAATTATTAGACATTTACATTTTTAAACCATGAAACTAAAGTTTGATTGAACTTTGTTTGTCGCATCATGTTGCAGTATTTTGAATTTTGTATTAATTAAATACATGAATTCTTTGTTTGGTATAATTACTTGAGATGTTTGAACTTTTACAATTATTGTGCCCCAAGAGTAGTGGAAGTGCATAATTTTAAACTTCTCACAAATTTTAATCTAGATTTATAGTTTTATACTATTCTTATTTCTAATTTGGGACTTAGAAGATACTATTTTGCTTCTCAATTTTTTTTACCTGTTAACAGATGGAACATTTATTTTTAACTCTCTAATTCTTTAATTTTCATAGTGAAATATCAATTTTAGTAAAGAGAACTAACAAACTTGAATGTAGAATAATGACAAACACATATGAGTTCCTCTTGTAGCTGAATTTAGTTTTCCCTAAATACCGTATGTGCTTGAGTCTAGCAAGAAAGATTTAATTACGTCAAATGATGTATTATCATTACAGAAACATTCAAACTCTCAATTTTGTGACTGTTGACTTTGGGGAAGATAGCGGAAAAGACAAACATGTTTTATTGAAGATGGACTTTCAATGATAGACTTGACGCAATTTTTGCTTTATGATTTTTCTAATTAGGTTTTTTATTTTTAAATTTTATATAGTTATAATATTTTTATTCTTCTGTTTAAATATAAAATATATATATATATATATATTTTTTTTTTTTTTTCTTCTCACTTATAAACATTTTTTTTATTTTTATCTTTTCTTCTTCTTCCTGTTTTTTTTGTTTGAATTAAAAAAAAAATCATCTAATTTTCTTATTATTTGCACTATTATAAAATAGCTATAACAATATGAAACAAGACTAAAGAAATAGAAATTAAAATAGTGTAAACTTGTGTATATATTTTTCTTGTAACAAAACATACAAAACTAGCACATATTTATAGGGATACATATGTGTAACCTACATACCCATATACATACTAATATAAATGTATACATTTGTTACAAATATAACTTCATGGAGGTTACATGGAGGTTATATGGAGGTAGTGGAAGTTATATGGAAGTGGTGAATGTTATATGGAGGTAGTGAAAGTTATATGAAAGTGGTGAAGGTTATATAGAGATAGTGGAAGTTATATGGAAGTGGTGAAGGTTATATAGAGATAGTGGAAGTTATATGAAAGTGGTGAAGGTTATATAGAGATAGTGGAAGTTATATGGAAGTGGTGAAGGTTATATAGAGATAGTGGAAGGAGTGGGAGTTATGAACATACAAAATATGATTTATAAAACTCCCCCTTTTGGATGTCCATTGTAAAAGGAACATGTCTCATTAAAATCTTACTAGAGAAAAATCCAGTGGGATAAAAAACCCTAGTGAATGAAAAATAGTACATAGTTCCTTGTACACTCCCCCTGATCATTACATAATATCTTTGTATAGTCACATTCCAATATTATGGACCAATCTTTCAAATGTTGAATTTGGTAATGCTTTTGTGAACAAGTCTTCCAAATTATCGGTTGAATGAATTTGTTGTACATCAATATCACCATTTTTCTGAAGATCATGTGTAAAGAAAAATTTTAGTGAAATATGCTTTGTGCGATCTTGTTTGATATATCCTTCCTGTAATTGAGCTATACATGCAGTGTTATCTTCATAAGTTATTGTTGGAAGTTCTTTGACTAAAGATAAACCACATGTCTCTTGAATGTGTTGAGACATGCATCTTAACCAAACACATTCACGATTTGCTTCATGGATTGATATAATTTCTGCATGATTTGAAGAAGTAGCAGCTAACGTTTGCTTTGTAGAACGTCATGAAATAGTAGTTCCTTCACATGTAAAAACATAGCCTGTTTGTGATCTGGCTTTATGTGGATCAGACAAGTAACTGACATCAGCATAACCAACAAGTTGTGGTTTAGAACTATGAGGATGTAACAATCCCATATCAATTGTACCTCAAAGGTATCAGAAGACATGTTTAGTTCCATTCCAATGTCTTCTAGTTGGACATGAACTAAACCTTGCTAACAGATTAACAGCAAAAGGTATATCATGTCTTGTATTATTAACAAGATACATTAGTGCACCTATTGCACTAAGATATGGTATTTCTGGACCAAGAACTTTTTCATTATCCTCACAAGGTCGAAAAATGTCCTTTTTCACATCAAGTGATCGAACAACCATTGGGGTACTCAATGGATGTACCTTGTCCATGTATAATATTTTAAGGACCTTTTCAATATAATTTTAGTGATGAACAAAAATTCCAATTTTATCTTTTAAATGCTCGATTTGCAGGCCGAGACAAAACTTTATTTTCCCAGATCTTTTATCTCAAATTCTTTTTTCAAAGAATCTACTGCTTTTAAAATTTCTTCAGGGGTTCCAATGATATTTAAATCATTAACATATACAACTATTATAGCAAATCCTAAATTTTCTTTCTTGATAAATACACATGGAGAAATTTGGTTATTTTGATAAATACACTAAGACGATTGTACCACATTCGTCCATACTGTTTTAAACTATACAAAGATTTTTGTAATTTTATTGATTATAATTCTCGAGAATCTGATTTATATGCTTCATGCATTTTAAATTCTTCAGGGGTTTTCATATAGATATCACTATCAAGTGAGCCATGTAAATAGGCTATAACTACATCCATAAGACGCATATTAAGTTTCTCATTAGCTGCCAAACTAAGGAGATAACGAAAAGTAATTGCATCTACCACAAGATAATAAGTGACATCATAGTCAATTCCCGATCTTTGAGAAAAATCTTGTGCAACAAGGCGTGCTTTATATCTCACAATTTCATTTTTCTCATTTCTTTTCCGTACAAATACCCATTTGTACCCTACAGGTATGACATCTTCAGGTGTCCAGGCTATAGGTCCAAAAACATCACATTTTGCAAGTGAGTTTAATTCTTCTTGAATTGCATCTTTCCATTTCAGCCAATCACTTCTACGCCTACATTCATCAACGGATGTAGGCTCATTATAGTCATTTTCATTTATAATAGCTGATGTTATATTATATAAAAAAACACTATTGATAGTTATTTCTTCTCGGTTCAATCGTTTCCCCGTTGAGACATAATTTTTTGAGATCTCATCATTATCTATTTTTTCAATATTTTCAATATCTTTGGGTACCTGAACATCTTCTGGAGTTACTTCATTTATTATGTCTCTTGACTCTTCTAGAGTATTAAGCCCGGGTTCATTATTGACATTTGCCCCTTTCTTTTTAAGGAGATTTTTATCTTTTGAACCAATTTGTCTACCACGCTTCTGTTGTGCTATAGATTGATTTGCTATTTCATTTACAGATTGTCCTTCTGGGACATCAATCTGTATAGGAGCATTTTCAGCTGGTATATATGACTTAGTCACTCTCTTTAGGTCGGTAAATGCATCTGACAGTTGATTTGCTATACTTTGCAAATGTATTATCTTTTGAACTTCAAGTTCACACTGATTTGTACGAGTATCAAGACGTTGCAAAGTATTCCATGTAATATTTTTACCAAGCTGTTTTCCTTTTTCTCCCCCTAATCCTAGGAACATTGATTCATCAAAATGACAGTCGGCAAATCGTGCCTTAAAAAGATCTCATGTCATAGGTTCAAGATATCTTATAATAGAAGGAGAATCAAAACCAACATATATCCTTAATCTTTTTTGAGGACCCACATTTGTGCGTTGTAGTGGAGCAATAGGAATATATACCGCACATCCAAAAATTCTAAAATAGAAAATATTTGGCTCCCGACCATAAGCTAATTGCAATGGGGAATATTTATGATAACTTGTTGGTCTAACACGTACAAGTACTGTTGCATGTAAAATTGCATGACCTCAAGCTGAAATGGGTAATTTAGTTCTCATAAATGTAGGTCTAGCTATCAATTGAAGTCTTTTAATAAAAGATTCAGCTAACCCATCTTGTGTATGAACATGAGCAACAAGATGTTCAACACTTATACTAATAGACTTACAATAATCATTGAAAGCTTGAGATGAAAACTCACCAGCATTATCCAGACGTATTGATTTAATTGTATAATTGGGAAATTGTGCTCATAATCTAATAATCTGAGCAAACAATCTCACAAATGCCAGGTTGTGAGTTGATAGTAAGCTAACATGAGACCATCTGCTTGATGCGTCTATTAGAACCATAAAATATTGAAATGGTCCACATGAAGGGTGAATTGGTCTACATATGTCACCTTGAATTCTTTATAAAAATGTTGGAGATTCAATTCCAACCTTAGCTGGTGACGACTTAATAATCAATTTTCCTTGAGAACAAGCAGCAAAAGAAAATTCTTTTGATTGAAAAATTTTCAGGATTTTCAATGAGTGTCCATGCGAATTTTCAATAATATTTTGCATCATGCTTGAACCGGGATGCCCCAATCAGTCATGCCAAATAGTGAACCTTTTTGAATCAATAAACTTCCAGTTTATTGAATGTATTTCAATTGCATTTATTCTTGTGTAGTACAAGCCTGAAGAAAACATATTCAATTTTTCTAATACAATTTTCTTATTCGAAACAATGCTTGTAATATGAAGGTACTCATCATTTTCTTCACTTACAGTCTCCACATGATATCCGTTGAGACAGATATCTTTGAAACTTAACAAATTCCTTTGAGACTTAGATGAAAATAAAACATTGTTTATATTCAATTTTGTTCCATTGGGTAACATTATAATGGCTCTTTCGGAGCCTTCAATTATTTTTGTACTACTCGAAATTATAGTAACATATGCCTCATTCATCTTTATTGCAATAAAATATTTTTAAATTTTAAGAATAATATGAGTAGTTGCACTATCAGCAAGACATATATCTTTATCCATATTTTTCAAGCAAATAAAAAAAATATATTATAAAAAAAATAATGACATCAACAAACTTTAAGTTAAATAGTATTCATCTAACAAAAAGATACACAACTTATTTAAGTGGTATAGTCGAATAATACATTTTTTTAGCTTATATTTATAGTATAAAAAAACCCCATATCAATTAAAAATTATTTTTATTTTTATTTAACTAAGTGCTAAATAATAAAAGAAACTAAAATATATATAGGAAGCTCCACTATATATCCAAAAAGAAATCTTATATATTCAATAATTCCAATATATATATATATATATATATATATATATATATATAATATTAAATAATTCTAGAAGGTTAAGGCATATATATTATATATATATATAATATATTATATATATACTTTATATATTTGGTTTATGCTTTCTCATATATATAGATATAATATATAATATTATTTGGCCATATTTATGATCCATACTCCATAATATTTGCCTTTGTTTTATATTATATGAATATTTTATATAGCTTCTATTGGATCTATATATATATCTATGTATTTATGTATAGTATTATGTTTAATAGTTTATAATATATATATATATATATATATATATATATATATATATATACTTTTTTTTTGAAGCATCGGAAACGCGATATGCCACGTGTCACTTAAACAATCCGTGTGAGGGTGCTACACACACACACACACACAATATATATATATATATATATATATATATATTATATATTATATATATAAACAGAATTATATTATGGAAAAGCAATCTAATATATACATATTAATATATATTGAAGAGTAAGAAATGCTCCCAAGCTAAGGTAGCAGAAAGTTGACGTAGCAAGTGGGCTGGCAGGTCAGGTCGACGTGGATGGCAGGACCCACAAATTCATCCAAACAATACGGCGAAGCATTAGCCGACACCGCTCTGACGAAGTACTTCGCTAGTCGAAGCCAAGCCCTAAACACGATTTCGAGCTTGGGAATTTAATTTCAAAAACTTTCTAAAAACACTGTTGACTAAAATTAAGCCTCAAAAGATTTGGAGAGAATCTCCAAAATCCCCCTAAATTCGAAGGCAATCAGATTTAAATACAGAATCTATTAATTACCAAATTCTTCTGGATCACACTACCTAAACTGCCTATTTTCTAGTTTGGCTTACCACTATAAAAGCCACCCTTGTAAAGGTAAAAGGGTAAAGCCAGTTATTATACTAAAACTCTGAACAAATATATTCTTTCCTAGTTAAGACTAGACGACTAATTTAATCATCGGAGGGTTCATCAGAATCCATTCACCCTCTGTTTGAACTTATTTATTTTGCAGGCACCCTCAGACGAATCGTTTAAGTGACACATGGCATATTGCCAATTTCTGATACTTCAATATATATATATATATATATATATAGATAAACTATTATAACATAATACTATATACATAAATACATAGATATATATAGATCCAATAGAAGCTATATAAAATATTCATATAATATAAAACAAAGGCAAATATTATGGAGTATGGATCATAAATATGGCCAAAATAATATTATATATTATATCTATATATATGAGAAAGCATAAACCAAATATATATATATAAGCTATATGTACAGAACAAAAAATAACTAGCAGAAAGTGTATAATATATTGGAAGCAGTTTATATAAACGTTCATAATATTATATGATACTTAGATTAAATTTGTCTCGATCTTATGTATCTTTCTATACCAACAACTATTATTATGATTATATACACATGACCTCTTCTGGGATCATGAGTTATAAAAACCTTTTTTTCGAGAAATGAATATGTTGGATGACTTTTCAAGTTAAAATTTTTTTTTATCATGACATAATTTATTTATTCGCGGATTATAATCTTGTAATCTCGTACTTTCGGAAAAAACGACCATTCTCAAGTAATCAAAATTTTCTTTTAAAAATTTTCCGATAATTGAATATTTTACATCGATGGTGTCTTTCGGACCCATCATAGCTAGATGATTCTCGAGATCTAATTTTCATAATAAATTATTTCATCTAGTAACTTGAAGAGTTACACATTCAAGATTAATAAAAATTGACATTAGAAGAAATAACATACCTATTTATTCTTGAATACAACTTCAAACATTATCTTAACCAGTAGAACTTCGTGCTGATAACGTATTATAAAATAGCTATAACAATATGAAACCAGACTAAAGAAATAGAAATTAAAATAGTGTAAACTTGTGTATATATTTTTCTTGTAACAAAACATACAAGGCTACCACATATTTATAGGGATACATATGTGTAACCTACATACCCGTATACATACTAATATAAATGTATATATATGTTACAAATATAATTTCATGGGGGTTACATGGAGGTTATGTGGAGGTAGTGAAAGTTATATGGAGGTGGTGAAGGTTATATGGAGATACTGGAAGGAGTGAGAGTTATCAACATACAAAATATGATTTATAAAATGCACAAATTAATTTCTTCGAACTTTTTATTTGTTGGAAAATAAAAATAAAGAAAGTGGAAGGGAAGGAGAAGAAGGAGGAGGAAGACTAAGAGGAATAAAGATGAAAATAATATTATATGTATATATATTATATATGATAAAATATATTTAAATAATATAATGACATAAATATTTTGGATTTTTCAAAGAATTGATTAATTTTACAATTTGTTTTTATAATTTAGGGACCAATGTCACCAAATATTTACAGTTTGATGACTATTTATGTCAATCTATTTATTATTAAATATATTTAAATAATGTAATGACATAAATATCCTTAAAGTTTTTTTTTACTTAACAATGATTTTACGGAATTTTTAACAAAGAACTAATGTCACAAGTTTTTTATAGTTCGGGAACTAATTTTACCAAAACAAATAATTTAGGGACCAATGTCACCAAACCTCTATAATTTGGAGATTATTTATGCCAATTACCTTTTTTAATTAGTTCAAATTTTATAGTTCTAAATTATTATGAATAAAATTCTTAATATTTAATAAAAATATTTTTATTTTTATTCTTTAATAAAATATAATTTTTATTAAATTCACACAATAAAACAGTTATTCTTAGGACATATCTCATCCGTTTACATAAAAGTTTATGTCTTTCTCCTTGATTTTGATGGAGGTTAAAATAGGCCTCATGAATTTTCAGTGTTTTTTTAAAAAATATATATATTCAAATTTTTGACTTTACCGATTATACGGAGATTTTGTAATATTTGTCTCTAATTTCTCTAATATTGATCTCTCTAGTTTTCTAGAGAAGTCAGTCCCTTTTATCTACAGTCAAAATTGTATTTATAATTCTTCAAAAAAAATTGAATTTTATTTGAATTTAAATTCTAGTTTATTCTGCAAAATTGAAAATTATATATATATATATATATATATATATATATATATATATATTTATTTCTATAAATTGGATGATTCTATTTTTAAGATTTCTCTAGCTTCTATAGTTCTCAACTTGTGTCTTCTAGCTTTTCTTCTTTTATTGAAAAAAATTTCTTTTTATTTATAGATGGAAAAGGTGAAAATTAATGACTATTAAATCGTTATGGATCATTTATCTAACAACTTGAATCTATCAATATCTTGACACATATATATTTAAAATATATAAATGGATTTAATTATATTTTAAACTTTAAATATATATATATATATATATATTATATAATATATATATTGAAAGGTCATAAAAATCGGCCTGACCTGGAGTAAAGAAAGTGACGTGTCTTCATGGGTCCACCCACCAAACCTGCCAAGTCTCTGCCACTCCGCAGAACGAGGACGGAGTGCGAGTTCTGGCCTCCAACTTCGCAGCGCGAATATCTCAACTATCGACTGATCCAGATTCTTCTAGATTCTTCCACAAAGAATATCTTATGACCGACTGTTGCTTTAAAGATTATTTAGGTACAAATATTTCATCCATATCTCTGTTCGAGAGGGATATTTCAGAATCTGACAAATATCAGATTCTCTATACACATTTCGTCTTTTCCTATAAATACCTCCCTAAAGAGGACAAAAGGTAAGGCCAGATACTTCTATCAATTCTCTATCAAACCTCCTAAATCTTCGATCAACATTCTGAATACTGACTTGATCGTCGGTGGGTTCATCGGAGGTCCCTCACCGTCCGCCCTGAACCTCCCTGTTTTGCAGATACCGCTTGGGGAATCGTCGCCAAAACAATGAGCATACAGTATTTCGAACTAAGGAGCGTTGGTAGAGACTCCCAAATAATGCCGGATAACAGCCACGTGTCACCAAATTGATTTTCCACGAATCAGTTTGGTTCCGTTATCGGGAACAAAAATTCTCTCACCTCGAAGTACAAAATGTCTGGACGATCCACGAAGCACGGACATCAGTACGAGACCACGGCTCCTACGACTCAGCCAGAAGTTTATCACACTAGGTCGGCCCCTGAAAGGCCACATGTTCGCTCGGTTGTGGAAAGCCTCAAGCCTCGCGAAACTTTAGGAAGCCTCAAGGGAGCAAATAAGAATCAAGGCGGAAGCCTCGGATACGCAAAGGACTTTCAGGATCCCTCCCGCGGGTTGCCGGGAGAAGGTAAAGGAGTAACCATGAGTAAGTGTGTCGACGTCGAATACGCCAGGGACCCCGACAAGATGCGCAAGGAGATCGAGTAACTTCGCAGGGAACGCGATCTATCACGACAGATACTACTATTTCAGATGGAGTTCATCAAGCACGGATTGACTCCGCCAGCCACCCCTATCGATGATGGAGAACGCTACCGACCACTGCCATTGAAATCTCCTACGGCGATGAGCAAGCATGCAAGAGATCGGAACGTTCCATCCAAAAAGATCGCATTCCGCCCAACCAGCGAAGTCGGTGAGAGCCAGCCTAGAGACAAACTGAAAAGAGAGAAGAGTCGGCGACACACACATCGTTCAAAGAGACATAGGAAGGATAACAGTCCGGATAAAACACGCAAAGATCGGCACAGAAAGAACACCCTGACGGTGACAGGGTCATTCACCAAGTGGATTCACTCCACAGTTCCGGATTCTTCACTCCAAATCCCTCAGTTCGTCTTATACTCCCGATCGAGCAAACCACAAGAGCACATATGTGATATGCATAAATCATATCATGTTTTTAGGCATAATTTAGGGTGAAATTGAGGGCAAATCGGTCTTAATTGTTTATTATTAACTCAATTTCACAGTTTTCATGATTTTGGAAGTGTCAGGTGAAAAGTAGAAGAAAATGGCAAATTTCGGGGCAAAAACGCAATTTTTCAGAAGTTTGGACTTCAGGGAGGGCGTCCCGGTTCGGGACGGCCGTCCTGACCTGGTCAACGGGTCGGGACGGGCGTCCAGGACTCGGGACGGCCGTCCTGACCCGGTCAACAGACCGGGACGGGCGTCCCGAACTAGAAAATCAAGTCCCACATCGAAATTTTGAGAGAAAATCACTCCAGAAAGCTGCTATAAATACCCCAGGCCTTCCTCAGTTGAATTCATCCCTCTCCACTCGATCTGAGTCATTCAGTGGTTTCCAGTGTACAATTCTCTAGTACACAACTCACTCGGAGACTCAGATTTCAATAGAAGTTTTCTTTCTTTCCTTTTTTGTTTTCGTTTTTCTTAGTTTCTGAGAATTAGTCTCAGATCCTAGGGTTCGATAGATAGGTTCGTTTCTAGTATTCATAGAATACCCGGGATTTCGTTAGGAGATCCTAAGAGGGCTCTAGGCGTTCGAAGAGTCAGTCCACAAGGCTGGGCTTAAGCTGGGTATTAAGGTAAAGCCCAGTTACTAGGCTAAGGAAGCGTCCTCCGAAGGTTCTGGCGAGCAGAGTCGGGGCGAGCAATACGACATATACAGCAGTACGCTCCAGCGGCGAGACTACGTAAAGGGTGATTTCTTTATGACATCAGTCCCCCTGTCCCTCTCTTATATGTTGTTATTGTGTTGTTCCAAAAATTGATTATGAATACAAGATTACGATTTTTATGAATATTTGTTTTATATGTTGACGTTGTTATGTTTTTCTAGAAATGGCCACCTGCTTAATATTCACTATGTCTGCATGTCTAATGTGCTCTTTTAAACTAAAGTTAGGGTTATAGACAATTCCTAACCACGGTCTAATCATAACCTGTTTAGTTTAACAAGCATCAATTAGTATTGGTGTCTGCCATGCTAGATAAAATAACATGCTGAACACCCTGTTTGTTAGAGTAGTCTAGGTAGGGGCCGAGCTGAGTCCGATTATGCCGGCGGCTAGGGCGAGCGGCATGATCCCCGAAGTGACATAGGGCTTTCATGGATGCCTTTAGCCTGAACCGTGAGTAGGGCCGTCATTAAGGTAGTGCGGTTTATTAGAGACCTCGGATGTGGTACGCCTTTAGACACAGAACATAGTTGCAATCCAGGCCAAGACATGTCTAAAATTCTCGAATATAGGTCAATCAACATATAGGACAGTATAACATAGAATCAGGACTCATCTATAAAACACTTCTAGGATAAATTAGACTTAAACCTAGTGGAGAATGGATCACCCTCTCATCAAAGTTATTGATGAAGATTGCATAACTGGATCATAAGATAGGAATTAGGATAAAAGGCTAGTTACTACTAAGCCGTTACCACTTCCCTGGGAGTACGATACTTAACTTAATAAAATCGTAGATACTTTCCAACAGACTAGCTACACGATAGGTACTCTGCCTTAGGTTTTGATTGATTAAGTAACAATAATTGAATGCTAAGTGACAGTTAGTAAGACTCAGTCCTTAATTACTCATAATCGACATAGGTAAATAAAGCCTACCTTTTAGCATACCAATCGGAACGCATCAGATTTTTGGCACCGTTGCCGGGGAAATATCATAATGAATTTAGGATTATTGGCCACAATTCTAGAGACTTATGATAGGTAGCTGTAGTAACCTAGACTTTTGATTTACACTTATCTTATACTAGTTAGACAATCACTTTCCAAAATATAGGATTATCACAACTAACTAATTTTAGATAATATATGAAATTAAGACACTTAGGATAATCAAATTTTAGAAAATTATTCTAAAACCATATTGAGGAAATTTACCTGCTTTCTAAATAAAATTCAAAATCCCTAAAAATATTTTTGCTTTTCTATTTTACTTTCCTATTCTTGTTATTTGTTATTTCTAACCAGACTTTGCACTCAGAGATGAAGAGAACAAGAGCAGCTACTAACCAGGCAAAGAAAACAGAAATCCCTGACACTCCAGGACCAAAGAAGACAAAGCCAGAAGGACCATCTAGGCCTGCACCAGAAATACCACGAGGGACTATTCCTTCACAACCGGTAGAAGTAAACTCAAGCCTAGATGCCAGTGACCTAGTGAGAAGATTCCTGAACGCCCGTGAGCCTAATCCCACGGAGGAAGATCCTTCTGAGGATACCTTCCCTCCTAGAGAAGAACCCCAGAGATCTCCAGTTCACACTCCTGCCCAGAGAGTTCCTATAAATCCACCACCCACTGACCAAACCCAAAATTCACCAACATCTCCTGCATACACCCCAACACCTAACTAGCATACCCCTTCATCCGGGGGGAGTACTAACGGTTATCATTCAATGTTGTCCGTGCAGATAGATACGTTGGCTCAAAGGGTCTATGAGATGGACCAAGGAATTGCAAGCAGACTGTGTCATTTAGACCAACTCAGTCTGAATATCACAACTAACATGGACCGACTCAGAGCCACGGTCAGTCTTCAGGAGAACCAAGGTGCACAACTACTCCGGGAGATGGCTGACCTACGCAGTGAGTAGGGCAGGCAACGGGATGAGATGAGAGCCATATGCATAGAAATGCGAACCATTCGAGCAGAGTTACAGGAGATCAGAGATAAGGGTCGTTGAAAAAGGGAAGATTCTTTTACTTTTATCTCAGCAAATAAATTGTTTGAACTAAACCTGAATAATTGACCCCTATTTTTCTATTTTTCAAACGTTTTAAAGGGTCCTTTATATTCAACAATTTTCTTCAGACATTTTATTTTCAATTTTCTATGAAAAACAAAAGTTTTGCAAATGCAGTTTATTTTTCACTAATTAAATTGTACAAACTCAGTTTTTGTTTTTCTGAAATCCTTGCTGAATTTAAGTTGGGATAAAATTAGGGTAGTCATGATTTTCGAAAAAGATTGAGGAATTTTTGCATAGAGTTTTTAACATCTTCTGAATTTGATTGGATAAACATGAAGAGTTTTAAAAAGTTATGATTATTTTTGGTATCCTGAGATTTGCAGGGAATTACGAAAAAATATATATATTTTCTCGGAATTGGCACGCGTCCCGAAGCAACCCGGGACGGGCGTCCCGAAGGGCGGCCCTCCTACAAATAATCCATTTTTTTTCATTTCCCCTCAAATCAACTTCCAAAAATGTACCTCTCTCAAATAATTCTCTCTATCTTCTCTCTTCAAATTTTTGGCAAACTTCCCAAAATTCAAAAATTCAAATTTCCTTCCAAATTCGAATTTCCCTCCAAAAATTCAAAATCATTCCCTAACCAAAATCCATCCTCTTGAATTCAATTTCACCTCCAGAATTCGAATTCAAATCTTCCTTCCTGCCTAAAATCTCAAAACCTCTCAAGCGCTCTCAACCTAAATGGCTCCCAAACGCGCCCGTATCACATCCACCATGGCCATCACTTCAGTGGCACATCCTTTTATTCTGTTTCACTCCAGCCCAGCATACCAGGAGAGATGTCACGGATACATCGGACGCACCATACTGACGGGCAGAACACTTGACTGGGCCACAGTACAGATGCTAGAGGTGGAGCAGGAAGTCAGACGCATGCTCGACGTACTACCCTACAGTCGAGTATTCATCGTCACCGAGCCGACATACCTAGAGCTGGTATGTGAGTTCTATGCGTCATTCACATACCATCAGGAGCAGATTACATTCCGCTTGGGCAGAATAGATCGATCGATGAGCATGGCCGAGTTCGGCATTGCCCTGGGTATCTGGCAGAGAGACGAGCTGGATACGCCCGCCTACACCACGGCAGTTCGAGACTTCACATCTGCAGACGTCTCCACTGCTTTGGCTCAGATCTGTATGACGGGTGTCCCATACCAGCATGGCTTTGCGAAAGCCACAGGTATCTATCCTGCTCTTCGATACTTGCATACTATCATTGCACATACTTTGTCAGGACGACGGACGGCCCCCGGGAATGTCATCCAAATGGAGACATTCCTCTTGGCCAACATGCACATGGGATCCACAGTGGAGATGGCTCGACTTATCACGGTCATCATGCGAGGATTCGCGACGGACACTCGGAAACAGTGCCTGGGACTCAGACCATTCATCACCAGGATAGCTCACTACCTGGAGTTGGACATCGAGGGCTTGGAGCTGACCCAGATCGCCCCGACCACCATTCCTAAGGACCTCACTATCCTACGGAACATGGGAATGGTCGTACGGGATGCAAATGGGCGCTACTCCATCCACACGGAGCAGCCAGGATAGGCCTCGACACCAGGAGCAGCCCCAACACACATACCTCCGTCCTAGACATTTGTTCCACGCACTGCCTTCGAACGACACATGGCGCACGGATTGGCAGAACTCTCAGCCCGATATAGCCGAGATATGGATAGGATCGAGAGACGGCTAACATTGATAGAGGACAGAGTCGCTATGAACACCAGCAGGATCGATGAGATTCATCAACATACCTCCCACCTGGTGGAGAACTCCGAGGTCCACTTTCCGGCAGACTTTCCGGTAGACTTTCTGGCAGCCTTTGGTCCACCTAATGACGGCGAGCCGGGTTCTTAGTTTTTCTTTCCTTTTCTTTTTCTTTTGTTATTTTCGTTCTATGTGTGATCATGTCTGGGCTGTATGAATTATGAATCTCTGTGTAACATTGATTGATATGACATAACAACATTGTGTTCTCTATGTTTTTTTTGTTATTTCTGTTATTTCCTTATTCTTCCTTCTTACCCATAGTCCTTCGAATAAGTGTGGGGTAAGAATCTTTTTTGTTTTGTTTCTTGTTTTCAAATAAGTGTGGGGTAACTTAGAAATGCATGAACACTGAGGACAGTATCAGATATAAGTATGGGGTAGCAGTGCACAGTGCACTGTAGTGAGAAAAGTTTTGCATGCTTTTGCTTGTTTTCCCAATATTTTCACACCCTTCCAAAAAAAAATTTCAAATTTTTTCATTCTTTCAGACTTCTAAATGCAGTATGATTGGTTAAACATTGCTCATGTCTATGATATGTAGGTAGAATGTTATGGTTAGTAGGAGGCAATGTGATAGCTATTTTGGACTAATTGATTAGGAATAGGGAATTCCTGATAATTGAGCACAACTTTGTCTGGATTAGAGACCTAGCCAATTACCTTTTCAAGACTGAACTAGATAAAATTAGACCAGTTGTGGATGTCTTGACAATTAGAATGACTAGATGAGACTCTGAGGTAAAAGTGAAAAGAAATTAAAAAAAAGTTAATTAAATAAGGGTAGTTTGTCAGCGGCCTTCGCTACTCGAGCACCACTCCTTCGGGGACTTAAAGCCTGATGCCCTAAGGTCGTGTAGATATGGGAGTCATCGGAGTGGGACTCGCTACATGGGTAGTTGAAGTTGACGTGTTCTAAGCAGACTCAAAATACCCTACATCTATAAAGAGAATCCATAAATGCTAAATCATTAAAAAAAATATGATCACCAAGGCTCAGAACTCAGAAAGTTGTCTTTTGTTATTATGTCTAGCAACAGGGTCGAAGTGTTATCTGGTAACAGTCAAGACGAGAGTTTATTGTGTTGACTATCTGGTCTAGACTAGTACACACACTACACATCAGGAAGACCTTGTGACTAAGAAAAGAGTTCAACTTAGTTGTTAAGTTGTTTTCTGCTTGACTATAACAAACTGTTAGAGACATTTGAGACCTTGTCATAGCAACCCGACTAGTAAGACCTGTGTTAAGAATTGTCTGAATAAATTTTTGGAATAAAAACATGACTAGGAATTTAAGTGACTGCACTATGATTTAGAATCACTAACTTCAAGTAGACTTTGCTTGAGGACAAGCAAAAAGCTAAGTGTGGGGTTATCTGATATGCATAAATCATATCATGTTTTTAGGCATAATTTAGGGTGAAATTGAGGGCAAATTGGTCTTAGTTGTTTATTATTAACTCAATTTCACAGTTTTCATGATTTTGGAAGTGTCACGTGAAAAGTATAAGAAAATGGCAAATTTCGGGGCAAAAATGCAATTTTTCAAAAGTTTGGACTTCGGGGATGGCGTCCCGGTTCGGGACGGCCGTCCTGACCTGGTCAACGGGTCGGGACGGGTGTCCAGGACTCGGGACGGCTGTCCTGACCCGGTCAACAGACCGGGACGGGCGTCCCGAACCAGAAAATCAAGTCCCACATCGAATTTTTGAGAGAAAATCACTCCAGAAAGCTGCTATAAATACCCCAGGCCATCCTCAGTTGAATTCATCCCTCTCCACTCGATCTGAGTCATTCAGTGGTTTCCAGTGTACAATTCTCTAGTACACAACTCACTCAGAGACTTAGATTTTAGTAGAAGTTTTCTTTCTTTCCTTTTTTGTTTTCGTTTTTCTTAGTTTCTGAGAATTAGTCTCAGATCATAGGTTCAATAGATAGGTTCGTTTTTGGTATTCATAGAATACCCGGGATTTCGTTAGGAGATCCTAAGAGGGCTCTAGGCGTTCGAAGAGTCAGTCTACAGGGCTGGGCTTAAGTTGGGTATTAAGGTAAAGCCCAGTTACTAGGCTGAGGAAGCGTCCTCCGAAGGTTCTGGTGAGCAGAGTCGGGGCGAGCAATACAACATATACAATAGTACGCTCCAGCGGCGAGACTACGTAAAGGGTGATTTCTTTATGACATCAGTCCCCCTATCCCTCTCTTATATGTTGTTATTGTGTTGTTCCAAAAATTGATTATGAATATGAGATTACGATTTTTATGAATATTTGTTTTATATGTTGACGTTGTTATGTTTTTCCTGAAATGGCCACCTGCTTAATATTCACTATGTCTGCATGTCTAATGTGCTCTTTTAAACTAAAGTTAGGGTTATAGACAATTTCTAACCACAGTCTAATCATAACCTATTTAGTTTAACAGGCATCAATTAGTATTGGTGTCTGTCATGCTAGATAAAATAACCTGCTGAACACCCTATTTGCTAGAGTAGTCTAGGTAGGGGCCGAGCTGAGTCCGATTATGCCGGCGGTTAGGGCGAGCGGCATGATCCCCAAAGTGATATAGGGCTTTCATGGATGCCTTTAGCCCGAACCATGAGTAGGGCCGTCATTAAGGTAGGGCGGTTTATTAGAGACCTGGGATGTGGTACACCTTTAGACACAGAACATAGTTGCAATCCTGGCCAAGACATGTCTAAAATACTCAAATATAGGTCAATCAACATATAGGAACAGTATAACATAGAATCAGGACTCATCTATAAAACACTTCTAGGATAAATTAGACTTAAACCTAGTGGAGAATGGATCACCCTCTCATCAAAGTTATTGATGAAGATTGCATAACTGGATCATAAGATAGGAGTTAGGATAAAAGGCTAGTTACTACTAAGTCGTTACCACTTCCCTAGGAGTACGATATTTAACTTAATAAAATCGTAGATACTTTCCAACAGACTAGCTACACGATAGGTACTCTGCCTTAGGTTCTGATTGATTAAGTGACAATAATTGAATGCTAAGTGACAGTTAGTAAGACTCATTCCTTAATTACTCATAATCGACATAGGTAAATAAAGCCTATCTTTTAGCATACCAATCGGAACGCATCAATATGTCGTTTCAAGTATGCCATGGGGTTGGTAAGCAACGACGATGATGTCGTCTGTAAGGCAGAATCTGGAAGGATCCCCCCGAGAGCGGAAGGGTAAAAACAGAACGAGGAAGACAGAGTCGTTCACATCACTGAATAAACCAAAGGAGAACCTCGTGTCCATTATTAAGCAGAAGTACGGAGTGCATGACCCTCCGCCGATGCGAACTCAGAACGCTCCTACTAAGGATAGGATGAAGTACTGCGCATTCCACTAGGATTACGGCCATACCACCGAAAATTGTATGCAGCTGAAACGTACTATCGAAAAACTGATACGTGAAGGACATTTGAAGGAATATCTCGCAGAGCCGCCCAAGGAAAAAGCTGAGAGGGTAATTGAGGTTATAACTCCGCAATTTTCCTCCATCAAACAGATAAAGCGGAAATTTCACAATCTGAACAAGCCTGTGCCTACCTCGCACTTAGACAGATTCTCTCACGAGCCCATAACTTTTGGCGATCAGGATCTCGAGCTGAATGAGGAAGCACGAGTTACTCCCATTATTTTGGAAGTAGGCATGACAGCGGAAGGCACTGACAAGTGTCGAGTAAGGAGAGTGCTAATCGACACCGGTGCAACAAAAAATATACTCTACTATACATGTTTTAAAGAAATGGGTATGGAAGATATGCGGTTGAAACCTAGCAAGATGGTACTGGAGGGATTCACGGCACATAAGATCGGAGTCAAGGGGACGATCAGAATTAACGTAACCCTGGGGTCTGATGCTTGTTCATGGGAAGAGGAGATTAAGTTTTACGTAGTGGATGTCGATTCCTCCTATAATGCCATATTAGGTACTCCTGCGCACTCCGCCTTTGAGTTGATCATCTCGACCTCGCACCAGCAAGTAAGGTTTGCAACAAAGAATGAAATTGGTTGGATGAGGAGTAGTCCCAAGAGCCTCCTGGCACACATTTTTAAATCCCATAAATAGAAGGTTGCCCCGCCTTCTTCTACGGTAGCCCCCATGATATTGGTAAAAGAAACAAGACTACTTGGGACTTCGACCCAGGCGAGTTGCAGCAGTGATGTCAGAATGGAATCACAGGAGTACGACGAAGTTATCATTCATCCCGACTACCCCGATCAGAAGGTACGCATGGGAAATGACACTTCGCCCTTCGGGAAAGAACAAATAATACAGTTCCTCTCAAGTCACCTCTGCAACTTCGCCTGGCGGACCGAGGATATGCCAGGGATATCAACAGACATCGCGGAGCATAGGCTGAATATTGATCCTACGTTCAAACCTGTTAGGCAGAAGGTGTCGCAATTCGGCGAGGATAAGGTGAAAGGCATGCAGGTCGAAGTACAGAAGCTGTTGAAATCCAATTTCATAAGAGAGGTAGACTATCCTTCTTGGCTCGTGAATGTAGTAATGGTAAAGAAATCTAGCGGGAAGTGCAGGATGTGTGTGGACTACACCGACCTGAATAAGGCTTGCCCTAAGGATTGCTATCCTCTTCCCCGAATCGATGCCCTTGTAGATTCGACGTCAGGATACGAATTCCTTAGTTTTATGGATGCCTTCTCAGGGTACCACCAGATCGGCATGTGGCCACAGGACCAAATCCATAACTCCTTTCGGGCGATCGGAGGAATTTATTGCTACAATGTAATGCCTTTCGGACTGAAGAACGCTGGAGCAACCTACCAGAGGATGATGAACAAAACCTTATAGGAGCAGATTGGTAGGAATGTGGAAACATACGTCGACGATATGGTTGTCAAGACTAAACGGGGAAGCTCTCATCTGGAAGACTTAAAGGAGACGTTTACTACCCTATCGAAGTTTGGGTTGATGTTAAACCCTTCGAAGTGCGTGTTCGGGGTAAGATCCGAAAATTTTTTGGGGTTCATGATGTCGGAACGGGGCATTGAAGCCAACCCACTCAAAATCGAAGCCATATTAGCACTCACGGAGCCTCGCTATATTAAGGACGTCGAAAGATTAAATGGTTGCATAGCCGCCTTGGGGAGGTTTATTTCTAAATCAGCCGAAAGATGTATACCATTTTAAATGTCAGGAAAAGCCTTTTTATAGAATGAAGAGTGCGCCAAAGACTGGGAGGAGTTAAAGGAATACTTGGCGAAGTTACCCTTACTTAGCCCGCATACTTCGGGCGAAGTCCTCTACCTTTACTTGTCTGTTTCGCAACAAGCAGTAGCATCTGTTCTAGTGAGAAGTTCGGAGGACAAACAGATGCTGGTTTACTTCGTCAGTCGAGTGTTAAGGATGCCGAAGTAAGATACTCACTGATTGAAAAGTTGGCATATGCTTTGGTTATCAACACAAGGAAGCTCCGTGCCTACTTCGAATCTCATACTGTAGTTGTTTACACCAACCATCCGTTAAGGCAAGTTTTTCACAAGTTGGATCAGTCAGGGAGGATGCTTCGATGGTCCATTGAATTATGTGGTTATAACCTCAAGTTCGCCTCTCAAACATCGATTAAAGCTCAGGCGTTATCAGACTTTCTCGCCGAGTTGTCCTTCACAGAGGCATCTCCCCTCGAAGAACCAACGTCTTCTCCTATGATGAGAAACACCTGGACCATGACAATTGACAAGGCGGTCAACTCGCAGGGCGGCGGAGTAGGTATCATAATGAAGTCCCCTTCAGGACAATTTGAGGAAAAGCAAAGTATAAGACTCGATTACCCTTTGTCTAACAACCAGGCCGAGTATGAGGCCTTGGTCCTCGGACTGCAATGGGCTCTGGAAGCCGGTGTGGAAGTCATCGAAGTCTTCAGTGATTCCCAGGTCATGGTTGCACAGGTGAACCACGAGTACTCGGTGAACTCCGATAAATTGAAGGGGTACGCAGGAAAAGTCGACCGCTTGATCGCTCAGTTCCAATATTTCTCACTAGAAAAGATAGATCGGAGTCTTAACGAAGCAGCGGATAGACTGGCGAAGATAGCGTCGGGAGAATCTCACAACGACCTGGGGATATCTGTCGAAATTCTGACTTCACCGGAGTACATGTTGCCGCTGCAGCAGCCAACTCTCAACCCCCCTACATGGATCGATGAATTGAAGAGCTTTATAACTTCCGACACCCTCCCCAAAGATAAAAACAAAGCGAGGCAAATACGAAAGCGAGCAGCTCGGTATACGGTAATCAACGACATCCTATACCGCCGTTCTTTTTCAAGACCCTTACTTCGCTGCGTACCACCGGAGCTCACGAAGTCAGTACTGGAAGAGTTACACGAAGGGATATGTGGCGGACACCCCAGGTCGAGAACCCTCACGGAGAAAGTCTTGAATCAAGGGTTTTATTGGATGACACTTCGCAGAGACGCTGAGAACTTCGTCAAACACTGCAAGGTCTGCCAAACTTTTGGCAGGATACCCCGACTATCATCGACTCCCCAAATTCATGTTTTGGCCGCATGGCCCTTCGACATGTGGGGAATCGATCTCATGGGAAAATTCCCCAAATCCAGAGGAAATGAGTGCCTGATAGTAGCAGTGGATTATTTTTCCAAGTGGATAGAGGCGAAGTCGCTTGCAGCACCTACGGAAGAAAACGCTCTCAACTTTTTACATGATTTGGTGTTTTGCAGGTATGGGGTACCACGGGCAGTGGTAACCGACCATGGCACACAATTTTCCAATAAATTTACAGCGGAGTGCACCCGCCTTGGTATCAAACATTGGAAGTCATCAGTGGCTCATCCCCAGGGTAACGGGCAGGCAGAGGCAGCAAACAAAATAGTTCTCTTAGCGTTAAAGAAAAATCTAGAAGGAAAGTCCAATAAATGGGTCGATGAGCTCCCAGCAACACTATGGGCAGTTCGTACTTCGGCTAGGGGCCCCACTAGTGAAATAGCTTACACCTTGGTGTTCGGGTCAGAAGCCGTATCTCCAGCCGAACTTGTACTCCCCTCATACAGAGTATCCACCTATGACGTAGAAGCCAACAAACGATAATGATGTTTAGATCTGGATCTGCTCGAAGAAAGACGGGTTGCAGCACGCCTAAGGATGGAAGACTTCAAGCATAAGACCAAGATGACACATGACAAAGGATTGGTAAAGAGACCGTTAGGCATCGGTGACTGGGTACTGAGGAAGATCGAAGGAACGGCCAGACACATCAAATCAAACAAGCTATCACCGAATTGGGAAGGACCCTATCTGATTAAAAGCGAAGTACGCCCAGGAACTTTCTACCTCATGGATCAAGAGGGAAAGATACTACCTAATCCTTGGCACGCCAACCATCTAAAGAAATATTTTGTATAGTCATTTGGACTTGCTAATAGGTCACTCTGCCTATTTCAAATAAAATGTTTCAGAGTTAATCATGGAACTTTAACAGATTTCAGAGTCAATCATGGAATCTCACTTCACTTCGAGTCAATCTTGGAGTCAATGTTTCAGAGTTAATCATGGAACTTTAATAGATTTCAGAGTCAATCATGAAATCTCACTTCACTTCGAGTCAATCTTGGAGTCAATGTTTCAGAGTTAATCATGGAACTTTAATAGATTTCAGAGTCAATCATGGAATCTCACTTCACTTCGAGTCAATCTTGGAGTCAATGTTTCAGAGTTAATCATGGAACTTTAATAGATTTCAGAGTCAATCACGGAATCTCACTTCACTTCGAGTCAATCTTGGAGTTAAAATGTTTCAGAGTGAATCATGGAACTTTAATAGATTTTAGAGTCAATCATGGAATCTCACTTCACTTCGAGTCAATCTTGGAGTTAAAATGTTTCAGAGTGAATCATGGAACTTTAACAGATTTTAGAGTCAATCATGGAACTTTAACAGATTTCAGAGTCAATCATGGAATCTCACTTCACTTCGAGTCTAATGGGCTTCAGAGTTAATCATGGAATCCTACTTAGAGTTAAATACTTTAACGTTAACTTAGACTTCAAAGTTAATCAAAGACGTCTTACTTCGCATCAAGCCAAGACGATAATAAAGAAAAAACATAGGGAAAATTTTTATTCAAGTGGAGCCTAATCTATTACATGAGGAGGGACTTCGTTCGAAGAGGGAGCAACCTCCGCCAAAGTACCCTCACCTATAGGAGCCTCCTCTACCACCAAGGTAGGTCCACTATCCGCTGCCTCTATCTCCGACGACAGTCCGACAGTTGTCAAAGGCTCCACTTGTATAGCCTCAGACTCTTCGGGCTGCTCACTATATTGATCACACAGCTCCAACAAGTTCAGATGCACTGGAGCCGAAAGAGTCCACTGCTTTCCCGCTTTGCGATCCGCCTCTGCTATCTCCGCCAGTTCGCTTTTAGTGAACGGGACAAAGTCACAGCCGACCCTAAAGTCGGGGTTAGTGTAGGACCCTTCAAAGATCCTGCACAACAATGCCTTGTCTGGAACAAGGTGATCGAATTGGCGAAGCACATGGGCACACCCCCGGTCAAAAAATCCGTTGCATCTGCGGTATAGTTCATCTTCAAACTCGGGGGAAGTGCGGAAAGTATCCACCACCTTAGCTGTGTAATCAACCGACTCAAAATACTTCACCTTGGAGTCCGAAGCTCTACACCTTGACTCCGCTTCCTTCAATGGACGATCGAAGTCTCTCAACTGAGCCTTGAGATCTTCATTAGCTCTCTGGCAGGACAGCAATGTTGAAGACTACTTATCTTTCTCAGCTACGACCAGGGCTACGTTTTCTTCGGTCGTCGAAGTTTCTCTTCTGCGGAGTCAAGGGCCTTGTTCTTTTCTGACAGCCGGCTCTCCAGGTCAGCACACTTCTTCTCGAAACTCAGATACAAAGTCTGAGAAGTATTCGCCGAAGCCGCCATCGAACCGATGTGCCTGACCAAGTCTCCGATCTGGTAAGAATACGAAGTCAGAAGTGAATTCAAAAGACGAATGAAAGAGTGCGGAGTGTTTACCTGTGCCAGATAAGCTCCGATATGGCCCATCATGACGTCCACTCCCATCGAAGCATTACGAGCATTCTTCAGCATATCGTGGTCCATCACTCTGTGCAACACTGCCTTGCCAAAATGTCTCCCCACCCAGGAGTCCGACAGTTGCAGGTTGGATAGGGGCGGGGAGGCTCGCTGCACCTCGAGTGCGAGGTTCTCCAAGTTCCTCTTGTCTGTAGGAAGAACGAATCCTTCCTTCAACCAGGAAGGCCCCGAAGAGCTCCCCCCACGTGAAGTGCGTTGAGGAGTGAGGCGAGCCGTCAACAGAACCTCGTCCTCCAGGTTGGTGGAGTCAGACGTCCAGGAAGGCTTTTTGCGGGGCGGCTCTACTTCATCCCCATCACGCCCCCGCTTTGACGAATTGTCAACTGGGCCCTTCCCCTTGTCACGATCGGAAGACCTCGGCGGCAAAGGATTTCTGGGCACTGGTGGTACTGAAGGGGAGGTTGTACCCTCCGAAGAAGTCCCAGCAGCTATTGAGATTGATGCTCGGTCAACGGCTCTCGTCGGAGTAAGACCAGCCCTGCGGAAGGCCGCATTTTCGCGCATGCCTTTCGGCCTCACGTCTCTCTCCAAATCCTTCAGGCCTGGCTACAAGACAAAGAAACGAAGTCATCATTAAGGTAACATAAAGCTTGTTTCAAATAAAAAGTTGCCCTAGTCTACCCTTTGCCACAGGACATCCTGCACTTTCCGGATTGGTGCACTCCAGGCATTCATCAAAAAATACTCTTCCCGGATAGAGTTTCCATACAGGGTACTCGTTGTTGTCCTCCATGCTGAGCTCTCGCCGGCGGTCATCGACTTCGTACCCGCTGATCCTGCAAGGATTACGACTGGCATTAGCGATAAGTTTGCTTGACAGGAAGACCTTGGTTTGGGTCCTAGGGTTGTCTCCTAATTCACTCCGGACATAATCCAAAAACTTTATGTCGGAGTCCGAGTACTTGGTGTTTTTCTTAAGAGACGGCCACGTTCGAAGTGCCTTACACTTCGGGTAAAACGGGAAGCCCAATCTGGACTTCACGCAGACCTACCGCTCTCTCCACTTACTCACTTTATTTGGGGGAGGTTCAAAAAGAGTAACTTTACTCGGTCGCGGTCTCAAAGATAGGGTCAGATTATTCATCCTAGGGACAGTAAAGAAGGTTTTCAAAATCAATTCTGAAATTTCTACTCCTATTCTCCTACACAAAACTGTCAAGGCCATGAAATACCAGACTCCGTTCGGGTGTACATGGGCAGGTTGACACTTCACTAAATTTAAGAAATCGCAAAATGCGGGGTCTAAAGGTAGGGCAAGGCCCGAAATAAAATGGTCGTATGGGATGTGGACGTAGGCTGATATGCATAAATCATATCACTCTTTTAGCATGTTTTTAGACATAATTTAGGGTGAAATTGATAGGAAATCGGTCATAATTGATTGTTATTTACTCAATTTCACAATGTTTATGATTTTGGAAGTGTCAGGTGAAAAGTAGACGAAAACAGCAAATTTTGGGGTAAAAATGCAATTTTTGGAAATACTGACCTGGTCAACGGGTCAGGACGGGCGTCCTGACCTAGTCAAAGCACCAGGACAGCCGTCCCGACGCACCAGAAGTTGTCCCACATCGAATTTTTGATGAAAAATCACTCAAGGAAGCTGCTATAAATACCCCAGGCCTCCCTCAGTTGAAATCATCCCTCTCCACTCGATCTGAGTCATTCAGTGGTTTCCAGTGTACAATTCTCGAGTACACAACTCACTCGGAGACTCAGATTTCAGTAAAAGTTTTCTTTCTTTCCTTTTTTGTGTTTTCGTTTTTCTTAGTTTCTGAGAATTAGTCTCAGATCATAGGGTTCGATAGATAGGTTCGTTTTTGGTATTCATAGAATACTCGGGATTTCGTTAGGAGATCCTAAGAGGGCTCTAGGCGTTCGAAGAGTCAGTCCACAGGGCTGGGCTTAACCTAGGTATTAAGGTAAAGCCCAGTTACTAGGCTGAGGAAGCGTCCTCCGAAGGTTCTGGCGAGCAGAGTCGGGTCAAGCAGTACGACATATATAGCAGTACGCTCCAACGGCGTGACTACGTAAAGGGTGATTTCTTTATGGCTTCAGTCCCCCCTGTCCCTCTCTTTATATGTTGTTACTGTGTTTGTCCAAATACTGATTTGAACACGAGATTATGATTATTATGAATATTTGTTTATATGTTGAAGTTGTTATATTTTTCCGGAAATAGCCACCTGCTTAAATATTCATTATGTCTGCATGTCTAATATAGTTTCTTTTAAACTAAAATTAGGGTTATAGACAATTCCTAACCACGGTCTATTCATAACCTGTTTAGTTTAACAGGCATCAATTAGTATTGGTGTCTGCCATACTAGATAAAATAACCTGCGGAACACCCTGTTTGTTAGAATAGTCTAGGTAGGCTGAGTAGAGCGTTTATGCATGTGGTTATGGGCAAGCGGCATGATCTCCGAAGTGACATAGGCTTTCATAGCTGTCTTTAGTAGTAACCGTGAGTAGGGCCGTTTACCTTGGCGATGGGGCGGTATACCGGATTACTCAGATGTGGTACACCTTTAGACTCAGAACATAGTTGCATTCCAGGCTAAGATATATCTAAAACACTCGAATATAGGTCAATCAACATATAGGAACAGTATAACATAAAATCAGAACTTTATCTATAAACACTTTTAGGCTTGATTAGACTTAAACCTAGTGAAGAATGGATCACCCTCTCATCAAGATTATTGATGACGATTGCATAACTGGATCATAAGATAGGAGTTAGGATAAAAGGCTAGCTACTACTAAGTCATTACCACTTCCCTGGGAGTAGGATAATTATTTAATAAAATCGTAGATACTTTCCAACAGACTAGCTACACGATAGGTACTCTGCCTTAGGTTCTGGCTGATTAAGTGACACCATAGAGACTAAATGTGACAATTAGTCAATCTCAGTCCTTAATTACTCATAATCAACATAGGGTAAAATAACACCTATTTAGCATATCAGCCGGAACACATCAGATTTTTGGCGCCGTTGCCGGGGAAATATCATAATGAATTTAGGATTATTGGCCACAATTCTAGAGACTTATGATAGGTAGCGGTAGTAACCTAGACCTTAACCCAACACTTATCTCATGCTAGTTAGACAATCAGTTTCCGAAATATATGATTATCATAACTAATTGATTTTAGATATTATCTGGAATTAAGACACTTAGGATAATCAAATTTTAGAAAATGATTCTAAAACCATATTGAGGAAATTTAACTGCTTTCGAAAAAAAAGGAAAATTTTTTTAAAAAAATTCAAAACCCGAAAAACAAATTGTACTTTTCTTGCTCAATGGTAAGTTGTTCTTTTCCCTATCTCTTGTTCTTTCTTAGTTGTTTTCTTAATTGCTCTTTTTCGTGTTATTTAATTTCGAAGAAATAAAAATGGAAATGAGGATAAAAAATATTTTCTTCTGAGTTGTAAAATTTTGGCTTAGATTTTTATTGGGAAGAAATTCCATTTTAGAATTTTCTTAGAGTCATGCCGGCTTTATTAGGACAAGTTATGAAATAATTTTTCCCTTAATAGCTAGACCTTTGAATGTTCTATTGAAAAAAGGATGTTCCTTTTGTTGTGCTGATAATTGCATGAGATCTTTTAAACCAAAAGGAATTACTGCACCCATTATGGCATCACCTGATTGAAATCTGCTTTTTGAATGAATATGTGATGTAATGATGTAGTAAGAATTGTTTTAGGACAGAAACATGATAAGAAAGTTCATATATGATAAATTTCCGATATTATCTAGTCTTGTCTAGAAACAATAGGTTACACTGATCACTCTGAGACATCTGTGTTCAATAAAACTGATACTGAACCATAATTGATTAAGTTATGTTTTATTGTCACTTGAATTTGATATAGAATGAAGGGGTAAGAAAAAGGGTTAAGAATCTAGAAAGCAAACCTTTGGTCTAGATTAGGAAACCCTGAGTTAGAGGCTATTAACGAGATAGTAGTATCTGATAAATTTCTGAATGAGGATCTATTTTCATTGTTTGCTATGAGTAATGATTCGCCTCCGTGGTTTACTGATATTACTAATTATCTAGCTGCTAATTATTCCCAAGTGATATGACTTATCAGCAAAAGAAGAAATTCTTTGCTGATTTGAAATATTACTACTGGGCAGATTTCTCTTCTATTTCAAATTTTTGCAGAGTAAAGTGATCAGAGGATGTATCTCGGAAAGCGAAGGCCACATGATTCTGAAGCATTGCAGGAATCTATGGGCGACCAATTAACTGCTATCAACACTGTCCGGAAAGTGTTGGAAGTAGAATCTTGTTGACCGATATTCAAGGATTTTGTATCTCTGATACAGTCCTGCGATGCTTGCCAAATAACAGGTAACACCTCTTCCAGAGATCGCCTACCCCAGCAAGGTATACAGCGTATTGCAACCTTTGATATCTGGGGTATCGAACCCTTTTCTTTTTCTTCCTGTGAAAACATTTACATCATAGTAGTCGTGGAACACTTTTCAAAAAATGGCCTGAACCACAGGCATTACCTACTAATGATGTTAAAGTCATGTGCAGATTCTATGAGAAGTTTTTTTCCAGATTCAGAGTGCCAATATCTTAGGAAGAAACGTTCAGTCTATGTATCTAATCTGTGAAGTCTGCCAAGCACCACCCCTACCCGCAGAATCAACAGATGAGATACTGGCAACAATTAAAGCCAGACCAGTGCAAGCAAGTGATCTACCAAGTGATATCGAACGGTCGAAGGATATAGAGGAATTTGGCGTTGTATCAGGAGCATAGCAATGGAGGAGCTTGCATCCACTGCATACAATCAGCTGTGAGAAACATCCCCGAGGAAGTTTCAAATACCTGGGCCCAGATCTACACCACTGGAGCCCCCTATCACCACGGCTTCGCCAAAGCCTCAGGTATCTTTTCTACCATTCGAAAATTGCATGCAATACCTTCACTGACATTGGCAGGTAGGCACACCAATCCAAAGAAATCTCGTTCTTAGACATGTTCCTTTTGGACACGTTGCTACGATTACGAGAAACTTTGCAAATGATTCATGGAAACAGTCCTTGGGGCTTGAGTCATGCATCAAATGGATAGGCACCTGGAGCTCGACAATAAAGGATCGGAGCTGACGTCATCCATTCCAATATCTAGAGCTTGCAGAGTCAAGAACACCTCAGCAATAGCACATGGCTAAGGTGAAGAGCCAATTGACAGATCAGAGAAGACCCTTCTACTCGCGACATGAAGGGAGTTTTTCTAATCCTCATATTCCTTTACTTTTATTTTATTTTCTTTGTTTTGTGTTCTGTTTTGTTATTTCCATTATCCTTCTTGTTTTGTTGCTCTATATTCCTTCTTACCCGTAGTTAGCCGAATAAGTGTGGGGTAAGAGTCTTTTCTATTTTGTTTTTGTTCTTGTTTTCAAATAAGTGTGGGGTAATTAGCTATGCATGAACACTGAGGACAGTGTCAGACTTAAGTGTGGGGTAGCAGTGCACGGTGCACTGTAGTAGTTTGAAAACGTTTTGCATGATTTTGTATGTTTTCCCTGTAATTTCACACCCTTCCAAAATATTTTCAAAATTTTTCATTCTTTCAAACTTCTAAATGCAGTATGATTGGTTAAACATTACTTATGTCTATGATATGTAGGTAGAGTGTTATGATTAGTAGGAGATGATTTATGACTATTTTGAACTTATTGATTAGGAATAGGGAATTCCTGATAACTGAGCACAACTTAGTCTGGATTAGAGACCTCAGCTAATTACCTTTTCGAGACTTACCTAGATAAAATTAGACCAGTTATGGATATATTGGCAATTAGAATGACTAGATGAGACTCTGAGCTAAAAGTGAAAAGAAACAGAAAAAACAATTTTCAAATAAGGGTAGTTTGCCAGCGGCCTTCGCTACTCGAGCACACTCCTTCGGGGAATTTAAAGCCTGATGCCCTAAGGTCGTGTAGGTCTAGGAGTCATCGGAGTGGGACTCGCTACATGGGTAGTTGAAGTTGACGTGTTCTAAGCAGACTCAAAATACCCTAAATCTATTTTAAAAAAATTAATAAACGCTAAATAAGTAAAAATATGATCACCAAGGCTCAGAACTCAAAACGTTGTCTGTTGTTAGTATGTCTAGCGACGAGTCGAAGTGTTATCTGTTAGCAGTTAAGACCAGGGGATATTGTGTTGACTATCTGATCTAGACTAGTACACACACTACACATCAGGAAGACCTTGTGACTAAGAAAAGAGTTCAACTTAGTTGTTAAGTTGTTTTCTGCTTGATCATAACAATCTACTAAAGACATTTGAGACCTTGTCATGGCAACCTAACCAGTCAGACCTGTGTTAAAGAATTATCTGAATAATTTTTGGAATAAAAACATGACTAGGAATTTAAGTGACTGCACATTTAGAATCACTAACTTCAGGTAGATTTTGGTTGAAGACAAGCAAAGAGCTAAGTGTGGGGTTATTTGATATGCATAAATCATATCACTCTTTTAGCATGTTTTTAGATATAATTTAGGGTGAAATTGATAGGAAATTGGTCATAATTGATTGTTATTTACTCAATTTCACAATTTTTATGATTTTGGAAGTGTCAGGTGAAACGTAGACGAAAACAGCAAATTTTGGGGCAAAAATGCAATTTTTGGAAATGCTGACCTGGTCAACGGGTCAGGACAGGCATCCCGAATCAGGACGGGCGTCCTAACCCAGTCAAAGCACCAGGACGGCCGTCCCAATCCAAGATGGGCGTCCTGAAGCACAGAAGTTGTCCCACATCGAATTTTTGATGAAAAATCACTCCAGGAAGCTGCTATAAATACCCCAGGCCTCCCTCAGTTAAAATCATCCATCTCCACTCGATCTGAGTCATTCAGTGGTTTCCAGTGTACAATTCTCGAGTACACAACTCACTCGGAGACTCAGATTTCAGTAAAAGTTTTCTTTCTTTCCTTTTTTGTGTTTTCGTTTTTCTTAGTTTCTGAGAATTAGTCTCAGATCCTAGGGTTCGATAGATAGGTTCGTTTCTGGTATTCATAGAATACCCGGGATTTCGTTAGGAGATCCTAAGATGGCTCTTGGCGTTCGAAGAGTCAGTCCACAGGGTTGGGCTTAAGCTGGGTATTAAGGTAAAGCCTAGTTACTAGGCTGAGGAAGCGTCCTCCGAAGGTTCTGGCGAGCAGAGTCGGGTCAAGCAGTAAGACATATATAGCAGTACGCTCCAACGGCGTGACTACGTAAAGGGTGATTTCTTTATGGCATCAGTCCCCCCTGTCCCTCTCTTTATATGTTTTTACTGTGTTTGTCCAAATACTGATTTGAACATGAGATTCTGATTATTATGAATATTTGTTTATATGTTGAAGTTGTTATATTTTTTCGGAAATAGCCACCTGCTTAAATATTCATTATGTCTGCATGTCTAATGTAGTTTCTTTTAAACTAAAATTAGGGTTATAGACAATTCCTAACCACGGTCTATTCATAACCTGTTTAGTTTAACAGACATCAATTAGTATTGGTGTCTGCCATACTAGATAAAATAACCTGCGGAACACCCTGTTTGTTAGAGTAGTCTAGGTAGGCTGAGTAGAGCGTTTATGCCTGTGGTTATGGGCAAGCGGCATGATCTCCGAAGTGACATAGGCTTTCATAGCTGTCTTTAGTAGTAACCGTGAGTAGGGCCGTTTACCTTGGCGATGGGGCGGTATACCAGATTACTCAGATGTGGTACACCTTTAGACTCAGAACATAGTTGCATTCTAGGCTAAGATATATCTAAACCACTCGAATATAGGTCAATCAACATATAGGAACAGTATAACATAAAATCAGAACTTTGTCTATAAACACTTTTATGCTTGTTTAGACTTAAACCTAGTGAAGAATGGATCACCCTCTCATCAAGATTATTGATGACGATTGCATAACTGGATCATAAGATAGGAGTTAGGATAAAAGGCTAGCTACTACTAAGCCGTTACCACTTCCCTGGGAGTAGGACAATTATTTAATAAAATCATAGATACTTTCCAACAGACTAGCTACACGATAGGTACTCTGCCTTAGGTTCTGGCTGATTGACACCATAGAGACTAAATGTGACAATTAGTCAATCTCAGTCCTTAATTACTCATAATCAACATAGGGTAAAATAACACCTATTTAGCATATCAACCGGAACGCATCAGTGTCAGCCATGACTCTGCATGACTTCACTATGAAGGGTTTGAAGCGACTTCGGTCAATTTCTAGGCACAACGTGGGATATTCTATGCTAATGGTGTTGGTCTTAAGGGCGAAGTCCCCGTCTATTTGTCTTTTAGTTGTGGGCAAGTCTTCTAAGGTATCAGAGTCTGAATTTTCCCCTTGGAATGTTCGGGCATTGGTCGGGTTGGTCCTAGCGGCCTGTGCAGGAATGGCGGGATTAGAGGCAGAACCGCCGGTCGAAGTCCGGGCTGCAGTAACCGTAATAAAACCGTCGTCTATTTCTAACACAGTCCGAGAACTCCGTCTACACCCCTCTGATGAACTATCACTACTTGATGTGCTGAGGGACAGAGGAACCGGCTTGTCTACCGAGGAGGACTCCGAGCTAGATTCTACATCCACTAATGATTTTGACATCTTGACCTGAAGACAAAAATCCTATCAGTCCTAAAACCGATACTTCGTTCTCAAAGAAACCACCTAAACCTTCATTTAGACCACCTAACCACAAACACACTTCTCTCCCTCTTACCATAAGAAAAATGACAACCCCAAAAGAATGGAAAGCAGAAAAAAAGATTCCACTTTCTTAGTCACCCTACAACAGAAACCGTACAAAAGAAAATGTAACCCGAGAACAGTAAATACCTGGTAATGATGCTTCGAAGAGGGAACTGGAGGTCTAAAGAGTTTTTTCGCAGCAGGAAGGAGGAAGGACCGAAGGTTGAAGAAGTTAGAAGATGGAGCAGGAAGAAAGGAAAGTGTTGACGGGAGAAAGGAAAAGATTATTTATAGATGGAGAGGAAAATGGAAATCGAATTACTTCCTAAGGACGCTTGGCCTGGACCCGTTTTTCTCACGGGTCAAGTCACACCAAACATCGCGTCTGCTCAGGTACCATCATTACTCCCGGCCTTGGAAACGAGGAGCGCCATCATTACAGCCGTCATTTTGGGGAACCCAAACACGTCTGGATAAAACAGAGGAAAAACCTAACTCTTGGCACTCCGAAAGAAGAGCGTCCCTTCAAATCCACGAGAAGGCCAGCTATATGACTTACGTCGAAGTCAAAGAAGGGTTTTCTCCCACTTCGACGAGGGGCCACTGAGAGGTCATAAAAACCTCGGTCTGACCTGGAGTAAAGAAAGTGACGTGTCTTCATGGGTCCACCCACCAAACCTTCCAAGTCTCCGCCACTCCGCAGAACGAGGACGAAGTGCAAGTTCTGGCCTCCGACTTCGCAATGCGAATATCTCAACTATCGACTGATCCAGATTCTTCTAGATTCTTCCACAAAGAATATCTTATGACCGACGGTTGCTTTAAAGATTATTTAGGTACAAATATCTCATCCATATCTCTGTTCGAGAGGGATATTTCAGAATCTGACAAATATCAGATTCTCTATACATATTTCGTCCTTTCCTATAAATACCTCCCTAAAGAGGACAAAAGGTAAGGCCAGATACTTCTATCAATTCTCTATCAAACCTCCTAAATCTTCGATCAATATTCTGAATACTGATTTGATCGTCGGAGGGTTCATCGGAGGTCCCTCACCCTCCACCCTGAACCTCCCAGTTTTGCAGATACCGCTTGGGGAATCATCGCCAAAACAACGAGCATACAATATTTCGAACTAAGGAGAATGGTAGAGACTCCCAAACGACGCCGGATAACAGCCACGTGTCACCAGACCGATTTTTCACGAATCAATATATATATATATATAATTATCTTAATTTCATTATTTATTCATATTACAAATATGATAAACTATCTTAATGCGCTTCTTAGAGTTCAAAATTCATGTTTAGCACCTCAAATGTTTTTTGTTTTTATAGTGCACCTCAAATTTCAAATCATCCCACTAGATGGATTTCCGTCAAATTCCATCGTTAGGGTTTAAATTTTGCTGTTAGTCAATCATTTTTTCACTATTTGACATTGTTTCGGTCAAAGACATTTTCGTCCCAGTGCACAATTTTTTTTCCACTATTGTTTTCCTTAATTTTTTTTTCTCTCTCCTTCTTCTTCTTCTTTTTCTCTCTTGCTTTTCTTTCTTCTTCCTTCGTTCTTCTTTCTTTCTATTTTTTTCCCCTTAATTTGTGTATTAAAAAATTTTAATACACAATTTCATATTTTACCTACTTAATAATCCAAGTATATATTTTTTATTTTTATATAAAAATTACAACTTAATTCGAATTTATTGGCATTATACAATTATAATTTTTTTTAACAATTTGTAAAGGATATACGGATGTTTTGAAAAGTTTTAATATTCTTTAATATTTTGTAAATTCATAATATAATAGCATTTTATATGTATTTTAAACTTTTCTTTACCAATTCAATCCTTCTAAAAAATAAAACAAAAAAAATTACCTGTAATTGAAAATTTTATGTTTTTGGTTAAATATTTAGGAATATTATAATGAACAAAATTACATATATAAAAAATAAAATAATTAGAGGTGAAAATTAGAATTATAGAAAAAAAAAATTCAAATTTTCGACTTTACTTATTATTATACAGAAATTTTGTAATATTTGTATCTAATTTCTCTAATATTGATCTCTTTGGTTTTCTAGAGAAGTCAATACCATCTGCAGCGAAAGTTGTATTTATAATTGTGCAAAGAAGTTTGAATTTAATTTGAATTTAAATTTTAGTTGATAACACATTTTGTATAAATTTTCTGTAAAGTTGAAAATTATATATAAAAAAATCATATTTCTATAAATTTGATTTTATTTTTCAGATTTCTCTTTAACTTCAAAGTTTTTATAGTTCTCAATTTGTGTCTTCTAACTTTTCTAAAGAATTTGTTTCCTATTTATAGATAAAAAAATAAAAATTAAATAACTATTAAATTAAATTGTGTTCCCCTCCGCAATTTTATTAGAAAAAAGTGATTAGGTATCATCTGTCTTATTTATAACTATTTTGATATATATATATATTAAAATATATAAATAAAATTTAATTATATTTTTAACTTTAAATATATATATTTAAAATAGCCTTAATAGTTTTGGGGTTTAAATACTATGAGGTAAGGAGCTTAGCAACAAGTGTATGAGTTGGTGTAGAAGCAGTAGCAGGTGAAAAATTTAAGAAATCATCATTCAACTCTAATTCTGTCATAGTAAGAGGAATAAATGTGTCTAATGTTGGATTTATTTTAATAAATTATTTGGGTCGAGTGTCAATTATGTATTTAAGGCTATCATATTTTATTAAGGCCTATTAAAGTGATCTAATTAAATTTATTGGGCTAATATGTATCAATAATAAGTATGAGCCCACATATCTAGATACCATATTCTCTAGACTATGATGGGTTGGCTAGGAATATTATTATTATATATATATTGATTATGGTCTCCGAGGGTTTATATTGAGAATGTTTATTCTATATCTCGTCAGTAGAACAGAACCCTAACTCCGATAAATCTTTGAAAGAATGTGATCTTTGATAAATCTTTGAAAGACTGTGATCTTTGATAAATCTTTGAAAGACTGTGATCTTTGATAAATCTTTGAAAGACTGTGATCTTTGATAAATCTCTTGAGTCTTCTAGGATTCTTAAAAAGCGTCTTCTAGGATTAAAGAACTGTTGTTACTGATATAGGATGGAATCAGGTATGCTTCCACAGTTTAGGTTTTATTGTTCTTATTAATCTAGCATACTAGGTCTTATGTGATTAGGTTAAGGAATATATACAATACACATATATATTTTATTCTAACAAGTGGTATCAGAGCCTAAAGGTTGGATTATTAAGAATATTTTTTGAGTAATTCATAATCGGTTAAAAGATTAAATATTTTAGGTTTATTTAGTCAATATCTCACAAAAGGATTATGAAGATTTATGAAATTAATCATATTCGGTTAAAAGATTAAACCTTTTAGGTTTATTTAGTCAAGATCTCATAAACAATTATGGAGATTTATGAAATCAATTAATAAATTAATGATTATGTTTTAATTTTTTAAAGATTACGTTTAACTTTTAAGGATATATTTTTAGACATTCTGGATATATTATTATTTATTTAATAATATAAATTTATATATATATATATATATATTCGTCTTGTTGGGATGTGTGATGTGTTTATATATATATATATATTTTTTTTTTCTTTTTGTTAAGAAAATATATACACACGCAAAGAATATGTACTGGAATTATATATTTATATATATATATTAGTTTTGGTACACATATATAAGAAATTACATAATTAAGCAGAATTAAGGAATTAAACTTCAGTCAAGATGAAAATCTTTTGGTTTTCAATTTAATTCGGTTTCGGATAAAGTCAATTTATAAAATTGATTTTTTAAAAGATTTTTCCTTTTCTTAGAAATTCGAAATTAAAAAATTCAATTTTCATCAAGAATTAAAGAATTCAATTTTTATCAAGAATTAAAGAATTCAGTTTTCATCAAAAATTAAAGAATTCAGTTTTCATCAAAAATTAAAGAATTCAGTTTTTATCAAGAATTAAAGAATTCAGTTTTCATCAAGAATTAAAGAATTCAGTTTTTATCAAGAATTAAATAATTCAGTTTTCATCAAGAATTAAAGAATTCAATTTTCATCCAAGAATTAAAGAATTCAGTTTTCATCCAAGAATTAAAGAATTCAGTTTATAAGGAATAAAGTTATTTTTCTTTTATTTTTATAGTGAACATGTGTTTATTATGAATCTGGTGGGTAATTAATTAAATTGGAATTTTGTGACATTAGGTTAGTGGGTAATTAATTAAATTGGAATTTTGTGACATTAGATTGCGCTATGGTTTTTTCTTTAAGATATTAAGTATTACATTATTATGTTTATGATTCTTTTTAGTATTGTTAATTTTATTATTTTTTTATCTTTATAAATTTTTTTAAACAATTTTTAAGGATTCGGATATATATAATATATATATATATATATATATATATTATGTGGGACCCATGCTATATGAGTATTATACTTTATTTTAAAGTATAAATATAAATATATTATTATTTTGAGATAAAAAAATATATTTTCTTTCCTCCACGAAATTTATTTGGAATATTTTCTTATTGTTTTTAGTTTATTCATGCAATTAGGATTTTGTCATCCATAATTTAAAACACTACATAAATTAATTAAAGCCTTGTAATTATCCTTTTTTATGATTCAAAATAAGAATAGAAAACAATTATGAATTTTTATGAAAGTTTGTTTCATAATTGCCGTAGACATGCAGGGAGTTGTTTCATAATTATCTACGATTTTAAAAAACTAAACAGGTTAAGATTAGACCGTGGTTAGGAGTTGTCTATAACCATTCATCTAGTTTAAAAGAAACTACAGTAGACATGCAGTCATAATGATAGTTAAGCTGGTGACCATTTCCGGAAAAACATAAAGTACTTCAACATGCATAACACATATTCATATAATCATAGTTCAATATTCATGATACATATTTGGACGAATACAGTACAGACATATAAAGAGAGGGACAAGGGGACCAAGGCCATAAAGTATTCACCCTTTACGTAGTCCACTAATGGAGCAACTACTTGTATATGTTGGACTGCTCGACCCGACTCTGCTCAACAGAACCTTCGGAGGACGCTTCCTCAGCCTAGTAGCTGTGCTTTACTTTAATACCCAGCTTAAGCACAACCCTGTTGACTGACTCTTCGAATGCCTAGTGCCCTCTTAGGATCTACTAACAAAATCTCGGGTATTCTATGAATACCGAAAACGAACCTATCTATTCATATTCTAAGATCTGAGACAGACTCTCAGAAACGAAGAACACGAGACACTCTCTAAAATTGTAAATAAACCTATACTAAAAACTTGAGAACACTAAGTGACTTGTATACTATGGAAAATTGTATACTTGAAGTCACTAAATGACTCAGATCGAGTGGAGAGGAATGATTTCAACTGAGGAAGGCCGGGGGTATTTATAGTAGGGGAACTGGGTGAATTTCTCTTAAAATATCGATGTGGGATTCTGAACTGGGCCCGGGATGCCCGTCCTGGATCTAGGACGCCCGTCCCGGCCTGTTGACCAGGTCAGAACGCCCATCCTTTGTTCTGGACGCCCATCCCAACTTCCGAAACTTCTGAAAATCACGTTTTTGCCCCAAAATTTGCCATTTTCTTGTACTTTTCACCTGACACTTCCAAAATCATAAAAACTGTGAAATTGAGTTAATAACAATCAATTGAGAGCGATTTAATACCAATTTCACCCTAAATTATGCCTAAAAACATGCTAAAAAAGTGATATGATTTATGCATATCAACATCGGAATGGTCTGTGGCTGGATGTAGGATTCGAGTGGAGGTCATTCGGCAGCCATTTATGCTCTTCTTCTGTTAGTTGTACGGATAAGATTCTCGGGGTTTTGAACTGGAGGTTCAAGGTCAGCTTATGAGTTTCGAGTCATAAAACTACAAAAGCGCATGTAAGTCTGAGCAAGAAATTGTAATATGAATTAAAGGAGTTATCAAAAGATAAAAGAAAATAAACAAAACTCGAAAACTGTAAACAAGAAAAATTATTTTGTTTTTTATTTTGTTTTTTTCCAGTTTGATTTGCTTAGTATGGTTTTAGAATAATTTTCTAAAATTTGATTAACCTATATTTCTCAATTTTAGATTATTTCTAAAATTAATTATTTAAGATAATCCTATCGTTCAATAAATTGATTGACTAATTTCAGATAAGTGTGACTGTTTATTAAAGTATAGATAAATACCGTTACCTATCATAAGCTTCTAGAATTTTGATCAGGAATCCTAAAATTTTATGAATGTTCCCCGGCAACGGCGCCAAAAATCTGATGTGTTCCAATTGGTATGCTAAAAGATATGATTTATTTACCTATATTGATTGAGTAATTAAGGACTTAGTCTCACTAACTGTGACTTTAGCATTTAATTGTTGTCACTTAATCAATCAGAACTTAAGGCAGAGTACCTATCGTGTAGCTAGTTCTTCGAAATTATCTACGATTTTAAAATATAAATATCGCACTCCCAAGTAACTGGTAACGGCTTAGTAGTTACTATCCCTTCATCCTAACAATCATCTTATTTACTTAATCAGTCAATCGATTATCAATATCTTGAATTGATTGGTGATCCCAATCACACATAACAAGCAATAAGCATTCAAGAGTAGACATGCATTCGTCAATTTAAGCTCAGTTATTACAACTTGTTTGACCTTATCTTCGAACATTTTAGATATATCTTGATCTCTAAGGCAATTATGAAATGTAACCATCTGTTTTCATAAAAATAAACAGGTTAACTAAACAAACTTTCCAACAGACTAGCTACACGATAGGTACTCTGCCTTAGGTTCTGATTGATTAAGTGACAACATAGAGACTAAATGTGACAATTAATCATTCTAAGTCCTTAAGTTATTCATAATCGATGTAGGGTAAATAACACCTATTTTAGCATATCAGTCGGAGAGCCATCAATCATCAAAATAGCTTCACCTGGTGTACAGAGGATATACCAGGTATTGACACCTCCATTGCTGAGCACGCACTGAACATAATCCCGACGTGCCGCCCAATAAAACATAAATCTAGGCAATTCGGTGAGGACAAAATACAAGGCATGAAAGAGGAGGTAGATAAACTTTTGAAAGCAGGGTTCATTCGCGAGGTGAAGTATCCCACATGGCTTGCTAACGTAGTAATGGTCAAAAAGTCCACCGGAAAATGGAGAATGTGCGTGGATTATACCGACCTCAACAAGGCATGCCCCAAAGACTGCTACCCTCTGCCTCGAATCGACGCACTAGTAGATTCAACAGCGGGATATGAGTATCTGAGCTTCGTGGATGCCTTTTCAAGATACCATCAAATAAAAATGAAGCCAAGTGATCAGGTACATACTTCGTTCCGAGCTGCAGGGGCCATATATTGCTATAACGTTATGCCTTTCGGATTGAAGAATGCATGAGCGACATACCAACGAATGATGAATCACATCCTCCGAAGCCAAATCGGAAGGAACATAGAAGCGTATGTCGATGATATGGTGGTCAAAACCAAACATGACACTTCACACCTGGAGGACCTAGAAGAGACCTTCTCCAACTTGGCGAAGTTCAACCTCAAACTCAACCCGACGAAGTGCACATTTGGAGTGAAATCCGGCAAATTTTTAGGTTTTATGACATCTGAGCGAGCAATCGAAGCCAATCCAGAGAAATTGGAAGCTATAGCTCGGCTCACTGAGCCCCGATGCGTCAAAGACATCCAAAGACTAAACGGATGTATTGCGGCATTAGGATGATTCATCTCAAAATCAGCGGAGAAGTGCCTTCCATTCTTCAAAGCCTTGAAATATTCGAAGAATGATTTTGTTTGAACTCCAAAATGTAGCCGCTCCTGGAGAAGCCTGAAAGACCATCTATTAGACCTTCCCCTGCTACAACCTCCGAGCATAGGGGAAACACTCTTCCTATACTAGTCATTCTCTGACTTGATCGTGGCATCAGTATTGATAAAGGAAGAAGGAACAAAGCAACACCCTATATACTTCGTCAACAAAGTTCTGAATGATGCGGAGTCCAAGTATTCTAATATTGAGAAGCTAGCATACGCATTAGTGATTTCCGCATGAAAACTAAGGCCATACTTCGAATCTCACCCTATTGTGGTCTACACTAATGCCCTGCACATATAAATTTTTCAAAAACTGAATCAATCCAGGAGAATGTTGTGATGGTTAATCGAGTTATGCGGGCAGGAAATCACGTTTAAGCCCCGGACAGCAATCAAGGCACAAGCTCTTGCAGACTTCCTCGCAGAAGGGTCCTTCAAGGAATTAAGTGATATGCATAAATCATATCATTTTTAGCATGTTTTTAGGCATCATTTAGGGTGAAATTGGTGTTAAATCATTCTCAATTGATTGTTATTAACTCAATTTCACAGTTTTTGTGATTTTGGAAGTGTCAGGTGAAAAGTGCAAGAAAATGGCAAATTTCGGGTCAAAAACATGATTTTCAGAAGTTCGAAAGTCGGGATGGGCGTCCAAAACTCAGGATGGGCATCCTGACCTGGTCAACAGACCAGGACGGGCGTCCAGGACATGGGACGGAAGTCCTGACCTAGTCAACAAGCCGGGACGGGCGTCCCAAATCCAGGACGGGCGTCCCAAATCCAGGACGGGCGTCCCGAGCCCCAGTTCAGAATCCCACATCGATTTTTGAAGAGAAATTCACCCAGTTCCCCTACTATAATTACCCCAGGCCTTCCTCAGTTGAAATCATTCCTCTCCACTCGATCTGAGTCATTTAGTGACTTCAAGTATACAATTTTCCATAGTATACAAGTCACTTAGCGATTCAGGTTTTTAGTATAGGTTTATTTATAGTTTTAGAGAGTGTCTCATGTTCTTCATTTCTAAGGGTCTGTCTCAGATCTTAGAATACGACTAGATAGGTTCGTTTTCGATATTCATAGAATACCCGAGATTTCGTTAGGAGATCCTAAGAGGGCACTAGGCGTTCGAAGAGTCAGTCAACAAGGTTGTGCTTGAGCTGGGTATTAAGGTAAAGCACATCTACTAGGCTGAGGAAGCGTCCTCTGAACGTTCTGTCGAGTAGAGTCGGGTCTAGGAATCCAACATATACAAGTAGTTGCTCCATCAACAGACTACGTAAAGGGTGAATACTTTATGGCATCGGTCCCCTTGTCCCTCTCTTTATATGTTTGTATTGTGTTCGTCCAAATAAATATTATGAATATTGAACTATGATTATATGAATATGTGTTTTGCATGTTGAAGTATTTATGTTTTTTTGGAAATGGTCACCAACTTAATTATCATTATGACTGCATGTCTACTGTAGTTTCTTTTAAACTAGATGAATGGTTATAGATAATTCCTAACCACGGTCTAATCATAACCTGTGTAGTTTAACATGCATTAATTTAGGACTTTCCTGTCGGAAAGCATTAATGTCTGCCATATTAGATGAAATAACCTATAGATCACCATGTTTGTTAAAGTAGTCTAAGTAGGCTGAGTTTGTGCATTTATGCCGGTGTTAGGGCGAGCGGCATGATCTCCTAAGTGACATAGGACTTCCATGGATGCCTTTAGCTCGAACCGTGAATAGGGCCGTCATTAAGGTAGGGCGGTTTATCAGGTAACTCAGATGTGGTACACCTTTAGACTCAGTACATAATTGCAATCTAGACCAAGATATATCCAAAATACTCGAAGATAGGTCAATCAACATGTAGGAACAGTATGACATAAAATCAGGATATTATCTGTAAAACACTTTTTAGGCTTAAATAGACTAGAACCTAGTGGAGAATGAATCACCCTCTCATCAAAGAATTTGATGAACGATTGCATAACTGGATCATAAGATAAGAGTTAGGGTACGAGGATAGTTACTACTAAGCCGTTACCACTTCCCTAGGAGTACGATAATTAATTTAATTAAAATCGTAGATACTTTCCAACAGACTAGATACACGATAGGTACTCTGCCTTAGGTTCTGATTGATTAAGTGACAATATAGAGACTAAATGTGATAATTAGTCATTCTAAGTCCTTAGTTATTCATAATCAACATAGGGTAAAATAACACCTATTTTAGCATATCAGTCGGAAACCCATCAGATTTTTGGCGCCGTTGCCGAGGAAATATCATAATGAATTTAGGATTCCTGATCAAAATTCTAGAAACTTATGATAGGTAATGGTAGTAATCTACACCTTAGACCTAACATTTATTTTATGCTAGTTAGACAATCAGTTTCCAAAATATAGGGTTATCATAACTAATTAATTTTAGACATTATCTGAAATTAAGATGATATGCATAAAACATATCACTTTTTTAGCATGTTTTTAGGCATAATTTAGGGTGAAATTGATGTTAAATCATTCTTAATTGATTGTTATTAACTCAATTTCATAGGTTTTGTGATTTTGGAAGTGTTAGGTGAAAAGTGCAAGAAAATGGCAAATTTTGGGGCAAAAACATGATTTTCAGAAGTTCGAAAGTCGGGATGAGCGTCCAAAACTCAGGATGGGCATCCTGACCTGGTCAACAGACCAGGACGGGCGTCCAGGACTTGGGACGGCAGTCCTGACCTAGTCAACAGGCCGGGACGGGCGTCCCAGATCCAAGACGGGCGTCCCGAGCCCCAATTCAGAATCCCACATCGATTTTTGAAGAGAAATTCACCAAGTTCCCCTACTATAATTACCCCAGGCCTTCCTCACTTGAAATCATTCCTCTCCACTCGATCTGAGTCATTTAGTGACTTCAAGTATACAATTTTCCATAGTATACAAGTCACTTAGCGATTCAGGTTTTTAGTATAGGTTTATTTATAGTTTTAGAGAGTGTCTCATGTTCTTCGTTTCTGAGGGTCTGTCTCAGATCTTAGAATACGACTAGATAGGTTCGTTTTCGATATTCATAGAATACCCGAGATTTCGTTAGGAGATCCTAAGAGGGCACTAGGCGTTCGAAGAGTCAGTCAACAAGTTTGTGCTTGAGATGGGTATTAAGGTAAAGCACAGCTACTAGGCTGAGGAAGCGTCCTCTGAACGTTCTGTCGAGTAGAGTCGGGTCTAGGAATCCAACATATACAAGCAGTTGCTCCATCAGCAGACTACGTAAAGGGTGAATACTTTATGGCATCGGTCCCCTTGTCCCTCTCTTTATATGTTTGTACTGTGTTCGTCCAAATAAATATTATGAATATTGAACTATGATTATATGAATATGTGTTTTGCATGTTGAAGTATTTATGTTTTTTCGGAAATGGTCACCAGCTTAATTATCATTATGACTGCATGTCTACTGTAGTTTCTTTTAAACTAGATGAATGGTTATAGATAATTCCTAACCACGGTCTAATCATAACCTGTATAGTTTAACATGCATTAATTTAGGACTTTCCTGTCGGAAAGCATTAATGTCTGCCATATTAGATGAAATAACCTATAGATCACCATGTTTGTTAAAGTAGTCTAAGTAGGCTGAGTTTGTGCATTTATGCCGGTGTTAGGGCGAGCGGCATGATCTCCTAAGTGACATAGGACTTCCATGGATGCCTTTAGCTCGAACTGTGAATAGGGCCGTCATTAAGGTAGGGCGGTTTATCAGGTAACTCAGATGTGGTACACCTTTAGACTCAATACATAATTGCAATCTAGACCATGATATATCCAAAATACTCAAAGATAGGCCAATCAACATGTAGGAACAGTATAACATAAAATCAGGATATTATCAGTAAAACATTTTTAGGCTTAAATAGACTAGAACCTAGTGGAGAATGAATCACCCTCTCATCAAAGAATTTGATGAACGATTGCATAACTGGATCATAAGATAAGAGTTAGGGTACGAGGATAGTTACTACTAAGCCGTTACCACTTCCCTGGGAGTACGATAATTAATTTAATTAAAATCGTAGATACTTTCCAACAGACTAGCTACACGATAGGTACTCTGCCTTAGGTTCTGATTGATTAAGTGACAATATAGAGACTAAATGTGACAATTAGTCATTCTAAGTCCTTAGTTATTCATAATCAACATAGGGTAAAATAACACATATTTTAGCATATCAGTCGGAAACCCATCAGATTTTTGGCGCCGTTGCCGAGGAAATATCATAATGAATTTAGGATTCCTGATCAAAATTCTAGAAACTTATGATAGGTAACGGTAGTAATCTACGCCTTAGACCTAACATTTATTTTATGCTAGTTAGACAATCAGTTTCTGAAATATAGGGTTATCATAACTAATTAATTTTAGACATTATCTGAAATTAAGATGATATGCATAAATCATATCACTTTTTAGCATGTTTTAGGCATAATTTAGGGTGAAATTGATGTTAAATCATTCTTAATTGATTGTTATTAACTCAATTTCACAGTTTTTGTGATTTTGGAAGTGTCAGGTGAAAAGTAGAAGAAAATGACAAATTTCGGGGCAAAAACATGATTTTCAGAAGTTCGGAAGTCGGGATGGGCGTCCTGGCCTGGTCAACAGACCATGACGGGCGTCCAGGACTTGGGACGGCCATCCTGACCTGGTCAACAGGCTAGGACGGGCATCCCGGATTCTTGGTCAAAGTCCCACATCGAAATTTTGAGAGAAATTCACTCAGTTCCCCTACTATAAATACCCCAGGCATTCCGCAGTTGAATTCATTCCTCTCCACTCGATCTGAGTCATTTAGTGACTTCAAGTATACAGTTTTCCATAGTATACAAGTCACTTAGTGTTCTCAGGTTTTAGTATAGGTTTATTTACATTCTTAGATAGTGTCTCGTGTTCTTTGTTTCTGAGAGTCTGTCTCAGATCCTAGAATACGACTAGATAGGTTCGTTTTCGGTATTCATAGAATATTCGGGGTTTCGTTAGGAGATCCTAAGAGGGCACTAGGCGTTCGAAGAGTCACTCAACAGGGCTGTGCTTAAGTTGGGTATTAAGGTAAAGTACAACTACTAGGTTGAGGAAGCGTCCTTCGAAGGTTCTGTCGAGCAGAGTCGGGTCGAGCAGTCTAACATATACAAGCAGTTGCTCCATCAGCGTACTACGTAAAGGGTGAATACTTTATGGCATCGGTCCCCTTGTCCCTCTCTTTATATGTCTGTACTGTGTTCGTCCAAACATTGATTATGAATATTGGATTATGATTTTATGAATATGTGTTATGCATGTTGAAGTACTTTATGATTTTCCGGAAATGGTCACCAGCTTAACTTTCATTATGTCTGCATGTCTAATGTAGTTTCTTTTAAACTAAATTAGGGTTATAGACAACTCCTAACCACAGTCTAATCATAACCTGTTTAGTTTAACAGGCATTAATTTAGGACTTTCCCATTGGAAAGCATTAATGTCTGCCATATTAGATGAAATAACTTATAGAGCACCATGTTTGTTAGAGTAGTCTAAGTAGGCTGAGTTTGTGTGTTTATGCCGACGTTAGGGCGAGCGGCATGATCTCCTAAGTGACATAGGACTTTCATGGATGCCTTTAGCTCTAACCGTGAGTAGGGCCGTCATTAAGGTAGGGCGGTTTATCAGGTAACTCAGATGTGGTACACCTTTAGACTCTGTACATAATTGCAATCTAGGCCAATATATATCTAAAATACTCGAAGATAGGTCAATCAACATGTAGGAACAGTATAACATAGAATCAGAACATTATCTGTAAAACACTCTTAGGCTTCAATAGACTTAAACCTAGTGGATAATGAATCACCCTCTCATCAAAGATTTTGATGAATGATTGCATAACTGGATCATAAGATAAGAGTTAGGGTAAGAGGATAGTTACTACTAAGCCGTTACCACTTCCCTGGGAGTACGATAATGAATCTAATTAAAATCGTAGATACTTTCCAACAGACTAGCTAAACGATAGGTACTCTGCCTTAGGTTCTGATTGATTAAGTGATAGTATAGTGACTAAATGTGACAATTAGTCAGGCTAAGTCCTTAATTACTCATAATCAACATAAGGTAAAACAACACCTATTTTAGTATATCAGTCGGGAACGCATCATAAGACATTTAGGATAATCAAATGTTAGAAAATTATTCTAAAACCATATTGAGGAAATTTAACTACTTTCGAAATAAAATATAAAAAGAAAAAAAATGTTAAAATTTTAAAACCCGAAAAATATCTTTCTTGTTTTTCCTATTTATTCGTATTTTGTTTTTCTTTCCGTTTCTGTTATTTGTTATTTTATTCTAACCAGACTGTACACTCATAGATGAGGAGAACAAGAGCAGCTACAAACCAAGCAAAGTAAACAGAAAACCCTGACACTCCAGGTCAAAAGAAGACGAAACCAGAAGGAGCATCTAGGCCTGAACCAGAAATACCACGGGAGAACCTTCCTCCACAACCTATAGAAATAAACTCAAGCCTAGACACCAGTGATTTAGTGAGAAGATTACTGAACACCCGTGAGCCCAGTCCCACGGAAGAAGATCCTTCTGAAGAAACCTTTCCTCCTAGAGAAGAACCTCAGAGATCTCTAGTTCACACTCCTGTCTAGAGAGCTCCTAGAAATCCACCACCCCTTGACCAAACCCAAAACTCACCAACATCTCCTGAGTATACTCCAATGCCTAACGAGCATACCCCTTCATCCGGGGGAAGTACTAACGGTTCTCAGTCAGTTTTGTCCATGCAGATAGATACTTTGACTCACAGGATCTACCAAATGGATCAAGGAAGCGCAAGCAGACTGTGTCATTCAGAACAGAGCATTCTGAATATCACAGCCAATATGGACCAACTCAAGGCCATAGTAAGCCTCCAAGAGAGCCAAGGGGCACAGATACTATGGGAATTAGCTGACATACGAAGTGAGCAGGGCAGGCAAAGGGAGGAGATGAGAGCTATGCGAATAGAGATGCGAGAAATCATAAATAAAGGCCATTGAAAAAGGGAAGATTCTTTTTTCTTTTCAGCAAATAAACTGTTTGAACTAAAATTAAATAATTGACCCCTACTTTCTATTTTCAAACTTTTTAAAAGGGTTTTTTATTTTATTCAGTAATTTTTCTTCAGACATTTTATTTTTCAAATTCTTTATGAAAAACAAATGCGTTACAAATACAGTTTATTTTTCATTAATTAAGTTGTATAAACTTAGTCTTTTGTTTTTATATAATTCTTGTTGAATAGAGGTTAGGATAAGATTAGGGTAGTTATGATTTCCGAAAAAGATATTGAGAATTTTTGCAAAGAGTTTTAACAGCTTCTGAATTTGATAGGCTAAACATGAAGACTTGTTAACTATTATGATTGTTTTTGGTGTACTAAGATTTGCAGGGAATTATGAAGAAATTTTTTTTTCGAAAGTGGCACGCATCCCGAGGTTGCCCGGGACGGGCGTCCCAAAGGTCACCCCCTTCTACAAAAATGTCATTTTTTCCCATTTCCTCCCAAATCAACCACCAAAAATCATCTCTCTACAAAATTCTCTCCACTTTCTCTCTACAAATTTTTGGCAACCTCTTGAAATTTCAAAATTCGAATTTCCCTCCAAAATTTGAACTTTTGAATTTCCTTCCATAATTCGAATTTCCCTGCAAAAATTGAATTTGCCACCCAAAACTAAAAATCCTTCCCTAACCAAAATCCATCCTTCTGAATTCGAATTTACCTCCAAAATTCGAATTCGAATCATCTTTCCTACCTAAATTCTCAAATGCTCTCGAACGCTCTCAAACAAATGGCTCCAAACGCTCTCGTATTACTTCTTCCATGATCGTCACATATGTGGCACACCCTTTTATGCTTTTTCCTTCCATTCCATCATACCAGGAGAGATGTCATGGATATATCGGATGCAACGTACTGGTTGGCAGAACGCTTGACTGGGCAGCAGTCCAGACACTGGGAGTTGAGCAGGAGGTCCGACGCATACTCGACGTATTACCCTACAGTCAAGTCTTCATCGTCACTGAGCCGACTTACCTAGAGCTAGTATGTGAGTTCTATGCTTCATTTACATTCCTAGTATGTGAGTTCTATGCTTCATTTACATTCCAGCAGGAGCACATCACATTCTGTTTGGGTGGAATGGATCAGTCGATGAGCATGGCCGAGTTCGGCATAGCCTTGGGTATCTGGCAGAGGGACGAGCTGGATACGCCTGCCTACACCACAGCAGTCCGAGACTTCACTTCTGCAGACGTCTCCACAGCTTGGGCTCAAATTTGTACGACGAGTACTCCCTACCAGCATGGCTTTGCGAAAGCCACAGGTATTCATCCTGCCCTTTGCTATTTACATGCCATTATAGCACATACTTTGTCAGGACGTCGGGCGGCCCCCGAGAATGTCACCGAGATGGAGAAATTCCTCCTGGCCAACAAGCATATGGGTTCTACAGTAGAGATGGCTCGACTCATTACTGTCATCATGCGGGGTTTCGCTACGGACACTCGGAAACAGTGTCTGGGGCTCGGGCCGTTCATCACCTAGATAGCCCACTACTTGGAGTTGGACATCGAGGGCTCAGAGTTGACCCAGGTTGCCCCGACCACCATTCCTACGGACCTTACCATTCTATGGAACATGCGGATGGTCGTACGAGATGCAACTGGGCGCTACTCCATCCACACAGAGCAGTAAGGACAGGCATCGGCACCGGGATCGGTCCCATCACATATACCTCCGACCGAGACATTCGTCCCACGCACCGCCTTTGAGTGACATATGTCGCAAGGATTGGCGTAACTCACAGCCTGACATAGCCGGGATATGGAAAACATCGAGAGGCGGATGTCGATGATGGACGATAGAATCGCCATTGATGCGTTCTGACTGATATACTAAAATAGGTGTTGTTTTACCCTATGTTGATTATGAGTAATTAAGGACTTAGCCTGACTAATTGTCACATTTAGTCTCTATACTGTCACTTAATCAATCAGAACCTAAGGCAGAGTACCTATCGTGTAGCTAGTCTGTTGGAAAGTATATACGATTTTAATTAAATCAAATATCGTACTCCCAGGGAAGTGGTAACGGCTTAGTAGTAACTATCCTCTTACCCTAACTCTTATCTTGTGATCCAGTTATGCAATCGTTCATCAATATCTTTGATGAGAGGGTGATTCATTCTCCACTAGGTTTAAGTCTATTTAAGCCTAAGAGTGTTTTACAGATAATGTCCTGATTCTATGTTATACTGTTCCTACATGTTGATTGACCTATCTTCGAGTATTTTAGATATATCTTGGCCTAGATTGCAACTATGTACTGAGTATAAAGGTGTACCACATCTAAGTTACCTGATAAACCGCCCTACCTTAATTACAGCCCTACTCATGGTTTGAGCTAAAGGCATCCATGAAAGTCCTATGTCACTTAGGAGATCATGCCGCTCGCCCTAACGCCGGCATAAACACACAAACTCAGCCTACTTAGACTACTCTAACAAACATGGTGATCTATAGGTTATTTCATCTAATATGGCAGACATTAATGCATCCCGACGGGGAAGTCCTAAATTAATATCTGTCAAACTAAACAGGTTATGATTAGACCATGGTTAGGAATTGTCTATAACCCTACATTTAGTTTAAAAGAAACTACATTAGACATGCAGACATAATGAAAGTTAAGCTGGTGGCCATTTCTGGAAAATCATAAAGTACTTCAACATGCATAACAAATATTCATAAAATTATATTCCAATAGACATAATAAATGTTTGGACGAACACAGTACAAACATATAAAGAGAGGGACAGGGGGACCGATGCCATAAAGTATTCACCCTTTACGTAGTCACATCGATGGAGCAACTGCTTGTATATGTTGGACTGCTCGACCCGACTCTGCTCGACAGAACCTTCGGAGGACGCTTCCTTAGCCTAGTAGCTGGACTTTACCTTAATACCCTGCTTAAGCACAGCCCTGTTGACTGACTCTTCGAATGCATAGAGCCCTCTTAGGATCTCCTAATGAAACCCCGGGTATTCTATGACTACTAGAAACGAACCTATCTAGTCGTATCCTAGGATCTGAGACAAACTCTCAAAAACAAAGAACACAAGAAACTATCTAAGAATATAAATAAACCTATACTAAAACCTGAGAACACTAAGTGACTTGCATACTATGGAAAATTGTATACTTGAAGTCACTAAATGACTCAGATCGAGTGGAGAGGAATGAATTCAACTGAAGAATGCATGGGGTATTTATAGTAGGGGAGCTGGGTGATTTTCTCTCAAAATTTCGATGTGGGATTCTGAACTAGGCTTGAGACGCCCGTCCTGGATCTGGGACACCCGTCCCGGCCTGTTGACCAGGTCAGGACGGCCATCCCAAGTCCTGGACGCCCGTCCTGGCTTGTTGACCAGGTCAGGACGCCCATCCCGACTTCCGAACTTCTAAAAATCACGTTTTTGCCCCAAAATTTTCCATTTCCTTCTACTTTTCAACTGACACTTCCAAAATCACAAAAACTGTGAAATTAAGTTAATAACAATCAATTAAGAGCAATTTACCATCAATTTCACCCTAAATTATGCCTAAAACATGCTAAAAATGTGATATGATTTATGCATATCATATAACCCCACATTTAGCTTTTTGCTTGTCCTCAAGCAAAGTCTACCTGAATTTAGTGATTTTAAATCATAGGTGCAGTCACTTAAAATTTCTATTCATGTTTTTACTCCAAAATTCTTCACTGAATTCGATAATTCACAACACAGGTCTGACTGGTTAAGTTGCTATGACAAGGTCTCAAATGTCTCTAGTAGATTATCATGGTCAAGCAGGTTAACAACTTAATAACTAGATTGAACTCTTCTCTCAGTCACAAGGTCTTCCTGATGTGTAGTGTGTGTGCTAGTCTAGACTAGATAGTCAACACAATATACTCTCATCTCGACTATTACCAGATAATACTTCGACCCGTCACTAGACATACTAACAACAAACAACTTTCTGAGTTCTGAGCCTTAGTGACCAGATTTTTAATTAAGCATTTATTTTTTTTTCTTTTTATTGATTTTTCCAGGGTGTTTTGAGTCTTCTTTCACACGTCAACTTTAACTACCCATGTAGCGAGTCCCACTTCGATGACTCCCAGACCTACACGACCTTAGGGCATCATGCTTTAAGTTCCCCTCAGGAGTGGTGCTCGAGTAGCAAAGGCCGCTTGCAAACTACCCTATTTAGTTAACTCTCTTTATTTTTTTCTTTTCACTTTCAGCTCAGAGCATCATCTAGTCATTTTGATTGCCAATACATCCTCAACTGGTCTAATCTTATCTAGTTAAGTTTTGAAAAGGTATTTGGCTGAGGTCTCTAATCCAAACTAAGTTGTGCTCAATTATCAGGAATTCCCTATTTCTAATTGATAAATTCAAGAAAACCATCACGTTGTCTCCTACTTATCATAACATTCTACACACATATCATAGACATCAGCAATTCTTTACCAATCATACTGCATTTTGAAGTATGAAAGAATGAAACATTTTGAACAAAATTTGGAAGGGTGTGAAAATACGGGGAAAACATGCAAAAATGTTTTTTCTACTACAGTGCACTGTGCACTGCTACCCCACACTTAAGTCTGACATTGTCCTCAGTGTTCATGCATATCTAAATTACCCCACACTTATTTGAAAGCAAGAAGGAACAAAACAGAAAACTCTTATCCCACACTTATTTGACTAACTAAGGGGAAGAGAAAGAAAAGAAATAAGACAAAACAATAAGGGTAATAGAAATAACAACACAAACAAAACAAACAAAACATGAAATGAAGATAAAAATAAAAATAAAATAAAATAAAATAAAAGTAGAGGAAGATGAGGATTAGAAAAACTCCCTTTTTTTCTCGAGTAGAAGGGTCTTCTCTGAGCTGTCAATTGGCTGTTCACCTCAGCCATGTGTTGTAGCTGAAATGCCCCCGATTCTGTAAGCTCTGAATGTTGGAGCTGCTAACTCTGAGTGTACCTCGTATGGAGGGTGTGTCTCCCTTCTGGGTCGTGAATTGCCATCCCCACTTTCTGAAGGATATTCAGGTCGGTGGGTCTAGTCGATGGAGCTATCCTTGTCAGCTCCGATCTTTCAATGTCGAGCTCCAGGTAGTGGCTACCAGTGTGATGAATGACTCGAGCCCCATGGACTGAAGATTTGGCGAAGCCGTGGTGGTAGGGGGCTCCAGTGGTGCAGATCTGGGCCCACATAATTGAGACTTCCTCAGGGAAGTTTCACACAGCTGACTAGTATGCAGGGGACGCAAGCTCCTCCACAACTATACTCCTGATACAATGCCAACTCCTGTATATCTATCAACCGTTCGATACTACTTGGTAGGTCACTTGCTTGCACTGGTATGACTTTAATTGTTGCTTGTTTACTTTTTGAGGTAACTGGCAGACAACTCTTTATCACTTATCAAGACATTGGCACTCTGAATTTGGAGAACAACTTCTCACAGAATCTGCACATGACTTTAACATCATTAGTAGGTAATGCCTGTGGTTCAGGCCATTTTGAAAGTGTTTTACAACTACTATGATGTACTTGTTGCGAAAAGGAGAAAAGAAAAATGATTCAATGAATACCCCAGATATCAAAAGTTTCAACACTCTGTATACATCGCTGGGGGAGACGATCTCTGGAAGACGTGTTACCTTTAGTTGGCGAGCATTGCGGGACTGTATCAAGGATATAGAATCCTTGAATATTATGGGCCAATAAGATCCTGCTTCCAACTCTTTCCGAACAGTGTTGATAGCAGTCAATTGGTCTCCCGTAGATCCTTGATGGCATTGCTCTAGAATCTTGTGGCCTTCGTCTTCTGAGACACATCTTCTGATCAACTGATCTACAAAAATTTGAAATAGAAGAGGGATCTGCCCAGTAGTAATATTTCAAATCAACAAAGAATCTCTTCTTTTGCTGATAGGTCATATCACTTGGGAATATCTTAGCGGCTAGATAATTTACAGTATCGATAAACCAAGGAGGAGAAATATACATAGCAAATAATGAAAATAAGTTTTCATCCAAAAATTCATCAATATTACTGAATCAACAATAGCCTCTAACTCGGGGTTTTCTAATCTAGACCAATGGTTTGCTTTCTAGATTTTTAGCCCTTTTTCTTATCCCGTCTTTCTATATCAAATTCAATAAAACTCAATTAATCAATCTTGGTTCAGCATCAGTTTTATTGAACATATATCTCAGAGTGATCAGTGCATACTATTGTTTTAGATGAAACTAGATATGGTATGAATCTATCATCATATACAACGACTAGTAATCCCTTTTCAGTAGTGGTATGGTCCTACTGGGCATCAGTAAAAGGTCTTACTTGCATAGTGTATAACATGAAGGTTCTAATCATGCCTATTTCGTAAAACAATCATTACTACATGGTTACTAGCATCACATATCAATTCAGAAAGAAAACTCCAATCAAGTGATGTCATGATGGGTGCAGTAATAAACAGTTCCTTCAGTAAAAAGATATCATGCATTTATCATCAAAAAGGAACATCCTTTCTCAATAGAATTTTCAAACGTCTGGCTATTAAGGAAAAATTATTTCATAGCTTGTCTAATAAAGCTAGCATGACTTAAGAAAATCCTAACATAGAATACATTTCTTCCTAATTAAAACCTAAGCCAAAATTTTACAACTCAGAAGAAAATATTTTTTTTTCCTCACTTCCGTACTTTTGTTTTTCGAAATTAAAAAAAAACAAACAGACAGGAAAATTGTAAACACGAAAAATTTATTTCTTTTATCTTCTGGAAAATAATATTTTTCAGAAAATTTTATAGAAGAAAAGAAAAGAAAAAAAAAAAAATTGAAAGAAAACAAATGTTCAAATATGAAAGAACAAATAATACAAGAGATAGGGAAGAAGAACAACTTACTGTTGAGCAAGAAAAATACAATTTTTTTTCTGGTTTTAAATTTTAAAATTTTTTTTCTTTTTATATTTTATTTCGAAAGCAGTTAAATTTCCTCAATATGGTTTTAGAATAATTTTCTAAAATTTGATTATCCTAAATGTCTTAATTTCAGATAATGTCTAAAATTAATTAGTTATGATAACCCTATATTTCGGAAATTGATTGTCTAACTAGCATAAAATAAGTGTTAGATCTAAGGTCTAGGTTACTACCGTTACCTATCATAAGTCTCTAGAATTTGGATCAGGAATCCTAAATTCATTATGATATTTCCCCGGCAACGGCGCAAAAAATCTGATGCGTTCTGACTGATATACTAAAATAGGTGTTGTTTTACCCTATGTTGATTATGAGTAATTAAGGACTTAGCCTGACTAATTGTCACATTTAGTATCTATACTGTCACTTAATCAATCAGAACGTAAGGCAGAGTACCTATCGTGTAACTAGTCTGTTGGAAAATATCTACGATTTTAATTAAATCAAATATCGTACTCCCAGGGAAGTGGTAACGGCTTAGTAGTAACTATCCTCTTACCCTAACTCTTATCTTATGATCCAGTTATGCAATCGTTCATCAATATCTTTGATGAGAGGGTGATTCATTCTCCACTAGGTTTAAGTCTATTTAAGCCTAAGAGTGTTTTACAGATAATGTCCTGATTCTATGTTATACTATTCCTACATGTTGATTGACCTATCTTCGAGTATTTTAGATATATTTTGGCCTAGATTGCAACTATGTACCGAGTCTAAAGGTGTACCACATCTGAGTTACCTGATAAACCGCCCTACCTTAATGACGGCCCTACTCACGGTTCGAGCTAAAGGCATCCATGAAAGTCCTATGTCACTTAGGAGATCATGCCGCTCACCCTAACGCCGGCATAAACACACAAACTCAGCCTACTTAGACTACTCTAACAAACATGGTGATCTATAGGTTATTTCATCTAATATGGCAGACATTAATGCATCCCGACGGGGAAGTCCTAAATTAATGCCTGTCAAACTAAATAGTTTATGATTAGACCATGGTTAGGAATTGTCTATAACCCTACATTTAGTTTAAAAGAAACTACATTAGACATGCAGATATAATGAAAGTTAAGCTGGTGGCCATTTCCGGAAAATCATAAAGTACTTCAACATGCATAACAAATATTCATAAAATCATAATCCAATAGACATAATAAATGTTTAGACGAACACAGTACAAACATATAAAGAGAGGGACATGGGGACCGATGCCATAAAGTATTCACCCTTTACGTAGTCACGCAGATGGAGCAACTACTTGTATATGTTGGACTGTTCGACCCGACTCTGCTCGACAGAACCTTCGGAGGACGCTTCCTCAGCCTAGTAGCTGGACTTTACCTTAATACCCTGCTTAAGCACAGCCCTGTTAATTGACTCTTCGTATCCTAGGATCTGAGACAAACTCTCAGAAACAAAGAACACGAGACACTATCTAAGAATATAAATAAACCTATACTAAAACCTGAGAACACTAAGTGACTTGTATACTAAGGAAAATTGTATACTTGAAGCCACTAAATGACTCAGATCGAGTGGAGAGGAATGAATTCAACTGAGGAATGCCGGGGGTATTTATAGTAGGGGAGCTGGGTGATTTTCTCTCAAAATTTCGATGTGGGATTCTGAACTGGGGCTCGGGACGCCCGTCCTGGATCTGGGACGCCCGTCCTGGCCTGTTGACCAGGTCAGGACGGCCGTCCCAAGTCCTGGACCCCCGTCCTAGCTTGTTGACCAAGTCAGGACGCCCATCCTGGGTTCGAGACGCCCATCCCGACTTCCGAACTTCTGAAAATCACGTTTTTGCCCCAAAATTTCCCATTTTCTTCTACTTTTCACCTGACACTTCCAAAATCACAAAAATTGTGAAATTGAGTTAATAACAATCAATTAAGAGCGATCTACCATCAATTTCACCCTAAATTATGTCTAAAAACATGCTAATAATGTGATACGATTTATGCATATCATATAACCCCATACTTAGCTTTTTGCTTATCCTCAAGCAAAGTCTACCTGAAGTTAGTGATTTTAAATCATAGCTGCAGTCACTTAAAATTTCTAGTCATGTTTTTACTCCAAAATTCTTCACTGAATTCGATAATTCACAACACAGGTCTGACTGGTTAAGTTGCTATGACAAGGTCTCAAATGTCTCTAGTAGATTATCATGGTCAAGCAGGTTAACAACTTAATAACTAGATTGAACTCTTCTCTCAGTCACAAGGTCTTCCTGATGTGTAGTGTGTGTGCTAGTCTAAGGAAATGCGGGCCATCAAATTGAAGCCCAATCTCTCAAACAACCAAGCAGAGTACGAGGCGCAATTGAATAGATTAGAATGGGCCCATGGGGTTAACATCAAGGCTCTGAAGGTATATAGCGATTCACAACTGGTGGTGAATCAGGTCCAAGGGACCTATACAGTACAATCAGAAAGTTTACAGTCCTATGTAGATGAAGCAAGGAAATGGAGAGACAAATTCTGCCCTTTCACAATGTCTTTAATCAGCAGAAAAGAAAATTAGCAAGCAGATAGGCTTGCAAAAATCTCCTCTGGGGAGTCACCCAACAAAGAAGGCATTCCTATAGAAAGGGTGCCAACAACGATCAAAGAACCGGAGTTAATTCAATGCCTACGCCCCACTTCAGAAAATTGGGATGAGGAAATAAAAAACTTCATTCAGCAAGGGACCCTCCCAGGTAATGCTACTCGAGCTAGACAAATCAAAAGACAATCTGTGAGGTACACAATCCACGAAGACGTATTGTATAGGCGATCTTTTTTGAGGCCCTTACTTCATTGCATCCCTCCGTCTCAAGTCAACGACCTGCTAGCTGAGATACACGAGGGAGTATGTGGAGGACATCCAGGGGCCCGAGCTCTGGCTGAAAGAGTAATCAACCAAGGGTGTTACTGGCCAACACTCAGAGAAGATGCTAGAAAATACGTCAAAAAATGTGAGACGTGCCAAATTTTCCGAACAATTCCATAGTTGCCTTCGATTGAACAAACCCCGGTGGTGGCAGCCTGGCCATTCGACATGTGGGGTATGGATCTAATGGGAAAATTTCCGAAAACAAGAAATGGATGTGAATACTTGGTAGTGGCGGTGGATTATTTCTCAAAATAGGTAGAAGCAAAAGCCCTCACACACCCAATAGAGGAAAATATTTCTAAGTTTTTCCGAGAAAATGTCTTATGCCGCTTCGGGATACCCAGGGTAGTAATTACCGATCACGGAGTCCAATTTTTAGCAAAGTTCACTGCAGAATGTCAAAGGTTGCACATCAAGTACTGGAAGTCATCTGTAGCACACCCTCAGGGGAACGGTCAGGCCGAAGCTGCCAACAAATTGGTGTTAATGGCACTAAGGAAAAATTTGGAAGGAAAATCCAACAAATGGGCTGATGAGCTAAACCCTGCTCTATGGGCAATCCGCACTTCGACTAGGGGCCCCACGGGAGAAACGACTTATGCATTGGTGTACGATTCTAAGGTGGTAGCACCAGCCGAAGTCGCATTGCCCACAGCAAGGGTATCAATGTACAACGAAGATGCCAACAAAGAAAGAAGAAGCATGGAACTAGATCTGCTAGAGGAAAGGAGAATAGCAAGCAGCCTAAGGTCGCAATCATTCAAAGAAAAAACCAAAAAAAGCCCACGATAAGAAATTATTCAAGCGACCAATAAAGATTTGGGACTGGGTACTTCGAAATATAGAAGGCACAACGAGGCATATAAAAGCAAACAAGCTGACTCCAAACTGGGAAGGACCGTACCTCGTGAAACACGAAGTAAGACCCTGTACCTACAAACTCATGAACAAAGATGGCATTCTCCTACCAAACCCGTGGCACATAAATTACTTAAAAAGGTACTATGTATGAAGAGCATCTAGTAAGCATCGTTTTGAATATCAACTCATCTTGAAAACAATTTGTTGAACAGTTTCTGAAAGTATTCTGTTGAAATAAAAGCTACCATTTGAGAAAGTTCGTGGTTACGAAGTACCAAGTTAAAAGTGAACTTGGAAAATTAAAATACCACGAGAAAGTTCGTGGTTACGAAGTACCAAGTTAAGAGTGAACTTGGAAAATTAAAATACCACAAGAAAGTTTGTGGTTACGAAGTACCAAGTTAAAAGTGAACTTGGAAAATTAAAATACCACGAGAAAGTTCGTGGTTACGAAGTACCAAGTTAAGAGTGAACTTGGAAAATTAAAATACCACAAGAAAGTTCGTGGTTACGAAGTACCAAGTTAAAAGTGAACTTGGAAAATTAAAATACCACAAGAAAGTTCGTGGTTACGAAGTACCAAGTTAAGAGTGAACTTGGAAATTTAAAATAACAAGAGACAGTTCGTGGTTACGAGGTATCAAGTTGAAGATTTAAAATATCAAGAGATCGTTTGTGGTTACGAAGTGTTAAGTTAAAAAGACTCGTTATTACAAAGTATAGAGTTAAAGAACTTAGAAGAATACAAGTTATCAAGTAAACAACCCTGCGGTCGCAAAGTTCAAAAGTTAGAAAGTTTTAGTAAACGAGAAAAGATAAACAAGAACAAGACAATGATAATTCCATTGAAGTTTCCAAAAATGGGGTACAAAGTATAGAATACAGTTTACATTATGGAGGAATCTAAGTCCTAAATACAAAAGGATTCAAGGAGCTGCCGAACTTGAGACCTCATCAAGCATGTCCCAGAAGGTGGGAGTGGTAGGTCGAGGTATCTTCCAAAAAGGCCTCCCCCTCTTCTCATCCCGTTCCCGGAGTGCCTCCAACTCTTCGGCAGTGAAGGGAACGAAGTCTGCTCCTTGCCTACACAGATCGTTGTCAAAATTTGATTTAAAAGCATGTAGGAGAAGGGACTTGTCCTCGAAGTAGGGATGAAGCTGCCGGATGATGTGGATGCACCCTTTATCCAAGAAAGAACCAGCCTCAAGACCGATGTCTTCATGGTATGCAGGAGAACTCTTGAAGTCGTCAACTATCTTCTTCTTGAAATCATCTGATCGACAATACTCCAACTCCTCCTGCATTGAGATCCGACTTGCAACGGCCTCATCCCTGGTTGAATTTAAGTCATTGTTGGCAGCCTGCAACTCCGCATTTCTTTCCTCTGCCTTAGCCAGCTGTTCCTTCAACTCCGCCATCTCGCCAGCCATCTGGAGCTTCTCAGAATTGGATAACTCCAAGTGCAAAGCTTGACTAGCCACTTCTGACTCCAGAGCAGCCAAGCGAGGTTCGTTAACCACCCGCCACTCAGCATTAGCTGCTGCTCGCTCAGTTTGCTCCGAAGTTCGAGACTTGGAAATGTGAAGAACTAAGGAGGAAACCTGTTAAAAAAAGGTTATAAGAGATTTCATAAATGCTCAAAGGAAAGAAGTAAAAGAGGGAGGAAACTTACCCGAGCTATCAGAGTACCAACCCGGTCAGTGGCCTCCTCAACCCCCATCTCTCTCATCCCGACTAAACTCTCTGCATCATGAGCTCGGTCCAGGATGGTACCTCCAAGTAAAGCTGCAGCATACATGTTATTAAAACGGAGGTTATTGAGGGGAGGAGTTCGGGCAGATATCTCGGCAGCTAAAGCTCGCAAGGCTACTTCCTCAGTGGGCAGCTTGAACCCCGGCTGGAGCCATTAAGGGCCGGGGTTCCCAGAGTCCACCTAGGCTTCGGCAGTAGGAACGGCCTCAACTTCAGCAGTTGGAGCAGGCTCTTCAGCAGCAGTAGGCTCAGGACCCCTTCGAGATGCCAAGGGCATTGCATCCAGGGCATCCGTTGGGATGGGAGAAGAAGGGGGAGAGGTTACCTCGGTAGATGGGCACCGAGGAGAAGTCCTCCACCTTTGACGCGAGTGAAGTTGCTCATTATCCTCCACCACCTCGGGAGTTGCTTCCCAGCTAGGCCCGGGAGCAGAGCGAGGAGTCCTACCTCTCACTTCCCCATCCCTCGCTCGGCGAAGGTTTCTACCTTGCCCACGCCCAGACGAACTAGCAAAGGATGGGTAAGAGAGAGGGGTCTCCCCCGCTGCACCCCGGTCTATCAAGTGAGGAGGAAACCGAGGTAGGGAGTCCAAATGTGATTGCCGGACATCCCTCTCCTCCACCAGTTTCCCCAAGCTTTATTGAACATGGTAGGACCTTCGACAAAATAACCAAGTTAAAATCCTTACGAAGTACAAAAAAAACACATATATTACCCCAAACAAACCAGCTCCTATGCCGCACCACTTCAAACTAGCCTCACTAAGTAGGTCGGCAAAAGAATATACCTGGGATTGGTTCTGGTGACTATCTCCTAAATCCCGGGTAATGGTCTCTAAGAAGGCTCTCTCAGAATAACTAAGGGAAGAGGGACTTTGTATTTAGGTCCACTGATAGTTCTCGCTGACACACGGACTAAAGGGGAAGCCTATGCAAGACTCTACTAGCAGCCTTTGAAGTCTATCTTATTAGGGGGAGAATAAAAAAGGAGGACTCTATTTTGGCGTGGACGGAGTGAAAGATTGTTATCCAACATTCGAAGTGAAGAAAAAAACATTCTAAGAATGTTAGAAGACAAATCAAAACCTAATCTACGACAAAGATAAATCAGACAAAAAATGGTGCGAACAGCATTGGGATGCACCTGTCCAGGCTGAACTCGGGCAAAAACCAAAAAATCTACGAAAGCAGGGTCCAGGGGAAGACGAAGGCCCACCTTAAAATGAGCTAAGGGAAGGGGGATACTACGAAGTGACATTTTACCTACTAGAGGGGCAACAGAGACTCTATAAGTCCTAGGATCTACACTATACCTACGAGCAAAAGACTCTTCCTGCTCACGGCTAATCCTACTTCGTCCTAAAGAAAAATCTGAAGCAGGAGGAGGAGGCATAGGCGGCTAAAATGGGACACCCTCATGAACCTCACCTTGGCCTTCCCTAACCGCCACAGTGACCTCTGGTTGGGCAGGCTGAGGAGCACCAAAACCCTCATCCATAAGCTCCTCAACCTCCCTTTCATCTTCTCTCTGGGCAGCCATTTCCTACCTGCTAACGGAAGTTCAACATTTAGAACTCCATTCAAACAAAAAGCTACCCAGAAAGAGAAGCCTAAATTATGGTTAAACCCTAAACCCAGAAAAAAACACATGATTCTACCCTTACTATCCCACAGAAAAACAAAGCAAACAAAGGAAGCATAAAAGACAGTCAAAAGACGACATATCAACAATGGAGGAATAAACAGAAACCAGGCAATAAGAGGACAAAACATACCTTTTTTAGTGTCTGAATTTGAGAAGGAATTATGAGAAAATGTGACTGAACTCGCGGGGAAAACAAAGACGAAGGAATCTTCAGAAAGCGTTAATGGCAGGAAGCTATAAAGGCAAGGAAGCAAAAGTAAAGAAAAAGGCATACAAAAAGGAGATCACTAAATAACCGAGAAAAACTTTTTTGAAATGATTACTTGCCAGAATCGATGCATCGGGGAAAGCAAAAAAGTACTTCTGTTGGCTGACATTCTGCAATTAATGATAGAGGCAGAAGATTAAAAGATAGCCAATCACAATCAAAGACCTTAACTTCAGCCACAAGTCAAAATACTCAACACACTTATCCCGCCGAAGCCCCCCTACTTCGTCATGTGGAAGTTCGATGAGGGGTCACTGAACAGTTAGAAAAGTACCTCAGGGGCAGAACAGTAATTTTATCACGCCTTAACTGCCCCTGATCTCACCTGACGTCATAAGTTCAAATTAATGGGCCTCATAAAGGGCATACGTTACCTCTTTTTAAGACCACATTTATAGCCCGTTATCTACAACGGTCAAAATGGCCCAAAGCTCTAACGGGAAACTTATGAACAGACGAAACACCATCAGACAAACTCCTATAAAAGAGAAATCTGAACAAAAGGTAAAAAAGGTTCCAGATATCCAAAAATACACACAAATACTCTACTAACTTAAGCATCGTAGAGTTCACGAGGAACAAACTCCCCATTGAACTTACTTGTTTTGTAGGTACTTGATAGAAGAAGCATAGCGTCACGAAGTACGTTCACTCTGACTCCACATCGCGAAGTATAGCTTTCATAATTACAGTTCGACAAGGGGCTACCACCCGAAGTATCCGTCCCATTGACTTTGACCAATTCAAAGCCTCCTACAGACGAATCCATCCAAGCGTTTCCTAAATTCCCGGCCTTTTAATTTACTTTTTTACCATCGACAGATTCTTGCAGAATCAATATATATATATATATATATATATATATATATACACTTTTTTTATTGTGCTTTGAAAAATAAAAAAATCCAAACAAAAATAGAAAGAAAAAAAAGAAAAGGATATTGTCAGATTAACGTTACTCTTCTTTCCCGCGTGATCCCTAAGGAATTGTCGAAAGTCCAACTTTAAAGTAGATGTGATTTTTTATATGATATTATTTTTTAATGTCTTTGGCCCAAAATGTAATGATATTCAAAATATATTAAAAAAAGGAGTACCTTTTTTACATAACCTACTAAACATCAAAAACCTGGTATGAACTGCAAAAGCCCTTAAGCAACCTCCTAATTTTGTCCCAAAATAATAAAAAGTAATACACTCACTTTTCGTTATAAAAGCAAACGAGAAACATATATTATGATCAGGGCGTAGTTTATATATACATATATATATATATATATATATATATATATAATATTGTGAGTTCTTATATATATATATAGTGATTTGTCAAGAATTAGTTAGGAAATGTTTAAGGGAAGAAAAGATAATTTTGGAATGAATATTTGATGCGATTCCGGTTGACGTACTAAATAGGTGTTATTTTACCCTATGTCGATTATGATTAATTAAGGACTGTGATTGACTAATTGTCACGTTTAGTCTTATGGTGTCACTTAATCAGCCAGAATCTAAGGCAGAGTACCTATCGTGTAGTTAGTCTATTGGAAAGTATCTACGATTTTACTAAGTTAATTATCGTACTCCCAGGGAAGTGGCAACGGCTTAGTAGTAACTAGCCTCTTATCCTAACTCTTATCTTATGATCCAGTTATGCAATCTTCATCAAATACTTTGATGAGAGGGTGATCCATTCTCCACTAGGTTCAAGTCTAATTAACCCTAGAAGTGTTTTAAAGATAAGTTCTGATTCTATGTTATACTGTTCCTATATGTTGATTGACCTATATTCGAGTGTTTTAGATATATCTTAGCCTGGAATGCAACTATGTTCTGTGTCTAAAGGTGTACCACATCTGAGTCTCTATGCTACCGCCCCCTATCATTAAGGTAAACGGCCCTACTCACGGTACGAACAAAGACAGTTATGAAAGCCCTATGTCACTTTCGGGGATCACTCTGAAGGCTCGTAATCGCTGGCATAACGCTCTACTCAGCCTACCTAGACTACTCTAACAAGCCAGGTGTTCAGCATGTTATTTTATCTAGTATAGCAGACACCAATACTAATTGATGCCTGTTAAACTAAACAGGTTATGAATAGACCGTGGTTAGGAATTGTCTATAACCCTATTTTAGTTTAAAAGAAACTACATTAGACATGCAGACATAATGATTATTTAGCAGGTGGCTATTTCCAGAAAAACATAATAACTTCAACATACAAAACAACTATTCATAAAATCATAATCTGATATTAATTGATGTTTAGGACAAAGCAATAAAACATATAAGAGAGGGGTATGGGGACTGATGCCATAAAGAAATCACCCTTTACTTAGTCTCGCCTACAGAGCGTACTGCTGTATACGTCGTATTGCCCGCCCTGACTCTGCTCGCCAGAACCTTCGGAGGACGCTTCCTCAGCCTAGTAACTAGACTTTACCTTACATCCTGGGCTTAAGCCTAGCCCTGTGGACTGACTCTTCGAACGCCTAGAGCTCTCTTAGGGTCTCCTAACGAAACCCCGGGTATTCTATGAATACCGGAAACGAACCTATCTATAGAAACCTAAGATCTGAGACTATTTCTCAGAAACTAAAACAAAACACTAATAAGAAAGAAAACTGAGATCCGAGTCTCTAAGTGAGTTGTGTACTGGAAAACTGTACACTGGAAACCACTTAATGACTCAGATCGAGTGGAGAGGGATGATTTCAACTGCTGGAGGCCTGGGGTATTTATAGCAGCTTCCCGGAGTGAAAAATTCTGAAAAATTCGATGTGGGACAGCTTCTGGCGGCTCGGGACGCCCGTCCTGATTCGTTGACCAGGTTCGGGACGCCCGTCCCGGTTCAGGACGCCCGTCCTGGCGGTTTGACCGGGTCAGGACGCCCGTCCCGGACCTTTGACCGGGTCAACATTGCCAAAAATTGCGTTTTTGCCCCAGAATTTGCTGTTTTCGTCTACTTTTCACCTGACACTTCCAAAATCATAAAAACCGTGAAATCAAGTAAATAGTAAACAATTAATGTCAATTTACTCTCAATTTCACATTAAAACATATATAAAAACATGCTAAAAATGTGATACGATTTTCGCGTATCAATATTCCTCATGAATCCCGAAGTGTCGAGCTACCTGGGAAACTAAGAAGGTTCAATGGGGATGTAGATTTCCCCGTGAACTCTCCGATGATAGAGTTAGCTTTTGAAAGCAATAATAATTTTGGATATCTGGAAAAACATGCCATTACCTTCCTCTTACCACTTACTTTATAGGTGTTTTGTGGAAAGGCCCTATTTAATGAGCTTGAGTTCGTGTTTAGACAGTTATAAGAAATGGTTCACATCATAGAAAGTTTTTAGGATCCACGACTTGGGGTGATGCTGTTATGTATGTCGCGTTCCATGCTAATTATTGACTAAAAGTCAATAATTATGGCATCTTTACTGATAATTGAAAGGTGGGGAAGTTAGTCATTTGGTAAAGTGTCATTTTTACCCTTGTTGACTATTATTGGCTATTTAGTGGCCCCTCAGCAAAGTGCAATATGACGGGATATGTGGACTTTGCTGGATGATCTGCGTTAGTACGCTTGATGTGGGACTTTGTATATTCTTGAAAATGTTTTTATAGTTTTTTATGGTGACTGTTGTCGCTTCATCTTCTGAACTTCTGCCATTAATGCCAGAATTTCTGTCAGCCGACAGGATGCCTTTCGCCTTCCCCGATATGTTGAATCTAGCAAGTAATCATGTCACATAGCTTTTTGATGCGTTACGATCGATATGCTAAAAATAGGTTTTATTTACCATATATCGATTATGAATAATTAAGGACTTAGAATTACTAATTGTCACATTTAGCATCTATGTTGTCACCTAATCAAACAGAACTTAAGGCAGAGTACATATCGTGTAGCTAGTCTGTTGGAAAGTACCTACGATTTTAATTTAAGAATTTATCGTACTCCCAGGGAAGTGGTAACGGCTTAGTAGTAATTATCCTTTTACCCTAACTCTCATTTTATTATCCAGTTATGCAATCATTCATCAATATCTTTGATGAGAGGTTGATCCATTCTACACTAGGTTCAAGTTTACTTAAGCATGCAAGAGTGTTTTACAGACAGTGTTCTGATATATGTTATATTGTTCCTACATGTTGATAGACCTATCTTCGAGTATTTTAGATATATCTTGGACTAGATTGCAATTATATACTGATTCTACTTGTGTACTACATCTGAGTTATCTAATAAACCGCCCTAACTCCATTGACGACCCTACTCGCCCTAACGCCGGCATAAACACACGAACTCAGCCTACTTAGACTACATTAACAAACATGGTGATCTATAGGCTATTTCATCTAATATGGCAGACCTTAATGCTTCCGTCCTCACACAAAGCCCTAAATTAAGGCCTGATAAACTAGACAGGTTATGATTAGACCGTGGTTAGGAGTTGTCTATAACCGTTCATCTAATTTAAAAGAGCAAGTAGACATACAATCATAATGATAGTTAAGTTGTTGACCTTTCCGAAAAAATGTAAATACCTTCAACATGCAAAACACATATTCATAATATCATAATTTAATATTCAAATAGGTCTTTGGACAAACACAGTACAAACATATAAAGAGAGGGACAACGGGACCACCACCATAAAGTATTCACCCTTTATTAGGTCCGCTGATGGAGCAACTGCTTGTATATCCTGGACTGCTTGACCCGACTCTGCTCAACAGAACCTTCAGAGAACGTTTCCTTATCCTAGTAGCTATTGCGTTGCCTTTACCTTCCCTTCCCTCCACGGCTTAAGCAAAGCCCTATTGAATAATTCTTCGAACGCCTAGTGCTCTCTTAGGATCTCCTAACGAAATCCCGGGTATTCTATGAATATTAAAAACAAACCATATCTAGTCGTATTCTAGGATCTGAGACAGATTCTCAGAAAACAAAGAACACTAGACACTCTCGAATACTAGAAATCTACTCGAACGAAAACACCTGAAATCACTGAATGACTTGTACAGTGTAGAAAACTGTGTACTGGAAGCCACTGAATGATTCAAATCAAGTGGAGAGGAATGAATTCAACTGTGAAAGACCTGGGGTATTTATAGCAGGGGAACTGAGTGATTGTTTATGCAGAAAATGATGTGGGAGTTTGAACAGGCCTATTGACCGGGTCAGGACGCCCGTCCCGACCTATTGACCGGGTCAGGATGCCAGTCCCGGATCTAGGACGCCCGTCCCGGTGCTTTGACCTGGTCGGGACGCCCGTCCTGGTCTTGGGACGCCCGTCCTGGCTTCTAAACTTCCGAAAATCACGTTTTTACCCTGAAATTTTCCATTTTCTTGCATATTTCACCTGAAGCTTCCAAAATCACAAAAATTACGAAATTACGTTAATAATAGTCAATTGAGAATGATTTAACTCCAATTTCGCCCTAAATTGTGCCTAAAAACATGCTAAAAAGTGATATGATTTGTGCATATCACTTTTGAATGCATCTTCTTTATTTAACATTTTCGAGTCCTCCTTTTATAAGAATACGTCTAATATATTTAGCACCTTTTCACTTTCTTCTTCCCCAGATTCTTCCTGCCATTACTGCTTGTGTCCTCTGCAGATTCCTCCATCTTTATTTCCATCGTGAGTTCAGTCCTGCTTACATTTTCAGACTTCCATTCTAACTGCTAAAAAAGGTATGGTTTGGCTTCTTGTTATCGACTGGTTTTGCTTTTTTCCGCCATTGTTGCTATGTATTCAAGCTTTTCTTGCATGTTTACATTTTTAGATGCCTGAATATTCCTCTTTTGCCTTTCCTTGCGCTTAGTACTTTAGATGATGTGATAACAAAATATGGTATCTTTTCTTTACCTGGGCTATTTAAGATACGAGGGTGGTGGGTATTTTTTTTGGGTTTTAGGTAGTTATATGAACTGGGATATGAATATAGAATCAACTCTGTGTTTAAGACTTTTACCATTGTCTTCTTGATCAAGGATTTAGGCTTGTTTTAGGTTTCGTGGGGTGGTTGTGTTTTCTAGGTAGCTTTTTCTGGAATGGGGTTCTAAACATTGAACTTCCATTCGCAAGTTACAATGTGTACTCAGGAAGAAAACATATCTAGGGAAGAGGTTGGGGATCTTATGGCTAAAGGCTTTGGAGATCCTCTTCCTGCTCGTCATCAAATGGGAAACGAAGTGATGGTTGCGGTTGTTAGGAGTGACCAAGTAGCCGAAGTTCCCTTGGGAGTTCCCTTTCAACCTCCTATGCTTGCACCCCTCACTACCGACTTTTCCTTTTGGCGGAGTAGGATCACCCAAGATCAAGCAAATTCTTTTGCCCGTAGCTATAGTGTAGACCCCAACGTATATAGGCTTTTCGTAGTTCCTAAGGCGGGTAGGATGTCACTTAATCACATTCCCCTTCCATTATCTCACTTCGAGGTAGGACTTAGGCTTACTATAGATCTTGCCTTCGTAGACTTTTTAGTGTTTGCCCGAGTACAACCTGGGCAAATTCATTCTAATGCAGTTCGAACTCTTTTTGCTTTAATTTGCTTATGTCGTAGATTAAGATTCGAACTTTCTATGAACATCCTTAGGTTGTTTTTTTTCTTCCCTTCGAATGTCTAACAATACCCTCTCACTCCGACCCCGTATGAATAAAATTCAACTTTTTGATTCTCCACCCAATAAGGTAGATTTTCAAGGGAGGTGGGTGATGGTCGAATCTAAGGTAGGATTTCCTTTCCACCCAAGTGTTAGCGAAGATTATCAATAGGCTCAAATTCAGTACTCTTCTTCCCTTAGTCATTCTGAGAGGGTTTTCTTAGAAACCATTGTCCGTGACTTAGAAGATAGTCGCCAACATCAAACCCGGGTGTATTCTATTGCTAATTTACTAAGCGAGGATAGTTTGAGGTGGTGTGGCATAGGGGTAGGTTTGGATGCCCATAAGAGAGAACTGGGCTTCGAAGTGGAGAACCCAAATTATGATTGGACCATACATCCTGGGGGTGTCTTCTCAGTCCAATGTGAACTATGTAACTTCTCTACTCGAGGTTGCCGCACTGGTCGGGGTAACTGTCTTAGCAATTTTTTTTTTGACAATATTTTCCTTGCAGGTCCAACCATGTTCGGGATTGCCTGGGGAAATCGCGAAGAGCGTAGGAATGTGCGGCAATCACATTTAGATTCCCTACCCTATTTTCCTCCAAGGTTAATAGACCGGGGAGCTTTGGGTGATACCGTTCTTTCCTACCCCTCTTCCGCTGGTCAAACATCTCGTCATGGTAGGAACCCTCAACGTCCAAGAGATAGGGGGTCAAGGGTTAGGACTCCCCGATCTGCCCCCCTGGACGAAGGGAGGTGGCTCTTGAAGCAGTCGAGGTTACTCATTCGGAAGGCGAGGAGGACGAAGAGGAACAACTTCATCCCTAGGAAAGAAGAAGAACCTCGCCTCGTCGTCCATCCACTTCTACGGAAGTCATCATCGCCGATTCTCCTCCATCCTCCCATGGTGATGCTCCAAAGGAACACTTGCCTCTGGAGGTTCGAGAAGAAGTACCAAACTCAACTCCTACTGCTGATGTTGGAGACGGAGTCCCCGTGGAGAACTCTGGGCCTTCGAGATGCCGACTGAGGAGGAGGCTCTGAGGGACTTGGCTTCAGAAATTTCAACCAAGACTCCTCCTCTCAACAACATCCGGTTTACAAATTGATATGCGGCATCTTCATTTGTGGCACAGTCCTGAATCGAGCTGTGGATTTTGAGCCACTAGCATCCATGGGTGAAATGGGGTGGATGAAGCTACTAACCGGGTTGGCGCCCATCTTGCTCAGGTACGTTTTAAGAAAATCTTTCATTTATTTCATAAATTTTCTTTTAAGTCTTTTTGACATATCTCTTCTTGGCAGATTTCTTCTTATATCCTTTTCATTGCCCACTCTCGTTCTACCGAGGTAGATGAGCGGCATACAGCCAATGAAGAATGGCGAGCTGCTAAGGAACCTTGCTTGGCTACCTTGGAAGCCGAAGTTACAGATCAAGCCATCCGCCTGGAGCTAGCAGAGGGTGAAAAATCCCAAATGACGAGAGAGATGGCTAATCTAAGGGAGAGGTTGGTTAAGGCAGAAGAGAGAATAACGGAGTTGGAGACTGCAAACTCAGCATTGAACACAGCTTGAGATGAAGCTATCGCGAGTCAGATCTCTACCCAGGAAGAGTTGAACTTTTGTAGGTCAGATACGTACAAGAAGAGCATTATTGACGACTTCAAGAGTTCAACTGAATATAACGAAGAGATAGGTCTTGAAGCTGGGTCTATCTTGGACAAGGGCTGTGTTCATATCATCCGTCACCTCCACCCTCACTTACAAGATAAGTCCATTATCTTGCGGGCGTTCTCCTCTAACTTTGACAATGAAGTTGATGTGCATAAATCATATCACTTTTTTAGCATATTTTTAGGCACAAATTAGGGAAAAATTAGAGATAAATCATTCTTAATTGATTAATATTAACACAATTTTGTAGTATTTGTGATTTTGGAAGTTTCATGTGAAATGTGCAAGAAAATAGCAAATATCGAGGCAAAAATGTGATTTTTGAAAGTTTTTAGTTCAGGACGGGCGTCCCAAGAACAGGGCGGGTGTCTTGACCCGGTCAAAGCACCGGGACGGGCATCCCGGACCCAGGATGGGCGTCCTGACCAGGTCAACAGACTCGGGACGGGCGTCCTGACCTTGGGGAGGGAGTCCTAAGCACCCTCCCAGAATCCCACATCGAATTTCACAGAGAAAAATGGTCAGGTTCCCTGCTATAAATACCTCAGGCCTTCCTCAGTTGAAATCATCCCTCTTCACTCGATATGAGTCATTTAGTGACTTCAAGTATACATTTTCTTACTATATACAAGTCATTTAGTGATCTCAGGTGTTCCACACAAGTAGTTTAGTATACGAGAGTTTCTCGTTTTCTTTGCTTTCTGAAAGCATGTCTTAGAATCTTAGAATACGACTAGATAGGGTTCATTTTTGGTATTCATAGAATACCCAAGATTTCGTTAGGAGATCCTAAGAGGGCATTAGGTGAGCGAAGAGCTAATCAACAGGGCTTTTCTTAAGCCCGAGATGTAAGGTAAAGCAATTGCTACTAGGCTAAGGAAGCATTCTCCGAAGGTTCTATCAAGCAGAGTCAGGTCAAGCAGTCCAGGATATACAAGTAGTCGCTCCATCGCCAGACCTGATAAAGGGTGAATACTTTATGGTGGTGGTTCCCTAGATCCTCTTTGTATATTCTGTACTGTGCTTGTCTAAAGATTTATTTGAATACCAAATTATGATGATATGTATATGTGTTTTGCATGCTGAAGTTCTTTACATTTTTCTGGAAAGGTCACCAGCTTAATTAATCATTATGACTGCATGTCTATTTGCTCTTTCAAATTAGATGAACGGTTATAGAAAATTCCTAACTACGGTCTAATCATAACCTGTCTAGTTTAACAGACCTTAATTTAGGGCTTTTGAGAGGATGGAAGCATTAAGGTCTGCCATATTAGATAAAATAACCTATAGATCACCATGTTTGTTAGAGTAGTCTAATGAAGTTGAGTTCGTGTGTTTATGCCAGCGTTAGGGCGGGCGGCATGATCTCCTGAGTGACACATGACTTTCATGGATGCCTTTAGCTCGAACTGTGAGTAGGGCCGTCAATGGTGATGGGGCAGTTTATCAGATAACTCAAATGTGGTACATAAGTAGAGTCAGTATATAATTGCAATCTAGACCAAGATATATCTAAAATACTCGAAGATAGGTCAATCAACATGTAGGAACAATATAACATATATCAGAACACTGTGTGTAAAATACTCTTGCATGCTTAATAAACTCGAACCTACTGTAGAATGTGGTACACAAGTAGATACAGTACGTAATTGCAATCTAGACCAAGATATATCTAAAATACTCGAAGCTAGGTCAGTCAACATGTAGGAACAATAGAACATACATCAGAATACTTGTCTGTAAAATACTCTTACACGCTTAATGAACTTAAGTCTTGTGTAGAAAGGATCACCCACTCATCAAAGATATAGATGAACGATTGAATAACTAGGTAATAAAATGAGAGTTAGGGTAAAAGGATAGTTACTACTTGATATGCATAAATCATATCACTTTTTAGCATATTTTTAGGCACAATTTAGGGAAAAATTAGAGTTAAATTGTTCTCAATTGACTGTTATTAACACAATTTCGCAGTTTTTGTGATTTTGGAAGTTTCAGGTGAAATATGCAAGAAAATGGCAAATTTCGGGGCAAAAAACATGATTTTTGGAAGTTCTGAAGTCAGGACGAGCGTCCCAAGACCAGGACGGGCATCCCGACCTGGTCAAAGACTCGGGACGGGCTTCCCGACCCGATCAAAGCACCGGGATAGGCTTCCCGACCCGGTCAATAGATCGGGACAGCCGTCCCGAACCCATGAACAGTATCCCACATCGTTTTCTGAAGAGAAATTCACTCAGCTCCCTTGCTATAAATACCCTAAGCCTTCTACAGTTGAAATCATCCCTCTCCACTTGATCTAAATCATTCAGTGGCTTCTAGTACACAGTTTTCTACTGTTTACGAGTCATTCAGTGATCTCAGGTGTTTTCGTTCAAGTAGATTTTCAGTATACGAGAGTTTCTCGTGTTCTTTATTTTCTGAGAGTCTGTCTCAAGATCTTAGGATACGACTAGATAAGGTTTGTTTTTAGTATTCATAGAATACCCAGGATTTCGTTAGGAGATCCTAAGAGAGCACTAGGTGTTCGAAGAGTTTGTCAATAGGGATTTGCTTAAGCCCGGGACGTAAGGTAAAGTAATAGCTGCTAGGCTGAGGAAGCGTTCTTCGAAGGTTCTGTCGAGCAGAGTCGGGTCAAGCAGTTGCTCCATCAGCGGACCTAATAAAGGGTGAATACTTTATGGTGGTGGTCCCCTTGTCCCTCTCTTTATATTTTTGTACTGTGTTTGTCCAAAGACCCATTTGATTATTAAGTTATGATATTATGAATATGTGTTTTGCACGTTGAAGATATTTACATTTTTTCGGAAAGGTCACCAGCATAATTATCATTATGACTGTATGTCTACTTGCTCTTTTAAATTAGATGAATGGTTATAGACAATTCCTAACCACGGTCTAATCATAACATGTCTAGTTTAACAGGCCTTAATTTATGGCTTTGTGTGAGGACGGAAGCATTAAGGTCTGCCATATTAGATGAAATAACCTATAGATCACCATGTTTGTTAAACTAGTCTAAGTAGGCTGAGTTCATGTGTTTATGCTGGCGTTAGGGCGAGCGGCATGATCTCCTGAGTGACACAGGACTTTCATGGATGCCTTTAGCTCGAACCATGAGTAGGGCCGTCAATGGCAATGGGGCGGTTTATCAGATAACTCAGATGTGGTAAACAAGTAGAATCAGTATATAATTGCAATTTAGACCAAGATATATCTAAAATACTCGAAGATAGGTCAATCAACATGTAGGAACAATATAACATATATCAGAACACTGTCTGTAAAATACTCTTGCATGCTTAATGAACTCGAACCTAGTGTAGAATGGATCAACCTCTTAACAAAGGATATTGATGAATGATTCCATAACTGGATAATAAAATGAGAGTTAGGGTAAAAGGATAGTTGCTACTAAGCCGTTACCACTTCCCTGGGAGTACGATTGCATCAGATTTTTGGCGTTATTGCAGTGGATATATGATGCGTTCCGACTGATATGCTAAAAATATGTTTTATTTACCCTATATCAATTATGAATAATTAAGGACTTAGAATTACTAATTGTCACATTTAGCATCTATGTTGTTACCTAATCAATCAGAACCTAAGGCAGAGTACCTATCGTGTAGCTAGTCTGTTGGAAAGTACCTACGATTTTAATTTAAGAATTTATCGTACACCCAGGGAAGTGGTAACGGCTTAGTAGTAACTATCCTTTTACCCTAACTCTCATTTTATTATCTAGTTAATATCTTTGATGAGAGGTTGATCCATTCTACACTAGGTTCAAGTTTACTTAAGCATGCAAGAGTGTTTTACAGACAGTGTTTTGATATATGTTATATTGTTCCTACAGGTTGATTGACCTATCTTCGAGTATTTTAGATGTATCTTGGTCTAGATTGCAATTATATACTGATTCTACTTGTATACCACATCTGAGTTATCTAATAAACCGCCCCATCGCCATTGACGGTCCTACTCACGGTTCGAGCTAAAGGCATCCATGAAAGTCCTATGTCATTCAGGAGATCATGCCGCTCGTCCTAACGCCGTCATAAACACACGAACTTAGCCTACTTAGACTACTTTAACAAACATGGTGATCTATAGGTTATTTCATCTAATATGGCAGACCTTAATGCTTCCGTCCTCCCACACAACCCTAAATTAAGGCCTGATAAACTAGACAGGTTATGATTAGACCATGGTTAGGAGTTATCTATAACCGTTCATCTAATTTAAAAGAGCAAGTAGATATACAGTCATAATGATAATTAAGCTGGTGACCTTTCCAGAAAAATGTAAATACCTTCAACATGCAAAACACATATTCATAATATCATAATTTAATATTCAAATAGGTCCTTGGACAAACACAATACAAACATATAAAGAGAGGGACAAGGGGACCACCACCATAAAGTCTTCACCCTTTATTATGTCTCCTGATGGAGCAACTGCTTGTATACCCTAGACGACTTGACTCAACTCTGCTCGACAGAACCTTCGGAGGACGCTTCCTTAGCCTAGTAGCTATTACTTTCCCTTACGTCCTGGGCTTAAGCAAAGCCATGTTGACTAACTCTTCGAACACCTAGTGCTCTCTTAAGATCTCCTAACAAAATCCTGGGTATTCTATGAATATTAAAAACAAACCCTATCTAGTCGTATTCTAATATCTGAGACAGACTCTCAGAAAATAAAGAACACGAGACACTCTCGAATACTAGAAATCTACTTGAATGAAAACACCTGAAATCACTGAATGACTTGTAAACAGTAGAAAATTGTGTACTGGAAGCCACTGAATGATTCAGATCAAGTGGAGAGGGATGATTTCAACTATGAAAGACCTGGGGTATTTATAGCAGGGGAACTGAGTAATTTTTGATGCAGAAAATTATGTGGGAGTTTGTACAAGGGCTCGGGAAGCTCGTCCTGAATTTGGGATGCCCGTCCCAACTTTTTGACCGGGTCCGGGACGCCCGTCCCGGGTCTTTGACCGTGTCGGGACGCCCGTCCTGACTTCTGACCTTCCAAAAATCACGTTTTTGACCCGAAATTTGCCATTTTCTTGCATATTTCACCTGAAGCTTCCAAAATCACAAAAACTGTGAAATTGCATTAATAACAGTCAATTGAGAACGATTTAACTCCAATTTCGCACTAAATTGTGCCTCAAAACATGCTAAAAAAGTGATATGATTTGTGCATATCAATATATCATAACAAATTTAGAATTCCTGATCAAAATTCTAGAGGCTTATGATAGGTAGCGGTAGTAATCTATACCTTAGACATAACATTCACTTTAATCTAGTTAGATAATCAGTTTCCTGAAATATAGGGTTATCATAATTAACTAATTTTAGAAATTATCTAAAATTAAGAAATTTAGGATAATCAAATTTTAGAAAATTATTCTAAAACCTTATTAAGGAAATTTAATTGCTTTCGAGAAAAAAACCCAAAAAAATATTTTCTTGTTTTTAAAATTCTTCTGTATTTTGTTTTTTCCCTTTTGTTTATTTTATTTTGTTTTATTATTTTTCATTATTTGTTTTATTATTATTAATCTAACCAGACTTTACACTCATAGATGAAGAGAACAAGAGCAGCTACAAACCAAGCAAAGAAAATAGAAAACCCCGACGCTCTAGTTCGAAAGAAGAAGAAACCAGAAGGACCATCTAGGCTTGAACCAGAAGTACCACGGGAGAACAATCCTCCACAACCTATAAACATAGACTCAAACCTAGACACTAGTGATTTAGTGAAAAGAATCTTGGATACCCGTGAACCCTGTCCTATGGAGGAGGAGGACTCTTCTGAAGAGACCCTTCCTCCATGAGAAGAACCTTAGAAATCTCCAGTTCACACTCCTGCCCAAAGAGTTCCTAAAAATCCACAACCCTTTGACCAAACCCAGAACTCACCAACATCTCCTGAATATACCCCAACACCTAATGAACAAACACCTTCATTCGGAGGAAGTACTAATGGTTTTCAGTCAATTTTGTCTGTGCAGATAGATACTCTGACTCACAGGATCTACCAGATGGATCAAACGATCGCAAGCAGATTCTGTCACTCAGACCAGAGCATTCTAAATATCACAGCCAACGTGGACCAACTCAGGGCCACGATGAATCTCCAAGAAAGCCAAGGTGCACTGATACTACGGGAATTAGCTGAAATACGAGATGAGCAAGGAAGGCAACGGGATGAGATGAGACCTATGCGAGTGGAGATGCGAAAGATAAGGAATAAAGGCCAATAGAAAAAAAAGAAGATTCTTTTTATTTTTCAGCAAATAAAGTGTTTGAACTAAAGTTTAATAATTGACCCCTACTTTTTATTTTCAAAATTTAAATGTGTCTTTTATTTTATTCAGAAATTTTTCTTCAGACATTTTTCAATTCTTTGCGAAAAACAAATGTGTTAAAATACAATTTAGTTTTTCATTGATTAAATTGTGGGAATTTGATCTTTTGTTTTTCTAGAATTTTTGCTGAATAGGAAGTAAGGATATGACTAGGGCAATCATAATTTTTGAAAAGAGAATAGATTGAGAATTTTTTAAAAGGTTTTTAACAACTTCTGTATTGCATAGGCTAACCAAGATGATTTGTTAAAAAATTATAATTATTTTTTGTGTATAAAGATTTGTAGGAAATTTCGAAAAAAAAGGAAAAAATTTGAGCTTTTGAATTTCCTTCCGAAATTCAAATTTCCCTCCAAAATTCAAATATCCCGCCAAAAACTCAAAATCCTTCCCTAAATAAAATCCACCCTTCTAAATTCAAATTCACCTCCAGAATTTGAATTTGAATTTTCTTTCTTGCCAAATTCTCAAACTCTCTCAAATTTCTTCAAACAAATGGCTCCAAAACGCGCACATATCACATCTTCCATGACTATCACAATTGTGGCACACTCTTTCATGTTTTTCCCTTCCATTCTGGCGTATCAGGAGAGGTGCCACAGGCACATTGGATGCAGCATACTGGTTGGCAAAACGCTCGACTGGGCAACAGTACGAACACTAGGAGTTGAGCGGGAGATCTAGCGCATACTCGACGTACTACCATACAGTCGAGTCTTCACCATCATCGAGCTACCTCGAGCTGGTTTGTGAGTTTTATGCTTCCTTCACATTCCGACTGGGTGGAATGGACCAGTCGATGAGCATGGCCGAGTTCGGCATCGCTTTGGGTATCTGGCGAAGAGAGGAGCTGGACACACCTGCCTACACTACGGATGTACGAGACTTCACCTCGGCTGACGTCTCCACCGCCTGGGCCCATATCTGCACGACTGGTGCCCCCTATCAGCATGGCTTCACGAAAGCCACAGGTATCCACCCGGCCCTTCGCTATTTACATACCATCATAGCACACACTCTAGCAGGTCGATGTACTGCCCTGGGGAATGTCACCTAGATGGAGACATTCCTCTTGGCTAATATGCACAGGGGCATTACTGTGGAGATGGCCCGACTCATTGCCGTCATCATGCGGGGTTTTGCTATAGACACTCGAAAGCAGTGTCTAGGGCTCGGGCCGTTCATCACTCGGATAGCCCACTATCTAGAGCTGGATATCGAGGGCTCGAAGTTGACCCAGATTGCTCCAACCACCATTCCTATAGACTTGACTGTTCTACGAAACATAGGAATGGTTGTACGGGATGCAGCTGGGCGATACTCCATCCACACAGAGCATCATGGAGAGTCATCGGTACAGGGACCGGCCGCAGAGCATACACCACCGACCCAGATGTTCGTACCACGCACAGCCTTCGAGCGATATATGCTGCAGGGGTTAGCGGAACTCACCGCCCGCCACAGCCGGGACATGGAGAACATTGAAAGGCGGATGGATATGATGGATGAAAGAATTAGCAGGACCAGCAGTAGGGTCGAGGAAATTTATCAGCAGACCTCCCGATTTACTTAAGACCCCGAGGTCTACTTCTGGCCACCTGATGATGATGAGCCTGGTTCTTAGTTTCTCTTTTTCCCTTTTTCTTTTTTTCATTTTTCTGCTTTATGTGTGATTATGTGATAAGTCTGGGTTGTATGAAATATGAATCTTTGTATGCAAAACGTTGATTTATATGACATAACAACATTGTTTCTTTTATTCGATTTTATTATTTCTATGACCTTTTTGTTTTGTTGTTTTATTTTCTTTCTCTTCCCCTAGTTAGTCAAATAAGTGTGGGGTAAGAGTTTTATATGTTATGTTTTCCAATTTTTGTTTTTCAAATAAGTGTGGGGTGATTGGATATGCATGAACACTGAGGACAGTGTAAACCTTAAGTGTGGGGTAGCAGTGCACTGTGCACTGTAGTAGCAGTAAAATTTTGCATATTTTCACATATTTCTCACTAAAATTGCACCATTCCAAAAAAATTTGAAAAATTTTCACTCTTTCAGACTTCAAAATGCAGCTGTGATTGGTAAAGAAATGCTTATGTCTATGATATATGTGAGTAGAGCATTATGATCAGTAGGAAACAAGTTGATAACTTTACTGAATTCCTCGATTAGAAATAGGGAATTCCTAATAATTGAGCACAACTTAGTTTGGATTAGAGACATCAACCAAATACCTTTTCGAGACCTAACTAAATAATATTAGACCGGTTGAGGATATATTAGCAATTTGAATAACTAGATGATACTCTGAGCTGGAAGTGAAAAAGTTAAATAAATAGGGTAGTTTGCAAGCGTCCTTTACTACTCGAGCACCACTCCTTAAGGGAACATAAAGCCTGATGCCCTAAGGTCGTGTAGATCTGGGAGTCATCGGAGTGAGACTCGCTACATGGGTAGTTAAAGTTGATGTGTGAAAGCGAACACAAAAATACCCTGAACAATCAATCTAAAAATACATAGCCCAGTGTGTTCTTTTATTGAAAATTTTAATTGCAAAACCTTGACACCAAAGCTCAGAACTCAGAAGGTTGTTTGTTGCTGCTATGTCCAGTGACTGGTCGAAGTATTATCTAGTAAGAGTTAAGAGAAGACTATATTGTGTTGACAATCTAGTCTAGACTAATACACACACTACACATCAGGAAGACCTCATGACTAAGAGTGGAGTTCAGTCTAGTTATTAAATTGTCAAACCTGCATGACCACGATAATCTACTAAGACATTTGAGACCTTGTCATTGCAACTTAACCAGTCAGGCCTATTTTTGAATCATCTGACTCAATGATCAATTTTGGCATAAAAACATTGGTAGAAATTATAAGTGACTGCACCTAAGATTTGAATTATCAATAGTTTCATATAGACTTTGCTTGAGGACAAGCAAAAAGCTAAGTGTGGAGTTATATGATATGCATAAATCATATCACTTTTTAAGCATGTTTTTAGGCACAATTTAGGGCGAAATTGGAGTTAAATCGTTCTCAATTGACTGTTATTAACACAATTTCATAGTTTTTGTTATTTTGGAAGTTTCAGGTGAAATATGCAAGAAAATGGCAAATTTCGGGGCAAAAACATGATTTTCGGAAGTTCGGAAGTCAGGACAGGCATCCCGACCCGGTCAAAGACCTAGGACTGGTGTCCCAGACTCGGGACGGGCATCTCAACCTGGTCAAAGCACCGATACGAGTGTCCCAGACCAGAGACAGGCGTCCCGAACCCATGAACAGTGTCCCACATTTTTTTCTGAAGAGAAATTCTCTCAGCTCCCCTGCTATAAATACCCTAGGCCTTCTACAGTTGAAATCATCCCTCTCCACTTGATTTGAATTATTCAGTGGCTTCCAGTACACAATTTTCTATTGTTTACGAGTCATTCAGTGATCTCAGGTGTTTTCGGTCAAGTAGATTTTCAGTATACGAGAGTTTCTCATGTTCTTTGTTTTTTGAGAGTCTGTCTCAGGATCTTAGAATACGACTAGATAGGGTTTGTTTTTAGTATTCATAGAATACCCAGGATTTCGTTAGGAGATCCTAAGAGAGCACTAGGCATTCGAAGAGTTAGTCGACAGGGCTTTGCTTAAGCCCGGGATGTAAGGTAAAGTAATAGCTGCTAGGCTGAGGAAGCGTTCTCCAAAGGTTTTGTCGAGCAAAGTCAGGTCAAGCAGTTCAGGATATACAAGCAATTGCTCCATCAGAGGACCTAATAAAGGGTGAATACTTTATGGTGGTGGTCCCCTTGTCCCTCTCTTTATATTTTTGTATTGTGTTTGTCCAAAGACCAATTTGATTATTAAATTATGATATTATGAATATGTGTTTTGCACATTGAAGATATTTACATTTTTTCGGAAAGGTCACCAGCTTAATTATCATTATGACTGTATGTCTACTTGCTCTCTTAAATTAGATGAACGGTTATAGATAATTCCTAACCACGGTCTAATCATAACTGTCTAGTTTAACAGGCCTTAATTTAGGGCTTTGTGTGAGGACAGAAGCATTAAGGCCTTCCATATTAGATGAAATAACCTATAGATCACCATGTTTGTTAAAGTAGTCTAAGTAGGCTGAGTTCATGTGTTTATTCCGGCGTTAGGGCGAGCGGCATGATCTCTTGAGTGACACAGGACTTTCATGGATGCCTTTAGCTCGAACCGTGAGTAGGGCCGTCAATGGCGATGGGGCGGTTTATTAGATAACTCAGATGTGGTACACAAGTAGAATCAGTATATAATTGCAATCTAGACCAAGATATATCTAAAATACTCGAAGAGAGGTAAATCAACATGTAGGAACATTATAACATATATCAGAACACTATCTGTAAAATACTCTTGCATGCTTAATGAACTCGAACCTAGTGTAGAATGGATCAACCTCTCATCAAAGGATATTGATGAATGATTGCATAACTGGATAATAAAATGAGAGTTTGGGTAAAAGGATAGTTGCTACTAAGCCGTTACCACTTCCCTGGGAGTATGATAATTTCTTAAATTAAAATCGTAGGTACTTTCCAATAGACTACCTACACGATAGGTACTCTGCCTTAGGTTCTGATTGATTCGGTGACAACATAGATGCTAAATGTGACAATTAGTAATTCTACGTCCTTAATTATTCATAATCGATATAGGGTAAATAAAACCTATTTTTAGCATATCGATCGGAACGCATCACTACTAAGCCGTTACCACTTCCCTGGGAGTACGATAAATTCTTAAATTAAAATTGTAGGTACTTTCCAATAGACTAGCTACACGATAGGTACTCTGCCTTAGGTTCTGATTGATTAAGTGACAACATAGATGCCAAATGTGACAATTAGTAAGTCTCAGTCCTTAATTATTCATAATCAATATAGGGTAATAAAAACCTAATTTTAGCATACCAATCGGAGCGCAACAGATTTTTGGCTCCGTTGCCAGGGAACTATCATAAAATTTTAGGATTCCTGATCAAAATTCTAGAGGCTTATGATAGGTAGCAGTAGTAATCTATACCTTAGACAAAACACTCATTTTATTCTAGTTAGACAATCAATTTCCTGAAATATAGGGTTATCATAACTAATTAATTTTAGAAAATTTTTTGAAATTAAGAAATTTAGGATAATCAAATTTTAGAAAATTATTCTAAAACTTTATTAAGGAAGTTTAAATTGCTTTGGAGAAAAAAAAAACCCCGAAAAATATTTTCTTGTTCTAAATTTTCTTCGTTCTTTTGTTTCACTCTTTTGTTATTTTTATTATTCCACACATTTGTTTTTATTGTTGTTTATTCTAACCAGACTCTACACTTATAGATGAAGAGAACAAGAGCAGCTACAAACCAAGTAGTAAAGAAACTAGAAAATCCTGAAGCTCTAGTACAAAAGAAGAAGAAACCAAAGGCACCTCAGGAGAACAATCCTCCACAACCCATAGATATTAACTCAAGCCTAGACACTAGTGATATAGTGAACAGATTCTTGAATGCCTGTGTACCCAGTCCTATGGAAGAGGAGGACCATTCTGAAGACACCTTTCCGCCAAGAGAAGAACCTCAGAAATCTCCAGTGCATACTCCTGTCCAAAGGGTTCCCAAAAATCCACAACCCTTTGACCAGACCTCGAACTCACCAACATCTCCTGAGTTCACCCCAATGCCTAACGAACAAACACCTTCATCCGGAGGAAGTACTAATGGTTTTCAGTCAGTTTTGTCTGTGCAGCTAGATAATCTGACTCACAGGATCTACCAGATGGATCAAACAATAGCGGGCAGATTCTGTCACTCAGATCAAAGTATTCTGAACATCACTGCTAACGTGGACCAACTCAGGGCCACGGTAAATCTCCAAGAAAACCAAGGTACACTTATACTATGGGAGCTAGCCGAAATACGAGATGAGCAAAGGAGGCAGCGGGATGAGATGAAAGCTATATGAGTAGAGATGCGAGAGATGAGAAATAAAGGCAATTAAAAAGGGAAGATTTCTTTTTTCTTTTTTATCTCAGCAAATAAATTGTGTGAACGAAATTTTAATAACTGACCCCTTTCTTTTTACTTTTCAAATTCAATTTGGTCATTTATGTTTTTCAAAATTTTATTCAGACGGTTTTTTATTCTTTTTGAGAAAAAATATGTGTTAGAAATATAACTTTCATTGATTGAATTGTTTAAATCTAATCCTTTGTTTTTCTTTTCCGGCTATAAGAATTTTTGCTGTATAGAAAGTAAGGAAATGAGTAGGGCAAATATAATTTTTGAAAAGGGAATAGGTCGAGAATCTTACAAAGGTTTTTAACAACTTCTGTATTAAAATAGGCAAACCATGATGATTTGTTTAAATCTACAAAGGGATAATTGTTTTTGTGTATAAGGATTTGCAAGAAATTTCGGGAAAAAAATTCTGAATCAGCACGCAGCCCGAGGCAGCCGGGACAGCCATCCCGAGGGGGAAAAATTTCTACAAATACTCTATTTTTTCCATTTTTCTTCAAAATCCTATATCAAAAAATCCGAAACACGCATGTATTACCTCATTCATGACTGTCACAGCTGTGACACATCCCTTCATGCTTTTCCATTCCGTCCCAGCATATCAGGAGAGGAGCCAGGGATTCATTGGATGCTGCATCCTAGCAGGCAGGACGCTCGACTGGGTAGCAGTTTAGACACTCAAAGTCGGGCAGGAGATTCGTCGCATGCTCGACACTCTTCCATGCAGCCGAGTTTTCATCATCACCGAGCCGACCTACCTTGAGCTGGTATGTGAGTTTTATCCTTCTTTCATATTCCATCGAGAGCAGATCACATTTCGACTGGGTAGAACAGACCGGTCGATGAGCATGGCCGAGTTCGGCATTGCTTTAGGTATTTGGCAGAGGGAGGAGCTGGACACACCTACCTTCGCTACAGTCGTACGAGACTTCACCTCCGCTGACGTCTCCACCGCCTGGGCCCAGATCTGTACGACTGACGCCCCCTACTAGCACGGCCTCACGAAGGCCACAAGTATCCTTCTAGCCCTTCGCTATTTACATACCATAGTAGCCCATACTCTGGTAGGACGATGTACTGCTCCAGGGAATGTCACCCAGATGGAGACATTCCTCCTAGTTCATATGCACAGAGGCATCACTATGGATATGGCTAGGCTCATTACCGTCATTATGCGGGGCTTTGCGACAGACACCCAGAAGCATTGTATGGGGCTCAAGCCATTCATCACCCGGATAGCACACTACCTGGAGCTGGATATTGAGGGCTCGGAGTTGACCCAGATTGCTCCGACTACCATTCCTACTAATTTGATTGCTCTATGGAACATGAGGATGGTAGTGCGAGACATAGATGGTCGATACTCCATCCACACCGAGCAGTCAGGGGAGTCATCGATACCAGGACTAGCGGCACAGCAGGCATTACCGACCCCGATGTTCATACCACGCACCGCCTTCGAGCGACATATGTCACAAGGGTTGGCAGACCTCACTACCAAACACAGCCGGGATATGGAGAACGTCCAGAGGCAGCTGGCCATGCTGAATGACAGAGTCAGTATGACCAACAGTCAGGTAGAGGAGCTTTATCAGTATCAAACCACTCGAGCTACCGATGACCACGACGTATACTTCTTTGCGCCTGATGACGATGATCCCGATTCTTAGTTTTTCTTTCTCTTTCTTTCGTTCTTCATTTTATTTGTGAATATGTGATAAGTCTGGATGTATGACATATGAATCTTTGTATGCAAAACGTTGATCTATATGACATAACAGCATTGTTTCCTAGATTTTATTTTTGCTATTTCTATTACCCTTGTTGTTTTGTTGTTTCTTTTCTTTCTCTCCCTCTTAGATAGTCAAATAAGTGTGGGGTAAGAGTTTTTTGTGTTTTTTCCCGCTTTTGTTTTTTTAAATATGTGTGGGGTAATAGGATACGCATGAACACTGAGGACAGTGTAAACCTTAAGTGTGGGGTAGCAGTGCACTATGCACTATAGTAGTCATAATTTGCATGTTTTCCCATATTTCTCACTAAAATTGCACCTTTCCAAAAAAAAATTCAAAATTTTTCACTCTTTCAGACTTCAAATTCAGTATTGATTGGTTTAAGAAATGCTTATGTCTATGATATATGTTGAGTAGAGCATTATGATCAATAGGAAACAAGTTGATAACTTTACTGAATTCCTCAATTAGAATTAGGGAATTCCTGATAATTGAGCACAACCTAGTTTGGATTAGAAACATCAACCAAATACCTTTTGGAGACTTAAACTAAATAATATTAGACAGGTTGGAATGTGTTAGCGATTTGAATGACTAGATAATGCTCTGAGCTGGAAGTGAAAACGTTTAAATAAATAGGGTAGTTTGCAAGCATCCTTTGCTACTTGAGCACCACTTCTTAAGGGAACTTAATGCTTGATGCCCTAAGGTCGTATAGTTCTGGGAGTCATCAGAGTGGGGCTCGCTACCTGGGTAGTTAAAGTTGATATGTGAAAGCGAACACAAAAATACCCTAAACAATCAATCTAAAAATACATTGCCCAGTGTGTTCTTTTATTGAAAATTATAAATGAAAAGCCTTGACACCAAAGCTCAGAACTCAAAAGGTTGTTTGTTGCTATTATATTCGACGATTGGTCGAAGTGTTATCTGGTAAAGGTTAAGAGAAGACTATATTATGTTGACAATCTAGTCTAGATTAGTTCACACACTACACATCAGGAGGAACTCATGACTAAGAGTAGAGTTCAGTCTAATTATTGATTTGTTACACCTGCATGACCATGATAATTTACTAGACATTTGAGACCTTGTCATAGCAACTTGACCAGTTAGGCCTATTTTGTGAATCATCTGACTCAGTGATAAATTTTAGCTAAAAACACTGCTAGGCCTTTGAGCGATTGCACCTATGATTTAAAATATCAATAATTTCATATAGACTTTGCTTGAGGACAAGCAAAAAGCTAAGTGTGGGGTTATATGATGTGCATAAATCATATCACTTTTTTAACATGTTTTTAGGCACAAATTAGGGCAAAATTAGAGATAAATCGTTCTTAATTGATTAATATTAACACAATTTTACAGTATTTGTGATTTTGGAAGTTTCATGTGAAATGTGCAAGAAAATAGCAAATATCGAGGCAAAAATGTGATTTTCGGAAGTTTTTGGTTCAAGACGGGCGTCCCAAGATCAGGGCGGGCATCCCGACCCGGTCAAAGCACCGGGGCGGGTGTCTAGACCCGGTCAAAGCACTGGGACGGGAGTCCTAACCCCATCAACAGACTCAGGATTGGCGTCCCGACCTTAGGGCAGGCATCCCGATCACCCTGCCATAATTCCACATCGAATTTCATAGAGAAAAATGCTCAGGTTCCCTGCTATAAATACCCCAAGCCTTCCTCAGTTGAAATCATCCCTCTTCACTCGATCTGAGTCATTTAGTGACTTCAAGTATACATTTTCTTACTGTATACAAGTCATTTAGTGATCTCAGGTGTTCCACACAAGTAGTTTATTATACAAGAGTTTCTCATTTTCTTTTCTATCTGAGAACCTGTCTCAGAATCTTAGAATACGACTAGATAGGGTTCATATTTGGTATTCATAGAATACCCAAGATTTCATTAGGAGATCCTAAGAGGGCATTAGGTGAGCGAAGAGCTAGTCAACAGGGCTTTACTTAGGCCCGAGATGTAAGGTAAAGCAATTGCTACTAGGCTAAGGAAGCGTTCTCCGAAGGTTCTATCAAGTAAAGTCAGGTCAAGTAGTCCAGGATATACAAGTAGTCGCTCCATCAGCGGACCTGATAAAGGGTGAATACTTTATGGTGGTGGTTCCCTAGATCCTCTCTATATATTATGTACTGTGTTTGTCTAAAGATTTATTTGAATACCAAATTATGATGATATGTATATGTGTTTTGCATGCTGAAGTTCTTTATATTTTTTCAGAAAGGTCACCAGCTTAATTAATCATTATGACTGCAAGTCTATTTGCTCTTTTAAATTAGATGAACGGTTATAGATAATTCCTAACCACGGTCTAATCATAACCTGTCTAGTTTAACAGGCCTTAATTTAGGGCTTTTGAGAGGACGAAAGCATTAAGGTCTGCCATATTAGATAAAATAACCTATAGATCACCATGTTTGTTAGAGTAGTCTAATGAGGCTGAGTTCGTGTGTTTATGCCGACGTTAGGGTGAGCGGTATGATCTCCTGAGTGACACATGACTTTCATGGATGCCTTTAGCTCCAACCGTGAGTAAGGTCGCCAATGGCAATGGGGCAGTTTATCAGATAACTCAGATGTGGTACACAAGTAGATACAGTATGTAATTGCAATCTAGACCAAGATATATCTAAAATACTCGAAGATATGTCAGTCAACATGTAGGAACAATAGAACATACATCAGAATACTTGTTTGTAAAATACTCTTGCATGCTTAATGAACTTGAGTCTTGTGTAGAAAGGATCACCCACTCATCAAAGATATTGATGAACGATTGAATAACTAGGTAATAAAATGAGAGTTATGGTAAAAGGATAGTTGCTACTAAGCCGTTACCACTTCCATGGGAGTACGATAAATTCTTAAATTAAAATGGTAGGTACTTTCCAATAGATTAGCTACACGATAGGTACTCTGCCTTAGGTTCTGATTGATTAAGTGACAACATAGATGCTAAATGTGACAATTAGTAAGTCTCAGTCCTTAATTATTCATAATCAATATAGGGTAATAAAAACCTATTTTTAGCATACCAATCGGAACGCAATAGAAGTCTGCAGGCAAGGTGCAGACTTTGTGTGTTTTACATCTAAAGAGATGGATGCACTTCGGGAGCGGGACGAGAAAAGAGGGCGGCCCATCTGGAATCCTCCAACTCCATCCAATCCGACCTTTTGGGAGATGCTCGAGTTTTGCTCCCTAATTTTTGTATTTCCAACTGTTTTTGTACTTAAGACACTTTTTTTATAATATTCTGTACTTTATGAAATTCAATCTGTCAATTGGTAACCTTGTCCTAACGTCTTTAATAATTTACCCAAGTAAAATTGGTACTTCGAAACATCAAGATTAACTTGATTTTCTTTCCAATATTTTCCCAAGATTAACTCGGTACTTAGATATATCAAGATTAATTCGATTTTCATTTCAATATTTTCCCAAGACTAACTCGGTACTTCGATACTTCAAGATTAACTCGATTTTCTTTTCAATATTTTCCCAAGATTAACTCGGTACTTCGATACATCAAGATTAACTTGATTTTATTTTCAATATTTTCCCAAGATTAACTCGGTACTTCAATACATCAAGAATAACTTGAGCATAAGCAAAATGACCTAATTTTTCTGAAGGTTAACTCGGTACTTGAGGGGATGATTTCCACCAGCGCTTTCCCAAATGATGTTTTTACATAATATCTTTTCAAATGGTTTGTATGACATGGATTTGGTAGGAGAATTCCTTCTTTGTTCATAAGTCTGTACGTCCCAGGTCGGACTTTTTGATAATGTATGGGTCTTCCCAATTTGGTGTCAGCTTGTTTGCCTTGATATGCCTTGATGTGCCTTCGATTTTTAGAATGACCCAATCTCCAATCTTGATTGGTCTCCTGAAGACTTTTTTGTCGTGAGCTTTTTTAGTCCTTTCCTTGAACGATTGGGATCTCAGGCGACTTGCGATTCTTCGCTCTTCCAATAAGTCCAAATCCATACTTCTTCTTGCCTTGTTATCTTCCTTTTCATATATTGAAACTCTAGCTGTGGAAAGTCCAACTTCGGCTGGTGCTATTGCTTCGGAACCGTAGACCAGTGCATATGTCGTCTCCCCTATGGGGCCCGTAGTCGAAGTCCGGACTAATCACAAAGTAGAATTTAGCTCGTCAGCCCATTTATTTGATTTCCCCTATAGGTTTTTTCTTAAGGCAAAATGAACCAATTTGTTTGCGGCTTCTGCTTGACCATTTCCCTGAGGATGTGCGACTGAAGATTTCCAATGCTTGATATGCAGCCAGTGGCATTCTGAGGTAAACTTGTATGAAAATTGAACTCCGTAATCAGTAATTACTGCTCGAGGAACACCGAAACGACATAAAATGTTTTCCTTTAAAAACTTAGACACATTTTCTTCAGTTGGATTAGTCAGAGGCTTTGCTTCAATCCATCTTGAGAAATAGTCGATTGCAACCACTAAATGTTCATAACCATTCCTTGTATTTGGGAATCTTCCCAATAAATCCATTCCCCACATATCAAATGGCCAAGCTGCTACTACTGGTGTTTGTTCTATGGATGACAGTTGTGGGGTATTTCCAAAAATTTGACAAGTATTGCAGCTTTCAACATACAGTCCGGTGTCTTCTATAAGTGTTGGCCAGTAATAACCTTGGTTGATTACCCGCTCTGCCAATGATCTAGCACCCGGGTGTCCCCCGCATACTCCCTTGTGAATCTCGGCAAGCAAGTCCTTCGTTTGGGATGGGGTTACACACCGGAGTAGTGGTCTAGAGAATGAACGTCTATATAAGATGCCATCACGAATTACGTATCTTGCTGATTGTCGTCAGATATGCCTAGCCTGTATCAAATCTTCCGGCAATAGCCCTTGTTGGATGAACTTCTTCATATTCTCCACCCAATCCTCTGATGCGGGCTGCAAAGGTTGGATTAGACTGACTTTCGTGGAGGCTTTTATGATAATCTCAATTTGTATATCCTCATCATTCGGGGTTTCGGCCTAGGCAATTTTTGCCAACTTATCTGCTAGTTGATTATCTTTCCGACTGATCAACGATAGCTGGAAAAGTTCAAATTGTAGTTTCCATTGTCGGACTTTTTCTACATATGGTTGGAGACTCTCAGAATGTACTATGTAAGTACCTTGGACTTGATTCACCACCAACTGTGAGTCGCTATAAGCGTTCAAAAATGCTATGTTAGCCTTATAAGCCCATTCCATCCCCATGAGTAATGCTTCATATTCTGTTTGATTGTTGGAAAGGATACAATCGATTTTAACACTTCGTACTTCCGTGTACAGTTAGTTTGGGGAAATTAAAACCAATCCAGACTCCTACTCCGTAAGCGTTTACTGCTCCGTCCACTATCAATTTCCATAGATCTGTAATTGGTTTAGATGTATTGATGTTCAACTCTGTAAATGACCCTTCAGCCAGGAAGTCAGCTAAGGCTTGTGCTTTGATGGTTGATCGGGGCATGAAAGTTATATCTTGTCCACATAATTCAATGGACCATCGGAGCATTTGACTAGATTGATCTAACTTGTGGAATACTTGTCGCAGTGGTGCATTGGTATAAATGACAATTGGGTGAGATTCGAAGTAGGGCCTCAACTTTCTTGTGGAAATTACTAATGAATATGCCAATTTCTCGATGTTTGAATATCGTGACTCGGCCTCATTTAAGGCTTTGCTGATGAAGCACACGGGGTACTACTTTGGTCCATCCTCCTTTACTAATACTGATGCTACGACCAGATTAGAAAAAGAAAGGTAGAGAAATAATGTTTCACCCATGTTTGGGGATCGTAACAAGGGGAGTTGCAATAAATGAGCTTTTAAATCTTTCCAAGCCTTACTGCACTCCGTGGTCCATTTGAAATCGTTCTTCAATTCTTTCAGTGCTTTGAAGAAAGGAAGACATTTCTCCGCTGAGTTGGAAATGAATCGTCCCAAAGTAGCTATACACCCATTTAACCGTTGGATGTCCTTAATGCATCGGGGTTCTGCCAATTGTGCTATTGCATCTAGTTTTTCTAGATTTGCTTCTATTCCTCACTCGAACATCATAAAATTGAGAAATTTTCCAGACTTAACTCCAAATGCACACTTGGTAGGGCTTAGTTTGAGGTTGAATTTTGCCAAATTTGTAAATGTTTCTTCCAAATCATCTAGGTGTGAATTTCCCCGTTTAGTTTTGATGACCATATCATCTACGTAAGCTTCTACATTTCTGCCTATCTGACTTCGAAGGATATGATTCATCATCCGCTAATATGTAGCCCCTGCATTTTTAAGGCCAAAATGCATAACATTGTAACAATATATTGCCCTTGCAGCTCGAAACGAAGTATATACCTGGTCATTGGGACTCATTTTGATTTGATGATATCCAGAAAAGGCATCCATGAAACTTAGGAATTTGTATCCCGTCGTTGAATCTACAAGTGCATCGATTCGAGGTAATGGATAACAATCTTTGGGGCATGCTTTGTTGAGGTCGGTGTAATCAACACACATCCTCCATTTTCCATTTGCCTTTTTAACCATTACCACGTTGGCTAACCAAGTGGGATACTTGACCTCTTTAATGAAACTTGCTTTTAATAGATTTTTTGATCTCTTGCTTCATGCCTTGCATCTTTTCATCTCCGAACTGTCTGGGCTTTTGCTTCACGGGGTGGCACATAGGACTTATATTGAGTGTGTGTTCAACTATGGAGATGTCAATGCCTGGCATGTCCTCTGTGAACCAAGCGAAATTGCTTTGGTGGTCTGAGAGGATTTGGCATCTCTCTACCAATCTTGACACGCTGTTGGGGATACTTTGGATTAATGACTACCTCGTCAAATTCATTTTCTCGCGATACTTCAGTGACTAAGTCATAGATATGCTTTTCCAGTATTTTTCGTATCCTTTGGTCATTATTGATGATTATGGAATTGATGGAGCCAACTCCGATTGACTCCTCCCTCTTCCTTTTTATTTTCATAAACTGACCCAACAAACTTCAGGGGCTACTTTTGACAAAACCAACACCTCGCAAGGTGTTAAACTTCACCTGCTGGTGGGATGTGGATATGACAAGATCAAAAGTTGATTGGAAAGGTGTTCCCAATATGGCATTATTTGGAGAATCTAAATCCACGACATAGAATTCGATTTCCTCTGTTCTCACCCTATCTCCATCGCCAAGGGTGACTTGCATCTTGACCGTTCCTTTGACCGGTATCTTATGTGTGGTAAACCCTTCTAGGAGCATCTTACTTGCTTTGAGATGCTCATCTTTCAGACCCGTCTCCTTGAAACATCAAAGATACATGATGTTTTTGGTGGCTCTTGTATCAACCAAAACTCTTCTTATCGTGCATTTGTTGATCTCGTCTCATGTCATCCGGACTTTGAGGACAATGAGAGTGATCTTGGCCTCTTCGTTGTGCTCTAACTCCTCATTTGAAAAAGAAATGGTCTCACGGTGCATAAGCTCGTACTCAAGAACAAGATATGACTTAGTGAGGTTGTATATTCTTTTCTTAATTTTCTTGATGGAAGTAAGTTCGAGATTTATCATATTGATTACCTTTTCGCCTTTGTCCTTTTCTTGATGTTACTGGGTATTGGCCACATATTCCTTCAGACATCCCTCACAGATAAGCCGTTCAATTACCTTTTTCATTTGAATACAATCTTCGGTCGAGTGTCCATAGTCGCGGTGGAAACCATAAAACTTCGTCTTGTCCCGTGTTGGGAACAATTGATGTCTCATCGGTGTTGGATCTCTAACTCTGTATTTTTCTTTAATCACAGCTATCAGATTTGCTTTTCGAACATTTAAAGGTGTAAATGTTTCAACTCGTCGACCTCGATTTTTATCCTTTTTTCTGAGAAATTCGTTGTATGTACATCCTTTTGAGATTCGTGCTTATCCCTTTTCTTGCTACCAGACTCTAGGGCACTACTTTCTGCCAATGCAACCTTCCGGGCAACATTGAACATCTCTCCTATGGTTTCTTAATTGAAGTTGTGTATATAACATCCTAGACCTGAATCCTCCTTCAAAACAGGTAATGATAGTATCTTGGCTGATTCCTTCTATATCATCGTATGTTTTCTTGAAACGTTCCAAGAAAGACAACAATGATTCGTCTTCCCTTTGTTTGATGTTGGCCAAATCTCCACATGTCTTTGGAATTGTCCCGACTGTACTAAATTTATCCAAAAATATTTTTTCTAAGGTTTGCCAATAATCAATTGTTCCTGTTTTGATGGTGGTAAACCATGTCAATGTTTTATCTGACAGGGTGCTGGAGAATGCCTTGCACAAAATCGCTTCATCATTAGTGACTAGGCCCATGGCTGATTTGTAGCGGCATATATGTTCGAGGGGTCGAGTTTGTCTGGAATAGAGAACAAACTGTAGAACTTTAAGGGAGGAATCCGGAGCCACATTTTGGATCCATTTGGTAAATGACCCTAATTCAATTGACCTCGTCTTTTTAGATTTGACGATATTCTTAATTTGATCGGAACTATATTCGGTGTAGCGCTTCTTGGCCCCTTGCTTCGAAGTGGTCCTAGGCTTCGAAGTGTGGTGACTTTCTCCCACTTCGCTGACTGCTTGATAATGTTTCTTAACTGCTCGCGTTTCTCGCTCCTCGGTTCTCTTAGTAGCTACAGTCTACGAACGTTGAGGAAGTTGCTTAGAGGGATCATTTAGGAATGTTGGTGGTGGTAATTCTGCACCCGCTTTACATAATTATGATCGTAACTTCAGCCATTGTCTTGAAAGTTCTTGTTCTGCTTTAATCACTCATTTTATCTTCGCAATCTTTCCAATTCCTTTTCCGCATCGTCTATCCTTTTGGAGTTTATTCATTCTCTCAAATCTTGAGAGCGCCTCGAGGCTTCAGGTTGTGGTCCAAGCCTTTTGATGACTGAGCGGCATTGGGGGAAAATAGGGGCTGAAGAATGTGTTATCCTAGTTGCAGTTTCTCGTGGTGATGTATGTCGGATGGTAGGTACTCTATCGCCAAAGTGTCTTGACATCATGAGTGAATAAAAGAAATTCGATATCCCGGTGACGGAACCAAACTGATTAGTCAAGAATTGGTTAGGAAATGTTTAAGGGAAGAAAAGATAATTTTGGAATGAATATTCCTTGTGAATCCCCAAGTGTCGAGCTACCTGCGAAACTAAGAAGGTTCAATGGGGGTGTAGATTTCCCCGTGAACTCTCCGATGATAAAGTTAGCATTTGAAAGTAATAATAGTTTTGGATATCTGGAAAAACATGTCTTTACCTTCCTCTTACCCCTTACTTTATAGGTGTTTTGTGGAAAGGTCCTCTTTAATGAGCTTGAGTTCGTGTTTAGACCGTTATAAGAAACGGTTCACATCATGAAAAGTTTTTAGGACCCATGACTTGGGGTGATGCTGTTAATTTATGCCGCGTTCCATGCTAATTATTGACTAAAACTCAATAATTATGACGTCTTTACTGATAATTGAAGGGTGGAACGATTAGTCATTTGGTAAAATGTTATTTTTACCCTTGCTGACTATTATGGGCTGCTCAATAGATATATTTTATGTAACAAAAATAAACTCGGCGACATCCTAAATAAAAAGGATATAGATATTGCGATCAAACCTTCGTTAAACAAGAACCAGGCCACTGAGACGTTCTATCAACTACTTAAATTAATATATTATTTATAAATTTGTAAATAAAAATATAATCGATATATCTAAAGTTACTATATTATTAACTCGAATATACACTAAAATATTAATATGTAAAACATAAGATAATTAATAAAAATTACCAATTTTAGTTTAAAATTTACTGATTTGTGAAAAAAATCGTAAATTTTCTTTAAAAATTGGTAAAGTATTTAAAAATATTATTAGTTATAATTTTATTTTATTTTTTGTAAAACTTCTTAAATCTTTGTATATCAAGACATAATCTAGAGTTGTAAATTTTGTGAGAAAAGTTGTAAGTTATTTTTAAAGGTAAAATGTAGAGTTGTAAGTTCTATAAAAAAAGTTGTAAGTTTTGTAGCAAAAGTTGTAACTTGTTTTTAAATGTAAAATGTGAAGTTGTAAGTTTTGTGAGAAAATTTGTAAGTTATTGTTTTTAAAGGTAAAATGTAGAGTTGTAAGTTTTGTGAGAAAAGTTGTAAGTTTTGTGGTAAAAATTGTAAGTTGTTGTTTTTAACGGTAAAATGCATAATTGTAAGTTTTGTTGCAAAAGTTGTAAGTTATTTTTAAAGGTAAAATGTAGAGTTGTAAGTTTTGTGACAAAAGTTGTAAGTTTTGTGACAAAAATTGTAAATTGTTGTTTTTAAAGATAAAATATATAATTGTAAGTTTTGTGAGAAATGTTGTAAGTTTTGTTACAAAAGATATAAGTCCTTTTTAAAGGTAAAATGTAGAATTATAAGTTTTGTGAGAAAAGTTATAAGTTTGTGATAAAAATTGTGAGTTGTTTTTAAAGGTAAAATGTATACTCTCACTTTAAAAAAAGAAAAAGAAAATTAGTTATAAATTTTAATTTTATAAGTTTCTAATAATTATAATTATAAATAATTTTATTATATAATTTTTATAATTTAGATTATATTTGTTAATAATTATTAAAATTATTATCTAAAACAATTATATATATTTTATAATTACAATATATATATATTTTCAATACGATATGAAATGAAATAACAAATTTAATAGTGAGCAATTAAAATTTTTAAAAAAAAGTTTAATACCAAATTTATCTAAATTTAAATATAAAAGAATATTTAAATTGCATTTAAATATAATATTAGATATTTAAAATGGTTTTTTTTCTAAACAAATTATATCATTTTAGATAAAGAATTTATAGTGCTAAACAGGGTTTATGCTTTTATTAATATTTATTTATACAGTTTTTTTTTAAAGAAATTCATTTATACAGTTATATGTAAAAACAATTTCCTTTTTTTAAAAGTCCAAGTAATTCATTAAGTTTGTCGCTCTTTTTCATTTTATTTTCCTTAAGAAACATATATATTTAAATTTTTTTAATAAAAAATTATTTTTTCAGCTGATGAGACTGAAATTATTTAAAATTATATAAATTAAATAAACTAACTTAAAATCATTAAATTTTTTTATATAATGTATATAGAAGTTGATGTTACACCACTGTTTGTTTAATTGAATAACTTTTGATTAATTATTATATTCTAATTAAAAAAATGTTTGAAAATAATTAATTTTATTTTTAAATTCTGAAAGATGATTAATAAAAATTACAAATAAAATGAAACATAATTCTAATTGTAAGGTGTAAGTTTTGTAGGAAAAATTGTAAGGTGTTTATAAAAGGATAATTTAAAGTTGTAAGTTTTATGGTAAAAATTGTAAGTTTTGTGAGAAAAGTTATAAGGTGTTTATAAATGATAATTTAGAGTGGTAAGTTTTATGGTAAAAATTGTAAGTTTTGTAGGAAAAGTTATAAAGTGTTTATAAAGGATAATTTAGAGTTGTAAGTTTTATTGCAAAAGTTGTAAGTTGTTGTTTTTAAAGGTAAAATATATAGTTGTAAGTTTTGTGAGAAAAATTGTAAGTTTTGTTGTAAAAGTTGTAAGTTGTTATTTTTAAAGGTAAAATGTAAAGTTGTAAGTTTTGTAAGAAAAGTTGTAAGTTTTGTTGCAAAAGTTGTAAGTTGTTTTGAAAGGTAAAATGTAGAGTTGTAAGTTTTATAAGAAAATTTGTAAGTTTTGTAGCAAAAATTGTAACTTGTTTTTAAATGTAAAATGTAGAGTTGTAAGTTTTGTGAGAAAAGTTGTAAGTTTTGTGGCAAAAATTGTAAGTTGTTGTTTTTAAAGGTAAAATGCATAGTTGTAAATTTTGTTGCAAAAGTTGTAAGTTGTTTTGAAAGATAAAATGTAAAGTTGTAAATTTTGTGAGAAAAATTGTAAGTTTTGTGACAAAAATTGTAAATTTTGTGAAAAATATTATAAGGTATTTTTAAAGACACAATATAGAGTCTAAATTCTTTGGCAAAAGTTATAAGTTTTTTGGAAAAATTTGTAAAATGTAAACCAAAAATCATAACTTTTAATAAATTTTTTTTTTGAAACTTACGATTTTTATAATTTTATTTACTCCAAAATATATAAAAATTATTATTATAATATAGGTTTATTCCAAAATATATAAAAGTTACTATTATAATATTATATATATATATATTTTTTTTTATCAAAAATTATGGGTAACCTATTGAATAGGTAATTTTTAATGATGTGTCAAGCAAAGAATGCTCCACATCTACAATTAACTTGGTAACCTGTTATAGTAGGTTACTAAAGTACACTTGTAAGCCATTTATTGGTTTGGTCCATGGTTGTATTGGATACAACAGTCCTCCAAATTGCAATACAGCATAATCAAATATATATATATATATATATTTTCTAAAACTAAGAGAATTTGTTCTAGGGAAAACAAAACAATAAAAGAACATTCTTAGAAATCTTCACTCTTCCAAACAAAACCACCCTAGGAAGACAACATAATTTCGAAACTGAACTCAAAATTCTCCCCTTAAAAGAAAACTCAAAAGTTCACAAGTACCTCTCAATTATCCTTCTCTACAGCAGCTTTGGCAGCATCAAGATCCTCATCCAGGAATATATCCCAATGCCCATCCCACTTGATGAAAAACTCTGTATCCTCAATATATCTCACTCTATGCACGTCTCCAGCAGGGGTAAACAAGTAATCTCCACTAACCAAATCATATTTTGCCCCTTTGGTCAAATTCCAGACTGTTTTGCTACCTTTTATCACCACCAAATCATGCCCAAATGTATGATGATGCGCCGGCTCCAAGCTCCCTGCCTTAAATCTCACAATAGCAGAGGTCGGAGTCTCTCTAATAATTTTCATCAATCCACCAGGCATTATTTCTATGGGAACAAAATCAGAATTTACACGATTTTTCCCCAAATAGCACAAAGCACAAGGAACATCGAAACTAGAACCTTCTAATTTTCCGATTTTAGGCATTTCCGAGACGGAAGAATCCAGAAACGACTGGATATCAGAGGGCCAGGGTTTGGAACCCGAGGCAGGGCAAGGAGATTTGAAAGGCGTATTAATAAAATTATGGAGAATTTCTTTGGCAGTTTCGGGATCAGTAGACGTACCGGAAACAGCAAGGACATTACAATCATTAATCGATCGGGCATTAATAGAATCCCCAGGAGTAAGGCAAGTAACAGCATAGACTCCGGGAAATTTATTTGCGAACATGCTAACACCGGCTCCGGTTCCACAAGCAACTAGGCCGCGAGTCTCAACAGCCGGATCTGAATTTGCAGCGGCCTGGCTGATACGCCGGCCGATTTCTTCACCGACAGAATAGTATCTATCGGTTCCGATGTCTTCAACTTCGATTTTGAGGTTCCGGAGCTCAGAGACGAGTGAATCTTTGAGCGCGCAGCCGAAAGAATCGGCTCCAGTGATGAATTTGAGACGGCGGTTGCCGGATTCTTGAGCCATGGTGGAGTGAGTGAGTGAGTGAGTGAGTGAGAAAACGCGAAGACTGAAGAAGGAAGGATGAGGAACCTCCTAGACTTGGTTAGACGTATATAAACTGTATGAGACCCACTCGTGACTCATCATCTCAAGATTCATGAATAAATGCTGAGTTTGGGTCTACATTCAACATTTCCTACCATTTAGCCAAATATTAAAATTAAAAATATTTCATTTTTCTCCCTATATTTGACATAAATTTTGTCAAACTATTAAGTTAAAAAATAATAAAATTTATGATGAAAAAAATTATTAAAAAGAGGTGACCAAGAAAACATAGCTAAGTTTTTTTACTTACAATTTTAAAAACTTGGAAAAAACAGGATAAATATCTGTCAATTTTTTTTTTAAAAAATAACAAATAAAGTAAAAAGATTAAAAAATAAAAGTAAAATATAAAAATATGGGGAAAAAAAAAGTAAAAGTCATAAGTTATTGAAAAAGATTTTTAAAAAATAATTTAAAGAATTTAATTTAAAATATAATAAAATTATTAAAAATTTATAATTTTATATATAATAGATAAGATATATATACCGATAAATATTTTTTCTATTCGAATTGTATATATTTCTTTTCAAAAAAAAAGGGAAAGATTTTATATAATATATATACTCTTTGTTGAAAGTTATCCTTCCTATAAAAGATTTTTTTGTGATTTCTTATAAGATGAACTCATTTTCTTCTTAACCAATTTTCAGAAATTGGAACGTTTTTTTTTTCCTTGAATAAAACAAGTTTTTTTTATTATTATTTTCTTTTTAAAAAAGAATTGATTTCATAGTAATGTAATAATTTTATACATAATTATGAGTATATATTATATTAAGAGCAAAAACCCTTTAATTAAAGAAAAAAAAAAGGTATTTTTAATATATTTTAGGTTGGTAAAATAGGATGACTTGCCTCGTGAAGCTGGTGAAGTAATTGATATAGTGTTTTCCTTTTATTAATAATATTAGTAGTGTCTTGAATCAATTATTCTTTAGGTATTATTATTGTGCGTTTGGCACATTTATTTATTCTCATCATTCAAGTCAATGTGGAGATTTGTTAATAATGCCTTAAATTAACTATGTTTCATATTTTCTTGAAATTTCATGCAGAAGAGTTTCTAATCTTCAAGTATAATTATCTTTTATTTCCAAGGATAATTATTTTCTTATTAGAATATTATCTTCTATTCTAATTAGAATATTATCTTTTAAGATGATTAGAATATTGATTCTTAATTTGATTAGGATTGAGGCAATCTCCAAATCTATCTATCTATAAATGATCTAGTTTAGAAACATCTGTAATCAGTTCATCAGTAATTTGGTCTTCATTAGAAGATTATCTATAATCTCTACCCATCTGAGTAAGAATCAAGACCTTTTTTTATCGTAGACGTAGCTATCTCATGGATAGCAAACCATGCAATTCTGTGTATTTTATTCTTTTATTCGGTTAATTATCTTTTTCACATCTGTCATAACCCACATTTGTCATAACAAATTATTATCAAAACGCTTCCATTATAACAAACTGGTATCAGAGTTAAGGTTCTATTAGGGTTATAATTTTAGTGAGAAAGATGTCATCTTTAAACTTTAAGATGAACAAGTTCACGGGGAGAAATAATTTCAGTCTATGGCAGATCAAGATGCGAGCCTTGTTAAAAGCAACAAGTGTTGTGGGCACCGTTGAGAAGAAAGGCAACGGGTTCCAAAATCGCTGAGATGGCCAATCTAGAGGATAAGGCACACTCGACAATCATGTTGTGCCTTGCTGATGAAGTTATTATCAAAGTCGCTGATGAACAATCTACTTCTGGTCTGTAGTTAAAGCTTGAAAGTCTCTACATGACGAAGTCTTTAACCGACAAATTACTCTTGAAACAACATTTTTTAGTATGTGAATGCATGTAGGTATGTAACTCAAAGATAACTTAGATCAATTGAACACAATTTTATTAGAATTGTGAAATATTGATGTTAAGGTTGAAGATGAGGATGCATCTAATTCTGTTAGTATCGTTACCAATATCGTATGAAAATTTCATACAATCTTTTATTGTTGGAAAAGATATTATTTCTCTAGAAGATGTTAGATCGTTCCTTCATTTCAGATAGTTACGTCACAAGGCGACTGGTATACCTTTTGATAATCATGATGTTGGGTTAGTAGCTAGTGGGAGTGGTAGCTATGGAAAATCAACTAGCAAGGGCCCAAAACCTAATGGTATATGCAACTATTGTAAAGAAAAAGGGCATTGGAAGAATGACTGCCTGAAGAAGAAGAAACAGTTTGAACATCAGTCATCCACTGCAGCTATAGTAGAAGTATATACAAATTCTGAGGATGATATAGCTCTAGTGGTTGGAGAACACACACATCACAACAATGTGTGGATTCTAGATTATGGGGCATCCTACCATATGTGTATGCACAAAGAATAGTTCACAACTTACCAGTAGTTAGATAAAAGTAGCGTCTCCATGGCAAATGACTATATCTACAAGGTGTTTGGAATAGACTCTATTAAGATACAAACACATGATGGTACATTATGTACATTAAACAATGTGAGACATATCCCTCACATGACCAAGAATCTGATATCATTAATGGATATAGACAATAATTATTTTAATTTTCAAGGTGGTGATAGTGTTATAAATGTCTACAAAGGTTCCGATGTAGCTTTGAAAGGTATTCAGTAAGGTAGTGTGTGTATTTCGCAAGGTTGTACTATGGCAAGTTATGCTGATGTTATATCATCTGAGGTTCAGATAGATGATATGACCAAACTATAACAAAAGAGATAGTTATAAATCTGGCACTGTCATGATGCATTTGATATATCTGTTTATTCTATACATATGGCACTATCATGGTGCATCTAGTATATCTATTTATTCTGTAAGTATGGACTTATCTTGGTGCATTTGGTATATATGTTAATGTTTGACACTCTAATGGTGCATCGGGTACATCTATTTATTTCATACATCTGGCACTATCATGGTGCATATGGTATATATATATATTCTATATGTATGGAATAATCTTGGTACATTTGATACATCTATTTATTTTGACATTGTAATTGTGCATTTGGTACATCTGGCATCGTCATGATGCATCTGATACATCTGGCATTGTCATGGTGCATTTGGTACATCTGGTATATCTATTAATTATGTACGTTTGGCACAATCATGGTACGTTTGTTTATTCTAAACGTCTAATATTATCATAGTGCATCTGGTATATCTACTTATTTTGAACTCTGACACTATATAGTACATCTGGTACATCCACTTATTTTGAACACTTACACTATTATAGTACATCTGGTACATTTGCTTATTTTGAACACTTACACTATTATAGTACATATGGTACATCTGCTTATTCTGAACTCTGGCACTATATAGTACATTTGGTACATCCACTTATTTTGAACACTTACACTATTATAGTACATCTGGTACATCTGCTTATTTTGAACTTTGTCACTATATAGTACATCTGGCATATCTACTTATTTTGAACTCTGGAACTATATAGTACATTTGGTACATCCACTTATTTTGAGCACTGACACTAGTATAGTACATTTGGTACATCCGCTTATTTTGAACTCTGGCACTATATAGTACATCTAGTACATCTGCTTATTTTGAACTCTGGCACTATTATAGTATATCTGGTACATCTGTTTATTCATGATGGATTCTAGTGAAGGTGAAGGTTAAGGGGTCAAGAGGTAATTTTACATCCAGTAATGCTATTACGCATCTGTATCTACTGCATTTATTTATTTTGAGGATTCAAGTAGTAATGTCTTGAATTAATTATATCTTGAGAAGTAATTGTAGGTCTGACACTATTATTGTGGGTTTGCATCTCGTACTATTTATTCTGAGGATTCAAGTCAAGGTGGAGATTTGTTAGTAATGTCTTGAAGCAATTATTCCCTAGAAGTAATTGTACATCTGGTACTATTATTGTGCGTTTGTATATGGTACATTTATTTATTCTGATTGTTAAGTCAAGATAGAGATTTGTTAGTAATACCTTAAATCAACTATATTTCATATTTTTTTAGAATTTCATGAAGAAAAGTTTCTTATCTTCAAGGATAATTATCTTCTATTTTCAAGGGTATTATCTTCTATTTCCAAAGATAATTATCTCCTAATTATGTCCTTAATAGAATATCATCTCCTATTCTGATTAGAATATTATCTTGTAAGATGATTAGAACTTTGATTTCTAATTTATTTAGGACTGAGGCAATTCTCAAATTTGTCTATAAATATATCTAGTTTAAAAACATTTGTAATCACTTCATTAGTAATATGGTCTTCATGAGAAGATTATGTGTAATCTCTGCCCCATCTAAATAAGAATCAAGACTTTTTTTATCTCATGGATAGCTAACCATGTAATTTTGTGTATTTTATTCTTTTATTCTATTAATTATTTTTTTCACATCTATCATAAGCCACGTTTGTCATTACAAATTATTATCAAAATACTTCTATTATAACAAATAAATTCTTTTTTCTTTTTCTTATTTTTGCTATTTGATTTATACTTTTAAAAACATATATATTTAATCTATCTTTATAAAATTGAACTTTTTTAGAGATGGATATTCAAATGCACCTTATATATTTATTAATATTATATTAATGAAAAAAAAATTATTTGAAGTGTTGTCCAAATTTGTGGAAAAACTCAGTATAAAAATACTATTTGTTTTCTTAGGAAAAAAAAAGAATTCATTAATATATTTTGGGTTGGTGAAGTTGGGATATCATTTGAAATTAAAATAATAATAATAATTTATTTGACTATTGTCTAAATTTGTACCAAAACTCAATCTAACTATTTTGATTACTTAATTATTTTTAAAATAATGTTGATTAATAATCTTGCTCTAGATGATCTTCTTAAGTTAGATTTGCAACACTAATAATAAAGGAAAAAAATAAAAATAAAAATAAACGGTGAAGAATTTCTTATTAACACATTCGAGAGCTTAAATTATATTTTAATTCCACAATAATCTTCAGTCTTTTAATTTCATTTCATTTTTTTATAATAAAAGACAATTGATCGGACCAATTCACCAAAATTCATAGTTTGGAAAGTAGCGAATTGCTTTTTTTTATTATTTATTTATTAAATATAGTAAAATACTATAATGATATAAATATTCTTGAATTTTTTTTTAAACTTAAAAAAGTATTTTAACAATTTTTAGACTAAAATCCCATCTCACAATATTTGTGTAAGTGTCTGATGTCGTTTCAAAAGAAATCTTTGATGGTTTTGCAGTTATGGTAGCCAAAGTTTTTGCCTCCACCTATTTAGTGAAATGATCAATTGCCACGATGAGGAATTCTTTCTTCTTGCTTTCGGGAAAGGGCCTACTATGTCCATCCCCCATTGATAGAAAGGGATCCGGTTGTTGATAGAATGAAATTCAACGATGGGCATGTGATGAATGTTGGCATGTAATTGATATTTTGAACAGTGATGTATTAATGTGGTGGCGTCAACTTCCATAGTGGGCCAAAAGTAACCTGCGCGCATGATCTTTCGGGTCAAGTTTCGGGCACCGATGTGAGAACCACAAATACCCTCGTGGATTTCACGCAAAATGTAATTACGTTCGGTTTTGAGAACACGTTTGAGTAAAGGGAAGGAGTAATGTCGGCGGTATAGTTGATCGTTTAGAAGGGTGTATCGGGCTATGGAATTTTTGAGTTGCTGTGCTTGGACTTTATCGGATGGGCACATGCCGGCAGTAATATACTAAATGATAGGTGTCATCCAAGAGGGTTTTTGGGTGATAATTAGGATTGGGAGAATGTTGATGGATTTTTGAGTAAGGGGTTCTATCCATGTACTGTCGAGGGCATCACCAGTGTAATTTAGATAGAGCATCGACTTCAGTGTTGGACTTGCGGGTGATGTGTTCGATTTTCAAAATTCAAAAATCTTTAAAGAAGGAAGATACTAACTGTAAGTACCTTTGCATATTATCTTCCTTTGCTTCGAATTCACCGTTAATTTGACCAGCTATTACCTGAGAATTTGTGAAGATGTGAAGGTTGTGGATATGTAAAGTTCAGGCAACTTGTAAGCCTGCGAGAACAGCTTTGTATTGAGATTCATTGTTGCTGATTGGGAATGTGTATTTTAGGGCATAAAATAATTTGGAACCTTCGAGAGAGGTGATGGTTAAACCAGTGTCACGGTTGGTTTTGGCTATAGACCTTCTGGAGAGCAAAAAATTAGGCTAGGTGCTTCCCTTCCATCTCAACTACAACCACACATTCTAGAACTTACCGCTGAATTCTCTCACATCTTCGCTTGGTCACCTACAAATCTCGGCATCATCCCCAGATCCTTCATGGAGTATAAATTAGGGATCCCTCCATCAACAAAACCTGTCATTCAAAAATCCCGCTCTTTCAATACAGAGAAACAAGCTATCATTCACAAGGAAATGTCAAAGCTTCTTCGAGCTGATGTCATCCGCAGAGTTCAATTTCCTCAATGGTTAGCAATTCCGGTAGTCGTACCGAAACTTGGTGGCCATATACAGTTTGTTATCCTTCTTAGATGCCTAAAAAGCCGTATCTCCTCCCCCCGCACAGATTTGCTCGCCGATGCAATAGCCAGATACAGTTTGTTATCCTTCTTAGATGCCCACAAAAGCTATCACCAGATACTAATGGCAGAAGAAGATGAACACAAAACGTCCTTTGTTATGTCGGAAGGGCTTTCCTACTACAAGCGCATGCTTTTATGCTTGAAAAATGCCGGAGCTGACTTCCAAGACATGATCAATCGAATGTTCGCCTCCCAAATAGGTCGAAACATAGAGGCATATATCGATGATATCTTAGTCAAGACTACTTCATCCTTAGATATAGTCCAAGATCTCCGAGAGACTTTCCAAACGGCACAAGCTTTCGGTTTAAAACTCAACCCCGACAAATGCACTTTTGGTGTACATGTCGGCAAGTTTCTGGGCTTCATGATTTCACAATGCGGCTTAGAAATCAACCCATCCAAGATTGCAGCTATTCAGAATCTCAAATCTCCTAGAAATATTAAAGAAGTTTAGCAACTCAGTGGACGTATCGCAGCTATCAATCGTTTCCTTTCTAATGCGTTCCGACTGATATACTAAAATAGGTGTTATTTTACCCAATGTTGATTATGAGTAATTAAGGACTTAGACTAACTAATTGTCACATTTAGTCTCTATGCTGTCACTTAATCAATCAGAACCTAAGGCAGAGTACCTATCGTGTAGCTAGTCTGTTGGAAAGTATCTGCGATTTTAATTAAATTAATTATCGTACTCCAAGGGAAGTGGTAACGACTTAGTAGTAACTATCCTCTTATCCTAACTTTTATCTTATGATCTAGTTATGCAATTGTTCATCAAATTCTTTGATGAGAGGGTGATTCATTCTCCACTAGGTTTAAGTCTATCTAAGCCTAAGAAGTGTTTTACAGATAATGTCCTGATTTTATGTTATACTGTTCCTACATGTTGATTGACCTATCTTCGAGTATTTTAGATATATCTTGGTCTAGATTGCAATTATGTACTACCACATATGAGTTACCTGATAAACCGCCCTACCTTAATGACGGCCCTACTCACGGTTCGAGCTAAAGGCATCCATGAAAGTCCTATGTCACTTAGGAGATCATGCCGCTCGCCCTAACGCCGGCATAAACACACAAACTCAGCCTACTTAGATTACTTTAACAAACACGATGATCTATATGTTATTTCATCTAATATGGCAGACATTAATGCTTTCTGACAGGAAAGTCCTAAATTAATGTATGTTAAACTAAATAGGTTATGATTAGACCGTGGTTAGGAATTGTCTATAACCATTCATGTAGTTTAAAATAAACTACAGCAGACATGCAGTCATAATGATAGTTAAGCTGGTGACCATTTCCGAAAAAGCATAAAGTACTTCAACATGCATAACACATGTTCATGTAATCATAGTTCAATATTCATAATACATATTTGGACGAACACAGTACAAACATATAAAGAGAGGGACAAGGGGACCGATGCCATAAAGTATTCACCCTTTACGTAGTCCGCTGATGGAGCAACTGCTTGTATATGTTGGACTGCTCAACTCGACTCTGCTCGACAGAACCTTCGGAGGACACTTCCTCAGCCTAGTAGCTGTACTTTACCTTAATACCCAGCTTAAGCACAACCCTGTTGACTGACTCTTTGAACGCCTAGTGCCCTCTTAGGATCTCCTAACGAAATTCCGGGTATTCTATGAATACCAAAAATGAACCTATCTAGTCGTATTCTAAGATTTGAGACAGACTCTCAGAAACAAAGAACACGAGACACTCTCTAAAAATATAAATAAACCTATACTAAAAACCTAAATCGCTAAGTGACTTGTATACTATGGAAAATTGTATACTTGAAGTCACTAAATGACTCAGATCGAGTGGAGAGGAATGATTTCAATTGAGGAATGCTTGGGGTATTTATAGTAGGGGAACTAGGTGAATTTCTCTCAAAATTTCGATGTAGGAATTTGACCAGGCATTCGGGACGCCCGTCTTGGATCTGGGACGCCCGTCCCGGCCTGTTGACCAGGTCAGGACGGTCGTCCCAAGTCCTGGACGCCCGTCCTGGGTTCTGGACGCCCATCCCGACTTCCAAACTTTTGAAAATCACGTTTTTGCCCCGAAATTTGCCATTTTCTTGTACTTTTCACCTGACACTTCCAAAATCGCAAAAACTGTGAAATTGAGTTAATAACAGTCAATAGATAACGATTTAACACCGATTTCGCCCTAAATTGTGCCTAAAAATATGCTAAAAAAGTGATATGATTTATGCATATCATATAACCCGACACTTAGCTTTTTGCTTGTCCTCAAGCAAAGTCTACCTGAAGTTAGTGATTTTAAATCATAGGTGCAGTCACTTAAAATTTCTAGCCATGTTTTTACTCCAAAATTTATCACTGAATCAGATAGTTCACAACACAGGTCTGACTGGTTGAGTTGCTATGACAAGGTCTCAAATGTCTCTAGTAGATTATCATGGTCAAGTAGGGTTAACAACTTAATAACTAGATTGAACTCCTCTCTCAATCACAAGGTCTTCCTAATGTGTAGTGTGTGTACTAGTCTAGACTAGATTGTCAACACAATATACTCTCATCTCAACTCTTACAAGATAATACTTCGACCCGTCGCTGGACATACCAGTGATACGCGAAAATCATATACCTTTTTTAGCATGTTTTTATGTATGATTTAGGGTGAAATTGATAGGAAATCGATCTTAATTGATTGTTATTTACTCAATTTCACAGTTTTTATGATTTTGGAAGTGTCAGGTGAAAAGTAGACGAAAACAGCAAATTTTGGGGTAAAAATGCAATTTTTGGAAATGCTGACTTGGTCAACGGTCCGGGACGGGCGTCCCGACCCAGTCAAACCACCAGGACGGGTGTCCCAATCCAGGACGGGCGTCCCGAAGCACTAGAAGTTGTCCCACATCGAAATTTTTGGAGATTTTCACTCTAGAAAGTTGCTATAAATACCCCAGGCCTCCAGGAGTTGAAATCATTCCTCTCCACTCGATCTGAGTCATTCAGAGACTTCCAGTGTACAATTCTCGAGTACACAAGTCACTCAGAGACTCGGGTTTCAGTTTCAGTTTTCTTTCTTTCTTTAGTGTTTCGTTTTCTTAGTTTCTGAGAAATAGTCTCAGATCTTAGGCTTCGATAGATAGGTTCGTTTTTTGTATTCATAGAATACCGGGATTTCGTTAGGAGATCCTAAGAGAGAGATAGGGTGCGTGTTCTTAGTCAGATTAGGGCAATTTGCTTAAGCCCGGGATGTAAGGTAAAGCAATTGCTACTAGGTCTAAGGAGCGTTCTCCGAAGGCTCTGCCGAGCAGAGTAGGATCGAGCAGTCAGGAGCATACAAGAGCTGCAGCGCCGGCTGGACCTGCATAGAGTGGTGATTACTTTATGATAGTGGGTCCCCTAGACGAGGTTCTGTATGTTTACGAATTGTTTTATCTAAATATTAATTTGAATATCAGATTACGATTCTTATGAATATCTGTTTTATATGTTGAAGTTATTATGATTTTCCGGAAATAGCTACCTGCTAAATATTCATCATGTCTTCATGTCTAATGTGCTCTTTTAAACTAAAGTTAGGGTTATAGACAATTCCTAACCACGGTCTTTTCATAACATGTTTAGTTTAACAGGCATCAATTGGTGTCTGCCATGCTAGATAAAATAACCTGCTGAACACCCTGCTTGTTAGAGTAGTCTAGGTAGGCCGAGCTGAGTCCGATTATGCCGGCGGCTAGGGCAAGCGGTATGATCCCTGAAGTGACATAGGGCTTTCATGGATGCCTTCGTCCCGAACCGTGAGTAGGGCCGTCATTAAGGTAGGGCGGTTTATTAGAGACCTCGGATGTGGTACGCCTTTACACAACTGGAGATCCCTACCACCACAGCTTCACCAAAACTTCAGGTATCTTTTCTTCCATTCGAGAATTGCATGCAATACCTTTACTAACATGGGCAAGAAGGCACACAAATCCCAAGAATTCTCATTCCTAGACATGTTCCCCCCTTGGACACGTCGCTATGATTATAAGAAATCTTACAAATGATTCGAGGAAACAGTCCTTGGGGATTGAGCCATTCCTCAAATGGATATGCCACTACCTGGAGCTCGACAATGAAGGATCGGAGCTGACGTCATCCATTCCAATATCTAGAGCTTGCAGAGTCAAGAATGCCTCAGCAATAGCACATGGCTAAGGTAAAGAGCCAACTGACAGATCAGAGAAAACCCTTCTGCTCGAGGCAAGAAGGGAGTTTTTCTAATCTCATCTTCCTTTACTTTTATTTTCTTCATTTTTGTGTCTTGTTTTGTTGGTTGTTTTATTTTCTCTCTTACCCTTAGTTAGTCAAATAAGTGTGGGGTAAGAGTTTTCTATTTTGTTTTCATTTCTTCTTGTTTGCAAATAAGTGTGGGGTAGTTTAGCTATGCATGAACACTGAGGACAGTGTCAGACTTAAGTGTGGGGTAGCAGTGCACGGTGCACTGTAGCAGTTGGCAAAATTTTTGCATGATTTTGCTTGTTTTCCCCGTATTTTCACACCCTTCCAAAAAGTTTTTCAAAATTTTTCCGTCTTTCAGACTTCTAAATGCAGTATGCTTGGTTAAACAATTGCTTATGTCTATGATATGTAGGTAGAATGTTATGGTTAGTAGGAGATAATTGATGACTATTTTTGAACTTATTGATTAGGAGTAGGGAATTCCTGATAATTAAGCACAACTTAGTCTAGGTTAGAGACCTCAGCCAATTACCTTTTCAAGACTTAACTAAATAAAATTAGACCAGTTGTAGGATGCATTGACAATTAGAATGACTAGATGAGACTCTGAGCTAAAAGTGAAAAGAAAAGAAAAAAAAATTGATGATGAAAATAAAAATAGGGTAGTTTGCCATCGGCCTTCGCTACGCGAGCACCACTCCTTCGGGGAACTTAAAGCCTGATGCCCTAAGTTCGTGTAGGTCTGGGAGTCATCGGAGTGGGACTCGCTACATGGGTAGTTGAAGTTGACGTGTTCAAAGCAGACTCAAAATACCCTGAATCTATAAACGAAAGAAATCAATAAGAGCTAAATAATTAAAATCTGATCACCAAGGCTCAGAACTCAGAAAGTTATCTGTTGTCAGTGTGTCTAGTGACAGGTCGAAGTGTTATCTGGTAATAGTTAAGACAAGAGTTTATTGTGTTGACTATCTAGTCTGGACTAGTACACACACTACACATCAGGAAGACCTTATGACTAAGAGAAAAGTTCAACCTAGTTGTTAAGTTACTTTCTGCTCAACCCCAACAATCTACTAGAGACATTTGAGACCTTGTCATAGCAGCCTAACCAGTCAGATCTGTGTTAAGAATTATCTGAATAATTTTTGGAATAAAAACATAACTAGGAATTTAAGTGACTGCACATATGATTTAGAATCACTAACTTCAGGTAGACTTTGCTTGAGGACAAGCAAAAAGCTAAGTGTGGGGTTATCTGATACGCGAAAATCATATACCTTTTTTAGCATGTTTTTATGTATGATTTAGGGTGAAATTGATAGGAAATTGATCTTAATTGATTGTTATTTACTCAATTTCACAGTTTTTATGATTTTGGAAGTGTCAGGTGAAAAGTAGACGAAAACAGCAAATTTTGGGGTAAAAATGCAATTTTTGGAAATGCTGACTTGGTCAACGGTCCGGGACGGGCGTCCCGAATTCAGGACGGGCGTCCCGACCCAGTCAAACCACCAGGACGGGTGTCCCGAAGCACCAGAAGTTGTCCCACATCGAAATTTTTGGATATTTTCACTCCAGAAAGCTGCTATAAATACCCCAGGCCTCCAGGAGTTGAAATCATTCCTCTCCACTAGATCTGAGTCATTCAGAGACTTCCAGTGTACAATTCTCGAGTACACAAGTCACTGAGAGACTCGGGTTTCAGTTTCGGTTTTCTTTCTTTCTTTAGTGTTTCGTTTTCTTAGTTTCTGAGAAATAGTCTCAGATCTTAGGCTTCGATAGATAGGTTAGTTTTTGATATTCATAGAATACCGGGATTTCGTTAGCAGATCCTAAGAGAGAGATAGGGTGCATGTTCTTAGTCAGATTAGGGCAATTTGCTTAAGCCCGGGATGTAAGGTAAAGCAATTACTACTAGGTCTAAGGAGCGTTCTCCGAAGGCTCTGTCGAGCAGAGTAGGATCGAGCAGTCAGGAGCATACAGGAGCTGCATCGCCGGCTGGACCTGCATAGAGTGGTGATTACTTTCATGGATGCCTTCGTCCCGAACCGTGAGTAGGGCCGTCATTAAGGTAGGGCGGTTTATTAGAGACCTCGGATGTGGTACGCCTTTAGACACAGAACATAGTTGCAATCCAGGCTAAGATGCATCTAAAATACTCGAAGATAGGTCAATCAACATGTAGGGACAGTATAACATAGAATCAGGACATTATCTATAAAACACTTTTAGGCTTAATTAAACTTAAACCTAGTGGAGAATGGATCACCCTCTCATCAAAGTTATTGATGAAGATTGCATAACTGGATCATAAGATAAGAGTTAGGATAAAAGGCTAGTTACTACTAAGCCGTTGCCACTTTCCTGGGAGTACGATATTTACTTAATAAAATCGTAGATACTTTCCAACAGACTAGCTACACGATAGGTACTCTACCTTAGGTTCTGATTGATTAAGTGACAATAATTGAATGCTAAGTGACAGTTAGTAAGACTCAGTCTTTAATTACTCATAATCGACATAGGTAAATAAAGCCTATCTTTTAGCATACCAATCGGAACGCATCAACCAGCAACAAACAACCTTCTGAGTTCTGAGCTTTGGTGACAAGATTTTCAATTAGGCATTTATTGATTTTTCTTATATTGATTTTTCAGGGTATTTTGTGTCTGCTTTCACACGTCAACTTTAACTACCCATGTAGCGAGTCCCACTCCGATGACTCCCAGACCTACACGACCTTAGGGCATCAGGCTTTAAGTTGCCCTAAGGAGTGGTGCTCGAGTAGCAAAGGCCGCTTGCAAACTACCCTATTTAGTTAACTCTCTTTTTTTTCTTCTCACTTTCAGCTCAGAGCATCATCTAGTCATTTTGATTGACAATACATCCTCAACTGGTCTAATCTTATCTAGTTAAGTTTTGAAAAGGTATTTGGTTGAGGTCTCTAATCCAAACTAAGTTGTGCTCAAGTATCAGGAATTCCCTATTTATAATCGATAAATTCAAGAAAGTCATCACGTTGTCTCCTACTGATCATAATATTCTACACACATATCATAGACATCAGCAATTCTTTACCAATCATACTGCATTTTGAAGTCTGAAAGAGTGAAAAATTTTGAATTTTTTTGGAAGGGTGTGAAAATACGGGAAAAACATGCAAAAATTTCTACTACAGTGCATTGTGCACTGCTACCCCACACTTAAGTCTGACATTGTCCTCAGTGTTCATGCATATCTAAATTACCCCACACTTATTTGAAAATAAGAAGAATTAAAAACAAAACAAAAACTTCTTACCCCACACTTATTTGACTAACTAAGGGTAAGAGAGAAAATAAAGCAATAAAAGAAATAACAAAATATAATAAAAGAAACAAATGCTGTTATGTCATATCAATCAACGTCATACAGAGATTCATTTGTACGTTTCAATATCGTCCTCCGTCATCAGTGCCGTCCTTTGCGCCGAATGCCCAATAGTTTTTCACCCCGTCTACTACGTCAGTCATGTTTTACAGTCCGCCGAAACCCGTTATTCTTCCTTGGAAAAATATATTTTCACCTTAATCATAGCAGCACGAAAGCTCTGACATTACTTCCAAGCTCACCACATCCTTATGCATACGAAAGCTCCTATCCGCTAGTCATTGTACAATCATATATCACTGGTCGCATGATGAGATGGGCCATAGAACTTTCAGAATATGATATCGAATACACCACCTGGAAGCACGTAAATGCCTAAACCTTATTCAATTTTGTTGTGGAATGCACCAAATTACTTCCTACCACACCTTTAGCTTCACCCGCAAGTAGCATCCCATCCAACTGTTGGAAAATCCACGTGGATGGGTCTGCAGCTGAAACCAACCGTGGCGCCGGTTTAGCCATCACCTCTCTCAAAGGTTCTAAATTATTTTACGCCCTAAAATACACATTCCCAATCAGCAACAATGAATCTAAATACGATGCTATCCTCACAAGCTTACGAGTTGCCCAAACTTTACATATTCACAACCTTCACATTTTCACAGATTCTCAGGTAATAGATGGTCAAATTAACGGTGAATTCGAAGCAAAGGAAGATAATATGCAAAGGTACTTACAACTAGTATCTTCCTTCTTTAAAGATTTTTTATTTTTGAAAATCAAACACATCACCCGCAAGTCTAACACCGAAGCTAAGGCTCTATCTAAATTACACACTGGTAATCCCTTGACGGTACATGGATAGAACCCCTTACTCAAAAATTCATCGACATTCTCCCAGTCCTAATTATCACCCAAGAACCTTCTTGGATGACACCTATCATTCAGTATATTACTGCCGGCATGTGCCCATCCAATAAAGTCCAAGCACAGCAACTCAAAAATTTCGCAGCTCGATACACCCTTCTAAATGATCAACTATACCGCTGACATTACTCTTGGCCTTTACTCAAATGTGTTCCCGAAACCGAAGGTAATTATATTTTACGTGAAATCCACGAGGGTATTTGTGGTTCTCACATTGGTGCCCGAAGCTTGACCCGAAAGATCATGTGCGTAGGTTACTTTTGGCCCACTATGGAAACTGTCGTCACCACATTAATACGACACTGTTCAAAATGTCAATTACACGCCAACATTCATCACATGCCCACCATTGAATTTCATTCTATCAGCAACCCGATCCCTTTCTATCAATGGGGGATGGACATAGTAGGCCCTTTCCCGAAAGTAAGAAGTAATAAAGAATTCCTCATCGTGACAATTGATCATTTCACCAAATGGGTGGAGGCAAAAGCTTTGGCTTCCATAACTGCACAAACCATCAAAGATTTCTTTAGAACGACATCATCACTAGATTTGGGACACCTCGCATCCTCATCACCGATAACGGTAAATAGTTCGAAGCACAAGAATTTCAAAATTTCTGCCCGGAACTACAGATAGATCACTGATTTACTTCCGTTGGTTACCCACAAACAAATGGATTAATAGAAGTCACCAATCGCACCATCGTGCAAGGCTTAAAGAATTCCTCATCGTGACAATTGATCATTTCACCAAATGGGTGGAGGCAAAAGCTTTGGCTTCCATAACTGCACAAACCATCAAAGATTTCTTTAGAACGACATCATCACTAGATTTGGGGCACCTCGCATCCTCATCACCGATAACGGTAAATAGTTTGAAGCACAAGAATTTCAAAATGTCTGCCCGGAACTACAGATAGATCACTGATTTACTTCCGTTGGTTACCCACAAACAAATGGATTAATAGAAGTCACCAATCGCACCATCGTGCAAGGCTTAAAGAATTCCTCATCGTGACAATTGATCATTTCACCAAATGGGTGGAGGCAAAAGCTTTGGCTTCCATAACTGCACAAACCATCAAAGATTTCTTTAGAACGACATCATCACTAGATTTGGGACACCTCGCATCCTCATCACCGATAACGGTAAATAGTTCGAAGCACAAGAATTTCAAAATTTCTGCCTGGAACTACAGATAGATCACTGATTTACTTCCGTTGGTTACCCATAGACAAATGGATTAATAGAAGTCACCAATCGCACCATCGTGCAAGGCTTAAAGAAGCGCCTAGATTCGGACAAAACCAAGTGGATTGATGAATTACCAAATGTATTATGGTCGTAGCGTACAATTCCTCATTCCTGCACTTTAGAAAGCCCATTTTCTTTATGTTTCGGCACCAAAGCCTTACTCCCAGTCAAAATTGGCTCGTCGTCTCCCCATCTAGATAATTTTTCCCTCGAATAGAATGATCTCAAAATCACCAAAAACTTGGCTTTACTTGACCACATTCAGTCCAATACAGCCATCCGTGAATATAATTATAAGCGTTCCTTAGCTAAACACAAGAATTCTCGAATGCGACCTCATACTTTGATGTTAGGCGATCTTGTCCTCTGCAAAAATTCCGTTAGTCATCAAGAGCCCACCCGAAAGCTTGACGCCAATTGGGAAGGCCCATCATTACTAAAGTAAAGCCAAAAGGAAGCTTTCGTTTGAAAGACAGTAACATCAACATCCTCGCCTGAACATGGAACACTGCTAATCTCCGGAAATATTATTCGTAGGCCCCCTATGTTTTTTGTTCCAATTGTCGCACTTAATATTTTATCATTCCATATTGACCCCGATCCTACACGAAGGTTCCTTTCTCTTAGTACTTTTTACTTCCCGATACTATATGCTAGTTTCTGTATTCATACTTGTGTCAAATACATTAGTTCACAATTTTTACACTTTTCTCATATTATTCACTATTTCCCGATCCTACACGAAGGTTCCGAAGTTCACACTTGTAATATTTCATATATTCCTTTCTCTTAATACTTTTTACTTCCCGATACTCTATGCCAGTTTCGGTATTCATACTTGTGTCAAATACATTAGTTCACAACTTTTACACTTTTCTCATAATATTTCCCAATCCTACATGAAAGTTTCGGATGCCACACTTGTAATAATTCATATATATATATAATATATATATTACTTTTTCTTATTACTTTATTTCCCGATACTATGTGTTGCTTTCGATTTTCATACTTGTCACAATTATCACCACTTATTATATCATCGAGACTGACCCTTTGATTTGGTTCTCCACACCGTCATAATAGTAAAATAAATACAAACGACACATTAAAACAACAACAAAAACTATATACCAAAACAAAAAAAAATTCTTTATTATTATACATTATCATTTACAATTACATGACCGATGCCTCTTCATTGATCTTTTTTCCCCCTTCCCCACCTTTCGGCACCCCTCCCATTAGGACAGTCTCCTCCATCCCAACCTTCTTCCCCGAACTCTCTCCTTCTTCCCCCTCCCCTTCTCCTTCCTCCCCATCGGCCACCAATTTGTCAAAATCGAAGGGTCTCCCCTCCCATGGGTAAACATTCCCCTCCAAAACTAATGCTAGTGTCTAGAACTCCTCCGACAACTCGAAAGTTGGATCCGTCCGCTAAATGTGATCCCTCAACACAGCTAAGGTATCACTAGCAACGGGAGCTGCCACTCGAGAAAATAACTTATAAAACCATTGATCTTTGAAAAAATGATGTTATAACTGTCTTCTCCGTCTCAGCGTTAATAAGACCCTCAGGAGTCTCATAACGGTCCCACAACCGTACAGCTTCCTCTTTCCACTTCCTCCTTGACAGTTCCAATTCACCCACCCTCAGCTTCTCTCGCAACACATCTTGTCGCGCCTCCTCCAACTCCTCCCGTTTCCTCTTCAACCTTTCTTCAAGTTCTTAAACCTTACCTTCGGCTGCATCCTTGGCATCCACAGCCTCCTTCTTATCCTTCTGAGTAGAGTCATTTTCTACTTCCAGACACTCATAGTTATAATGAGTGAGCCGGAACCGGTCAAGGAGTTTCATCTCCTAAAGCAACCCCTGCACAAGTCACAAAAAACATTTAAGTCCATCTCCAACATCAAGGTAACACTTACACATATCATATAATCAATTTACATTCGGTCAATACACTTATTTTAAACTTTTGTTGATACACCTTGCCGATGAGTACTTCCGTCGACATCTTCTCCACCGACTTCTTCAACCCCGGTGGAAAGCAGTGTTGGAAAAAAGTCATGGACACTCCCTGACCTCCCACCGACAACTTTGAGGGTATGTCCCATGCCGGAAAAAACTTGCTCTTCTCTCTTTCCCCAGATGTGCCACCCTCCAACCTCACCCGCTTCTTCGGGGGGAATACGTCAGCCAGAACCTCCAGCACCGCCACCTCTTTCCCTTTCCCCTTCACCACCTCCTCTTTTACTATCGGGGGCAACACTTCCTTTTTTCTGTCCCCCATAGCCACCCCATCCCCCTTCCTCCCCTTATCCGCAACACCCCCTTCCTTCCTTTCAGCTTTTCGGAACATTCCTGGACAATAATACCTATGAGTTCCGGTAATGAAGCTAAAGCTCCCTTTGTCAGGCATAACTGAAAGTATTTTAAGTTTACCAATAGGTTTCTTCTTTCATTTGTCTGGGTTATTCTGAACCATCTCCATCACCAAGTTCTTTCCTGCAAGCAGACAAAATATGCAAATTAAAACATTAGCATTCGGACAAAACACTTATGAAAATTTCATATATATAAAAAAAAACCCTCTCCTGATCCCTTAGTTCCACCCACTCAGTTTCTGGATGTCCAATCTTGAGTTAAATTCTAACCCTGTATGCCTCATCAGGGTATTCGACCAATCTTCTCCCATCGACAACTCAAACCTATACTTATTCAAAATTTATGTAATGTGACAGTCCAACCCATACCCCTCCATCACATCATTGCTCAGGCTCTTTCGATTGTTCCACGGTAACAAAATGCCACTGTTGGCAAAATTATGATGCTTCACGTAAAAAAATTCATTCCTCCATGAATGAATACTTGAAGGCCCCAAAATCAACGGCTGAGATTTGCGACACGCAATATAAAAAAATTCACGCCCTTCGGGTGTCGTACACTTTTGACATAAATAGTACAACCTTCTCCATAATTCCAATCGACACTCACACTCGAAAGCACGGCAGGCCATCAAAAACCCAAAAGTTGTCCGGATTATATTCGGCATCAGCTACTCCAACTGCACCCGATAATACTTACAAATGTCCACAAACAACGGATGCAGCGGGAACCGCAACCCTGCCCGAAGATGGGCTACATATGTTGTCACATAGTCCGAAGGCGGAGTATGGATCAGTTGAGAAGCTTCCAGACAAAGAGTCTTATAGGTAATCGGGAAATGATAATTCTCCCGAATGCCTTCCAGATTCCCAGACTCATACATGGTTGTTTTATACTGTGGAACCTGCATATTTTCTTTTTCTTCATATCCTTTAGTTTTCGGTTCCTTCCTTACCAGAGCTACCTCATCCTTCTGTCTCCGATAGGCCATCCCAGAACTAACATCCATTTTATCTATCAGAGGGAAAAAGAAATCATCTCCCCTATCCTATATCTTACACTTGCATCCCAATCCCCAGATGATCCCACCGGACCCATCCATTCTACCAGTTCATCAAAACCTAGAGACCTACCGGATGACGATTCTTGTCCACTAACCGAAACTGTTTCTTCAGAAGAACTCATTTTCATACGTCTGTCTTAAACTAAATCATTTTACATTCTAAGTCTTAGTCCAGAAAATGCAAAGCAACAAGAACAGTACCTGAAATTCGCCGAGGAGTCATGTTTAGCAAAGTAATTCCAAGCAAAGTTCACACAAAAGAAATAGAACACAAACATTGCATTCAAAAACAACAATGTATTCACCAGTCAATAATCATTTTCAAAAAATTACTAACAACCTGTCATAAATTATAATACAACCTTTTTTAACTCACAACCCTTAATCAAGAAACCCCTCAATCCCGTACGAGCACACATACGCACACATCACCCAAATAAAATACTATATAACATAAAACAAACAGCAAAAGCCCACAAACATTAAACAATTCATCTATTCATACAGAACATATATGCTATACATACTCGACATCTCCACACAAAAAAAAAACAACAAAGACAAATAATACCATACATCAAACACACTTACCAGATATAGTAGCGACCGTTGTTTGTCAAAGCTAATGCCACTTCGCAAGTCTCACAAATGCACCTTAATAACCCGAGAAGAATCGCACAAACAAATACACAATAGATGTTTCGCACTTACAAGAGGGAGAAAAAGAGAGAGAGCACAATCAAAATCGCAAAGAAGGAAAATGAAATGTCCTTCTGGGTTCCCCCTCTTTTTTCCTTATGTGTTTCACAAGTCTCACATGCCGGATCCCAAATACTTTGCTCAACCACATTTCACTTTATTTCACGTTCGCACGCGCTTTCACACGCTCATGCATTCCCCACATAGCCAGCAGAACCGTCACCACATGCCATTTGTTCTATCGAAGTGTCAGACACATCTTTTCACCTCCTCACAAATATCAAGACTCATCATTACACCCCGATACACTTACTGCACATTTTTTGAAATAACCATTCTCCAAAACCCGCATCCTCTCAACCTACCAACACCACGTTTTTCCTATAACCTGAAGGCGCCCATTGCTTTCATCACCCGAAACCTCACAACTGGAACCATCACGCCGTGACAACATACACACACCCACTTTGGGCTACACATTCATACCCCCTCCCCTTATAATAATATCCCATTTCCTCTCCAAACCTTCCTTCCAACCTGTACCCTTACACCCCCCAAATCGCTTCCGTGCGTGCTCCCCGCTCCTTCTTCTTGATTAGTTTTTCAAAAACAAATGATGCTTATGGTATATGTATAAATATACCTCCGGTATATATACAAATATACTCCCACATAATAATATCCTTTTCTATTTTATTATATCAATTGTCATAGCTAGAAAATTGTAAGAATCCCGCACATAATATTCCCCTTAATAAAGAAACAAGACCCAAGATATAATTATAAAAAATCCCCGAGATGAAACATAAGAGAAATGCTAGAAATACGATTTGCAAGAGAATAAAGAGAGAATAATCAAGAATCCCTAGAGTCAGGCTACATCAATGTCAATTTCAACAAATAATAATAATAATAAATAGAGATCAAATAAATATCTTTAGGGTGCCCGGAGTCCCTACCTTTATGATGAGACTAATCTGAACTCGGTCTATAGAGCACTCGTAGAGTTTGACTCTTACTAGAAGGTTAGAACCTGATCCAAAGCTTTTAATATGGAAGTTATCCTCACCTTAAAAGGTTCGAGCCTCGATCATCCGCCCTGAAGGAAGTTATTAAGAGTTCGTTTACTAACTCTCCACTCTCCAAGTTACCAGCTGTTTAACTTCATTTTTTGCTTAATTTGATTTGTCATACTTTTATTTGTTCAATTGGTCTTTTGGACTTATCTCGAAATTTATGTCTCTTAAGATTTAATCTCGACAATTCAAGGAATGTTATTATATTTATTTTGATTTATCTTTTTTAATGTTATCAATTTTCGTGAATGTAAATCTAATGGTGATTAAGGTTGAACTAGAACTTTTTTACTCTTCTCTATATCACATATAGTTATCTCCACATTTTAAAATTATTGCACTTATGTTAAAACATTTTATACTATTCTACAATTCAATAGAATATTTTTAAAAAATTTAGATTATTTAAAAAATATAGAGAGTTATTGATTATTCACTCCCCTCATCACTAGTGTCTTTTAGTGAATACTTGTTTGTTTGTGAACATTTTTTTTATATGTTGTGGATTACTGAACACTGGCTTAGCATATTTATAATTGTTCTTTATTATCATTTTTTACCTTTATAAATATCATATATGTTTTATTAATTTCTTTAATATGATCTTGCTTATTTTCAAGTTCATTTACTCATATTTCTTTAAAACTTTAATATAAACTAACACAAATAAACATAAGTAAAAATTAATTTCAGGACACAATTTATAAGAAACGTTTAATATACAATTATATCGATATAAAATTAAATTTTTTTTTTGTTAAACACAACAAAAATAAAACAAAATTATCTTTTAATTTTTCTTTTTTTTATTTATAAGATATGGAATGAATAACTCGTCTTGATTTCTATTGACACAATTATTATTACATGTAATAAATAAAAAATTATTAAAATAATTTTATTTGAATTAAATTTCTATCAATGTTTTTGTTAATATTTTAAATAATATTTTAGAGTGAAATAATGAAATTTTATCTACTTTATTTTAAATAAATAAATAAATAATATATATATATATTTATTTATTTATTTAAAGTTTAAAATATAATTAAATTTTATTTATATATCTTAAATATATACCAAATTCAAGTCACTAGAAAAATGAGACATGACAAGTTAATCATTATTGATTTTTCACCTTTTCCACTTATAAATAAAGGATAAATTCGCTGAGAAAAGAGGGGAAGCTAGAAGATAAAAGTTGAGAACTACAGAAACTTTAAAGTTGAGAGAAGAATAAATATGAAAAATAAAATCATCAAATCTATAGAAATAAGATTTTTTTATATATAATTTTCAATTTTATAGAAAATACAACCAAATTTATTCACAATTTCTAATAAACTAGAATTTAAATTCAAATAAAATTCAAACTTACACAATTATAAATACAACTTTGACGGCAGATAAGGGGTTGATTTTAGATAGAAAACTAGAGAGATCCCTGTTAGAGAAAATAGGCACAAATATTACCAAATCTTTGTATTATTATGCACAATTCTTTTAGAAAGTAATATATATTATATTGTGTTTATAATTAAAATTTTAGTGTATTAGTTATTTAGCTAGTTTTATATTATTTTATTTAGTAAATATAATGATATTAATATTATATTTAATGATAATTTAAAATTTTTAAAATAAAAATATTATATTTTAAAATATTAATTTGTAAAATAAATAAAATTTTGAATTATTTATTTGATTTGTTTTTTATTTATTTTTGGAATATTGACTTTTTTGAAATATTATTTTTTTAATTAGACATTATATATTTTTATTAAATATATTATTTTATAATTATTTAATTAAAATTTAAAACATGAGTCGGAGAGAGGATTATGAATAATTTGAATTTCTCTTGGGGATATGGAATGGATAGTAAACATCACCTACATCTGAAGTCCTGGAGAGACATTTGCCAATATATATATATATATATATATATATATATATTGTGTATTAAATTTTTTATTTGAAATCTTATCCAAACTTACAATTTAATATAAATAATGCTAATTTATTATTATTATTTTAATAAACATATTTGAAGCATGAGGAAGACATAGAAAATCTGTGGATTTCATTTACTTTTCCAATTACATTTCTAATTTAAAAAATACATTAAAATCTCTCTTTATACAATTTATTTAATTTGTATACACTTAATCTATTTAATTTGTATACACTTAATCTATTTATTAATATTATATTAATAGGAAAAAAATTGTTTGGAGTCCAAATTTGTAGAAAAAAGTATGAAAATACGATTTTCTTTAGATTAAAAAAGTAATACTTTACTAATATTTAGGTTTGGTGAAGCTGGGATATCATGTGAAAAAAATTTAAAACATTTATTTTAGTATCATGTAAACTTTGTACCAAAACTCTGAATTTTATTATTAAAAACAAAAATCAGAAAAGAAAAATCTTTCTAAGTAGAATTGCAACAGTATGGAAAAAGAAACAAAGCAAAAAAAAAAAAACCTAAAAGAAATATATATATATATATATATATATATTAAAAAAACACTGAAAATTCATGAGCCCTATTTAGCCTCCATCAAAATCAAGGAGAAAGTGATATAAGTTTTTATGTAAACGGATGAGATACGTATTGGTAGCATAAATTTTGACATTGAGATTGATTTTTTTTATTTGGTTTAAGAATTCTATTATATAAACGGATACAAAAAATAAGAAGAAGAGAATTGAAATTATAAAAAATAAAAAAATATTTAAGGAAACATAAGAGTTTAGAATTGAAAAATAAAAAAAAATATATTTTTTTAAGAATGTTCATATTTATTATAATTTTTAGGGTAAATTATCCCAGATGCACCTCTTAAATGTCAAAATCCAACTTTTGCACCTCAAAGATTTTTTGTATATAGAGTGTCATTAACGTTTTAAAATGTCTCACTACATGCACCTTTGTTAAGTCAAACCGTTAAGTCTTTAATTTTTTTGTTAGTCAACATTTTTTCACTATTTCGCACTGTTCCAGTCAGGGCATTTTTGTCCAATTTTTCTTAATTTTTTTAAAATTTTTTTTCTCTCTTTCTTCTTCTTATTTCTCTCTCTTCCTTTTTTTCTCTCTCCATTAATTTAATTTTTTTTTCTCTCTTTTTCTTTTTCCTTTATCTCTCTTCCTTCTTTCTCTTTCCTTCTTTTAATTTTAACCCCCGAAGCGGCTAAACCATATGTGCACAGAACTGTAGTGTACACATTTGTATTCTGACACGGGTCGATGGAGCTCCAAAACTAACCCTAGTCTTTGCAGGTAAAATAAAGCAGGTTTGAGCTGATCTCTTACACTGGAAATTAACAATCTAGGGCATTTGTTGATGACCTTTCTGAAATTTTCTTTGGGGACTCTTAGGTCATAAGTAAGGAAATTGAAAACAGTGATATCTGATGTCAAAACATTAGGGCACACACCGAAAATCCTTCCCATGCCCTTTTGGTGTATGCCTTTTGATTCTAAAAATGTGATAATTTCTTGAATTGAATTCACAGAAGTTGTATAGAGATCTGGATTTAGGGATAATGCTTTACCTGAATCAACACCCATGATTTCCAAACAGAGGATTTTTCCCTTGAATTGTAAAGAAATGTTGGCATGAGTTGGTTGCCAAAGTGGGTGTTTATACAGAAGTCTCTTTTTCTTGGGTTTTGATGCTTAAGAAATGTTTTGATTTTCTGGGCTTGAAGGTAAAGAAGAAGAAGAAGAAGAACAAGCCGAAGGTCTCTGAACATAGAAACATAGTAAAGAATGGAATACTGTTACTGCTGGCATTGCAAAAGAAGTGCTAAATTTTTTTAAATTTTTGTTTTGGTCATTTGTTTCTTTCTTTCCTTTCTTATTTGTTTCTTGGTCATTTGGAGAGAGAAAGAAGGAAGAGAGAGAAAGGAAGAAGAAAAAGAGAAAGAAAAAAAATTAAACTAATGAAGAGAGAAAGAAGGAAGAGAGAAAGGAGAGAAAGAAGAAGGAGAGAAAAGAATTTTAAAAAATGAAAAAAAAAATTAAGAAAAATTTGACAAAAATGCTCCTGACTGGAACAGTGCCAAATAGTAAAAAAAGTTGACTAACAGCAAAATTAAAGATTTAACGGTTTGACTGAACAGATGTGCATGTAGTGGACGTTTTGAAACGTTAATGACACTCTATGTACAAAAAATCTTTGAGATGCAAAAACTGAATTTTGATATTTAAGAGGTGCATTTAAGATAGTTTACCCTAATTTTTATAAATTATAATATTATAGTATTTGTTTTAGTGTACAAACTTAAAACATACTTGTGCATAAGAAAGTAAAAATTAAAATTTTGGAAAGTAATGTAGGATAATTTACCTTTAAATTTAACCATAAATTATTTTAAAATTTTTTTATTAAAATACATTCTTAAATATTTAAGGCGAAAATATTAAATATTTGTACTTTTAATTTAATTAAAATGTTAAGTATTAAGAATAATTAGTTTTTAATAAAAATCATAATTTGATTAGAGAATAAAAAAGTAAATATTTTTATTAAAAACTAAGAATTTTATTTATAATAATTCAGAACTATAAAATTTGAGTTAATTAAAAAAAAAGAAGATAAATTGACATAAATAGTTTTCAAACTATAAAGGTCTGGTGATATTGGTCTTTAAATTTATTTTTGGCAAAATTAGTCTTCGAATTATAAAACAAAATTTGACATTAGTCATTTTATTAAAAATTCTATTAAATCATCGTTAAGTAAAAAAAATACAAGGATATTTATGTCATAATATTATTTAAATATATTTAATAATAAGTACATGAACATAAATAGTCCTTAAACTATACATGTTTTGTGACATTGATCCCTAAATCATAAAAGAAATTGTGAAATTGATTATTTTTTTAAAAAACTAAGATATTTATGTCATTATATTATTTAAATATATTTTATCATATATAATATTATATTTATCTTTATTTCTGTTCGTCTTCCTCCTCCTCTTTCCCTTTCACTTTCTTTATTTTCATTTCCCAACAAATAAAAAAATTGAAAAAATTAATTGGTGCAAACAATAAGAAAATTAGATGATTTTTTTAATTCAAACAAAAAGAACAGAAGAAGAAAAGATAAAAATAAAAAAATATATGTGAAAATCATATTGAAATATTATTTGAAGGTATATATAAATTATATACATTAAATATATTTAAATAATGTAATCACATAAATACATTTGTATGTTTTTTTATTCAACTAAATTTTTTTAACAAAAGCACCAATATCACAAGTTTTTAAAAATTTGAGGACCAATTTTATCAAAAAAAAAAATATAGGGACCAATGTCACCAAACATCTATAGTTTGAGGACTATTTATGTAAATTTTTTCTTTATTAAAAATATTTAAATAGTGGAGTAACATGAATACCTTTAAAAATTTTCATTTAATGGAATTTTTAACGAAATGACTAATGTCACAATTGTTTTTATAGTTTAAGAATAAATTTCAAAAATAAATTGAGAAATTAATGTCACCAAACCTCTATAAGTTGGAGACTATATATACAAATTTGCCATTAAAAAAATACAATTATAAAAATTAACAAGTCTCTACATATTTAACATATATTTTAGGAGTAACTTTAAAAGCACTATTTTATTACTATTATTTTTAGAAAATAATTGGAAAGAAGTATTACATCAAAATTTTGTCTTTTAAATTTTGGTAGTCGATGGAATTCGATCCTGCAATTGTATCCTCATTACATATGCATATACCAATGAGACAATTGTAATAATATTACACCATATGAAAATCAGATCAAATATAAAGATTTTGAAGAAATAAGTTTTAAATATTCTAAAAACTCATAATTCATTTTAGTTTTGATTATAATTATTTTTAAGCTAGTTTTCTATTATTCATTTGACAAAATTAATTTAATTAAAAAAAACTTTAAAACTTTCACTGCGGTTGTGTTTATAATTTTGTATTAATTTTAAATTTATAAAATAATTTTGTCATAAAACATCATAAAAATAAGGTATGTATTGTTAATTAATGTCTCAAAAAATTAATATTTGTTTGTATTCATACTGAAAATATAATAATTTTTAATTGTAAAGATTTCATGTGATGTAATTCAAACATTTAGAATTTATTATTACTATTATCATTAAGCATTTTAAAATGATTGTGTGTGATTTTATTAAAATGTACTGATAATATATTTGATTTAAAAATAATAATATTATTATGTAAATTTATAAATAAAAATATATTTTTAAAAAATATATTTATATATCTAAAATTATTATATTATTAATTCGAATATACACTGAAATGTTATTAAATTATTATTATATAAAACATAAGATAATTAATAAAAATTTCTATTTTAATATAAAGGTTACTAATTATTGATATGGAAACAAAAATTGTAAGTTTTATGAAAAAATTAGTTTTTTAAATCCTATTATTTGTATGTTTATTGAACTTCTATCAACTTTCATAACCCTTTTGCAATTATAATTTTTAATAACACTTAATTTTTAGTAATCTCTTATTCATGTTGAATGATAAAGAGTTACATGTTTATATATATAATTGTATCTATATATATATAGGTCTCTTACTTCATTCTTATAAATAAAGGATGAACATGTCTATTTGAGTAGTAATATGATTCATATATGGAACTCTCTTGTCTTTTCATTAATTTCTATCTCATTTGATCTTTTGCAAATTTCTTTTCTTAGTAATAGTTTTATAACACGTTAGCCGCACGAAGCTTTATCAATTTAAGATATTTTTTTGAAGTTGAATTAAAAAATAAATAGGTATGTTATTTCTTCTAATGTCAATTCTTATTAATCTTGAATTTGTTACTCTTCAAGTTACTAGATGAAATAACTTGTTATAAAAATTAGATCTTGAGAATCATCTAGCTATGATGGGTCCGAAAGACACCATCAATGTAAAATTTTCAATTATCAGGATCAATATAACGAGGCCTTCGACGAAATCTACCTTGATACCTTGGAGTTTTGGGTGCAAGCCCATAACTTACCCTTTGATCTATGACCGAAGACAATATAGTTACGATTGGACATTTTTTTTGGAACCCATGTTAAGGTTAATAAACTGAAGTCCCACTTGGCTAGGAAAGGGAAATTCCTCGGAGTGACGATTGCCTTAGATTTATCCAAACCGCTAAAGACTGGTTTTTTCTTACCAAGGCAAAGTAAGAATACCATCTGGATCCAGTTTAAATTAGAATGATTAGGGGATTTTTGCTATAGATGTGGCTATTTGAACCATCGTGAACTGAATTGTTCTTAGTCTGAAATAAATACTGAATGAGTGATAGACCCGAGGAAGGTGTATGGACCATGGTTGAGAGCCTCTTCATCTCTATCGAAAACTTTGGAAAAGGAATCTCAATTTGGCCTTAATGACACCGCAGAGAAACATGAAAAGATTAGTGATACGATTCATGTTGTCCCCTCTGTTCCTACTCTACGTATGCCTGCAGAATCACTTGATCCTAAAATTTCTGATCTATCACCGGAGTTGAATTATCCGGCGAAGGATATTCCAATTGAGGTCAGCATTGTACCCTCCCAATTTTCCCGTCCTACTTGTGAAATTCCAAATGTTTCCCGCCCTTTCCCAAACCATAGCCAAATTGTACTCAGCCTAGAAACTTCCACTGACTATGTACCAGAAAGCTCACCCCTTAGTCCAGCTTTTGTTTTATCACATAACTTTAATATCATAGAAGTAGTAGATGATGGCCTAGATCCTAAGTTTCTGAATCTCACACGTATGAGAAGCCCCAAAGGTTGTAAAAGACAGTCCAACTATGATACTAGCCAACATAACCAATCAAAGCCTTTTAGTGAGAATTCAATCACTGAGAATCCCCTGGCTATGGTTCAGAATCTGAATAATTTGTATGAGTGTTTCCCTCAACTGTCTTTATGCGTAGAACCCGAAGCCCCTCAAATCCAGGAGACATAGGTAATTGTTGAGGAAAGAATTATTGGGGGTATCCCTCCTACATGGAGGAAGGAATTCCTAAATCATACATTTTGTGTTAAAAATGTAATTGGTTTAGAGTGAGTTACTATAATAATAATAATAATAATAAAGAATTCCTAAATCATACATTTTCTGTTAAAAATGTAATTGGTTTAGAGTGAGTTACTATAATAATAATAATAATAATTATTATTATTATTATAAAGAAAAGAAAAGGAAAGGAAAAAAAAACAAAAAAGAGAGAGAGGAAAAGAGAGAAGCGGAGAGAAGGAAGAAGAGAGAAAAATGGTGCAGCCGTTCAGGATGAAATTTTAGTATGTTGTTCCTAACATTCTCTTATTCATATCCAATGGTGAGATTGTTGTTTTGGCCTCTCGATGTTGGTAAAACTGCTCTGTTCTCTGTTACATTTGTTTTGTGTGGATTTCTCACTTTGAGTGAAGATTATTGTGGTTTAGTGTTCTAAGTTGTTGCTTGATGATTGTGTATGTCTCTAATTAATTTAGAGAGGATTATTGATTGTACCCACTAATTTTTCTTGGTGATTAGTAGAAGGCTTCGTGGTCTTTTTTCCGATTTGGGGTTTCCACGTTAAATCTTGGTGTTCGTTTATCGCTTGATTGATTGTTTGTGGTTGTGTTTGCTATTTTTAATCAGTCATATGATTTTGCCCATTTTGACAAAACAAAGACGGGAAAATTATTAATTACCTCAGCTAGAAAATTGAGGTGATTTTCCCAACAATTGATATCAGAGCTTGAGTTGATATTTTTGGTTGATTTTCTTGTGTTGTTAAAATGGAGGATAAAGCTGTTTTTGGAGGAATGATTAAATTGAACTCCTCCAATTATCAAAGTTGGAAACCCAGGATGGAGGATATTTTATATATTAAAGATTTGCATGAACCGATCTTGAATAAGGAGATGTCAGGCGGTAAACAAGAAAGTACTTGGAAATTGCTTAATCGGAAAACTGTGGGAATGATTAGGCAATTCATTGATGATAGTGTGTTTCAGCATGTTGCTAATGATACCAACGCCGATGAATTGTGGGAGAAACTCAAATGCATGTATGAGAGAGAAAATGCCTTGAATAAAGCCTCTGTTATGAGAAGACTTGTGAGACTTGAGTATCAGGATGGACATAGTGTGGTTGAGCATTTGAATAATTTTCAGGGTTTGATTAACCAATTGTCTTCTATGAAATTAGTTTTAGATGATGAATTGCAGGCGTTGTTGCTCCTCAGCTCATTGCTAGAAAGTTGGGAGACTTTGGTGGTGTCACTTAGCAATTCTGCTCCAGAGGGTAAGCTCACAATGGATGTTGTGAAGTCGAGTTTGCTGAACGAAGAAGTTAGGAGAAGAGATCTGAGTTCCTCCAGCTATTCAGATCAGGCTCATGTGGCTGAAGTAGAGGGTCGTGGAAGACACAGACATAGAGACTTTGAATCCAGGGGGAGATCTAAATCAAGAAGCGAAGTGAAATGCTTCTATTGTGATAAACTGGGTCATAAGATATCTCAGTGCAGGAAAATGAAGCGAGATAAAGCCCAACAGAAAGAGGAGAATGGTCAGACTTCTGAGAAGAAAGAGGAGAAAGACACAGCAGCCCTTGTAGATGCAGATGATTTATTCTTTGTGTGTGATGACACTACCGTTGATGTTTCTTTTTAGGATTGCACTTGGATTGTTGATTCGGGTGCCTCATGTCATCTCACACCTCACAAGGAGGTCTTCTCATCTTACACTAGCGGTGACTTTGGCTATGTCAAGATGAAAAAGGGTGACGAATCATCTAAGATTATTGGGATGGGCACTGTTTGTTTAAAGACTAATACTGGTTGCAGGTTGATCCTCAGAGATGTCAAACATGTTCCAGAGTTTCAGTTCAATCTCATTTCAGCTGGAGGACTTGATGGAGAGGGTTATGTTAGCCGCCTTGGTGAAGGAAAGTGGAAGCTCACCAAAGGTTCTTTGATTGTGGCCCGAGGTAAGAAAGAGAACAGGCTTTACGTGATGCAAGCAAAGATGTGCAGAAGAGATCAGAACACTGCGTCCTCCACGGATTTATCGCACGAGAGGCTTGATCACATGATTGAGTGTTGTAAGAGTATCCTCCCTGAAGGTGATATTCCTTTTCCTACCATACATTCAGATCATGGAGGAGAAGATGGAGAACAATGTTGTGGTGATGATGTTGCTCGTGACGGTGATGTACTTGAGCCACCTCGTATTGAGCATGGAGTTTCACCACAGAGGGATCCTCAAATGGGTAAATTTGAGAGAGTTTGCTACCAGGAAGAATTGAAGAAGGTGCACCGACGAGAGTGGATTCAAGCCAAGTGAGATGGAGTTATATCCTTGCTTGATGGACATGGTCATTCCCTGGTAAAGTTGCATGGAAGCAAGCGAGCACCCAAGAGCAATCGGGTGTTCAAGTTGAAAAGAAGAGAGCATTGCTCACAATCCACGGACTTGACGCAGTTGGTTGTGAAAGGTTTGTTTGATATATTTCATCATTGAGTTTTACCTCCCATGTAGGAGTGAGTGGGAGATTTGTTGGGGTATCCCTCCTACATGGAGGAAGGAATTCCTAAATCATACATTTTGTGTTAAAAATGTAATTGGTTTAGAGTGGGTTAATATAATAATAATAATAATATTTATTATTATTATTATTATAAAGAAAAGAAAAGGAAAAAAACAGAAGAGAGAGAGAGAGAGGAAAAGAGAGAAGCCGAGAGAAGGAAGAAGAGAGAAAAAGAGTGCAGCCGTCCAGTTTTATTTTCTTCGATCGATGACCAAAAGAACTTCGATCGGGATGACATTTTAGTATGTTGTTCCTAACATTCTCTTCTTTATATCCAACGGTGAGATTGTTGTTTTGACCTCTCGATGTTGGTAAAACGGCCTCTGTTCTCTGCTGCATTTTTTGTGTAGATTTCTCACTTTGAGTGGAGATTATTGTGGTTTGGTGTTCCAAGTTGTTGCTTGATGATTGTGTATGCCTCTAATTGATTTAGAGAGGATTATTGATTGTACCCACTGATTTTTCTTGGTGATTAGTGGAAGGCTTTGTGGTTTTTTTTCCGATTTGGGGTTTCCACGTTAAATCTTGGTGTTCGTTTATCGCTTGATTGATTGCTTGTGGTTGTGTTTGCTATTTTTGATCGATCATATGATTTTGCCCATTTTGACAAAACAAATACGGAAAAATTATTAATTACTTCCGCTAGAAAATTGCCCCCCACCCCCCGCTAGGATATTATTATTATTATTTTAATAAACATATTTGAATTGTGAGAAAGACATAGAAAATGATTGGATTTCATCTATTTTTTCAATTACATTTCTAATTTTAAAAAATACATTAATCTATCTTTTTATACAATTTATTTCATTTGTATACACTTAATCTAAGTATTAATATTATATTAATAGAAAAAAAACATTGTTTGGAGTCCAAATTTATAGAAAAACAAAGTATAAAAATACTATTTTCTTTAGATTCAAAAAAAAAATTCAAATTAAATATTTAAAATACACATATTATATTTAAAATTAAATATTTTACTATAGAATTTTTTTTTTAAAAAAAAAATCGTTCAACTCAATTTCAATTTTTTTTTTATATAAACAACTCATATCATCTATAGTTACATAATTAATATCTTACATGTGTAATAAAAAACTTAAGAATAATTGGTGAGTTTGGTCCCAAACAAATTTAGTTTTGGCAAGCTTAGTTCTAAAATATTTTTTTTAACTTTTAATGTCCCAAATTTTTTTTGTAGAGAATATTAAGGTCCTTCTTAATAAATTCTGTCAAAATCTTTAAAAATTTAACGGTTATTTGTCTTTAGTGAATTAAAGGTAAGGATAAAAAAGTCATTACATGTGAAAATAAAGAAAAAAAATAATAATAAAAAAAAATATTTAAACACATAAAAATGTCCTCATATATATTTTTTAATTTTTATTTTGAAAATGTCCTTATAATTAAAATTTTAAAAATAACAAATTTATTAAAATAGTGAGAATATCGAAAGTTGTCGTCAATCTTCTTCTTCTCCGGCTAATCTTTTTCTTCTTTTCTGGCACAAGATTTTTATCCTTTTCTAACATCTTTAAAGAAAGAAAAAAGAAAAAAAAAATTAAAGAAGAGGCATTTATAAAAAGAAAAAAGAAAAAAACGAGAAAGAGAAGAGGCTTTTTTTTCTTTTTTCTTTCTTTAAAGATGTTAGAAAAAGGTAAAAATCTTGTGCCAGAGAAGAAGAAGAAGATTAGCCGGAGAAGAAGAAGATTGACGACGACTTTTGATATTCTCACTATTTTGATAAATTTTTTATTTTTAAAATTTTAAATATAAGGATATTTTCAAAATAAAAATTAAAAAAAATATATGAGGACATTTTTATGTTTAAATATTTTATTATTATTATATTTCTTTCTTTATTTTCACATGTAATGACTTTTTTATCCTTATCTTTAATTTACTAAAGACAAACAACCGTTAAATTTTTTAAGATTTTGACAGAATCCGTTAAGAAGGACCTTATTATTCTCTACAAAAAAAAGTTTGCGACCTTAAATGTTAAAAAAAATATTTTGGGACTAAGCTTGCCAAAACTAAATTTGTTTGGAACCAAACTCACCAATTATTCAAAACTTAAAAATAATTTTTATTAAAGAATAATTGGTGAGTTTGATCCCAAACAAATTTAGCTTTGGCAAGCTGAGTCCCAAAATTTTTTTTTTAACTTTTAAGGTCCCAAACTTTTTTTGTAGAGAATAATAAGGTCCTTCTTGACAGATTCTGTCAAAATTTCTAAAAATTTAACGGTTGTTTGTCTTTACTTAATTAAAGACAAAGATAAAAAAGTCATTACATGTGAAAATAAAGAAATAAAATAATAATAATAAAAAAAATATTTAAACGCAGAGATAAAAATGTCATCATATTTTTTTAATTTTTATTTTGAAAATGTTATCATATTTAAAATTTTAAAAATAAAAAATTTATCGAAATAGTGAGAATATCAAAAGTCATCGTCAATCTTCTTTTTCTCCGGTCAATCTTCTTTTTCTCCGGTTAATCTTCTTCTTCTTCTCTCTGGCACAAGATTATTATCTTTTTCTAACATCTTTGAATAAAGAAAAAAGAAAAAAAAAACCCTAAACCCTATATTCACTTAAAATGTAATATTTCAATATGTTTTATAACATTATTTAAAATAAGTAAATTTTTTGATAGCCTGAGTACACAATTATTGGATGAGTAGTGTCCGGTATCATCAATTTTGATGAAGAGTCAGTATCTTCCTTTGATGAACAGATCACAATAGCTTCACGATTTATGGGTAAGAAGAGGATGAACCGTAATTTAAATTCAGATTCATATTAGAATTCATCTTCTTTTGTTTTTCTTTTTATTTCTACAAAGACGCTCTTATTCTTTTTTATTTTTTTCTTTTTTCTTTATTCAAAGATGTTAGAAAAAGATAAAAAATTTGTGCCAGAGAGAAGAAGAAGAAGATAATTAACCGGAGAAGAAGAAGATTGACGACGACTTTTGATATTCTCACTATTTTGATAAATTTTTTATTTTTAAATTTTTAAATATTATGACATTTTCAAAATAAAAATTAAAAAAATATGATGACATTTTTATCTCTACGTTTAAATAATTTTTTTATTATTATTATTTTCTTTTTTTATTTTCACATGTAATGACTTTTTTATCCTTGTCTTTAATTAACTAAAGACAAACAACCGTTAAATTTTTAGAAATTTTGACAGAATCCGTCAAGAAGGACCTTATTATTCTCTACAAAAAAAGTTTGGGACCTTAAAAGTTAAAAAAAAATTTTTGGGACTCAGCTTGCCAAAACTAAATTTGTTTGGGATCAAACTCACCAATTATTCTTTTATTAAAATACACAATTATAATAAATTAAATTAAATTTCTATCAATATTTTTATAATATTTTAAATAATATCCATTCTACCCATGGCATATCATACACAAATTTTGAAAAAAAATAAATTAATTTTGTTGTAGTTGACAATAATTTTTTTAAAATAAATTTTGTATTTTGTTTCAAGTAAAAATAAATTTTGTATTTAATTTGTGAAATGGAATAATATATTATTTTTTCTATTAATTCTAATTTACTGATTTATCTTTTTTTTTTCTTTTACTCTAATTTTGTTCACTTTAACCTTCCGAAATATTTAACTAAAAACATAAGATTTTCAATTAATTGGTAATTGTTTTTTGTGAGAATAGACTTAATTGGATAATCCAATATATATATATATATTATATATATATATATATATATGTGTGTGTGTGTGTCTTTTCCCACATATGATATATCAGTAATGATAAATTTTAGAATACATATAGAATATATATATTTTGTATATAGCTAATTTACAAAATAATAAACAATATAAAAACTTTTCAAAACATTTATATATTTTTTACTTATGTTTGTTTACAATTGTATAATATTAATAAATTCGAATGAAGCTCTAAAATAATAAAAGTGACGAGTTTTTATGTAAAATAATATATATACATATACTTCCATTGGTTTGAAATATATCATATTTTATTAATTATAAAAAATATTTTTATTAGTATATTTTGGGTAAGTAAAATAACATATGTATAAAAAACATTTATTTCACTTTTTTTTTTTTTTTTTTTTTAACCAAAAAAAATTTATATGAAGATTTAACCGAACTTATTTAAAAAAAATGCTATTTTTTTTTTTTTGTAAAAATTATATTACTTTCTTTTGAAAGCTAAAATATATTTTTATTATCATACAAACAAGCAGGTGAAGTAGGAAGCAGGTGAAGTAGCATATGGTGTGCAATAAATTTTTTTTTTTTTTTTTTTTCATAAAATATTTGAAGTAGGGATAATAAATTAGTAAATTTCGTCCTATTTTTTCAACTGATTTTCTTTTTCATTATTAGATTTTTAATACAATAATAAATAAATTAATCTCTCTTTTATACAATTTATTTTATTCATATGCATTTAGTTTATATTTTTAAATCTGAAACAAGAATAAAATTTATATTAAGTTGAAGTAAAGTAGTACAAAGTAGATCCTGATATAAAAATAGGGATAAGTATACAATTAAATTGTTTATTATTTTCTCTCTCTTGGACTAATTCTCTCACCCTTCTCTTTAACTGGGATGGATCCTATCTAGTTGCATATCTAGTTTCTCTTCCTCACCTGAGATTTCCGTCCTAAATCTTCAGGGTTTCGCTTTCAAATTTCATCAGTTTTCTCTTCTTTCTCTGGATGCTCCACCCTTCTCAACCCCGCTAAACCCCTTTTTCAGTTTGGTTTCTACCATTCCCTTTCTTTCTCTTTTCATTTACTCCTAAAATGACCAGCTCAATAAATAACGAATACGGATCAGATACTTACTTAGATCTAAGATTCAATGATGAGAAGATAAATGCTTTTAATGATCTCACCCTGGTAGGTAAACCCATTACTTCCAAACATATAAATTTAAGGCTATAAAAGAAGTACTGGAAATAGCTTGGAATCTTGAACCCAATGTCAACTTCCAATCGTTAGACAAGTTCACGATCACCTACTCTTTCAAGAAAGTGGAAGACCGAGATAAAATCCTTACACAGGGTCTCTGGGCCATTAAAGGAACCATGCTCAATCTTCAGAAATGGCTGTCAGCCTGCACCCTAACGGAAATCAACTTCAACTTTTTTGAGTTCTAGATTCAGGTTCATGACTTACCTCCTAACCGTCTAAATAAAGATAATGCAAAGATAGTAGGGAACTATATAGGTAAGTTCATCTTTATAGATGAATCACAACTATTTACAAGGTGAGAAAGTTCCTTCGGATTATGATTCTTGTTGACACGCAGCCATCCCTAAAGATTGGCATATTCATCTCAAGAGAGAATAGTGTAAAACTCTGGATCTATTTCAAGTACGAGCAACTATTAGATTTTTTCTACACTTGTGGACTCATTGACCACACTCATTTGGCGTGCCATGTGTAGAAAAGTAATGTATGGAATAATTATTGTGTTTTTATTGATAGAATTCTTGTATATTTATATACATGTAATTGTAACTATACAATTGTAATGAAATAATTGTTGTCAACGGTAACTTTGCCTTTCCTATTGCCAACGGTAACTTTGCCTTTTATTCTTTATTTTCACACTCCCCCTCAAGTTCGGCAGTGGGATTGCCAATGCCGAGCTTGCGTAGAACTCCATGGAATATTCATCCATTGACTGCTTTTGTGAGGATGTCAGCCAATTGGTCTTCAGATTTGATGTACGGCAAACTGATAGTACCATCTTCCAGTTTCTCTTTGATGAAATGCCGATCTACCTCTATAAGTTTGGTACGATCGTGTTGGACTGGATTTTCAGATATACATATTGCTGATTTGTTGTCGCACATTAAAGCATATGGTCTTTCTTGGTTGATTCCAAGTTCACTTAGCAATTTTCTAATCCAGATGAGTTCTGCAATTCCTTTAGACATGCCTCGAAATTCTGCTTCGGCACTTGAAAGGGCGACCACCTTCTGTTTTTTACTCTTCCAGGTGACAAGGTTCCCTCCAACTAGTGTAAAATATCCGGACGTTGATCTTCTGTCAACTTGATTCCCTGCCCAGTCTGCATCAGTGTATCCCTGCACATCAAAATTTATATTATTATTTCTAAAGAATACTCCATGATCATATGTTCCTTTTAGATATTGTAGGATCCTTAGAGCAGCTTCCATATGTGCAGTCTTAGGTTTGTGCATGAACTGGCTAACTATTCCGACTGCATAGGCAATATCTGGTCTGGTGTGTCCAAGATAGATCAATTTCCCGACAAGTCTTTGGTATTTCCCCTGGTTTCAGGTTGATGCTTCTTTTTCGATCTTCAAACCATGATTTACGATGATTGGTGTCTCGACTGGCTTGCAGTCCATCATTCCTGTCTCAGCTAGTATGTCTAGGATGTATTTCCTTTGGGATATGAAAATTCCTTTTTTGGAGCGTAGAACCTCTATCCCTAGGAAGTATTTTAGGCCCCTTAGGTCTTTCATTTCAAATTCTTTGAATAAGTTGGCTTTCAAGCAAGAGATCTCATCTGCGTCATCTCCAGTTATGATCATATCATCAACGTAGATTATCAAGCAGGTTATCAGTTTCCCTCGTCTTTTTAGGAAGAGAGTGTGATCGGAGTGACTCTGACGATACCCATATTTTCTCATTGCTATAGTAAATCTTCCAAACCATGCTCTTGGTGACTGCTTTAGTCCGTAGAGTGCCTTCTTTAATTTACAAACTTCATTTCTTCCAAAGTTCTTGGTGAATCCTGGGGGTGCTTCCATGTAAACTTCCTCTTTGAGTTCTCCATGAAGGAAAGCATTTTTAACATCGAACTGGTGTAAGGGCCATGCCATATTAGCAGCTATGGAAAAAAGGATTCGGATTGTATCGATCTTTGCTACTGGACTGAAGGTTTCAGAATAATCCAGTCCATATGTCTGAGTGTAGCCTTTTGCTACTAATAGTGCTTTGTATCTTTCAACTGACCCATCAGCTTTGTGCTTAATTCTAAAGACCCATCTGCAACCAACTGGACGTTTTTTTTTAGGAAGTAAACATTTTTCCCAAGTCTCATTTTTTTCTAGTGCCGCCATTTCGGTTTCCATTGCTTGTTGCCATTCCTTTATTCCTGTGCCTCTTGTATATTTCTAGGCAATTTTTCTGAATATAGTTTTGTCATGTATGACTTTGCTTCCTTAGTCATTTTCCCTTTTACTATATTGGAGACAGGGTATCTTGAGTTTTGGGGCAAATGTTCCGGACTGTAACGCCTTGGAGGGACTCCTCTATTTTACCTTCGAGGAAGGTTGTATGTACCTGTATTTTCAACAACTTCTTGCATATGAGAGTTAGTAGCAGGAAGATCAATTGATTTTTCGGTAGCAGCGGAAACATCATTTGAAGTAGTACTTACAGTATTACCTTCTTCGATAGGAATACCTGAAGAGGACTCATGTGGCTGGGCAATGGGTAAGATGGGTTCTCTACTAAGGTAGAGATCATGGTTAAAGAAATCGAGTGAGTCATCTTTTTGTTTCTCCCCTTGATCACGAGATTTGTAAAAATATTCAGTTTCGACGAAGTCGCAATCCATAGTGGTGAATATGCGTCGGGTAGGGGGGTGATAACACCGATAACCCTTTTGATGTACCCTGTACCTGATAAAGACGCATTTTAAGGCACATGGGTCAAACTTAGACCTATTTGATTTTGGAATGTGAACAAAAACGGAACAACCAAAAATTTTTGGAGAAATAGTTTTAAGAGCATTATTTCGATCCATAAACGAATCGTATCTGTTCTTATCTTATCTCTTTACTCATCATCTGCCCAAAACAATGTCTGACGATGAATCCAGCCAAACTAGAAGGGATGGCAGTACAACCACTTTCACCCTCGACCAAATGATCAACATGCTAAAATCCCAAAATCAACAACCTGTAGAAATAATTTCTGCACCACATATTGAGCCCAAGTTAAACGATACAAATTATTCGTTCTGGGCCAAAAAAATCAAGATTGCAATTGGGGGACGAGGGAGATGGCACTTTATCACCCACTCCACTCCACCCCCACATATCGACGATCCGCAATTTCAGAAATGGGAGCAAGGCAACCTGCAGGTCTTCTCATGGATCCTCGAATCTATCGAGCCAGAGCTATCCAACCAATTCCTAGAATATCAGAATGCTAAAGAATTATGGGACGGCATTGCCGAAACATATAAAAGCGGTGAAGATGAGATTCAGATTTTTTATCTCAATGTTCAGGCCATGCGTTTCCAGCAAGGCGAGCAAACGCTCGAAACTTACTATAGCAGTTTCCAACGGCTATGGAAAGAAATTGACCGGCGCGATCCAAACCCCATGACGTGCAACTCGGACATAGGTATTTTTAACAAGAACAAATAGAAAATACGTCTATATCAATTTTTGGCCGGAACAAATGATAGAAAATATGACATGATCAAACGGGATCTACTCAAAGAGAAACCCTTACCGAGTGTTGAATCCGCCTATGCTGCCTTAAGACGAGAATCTGCCCGCATAGATATCCTCCACAAGCAGTCCGCCGACGCTAGTGAAGGTCTCGGAATGGGACTAACCACGCGGCAACTCATCAAAACTGACGCCGGGAACACTATTCACCACGCTGGAAACACTGTTCACCAGCCCTTCACCAAACCTGAGCATACCAATCCTCCCGGATCAGACAACTCATGCCACCATGACCATAGAATCAAATCGCGGTCATCATTTCCGGGGATCCCCTCCACCAGAAATCTCCCCTCCGGTACCGGCACTGACAGATCCAGGCAACGATGTACCCACTGTCAAAAGGTGGGACACACGAAGGAGGCATGTTACTATCTCAATGGCTTCCCCGCATCCTTCTTCAAACGATGTCTAGGTGCCACCGTCGCAACCGCTCAAGCCGCCATGAACGACGACCATCACGGAGGACCGGTCGACACCGAGTTCAGATTCGCAGGGGTTGCAAACGGACACGTCAATATCCACGGTGAGGGAAGTTTACTGGCGGAAGGGCATCGACGACGACTCGCCGGAATCACAGCAGATGGCGGCCTCAGATTGGAGACAACGGCTCCAGGTCAAATATTTGGGAATGAGATTGCAAACCCTAGAGGGTGTGAGACATATACACTCCACGATGGAAATCCACAAGGCAGCCCATCAGGTATTGGGCTTGGGATCCAATATCCCAGCCCATATTCCTTTGTTTTTTCCTCCTTATAATAATGGACCCAACCCAACTTATAATAATGGACCTAACCCAACTTCAATTAATAAAATTCAATTAATTGATAAAAATCATTTAATTAATGAAAATAATTTAATTAATAAGGTTTTTTACGTATATTTCAAAATCTGAGAATAATATTTCCGATAAAGAAAATAGATGGCTCCTTGATTCCGGGGCAACAGACACGATGACTTATGATATCACTGATATTAACACTTTTTCAAAACCAAGAATCTCACACTAGCAATGGTGACATTGCTAGTGTAAAACAGGCAGGAAAACTCAAACTTACTCCTACTATTGATATTTCTCACTGCCTTTATATTCCTTCTTTGACATGTAAGCTTTTATCTATAAGTCAACTTACCAAGGAATTAAATTGTGTTGTCTCGTTTTATCCTCGTTTTTGCCTCATACAGGACATCCTGACTCAGAGGATACTGGGGCGTGGCATTGAGAAAGATGGACTCTACTATGTTAGCGATATTTCTACCTCTGGCACTGCCCTTCAAACAAAAAGACCCTCCCTAAGTTGGTTTTTGCATCGACGCTTGGGACATCCCTCCTCAGGTTATTTTCAAAGATTATTTCCTAAATTACCTCTACCAAAACATTGCGATACTTGTGTTTTGGCCAAGAGCCATCGTAACCATTTTCCTTTAAGTGCTTCTAAAAGCAAAAATATCTTTGAACTAGTACACTCTGATGTTTGGGGCCCCGCCCCTATTGGTTTACGAAACTCTTTTACATACTTTCTTTTATTTATTGATGATCACACTCGTATGACTTGGATTTATTTCTTAAAATCCAAATCAGAAGTACCCTCAAAATTTGAAATGTTTTACAAAATGGTTTCCACACAATACCAAAAGACTATTCAAATTCTCCGATCTGATAATGGTGGGGAGTTTGTAAACCAAGCCATGCAACAATTTTTTCTAAACACCGGCCTTATTCATCAAACTTCGTGCCTAAACACTCCCCAACAAAATAGGGTGGCCGAAAGGAAAAACCGCATAATTTTGGAAATTACACGAGCACTTTTACTTGAATCACAAGTCCCAACCTCTTTTTGGCCAGAGGCTGTTGCCACTGCAGTTCATCTTCTAAATCGCTTACCAACAAAAGTCCTTGACTTCAAAATCCTCCTTGACACCTTTAATAAAAATATAACTCAGTCTCCTCTTAAAACTATTTCTCCAAAAATTTTTGGTTGTTCCATTTTTGTTCACATTCAAAAATCAAATAGGTCTAAGTTTGACCCATGTGCCTTAAAATGCGACTTTATCGGGTACGGGGTACATCAAAAGGGTTATCGGTGTTATCACCCCCCTACCCGACGCATATTCACCACTATGGATTGCGACTTCGTCGAAACTGAATATTTTTACAAATCTCGTGATCAAGGGGAGAAACAAAAAGATGACTCACTCGATTTCTTTAACCATGATCTCTACCTTAGTAGAGAACCCATCTTACCCATTGCCCAGCCACATGAGTCTCTTCAGGTATTCCTATCGAAGAAGGTAATACTGTAAGTACTACTTCAAATGATGTTTCCGCTGCTACCGAAAAATCAATTGATCTTCCTGCTACTAACTCTCATATGCAAGAAGTTGTTGAAAATACAAGTACATACAACCTTCCTCGAAAGCAAAATAGAGGAGTCCCTCCAAGGCGTTACAGTCCGGAACATTTGCCCCGAAACTCAAGATACCCTGTCTCCAATATAGTAAAAGGGAAAATGACTAAGGAAGCAAAGTCATACATGACAAAACTATATTCAGAAAAATTGCCTAGAAATATACAAGAGGCACAAGGAATAAAGGAATGGCAACAAGCAATGGAAACCGAAATGGCGGCACTAGAAAAAAATGAGACTTGGGAAAAATGTTTACTTCCTAAAAACAAACGTCCAGTTGGTTGCAGATGGGTCTTTACAATTAAGCACAAAGCTGATGGGTCAGTTGAAAGATACAAAGCATGATTAGTAGCAAAAGGCTACACTCAGACATATGGACTGGATTATTCTAAAACCTTCAGTCCAGTAGCAAAGATCGATACAATCCGAATCCTTTTTTCCATAGCTGCTAATATGGCATGACCCTTACACCAGTTCGATGTTAAAAACGCTTTCCTTCATGGAGAACTCAAAGAGGAAGTTTACATGGAAGCACCCCCAGGATTCACCAAGAACTTTGGAAGAAATGAAGTTTGTAAATTAAAGAAGGCACTCTACGGACTAAAGCAGTCACTAAGAGCATGGTTTGGAAGATTTACTATAGCAATGGAAAAATATGGGTATCGTTAGAGTCACTCCGATCACACTCTCTTCCTAAAAAGACGAGGAAAACTGATAACCTGCTTGATAATCTACGTTGATGATATGGTCATAACTGGAGATGAGGCAGATAAGATCTCTTGCTTGAAAGCCAACTTATTCAAAGAATTTGAAATGAAAGACCTAGGGGGCCTAAAATACTTCCTAGGGATAGAGGTTCTACGCTCTGATACCATGTAGAAAAGTAATGTATGGAATAATTGTTGTGTTTTTATTGATAGAATTCTTGTATATTTATATACATGTAATTGTAACTATACAATTGTAATGAAATAATTGTTGTCAACGGTAACTTTGCCTTTCCTATTGCCAACGGTAACTTTGCCTTTTATTCTTTATTTTCACACCATCTTCATCCATAGGAGAAACAAAAAGCAGCTTTGGTCTTTGATTGAGAGCTTCAAACCTTGGAAGCGGAAAAATGAAAGTGAGCCACAACCGGCAGAACCCTGATCGCATTTCTAAATTGGAGAACATGTCTCTTAATGGAAAAGGAAAACGTACACCTCCGTAGCAACAAGATGGCCTACCTATTACTAATTTGATCACACCACATTATCTCATGCATAGTCCCGTTTAGAAATACAAGGAAAGTCAAAAACCTCGTAAACTCTTACAAGAACTACAATCTGCAAAGGTAAACGCTTTCCCTTCTAATCAACCTGTCCACCTCATAGCTCTCATTCTGTCTCCTATACGGATTCCCCAATATCAGGATAGCCCACAACCAAAATATATCCACATCCTAGAAAAACCACCTGGAGCCCAGCCCACGAACCTTCCCCTATCTATCATATTTGGACCCACAAAAAACCTAAACACTTCCTCTTCCTACATTGCTGAAGTGGCCCATCCTCCTACTTGGCCCATAGAGCTTGGACCTAGTTCCGCCAATGATCCCCCAACCCAGAAACGCGACTCGCAATAGAGCAGGAATATAATATCTGCTCCAATCCTAATAAATCAAATAAGAGGAGAATAGATGGTATGGATGGTCAGGCAAACAAGATTTAGGTAATCATGGAAGAACTAGTAAATGAGTAAATGGAAAATCTGGCTATTCAGCACATCAGCAAAAACATGAGATCAATTGTGTTAGAAGACCAGATCCCAATTGAGCTTAAAATGGAGGAACAGGTAGTAGTACAACGAAGACGGTTCCTGCATGTAAAAAGGTTAGCACGTAATGGAGGAAGTTTGATCAATCACCCTATGATTGTGGAAATAATTTTAGGAGAGGCAACATGTACCCAAGAATCCAAAATGGTTGAGGAGGTGAGCCTAAGCAAGGCCCCTACCTTAAGATGATCATCTTGGCTTGGAACTGCCGATAGATTGGTCATCCATCGCCATGTGTTCCCTTAAAGACCTTATTAAGACTCATAGAATAGATCTTATTTTTCTTTCTAAACATAAATGTAACCAAGTTGACAAAGTTCAGTTTTTAGTGCGTTTTTATCGGTTTTTTAATTTTGTTTTTGTCCCTGCTCAAGGCTTAGCAAATGGTTTACTGCTTGCTTGGAAGGAATGTATTGACATCGAAATCTCCATGCAAAACGTGTTAAAATTAATGTCTTGTAATCATATTATTATTCAAGATTTCTAGATCTTGGGAAAATGAGTATTCATTATGTTGAATGACTCTTTGAACGTCTCTTTAATTATCTTTGAATGTCCTTTTATATTTCAAGTTCTCTATTTAAAGAGTCTTGTAATCAGTCTGTGAAGAGTATCAAAAAAAATAATTAGAAAAATAAAGATTATCTTCTCAAACTAGAAGAAGATTCATATTCATATTTTCTGCACATCTCTGTTAAAATTCTCAGTTTTTATTTCCAATAGAATGGTATCAGAGCCAGGTTGTTCAATCAATTGGGGTAAAAAAAAATCAACAAAATAAAAAATTCAAGCTATGGCGAGTTCGAGTAACCAAGCAACGGGAAACTTACAACCTTCATTTCCTCTCTTCAACGGAGAAAGTTATGACTTCTGGTATGTGAAGATGAGAACAATATTCATCTCACATGATTTATGGGAGTACGTTGAAGAAGGATATGATGACCCAGAAGACACTTCAAGCTTAACGAATGAGCAAAAGAAACAATTAAAGGAACATCGACTGAAAGATGCAAAAGCCTTGAATCTCATTCAACAAGGAGTAGCTGAAATAATTTTTCCCAGAATTATTAATGCTACAAAAGCGAAGGAGGCCTGGGATATTCTATGAAAGGAGTATCGTGGCAACGACAAAGTCAAAGCGGTGAAACTCCAGTCGCTACGGAGAGATTTTGAAAATCTAAAAATGAGAAACGATGAGAGTTTGAACGATTACTCATCAAAAATTGTCAATATCATAAATCAAATGAAGACACTTGGTGAACAAGTTAATGATCAGAGAATTGTTGAAAACGTTCTTATTAGCCTTCCGGAAAAGTACGACCTAATTGTTGCCGTAATTGAAGAGACCAAAATTCTCTCAGATTTAACCCTGGAAGAACTTATGGGTTCGATAAAAACATTTGAGCAAAGACTGAGTAGGCGTTCGGAAAAATCCATTGAAAGCGCTTTTCAATCTAAGCTCACTTTTCAAAGGCGAGATAACCTTGATGGTGATCGAAGCAGCAGAGACTCACATCGAGGTGGCAGATTTGGAAGAGGAAGAGGTCAATCTTCAAAAGGCAGAGGAAGAACCAATTTTGATAGAAGTTCATATCTCGAGTCCACTCAACAAAAGTGTGGGATTTGCAAAAGGAGCAGCCATAGTGATAAAGATTATTGGTTTAAAGGAAAACCACAATGTAACAATTGCAAGAAGTTTGGGCATATTCAAAAGGATTGTCAAGTCAAGAATATTCAGCAAGCAAATTTTACCAAATAACAAGAATATGAATCCATGTTCTACGCTTGTCAACCAGAAATGGAACATGCGAATCATATTTGGTTCATTGATAGTGGTTGTAGTAATCACATGACGGGTGACAAAAATATTTTTGTGAAGCTCGATTCTTACACAAAATCTCAAGTGAAGATGGGTAACGAAGCACTAGTTCAAGCCAAAGGAAAAGGAACTATTGTCGTGGAGACGAAGGAAGGAACAAAATATATTCATGATATTCTTCTTGTTCCAGACTTAGAGCAAAATTTATTGAGTCTTGGACAACTTGTTGAGCATGGATATTATCTTAATTTTGGACACTACTCATCATGCAAGATTTTCGACAAAAATCGCAAATTTGTAGCAAGCATCAAAATGGAGCAAAATCGCAACTTTCCTATCTCCTTTAACTACTCGAAGAATGTCGCGTTAAAAATAGACATTGTCGACGAATCTTGGTTGTGGCATAAAAGGCTTGGGCACTTGAATTTTCAAAGTCTCAAGAATCTAAAAGAGAAGGATATGGTTTATGGACTGCCATCAATCAAAGAAATGCAAGAAATTTGCGAGGGATGTGCACTCGGGAAACATCACAGAGAGTCGTTTCCGAAAGATAAAGCCTGGAGAGCTAAAGCACCACTGGAGCTTGTTCATACGGATGTGTGTAGGCCAATGTCGACTTCAACTCATGCCGCTAACAAGTATTTTCTCATATTCATTGATGACTTTACAAGAATGACTTGGGTGTATTTTATGAAACAAAAATCTGAAGTGTTCTCGATTTTTAAGAAATTCCAAATGTATGTGGAAAGGCAAAGCGGCTTTTTGATAAAAGTCTTGAGAAGTGACAGAGGAGGCGAATATAACTCAAATGAGTTTAACAAGTTTTGCGAAGATATTGGTTTGGATAGACAGCTTACTGTGGGATTTACTCCACAACAAAATGGAGTCACGAAAGAAAAAATAGAAGCATCGAGGAGATGGCAAAATCAATGCTTTATGAAAAGGGGCTGCCTAAACATTTTTGGGGTGAAGCTGTGTATACGGCGGTTTATTTGCTGAATAGATGTCCAACAAAAGCATTAGAAAATAAAACTCCACTTGAGGCTTGGAGTGGGAGAAAACCATCATTGAGTCATTTGAAAGTTTTCGGATGTATCTGCTATGCTCATGTCCCAAAAGAAACAAGGCACAAGCTTGATGAAGTAAGTGAAAAATGCATTTTTGTGGGTTATAGCTCAAAATCAAAGGGCTACAGGCTTTTTCATTTGATGAAAAATAAAGTCATTATTTCACGAGATGTCTTATTTAACGAGAAGATGTCTTACGATTGGAAAAAGAAGGAAGTCCAGATTCAATCATATTCTTTTGGCGAAGAGAAAGAAAATCAAGAACGTGAAGTTGAAGCCGAAATCCCGGAAGAGGTTCCTTCAATTACAACTCCCCAATTTTCTCCATCAAGCTCGAATTCTTCATCCAAGTTCATCTCCGAGAAGAATGAGAAGCTTGACTGATATTTATGCTAGTTGCAATTTTTGTACTACTGAACCGGAAAGTTTTGAAGAAGCAATAAAAGAGGAAGAGTGGAAGAATTCCATGGAGGAAGAGCTACAGGTTATCAAAAAAATAAAACTTGGTTTTTGGTGAAAAGACCTCAGAACAAAGATGTGATTGGGGTAAAATGGATTTTCAAGACAAAGCTTAATCCTGATGGTTCGGTTCAAAGAAACAAGGCAAGACTCGTCGCAAAAGGGTTCTCGCAATAGCCCGGAATTGATTTTCAGGAGACATTTGCACCGGTGACTCGATTAGATCCATTCGGACTCTTATTGCATTAGCCGCTCAAAAGGGTTGGTTTTTATATCAACTTGATGTAAAGTCGGCATTTTTGAATGGAAAATTGGAAGAAGATGTGTATGTCGAGCAACCACCAGGTTTTGTCATCAAAGGAGAAGAAACGAAAGTATACAAGTTAAACAAGGTGCTATACGGGTTAAAACAAGCACCACGGGCTTGGTATAGTGAGATCAATTCTTATTTTATTAAGAAGGGCTTTCAAAGGAGCAAGAGCGAACCTACCTTGTACGTGAAGACACAAGGTACTGATGATATTCTTATTGCTTCACTCTATGTTGATGATTTGGTGTTCACCGGAAATAATGGTGAAATGATTGAAAGTTTTAAAAGGGATATGATGAAAAAATATGAAATGAGTGATATGGGTCTGCTGCATTATTTTTTGGGTATTGAGATTTGTCAAAACAAAGATGACATTCTTATTTACCAAAAGAAATACGCCAAAACACTTCTCGAAAAATTTAGAATGGGAGATTGCAAGCCAGTGGCTACACCATTAATTGTGAATGAAAAGTTGAAGAAAGAAGATGGAAGCAAAGAAGTAGATGATTCAATTTATCGAAGTTTGGTTGGAAGCTTGTTGTATTTGATTGCAACAAGGCCGGATATCATGTATGCTACAAGCATGTTGTCAAGGTTTATGCATAAGCCAAGCCAAAGTCACTTTGGAGCTGCAAAAAGGGTGCTACAATACATTCAAGGTACTCTTGATTTTGGTATTCTGTATGAAAGAGATATTGAAGCAAACTTGCTTGGATTTTGTGATAGCGATTGGGCTGGATGTGTCGATGATACCAGAAGCACATCAGGTTACGCATTTTCTCTTGGTTCTGGTATATTTTCATGGGCATCGAAGAAGCAACGAATGGTGGCACAATCGTCGGCCGAAGCTGAATACATCTCAGCATCATTGGCAACCTCACAAGCAATATGGCTAAGGAGGATTCTGGAAGATATTTGTTCAAAGCAAGAAGTAGCTACTGCTCTCTTATGTGATAACAAATCTGCTATTGCAATGAAAAAGAATCTCGTCTACCATAGTCGCACAAAGCACATTGCAATCAAGCATCACTTTATTAGAGAAGTTGTAGAAGATGGAGAAATTTAGCTCAAGTATTGCAAGATCGAAGAACAAGTTGCTGATATTTTTACCAAAGCTCTCCCTAGAAATAAATTCGAGTTTTTCCGTGAGATGATTGGAGTCACACAAGCCATTAAGGGGGAGTGTTAAAATTAATGTCTTGTAATCATATTATTATTCAAGATTTCTAAATCTTGGGAAAATGAGTATTCATTATGTTGAATAACTCTTTGAACGTCTCTTTATTTATCTTTGAATGTCCTTTTGTATTTTAAGTTCTCTATTTAAAGAGTCTTGTAATCAGTCTGTGAAGAGTATCAAAAAAAATAATTAGAAAAATAAATATTGTCTTCTCAAACTAGAAGAAGATTCATATTCATATTTTCTGCACCTCTCTGTTAAAATTCTCAGTTTTTTATTTCCAACAAAACGACAATGTCATTAATGGTCTAATATTCAGTGTTCATATCCTTAACTCTTGACAATTTTCTTTTGTGTATGGCCCTCCAATGAAATCAGCAAAACAACAGATCTAAGACTATCTGAATGCTATTGGAGAAACTTGGAATGATCCTTAGTTTTTAGCTGGATATTTCAATCTCATTATAGAAAGATCTGAGAAATGGGGAGGATGACACCATGCTTCTTCGAGCAATGGGGGATTTCGTGCTTTCATAGATGACAATGCATTGCTAGATTTAGGTTTCATTGGCAATGTCTTCACTTGGAATAACAGAAGGGGAGGCAAAGCAAACATACAAGAGAGGCTGGATAGAAGTTTAGCAAACGATCTATGGAGAATGCTTTTTCCGAATGTTACCATGACTCACTTTCCTATGCACTACTCCGACCAAAAAGCCCTCCTAATCCATCCAGACCCGCCAAATCTCCATCTCCCAAAGCCATTCAAATTCGAGAGCATGTGGACTACTCATTCTAATACAGGTTTAGTCATACAACAGGCTTGGAATATCAGTTGTCCTTTGTATCTAGAATAAAAGATACCAAATTGGCGCTTAAAACCTGGAACAAAGAGATTTTCGGCAACGTCCATATGAAAATTAACAAACTGAATAAACAAATCCAAGAAGTGCAAGCAATTACACCTGATGATTGTAGGTCGTTGGAATCTGCTCTTTATATGGAATTATATGAACTGCTCAAACAAGAGAAAATGCTATGGAAAGATAAAGCAAAGGCAAGATGGCTAGATGATGGTGATGCCAACACACATTACTTCCATGCTACTATTGTCCCCCGAAGAAGGTACAACAATATTCATCGGGTTCTCCTAGCTGATAACTCATGGGCTACGGACTGTATGAATATTGGTAATGCTTTCCTGTCTTACTTCTCTAACTTTTTTACCAGTGTATGCCCTACGCCCCTCCACAGAATGTGTGATTATATCTCCTAGTATCTCCCCTAAAACAAACAACATGTTGGTAGCAGTTCCAACTGCTCTCGAGGTCCGCAAAGCAATCTTCTCCATGAGAAATTTTAAAACTCTTGGTCCTGATGGTATGAGTGTGATCTTTTATAAGAAGTATTGGAACATTGTGAAGGAGGCTACTGTTGCTGCAGTCCAAAAGTACTTTGCCACGACTGTTTTACCAGTTTCCTTCAACCACACTTTCTTGCGTTAATCCCTAAATCTGACCAAGCTTGCAAAGTGGAACACTATCGACCCATTGTATTGTGTAATGTTATTCTTAAGGTTATCACGAAGATCATAGTTGGTAGGCTAAAGAGCATCCTTGAAGATATTGTGCATCTTAATCAATCAGCTTTCATCCCTAACCGAGTAATCAGGGATAATTCTATTGTGGACCATAAAGTTATGCAGTATCTGAATACTCGAAAGGGCTTAAAATGATATATGGCTATCAAATTAGATATTGCTAAAGCACATGGTCGTGTGGAATGAGGAGTGTTAGCAAGTATCCTGGGTTGTTTGGGTTTCTTGGATGATGTGATTAAGCTCATATCCGGATGTATGATGACTGCTAATTATTCAATCTTGCTTAATGGATCGTTGTTGGGATATTTTAGTGTAGAGCGTGGGCTGGGGCAAGGTGACCCCATGTCACCCGTCTTCTTTGTTATTTTTTCAGATTTTCTCTCTCGGATCCACTCAAAAGCAGAAGTTGATTAGAAACTCTCTGGAGTAATGGTCTCTCATACAAGCCCTAAAATCTCCCACCTTATGTACGCAGACGACTTGATTATCTATTGCAAGGGGAACTTGGAAGAAGTGGAAACAGCTAGAAGTTGTCTAAATATGTACTGCCAATGCACCTAACAAGAGATGAATTGGGGAAATCATCGATACACTTTAGTCGCAATGTAAGCCGACACCTCAAGGTGCGAATCTGCAAACTTATGGACATCCAAGAATGTGATCATGCTGGAATATCTGTGCCTTCCTTTATGCAACTTCCACTCTAAGTCATAGGCTTTTAGATATATTGAAGAACGTCTGGCAAATAAGCTCAATGATTTGAGATGAAAATACCTATCTATGGCAGGTCAGATGGTGCTTATAAAGGCGGTGGCTCAGGCGATACTAGGGTATGTGATGCAAATTTTCTGTATGTTAAAAATATTGTTGGATAGATTGGATAAAATCATCAGGGGCTTCTTCTGGGGCCACAAAGAAGAGGCCAAGCACAATTTGCACTGACATCATGGGATACAATTTGCCTTCCTAAAGCAATGGGAGGACTCGGAATCCGTCGAATGTATGAACTGAATGTCGCTCTCATAACTAAACTTACATGGAATATTCATTGCAATACGACTAAAACTTAGGTACAACTTATAAAGGCCAAGTATCTGAGAGGTAGGAAAATTATTGATATGAAGCGCTGTGATGCAATGTTTGAACTTGTTTTAAGCAAGATGCCTCTCATAGGTTGGGGCACACTCTACACTCAAAATTGTTGGTGATCCATGGCTTTTAATTGTAAAACTTCAGAATTTCTTCATCCTTTCAACTACCCTAGTGCATCAACTATGTACGTGATCTCATGGATTCAAGTGGAACTAGATGGAATGTACACACAGTTCGAAGTATTTTCCCTGTAGATATCAACAAGCTTATCATTAATACCCCGATTCTAGAATCGGAGCAAGACCGATTTGTCTAGGCACCCTTTACGACAGGGTCTTTGATAGTCAAATTTGCGTACGACCTTGTCATTAAAGATAGAGTTTCTAATTCAAGACGAGGATCGGCTGACATATGGAAAAGAATTTGGCAACTGAACTTACATGGCAATACACAGTCTCCTGCTGTGGAAGCTCCTATCTAGTTTGATACCCACTTTGGATAAGCTGACTAAATTTATTCCAACAACTAGCCATACCTGCTATTTATGTAGTGCAAATGAGGAATCAATCATCCATCTATTGTTCTATTGTCCTCTCTCTAAGCTTATTTGATGGAACTGCCCTTGAAAAATTAGAATTGAGCAATTTAACTACCTTGATATCAGGCAATAGACCAAATTGATCATTGGTAAGAACAATCTTCTTCCACTTCCACTAGTCGAGAATAAGAGATTATTAGTTTTCTGTGTGGTGCTGTTTGAACAAATATGGATGAACCGAAACCTTGCATGGAGGGTAAAATAATTTCACTTTGGACTGACATGAGTAGGACCGTGAACTCCTCAGCTATCTGCTACTAGCTAGCTGTTCGTAAAGCATTGATGAGAAAGAAAAAGGCTGGTATTACCTCATCGGAAGCAAGCTAGCAACCTCCCCCTCTAGGGATATAGGAAGCTCAATTTTGATGCTTCTTTCAAGGATGGATACACCACTACTGGGGTATTGCTGAAGAACACTAATGGTAACACTCTTGGTGCTTGGACTAACAGCTTTGAGTCCCACAATGCATTCTGTTTTGAGACAGAAGCTGCAATCCAAGCACTAAAGATTGCTGAAGTGATGCGTATTGATAAAGCTCTTTTTGAAGGAGATGTTGCAAATGTCATGGTCTGGATGATTTTTGGAGATTGGAGGGCCCGTTTGCTTATATCACAAGGTAGGAGAATTTTATCCTCTAACCAACTTGTATTATGAAGTTCTCACCCCAGATCCTGCAATGAGTGTGCTCATGCTCTAGCTAAGTGGGCGAAAGAGACCTCTTTCTTTGGCCAAGTTGACCTAGAGAACCTCCCGCCTGATGTTCTAGAGATTACCTAGGAAGGTTGGGGTGTTTTTTTAAATTTCCTCTTCCAGTTGTTTTTTCTTTACCTTTTGCTCTTTGGTTTTAGTTGCTCCTGTTTAGTTTATGTGTTTCTTGTGTCTATTTTACGCTTTTGATACTTCCTGCTTTGTTCCTTTTATTCTTATCAATATATGCCGCTTATAAAAAAACAAAAACAAAGTAGACCCTGTATAAGCAACTGTTTGATATAGAAGCTACTAGAGTTAGGTCCAAAAAATACAAAAAAAGAAAAACAAAAAGTCTAACTAGTACGGACGACATATAGAAATGTCTTTTTTAAAAATTTATTTTAAATAAAATTTCGTAAGAAGGGGTTTCAATCCTAAGATCACAACCCTCCTCCAAGAAAAAATGACAACTCAACGAAGTAATTTTTAATGCCGTTTTCTAAATAATTAAAATTATATAATTATATATAAATTTGTATATTCCAAATTAATATATTATTAACTCGAATATAGACTAACATGTTATTAAAATATTAATATATAAAACATGAGATAATTAATAAAAATTTGCCAATTTTAGCATAAAAGTTATCAATTATAGATTTGTGAGAAAAGACGTATGTTTTCTAAAATTAATTGGTAAGGTATTTACAAAACTATAGTAAGATTTGTGAGAAAAACTAAATGGTAAAAGTTGTAAGGTGTTAATGAAGATAAAATGTAGAGTTATAAGTTTCGTGACAAAAATTGTAAGGTGTTTATGAAAGCATAATTTAGAGTTGTAAGTTTTTTTACAAAAGTTGTAAGGTGTTAATAAAAAGTCATAACTTACGATGTTTTTTTTTATAAAACTTACTATTTTTATATTTCTATTTACTTCAAAATATCTAAAATATTAGTATTATAATATTATATTATTATTTTATTTAGTTAAAAATTGTTAATAACCTATTGAGTATGTCATTTTTTATGAGTGTACAAAGATGAAGTCACAACTACCATAAATTTGATAACTTGTTATAGTAGGTTATCAAAGTACAATTGTAAGTCATATTTATTTGTTTGGTCCATTGTATTGGATGCACTCATCCTCCAAATTGCACTACAACATAATCCTTTTCTTTTTAATATATATATATATATATATACATTTTCTAAAACTAAGAGAATTTGTTCTAGGGAAACAAAACAATAAAAGAACATTCCTATAAATCTTCACTTCACAAACCATCCTAAGAAGACAACATAATTTCGAAACTGAACTCAAAAAAAAAAAAGTAATTTTGATTTTATAGTAATGTAGTAATTAATATACATAATTACAAGTATATATTATATTAAGAGCACTTTAATTTTTTTTAAAAGTATTTTTATTAATATATTTTGCGTAGGTAAAATAGGATGACTTGTTTCAAAATATTTTATTTGAAGTGTTATAAAAAATGGTAAGAAAACTCAATATAAAAAAAAATAATAAAAAAAAAATTATTGTCTCGTGAAGCTGGTGAAGTAAGGATATAGTGTTTTCCTTTTATTAATAAGTTTTTTTTTTCTATTAGATTTCTACTTTTATATATATATATATATATATATATTATATATATATATATATATATACACGTATGTATATATATATATATACTTAATCTATCTTTATAAAACTTAACATTTCTTTAGATGAATATTTTAATGCACCTAATATATATATTAATATTATATTAATGAGGAATGTTATGCCCAAGGAATGCACTAAAAGGGTGTGAATCACTACTTAACTCTTTTTAAAAATTCAACAGACTGTTTTTGTAGATTTTAGCACCCCAACAAAGATTAATACAAAATTTCAGCAACGCAAGCAATTGTTTGTGTATAATTCAACTATTGTGATCCATTTCTTGAGAGATGTCCTTTTAGTTCATATATCAATGTTAACACACACACTTGCATAAAAGTAAAGAGACAATCAATTTACGTGGTTCACCAGCAACAAGGTAGGCTACATCCATGGTGATAGGGTTCACTACCCTTTCACTTCAACTTCGCTAGTTACTTGTTTATCACAATGCTCTTCACTAGAGCTACAAAGAAGGCTCACTCCCTTACTCACACAATTACAATTTCTTAAGATAAGGAGTAGAATCACTTCCTACTCTACCCAATAAAAACGATGTCTTCCCTATCACTTAGGTTAGGCAAATCCAAAACATACCCTAAATATATGACCAGAATTTAATGTTTAACATAATATTTCAAACTAATTCAAGAAACTCATAGTTTCCTTACATAATATAATACATCAAAAAAAATGAGGAATGATATGTCACTTTCAAGTTGATGAATAAACTTTCTTTAATGTATCCTCCAAAACTATTCTTCAAAAGCTTCAAGAATGAGTGATAAGAATATACCTTTTTTCCACGATTTGAGAGGATTGTTGCGGAGTAATTTTTTCTTGAATTTTCTCTCAAAAAATCTCTACTGCCCACCACCAGAATTTTTCTCTCTTTTCACTTGAAAAAAAAAATCTTGTTTCTGACGTGACTATCTATATATTCACATATTTGTATTCACCAGAATTTTCTCTCTTGAAAAAAATCTTATTTCTAACGTGAATATCTATATATTCACATATTTGCATTCACCAGAAATTTTCTGTCTTGAAAAAAAATCTTATTTCTAACGTGAATATCTATATATTCATGTATTTGCATTCACACAACAAAAACCCCACAATCTTGACCATTGATGCTTTTAATAAAAGTTCAATCTCCACCCTTGATCTTGACTCTTGATTCTTTAATGAAAGGGTAATCTTCACCCTCGATCTATATCATATATATATATATATATATATATATATATTATATATAATATATATATTTCAAAATGCTCACACCATGAATACACCAAAATTATCATCATTAATCATGTATACCATTTCAGCCAAGTATGTCACTTCATCCATTCCATGTCATTAGTAAGAATACTAATATATCACACATGCATTAGGTTCCAACAATTACAGCACAAGCATTAACCAAAAGGACTCAACAATCTCGCCCTTTAGAATTGTTGGCAACCATAACGAGAAACTAATGACATTAACAGAGAGAAGATGAAATGTAAAAGTAAACAATTGACAATAGGTAGAAGAAAAGTAATAAAATAATGATGATGTTATCTGTCCCAAAAATTTAGAAATGACAAATGAGTTGCAGCCTTTTTACTACTATGAAAATATTATTTAAATACTATTAAATTATATATATATATATATATATTATATATTAATATTCTTTTTCTTTTTCTAACCAAAAATTATTTGTCTTTAAAATTTGTAATAAATTATTGAAATGTATATCAACTTTATTAGTTTGAAATGTTAATTTGATTTTTTATTTTTAATACATATTTTAAAATAATTAATTACTCCTAAAAAATAAATTTATTAATGAAAAGATATAATTAAAATTGATTATTTTTTATATATACACACGAAATATACATATGGGGAGTTATATAATTCAGAAGTTTATTACTAAAATAATATTATTTTAAAAATAATTTTTAAAATAATATTAATTTTTTTAAATATAAGGTAGGTATAGTTTGATAAAATAAACTTTCATTTTTTAATGAAATATTTAGAGTATATTGGGTAAAAATAGACTTTTTTAAAAAATATATATATATTTAATGTCTAGATCTTTGTTTTCTTAAAAAATTTAAGTTTATCAATACCGACGAATTCGAGGCTCCGAGTGATATACTAATAATATTTATTGTGTTTATAATTTTTTTTTCCAAATGAAATTAAATTATGAAACACATATTAATTTTTTAGAAAAAATAATAAAATAATTAAAAAAATAAATATTAATGAACGTGCCATATCATATTAAATATGATTTATTTGATCCATCAAATCAAATAATATTTGTATATATATATTTTTTATATTTAAAAATTAAAAGTAACTTTAATAATTTTTTATTTTCATTTAAATATATAATATAAATGTATTAAATCACTTATTTAAAAAATATAAATATAATTTTATATTAAAATTCTATAAATTTTTACCTTCTCTTTTAATAAAAATAATGACGATGTTCTCTGCCCCAAAAATTTAGAAACGACAGATGAGGTGCAGTCTTTTTACAACTTGCAAACAATATTATTTGTTATAAATCTCGAAGATTTATTAAATTAGTAGATGTCTATTGCATAATGTTATTATTCTTTAATATCGAGATAATTACGTACTTAATGAAAGTTAATAAGTGTCACCTTATGTCTATCTCTAGGATCACACATATCACTTAGTACTTATGATTTTGGTGACAAGTGTCACCTAACACTTAATATCGGGTGACAAGTGTCACCCTTAGTGTTTATCCTTATCCCCTATTCACCCCTATAAATAGAGGGTCATATGCCTTTTGTAGAACAATCAACAACTAACAAGAAATCATATAATAATATTCTCTCTATTTTTTACGTCTCTCATTTACTTTTCATCTTGTTTATTCTATTGTTTTTATATAATTTTGTAATACGTTATCAGCACGAGTCTCTACCACCGGGGTATTTTTGAAGTTTTTTTGAAGATCAAACAGGTACGTTTTTCTGTTATTATTATGGTAAATCTTACTAAACTCGAATTTGTGGAATTTGATGTCACCGAAAAGAACTATTTGTCATGGACACTAGATGCCGAAATGCATCTTGCTGCAATGGGTCTGGCAAACACCGTTGTGCAAAATAATGTGTCATCAACACAAGATCGTGTCAAAGCTATAATATTTCTCCGTCATCATTTTCATGAGGATTTAAAAAATGAATATCTTACCGTGAAAGATCCTCTTGTTTTGTGGAGAAATTTGAAAGAAAAATTCAACCACCAAAAGATGGTCGTTCTCCCAAAAGCATGGTATGACTGGTTGCACCTGAGGTTGCAAGATTTTAAATCTGTGAGTGAGTTTAACTCCGCAATGTTTAAAATAGTTTCACAGTTGAAACTATGTGAAGTTGATATAACGGATGATGATATGCTGGAGAAAACATACTCCACTTTTCATGTCACGAATATTATCCTGCAGCAATAATATCGTGAGAAAGATTTTAAGAAATACTCTGAATTGATTTCTTGTCTTCTTGTTGTGGAACAGAATAATGAACTACTAATGAAAAATCACGAGACTCGACTTACTGGCTCTACTCCATTCCCTGAAGTGAATGCTATTAGAAATCATGATCCCAGAAAAGATCGTGGTCGTGGTTGTTACCGTGGTCATGGTCGAAAATATGATCATAGACGTCGTGATAAATTTGGCCTTTATAATCGTAATAATTTAGGTGCCGAAATATTAATGACCACCTGAAGTGGACAAAACATAATGAGAAAGGAAATATTGTTCCAAAAAATTTTAAAGACAAATGTTATCGATGTGGCATGAAAGGTCATTGGTCTCGTGCATGTTACATGACAAAACATCTTGTTGACTTATATCAAGCATCTATTGAAAAGAAAGGCAAAGATGTTGAAAATGATGTTGACAACGATCTTGAAAATGTTGATGTTGATGTGGCTCACCTGAATGTTGCTGATTTTTTCGAACATCCAGAAGAAAGAATTAACCACTTAATTGGAGATGGAAGTGTCTAAAATAATTAGAATATTATATTATGTGTTATATGTTTATATTACTTTTTGTTGTTTAAATATTGTAATATAATATGTTTAATTTTAATGTTTGTAAATATTTTGTTAATTTTCTGGTTTGAATAACGATATCGAAAGTATCTGTCTTATTGACAGTGGAACTACGCACACCATACTGAAATATGAAAAATATTTTTCTCATTTGAATGTGGGAGAAACAAGTGTTACCATAATAAATGGTAATGCAAAACTTATTGAAGGCTCCGGAAGAGCTAATATTATATTACCGGGAGGAACTATGATTGATATTGATAAAGCATTATATTCCTCAAAGTCTCAAAGAAATTTATTGAGTTTTAAAGATATCCGACGTAATGGATATCATATTGAGACTATGAAAGATAATGGTCATGAATATTTAGGTATCACAAAAATGACCTCCGGTAATAAGTTTTTGTTAGAAAAACTACCATCTCTATCATCTAGCCTATATTATGCGAAAATAAATGCTATTTAGGCGCATCATTTAGTAAACCAAAAGTTTACTAATCCCGTTACTTTTAAAGTTTGGCATGACCTTTTGGGTCATCCGAGATCAATTATGATGCGAAAAATTATTGAGACAACGCACGGTCATCCTTTGAAAAATCAAAGGATTTTAACTTCTGATAAACTTTCATATGCTACATGTTCCAAAGGGAAATTGATTATAAGACCATCACCATTAAAAGTAGGAGTTGAAAGTCCTACATTTCTAGAACGGATTCATGGAGATATATGTGGACCGATTAGTCCACCATGTGAGCAATTTCGATATTTTATGGTCTTGATTGATGCATCGACTCGATGGTCGCATATTTGTTTATTATCAACTCGCAACTTGGCGTTTGCAAGATTACTTGCCCAAATAATTCGCTTAAGAGCGCAGTTTCCTGATTATCCTATTAAGCGAATCCGTCTCGACAATACTGGTAAATTTTCTTCGCATGCATTTGATTCTTATTGCATGTCGATTGGAATAATTGTTAAACATCCTGTAGCTCATGTTCACACACAGAATGGTCTAGTTGAATCATTTATTAAAAGGTTGCAAATAATTGCTAGACCATTATTGATAAAAACAAATCTCCCTACAACAGCTTGGGGACATGCAATTTTACATGCTGCAGCATTTGTGCGTTTAAGGCCATCGAGTTACCATAAATTTTCTCTCATGCAGTTGGATTTTGGTTCAGAGTCAAATATTTCTTATTTGAGAATTTTTGGGTGTGCTGTATATGTTCCAATTGAACCACCCCAATAGACAAAAATAGGTCCCCAAAGAAGATTGAGGATATATGTTGGGTATGACTCCTCGTCCATTATAAGGTATCTTAAACCTTTGACTGGAGATGTGTTTACAGAAAGATTTGCTGATTGCCATTTTAATGAAAATTTGTTTCCCAAATTAGGGGGAGAGAATAAATGACATAAGATTGAACTTACGTTGAAAATAACTTTGAATCATTTAGATCCATACACAAATATGAGTGAACTTGAAGTTCAAAAAATTATACATTTGCAACAAATTACAAATCAACTGCCAGATTCTTTTGCTGACTCCAGCAGAGACACTAAATCACATATTCCAACTATAGATACTCCTATACGGATAGAAGATCCTGAAGGACAAAAAGTTAATCCTATAGCTATTGAATCAAAAACACGCCAGAAGCGTGGCCGACCCCTTGGTTCCAAAAATAAAAATCCTCGAAAGAAAAGAGGATTAAATGATCCAGAAGATCATATTGATGAAACAGAAAAAGAAAACCAAGGGACAACTGATGAAAATATTCCAACTACAAATGATGAAAAGATTCCAACTACAAATGATGAAGAGAATTCTGAAATCTCTATTAATTATACCAGTTCGAATCAAAGTTGGGATTGAAGAAATGTTGTTATTGATAATGCTTTTGCATACAACGTAGCCCTTGATATTTTTAAGGATAATGAGGATTTAGATCCTTCATCAATTGAAGATTATCGGCATAGAATTGATTGGCCTCAATGGAAAGATATGATTCAATCGGAGTTAAATTCGCTTGCGAAGCGAGAAGTTTTTGGACTTGTAGTCTAAATGCCAAAGTATGTAAAACTGGTTGCTATAAATGGGTGATTGTGCGAAAATGAAATGAGAATAATGAAGTCGTAAGATATAAAGCACGACTCGTCCCACAAGGCTTTTCGCAAAAGCCATGAATTGATTATGATCAAACTTATCACCTGTTATTGATGCTATTACACTCCGATATCTTATAAGTTTGGAAGTTCATGAAAAAGTGGACATGCGGCTAACGGATGTTGTTACAGCTTATCTTTATGGAAACCTTGAAAATGATATTTATATGAAAATCCCTAAAGGATTCAAATTACCAAAGGCTTCTAATGGCCCTCGTGAAAATTATTCTATAAAATTACAGAAGTCATTATATGGGCTTAAACAATCTGGACGCATATGGTACAATCGCCTTAGTGAATTCTTATTGAATTCAAGATATAATAACCAAATATGTCCATGTGTTTTTATTAAGAAAACAGATTTTGGTTTTGTGATCCTTGCTATATATGTTGACGATATCAATCTCATCGGAACTCCAGAAGAGCTTCGAGAAGCTATAGATGATTTGAAATGAGAATTTGAAGTTAAAGATTTTGGAAAAACCAAGTTTTGTCTTGGGCTTCAAATTGAACATGTGAAATTGATGTACTCCAAATTCGATCATGTGATAATCTTGCAGATATATTCACTAAATCTCTTCCGACTACAACCTTTGAGAAATTGAGATATAAAATTAGTTTGCGTCGGTTTAAAGATCTTGAGAATTCATCTCATCAGGGGGAGAAATCTACATAAAGAATAGTGTACTCTTTTTCCTTCACTAGAGTTTTTTCACACTGGGTTTCTATCTAGTAAGATTTCAACAAGGCATATTCTTTATGTAATGGACATCCAAGGGGGAGTGTTATGAATTCCGAAGATTCATTAAATTAGTGGATGTCCATAGCATAATCGTTATTATCCTTTAATCCCGGAATAATTATGTACTTAATGAAAGGTGATAAGTGTCACCTTATGTTTATCTCTAAGGTGACACATATTACCTAGTACTTATGACTTTGGTGGCAAGTGTCACCTAGCACTTAATACCGGGTGATAAGTGTCACCCTTAGTGTTTATCCTTATCTCCTATTCACTCCTATAAATAGAGAGTCTTATTCCTCTTGTAGACACAATCAACAACCAACAAGAAATCACATAATAATGTTTTCTCTATTTTCTACGTCTCTCGTTTACTTTTTCATATTGTTTATTCTATTATTTTTATATAATTTTGTAATATTATTAAAATACTTTCAAATTTTATGATTTTTAATTTTTTTTTCTAAAAAATGTAAACAAAGTTTTTTCCGTGTATTTTTCTAAAAATTGAAAATTACAAAAATAATAGGTTGTGTAAATAAATTACAAATGATTTTTTATGGGATCCTATTTCTATCAATTCACTGATTCAATTCGTCGTAGGCTGGAGGGCGTTTTTGAACTTGATCTCGATCCAATAGATTTTAATTTCTCTGATGGGCGTTTTGGGCTGATCTCTGGGCGTTTTGAGCTTGATCTCTGGAGGGCATTTTTCAGCTTGATCTCGATCCAATAGATTTTAATTTCTCTGATGGGCGTTTTGGGCTGATCTCTAGAGGGTGTTTTTGAGCTTGATCTCGATCCAACAGATTTTAATTTCTCTGATGGGCAGTTTGGGCTGATGTCAAGTGTCATTGATCTGAGAAATAAATCTTTCAATATCTTAATATATAAATATTAATATATTAAAATATTTAAATAAGATTTAATTATATATTTTAAATATATAATTAAATTTAAATGCTTACAAATTGCCCCTTTGAAATTTGTTGCGGATGCTAAAGACTTTACATCGGGAAATAAATTTCAAAACTTATTTTAAAAAAAAAAGAATTCCCACAGTTTTTTAAAAAAAATTTGTAATTTTTTTTGTTATGACTGAACTTAGAATTTATCTAGGTTGGCTACGTATCCTCCGAATGAACAAGTTGAACGTAGTTCAAAGTTACAGTTTAAACTCGTGCATCAAAGGAGCCTTCATTTCCGTATTCAAGACATTTTACACTTGTGCCAAGATCATTTATTTCCGCATTGCAAACAGTTTATACATTTTTTCAACATTGTAGACAGTTTACACTCGTATTAATTAGCTTTTAGGAGGATTTACACTTCATCATTTTATCATGCAGACAAATTATACTCGTGTCAAAAATCTAGTTTTTGCACTTGTATTTATTTTTTGTTTGAACTGACACTTGAACTATAAAATATCACCTCCTTTGCCTTTTGTCAGACTTCATTTTCCATCCAATTCTTAGGGGCATTTTCGTCTTTTTAAATCTCCTTTGCCCTTTCGTCCAAAATTTTCGTCATACTTCATTTTTCATCCAATTCTTAGGGGCATTTTCTTCTTTTTAAATTATTAAGGTTTTATTTCTTCTTAAGTTGGAGAGATTTGATCCCTCAATCACACAAATGACAAAATCATGTTAACCCAGTGGAGCAACTATTAACATGTTACTTTGTATAAAACTTATATTTTATATTGCATACTAGATGATGCTAAAATAAAGGGTAAACTATTCCAAATGCACCTCTTAAATGTCAAAATCTAGCTTTTGCACCTCAAAGATTTTTTATACATAGAGTGTCATTAACGTTTCAAAACGTCTCACTACATGCACTTCTGTTAAGTCAAATCGTTAAGTCTTTAATTTTGTCGTTAGTCAACCTTTTTCACTGTTTGATACTATTCCAGTCAGGGGCATTTTTGTCCAATTTTTCTTTTTTTTTCATTTCTTAAAAAAAAATTTATCTCTCCTTCTTCTTCCTCTTTTCTCTCTCTTTCTTCTTTCTCTCTCCATTAATTTAAATTTTTTCTCTTTCTCTTCCTCTTTTCTCTCTCTCTTTTTCTTTTTCCTTTCTCTCTTAGAAAGGTTAAGGTATCTTTACCTGCCACCGGCTTACCAGGTTATTCCCGACGGTGGTAAATTAAAGATGGAAAAAGTAAAGAAACTGGAGTTACTAGACAACTTCGACGCCAGTCAATGTGACGTCCGAGACTTAATTGAAATGTAGAACCTTATGTGGGTGACAGTGACAGGAACGACACAGCAGCAAATCGTTCTCGAAATCAAAACAATTCTCGAATTCATATGGAAGAATTCCGGGATACTCCGATCGATGTCATTTGACCCTCGTTTCTTACTCTTAAATCAAGGGTTTGTAAATAGAACAATTTACTGATTATGGAAGAAGAACACAATTCGTCCAAGTAACATTCTCTAAAGCTTAAATACCCGAGGTGGACAAGATCCTCCATTCCGTCGGGAAATTTGCCGTTCTTCAAATCCATGGCGTAAAGATACAGAACCCTCAGTCTGATGAAATTTTCAAGGTCAGGTAGTTCTTGTGGCCTGAAGTAACCCGGTGCGATCGGAGTCGAATTGTTGAATATTAGAAGGGGTCGGGTATTATTATTCATGACGTCATCATCGTAGCTGCATTCATTCTCGTGCAAGAATATGCCGATCCTACTGGCAATTGATGAAATCATATTCAGATTCAGATTCAAATTACTCGGATTCAAGCCCTGATTTTCATCTTTCAAATCTATAGCTTCCACGAATTCGTGTTTATTTTCCTTGCTTTTACAGAATCCAGTGATCACGTTATGAATCGTGCAAGACTTGAATAACTTTATAATTCTCTCTCCGGATTAAGAGATGGAAAGGAAAAAGGAAAAGAGAGAGAAAAGAGGAAGAGAGAAAAAAAATAAATTAATGGAGAGAGAAAGAAGGAAGAGAGAGAAAAGAGGAAGAAGAAGGAGAGAGAAAAAATTTTAAAAAAATGAAAAAAAAAAATTTAGAAAAATTGGACAAAAATGCCCCAAACTAGAACAGTGTCAAAGTGAAAAAATATTGACTAACGGCAAAATTAAAGTGGAAAAAGGTTGACTAACAGCAAAATTAAAGTGAAAAAGGTTGACTAACGACAAAATTAAAGACTTAATAATTTAACTTAACAGAGGTGCATGTACAAAAAAATCTTTGAGGTGCAAAAGTTATATTTTGACATTTAAGATGTGCATCTGGGATAGTTTATCTCTAAAATAAATTTAACATAATTATATTTGTGAACCCCTAGATTTGAACCACAACCTTATAAACAATAAATAAACATTTACCACTTAAACAATTACAAAAATTTATATTATTTGAAAATTATATTAAATATAAAGATTCTGAAAAAATATTATGCAAGCAGCACAATTTAAACCATATGTCTTCGTAGCTATTCCCTTCCTCAAACCTTAAATTTATTTTTTTAAACTTTGAATTCGTTGCACAATACAAATTTTGGAATTTTTTTTACAATGATATTATTACATTATTAGTGTGAGCAATGATATTATATAAAAAAACACATCGAAATTCATGTTTTGCGACGAATTCGAAACAAAAGAGTTGAAGAAGAACTTAAATGCAAGGTTTGAAGAAGGTGACAACAACAAAAATTTGTGGTTTAAATTGTGTCATTTAATAATATTTTTTTGAGAATAATTATATTTAAAATATAAAATGCGTATTTTTTAATTTTGTAATTACAATATAAAACATAAGTTCCAAATAAATTTAAATATTTATAGTTGTCCTAGTTGTCCTAGTGAATAGATATGATTTAGTTAGGTGCGTGGTTATAGGATCAAATCTTTGCAATCACAAAAAGACGAAAAATGCACATGTGAATTGAACAGAAAATGAAAAACAAAATCTCTTAAATAAGTTTTGTAAATAATAAAAAAAATATATAAAAAAAAATATATATATATATATATATATATATATATATACTTTAAAAATTTTAAAAACTTATATAAAAAAAAGCGAAAATATCCTAAATTCACAAAAGAGAAATATATGAATTGTAGTTTGGGAAATATATAACAAAGTTGCGTTATTTTGAACACCTTTTCTTTAAATAGGTAAAAGGTCCCTTTTTATTTGCGATGATAATAATAATGTTAAAAGTCCGACGCTATTTTCTTTCTTTTTTCTTCTGTAAAGTATCATAAATAGTCTCTAAATTATAAAAATTTGAAGTTTAATAACATTGGTTCTCAAATTATTTTATTTTGATAAAATTATCTTCTAATTATAAAAAAATTGTGATATTAGTTATTCAATTGAATATTATTTGGTAAATAAATTTTTTTTAAAGTATTTATGTTATTATTTAAATAATATATATATATATATATATATATATATATACCTTTAAATAATATTTTAATATTATTTTCATTTTCTTTTAATAATTATTTTTTAAAAAAATATCTATGTGACTTTGATAGTGTTTACTACTACAGCAACACTTTGTCCTAGTGAATAGATATGATTTAGTTAAGTTCTTCTTCAACTCTTTTGTTTCGAATTCGTCGCAAAACATGAATTTCGATGTGTTTTTTTATATAATATCATTGCTCACACTAATAATGTAATAATATCATTGTAAAAAAAATATCTACCATGTCATAAATTCGTGACATTGATAGTGTTTACTACTACAGCAACACTTTCTTGACTCATTTTAACAAAGTTAAGTTACAAGTAAAAAAAAAGTTTGTATTATCTGTATATCATATACACACATAATGAATATTATATGAATTAAGAATAATATTAATTACTTAGAAAGTAGAGAGGTCGTCTTAACCTCATTATTCTTATCCTACCGTGGGAGGATGAGGGTAGGAAATAAAATAAAAATTGCGATTCTCAGATTTTCTTTTTTTTTCTTTTTCTTTTTTTTTACCTCTTTTTCTTTTTCTTTTTTTTCTTTTTAGGAAAATTTTTCATCTAATCTTCTTATTATTTGCATTAATTAATTTTTTTTTTCGAATTTTTTATTTGTTGAACAATAAAAACAAAAAAAAAAACTGAAAAGAAAAGAAGAGAAGCATGAAAGTGAAGAAAGTTATGTTGAAGGAGGAAAAGAAAGACAGAGAAAGAAGAAAATGATAATGATATTATATGTATTAAAGAAAAAAGACTGAAGTAATTTGTTTTTGGAAAAACAAACAAACAAATGTTAGTTATTAAAACTGTACTTTCAAACAAATGTTGTGCTTCTCCTGATGGGAACAAAAGAAATAGGACTAAAAAATTGCTGGTAAGAATTACTACATAGAAAAAAAATATTTCTGACACATTAAATTTTGTTTCTAATACTTTATTTTTAAGTAACAGGTTGATTTTGACAATAAGAGACTCAATATCGCTTCTCAATTATTGATGCATGAAAAAAATATTTGGCGTTTCCTTGTTGAAGGTCACTTGCAAAATCGATAATATGTTTGGGTATTTCTCTATTTTGTGACTAACAGTGTAGGTATTTTGTCTTTTATTTATATACTTATTATTGTGATAGTATATAATTGTATTTAGCCACTTACAAGAAATTATATGAAAAATATTTCTTTTATCAAATGTCTCAATTTACAATTTAATTTATAATTGTATTGTGATAACAAACTATGAATAATTGTATAGTAGTCAAAAAATACTTGAAATGGTTTCTCAAAGAGAAAGTGGACTACAAATTTAAAATATAAGATCAATGTAAAACTCATTCATCTATGATCAATCAATTACCATAATAGTGTTACCATTGATGCATCCATTTCGAGATTCAATATTATTTAAGCTACGACATAAGGTATCCTGAATTGATAATAGTACCGAAAGTTACTGTGGAGATGCACGCTCCATGTGGACCTCTGCATATCTAATGCATGTTGCGGAGATATTAGTAAAAACAATTTAATATGAGATATATTATTCTTGAATAATCTTATCAATAACAATTATAATAATTCAAATTAATGATGAATCAATATTTTCTTAGTAATACAACAGTTTGGGTACATGTAGTTGCATATCCATTTCCATCTACTAATAATCCTTGATGTGATGGATTTCTAATTAGTACACCAGTAATACGACGATAACAATCAAGATAGTCAAGATGTAAGTCTATTTGTTCAATTATTGAAACTTCAACGAATACTCGATCTAATCTAGTGTCCCATAATTTCATATAAGAGGTAAGGATAGTGCTCTAATCGGTCAAGATATTACCTTGTACCTAATATTTATGAAAATCTTTGTGCCATAATGGCAGGTGCTCCAAAATAACTTGCATGAAGCCAAGTTGTCTACTAACAAGTTCTAGACAATGTCTCTCAATAATCTCCCATTATATAAGAGGAACTTTGGCTGCCAACTTCGTCTTCTAGTAGTATATCTATCTGAGATGTGTCTATCAACATATGATATCTAAATAAACTGTAAACTTTTTTTAAAAGAAAAAATTATTAGTCTCAAATATATGAAATATAAATTACAACATAATAAAAAAAATAAATTATATATAAATTATAACTCACGTGATCTAAAGACATTGAGTCTAATTGATCCTGATACACTAAAAGAATATGTATAAGTAACCGGGTCAAATCAAACATAATTTTCCAATAAGCACCAAATGGTGCAAGATGTGGTATAACTCTATGACCATCAACATATATGTGAGGCCTCAATATAGGAATTTGTTCTCATGCCCATAACTTCAACGTTTTTAAAAAAAAATTAAACACACAAAATGTAATCAATAATAAATTGTGTAAAAATCGAAGATGTAAAAAAAAATATAATTAAGTCATTGTAACTTCATATAATACCTAAAGAAGAACAAGATGACCTTAAATCTCACGAGAATCCCCCTCCAAGCAAGACACGTTGACCTATACAAAAGTGATAGCACACTACTTCCCCAATTTACTATATTCGTCGTTGTCAAATCTTCAAATGTGCCAAATATCTCAAATTAACATGCTAAGCGGTTGGTAAATAGTAATCCACCAATAAAAAACAAGGCTAGTGATATTGCACGCTTCTCAAACTGTACTTGAGTGGAATTAGTTGCCAATATCGTTGATAAATACCAAAAAATCATTAGTTGCAAATCAAAATCCCAACTATATCTCACAATATTCTTGCCAATATATAGGTGAAGTTCCATGCAAGGTCCTATGACGGCTGGTCCATCAATAGGTAACCCGCGTTGTAATATCACATCTTCTAATGTGATCATGACCTCGCCACACGTAAAATGGAATGTATGGGTCTCATGCCTCCATCTCTCAATTAAAGTTTTAACTAACTTTAATCAATAATGTAGTAACCAATCCTGACTACACCCCCAAATCCTATAACATCAATCGTAATTTTATCCTCTCATGTGTAATTTCATATAAATCCCAAAACCTACTATCCCACCATCTAACATTTAGTGGTTTATCTATACACTCATCTCATATCAATGGCAATCGATTGTTACTTTGCTCATCCAATACATAAGGATCAATAGGTCCTAAATTAATACTTTAATTCATCTAAAATATGAAAAATAAAAAATAAAAAACACAAAAAATGGTCAACATACATAATGTGAATAATATTTAAAATATGAAAAATAACTTTACAATAACTATCTCAAACCTTTTCATAAATGGATAGAGCAACAATCAACTTTTGAGATAGGTTCGAGTAGATGCATTCAAACTATCTAATCTTTGAGTAGAACGCATCCCTGTAAATAAATTACCACGAAGAAATGATTCAACCCATTTTCTTCTTTTCTTGTATAGATCATGAACTCAAAAATTACTTTCCAATGCATATTTCTTAATTAGCAATAACCACTTTTTCTCAAATTTTATTGGAGTGCAAATCATGTTTATCTCTACCTTAAAATCACATAAAAAGCAATTTTATGAAGGTTGACAATGAAATTTCTTTTTAAATACCATTTACATAGACGATGTCGAGCTTTAGCAATGATACTTTGAATTGCATTTCTCATGGCATTATCCCCATTCATGATAACTGAGATAAGTGTTTTATTACCCATCGCTTCCAAGAGTGTAGTCAACACACATTTATGTGTATCCTCAGCCTCATCAAATATGACAACACAACTAAAAATTGTTGAAGAAAATGATTATTTACGTAGGCTAACATAACAAAGGGTTTTCTATAAGCATTTGTGTAGTAAGTCGAATCAAATGCCACGATATCACCAAAACATTCATAATCCAACTGTGATTGTGCATCAGCCCAAAAACTCCTGCACAAATATTTTCTTCATCAACAACATACTTAAAGTAGAAATTTGAATTCTCTTTGCACTGTTCTTGAAAATATGATAGCAAACAATATGCATCACCAACGTGCATCATCATGTATTGAATAGTTATAATTTATTTTGTTTAGATTAATGCATTGGATAAAGTTTTGAATAATGTTTTTTGGAAAGAAGTATACCCATTCAATACTATCTTTTGATGTGGATATACCGAAGTTACCTAAGTAGGATAATTCGTATGTTTATTGTAACTAACTTTTATAATACTTATATGTTATTATTATAGTTGTATTTAATTAAACATATATGTATATTCATTTCAAAGGTATGACTGTGGAATATATGTTATAAAATACATGGAGACAATAGACATTGATACGATGAAGGAACTTAAGGTATTGTATTAATGCAATTTTATTTTTATTTTTTGTATTTTTTATAATGAAACGTACACATTAAATTTTGTTTCTAATACTTTATTTTTACATAACAGGTTGATTTTGACAATGAGACACGCAATATTACTTCTCAATTATTGATGCATGAAAAAATTATTTTGTGTTTCCTTGTTGAAGGTCACTTGCAAAATCGATAATATGTTTGGGTATTTCTCTATTTTGTTTTTATTTTTTTACTAACAATGTAGGTACTTTTTATTTATATATTTATTATTGTGATAGTATATAATTGTATTTAGCCACTTACAAGAATTTATATGAAAAATGATATTTCTTTTAGGGTAAATTATCTTAGTTGCACTTCTTAGATCTCATAATTCAACTTTTGCACTTCAAAATGTTTTTACACTTATGTGCCATTAAGGTTTTAAAATGTCTCACTACATGCACATTTGTTAAGTCAAACATTTTTGTCTTCAATTTTGCCGTTAGCCAACCTTTTTTCACTATTTGGCACTGTTCAATCAGGGGTATTTTTGTCCAACTTGCACAAAATAAAATGCAATTTTTTTTTCATTTTTCTTGATTTTTCTCTCTCTTCTTCTTCTTCTTTTCTCTCTCTTCCTTCTTTCTCAGTCACCGTAATTTAAATTTTTTCTCTCTGTTTTTTCTTCCTCCTTTCTCTCTCTTTTTCTTCCTCCTTTCTCTCCCCTTTTCTTCCTCTTCTCTCTCTCTTTCATCGACGACGAACACCACCTCTTTTGTTCCTTCTAACTTGAAGTTTCCATTTTAGAAATTTGAAGCGATAGATGACGAGACTGATAATATTTAGATGATGACGAGGTGACGATGGCGGCAGCAGGTAGATGACGAGGCAACGACAGTGGTAGACAAATGATGAGGTGACAACAGCGGTAGGAAAATGACAAGGTGACGACAGTGCTAGGAAAATGACAAGGTGACGGCAACGGTAGGCAGATGACGAGGTGACGGCGACAAGTAGATACGAGGTCACGGCAGCAGAGAAAGATTAGGAGGACTCGGAATAAGAAATGTTGAATTGGTAGCATCATAAACAGTTTCAATAGAAATTGAATTGGACGAATTTGAAATTGATTTAGAAAATTGAAGCACTCTGCTTCACAAGTGAAGATGTGCTTTCGGGATCACTCCCGAGAGTTAAAAAAATGAACTTAAAGGTTGCCATTTGATAAATAAAATAAAAGAAATGACAGTAATTACTACAAATTAAAAGTAATTAAAATTAAATTTAACAAGCTGAGTTCATAAATAGAAGTTTGAAATGAATTGAAATGAGAGAGAAAAGAGAAAGAAGAAGGAGAGAGAAAGAAGGAGAAGAGAGAAAGGAGTGAGAGAGAGAAAAGACGAAGAGAGAGAAAATAATTAAATTACTGGAGAGAGAAAGAAGGAAGAGAGAAAAAAGAGGAAGAAGAAGGAGAGAAGAAAAAAAATAAGGAAAATTAAAAAAATGCATTTTATTTTGAGCAGGTTGGACAAAAATGTTCCTGACTGAAACAGTACCAAACAGTGAAAAAAGGTTGGCTAATGGTAAAATTAAAGATCTAACGGTTTGACTTAACAGAGGTGCATGTAGTGAGACGTTTTAAAACCTCAATGACACTATAAGTGTAAAAAGATTTTGAGGTGCAAAAGTTAAATTCTGAGTTCTAAGAAGTGCAACTAAGATAATTTACCTTTTCTTTTATAAATTGTCTCAATTTACAATCTTAATTTATAATTGTATTATGAAAACAAATTATGAATAATTTTATAGTAGTCAAAAAATACTTGAAATGGTTTCTTAAAGAGAAAGTGGACTAAAAAATTAAAATAATATGATCAATGTAAAACTCATTCATCTATGATCAATCATTTACCCCAATAGTGTTACTATCGATGTATCCACTCCGAAATTTAATATTATTTAAGCCACAATATAAGATATCTCGAATTGATAATAGTATCGAACGTGACTCTTGATATGCACGCTCCATGTGGACCTCTGCATATCTAATGCATGTTGCGGCGGTATTAGTAAAAAAAATAAATATTAGACATATTATTCTTGAAGAATAATTATCAATAATAATTATAATAATTCAAAATAATTATGAATTAATATTTTTTTACCAATACAACAGCTTGGGTGTTCGTAGTCACATATCAATTTCCATCTACTATGCGTCCTTGATGTGATAGATTTCCAATTAGCACACGAGTAATATGACGATACCAATTAAAATAGTCAGGCTGCAAATCTATTTGCTCAATTATTGGAACTTCATCGAGTACTCGATCTAATCTAGTGTCCCATAATTTGATATAAGAGACAAGGAATGTGCTCTAATCAGCCAAGATATTACCTCGTAACTGGTACTTATGACAATCTTCGTGCCATAATGGCGGGTGCTCCGGAATAGCTTGCATAAAGCCAAATTGTCTACTATCTCTCAATAATCTTCCAACATATAAGAGGAACTTTGGCTGCCCAATTTCGTCTTCCAATAGTATATCTATCTAAGATGTGTATATCAATCGTATGACATCCAAATAAAGTATAAATTTTTTTTTTAAAAAGAAATATTAGTCTCAATATATGAAATATAAATCACAACATAATAAAAATAAATTAAATATAAATTATAACTTACATGGTCCGAAGACATTAAGTCTAATTGATCCTGATACACTAAAAGAACATGTGTAAGTAATCGGGTCAAATCAAACTTTATGTTCCAATAAGCACCAAATGGTGCACGGTATAACTCTATGATCATCAACATATATATGAGACCTTAATATAGAAATTTATTCCCAAGCCTATTTAAACATTGTTAAAAAAATAAATAAACAAAATGTAATCAATAATAATTGTGTAAAAATTGAAGATGTAAAAAAATGTAATTAAGTAATTGTAACTTCATATAATACCTGAAGAAGAACAAGGGACCCATAAATATCGCGAGAATCCCCCTCGAAGCAAGACACATCGCCCTATATAGCAATGCTAGCACACCACTTCCCTAACTTACTGTATTTGTTGTTATCAAATCCTCCAAATGTACCAAATATCTCAAATTAGCCAAATATCCTGAGTGGTTGGTAAATAGCAATCCACCAATCAAAAATAACACTAGAGATCTTGCAAGCTTCTCATACTGTATTTGAGTCGAATTAGGCGCTAATTTTGTTGATAAATACCGCTCTAGACTAATTATTTTTAAATGATTTTCAAGAAAATCATTAGTTTCAAGTCTAAATCTCAAGTATCTCTCACAATATTCTTCCCAATATATTGTAAAGTTATGTGCGGAGGCCCTGTGACGGCTGGTCCATCAATAGGTAACCCTTATAGTAATATTACATCTAATATAATCGTGGTTTTGCCACAAATAAAATGAAATGTATGGTCTCAGACTTCTCTCTCTCAATTAAAGTTGTAACTAAACTATGGTCAATAATGTAATAATCAGTTCTGACTACATCCCCAAATCTTATAATATAGACCTCCCTCTCTCAATTAAAGTTGTAACTAAACTATGGTCAATAATGTAATAATCAGTTCTGACTACACCCCCAAATATTATAATATCTAATCGTAATTTTACCCTCTCATATGTAATTTCATATAAATACCAAAACCTACTATCCCACCGCCTAACATTTAATGGTTTATCTATACACTCATGTCATATCAATGATGATCGATGATTAATTTGTTCATCTAATGCATAAGGATCAAAAGGTCATGGATTAATACTTTCATAATGCAAACTCGTCTAAAATATGAAAAATCAAAAATATAAAACATAAAAATGGTCAACATAGATAATATAAATGATATTTGAAATATAAAAAATAACTTTAAAAAATCTATAAGTTAATCACAAAATTTTAATTGTAACTTAAATTTAAAATAAACATAATGAAATCCGAATATTACTATGCAAGAATAAAATATCATCCAAAACATAAAGATCAAATGTCATCCAAAATACCAAAGAAGGTAGTGTTTTAATGGAACATATGATATTGGAAGCATGAAAGTCAAAATGGTAATGCTAAAGACAAAAACCTATTCACCCTTAATTCTTTTAAAAAATAAATTATGATGATATGTTAATTATTATGAATAATCACAACTTATAATTTTTTAAAAATAATTTAAAATTTAAAGCTCATAATATATATATAAAATAAATATATATATATATATAATAAATTTAGCTCAAAATTACAAATTTAAAAATAAATAAATAAAAATAAAACAAGACAAAGAAAATATGGGAAAACAAAACAAAAGAAACAAAAACAAAAATAAGTTCAATATCAACTTCAACACGAATGATGCAAAATTTCAAGCTCATAACCTCAGTTTCAACACACACAAAAAAAATCATAATTTTAACTTAAAAGATCTAAAATATATCAAATAAGGGGAAAATAAAAGATTAAAAAAACACTTACTTCAACTATGGATTTGTTCTGAAATTTGAATAGTGAAATTCTTAAAAAAACAAAATACAAATACAACTTCTAATAGAAGTATTTATGGAAATTTTGATAAATAAAGAAAGAATGAAGGAGAATTGAGTACTGATTGGAAGAGGAAAAAACAAAATGTCAAGAAACTAAATCTTAAAAAAATGGATGGAATGTACTATTAAAACTAAAAACAAGAAACTAGATGTTGTACAAAGATCCGTAACTGAATTTTCTTACAAAAAAAAACTAGATGTTGTACAAAGATCCACAACTGAATTTTCTTACAAAAAAAACTAGACCTTGTACAAAGATCCACAACTGAATTTTCTTACAAAAAAACTAGATATTGGACTTATTGTGGAATAGAATATATATTTATATATGTGTACGAATGTATAGGTAAATAAATTTATAATACTATTCAATGTACAGTTTAGTACCAAAATAATGTTAATTTTAAAAGGGTAAATTATCACGAATACACTTCTTAGAGTTCAAAATCTAAATTTAGTCCCTCAATAATTTTTTGTTTTTATAGTACACCTCACGTTTTAAGATTTCTCATTGGAGTGCACTTCCGTCAAATATTTGTCGTTAAATCAAAATTCTGATAGTTAGTTAACTTTTTTCACTATCTTGAGTAAGGGTATTTTTGTTTATTATTAAAAAAAATAAACCTTAATTTTTATAAAGGATAATTTTATAATTTTATTTAAAAAAATATTAATTTTTTCAAAACAATTTTATTTCTCTCATTCTTCATCCTTTCTTTCTCTCTTTCTTTGCAACTTTTTCCTCTCTCCTCTTTTTCTTCCTTTATCTCTCTCTCTCTCTCTTCTTCTTCTTCTTCCATTTTTCTTCCCTTTTCTTCTTCTTTCACCATTCTTTTTTTTTTTCTCTCTTCTTCTTTCTCATTCTTCTTTTTTTTCTCTCTTCTTCTTCCTTCTTTCTCTCTATCTTCTTCCTTCTTTTTTCTCTCTCTTTCTTTTTCTTCTTCCATCATTCTTATTTCTCTCTTCTTCTTCTTCTCTATTCTTCTTCCATCCATCCTTTTTTCTTTGTCTCCCAACCAAATTCAAAAACCATGTTTCATAGTCAAATCTAAAAATTTATTTTCACAACCAAATCTAAAAATTTATTTCCACACCCACTTCAATTCCTCCAATGGCGGCGATTTTGGAATTTAATTTTGTGAGGATTGAAAACTCATATGTTCCAGTCTTTAGAACATTGAACAAAGAAAAATTTTTGAAACAAATAAAAGAAAAGAATGTTCAAGAAGGAAAAAAGAACACTGAAGTGGTGGGTGAAACTCAAATTTCTTTTTTAAAAAGTATTGAATAAAATTAAAAATTTAAGAAGTTATTTGTCAATTTGTGCAAAAAATTTATTTTTAATGTAACACCATTTGAGTTTAGAAGAAAATAGGAACAAGAACCCAAGAAGAAGGAAGAAGAAGGGAGAGAAAAAACTTAGGAAAAATTAATATTTTCAATTAACATTACAAAATTGCTCTTTATAAAAATTAGGGTTTATTTTTTAAAAATAATGGACAAAATATATCTTTGTTCAAAACAGTCCAAAATAGTTAAGTAACAGCCAAAATTTTGACTAGATTTGATGGGAGTGCATCTAGGGAAATGTTTTAAAACGTAAGGTGCATCATACAAATGAAAATTTTTGAAGTTCTAAACTTGAATTTTGAACTCTAAAAAGTGCATATAAAATAATTTACCATTTTTTAAATCATTCCCAAAGTAATTTTTTTTTTCCTTTGCTTTCCAATATAGTGTATGTCTACTTTGTCAAAGTAGGCATCACTCTTTTTTTTTATTATTATTTACTTATAAATTTTAATTTTATAATATTATGTAATTTATAAATATTTTTTTATATTTTTATAATATATTTTATATTTATTAATAATTATGAAAATTATTTTCTAAAAAATAATTTGTAAAATTATATATATTTTAAGATAAATTATTATAAATAAATTTGTTAGTGTTCAAAATCTAAATTTAAGCATATGAAGTGAAAAACGTGTTTGAAGTGTCATTCAAATTTTAACGTTCCACTAGATGTTCATCTGATAATTCTTGTCATTAGTCAACTCTTTTAGATAAGAATATTTTTGTCCATTATGAAAAAATAAACCCTAATATTTATAAAGATAATTTTGTAATTTTTAATTAAAAAAACCATTAATTTGTCCTTTTTTTCAAATTCTCATAAAAAAGTTATGAAGTTGTTATAATTCAAATCTTAATAATTCAATTTCAATTTTTAAATTTTTTTTCAAAACTCAAGAACTTTTAGATTAAATTTTTTATTTAGCATATATATATATATATATATATATATATATATATATATATATATATATATTGATTAGTTTTATTTCATGTCATGTTGCTAACATACACTTTTAGTGATATTTTTTTTTAAAAAAAAAATTCCAAAAAATTTCAGATTTTAGAGCGAGCACCGCTGTCGTTGCCATTGTGAGTTTCTAAATTTGGAAGTGAATTGTGATTTCTCATTTTTACTATTAGAACGAAAAAAAGAAGGAGCAGGTTTAATAGAAAGAGAAGAAGAATGAGATATAAAAAAAAAATAAGAAAAAGAAATGTTGGAATAAGAAGAAATGGAGAGAGAAAAGAGAAAAAGAATGGACGGTAGAAGAATAAGTGAAGAAGAAGAAAGAGAGACAGAATGGAGAAGAAGAGAAATAGAGAAAAAGGACCAAGAAAGAGGTAAAAAGAATTAGAGTAAATTAATACTTTTTAATTAAAAATTACAAAATTATTCTTTATAAAAATTAAGATTTATTTTTTTAATAATAGACAAAAAATACTCATGCTCAAACAATAAAAATAATTTATTAACGTCAAAATTTTGATAGTAAAAATTGTCAAAAGGATTAACCGAGGAACAATAATGTGAAATTTTAAAACATGAATGATATTTTAAACACATTTTTCACTTCATGTGCTAAATTTTAAATTTCTAATCTTTTATTTTATAATCGCAATATATTATAAAACTTATTCACAAGCAATTCAAGATTTTATTATTATTATTTTTAAGTCTATTTAAATAGTTTTTTAAGTATTTTTTTTAATTTACTTATATATTTCATTTTTAATCTAATAATTTAAATTTATAAATATTATTTTGTTATTTATAAATTTTTCGTAATATATATTTTATGTATTATATTTTATTATTAATTAAGATTATATAAAATTATAATTATTATACTATCAAAAATCTAATTCATAAATGTTTAAAATATATGATGACATTATTTTTTTTTTTTTAAATAATAATTCTTTTTTGTATGTTATACATTCAATACTATATCTATAGTTATTTCTATTAGTAGCAATTTAGTTTCAATAAGAGAAACAAAATTATTTATAAAAAATATAATAATAAAGAAAAATTGGTAAATTTTATTTCTTAAATTATATAATTTTTATGATTTTATTCTATTTAAAAAATTTATATTATTTAGTCTTTAGATAATAATTTTGACAAATTTCATCATTTTATTATTAAAATTGACAATCAAACTATTAGTCAACCTTTATATAAAAAATTAATTAAATTAAAAGGGTAAAAATAAAAATACAAATATCATATCTGATTTTCTATTATTTTTAAATCATTTTATTAAATAACTCAATCTTCTATTTCATTATATTAAAAAAAAAAATCCAAACCTTCACTAATTAAAACCCATTAATTTGTCAGCAACATAATTCAATTACATTTCAAAACCATTGTAAATTCTTAAAACTTTTATAAATTATTAAATCTTTTTATCTTATTAAAATTCAAATTCTTATTATGAATGAAAGTTAAAAGGATCTAAAAAACTTCAATTTTATTATTAGATTGATTGATCTTGATAAACCTGCAACTCTTTGACTTCCTTTGTGTAGGAAATACACAAAGACTGTTTTAACATAAAATTTACCTCTTTTTTTATTTTTTGACAAAAGAAATGGAGAGTTGAGTGAGATCAACAAGTTGAGGTTGTTGCATTGAGATCAAGGGGCAACTAACACTTGTTGATCCAAGCAGAAGGAACTTGATTTTTCATTCTTAAGATGTCGAGTTCGAATCTTACTTATAAAAAAAATAAAATTTAATTTAATTAGAGTATAAAGTGATTGTCGGATATAGAATAAATATAATAATAATAATAAGGACCAATCTACGGTCAAAGCTATGATTGGACATGCTAGTTTCTCTTCTTCTTGGTTTAGAATTGTTGGTCCCAATAGAAGTGAATCTTTAGACAAATCAATGACTTAATTAAGAATCCTTGTCCTCTATCACCGCCATTTCGGCCTTCAAATTTTAAAGAAGAATAAAAAATTCTGATATGATATTTTTCTTTCTATTTTTATCTTTTTAATTTAATTATATTTTATTTAAATAATTTTTATAAATGGTGATTGTTAGTTGATCGTCAATTTAATAATAGAAGAATAAAATATATCAAAATTAATAAGATAATAGATGAAATAATATAAATTTTTAAATAGAAATAAAATAAAAAAATTATATAATTTAAAGATAAAATATGTCAATTTACCTGATAATAAATTAATAAAAAAGAAAAACAAAATCAATATCATCTTTTTATTTAAAGTTGAGTGTACGTATGAATATATATATATATATATATATATTATATTATATAAATATGCATTTTGTGTACTTTTTAAAATTTTTATGTGGTCCCAAAATAGAATTAGTGTATTTTGCAAAATTACACATCATCTTTATTTTAATAAAACTAGACCCTCTTGGATAAAGTAGAATATATATATATATTACGCTTTACTAAAATTTTCAAAAACATTTATTTTAACCAAAATAAACGTTAAAATTATCCTCCTTTTTTAAAAAATAAAGTTCCTAGTATATATACAAATAATAATTTTTCATATAACAAAAATCTTGAATTTCATTTTTTTAAAAATAAAAAAGCTAACCACATTCGAGCCGGAGTTAGACTCCCTAAACTATTTTTTTATAGGTAAAATTCAAACTCTAGACCTTGCGAATAAAAATTCAAAAGTATATAAAATTAATTTATATATATATATAATTTTAATTTTTTTAAAATTTTTTGATAATGCTGCAAAATTAAGAGGGAATTTTTTTTTTTCAATTAAATCCATATACAAATCTCTCTAAGAAATGTGATGTTCGACTTCTTGAATTTTCGACCGCTGTTTAATGAATTAAAAGGGCAACAACGATGCTGGGTCTTCCATCGCCATCAACAATGAGTCAGGAGAAACAACGTTCAGCAAGCGAATCAGAAATATTGAAACTATAGAAAGACATAATAAGAAGCCAAAAAATAATCTAGACAACAATGGATGCTAAGATGCAAATTTTGAAAAATGTTGAGTGTGTTCAAAATGGCATTAGCACATCTACATATGAAGCTAACCGACCGCAAGTCTTGTCCCATTCCTTCGCAGATGCCCTCACAAGGGAGGAACCAGGATTGGAACAACCATAGTACTACATGGGAGACAACGAGGAGGAGAAGTTTCCTGAAGTAGACGAGATGTTCAACAAGCAGAGCCTGTCAGACGAGGCCACACCTCCAACAGGACCGGTTTTCGAAATCTCGAAAGAAAATACCTCGGTTTCCTTAGACTTTGGAGGGGATCACTCATAATCAAATTACTAGGTAAATCAATTTCTTACAGGATCATGCAACAAAGAACAATGGCTTTATGGAAGTTAGAGAAAGGCCATGAATTAATTGATTTGGAAGGTGGGTATTTTGTTGTGAGATTTTTCACAAGAGCAGACTACATACAAGTGCTAGAAGGGGGGCCTTGGATAATAATGGGTCACTATTTATCAGTTATGAAATGGAGGCCAAACTTCCGTCCTTTTCGACAGCAACAATTTGGGTCAGATTTTGAGAATTACCACTAGAAGTTTTTGATGAAGAATCTTTAGTGGACCTAGGTGAACTAGTGGGACGCACAATCAAGGTGGACCCGATTTCGGTAGATGCTTACCGTGGGAGATACGCGAAAGTGTGAGTGAAGGTAGAGTTAGATAAGCCATTATAACAGACAACTACTGTGTTTGGTGAGCCCCAGTTGGTTGAATATGAGGGTCTTCATTTAATTTGTTTTTTATGTGATTGTTATGGACATATAAGTGAGGATTGTGTTCCCCCAAATCAAATTGATCAGAAAGTAACGGCACCAGTAGTGCCCACACCGGAGCAACCATATGGCCCTTGGATGTTGTCAAAGAATAACCGTCATCGAAATAATAACTCAATTCAAGGGCAGCGCTTCTTTTTAGTAAATCAGTATAACCCTCACAATGAAGAAATCCTAAACTCTAATGGGCTAGAGATAAAGTCGATTCTTTTGGAGAAAGTAGATAATCCAAGTGACGGGTCGTTGTTGGGTCAATTCGTGCAAGAAGTGGTCCGATCCAAGTTTGGAGTACTGGCAAAGATGGATGAGGATGGCCCAGCTTAAAGCCCAGATCCGAACACTGAGTAGCCCAAACTAGAGAGCAGCACCAGGCTTAGCACATAAGAAAGATATCAAAGGAAAGAAGCCTATGGGTAAGGCCCAGACCAATGATCCAAATCATCAGCAACACGAGAAATTTAAACAAAACACCAAAGGATTACCAATTCTGGCGAAGCAAACACTTCGAACACCTCCTAAAGAAGTGTCGAACGTTCGGACGTTGAGGAAGCAAAAGAGTGTTATAAAGGCGATGAATAATTTGGGGAACACAGTAAGGCAGAAAGATGGTGAGGAGGTTAACTGAGCAAGAAGTAGGAGATTAGCTTGGAAACAGAAGGATGATATGGAAATGATAGAATTTGACTTTTCTCTCAACAGAGCAGACGGTAGAATGGAGACGGAGCCGACAGTGGCTCCACCATCTCAATGACCTTTAACGATGCTTACTTGGAATTACAGGGATGCGAGTTCCAGGACCTTCCTCAGGCACCTCAAGGAAATAATTAGAGTCAACATGCCCGATATCTTGATCTTGCTAGAAACTTGTTGCCCAAGTAGCGCTATTGCTAATATATATAAATTTTCTAGCTTTACTAATGCTATTGTTTCTAAAGCATGTGGATTCTCAGGAGGAATTTGGAAGCTGTGGGATGCAAACTCCATACATCTCGAACCACTATCAATTCAGGAACAAATTGTAACCATGTTGGTGATACAAGAGAAGAGAACCCTTTGTGTATTGTCGGCAGTATACGCTTCACCAAATGCATATTACAGAGAAGACTTGTGGGAGTATACTATACATCTATCTCAAATTATCTCAATCCCATGGCTACTGGTAAGAGATTATAACCAAGTACTGACATCAACAAAAAAACAAGGCGGTAGACCGGTGTGCTTACGAAACTTCCAGAGTTTTCAGACGGTAATTTCCCTCTGCTCCTTAGTAGATTTAGGCTTCTCATGTCCTAAGTACACATGGAGTAACTTGCGAAAGGGGCAACATGCATTAAGGAACGTTTGGATAGAGGATTGGGGAACCGTTTGTTGGTGTAGCATTTTGCAGAGTTGATAGTGCTCCACCCGCCTCAGACAAGATCGTATCATCACCCAATCATTATTAAAGAACCGCAACGACAACAGTGCAACCGAATGCAGAGACCCTTTAGGAGGTTGTCAGTATGGTTTTCTCATTCAGACTTTGAAAGTTTGGTTAAGGAAGCATGGACGGGGCAGTAGTCATGTATTGAAGCTATGGAGAGGTTCAAGAGAGAGGTGCAGACCTAGAATCATTTTAAGTTTGGCAATATTTTTTAATGCAAGAATAGATGTCTTGCTCGTTTGGGAGGCATACAGTGAAGAAGAGTCGTGCGAGATTCTGACTTTTTAAAGGAGTTAGAATAAATTTTGACAGTTGAGTTAGATCCCATCCTAGAGCAAGAGGAAATGTTGTGGCGTCAGAAATCTCAGGAAATGTGGTTACAGGCAGGAGATCAAAACACGAAATATTTCCACTTGTCTACTATCATCCTTAGACGCCAAAACAGGATATATATATTTACTAAAGCCCTTCCGACTGCAACCTTTGAGAAATTGAGATATAAAATTAGTTTGCGTCGGTTTAAAGATCTCGAGAGTTCATCACATCAAGGGCAGAAATCCAAATATAAAGAATAGTGTACTTTTTTTTCTTTCACTAGAGTTTTTTCTCATTGAGTTTTTATCTAGTAAGGTTTTAACAAGTCATATTCTTTATGTAATGAACATCGAAGGGGGAGTGTTATGAATCCCGAAGATTCGTTAAATTAGTGAATGTCCATCATATAATCGTTATTCTCTTTTAATCCCGGGATAATTGTTGGAGTTGGTAAATATTTCGAGGACACTTCGCCCCCGCCTCGGGGGCCACCAACGGGTTTAGGCTCAATGATATGTAGGGTTTAGACGCCTATATATAGGAATATCATTGTAACGAGTTAATTGAACCAAGACATAATAATAGTGAAATCCGTTTTCAGGACGTAGCCCTAAATTGGGATGAACCTGGGTAAATCGTGTGTTCTTACTTTATTATTGTTTTTTCGATTTCGTCTATCAAATTCATATTCTACATCATTAAAATCCTACAATAATTACGTACTTAATGAAAGGTGACGCGTGTTGCCTGATGCTTATCTCTATCCCCTATCGACCCCTATAAATAGAATGTCTTATACTCTTTTGTAGATACAACAAAAAATCTTAAGAGAAATCATATAATAATATTTTCTCTATTATCTATATTTTTAGTTTACTTTTTTTTTTTTTACTTTTATTGTTTTTATATAATTTTATAACTGTATATAAATAATATTTTTTAGATAAATCTTAAATTATGAGCCACAAAATAATTTTTTCTTTAAAATAATAATATTAATAACTTGTCATGTCACAATAGATTTTTTTTTTCTTTATTTATCAAATCACATCTAATAAAAAATATTGCGTATATATATTCTTCATATTTACAAGTAACTTTAGTATATTTTCAATATATTTGAATAAAATATTTTTTTCTCACCGAAAAGGTGGGACACTGGACGACCAAAGTAGGTATAAAAAAAATAAAATATTTTTATATAAATATATTAAATTACTTTTTAATGTTATTAAATTACTTAGGTAAATTGGCATAAATAGTGCTCAAACTATAAATGTTCGGTAACATTGGTCCCCAAATTATTTATTTGGTGAAATTAGTTCTTGAACTATAAAAAAATTATGACATTAGTCCTTCAGTTAAATCATCCGTTAAGTAAAAAAAACTTCAGGGGTATTTATGTCATTACACTATTTAAATATATTTAATAATAGGCAGATTCATATAAATAGTTATTCCTATGTCACGACTTTCGTTTCTAACTTATCTCAAACTCATGACCTATAAGTCATAAGTGAATGTGCTTACCATTCGAGCAACTCTTTCTTGACCCAATATATTTCTTCTTCTACAAAAAAAAACTCCTTGACATGCTATTTAAATTTATTTAATAATATATAATATATATACATATAATATTATTTTCATCTTTATCCCTTTTCGTGTTTCTCCTCGTTTCTTTTTATCTTCCACTTTCTTTATTTTCATTTCCTAACAAATAAAAAGTTTGGAGAAAATTAATTTGTGCAATCAATAGGAAAATTATATAAAGAATTTTTTAAATTTTCAAACAAAAACAACCAGAAGAAGTAGAAAAGATAAAAATAGAGAAACAAATCTATGAGAATGATATTAAAATATTATTTGAAGGTATATGTATATAAATTATATATATATTAAATATATTTAAATAGTATAATGATATAAATACATATGATTTTTTTTCTTAAGAAAAGTTTTTTTTAATGGAATGACCAATGTTGCAATTTTTTTTATAATTTGAGAACCATTTTTACCAAAAATAAAAAATAATTTAGGGACGAATGTCTCCAAACACCTATAGTTTGGGGACTATTTATGTCAATATGCATATTATTAAATATATGTAAATAGTATATTAACATAAATACCTTGAAGTTTTTTTTATTTAATGGATGATTTAACGGCAGTTTTAACCTAAGGACCAATGTCACAATGTTTTTATAGTTTGGGATCAATTTCACCAAAAAAATGATTTGGAAACCAATTCCACCGAACCTCTATAGCTTTAGAACTATTTATGTCAATTTGCCAATTACTTATTTGAAATATATAAATATAATTTTTAAATTAAAATTGCATAAATATTTTACTTTTTTTAAAAATAAAAAAGATAAATTCAGTGAAAAATTAGAAAAAAATATTAAATTGCATGCAAGTGAACTTATTATTATTAATTTATCATTTTATGAAATTCTCATATTTAGATAAAAAATTTATCAAATAAAAATAAATTGTGTATATATATTGTGATTATTTAAAAAATATAATTTTAGAAAATATTAATAAAAATCATCTATATTATCAAGATAAATTTATAAATTTCATCCCTTAAATTATATAATTTTTCTGATTTCATCTTCTTTTTTTTAAAAAAAACAATTTAGATAATTTCATTCCTTATTTTATAATTTTGGCAACTTTCATCCTTCTATTAATTTTATTAACAGCCAAAGAAACTTTTTTTAAATAAAAATAATTTATATTTAAAGGAAAAAAATATCAATATACTCCAAAAATAAAAAGAAATTTCATGAAACTTTAAAATTTCTCATGTGCTTAGGTTAATTCTTTTTAAAAAAAAAAAAAAAAAAGTAAATTCCAAATTTCATTACTTCGTAAGCTTTCAGTAAAGCTCTCGATAAACAAGTTTTCAAGTTCCTAATATTTACGTTATTTTTTATTATTCTTTTAAAAATAAATTTTTACCTTAAAGTTTTTTTTAAAAAAAAAGCTAAATTCCTAAATAGAATCTGCAATTCATTCAATCTTAAAAAACTCTAAATAAAATTGTTGGGAGGTCTACAAAAGTATATGAACTTTGAGATTTAATTTTCTAAAAAAAATATAAAATAACATAAGCATACAAAATTTAAGAAATTTAAGAGTTTCAATAATTTAGGATTGTTTTTAAAGTATATTTGATATTTTTATTCTTTCAATATATATTTTTATATAAAAAATAATAATAAATTATTAAATTATTAATAAAATTAAAACAATGATGCAAGTTGACAAAATTATAAAAATAAAAGATAAAAAATTATTCAAAAAAAAAGATGAAATCACAAAAATTATATAATTTAAGTGATGAAATTTACTAATTTGTCATCATATGAAAATTATTTAAAAATTACAATTATTAAATTTAAATTTAAATAAATTTCAAATAAATAAATAAATAAGTAAAGTTTAAATATTTTTGTCATGTTTTGATGGTAAGCACCTTTACTTATGACAGGGAGATAGAGACGAAAGTTATATATATATTAAAAAAAATTAATTTAAATATTTTCTTTTTAAAAAATTAGTGTCTATTCTATAAATATTTTATTTAAAAAAAGTAAATATCTATTTAGACGAAATAAACTTACATTATATTGGAAAATAAGAAAAAAGGTAATATTATTTTTAAAATATCATTATTTTGATAATAAACTCTTGAATTCGTATGATATATATTCTATACTAATATTGATAGTAAGCACTATCACTTATTCAAAATCATTTAAAAATTGTTTGGTCTGTGAAATTAAAAAATTAAAATCAATTTGATTATGAAAGTATAAAGAAAAGAAAGAGGAAGAAAGAAGAAGAAGAAATAATGACAAAAGAAAGTTAATTGAGTAAAAAATTATTAAAAAAAAAAAGACAAAATCTAGAGAAGTGAAATGCCAAATGACAAGAATGAGTAAATGGTTGAAGAATTCATCAGAGATTTAATATTTTGTTGTTTTCAAACAAAGTATTTTTAATTTTATTTCTTTCAATTGTTTAATCGTAATTTTTAGAATTACAAACTTAAGGTTTTGAATTTTCCAAATTTTTCTTTCTTGTTTCTTCTTCTTCCCTAGTTTCATCTGTGTTTTTTTTTTTTTTGTAATGATATTTTTACCTTTTTAATTAATTAACTAAATAATACACCAGTTAGTTTTTTAGATTTTTTGATGGAATCTTCAAAATGACTTATTTTTCTCTAATAAAAAAGTTTGAGACGTTAAAAATTAAAAAAAAAATTTAGTACTGAGTTTGCCAAACATAAATCTGTTTAGACTTAAACTCACCAATTATTCTAAAAACATAGAAAATTTGATGAAATTGGTCCCCGAACTATAAAAAATTGTAATATTAGTCATTCCGTTAAAAATTGTATTAAATCATCCATCAAGTAAAAAAATTGAAGGGTATTTATGTTATTATATTATTTAATATATTTAATAATAGACAGATTAACATAAATAGTTCCCAAACTATAAATATTTAGTAATCTCCAAATTATTATATTTATGAAATTTATCCACGAACTACGAAGAAATTAGGACCTTGATCTTTCTATTGAAAAGTATTCGTTAAATAAAAAAAACTTCAAAAATATGTATGTTATTATATATATATATATATATATTATCTTAATTATAATTCCTATATGACTTTGGTCTCTACCATATAGTACAACTTATGACTTCTCAATTATAAGTAAGAGTCATTTAAATATTTGAATATATTTAATAATATATATAATATAGATACATATACTTTTAAAATAATATTTAATATCATTTTCATTTCTTTTAAAAAAGGTAATTAAGATATTAAAAAAATTATATATAATATATATATATATATATATATATATATAGTTCATGAAAACTGAACTTCTTTTTCAAGTAAAAAGAAAATTTGTATTATCTCTATATTATATAGATAGATAACGAGTGTGGGAAATAGAATAGAGATTGTGGTGTTCACGTATTCTTTGACTCTTTTTACCTTCTTTAATTCTTCTTCTTCTTCTTTTTTTTATAATTAAAAAAAAAAATCTTACATCCAATCTTTTTATTATTTGCACTAATGAATTTTTTTCAAATTTTTTATTTGTTAAATAATAAAAACAATAAAAAGGCTGAAGGGAAAAGAAGAGAAGCATGAAAGTGAAGGAAATTGTATTGAAGGAGGAAAAGAAAGACAGAGAAAGAAGAAAATGATAATGATAATATATGTATTAAAGAAAAACTAAAGTAATTCGTTTTTGGAAAAACAAGCAAAGAAATGTTCGTTATTAAAACTGTATTTCAAACAAATGTGGGAACAAAAGAAATAGGACTAGAAAATTGGTACATGAAAAAAATTTGTAAGTAAATAATGTTGCCGATACCAATAGCAATAATGGACTTCAAAAGACATTGGCTATCTGGGGTCTTCATTTTACCTTTTGTATTTGCTATTTTCTACCTCTTTGTCATCTTGTTTTGCTTTGGCTTTCGGTTGGTTTGAGTGAAAATTTGTTTGTTTACTCTCATACTCTCTTTCCAGCTTGTGATGCGTTGAATGTATCAATTTCTCTTCAATATCACTCAGCTTGGCTCCATTATCTGATTTTAGTTGTTGTTCCTCTTCTTTTGTCAATTTCACCCCATCTGTGTAACAAGGAAATCACAAAAACATTTATGTATAATTACAAGGGATACATATATGGTTAAATCATTTGGTTATTTTTAGAATAATTATGACTCCTACTAATTTAAATTCTATTCGAATTATATTTGTAGAATTAACTCTTACTTAGAAAAATATTTCACCCTCGCTCATTGAAATAATGCTCACAGATCCAACTTACGACCTTGCATAACATTCATAATTTTCATTGTGCCAAGCCAATGACTTAACCTTTTAGAATGGATGACAATTTATTTTTCTTTATCAGGGTATCAGAGTAGGAATCCAAAGTTTGAATCCTAATTAGTGAAATTTGTGTATTTATTAATAAAGTCTATGTAAGTTTAATTTGTTGCACACCGTGGACCTCGAGTATAAAATTTGTCATCCTCGAAGAGAGTCTTAAGAGAATAAATTGAAAGGTTATGTATAATTATATATCACCAAGAAATTATGTATAATTACGAGGGATATATATATATATTTAAGTAGGTTCTAAATCATGGTTAATTGCAAGAATTAACGTACTGTTATTTCCTGAAGAACAGTGTTGAATGCAGTAGAGATAGCATTGGAACATTGAGTTCCCCTTGGCTTGACACAAGCCTGGGCATTGGCGATCGCAATCTGTGTCAGCTTGCACCTCATTCTGGGCAACGAGAATTAAAAAAAGAACGGCCATGCATGTAAGACCTTGAATCCTCCCCATATTTCTCTCCTGCTTCTTTTCTGATCTTTCAATTCAATAAGAAATAATGTTGAATTCCTCAAGGGCGTGCCTCTTTATTTATATATATATTATATAACATTTGTAACAACATTAGGTTGTAATATTGTTTAATTTTTGATTGGTTGCCAATAAATTGTTTCCATTTTATTAGGAACACTTCACAACCTCACATATTTGGTTCCCTATTGGCCGATCACTGCAGTTTCCCATTTCCTAAAATAATTCTTTGGATAAGATTTTAGGACTTACCCGAATTAATTACTCGAAAAGCCAATTTATTTATTTATTTATTTGTTTATTTATTTATTTTTGTACGAATGAAATAACAAAACTTTAATCCTTGATTTCTTTTTCTCATTTTAATCTCAAAAAAAAAAATTATATATATATATATATATATATATATATATATATATATATATATATATATATATATAATAGGCTATAGTTAAAAATTATACTACAAAATGAAACAGGCGAACTTGAGATGCAACTTAACTTTCTATTAATTGAAAGTTGCATCTCCAAAATACAACTTTTGTATAAACTTAAGAATATATTAAGCTACAGTGTTTTTAATAAACTAAACAATGTTATATAAACTTAATACTAGGACGGTCCCTGTGAATGATAGTGAGCATAAAAATTAGAATCTTATTTGGAAGACATCTTTCCACCTTAGACATAAATGTTTACCATGGAAAATTCTGTCCAACACGCTTCCTACCAGAGATAGACTACGAGGGGTTTTGAAGATCCAGCAGATGGATTGTTCAATTTGTGGATATGAGGTTAAAATCACTCAACACCTTTTCAATGACTGTCCACTTACAGTTGCTATTTGTGCCAGTTCTCATTGGTAACTTCGTTCAGACAGATTTATCATGCCATCACTGGATCAATGGCTATGGAAATTTCTAAGCAATAATTTTAAGTCTCTATCCAGGGGGTTGATTAAGAGGAGTTCCTTCACTTTGTTTTGCTAGCTTGTGAAAATATTTGGCGGGTGCAGAATGAAGTACGAATCAATTTTAGTACTCTAGATTGGGCTGAGATATGTAGGGGAGTCGATGTGTTTGCAAAATCCTACTATTTTGCTAGTTTTAACAGAAGAAAAGTGTCCAATATTTTCTTCCCCCAGGCAAGTTAGTTGAAGTTTAATTCACGTTGCAGTTCGAGACACGATTACTTGGTCGGCATGCCTACTTCGTGATCATGTCGGTAATCCCTAGGGTGCTTGGGTGTCTAGAAATTCTTACACCATTATTTTTGTTGCTGAGCTTAAGGCGTTTTTACTCGCCTTCAAGGTGAGATAATCTCAAATTTCAAAAGCTTATTTTCGAATAGAACTCGTTAAACGTTGTCTTAACACTTAAATGGGGATAAAGCTCATGTAGATTAGAGATCCTTTCCTCTAGTTAAGGATGGTTTTGATTTTGTATGGTATATAGTATCATGTAATGAATATTTATAAAATCTTGTCATCAATAAAATATATTTATTTATCAATTACAATTTAAATTTCACAAAAAAAAATTAATAATAATAAAGTGTATTCCTAAAATCTTATAATCACTCAAGTATATTTAATTATTAACTACAGTCCAAATTTCTAAAAAATTATGTACTTGTAAAATATTGTCCTCGAAATAGTACATTTATTTACAAATTACAATCCAAATTTCTTATAAAAAAAATGTATTTGTAAAATCTTGTAATCATTAAAATATATTTATATACCTACTTAGATTCTAAATTTTTCAAAAATATATATTCATAAAATCTTGTTGTCAATAAAATAAATTATATACCAACTATAATATAAATTTCTCAAAAAAAATAAAATAAAATGTATTCATAAAATCTTATCGTCCTTAAATTATATTTAATTACTTACTACCGTCTAAATTTCTCATAAAAAAGTTTGTTAGGGTAAGCACCCTCACTTATGACTGAAAGTCATGAGTTTAAGACATCATATAGACGAAAATCATCATATAGGTTGATTCTGCAAAAATCTGTCAGGGTAAAAAGGTAATTTGGAAGGACGGGAGTTCAGGAAATGTTGATTAGCTTTTAGAAGATTTTGAATTGGTCAAAGTCAACGAAATCGGTACTTCGGGAAATGGCCCATTGACGGGCTACAATTCGGGAGGCGGCACTTCGTGGAGCGTCTGGATGACTATACTTCGCGATGTCGAGTACCTACAAAACAAGTAAGTTCAATGGGGGATTTGTTCCCCGTGAACTCTCCAATGCTTAAGTCACTAGAGAATTATGTGGGTATTTTGGATATATGGAATCTGTCCTTACCTTTGGCTCTGTTTCCTCTTTTATAGGCGTTGTCTGGAAAACTCTTTAATGAACTGCCCGTTGTGGGGATCCATTTATTCCCGCTGTTAGGAGCGGACTTTAAATGGATTGAAGATCGGGCAGGAGGTTACGACTCAATTTGTAACTGCCTCATGAAGGCTATAATAAGAGCAATAATGGCGGCTGATATGCATAAATCATATACCCTTTTTAGCATGTTTTTAGACATAAATTAGGGTAATATTTGAATGTATTTGATCTTAATTGAATCAAATTGACATAAAATTGCTTAAATTTTGATTTTGGAAGTTTCAGGAGCAAATTGCACGAAAACAGCAAATTTTGGGGCAAAATGTAATTTTTGGAAATACTGAGTTCGGGACGGATGTCCTGACCCAGTCAAAGCACCAGGACGGCCGTCCCAATCTCAGGACGGGCGTCCCAAGCACCAGAAGTTGTCCCACATCGAAATTTTTGGAGATTTTCACTCCAGAAAGCTGCTATAAATACCCCAGGCCTCCAAGAGTTGAAATCATCCCTCTCCACTCGATCTGAGTCATTTAGTGACTTCAAGTATACAGTTTTCCATAGTATACAAGTCACTTAGCGACTCAGGTTTCAGTATAAGTTTATTTCTATTCTTAGAGAGTTTCTCGTTTTCTTTGCTTTCTGAGAGTCTGTCTTAGAATCTTAGATTACGACTAGATAGGGTTCATTTTTGGTATCATAGAATACCGGGATTTCGTTAGGAGATCCTAAGAGAGAGATAGGGTGCGTGTTCTTAGTCAGATTAGGGTAATTTGTTTAAGCCCAGGATGTAAGGTAAAGCAATTACTACTAGGTCTAAGGAGCGTTCTCCGAAGGCTCTGCCGAGCAGAGTAGGATCGAGCAATCAGAAGCATACAGGAGCTACAGCGCCGGCTGGACCTGCATAAAGTGGTGACTACTTTATGATAGTGGGTCCCCTAGACGAGGTTCTGTATGTTTATGAATTGTTTTATCTGGATATTAATTTGATACTGAATTTATATATCATACATGTTTTACAATTTGAGATACTGTTCATTTTCTCGAGAAGATCATAGAGCTAGAATTATCATTATGAATGTTGAACTATCGTGTCCTTTTAAATTAAACTAGGGTTATAGACAACTCCTAACCAAGGTCTGAATCCTAACCGGTTTAGTTTAACAGACTGTAAAAGGTCTGCCAGATTAGGAAGAAATAACAAAACAGATCACCATGTTTGTTAGAGTACCCTAATAAAGCTGAGTTTGTACGCTAGGCCAATCCTAGGGTTAAGTGACATGATACCGAAGTGACATAGGGTACCGTTCATGGATACTTTAATCCGACAGATGAGAAGGATCATCCCAAGGTAGGGGTGAATACACCAGGTAACTCGGATATGGTAAACAGATGGTTATATTTGGATATATCTAAAATGTTTGAAGATAAGGTCAAACAAATTGTAATAACTAAGCTTAAATTGATGAATGCATGTCTACTCTTGAATGCTATTTGCTTGTTATGGGTGATTGGGATCACCAATCAATCTCAAAATATTGATTATCGATTGTCTGTTTAGATAAATAAGATGAATGTTAGGATTAAGGGATAGTTGCTACTAAGCCGTTACCAGTTCCCTGGGAGTATGATATTAATAAATTAAATTCGTAGATACTTTCTAAGAACTAGCTACACGATAGGTACTCTGCCTTAGGTTCTGATTGATTAAGTGACAACAATTGAATGATAAAGTGACAGTTAGTAAGACTCAATCCTTAATTACTCATAATCGACATAGGTAAATAAAAGCCTATCTTTTAGCATACCAATCGGAACGCATCAGATTTTTGGCACCGTTGTCGGGGAAATATCATAATGAATTTAGGATTTCTGATCAAAATTCTAGAGACTTATGATAGGTATCGGTAGTAACCTAGACCTTAGACCTAACACTTATTTGATGCTAGTTAGACAATCAATTTCCGAAATCTAGGGTTATCAAACTAATTAATTTTAGACATTATCTGAAATTAAGACATTTAGGATAATCAAATTTTAGAACATTATTCTATAACCATATTGAGGAAATTTAACTGCTTTCTAAATAAAATATGAAAAGAAAAAAAAATTTAAAATTTAAAATCCGAAAAAAGAATGTATTTTTCATGCTCAATGGTGAGTTGTTCTTTTTCCTATCTCTTGTATTATTTGTTTTCTTTTTCTCTTTCATAGTTGAATATTTGTTTTCTTCCAAATGTTTCTAATTTTTCACTTCCTATGTTACCCCACTAACCAGTTTGCTCAGGCTTAAACATATTTTTCTCTGTAGTTGCATGACTCGAACTTCAGAAGCTAACCTTGAAACTCCAGTTGAGAACCCTGAACGTCTCATCCGTACAGCTAATAGGCGAAGAACAGAGATGGCTGCTGAAAGACCTCCCCTCGAATCCTACATCCAGCCACAGACTGTTCCGATAACATCCGCCATTCAAATCCCTGGAAACCTTCGCTATGATCTTAAACCGAATGTGATCCATTTGATTATTAATCGGGTCCAGTTTGGAGGAACTGCAGCCGAAAATCCGCTAGAACACTTAACCGATTTCTCCTCTCTCTGCGAAGGCCTCAAGGGAGATCATACTGCAGAAGTAACCAAACAAAACCTCTTTCCCTACTCACTGAGGGAAAGAGCCAAGAGATGGTTGGCCCAGCTACCTACTAACTCCATCACCTCTTGGGACGAGTTAAGCAAGGCCTTCTTGGAAGAGTACTACTCTGCAGCAAGGGTCCTAGAATATCGAAGGGCTCTATCCAGTTTTACTCAAGCTGCTAATGAGACAGTGATCGAAGCTTGGGACAGATTCAAGGAGCTACTCAGGCTCTGCCCCCAACATGGACTTACTGAAGCACTGCTGATCCAGCAATTTTACGGGGGTATGACGGACATGGGCAAGCAAGTTCTTGATGGACTCAATCCCTAGAGCGATTTCAATGGAATGAGTGATGTAGATGCTAGAAACGCTCTAGAGAGGCTCTTTAGGAATAGCAAGAACTGGCGCACAAGTGGCCGAGCTAAGAAGCAACCAGTAAATGCGGCCTTCGCCTCCACTGATGATCAATTTAAGGCACTGAAGGCCAGCATTACTAATCAATCGAACGCTTTCCAACAAGGGAAAAGCGTTCAGCCAGTATATCAAGTCTGCGAATTTTGCCAAGGACCGCATTTTAGTGGAGATTGTTATGGTAATGGAACGTTGACTATTCCAGAAGATATGGAACAAGTGGATGCATTTAACTCTGCTCCTATAGAAAATACCTACAATCCCACCTGGAAGAACCATCCGGAATTCAGTCGGAGAAACAATTTTGGGACATGCTAACTTCCAGAAAAGGGTGCCTCAGCAACTGCCCTATCCGCAGAATCAGCAAGTCGCTCTGCCCGCACCAAGGAATTACATCGTTCTAGTTGATCCAATGCAAGAATTCCGAGATATTTTGAAGAGCATTGCTGACTCTAATAAGGAAATGATAGAGTCAAACAGGAAGGTCCAAGAAGCTCATGCAGAAAGAATTCAGCAAAATGAGAATAGGCAAAAGCAGATTGAGCAGATAGTCAGGGACACACAAGCCTCCTTGCAGACATTAGAAAGACAAATGGGACAGTTATCGACCCATCTACCTCATCGGTCACAAGGAACGCTATTTAGCAACACTGGGACCGACCCATTAATGATTGCAAGACCTTAACTCTGAGATCTGGTAAAACTCTAAATCCTTCTTTCCCAAAATCTTCTCACACTTCTACTTTTGTACATGAAAAAGAAGATAGCTCCGAGGAATTAACACCGACAGTAGTTGAAAACAAAGTAGCAGAGAAAGAGAAGAAAGAGTCCATCCTTGAGTACCGACCAAGAGTACCTTACCCTACAAGACTAATGCAGAATAAAGATAAGGAGCAACTCGAGAGGTTTTTCAAAACTTTTGGTAAAATTCACGTTAATTTACCTTTTCTTGATGTTATTTCTGAAATGCCTAAATATGCTAAATTTCTGAAGGATATTATTAGTAATAAAAGAAAGATTGACATGGACAAAGTAATTCTTAATGAAGGATGTTCGGCAGTTCTCTTGAACAAATTGCCTTCCAAAAAGAAAGATCCAGGGTGTTTCACTTTGCCATGTACAATAGGCAATACTACTAATATGCATGCTTTAGCAGACTTAGGAGCTAGCATAAATGTAATGCCATCTAGTTTATTTGATAAATTAGGTTTGCATGATTTGAAAACGACTAGAATGTGCATACAACTTGCTGATAGGACAGTAAAAATTCCTAGGGGGATAATTGAAGATCTCTTAGTAAAGGTTGGAAAATTTGTCTTTCCTGTGGATTTTGTTGTCATGGATATGAATGGTGAAAGTGATGTACCCTTGATTCTCAGTTGACCTTTTCTAGCTACCTCTAAGGCATTGATTGACGTCAACAATGATCAAATAAAACTAAGGGTAGAAAATGAAGATATGACTTTCAACTTGAATGAAACCCTTAAGTATCCTATGCATTTAGATGATGATTGTTATTCTGTGGATGCATTTGACCATTTGATTGGAACTAACCTGTTGGACTTAATCTCTGATTATCCAGTCTTAAATATTGACTCTTTGGCCCTGGAAAAACCTGACTTTGACTATTCTGATTATGAAACCAGTACTAACGATTTTGTTGAGATAGGTGCTCATGAGTTGAGATTAGAAAAGATCTCTTTAGAAGAGCCCCCAGAAGTGGAATTGAAGGAATTACCAAGCCATCTGTGTTACGACTACCTAGACGCTGAACAAAAGCTTCCCATTATTCTTGCAGAAGACCTGACTCCAGAACAAAAGAAGTCAACACTGGACATACTCAAAAGGAATAAAAGAGCCTTTGCATACAAAATTGCGGATATACCAGGTATAAATCCTAGTTTTTGTTCGCATAAGATTCTTTTAGAAAATGAGTATAAACCTTGTGTGCAACCTCAAAGGAGGTTGAATCCTAATGTGTGTGATGTGGTGAAGAAAGAGGTAATTAAATTACTAGATGCCGGACTAATCTATCCTATTTTTGATAGTGAATGGGTTAGCCCAGTGCAAGTAGTACCTAAAAAGGGAGGAATAACAGTTATTAGGAATGAAAGTGATGAACTAATTCCTACCATAACTGTCACTGGTCATCGTGTATTCATTGATTATAGGAAACTAAATACTGCCACACAAAAAGATCACATCGTGTTTTATTGCTTTCTTGATGGATTTTCTGGTTATTTTCAAATCCCTATCTTTCTTGAAGATCAGCATAAAATTACGTTTACTTGCCCTTTTGGAACATTTGCATGTAGAAGGATGCCTTTTGGATTATGTAATGCCCCAACTACATTTCAGCGTTGCATGACCTCTATCTTTGATGACATGTTAGGAGAGTCTATGGAAGTATTTATGGATGATTTCTCAGTGTTTGGTGACTCATTTGTTATCTGTTTGAATAACTTGGAATCTATGCTTAAACGTTGTATAAAATCTAATATGGTTCTAAACTGGGAGAAATGTCATTACATAGTTAAAGAAGGAATTGTTTTAGGACATAAGATTTCGCAGAGAGGTATGGAGGTAGATAAAGCTAAAATTGAAGTGATCTCAAAACTACCTCCGCCTAAATCTGTAAGATCTGTGAGAAGTTTCTTAGGTCATGCTGGCTTTTATAGGCGTTTCATAAAAGATTTTTCAGTAATAGCCAGTCCTTTGACAAACCTATTGGGTAAAGATGTTCCTTTCGTTTTTGATGAGAAATGCATGAAATCATTTAATAAACTTAAGGAACTATTAACTACTGCACCTATTATGACATCACCTGATTGGAGTTTGCCCTTCGAATTGATGTGTGATGCTAGTGATTATGCAATACGAGTTGTTTTAGGACAAAGACGTGATAATAAATTTCATGTAATTTACTATGCTAGTAAAACTTTAACTGATGCTCAGGAGAATTACACAACTACTGAAAAGGAATTACTAGATGTAGTATATGCTTTTGATAAATTTAGATCTTATCTAATCTTGTCTAAAACAATAGTTTACACTGATCATTCTGCTTTGAAATACCTGTTCAATAAAACTGATGCAAAACCAAGATTGATTAGATGGGTTTTATTGCTACAGGAATTTGATATAGAAATAAGAGATAAGAAAGGGGCTGAAAATTTAGCTGCAGATCATCTGTCTAGAATAGAAAACCCTGGATTAGGAGCAATAGATGAAACAATAATATCAGACAAATTTCCGGATGAGAACTTATTTGCATTATCTACTATCCTTTCTCCTCTGAGGTTTGCTGACATTACCAATTACTTAGTTGCTCACTCTCTCCCAAGTAATATGGATAGGCAGCAAAGAAAGAAATTCTTTGCTGAATTGAAAAATTACTACTGGGAAGATCCTTTTCTATTTCGAATTTGTAAAGATCAGATGATCAGAAGGTGTGTTTCAGAAGAAGAAGGATATAAGATCCTGGAGTATTGTCATTGTGGACCTACTGGAGGCCATCTGGCTGCCACCAACACTACCAAGAAAGTGTTAGAAGCAGGATTCTATTGGCCTACTATTTTCAGGGATGCAGCAGCATACATCCAGTCCTGTGATGCTTGCCAGAGAACAGGTAATATTTCTTCTAGAGACGGTCTACCCCAGCATGTGATACAAAGTGTCGAAATATTTGATATCTGGGGTATTGACTTCATGGGTCCTTTTCCTTCTTCCTTTGGAAAAAATTACATCATAGTAGTTGTAGATTATTTTTCAAAATGGCCTGAAGCACAGGCATTACCTACTAATGATGCTAAAGCTGTGTGCAGATTCCTTAAGAAATTGTTTTCCAGATTTGGATGTCCCAAAGCCCTCATAAGCGACAGAGGTGCGCACTTCTGCAACTCACAATTGCAGAAAGCACTCAAGCAATATGGAGTTCATCATCACTTTTCCACGGCCTATCACCCACAGACCAATGGGTAGGTTGAGGTAACCAATAGAGGTATCAAAATAATTTTAGAAAAAACTGTAGGAATTAATCGTAAAGATTGGGCCATAAAATTAGATGATGCCTTATGGGCCTTTCGTACGGCGTATAGAACCTCTACAGGATTTTCACCTTACAAATTGGTTTATGGAAAAGCATGCCATTTGCCTGTTGAACTAAAGCATAAAGCATTTTGGGCTTTGCAGAAATGCAATCTAGATGATAATTTATCTAAGGAAAATAGGATGTTACAACTCAATGAATTGGATGAGTGGAGGTTTAATGCATATGAGAATTATCTCCAATTTAAAATGAAGAGTAAAATTCAACATGATAACAGACTTAGATCCTAGAAAAATTTCAAACCATGTGATAAAGTGTTATTATACAACTCACGTTTGAAATTGTTTCCAGGAAAACTAAAAAGTTATTGGTCAGGTCCGTTTACCATTACAGAGGTGTCGCCATTTGGAGCAGTCGTCATCGTGGATCAGGATAACATCTCTCAGAAAGTAAACAGGCAACGTTTAAAACCATACCGATAGCCAATGGACAGATCTGAGCAAGTCCTTCTGCTCAACGAGTAAAGGGAGTATCTCTTTCATTTTATTTCGTGTTTTATTATTTGTTATTTCTTTCATTGTTCTATTTTCTTTCTTACCCTTAGTTAGTCGAATAAGTGTGGGGTAAGAGTTCTCTGTTTTGTTTTTATTTCTTCTTGTTTCCATTTTGTGTTTTTTTGTTTTTATTTTTCTTGCTATTTGTTTTCTTAGATTCTTATTTTTAAAATAAGTGTGGGGTGATAGGATATGCATGAACACTGAGGACAGTGTCAGACTTAAGTGTGGGGTAGCAGTGCACAGTACGCTGTAGTAGGAAAAAAAATTTTGCATGATTTTTGCATGTTTTTCCCGTATTTTCACACCCTTCCAAAAAAAAATTTCAAACTTTTTCACTTTTTCACTCTTCAAAATGCAATATGATTGGCAAAGAATTGTTGATGTCTATGATATGTAGGTAGTATGTTATGATTAGTAGGAGACAACGTGATGACTTTCTTGAACTTATCGATTAGGAATAGGGAGTTCTTGATAATTGAGCACAATTTAGTTTGGATTAGAGACCTCAACCAATTACCTTTTCAAAACTTAACTAGATAAGATTAGACCAGTTAAGGATGTATTGGCAATTAAAATGACTAGATGAGGCTCTGAGCTGAAGGTGAAAAGAAAAAAAAAGAGAGTTAATTAAATAGGGTAGTTTGCTAGCGGCCTTTGCTACTCGAGCGCCACTCCTTAGGGGAACTTAAAGCCTGATGCCCTAAGGTCGTGTAGGTCTAGGAGTCATCGGAGTGGGACTCGCTACATGGGTAGTTAAAGTTGACGTGTTAAAGCAGACTCAAAATACCCTGAAAAAAATCTATAAAAGAAAAATCAATAAATGCTAAAATAATTAAAAATCTGATCACCAAGGCTCAGAACTCAGAAAGTTGTCTGTTGTTAGTATGTCTAGCGACGGGTCGAAGTGTTATCTGGTAATAGTTAAGATGAGAGTATATTGTGTTAACTATTTGGTCTATACTAGTACACACTACACATCAGGAAGACCTTGTGACTGAGAGAAGAGTTCAATCTAGTTGTTAAGTTTTTAAACCTACTTGATTATGATAATCTACTAGAGACATTTGAGACCTTGTCATAGCAACCTAACCAGTCAATCCTGTGTTGTGAATTATCTGATTCAGTGAAGAATTTGGGAGTAAAAACATTGCTAGAAATTTTGAGTGATTGCACCTATGTTTTAGAATTATCAATAATTTCATATAGACTTTGCTTGAGGACAAGCAAAAAGCAAAGTGTGGGGTTATTTGATATGCATAAATCATATACCCTTTTTAGCATGTTTTTAGACATAAATTAGGGCAATATTTGAATGTATTTGATCTTAATTGAATCAAATTGACGTAAAATTGCTTAAATTTTGATTTTGGAAGTTTCAGGAGCAAATTGCACGAAAACAACAAATTTTGGGGCAAAAATACAATTTTTGGAAATATTGAGTTCGGGACTGGCGTCCCGAATTCGGGACGGGCGTCCTGACCCAGTCAAAGCACCAGGACAGCCGTCCCAAGCTCAGGACGGGCGTCTCGAGCAGAAGTTGTCCCACATCGAAATATTTGGAGATTTTCACTCCAGAAAGCTGCTATAAATACCCCAGGTCTCCAAGAGTTGAAATCATCCCTCTCCACTCGATCTGAGTCATTTAGTGACTTCAACTATACAGTTTTCCATAGTATACAAGTCACTTAGCGACTCAGGTTTCAGTATAAGTTTATTTCTATTCTTAGAGAGTTTCTTATTTTCTTTGCTTTCTGAGAGTCTGTCTCAGAATCTTAGATTGCGACTAGATAGGGTTCATTTTTGGTATCATAGAATACCGGGATTTCGTTAGGAGATCCTAAGAGAGAGATAGGGTGCGTGTTCTTAGTTAGATTAGGGTAATTTGCTTAAGCCCGGGATGTAAGGTAAAGCAATTGCTACTAGGTCTGAGGAGCGTTCTCCGAAGGCTCTGCCGAGCAGAGTATTATCGAGCAGTCAGAAGCATACAGGAGCTGCAGCGCCGGCTGGACCTGCATAAAGCGGTGACTACTTTATGATAGTGGGTCCCCTAGACGAGGTTTTGTATGTTTATGAATTGTTTTATCTGGATATTAATTTGATACTGAATTTATATATAATACATATTTTACAATTTGAGATACTGTTCATTTTCCCGAGAAGATGATAGAGCTAGAATTATCATTATGAATGTTGAACTATCGTGTCCTTTTAAATTAAACTAGGGTTATAGACAACTCCTAACCAAGGTCTGAATCATAACCGGTTTAGTTTAACATACTGTAAAAGGTCTGCCAGATTAGGAAGAAATAACAAAACAGATCACCATGTTTGTTAGAGTACCCTAATAAAGATGAGTTTGTACGCTAGGCCAATCCTAGGGTTAAGTGACATGATACCGAAGTGACATAGGGTACCGTTCATGGATACTTTAATCCGAAAGATGAGAAGGATCATCCCAAGGTAGGGGTGAATACACCAGGTAACTCAGATATGGTAAACAGATGGTTACATTTCATAATTTCCTTAGAGATCAAGATATATCTAAAATGTTCGAAGATAAGGTCAAACAAATTGTAATAACTAAGCTTAAATTGATGAATTCATGTCTACTCTTGAATGCTATTTGCTTGTTATGGGTGATTGGGATCACCAATCAATCTCAAAATATTGATTATCGATTGTCTGATTAGATAAATAAGATGAATGTTAGGATTAAGGGATAGTTGCTACTAAGTCGTTACCAGTTCCCTGGAAGTACGATATTAATAAATTAAAATCGTAGATACTTTCCAAGAACTAGCTACACGATAGGTACTCTGCCTTAGGTTCTAATTGATTAAGTGACAACAATTGAATGCTAAAGTGACAGTTAGTAAGACTCAGTCCTTAATTACTCATAATCGACATAGGTAAATAAAAGCATATCTTTTAGCATACCAATCGGAACGCATCAGAGGCTTTAAGTATTAGGCGGATATATTAGAACCATAATTACCGTTTTGCCCTTGGTATGATTTTGTGGTTGTTCAGTGGCCCCTCAGCGAAGTGCCGAATAATTTAGGTGTTCCACTTTGCTGGATAAATGACACCGTCCCTTGCTTGGGGTGCTTGGGGTATTTTGAAAGATTGGGGTTTGTGACAGTGATTGCTGTCTCTTCATCTTCCGTGTCTGTCATAAATGGCAAGGTGTCAGCCGATAGAGAGCCTTTTCGCTATCCCCGATGAGTTGAACTTGAGGAGTAATCATGATACTTTTTGGGTATCGTAGCTTCCTTACAACCGTTTGAAATTACCTCCTACTTTCTTTACACTTTCTTCTTCGAATCTTTCTTACTTTTCCTCCCAGACTTGCTTTTTCACCATTGTTGTCCCTGTAAAATTATGAAGATTCCTCTTGCTCTATTGTGTCGCAAGTTTGGTCATCGACTTTTCAGACTATCAACTTTGTAAAAGGTAAACTTTGTCTTTTTCCTTAATCTTTCCCACCCTTGTTGACCTGAGGTTGGGATTTTAAATTATTGTGTTCGTCTTTCTTCTGGGGTATCTATGGAAGAGGGTGTCTAGGGTAGGATTAGTACCTTTTGCTTTTTATCCTTCACTGGGCTAGGTTTTAGTCTTCTTTCTGGGTGGCTTTTTTTCTTGAATGGAGTTCTAAATTTTAGACTTCCATTCGCAGGTAAAGATAGCTGCCAAGGAAGCTCATGCTAGGGAGGTTGAGGGTCTCATGGCTGAAGGTTTTGGGGACCCTCAACCAGTGTACCCAGAGGCCGAAGTTACGGTGGCAATTAGGGATGGCCAGCCACTGGCTCCTGAGGGTGTCCCTTTCCAACCCCTTATTCCCGCACCCCCTATTGATTTTTATTTTTGGCGAAGTAGGATTACAAGGGAACAAGCTGAGTCGTTTGCCCGTAAATATAGTGTAGACCCCAATATCTATAGAGTTTTTGTAGCTCCCGTAGTAGGTAGAATGCCGTTACATCACATTCCTCTTCCCTTAGCTCATTTTGAAGTAGGTTTCAGACTTCCTATGGACCTCGCATTTGCTGACTTTCTTATCTTTGCTCGAGTCCAACCCGGTCATATACACCCAAACGCAGTTCGTACCCTCTTATGTTTAATTTGCCTATGTCGTAGACTAGGTTTTGAACTTACCCCTAATATACTTAGGATGTTTTTTTCTTCGCTTCAAATGTCGGACAACACCCTTTCTCTCTGTCTGCGTCGAAATAAAGTTATCATTTTTGACTCCCCGCCAAACAAAATTGACTTTAAGGGAAGGTGGTTGATGGTAGAGTCTCGGATAGGTTTTCCCTTCCGTCCGTGCGTTAATGAGGACTACCAATGGTCCCAAATTCAACATCTTTCTTCCCTTAGCCATTATGAGAAATCTTTCTTAGAAGCCATTACTCGGGACTTAGGGGATAGTCGCCAAAATCAATCCCGAGTATATTCTTCGGATGACCTGTTAAGTGAGCATAGTCTAGAGTGGTGTGGGATAGGGGCTGGATTGGAGGCTCGCAAACGGGAGTTAGGCTTTGAGGAAGAAAGGCCAAACCGGGATTGGACAATATATCCTGGGGGTGTTTTCTCTTATTAGTGCGAGCTATGTACTTATACTACCCGCGGTTGCCTTAATGGCCGGGGTAAAGAATATATATATACTTTTTTTTCTTTTTCTTTTTTTTGTTTTTGGGTAAAATTTTACTTGGAGGTTTTTGGTGCAGGTCCAACAATGTTCAAGAAGGCTTGAGGAGATTGGGAAGAGGGCATGAATGTCCGTCAGTCCCATCTGGACTCTTTGCCCCGATTTCCTCCAAGGTTGATCGATCGGGGAGCTTCAGGGGACACTCCCCTTACTTATCCTTCTTCGGCTGGTCGGGTGTCTGGTCGAGGAAGGAATCTTCGTTGAAGAAGGGACGGGGAAGTAAGGGATAGGGCTCCCCGATCTGCCCCCTCTGTATCCCGAAGGGAAGCTTCTCCCAAACCATCTGTTGGGGACGACGAAGAACAACTTCGTCCACGACAAAGATGAAGGACTTCACCTCGTTGTCTTGACCTTGGAGCGGTTTCCCCTTCATCTCTGCCTGTTCCAGTGAGTACTCCGGAGGAGGCATTGCCTTTGGTGATTCCAGATGCGCCTGAGCCAACTGCTGCTGAAGCTAGGATGGATCTAGAGGACTCCGGACCTTCTTGGCTCCAACTTGGATTCGAGATAATAACGGAAGAAGTAGCCTTGCGAGCCTTGGCCTCTGAAATTTCTTCCCGGACTCCTTCTCTGACTAACCTCCATTTTACTAACCGGTATATAGCCTCCTTCCTCGGTGGTTCTATTTTAGACCGGACTGCGGATACGGAGGGCTTGGTTCGGATGGGTGAAATGGGAGTCAAAGAGGCCACTAATCGAGTTGGGGCTCTGCTAGATCGGGTAAGTACCATCACCTTTTGTTTCTCTTTTTCCTTAAGTGTTTATGAAACATTCTTTATAACTTCTTCCCTCTTTTTTTTCTTTTTTTTTTAAACAGGTTTCTTCTCTGGTTCTGTATATATCCAAGTCTAGTACCTCGGAGAAAGCAGAGCAAGCAGCGGCCAACGAAGAGTTGTGGGCAGTGAATGAACCCCGCTTAACTGCTCTGGAGTTAGAAGTGGCTGACAAAGCTTCTTGTTTGGAGTTGGTCAATTCCGAGGTGGCCGAGTTGAAGGAGAGGCTGAACAAGGCAGAGGAGAAAAATGTGGAGTTACAAGCTGCCAACAGTGATCTGAATTCGGCTAGGGATGAAGCTGTGGCTAGTCGGATCTCCGTGCAGGAGGAGTTGGAACATTTCCAGTCAGAAGATTTCAAGAAGAAGATAATTGATGACTTCAAGAGTTCTTCTGCATACCATGAAGAGATTGGTCGTGAGGCCGGTTCCTTCCTGGACAAAGGATGCATCCATATTTTCCAGCAACTCCATCCCTACTTTGAGTACAAGTCCATTCTCCTGCAGGCCTTCAAATCCAACTTCGACAATGATCTCGGCAGGCAAGGAGCGGACTTCGTTCCATTTACTACCGAAAAATTGGAGGTACTCCGTGACAGGGATGAAAATAGAGGAAAGCCTTTCTGGAAGCCGTCTCAGCCTACTTCTCCTTCCTTCTGGGACATGCTGGGTGAGGGTTCAAGCTCTGCTGCTCATTGAAGCTCTTTGTATTTAGAACTTAGATTTTTGCATATAAACTGTTTTTTGTACTTTTTGGAAGCTTCAATAGAATTCTGTCTTGTGTTCTTGTTTAACTTTTTCCAATTTGTCGAAACTTTCTAACTTTACACTTCACGATTACAAGGTTGTGCACCTGATAGCTTTAATTCCTCTAAGTTCTTCAACTTGATACTTCGTAACCACAAGTCATTGCATGACATTTTAACTTTTCCAAATTTTTTCCAACTTGATACTTCGCAACCACGAGTTTTTACTCATGGTAGCTTTTTCTCCAAGTTTCTTTTAACTTGGTACTTTGTAACCACGAACCTTAATGTGGTATTTTATTTTTCCAAGTTTCTTTTAACTTGGTATTTCGTAACCACAAGATCTAACTCAATGGTAATTCATTTTCTTCCGAGATCGTCCTCGGTGCTTCGTAACCACGAGATTTTACTCTGGTGATATTTTTACTCCCGAGACTGGTCCCGGTACTTCGTAACCATGAGCTTTTACTCGGTGGTGATATTTTTACTCCAGAGACTGATCCCGGTACTTCGTAACCACGAGATTTTACTCAGTGGTGATATTTATTTGCCAAGTTCTAGCTTTATTTCGAAATTTCAACATGATGCTTTCTGAAGCTGTTCAACAAACTCGTTTCCAAGATGACTTTGTACTCAAAACAATACTTTCTAGGTGCTATTTATACATAGTACCTTTTCAAGTGATTTGCGTGCCAGGGGTTTGGTAGGAGAATGTCGTCTTTGTTCATGAGCCTATAAGTGTCGGGCCTTACTTCATGTTTCACGAGGTACGGTCCTTCCTAGTTTGGAGTCAATTTGTTTGATTTTATATACCTCGTCATGCCTTCTATCTTCCGGAGTACCCAATCCCCAATCTTTATTGGTCGCTTGAATACTTTCTTATCATGGACTTTTTTGGCTTTTTGCTTGAATGACTACGATCTTAGGCAGCTTGCTATTCTCCTTTCTTCTAGCAGATCTAGTTCCATGCCTCTTCTTTCTTTGTTGACATCTTCGTTATACATCGATACTCTTGTTGTGGGTAATGCGACTTCCGCTGGTGCTACTGCTTCGGAACCGTATACCAATACGTATGCTATTTCTCCCGTGGGGCCCCTAGTCGAAGTGTGGATTGCCCATAGAGCTGGGTTCAACTCATCAGTCCATTTGTTGGATTTTCCTTCCAAGTTTTTCCTTAGGGCCATTAGTACCAATTTGTTAGCAGCTTCTGCTTGACCATTCCCCTGAGAGTGTGCTGCTGATGATTTCCAATGTTTGATGTACAACTTTTGACATTCTGCAGTGAACTTGGTTGAAAATTGAACTCCGTGATCGGTAATCACTGCCCTGGGTATCCCGAAGCGGCATAGGACATTCTCTCGGAAGAACTTAGAAACATTTTCCTCTGTTGGATGTGTGAGAGCTTTTGCTTCTACCCATTTTGAGAAATAATCCACTGCCACTACCAAGTATTCATATCCATTTCTTGTTTTCGAGAACTTTTCCATTAGATCCATATCCCACATGTCGAATGGCCAGGCTGCCACTACCAGGGTTTGTTCAATGGAAGGAAATTGTGGAATGGTTCCAAAAATTTGGCATGTCTCGCATTTCTTGACATATTTTTTGGCATCTTCTCTGAGCGTTGACCAGTAATACCCTTGGTTGATTACTCTTTCAGCCAGAGCTAGGGCACCGGGGTGTCTTCTACATACTCCTTCGTGTATTTCGGCAAGCAGCTCGTTGACTTGAGGTGGAGGAATGCAACGAAGTAGAGGCCTTGAAAAAGACCGTCTATATAATACATCTTCATGGACTGTTGATATGCATAAATCATATCACGTTTTTAGCATGTTTTTAGGCATAATCTAGGGTGAAATTGAGGGCAAATCGGTCTTAATTGCTCATTATTAACTCAATTTCACAGTTTTTATGATTTTGGAAGTGTCATGTGAAAAGTAGAAGAAAATGGCAAATTTCGGGGCAAAAACACAATTTTTCGGAAGTTCGGACTTCGGGGAGGGCGTCCCGAATCAGGACGGGCATCCTGACCTGGTCAACAGTTCAGGACAGGCGTCCCGAGCAGAAATTCCAAGTCCCACATCGAATTTTTGATGAAAAATCACCCCAGGAGCTGCTATAAATACCCCAGGCCTTCCTCAGTTGAAATCATCCCTCTCCACTTGATCTGAGTCATTTAGTGACTTCAAGTGTACACTTTTCTCGAGTACATAAGTCACTGAGAGACTTGGGTTCACTATAAGTTTTCTTTCTTTCTAGTTAGTGTTTCGTTTTCTTAGTTTCTGAGAAATAGTCTTAGATCTTAGGCTTCGATAGATAGGTTCGTTTCTGGTATTCATAGAATACCCGGGATTTCGTTAGGAGATCCTAAGAGGGCTCGAGGTGTTCGAAGAGTCAGTCCACAGGGCTGGGCTTAAGCTGGGTATTAAGGTAAAGCACAGTTACTAGGCTGAGGAAGCGTCCTCCGAAGGTTCTGGCGAGCAGAGTTGGGTCAAGCAGTACGACATATAACAACAATACGCTCCATCGGCGAGACTAAGTAAAGGATGATTTCTTTATATCATCAGTCCCCCTTGTCCCTCTCTTTATATGTTGTATTGTGTTTGTCCAAATACCAATTATGAATACTGGATTATGATTTTTATGAATATTTGTTGCATATGTTGAAGTGCTTATGATTTTCTGGAAATTGCCACCTGCTTAAATATTCATTATGTCTGCATGTCTAATGTAGTTTCTTTTATACTAAAATTAGGGTTATAGACAATTCCTAACCACGGTCTACTCATAACCTGTTTAGTTTAACAGGCATCAATTAGTATTGGTGTCTGCCATACTAGATAAAATAACCTACGGAATACCCTGTTTGTTAGAGTAGTCTAGGTAGGTTGAGTTGCATTTTTATGCCGGCGTTAGGGCGAGCGGCATGATCCCTGAAGTGACATAGGGCTTTCATGGATGCCTTTAGCTTGAACCGTGAGTAGGGCCGTCATTAAGGTAGGGCGGTTTATTAGTTGACTCGGATGTGGTACACCTTTAGACTCAGAACATAGTTGCAATCCAGGCCAAGACATGTCTAAAACACTCGAATATAGGTCAATCAACATGTAGGAACAATATAACATAGAATCAGGACCTTATCTATAAAACACTTCTAGGCTGAATTAGACTTAAGCCTTAGTGGAGAATGGATCACCCTCTCATCAAAATTATTGATGAAGATTGCATAACTGGATCATAAGATAAGAGTTAGGGTAAAAGGCTAGCTACTGTTAAGCCGTTACCACTTCCCTACGAGTATGATATTTATTTAATAAAATCGTAGATACTTTCCAACAGACTAGTTACACGATAGGTACTCTGCCTTAGGTTCTGGCTGATTAAGTGACACCATAGAGACTAAATGTGACAATTAGTCAATCTCAGTCCTTAATTACTCATAATCAACATAGGGTAAAATAACACCTATTTAGCATATCAGTCGGAAAGCCCATCAACTGTGTACCTGGCAGACTGCCGTCTGATTTGTCTGGCCCGAGTAGCGTCATTTAGGAGGCTCCCTTGCTGATTGAAATTCTTTATTTCCTCATTCCAATTTTCCGAAGTGGAATGTAGGCATTGAATTAAGTCCATTTCTTTCGTACTTGTTGCTGCTCTTTCTATAGGGATGCCTTCCTCGTTGGGAGTTTCTCCGGAGGCAATTTTTGCAAGCGGGTCTGCTTGCTAATTTTCTTTTCTGCTGATTAAAGATAGCGTGAAAGGGCAGAATTTCTCTCTCCATTTTCTTGCTTCGTCCACATATGACTGTAGACCCTCCGATTGTACCGTATATGTCCCTTAGACCTGATTCACCACCAACTGCGAATCGCTATATACCTTCAGAGCTTTGATAATAGCCCCATGGGCCCACTCTAATCCAATCAACAACGCTTCATATTCCGCTTGATTGTTCGAAAGGTTGGGCCTTAATTTGATGGCCCGCATTTTCGCGTATTCTTTGTTGGGTGAAGTTAGGACAATTCCTGCTCCGACTCCACTAGAGTTGACTGCTCCGTCAACTCTGAATTCCCATGGTTCTTTTGTTGGCTCAGCCACTTCTAGGCTCAATTCCGTGAAGGACCCCTCTGTGAGGAAGTCTGCAAGAGCTTGTGCCTTGATTGATGTTCGGGGCTTAAATGTGATTTCTTGCCCGCATAATTCAATAGACCATCGCAACATTCTTCCGGATTGATCCAGTTTGTGGAAATTTTTCTTGAGCGGGGCATTAGTGTAGACCACAATGGGGTAAGATTCGAAGTATGGTCTGAGTTTCCGTGTGGAAATCACTAGTGCATACGCTAGCTTTTCAATATTTGAATACCTGGACTCAGCGTCATTCAGTACTTTGTAGACGAAGTATATAGGGTACTGCTTCGTTCCTTCCTCTTTTATTAATACTGATGCCAAGATCAAATCTGAGAAGGATAAGTATAGGAAGAGTGTTTCCCCTGTGCTTGGAGGTCGTAGCGGGGGAAGATCTAACAGATGGTCCTTCATACCTTTCCAAGAATGACTGCATTCTTGAGTCCACACAAAATCATTCTTCGAATTGTTTAAGGCTTTGAAGAATGGAAGACACTTTTCTGCCAATTTTGAAATGAAGCGTCCTAATGCTGCAATACATCCGTTTAGTCTCTGGATATCTTTGATGCATCGGGGCTCGGTGAGCCATGCTATAGCCTCTAATTTCTCCGGATTGGCTTCGATTCCTCGATCAGATGTCATAAAACCCAAAAATTTGCCAGACTTCACTCCAAAAGTGCACTTCGTCGGGTTGAGCTTGAGGTTGAACTTCGCCGGGTTGGAAAAGGTTTCTTCTAGATCTTCTAGGTGCGAAGTGCCATGTTTGGTTTTGACAACCATATCATCGACATATGCTTATATGTTCCTTCCAATTTGGCTTCGGAGGATGTGATTCATCATTCGTTGGTATGTGGCCCCTGCATTCTTCAACCCGAATGGCATAACATTGTAGCAATATATGGCCTCAGCAGCTCGGAATGAAGTGTGTACCTGATCACATGGCTTCATTTTTATTTGATGGTATCCTGAAAAGGCGTCCATGAAGCTTAGAAACTCGTATCCCGCTGTTGAATCTACCATTGCGTCAATTCGAGGCAGCGGGTAGCAGTCTTTAGGACAGATCTTGTTGAGGTCGATATAATCCACACACATCCTCCATTTTCTAGTGGATTTTTTTACCATTACTACATTAGCCAGCCATGTGGGGTACTTTACCTCGCGTATGAATCCTGCTTTCAAATGTTTATCTACCTCTTCCTTCATGTCTTGTATTTTCTCCTCTCCGAATTGTCTGGATTTTTGTTTTATCGGGCGGCACGTTGGGCTTATGTTCAGTGTGTGCTTGGCAATGGAAGTGTCAATACCTGGCATATCCTCTGTACACCAGGCGAAGCTGTGTTGATGATCTTTTAAGAACTTGATGATATCTTACAGGAGTTGATCCGGCATCTCCCTTCCAATTTAGACAAGTTGCTGAGGATAGTTCGGATTTATTGCTACTTCGTCAAACTCGCTCTCTCGCGATACTTCGATGACTAGGTCACAGATTTACTTTTCTAGTATTCTTTGTATCCTCAGGTCGTGATCTTCCGTCATTGAATTGATATACCTGACTTCGGTGGGAGAATCCCTTTTCCTCTTTATCTTCATGATTTGCCCTAGCAGACTTCGTGGGCTGCTTTTCACAAAACCAACACCTCGCGAAGTGTTAAACTTCACTTGTTGGTAGGATGTAGAGATTACTAAGTCAAAAGCTGCATGGAAAGGTGTCCCCACTATGACATTGTAGGGAGATTCCAAGTCCACAACATAGAATTTGATCTCCTTTGTCTGTGCTTTGTCCCCTTCGTCGAGCATGACTTGTATCCTTACTGTTCCTTTAACTGGTACCTTGTGTGGCGTGAACCCCTTCAGTACCATTCTGCTAGTCTTGAGATGTTCTTTTTTCAAGCCCATTTCTTCGAAACATCGCAAGTACATAATGTTTTTTGTAGCTCCAGTGTCAACCAGAAGTCTTTTCACTGTGCATTTGTCGATTCCTTCTCGTGTCATGCGCATTTCGAGGACAATAGGAGTGACTTTGGCCTCCTCATTGTTCTCTAATTCTTCGTTGTGAAGGTGATGACCTCCATCTGTTCAAACTCATACTTCGGAACGAGGTATGATTTGGTAAGATTGTATATCCTCTTCTTGATTTTCTTGACAGAGGACAACTCTGGGTTAATCATATTGATCACCTTCTCCCCTTTATCCTTCTGCTGCTGCATATCGGCAACATACTCTTTCAAACATCCCTCTTGGATGAGCCTTTCAATTACTCTTTTCAGTTGGAAGCATTCGTCCGTGGTGTGACCGTAGTCTCTGCGAAATCCACAGAACTTGGTGTTGTCCCGTGTGGAGAAAGAATGCGACTTCATCAGGGTCGGATCCCTTACTCCGTATTTCTCTTTAATTACTGTTATCAAACTTTCCTTTGGAACATTCAAAGGCGTGAAAGTTTCAAATTTCTTACCTCGATTTTTGTCTCTTCGTTCTGAGAAGCTCGAGGCAATATCCTTTGGATGCTCGTGTTGTTTTTCCTTTCTTTTTGAGGTGGATTCGAGCGCACTGCTTTCTCCTAATGCTACTTTTCTAGCAACGCTGAACATTTCACCGATGGTTTCCGATTTTCTCAGCTGAAGCTTGGTGTATAGCATCCTAGATCTGAATCCTCCTTCGAAACAGGTGATGACAGTGTCTTAGCTTATTCCTTCGATGTCATCGTAAGTCTTCTTGAATCGTTCCAAGAAGGAGAGCAGAGTTTCATCTTCTCGTTGTTTGATATTAGCCAAGTCTCCTCTCATTTTCGATATAGTTCCTGTAGTACTGAATTTGTCCAAGAACACTTTCTCCAAGGTATGCCAAGAATCAATGGTACTTGCTTTTAGAGATGTGAACCAGGTCAGAGCTTTTTCGAACAGAGTGCTCGGGAATGCTTTGCATAGGATGGCTTTGTTATTTGTGACTAGCCCCATGGCCAATTTGTAGCGGCACACGTGCTTGAGGGGTCGAGATTGCCCTGAATATAAGATGAACTACGGAATTTTGAGGCTTGGGTTGGGGGAAACATTTTGGATCCACTTGGCGAAGGGTCCCAATTCAATCGACCTTGATTTATGAACTTTAGTCGTGTTTTTTCCTTTCTCCAGACTATATTCGGGGGAACGCTTTCTGGCCCCTCTTTTATGGATGGGTTTCGAGGAATGATGACTTTCCCCTACTTCGCTGACCGTTTGCTTTCTGCCAGTCCATGTTCCACGCCTCTCATCTCTTTTGGTGGTTGTTTGTGTTTGTTGTGGAAGTTCCGAGGGATCCCCAAAGAATCTTGGAGGGGGTAGATCCGCGCCGGCCTTCCTGAATTCAGCTCTTAACTTTAACCATTGTCGCGAAAGTTCTTGATCCTGTTTTAATTGTTCATTTTCTCTTTGCAACCTCTGTAACTCTTTTTCTGTATCCTCAATTCTCTTTGAATTAAGTTGTTCTCTCAGATCCTGAGAACGTCTAGAAGCTTCTGGCTGTGGTCCTAATCTTTCCGAGATAGGACGGCGACTGGAACTAGGTGAGGACAAAGAATGTGATATTCTTGTCCCAGTTCCTCGGAAGGATGATTGTCGGACAGTGCGTCCCTCTCCTGAATGCCTAGACATTTTTGATTTGTGAAGGAAAGATGAATATCATGGCTGAAGTTCCCGGTAACGAAACCAAACTGATTCTGCAAAAATCTGTCAGGAGTAAAAAGGTAATTTGGAAGGACAGAAATTCAGGAAATGTTTGAATGGATTGGTTTTTAGGAGATTTTGAATTGGTCAAAGTCAACGAAATCGGTACTTCGGGAAATGGCCCCTTGACAGGCTACAATTCGGGAGGCGGCACTTCGTGGAGCATCTGGATGACTATACTTCGTGATGCCGAGTACCTACAAAACAAGTAAGTTCGATGGGGGATTTGTTCCCCATGAACTCTCCAATGCTTAAGTCAGTAGAGAATTATGTGGGTATTTTGGATATTTGGAATATGTCCTTACCTTTGGCTCTGTTTCCTCTTTTATAGGCGTTGTCTAGAAAACTCTTTAATGAACTGCCCGTTGTGGGGATCCGTTTATTCCCGCTGTTAGGAGCGAACTTTAAATGGATTGAAGATCGGGTAGGAGGTTACAGCTCAATTTGTAACTGCCTCATGAAGGCTATAATAAGAGCAATAATAGCGGCTTTAAGTATTAGGTGGTTATCTTAGAACCGTAATTACCGTTCTACCCTTGATATGATTTGGTGGTTGTTCAAGGTATTATAAAAAAACAGTATAAATTTCTCGAGAAAAAATGTGTATTCTAAAATCTTTGTTTCGTAGAATTTTATTATCATTGATCATTAAAATAACTATCAACTATGATTCAAATATGTATTCATAAAAATTTGAAACGTAATTTTTAAAACCACGCCATTTAAAATGTTATAAAATTTATATTAAAGTGGCAGTTGTTAAAATGACGTGGTTTAATTTATTGAAAACGATAGCATTTAAGGTACTATTAACTTTGTATTATAAAATGCAACTTCCATTAATGGAAAGTTGAACTATTTCAAGATGCGACTTTCATTAATATGAAGTTGCACCTTTAGACATAATTTTTCAATTATAAACCATTGTTATAGTTTATTAATTTGAATGGATGTGTCTTAAGATTAATTCACTTTTACATCCTTAGAAAAGTTACTTTTTTTTTAAGTGAAATTTCATTAAAATAAAATATTATACAAATGAATGACAAAAGTCATTCACATTAATACAATAAAAGTATTAACTTAAAGATATAGATGAAGCATAGATATATTCAACCTAAAAAATATAGGTGAGTCAAAAAAAGCAATAACTACATAAAATAAAAAAACAACAATCATCCTATCTAAATTTTCAAGCTGCTAGTTGTAAATTGCATGTGCAAAGTGAGTTCGATTTTATCTTCTTTTCTACGGTAGTTTAATCTATCTAGGCGTATCAAAAGTAATAAAAAATCTAAAAAGAAGACAAAAAACAAACAAAGGGCCTAGATCTAGTTCGTGTTTTAAAATATTTTCTTTTAAAGGAAGACAAATAAATTGATATATAGATATCAGGTGAAAACTTTGTATATGGGATACAAAAAGTAGCAATAAAATCAAAGAAATAAATAAAAAGATAAAAAACAAGAAATGCACAAAACAACAAAAAAAAATCGATAAAAAGAGAAGAATTTCTCCCGCCAAGAGAAAACTGTATGCGAAACAAGTTTTCCCTTGATCGGGAGAACTCGAAAATGAGAAGCTCTTGGTATGGGAGAGGGAGAGGGCACTTGCACCTTCATAAGTTAGAAAAGCATGCATTAACATCTTAAAATAATCGACATATGCATAAATGTAATCCCACCTAATTTCAAACACTGTTTTTTCTAGAAAGAGGAGGAGTTAGATGGAAAAGCACTTGCACCTTCATAAGTTAGAAAAGCATGCATTAACATCTTAAAATAATCGATATATGCTTAAATGTAATCCCACCTAATTTCAAACACTGTTTTTCTTCTCCAAATGTTAGTATTATATATATATATATTATGTTTTTCTGCTCAATAAGAAAAGAAAAAATTTTATTTTTTTTTCTTTTTTAAGGGTACAAGGTGTTTTAAATAGATCATAAACTATGTAAAGATACATTTAAATAAATTTATATATAAATTAATTTTCGTTCGAGCAGAATTAGTCTCTTACAAAATTAAATTTTAACCATAAATTTTAAATAATTACATGCATGAATCAAATTTTAAGTTTATTAGTCATTCACCTACAAGTACATGTCTTGAATTTCTAATTTTTTTTTTCCCATCTCTCACTACTCACTATATATATTTAAACCTCAAATTGATCCATTTTACCTCCCTTTTTGCCACTTTTTTTGAATTTTGGGGAAAATATTGACTAACCTTTTTAAATTTTTTATATATATAAAAGTGAAAAAACCACCATCCAATAGTGTAATGGAGCACTTACTAGTACTACAAGCCATTATTAACCAGTAGGTATTTGAATATTATATATAACATCCTCTAAGATTTGGCCCTTCCTAATCCAAATCTCACCAGGAGAGTAAATATGATTTATAACAATAATAATAAGCCAATTTATAATCTAACCTTGCTTTTTCTTCTCCTCTTTTCAGCTTCATATGTTCATCAACTATGTAATGCAACAAGGCTTCTCTACAACAACAGTGAGTTCCCATTTCATATATATACATATACATATATATATATATATATATATTATATTATTATGTCCTCAAGAAATTTTCATCACCTTTTTTTTTTCCTCTCTTTTTTGCTTTAATGTTTGGAAAGAAGATATTGTTGACCATGATGAGTTTGAAGAAAAATATGTAGCACCTTCTGCTGCTCCTAGTCAACAGATTAGTCCGGGCAGTTCTCCGGCGAGCAAAATTAAAGGGCATAATCACTCTACGGGAGTTAATCATCCTTGCAAATCTTGCTTGCCTTTACATTAATTCACCGGTTAATATATATATATATATATATATATATATATATATATATATATATATATATATATATTTGTGTGTGTGTGTGTGTGTGTGTAAGAAGTTTTCAGGGCCATGGAAAAACATCGTTCACTTAATTTGTTTTTTCCCTGACCTAAGTAAGGTGTTTTTTGTTTTTTTTTTTTTTGGGGGGGTAAGTGGCCTTAGTAAGGTGTTATTGGAGAAATTGTTGAGCAAACGTGATTATTATGTGATTCATCCACTGAAAATAATTTTTTTTTTTTTCAAGAATCATTAATTTCTAATGAAATATTGTTGGCCCTTTAACTTTGATTTGTTCATTTAGCAGAAAAAAAAAGAAAAAAAGCAAACAAACACTACTAGGTCCAGGTTTTATCTCCAGTTAAAAGGGAATTTTAGTTCCGCCTAGAGGTCTTTCTCTTTTGGCCGGAAATTGATTTTCTCTATGGTTTTTTTTTTTAATGAATTAGGATGTGGAAAGAAGAACGTGAAATTAAATTCTTTGTGCAGATAGTTTTTTTTTTTTTTGTGATAATTTAAATATTGAAAATTTAGATAAAATGTTTATTATGTTATTTTTTTTGTTTGATTACTTTAATGTTTAATAATTATTTATTTATTTAATTATTTTAAATTGTTGTTTTGTTCTATTATCATAAATCATTTATTTATATAATATTTTTTTTAATAATATTTTTACGAGGATTTTTGTCTCAATCATGTCTTTTGAAATCATCACCTCTCAATCGTAATGTTTCAAACTCATCACCTCTCAGTCATAAGTGAGATGCTTAATATCAGAGTAACCCTTCTTAAACTATAATTTGTAATAATTAAACATTCCCTAGAGCACCATTTTTGCTTTTTGCTGTTGGTTACTCTAAAAAAATCGAAACAAAAATGTTATCCAAATAAAGAAACAACAACCACCAACCATTCATCATATCATTAGAGTTGCCACTGAATTCATAAACATCAAGAGAATACACAGGCTAGCTGTAACACACCATATTAAATGATACCCTCCTAGAGCACCTTACATCAAACTTAATATTGATGGGGCTTTCACAAGTTCCAACAAATATGGAAGAGTTGGAGGCATCTTCAAAGATTCTGATGGAAAATGATTACTAGAATTTTCATACGACTTTCATTGCTTATCAAGCAACCAAGTTGAATTCATGGCCCTCAAAAAAAAAGGATTAGAATTAGCAAACACTTTCGGAATAAAGGACCTGAAAATTAACTCAGACTCAAATGTATTGATCCAATCATTTATTAAGAACAATGCACCTACTAACTTATCTTCTATTTTACATTATTGCAGATGGTTTCTATTTTAAATTCAGAACTACAAATTTAGCCATATGTTTTGTGAAGCAAATTCAATGGCTGATTTATTGGCAAAATCTGAGAATGAAAATCAAGATCAATGCTCTATAAAAAAAAATTTACAATAATGATGTATCTGGTAATGTTTGCCAAGCTAGTATAGTCACAAATTTTTTTTATCCTTCCATAGAGTTTGTTTGTATTCTCTTTTAATGAATAAAAATATTTCGTATAATATATATGTATATATATTTCTTTTAAGTGCAAAACCACCGTCCAATAGTATAATGGAGCACTTACTACAAGTCATTATTACAGAAGTATTTGAGTATTATATTTATATATGATATCCTCTAAGATTTGACCCCTTTCCATTCCAAATTTCACCGCCATTCAGAGAGACCAAAATATGATTTGTAACAAATATAATAAGCCAATTTATAATCTAACCCTTCTTTTTCTTCTCCTTTTTTCAGTTTCATATGTTCATCAACTATGTAATGCAATAAGGCTTCTCTACAACAACAGTGAGTTTCTTGTATATGTACAAATATACCCCTGGCATATGTACAAATATACCCCCCACATAGCCCATAGTGATAATATCTCATACGATATTATCTACTATAGCATCACAACATAAAATATCTCGAGCAACCCGCATACAGCATATCAGAAGGTCCACGGCTCATAGACAATGATAAATAAAAACCCTTTTAAGATGAGAAAGAGAGGTGAGGAGATTCAAGAACCCTAAGAACAGTTTTGAGGAAAATAATCTGGAAAATCTCTTATCCGGCAACATCATATTGGCGTCCACCGTGTTTTTTCGATTTTTGTCGAAAAGATAATAACTCAGCCGAGATTTGAATAATTCTGGAATACTCAGAGCAGTTCTTACGGACTGAAATCTCTTAACCTATCGAAGCAAGTAAGGCCAAACCCTAATTTTAGTCGTCGTTCATTCAGATATGCTTCCGTAAATTATTTAATTGATATTTATTATATAAAGTCACACTTTTACTCGGCAGTAGAGGTTGGTTAATGATGGATCAAAGTTATTTTTTATGATCGCGTTTTGAATTTGTTTTGATTGTTGATGTTCGTGTTGTTGATTCGATATATATTCTTTCTGTCTCTATATCCTCGTTGGTTGTCTCCAAGAATTAGGATTCGTAATTTCATTATGTTGCTTTCTCTTTACCTTAATTGGATAAATTATTCGTTCATCAATGCCTCGTGTTCTTTGCATCTTTCTATCCCTCTTGTCATTTATGAAAATTTATTAAATTCGTTTTTTTTTTTACCAATTACTTCAAATGCCTTTTGACTTGATACATATTTGGACATCTCATTTGTCAGTTCTACCAGTCATCGTTATTATTTATTATGATTTTACAAATTTTTTTAAAATGGACTTTTCCTATTTCTCATACTTCTCGAGTTTTTTCATTTTTATTAATTTACATTCCTATATTGTTACTAAATTTGAATGTGATATGAAATTCGTGTAATATGACAATAGTGGTAAACAATTTGATAATATTTGTTTGCAGTCCCATAAAATTAATTTTCTTTTTTCCTATTCTTGTACCTTCTCCCAAAATGGCAAATGTGAACGCAAAATCTATCCAATAAATAATATTATACGCACTCTTCTCTCACGCTTTTGTTCCCTCATCTTTTTTGTCATATGGCCTTCACTTAGCCATGTTAAATATTCTTCCCCTCGCACTAAAATTTATCTACTCTACTCACACTCTTTATCATAAAATTCCAACTTATCATCATTTACGTGTTTTTGTTTTCTTTGTTTTCATCTTATTTCTTATTGTCTTTGTCTATCGTAATAAATTACAGACTTGTGTCACTCCATGTATGTTTTTAGGTACCCTCCGAATTACGGAAGTTACAAATGTCTAGATTTATCTACTAATAAAATTTTTATTTATCGCATGTCTTATTTGATGAGTCTAGATATTCGTTTTCCTACTTCTTTTTCTAATCGTTTTTCATCTGTATAGCAACCTTCTTTTTCTACAGAATTTTGTCCTTTTTTTTTTTTTTATAGTCCAACACACAATCTATCATTTTTATATGATTGATAGATTTACTGACATATCCTCTTCATTTTTTACTATTATTACGAATATTTTCTCATAATTTTCACATCTTGCGTGCTTTGGTACAAACAACAAAGCTTCGCGCTTTGGTACTGCGCTTTCCTACAAACAAAAAGCTCTGTGCTTTCCTACAAACAAAAAACTCTACGCTTTCCTACAAACAAAAAGCTATGTGCTTTGGTACAAACAACAAAGCTCCGTGCTTTGGTACAGCGCTTTCCTACAAACAAAAAGCTCTGTGCTTTCATCTTTCATACAAAATAAAAAGCTTCGCGCTTAGTAAAAAAATGCTTTATGCTCCCGAAAGTCAGAAGGCTTTATTACTCAAAACTACTCTGAAAGAGACTTCCGGCTTTAGTAAAAAATGAAAGTCTCGACTTTAAATATACATATATTCCTAAAATAAAGGCTCCGACTTCATTACTCAAAACTGCTCCGAAAGTGACTTTCGGCTTTAGTAAACAATGAAAGTCTCGACTTTACTTAGAAATATACATATATTCCCAAAATAAATGCTCTGAAAGCGACTTTCGACTTTAATAAAAAATAAAAGTCTCGATTTTACTTAGAAATATACATATATTCCCAAAATAAAGGCTCCAACCTTATTACTCAAAACTGCTCTGAAAACGACTTTCGGCTTTAGTAAAAAATAAAAGTCTCGATTTTACTTAGAAATATACATATATTCCCAAAATAAATGCTCCAACCTTATTACTCAAAACTGCTCCGAAAGCGACTTTCGGCTTTAGTAAAAAATATAAGTCTCGATTTTACTTAGAAATACACATATATTCCCAAAATAAAGGTTCCAACCTTATTACTCAAAAATGCTCCAAAAGTGAACCTCCGGCTTATTTAATATATATATATATATATATATATTCATAAAATAAACACTACCACTTTATTACTGAAATAAACACTACCACTTTATTACTGAAATAAACACTACCACTTCATTACTGAAATAAACTCCGGAAGAGAGCCTCCAGCTTTACTAAGCTTTACTTAAAAATGAGAGTTTCGGGTTAAAACCAATATCCACTTTGACTTTACTTTATAAAAAAAATGCTTATAGTATATGTACAAATATACCCCCCACATACCCACACAGTGATAATATCTCATACGATATTATCCAGTATAGCATCACAACATAAAATATCTCGAGCAACCTGCATACAGCATATCAAAAGGCCCACGGCTCATAGACAATGATAAATAAAAACCCTTCTAAGATGAGAAAGAGAGGTGGGGAGATTCAAGAACTCTAAGAACAGTTCTGAGGAAAATAATCTGGAAAATCTCTAATCTGGCAACATTAGTTTCCATTTCATATATTTATGTTCTAAAGAAATTTTCATCATTTTTGTTTTTTGTTTTTCTTTTTCATCCTTTTTCTTTAATGTTTTTTTTTTTTTGCAAAGAAGATATTGTTGAGCATGCTGAGTTTGAAGAAAAATATGTAGCACTTTCTGCTTCTCCTCGTTGTCACCATATTAGTCCGGCCAGATCTCCGGCGAGTGCACTACCTACAAGACATAATCGTGCTACGGGAATTGATCATCCCTTCAAATCTTGCTTTCCATTACATTGATTCATCAGTTTATATATATATATATATATATATATATATATATATAGAAAGTTTTCCAAGGACATGGAAAAACATTGTTCACTTTATTTGTTTTTTCCTTGACCTCAGTAAGGTGTTATTGAAGAAATTGTTGACTAAACCTATATTATTATGTGCTTTATCCAATGAAAATAAAGTTTTTTTTTTTCTCTCCTCCAGGAATCATTAATATCTAATGAAATATTAATGAGTCTTTAACTTTATTTGGTCGAAAAAAGAAAAAAACAATCACTGGTAAGCATATTTTTTGTTGTTATTAGAAGATTGTACTAAAGTATCATTGATTTACTGTGATATTGTTCTCTACTAGCTCCAGGTTTCATTTCCCGGACAAAGGAGAGTTTTAGGTTCTCACTAGATTTCTCTCTTGTCATAGATCAATTTTTCTGTGGTTTTTCCCACTTTTTTACTAATTTTTTTCCCTTTTCTACGTTTCCTTGTTTTTTTTTATTCTTGTTTACTTTTTAAATTTTATTGTTATATTTGTTGTATTATTTTCTATTTTGTTATCTAAATATTTTATGTTAAATATTTTGTCTTCATTTAATTTTAAATTATTGTTTTATTTTATTATCATAAATAATTTTAATAAAATCATTTATTTGTATGATATTATTTTTAATAAAATTCTACTTGTAAAAAAAATTTTAAAACAAATCCACTGCGATAGTGTAATATTTTTTATTTAATCGTTTTAAATAAAATTAATGATATTAAATACGATGGTTAAAAAAACAATCTCAAAATCATTTGACGTAAAATTATTTTTGAAATAAAAAGATTGAAAGTATTAAATAATAATATTAAAAACAATAGTAGTTTTAAATAAGAAAAATAGTACAAATTTGAAGTAATTGTGTCAAATGTTTTTTATTAATATTTAATCTAATTTTAGAATTTTTACTGCTTCTTCAAACATTGGAGTTTACTATATATATATATATATATATATATATATATATTTTTTTTTTTTTTTTTTTTTTTTTTTTTTTTTTTCTAAAAAAGATGCTATAAATATTAAGCTTTAGATACATTTAAATGTCGGATGATATATTAAAATTATTCCTCTAAAGACCTTTCCCAATTGTAAAAGTCTAGTCTATAAACCCACACTGCAAATTATGAATCTAAAAATATTATCTTTATAATACTAAAAAAGTATTTTTAATTAAAAAAATATTATAAATATTGTGAATTGACATTGTCATCAAAGAAATCAATAATACGTTATTAAACCTATTTTAAAAAATTCACCTACTACAATTTCACCATAAAATAATATCATTCAACTATTTATAACACATCTATAACACTAAATATATTTTTATATTTTATTGTAATATTGAAAATAAATTTTAGATGTGAAAGAGCATCACAATATTCATCTTAATTTTTATTACTGAAAAAAACTTATATAAGAAACTGAACTTTTGACTTCAAAATGCTGAATATGTTCCATAAAGAGAAGAGAGAGAGTTTATGTCTTTATCATACGAAGGATAGGATTTGTAGAGGCAAAAACATTTAAAAAATTTAAAAAATTTTTAAAAAAAACTGTGATAAAAAATTAAATTTCTAATTCACAAAAATTTAGGATCAGAATTAGTGAATTAATTTAAATATAAATTAATTTAAGATTAAAATTTCTTTCTGCATTTAAAAAGAATTAATTTAAATATAAATTAATTAAAAAATGTTTCTTATAAAGAATTTATCTCGTACACCTCGTCTCCTAAAAAAAAGAAAAAAAACCATAATTGAAACCACATGAATTGATGAATGCCTACATTTGGCTTTGACATAATTAACATTTTTCTTTTCGGGTTTTATATATATATATATATATATAACAGTTTCATGCTATTCAACTTAGCTAGACAGATTATATAAACTCTTTTAATCATTGTGTTTGTTTCGTCCCCTCCTTCTGTAAATTGCCTCTCAAAAGAATAGAAGTGAAGAATCTATCATACAAGACTCAGTTCATCTGATGTGATGGAAGTTACCTCCTCACCTAATTCATCAGCTGCAAGCTTCTTTCGTAGTGTCACCAGCTCTTCTCCTCCAGCACATATGTAAGCTGAAGCCTGCCGCCCTGACAGTGTTGCACCCTCCATGCTATCTATATAGTCCTGAAATGGCCAGATATCGTTTTTAGTACAAAACTAAGCATTTGCAAAAGAGCATCAGTTACTTCTGTTTTTCTGCAGGTGAGGCAAACAAACATGCAACCAGAGAAAATTTTTAAACAGTTTAGGGTAGGCCAAATGTTGCGGAGGGATATGCTATTTTTCTATGAATAACTCCTATTCCAGATTAGATTGTACAATGAACTAGCTCTTACAGATCCATTTGGCTAACTCAATACAAAATTGTCAAGTATTCATGTCTCAAAAGAACAAAATGCAGAACTTGGTGTTAGTATATGAATATACTCTTACCCTCTTCTATATTCTTAAGAAAAGAAAACTGTAGACTGAATTAATTTAAGCAACAGTCCTATAGAGCAACGTAGATGCACACTTACTAACATAAACAAGGCCACTTCACCTGTTTCGTGTATGAACCAGCCAGAAAGAAATTTTTAACTGGAGTCTTCTGATTCGGTCTGAATGGATCTTTACCCGGTCCTTCCCGATATAAAGACTGCCCAATTTTTACAACAGATGACCATGTAACCTCCAAACCTTGGGAAGATGGGAATAGCGTCAAAACCTGTCATCATCAAGGAGTTAATGAGTATGTATAAGAAGAAATTCACTTGTGTCTGAAGAAAAAGTTTTTTTTCTTAAAATTAAAAAAAAAGTTTAAGCAAATTTTTAAAAAATAATTTTGCTACTGAAAAATTCACTAAACACATAAAGCAAAAAGAAAAAACAACAAAATAATTAAATACGGCAAGTTTATCTGTTTTCCAACTTCAGTACATATGTTAAGGAAACATTTGCCATCCCTAAGTTACAGCTGAAGAAATTCCTGATGCTCTCCAGAAAAGAAATATTTTCTTAATTATCGTATTTTGCATTGATTAACTAGTTCAACAGCCCGATTATTTCCAGAATTCAACTATTATAGGTAGCACTACAGGAGTTGTCTTCTATATGTGGATTTATCTCATACATATAAGATATTTTTTTTACTTTATTTGCCTTCCTAATTAAAACCAGTCAAGAAATTACAAACCAACGTGTTCAGCTTAAATAGTTCTTTCATTTAAACTTTACTTTTACATGTGTACTGATGTTCTTTTTGAAGGGATAAATTGGTGTCTATCATAATCTTATAACACTGCATATTTAAGAATCATTTGCTATTTTAAAAATATATATTTAAACAGATAGATGTTTGTTTTCTTCCTGCAAAAAAATATCTTACAATAGTTTCCTTGATGATATTAATCAAACCATTCTGTATATACTGCAACAAAACTCAAATTGTATGACTCATGGTTAGGTTATCATTTCCTCTAGACAATGCTATGATTCTAAATGATTGCACTACTATCAAATTTGAGAAGACAAAACATAAAATTCTTCAAGTTACCTATCCCGGAGAAAAAGGTCGACTAACCTGCTTTGAAACTCTCTTTATAATTTCATCATTTGGCAGGGGCATGTAAGGGTCCCCAGGAGTGAGTACACATCTATACACCAGTAATAAAAAGGATAGGTTAAAACAATTAAGGAAGTTGCATAATAAACCCACCAATATAGGGTAGTGAATTCAGCAAGAATTTGAAGAAAACTTAATAATGAGATAAATTTCCTTACTGGAGCAATGAACCTTCACCCTCCCGGTAATAATCTTCAGGAGAAGCAAGTGCAAGGTCTGCAAAGCAAGAGAAATCTGCATCGGGTGTATAAAGAAGATTGTCTAACCCTGCAGCTTTCCTCAATTGCCTGCAAAGGTGGATACAAGAAAGACTGAATATTAAGCAAAGCCAACTTTGACTATGATGGTGAAATTCTAGAACTGGACCTTAACTAGAAGCAATGTTAAGCATAAAATCCTGCAAGGCTCAGTAACACAAGCCTACCTAGCTCGTTCCAAGTCCTGTAACTCTGTCACCCAGCCATTGTATCTTAGCTGAACTGTGATAACAGGAACTCCAACTAGTTTATAGATATTATCAAAAAATTCCCACTCCCTCCACTTTTGTGGAACTAATTTTTTAATTCCAGGGACATCACATGCTGCAAGGAAAGAACCATGATGGAATGTTTAGTTTCTACTAGAGATACATGTGAAGAGGAATTTTACTTGAGGTAAACATTAACCTGCAACATAAGCATCCGCTTTTACAATTTTCTTCTGAGTAGCCTGAGAAGAAAGAATTGTTAGTCAAACTCCGTGTTAATTAATCATCTCAGTCTTCTTCATTTTCATATGTAAAGTTTCCATTTGAAAATTTCATAAAGATAACCTGATTTTACACAAATTCGCAGACTATCTCAGACATTCCTAGAAACCAAATTGAAGATTACTTCTAAGCATCTTCCCCTATTTATATTATTTTGCATAAAAATTAAATTTCTGTTATGGAAACTTTCTGAAGTATCCTTTGCACAAATAGGTAGGATTGTTTTCGAAAGCTAATAGCAAAGAGAGAGAGACCGAGACAGGGAAATATGGTCCTTCGTAGCTTTATTCTGGTCTGAAGGCAAGATATAAATCATTTACCTTAGACATTGCAAGCCCTTTGACATAAATGTCTCCATCAGGAGATCTGTCATAAAGTACCTCTCTACATCCCCACCTGAGATGGAACCTATTAAAGCAGAAAATAGTCAAAAATAGAGAAAATAATTCTCACCTAAAAACAGCAATCAAGAGAAATGAGGTATTTCATTACAATTGCATGAAGAAGTGTAGAGGAATTTTTACCTTCCACCCTTATCCATGATATATTTTTTGATAGGGCCACTTAAATAAACATCTGGAGAACCTTTAAGCATGCGTAATAGAGAAGCCTCAGTTTTAGTGGCAAAAAGTGCAAAAATTGTGAGCATGCAGCGAGCACTGATATTGTCACAGTCAATGAACCCAAGAGCATATGCAACAGGATCCCACATTCTCTGAATACTCATGCGAGTCCCTCCTTTGGATAAGAACCAATCAGAGAAGCTTATCTGTTCAAAACAAATCTAACTTTAGAACAGAATAACAGGAAACAAAACTCTATCTGACTGCCTCTTTATACTGAAACAACATTTCTTAAGTTATACACCAAAAGTTCTCAATTTGCATTAAATTACAAGGAATCTCTTACACTGTCCAAATCCCGAATTTGCTGCAATGCTCCATCTGGATCAATAAGAGCCCGTACAACAGGACTAAGTGCAAGAGCCACAGCATTTCTTGCTTTATCATAAGTCTGCATACAACAATGAAAAGCTATTGATACAATTATAAAGTTGATTCTGATTAGAACTAATAGAACACGGATATATAACCTTGCAGTTTATCTTGAACTAAAAGGGTGAGGCTAGGAAAATTTACAGAGCATTCAGGAAAGAAGCAATAACGTGCATATTTTCCACAAAGATAGAGAACAACAAATATGAAGAGAAGGAAAGGGCAGACTTCAACTACAAGAACTTAAGTGCACAGCTGAGATCTAAACATTATAGCCAGAGTGAATTTCAGACCAAATATGTGGATGCCATTTATCCCACCAGGAAAATATCAGTAGTTAAAGCATCAAGGATAAATTGCAATTTCTAGAGTAAAAATAAATTATGAGAAAAGAAAAAAGAAAAAAAAAATGCAAATAGTATGAAGAAGTCTATCACCTTAAGCTGATTTGTTGTCAAAAAGGCCCGAATTCCATGTAATGGTGCCCCAACTGGAAAACGGAAATCAAGTTCTGCACATAAGTAGAGAACGACGGTTAGATTTTTTTTTTTTTTTTTTTTTTTTTTTTTTATTCAGTAAGATTTTACAAATAAATAAATGAGCAAATTTATACGTGGATAGAATTGATAATTGAAGGCCAAAAACAGGGGGGAAATGAGATGAGAAATGGTTTTATATATATATATATATATATACATTCTAAATATTGTGAAAATTTGACAAAATAATGAATTCTTTGTCGTACCGCCAATTTCTCCCCCTTTGTTCACAAAAGTGTGAGTGTGATCCTTTACAAGAAGATTTTCATCGGCGCCTACCTAGGTTAATGGAACCACTCAAAACATAGAGGCATCAAAACACTGCAGTCGAGTATGAGATGATTAATCTAAGAAAAAAATTGCAGTCACAGGAAAAATATTATAGAAGGGCAAGTATGAGTGGATTGTTGTATATCCTTGAATCTTCAGAGAGCTAATTTCCTTTCGTAGCTCATCAAACAGATTTTTCGCAAAACATCACTTGATTGAGGGCTTCAGTTATCGCTAAGTTCATACGAGGCTAAAGATTAAGGTATATACTGTTAGAAAGTAATTCCCAGTCACCTTTTTCATTAGACGAAAAAGATTGTTGTAGCAACCAAAGAAGACATGTAGCCCCATTTCAATGTGGTTTCCACCTTTATCAACAAAAGAACCCACTTTGCCACCAATGAAAGGCCTTGATTCATATATATCTACCTGAAAAATCGTACAAAAGAAAACATGTTATATTATATAGATATATGTAGAAGCACATACTTGACTGATCTTAATAAAAAATTACTTGGATGACAACCTGCTCTAGGATACAACAATAAGTGCGTGGACAAGTAAGTATTTCTAAAATGAATGAACAGAAACTACAAAACAAAAGGCAAAAGTTTGTAGAGAATTAGATGTGAACCTCGTGGCCTTGATCCAAAAGTTCTACGGCAGTTGACATACCAGCAAGACCAGCTCCAATAATTGCCACTTTTAGCTTTGGTCCTCTATAATGTTCAGGTTCTGGAGGAAACAAACCTTTTGGAGCTGCAAAATGAAGCAATTCTTTTTTAAACTGAAGAAAAAGATCATCAACACGAATCATGCCTATCTGAACAGGCAAATTGGGATTATCAACTAATAATCAAATTTTTTTCGTACTTCAGGCACAATTTTCAATTTCCAGTAAGCTAGGCAACTTTAGCCGATCAGTAAACCAGCAAAATTCTCTCATTCTTCCTTTCAAAGAAACAAAATCAGTTTAATAAATAAAACTAGTTACCATTATTTCTCATGTCAGAAACATTTGAGTCCAAGTCAGAACGGACAATTAACCTCTTCCAAGTCCTGAAGCGAGTTGAAAACCGGCGACGACTGGACAACAGAACACCGGAAGAACCAGTGCGGAAAGCCGTTGAAGTACCTCCCGTAGCCGGTGTGGCCGGATAACATATTGAAGCAGAAGAACAAGCCATATTCAACTCTGAAAATAGTTAGGTTTTCGAATTACTCAACTAAACTCACTTGAAGAAGCATGAGGACCGGAAAATTAGGCAGGAGGAAAACGATAGAAATCAGATACGTGTTTGGTGGATTTTAATGGGGGAGTATCTGAGGAGGAGAAGATGCTGAGAGCAAGAAATTTGTCAGTACATGAATCCCCCAAAAAAATGGAAAATGAGAAGTGCCGAACAAGAGAAAAGGGTAGAGGATGAAGATTCCTCAAGAAGAAAATTTGGAGAAGGTGGAGGATGTCATTTTTGGAGGTTAATGCGGTTGGTTAGAGGATAATTGGAAAAATATTGTTGCTGCCGCCACCACCACCACTAGAGATGTTGCTCAATTCCGTTACAAAGAAAAAATAAATACTCAAAATGGAAAATTTTTACCTTCCCACTCTTAAATTTTTATTTTTAAATAAATTGATCTTTTATCTTTAATTTTTAATTAATCTTTGCTGAGAATAATTTATCTAACTCATATATATATTTATATTAAATTTAAAAATTATAAAAAGAATATAACTGAATCATTAATTGTTTCATTTAAAGTTCATGAGATCCAAACAAATACACAAGTGTAAAAAAATTGCCTCAAAATTTTAAAACAAAAATTAAAATGTCATTTTATATTTTTTCCAACATTATTATTATAATTAACCACATTTATTTTGTATTATGATAAGCACAACTTAAAAGTTATGAGTTCAAGACATATTAAAAACGAAAGTCTTGAAATAAGTATTATTAAAAAACAATATTTATTTTATTAAATTTTAAATTCATAATAATTAAAAAAAAATCACACACAAAAAATGTATTTTGAGACCCAAAGAATATGAAATGACAAAAATAACTCTTAAAAACTATAAAAATTTAGAAGAGAGAGATTTTGATGTATTAATCTTTCAATCATAAATCAACCAATGTATTTTTTTTTTATTAAGTGATCATCCACTTAGATATTATTTGTCATTTAAAATGTTTATAACATTTTTAATTTATAAATTGATTGATAAAACAATAACTTACCATCCAAATAACCTATTTTGCATGTCAAGATCAAATTTTATTTTGTTTATATCTTAATAATAAGTTACATTGATAACTTTAAGTGAGACAATTATAACAAATTTTTTTCTCAAAAGATTTTTGTGGTATTTTTAAATTTAGGGTAAATTATTCTACTAATACTTGAACTTTTAAAAAATTCAACTTTTGCACCAGTATTTATTTTTGTTTTAAACTGACACTTACTATAAAATATGACCTCCTTTTCCCTTTCGTACAAAATTTTCGTCAGACTTCATTTTCTATCCAATTCTTAGGGACTTATTGGTCTTTTTACAATTATGAGTATTTTTTAATTATTATGGTTTTATTTTCAAGGGTAATTTTTTTATTTCACTATATTATTAAAAATCTGAAAAATATTTTTTTTGTAATCTCAAAAGTTTGATCCTATTTTTTAATTATTATGGTTTTATTTTCAAGGGTAATTTTGTTATTTCACTCTATTATTAAAAATCTGAAAAATATTTTTTTGTAATCTCAAAAGTTTGATCCTACAACTACGCGCCTAATTAAATTATATATATCCACTCGAACAACTATAAATATATAAATTTTTTTGAAATTTATATTTTATATTCTAATTACAAAAATAATAAATACGCATTATATATTGCGATTACATTTTATATTTTAAATATAAATTATTTTAAATATAAATTATATTAAATATAAATATTCTTAAAAAAATATTATCAAATGACACAATTCAAACCACAAGTTTTTGTTGTTGTCACATTCCTCAAACCTTGCACTGAAGTTCTTCTTCAACTCTTTTGTTTCGAATTCAGGCAGAACATGAATTTCGAGGTTGATGTGTTTTTTTATACAATGTCATTGCTGACACTAATAATGTAATAATGTCATTGTAAAAAAAAAGTCAAAATTTGTATTCTGCAACGAATTCAAAGTTAAAAAAATTAAGGTTTGAGGAAGGGAATGACTAGGAAGATATGGTTTAAATTGTGTTGTTTGGATAATATTTTTTCAGAATCTTAATATTGAATATAAATTTCAAATAATATAATTTTTTGTATTTGTATAAATGGTAAATGTTTATTTATTGTTTGTATGGTTGTGGTTCAAATTTAGGGGTTTACAAATATAATTATGTTAAATTTATTTTGGCATCATCTAGTATGCAATATAAAACATAAGTTCCATACAAATTAAAATGTTAATAGTTGTTTCAGTGGATTAATATAATTTTGCCATTTGTGTGGTTGAGGGATCGAATCCCTCCGATTTAAGAAGATTTTTCAGATTTTTTAAAATTTTATGAAAAGACAAAATTATCCATAAAAATAAAACCTTAATAATTTTAAAATATTAATGATTTTAAAAGATGAAAATACCCCTAAGAATTAGATAAAAAATGAAGTGACGGAAATTTTGGACGGAAGAGCAAAAGAAGTGATATTTTATAGTTGAAGTGTCAATTCAAAGCAAAAATAAATACATGTACAAAAGTTGGATTTTTGAAAAGTTCAAGTGTTACTAACATAATTTACCCTTAAATTTATTTTCAAGAATTTTAATAATATATTTCATGTATTTAAAATTTTTTTCAAAATTTTGTACGGACATTATTATCAAATAAATCAAATTAATAGCTTGTAATTCTATTTATAAAATTATATTACTAAATTTTTATTACTTGTCAAACTAATGAGTTGACCACAACAGGTAATTACATCCACAACAAAAGAATATCTGATTTTGTAATACATTCAAATTTTGTGTACAACAACTCAATAACTTAAAAAGTTGATAACGTATTACTAAATATTTTTTTATGACAAATATGAAACAGAACTAGTTTTATAAAAAAAATTGAAATACCAAATCCAAAAATATCACATTTAAAAATAATTATAGTGAACCATATGTACATCAACAATAATTGATGAATATATTCATGACCACTATTATTTTCATAATATCTAGTATTAAATTATATATATGTCCACAAATACTTAACTTATTGGCAACTCATTATTCTATATTTTTTTTGTATTTTTATATGCCTAAATTTCTTCTAAAATTATCTTATTTATTATATATCTTGACTTTTCAATAGTATCTACTTTTAAATTGGCTTGTTTTAAATATTTGATCCATTATTTTTGCAATAATTTTTATATTTAGAACTAATTAATGTACCATATTTCTGGCGTGCCATAAACTTAGTCATTTTTTTAACAAAATTTTTTCTATTAAAATATCAATTTGTATATGTTCATTTGAAGTTGGTATATGTCACTTGATTAAGATCATTAACTACATTTGATAGATAATTTGTTATACAAATTGTGTCGTAGAAAGTTCTCTAATAAGAGAATCAATCCCAATAAATATTTTAAACTTTTTTTTGTTGATTCATATTAATATATGTGGTGAAGTTATAAAAATATCTGCTACATATTTAAAAATTTTAAAATAGAAACAATTTTTCCATGAGTGATGTAAATTTTTATTTTTATTTTTTTTTCATTATATTGAATTGGAATGCTCGAAGAGACATAAGAATTCTTGAATCAACAAACTATTAATTTATTGTGACATTATCTATAACTACTCTTTTGAACTATTCATGAATTTTATATTTACAATAACACATTATTAAAATATCTCAATAATAAAATATGTGTATACTTAATTATTTTAACTATACTATTATTAAAAAATATTAAAATAGAAAAACATAAATCTATCAGATTAAATAAATAACAAAACATATATATTGAAATATAAATATATTGTATTGAAATATTAAATAAATAAAACATTAATGTATTAAAATAATAAAATCTAATCATAATATAATAGAAATAAATAAATTATAATATAATAATAAATAAATAAAATATATTAAATATTATTATGTTAAATAAGTGTAATTCAAAAACTTATAATTGTGTGAAATTATAAGTTGGAAATAATTGTACACACTTAAATTTAATTATATATTTAAAATATATAATTAAATCTTATTTAAATATTTTCATAAAAAAATAAATATAGACATATATGTAAATACCATATTTCTAGACTGTGATTCTTAGTTAAGATTATTATTATTATTATAATAAATTGATTATAGTCCCCGACAATTTATTCAAGATGTTTTATTCTATATCTCGTCAGTAGAACAGAACTCTGAACTCCAATAGATCTCTTGGAAGATTATAATCTTTGATAGGTTATAAAGAAAACGTCTTTTACAATTCTTCTCATAAATCTTTAGGAATATTTTAATCTTTAACCGGTTATCAAGAAAGTGTCTTATAGAATTATTAAAGATTTGTTATGATTCTTAAAGACTTGTTAGAGATACGACATTCAATAAAGTACGCTTCCTTAATTTTTATTGTTCTTAATAATCTGACATATTGGTCTTATGGAATTACGATAAGAAATATATGTAGAATACATTTGTATTTTATTCTATCAACCGTTGCTTCTCCGCATAAGCATTTCTCATGAATCCTAGTTATTAAGCATAATAAATAATGTTATATTTTGAAACTTAAAGATAAAAGGCCAAAAATCTTAGTTGGTAAAATAATGTAATATATGGTAAACTATCCAAACAACACTTCAATTTTCCAGGATTCTGACTTTTACACTTTTTTTCCCCAGCTTTTACACTCTCTTTTTTTCCAGCTTTTACTTCAATTCTCTTGTTTAGGATTTTAAATGTATATTTATTTTAAACTAATTTCTTTAAATGATAACATAATCAAATTTTAAATTTGAAAAAAAAAATTGGATAAATTATTTTTCACTTTTTGATAATATTAAATCCAAGATTAAACTTAATAAATTTGGACATAATTATATATATTTTTAAATATTAATTAAGTCAAGTTTGATTGATTTTTCTTCCTTCGAAAAATGAGGATGCTCTGAAATCTAGGGTTTGGTGAGGCGGCGATCTTTCTTGATTTTGACTTCTTTGACTCTAACTTCTTCTAGACTTTCTTAGTTTGAGTGGGTTTTTTAATCGAAACTTTGTTTAACGGTTTTCATTCTTGGATCATGGGTTTTCTTTTCTTTCTTGATTATCTTTAAACATAATTTGAAAAAATTTGTGGCATATAAGGGTTCATGGATAAAAATATTCTTCAAAGGTATTGCATGACAGTGTTAACAAGATTGGCATTAGGATTTGAGTAGGTGTTTTTTTCTTTATAGGTTTCTTGCGAAAATTGGATTCCTATACTTTTTTCTTGACTCTGATTGTTCTTTGTTGATGGTTTTTTTTTAATTTTTAATTAGTTGTGGGTGAGGTTTTTTGTGGGTTGGGACCATACTGAGTTTGGTATCTAGTGGGCAGAGGGTATCTTGCAGAAGGGTTCAAGATGGATGAAGTTGTTTTGCAACAACTAGGAAAATTTGTGATCGGTACAGAGGCAGCCCACCGATCACCATGAATTGCCTTGCATGGAATTGCCGAGGCTTAAGCTCTCCTCGTGCAATTCATTAACTCAGGAGCTTATTGCTTAAGGAGCACCCGAAAATTTTGTTTTTTGATTGAAACAAAATTACCGGAAGATCGTATCCAACTCGGTTTCTCAAATGGATTTGTGGTAGGTAGACGGGATCTAGGAGGAGGGATGGCTTGTTTCTGGAAGGAAGATATTAATGCTTCACTTTTAAACTACTCTAATGGTCACATTAGCATTATCATTAAAGAGTGGTTGCTAGGAAAGGTTGGAATATGTACAGGTTTCTATGGAAACCCTATGGTAGAGGAGCGAATTCACTCTTTATTGAGATTGCATGTTGATATTATTGAGATATTACTAAATTAGAGGTAGTTGTAACTACCCAAAGTAATATCCAATATACTATATATATATATATTATATATATATATATATATATATATATATATATATATATATATAGTGTATGTGATAATACACGCGATGTAGATAAAAATTCAAAAAGTATACATTGTAAATAAAATAAACCAAAACCTTTTGAACTAGATTCTTTATGGTATCAGAGCAGTGATCCAAACCCGAATCCAAAAGTCTTTCTCACCATCTCACCGATATGGCAGAATGTGCAAACAAAGATCTTGCCAAGACCGATGCTAACTCGTTATACTATCTCCACCCCTCCGATTATCTGAGGCAGATGCATATCAACGACACCTTGACCGACAACAACTACCTTGATTGGGTCCAAGAGATGGAGAATTTCTTGCTCGCCAAGAACAAGATCGGCTTCATCGATGGAACCATCAAAAGGCCAGAAGCGGACGATGCTAGCTATATGGCATGGATGCGATGCGATGCGATGATTAAAGGGTGGCTTACTACAGCCATGAAGAAAGAAATCCGAGGAAGCGTGAAATACGCCAATTTGGCGTCGGAAATCTAGAAGGATCTTAAAGAACGATTCGGTAAAGAAAGCGCACCACGCATGTATGAATTGAAGCAGGCTATCTCGAACACTAGACAAGAAGGGATGACCGTTTCAGCCTATTACACGAAACTGTGTGGATTATGGGATGAGATGCAGCCCTTCTTGCCTGCTCTAGTTTGCAAATGCAATGGATGTACCTATGGTATTGGAAAATCTCTTAGAGAACTCAGGGAAAAGGAGCAGCTCTATGAGTTTCTTATGGGTCTAGATGGTGAGTTCTCCATCATTAGAACCCAAATACTTGCCACTAAACCAATCCCATCTTTGGAAAATGCATACCATCTCGTTGCTGAGGATGATCAGCAAAGATCCATAACCGGTGGGAAGAAACCTCCACTCACTGCAAATATGGCTAGTAATTTTAGACATAATGATAAATGGATAGTCGATTCCAGATGTACGGAACATATAACACACAGGTCCGATGCTCTCGAAAATCGAATCGATTCGAGAGATGAACCACCTGTAATCATACCGAATGGAGAAAGCATACCAGTCGAAGGAAGGGGCAGCCGTACTTTACAAAATGGGACAAAAGTGCAAGATGTGTTGCATGTTCCACAATTCACCTTTAATCTCTTGTCAGTAAGCAAACTCACAAAGGATCTAAGTTGTGCCATAACCTTTTTTCCAAATTTCTTTGTTATGCAGGGACTACGTTCGAGGAAATTGATTAGAGTGGGTGGGTGCAAAGATGGTCTATATCAAATGGCGATGCTTGGGGCTAGGAGGAAGGCAATGATGGTGACTAGTGATTTATGGCATAAACGGCTCGGACATGCGGGTGATGTGAAGTTATCCCAAATAAGGTTTCTTAGTAATTTTCCTTTTAAGAACAGTAACAATGTTTGTGATTCTTGTGTGAAGTCTAAATTTGCTAGATTACCTTTTCCCACTAGCATGACCAAAACAAATGCTTGTTTTGAACTCATTCATTGTGATATATGGGGTAAGTATCGTACGTCTTCGTTTACAAAGGCCAACTATTTTCTAACAATAGTTGATGACTATAGTAGGAACGTATGGGTCTACCTTCTCAAACATAAACATGAAGCAAGCATGTGCATAACGCATTTTTACGAGATGGTCAAAATACAATTTGAAAAGAAAATAAAAAGAATAAGGTGCGACAACGGTGGGGAATTCATTTCCAGCCGAATGATAAACTTCTATGAAGAACGAGGAATCATGTTGGAAACAACGTGTCCACATACTCCGCAACAAAATGGAATCGTAGAAAGAAAACATAGGCACTTGCTTGATACGGCGCGTGCCCTCATGTTCGAAGCAAGTCTCCCGAAAAGATTTTGGGGGGAATGCGTCTTGACTGCAACATACATCATAAATAGGTTAGCCTCAAAAGTCATTGAAGATAAAACTCCATACGAGTTGCTACACGGCGAGAAACCGAACTACGACCACATGAGGGTCTTAGGTTGTTTGGCATACTATCGAAGCATTGAAACAAATGGAGACAAATTTGAGATAAGAGGGAGACCGGGTGTATTCATGGGGTATCCTAATGAAACAAAAGGATACAAAATTTATGACCCAAAAAGTGGTATAATTATTACTTCAAGAGATGTTCGATTTGCTGAAAAGACTTTTCCATTTGCCACAAAAATCGAACAGGTTAAATATGAAGAGGAGGATGTTTTTACCATGTTCATAGATGAAAAAGATGGGTCCAGCAGGCCCAACGAAGCAAGCACCAAAAATTTGGGTTTAGGCCATCCAGAAGACCAACATGATGAAGAAGAAGAACTAGAAGTGTCAAACCAACTCAGCCCAAGTGATGGTGATAATGGGCCAATTTTTTATGGGCCGAGTAATATCACTCCTCAACTAGAAACAACAAATGAGCTTTATGTTGGTGAAACCCAAAATGAAAATGGTAAAAATGTCGCACAAGGAAGGGGGAGACGAACTTGAACTAGACCCGCACGACTTAAAGACTATGATGTGGAGCTTCTGCCATCTATAGACCATCCGCCCCCCGCCCCCCGCCTCCAATCAAGAACCCTCAACGGTATGTCCCATTGCCAACTTTGTTTCTTATGAAAAAATTTTAAAATCTCATAAAGCCTTCCTAGCGACCATCACTGAAAATGGTGATGGGTTTCCGACCGATGTGCTCAATAGGTGTTATTTTACCCTATGTTGATTATGAATAATTAAGGACTCTGATTGACTAATTGTCACATTTAGTCTCTATGGTGTCACTTAATCAGTCAGAACCTAAGGCAGAGTACCTATCGTGTAGCTAGTCTGTTGGAAAGTATCTACGATTTTATTAAATAAATATCGTACTCCCAGGGAAGTGGCAATGACTTAGCAGTAACTAGCCTTTTATCCTAACTCATATCTTATAATCCAGTTATGCAATCTTCATCAAATACTTTGATGAGAGGGTGATTCATTCTCCACTAGGTTTCAGTCTAATTAAACCTAGAAGTGTTTTATAGATGAGTCCTGATTCTATGTTATACTGTTCCTATATGTTGTTTGACCTATATTCGAGTATTTTAGATATATCTTAGCCTGGATTGCAACTATGTTCTGTGTCTAAAGGCGTACCACATCCGATGTCTCTAATAAACTGCCCTACCTTAATGACGGCCCTACTCACGGTTCGGGACGAAGGCATCCATGAAAGCCCTATGTCACTTCGGGGATCATACCGCTTGCCCTAGCCGCCGGTATAATCGGACTTAGCTCGGCCCCTACCTAGACTACTTTAACAGGCAGGGTGTTCAACATGTTATTTTATCTAGCATGGCAGACACCAATACTAATTGATGCCTGCTAAACTAAACAGGTTATGATTAGACCGTGGTTAGGAATTGTCTATAACCCTAACTTTAGTTTAAAAGAGCACATTAAACATGCAGACATAGTGAATATTTAGCAGGTGGCTATTTCCGAAAAAACATAATAACGTCAACATACAAAACAACTATTCATAAACATCATAATCTCGTATTCATAATATGTATTTAGAACAAAACAATAACAACATATAAGAGAGGGACATGGGGACTGATGCCATAAAGAAATCACCCTTTACGTAGTCTCGCCGACGGAGCGTACTGTTGTATATGTCGTATTGCTCGCTCTGACTCTGCTCACCAGAACCTTCGGAGGACGCTTCCTCAGCCTAGTAACTGGGCTTTACCTTAATACCCAGCTTAAGCCCAGCCCTGTGGACTGACTCTTCGAACGCCTAGAGCCCTCTTAGGATCTCCTAACGAAATCCCGGGTATTCTATGAATACCAGAAACGAACCTATCTATAGAAACCTAAGATCTGAGACTATTTCTCAGAAACTAAAACAAAACACTAACAAGAAAGAAAACTGAGATCCGAGTCTCTGAGTGAGTTGTGTACTAGAGAATTGTACATTGGACACCACTAAATGACTCAGATCGAGTGGAGAGGAATGAATTCAACTGCTGGAGGCCTGGGGTATTTATAGCAGCTTCCCGGAGTGAAAATCTCTAAAAAATTCGATGTGGGACAGCTTCTGGCGGCTCGGGACGCCCGTCCCGGATTGGGACGCCCGTCCTGATCAGTTGACCAGGTCGGGACGCCCGTCCAGGTGCCTTGACTTGGTCGGGACGCCCGTCCCGGCTTCGGGATGCCCGTCCTGACCCTTTGACCGAGTCAACATTTCCAAAAATTGCGTTTTTGCCCCAAAATTTTCTGTTTTCGTCTACTTTTCACCTGACACTTCCAAAATCATAAAAACTGTGAAATTAAGTGAATAATGAACAATCAAGATCAAATTACCCTCGATTTCACCCAAATTCATACATAAAAACATGCTAAAAAAGTGATACGGTTTTCGCGTATCAGATAACCCCACACTTAGCTTTTTGCTTGTCCTCAAGCAAAGTCTACCTGAAGTTACTTAAATTCCTAGTCATGTTTTTATTCCAAAAATTCTTCAGACAAGTCTTAATACAGGTCTGTCTGGTTGGGTTGCTATGACAAGGTCTCAAATGTCTCTAGTAGCTTGTTATGATCAGGCGGAAAATAAATCAACAACTAGGTTGGACTTTTTCTTAGTCACAGGGTCTTCCTGATATGTAGTGTGTGTACTAGTCCAGACCAGATAGTCAACACAATGTACTCTTGTCTTAACTACTACCAGATAACACTTTGACCTATCGCTAGACATATTAACAACAGATAACTTTTTGAGTTCTGAGCTTTGGTAATCAGATTTTTAATGTTTTAGCATTTAGTTATTTTCTTTGTAGATTCAGGGTATTTTGAGTCTGCTTAGAACACGTCAACTTCAACTACCCATGTAGCGAGTCCCACTCCGATGACTCCCAGATCTACACGACCTTAGGGCATTAGGCTTTAAATTCCCCGAAGGAGTGGTGCTCGAGTAGCGAAGGCCGCTGGCAAACTACCCTTATTTGATTAACTTCTTTTAATTTCTTTTCACTTCTAGCTCAGAGTCTCATCTAGTCATCCTAACTGCCAATATATCCACAACTGGTCTAATTTTATCTAGTTAAGTCTCGAACAGGTAATTGGTTGAGGTCTCTAATCCAGACAAAGTTGTGCTCAGTTATCAGGAATTCCCTATTCCTAATCAATTAGTCCAAGATAGCTATCAATTATCTCCTACTAACCATAACATACTACCTACATATCATAGACATAAGCAATTGTTTAACCAAGCATACTGCATTTAGACGTCTGAAAGACGGAAAAATTTTGAAATTTTTTTTGGAAGGGTGTGAAAGTACGTGAAAACAAGCAAAATCATGCGAAAAATTTTGCAAACTGCTACAGTGCACCGTGCACTACTACCCCACACTTAATTCTGGCACTGTCCTCAGTGTTCATGCATATCTAGACTACCCCACACTTATTTGAAAACAAGGAGAAACAAAAACAAAATAGAAATTTCTTACCCCACACTTATTTGACTGACTAAGGGTAAGAAGGAAAATGAAGTAACGAAGTAAATAACAAATAACAAAACACGAAATGAAGAAAATAAAAGGAAGATGAGGGTTAGAAAAACTCCCTTCTTGCCTCGAGCAGAAGGGTTTTCTCTAGGCTATCAATTGGCTCTTCACCTTAGCCATGTGCTATTGTTGAGGCGCTCTTGACTCTGTAAGCTCTAGATATTGGAACGGATGACGTCACCTCCGATCCTTCATTGTCGAGCTCCAGGTAGTGGCCTATTCATTTGATGAATGGCTCGAGCCCCACGGACTGCTTCCTCGAATCATTTGTAAGATTTCTTATAATCATAGCAACGTGTCCAGGGGGAACGTGTCTAGGAATGAGACTTCTTGGGATTTGTGTGCCTTCTTGCCAATGTTAGTAAAGGTATTGCATGCAAGTCTCGAATGGAAGAAAAAGATACTTGAAGTTTTGGCGAAGCTGTGGTGGTAGGGGCTCCAGTTGTATAGATCTGGGCCCAAGTATTTGAGACTTCCTCGGGGAAGTTTCTCACAGCTGATTGGTATGCAGGGAATGCAAGCTCCTCCATTGCTATGCTCCCGATACAACGCCAAATTCCTCTATATCCTTCGACCCTTCGTTACCTCTTGGTAGATCACTTGCTTGCACTGGTCTGGCTTTAATTGTTGCCAGTATCTCATCTATTGATTTTGCGAGTGTGGGTTTTGCTGTGGTGGTGTCTTCTGAAAGTTTCCAGCTTCCGAATTACTCCTCAGCTAAATCCCGTATGATTCCTCTAGTGGGGATTGTATGCGTCTCCCATTGGAGTAGCATTCTGCAGTAACCTACTCCTACCTCTTTTGGAATGGTCAGTTATTCCCATAGCAATCCCTGCTAAAGTGTGGTACTTAGTAGACTTCACAGATTTGATACACAGGCTGAACATTTCTTCCTAAGACATCGGCACTTTGAATCTGGAAAACAACTAGAATCTGCACATGACTTTAACATCATTAGTAGGTAATGCATGTGCTTCAGGCTATTTTTGAAAAGTGTTCCGCGACTACTATGATGTAAATGTTTTTACAGGAAGAAAAAGAAGAGGACTCAATCAATACCAACATAGAACGACATTTCTTCCTAATTAAAACCTAAGCCAAAATTGACAACTCAAAAGAAAAATATTCTTTTCTCATTTCCATTTTTTTTCGAAATTAAATAAAAACAAACAAATAGGAAAACTGTAAACACGAAAAATAGCAATTAAGAAAATAAGAAAGAACAAGAGATAGTGAAAAGAACAACTTACCATTGAGCAAGAAAAATACATTTTTTTTTTCGGGTTTTTAATTTAAATTTTTTTTTTCTTTTTATTTTTTTTTCGAAAGCAGTTAAATTTCCTTAATATGGTTTTAGAATCATTTTCTAAAATTTGATTATCCTAAGTGTCTTAATTTCAGATATTATCTAAAATCAATTAGTTATGATAATCCTATATTTCGGAAACTGATTGTCTAACTAGCATAAAACAAGTGTTAGGTCTAAGGTCTAGGTTACTACCGCTACCTATCATATGTATCTAGAATTTTGATCAGTGTCTAGAATTTTAATCAGGAGTCCTAAATTCATTATGATATTTCCCCGACAACGGCGCCAAAAATTTGATGGGGTTTCCGACCGATGTGCTAAATATGTGTTATTTTACCCTATGTTGATTATGAATAATTAAGGACTGTGATTGACTAATTGTCACATTTAGTCTCTATGGTGTCACTTAATCAGTCAGAACCTAAGGCAGAGTACCTATCGTGTAGCTAGTCTGTTGGAAAGTATCTACGATTTTATTAAATAAATATCGTACTCCCAGGGAAGTGGCAACGACTTAGTAGTAACTAGCCTTTTATCCTAACTCCTATCTTATAATCCAGTTATGCAATCTTCATCAAATACTTTGATGAGAGGGTGATTCATTCTCCACTAGGTTTCAGTCTAATTAAACCTAGAAGTGTTTTATAGATGAGTCCTGATTCTATGTTATATTGTTCCTATATGTTGTTTGACCTATATTCGAGTATTTTAGATATATCTTAGCCTGGATTGCAACTATGTTCTGTGTCTAAAGGCGTACCACATCCGAGGTCTCTAATAAACCGCCCTACCTTAATGACGGCCCTACTCACGGTTCAGGACGAAGGCATCCATGAAAGCCCTATGTCACTTCGGGGATCATACCGCTTGCCCTAGCCGCCGGCATAATCGGACTCAGCTCGGCCCCTACCTAGACTACTTTAACAGGCAGGGTGTTCAACATGTTATTTTATCTAGCATGGCAGACACCAATACTAATTGATGCCTGTTAAACTAAACAGGTTATGATTAGACCGTGGTTAGGAATTGTCTATAACTCTAACTTTAGTTTAAAAGAGCACATTAAACATGCAGACATAGTGAATATTTAGCAGGTGGCTATTTCCGGAAAAACATAATAACGTCAACATACAAAACAACTATTCATAAACATCATAATCTCGTATTCATAATATGCATTTAGAACAAAACAATAACAACATATAAGAGAGGGACATGGGGACTGATGCCATAAAGATATCACCCTTTACGTAGTCTCGCCGACGGAGCGTACTGTTGTATATGTCGTATTACTCGCTCTGACTCTGCTCACCAGAACCTTCGGAGGACGCTTCCTCAGCCTAGCTTAAGCCCAGCCCTGTGGACTAACTCTTCGAACGCCTAGAGCCCTCTTAGGATCTCCTATCGAAATCCCGGGTATTCTATGAATACCATAAACGAACCTATCTATAGAAACCTAAGATCTGAGACTATTTCTCAGAAACTAAAACAAAACACTAACAAGAAAGAAAACTGAGATCCGAGTCTCTGAGTGAGTTGTGTACTAGAGAATTGTACATTGGACACCACTAAATGATTCAGATCGAGTGGAGAGGAATGAATTCAACTGTTGGAGGCCTGGGGTATTTATAGCAGCTTCCCGGAGTGAAAATCTCTGAAAAATTCGATGTGGGACAGCTTCTGGCGGCTCGGGACGCCCGTCCCGGATTGGGACGTCCGTCCTGATCAGTTGACCAGGTCGGGACGCCCGTCCAGGTGCCTTGACTTGGTCGGGACGCCCGTCCCGGCTTCGGGATGCCCGTCCTGACCCTTTGACCGAGTCAACATTTCCAAAAATTGCGTTTTTGCCCCAAAATTTTATGTTTTCGTCTACTTTTCACCTGACACTTCCAAAATCATAAAAACTGTGAAATTAAGTGAATAATGAACAATCAAGATCAAATTACCCTCGATTTCACCCAAATTCATACATAAAAACATGCTAAAAAAGTGATATGGTTTTCGCGTATCAAATGGTGAGCCAAAAAGTTTTAAACAAGCCGTACATGACCAACATTGGAGGGATGCCATGCAAAGTGAGATAAAGGCTCTTGAAGAAAATGGTACTTGGACCATCGAAGATCTGCCCGATGGCAAACGAGTTATAGACTCGAAGTGGGTGTACAAAACGAAATTTAAACCGAATGGTGAAGTCGAAAGGTACAAGGCAAGACTCATCGCCAAAGGTTACACACAAATGGAAGGTGTCGATTACCACGACACGTTTGCCCCCGTAGCAAAGTTGGTGACTGTAAGAAGCCTCATTGTCGTTGCCATAAAAAAGGATTGGAGTATTCATCAACTTGACGTGAACAATGCGTTCTTGCATGGTGACTTACATGAAGAGGTATACATGCGAATACCACAAGGTTACGATAAAAGGGGAGGAACAAATGTGTGTAGGCTTGATGCAGTTCCGATTGGTATGCTAAAAGATAGGCTTTATTTACCTATGTCGATTATGAGTAATTAAGGACTGAGTCTTACTAACTGTCACTTAGCATTCAATTATTGTCACTTAATCAACCAGAACCTAAGGCAGAGTACCTATCGTGTAGCTAGTCTGTTGGAAAGTATCTACGATTTTTTAAGTTAAATATCGTACTCCCAGGGAAGTGGTAACGGCTTAGTAGTAACTAGCCTTTTATCCTAACTCCTATCTTATGATCCAGTTATGCAATCTTCATCAATGACTTTGATGAGAGGGTGATCCATTCTCCACTAGGTTTAAGTCTAATTAATCCCAAAAGTGTTTTATAGATGAGGTCCTGATTCTATGTTATACTGTTCCTATATGTTGATTGACCTATATTCGAGTATTTTAGATATATCTTAGCCTGGATTGCAACTATGTTATGTGTCTAAAGGCGTACCACATCCGAGGTTTCTAATAAACTGCCCTACCTTATTGACGGCCCTACTCACGGTTCGGGACGAAGGCATCCATGAAAGCCCTATGTCACTCCGGGGATCATGCCGCTTGCCCTAGCCGCCGGCATAATCGGACTCGGCTCGGCTTACCTAGACTACTCTTAACAAGCAGGGTGTTCAGCAGGTTATTTTATCTAGCATGGCAGACACCAATACTAATTGATGCCTGTTAAACTAAACATGTTATGATTAGACCGTGGTTATGAATTGTCTATAACCCTATCTTTAGTTTAAAAGAGCACATTAGACATGCAGACATAGTGAATATTAAGCAGGTGGCTATTTCCGGAAAAATATAACAACATCAACATATAAAACAAATATTCATAAAAATCGTAATCTCGTATTCATAATAAATTTTTGGAACAACACAATAGCAACATATAAGAGAGGGACATGGGGACTGATGCCATAAAGAAATCACCCCTTTACGTAGTCTCGCCGATGGAGCGTACTGTTGTATATGTCGTATTGCTCGCCCCGACTCTGCTCGCCAGAACCTTCGGAGGACGCTTCCTCAACCTAGTAACTAGGCTTTACCTTAATACCCAGCTTAAACCCAGCCCTGTGGACTGACTCTTCGAACGCCTAGAGCCCTCTTAGGATCTCCTAACGAAATCCCGGGTATTCTATGAATACCAGAAACGAACCTATCTATAGAAACCTAAGATTTGAGACTATTTCTCAGAAACTAAAACAAAACACTAACAAGAAAGAAAACTGAGATCCGAGTCTCTGAGTGAGTTGTGTACTAGAGAATTGTACACTGGACACCACTAAATGACTCAGATCGAGTGGAGAGGAATGAATTCAACTGCTGGAGGCCTGGGGTATTTATAGCAGCTTCCCGGAGTGAAAATCTCTGAAAAATTCGATGTGGGATAGCTTCTGGCGGCTCGGGACGCCCGTCCTTATCAGTTGACCAGGTCGGGATGCCCGTCCTTATCAGTTGACCAGGTCGGGATGCCCGTCCAGGTGCCTTGACTTGGTCGGGACGCCCGTCCCGACCCTTTGACCGAGTCAACATTTCCAAAAATTGCGTTTTTGCCCCAAAATTTTCTGTTTTCGTCTACTTTTCACCTGACACTTCCAAAATCATAAAAACTGTGAAATTAAGTGGATAATGAACAATCAAGATCAAATTACCCTCGATTTCACCCAAATTCATACATAAAAACATGCTAAAAAAGTGATACGATATTCACGTATCAAATGGTGAGCCAAAAAGTTTTAAACAAGCCGTACATGACCAACATTGGAGGGATGCCATGCAAAGTGAGATAAAGGCTCTTGAAGAAAATGGTACTTGGACCATCGAAGATCTGCCCGATGGCAAACGAGTTATAGACTCGAAGTGGGTGTACAAAACGAAATTTAAACCGAATGGTGAAGTCGAAAGGTACAAGGCAAGACTCATCGCCAAAGGTTACACACAAATGGAAGGTGTCGATTACCACGACACGTTTGCCCCCGTAGCAAAGTTGGTGACTGTAAGAAGCCTCATTGTCGTTGCCATAAAAAAGGATTGGAGTATTCATCAACTTGACGTGAACAATGCGTTCTTGCATGGTGACTTACATGAAGAGGTATACATGCGAATACCACAAGGTTACGATAAAAGGGGAGGAACAAATGTGTGTAGGCTTGATGCAGTTCCGATTGGTATGCTAAAAGATAGGCTTTATTTACCTATGTCGATTATGAGTAATTAAGGACTGAGTCTTACTAACTGTCACTTAGCATTCAATTATTGTCACTTAATCAACCAGAACCTAAGGCAGAGTACCTATCGTGTAGCTAGTCTGTTGGAAAGTATCTACGATTTTATTAAGTTAAATATCGTACTCCCAGGGAAGTGGTAACGGCTTAGTAGTAACTAGCCTTTTATCCTAACTCCTATCTTATGATCCAGTTATGCAATCTTCATCAATGACTTTGATGAGAGGGTGATCCATTCTCCACTAGGTTTAAGTCTAATTAATCCCAAAAGTGTTTTATAGATGAGGTCCTGATTCTATGTTATACTGTTCCTATATGTTGATTGACCTATATTCGAGTATTTTAGATATATCTTAGCCTGGATTGCAACTATGTTATGTGTCTAAAGGCGTACCACATCCGAGGTTTCTAATAAACTGCCCTACCTTATTGACGGCCCTACTCACGGTTCGGGACGAAGGCATCCATGAAAGCCCTATGTCACTCCGGGGATCATGCCGCTTGCCCTAGCCGCTGGCATAATCGGACTCGGCTCGGCTTACCTAGACTACTCTTAACAAGCAGGGTGTTCAGCAGGTTATTTTATCTAGCATGGCAGACTCCAATACTAATTGATGCCTGTTAAACTAAACATGTTATGATTAGACCGTGGTTAGGAATTGTCTATAACCATATCTTTAGTTTAAAAGAGCACATTAGACATGCAGACATAGTGAATATTAAGCAGGTGGCAATTTCCGGAAAAATATAACAACATCAACATATAAAACAAATATTCATAAAAATCGTAATCTCGTATTCATAATAAATTTTTGGAACAACACAATAGCAACATATAAGAGAGGGACATGGGGACTGATGCCATAAAGAAATCACCCCTTTACGTAGTCTCGCCGATGGAGCGTACTGCTGTATATGTCGTATTGCTCGCCCCGACTCTGCTCGCCAGAACCTTCGGAGGACGCTTCCTCAACCTAGTAACTGGGCTTTACCTTAATACCCAGCTTAAGCCCAGCCCTGTGGACTGACTCTTCGAACGCCTAGAGCCCTCTTAGGATCTCCTAACGAAATCCCGGGTATTCTATGAATACCAGAAACGAACCTATCTATAGAAACCTAAGATCTGAGACTATTTCTCAGAAACTAAAACAAAACACTAACAAGAAAGAAAACTGAGATCCGAGTCTCTGAGTGAGTTGTGTACTAGAGAATTGTACACTGGACACCACTAAATGACTCAGATCGAGTGGAGAGGAATGAATTCAACTGCTGGAGGCCTGGGGTATTTATAGTAGCTTCCCGGAGTAAAAATCTCTGAAAAATTCGATGTGGGATAGCTTCTGGCGGCTCGGGACGCCCGTCCTTATCAGTTGACCAGGTCGGGATGCCCGTCCAGGTGCCTTGACTTGGTCGGGACGCCCGTCCCAACCCTTTGACCGAGTCAACATTTCCAAAAATTGCGTTTTTGCCCCAAAATTTTCTGTTTTCGTCTACTTTTCACCTGACACTTCCAAAATCATAAAAACTGTGAAATTAAGTGAATAATGAACAATCAAGATCAAATTACCCTCGATTTCACCCAAATTCATACATAAAAACATGCTAAAAAAGTGATACGATATTCGCGTATCAAATGGTGAGCCAAAAAGTTTTAAACAAGCCGTACATGACCAACATTGGAGGCATGCCATGCAAAGTGAGATAAAGGCTCTTGAAGAAAATGGTACTTGGACCATCGAAGATCTGCCCGATGGCAAACGAGTTATAGACTCGAAGTGGGTGTACAAAACGAAATTTAAACCGAATGGTGAAGTCGAAAGGTACAAGGCAAGACTCATCGCCAAAGGTTACACACAAATGGAAGGTGTCGATTACCACGACACGTTTGCCCCCGTAGCAAAGTTGGTGACTGTAAGAAGCCTCATTGTCGTTGCCATAAAAAAGGATTGGAGTATTCATCAACTTGACGTGAACAATGTGTTCTTGCATGGTGACTTACATGAAGAGGTATACATGCGAATACCACAAGGTTACGATAAAAGGGGAGGAACAAATGTGTGTAGGCTTGATGCAGTTCTGATTGGTATGCTAAAAGATAGGCTTTATTTACCTATGTCGATTATAAGTAATTAAGGACTGAGTCTTACTAACTGTCACTTAGCATTCAATTATTGTCACTTAATCAACCAGAACCTAAGGCAGAGTACCTATCGTGTAGCTAGTCTGTTGGAAAGTATCTACGATTTTATTAAGTTAAATATCGTACTCCCAGGGAAGTGGTAACGGCTTAGTAGTAACTAGCCTTTTATCCTAACTCCTATCTTATGATCCAGTTATGCAATCTTCATCAATGACTTTGATGAGAGGGTGATCCATTCTCCACTAGGTTTAAGTCTAATTAATCCCAAAAGTGTTTTATAGATGAGGTCCTGATTCTATGTTATACTGTTCTTATATGTTGATTGACCTATATTCGAGTATTTTAGATATATCTTAGCCTGGATTGCAACTATGTTATGTGTCTAAAGGCGCACCACATCCGAGGTTTCTAATAAACCGCCCTACCTTATTGACGGCCCTACTCACGGTTCGGGACGAAGGCATCCATGAAAGCCCTATGTCACTCCGGGGATCATGCCGCTTGCCCTAGCCGCCGGCATAATCGGACTCGGCTCAGCTTACCTAGACTACTCTTAACAAGCAGGGTGTTCAGCAGGTTATTTTATCTAGCATGGCAGACACCAATACTAATTGATGCCTGTTAAACTAAACATGTTATGATTAGACCGTGGTTAGGAATTGTCTATAACCCTATCTTTAGTTTAAAAGAGCACATTAGACATGCAGACATAGTGAATATTAAGCAGGTGGCTATTTCCGGAAAAATATAACAACATCAACATATAAAACAAATATTCATAAAAATCGTAATCTCGTATTCATAATAAATTTTTGGAACAACACAATAGCAACATATAAGAGAGGGACATGGGGACTGATGCCATAAAGAAATCACCCCTTTACGTAGTCTCGCCGATGGAGCGTACTGTTGTATATGTCGTATTGCTCGCCCCGACTCTGCTCGCCAGAACCTTCGGAGGACGCTTCCTCAACCTAGTAACTGGGCTTTACCTTAATACCCAGCTTAAGCCCAGCCCTGTGGACTGACTCTTCGAACGCCTAGAGCCCTCTTAGGATCTCCTAACGAAATCCCGGGTATTCTATGAATACCAGAAACGAACCTATCTATAGAAGCCTAAGATCTGAGACTATTTCTCATAAACTAAAACAAAACACTAACAAGAAAGAAAACTGAGATCCGAGTCTCTGAGTGAGTTGTGTACTAGAGAAGTGTACACTGAAAACCACTTAATGACTCAGATCGAGTGGAGAGGAATGATTTCAACTGCTGGAGGCCTGAGGTATTTATAGCAGCTTCCCGGGGTGATTTTTCATCAAAAATTCGATGTGGGACTTGATTTGGGGGTTCAGGACACCCGTCCTGGATTGGGACGCCCGTCCTGGTCTGTTGACCAAGTCGGGATGCCCGTCCCGGTGCTTTGACTGGGTCAGGATGCCCGTCCCGGTGCTTTGACTGGGTCGGGACGCCCGTCCTGAGCCTTTGACTAAGTCAGCATTTCCAAAAATTGCGTTTTTGCCCCAAAATTTGCTGTTTTCGTCTACTTTTCACCTGACACTTCCAAAATCATAAAAACTGTGAAATTAAGTAAATAATAAACAATTAAGATCAATTTACTCTCAATTTCACCCTAAATCTTATATAAAAACATGCTAAAAAGGTGATATGATTTTCGCGTATCAAGGCTAAAGAAATCACTATATGGGTTGAAGCAGACCTCAAAAAATTGGTATCAAAAATTTACATCGGCCCTTTTGGAACTCAATTACAAGCAATCCGCTACGGACCACTCGCTCTTTATATACAAGGAAGGAAGCATCTTTGTCACCGCCCTCATATACGTAGACGACGTCATTATGGCAGGAAATGATGAACACAAAATCAAATAAACAAAGAAGTTCCTGAATGACAAGTTTAGCATCAAAGATCTCGGGCCACTGAAGTATTTTCTCAGGATAGAAGCCACTCGAACCAAAGACGGGATAGTGCTAAGTCAACGGAAATACACCCTTGACATCTTTCAAGATAGTGGAATGCTAGGATGTAGACCATGCACCTTCCCAATGGAACAGAATGTGAAGCTGGATAAAGGAGAAGAGGATGTTTGTGTCGATGCTAGCAAATATCGAAGACTAGTTGGCCGATTGCTCTACCTCCAAGCCATGAGACCAGATCTTGCCTACTCGGTAAACGTCCTAAGTGAGTTCGTCTCGGACCCTCGACAGAAACACATGGACGCAGCCATGACAGTTCTTCGCTACCTAAAACCAACTCCGGGACAAGGTATTTTCTTCCCGAAAGAAGGAGGAATGGATTTGGTAGCATACTGTGATGCGGACTAGATGGGATGCTCACTCACTCGGAGGTCTAGGACAAGATATGTTCTTCTTTTGGGGGGGCCTCCTATCTCGTGGAAATCAAAGAAGCAATCAGTCGTTTCTCGCTCGTCGGCTGAAGCAGAATATCGCGCCATGGCCAACGCCACTAGTGAAATCCTGTGGATGTGTTGGTTGTTAGAAGGAATAGAAACAAGACAACATAGCCCTACACCTCTCTTCTGTGATAACAATGCGACACGACATATTGCAAATAACCCGATCTTTCACGAACGAACAAAGCATGTGGAAATGGACGGTTACTTTATCAAGGAACGAGTCGAGTCACAGGAAATCAAGTCGCTTCACGTTGACACGAAGACACAGATACCGATCTTCTTACAAAGGCTTTGGGGGCTAAACAACTCGAGTTTCTTCTAGTCAAGATGGGCATGCGGAATCTACACGCTCCACCCTTAAGGGGGAGTATTGAGATTGCAAATTGATATTATTGAGATATTACTAAATTAGAGGTAGTTGTAACTACCCAAAGTAATATCCAAATTAATATCCAAAGTAATATCCAATATACTATATATATAATGTATGTGATAATACACGTGATGTAGATAAAAATTCAAAAGTATACATTGTAAATAAAAAAAACCAAAACATTTTGAACTATATTCTTTACTCTTGGACCCTCTTAAGGAGGATTTATCCAGCAGTGGGTACCCCATGGATTGTTATTGGCGACTATAATAAAAGTTTACAGCCGGAAGAATGTACAAGTGTTCAGGATCATCTGCAGCTGTAAATGAGTCAATTTCAGGAAGTTCTGGCCAAAGTTGGATTGAAGGAGATTAAAAGTACTAGACCTTTCTACACATGGAGCAATAACAGAAAAGGAACACACCAAGTATATGGTCTAAATTGGATAGAGTATTCTGTAATGCAGTAGCATACACCTTAAATCAGGTGGTTAAATGTAAAGTCATAGGCACAGTTACGTCTGACCACTGTGCAATCGGGTTTAAACTAGATTATGTGGATGTTGAGGAGGTTCGGCGCAGAAAAGGCATTCTTCAGACAAAACTTTAGTGGTTTAGAGAACCAACTTGTCGTGAGATAGTTGAGAGCTCATGGACACATTCCAATATCAATCCAAATAACTTTCAATCGGTTGTGGAAGATATTAAAGGTCAAATGAAATTATGGAGCAGGCAGAAGAAGGCGATATGCTTAAGAAAATCAAGCAGCTGAGGGATCAATTTAATTGTTTAATTGGAAAGATGAATATGGATAGGGAAAGAGGTGTTGTGGCAAATGAATTAAATAAATTGTTAGCTATCGAGCACGCACATTGGCGTGTGCGGTCAAATCACACTGGTTGAAAGAGGGTGATCGTAATACTTCATATTTCCAAGATCATGCCTCTAGCCGAAAGAGTCGTAGTTCTATCACCTCTATTCAAACTGATGAGGGAGTTTTAGTGAAAAGTTTGGAGGATATAAAAGAGGTTGCTATTAAATATTTTGTGAATTTATTTACAGGATCTGGTGGACCACCTCACTTTAATCAGGTTTTTGAAGGAGCTGAATTTAAAACTTTATCTTCAACAGATAAGTATAATTTATAGGTAAATTTTACGAAGAAAGAAATAATAGCGGTTATTATGGGAATGCACCCTTCCAAATCTCCAAGACATGTTGGTGTTCATGCATCACTCTATAAAATTTACTGGCCTATTATTGGTAAAGATATGGTGCAAATTATAATGCAATTTTTAGAGGGACGCGTGGATGTTGATAACCTTAATGCTACCGTGATAGTTCTTATTCCGAAGGTAAAGGACAATAATTCTATAAATAATTTCCGTCCCATTAGTTTGTGTAATGTCATCTACAAAGTGATATCAAAAGTAATTGTAATCCAAATGAAACCCACGCTAAATGGTCTAATTTCATCATCTCAAAGTGCGTTTGTTAATAACTGACTCATCATCACTGATAATATAATTGTTGCCACTGAGGGTTTTAATGGGTTAGGTCTTGGTGGACAACATTCTTCTATGTTTGCAGTGAAAGCTGATATGTCCAAAGCTTATGATAGAATTGAGTGGGATTATCTTGATTGGATTCTTGGCAGACTGAAGTTTCTAGAGCATTTTAGGAATTTGGTTATGTGGTGTGTCACAACGGTGTGTTTCTAGATTACTATAAATGGATCCCTAACAAAGGAATTTCGACCAACTAGAGCACTCCGACAAGGGGATCCATTATCTCCTTATTTATTCATTCTATGTGCGGAAGGTCTCCCATCCCTAATTCAACGAGCAATTGATCAAAAACTATGGTTAGGGTTACAGATAGGTGTGTCAGCCCCTATTATTTCTCATATTTTTTTTGTTGACGATTGTTTGTTATTTATCCAAGATACAACCAATAGCATCGAGATACTTAAGGAAGTACTTGATAATTATGAAGCAGTATCGGGACAAAAGGTAAATTACATGAAGTCTTCTATATTTTTCTCAAAATATTTTTCGCAAGAAAGAAAGGACCATATTATTAACATACTTGGGATGGTATAAAGTTTGGGACAAGGTACTTATTTGGGCATGCCATATATTTTTAGTACTACCAAAAGGAAAAAATTTTCTTTTTTAACCAATCGAATGTGGAAAAAATGTAATGGATGGAAGGAAAAATATTTGTCAAAATGAGGGAATGAGGTACTAGTAAAAGCTGTTTTGCAGACAATTCCCAACTATATTATGTCATTATATTCAATACCTAAAGGTATTATAAATGAATTGGTAAAGCAAATTTGAAAATTCTGGTGGGGATCAAAAGGAAATGAAGGTATGGCATGGGTGGCTTGGGAAACAATTTGCAAAAAGAAGCATGATAGAGGGTTACAATTTCGTAGACTGGAGTTTTTTAATGAGGCTTTGCTGGCAAAACAAGGCTGGAGATTAATTCAGCATCTGAATTCACTTGCAGCACGTGTTCTGAAAGGGCGCTAATATTCGAAAACTAATTTCCTTAGTGCAAAATTAGGCAGATCTCCTTCTTATCTCTGGCAATCATTGTTAAATGGCAAGAATCTATTAATTAAAGGTATGCGGTGGCGAATTGGTGATGGGAGAAAGGTAAGGGCGTTTGATGATCTTGGTTAAATATGCCTACAACTTTTAAACCAGCGTCTTTTCCATGCTTTTTACATGAAAGATTGTTAGTGAGTGATCTAATTAATAATGGGTTGTGGCGGACGATGATTATTGAAGTGCATTTTTCTCCATGGGATAAAGAATTAATCATGGCCACTCCAATTAGCTAGAGTGGAGGGGAGGATATGATTGTATGACACTATACGCCAAATGGTAAATTCACGGTTGTTTCAGCTTACACTGTGGCATATGATGCGGATCGAATTCAGAGACACAAACCAGCGTCTTCCTCATGTTGTTCAGGTTGAGATCTATTATGGCAAATTCATGTGCCTCCAAAGGTACAACATTTCTTGTGAAGATTATGTCATCGAGCATTACCAACTAAGGAAAACCTTCGACAAAGAGGGATTATTGTGGACTCTTGTTGTGCAAAATGCAGATATGTAAAAGAATCAGATGCTCATGTTTTTTTCCAATGCTCTTTTGCCAAAGTAGTCTGAAAAACAGCAGGTGTAAACATGAGAAAATCACTATCTCAAGCTAGTTCTTGGCTAGAATTTTTACACAGTATCAATGATGAAGACCAAATTGACTTTGGAATAACTGCAGTTGTTGCTATTATCTTATGAACCTTGTGCAGTTGCCGAAATGCTTTAGTCTTTAGAGGTAAAACTATGTTAGCTCCTGAGGTGGCTGAGTCAGGATTATTAGCGCTCCAAGAATTTAGAGACAGTTTGAATACAATGCCAATGGCGAGAGAAACCAGGGGGCTGAGTCAGGATTATTACAGCTCCAAGAATTTAGAGACAGTTTGAATACAATGCCAACGACGAGAGAAACCAGGGACGGTTCCAGGTAGAGATGGGCTCCTCCGCCGATGGGATATTATAAATTAAATTCAAATGCTACCTTTAAAGATGGACAGGCAGGGTTCGGCTTTGTCCTTCGTGATTTTAAAGGACGAACTTTGATAGCAAGCGCAGGCCGACTGGACAATCCCACCACTGCAATGCATGCGGAAATTGCGGGACTACGTTGCAGTTTCAACCTGGTGCCAATTAAATTTAGATTGACTTTAATCTTGGAATCAGACTGCCAAAAGTTGGTTCAGGAAATTAAAGCCAACAAAAGAAAGTATTCAATGTTGGGTGCTATTATTGAATGTTTTCAAATTGAACTACACAAATTTTCACCTAATATTTCAATTGTTTTTCGTCCATGTAATGCTAATATTGCAGCTCATAGATTAGCTAAGAAAGGAATTGATTTAGATGCTTCTGTGGTTTGGGATTCTGTACTACAAAGTGAATGGTTGCAGTAATAATACAAATATTATTCTAAAAAAAAAAGTTAAGTTTGAATTTGTCAAACAACTGTAGCTCACTTGATAGTCGCCTCATACTTTGAAATGTTATAAGTTTAAGACATGGTGTGGACAAAAATACTTGAAATTTATATTAAAAATTGATTATTTTATCATTTAAAAAATAGTTTAGATTTAAAATTTTAAATTAACATATTTTTATTAGTTTCTATATTAAAAAAATAAAAATTTATTAATATATTATATATATAATATAATATATTTATATAAAGTAATTTATTATATATATATAATAAATTTTAATTTTATATTATAAATTTATTAATATATATAATAATATAAAGTAATTGCTAAATTAATATATAATTAAAACACTGCTTTGTCAATGAAACCGAAACCATACGTATCGAGCCCTTCCTTCAGCTACAAGAGATTTTGAATTTGACAAAAATACCTTCATATAAAACAAAAATATTCTTTAAAAATTTTAAAAAATATTAAATAAAAAAAGATAAAAATACTCTTACAATAAAGTTGAACAGAAGGACAAGCCAAGCTAATTTTTTTTTGAATTTAACGAAAATACTTTTATATAAAACAAAAATATTCTTTAAAAATAAAAAATAATATTAAATATAAAAGATAAAAATACTTGTGAAATATAGACAGAAAATGGAGTTGGACAGAAGAACAAACCAAATAATTGGTTTTTTGAAGTGTAAAATAAAAAAAAAGTAAGAGTATAAAAATAAGAATCCTGAAAAATTGAGGTGTTGTTTAGATAGTTTACTATATAATATATTTCAAAAATACATATTTTAATAAAACAAGAAATAAATATGTAAAAAATAAAAATAATAGATAAACATATGGTTTATCTTTGTCCGAAGATAAACCATATGTCTCTCGGATGTATTGAGACATGGATCTTAACCAAACGTATTCATGACTTGCTTCATGTATTGCTATAATTTATGTATGATTCGAAGAAGTATCAACTAATGTTTGTTTTGTAGAACGCCATGAAACAATAGTCTCTTTGAAATCTGGCTTTATGTGGATCAAACAAGTAACCAACATCAGCATAACCAACAAGTTGTGGTTTAGAACTATCGAAATATAATAATCTCATATCCAATGTTTCCTAGTTGGACATGAACTAAACCTTGTTAATAGATAAATAACAAAAGCTATATGAGATCTTGTATTATTAGCAAAATACATTAGTGCACCTATTGCAATAAGATATAGTACTTCAGGACCAAGAACTTCTTCATTATCCTCATGATATCAAAAAATGCCATTTTTCACATCAAGTGATCGAACAACCATCAGGATACTCAATGGATGTGCATTTGTCTATATAGAATCTTTTAAGAACATTCTCAATATAATTTGATTGATGAACAAAAATTCTAGTTTCATCTTTTCTTTTAAATGCTTGATCTGCAGAGAGACAAAATTTTGTTTTTCGAATATCTTTTATCTCAAATTCTTTCTTCAGTCAAAGAATTTACTGTATTTAAAATTTCTTCATGTTCCAATAATATTTAAATCATCTACATATACAACAATTATAACAAATCTTGATTTTTTTTCTGAAATAAATACACATGGACAAATTTAATTATTTTGATAATCTTCTTTTAATAAATATTCACTAATGGTTTTAAACCATATAAAAATATTTGTAATTTTATTGAATATAATTATCTGATTTATATTCGGAACCCAAATATTTAACCCAATAATTAGATATCCAACCCAAATAAATATAGCCCAATATTGTAAATCCAACCTAAATACGAGCCCAATTAAATTTGGTCCAATCCATATCTTCTGTCCATATTTTAAGCCCCGAATATTTAACACAATAATTTTATATCCAACCCAAATTACAAGCCTAGTTAAATTTGGTCCAATCCATATCTTCTGTCCATATTATTGAAGGCTAAATATTTAATCCAATAATTTTATATCCAAACCGAAATGTTAAACCCAAATAATATAGCCCAATTAAATTTGGTCCAATCCCTATCTGCTGTCCATATTTTAAGCCCAAATATTTAACCCAATAATTTTATATCCAACTCAAATATTAAACCCAAATTACGAATCCAATTAAATTTGGTCCAAAACATATCAGTAGTCCATATTTTAAGCCCAAATATTTAACCAAATAATTTTATATCCAACCCAAATGTTAAACCCAAACTACGAGTCCAATTAAATTTGGTCCAATCCATATCTGCTGTTAATATTTTATGCCCAAATATTTAACCCAATAATTTTATATCCTTATTTTATTCCAAACAATACTTATGAATGATGGTGCTGATGAGTAGCAAGAAGATAAATGAAGATATTCCCAGTTCTTCATGAACAACACACCACGAAAGCAGGATATTTGCTTCTGATTCATGATCATTCATTGGTAATGGTATACACCAGTTTTAGCATGTTTGAGTATTCTGAGACACGGAGAAAAGATGCTTTCTTTTGAAACTACAAAAATTATGGTTTGCAGGGAGCAACAGTTACTCTACGTCTCCAAAAGAATAAAAAATCATTGATTTCAATACCATTCTAGCATTGTATTACACCATATAGCAGAATAAGCACTAGCAATTATATATATATATATGATCATGAACAATATACAAGAAATATTATTTATTCCACTTCTAATGGTTATTAATATTTGACATTTTAATAAAATATATTACAATTATATGTATTTTTCCATACCAAGAACCATTACCGTGAATACAAATATGATATCAGAATTTGAAATCACAGAGTTATAACAACATTTTCTTCAAGAGTTATAATAACACTTTCTTTGAGAAAATAAATATGTTGGATGACTTTTCAAGTCTATAATTTTTTTCTTCTCTAAAGCATTTACGGATTATCATCTAGTAATCTCGAACTTTCGAAAAAACAACTATATTCAGGTGGTCAAAATTTTCTTTTAAATATTTTTCCGATGATTGAATATTTTACATCGATGGTGTATTATGAATTCATAATAGCTACATGAATCTCCAGATAATGTCCATAACAAATGATTTCATCTAATAACTTCAAGAATCATAAATTCAAACTTAATAAGAATTGATATTAAAAATAACATACATATTTATTTTCGAGTTCAACTTTAAACAATATCTTAAACTGGTAGAGTTTCGTGCTGATAAGTGTTGTAAAATATTGTTAACAAAAAGCAAATTAGTAATAAATATAATATAGAGATTAAAAGAAAGACAATATTCTTTCTTCTTGTATATTTCAACTCCATTAAAACATACAAACTCATTCCTATTTATAAGGATGAATTAGAATAATAGATAAGTTTGGTTCCAAACAAATTTATGTTTGGCAAGTTTAGTCCTAAAATATTTTTTTAATTTTTAAGGCCCTAAACTTTTTTTAAGTAAATAATAAGGTCATTTTCAATGGATTCTGTCAAAAATCCTAAAAATCTAACGGTTGTTAGATTTAGTTAATTAAAAACAAAGATAAAAAAGTCATTATATGTGAAAAGAAAAAAAAATAAAAGAAATATTTAAATCAAAGAATAAAAATGTCCTCACATTTAAAATTTTAAAAATAAAAAAATCCTTGGTCAACTTCTTCTTCTCTGGATACAAACAAAATTTTTATCCGTTAATCTTTGAAGAAAAAAATATTAAAATAAATCAAAAGAAAAAAAAAAGAAGAGCATCAACATTTTTTTTTGTTAATAATAAAAGTTTTTCTCCCAACATAAATATTCCAATTGATAAGCATAAAAACAAAAGTTCTTGTAAAAAAAAATAATTGTAATAAAAAAGTAACATAAGGAAGCTTTAATCGGTAAATCTACAAAAAAAAACATGACCACGGTCAAATGATAGGACAATATTTTCAATACAAACTTATATTACTCCATGACACACAACAAAAAATTATTACATGTACAGAAGTCCCTTTATTTGGCCAACTTAGACCCACAAATGAAAGAGTTGAAAGAACTTATTAGAGAACAGAGAGAAGTGTTTGTTTGTGTACATATTTCCCCACTCCTAACCCCACTTTCGATATCAGCAAATTTAAGAGAACGTTAAATGGTTTGCGTTTGACAAAAAAAATGGGAGTATATTGTTGGTGATTTATGACAAGGACAAGTTACATGTGGTAAAGCCTACAACCACCGTAGAGGAATGTATTCTCAATACTAAATTATTTTTATTCTGATCTAGCATGATAATTTACAAATATTCATATTTTGATAGCCTTAGAAGCTCTTGTAGAAACAAGATTATGGGTTTCCATGTAATTAATGATGGGTAGTTGTGGACCTCCTACATTCACTTAGGATGTACTATTTCAATATGTTTCATAACATCATTTTAAAAAAAATAAATTTTTTGATCGTCTAAGTATACAATTATTGGATGGTGGTGTCTGGTATCATGAATTTTAATGAAGAATCAACATCTTCCTTTGATGAACAGATCACAAGAGCTTGAGTGAGAATATATGGGTAAGAAGAGGATGAACAAGAATTTAAACTCCAATTCATATAAATCACTAAATCACAATTAAGAAGAAAGACAGATTTTAGAATTTCTCTTCTTTTATTTTTTTTTGTTTTTACGAAGATCCTCTTCTTTTTTTTTCTTCAAAGATATCACAAAACAATAAAATCTTGTTTGTAACCGGAGAAGAAGAAGATTGACAAAGGAATTTAGATATTCTTACTATTCGGATAGATTTTTTATTTTTAAATTTTAAATTTTAAATGTAAAGACATTTTTATCCCTTTATTTAAATATTTATTTTATTTTTTTTCTTTCTTTTCACATGTAATGATTTTTTTACTATTGTCTTTAATTAACTAAATGTAAATACGGTTAAATTTTTTGAATTTTTGACAGTCAGGAAAGGATTTTATTGTTTGGGACTTTAAAAGTTAAAAAAAATATTTTGTGACTAAGCTTGCCAAATATAAATTTGTTTGAGACCAAACTCGCCAATTATTCGGATGAATTATATATAACTTATATACCCACGTACATATATAACTATATACATAACTCTTCATTATACTAAATATGTTACAAACTTAAGTTCATAATGGTTATATGGAGATAGTGGAAGTTATATAAAGGTAGTGAAAGTTGTGAGAAGTTATATGAATATACAAAAATACATTTATAAAATATAATATTTAATTTAATTTATTAGGATTTTAATTACTCTTTTATGTATACGGCGTGAACAATTTTTTTTTTGTATTTATTGTAAAATAAAAAATTACAATGAAAATATATTAGGTATAATAAAAATTACAATTAATTTTTACAGTCTTATTTTTATAGATCCGTCGTGGACTCGAAGGCTTTTTTGTGAGCCTGATCTCGATCCAATGGATTTGAACTTCTCAGAGGGGCGTTTTGGGTTGATCTTTGAATGAATTTAACTTTTTGATGATCATTAGTTTGATACCGATTCGTCAAACTACTATGGATTTCGTTGAGAGGAAGAGCCAAAACGACAGAGTTTCAGTATCCTTCACATTTCTCTTAGTTTCAGAGCTTATGCTTCTCATTTACTTGTCCTTGTCAGAGCTTCTATGCTTTTCTTGAGGGAATTTGCCCTCTATTTATAGTTGAAGAGGGTGACAATCAATGGGTGTTAAATTGTCATGTCTCACTCAGGATTGAATCTATCAATATCTAGATATATATTTAAAATAATGTACAAAATTTTCATTACCTACAAATTGCCCATTTGGGATTTGTTTTCGATGTTAAAGACTTTGCATTGAGAATAAGTTCCAAAAATTTATCATCGCCTACATGAGTTGGTAAGGAGCTCTCCTAGCTTAAGTGAGGTCAATGATTCAATCCCTACAAGACTCACGTATGTAGCTATTTAAAATTCGGGGCCAAAGGTGTTCTCCAATAGTTGGGACTCATCTAGAACATCTTGTGCTCTAAGCAAAAAAAAATTATCATCGCCTGCCCTTTATCGATGTTGCTGTCACCATCAATTTTGCCAACATCGACTTGAATTTGTTGACAGACTAGCTCCATGCCCCTTAGTTATTAGAAATTTTTGTTTAATCTCATAAATATATATACAAATATATTGCATAAAAGAATTGAGATTAATAAAAGCTATCTTTTTTTGGCAATTTTTCTTTGCAACATGTTTTTATTGCTTTTTTCTCTCTATAATTTTTTTTGCAATTCTTTTTCCCTTAGATTCTTACGGCTTCTTTTTCCAACATCCTTATTGCATTTTTTTTGCTATGATTGAACTTGCAGACAATTTACACTCGTATCAAGTGGTATTATGCAGATAGTTTACACTGTCGCCTAAGAGTCTTCATTTCATTATGCATATAGTTTATACACGTATCAAGGAGTTTTTAGAAAGTTTTGTACTCGTATCAAGGAGCATTCATCAATTGTAGATAATTTTGTACTCATGTCAAGAAGCATTCATCAATTGTAGATAATTTTGTACTCGTGTCAAGAAACCTTCATCAATTGTACATAGTTTTGCACTCGTGTCAAGGAGCCTTCATCAATTGTAGACAATCTTGCACTTGTGTCAAAGAACCTTCATCAATTGAAGATAGTTTTGTACTCGTGTCAAGGAACCTTCATCAATTGGAGACAGTTTTGTACTCGTGTTAAGGAGACTTCATCAATTGTAGATAGTTTTGTACTTGTGTCAAGGAGCCTTCATCAATTATAGACACTTTTGCACTTGTGTCAAGGAATAACAATACAGTTTAGCCTCGTGCGTCTAGGAGGATTCTGTATCAATATCATGGAGATAGTATACACTAGTATTAAGGAGTCTTCATCCAATGCAGATAGTTTTACACTCGTGTTAATGAGTCTTCTTCAATTGCAAACAGTTTCACACTCGTGTCAAGGAGTCTTATAGACAGTTTTGTACTCATACCAAGGAGCCTTATTCAATTGTAGACAATTTTATACTCGTATCAAGAGTAACAATGCAGTTTAATCTCATGCGTCTAGGAGGATTTTGATGGATGAATTTCGAGCATTGCCAACAATTGAAGTTGACTCTTTATCTTTAAAGGGAATATTGCCCCCACTTTGATATTGTTGTTGTTCAACATGAATTTCAAGCTTTTGATGTGCGATGATATTTAACTTCATATCTTGTCTGTGCGTAGCTAATGTTTCAAATGTGTTTGGTTGAATTTCTTTAAAAATGTACTAAAGATTTCATTGCATTCCTTGGATGCACATCTTGATCGCAGATTTCTGACATAGTTGATCTCTGCAATTCAAATTTAAACTTCTCAATCGATTAATGTAATCAACAATTGGTTCATCTTTTAATTTCTTTGTAACTCAGCCATACTTACTGTTCATCGAGTGTTGTAGAAGCAATTTAAGAATTTTGGTTCAAGTTGGTGCCGACTATCGATTGATCCATGAGCCAAGTCAGTGTTGATGCGTTCCGACTGATATACTAAAATATGTGTTATTTTACCCTATGTTGATTATGAGTAATTAAGGACTTAGACTGACTAATTGTCACATTTAGTCTCTATGTTGTCACTTAATCAATCAGAACCTAAGGCAGAGTACCTATCGTGTAACTAGTCTGTTGGAAAATATCTACGATTTTTAATTAAATTAATTATCGTACTCCTAGGGAAGTGATAACGGCTTAGTAGTAACTATCCTCTTACCCTAACTCTTATCTTATGATCTAGTTATGCAATCATTCATCAAAATTTTTGATGAGAGGGTGATTCATTCTCCACTAGGTTTAAGTCTATTTAAGCCTAAGAGTGTTTTACAGATAATGTTCTGATTCTATGTTATATTGTTCCTACATGTTGATTGACCTATCTTCGAGTATTTTAGATATATCTTGGTCTAGATTGCAATTATGTACTAAGTCTAAAGGTGTACCACATCTGAGTTACCTGATAAACCGCCCCATCGCCATTGACGACCCTACTCACGGTTCGAGCTAAAGACATCCATGAAAGTCCTATGTCACTTAGGAGATCATGCCGCTCGCCCTAACGCCGGCATAAACACACAAACTCAGCCTACTTAGACTACTTTAACAAATATGGTGATCTATAGGTTATTTCATCTAATATGGCAGACATTAATGCTTTCCGACGGGAAAGTCCTAAATTAATGCCTGTTAAACTAAACAGGTTATGATTAGACCGTGGTTAGGAGTTGTCTATAACCGTTCATTTAGTTTAAAAGAAACTACAGCAGACATGCAGTCATAATGAAAGTTAAACTGGTGACCATTTCCGGAAAAACATAAAGTACTTCAACATGCATAACACATATTCATATAATCAAAGTTCAATATTCATAATACATATTTGGACGAACACAGTACAGACATATAAAGAGAGGGACAAGGGGACCGATGCTATAAAGTATTCACCCTTTACGTAGTCCGCTGATGGAGCAACTGCTTGTATATGTTGGACTGCTCGACCCGACTCTACTCGACAGAACCTTCGGAGGACGCTTCCTCAGCCTAGTAGATGTACTTTACCTTAATACCCAGCTTAAGCACAACCCTGTTGACTGACTCTTCGAACACCTAGTACCCTCTTAGGATCTCCTAACGAAATCCAAGGTATTCTATGAATACAAAAAATGAACCTATCTAGTTGTATTCTAAGATCTGAGACAGACTCTCATAAACAAAGAACATAAGACACTCTAAAATTGTAAATAAACCTATACTAAAACCTGAGAATACTAAGTGACTTGTATACTATAGAAAACTGTATACTTGAAGTAACTAAATGACTCAGATCGAATGGAGAGGAATGAATTCAACTGAGGAAGGCCTGAGGTATTTATAGTAGGTATTCTACCATTCTTTTTTTATTAGACCCTTTATACTTTTTAATTGACACATTTTATTCATGGCAGTAGGAACCTAGAAAAGTTACATTTTATTGGATACTTTCTGAATATAAATCATTTTCTAATTTATATGTTTACAGCATAAACGTGAAGGAAATACGCGTCTTCTTTTTACCTGCCTAACTGCAACTTGCAGAAAATTGTTCATAAAATACAGTAGGATAACTCCTATTCTTAATTTTAACTATTTCTTTGCCATTCTGTTTCTTTAACTCCTATTCGACATGTTTCCTCATTACTGTGCGCAGTGTGCGCTTTGCCTGGTTCTGATTTTTGTGGTTCTATTTGTGACAAAGTTGCACATGGTGGTAGGTCCCTTCTTCTCTTTATCTTAGAAGATTAATGGACAAAAAGGCCAGAAATTCAGGGGATAAGTATATGAAAGGACTAAGAATTGGGACTACTGTTAGAAATTTAGTATATTTTGAATATTTTATTTCAATTTATGTCACCATCCCTAAGATCTACATATTGAATTGTTTTCTTCCATCTTGACAGTTGGTTTGACTCAGAGAAACTCAAGGGAGTTAGGCAGTTACTGTAGTCCTGGCTCTTGTCTTTCATTTGTTCTCTTTCTCTTTTGATTACACACTTTAATCCTTGTATTCATTCAAATTCTATGGTGTATAGATTACACACTTTATTTGTCAGGAATTTAGCATCCATGTCTTGATCTTCAGTCAGATGTATTGTTTCCTGTCTTTTTCAGGTAGAATTGCTAGAGTTTCCCTACAGGATTCTTGTCATTCACTTTCAAGGGTTTCCTTGCCATGATAATTATTGGCTATTACCTATGTTGATTTAACTACCACACTTAACCAGTAAGACACTCTAGATAACCATGTTTATACATTGGTCTGCTATTCAAATTGTGGATCTTTGGGCAGTTGCGTTCCTTGAGAATTTCAAGGGAGTTTGACGGCTTGACATCATTATTACGTCTCTATAAACTGTTCTTCAAGGGAATGGTTTTCCTAGATTGTTTCTTATTTTGATTCACTTGAAGGAGTATTTTTATTTCCTGCCAAGTCTAAAATGAGTTATTTACAGTTTATCTATCTTTGGTTGAAGACTTTGTTGATTACTTATCTTAATTAAGAGCATGATCTTGTCCCGCCATTTAGATCCCCTAATTTCTAATTTTTGGTTCTAATCGTTGCTCTCAGGTTCTAATTGTCACAGCAATACTATCAGTCTTCTTTGTAAGTGAGCTAGCTTAGTTGGTAAACATGAGTGTTCTCTCTTGAGGATTCTTTAATTCTTTTTGATCTATGCAGTTGATTCGAGCATATAATGCACATCTATTACCCTTGAAGGAAAATCTTGATTTGCGAAATTTGGTTATACATTATTCATTTAACTTCTATAATAAATTCATTCTTCTCAAATAGTCTTTCTTCCTGTGTTTGTTCCTTGCAGTTTCATCCTTGTTTTGGAGCTGGTTTCAGGGGGACGTTTACTTATTAATTTCCACTCTTTATCAGTTTTTTTCCGCATCAATTTTTCTATGGACGCCTTCTATATTTCTTTGTTCTTTACTTTTTTCTTTAGACATCTTTTGCATATTTGCACCCATTAACAATTCATAGGTGTATACAGAAGGCAGTGAAGGATGGGAGTATCTTGGGCACTGATTTTATTTTAAGGGTGTGAACTGGCTTCATCATATCGTGTGATGTAGGATCATATCAAGAAAGGATTTTTTTTCCAAAATCTACTTCTTTTATTATTATCATTATTTTTTATCTCTCTGTCCTTTTTAATTGGCATATGTTTTTGTTCTTGGCTGCAGAAACCTAGAGAGAGTATATATCATGGGTCAATTTGTTCGGTGAAGATACTTTCTGAATATAAATAAAAAACCTAAAGGAAACATGTCATTTGTCTTGTCTTCTTTGCGTCTCGTAATTTTAACCATTTCTTCACCATATTGTTTCTATAATAGTCTCCTATTTGGCATATTCCTTGCTTTGTGCTGTGCCTGGTTAGATGTTGGTGATACGTGTTGTTCTTGTTGTTATTTCTTCGGGAAAAATGTTGCTACAACTCATGTTCTCCTTCTTTGTTGTTGAATCATGCAGGGTGGTTAGGTTCTAACTTTTCTCCCTTTTTACCTTCTGTTTCTTATGGCTGCAGAAACCTAGAGAGAGTATATATCATGGGTCAATTTGTTCGGTGAGGATACTTTCTGAATATAAATCACAAACCTAAAGGAAACATGTCATTTGTCTTGTCTTCTTTGCGTCTCGTAATTTTAACCATTTCTTCACCATATTGTTTCTATAATAGTCTCCTATTTGGCATATTCCTTGCTTTGTGCTGTGCCTGGTTAGATGTTGGTGATACGTGTTTCTTGTTGTTATTTCTTCGGGAAAAATGTTGCTACAACTCATGTTCTCCTTCTTTGTCGTTGAATCATGCAGGGTGGTTAGGTTCTAACTTTTCTCCCTTTTTACCTTCTGTTTCTTATGGTGCAGTCAGATATTGGACAGAGTCTCTTGCAACTGAAAAGTCAAGACTCTCTCTGAGGACAAAACTGTTTGTCATTGTTGCTCTGAATTCATTCAGATATCGTGGTCTAGAGTTCTGTCTGGAATTTAACATCCATGTCTGTTTTCTTCTTATGAATCAGTATTATTCTTATTTAGTCTAACTATCTTTTGCTCTAAGCATGTTTGATCTTGTTCTGGCAGTTTGTTATCTCCTGATGAATAATTTTTTAATCAACTTTCATTACCAAGATCTACCTTTGGAAGTTTGATGAATTCCTGTGATTTAAATCTATTGATTTTGAAAAAACTATGGCTTATCTTAATGATCATGTCCTGGATATGTTTTTATTGATGATGTTTGCGTCCCTTTATTCCTCTCTCTTTTGATTTTGATTATCTTGTTAGGCATGATTGGCGGCTGGGGTTCATGCAATTCTTCTGGGGTTAAAGTATTATTTTTTCTTGCTTTAGTGCATTTGATTGGATTAAAGTATTCAGCTGTCACATCCCAGTGGATAAGGATATTACCTCTAGACGCTCTAAACATGGGTCTAGTTTTGAATTCGTGTTTGTGCCATCTTGGCTGTTGGTAATCTCAACTATAGCTGTTTGCTACCCTTTAGTCTTATGTCCATTTAGATCTCTATACTCCAGTAGCCATTATTATTTTGTGGATCAGAATCTTCGTCAGGGTTGTTGTCTATGGTTCTTTATTAAGCATTATTTCCAATGTTTCAGTTGTTGGTTTGGCATACAGACCAAGATAGCTTTTGCATTTTTTGCACCCTGGTGGTTTCTTATCTTTAAGGCTTGAATTTTGATAGCTTCATGGTATTTCATGTTCAGAAGGTTGTCTCACTCTTGCTATAATTCTAAGATCATCATATGAAGAAAGAGTTTGCTTTCTTCATTATCTTTTAGGTCTTGATGTCAAGTCTGGTAGAAAAGAGCATATTCATTCTACATTATTCCTAATGAGCCTACCAATCCTGTGTTCCAAGCAGTTCATGTTTTTCTGGCAGATGGTTTGGAAACAAAGTATCAAGTAGAGCTTCTTTGGTGAATGTTGCTGAGTTATATTCCTCATTATCTGTTTCGGTATTCTCATGCAACAATTATATGGAGTCTTCAAGCAATTTATTGCAGACCTGCATCAACTCACCTGTTGAAGGCAAATGTTGCCGAGTGCAAACTCAATCTAGGATTCTTCTATACATGCCAACTCTTAATTGGTTGTTTTCTGTTACAGCTTTTCTTTTCATCACTTTTCGTAGTTCTCAGTCTGTTTCTCTTCTTTCTTGGCCATTTGCGAAGAGCGCTTTGCATATTTTTACTCCCTGCCGGTTTCTTGGTGTGAAGTTTTTATCCTCAAGGCTTGAATTTGTCAGTTTATCCTCAAGGCGTGTGATTTATGGTCATGGCAGTTTGTTTGAATAAATTTAGCTAATCATGGTTTTATTCTTTAAAAATGGGCGTAGTGTTTAAATTTGGTCATTATCCAAACCTCCTTTCTTTATCATACTGCAAATTGGTTGTGGTTGCTAGTTATCACTTAGCTGTCTTCGTATCTACTGTGGTTTTCAGATTTCCGACTTTCTTGATGGACTTTCTGGGCCTTGAAATGTGGGTGTTTTTTTTTTTTTTCTTAATTTACAAATGTTGAGATTTATTTTAAGAATATTAATAATAAATGAGGATAATAATGTGGGAGAATGGTTCTTTGTTCAGTTATACTTACAGTAGAGTGATTGTCATTGAACATATTTAATATGCATATCATGTTGTTGCCATTGAACATATTCAGAATAAATCACTTTAACTGAATGTGGCTATTTTAAGAGCTTAATCAATAACTTAACTTGAACTATAGTAAGCTTGAAGAGCAGTAACATTGTTATCCAGGTACTTTAACAAAGAGGATTTGAGGAAAATAATCTTCAGGGGGGGAAAGGTTGTGATTTTGAGCTGTTTTAGTGTGCACGGGTTTAGCAAATTAATTTTGATATTTTATTTTAAATTAATTTTCCTTTATTTTATTCTTTTTCATCTATGATATGATGTAGGTCTTCTTGCTAAAAGCTTGAATGGGATTCCTTTTTACACTACGGGACTTGCAATATTACTGCTTTTGGAATGGGGCTGTTCCGTTACTTTAAAATGTTCCCTATTAATACTGAACTTGATGAGGTGTCTTGGATACTAGGTCCTTTTGAGAATTCGATTCCAGATATGTTAATACGTAGGCAGTTAACTAGTGGTGCTGGTGCAGATATGTTTGACAGTTCATCTACTGAAATTGGTGATGTTTCTTGGTTGCTCAATGATCCTTTGAGATTTTGATTCCCAGCCATGTTACTATTATGGCAGTTGACTAGTTGTGCTCATGTTGATGGTTTTAACAGTTCGGCTTCATTTCACAGCATTTTAATTTCTTTGACTTACATGGGCTTGGACCGATACAAATTCTGGGGGATTAGGTTGCTCTCAGTGCTGATTAATCAGGTTCGACTTGTTCTGTCAGTTAGCTATGCCTTGATTTTGGGTATAGTTCTTCAGGGATTGATTGTGACCTTCCCTTTCTTCTGAATGGTTGATGTTGCTATGTATGTTTGGTTCTTCTGCATGCATTCTCGATGTATACCTAAAGTTGTACTTGAACCTCAAATGTCTAATGATTTGTATGAATATGGTATTGATTAGAAAGGTTTCTGCAATCCCAGTCTTGATTTTACCTTAAGTGGTTTCGAGGTACTCTATGCTGGTCTATATTTTGAGGAATGTGGAAAGTAAGCAAATGGTAGTTTCCTGGTCAGAATTGTTGGTATTCTTATCATGATAGCTGGTGGCTCCACTTAACTGGAGAGTGAGGGAGGTACTAAAATTTCTGCAGTTCAGATATGATGTTCTGCTCTGTACTTCCTGTGAAGTATGTGGAAAGCTATAAACAATTTTGGACTACAAAATGAGGTGTAGGCTTCTTGATGTTATGGTAATTGTCGGCTGATACGTCTATAATAATGGATTACCTTCTTTGTTCCTTCTCATTGTCATAAATCTGGAGTCCATGATGGTTGTTCACTTACTGCTCGAAATTGACTGTTTGTACTGGTGATACCTCTTTCTTGATCAAGTTTTCTCTCTTGTTGCTTGTTTTGCAGTTAGTTAATTCCTTTAACTCTGCCTGTGTTACATGATGACACAGCCGGTTCCAAGCCCGGGTTTTAAAGAGGAGGAAAGGATTAATTAACACAAGAAATGTTAGTTGCAAGATTTTAATTTTGTTTATAGTTTATTTTAGTATTTTTGCATATTTTGGGTTTAGTGGGGAGTTGGATTTACACCAAGAGAGTAGAAATCTTAAAAATTCCAATTCATAGTGCTTCATACTGTTTATTCACATATTTAGTGGACGAAAGAAAGAGAATGTGTATATAAACATATTTAGTGGATGAAAGAGAATGTGTATATAATTATTCATCATCTGGTAATGACTAATCAAATGTCTTTGTAAACTTTTCTAAACTTTTTTAACCTTGATTCCAAGTTAATCCAAGTTAATTTTTTTTTCTTTGTTTACTTTTTTATTTTTTTATGATCTTTTTTCTTTGTTTATTCATTTTGCAATAGAAGAGCTAAAATAGATTCTTGCTCCACTAATATGAATATTTTTGCTTGTTTCCTTTTACCTTTACAAATTTATATTCGTAATATAAATTTATTTGAGATATTTATCTTTTTTTATTAGTTTTTTCCCCTTGTATATTAAGACATTAAAATTTTTAAAGGAATTTGCTACTAAATGGTTGCAATTGAGATTTTCTAAAAGAAAATAATCTTAGTTAAATTATTTTAAATTTTTTAGTTTTTATTGTTATTGTATAATAAAGTTGCATTAGATGATTCATTAAAATAGTTTGTTTGTTTATTTGTTTTTTTCTTCTTTTTTTTTGTTTTTGTTTTTTTTTTAAGTAGATTCATTACAATAGTTGGTAAATATTAATATGAAAAATTAATTTTAACAAATTTGATTTCGGAAAAACATTTTTGCTTTATATGTTAGACTTTTTTTTGTTTTTTTTATTAAAATAATTGTTTTAAACTTAATTGATTTTGATACCTAAGGTATTAGGAAAGAAAATGATGTCAAAAGTTGGAGAAGGATATGTACTCTTCGAGGCTGTCTAAGGGAGGATGGAGAAAGATTCTCTTTAATAATCATAGGGACTTAAGGCAATCTGGTTTCCCTTTTATAAACTTTGTCAAAATCTTCCTTCAATTATAATTTAATAAAATAAATCATAATCACGTATATAAATTTAATAATAATTTTATAATTTATAAAATAAAAATTAATTATAAAATAAAAATCATGAGGTAATCATAATAATTATTATAAACATAATAATTTTATATTTAAAAAGAATTAAAAAGAACTATAAAGAACAACAAAATAAATTAATAATTAGTAATCATAATTTTGTGAAGTATACCTGTAAGAAGTAAAAAATTATTTGTAGATGGGGGCCAGTATGCCATATAACATCAGAAGTTCAGAACTAAGATTAAAACCTATATAAACCATTGAATGAGGTGCGTTAAATACAATTCTAGAAGAATACATGAATTTAACCTCCCACTCAGATTTAACAATGAGAGTCTTAAAACCCTCTATAATATCTCCTAAAGGAGATAAATCCTTACCGAAACACGGACTTGCGAATCAGATTCCAAAATGCTTTCCTTGTTGGTCCCTAGCCACAAGCAAGATGCTCCACCAGAAACCCATCAATTCCGCATGTACATCCGAAGCTCCCGATTAAATCAAAGCCCCATCTTCATCCCTCAGCACGAAACCAAAATTGGCCCGACCAGAGAGGCTTCCACAGCGTGACGCTAAACCTGATTTCTCGGCCACCTCCAGTTTCTATAAGAGAAATAACCCTCTTTATAACATTTGGTGGGGAGGATACTTCTCTTGAAAAAATAACTCATCACGGGCATTCCAAAGCCCCTAGAAAAATACCACTTTAGCATATTCAGCCGCATAGTAAAAAAAATCCAACCAACAGAATATTCTATAGATTCCATAACTCCTCAACATATGGACAAGAGAAAAATATGTGAGCTTCTGATTCTTGAGATGCACCACACTGCTGACAAGTTGCTGAATCTGAAGCACCTCTCTTCTACAAGTTAAAATTACATGGCAATGAGCAGTGAAATAATCAGCATATAAAATGCTTTATCTTTTGGTGGAACTCTCAGATCCTAAATAAGAAATCAAGTATCACAGAAAGACCCTCGATTGGACTGCCACAAAGAGACCGCAAGAGTATATGTTGACGTCACTGTAAAATTACCAGAGGGAGTATAATGCCAATTGAGCTGATCTCGCCCCCTCCCCCTCCCCCTGCCCCTCCCCCTCCCCCTCCCATAGGAATGAGGGAGACTGCCCCACATTGGCTCTTTGAACCCTAAATCCCCTTCAACCCTCTTCCGACAAATCACCTCCCATGACACCCATTTTATGCCATCCTTACCACCTGATTACCACCAAAATTGTCATATAACCTTCGTTAATTCCTGAATTGTTCCCTTTGGAATACAATAAAGTTGCATGAGATAGGTAGGAATGGACTGAAGGACTGGTTTCACTAGGATTTTCTTTCCACCCCTTGATAAACACTTTTCCTTCCAACTGTGACATTTCTTCCATACCCTTTATATTAGTGTAGAAAAAATATGTTTTTTGGTAGTTCCTACTGTAAAAGGCATTCCCAGATATAGACTGGGACCATCATCCTCCGTCATACCCAACTGCTGAAGAAGTTCTATCTTTCGTGCAGGAGTAATTTTCTTACATAAAAAATAGAGGATTTACGGTAATTAATTTGTTGTCTCGAAGCTAACTCATATTTTCCAAAGATCTCTAATAAAATATCAACACAACTCTTGTCATCTTTGTTAAATAACAAACTATCATCTACAAATAAACAATGGGATACTATTGGTGCACACTCCACATTTGTAATTCATGCCACTTATCAGTCTACACTGCTGATGCGTTTCGATTAGTATGCTAAAAGATAAGATTTATTATCTTATATTGATTATGAATAATTAAAGACTTAGTCTTACTAACTGTCACTTTAGCATTTAATTGTTGTCACTTAATCAATCAGAACCTAAGACAGAGTACCTATCGTGTAGCTAGTTCTTAGAAAGTATCTACGAATTTAAATTATAAATATCGTACTCTTAGGGAATTGGTAACGGCTTAGTAGCAACTATCCCTTAATCCTAACAATCATCTTATTATTCAATCAATCGATTATTAATATCCTTGAGATTGATTTGGGATCCAACAACACATAGTAAGCACTTATCAAGCATGCAAGAGTTATCCTCTAGACATGTATTCTGATGTATATTTACTGTTTCTACAAGTTGGTTGACCTATCTTCGAACATTTTAGATGTATCTTGGTTTGAAATGCAATTATGTACTGTATCTTCCTGTGTACGACATTTGAGTTACATTATGTATTTACCCTACCTTAATAATGACCCTTCTCACGTTTAGGGTTAAAGTATCCATGAAAGCCTGTGTCACTCAGAAAATCATACCACTCACCCTAATGTTGGCATAGCGCCTAAACTCAGCCTCATTAGACTATTTTAACACACATGTTGATCTGTAAGTTATTTTACCTAATATGGCAGACCTTAATATATTTTATCCTAACTTAAGACTTGCTAAGCTAAACAAGTTATGATGTAGACCATGGTTAGGAATTGTCTATAACCGTTCATTTAGTTTAAAAGAGTAAACAGATTATCATGCATAATGATAAATTAGCAAGTGGCCTTTCCGAAAAAATGAGTATAACCTCAACGTGCAAAACATATATAATATAGCAATCATAATTCAGTATTCAAATAGATGTTTAAACAAACACAACACAAAGATATACAAAGAAGATCTAGGGGACCACCACCATAAAGTATTCACCCTTTATCAGGTTCGTCGGTGTTACCAATACTTGTATCCTTTGGGTTGCTCGACTTGACTCTGATCGGCAGAACCTTTGGAGAACGCTTCCTTGGTTTAGTAGCAATTGCTTTACCTTACATCCCTGTTGACTAACTATTCGCTCACCTAATGCTCTCTTAGGATCTCCTAACGAAATCTCGGGTATTTTATGAATACCAAAGACGAACATTATCTAATCAAATTCCCAAAATCTGAGATAAACACTCAAAAAATAGAGAAAATGAGATACTCTGTGGTGCTAGATGGCTTGTGTTGGGTGCTAAGGGATATCTCTAACCTTCCAACCCCTGGGGTATTTATAGGGGTGAAAAGGAAGAGATTTTACAAGAGAAATCGATGTGGGACAAAGTGTTGCTGCTCGGGACGCCCATCCCGAGGTTAGGACGCTCGTCTCGAGCCTTTGACTGGGTCGGGGCAGGCGTTCTAGCTTGGGGACGCCCACCCCGAGCCCTTGACTCGGTCAGGACGGGCGTTCTGGCCTGGGGACGCCAGCCCCTAGCTCAAAACTTCTGAAAATTGCATTTTTACCCTGATATTTGATACTTTCATGCAATTTACTCCTAAAACTTCCAAAATCACAAATTATACAAAACGATGTCAATTAAGATCAATTTGGTTCTAATTATGCCCTAATTTGTATCTAAAAACATGCTAAAAATGTGATATGAATTGTGCATATCATATAACCTCACACTTAGCTTTTTGCTTGTCCTCAAGCAAAACCTATATGAAATTAACGAAGGACTAAATCATAGGTGCAATCACAACAAGGTTTTCAGCAATGTTTTAGCAAAATCTCTCACTGGGTCAAATAATTCAGAAAACAGGCATGGACTAATCGAATTGCTATGTAAAAGTCTCAATTATCCAGTAAACGTGCCATGACCGTATAGACTTAAAACAGTTAAAAAACTTTACTGAGTTCTAACTCTACTTTAGTCAAAGGGTCTTCGTGATGTGTAGTGTTTGAACTGGTCCAAACTAGATTATCAACTCAGAATACACTCTCCAGGCAGTCACCTGATAATAGTTCGACTAGTTATTCCGAACATAAATAGCGTATTAAACGACTTTCTAGTTTCTGAGCTTTGGTGCCAACACTTTCTTTTCATGATTCTCAAATAAAAATACACGGGTGTATGTTTTAATTGATTTTTCGGGGTATTTTTGTGTTTGCTTTCACATATCAACTTTAACTACCCAAGTATCGAGCCCTACTTCGATGACTCTCAGATCTACACGATCTTAGGGCACCAGACATTAAGTTCCCTTCATAAGGGGTGTTCGAGTAGCAAAGAATACTTGCAAACTACCCTTTTTTACATTTAAGATATGACACTCTTAGCTCAGAATTTCATCTAGTCATTCAAGTTGATATCTAGTATTAAATTATATATATGTCCTCAAATACTTAACTTATTGACAACTCATCATTCTATATTTTTTTGTATTTTTATATGCCTAAATTTCTTCTAAAATTATCTTATTTATTATATATCTTGTCTTTTCAATAGTATCTACTTTTAAATTGGCTTGTTTTAAATATTTGATCCATTATTTTTGCAATAATTTTTATATTTAGAACTAATTTGTGTACCATATTTCTGGCATGCCATAAACTTAGTCATTTTTTAACAAATTGTTTTCTATTAAAATATCAATTTGTATATATGTCACTTGATTAAGTTCAATAACTACATTTGATAGATAATTTGTTATACAAATTGTGTCGTAGAAAGTTCTCTAATAAGAGAAACAATCCCAATAAATATTTTAAACCATTTTTGTTGATTCATATTAATATATGTGGTGAAGTTATAAAAATATCTACTGCATATTTAAAAATTTTAAAATAAAAAAAGTTTTTCCATGAGTGATGTAAATTTGTAGTGATTGTTTTTCCCATTATATTGAATTAGAATGCTCTAAGAGACATAAGAATTCTTGAATCAACAAACTATTAATTTATTGTGACATTATCTATAACTACTCCTCCATTCATGAATTTTATATTTACAATAACACATTATTATAATATTTCAATAATAAAATATGTGTATACTTAATTATTTTAACTATACTAATATTAAAAATATTAAAATAGAAAAACCTAAATCTATCAGATTAAATAAATAACAAAACATATATATTGAAAAATAATAAAATTTAATCATAATATAATAGAAATAATAAAAAATATAATATAATAATAAATAAATAAAATATATTAAATATTATCATATTAAATAAGTGTAATTCAAATAGTAACTATTACTTATAATTTTGTGAAATTATAAGTTGGAAATAATTGTACACACTTAAATTTAATTATATATTTAAAATACATAATTAAATCTTATTTAAATATTTACATACAAATAAATAAATATGGACATATATGTAAATACCATATTTCTAGACTGTGATTCTTAGTCAAGAATACTTTTATTATTATTAGGGTAAATTATTCCAAATGCACCTCAAAGATTTTTTGTACATAGAATGTCCTAACATTTCAAAACGTCCCACTACATGCACTTCTGTTAAGTCAAACCGTTAGTGACTCAATTTTGCCGTTAGTCAACCTTTTTTCACTATTTAGTACTATTCCAGTTAGAGATATTTTTATCTAATTTTTTTAAAAAAAAAATTAAATTTTTTTAAATTTTTTTTCTTTCATTCTTCTTCCTCTTTTCTCTCTCTTCCTTCTTTCTCTCTTCATTAATTTAATTTTTTTTCTCTCCTTCCTCTTTTCTCTCTCTTTCTTCTTCTTCCTCATTTCTCTCTCGCTATCTTTGTATTTCTCTCCTTTTTCTTCCTCCTCGACAAATTCAAGATCAAATTCCTCTCATGGATAAAATTTTCGGGCCGAATTCATTGATGGATTATTTCATGGAGCATTTGAATGCCAAGAAATGGAACCATGATAATCTGTAGTGGAGGATGGAGTTTTTGAATTGTTTCAGTGGGTTTTCTAGGAGTTATGAGTTTTTGAAAAATAGGTCGTCGTCTTCTTCGTCTTTAGTTTTGGATAGTGAAAAAGGGGAGCTTGTGAGGAGGGCACTGGTACGGCCAGGGCCAAAAGGAGTAAATGCAGAGAAGGCCATGATTGCTTTAAGGAACCACAGTGAAGCCGAGAGGCGAAGAAGAGAGAGAATTAATGGCCATTTGACTACCCTTAGAAGCCTCATCTCAGGTATTGTACAGATTATCGTGGTTCCTTCTTGGCATTCAAATGCTCCATGAAATAATCCATCAATGAATTCGGCCCGAAAATTTTATCCATGAGAGGAATTTGATCTTGAATTTGTCGAGGAGGAAGAAAAAAGAGAGAAATACAAAGATCGGGAGAGAAATGAGGAGGAAGAAGAAAGAGAGAGAAAAGAGGAAGGAGAGAAAAAAAATTAAATTAATGAAGAGAGAAAGAAGGAAGAGAGAGAAAAGAGGAAGAAGAATGAAAGAAAAAAAATTTAAAAAAATTTTAATTTTTTTTAAAAAAAATTGGACAAAAATATCACTAACGGGAATAATATTAAATAGTGAAAAAAGGTTGACTAACGGCAAAATTGAGTCACTAACGGTTTGACTTAACAGAGGTGCATGTAGTGAGACGTTTTGAAACGTTAGGGGCATTCTATATACAAAAATTTTTTGAGGTGCAAAAGCTAGATTTTGACCTTTAAGAGGTGCATTTGGGATAGTTTACCCTTATTATTATAATAAATTGGTTATAGTCCCCCACAATCTATTCGAGAGGTTCTATTCTATACCTCGTCAGTATAAGAGAACTTTGAACTCCAATAGATCTCTTAGAAGATTATAATCTTTGATAAGTTATAAAGAAAGCTTCTTTTAAGATTCTTCCTATTGATCTTTTGGAATATTCTAATCTGTAACCGATTATCAAGAAAGTGTCTTCTAGAATTCTTAAAGATTTGTTAGGATTCTTAAAGACTTGTTAGAGATACGAGATTCAATAAAGTACGCTTCCTCAATTTTTATTGTTCTTAATAATCTGACATATTGATCTTATGGAATTACGATAAGAAATATATATAGAATACATTTGTATTTTATTCTATCAACCCTTGCTTCTCCGCGTAAGCAATTCTCACGAATCCTAGTTATTAAGCATAATATATAATATTATATTTTGAAACTTAAAGATAAAAGGCCAAAAATCTTAGTTGGTAAAATAATATAATATATGGTAAACTATCCAAACAACACTTCAATTTTCCAGGATTCTGACTTTTACACTTTTTTTTTCTAGCTTTTACACTCTAATTTTTTTTCCAGCTTTTACTTCAATTCTCTTGTTTAGGATTTTAAATGTATATTTATTTTAAACTAATTTCTTTAAATGATAACATAATCAAATTTTAAATTTGAAAAAAAAAATTGGATTACTTTTTTTCACATTTTGATAATATTAAACCCAAGATTAAACTTAATAAATTTGGACATAATTATATATATTTTTAAATATTTATTAAGTTAAGTTTGATTGATTTTTCTCTCCGAAAAATGAGGATGTCTGAAATCTAGGGTTTGGTGAGGCGGCGATCTTTCTTGATTTTGACTTCTTTGGCTGTAACTTCTTCTAGACTTTCTTAGTTTGAGTGGTTTTTTTAATCGAAACATTGTTTAAGGGTTTTCATTCTTGGATCATGGGTTTTCTTTTCTTTCTTGATTATCTTTAAATATAATTTGAAAATATTTGTGGCATATAAGGGTTCATGGATAAAAATATTCTTCAAAGGTATTGCATGACGGCGTTAACAAGATTGGCATTAGGATTTGCGTGGGTGTTTTTTTCTTTATAGGTTTCTTGCAAGAAATGGATTCCGATTCTTTTTTCTTGACTCTGATTGTTCTTTGTTGATGGTTTTTCTTTAATTTTTAATTAGTTGTGGGTGAGGTTTGTTGTGGGTTGGGACCATACTGGGTTTGGTATCTAGTGGGCAGAGGGTATCTTGCAGAAGGGTTCAAGATGGATGAAGTTGTTTTGCAACAACTAGGAAAATTTATGATCGGTACGGAGGCAGTCCACCGGTCATCATGAATTGCCTTGCATGGAATTGCCGAGGCTTAAGCTCTCCTCGTGCAATTCATGAACTCAGGAGCTTATTGCTTACGGAGCACCCGGAAATCTTGTTTTTTTATTGAAACAAAATTACTGGAAGATCGTATCCAACTCGGTTTCTCAAATGGATTTGTGGTAGGTAGACGGGATCTAGGAGGAGGGATGGCTTGTTTCTGGAAGGAAGATATTAATGCTTCACTTTTAAACTACTCTAATGGTCACATTAGCATTATCATTAAAGATTGGTTGCTAGGAAAGGTTGGAATTTGTAATGGTTTCTATGGAAACCCTATGATAGAGGAGCGAATTCACTCTTGGACCCTCTTAAGGAGGATTTATCCAGCAGCGGGTACCCCATGGATTGTTATTGGTGACTATAATGAAATTTTACAACCGGAAGAATGTACAAGTGTTCGAGATCATCTGCAGCTGTAAATGAGTCAATTTCAGGAAGTTCTGGCCAAAGTTGGATTGAAGGAGATTAAAAGTACTGGACCTTTCTACACATGGAGCAATAACAGAAAAGGAACACACCAGGTATATGGTCTAAATTGGATAGAGTATTCTGTAATGCAGTAGCATACACCTTAAATCAGGTGGTTAAATGTAAAGTCATAGGCACAGTTACGTCTGACCACTTTGCAATCGGGTTTCAACTAGATTCTGTGGATGTTGAGGAGGTTTGAAGCAGAAAAGGCATTCTTCAGACAAAACTTTAGTGGTTTAGAGAACCAACTTATTGTGAGATAGTTGAGAGCTCATGGACACATTCCAATATCAATCCAAATAACTTTCAATCGGTTATGGGGCAGGCAGAAGATAGGCGATATGCCTAAGAAAATCAAGCAGCTGAGGGATCAATTAAATTTTTAAATTTCTCGGCGAATCGTCTGCTTGCTGGACTAGGCATCAAAAAGTCTTGCCTTGCAAAGGATTATTATCATATTTCTAGGAAAGATGAATATGGATAGGGAAAGAGGTGTTGTGTCAAATGAATTAAATAAATTGTTAGCTATCGAACAGGCACATTGGCGTGTGCGGTCGAAATCACACTGGTTGAAAGAGGGTGATCGTAATACTTCGTATTTCCACCATCATGCCTCTCACCGAAAGAATTGTAATTCTATCACCTCTATTCAAACTGATGAGGGAGTTTTAGTGAAAATTTTGGAGGATATAAAAGAGGTTGTTGTTAAATATTTTGTGAATTTATTTACAGGATCTGGTGGACCACCCCACTTTAATAAGGTTTTTGAAGGAGCTGATTTAAAACCTTATCTTCAACAGATAAGTATAATTTACAAGTAAATTTTATGGAGCAGGAAATAATAGCAGTTATTATGGGAATGCGCCCTTCAAAATCTCCGGGACCTGTTGGTGTTCATGCATCATTCTATCAAATTTACTGACCTATTATTGGTAAAGATATGGTGCGAATTATAATGCAATTTTTAGAGGGACGCGTGGATGTTGATAACCTTAATGCTACCGTGATAGTTCTTATTCCAAAGGTAAAGGACACCAATTCTATAAATAATTTCTGTCTCAATAGTTTGTGTAATGTCATCTACAAAGTGATATCAAAAGTAATTGTAAACTGAATGAAACCCACGCTAAATGGTCTAATTTCATCATCTCAAAGTGTGCTTGTTAATAACAGACTCATCATCACAGATAATATAATTTTGCCACTGAGGGTTTTAATGGGTTAAGTAAGGGTCTTGGTGGACAACATTCTTATATGTTTGCAGTGAAAGCTGATATGTCCAAAGCTTATGATAGAATTGAGTGGGCTTATCTTGATTGGATTCTTGGCAGACTGGAGTTTCTGGAGCATTTTAGGAATTTGGTTATGCGGTGTGTCACAATGGTGTGTTTCTAGATTGCTATTAATGGATCCCTAACAAAGGAATTTCGACCAACTAGAGGACTCTGACAAGGGGATCCATTATCTTCTTATTTATTCATTCTATGTGCGGAAGGTCTCTCATCCCTAATCCAACGAGCAATTGATCGAAAACTATGGTTAGGGTTACAGATGGGTGTGTCAACCCCTATTATTTCTCATAGTTTTTTTTGTTGACGATTGTTTGTTGTTTGTCCAAGATACAACCAATAGCATCGAGATACTTAAGGAAGTACTTGATAATTATGAAGCAGTATCAAGACAAAAGGTAAATTACATGAAGTCTTCTATATTTTTCTCAAAATATTTTTCGCAGGAAAGAAAGGACCATATTATTAACATACTTGGGATGGTAGAAAGTTTGGGACAAGGTACTTATTTGGGCATGCCATATATTTTTAGTACTACCAAAAGGAAAAAAATTTCTTTTTTAACCAATCGAATGTGGAAAAAATGTAATGGATGGAAGGAAAAATATTTGTCAAAATGAGGGAAAGAGGTACTAGTAAAAGCTGTTTTGCAGACAATTCCCAACTATATTATGTCATTATATTCAATACTTAAAGGTATTATAAATGAATTGGTAAAGCAAATTTGAAAATTATGGTGGGAATCAAAAGGAAATGAAGGTATGACATGGGTGGCTTGGGAAACAATTTGCAAAAAGAAGCATGATAGAGGGTTACAATTTCGTAGACTGGAGTTTTTTAATGAGGCTTTGCTGGCAAAGCGAGGCTGGAGATTAATTCAGCATCCGAATTCACTTGCAGCACGTGTTTTGAAAGGGCGCTAATATTCGAAAACTAATTTCCTTGGTGCAAAATCAGGCAGATCTCCTTCTTATCTCTGGCGATCATTGCTAAATGGCAAGAATCTATTAATTAAAGGTATACGGTGGCGAATTGGTGATGGGAGAAAGGTAAGGGTATTTGATGATCTTGGTTAAATATGCCTACAACTTTTAAACCAACGTCTTTTCCATGCTTTTTACATGAAAGATTGTTAGTGAGTGATCTATTTAATAATGGATTGTGGCGGACGGAGATTATTGAAGTGCATTTTTCTCCACGGGATCATGGCCACTCCAATTAGCTCGAGTGGAGGGGAGGATACGCCAAATGGTAAATTCACGGTTGCTTCAGCTTACACTGTGGCATATGATGGCGGATTGAATTCAGAGACACAAACCAGCGTCTTCCTCACGTTGTTCAAGTTGAGATCTATTATGGCAAATTCCTGTGCCTCCAAAGGTACAACATTTCTTGTGGAGATTATGTCATCGAGCATTACCAACTAAGGAAAACCTTCGACAAAGAGGGATTAGTGTGGACTGTTGGTGTGCAAAATGCAGATATGTAAAAGAATCAGATGCTCATGTTTTTTTCCAATGCTCTTTTGCCAAAGTAGTCTAGAAAGCAGCAGGTGTAAACATGAGAAAATCACTATCTCAAGCTAGTTCTTGGCTAGAATTTTTACACAGTATCAATGATGAAGACGAAATTGACTTTGGAATAACTGCAGTTGTTGCTATTATCTTATGGACCTTGTGGAATTGCCGAAATGCTCTAGTCTTTAGAGGTAAAACTATGTTAGCTCATGAGGCGGCTGAGTCAGAATTATTACAGCTCCAAGAATTTAAAGAGAGTTTGAATACAATGCCAATGACGAGAGAAATCAGGGCGACTGAGTCAGGATTATTACATCTCCAAGAATTTAGAGACATTTTGAATACAATGCCAACGACGAGAGAAACCATGGACGGTTCAAGGCAGAGATGGCTCCTCCGCCGATGGGATATTATAAATTAAATTCAGATGCTACCTTTAAAGATGGACAGACAGAGTTCGGCTTTGTCCTTCGTGATTTTAAAGGACGAACTTTGATAGCAGGCTCAGGCCGACTAGACAATCCCACTTCTGCAATGCATGCGGAGATTGCGGGCGGGACTACACTGCAGTTTCAACTCGGTGCCAATTGAATTCATATTGACTTTAATCCTGGAATTAGACTGCCAAAAGTTGGTTTGGGAGATTCAAGCAAAAGAAAGAAATTATTCAATGTTGGGTGCTATTATTGAATGTTTTCAAATTGAACTGCACCAATTTTCACCTAATATTTCAATTGTTTTCCGTCCCTGTAATGCTAATATTGCAGCTCATAGATTAGCTAAGAATGGAATTTACTTAGATGCTTCTGTGGTTTGGGATTTTGGATTCCCGAGAGGTGATTCCTGTACTACAAAGTGAATGGTTACAGTAATAATACAAATATTATTCTAAAAAAAAGTTAAGTTTGAATTTGTCAAACAACTGTAGCTCACTTGATAGTCGTCTCATACTTTGAAAGATTATAAGTTTAAGACATGGTATGGACAAAAATACTTGAAATTTATATTAAAATAATTGATTATTTTATCATTTAAAAAATAGTTTAGATTTAAAATTTTAAATTAACATATTTTTATTAGTTTCTATATTAAAAAAATAAAAATTTATTAATATATTTATATATATATAATATATAATATAAAGTAAGTGCTAAATTAAAATATAATTAAAACACTGCTTTGTCAATGAAACCGAAACCATACGTATCGAGTCCTTCCTTCAACTACAAGAGATTTTGAATTTGACAAAAATACCTTCATATAAAACAAAAATATTCTTTAAAAAATTAAAAAAGTATTAAATAAAAAAAAAAGATAAAAATCCCCTTAAAAAATAAATAAAAAATGAAGTTGAACAGAAGGACAAACCAAGCTAAATATTTTTTGAATTTAACGAAAATACTTTTATATAAAACAAAAATATTCTTTAAAAATAAAAAATAATATTAAATAAAAAAGATAAAAATACCTCTGAAACATAGACAGAAAATGGAGTTGGACGGAAGAACAAACCAAATAATTTTTTTTTTAAGTGTGAAAGATGAAAAAAAAAAAGAGTATAAAAATAAGAATCTTGAAAAATTGAGGTGTTGTTTGGATAGTTTACCATATAATATATTTCAAAAGTATATATTTTAATAAAATAAGAAATAAATATGCAAAAAATAAAAACTCGTGAGGATTAAATGGATTTTAGAAAGAATTACCGAACACGTCTCAAAATGATTTGTTTGAAAAATACAAAATTTTAAATAAAAAAATTAATATTTACAAAAATAACATTAAGTTTTATCTCAATATAGGGTGATTCAATCTTAAATTTTCTATAATATTGTAAAATATTGTTAACAAAATTAAATTAGTAATAAATATAATATAGATATCAAAGCAAAAAAGAGTATTCTTTTTCATTCTATATTTTAATTCCATCAAAACATACAAATTAATTCTATTTACAGGGATAGATTATATGTAACTTTTATATATATATAACTAAGTATATACATAATTCTCCGTTATACTTAAATATGTTACAAACTTAATTTAATGAAAGTTATATGGAGATAGTGGAAGTTATATGAAGGTAGTAGAAGTTATATGAAGGTAGTGGAGATAGTGGAAAGTTATATGGACATACAAAAATATTAGAATTTATATAACTCCTCATTTGGATGTTCATTGTATAAGGAATATGCATTAATATCTTACTAGAGAAAAAAATTCAATGGAAAAAAAAACATAGTGAAGGAAAAAGAGTATATCGTTCTTTATACATTTCCCCTCATCATTATATAATACCTTTGTACCGACACATTCTAACAAGTCTGCCAAATTTTTAATTGAACAAATTTGTTATACATCAATATCACAATTTTTCTAAAGATCATGTGTAAAGAAATTTTTTGGAGAAATATGCTTTGTGCGATCTTGTTTGATATATCATTCTTGTAATTGAGATATACATGCAATGTTATCTTCATAAATTATTGTCAGGAGTTCTTTGTCCGAAGATAAACCATATGTCTCTCGGATGTATTGAGACATGGATCTTAACCAAACGCATTCACGACTTGCTTCATGTATTGCTATAATTTATGTATGATTCGAAGAAGTATCAACTAATGTTTGCTTTGTAGAACGCCATGAAACAACAGTCTCTTTGATATCTTGCTTTATGTGGATAAAACAAGTAACCAACATCAGCATAACCAACAAGTTGTAGTTTAGAACTATCGAAATATAACAATCTCATATCGATTGTAAATCGAAGGTATTGAAAGACATGTTTAATTTCATTCCAATGTCTCTTACTTGGACATGAACTAAACCTTGCTAATAGATTAATAGCACAAACTATATGAGATCTTGTATTATTAGCAAGATACATTAGTGCACCTATTGCACTAAGATATGGTACTTCATGACCAAGAACTTCTTCATTATCCTCACGATATCGACAAAATGTCATTTTTCACATCAAGTGATCGAACAACAATCAGGGTACTCAATGGATGTGCATTTGTCTATGTAGAATCTTTTAAGAACATTCTCAATATAATTTGAATGATGAACAAAAATTCTAGTTTTGTCTTTTAAATGCTCGATCTATAGACGAGACAAAATTTTGTTTTTCTAAAATCTTTCATCTCAAATTCTTTCTTCAATCAAAGAATTTAGTGCTTTTAAAATTTCTTCAGGTTCCAATAATATTTAAATCATCAACATATACAATAATTATAACATATCCTGATTTTTTTTCTAAAATAAATACACGTATCAAGGAGTTTTTAGACAGTTTTGTACTCGTGTCAAGGAGAATTCATCAATTGTAGACAATTTTGTACTCGTGTCAAGAAGCCTTCATCAATTGTAAATAGTTTTGCACTCGCGTCAAGGAGCCTTCATCAATTGTAGACAGTTTTGCACTTGTGTCAAAGAACCTTCTGAGATTGTAGATAGTTTTGTACTCGTGTCAAGGAACCTTCATCAATTGCAAACAGTTTTGTACTCGTGTTAAGGAGACTTCAACAATTGTAGATAGTTTTGTACATGTGTCAAGGAGCCTTCATCAATTATAGACAGTTTTGCACTCGTGTCAAGGAATAACAATACAGTTTAACCTCGTGTGTCTAGGGGGATTCTGTATCAATATCATGGAGATAGTTTACGCACGTATTAAGGAGTCTTCATCCAATGCAGATAGTTTTATACTCATGCTAATGAGCCTTCGTCAATTGCAAACAGTTTCACACTCGTGTCAAGGAGTCTTATAGACAGTTTTGTACTCATACCAAGGAGCCTTATTCAATTGTAGATAATTTTATACTCGTATCAAGGAGTAACAATGCAGTTTAATCTCATACGTCTACGAGGATTTTGATGGTTGAATTTCGAGCATTGCCAACAATTGAAGTTGACTCTTTATCTTTAAAGGGAATATTGCCCCCACTTTGATACTGTTGTTGTTCAACATGAATTTCAAACTTTTGATGTGCGATGATATTTAACTTCATATGTCTTCTGTGCGTAGCTAATGTTTCAAATGTGTTTGGTTGAATTTCTTTCAAAATGTACTAAAGATTTCATTGCATTCCTTGGATGCACAACTTGATCGCAGATTTCTGACATAGTTGATCTCTGCAATTCAAATTTAAACTTCTCCATCAATTAATGTAATCAACAACTGGTTCATCTTTTCATTTCTTTGTACGACTTAACTCAGCCATACTTACTGTTCATCGAGTGTTGTAGAAGCAATTTAGGAATTCTGCTTCAAGTTGGTGCCAACTATCGATTGATCCATGAGCAAAGTCAGTGTACCAATCAAATGTGATTCCTTTGAGAGATCAAACAAACTGTTTGACCAAGAGATCACCTTCCATCCCTGCATTGCTGCATTTTTCCACAAAATGAGCAACATATTCCTTTGGATTACCTTTATCATTGAAGGTGACACATTTGTTTGCTTCCTCCACACGTTTTTGTGTAGTTTGACTTGACTTACCATTGTTGTTCATCAATTAAGCGAGCATGCGATCTTGCTTTGCTAAATGCATTGCAAGGTCTTCCACCAACTTTGTCAAGTTCGCCAATTGCTCTTCTATAGTTGACGCATTTGTCATTGTCACAAACATAACAGAGATGTTTGCATATGACTCTTCATGATCATCGTCGCTGCTCATGTAATCATGTTGGGAGGCACTTGTAGAATAACATCTTCATCTTTTGCTAACTTATTCTCACCCTGTTTTTTTTTTCAGTATTGCAAGTGTCTTTTGCAAATCAACGAACATTCTTCCTTTACTCCGAGTAGTAGGACCAACATATACTTTGAACGTCGGAATGCCAACACACACGTCTATAGCAATGTTCTCTAGAACAACTTTGTCGATGCCATTGTCTACAACAACATTTTTTGAATCTACTTTGTTGATGTTATCAACAACGTTCTTTGAATGTACTTTGTTGACATCCTTCTTTGACTCCATTGAAGATCTTGACGGAAAGAGATGAGTTGTAGAAATTGTATCATTGGTCGTGCCAAAATTTGTGAATAAATTTTCTTGTATTTCTTGTAAAATCGAAAATTACAATAAAAATATATTACGTGTAATTAAAATTACAAATAATTTTTACAAGGTACTATTTTTATATATTCAATGATTCGATCGTTGTGAGCTCGATGACCTTTTTGGAATTGATTTTGATCCAATGGATTTAAACTTCTCCAAGGAGCATTTTAGGTTTAATTGGAATGGATTCAACTTTTTGAGAGCTGTTGGTTTGATCTGGATCTATTTATGAATTTCTTCTGAGGGTTTTTGGCTTTTCTTAAGAGACCTTTGAATTTCTCAAAATGACTTTGTTGAGAAAAAGAGCCAACACACAGACAATCAGTGACTATTAAGTTATCATGTCTTATTTATCTAAGTGATTGAATATATATACTTAAAATATATAAATACAATTAATTATATTTTAAATTTTAAATATATATTTAAAATAATGTAGTATAAATTTTTTTATAATTTTTTAAATGTAAAATTAATATTTAGAATAATACATAAATTATTATAGATAGTTACACTTTTTTAGTATGTAGAAAATCATCAATTATTATTAATTTTTTGTTATAAAAATTATATAAAGCAATATATATATATATATATATATATATGTATGTATGTATGTATATAAGATATATAGGGAGAAGGGAAGAGAAGAGAAGAAAGGTAGAGAATGGAAGAAGCTCTCGGGAATGAAATTCTTCCTTTGTTCAAATTGCCATTTCAATTGCAAGATTATACATATATATAGATTCATCATATACATACATATTGCTTCACTTCACCCTTTATTGCCCCACTTCACCCTATTGCTCCACTAACTAATAATATATATATACACCTAATATTACAAAAATATTAGGTGATTTTTATCACATTTCGTAATTTTCTGGGATGTTGGACATCCATTAATGTAATGAATCTTCGGGATTCATAACACTCCCCCTTGGATGTCCATTACATAAAGAATATGTCTCGTTAAAACCTTACTAGATAAAACCCAGTGGGAAAAAAAATCTAGTGAAGGAAAAAGAGTACACTATTCTTCATGTGTAGATTTCTCCCCCTGATGAGATGATTTCTTGAAATCTTTAAATCGACGCAAACCAATTTTATATCTCAATTTTTCAAAGGTTGCTGTCAGAAGAGATTTAGTGAATATATCTGCAAGATTATCACGTGATCGAATTTGAAGCACATTGATTTCACCATTCTTTTGAAGTTCATGAGTAAAGAAGAATTTAGGTGAAATGTGTTTTATCCTATCTCCCTTAATATACCCTCCTTTTAATTGAGCTATACAAGCTGCACTATCTTCATATAGAGGAGCTGGAATCTCTCTTCTGGAGGATAAACCACAACTCTCTCTAATATAATGGATCATTGACTTCAACCATACGCATTCTCGGCTTGCTTCATGAATGACTATTATCTCAACATGATTAGAAGAAGTTGCTGCTATTGTTTGCTTCGTGGAGCGCCATGATATAGCAGTATTACCATATGTAAATAAATAGCCATTTTGAGAACGTGCCTTGTGCGGATCCCAAAGATAACCTGCATCTGCATATCCAATCAGTTCTGGATCATTTACATTTGAATAAAATAATCCGAGGTCAATTGTCCCTTGGAGGTATCTAAGGACGTGTTTTATACCATTCCAATGTCGTCGTGTTGGTGAAGAACTAAATCTTGCTAATAGATTTATAGCAAATGCTATATCGGTCGAGTATTATTTGCAAGATACATCAGTGCACCAATAGCACTCAAATATGATACTTCAGGACCAAGCAGTTTTTCACCATTTTCTCGAGGTCTAAATATGTCTTTATTTATATCTAGCGACCTCACGACCATTGGAATACTCAATGGATATGCTTTATCCATGAAAAATCTTTTAATACTTTAGCTGTATATGTTGACTGATGAACAAAAATTCATCTTTCATATGTTCAATTTGAAGCCCGAGACAAAACTTAGTTTTTCCAAAATCTTTAACTTCAAATTCTCGTTTCAAACAATCTATAGCTTCTCGAAGCTCTTCTGGAGTTCCTATTAGATTGATATCGTCAACATATATAGCAAGAATCACAAAACCAAAATCTGTTTTCTTAATAAAAACACATGGACAGATTTGGTCATTTTTATATCCTGAATTCAACAAGAATTCACTAAGGCGATTGTACCACATGCGTCCAGACTGTTTAAGCCCATATAATGATTTCTGTAATTTGATAGAATAATTTTCATGAGGGCCTTTAGAAGCCTTTGGTAATTTGAATCCTTCAGGGATTTTCATATAAATCTCATTTTCAAGGCTTCCATAAAGATAAGCTGTTATAACATCCATTAGACGCATGTCCACCTTTTCATGAACTGCCATACTTATAAGATATCGGAGTGTAATAGCATCAATAACGGGTGAATAAGTTTGATCATAATCAATTCATGGCTTTTATGAAAAGCCTTGTGCGACGAGTCGTGCTTTATATTTTACGACTTCATTATTCTCATTTCGTTTTCGCACAAACACCCATTTATAGCCAATAGGTTTTATATCCTTTGGCGTTTGGACTACAGGTCCAAAAACTTCTCGCTTTGCAAGCGAATTTAACTCCGATTGAATCGCATCTTTCCATTGAGGCCAATCAATTCTATACCGACATTCTTCAACTGATAAAGGATCTAAATCCTCATTATCTTTGAAAATATCAAGGGCTACGTTGTATGCAAAAGAATTATCAATAACAACGTTTTTTCGATCCCAACTTTGATTCGAACTGGAATAATTAATTGAGATTTCAGAATTCTCATCATCATTTGTAGTTGGAATCTTTTCATCAGTTCTCCCTTGTTTTTCTTTTTCTATTTGATCAATATGATCTTCTAGATCATTTGTTCCTCTTTTCTTTCGAGGATTTTTATTTTTGGAACCAAGGGGTCGGCCACGCTTCTTACGTGTTTTTGATTCGATAGCTATAGGATTAATTTTCTGTCCTTCAGGAACTTCTATCCGTATAGGAGCATCTATAGCTGGAATATGCGATTTAGTGACTCTGCTGGAGTCAGCAAAAGAATCTGGCAGTTGATTTGCAATTTGTTGCAAATGTATAATCTTTTGAACTTCAAGTTCACTTATATTTGTGCGTGGATCTAAATGATTCAAAGATGTTTTCCACGCAAGTTCAATTTTATGCCATTTATTCTCTCCCCCTAATTTGGGAAACAAATTTTCATCAAAATGGCAATCAGCAAATCTTGCTGTAAATACATCCTCCGTCAAAGGTTCAAGATACCTTATAATGGACGGGGAGTCATACCCAACATATATCCCCAATCTTCTTTGCGGACCCATTTTTGTCCGTTGGGGTGGTTCAATTGGAACATATACAGCACACCCAAAAATTCTCAAATAAGAAATATTTGGCTCTGAACCAAAAGCCAATTGTATGGGAGAAAATTTATGATAATTCGATGGCCTTAAACGCACAAGTGCTGCAGCATGCAAAATTGCATGTCCCCAGGCTGCTGTAGGGAGATTTGTTTTCATCATAATATGGTCTAGCAATTAATTGCAGCCTTTTAATAAATGATTCAGCTAGACCATTCTGTGTGTGAACATGAGCTACAGGATGTTCAACAATTATTCCAATCGACATGCAATAAGAATCAAATGCATGCGAAGTAAATTCACCAGCATTGTCTAGACGGATTCGTTTAATAGGATAATCAGGAAATTGCTCTTAAGCGAATTATTTGGGCAAGTAATCTCGCAAACGCCAGGTTGCGAGTGATATAAACAAACATGCGACCATCGGGTCGATGCATCAATCAAACCATGAAATATAAATTGCCCACATGGTGGACTAATCGGTCCACATATATCTCCATGAATCCGTTCTAGAAATGTAAGACTTTCAGCTCCTACTTTCAATGGTGCTGGTCTTATAATCAATTTCCCTTTGGAACATGCAGCACATGAAAGTTTATCAGAATTCAAAATCCTTTGATTTTTCAAAGGATGACCGTGCGTTGTTTCGATAATTTTTCGCATCATAATTGATCCCGGATGACCCAAACGGTCATGCCAAACTTTAAAAGTAACGGGATTAGTAAACTTCTGGTTTACTAAATGATGCGCCTCAATAGCATTTATTTTTGCATAATATAGGCCAGAGGATAGAGATGGTAGTTTTTCCAACAAAACTTTATTACCGGAGGTCATTTTTGTGATTCCCAAATATTCATGACCATTTTCTTCTATAGTCTCAACATGATATCTATTCCGTCGGATATCTTTAAAACTCAATAAATTTCTTTGAGATTTTGAGGAATATAATGCTTTATCAATAGCAATCATAGTTCATCCCGGTAATATTATATTAGCTCTTCCGGAGCCTTCAATAAGTTTTGCACTACCATTTATTGTGGTAACACTTGTTTCTCCCACATTCAGGTGAGAAAAATACTTCTCGTATTTCAGTATGGTGTGCGTAGTTCTACTGTCAATAAGACAGACACTTTCGATATCGTTGTTCATACCAGAAAATTGAACAACAACCATCTATTTTATTAACAAAATTTTACATAAATAAAATTAAGCATATAAAAGTAATATAAACATATAACATTAATATTCTAATTATTTTTGGACACTTTAATTTCCAATTAAGTGGTCAATTATTTCTTTTGGATGTTCGAAAAGATCAGTAACATCCAGGTGAGCCACATCAACATCAAGATTTTCAAGATCGTCATTATTTATTTCATGAGACAAATTTTAAGAAATAAGTCAACAAGATATTTTGTCGTGCTACAGGCACGAGACCAGTGACATTTCTTGCCACAACGATAATATTTGTCTTCATAATTTTCGGAACAATATTTCCTTTCTCATTATGTTTTGTCCACTTCAGGTGGTCATAAATATTTTTGGCACCTAAATTATTATCACGTTTATAAGGGCCAAATTTATCACGACGTTCATGATCATGACCACGGTAACAACCACTACTATGATCTCTTCTGGGATCATGTATTCGCTTCAAGGAATGGAGTAGGCCAGTAGGTCGAGTCTCGTGATTTTTTTTTTGTTTTTTTATCAGTAATTCATTATTCTGTTCCGCAGAAGACAAAAATTAATTCAGAGTATTTCTTAAAATCTTTCTCACGATATTGTTATTGCAGGACAATATCCGTGGCATGAAAAGTAGAGTATGTTTTCTCCAACATATCATCATCTGTTACACAGTTTCAGCTGTGAAACTATTTTAAACATTGAGGAGTTATACTCACTCACGGATTTGAAATTTTGCAACCTCAGGGGCAATTAGTCATACCGTACTTTTTGGGAGAACGACTATCTTCTGGTGGTCGAATATTTCTTTCAAATTTCCCCACAAAATAAGGGGATCTTTCACGGTAAGATATTCATTTTTTTTTCAAAGCCTATAGCTTTGACACGATCTTGTGTTGATGACACATTATTTTATATAACGGTGTCTGCCGGACCCGTTTTAGCAAGATGCATTCTGGCATCTAGTGTCCATTACAAATAATTCTTTTTGGTGACATCAAGTGCCACAAATTCCAGTTTAGTTAGGTTTGCCATAATAATAATAATAAACGTACCTATCTGATAACGTACCGGTGATAGATAATCATGTTGTTGGTAGAACTTCGTGCTGATAAGGTGTTATAAAAATTATATAAAGCAATATATATATATATATATGTATGTATATAAGATATATAGGGAGAAGGGAAGAGAAGAGAAGAAAGGTAGAGAATGGAAGAAGCTCTCGGAATGAAATTCTTCCTTTGTTCAAATTGCCATTTCAATTGCAAGATTATACATATATATAGATTCATCATATACATACATATTGCTCCACTTCACCCTATTGCTCCACTAACTAATAATATATATATATATATACCTAATATTACAAAAATATTATGTGATTTTTATCACATTTCGTAATTTTCTGAAATGTTGGACATCTATTAATGTAATAAATCTTCATGATTCATAACATTTTTAATATATAGTTTTCTTTCATAAACTGGAGTTTATGTTTAAAGTAATTTTAATAAAAATATCAGCTTGGTCTGGTCAACCCATTTTAGCCGTTACAACTAACTAACGGGTAAAACGCGGAGGCCTAGAATGTTCCTTCTTTTATTACACTACAAAATAATAACAGATAAGCATTTACCGAATAAGAAAAAGGCGTCCATATCAAAAGTATCTCTTAATCTTAACCGTTGATCCCCAAATTTATTTCTATAAATAGCACGCATTCTGTACTCGTATTCAATGCCGGTCAAGGTGGTTTGTTGGTGAAGGATGGTCTTGTGTTATTCTGCGCCTGAATTTTTAGGGATTGTTTCGCAGAATTTTAAGAATTTGTTCTTTGATACGGTGATCGCATTATGAATTTATTTTGATCGGTGTGGTTTTGGATTTATTTTGATGCGGTGATGTTTCGTCATTCTTGATATTTTTCCTTTCCGTCCCTGAATTTTTACGGATTGTTTCGAAGAATTTTATGAATTTATTCTTGGATACGGTCATCGCGTTTCAATTTATTTGATCGGTGCGGTTTTGGTTTTGGATTTCATATATTTTTCCTTTCCATCTCCGTAGCCTCTTCTCTCTTGTCCTGAAGAATTCGGATCTGTTTTGTTCCGTTTTCTTTAGTTTTATTTGTTTTAATTGGGAGAATTATTAGTTTTCGTAGGATAATTCTTGTAGTTTCCTTTTTTTTTCCTCCTAATTGCTGGCTAGTGCTTGACTTATCTGGAAAGATTTTCAAGTTCTTGATAATCTTGAGTATTTAAAAGACATCATTGAAAAGGATTGACAATAGAAAGATTATGGTTCACCTGTGCTGGCTATGATATGTTAATATTTTTTTCAGAAGTATAGGATTAATGTCCACCAATTTATTCACTTGTTGTTAGTAATTCTAGAAAAAACATGTTTAATCTATTTGCTCCATTTACTTTATGCAATTTGGAGTAAATTTATCATAGTTAGATTACATTGGTCTTTTGCCGATATGTAAGTTCTTCTGGTCTGGTGGTATTTGTGCCCTTTGGGAGGGTGCTGCGCAGGAAATGTAGATTTTAAAATTCATGGGTAATGTAGTAGTTACATCCTGAAAGAGAGGTCACTTGTCTATAGCCAGATATTCATTGGAGGGTACCTTTGTTATTTTCCTTTGGTTGAAGGCTCTCTTGATTACCAACTAGTCTTAACAGAGAGCATGATTATGTTCCCTGGAGTTTATATGCGTGATTTATTCATATCTCTGTTTGTCTTTGAGTTTTGGCAATGAATATTGAAAGATCAAGGAGCATTGGCGGTTCTAGTCTCGACATTTAACACTTTACTGGAAGATTAAGGAGTTTTTGTAAGAGTGTGCTGCCTTTTTTTTTTCAGTAAAATTACATACTGCAAACTCCTCGATTCCTTATTATAATTTTGGATTCAGCTATCTCTGTTAATTTCTAATCTTCGATACTATCTGCTCCTTTCAGCGTCTATTGGTCCAATGATTTTTACATCCATCTCAGTTGTCATTCAGTCTTCTGTTGAGTTTTTGATTTGTTTTGGCAGTGTTCTCTGTAAATATCGACCAAGCTTAGTTGGTAAATATTTCTCACTGCTTGTTGTTTTGCCCTTTAATTATTCTTGATCTATGCAGTTGATTATTTCGTCATCAATATAATTCAGGCCTGCTTTTATTTGTGAAATTTGGTTTTTACAATCATTCCCTCAAATAAGCTTTAGAGGCCTTTCCTGTTGTGGTTGTTCCGTGCAGTTTCGTCCTTGTTTTGGAGCTGGTTTCAAGGAGTGCTTTGCTTGTAAATGCCAACTATTTGTTTCTCCTTATTCTTTGCCGTGTTCTTAAGACATTTTTTGCATATTTGCACCCGTTGACCAATGGAGATAGAAGGGATTGAAGATGGGACTTATTTGGGAACTGGCTTCATGATATCTCGGGACAATGTAAGATCATATCAAGAAAGAATCTGCTTTTAATCTGCTATACTTTTTCCTAAAATTCTACCATTCTTTTTTTATTAGACCCTTTATACTTTTTAATTGGCACATTTTATTCATGGCAGTAGGAACCTAGAAAAGTTACATTTTATTGGATACGTTCTGAATATAAATCATTTTCTAATTTATACGTTCTGAAGATTAATGGACAAAAAGGTTCATCTACTGCCAGAAATTCAGGGTATAAGGATATGAAAGGACTAAGAATTGGGACTACTGTTAGAAATTTAGTATATTTTGAATATTTTATTTCAATTTATATCACCATCCCTAAGATTTACATATTGAATTGTTTTCTTCCTTCTTGACAGTTGGTTTGACTCAGAGAAACTCAAGGGAGTTAGGCAGTTACTGTAGTCCTGGCTCTTGTCTTTCATTTGTTCTCTTTCTCTTTTGATTACACACTTTAATCCTTGTATTCATTCAAATTCTATGGTGTATAGATTACACACTTTATTTGTCAGGAATTTAGCATCCATGTCTTGATCTTCAGTCAGATGTATTGTTTCCTGTCTTTTTCAGGTAGAATTGCTAGAGTTTCCCTACAGGATTCTTGTCATTCACTTTCAAGGGTTTCCTTGCCATGATAATTATTGGCTATTACCTATGTTGATTTAACTACCACACTTAACCAGTAAGACACTCTAGATAACCATGTTTATACATTGGTCTGCTATTCAAATTGTGGATCTTTGGGCAGTTGCGTTCCTTGCGAATTTCAAGGGAGTTTGACGGCTTGACATCATTATTACGTCTCTCTAAACCATTCTTCAAGGGAATGGTTTTCCTAGATTGTTTCTTATTTTGATTCACTTTTAGGAGTATTTTTATTTCCTGCCAAGTCTAAAATGAGATATTTACAGGTTATCTATCTTTGGTTGAAGACTTTGTTGATTACTTATCTTAATTAAGAGAATGATCTTGTCCCGCCATTTAGATCCCCTATGTTCGAGGAGCTTTGCTGGTTATTTGCTTAACATTTTACTGGAAGCTTAAGGAGTTTAGTAAGGGTCTGCTGCTTATATTTTCCCAGTAAAACTACGTATTGCAAGCTCCTCAATTTCTAATTTTTGGTTCTAATCGTTGCTCTCAGGTTCTAATTGTCACAGCAATACTATAAGTCTTCTTTGTAAGTGAGCTAGCTTAGTTGGTAAACATGAGTGTTCTCTCTTGAGGATTCTTCAATTCTTTTTGATGTATGCAGTTGATTCGAGCATATAATGCACATCTATTACCCTTGAAGGCAAATCTTGATTTGTGAAATTTGGTTTTACATTATTCATTTAACTTCTATAATAAATTCATTCGTCTCAAATAGTCTTTCTTCCTGTGTTTGTTCCTTGCAGTTTCATCCTTGTTTTGGAGCTGGTTTCAAGGGGACGTTTACTTATTAATTTCCACTCTTTATCAGTTTTTTTCCGCATCAATTTTTCTATGGACGCCTTCTATATTTCTTTGTTCTTTGCTTTTTTCTTTAGACGTCTTTTGCATATTTGCACCCATTAACAATTCATAGGTGTATACAGAAGGCAGTGAAGGATGGAAGTATCTAGGGCACTGATTTTATTTTAAGGGTGTGAACTGGCTTCATGATATCCTGTGATGTAGGATCATAGCAAGAAAGGATTTTTTTCCCAAAATCTACTTCTTTTATTATTATCATTATTTTTTATCTCTCTATCCTTTTTAATTGGCATATGTTTTTGTTCTTGGCTGCAGAAACCTAGAGAGAGTATATATCATGGGTCAATTTGTTCGGTGAGGATACTTTCTGAATATAAATCACAAACCTAAAGGAAACATGTCATTTGTCTTGTCTTCTTTGCGTCTCTTAATTTTAACCATTTCTTTGCCATATTGTTTCTATAATAGTCTCCTATTTGGCATATTCCTTGCTTTGTGCTGTGCCTGGTTAGATGTTGGTGATACGTGTTGTTCTTGTTGTTATTTCGTCGGGAACATGTTGCTACAGCTCATGATCTCCTTCTTTGTCGTTGAATCATGCAGGGTGGTTAGGTTCTAACTTTTCTCCCTTTTTACCTTCTGTTTCTTATGGTGCAGTCAGATATTGGACAGAGTCTCTTGCAACTGAAAAGTCAAGATTCTCTCTGAGGACAAGCATATTCATGGATTTATTCAAGCATATTCCTGGATTTATTCATGGATTTGTCAATCTCAACTGTTTGTCATTGTTGCTCTGAATTCATTCAGATATTGTGGTCTAGAGTTCTGTCTGGATTTTAACATCCATGTCTGTTTTCTTCTTATGAATCAGTATTATTCTTATTTAGTCTGACTATCTTTTGCTCTAAGCATGTTTGGTCTTGTTCTGGCAGTTTGTTATCTCCTGATGAATAAGTATTATTTTTTCTTGCTTTAGTGCATTTGATTGGATTAAAGTATTCAGCTGTCACATCCCAGTGGATAAGGATATTACCTCTAGATGCTCTAAACATGGGTCTAGTTTTGAATTCGTGTTTGTTGGCTGTTGGTAATCTCAACTATAGCTATTTGCTACCCTTTAGTCTTATGTCCATTTAGATCTCTATACTCGAGTAGCCATTATTGTTTTGTGGATCAGAATCTTCGTCAGGATTGTTGTCTATGGTTCTTTATTAAGCATTATTTCCAATGTTTCAATTGTTGGTTTGGCATACAGACCAAGATAGCTTTTGCATTTTTTGCACCCTGGTGGTTTCTTATCTTTAAGGCTTGAATTTGATGGCTTCATGGTAGTATTTCATGTTCAGAAAGGTTGTCTCACTCTTGCTATAATTGTAAGATCATCATATGAAGAAAGAGTTTGCTTTCTTCATTATCTTTTAGGTCTTGATGTCAAGTCTGATAGAAAAGAGCATATTCATTCTACATTATTCCTAATGAGCCTACCAATCCTGTGTTCCAAGCAGTTCATGTTTTTCTGGCAGATTGTTTGGAAAAAAAGTATCAAGGAGAGCTTCTTTGGTGAATGTTGCTGAGTTATATTCCTCATTATCTGTTTCGGTATTCTCATGCAACAATTATATTGAGTCTTCAAGCAATTTATTGCAGACCTGCATCAACTCACCTGTTGAAGGCAAATGTTGCCGAGTGCAAACTCAATCTAGGATTCTTCTATACATGCCAACTCTTAATTGGTTGTTTTCTGTTACAGCTTTTCTTTTCATCACTTTTCGTAGTTCTCAGTCTGTTTCTCTTCTTTCTTGGCCATTTGCAAAGAGCGCTTTGCATATTTTTACTCCCTGCCGGTTTCTTGGTCTGAAGTTTTTATCCTCAAGGCTTGAATTTGGTCAGTTTATCCTCAAGGCGTGTGATTTATGGTCATGGCAGTTTGTTTGAATAAATTTAGCTGATCATGGTTTTATTCTTTAAAAATGGGCGTAGTAGTGTTTAAATTTGGTCATTATCCAAACCTCCTTTCTTATCATACTGCAAATTGGTTGTGGTTGCTAGTTATCACTTAGCTGTCTTCGTATCTACTGTGGTTTTTAGATTTCCGACTTTCTTGATGGACTTTCTGGGCCTTGAAATGTGGGGGTTTTTTTTTTTTTGTTAATTTACAAATGTTGAGATTTATTTTAAGAATATTAATAATAAATGAGGATAATAATGTGGGAGAATGGTTTCTTTGTTCAGTTATACTTACAGTAGAATGATTGTCATTGAACATATTTAATATGCATATCATGTTGTTGCCATTGAACATATTCAGAATAAATCTCTTTAACTGAATGTGGCTATTTTAAGAGCTTAATCAATAACTTAACTTGAACTATAGTAAGCTTGGAGAGCAGTAACATTGTTATCCAGGTACTTTAACAAAGAGGATTTGAGGAAAATAATCTTCAGGGGGGAAAGGTCGTGATTTTGAGCTGTTGTAGTGTGCACGGTTTTAGCAAATTAATTTTGATATTTTATTTTAAATTAATTTTCCTTTATTTTATTCTTTTTCATCTATGATATGATGTAGGTCTTCTTGCTAAAAGCTTGAATGGGATTCCTTTTTACACTACGGGACTTGCAATATTACTGCTTTTGGAATGGGGCTGTTCTGTTACTTTAAAATGTTCCCTATTAATACTGAACTTGATGAGGTGTCTTGGATACTAGGTCCTTTTGAGAATTCGATTCCAGATATGTTAATACGTAGGCAGTTAACTAGTGGTGCTGGTGCAGATATGTTTGACAGTTCATCTACTGAAATTGGTGATGTTTCTTGGTTGCTCAATGAACCTTTGAGATTTTGATTCCTAGCCATGTTACTATTATGGCAGTTGACTAGTTGTGCTCATGTTGATGGTTTTAACAGTTCGGCTTCATTTCACAGCATTTTAATTTCTTTGACTTACATGGGCTTGGACCGATACAAATTCTGGGGGATTAGGTTGCTCTCAGTGCTGATTAATCAGGTTCGACTTGTTCTGTCAGTTAGCTATGCCTTGATTTTGGGTATAGTTCTTCAGGGATTGATTGTGACCTTCCCTTTCTTCTGAATGGTTGATGTTGCTATGTATGTTTGGTTCTTCTGCGTGCATTCTCGATGTATACCTAAAGTTGTACTTGAACCTCAAATGTCTAATGATTTGTATGAATATGGTATTGATTAGAAAGGTTTCTGCAATCCCAGTCTTGATTTTACCTTAAGTGGTTTCGAGGTACTCTATGCTGGTCTATATTTTGAGGAATGTGGAAAGTAAGCAAATGGTAGTTTCCTGGTCAGAATTGTTGGTATTCTTATCATGATAGCTGGTGGCTCCACTTAACTGGAGAGTGAGGGAGGTACTAAAATTTCTGCAGTTCAGATATGATGTTCTGCTCTGTACTTCCTGTGAAGCATGTGGAAAGCTATAAACAATTTTGGACTACAAAATGAGGTGTAGGCTTCTTGATGTTATGGTAATTGTCGGCTGATACGTCTATAATAATGGATTACCTTCTTTGTTCCTTCTCATTGTCATAAATCTGGAGTCCAAGATGGTTGTTCACTTACTGCTCGAAATTGACTGTTTGTACTGGTGATACCTCTTTTCTTGATCAAGTTTTCTCTCTTGTTGCTTGTTTTGTAGTTAGTTAATTCCTTTAACTCTGCCTGTGTTACATGATGACACAGCCGGTTCCAAGCCCGGGTTTTAAAGAGGAGGAAAGGATTAATTAACACAAGAAATGTTAGTTGCAAGATTTTAATTTTGTTTATAGTTTATTTTAGTATTTTTGCATTCTTTAGAGTTTAGTGGGGAGTTGGATTTACACCAAGAGAGTAGAAATCTTAAAAATTCCAATTCATAGTGCTTCATACTGTTTATTCACATATTTAGTGGATGAAAGAGAATGTGTATATAAACATATTTAGTGGATGAAAGAGAACGTGTATATAATTATTCATCATCTGGTAATGACTAATCAGATGTCTTTGTAAACTTTTCTAAACTTTTTTAACCTTGGTTCCAAGTTAATCCAAGTTAATTTTTTTTTTCTTTGTTTATTTTTTTATTTTTTGATGATCCTTTTTCTTTGTTTATTCATTTTGCAATAGAAGAGCTAAAATAGATTTTTGCTACACTAAAATGAATATTTTTGCTTGTTTCCTTTTACGTTTATAAATTTATATTCGTACTATAAATTTATTTGAGATATTTATCTTTTTTATTAGTTTTTCCCCTTATATATTAAGAAATTAAAAGTTTTAAACAGAATTTGCTACTAAAGGTTGCAATTGAGATTTTCTAAAAGAAAATAATCTTAGTTAAATTGTTGCATTAGATGATTCATTAAAATAGTTTGTTTGTTTGTTTGTTTTTTTCTTCTTTTTTTTGTATTTTTGTTTTTGTTTTTTTTTTTAAACAGGTTCATTAGTTGGTAAATTATAATATGAAAAATTAATTTTAACAAATTTGATTTCGGAAAAACATTTTTGCTTTATATGTTAGACTTTTTTAGTTTTTTTTTAATTAAATTAATTGTTTTAAACTTAATTGATTTTGATATCTAAGGTATTAGGAAAGAATATGAATCATTCTTGTTAATGATGTCAAAAGTTGGAGAAGGATATGTACTGTTCGTATATAAATTTAATAAAAAATTTATAATTTATAAAATAAAAATCATAATAATTATTATAAACATAATAATTTTATATTTAAAAAGAATTAAAAAGAACTACAAAGAACAACAAAATAAATTAATAATTAGTAATCATAATTTTGTGAAGTATACCTGTAAGAAGTAAAAAATTATTTGTAGATGGGGGCCAGTATGCCATATAACATCAGAAGTTCAGAACTAAGATTAAAACCTATATAAACCATTGAATGAGGTGCGTTAAATACAATTCTAGAAGAATACATAAATTTAACCTCCCACCCAGATTTAACAATGAGAGTCTTAAAACCCTCTATAATATCTCCTAAAGGAGATAAATCCTTACCGGAACACATACTTGCGAATCAGATTCCAAAATGCTTTCCTTGTTGGTCCCTAGCCACAAGCAAGAAGCTCCACCAGAAGCCCATCAATTCCGCATGTACATCCGAAGCTCCCGATTAAATCAAAGCCCCATCTTCATCCCTCAGCACGAAACCAAAATTGGCCCGGCCAGAGAGGCTTCCACAGCGTGACGCTAAACCCGATTTCTCGGTCACCTCCAGTTTCTATAAGAGAAATAACCCTCTTTATAACATTTTGTGGGGAGGATACTCTTTCTCTTGAAAAAACAACTCATCACGGGCATTCCAAAGCCCCTAGAAAAATACCACTTTAGCATATTCAGCCGCATAGTAAAAAAAATCCAACCAACAGAACATTCTATAGATTCCATAACTCCTCAACATATGGACAAGAGAAAAATGTGTGAGCTTCTGATTCTTGAGATGCACCACACTGTTGACAAGTTGTTGAATCCGAAGCACCTCTCTTCTACAAGTTAAAATTACATGGCAATGAGCAGTGAAATAATCAGCATATAAAATGCTTTATCTTTTGGTGGAACTCCCAGATCCTAAATAAGAAATCAAGTCGAGGACCTTCTAGTATCACAGAAAGACCCTCGATCGGACTGCCACAACGAGACTGCAAGAGTATATGTTGAGGTCACTGTAAAATTACCAGAGGGAGTATAATGCCAAATGAGCTGATCTCGCCCCCTCCCCCTCCCATAGGAATGAGGGAGACTGCCCCACATTGGCTCTTTGAACCCTAAATCCCCTTCAACCTTCTTCCAACAAATCACCTCCCATGACAACCATTTCATGCCATCCTTACCACCCGATCACCACCAAAATTGTCGCATAACCTTCGTTAATTCCTGAATTGTCCCCTTTGGAATACAATAAAGTTGCATGAGATAGGTAGGAATGGACTGAAGGACTGGTTTCACTAGGACTTTCTTTCCACCCCTTGATAAACACTTTTCCTTCCAACCATGACATTTCTTCCATACCCTTTATATTAGTGTGGAAAAAATATATTTTTTGGTAGTTCCTACTGCAAAAGGCATTCCCAGATATAGACTAAGACCATCACCCTCCATCATACCCAACTGCTGAAGAAGTTCTATCTTTCGTGCAGGAGTAATTTTCTTACGTAAAAATAGAGGATTTACGGTAATTAATTGGTTGTCTCGAAGCTAACTCATATTTTCCAAAGATCTCTAATAAAATATCAACATAACTCTCATCATCTTGGATAAATAACAAACTATCATCTGCAAATAAACAATGGGATACTATTGGTGCACACTCCACATTTGTAATTCATGCCACTTATTAGTCTGCACTGCTGATGTGTTTCGATTGGTATGCTAAAAGATATGATTTATTACCCCATATTGATTATGAATAATTAAGGATTTAGTCTTACTAACTGTCGCTTTAGCATTTAATTATTGTCACTTAATCAATCAGAACCTAAGGCAGAGTACCTATCGTGTAGTTAGTTGTTAGAAAGTATCTACGATTTTAAATTATAAATATCGTACTCCCAGGGAACTGGTAACGATTTAGTAGCAACTATCTCTTAATCCTAACAATCATCTTATTATTCAATCAGTCAATCGATTATCAATATCTTTGAGATTGATTTGGGATCCAACAACACGTAGTAAGCACTTATCAAGCATGCAAGAGTTATCCTCTAGACATGTATTATGATGTATATTTACTGTTTTTACAAGTTGGTTGACCTATCTTCGAATATTTTAGATATATTTGGTCTAAAATGTAATTATGTACTATATCTGCTTGTGTATCACATCTGAATTACCTTATGTATTCACCCTACCTTAATGATAACCATTCTCACGTTTCGGGTTAAAGTATCCATGAAAGCCTGTGTCACTTAGGAAATCATACCACTCACCCTAATACCGGCATAACTCCCAAATTCAGTCTTATTAGGCTAACTAATTTAACGAACATGGTGATCTGTAAGTTATTTTACCTAATATGGCAGACCTTAATATATTCTACCCTAACTTAAGGCATGTTAAACTAAACAGGTTATGATGTAGACCATGGTTAGGAATTGTCTATAACCGTTCATTTAGTTTAAAAGAGCAAATAGATTATCAGGCATAATGATAATTTAGCAGGTGACCTTTCCGAAAAAATGAGTATAACCTCAACATGCAAAACATGTATAATATAGCAATCATAATTCAGTATTCAAATAGATGTTTAGACGAACACAACACAAAGATTACAGAGAGGATCTAGGGGACCACCACCTTAAAGTATTCACCCTTTATCAGGTCCGTCGGTGTTTCCAATACTTGTATTCTTTGGGTTGCTCGACTTGACTCTGATCGGCAGAACCTTTGGAGGACGCTTCCTTGGCTTAGTACCAATTGCTTTACCTTACATCCTGGGCTTAAGCAATGCCCTGTTGACTGACTATTCACTCACCTAATGCTCTCTTAGGATCTCCTAACGAAATTCTGGGTATTCTATGGATACCAAAGACGAACACTATCTAATCGAATTCCTAAAATCTGAGATAAACCCACAGAAAACAAAGAAAACGAGATACTCTATGTTGCTAGATGGCTTGTATTGAGTGCTGAGGGATATCTCTAACTTTCCAACCTCTGGGGTATTTATAGGGGTGAAAAAGAAGAGATTTTACAAGAGAAATTGATATGGGACAAAGTGTTGCTGCTCGGGACGCCCGTCCCCGAGCCTTTGATTGGGTTGGGGCGAGCGTTCTGGCTTGGGGACTCCCGCCTCGAGCCCTTGACTCGGCCAGGTCGGGCGTTCTGGCCTGGGGACCCCCACCATGGGCTAAGAACTTCCGAAAATCGCATTTTTATCTCGATATTTGCTATTTTCATGCAGTTTACTCTTGAAACTTCTAAAATCACAAATTATGCAAAACAATGTCAATTTCAATCAATTAAGATCAATTTAGTTCCAATTATGTCCTAATTTGTATCTAAAAATATGCTAAAAATGTGATATGATTTGTGCATATCAACTACCTCCTTAATAAGGCATGATAAACCTTCAACACACAATATAAATAAATAGGGAGACATGTGATCCCCTTGTCTCAAATCCCGAGAAGGTAAGAACTTTTGTGATAAAACTCTATTTATCAGAACTTGGAAAGAAACTGTGGTAACATACCTCGTGATTAAGTTGCAAAAACATTTAGGGAATCTCATACGTTGAAGAATCCAACACAAGTATGTCCATTCAATACGATCATACGCCTTTGACATATCTGCCTTAATTGCTATATACTTAGAATCTTTACTCCGTGATTCATGATTAAACCAATGAAAATCCTTCGTAGCCACAATAATGTTGTCTGTAATAAGTCTGTTGCTAACAAAAGCACTTTGAGACTCATCAATTAGACCTTGAAGAATAGATTTAATCATGTTCACTAGGACTTTAGAAATTGCTAGATAACATTACATAGGCTAATTGATCGGAAGTTACTCATAAGCTCCAGTTCCTTTATTTTTTGAACTAAAACAATACATGTCTCAGGTAAATCCTTCACATCCAACTGCCCATGTAAATATTTAAGGATTATATTGGTTACATTAAAACCAATCATTGCCCAATAACTTTGATAAAAAGAAGTAGGAATGCCATCTAAACCTAGAGATTTAGATGGATGCATATCTTTGAAAATTGCAATTACCCCTCTTTAGTATATGAATGTTGGAGAAAAACCTTATCCTCCTTGGTTAGGGCATTAAACTTCGACCCAAAAATATGTCGAAATTAACATTGCTATTGGCCGATGAGAATATTCTAAAAAATAGCTCACCGCCACCGATGATATGTCCTTAAAGGTTGTTACCCGCTTAACAGAATCATCCTTAATTGCCAAAATAGTATTTCTCCTCTTTCAATATGAAGCATGATGATGCAAACCAGTCACCAAACTTTAGTAAGTGAGATTTTGAGTGAGTACGCCAATAGGTATGTTCTATGTCCAGTAACCTCTCAAGTTGTTGATTCTCCTCTTGTATCTCATTATCCACAAGAGTAACCCCCATCAACTGCTCAAACTTACTTCATACCTTTTTAATCTGTAGATGCTAGAGGGAGATCCCCTACATGTTTTTGACCCCATTCCTTCATCATCATCTTAATAGTGAGTTGGGCATTTTGAAATGCACGAATATCAAGATCCGATAGTTGCCAATATTTGGACACTACTTGCGCACATACTGCCTCCTTAAGCTACCACAGCTCCATACGGATGAGCTTCTCCCCTTTTGGCCCCTCACTAGGTAATATTTCTGACAATTGAATACATAGAACACAATGATTTGAGGAGGTTGTCCCTAAAACCGTAGAGGTAATTGACAGACAACAGTCTAAAGCATGTCGATTTCCAAATGCCCTATCCAGCTTTGTTCACGTCGCCTGTGACCCTTTTCTCTGATTACTCTATGTATAGAAAGGACCAGTATTCTTGATGTCAAATAAATCTAAGTTCCTCAATGACTACCTGAAAGCGAGCCATTTGACCAGGAGGCTGGGGATTAAGGATGTTGATTTCCGTTGAAGATAGTATTTTATTAAAATCCCCAAAAATTATCCGAGGAAGTTCTGAAGATGGGGCAAGCCGCCGCAATAAAGTTCATGAGGGCTAACGCATATGCCCCTCTAAATGGCCATAAAAACTCGTAAACCACCCTAACTCTCCCAAATGCCAATTGCGAACCATAAAGTGAATGTGTGACCATGAGAAAAATTAGCAACAAAAAAGATCCAAATAATCATGCTAAAATAGGGCAAGACCATTGCTAGTCCATGCCTTCCAACTGCCATACCACAAGAAAACCCTAATTTATATTTATATAAAAGCATACAATTCTTCGGTAATTTTGTTTCCATGAGAAACAAAATATCTAGCCGCACTGTACCAACAAGATTTTGTAACTCCAGAATTGCGAGGGGGAACCAAGACCCCGACAATTCTATACCATGCAACTCATGGTAATTGGTGAGGTTGCACAACAGCATCCACCGTTGGAAACCTAAGCTTTTTTTATACCAGGACATCTGAAGTAGTTTCAAAAAAAGTTGTGATCATAGATGCACTGCATTTTTGTGGGGTGATCGGCTTTGCAGTATCTGCCTGCACTGAAGAGGTAGAAGAAGGTGTAGAAAAAATCTCTCCCAAAGGAGAAACCGACTTACTCCCCTTCAAAATATCCTTTGACAGTAAAGTATCATCACCATTATTAAGATCAACACACAGCTAATAATAACAAATGGTGAGAAGTCAAATCCGCACATCTACGAACCATAATTTATATCTTGTAAAGGTGTGGTTCTGTCATTCTCGGGGCACTCTCTATAACAATGCCCTATTATTCCGCAGAATAAACAGAAGGTAGGCAATCTTTCATATTTGAGAATTGCCAAATGTAGTGAACCATCCAGAGTACATACTTGTAAATAGCGGCGAAGGGGTTCTGCTAAAACTACAATCATTTGGAATCTAAAAAACTAATGCTCTGATCTCCTCTCCTCCTGATTTGTAACTCAGAGGTCGAAGCAAGAGATCTCACAAGTTTAATCCCCACATATGTAGTAATTTTCAATAGCAAAATCATATATGTAAGTCCTTGGACTGCTAACCACTACGGAGAATCATTCAAATAATAAGTTTCTTGTGTTTTGATGATGTCAATAAGAATTCTAAATTTGTATCTGTTTGGTGCTAGCTTTTTTTAACTAATAATTTTAAAAGAAGAAACAATAAGATTTTAAGAATTATGTCTTCTGACATTTTTGTCATAATTTATATTTAAATTTTTTTCTGAAAAGGATTATATATACACACACACACACACACACACACACACACACACATATATATATATAATATATATATATAATATTATATATGAATATAGAAAAATTCTAATACTACTAAAAGTATATTTCCTATTTAAATTTTTTTTAAAAATAAGATTAGATTTAAAAGTTATCTTATCAATAAATATAACAATATCGTGTGTGTATAAATAAATTTAATAATAATTTTACTATTTATAAAAAAATTATAATTATAAAATAAAAATCATGAGATTGTATTTAAAAATAAATATTAGTAATCACTGATTTAGGATAACCATATATACAAAATTAAATTGTTACATAAAAAGAAAAGGTAAAGAGAATATTTGGAAATATTTTTGGGATATTACAAAATCATATCTTATTCACAAAATCATAATATATATATATATATGTGTGTGTGTGTGTGTGTATCAATATCATATCCTATCCTACAAAATCTGGCTAATACACTCGTAGTAGAAATGGGAGGATCACGAACGTTGAGACTAGTCCGAAAATTAGAAAATAGTTACAGTGAAAGTCCCTTGGTGAAAATGTTAGCAATTTCGTAGCGAGAAAGGACATGAAGAAAACAAACATGTCCCCGAGAGACCATTTCTCGATCAAAATGGATATTCATTTCAATGTGTTTTGTTCGTTAATGTTGAACATGATTATCAGAAAGATAAATATCACTTACATTGTCACAATATACCAATGTAGCCTTCTGAACAGGATAGTGAAGTTCCAATAGAAGATTTGAAGCCAACAAGATTCAGAAACAACATAGGCAACACCTTCGTATTCTTCTTCGACACAGGAGCGCGAGAGTGTATGTTGTCTTTTAGTAGACCAAGAGAGGAGATTGGTGCCAAGATAGACACAATATCCCGAAATTGAACGGCGGGTGTCGGGACAACCAACCCAATCAACATTAGTGTAAGAAATTAAAGTATGAGTGGACGATGGAGATAGTTGAAGATCGAGGTCGAGAGTGCATTTAATGTAGCGAATGAAACATTTTAAAGCAGTCATATGAGAAGTGCAAGGATCATGCATAAATAAGAAAACCTGTTCGACAACATGACAAATATCTAGTTGGGTAAAAGTCAAGTACTAAAGGGCAACTGCAAGACGTTGATATTTCGTCGGATCATGATATTGAGTTTCAGAATTGGTACTGAGTTTAGTCTTGACATCAACAGGTGTGGAGGAAGGTTTGCATATAGACATGTGTGTTCGATCAATATTTTCTTGGGCATATTTCTTTTGAGAAAGAAATAAACATGAAGAATTACCCAAAAAATAGCTGAGAGGACGAAGGTATTTCATAGTAAACTCAGAACTCAGTTAAACCATGATAGTCCTGCGAAGCTGCTCAGAAGAGGTAATAAGAATAATATCATCAACATACAAGAGAAGATAAGCTATGTCATTGCCTTGACGGTAAATAAAAAGGAAATTATTCGAGACACTATGAGTAAATCCCATGGTGTGAACAAAGTCCGCAAGCGTTGATACCAAGCACGGGGGGCTTGCTTAAAACCATATAGATATTTTTTAAGAAGACAAATATAATCTGGATGGTGAGAATCACGAAACTCCGACGGTTGATGCATATATACAGTCTCAGAAAGGTGACCATGAAGGAAAGCATTTTTGACATCTAGTTGATGAAGGCACCAAGATTTGGAGAGAGCCAAACTAAGAGCCGTGTGAATAGTAGCCAATTTAACAACCAACTGAAAGTATCACCACAATCGATGTTATTTTGTTGACCTTCACCATCACCGACTAACCGACCCTTGTGTCTTGCAAAAGAGCCATCATAATTTGTCTTGTGCTTGAAAATCTAAAAAATCTGAATAATATTAGCATTAGCTAGATGAGGTACTAATTCTCACGTCTTATTTTCAATAAGATCATTGTACTCATCATGCATAGTGAGGTGCCAATTTCGATCAAGAAAAGCATCACGAGAATTTGTAGGTAAAGTAGAAATATTATATGAAGAGGAAACAATTAAATTAAATAAATGTTTAAGATTGAAGATACCATGTTGAGCCCGAGTAGTCATTTGTGGAGATAAATGAGGTGGGCTAAGTGAATGAGGAAGACTACCAGAAGAGGAACTGAGTTAGGAAAAATTAGATGGCCTAGAAGAGGTTCTGGACTGAGGAGTAACAGAAAATGGAGAATAAGAAATGGAGTTGGTCGTGATGAGAATGGAGATGAGGCCACTGGATTCGAGTGGGCTGACGTTTGTGGTGGAGAAATTGGAGAAGGCCCAATTGATGGAGAAGAAAGCTGAGAGAAAAAAGAATTTTAGGCTGACATAAGAGAATGAGTGGAGTGGTCCAGCTTAACATTTCAAAAGGGGTTAGAATTTGAATCGCAGGCAAGTCGCTTATGAAATGAAGAATAATTGTCAATGAGTGAATTGGTAAGAAAAGCAGAGAAAGGAAAATTAAATTCATTAACAATCACATGTCGGGAAATGTAAATTTTACGACTCGGGATGTCAAAATATTTATAACCTCTATGATTCTCAGGATATTCCAAGAAAAATTATGGAGTGGAACGATGTTGTAATTTATGACAAGATGTAGAAGAAATTAAGGGAAAACATAATCACCCAAAAACTCGAAGATGAGAATAAGATGGAAATTTTTGATAAGGACTATAAGTAGGAGAGTGAAAAGTTTGGGATTTTGAAGGAAGAATATTGTGTAAATAAGTGGCCACTTGAAGGGCATGTGGCCAAAAAGAAAAAGGCATAGAGGCATGAGTAAGAAGGGTACAAAGAATATTATTAATAGTACGAATTTTACGCTTCGCTTTCCCATTTTGAGGAGAGGTATATGGACAAGAGAGACGAAGATGAATCCCATTAGAATCACAAAATTGTTTGAGAGTACTATTAACAAATTCCTTACCATTGTCACATTGTAAATATTTGATGTGTCTTTCAAATTGAGTAACAACATAATGATGAAATTTAATAAAAAATTGAGGAGACTTGAGAAATATGTGAAATCAGAAACTTCCATAAAAACATTAGTAAAATCATCAAGAAAGAAAACGTAGTAGCGATGACCCCAGGAGTTGGACATGGGAGAAGTCAAAATATCACTATGTATGATATCAAATGGTAAAATAGTAGAAGTTAATGAAATAGTAAATTGCAGCTTAGTTTGTTTCCCAACAAGAGTGACAATTAAAAGTATCACAATATTTATTACACGAAATAAAAAAAATTTGATAAAGAGTGCGTAAAATATATGGACCATGATGACCAAGACGATTGTGCCATAATGCAAGAGAAAAAGCAACAAACTAAGAGGGAGACGTGGATGAGTGATGAGGCCGACTTGCAATTGAGTAAAGATCGTCCAAGTTGTTACATCTCATGATTGGAATCCCTATTTTAAAATTTTTGACAAAAAAACTAAAAGGATCAAATTCTATGGAAATATTATTATCAATAGTGAATTGACAAATAGAAACAAGATTTTTATTTAAACAAGGAGTATGAAGGACATATTTAAAGAAAGAGAAGAAAAAGAAGGAGGTAAAGTGGTGTGTCCACAACCTTGAATAGGAATAGAATTACCATTGTCAACAGTGATTTTATGAGTATTGCTCAAATTAAAATAAGACGAAAGATTACCTCAGTTAGCGGTCATGTGTGAAGTGGTCCTATTATCTATATACCATTAATCAGTCGGAGAAGAAATAGATAAAGTATGCAAGACATCAAAAATATCAGTGGGTGCATATGTAGATGACTGAATCAGATAAGAAGCAATATGAGCTTGCTGAGTAGATGGAGGTCTTGGGCCCATAAGTCCAGTCTGCTGGGATGAAGAACGTGGCCGACCTATGGTTGAGTGGGATAGTGGCAGGGTGGGCAGTCCATTGAGTAGGGGGGAAGAGCCCAATTCTGCCACTGAGGCCATTGTGGAAACCCACTCCATTGTGGAGAGCAGGCTGAATAACCCAATTGAGGAGCCATGGAGTCAGGTCCTTGTTGCTATTGATGGGTCGGGTTGAATCGTCTCCCGCGTCCATTACCATTTCAATTGTCATATTTTCCCCGATTTCCTCCATGACGACCACCTCCGTGAAAAGAGGAATTACGAGACTTATTAGAACCAGATTGATCACCAGGAGGGTCAGAATCCGTAGTTAAGAAAGCTGAGGGTTCCGACAAAGATTCGATCAAAACAAACATAGACCGAGCTTTGTAAAACATGGGCAATGAGTCACCATGGTGAATACCTATATTAGTATATGCATCAGTTAATCTAGAAACCAATTGTAAAACTAACCTGTCGTTGGTGATAGGAGCGCTGACGTTGGATAATTGATCCGCTAGGAACTTAAGATGCTAACAATATGTAGAAACATCAATAAAATTTTCCATTCAAGAATTCTTGTTCCAAATAGAAGGCATGTGAGTTCTTACGAAAAAATGTTGTGCAAATGATTCCATGTCATGGAAGTTGTGATATTCTAAAATGGTGTTGAGCAAATCATTGAATATAGTACCATAAATCCATTGTAACACAATTGCATCTAAATGATACCAAAGATTGGGATCAATATCTTTTAAGGACGATTCCGTGGAATTGACAGAAGGAATGATGTGATTTAGGACTTGGCATGAGCATGGATTTTAAAGAGAGTGGACCACATAATGTATTACCTTGTTTGAAGATCGAGAGTGATTTTAATAAAATTGGTGATGTTTGGGACATCCAATCCTGGATGAAGAGGAAACCTGTGGCTGATTTTGTATTCTTCGTTGCCATTAGAAGTAATTACAGAAGAAAAATTGATTGGATGCAGAAAAAAAATGAAGGAAAATATGTCACCAATGCTCTAATGCCATAAAAGAATATGGTCCTTGACCTCTCATTGATTTAGTATAACAATATTTACAAAATTAAATTGTTACAAAAAAAAATAAAGAGAATATTTGAATTTTTTTTAGATATTATAAAATCATATTCTATCTCCACAAAATCATTAATATATATACAAAGATATCAAAAGAGATATTGCAAAACAATATCATATACTATCTACAAAATTCGGTTAATAGTAATCATGAAACTTACTTGTAAAGTTTACTTGTAATATTAGTAATTAATGCATTAAAAAAATTCTATCAAAATATATGTAATATTTTATGAATTTAAAATATATATAATACTTTAAAAAACTGAAAAGAATAATATATATATATATATAAATTAAATTTATTGTGAAATTATATAAAAATAATAAAATAAGCAAGATGAAAAGTAAACGAGATATGTAGATAAAAGAGAGAATATTATTATCTGATTTCTTGTTGTTTGTTGGTTGTTGGTTGTCTCTACAAAAGGGCATAACACCTTCTATTTATAGGGGTGAATATGAGATAAAGATAAGCACTAAGGGTGACACTTGTCACCCAGTATTAAGTGCTAGGTGGCACTTGTCATCAAAGTCATAAGTACTAGGTGTTATATATCACTTTAGAGATAGACATCAGGTGACACATATCACCTTTTATTAAATACGTAATTATCTCGGGATTAAAGGATAATAACAATTATACGATGTACATCCACTAATTTAATGAATATTCAAGATTCATAACACTTCCCATTGGATGTCTATTACATAAAGAATATGCATCGTTAAAACCTTACTAAATAAAAATTCAGTGAGAAAAAGCTCTAGTGAAGGAAAAAGAGTACATTATTCTTTATGTATAGATTTCCCCCCTGAGATGAATTCTTGAGATCTTTAAATTGACGCAAACCAATTTTATATCTCAATTTCTCAAAGGTTGCAGTCAGAAGAGCTTTAGTGAATATATCTGCAAGATTATCACATGATAGAATTCGGAGCACATCAATTTTATATTTTCAATTTGAAGCCCAAGACAAAACTTGGTTTTTCCGAAATTTTTAACTTCAAATTCTCGTTTCAAACAATCTATAGCTTATCGGAGCTCTTTTGGAGTTTCAATGAGATTGATATCATCAACATATATAGCAAGAATCACAAAACTAAAATATTTTTTCTTAATAAAAACACATGACAGATTTGGTCATTCTTATATCCTAAATTCAATAAGAATTCACTAAGGCAATTTTACCACATGTGTGCAGATTGTTTAAACTCATATAATGACTTCTGTAATTTTATAGAATAATTTTCACGAGGGTCTTTAGAAGCTTTTGGTAATTTGAATCCTTCAGGGATTTTCATATAAATCTCATTTTCAAGGCTTCCATAACGATAAGTTGTAACAACATCCATTAGACGCATGTCCACCTTTTCATGAATTGTCAAACTTATAAGATATCGGAGTGTAATAGCCTCAATAACGGATGAATAAGTTTGATCATAATCAATTTCTAACTTTTGCGAAAAGCCTTGTGCGACGAGTTGTGCTTTATATCTTACGACTTTATTATTCTCATTTCGTTTTCGTATAAATACTCATTTATAGCCAACAAGTTTTACACCCTTTGGCGTTTGGACTACAGGTCCAAAAACTTCTCGCTTCGCAAGTGAATTTAACTTCGATTGAATCACATCTTTTCATTTAAGCCAATCAATTCTATGATGGCATTCTTCAACTGATGAAGGATCTAAATCCTCATTATCCTTAAAAATATCAAGGGCTATGTTATATGCAAAAGCATTATCAATAACAACGTTCTTTCGATCCCAACTTTTATACGAACTGGTATAATAAATAGAGATTTCATAATTCTCTTCATCATTTGTGGTTGGAATCTTTTCATCAGTTGTCCCTTAGTTTTCTTTTACTATTTCATCAATATGATCTTCTGGATCATTTAATCCTCTTTTCTTTTGAGAATTTTTATTTTTGGAACCAAGGGGTCAGCCACGCTTCTGGCGTGTTTTTAATTAAACAACTATAGGATTTACTTTCTGTCTTTAAGAGATTTCTATCTATATAGGAGCATCTATAACTAGAATATGCGTTTTAGTGAATCTGCTGGAGTCAGCAAAAAAATCTAGCAGTTGATTTGCAATTTGTTGCAAATGTATAATCTTTTGAACTTCAAGTTCACTCATATTTATGCGTGGATCTAAATGATTCAAAGATGTTTTTCACACAAGTTCAATCTTATGTCATTTATTCTCTCCCCCTAATTTGGGAAATAAATTTTCATCAAAATGACAATCAACAAATCTTGTTGTAAACACATCCTCTGTCAAAGGTTCAAGATACCTTATAATGGACGGAGAGTCATACCCAACATATATCCTCAATCTTCTTTGCAGACCCATCTTTGTCCGTTGGGGTGGTTCAATTGGAACATATACATCACACTTGAAAATTCTCAAATAAGAAATATTTGGCTCTAAACCAAAAGGCAACTATATGAGAGAAAACTTATGGTAACTCGATGACCTTAAACGCACTAGTGTTGCAGCATGCAAAATTGCATGTCCTCAAGCTACTGTAGGGAGATTTGTTTTCAGCAATAATGGTCTATCATTTAATTGCAGCCTTTTGATAAATGATTCAGCTAAACCATTCTATGTGTGAACATGAGCTACAGGATGTTCAACAATTATTACAATCGACATGTAATAAGAATCAAATGCATGCGGAGAAAATTCACCAGCATTGTCTAGACGGATTCACTTAATAGGGTAATCAGGAAACTGCGCTCTCAAGCGAATTATTTTGGCAAGTAATCTCGCAAACGCCAGGTTGCGAGTTGATAATAAACAAACATGCGACCATTGAGTTGATGCATCAATTAAAACAATGAAATATCGAAATTACCCACATGGTGGACTAATCGGTCCACATATACCTCCATGAATCCGTTCTAGAAATGTAGGACTTTCATCTCCTACTTTCAATGATGGTGGTTTTATAATTAATTTCCCTTTGGAACATGCAGCACATGAAAGTTTATCAGAAGTCAAAATCCTTTGATTTTTCAAAGGATAACCATGCGTTGTCTCGATAATTTTTCGCATCAGAATTGATTCCGGATGATCAAAACGGTCATGCCAAACTTTAAAAGTAACGAGATTAGTAAACTTTTGGTTTACTAAATGATGCACCTCAATAGCATTTATTTTTGTATAATATAGGCCATATGATAGAGATGGTAGTTTTTCCAACAAAAATTTATTACCGGAGGTCACTTTTGTGATACCCAAATATTCATGACCATTATCCTCTATAGTCTCAACATGATATCCATTATGTCGGATATCTTTAGAACTCAATAAATTTCTTTGATACTTTGAGGAATATAATGTTTTATCAATAGCAATCACAGTTCCTCTAGCTAATATTATATTAGCTCTTCCAGAACCTTCAATAAGTTTTGCACTACCATTTATTGTGGTAACACTTGTTTCTTCCACATTCAAATGAGAAAAATATTTTTCATATTTCAGTATGGTGTGTGTAATTCCACTGTCAATAAGACATATACTTTTATTTACAAACATAAAAATTAAACATATTATATTACAATATTTAAACAACAAAAAGGTAATATTTTATATAAACATATAACACATAATATAATATTCTAATTATTTTGGACACTTCGATCTCCAATCAAGAGGTCAATTCTTCCTTCTGGATGTTCGAAAAAGTCAACAACATCGAGGTGAATAACACTACATCAACATTTTCAAGATCGTCGTCAATATCATTTCTTTCATGAGACAAATTTTGAGAAGTAAAATTTGTCTCAACATCTTTGCATTTCTTTTCAATAGATGCTTGATATAAGTCAGCAAGATATTTTGTCGTGCGATAGACACGAGACCAGTGACCTTTCATGCCACAACGATAACATTTGTCTTCATAATTTTTCGAAATAGTATTTCCTTTTTCATCGCTTTTTGTCCACTTCAGATGGTCATTGATATTTTTGGCACCTAAATTATTATTAAGATTATAAGGGCTAGATTTATCAGGACGTCCATGATCACGTTAATGACCGCAACCACAATCTCTTCTAGGATCATGATTTCTAACATCATTCACTTCTGGGAATAAAGTAGAGCCAGTTGGTTGAGTCTCGTGATGTTTCATAGTAGTTCATTATTTTGTTCCGCAACAAGAAGACAAGTAATCAATTCAGTGTATTTCTTAAAACTTTTCTCACGATATTGTTGCTGCAGGACAATATTCGTGGCATGAAAAGTGGAGTATGTTTTCTCCAACATATCATCATCCGTTATATCAACTCCACATAGTTTCAACCGCGAAACTATTTTAAACATTGCGGAGTTATACTCACTCACGGATTTGAAATCTTGCAACCTCATGTGCAACCAGTCATACCGTGCTTTTGGGAGAACGACCATCTTTTGGTGGTCGAATATTTCTTTCAAATTTTCCCATAAAACAAGATGATCTTTCACGGTAAGATATTTATTTTTCAAATCCTCATAAAGATGATGAGAGAGAAATATTATAACTTTGGCACGATCTTAGGTTAATGACACATTATTTTGCACAACGGTGTCTGCCAGACCAATTGCAGCAAGATGCATTTTGACATCTAGTATCCATAATAAGTAGTTTTTTTCCCGGTAACATCAAGAGCCACAAATTTGATCTTAGTAAGATTTGTCATAATAATAAAAAACATACCTATTGGGTAGAGATTCGTGTTGATAAATTATATAAAAATAATGAAAAATAAATGAAATATATAGAGAATAAAAAAAATATTATTATTTGATTTCTTGCTCGTTGTTGGTTGTTAGTTATCTCTACAAAAATGACAGTAAATAAGGAATAAATGATAATATATTTTGCATATTTGTTAATTTAAATATTAAATTAAGAAAATTCTCAACTTGGTCTGGTCAAAATAGAGCAACGCGTTAAACGCTGATGGCTAGAATGTTCCTTCTTTTATTATCCTACAAAACAGCAAGTACTATCTCAACTATCCATATAAAAAATATCTTTCAATCTTAACCGTTCATTCCCAAATCTGTTTCTATAAAATGCCCTCATTCAGTCATCAATCTCAAGGTCGGTGATGGCTTGTTGGTTAAGGATGGTCTTGTACTATTCTGTGCCTGAAATTTTATGGGGTGGTTTCGAAGAATTTTATGAATTTTATGGGGTCTTATATTATTCTGTGCCTGTTGGTTAAGGATGATCGCGGTATTGAATTTATTTTGGACATATTTTGATCGGTGATGTTACGTCTTTTTTATATTTTTCCTTTCCGTCTCTGTATCCTCTCCTCTCTTGTCCTGAAGAATTCGGATCTGTTTTATCCAGTTATCTGAGTTTTGATTGTTTTAATTGCGAGAATTTTTAGTATCATTAATCCGGTCATTGGTGGGTGGTACTGAAATTTTCTTTGGCATAATGAAATTCATATCTGCCTAGTGCTTCTTTGGATAATTCTTCTAGTTTCCTACTTTTTCATCCTAATTGTTGCCTAGTGCTTGACTTATCTGGAAAGATTTCAAATTCTTCTTGAAGTATTTAAAAGACATCAACGAAAATGGATTGCCGATAGAAAAGGATTATGGATAGAAGGATTATGGTTGGCATAAAAAAAAAAAAAGGAATGGTTCACCTGGGCTGGCTATGATTTGTTAATATTTTTGTCAGAAAAACTATAGGATTAATGTCGACCAATTTATTCACTGTTTGGTAGTAATTTTTGGAGGTATGCTGCTCAGAATTTCAGATTTTAAGGTTCCTGGGTGATGGAGTAGTTACATGGAGTAGTTACATTCTGAATTACAGGGTCACTTGCTTTTCAGATTTTCCTTGCTTCATTGTTTTCGCGGTGTGGTCAGGGAGGAGATTCCAAGGGAAGGGTTTCTCCTAAGTTGTTTCTCACTTTACATTTTTTTTTTTTCCTTACTTTCTGGTTCAGTCAAATATAGGATCATGGCCAAGAAAAAAGATATTTCTTTTAAGGTCTTGTATTTCTTGATACTAAATTATTAGTATTATGTTATTTTCTATTACTTTTGGCAGATTTTCCTTTTTGAAGTTAAGTCTTCTGAAGAATTCCAAGAACGAAAGGTTGTTTATTACTCACTGGTTTATTTAATAAGGTCAACTTTATTATACTCTCAGCATAAAATTAAACCCAATTGTTTTGAAACATGATACTGCTATTTTTCAGTGTTGATACTTTATAAATATTTTTCATTGCTTGTTTTTCCCTTTCAACGAGGATAGTGTATTCTCTTGAGGATCCTTTAATCCTTCTTGATCTCTTCAGTTGATTCTCTCATCGAGCAAATATAATGCTGACTTGCTTCTATATGTGAAATTTGGTTCTACAGTCATTTATTTTCTCAAACTTTTTTATTTTTGATTCTTCTTCTAAAATAAGCTTTAGAGGACCTTCTTGTTGTGGTTGTTCTGTGCAGAGTTTAATCCTTGTTTTGGAGCTGGTTTCAAGGAGAGGTTTGCTTGTAAATGCCAACTCTTTGTCTCCTTGTTCTTTGCTGTTTTCTTAAGACATCTTTTGCATATTTAAACCTCTTAGACCAATTTTCTGCTAGCTTCATGAGAGTCATACCAAGAAAGAATCTGTCTTAATCTCTGTTGTATAATTTGTATAATTTTTTCCTAAAATTTCTACTGTTGTTTTTATTACTTTCTATCCCTTTATCCTTTTTATTTGACACATTTTTGTTCATGGCAGTAGAATCATAGAAAAAGTTGGAGATGGATACCTTATGAATGTAGATCCTTTTCTAATTTACATGTTTACAGCATAAACCTAAAGGAAATATGCTTTTTGTCTTGTGTCTTCTTTGTTTCTTTCCTATTTGCAACTTGCGGAACAGTGACGACATATTTCTTGGTTGCTGTGTGCTTTGCCTGGTTAGATGTTGGTGAAGAAGATTTGAAAAATAATATTTGATTTCTTTGTTTTTCTTTACAGTTTTCTTTTTTTCTTACTTTTTGGTGCAGTCAAATATAGGATCATCAAACCAAGCAAAAAGATTTTGCTTCTGGCAGATTCTCCTTGGTTTGAGATTAAGTCTGACAAAGTAACTTTGGTGTCAAACTTAAAACAGGAAAGAGGGTTATTTTTACTCATTTGTTCATTTAAAACTTAAAACAGAGTAACCTTGGTCCATGGCAGATGTTGCTGATGATTGGTGGTATCTTTAATGTAGAAAAAAAGTTCATCTAGTGCCAGAGATCCAGAGCATAAGGATAAGGATATTAATTGTTTCATGTAATGCAGTCAATATTGGACCAAGAATTGGACTACTATCAGAAATCCAGAGTATATTTTGAATACTTTCTTTCAATTTATATCATCGTATCCCTAAGATCTAGAGATTGAATTGTTTTCATTCCGTCTTGACAGTTGGTTTGACTTGGAGAAATTCAAGGGAGCTCTGTTATCGTAGTCTTGGCTCTTTCCTTTCTTAATTCTGCTACCCTTCTTGACATATTGGATGTTTTTCTCTGTCTTTTGATTACCATAGTTTTATCCTTATACAATCTATTGGGCTTTGCACTCTTTAATCTTCATCCTCATTGCTCTGAATTCATTCAAATTTTGTGGTCTGGATTTTTTGTCAGGAATTTAGCATCATATCTTGCTCTCCATTCAGCATTAATCTTGATAAGTCTCTCAATATTTCAGTTTCCTTATTTTCTAAACAGTTACCACCACGGATTTTCTTGTGTGATCTTTTCAGGAATTTCAGATAGCATTCTATGGGTATTGCCTTCACCTTGAAAAGAGAGTTTATTTGTGCCTTCATGTTTGTTTCTCCATGTCTTTCTCCTCAGCTAGAATTGCTAGAGTTTGCTTGCAGGTTTCACCAAGATAATTATTTGCTATTACCTTTTTTTATTTAACTACCACACTTAACCAATAAGACATTCTTGATAACCATGTTTTTTAAACATTGGTCTGCTTTTCAAATTGGAATCTTTGTGCAGTTAAGACTGTTTTCATGGAGAAATTCGAGGGAGTTTGACAGCTTGACATCATTGTTAGAAGGAGGATTTTGATTTCCTACAAAGTCTAAAGCGGGATATTTACAGGTTATCTTGCTTTGGTTGAAGACTGTGTTCCATTTTGAGTTGTCTTTTGGTTGAAGACTGTGTTCCATTTTGAGTTGTCTTTTGGTAAACCCATTAGTTACCTGTCCGAAGGAGTTTTTGGTTTGTTTTTGAAGTGTTCTTATAAGTGAAGATTGAGCTTAGTTGATATACATGAGTGTACTCTCTTGAGGATTCTTTAGTTCTTTTTGATCTATGCAGTTGATTCTCCCATCGAGCAATATTATGCAGATATAATGCAGGCCCTGTTACCCCCTTGAAGGCAAATCTTGATTTGGGAAATTTGGTTTTTACATTAATTTATTCCCTTCATTCTTCTTCTCAAATAATTCATTTCCTATTTAACATATTCTCTAGCTGCTTTGTGCTCTGTGGTTAGATGTTGGTGAGATACGTGAGGAAGGTTTTGTGGTTCTTGTAATTTCTCTTTCTACAAGTCATGATCTCTGCTTCCAGAAAAAGCATTTTCCCACAGGGAGGTTAGGTCCTAACTTTTCCCATTTATTTATTTCCTGTTTCTTACTTTTTGGTTCAGTCAAATATTGTACAAAGTCTCTTATAGCCAAAAAATCAACATTCTCTCTGAGGATAAGCATATTTGATTTAACATGGAGAGATTCAAGGGAGCTTGTGATATTGCAGCTTTGACCTTTTCTTGCGTTTGTTTGCTGCCACCAATCAGCATATTATATGGTCTGTGTTTTTTTAATTTAAGTCTCATTCCTGATTCCATTTGTTAGAGCTTATTAAATGTTTGTCATTGTTGCTGTGTACTCATTCAGATACCGTGGTCTACTAGAGCTTTGTCTGGAATTTAGCATCCATGTCTGTTGCTCTTAAATATGCATAATTCTTGAATAGAAACCTCCTATAAATTTTTTTCCTTATTTTCCAAACAATTTATTCACTAGTTTTTTTTGTTTGTTCGTCATAAATGTACTGAAGGATGTTACGATTCTTCCCATATGTTTTTGACCCTTTGAATTCACAGCTAATTTTACAGATTGGTATAGCTGCTTTGTGCCCCGCCTTCTTAGATGTTGGTGATACTTGAGGAAGGTTTGGTTGTTCTTGGTTCCTTTATTTTTAATTTGCAGCAGTAAAGAAAGTTATTTATTTCTCATTGGTGCATTTAAAAGGCCAACTTTGTACACAGTAGAAAAATAAGCATTCCTTATACTCCCTACACCAGCATTATTACTGACTGCATCTTTAACCAGCTTATTGTCCATAGTTGATGTTGCTGATGATAGGTGGCTCCCCATATAATTTTGATATATAATTCATTATCTCTGATCATTTTTTGAAGGGTCATTTTATGTTGGATCTCTACTCTAAATTTACAAAGCCACACAGAATGGTATGTCCCATCTTCTTCTTTTCTTAAAAGAAATGGACAAAAAAGGTTCATCTACTGCCAGAAGTCCAGAGGATAAGGATATTAATGCCCTTGTTTCATGTAATGCAGTCAATATTGGACTAAGATTCTGACTACTATCAGAGGAGTATATTTTGAATATTTTCACCCTAAGATCTACAGATTCAATTGTTTATATTCCATCTTGTCACCCTTAGCATATTGGAAACACTTTTCTTTTTCCTTTCTTTTTTTCTTTTTTTTCAGGAATTTCAGATTTTGCACTTTTTTTTGTGATCTTAAAACAATATATGGTTTCTACATATATCTTAAAACAATATAGGAATTTCAGGAGTTTTCTTTTCAGATTTTGCACTTTTTTTTTTTGAAAACAATGTATGACAGCTTGACGTCATTATTGCATCTCTACAACCTGTCTTATGCCTTGTGTAATGTATCTCTCATGTCTTTCATGTTTTCAGATTTCCAATTATCTTGATCGACTTTTTGGGCCTTGAAATTTGGGAGATACATGTTATGTTTTTTCTTTTTACTTTTTTCCTTTTTACCTTATTTCTTCTTCATTTTCAATACAATTGCTCTATCCATTGGTTTTATCCATATTATATAAAGGAATTCACATAAATAAGAATGCAATCTAGAATATATAATGGTATAGCATACACATGTTGAGATTTATTTTTATGAGTATAAATAATAAAATAAAAATTAATAATGGTTTATTTGTCCTGTTATATGGCAGAATGGTTTGTTATTATTATTATTATTCATTTTCTCATTTTTTAGCAAAATCTTTATATCCCATTTAATTTGTTCCATTAAAATATGCTAATTTCTCTTGAAGACTTAATTTAGTGAACCAATCCCTGCACGCTTATATTCGGTCAAAATTACATGCCTACTGTTTCTTAATATGCATATTATGTTGTTGCTATTTCTCCTATTTAGAAAAAATCTAAATAACTTTAACAAGGAAGAGGATCTGTCCTGTATATATTTGAATGGAGGGATCAGAGTAGTATTAAAGTTTGATTTTCTTGATGCATCTTTTTTACTGTTGGGTTCTCCAGTTAGTATTTTCATTTTCCTGAAAACAAATGTTATATGTTCTGACACCATCTCATCTAAACATAGGTTCAGAACTTCTGTTCATTAATTGGGTAGGTTCATAGAAACATGTATTTTCCTATTTGTTTACCTTTTTGTTTTCTGTGGTTTGGGCAACAATTAAGTTGTGGGGAAATGGTTGTGATTTTGACCTGTTTCTGTGTGCCCAGATTTAGCTTCCATGTCTTTTCTTTCCAATTCATTTGATATTTTATTGTAAATTAATTTTCCTTTATTTTATTTTTTTCCCTCTATGATATGATGTAGGTCTTCTTGCTAAAAGCTTGAATTGGATTTCTTTGTTCATTATGGGGCTCACGATTATTACTGCTTGAGAGAATGGGGCTGTTAGCTACTTTAAAATGTTCCATATTGATACTGAAATTGATGAGGTGACTTGGATTCTAGACCTTTCTGAGAATTGATTCCCAGATATGTTAATTTGTAGGCAGTTAACTTGTGGCTGGTGTGGATATGTTTGACAGTTCATCTTCTGAGAATTTGATTCCCAGCAATGTTACTATTATGGCAGTTAACGAGTTGTCCTTGTGTGGATGGGGTTTAACGGTTCATCTTCATTTCATGGCATTTTTCTGACATTTTCTGTTGGAATCTTTCTTTTCTTGACAGGAATATGAGTTGTGATTAATAAGATTTGTATATTTGCGTAGTTCATTATGGCACATATCATATATTAAGATCAGAGCTTGAAATGACTTTTGTGAAAATGTCACACTGTGTTACTATTTGAATGAGGATTGACTTGTTATGTCAGTAGCTTTTAAGTTGCCTTGATTTTGGGTTTTAAGATAGTTCTTCAGAGGTATTTCTCAAAGTTTTGAGAATGGGGCTACTAGCTACTTTTAAATGTTGATACTGAAATTGAGGAGGTGACTTGGATTCTAGACCTTTTTGAGAATCGATTCCCAGATTTGTATATTTGTGTAGTTCATTATCGCACATATCATATATTAAGATCAGAGCTTGAAATGACTTATGTGAAAATGTCACATTGTGTTACTATTTGAATGAGGATTGACTTGTTATGTCAGTAGCTTTTAAGTTGCCTTGATTTTGGGTTTTAAGATAGTTCTTCAGAGGTATTTCTCAAAGTTTTGAGAATGGGGCTACTAGCTACTTCTAAATGTTGATACCGAAATTGAGGAGGTGACTTGGATTCTAGACCTTTTTGAGAATCGATTCCCAGATATGTTAATATGTAGGCAGTAAACTTGTGTAAATGTGTGATGCTGGTGTTGTTATGTTTGACAGTTTCTTTTCTTGACAGGAATATATGAGTTGCAATTGTTAAGATTTGTATATTTGTGTAGTTCATTATCACACATCTCGATATATTGAGATCAGAGCTCAAAATGACTTTATTGAGAATGTGACAGTGTGTTACTATTTGAATTAGGATCGACTTGTTATATCAGTAGTTTTAAGGTGCCTCGATTTTGGTTATCCAATTGCTGTTTTCTCTTTCATTGCTGGTTTTGTAGGTAGTTAATTCCTTTAACTCTGCCTATGTTACATGCTAACATAGCCGGTTCCAAGCCCGGTTTTAAAGAGGAGGAAAGGATCAATCAAATACAAAATTGTATATCAATGTTATCTCAAATACAAAATTGTTGGAGCAACTCGACTGGAGAGTGAGGGAGGTACTAAAATTTCTGCAATTCAGATATGGTGACTGCCTGTACTGGTGATACCCTATTCTCTTGTTGTTTTCTGTCATTGCCTGTTTTATAGCTAGTTAATTCCTTTAACTCTGCCTATGTTACATGTTGACGCAGCTGGTTCCAAGCCAGGCCCGGTTTTAAAGAGGAGGAAAGGTCAGTTAATGTTAATTTATGATTGTTTCTACTTTCTCTAAAGCATCAGGAGATGATGACCAACTGAGTGAGGGACATTTCTCTTCCTTATTTTAGCTTAACATTTACATAATGTTATATGACATGATTATTTATCACTTTCTAAAATTCGTGAAAGTTTCTTGGATTTGGAGTTTTCTAATCCAACTACCTGACCCTTTGATGCATCGATGTAATAAAAAATATTTAGATATTTGTTTTAAATATAAGTTTAATTAGAAAGATAATATCTAACTTCCATATTTGAAAATAGAATTTAATTTTAAAGTCTTTTTTTTTTATAAATATATATGGGAAAATAGAATTTAATTTAAAATCTTTTTTTTATAAATATATATGGGACGGACTTTCGTCTCAATTTAGGACTTTTCACTGTCGTCTCTATCTTGATGTTTAGAACTCATCCGAACAATGTCTCTTGACAATTTAAAATTTTATGGTTCAAAATTTCAGTATTTATTGATCATGTTGTCAAAATTACTGGTTCATATGGGTATTGGTAACAATTGGTCTATATTGATATCGATGATAAATGAGGTAAATTATTGGTCCATGTAATGATTGGTCCACATCAGTATCTATAAATGACGGTAAGCTATTGGTTCGGGTGTTGTCGAAACTATTGGTTTATATGGGTATTGATAACAATTGGTCTATATTAGTGCTAATAAATGAAGATAAACTATTAGATCATATGGATAATGAAGATAAACTATTAGATCATATGGATAATGAAGATAAACTATTAGTCCATGTAATGATTGGTCCATATCGGTAAATGAAGGTAAACTATTGGTCCATATCAGTACTAGTATACAAAGGTACATGTTGTTGGTCTATAAAATGTTATAAACAAATTTGGTTGTTTTTTGTGATAAATTTTTTTTCATAGTAAACCTGATTTTTCATATGAATTCACTAAATAATTTCAGAAATGTTATAATTTGTAATTATAAATTTGTATCACAATAATTTGATACAAATATTTTCATATATAAACATATATATATATATATATATATATATATATATATATATATATATAATAAAATGAATTATAATTTTCATATAAGTCATAAATAATTACAATTAAACAAAATTTTAATATAAATAACCACAAAATTATGTAATTGATGAAACCTATATTAAAAATTTGTAAAGTTGAATATATAAGATTGAATCAAATAATCCATTCTATAAAATTTTTTTATTCATTCAAAAAATACAAATTAATTAAATATTCACTAATTTGATATTTATGTAATTTTACCGCTTGATTCCATCAAATTATTTAAAAAATTAGACTTGAGTAAAAAAGTAACTATATATAAGTTTTTTTAAAAAAAAAATAAAACTTCAATATTTTCTATAGAATAATTATCTGGTTTCCAAAAAAAAAATTATATATAAAATAACTATAACAATAATGTAACCAAATTAAAGTTAGAAAAAAAAAATCAAAATAGTTTAATTTTGTATATTTCTTTGATGTTTTATAAAAACATATAAACCATCTCATATTTATAAGGATAAATATGTATAACCTACATACAAATATACATACAAATATAAATATATACATATATTACAAACTTAATTTCATAAAGATTAATGGAGGTAGTGGAAGTTATATAAATGTAGTAAAAATAGGGGGGATTACAAAATTATGTACATACAAAACAATAGTAGAGTTTATAAAACTCCTCCTTTTTGGATGTCTATTGTACAAGAAATATGCTTCATTAAAACCTTATTAGAGAAAGATCTAGTAGGAAAAAAAAAAATTAGTGCAGGAAAAAGAGTACATCGTTCCTTGTACACTCCCTTTGATCATTACATAATATCTTTATACCGATACATTCTAATATTATGGACTTGTTGAACACATCAATATCACCATTTTTCTGAAGATCATGTGTAAAGAAAACTTTTGGTGAATATGTTTTGTGCAATCTTGTTTGATATATCCTTCTTGTAATTGAGTTATACATGCAATGTTATTTTCATAAATTATTGTTGGAAGTTCTTTGCCTGAAGATAAACCACATGTCTCTCGGATGTGTTGAGACATGGATCTTAATCAAGCACATTCACGACTTGCTTCATAGATTGCTATAATTTCTGCATAATTCGAAAAAGTAACAACTAATGTTTGTTTTGTAGAACTCCATGAAACATCAGTTCCACCACATGTAAAAACATAATCTGCTTGAGATCTGGCTTTATGTGGATCAGATAAGTAACTGACATCAGCATAACCAACAAGTTGTGGTTTAGAACAATGTGATATAACAATCTCATATCAATTGTACCTCAAAGGTATCGAAAGACATGTTTAATTCTATTCCAATGTCTTCTAGTTGGACATGAACTAAATCTTGCTAACAGATTAACAGCAAAAGTTATATCAGGTCTTATATTATTAGCAAGATATATTAGTGCACCTATTACACTAAGATATGATACTTCTGAGCCAAGAATTTCTTCATTACCCTCATGAGGTCAAAAAATATCATTTTTCATATCAGGTGATCGAACAACCATTGGGGTACTTAATGGATATGTCTTGTCCATGTAGAATCTTTTAAGGATCTTTTCAGTATAATTTGATTGATGAATAAAAATTCCAGTTTAATCTTTTAAAGGTTCAATCTATAGGCCGAGATAAAACTTTATTTTCTCGAGATCTTTTATCTCAAAATCTTTCTTCAAATAATCTATTGATTTTAAAATTTCTTCAGGGTTCTAATAATATTTAAGTCATCAACATTACAACAATTATAGCAAATCCTGATTTTCTTTACTAATAAATACACATGGACAAATTTGATTATTTTGATAACCTTCTTTCACTAAATATTCACTAAGACGATTGTACCACATTCGTCCAGACTGTTTTAAACTATATAAAGATCTTTGTAATTTTATTGAATATAATTCTTGATAATCTGATTTATATGCTCCATATAGATATCATTATCAAGTGAACCATATAAATAGGTTGTAACGACATCCATAAGACACATATCAAGTTTATCATTAGCTACCAGAATAAGGAGATAATGAAAAGTAATTGCATCCACCACTGGAGAATAAATGACATCATAGTCAATTTCTAGTCTTTGAAAAAAACCTTGTGCAACGAGATGTATTTTATATCACACGATTTCATTTTTCTCATTTTTTTTCGTACAAATATCCATTTATACCCTACATTTATGACATCTTCAGGTGTTCATGCTATAGGCAAAAAAATTTCACGTTTTGCAAGTAAATTTAATTATGCTTGAATTGCATCTTTCCATTTCAGTCAATCACTTCTACGTCGACATTCATCAATAGATGTAGGCTCATTATAATCATTTTTATTTATAATAGCTGATGCTACATTATATACAAAAATACTATCAATAATTATTTTTTCTCGATTCAATCGTTTCTCGGTTGAGACATAATTTCATCATTATCTATTTTTATGATAGTTACTTGAACTTCTTCTAGAGTTATTTCATTTATTATGTCTCTTGACTCTTCTGGAGTATTAAGCCCGGGTTCATTATTAACATTTGCTCCCTTCTTTTTACGAAATTTTTTATCTTTTGAACCAATTGGTCTACACGCTTCTGGCGTGCTATAGACTGATTTGTTATTTCATTTACAGATTTTCCTTCTGGTATATCAATTTGTATAGTTGCATTTTCAGTTGGTATATGTGACTTAGTCACTCTGTTTAGGTCAGTAAATGCATCTTGCAGTTGATTTGCTATACTTTACAAATGTATTATCTTTTGAACTTCAAGTTTACATTGATTTGTATGAGTATCAAGAGGTTGCAAAATATTCCAGAACATTGATTAATCAAAATGACAATCGACAAATCGTGCCGTAAAAAGATCTCGTATCATAGGTTCAAGATATCTTAGGATAGAAGGAGAATCAAAACCAACATATATCTTCAATCTTCTTTGAGGACCCATTGTTGTGTGTTGTGGTGGAACAATAGGAACATATACCGCATATCAAAAAACATTTGGCTCCCAACCATAAGCCAATTGCAATGAGGAATATTTATGATAACTTATTGGTCTAACACGTACAAGTGTTGCTGTAAGCAAAATTGCATGACCCCAAGCTGAAATGGGCAATTTAATTCTCATAAGTATAGGTCTAGCTATCAATTGAAGTCTTTTAATGAAAGATTGAGCTAACCCATTTCGTGTATGAACATGAGCTACATGATGTTCAACACTTATACCAATATACTTACAATAATCATTGAAGGCTTGAGATGTGAACTCACTAGCATTATCCAGACGTATTGATTTAATTGTATAATCTGGAAATTGTGCTCGTAATATAATAATTTGAGCAAGCATATCGCAAACGCCAGGTTGCGAGTTGATAGTAAGCAAACATAAGACCATCTGCTAGATGCGTCTATTAGAACTATAAAATATCGAAATGGTCCGCATGAAGGGTGAATTGGTCCACAGATGTCACCCTGAATTCTTTCTAAAAATATTGGAGATTCAATTCTAACTTTAGTTGGTGATGACTTAATAATCAATTTTCCTTGAGAACAAGCAGCACAAGAAAATTCTTTCGATTGAAAAAACTTCAAGTTTTTCAATGAGTGTCCATGCGAATTTTCAATGATATTTCGCATTATACTTGAACCTGGATGTCCCAACCGGTCATGCCAAATAGTGAACGTCTTTTAATCAATAAATTTATGGTTTATTGCATGTATTTCAATTGCATTTATTTGTGTGTAGTACAAGCCTGAAGAAAACATATTTAATTTTTCTAATATAATTTTCTTACTTAAAACAATACTTGTAATATAAAGATATTCATCATTCCCTTCACTTACAGTCTCCACGTGATATCCGTTAAGACAAATATCTTTGAAGCTTAACAAATTCCTTTGAGACTTAGATGAGAATAAAGCATTGTTTATATTTAATTTTGTTCCATTGGGTAATATTATAATGGCTCTTCCGAAGCCTTCAATTATTTTTGTTGTTAGAATGCCTTGAATTAGTCAAACACATTCTGTTACTTCTCCTTAAGTTTAGGAAGTTTGACTAACGAATGCCTTGAATTAGTCAAACATTCTGTTACCTCTCCTTAAGTTTAGGAAGTTTGACCAACGAATGCCTTGAATTAGTCAAACAATCTGTTACATCTCCTTAAGATTAGGAAGTTAATCAAATATTCTGTTTTTACATTGGGAAGGTGGTCGAGGTGGCTGCCATCTTCCTATAAATAGGTTCATTTGTAAGACATTCATTGTATTGTAGTCACCTAGACAACACCTCTGTAATCTCTCTCCTAAATCAGTAAAAACTCTCCTCTCTTCTATTAGGTGGACGTAGCTAACACATTGTTGGCGAACCACGTTTAATGTGTGTGTCGTTTCTTTATTTTGTTATCTCTCTTACATCCGTCATAACAAACTGGTATCAGAGCTCGGGTAATCGAGGTTTGTAATCTGATGAGAAAGATGTCTGCGTTGAACGTAAAGATTGACAAATTCACGGGGAGGAACAACTCTAGTCTATGGCAGATCAAGATGCGAGCTTTGTTGAAACAACAAGGCTTATGGATGCCATTATCAAAGGAAGTCAGGGCTGACGATGTTGAGTTGGCTGCCTTGGAGGAGAAGGCACATTCGACTATCATGTTGTGTCTTGCAGATGATGTCATCACTGAGGTCGCGGATGAAGAAACTGTCGATGGTCTGTGGTTGAAGCTGGAAAGTCTATACATGACAAAGTCTTTAACCAACAAGTTGCTTCTGAAGCAACGTCTGTTCGGTCTGCGAATGCAGGAAGGTACACCTCTTAGAGACCATCTAGATCAATTAAATACAATTCTTTTAGAGTTACGTAATATTGATGTTAAGGTAGAGGATGAAGATGCTGCCTTAATTCTGTTGGTTTCACTACCATTGTCATATGAGAATTTCGTACAATCTTTCATTGTTGGGAAAGATACCGTGTCTCTGGAAGAGGTCAGGTCATCTCTCCATACCAGAGAGCTGCGTCATAAGGCGACCGGAGCAGGGACAGACAATCAAGCCGCTGGATTGATAGCCAGTGGAAGCAAGGGACATGGACAACTGGGCAAGAAGAAGTCGGGTTCCAAGGGTCCAAAAGCAAATGATATTTGTAACTACTGCAAGGAGACAGGGCATTGGAAGAATGAATGCCCGAAGAAGAGAAAGCAACCGCTGGAGCAGAAACCTGGATCTGGATCTGCTGCGGTAGCAGTGAATGACATCAATTCCGAAGAGGACATCGCTCTAGTTGCAGACGAACACACGCATCATGCTGATGAGTGGGTCCTTGACTCTGGGGCGTCCTACCATATATGTCCAAGGAGAGAGTGGTTTTCAACTTATGAGCAGATAGACTGGGGAAATGTCTCTATGGCAAACAGCTCGGTATGAAAGGCGGTTGGAATAGGCTCGATCAAGATTCGGACGCATGATGGTAAATTTTTCACATTGCACAATGTCAGACATGTTCCACTAATGACGAAGAATCTGATATCCATGAGCTTACTGGATAGTAAGGGGTTCAGCTTCAAGGGTGAAGGTGGAGTTATACATGTGTGCAGGGGCTCTAATGTGATTCTTAAGGGCGTCAAACAAGGAACTTTATATTTTTTGAAAGGTTCAACAGTTGCTGATTCTGCAGCTGTTGCATCATCTGAGGTTCACCGGGATGATTTGACCAAATTATGGCATATGAGACTTGGTCAAATGGGTGAAAGAGGGTTGCAGATTCTGTCAAAGGAAGATCTTCTTGGTGGTCACAAGATCAAGAGCCTTGAGTTTTGTGAGCATTGTGTCTTTGGGAAGCTACATCGCAGCAAGTTCCTAAAGGCAGTTCACCGAACAAAGGGCACGCTGGATTACATCTATTCAGACTGCTGGGGTCTGTCTCGCGTTGAGTCTTTAGGCGGTCACAGATTTTTTATGTCGGTAATCGATGATTACTCAAGGATGACTTGGGTAATCATGATGAAACATAAAAGTGAAGCGTTCAAGAACTTCAGGCAGTGGAAGACGCTAGTGGAGAATCAAACTGGGAAGAAGATCAAGAGGCTGCGAACTGATAATGGTCTGGAATTCTGTTCGTCTGAGTTCGATGTGTTTTGCAAGGATGAGGGGATTGCTCGACATCGCATAGTCAGGGATACACCACAACAGAATGGTGCAACTGAACGCATGAACCAGACACTTCTGGAGAGAGCGAGGTGCATGCTCTCTAACGCTGGTCTAACTAGACGCTTCTGGACAGAAGCAATTACAACGACATGCTACATAACAAATCGGGGACCACACACAGGCATCAACTGTAAAACACCTTTTAAGGTGTGGACAGGGAAGCCTGCTGATTACTCAAATCTGAGAGTTTTTGGCTGTACAGCTTACTATCATGTCAATGAGGGTAAGCTGGAGCCAATGGCTAAAAAGGGAATATTCGTGGGCTATGGAGAAGGGGTGAAGAAAGTGGGCACGACTGACAATCTTGCTGACATGTTCACCAAGCCAGTTCCACAGAGCAAGTTCAAACACTGTTTGGACTTGCTAAATATTACAAGCTGCTAAATGGCAGAAGAGAGGGGGGCGGATACATCTGGCACCAAGGAGGTGCATCTGGTAAATTGTGAGAGAATTCAAGTCAAAGTGGAGATTTGTTAGAATGCCTTGAATTAGTCAAACACATTCTGTTAATTCTCCTTAAGTTTAGGAAGTTTGACTAACGAATGCCGTGAATTAGTCAAACATTCTGTTACCTCTCCTTAAGTTTAGGAAGTTTGACTAACGAATGCCTTAAATTAGTGAAACAATCTGTTACTTCTCCTTAAGATTAGGAAGTTAATCAAATATTATGTTTTTATATTGGGAAGGTGGCCAAGGTGGCTGCCATCTTCCTATAAATAGGTTCATTTGTAAGACATTCATTGTATTGTAGTCACCTAGACAACACCTCTGTAATCTCTCTCCTAAATCAGTAAAAACTCTCCTCTCTTCTATTAGGTGGACGTAGCCAACACATTGTTGGTGAACCACGTTTAATGTGTGTGTCGTTTCTTTATTTTGTTATCTCTCTTACATCCGTCATAACATTTGTATTACCCGAAATTGTTAACATATGCATCATTCATCTTTATTATAATGAAATATTTTTTATTTTTAAGAATAGTGTGAGTAGTTGCACTATCGGCAAGACACATATATCTCCATCCATATTCTTCAAGCAAATAAAAATAAGTAAACATATAATAATAATAATAATAATAATAATAATAATAATAATAATAATAATAATAATAATGACAATAACATACTTGATAATAAATAGCATTTATCTAACATAAATATTCACATGTTGTTTAAATTGTGTTGGAATAATGTATTTTTTTCAAGTTTATAAATCATAGGTTCAAAACTCATATCAAACAAAAATATATATTTATTTTTAATTAAGTCTCAAACAACAAAGTAAGCTACAATTTCAAACAAATAGTGACAAATATATATATTTCAGAAACTAATATATATATATATATATATATATATATATATATATATGTATGTATGTATGTATGTATTATATATGTATGTGTTTGTATATCCAGTGTGTAACACAAATAGAATAAACAATAATTATATTATGCAGAAGCAGTCTATATATATAACTTATATATACACATTATTATACATAATTATATAACATATATTATTTATTGAATAAATTATGCAGCAAATATATACATATAATAACTTAAAATTATATTTTATTTTTAAGAGTATTTAGTATATATTTCATTTTTTATGTACTATTTTGCCTTCATATATATATATATATATATATATATATATTATTTATTTATTTATTTATTTATTTATTTATTTATTTGATTATGAACAATGTACAAGAAATATTATTTATCCCACTTTCAGTGGTTATTAATATTTGACATTTTAATCAAATTTATTACAATTATATGTATTTCTCTATACCAACAATCATTACCATGAATACAAACATTATCTCTTTTGGGATCATTATAACAACATTTTCTTCCAGAAAATGAATACGTTGGACGACTTTTCAAATCCAAATTTTTTTTCCCTAACATGGCATGATTTGTTTATTTACGGATTATCATCTCATAATCTCAAACTTTCGGAATAAACGACTATCTTTTGGTGGTCAAATTTTTCTTCTAAATAATTTTTCCAATGATTATGTATTTTACATCGATGGTATTTTCCGGACCCATCATAACTGATGATTCTTGAGATCTAGTTTTCATAACAAATTATTTCATCTAATAACTTAAAAAAAACAAATTTAGATTTAATAAGAATTGACATTAAAAATAACACACCTATGTATTCTCGATTTCAACTTCAAACAATAATCGATAGAGTTTTGTATTGATAACGTATTATAAAATATTATTAACAAAAATAAATTAGTAAGAAATATAATATAGAGATAAAAAAAAGGAGAGAATTCATATATGGTTCAGCTATCTCAAATATCCATATCTAAACCCCTATTTATAGAAATAAAGTAAGATATATATATATATATATAGATTTGGTGTAAATCGGTCTGGTGACACGTGGCTGTTATCCGGTGTTGTTTGGGAGTCTCTACCAACGCTCCTCAGTTTGAAGTACTGTTTGCTCGTTGTTTTGGTGATGATTCCCCAAGTGGTATCTGCAAAACAGGGAGGTTCAGGGCGGAGGGTGATGGACCTCCGATGAACCCTCCGACGATAAAGTCAGTATTCAGAATATTGATCGAAGATTTAGGAGGCTTGATAGAGGATTGATAGAAGTACCTGGCCTTACCTTTTGTCCTCTCTAGGGAGGTATTTATAGGAAAGGACGGAATGTGTATAGAGAATCTGATATTTGTCAGATTCTGAAATATCCCTCTTGAATAGAGATATGGATGAGATATTTTTACCTAAATAATTAAAGTAACTGTCGGTCATAAGATATTCTTCGTGGAAGAATCTAGAAGAATCTGGATCAGTCGATAGTCTAGATATTCGCGCTGCGAAGTCGGAGGCAAGAACTAGCACTTCGTCCTCATTCTGCGGAGTGGCGGAGACTTGGCAGGATTGGTGGGTGGACACATGAAGACACGTCAGCCTCTTTACTCCAGGTCAGACCGGGATTTTACGGCCTCTCAGTGGCTTCTCGTCGAAGTGAGAGAAAGCCCTTCTTTGACTTCGACGTAAATCATATGGCTGGCCTTCTCGTGGATTTGAAGGGACGCTCTTTTTTCGGAGTGCCAAGAGTTAGGTTTTTCCTCTGCTTCATTTAGACGCGTTTGGGTTCCCCAAAATGACGGCTGTAATGATGGCACTTCTCGTTTCCAAAGCTGGGCGTAATGATGGTACCTGAACAGACGCGACCTTTGGTGTGACTTGACCCGTGAGAAAAACGAGTTCGTGCCAAGCATCCTTAAGAAGCGATTCGATTTTCATCTTCCTCTTCACCTATAAATCATTCTTCTTTTCTTCCGACCACACTTTTCTTGCTTATCTCTGTTCCATCTTCTAACTTCTTCAACCTTTAACCCTTCCTTCTTCCTGCTACGAAAAACTCTTCAGACCTCTTCAGTTTCCTCTTTGAAGCATCATTACCAAGTATTTACCGTTCTCGGGTTACATTTTCTTTTGTATGGTTTATGTTTATGGGGTGACTAAGAAAGTGAGATTTTTCTTTCTGTTTTCTATTCTTTTGGGGTTGTCTCTTTTTTTTTCTTTTTCCTTTTTTTTGTTTTCTGAGGGAGAGAAGTGTGGTTGTGGTTAGGTGGACTGAATGAAAGTTTAGGCTTAAGGTTTCTTTTGAGAATGAAGTACTGGTTTTAGGACTGATAGGATCTTTGTGTCTTCAGGTCAAGATGTCGAAATCGTTAGTGGATGTAGAATCTAGCTCGGAATCCACCTCAGTAGACAAGCCGGTTCCTCTGTCCCTCAGCACATCAAGTAGCGATAGTTCGTTAGAGGAGTGTAGACAGAGTTCCCGGACTGTCTTAGAAACAGACGATAGTTTTATTAGGGTTCCTGCATTCAAGACTTCGACCGGTGGTTCTGTCTCTGATCCCGCCGTTCCTGTACAAGCCCCTAGGACTAACCCGACCAGTGCCCGAACTTTTCAAGGGGAAAATTCAGACTCTGATATCTTAGAAGACTTGCCCACAACCAAGAGACAAATAGATGGGGACTTCGCCCTTAAGACCAACACCATCAGCTTAGAATATCCCACGTTATGCCTAGAGGTCGACTGAAGTCGGTTCAAGCTTTTCATAGTGAAGTCATGCGGACTCATGGCTGACGCCTATGTCCACATCCCATACGACCATTTTATTTCGGGCCTTGCCTTACCTTTAGACCCCGCCTTCTGCGATTTCTTAAATTTAGTGAAGTGTCAACCTGCCCATGTACATCCGAACGGAGTCCGGTACTTTATAGCCTTGACAGTTTTGTGTAGGAGAATAGGAGTAGAAATCTCAGAATTGATTTTGAAAACCTTCTTTACTGTCCTTAGGATGAATAATTTGACCCTTTCTTTGAGACATCGACCGAGTAAAGTTACTCTTTTTGAACCCCCCCAAATAAGGTGAGTAAGTGGAGAGAGCGGTGTGTCTGCGTGGAGTCCAGATTGGGCTTCCCGTTTTACCCGAAGTGTAAGGCACTTCGAACGTGGTCACCTCTTAAGAAAAACACCAACTACTCCGACTCCGACATAAAATTTTTGGAATATGTCCGGAGTGAGCTAGGAGATAACCCTAGGACCCAAACCAAAGTCTTCCTGTCTAGCAAACTTATCGCTAACGCCAGTCGTAACCCTTGCGGATTGGCGGGTACGAAGTAGATGACCGCCAGCGGGAGCTCGACATGGAAGATAATAATGAGTACCCTATATGGAGACTCCACCTGGGAAGAGTATTTTTTGATGAATGTCCGGAGTACACTAATTTGGAAAGCGCATGATGTCATGTGGCAAAGGGTAGACTAGGGCAACTTTTTATTTAAAACAAGTTTTATGTTACCTTAATGCTGACCTCGTTCCTTTGTCTTGCAGTCATGCCTGAAGGATTTGGAGAGAGACGTGAGGCAGAAAGGCGTGGGCGAGGTGCGGCCTTCCACATGGCTAGTCTTACTCCGGCGAGAGCTGTTGACCGAGCCTCGGTCTCAGCGGCGGCTGGGACTTCGTCGGAGGGCACAACCTCCCCTTCACCAGCACCACCAGCGCCCAGAAATCCTTTGCCGCCGAGGTCTTTCGATCGTGACAAGGGGAAGGGACCTGCTGACACTTCATCGAAGCAGGGGCGAAATGGGGACGAAGTAGAGCCACCGCGGAAGAGGTCTACCCGAACGTCTGACTCCACCGACCTTGAAGATGAGGTTCCGTTGACAGCCCGCCTCGCTGCTCAATGTACTTCGCGTGGGGGGAGCTCTTCGGGACCTTCCTGGTTGAAGGAAGGATTCGTTCTTCCTAATGACAGGAGGAACTTGGAGAACCTAGCGCTCGAAGTGCAGCGAGCCTCCCCACCCCTATCAAACCTGCAGCTGTCGGACTCCCGGGTGGGGAGATATTTTGGCAAGGCAGTGCTGTATAGAGTGATGGACCACGATATGTTGAAAAACGTTCGTAACGCTTCGATGGTAGTGGACATCACGATGGGCCACATCGGAGCTCATCTGGCACGGGTAAATGTTTCGCTTTCTTTTATTTATCTTTTGAATTCACTTCTGACTTCGTATTTTTACCAGATCAGAGCCTTGGTCGGGCACATCGGTTTGATGGCGGCTTCAACGAACACTTCTCGGACTTTGCATCTGAGTTTCGAGAAGAAGTGTGCTGACCTGGAAGGCCGGCTGTCGGAGAAGAACAAGGCCCTTGACTCTGCAGAAGAGAAGCTTCGGACGACCGAAGAGAATGCAGCCTTGGTTGTAGCTGAGAAACATAAGCAGTCTTCAATGCTGCTATCCTGCCAGAGGGCTAACGAAGATCTCAAGGCCCAGTTGAGAGACTTCGATCGGCGGCTGAAGGAAGCAGAGTCAAGGTGTAGAGCTTCGGACTCCAAGGTGAAGTATTATGAGTCGGTTGATTACACGGCCAAGGTGGTGGATACCTTCCGCACTTCCCCCGAGTTTGAAGATGAACTATACCGCAGATGCAGCGGATTTTTTGATCGGGGGTGTGCCCATGTGCTTCGTCAAATCCATCACCTCGTTCCAGACAAGGCATTGTTGTGGCAGATTTTTGAAGGGTCCTATACCAACCCCGACTTTAGGGCCGGCTGTGACTTCATCCCGTTCACAGAAAGTGAACTGGCGGAGATAGCTGAGGCAGATCGCAAAGCGGGAAGGCAGTGGACTCCGCCGGCTCCAGTGTATCCAAACTTATTAGAGCTGTGTGATCAATATAGTGAGCAGCCTGAAGAGTCCGAAGCTATACAAGTGGAGCCTTTGACAACCGTCGGACCGGTGTCGGAGACAGAGGCAGCGGATAGTGGTCCTGCCTTGGTAGAGGAGGCTCCAATAGGTGAGGGTACTTCGGCGGAGGTTGCTCCACCTTCGAACGAAGTCCTTGCTCATGTAATAGATTAGGATCCTCTTTTGAATAAAATTCTCCCTTTGTTCTTTATTGTCATCTTGGCTCGACGTGAAGTAATATGTCTTTGATTAACTGTGAAGTCTCTCTAAGTTAACGTTAAAATATTTAGCTCTAAGTAGGATTCCATGATTAACTCTGAAACCCTTTTAACTCCAAGATTGACTTGAAGTGAGGTGAGATTCCATGATTGACTCTGAAATCTGTTAAAGTTCCATGATTAACTCTGAAACATTTAACTCCAAGATTGATTCGAAGTGAAGTAAGATTCCATGATTGACTCTGAAATCTATTAAAGTTCCATGATTAACTCTGAAACATTTAACTCCAAGATTGACTCGAAGTGAAATAAGATTCCATGATTGACTCTGAAATCTATTAAAGTTCCATGATTAACTCTGAAACATTTAACTCCAAGATTAACTCGAAGTGAAGTAAGATTCCATGATTGACTCTGAAATCTATTAAATTTACATGATTAACTCTGAAACAATTATTTGAAATAGGCGGAGTGACCTATTAGCAAGTCCGAATGACTATACAAAATATTTCTTTAAATGGTTGGCGCGCCAAGGATTAGGTAGTATCTTTCCCTCTTGATCCATGAGGTAGAAAGTTCCTAGGCGCACTTCGCTTTTAATCAAATAGGGTCCTTCCCAGTTCGGTGATATCTTGTTTGATTTGATGTGCCTGGCCGTCCCTTCAATCTTCCTCAGTACCCAATCGCCGATGCCTAATGGTCTCTTTACCCATCCTTTGTCATGTGTCATCTTGGTCTTCTGCTTGAAGTCTTCCATCCTTAGGCGTGCTGCAATCCGTCTTTCTTCAAGTAGATCCAGATCTAAACAGCGCTGTCGTTTGTTGGCTTCTACGTCATAGGTGGACACTCTGTATGAGGGGAGTGCGAGTTCGGCTGGAGATATGACTTCTGGCCCGAACACCAAAGCGTAAGCTGTTTCACCAGTGGGGCCCCTAGCCGAAGTACGAACTGCCCATAATGTTGCTGAGAGTTTATCGACCCATTTATTGGACTTTCCTTCTAGATGTTTCCTTAACGTTGAGAGAACTATTTTGTTTGCTGCCTCTGCCTGCCCGTTACCCTGGGGATGGGCCACGGATGATTTCCAATATTTGATACCAAGGCGGGTGCACTCCGCTGTAAACTTATTGGAAAATTGTGTGTCATGGTCGGTTACCACAACCTGTGGTACCCCATACCTGCAAAACACGAAATCATGTAAAAAGTTGAGAGTGTTTTCTTCCGTAGGTGCTGCAAGCGACTTCGCCTCTATCTACTTGGAAAAATAATCCACTGCCACTATCAGGTACTCATTTCCTTTGGATTTGGTGAATTTGCTCATAAGATTGATTCCCCACATATCGAAGGGCTATGAGGCCAAAACGGGAATTTGGGGAGTTGACGGTAGTCAGGGGATCCTGCCAAAATTTTGGCAGACCTTGCAGTGTTTGACGAAGTCCTCAGCGTCTTTGCGAAGTGTCATCCAATAAAACCCTTGATTTTAGACTTTCTCCGCGAGGGTTCTTGACCCGGGATGTCTGCCACATATCCCTTCGTGCAGTTCCTCCAGCACTGACTTCATGAGCTCCAGTGGTACGCAACGAAGTAAGGGTCTTGAAAAAGAACGATGGTATAGGATGTCATTGATTATCGTATACCGAGCTGCTCGCTTTCGTATTTGCCTTGCTTTGTTCTTATCTTCGGGGAGGGTGTCGGAAGTTATGAAGCCCTTCAATTCATCGATCCATGTGGAGGGGTTGAGAGTTGGTTGCTGTAGCGGCAATACGTATTCCGGCGAAGTCAGAAATTCGACAGATATCCCCAGGTCGTTGTGGGATTCTCCCGATGCTATCTTCGTCAGTTTATCCGCTGCTTCGTTAAGACTCCGACCTATCTTTTCTAGCGAGAAATATTGGAACTGAGCGATCAAGCAGTCGACTTTTTTTGCGTACCCCTTCAAATTATCGGAGTTCACCGAGTATTCGTGGTTTACCTGCCCGACCACCACCTAGGAATCACTGAAGACTTCGATGACCTCTACACCGGCTTCCAAAGCCCATTGCAGTCCGAGGACCAAGGCCTCATACTCGACCTGATTGTTAGACAGAGGATAATCGAGTCTTATACTTCGCTTTTCCTCAATTGACCTGAATGGGACTTCATTGTGATGCCTACTCCGACGCCTTGCGAGTTGACCGCCCCGTCAATTGTCATGGTCCAGGTGGTTTTCTTCATAGGAGAAGACGTTGATTCTTCGAGGGGAGATGCCTCCGTGAAGGACAACTCGGTGAGAAAGTCTGATAATGCCTGAGCTTTAATCGATGTTCGAGAGGCGAACTTGAGGTCATAACCACATAATTCAATGGACCATCGAAGCATCCTCCCTGACTAATCCAATTTGTGAAAAACTTGCCTTAATAGATGGTTGGTGTAAACAACTACAGTATGAGATTCGAAGTAGGCACGGAGCTTCCTTGTGCTAATAACCAAAGCATATGCCAACTTTTCAATCCGTGAGTATCTTACTTCGGCATCCCTTAATACCCGACTAACGAAGTAAACCGACATCTGTTTGTCCTCCGAATTTTTCACTAGCACAGATGCTACTGCTTGATGCGAAACGGACAAGTAAAGGTAGAGAACTTCACCTGGAGTAGGCGGGCTAAGTAAGGGTAACTTCGCCAAATATTCCTTTAACTCCCCCCAGGCTTTGGCACACTCTTCATTCCATAAAAAGGCTTTCCCTGAATTTTTTAATACTCTGAGAAATGGTATACATATTTCGGCTAATTTGGAAATAAACCTCCCCAAGGCGGTTATGCAACCATTTAATCTTTGGACGTCCTTAACACAACGAGGCTCTGTGAGTGCTAATATGGCTTCGATTTTGAGTGGGTTGGCTTCAATGCCCCGCTCCGACATCATGAACCCCAAAATAATTTCGGATCTTACCCCGAACACACACTTCGAGGGGTTTAACATTAACCTGAACTTCGACAAGGTAGTGAACGTCTCCTCTAAGTCTTCCAGATGAGAGCTCCCCCGTTTAGTCTTGACGACCATATCGTCGATGTATGTTTCTACATTCCTACCAATCTGCTCCTGTAAGATTTTGTTCATCATCCTCTAGTAGGTCGCTCCAGCGTTCTTCAGTCCGAAAGGCATTACATTGTAGCAATAAATCCCTCTGGTAGCCAGAAAAGAGGTATGGATTTGGTCCTGTGGCCACATGCCGATCTGGTGGTACCCTGAGAAGGCATCCATAAAACTAAGGAATTCGTATCCTGACGTCGAATCTACAAGGGCATCGATTCGGGGAAGAGGATAGCAATCCTTAGGGCAAGCCTTATTCAGGTCGGTGTAGTCCACGCACATCCTCCACTTCCCGCTAGATTTTCTTACCATTACCACATTTGCGAGCCAAGAAGGATAGTCTACCTCTCTTATGAAATTGGATTTCAACAGCTTCTGTACTTCGGTCTGCATGCCCTTAACCTTATCCTCGCCGAATTGTCGCGCCTTCTGTCTAACAGGTTTGAACGTAGGATCAATGTTCAGCCTATGCTCTGCGATGTCTGCTGATATCCCTGGCATATCTTCGGTCTGCCAGGCGAAGTTGCGGAGGTGACTTGAGAGGAACTGTATTATTTGTTCTTTCCCGGAGGGCGAAGTGTCGTTTCCCACGCGTACCTTTTGATCGGGGTAGTCGGGATGAATGATAACTTCGTCGTACTCCTGTGATTCCAGTCCGACATCACTGGTGCAACTCGCCTAGGTCGAAGTCCCAAGTAATCTTATTTCTTTTACCGATAACATGGGGGCTACCGTAGAAGAAGGCGGGGAAATCTTCTGTTTCTGGGATTTAAAGATGTGTGCCAGGAGGCTCTTGGGACTACTCCTCATCCAACCGATTCCATTCTTCGTTGCAAACCTTACTTGCTGGTGCGAGGTCGAGATGATTAACTCAAAGGCGGAGTGCGCAGGAGTGCCCAATATGGCATTATAGGGGGAATCGACATCCACTACGTAAAACTTAATCTCCTCTTCCCGTGAGCAGGCATCGTACCCCAGGATTACGTTAATTCTGACCGTCCCCTTGACTCCGATCTTATGTTCCATGAATCCCTCCAGTACCATCTTGCTAGGTTTTAACCGCATATCATCCATACCCATTTCTTTAAAACATGTATAGTAGAGTATATTTTTGGTTGCATCGGTGTCAATTAGCACTCTCCTTACTCGACACTTGTCAGTGCCTTCCGTGGTCTTGCCCACTTCCAAAATAATGGGAGTAACTCGTGCTTCCTCATTCAGCTCCAGATCCTGGTCGAAGAAAGTTATGGGCTCGTGGGAGAATCTGTCGAAGTGGGGGGTAGGCACAAGCTTGTTCAGATTGTGGATTTTCCGCTTTATCTGCTTTATGGAGGAAAATTGCGGGGTTATAACCTCAATTACCCTTTCAGCTTTTTCCTTGGGTGGCTCTACGAGGTATTCCTTCAAATGTCCTTCACGTATCAGTTTTTCGATAGTACGTTTCAACTGCATACAATTCTCGGTGGTATGGCCGTAATTCTGGTGGAACGCGCAGTACTTCATCCTATCCTTGGTAGGAGCGTTCTGAGTTCGCATCGGCGGAGGGTCATGCACTATGTACTTCTGCTTAATAACGGACACGAGGTTCTCCTTCGGTATATTCAGTGATGTGAACGACTCCGTTTTCCTCGTTCTGTTTTTACCCTTCCGCTCTCGAGGGGATCCTTCCAGATTCCGCTCTTTCTTCTTGTTCCTTGTCCCATACGCGCTATCCTCGGCTAGCGCGACCTTCCTTACTACTCCGAAGACTTCGCTGATTATCTCGGGTTTCTGGAGCTGGAGCTCAGTAAACAACATCTGTGATCGAAATTCCCCTTCAAAACAAGCGATCGCCGTGTCCTGGGTAATGTCCTCAATTTCATCATACGTTCGTTTGAAACGCTCCAAGTATGCGAGGAGAGTCTCGTCATCTCTCTGCTTAATGTTAGCGAGGTCTCCTCTCGTCTTCGGAATCCTCCCCGCGGTGCTGAATTTGTTCAAGAAGGACTTCTCCAAGTCGCTCCATGAGTCTATCGTTCCCGGCTTGAGTGATGCGAACCAAGTTAGAGCTTTATCAGATAAGGTGCTGGGAAAAGCCTTACAGACGACAGCCTCGTCGTTGCTTACCAGCCCCATGGCATACTTGAAACGACATATGTGCTCTTGTGGTCTGCTCGATCCGGAGTATAAGACGAACTAAGGGATTTGGAGTGAAGGATCCGGAATTGCGGAGTGTATCCACTTGGTGAATGGCCTTGTCTCCGTCAGGGTGTTCTTTCTGTGCCGATCTTTGCGTGTTTTATCCGGACTATTATCCTTCCTATGTCTCTTTGAACAATGTGTGTGTCGCTGGCTCTTTTCTCTTTCTGGTTTGTCTCTAGGTTGGCTCTCGCCGACTTCGCTGGCTGGGCGGAATGTGATCTTTTTGGATGGAACATTCCGATCTCTTGCATGCTTGCTCATCGCGGTAGGAGATTTCAATGGCAGTGGTCGGTAGCGTTCTCCAACATCGATAGGGGCCACTGGAGGAGTCAATCCGTGCCTGACGAACTCCGTCTGAAATTGTAGTAACTGTAGTGATAGATCGTGTTCCCTGCGAAGTTGTTCGATCTCTTTGCGCATTTCGTCGAGGTCTCTGGCGTATTCGATGTCAACGCACTTACTCATGGTTACTCCATTACCTTCTCCCGGCAATCCGCGGGAGGGATCTTGAAAGTCCTTGGCGTGTCCGAGGCTTCCGCCTTTGTTCTTACTCGCTCCCTTGAGGCTTCCTGAAGCTTCGCGAGGCTTGAGGCTTTCCACAACCGAGAGAATACGCGGCCTTTCAGGGGCTGACCTGGTGCGATAGTAATGCAGTTCAGATTGATATGCTAAAAGATAGGCTTTATTTACCTATGTCGATTATGAGTAATTAAAGACTGAGTCTTACTAACTGTCACTTAGCATTCAATTATTGTCACTTAATCAACCAGAACCTAAGGCAGAGTACCTATCGTGTAGCTAGTCTGTTGGAAAGTATCTACGATTTTATTAAGTTAAATAACGTACTCCCAGGGAAGTGGTAGCGGCTTAGTAGTAACTAGCCTTTTATCCTAACTCCTATCTTATGATCCAGTTATGCAATCTTCATCAATGACTTTGATGAGAGGGTGATCCATTCTCCACTAGGTTTAAGTCTAATTAATCCCAAAAGTGTTTTATAGATGAGGTCCTGATTCTATGTTATACTGTTCCTATATGTTGGTTAACCTATATTCGAGTATTTTAGATATATCTTAGCCTGGATTGCAACTATGTTCTGTGTCTAAAGGCGTACCACATCCGAGGTTTCTAATAAACCGCCCTACCTTATTGACGGCCCTACTCACGGTTCGGGACGAAGGCATCCATGAAAGCCCTATGTCACTTCGGGGATCATGCCGCTTGCCCTAGCCGCCGGCATAATCGGACTCGGCTCGGCTTACCTAGACTACTCTTAACAAGCAGGGTGTTCAGCAGGTTATTTTATCTAGCATGGCAGACACCGATACTAATTGATGCCTGTTAAACTAAACAGGTTATGATTAGACCGTGGTTAGGAATTGTCTATAACCCTATCTTTAGTTTAAAAGAGCACATTAGACATGCAGACATAGTGAATATTAAGCAGGTGGCTATTTCCGGAAAAATATAACGTCAACATATAAAACAAATATTCATAAAAATCGTAATCTCGTATTCATAATAAATTTTTGGAACAACACAATAACAACATATAAGAGAGGGACATGGGGACTGATGCCATAAAGAAATCACCCTTTACGTAGTCTCGCCGATGGAGCGTACTGCTGTATATGTCGTATTGCTCGCCCCGACTCTGCTCGCCAAAACCTTCGGAGGACGCTTCCTCAGCCTAGTAACTGGGCTTTACCTTAATACCCAGCTTAAGTCCAGCCCTGCGGACTGACTCTTCGAATGCCTAGAGCCCTCTTAGGATCTCCTAACGAAATCACGGGTATTCTATGAATGCCAGAAATGAACCTATCTATAGAAGCCTAAGATCTGAGACTATTTCTCAGAAACTAAAACAAAACACTAACAAGAAAGAAAACTGAGATCTGAGTCTCTGAGTGAATTGTGTACTAGAGAAGTGTACACTGAAAACCACTTAATGACTCAGATCGAGTGGAGAGGAATCAAATCAACTGCTGGAGGCCTGGGGTATTTATAGCAGCTTCTCGGGGTGATTTTTCATCAAAAATTCGATGTGGGACTTGATCTGGGGATTCGGGACGCCCCTCCCGGTGCTTTGACTGGGTCGGGACGGCCGTCCTGAGCCTTTGACTAAGTCAGCATTTCCAAAAATTGCATTTTTGCCCCAAAATTTGCTGTTTTTGTCTACTTTTCACCTGACACTTCTAAAATCATAAAAACTGTGAAATTAAGTAAATAATAAACAATTAAGATCAATTTACTCTCAATTTCACCCTAAATCTTATATAAAAACATGTTTAAAAGGTGATACGATTTTCGCGTATCAGATAACCCCACACTTAGCTTTTTGCTTGTCCTCAAACAAAGTCTACCTGAAGTTAGTGATTCTAAACCGTAGTGCAATCACTTAAATTCCTAGTCATGTTTTTATTCCAAAAATTTATTCAGACAATTCTTAACACAGGTCTGACTGGTCAGGTTGCTATGACAAGGTCTCAAATGTCTCTAGTAGTTTGTTAGGGTTGAGCAGAAAGTAACTTAACAACTAGGTTGAACTATCTCTTAGTCATAAGGTCTTCCTGATGTGTAGTGTGTGTACTAGTCCAGACCAGATAGTCAACACAATAAACTCATGTCTTAACTGTTACTAGATAACACTTCGACCTATTGCTAGACACACTGACAACAGATAACTTTCTGAGTTCTGAGCTTTGGTGATCAGATTCTATTTAGCATTTATTGATTTCTTTCATTTATAGATTTTCTAGGGTATTTTGAGTCTGCTTAGAACACGTCAACTTCAACTACCCATGTAGCGAGTCCCACTCCGATGACTCCCAGGTCTACACGACCTTAGGGCATCAGGCTTTAAGTTCCCCGAAGGAGTGGTGCTCGAGTAGCGAAGGCCGCTGGCAAACTACCCTTATTTAATTAACTTTCTTTAATTTCTTTTTCACTTTTAGCTCAGAGTCTCATCTAGTCATTCTAATTGTCAAACCATCCACAACTGGTCTAATTTTATCTAGTTCAGTCTTGAAAAGGTAATTGGATGAGGTCTCTAATCCAGACAAAGTTGTGCTCAGTTATCAGGAATTCCCTATTCCTAATCAATTAGTTCAGCAATAGTCATCAATTATCTCCTACTAACCATAACATACTACCTACATATCATAGACATAAGCAATTGTTTAACCAGGCATACTGCATTTAGAAGTCTGAAAGACGGAAAAATTTGAAAAATTTTGGAAGGGTGTGAAAATATGGGGAAAACAAGCAAAATCATGCAAATATTTTCAAAAACTTTTCTTCTCACTACAGTGCACTGTGCACTGCTACCCCACACTTAAGTCTGACATTGCCCTCAGTGTTCATGCATTTCTAGGCTACCCCACACTTATTTGAAAACAATAAACAAAACAGAAAAGATTCTTACCTACACTAGGTTACTACCGCTACCTATCATAAGTTTCTAGAATTGTGGCCAATAATCCTAAATTCATTATGATATTTCCCCGGCAACGGCGCCAAAAATCTGATGCAGTTCCGATTGGTATGCTAAAAGATAGGCTTTATTTACCTATGTCGATTACGAGTAATTAAGGACTGAGTCTTACTAACTGTCACTTAACATTCAATTATTGTCACTTAATCAACCAGAACCTAAGGCAGAGTACCTATCGTGTAGCTAGTCTGTTGGAAAGTATCTACGATTTTATTAAGTTAAATAACGTACTCCCAGGGAAGTGGTAACGGCTTAGTAGTAACTAGCCTTTTATCCTAACTCAACTGTTGGAGGCCTGGGGTATTTATAGCAGCTTCCCGGGGTGATTTTTCATCAAAAATTCGATGTGGGACTTGATCTGGGGGTTCGGGACGCCCATCCCGGATTGGGACGCCCGTCCTGGTCTGTTGACCAAGTCGAGGTGCCCGTCCCGGTGCTTTGACTAGGTCGGGACGCCCGTCATGAGCCTTTGACTAAGTCAACATTTCCAAAAATTGCGTTTTTACCCCAAAATTTGCTGTTTTCGTCTACTTTTCACCTGACACTTCCAAAATCATAAAAACTGTGAAATTAAGTAAATAATAAACAATTAAGATCAATTTACTCTCAATTTCACCCTAAATCTTATATAAAAACATGCTAAAAAGGTGATAAGATTTTCGCGTATCAGATAGGCTTCTGGTTGAGTGGTAGGAGCCGTGGTCTCGTACTGATGTTCGTGCTTCGCGGATCATCCAGACATTTTGTATTTTGAGGTGAGAGAAATTTCTTTCCCGGTAACGGAACCAAACTGATTTGGTATAAATCGGTATAGTGACACGTGGCTGTTATCCGGCATCGTTTGGGAGTCTCTACCAACGCTCCTCAGTTTGAAGTACTGTTTGCTCGTTGTTTTGGCGATGATTCCTCAAGTGGTATCTGCAAAACAGGGAGGTTCAGGGCGGAGGGTGAGGGACCTCCGATGAACCCTCCGACGATCAAGTCAGTATTCAGAATATTGATCGGAGATTTAAGAGGTTTGATAGAGGATTGATAGAAGTATCTGGCCTTACCTTTTGTCCTCTCTAGGGAGGTATTTATAGGAAAGGACGGAATGTGTATAGAGAATCTGATATTTGTCAGATTCTGAAATATCCCTCTTGAATAGAGATATGGATGAGATATTTTTACCTAAATAATTAAAGTAGATGTCGGTCATAAGATATTCTTCGTGGAAGAATCTAGAAGAATCTGGATCAGTCGATAGTCGAGATATTCGCGCTGCGAAGTCGGAGGCAAGAACTCGCACTTCGTCCTCGTTCTGCGGAGTGGCGGAGACTTGGCAAGCTTGGTGGGTGGACACATGAAGACACGTCAGCCTCTTTACTCCAGGTCAGACCAAGGTTTTTTATATATATAATAATAATTGTAAAAGGGGTTATGGAACTTGAAAGAAGTTCAATAAACGTACAACAAATAATGAGATTTATAAAAAAGAGTAAATTTACTAATAATGTGAAATTTTACTTTCCATGTTTTTTATTATTTTTAAACTAAGTATATTTTTAATCTCGTATTTTTATATCTCATCAAAATTTGTTATTAAAAATTTTATATTATTCTTAAATTATATATTTTAAAAAATTATACCTCCCAAAATTTTTTGAATATTTTTATTAATATTTTAATATTATTATTATTATTATTATTTTATCAAGAACCTAAACTTTTCTATTAATAGAAAAAAAAAGTACACACATTTCTTATTCCATACTAAAAGGAGCTTTAATACAAGACAAATATTTCTTTCTCAGGTATGACATAAGGATTCTTAAAAAAATGACTATCACCATGTACACCTCTATTATTTTCTATTATTAGTTGATTAAATCTTAAATATTTAGATTTTTGGTACATTTTCTCAAAACTTAAAATTTTAATTTCTTAGATCTCTTAACATATTTATGATTCAATAATTACATCCTTTATAGAAAAATATTCCAAGATTCACACATATGATGGGACACAATTGAACCATTGATGAAATATTTGTTGTTTGAAAAGTATTATGACTTAAGTATGTGTCATGCACTATTCATATTTCTAGAATGATTATGCTAAAAAATGGCCTAGTATACCAAGAAATAGTATGTTACGGACTTAATAAATAAAAATATTAAGTTTAAAATTAATGTTATAAAAGTTGTAAATGTCTAAACTAAATCCACTGATAATCCAAATTTTACTTCCAAAGTTTTCTATTATTTTTAAACTATATATATATATATATATATATATATATATATATATTTTTTTTTAATCTTATATTTTTATATCTCATCAATATTTATTTTTATTAAAAAAATTTATATTAATATGGTCTACTTTTTATTATTGACATAATTTTATTATGAGTATTTATTTTTTATATTCTTAAATATGAGTGATATTTAAATAATTTTAAAAATAATTTTAAAAATAATTTATTTTTATTTTTATTTTTGCTTTTCTTAATATCTCATATTTCTTTTTATTTAACATCTTTTTATGCTTCAAGGTGACAATAATGATGTTAAAAATAATTGGCAAGTACCCGAGAGAAAGCACCAATCTTACAAATTTTCTTAGATTTAAGGAGCCATTTGTCTTACCATTCAGATGTAGTAAAGATACATGCACTTAGTGGATCATTCTTTGCACCCAGAAGGCACAAGTTTGTCTACTTGAGATCATAATTGACTATATTCTCACATTCCCGACATGAAGCACAAGGTCCAATTTGGTAATGAACGGTATTTTACTGCCATGGAGGAATTTGAATATTTATATGTTTTGATACCCACTTTGGATGGGCGCGGGTATCCTCACTTATTTTTTAAATTAATTTGGACTCGACTTGCAAGAGCATTCACAAAATTCGATTTTTATTCGAGGATAGTCCAAAACTATTTTAAATATTTATATTTATAATCGAATGTCACTATGCTAGTTTGAAAGATATAGGCTGAAATTATTTGTATGTGGTTCTTTTGTAAAGAGTAATCTCTTTGATTAAAATTTTTTTCTTTTATGATTCAATCTCAGGTTTGTCAATGTCATTGCATCAAATTGAAAAACATCAATATTCTTATTTCAAAGAATGATCTATTGGCTTTTGTACATTTTTTTTCTTTTTTTGCAGTCACATTCACTAGTGTAATATTAGTTTTTTTTTTTTTTTGGGAAAGCAAGCGTAATTTTTACTAATTACTCATATATCCAAAGATATCTAGGTTATTTATCTTATATATATATATATATATATATATATATATATTCTTTTGCAAGTTTTCACAAACTTGAGTTCCATATTTCTTATGTCTAGTGAAATCATTGGTTGCAAATTGTTATTTACAATTTCTTAGTAAACTATTTTGTATGAGATTTATTTTTATTTTGGCTATATTATATCTGCACTTTTTTTGTCAAGTCATTTTAATTGAGTTGATTCTTTTATTATCTAGGCTAATTTTGTTTGGATTGACTTTTTTTTTATGGTCTGGACTTATTTACTCCATTGATTTTTTGTCTACCATATTTTCTTTAGGCTAATTTTTATAATCACTAAATGAATATTATAATCAGATAGCCACTTTGGACTCCAACTAAATTAAATTCGAAGTGCATTGAATCCTTATTAGTGGAAGCTCTCCTTGCATCTGATTTTTTCATAAGTAAAATTCGAACTCGAGACCTTACGAATAAGGAACCAACATTGATATCTAGGCTGACTTATTTGAATTGAAGTTTTTATCTAAAATTTATTTTTAAGTGGGTTGATTCTATTTTATTATTTGGACTGATATACTGTTGCTTTTTAAAAATTTTATTGTTTGGCCTGATTTATTTTCACTGATTTTTTGTATGAGCTTTATTTTTAATTTAGCTAATTCTTTTTATTTTATGGGTTGACTTATTTCTACTGATTTTTTGTATAAAATTTATTTTTAATAGGGCTAATTCCTTTTCTATTGTCTTGACAGACTAGTGAGATGTTTTTTTATCTGGGCTCTTTTATTTGGGCTTTTTCAGTTTGGGCTAAATGTTTTATTTTCTTGTTGACGTATTTGAACTCATATTTTTGCCTTTTTTCAAACCACATATAGTTTTGTCTTGAGAGGTGGTTTTTTTCGGCTACTTTATTTGGGCTAACTCTTTTATTATTTGTGCTATTTTTTGTTTGGCATTTTCATTTGAGCTAATTTATCTATATATAGGTTAACTTATTTGTGATGATTTTTTGTTTGAGCTTTATTTTTAATTGTGTTGAGTTTTTTTTTTTATTGTATGACTTAACCCTCCTTTTCTTACAAATTGGATCCTAGTAGCGGGTCCTTCATCAATCTTGGGTTGTTGAAGGTGTTTTCAAGAGAGAAACTAGCAAAATCTTTGAAATCTTTCTCATTGGTACCAACATGTCAGTACCTGATTGTCTTCTCTTTAGTTGAAATATTCTTTAATATATACATTTTTCTTTTTTTTCTAAAAAAATACCGAGAATATGAAGCTGTCATCACCAGCTACTTTTGTATTTTTGTTCACCGTCTCCCCGTGTAAACAAATGTAACTCATTACTTCAAACAAATCATATTCATATAGCAAACCAATTTATTTCTTACCTCTTCACTTGGCACAAATAGCAAATTGCCTAAGAATTTCTCTTCGTCTAAGAGGTCTTCAAAATACACTTCGGATTCTACACTTATACATGGATAATAATGGACCGGTGTTCAAGAAAACACATTAATCTCTTTCTAATAAAATAGTTAATGAAATTTCAGGTAAGACATTAGAATAATAGCACTTTTCAAGGACATTTGGCTTACTCAGGGACACTTGCCAATTGAAATAAATATCTAACAAAACATACAAATACCATAAAAGAAAAAGGAGAGAGAGATTGAATCAAGTAATCAAATGGATGCACCGTAAAAAAAAAATAAAAACCTTTTCCAATTGCCTAAAGGAACACAGTATAATGATTAAAATAACCATAATTCTAAAGAAGATCTTACAAAACGTGATCAAATAATGCAAAATATCCCATAATTCAAGAAACAAACAAGAAATGAAAAATGTTTTACGATAAAACAAGAATCAAGAAAGTGAGAAAAAAAAAGGGTTTTGATGAAACTGGAATCCAAGAACGAGAGAAGGAAAGGAAAAAAACAAATGTTTCAAATAAAAAACAAGAAAGAAAGAAATCAAAGAATTCAAGAAAAAGAAAAAACTAAGAATTGAAAGAAAAAAAGAGAGAGAAATCTAAGAATACAGAGGGAGTGAGAAAGCCAAAAGAAAACCGTCAGAATATATCTCATGCCAGAGCCAGCTTATAAACCCAACGACCAAGGCTTTTGGGTCAACTAACGGTCATATTTTTTTATTTTCATCACGTGCAAGAAACCAAAAAAAAAAAAAATCAAATCAAATATATTCTCATATTTTTCTTTTATTCTTTCTTCTTTGTCAAGGCAGACAAAGAGTGATGAGAAACTGAGAATTAAGAATTGGAGCAGTAGCAAGGAACACACAAAAAGAGCCAACAAATCAAGAATTGGAGTTTAAAAAAAGCCAAAAAAAAAAAATGAAAGAGACAATGTCAAGAAACCATATTCATTTTCTCCATACATTTATATATATATAATATCAAAAATTGTTTGACTATTCTTTCCATCCCACATCAGAATTAAGCCAAAAATAGATTTAAAAAAAAATTAATAATAATAATTGAGTTAGATGTTAAAATCATCAGAAATTCATCTGTTTAAAGTTATATATAAAACAAATTGTTTACAAAGATTAAATCCAAAAAAAAAACTTATTCTTTTTCCAGAATCTTCTTTTGTGGCTCAAGTGTATCAGTCACAATTCCTCACAGATTCTTGAATGCTGATTCATGAGTTTGCTTTTGTGGAGTCAGCTTGGCCAGCAAAGCTTTGTTATGGCAGTGCTAAGTATCAACAAAGTAGAAATTGTTATTGGCCTTAAAGCTCACAAAAGATCTTTAATTTGATTTAATTGATTTCAGAATTTTTTGGGATAAAATTGCGAAAAATTACAAATTCAGGGATTCAATTGTAAAATCTGAATATATTTTACACGTCGCGTGTTCATCATTTTTTTATTGTGAATTTCCTATTTTATCCCACCGTTTTATATTTATAAATAGTGGATTTTCACCCAAATTAATATATTGTGTAGAATTAATATTGAGAGAATTGTAAGACTTCTTTTGTATTTTTTTACATTGTTCTTCAAATACAAGATAGAGTTCTTCAAAGTCATTTTCATTCTTTCAATACTCTTTGAATTCTTATTCTAAACCAAGAAAGGAGTATAGAGTGTTTTTGTAGTTTGAAAGTAAAAATCAAATTACTCTTAAGTGTGTGTGTTTAATATTCTCAAACCAAGAAGTTGAGTGCTCATATCCTTGGAGTGAGTTTGATTATCAATATCAAACCTCTTCCAATAGATTGACAAATTGAATGGTCCTCAACCCAGAAGGACTTCAAGTTGTTGATTTCCCATGGTGGAGTGATTTGATGTATTGAAGAGTTGAGTTGAGTTCCAGTATCGTTCTCGTCGGTTGTACAATGGGCAAGTTCTAATTTTTTTTATAGAAACAAATGAATGAAATTTTATTATTAAAACAGAAGATGAGATGAAAACGACAATAAAATAGAAAAACGATATTGGAAAAAAATAAGGAAATTTTTTTGGGCAGGTTAGACAAAAATATTCCTAACTATAACAATGTCAAATAGTAAAATTGAAGCACTAACGGTTTGAGTTAACAAAATGCATCTAGTGGGACTTTTTGAAACTTCAATGATACTTATAACATTTTTGAGGTGCAAAAGCTAGATTTTGAAATCTAACAAGTGCAACTAAGATATACCTTTTTTCAATGATTATGTATTTTACATCGACGATGTCTTCCGGACCTATCATAGCTAGATGATTCTCAGAATCAAATTTTTATAACAAATAATTTTATCTAATAACTTAAAAAAATACAAATTCAAATTTAATAAAAATTCATATTAAAAATAACATGTTCATTTATTCTTGAGTTCAACTTCAAACAATATCTTAGCCGATAGAATTTCGTGTTGATAACGTGTTATAAAATATTATTAACAAGAGCAAATTAGTAAGAAATATAATATAAAAATAAAAGAAAACACCTTTATCTTTATATTTTTGTGATTTTATCCTTTTAAATTCTTTAGACTATTTCATTTATTATTTTTATAATGTTCATTTTCATTATTGTCAATTTTATTAATGGTCAACTGTTAATCAATTTTTTTAAAAAAAGATTAATTATTTAATAAAATTAATTATATTTAAAAGGGTAAAAAATTTCCTTTCATTTCTTTCATTGTTTCTTCTTCTTCTTTAAGCAAACCTAGTTCTTCTTCTTTAATAGACAATCCAATTCTCCAAGTCTTATATTTCAAGTCTTACCTACATAAAATCTACAACAAATCTATCATTTACTTACTAATTTATTATTTCCTAAAATCCAACTTCGATTAAAGGCCATAATAACAAAAAATTAAAAAGAAAAAAAAAATAGATAATCAAAAGATTCGATCTAACTTTTTATGAGGTGCAAGAGGCATTTGATTAAGTAGAGAAAACACCTTGTGGTTTATCCCCCTCCACAAAAACCATCAATGACCAATGATTTTTTAAGTCATCCGAACCACGGGCTACTTTGGGTGAAACTAAAAAAGAACAAACAAAAAAAAGAGATTTTTTGTTAGGTAAGAACAAAACAAAATATTTTTTTCTTAATCTCCCAAATTTAAAATTCAACTTTAGAGTTATCTATCTTATAAAATTTATAAAAAAATAGATTTATATAAATATATTGAGTAGTAAATGACAACTGTCAAGGGCAAAAGCATCATTTGCCCATGCGACTAACTGCTCCACACTTCGTAAAATAATAAAGTGCCACAATTGTTGACTAGAAGTCAATAGTTGACATAAAAAGCAGCATTTATAACTGCACTACTCTAAATCGTGAATTCCCCAACCTCTCCACAATCTAGACCATTCTCCATAACGGTCATAACGAATACACGAACTCATGACCGTTACAATCACTCTCCCTCAAAATAGGAAACTATAAAGAAAGAGTAGGGGGAAAGGTAAGGGGAGGGAATTTCAGATATCCTAAACCATTTACACTATATTCTCTCAACTGACTTGATCGTCAGAGAGTTCACGAGGAATCCACGTCCCCATCGAACCTTCTCTATTTTGTAGGTGATCAACATTGTCGGATTCCTGAGGATCAATCATCACAAATCCATTATTTTCATCTCCAAATTACCCTAACCAAATTTAGACGAATCAGTTTGGTTCTGTTACCGGGAAAGAAATTTTTCTCTTACAAATCATTATGTCCAGATACTCTGGCGAGAGAGGATATACTGCCCGACACACATCACCTTGTGAAACCGTGACAAGGATAGCGCAATCTTTGGCCCCTGTTTTCCCCCAACGCCGCTCAGTCATTGAGAGGTTAGGGACACAACCTGAAACCTCAAGGCACTCTCAGGACTTGAGAGAGCAAATAAACACTAAAAGGATGAACTATGCAAAAAAGGGAAGAGAATTGGAGAGATTACAGAAATAAAACGAACGACTGAGAAAAGAGCAGGAGCTCTCGAGGCAGTGTCTGAATTTAAGGTCTGAATTCCGCAAAGCAGGAGCGGAATTACCACCACTGACATTTCTAGACGATCCTTCTGAGCAACCTCCACAATGTTTGCAAACTATAGCCAGCAAGAAAACTGAAAGGCGAGAAACACGAGCGAGTAGAAAGCATCGTCAAACAATTAGCGAAGTCGGGGAAAGTCACCATACTTTGAGGCCCACGCCCACTGTGAAACAAAGGGCCAGAAAATGCTACACCGAGTACAGTCCCAATAGAACAAAAAATATAGTCAAAACCAAGAGGACAAGGTCGATTAAATTAGGGCCATTCACCAAATGGATCCAAGGTGTGGCCCCTGATCCATCCCTCAAGATCCCACAGTTTGTCCTCTATTCCGGACAGACTCGTCCCCTTGAGCATGTATGCCGCTACAAATCAGCAATGAGCCTGGTCACTAATGATGAAGCGATTCTGTGCAAGGTATTTCCCAGTACCTTATTGGACAAGGCCTTGACCTGGTTCACCTCTCTCAAAACAGGTACAATCGATTCCAGGCATGCTTTAGAAAAAATATTTTTGGATAAATTGAGCACAACAAGAACAACACCAAAGACGTGTGGTGATCTAGCCAACATCAAATAGCAGGATGATGAATCCTTATTATCTTTTCTAGAATGATTCAAAAAGACATAGGATGATATAGAAGGAATCAGTCAAGACACTGTCATTACCTGTTTTGAAGGAGGATTCAGATCTAGGATGTTATACACAGAGCTTCAACTAAGAAAGCTGGAGACAATAGGATAAATGTTTAATGTTGCTCGGAAGGTCTCGTTGGCAGAGAGTAGTGCACTAGAGTCTACCAACAAGAAAAGAGACAAGCCACACGAGTCTCAGAAGGATATTCATCCAAACTTTTCAAAAAAGAGAGATAAAAACCAAGGTCGAAGAGTTGAGATGTTTACACCCCTGAATATTCCAAAGGCAAATCTGGTAGCCATGATTAAAGATAAGTACGGAGTCCGAGACCCAACCCCAATGAGACCTCAGTCGTTGCCTACGAGAGATAAAATAAAGTTATGTGGTTTCCACCGAGATTACAGACATGGGACTGAGGACTGTATCCAACTAAAGAGGGCGATTGAACGACTCACCCGAGAAGGATACCTGAAAGAGTATGTGGCAAATACGCAGCAACAAAAAGATAAAGGCGAAAGAGTGATCAATATGATAACTCCCGAGCTAACTTCCATAAAGAAAATTAAGAAACGAATATACAACCTCACCAGGTCGTATCTCGTTCCTGAATACGGGCTCATGCATCTTGAGGTCATTTCTTTCTCGAATGAGGAATTGGAACATAACGAAGATGCAAAAATCACACCTATTGTCCTCGAAGTCCGGATGACGAGAGATGAGATCGATAAATGCACGGCAAGAAGAGTTTTGGTCGACACAGGAGCCACCAAAAACATCATGTATCTCCAATGTTTCAAGGAGATGGGGTTGAGCGATAATCACCTCAAAGCAAGTAAGATGTTCCTAGAAAGGTTTACCACTCATAAAATACCAGTCAAAGGAATAGTCAAGATGCAGGTTACCCTTAGCGATGGAGAAAGGATACATACAGGAAATTAAATTTTATGTTGTAGATCTGGACTCCCCTTACAATGCAATATTGGGAACTCCCTTCCATGTAGCTTTTGATTTTGTCATATCTACATCCCATCAAAAAGTAAAATCAACACCTTATGAGGTGTCGGCTTCGTCAAAAGCAGCCCCCGAAGCCTGTTGGGACAGATCATAAAGATAAAGAGGAAAAGTGAGGAGTTAATTGAAATCGGTTCCATCAATTTTGTAACTGTCAACAGTGACCAAAGGATCCAAAATATACTTGAAAAACATATCTATGACCTTGTCATTAAAGTTTCTCAGGAGGAAGAGTTTGACGAAGTAATCATCAACCCGAAGTATCCTCAATAGTGCATCAAGATCGGCAGAGAAATGCCAAATCTTCTTCTACAAAACGTCATCGGATTCCTAAAGGCTCATCAATATAGGTTTGCTTGGTGTACGGAAGACATGCCACGTATTGACATTTCAATTACAGAGCACGTACTTAACATAAGTGCTGCATGTGAAGCAAAAGCCCAAGCAGTTCGGAGAAGAAAAAGTGCAAGGCATGAGGGAAGAAGTTGAAAAATTTCTAAAGGCGGGTTTTATTCGGGAAGTTAAGTACCCCACGTGGTTGGCTAATGTGGTGATGGTTAAAAGGCGAATGGAAAGTGGAGGATGCGTGTTGACTACATCGACCTCAACAAGGCATGTCCCAAGGATTGCTACCCGCTACCCAGAATCGACGCACTCGTAGATTTGATTGCGGGATATGAATTCTTAAGCTTCATGAACGCTTTCTTCGGATATCACCAAATCAAAATGAGGCCCGGTGACCAGGTACACACTTCGTTTCGAGCCGCAGGAGCCATATATTGTTACAATGTTATGCATATTGGCTTAAAAAACCTAGGCGATTTAGAGGAAACATTTGCAAACCTAGCAGGTTTAACCTTAGGCTAAATCCCATAAAATGTGCCTTTGGGGTAAAGTTTGGAAATTTTTTGGCTTCATGACTTCCGAGCGGGGAATAGAGGCCAATCCAGAGAAGCTTGAGGCAATAGCGCGACTTGCAAAGCCTCACTGTGTTAAGGACATCCAGCGCTTGAATGGATGTATCGCAGCCTTGGGACGGTTCATCTCCAAATCAATAGAAAGGTGTCTTCTTTTCTTCAAAGCATTGAAGGATTCAAAGAACAATTTTAAGTGGACTGCGGAGTGCAACAAGGCCTGGAAGGATTTGAAGAACCACTTATCTAAACTTCCCTTATTACGATCCCCAAGCACCGGAGAAACGTTGTTCCTCTACCTCTCTTTCTCTGATCTGGTCGTAGCTTCAGTACTAATAAAGGAGGAAGGGCCGAAGCAGTGCCCAGTGTACTTCGTCAGTAAGGCCCTAAACGATGCCGAATCACGATACTCAAATATTGAAAAGTTGGCATATTCGTTAGTAATTTCTACACGAAAGTTTAGGTCCTACTTTGAGTCTCATCCGATTGTCATCTACACCAACGCACCACTACGACAAGTCTTCCACAAATTGGATCAATCCAGTAGAATGCTCCAACGGTCCATTGAATTATGTGGGCAAGACATAACTTTCATGCCTCGATCAGCCATCAAGGCACAGGCTCTGGCCAATTTCCTAGCTGAAGGATCATTCACAGAGGTGAACATCGATAGATGTAAGCCGACAGTAGATCCTTGGACATTGATGGTGGATGAAGCAGTAAACGCTAGCGGAGTGGGGGTCGGAATGGTTTTAACTTCACCAAACCAACAATATACAGAGATACTGAGTATTAAGTTAGAGTCTACCCTCTCAAATAATCAAACAGAATATGAAGCATTACTCATGGGGATGGAGTGGGCCCATAAAGCAAACATAACAACTTTAGATGTCTATAGTGACTCACAAATAGTGGTGAATCAAGTCCAAGGTACTTATGCAGTGCATTCTGAAAGTCTTCGGCCATATGTAGATGGAGCTCGGCAATGGAAGATGAAGTTCGATCCCTTCAGTTTATCTTTAATTAGTCGGAAAGACAATAAGCTAGTGGACAGGTTGGCAAAAATTGCCTCGGGAGAAATCCCAAACGATGAAGGTATACAGGTAGAGACCATCATAAAAACTCCTACGGAAGCCAGCCTAATCCAACATTTACAACCCGCATCAGAAGATTAGGTAGACGAGATGATGAAGTTCATCTAACAAGGATTATTGCCAGACGATCTTATACGGGCCAGGCAAATACGACGGCAGTCGGTAAGATATATGGTCCATAATGGCCTCTTATACCGGTGTTCATTCTCCAAACTGCTACTTCGGTGTATACCCCCATTCTAAACGAGGGAATTACTTGCTGAAATGCACGAAGATGTGTGTAGGGGATACCCAGGAGCTCGGTCATTGGCAGAAAGAGTAATCAATCAAGGCTACTACTGGCCAACACTTCGAGAGGATGCCAGATTATATGTTAAAAGTTGTGACACATGTCAAATTTTTGGAAACACACCGCAGTTACCGTCCATAGAACAAACCCCAATGATAGCAACTTGGCAGTTTGATATGTGGGGAATAGATTTAATGGGAAGATTCCCAAAAACGTGGAACGGTTACGAATACTTAGTGGTCGCAGTTGACTATTTTTCATGATGGATCGAAGCAAAATCTTTGACAAATCCTACGGAAGAAAACATATCCAAATTCTTTCAGGAAAATATCTTATGTCGTTTTGGTGTTCCTAGAGCAGTAATCACTGATCATGGAGTTCAGTTTTCCTCCAAGTTCACCATGGAATGCCAGTGGCTGCATATCAAACATTGAAAATCTTCAGTTGCTCATCCTCAGGGAAATGGTCAAGTAGATGCTGCAAACAAATTGGTTCTCTTCGCCTTATGGAAAAATCTAGTAGGAAAATCTAATAAGTAGGCTAATGAGCTAAACTTCGCCATGTGGTCAGTCCGAACTTCGACTAGGGACCCCACTGGAGAGACATCATACGCGCTTGTCTATGGTTCCGAAGCAATAGCACCAGCCGAAGTTGCACTTCCCACAGCTAGAGTTTCAATGTATAACGAGAACGTCAACAAAGCAAAAAGAAGTATGGATTTGGATTTATTGGAGGAAAGGAGGATTGCAAGTCGCTTGAAGTCCCAATCATTCAAAGAGAGGACAAAAAAAGCTCATGACAAAAAAGTGTTCAGGAGACCAATCAAGATCGGAGATTGGGTACTTCAGAAAATTGAGGGCACAACAAGGCACATAAAGGCGAACAAACTCGCACCAAATTGAGAGGGCCCATACCTCGTCAAAGACGAAGTCCAGCCTAGAATGTACAAACTCATGAACAAAGTGGGCATCCTCCTCTCGAATCCATGACACACGAACCATTTGAAAAGATACTACGTGTAAACCTCGCTCTGAAAAGCGCTGGTGGAAATTATCCACTTGAGTACCAAGTCAACCTTGGAAAGATTTTAATTCAGTTAGTTTCAGAATAAAAAGTACCGAATTAACCTCGGGAAAAATCAGTTCATTTTATTCAGAGTCAAGTTAATCTCAAAATAAGAGTACTTAGTCAACCTCGGGAAAATTACAAGTTAAAACCATTGAGTTAATCTTAAGGTTTCAAAGTACCGAGTCAACCTTGGGAAAATTTCAAGTTAAAACCATTGAGTTAATCTTAAGGTTTCGAAGTATCGAGTCAACCTCGGAAAAATTACAAATTAAAACCGTTGAGTTAATCTTAAGGTTTCGAAGTACCAACTTAAACTTGGGAGAATTGCAAGTTAAAACCGTTAAGTTAATCTTAAGGTTTCGAAGTACCAAGTTAAACTTGGGAGAATTACAAATTAAAACCTTTGAGTTAATCTTAAGGTTTCAAAGTACCAAGTTAAACTTGGGAGAATTACAAGTTAAAACCATTAAGTTAATCTTAAGGTGTCAAAGTACCAAGTTAAGCTTGGGAACCAGAGTTAATCTTTAAGTTCCTAAGTATCAAGTTAGACTTGGGAAATATTAATCGAGAAGTTTTTGATTAGCAAATTGATTTTATAAACGAAGTATACAGTTCAACATAATTTCGAAGTATGTAAAAAAAAATAATAATATACAAGGAAAACTCCTAGGGAGCAGGAGCACTTGAGCCGTCAAGCATATCCCAAAAGGTGGGATTAGATGGAGGTGGAGGATTCCATGCAGGCCTCCCTCGTTGCTCGTCCTTTTCTCAGAGTGCATCCATCTCTTCGGCTGTAAATAAAACGAAGTTCGCACCTTGTCTGCAGGCTTCATTATCAAAATTAGCTTCAAAAGCCCGTATGAGAATGGACTTATCCTCGAAATATGGGTGGAGTTGTATTCTGCCGAATTTTTGAAATCGTCAATTATATTTTTCTTGTATTTGTCTGACTTGCAAAAGTTTAGCTCTTGTTGTGTAGCAATTCGACTCGCGATTGCCTCGTCACGAGTTGTGTTCAAATTAATGTTAGCGGTTTCCAGCTTCGCTAACTTACCTTCTGCACTGGCCAACTTCTCCCGCAGATCAGCTACCTCAACTTCCATCCGAGACTTCTCTTCTTCTGCCGACTTCAGACGAGTGGCCTTGTCAGCAACTTCGGTCTCCAAAGTAGCCAAGAGGGGCTCATTGGCCATCCGCCATTCTTCCTTTTTAGCAGCCCGCACAACTGCCTCGGGAGATCGAGAGTTGGCGATGAAAATGACGTAGGAAAAAATATGTCAGAGAAATTGATGTGTCAAAAGAGAAGTAAAGGACTCGAAAAAAAATTTCAAGTTGTTTTTTAATTTACCCGAGCAATGAGGGCACCAACGCGGTTAGTAGCCTCGTCCACCCCCATGTCTCCCATAGAAGACAAGGATTCTACATCTGCAGCTCAGTCCAAGATCGCACCCCCGATGTAGGAAGCCTCATACCTATTGGTAAAATGGATGTTGTTGAGCAGGGGGGTGCGGGTTGAAATCTCAACTGCCAAGGCCCTCAAGGCCTCTTCCTCGATGGGCATTACGAAGCCTGATTGAAGCCAAAAAGGACCTTGGTAGCCCATTTCCTCTTCGACAGAGGCCGAAGTTGTTGGCACATCTTGTCTCACCTCCAATGAGACTTCGTGCCCCCTTGAAGCATGAATCGAGGCGGCTGAAGATAATGTCTCCATGGTGGTCAAGGGAGGAAGCATGTTGAATTTAAGTCCAATGATAATCCTCCCCAACACTATGACGAAATGGAAATCCTATTTTAGACTCTACCATTACCCATCTCCCCTTGAAGTCTATTTTATTAGGGGGAGAGTCAAAAAGTTGGACCTTGTTTCTACGAGGTCGAAGTGATAGATTATTATCAGTCATCCTTAGAGAGGAAAAAACATTCTAAGGATGTTCATGGAAAATTCAAAGCCTAGTCTACGACATAAACAGATGAAGGAAAAAAGTGTCTGAACAGTATTGGGATGAATCTGTCCGAGTTGTACTTGAGTAAATACTAAGAAATCTACAAAAGCAGGGTCCATGGGGAGCCTAAGTCCTACTTTGAAGTGTGCTAAGGGAAGAGGAATATGACAAAGGGACATCCTACCCACTTCGGGAACTACAAAACTCTATATACGTTAGGATCTATACTATAACTACGAGCAAAAGAGTTTGCTTGGGTTTGGTGAGTCTACACCGCCAAAAAGCAAAGTAAGAAGTAAGAGGTGGGGGCATATGGGTTGAAAAGGCACATCCATAGGGACCTCGGCTACTTGGTCCTGCCTAACCACATCCATTGTTACCTCGCCTCCCCTGCGGCAACGAGTAGGAAGAGGGTCACCAAAACCTTCGGCCATCAAATCCTCAATCATTTCCTCCTCACTAGCTATGTTTTCCTCTTGAACAGAAATTATGACCTGCGAATGGAAGTTCAATTCTTATAACCTCATTCCAGAAAACTACCCAACCAAAACAAACATAACTACCCCATGAAACCCAAAGTAAGTTTAGTCACTAAACCCTAGTTCAGAAGCATGAAGACAATCACAAGAAAATAACTTGAGCCTAGAACTAGTCTTATCCATCAAGCCCTAGTTTATAAAGCATAAAGATGACCAACTACCTAAACCCAGAAAAGTGTTTACAAAAGTCCATTTATAAAGTAAATCATCACCTTCATCCCATAAAAAACCCACACAAAGAAAAAATAGATCACATATTGTCTCCATATCATCCAAGGGATGATATAAAGAGAAGCTAAATGATAAGGAAAACGTAAAATGTTCAGGCATCACTTATCAAGGACGATAGCAGACCCACACAACAAAGTTTAGATACAGAGTAACAATGGCTGAAACAAGAAAAACGATAAAATAAAGTTGTTAGAAGAAGACAAAATATACCTTTTTCGTAGTAGTTGGAGTTGGAGTTTGAGATGGAAGCGAGACTAAACTCACGACGGCAACAAAAATGGTGGAATTTTCATAAAATGCAGAGGAAGTAATGGCAGAAAAGCTCCGAAGAAGAAGAAAATGAAAGGTGCTAAGAAATGCAAAAGACGTATTCTAATAAGAATCAAAGAGTTCTGAATGATAATAGGAAATTAATGCTTACAAGTTACTTGGACATGATTATTTGGTGGGTTCAATGCATCGGGGAAGGTGAAAAGTATCTTGTCGGCTGACAAAAATTCTGGCATTAATGGTAGAATTGCAGAAGGTGAAGCGACAACGTTCACTATTAGAAACCCTAAAACGTCTAAGGAATAAACGAAGTCCCATATACTTGCGAAGTCTAGCAACCCGACGAAGTTCTGAGATATGATCTGTCCAGCGAAGCACGACGCCCACCTGCATTGTACTTCGCTGAGGGGCTACTGAGTAGCAAATGACAACTATCAAGGGCAAAGGCATCACCGCTCCACACTTCGTAAAATAATAAAGTGCCACAACTTTTGACTAGAAGTCAATAGTTGGCATAAAAAGCGGCATTTATAGTCGCACCACTCTAAATCGTGAATTTTCCAACCTCTCCACGATCTAGTCCGTTCTCCATAACGGTCATGACGAAGACACAAACTCATGACCGTTACAATCACTCTCCCTCTAAAGAGGAAACTATAAAGAAAGAATAGGGGGAAGGTAAGGGGAGGGAATTCCTGATATCCTAAACCATTTACACTATATTATCTCAAACTGACTTGATCGTCGGTGAGTTAACGGGGAATCCACGTCCCCATCGAACGTTCTCTATTTTGCAGGCGATCAACACTGTCAGATTCCCGAGGATCAATCATCACAAATCCATTATTATCATCCCAAATTACCCTAATCAAATTTAGATGAATCATATATTATATATATATATATATATATATATTATTAATTTTGATTTTAAATTTTGAATCTTGTTTAGAATTTTAAAAATTTACTTTTGGCAAGTTAAGTTCTAAAATATTTTTTTAATTTAGTCTCAAATTTTTTTGAAGAGAACAATAAAGTTATCTTTGACCGATTACATTAAAAACTTAAGAAGTTAACTATTTTTATTATTTAGTTAATTAAAAAAAATGGTAAAAATGTCACAACATGTGAAAAAGTAGGAAAGAAAGAAAATAAAAAAAATATTAAACCAAAGACAAACATATCCTCACATATAAAATTAAAAAATAAAAATTTAATTAGAAAAGTGAGCTTAAAAGTCATTTGTCTATCAAAATTCTTTTTTTATTGTTAAAAGAACTCTTTCTTTTTCTATCTCTTGGCTATCTTTGAAGAAATGAAAAAGATAATTTGATTCTTTTTCTAATTATTTTGGAAGGAATCAGACGTAGTAGTCTGATCATGAGAATCTTAGTACGAATTTTATGAAAACTGATTCATGAATTATAACCTATTTTGGAATCCTATTTTTTCTTCAGAATTTGAAATCAAGAAATTTTAGTTATACCTGCTTGAACTTGTATGTCATCGTCTTCCAAAACAACTTCTATTTGTCAAACGAAGTTTCAATATTGGAGCATTTACTAGAATTTCAATATCACCATTGTTTCTTTCTCTTTCTCTCTATTATTTAAATTTTAAAATTTCTCATATCCCTTTTTTTTTTTTCTTTTATTTCTCTAACCATCATTTTTCTTGTTTTTTTTATTTCTCTTTCATTTGCTTATCTTTTTCTGTTTTTGTTATTTTCTTTTATTTCTTTTTCCTTTCTTCAAAGACGTCAAGGAGGAAAACGATATAGTCGTAGTTGAAGAAGAAGATCTTTTGATTGTCAGAGAGAAAGTCTTTTGATCGACGTAGAAGAGTTCTTTTTATCGACCAAGAAGAAATGACTTGATATTTTTATTTTTTTAATTAAAATTTTTATTTTTTAATTTTATATAAAGATATATTTAAATTTTTTTTTCTTTCTTCTTATTTATAATGACATTTTTACCCTATTATTTAATTAATAAAATAATAAAAACTGTTTATTTTTTAGATTTTTAAGAAAATCCTTCTAAAAAGACTTTATTGTCCTCTTTAAAAAAATTTGGGACTTTAAAAATTTTAAAAATATATATTTTGAAACTCAACTTACCAAAAGTAAATTTATTTGGACCAAACTCACCAATTATTTATTTTAAATAATTTTAAGAATATTATAAAATTTACAAAAATAAAAAATAAAAGAAATGAAAAAGAAATTTTTACTCTTTTAAATATAATTATTTTTATTAAATAATTTTTTATAAAAAGTTAGATTAATAGTTGACCATTAATGAAAGGATGAAAATTATCAAAAAATTATAAAAATAAGAGATATAATTATCTTTAAAAAATTAAAGAGAATAAAATCATAAAAATTATATAATTTAAGGGATAATAAAATTTATCAATTTGTTTTTGTATTATTCATCAAATTTGATATATATAAAATCTAATCAAGATAATAAATTTATATCTAAATATTTAAATTTAAATATAATAATTCTAATAATATTAAATATCTAATTTTTTTAAAAAAATAAATTCTTAAAAAAATATATATATATCTAATAATATTTATGTGATGGTAAACACTCTCATACTGAGGAGACATGATAAAGACAAAAAAGTCGCATATAAAATTTAAAAAAAAAATTATTATTATTATTTGAGTCCCTTTGTATAACTCATTATCTCAAAGTCAAAAAATAATTATATTTTCTTCATAATAAATATAAAAATAATTAAATTAATATAATATTTAAAATAACAAGTTCAATATAATTAAAGGAATAAATTAATATAAGTAAATTTAGAATATTATAAAAACAAATATTATTAATATAATTATCTTAAAAATTCACCTCTCTCCCAAGATAGTGGGAGTATCTCTCAAGAAAACCAATCTTGAGCATTATTGATTTTTAGGATCTCAGGCAAGTAAGAGTGAAGGAAGCAGAGCACAACATACTAATACATATCCATGGCGGACGTTCTATTCACTTTGAAGGATTCAAATCTGCTATGGGTAAGGCATGGAAATGTGGCTCTTTCTCAATTCAAAAGCGTTATGATATGTTTTATCAGATATATTTTGGAGTTCCAGATACTGTGGATTATGTCCTCCACAACGATCCATGGAATTTTGAAAACACCCTTGTTCTTGTGCGTCCAACATCTGATTTATACTCATAGAATTCCTCTCTGAATAGTGCGTTTTTTTTGGATTCTTCTTACTGGACTACCAAGGTATGTATATACTGTGGAAGTTGGTATGAAACTGATGAAAATACTGAATCATTGTCAATCCATGCAATTGTGTGAAGACAAGATAAATGGCACCAAATATTTTTGATTTAGAGTTTTTGTGGATATCACAAAATCGCTAAACCGTCTGCTCCGAGTCACTACCCCAGATGGTTGTACTCATGCTGGGCTTTTGAAATACGAAAGGCTGCCAACCTTGTGCTTCTATTGTGGTCATATTGGACACAGGTTCCGCGCCTGTTCTAAGATGGAAGATCGTGATATGGAGGTAAAAAATATGAGCTTCTGTCTTTGGATGGGCGGGGTGGACTACATTACTTATGAACTATTCTTCTCATATGATTCGGATGATGAGGCAACAGAGAACGATAATACTGACAATATGATAGAGATTGTCTCAGTAGCTATTCCCCCAAACGTGGATAAACCACAGGCGACACATCTACCAGGTGAATTTGTTGTTCGTGAATCAACAACAATTGTTCCCATGGATGATTGCAATCTGCCAGAACCACAGGTTACACAAAAAAGCGACAGAAGCACGACTCTTTCAGCATCTCTATGGGCAATAATCGAGAGTTAGTAGTGAAGAAAAGGAAGCTATCAACGGCGGAGGTTACATGACAACCCCGCCGATGGCCATGAGTTGCCTCAGCTGGAATTGTCGGATTTTGGAATCACCCCGTGCAATTCATGAATTAAAATATCTCATACGATCTCAACGACAATCTTTTATTTCTTATGGAAACCAAGTTACTTTACAAGCATTTTTCATTATTAAAATTACAATTAGGGTTTAATTGTGGTGTTTGTTGAACAGGTAGGTTTCGGAGGAGGATTAATATTGTTATGGCGTGATAATCTAGATATCAATTTAATCGGTCTTTCTTCGGGTCATATTGATATATGGGTTATCAATTGGCTTTCGGGAGGGGGTGTTGTCTCACGGAATTTTATGGCCACTGGAATGCTTCGTTACGTAAACATTCTTGGTTGTTATTAAAAAGAATTGGGGAAAATCGGAGGGAGCTTTGGTGTGTCTTGGGGGATTTTAATGAGTTGTTGCAGGCTTCAGAAACAACAAGCAACTTGGGGTGACCAACACATCTAATGACGGAGTTCAGAGATGTGGTTTCTTCACTAGATCTAGGGGAGTTATACATGGAGAATGCAGTGTATACATGGTGGAACAGGAGGAAGGGCAATGATTCAATACATGCGAAGTTGGACAGAGGGTTTGGAAATACTGCTCTTCAATAGAGTCTTGGTGCAGGGAATATCATGGTACTGCCAACAATAACATCTAATCATCATGCACTTGTTGTGAAGTTTGTACAACCCACAAGAATTCCATTGCGTAGCACAGGCGATCCTCTAAGACTGGAGTCGTGGTGGCTCGAACATGATGCATGTACGAGATAATCAAATCTACATGGGTATGCTTGGATTCTACAAAGCCGATGGCTACTTTAGATCTAATGGAGAAACTGAAAGCTCAATTGCTTAGCTGGAGTCAAAGAACTTTTGGTTTTGTTCCAAAAGAAAAAAGAATTGAGGGAGCTTATAATTCATTTGGAAGGACAGCATGGTAAGGAGGAGGAATTAAAATCACAACTCAGGAAATATCAACAATTGCTTGATGCTGATGATGGTTTTTGGAGGCAGCGCTCACGTTCAAATTGGCTTGTGGATGGCGATTGTAACACCAAATATTTTCATCACCACGCCAACCATAGACATAAGACGAATGCAATTCGCCACATGAAAGATAACAATGTGCAGAGAGTGGTAAAACAACATGACATATCAAAGGTAGGAGTAGATTATTTCTCTTCTTTATTTTCTTCTGCTGATTAGCACAGAAATTTGGAGGAAATGTCCCATGGCTCTCTCATCCCACGACTATCACAAGAAGAAAAATAACCATGTTTTAACATTGGTCTGCTTTTCAAATTAGAATCTTTGGCCAGTTGTGTTTGTGTATTTTCAAGGAGAAATTCAAGGGAGTTTGACAGGTTGACATATCACCTTTTTTTATTTAACTACACTGAAATTCAAGTGAGTTTGACAGCTTGACATCATTGTTGCATCTCTATAAACAGATTGTCTCTCTAGAATTGCTAGAGTTTGATTGCAGTTTTCACAAGATAATTATTTGCTATTACCTTTTTTGATTTAATTACTACGCTTAACCGATAAGAAACTCTTGATAACCTTGATTTAACATTGGTCTGCTTTTCAAATTGGAATTTTTGGGCAGTTGTGTGTGTTTTCAAGGAGAAATTCAAGGGAGTTTGACAGGTTGACATCATTGTTGCGTCTCTAAACAGATTGTCTCACCTTGAAAACCATGTTTTAACATTGGTCTGCTTTTCAAATTGGAATCTTTGGGCAGTTGTGTGTGTGTTTTCGTGGAGAAATTTCAGCTAGTTTCACAGCTTGACATCATTGTTGCGTCTCTATAAACAGATTGTCTCTCTAGAATTGCTAGAGTTTGCTTGCAGTTTTCACAAGATAATTATTTGCTATTACTTTTTTTCATTTAACTACTACACTTAACCAATAAGACACTCTTGATAACCATGTTTTAACATTGGTCTGCTTTTCAAATTGGAATCTTTGGGCAATTGTGTGTGTGTTTTCAAGGAGACATTTCAGGGAGTTTGACAGCTTGACATCATTGTTGCGTCTCTATAAACAGATTGTCTCAGCTAGAATTGCTAGAGTTTGGTTGCAGGTTTCACAAGATAATTATTTGCTATTACCTTTTTTGATTTAACTACTACACTTAACCAATAAAACACTCTTAGTTTGACAGGTTGACATATCACCTTTTTTTATTTAACTACACTGAAATTCAAGTGAGTTTGACAGCTTGACATCATTGTTGCGTCTCTATAAACAGATTGTCTCTCTAGAATTGCTAGAGTTTGATTGCAATTTTCACAAGATAATTATTTGCTATTACCTTTTTTGATTTAACTACTACACTTAACCAATAAGACACTCTTGATAACCATGTTTTAACATTGGTCTGCTTTTCAAATTAGAATCTTTGGCCAGTTGTGTTTGTGTATTTTCAAGGAGAAATTCAAGGGAGTTTGACAGGTTGACATATCACCTTTTTGTATTTAACTACACTGAAATTCAAGTGAGTTTGACAGCTTGACATCATTGTTGCGTCTCTATAAACAGATTGTCTCAGCTAGAATTGCTAGTGTTTGGTTGCAGGTTTCACAAGATAATTATTTGCTATTACCTTTTTTGATTTAACTACTACACTTAGCCAATAAGACACTCTTGATAACCATGTCTTAAAATTGGTCTGCTTTTCAAATTGTAATCTTTGAGCAATTGTGTGTGTGTTTTCAAGGAGAAATTTCAGGGAGTTTGACAGCTTGACATCATTGTTGCGTCTCTATAAACAGATTGTCTCAGCTAGAATTGCTAGAGTTTGGTTGCAGGTTTCACAAGATAATTATTTGCTATTACCTTTTTTTATTTAACTACCAATAAGACACTCTTGATAACCATGTTTTAACATTGGTCTGCTTTTCAAATTAGAATCTTTTGCCAGTTGTGTGTGTGTATTTTCAAGGAGAAATTCAAGGGAGTTTGACAGGTTGACATATCACCTTTTTTTATTTAACTACACTGAAATTCAAGTGAGTTTGACAGCTTGACATCATTGTTGCGTCTCTATAAACAGATTGTCTCTCTAGAATTGCTAGAGTTTGATTGCAGTTTTCACAAGATAATTATTTGCTATTACCTTTTTTGATTTAACTACTACACTTAACCGATAAGACACTCTTGATAACTTTGATTTAACATTGGTCTGCTTTTCAAATTGGAATTTTTGGGCAGTTGTGTGTGTTTTCAAGGAGAAATTCAAGGGAGTTTGACAGGTTGACATCATTGTTGCTATTCTATAAACAGATTGTCTCACCTTGAAAACCATGTTTTAACATTGGTCTGCTTTTCAAATTGGAATCTTTGGGCAGTTGTGTGTGTGTTTTCGTGGAGAAATTTCAGCTAGTTTCACAGCTTGACATCATTGTTGCGTCTCTATAAACAGATTGTCTCTCTTGAATTGCTAGAGTTTGCTTGCAGTTTTCACAAGATAATTATTTGCTATTACCTTTTTTGATTTAACTACTACACTTAACCAATAAGAGACTCTTGATAACCATCTTTTAACATTGCTCTACTTTTCAAATTGGAATCTTTGGGCAATTGTGTGTGTTTTCAAGGAGAAATTTCAGGGAGTTTGACAGCTTGAAATCATTGTTGCGTCTCTATAAACAGATTGTCTCAGCTAGAATTGCTAGAGTTTGGTTGCAGGTTTCACAAGATAATTATTTGCTATTACCTTTTTTGATTTAACTACTACACTTAACCAATAAGACACTCTTGATAACCATGTTTTAATTTTGGTCTGCTTTTCAAATTAGAATCTTTGGCCAGTTGTGTGTGTATTTTCAAGGAGAAATTCAAGGGAGTTTGACAGGTTGACATATCACCTTTTTTTATTTAACTACACTGAAATTCAAGTGAGTTTGACAGCTTGACATCATTGTTGCGTCTCTATAAACAGATTGTCTCTCTAGAATTGCTAGAGTTTGCTTGCAGTTTTCACAAGATAATTATTTGCTATTACTTTTTTTCATTTAACTACTACACTTGACCAATAAGACACTCTTGATAACCATGTTTTAACATTGGTCTGCTTTTCAAATTGGAATCTTTGGGCAATTGTGTGTGTGTTTTCAAGGGGAAATTTCAGGGAGTTTGACAGCTTGACATCATTGTTGCGTCTCTATAAACAGATTGTCTCAGCTAGAATTGCTAGAGTTTGCTTGCAGGTTTCACCAAGATAATTATTTGCTATTACCTTTTTTGATTTAACTACTACACTTAACCAATAAGACACTCTTGATAACCTTGTTTTAACATTGGTCTGCTTTTCAAATTGGAATCTTTAGGCAGTTGTTTGTGTGTTTTCAAGGAGAAATTTCAGGGAGTTTGACAGCTTGACATCATTGTTGCGTCTCTATAAACAGATTGTCTCTCTAGAATTGCTAGAGTTTGCTTGCAGTTTTCACAAGATAATTATTTGCTATTACCTTTTTTGATTTAACTACTACACTTAACGAATAAGACACTCTTGATAACCATGTTTTAACATTGGTCTGGTTTTCAAATTGGAATTTTTGGGCAGTTGTATGTTTTTTCAAGGAGAAATTCGAGGGAGTTTGACAGCTTGACATCATTGTTGCATCTCTATAAACAGATTGTCTCAGCTAAAATTGCTAGAGTTTGCTTGCAGGTTCCACCAAGATAATTGTTTGCTATTACCTTTTTTTTATTTAACTACTACACGTAACCAATAAGACTCTTGATAACCATGTTTTAATGTTGGTCTGCTTTTCAAATTGGCATCTTTGGGCAATTGTGTGTGTTTTCAAGGAGAAATTTCAGGGAGTTTGACAGCTTGACATCTTTGTTCCGTCTTTATAAATAGATTGTCTCAGCTAGAATTGCTAGAGTTTGCTTGCAGGTTTCACCAAGATAATTATTTGCTATTACTTGTTTTATTTAACTACTACACTGCTTAAGACACTCTTGATAACCATGTGTGTATGTTTCCAAGGAGATATTTCGGGGAGTTTGACAGCTTGACATCATTGTTGCGTCTCTATATACTGATTGTCTCTCTAGAATTTCTAGAGTTTGCTTGCTGATTTCACAAGATAATTATTTGCTATTACCTTTTTTGATTTAACTACTACACTTAACCAATAAGACACTCTTGATAACCATGTTTTAACATTGGTCTGCTTTTCAAATTGGAATCTTTGGGCAGTTGTGTGTTTTTTCAAGGAGAAATTCAAGGGAGTTTGACAGCTTGACAGCTTGACATCATTGTTGCGTCTGTATAAGTAGATTGTCTCAGCTAGAATTGCTAGAGGTTGCTTGCTGATTTCACCAAGATAATTATTTGCTATTACCGTTTTTTATTTAACTACTACACTTAACCAGTAAGACACTCTTGATAACCATTTTTTAACATTGGTCTGCTTTTCAAATTGGAATCTTTGGGCAGTTGTGTTTGTTTTCAAGGAGAAATTCAATGGAGTTTGACAGGTTGACATCATTGTTGCATCTCTATAAACAGATTGTCTCTCTAGAATTGCTAAAGTTTGATTGCAGTTTTCACAAGATAATTATTTGCTAAACGACAACTCAAATGTGACGATTGAGCTTAGTTGGTATACATGAGTGTACTCTCCTGAGGATTCTTTAATTCTTTTTTTTTCTATGCAGTTGATTCTCTAATCAAGCAATATAATGCAGATGTAATGCAGGCCTGTTACCCCTTGAAGGCAAATCTTGATTTGTAAAATTTGGTTTTTACATTAATTTATTTCCTCAACTTTGTCATTTTTCATTCTTCTTCTCAAATAATTCGTTTCCCATTCAACATATTCTCTAGCTGCGTTTTGCTCTGTGGTTAGATGTGAGGAAGGTTGTGTTCCTTGTTATTTCTCCCGGAGCATTTTTCTACAACTCATGATCTCTGCTTTCAGAAAAAGCATTTTCCCACAGGGAGGTTATGGATAAGCATATTCATGAATTTATTCTTCTATTTTCACTATTTCTTTAGATTGTGTGTCGATTGAATTATATTTCACTATTGCAGTTAATTGATTTAACATGGAGAGATTCAAGGGAGCTTGGTGATATTGTAGCCTGACCTTTTCTTGTTTTTGTTTGCTCCCATGTATCAGCATGATGGTCTGTGTTTTTCTAATTTACTTCTCCTCATTAGCATTATTCTTGAATATAAACCTCCTTTCATTTTTTCCTTATTTTCCTCATAGTCATCAGGTTATAATTTTACAGATTGGTATAGCTGCTTTCTGCTTGACCTTGTTAGATGTTGGTGATACATATCTTATTGTATCTTTTTCTGGCGGTTTGTCTATTTCCTGATAATAATTTTTTTATCAACTTCCATACCTTCATGTCAATGATCATTGTTTTGAAGACCTTTACCTCTAACTGTAATAAATATCACAAACCACACTTTAATCCTTGCAGTACTTTTTATCATGTGGAAACTCTTTCTTTCTTTTTTCTTTTTTTTGATCCTTTCAGGAATTTCTGATTGCACTTTTTTGTGATCTTTGAAAGGATAGATACTCCGTGTATTGTTTCCTCCTCATTTGTGTTTTCATGGAGAAATTTAAGGGAGTATGACAGCTTGACATCATTGTTACATCTCTACAACCTGACTTATAAAGCGGCAACTTGTGTAATGTATCTCTCATGTCTATGGATTCTATGTTAATCTATATATTTTCTAGTGTATGGTTTATCTTGATGGTTGTGTTTCAGGTATTCTTTGGTGATCTTTTTGTACCAGATTTGCTATTTAAGTATCAACTATAGCTGTCTTCGTATCAATTGATGATTTCAGATCTCCAACTTTCTTGATGGACTTTTTGGGCCTTGAAATTGGGAGACATGTATTTTTTTCTTCTTTTTATTTTTTTTCAATCTTTTTTCCTTTTTACCTTACTTGCTAAAATCAATTTTCTATTTGTTTAATGCATTTGTTATTATTGGTGATTTTATTTTATTATTATTATTATTTAGCAGGAATTTCAAATTTGATAGCATAAATATGGCAGAATGGTTTGTTTCTCCTGTTATATTCTCTATTCATCTTCTCATTTTTAGCAAAATCTTTATACCCAATTAATTTGTTCCATTAGAATATGCTAATTTAGAGAACCAATCCCTGCCCCCTCGGACTCTTTCTTAAAATGCATATTCCTATTTATCTACCTTAAGCTTCCATGTCTTTTCTTTCCAATTCATTTTTATATTTTTATTGCAAATTAATTTTCCTTTATTTTATTCTTTTTTCTTTATGATGTGATGTAGGTCTTCTTTCTAAGAGCTTGAATGAGATTTTTTTGTTCGTTATGGGACTTACAATTATTACTGCTTGAAAGAATGGGGCTACTAGCTACTTTTAAATGTTGATACCGAAATTGAGGAGGTGACTTGGATTCTAGACCTTTTTGAGAATCGATTCCCAGATATATTAATATGTAGGCAGTAAACTTGTGTAAATGTGTGATGCTGGTGTTGTTATGTTGGCCAGTTTCTTTTCTTGACAGGAATATATGAGTTGCAATTGTTAAGATTTGTATATTTGTGTAGTTCATTATCACACATCTCGATATATTGAGATCAGAGCTTGAAATGACTTTATTGGGAATGTGACATTGTGTTACTATTTGAATTAGGATCGACTTGTTATGTCAGTAGTTTAAAGGTGCCTCGATTTTGGGTTTTAAAATATAGTGTTTTAATAGTAATGGACTTGGGTATGTTCTTCAGAGGTATTTCTCAAAGTTTTTGTGAATATGGTGTTGATTAGAAAGGTTCCTGGTATCCCATCTTGATTTTACCTTTTGTCTTTTCGAAATTCTCTTTGAAAATGTGGAAAACAACCAAATGGTAATTTCTGGCATTTTCTCCATTCTATATGAGCTTGGACTACCAATTGTGATACTGGGATCTTGATGTTTTGGTAATTGTTGATTGATACATCTGTAATAATTGCATAATACAGGAGTAGTGGTTCTAAATGTCATAATACAGGAGTAGTGGTTGATTATTTCTGCTCGAATTTGACTGACTGTACTGGTGATACCCAATTGCTGTTTTCTCTTTCATTGCTGGTTTTGTAGGTAGTTAATTCCTTTAACTCTGCCTATGTTACATGCTAACATAGCCGGTTCCAAGCCCGGTTTTAAAGAGGAGGAAAGGATCAATCAAATACAAAATTGTATATCAATGTTATCTCATCAGAATTGTTGGAGCAACTCGACTGGAGAGTGAGGGAGGTACTAAAATTTCTGCAATTCAGATATGGTGACTGCCTGTACTGGTGATACCCTATTCTCTTGTTGTTTTCTGTCATTGCCTGTTTTATAGCTAGTTAATTCCTTTAACTCTGCCTATGTTACATGTTGACGCAGCTGGTTCCAAGCCAGGCCCGGTTTTAAAGAGGAGGAAGGGTCAGTTAATGTTAATTTATGATTGTTTCTACTCTTTCTCAAAAGCATTATTTATCACTTTCTAAAATTCGTGGAAGTTTCTTGGATTTGGAGTTTTCTAATCCAACTACCTGATAAATATAAGTTTAATTGGAAAGATAATGTCTAATTTTCATATCTGAAAATAGCAGATAGTATAGATTTAATTTAAAACCTTAGTTTTGTTTATGTTCAAAATTTTAGTATTTATTGATCATGTTGTCGAAGCTATTAGCCCATATATCGGTAAACCAAGGTAAACTATCAGTTCATATCAGTATCGGTAATGATTAGTTCAATTGATACCAATAAACGAAGGTTTTAATATTGGTATCGGTAAATGAAAGTAAGTTATTGATCCATATTAGTGTTTAAGGTTGTCCATAATGATATCAATAAACAAAGGTAAATTATTGATCTATATCGGTATGGGTAACAATTGGTCCATATCAATCAATAAACGAAGTTCCATATTGGTTCATATGAGTATCGGTAACGAAAATAAGCTATTGGTCCATATCAATATTAGTAAACGAAGGTAAACTATTGGTCTATATTGGTATTGGTAAACGAAGGTAAGCTATTGGTCCATATTGGTATCGGTAAACGAAGGTAAGCTATTGGTCCATATCGGTATTGGTAAACGAAAGTAAGTTATTGGTTTATATTGATATCGGTAAATGAAAGTAAACTATTGATCTATATTGGTATCGATAACAATTGGTCCATATTGGTACAATACGATATCGATAACAATTGGTCCATATTGGTATAGTACGAAAGTAAACTATTGATCTATATTGGTATCGATAGCAATTGGTCCATATTGGTACAATACGATATGGATAACAATTGGTCCATATTGGTATAGTGCGATATCGATAAACGAAAATAAACTATTGATCCATATCGATATCATAAACTATTGATCCATATCGGTATCATAAACTATTGATCCATATCGGTATCAGTAAACCAAGGTTCATATCTACAAAAAATTTCATATATAAACAAATATATAATAAAATAAATTATAAATAATACAATAATTTTTATATAAATCATAAATAATCACAATTAAACAAATTTTAATAAAAATAACCACAAATTTATGTAATTGATGACCACTTAATTCCATCAAAGTATTTTAAAAATTAGGCTTTATTTTTATTTTAGGGTACTTAATTTGTATCTTAAAGATAATCTCTTATGTTTAATAATCTCTTAAAAATCTTTAATTTTTTATAGACAATTATCTGGTTTAAAAAAAAAACTTATATATATATACTATAAAATAACTATAACAACAATAATATGATAAGACTATAAGTAGAGAAATCAAAATAATATAATTTTGTATATCTTTTAATGTTTTATAAAAACATACAAATTATTTCATATTTATAGGTATAAGTATGGGTAACCTATATATATATATATATATATATATATATATACATACAAATATAAATGGATATATTTGTTATAAATTTAATTTTACGGCGGTTATACGAAGGTAGTAGAAGTTATATAGTGGTAGTAAAAATTATATGAAGGTAGTGAAAGTAGTGGGAAATTACAAAATTATGGACATACAAAATAATAGTAGGATTTATAAAACTCATTTTTTTATATCGATTGTACAAGAAATATGTTTCATTAAAACTTTACTAGAGAAAATTTCAGTAAGAAAAAAAATCATAGTGTAGAAAAAATAGTACATCGTTCTTTGTATACTACCTTTAATCATGATATGCTTTGTGCAATCTTGTACTTGTTGAGAGATGGATATCAATAAAATCATATTCTCGAGAATTATATGTAGTACAATAGATTCTTTGAAGAAAGAATTTGAGATGAAAGATGTCACGACTAGGACCCACAATCAACTACTTGGTATTGTCCTCACTATACCAAAAAGGGATACCTAGAATTGACTATAAGTACTTAGGTCCATTTTTATATACTATTGTTGAGGTGTCAACCTATGTCCCACATCTGAGGATAATGCTAGAGGTGACTAGCATATAAGAGTTTCACTAACTCCATTAGTATGAGGCCTTTTGGGATGTTGCCCAAGAACAAAACCGTGAGGGTTTAGGCCCAAAGCGGACAATATCATACTAATGTGGAGTTAAGTGGTGTAAGCCCAACTTTGTGGGTATATTCGGGTCCAACAAGTGGTATCAGAGCTTAAGGTTAATGAGCTTGTTTGTAAGAGATGTATGTGGAGACCCTCCTCATTTGTGAAGACCTAGCGATTAAGGGTGTCTTGTGCCGGGGTGCCTTGTGGGATCATTAGGGCCTAACAAGTTGTTGGGGTTTCAACCCATGTCCCACATCTGAGTCTAGGGGATGCCCACGAGTATGTGGTTCTTGGTTTGAGGGGAAGATTGTTGAGGTGTCAACCCATGTCCCGCATCTGAGGATAATGCTAGAGGTGACTAGCATATAAGAGTTTCACTAACTCCATTAGTATGAGGCCTTTTGGGATGTTGCTCAAGAACAAAACCGTGAGGGTTTAGGCCCAAAAGCGGACAATATCATACTAATGTGGAGTTAAGTGGTGCAAGCCCAACTTTGTGGGTATATTCAGGCCCAACAACTATTGCACATTTACTTCACTTAACGATGTGGGGGATACCTAAAATTGACTATAAGTACTTAGGTTCATTCTTATATACTATTGCACATTTACTTCACTTAACAATGTGGGATGTGGATCACATTCACCCCCCTTAAGGCCTAGCATCCTCACTAGGGCCCACTCGAATATAATAGGTCTCAACCCAAGATCAATCAGTGGATGTCCTAGATTCTAAAGGTGGCTCCCACCCTCAGGTGTAGCACTTAGTTCTCATAGTTAGGTTGGTTACCTACCCGATACCAATTGTCACGACCCGAATTCCCAGGCCCATGTCGCAAATAGGGGTCTGGCAACATCCACAATCAACTACTTTGTATTGTACTCACTATACCAAAAGGGATACCCAAGTTGACTATGAGTACTTAGGCCCATTTTATATACATACCATTGCACATTTACTTCACTTATCGATGTGGGACGGGGTATCACAAAAATATCTTGGAAAAATAAAGTTTTATCTTGGCCTACAGATCTAGCATTTAAAAGATTACAATTGCAATTAACATAGTTAAGATGCCAAAAGGAGTGCTTAGGAAGGAACATTCTACCCTTCAAAGTCTTCGGTTGAGCTTTCCGGTCTAAATACTGATCCAAACCTCTTAAAGCAAGAATGACCTGTAGAGCATCACCCTCAAATTGAGCATACTTCTTCCAAAGATCCTCTATAATTTGAAAAGCTTGGATGACTGCTTTTATCTCTGCACAAAATGAATTACTGGAGAAAAAGCAGTTAGTCCAAGCCCCTATTACAGTACCAAAATGGTTTCTCAAAACAATGGTTGAAGTGGCCGATTTTTAAATAAAGACACATCAAAATTAAATTTATAATCTCCTAAATGGGGAGGAATTCAAGAATTAGATGACAAGTGTTGTTGACGGTTAATTTCTTTCCTAGTAGCTACCTCACAATACAAATGACTAATATGAAGAACATTGCAAGCAATCCCAGTTAGGTCTGGAACCACCCAAAAGGATCTTGTTCATGATCAGCCAAAGTTGCTCAAAGAGCATAGTTACGAAGTGAAGCATTTTCTATTTATCCTCAGTATCCCGCGGTAGAGAATTCTGTCTATTAAGAAGAGTATGAATTCATTTCATCCATCCCATGGTTGCAAATTGTGAGATACAAATTGCACAAAGCTACAATGGGACACTAAAACATAAGGTGATCTATATTTTCAACATTGGCATTACACAGAAAATAATCGAGATCCTAGATTTGAACATACCTTTGAAGCCTTTTCTTCGTGGGGACACAAACCACTTAAAATTTTCCAAAGAAGAATTTTATGTCTCTCATGGAGCTTTGATTTTCAAAGAAAACACCACAATTGTTTGTCCAACCGTGAGGCTACAACAAATATGTTCATGTTGTTTAATCTGTAAGAGGTTCTTACAGAGAAGGTCCCTGATTTAGAGGGACACCAAACAAAGGAATCACTTTCCCCATTGAAGACAGGGATACTAAAAACCATCTTACAAATATTATAAGGAAAGATAGACTAAAGAATATCCATATCCAAAACTGAATTTTTGCATTCATAAGATCACTAACTCGGTATATATAGTCTGAGATGACTGATATGCACAAACCATATCACTGTTTTAACATGTTTTTAGACACAAATTAGGGCAAAATGGGAACCAACTCGATCTTAATTGATTGATATTAACATATTTTTGCATAATTTGTGATTTTGGAAGTTTCAAGTGAAATGTGCAAGAAAACAGCAAATATTGGAGCAAAAATGCAATTTTCAGAACTTCTGAGTTCGGGACGGGCGTCCCGAGAAGCAAGTTGCTGTCCCACATTGAATTTCCAAGAGAAATTCACTCATTTCATCTGCTATAAATACCCCAAGCCTTCCTCAATTGAAATCACCCCTCACCACTCAATACAAGTCATTTAGTGACTTTGAGTGTATCGTTTTCTCTTATCTCTGAGTGTTTATCACAATATTTGAGAATTCGATTAGATTAATATTCAGTTTTCGGTATCACAGAATACCGAGATTTCGTTAGGAAATCTTAAGAGAGAGATAGAGTGCGTGTTCTTAGTCAGATTAGGGCAATCTGCTTAAGCTCGGGATGTAAGGTAAATCAATTACTACTAGGTCTAAGAAGCGTTCTCCGAAGGCTCTGCCGAGCAGAGTAGGATCGAGCAATCAGAGACATACAGGAGCAGCAGCGCCGGCTGGACCTGCATAAAGTGGTGACTACTTTATGATATTGGGTCCCCTAGACGAGTTTCTATATGCTTATGATTTGTTTTATCTGGATAAATATTTGATACTGAATTCATATATCATACATGTTTTACAATTTGAGATGCTATCCATTTTCCCGAGAAGATCATAGAGCTAGAATTATCATTATGAATGTTGAACTGTCGTGTCCTTTTAAATTAAACTATGGTTATAGACAACTCCTAACCAAGGTTTGAATCATAACCGATTTAGTTTAACAGACTATAAAAGGTTTGCCAGATTATGAAGAAATAACAAAACAAATCACCATGCTTGTTAGAGTACCCTAATAAAGTTGAGTTTGTATGCTAGGCCAATCCTAGGGTTAAGTGGCATGATACCAAAGTGACATTGGGGACCATTCATGGATACTTTAATCCGACAGATGAGAAGGACCATCCCACAGTAGGGGTGAATACACCAGGTAACTCAGATATGGTAAACAGATGGTTACATTTTATAATTACCTTAGAGATCAAGATATATCTAAAATGTTAGAAGATAAGGTCAAAAAAATTGTAATAACTGAGCTTATTTGATGAATGCATGTCTACTCTTGAATGCTATTTGCTTGTTATGTGTGATTGGGATCACCAATCAATCTCAAGGATATTGATTAAACGATTGACTAATTAAATAAATAAGATGAATGTTAGGATTAAGGGATAGTTGCTACTAAGCCTTTACCAGTTCCTTAGGAGTACGATATTAATAATTTTAAAATCGTAGATACTTTCCAAGGACTAGCTACATGATATGTACTCTGCCTTAGGTTCTGATTGATTAAGTGACAATAGTTAATGCTAAAGTGACAGTTAGTAAGACTCAGTCCTTAATTACTCATAATCGACATATGTAAATAAAAGCCTATCTTTTAGCATACCAATTCAAAATTTTCACATCAATTACTAACTTGTCTGGCAACATAAAATTTGGTAAATCTGGTATCCAATGATCTTCCCTAATCCTCACAGTAGAGTGTTATCCACTGCACTAACAAATTCCTTTATTAAGAGAATCCTTACAACTCTTGATACCATTTCAAACTGAGGATGATGCCTTAGTTGTTCATTTAAAATCCAATACCCTTCTCCTTCGCAAATACTTAGATCTCGCGCAATTTTCAACTCCCTGGACTTTAGCTTCTCATGAAGCATCTCCTACCTTAACCCTACTCGCTCCTCTTTTTTCTCTCGCATCATACTTTCGGTTGCCTCCTTGGCAGCCAAAGCCTCTTCCTTAGCTTTCAGAGCCGCTTCTTTTTCGGCTTCCACAAACTCATAATTATGATGAGTTAGTCAAAACCGTTCAAGAAGCTCCATCTCCGAAAGTAACCCCTGTAAATAACACAACTTCGTAAGCCCCTCCCATACACTACAGCCGAAATTAAACAAAGACTTCACTTTTCGAACTCAACACTTACCTCAAACCGCTGCTGATACGCAGTTGCAATAGCACTTCCGTCAGCACCCTTTCCACTTTCTTCTTACTCCCAGGTGGAAAGCAGTGCTGAAAGAAGTTCATGGACAGCCCCGCTTCTCCCATTCGGGAGCGTACCTTCTCTTTTCCTCCACATCAGATTCGGTAGCCTCCGTTTCCATCCTCTTCTTTGGAGGAGAAGTAGTTGCCAGAACCTCAGAGAAAGTCACCATTTTTTCTTTCCCTTTGGCCCTCTCCTTCTTTTTGTCCGAAACTGAAGCCTCGTCTTTCGGCTTCTCCACAACAATTTTTTCCTTCTGCTCAACTTCCCAGAACATGTCTGGACAATAATACTTGTGAGTTCTGGTAATGAAGCTAAAACTCCCTTTGTCGGGCATAACCGAAAATATTTTAATTTTACCAGAAGACTTCTTCTTCCTTTTATTAGGGTTATTTTGAACCATCTCCATGACCAGATTTTTTCTTGCAAAACAAACACACAAAAAATAAACATCAGCATTTGGGACAAATACTTAACCATTTTACAAATATCTAAAATCCTCTCTATTGATTGTTTCCATTTGTACTCGATCTTCGGATGTCCAGCCGTGTTCTAAATTCCAGGCCCGCATATCTCATCAACAATTTGGACCAATCTTCTCCCACCGAAAGCTCGAAGCAGTACTTGGCCAAAATCTCATCATCATGAAAATCCCTCTCATACCTTTCTGGCATATCATTGCTACTTTCAAAACTATTGTGCTTGACGTAAAAAATTCATTCTTCCAAAAATGAATGCTTGACGGACCCATAACCATATGACGTGAACTACGGCGAGCAATGTAGAAAAAGCTATGACCTTCGGGAGTTGTGCATTTCTAACATAAGAATTAAAGCCTCCTCCACAACTTCAGTCGACCTCGCATCCAAATGCCCTACACGCCATTAAGACCCAACTATTTTCCGAATGATGTTCGGCATTAACTGTCCAAGCTGAATTTTGTAATACTTACATATATCTACAAACAAAGGATGCAAAGGAAACCGCATCCCTACTAGCAGATGAGCCACATACGTCATCACACAATTTTCAGGTGGTGTATGGATCCGTTGCGTAGCTTTTGGACAATATGTTTTATACATTATCGGGAAATGATAGTGTTCCTGAATGTCATCAAGTCACCGCGATTCAGAAATGGTCAATTTGTACTGCGACACTTTCGGCTGATCTTTCTCCTCACAACTCAAGACTTTAGGCTCTTTCCTATTAGGAGCATATTCATTCCCTAGCTTTTGGTACGCCATCCCATAATTTACGTCATCTTCATCTATTAAAGGAAAGAAAAGTTCCTCCTCGACCATAGAATACAAAATGCTAGCCTCTAACCCTCCGGCTGAACCTACTGGACCTTTCCACTCCACTAATTCTTCAAATCCTACTGATTCCCCAAACGATGACTCTTGGTCATTAACAAAAACCGTGCGCTCAAATAAACTCATTTTCAACTCTCTCAATAACAGAATATTAAGCAAGTGCAAAGCAAAGAAATCTATACCTGAAATACATCGAGGAGCCATATTTACAAAAGCAATATCCAAGCAAAGTGCAAAGCAAAGAAATCTATACCTGAAATACGTCGAGGAGCCATATTTAGAAAAGCAATATCCAAGCAAAGTTTCACACAAAGATTTATCAAACAAGCACTGCACAAAACAAACACGTATCCAATTGTTAATATTCATATCAAGATTAACCATTCTATCCTCACAAATTGTAAAAATCCCAACATGAACACCACTCTTTTCCTTTACATACAAACGCATACAACCCCATTTATATATATAAAAAAAACAAACACAAAAATAAAACTATAAATATGCAGTCCTCAAAACCTCATACATCAACAATGCTAAGGCATATAAAACTTTACAAGACAAACACAAGAAATGAACTAAAATCCCCAGAAATACAAAGTGAGAGACGCTCATGATCATCAAAACACAAATAACACTTCATAAAATACACTTAATATACAAAAATACAAAAACAACACACTTACCCAGTATTTGCAAAATAACCGACGTTGTAGTAGCTTCTCACTTCACACAAAGCACAACCGTAATCCAACACCCAACAATCTCACAACGATGACAAGAACTCAAAGATCACACAGTATAGAAGATGAAGAAAAGCTTAAGTGAGGAAGACGAAATGCTAAGCAAATGACTACATCCTTTATGATTTTTTCCTTTTTCTTTCGTGAGGAAGATGAATCAGGCGTATAATTCTCGATCAATTACTTCTAAAACAAATTTGATGTTCGCACGTGCTTTCATGCGCACACATGCGACCTTTTTGTCCAGTTGTAACGTCACCACGCACGTCTATTACATCGAAGCATTAGAAAAATAATTTCAAATTCGCGCAGAACTTGGGAGTCATCATTATTTTTGATACACGTCCCGCACATTTCTCGAAATAACTTCCTGACAACCGATACTCATCTTTCCATCTTACAACGATTTACTTTCCTCCCTCGTAACTTTCTCCACCGAATGTCCCCTTCCGCAACATTACAACCCGAATCACTTCTGTCGCCCGAAACCTTGGCATGTAACCCCCCTCCATTCTTTTTCTTCTTCGCAATCACATGCAACCTGGTTTGGTTCTCACATTTCACACCTCATCTACACACTTTTGGAATAATATTTCCCGCATTTTCTCCCCGAATCCTATCATACCAATATTCCCTACGTCTTTGTACTCGAACCATTTCCTTCGACCGAAACCCTTGTATCCAAAAATCCGTCATTACCTTTTTCTGCAACACACGTTTAAAATAGCTGTATTTTCCATTTCACATTACTTCTACACACACTTTCAGTTCATACAGTTCCCCGTATCCTTCTCTCCACACCCTATCATACCAACGTTATCTCCACCACTTAAAAAAAAGGGGCTTATGGTATATGTACAAATATACCCTCGACATAATGACATTTATAATATTTTAATTACACATTAATTATTTTATTTAATCCAAATATTATTTAAACTTTATACTTATCACTTTCTCAAAAGATAAAATATTTAAATAAAATAATATATCCAAAAAGGATTAGAAACCCATAAACCTATAAATACCCCCTAATCACAAATAGGGGTTTTGATGGCCTATTGTTGTTTTGAGAGCCCTTGAGGAAAAACAATCGAGAAACCTTCCTGTCCATCAACATCAAACCTTATACCAATAGACTTACAATAATCATTGAAGGCTTGAGATGAGAAATCACCAACATTATCCAGATGTATTGATTTAATTGTATAATCTGAAATTTGTGCTCGTAATCTAATAATTTGAGCAAGCAATCTCGCAAACGCTAGGTTGCGAGTTGATAGTAAGTTAACATGAGAGCATCTGCTAGATACGTCTATTAGAACCATAAAATATCAAAATGGTTCACATGAAGGGTGAATTGGTCCACATATGTCACCCTGAATTCTTTCTAAAAATGTTGGAGATTCAATTCCAACTTTAGCTGGTGATGGCTTAATAATCAATTTTCCTTGAGAACAAGTAGCACAAGAAAATTCTTTCAATTAAAAAACTTTAGGTTTTTCAATGAGTGTCCATGCAAATTTTCAATGATATTTTGCATCATACTTGAACTGGGATGCCCTAATCAGTCATGCCAAAGTGAACGTTTTTTAATCAATAAACTTCTGGTTTATTGAATGTATTTCAATTGCATTTGTTTTTGTGTATGACAAGTCTAGAGAAAACATTTTTAATTTTTCTAATACGATTTTCTTATTCGAAACAATGCTTGTAATATAAAGATACTCATTATTCTCTTCACTTATAATCTCCACGTGATATCCGTTAAGACGAATATCTTTGAAGCTTAATAAATTCCTTTGAGACTTAGATGAGAATAAAGCATTGTTTATATTCAATTTTGTTCCATTGAGTAATATTATAATGGCTCTTCCGGAGCCTTCAATTATTTTTGTACTACCCGGAATTGTAGTAACATATGCATCATTCATCTTTATTGCAATGAAATATTTTTTATTTTTAAGAAGGGTACACTATCCCAAATGCACTTCTTAGATGCCAAAATCCAGCTTTTGCACCTCAAAATTTTTTTGCACTTATAGCGTCATTCACGTTTCAAAACGTCCCACTACATGCACCTCTGTTAAGTCAAACCGTTAGTGACTCAATTTTGCCGTTAGTCAATTTTTTCCACTGTTGGGCACTCTTACGGGCAGGGGCATTTTTGTGCAACCTGCCCAAAAAAATTTCACGATTTTGTTTTTAATTTTTTTATTTTTCTCCAATGTTGTTTTACCCTTTCAATTGTCGTTTTCCATCCCATTCGACCCAACTTCTGTTTGAAAATCCGAAACATTTTCTTCTTCTTCAAAGAACCCAATGCAAGTAATACTGATTCTTGCCCCAAAAATATGTCCAAAACTTGTTCATTTTGCTAAAATTGTGTGTGTGGCTTCAGAAACTTCATCAAGGGCAAGTGAAATTTCATATACCCATCTCTTTTCAAACTCGATTTTCAGTTCGAAGTTATCTTTGAAATGGCTCAAAGGTACAATGAGTGGGTAATAAGGTGAAGCAAGAACAACTGCATTGATCCGTACGCACTCTATGGTAAAGATTCGAATTTTTTTCATATTTTTGAGCAAAAGTTTGAATTTTTAGTTCATGTTTTGTGAAAAATTATTTCTTTCTTATTCTTCTGAACTGTGAAAAGTGTTGAAATTGATATTTTGTTATGTGATTAAGTGTTTAATGGAAGTTTTGTACTATATTTTAGTGTATTAATAGATTTTTGTTGTGTTCTTTATGCTATATGCATGAGGGTTTTTACTGTAGTGGGATACAAAATGGAGTGTTAATTATGTACTTACTGTTTAATTGGAGTGTTGAGTCTGAACATGAATGTTATGTTTGTATTCAACTTGCACATTCTGATGATGATAACTTTACTTCTAAATTGAAGTTTTGTTATGTGAGTAAGTGTCTTAATGAAGGTTTTGTACTTTATTTTAGTGTATTATTGGATTTTTGTTGTGTTCTTCATGCTATAAAATGAGGGTTTTTACTGTGTCTAGATACAAAATGAAGTTTTAATTTTGTACTTGGTGTTTAATTAAAGTGTTAAGTCAGAACATGAATGTTATGTTTGTATTCAACATGCAAATTCTGAAGATGATAATTTTACATTTAAATTATATTTTGATGGTATATTCTAGGAGGAGAACGGGTATAGGAACTATAAGGATAGGACTTGGAAGTATGTGAATTATTGTGTGAAGGATAAGATGAGCATGTTGGAGATTAATTTGATGCTGAAACTTTTGAAAAGAGATAAAGATTGTATGATTTACTGCTACCTAGAACCAGTTGGGGATTTTAAAACAGGGCTCAAGTTAGTTACTAAGGATGAGGATATAGTGGGCAAGTGTGAATGGATACTTAGGTTTAAGGTCATAGAATTTTACACAGAGGTAAGAGACAAAGAAACTATAGTTCAGTTTTTGAAAAGATAACCTAAGTTCATAATTGAAAAACCTAAGAGCACTGTTGTGATTGAGGAGCTTGAAGTGCAGACCTCATGTAAGACCTCTGTGAAAACATGAAAGAGGAAAGTCAATGCAAGGAAACCTATGTTATTGGAATGGAAAAGGGATGATAATGATGTTCATGCTGAAGTTGAGCCTACTGATGAACCTGTTGAAGCAATGGATGATGTTGACACTACTGCTCCTTCCACAGGATGAACAAGCTGGTCCTTCCACTACTGCTGAAGCACCCGCTGAAGAACTAAATCAAGCACCTGTTGAACCTGTTGTTGCATTTGCTAAACCTGCTGCTACACCTGCTGAAGAACCTGGTCAAGCATATGTTGCTGAACCTGCTGTTGAACATGCTGATGCATTTGCTACTTTTGCACATGTACATGACCAAGAAGAAATAAATCTTGTTAGATCTGAAAGTAGCATAAATGTTGATTTGGAAAATGTTGAAACAATTGCTGCTGATAGTGAATATGGAAGAGGGAGGGGAAGAGGAAGAGGGAGAAGAGGGAGAGGAAGAGGGAGAAGCATTGGGAGAAGGTAAGTTTGATGTATAGTAGGGAACATGTGAACAAGTATTGTATTATATTAATGTTGTTGTTGTGTGAGGGAATCTTTAGTGGGGGACTATGTTTTGTCTTTATGTCAGTTACTTTGTTGACTAGTTGTAATGGAATTGGAGTTGTTGCAATTATTTGTTGACAAGTTGTAATGGAATTGGAGTTGTTATGAAATTTGAATTGGCAATATAATTACTGCAATTGTACATGTTTTGGAAAATGTTAAATGAGTGCACTTGTATATGTTTTGAAAAATGTATTGATTATTGCATTAAATGAAGGAACTAACATACATGAGTACATTTACTTCTACAACAATTGTACATTTACTTCCACCAGCTACCACTTACATAAAACACAACGAAACATTCCTAATTTTAACTACCAAAAATACAATTCAAATACCAGTTACATAAAACACATCAAAACAATTAATTTTAATTTCTATGCAAATGTTTCAGATCCTTTGCACTAACACTACAATCCACCAAAAACACCATTGTAAATATGCATAAACTTCAGCTCAACATCGGCAGTACACCAAAAACCCAACACCAACAGTGCAATCTTTCACTTTGTTTCTTAATAACCCCATTTCTTGATCTCATCCTATAATTCTTGTCATTTAATTTTACAATTGCTGCCTTTTGTTCTTCAATTTCTTCTTCCATTATACGGATTCGTCGAAGCAATCCGGGCATAACCTCAATAGATCGTTTGCACATTTTCGGATCTATCCATTCAAAAAACCCACATTTTTTACCATCTTCCTATGTGAGCAATTGTAACTCATTACTTCAAACAAACCCTATCCATATCAGATAGAAACCATTTCAAATCTTACCTCTTCACCAGCGCAGATGGCAAATCGCCTTGAAGGATTTCTCTCCGTCCAAGAGGTCTTCAATACACTTCAGATTCCGCACTTACACACGGGTAATAATGGACTGTTGTTCATGGGTGTTCTAGATTTTGATTCAATCTGCTACTTCCAGTACCCTTCTCATTCTCGTCGGCGGGTAGAATGGGCAAGTTCCAATTTTATTTTTTTGAGAAACAAATGGCTGGAAATTTTACCCCTTTTAAAGCTATTAAGATGGAAAACGACAATGAAAAGGGTAAAACGACATTGGGGAAATTTTTTTTAAAAAACCGCAAAATTGTTTTGGGCAGGTTAGACAAAAATGCACCTACCCGTAACAGTGTCCAACAGTGGAAAAATGTTAACTAACAGCAAAATTGAGTCACTAACGATTTGACTTAACAAAGGTGCATGTAGTGGGACGTTTTGAAATGTGAATGACACTATAAGTGCAAAAAAAATTTGAGGTGCAAAAGCTGGATTTTGGCATCTAAGAAGTGCATCTCGAATAGTTTACCCTTTTAAGAATAGTGTGAGTAGTTGCACTATCGGCGTGACATATATCTTCATCCATATTCTTCAAACAAATAAAAAAAAAAATTATTATAATTAAATAAAATAATAATAACAGCAACAAACTTAAATAAAATTTATCTAACATAAATATTCACATGTTGTTTAAATAGTGTAGTGGAATAATGTATTTTTTTCAAGTTTATAAATCATGGGTTTAAAACCCATATCAAACAAAAAATATATTTATTTTTAATTAAATCCCAAACCAATATATATATAAAACAACCAAAACATACATCTATATAAACAAACAATATATATATATATATATATATATATATATATATAGGTAAACTATCTTAGTTACACTTCTTAGATGGCAGAATCCGGATTAGATCTTCAATTTTGTCGTTAGTCAACCTTTTTCACTGTTTGTCACTATTCCGGTCAGGGGCATTTTTGTCCAACAAGCTCAAAATTAATTTATTTCATTTTCTTTAAAAACAATTTCTCTCCTTCTTCTTTTTTCTCTCTCTTCCTTCTTCTTTTCTCTCTCTCTCTTCCTTCTTTCTCTCTCCAATAATTTTTTTTTCTCTTTTTTCTTCCTCCATTCTCTCTCTTCCTCATTTCTCTCTTTTTTCTTCCTTCTTTCTCTCTCTTCCACTAATTTGTACCCACAGACTTCTTCCAAATTTGATTTCTTGCTTAGCTATATAAATATAAAAGATTTACTTAATTAAGCTTCGTTGATCGATAGATCTTTCTCAAAATCAGTCAGTTATTTAGTTAGATCGACCCACAAACACCATCGGCCGACACCTGAATCTGAAACAAAAAAGTAAAAATGATGATCGATCATGAGGAACTAATCAAAATCTATTTCGTATCTCTCTATTCCCACGTGCTACTAGGTCATTGTACCAAAATAGGCCCCTTAAATCACATGGCTATAGGATTTTTCATTTGTTTTTTTGGGTTTTAAACGGAATAAATAAACACCCTTCCATCAAGCTCTCTGAATCAACAAACAACATTGGAAAACTGCAATTTATCACTATTTCTCTTTCATGTTTTTCTAATTAAAAAAGATATCAATCTGGACAAAATGTCAAGCAATTAAAATGGGAGAGAATCACAACCAGCTCTTGCTTTTTCTTTTTCTTTTCTTTCGTCAACCGCTAAGGCACAGCCATCCATCTACTTTTGCAACTACAGTCCCATGGGCTGCTCTCCTCCTCACAATCCCAATCTATCTACTTCTAATTACTCCGATAATAAAGGTAAAGGTCTCAACCCACTCCATAGCGTTTTTAATTTCCCAAATAATTAGCATATGGAAGCCCCTCCCTCCCTGCTCTGCTTTCGAATTCTTAGATGATTTGGACAAGTCCCATGACGTCGTTGTTGTCGATGATTTTTATTCACCGTCTTTCTCCACCATTAAAGATGCTGCTTCTTCTGATGTCAACATTGGTAGCTCGACCAATTATTTTGATTTGTCCGCGATTCCAAAATTATTATACTGTTTGACAATCCCCATTCTAATACAACTTCCGGCGGAAAATTAAAGGAGAGAGGAAGAAGAAAGAGAGAGAAAGGAGAAAGAAGGAAGAGAGAGAAAAAAATATATTAAATTACTGGAAAGAAAGAAGGAATGGAGAGAAAAGAAGAAGGAGAGAGTAAAAAAATTAATTTTAAAGAAGTCCGAAAAAAATGTCTCTGACTGGAACAGTGCTAAATAGTAAAAAAGTTGACTAACGACAAAATTGAAGACTTAAGGGTATGATTTAACAGAAGTGCATGTAGTGGGACGTTTTAAAACCTCTATGACACTATAAGTGCAAAAACAATTTGAGTTGCAAAAGCTGAATTCTGCAATCTAAGAAGTGTAACTAAGATAGTTTACCCATATATATATATATATTCAGTCTGTAACACAGATACAATAAATAATAATTATATTATGCAGAAGCAATCTAATATATATATATATATATATATATATATATTTGATCATGAACAATATACAAGAAATATTATTTATCTCACTTTTAATGGTTATTAATATTTGACATTTTAATCAAATTTTTTACAATTATTTGTATTTCTCTATATCAACAACCATTACCATGAGTACAAACATGATCTCTTTTGGTATCATTATAACAACATTTTCTTCGAGAAAATGAATATGTTGGACGACTTTTCAAATCCATATTTTTTTCTCTAACATGGCATGATTTGTTCATTTACATATTATCATCTCGTAATCTCGAACTTTCAGGAAAAACGACCATCTTCAAGTGTTCAAATTTTTCTTTTAAATAATTTTTTCAATGGTTATGTATTTTACATCGATGGTGTTTTCTAGACCTATCATAACTGATGATTCTCGAGATCTAATTTTTATAACAAATGATTTCATCTAATAACTTAAAAAAATACAAATTCAAACTTAATAATAATTGACATTGAAAATAACATACCTATATATTCTCGATTTCAATTTCAAACAATAATCGGTAGAGCTTCATGTTGATAACCTGTTATAAAATATTATTAACAAAAATAAATTAGTAAGAAATATAATATAGAGATTAAAGAAAAGAGAGAATTGTTTATATCTTTCATATATGATTCATCTATCCAAATATACATATGTAAGCCCCTATTTATAGGGATGAAGTAAGATATATATATATATATATATATATATATATATATATACAAACATGTAACTCCTAAACATTCAACATTAATAGGAGGTTACTAGTGTTATTATGTATTATTGCAAAAAGGGTTATCGGAGTTAAAAGAAGTTCAATGAACATACAAATAATGAGATTTTAAAAAAATTATATATTTAAGGAATTGTTATGAATCCTGAAGTTTTATTAAATTAGTAAATGTCCATCGTATAATCGTTATTATCATTTTATCTCGGGATAATTACATACTTAATGAAAGGTGACATGTATCACCTGATGCTTATCTCTAAGGTGACACATGTCACCTACTACTTATGACTTTGGTGACAAGTGTCATCTAGCACTTAATACCGGGTGACAAGTGTCACCCTTAGTATTTAATCTCTATTCCCTATCCACCCCTATAAATAGAGGGTCATATGCCCTTTTGTAGATAAAACTAAGAAGAAACAGAAATCATATAATAATATTCTCTAAATTTTCTACATCTCTTGTTTATTTTTCATCTTGTTACTTTTATTATTTTTTATATAATTTCACAATACATTACTTGAGTCTCTATCACCGGATAAAGTATTTTTGAAGTTGATTTGAAGATTAAGCAGGTACGTTTTTTATTATTATGGAAAATCTTACTAAGCTCGAATTTGTGGCTCTTGATGTCACCCGAAAGAACTACTTATCATGGACACTAGATGCCAAAATGTATCTTGCTGCAATGGGTTTGATAAACATCGTTGTGCAAAGTAATGTGTCATCAACCCAAGATCATGCCAAAGCTATAATATTTCTCGGTTACCATCTTCATGAAGATTTAAAAAATGAATATCTTACCGTGAAAGATCCTCTTGTTTTGTGGGAAAATTTGAAAGAAAGATTCGACCACTAGAAGATGGTCGTTCTCCCAAAATCACGGTATGGCTGGTTGCACCTGAGGTAGCAACATTTCAAATCCATGAGTGAGTATTACTCTGCAATGTTTAAAATAGTTTTGCAATTGAAACTATGTGGAGTTGATATAACGGATGATGATATGTTGGAGAAAACATACTCCACTTTTCATGCCACGAATATTGTCCTGCAGCAGCAATATTGTGAGAAACATTTTAAGAAATACTCTGAATTGATTTCTTGTCTTCTTGTTGCAGAATAGAATAATGAACTACTGATGAAAAATCATGAGACTCGACCTACTGGCTCTACTCCATTCCCAAAAGTGAATGTTGTTAGAAATCATGATCCCAGTAGAGATCGTGGTTGTTGTCGTGGTCGTGGTCAAAAATATGATTATGGACGTCGTGATAAATTTGACCCTTATAATCGTAATAATAATTTAAGTGCCAAAAATGTCAATGACCACCTGAAGTGGACAAAATGTAATGAAAAAAAGAAATACTATTCTGAAAAATTATGAAGACAAATGTTATCGTTGTGGCATAAAAGGTCACTGGTCTCGTGTCTATCACATGGAAAAACATCGTGTTGACCTATATCAAGCATCTACTGAAAAGAAAGGCAAAGATGCTGAGGCAAATTTTACTTCTCAAAATTTGTTTCATGAAAGAAATAATGTTGACAACGATCTTGAAAATGTTGATGTTGATGTGGCTCACTTGGATGTTGCTGTCTTTTTCGAACATCCAGAAGGAAGAATTGACCACTTGATTGGAGATGGAAGTGTCCGAAATAATTAGAATATTATATTATGTGTTATATGTTTATGTAAAATATTACCTTTTGTTATTTAATATTGTAATATAATATGTTTAATTTTTATGTTTGTAAATATTTTATTAATAAACAGATGGATGTTGTTCAATTTTTTTATATGAATAACGATATTGAAAGTGTTTGTCTTATTGACAATGGAACTACGCACACCATACTGAAATACGAGAAATATTTTTCTCATTTGAATGTGGGAGAAACAAGTGTTGCCACAATAAATGGTAGTGCAAAACTTATTGAAGGCTCGGGAAGAGCTAATATAATATTCTCAGGTGGAACTATGATTGCTGTTGATAAAGCATTATATTCGTCAAAGTCTCAAAGAAATTTATTGAGTTTTAAAGATATCCGACGTAATGGATATCATGTTGAGACTATAGAGGATAATGGTTATGAATATTTAGATATCACAAAAGTGACCTCAGGTAATAAGTTTTTGTCGGAAAAACTACCATCACTATCCTCTGGCCTGTATTATGCTAAAATAAATGCTATTGAGGTACATCATTTAGTAAACCAGAAGTTTACTAATCTTGTTACTTTTAAAGTTTGGCATGACCGTTTGGGTCATCCGGGAACAATTATGATATGAAAAGTTATCGAGACAACGCATTGTCATTTATTAAAAAATCAAAGGATTTTGACTTCTGATAAACTTTCATGTTCTGCATGTTTCAAAGAGAAATTGATTATAAGACCACCACCATTGAAAGTAGGAGTTGTAAGTCCTACATTTCTAGAACATATTCATGGAGATATATGTGGATCGATTAGTCCACCATGTGGACAATTTCGATATTTTATGGTTTTGATTGATGCATCGACCCGATGGTCGCATATTTGTTTATTATCAACTCGCAACTTGGCATTTGCAAGATTACTTGCCCAAATAATTCGCTTGAGAACATAGTTTTCTGATTATCCTATTAAACAAATCCGTCTAGACAATGCCGGTGAATTTTCTTCGTATGCATTTGATTCTTATTGCATGTTGATTGAAATAATTATTGAACATCATGTAGCTCATGTTCACACACAGAATGGTCTAGCTGAATCATTTATCAAAAGGCTACAATTAATTGCTGGACCATTATTGATGAAAACAAATCTCACTATAGCAACTTGGGAACATGCAATTTTGTATGCTGCAACACTTGTGCGTTTAAGGTCATCGAGTTACCATAAGTTTTCTCCCATACAGTTAGCTTTTGGTTCAAAGCTAAATATTTCTTATTTGATAATTTTCGGGTGTGCTGTATATGTTCCAATTGAACCACCCCACGAACAAAGATGGGTCTGCAAAGAAGATTAGGGATATATGTTGGGTATGACTCCTCGTCCATTATAAGGTATCTTGAACCTTTGACAGAGATGTATGTAAAGGAAAATTTGTTGATTGTCATTTTGATAAAAATTTATTTCCCAAATTTGGGGGAGAGAATAAAACTGAACTTGCTTGGAAAACATATTTGAATCATTTAGATCCAAGTACAAATATGAATGAACTTGAAGTTAAAAAAATAATACATTTACAACAAATTGCAAATCAACTGCCAGATTTTTTGCTGACTCCAGCAGAACCACTAAATCGCATATTCTGGCTATAAATGCTCCTATATGGATAGAAGTCCCTGAGAGAAAGAAAGTAAATACTATAGCTATTGAATAAAAAATACGCCAGAAATGTGGCCGACCCCTTGGTTCCTAATGCGTTCCATTTGATATGCTAAAAAATAGGATTTATTTACCTATGTTGATTATGAGTAATTAAAGACTTTAGCATTTATTGGTTATTACTTAATCAAACAGAACCTAAGACATAGTACCTATCGTGTAGCTATAACTTACGATTTTAAATTTATAATATCGTAATCCCAAGGAACTAACAACGGCTTAGTAGTAACTATAACTTAATCCTAACAATCATCTTATCATGAATTAATCAAAGTAATATCAAATCTTGAGAGAGATTTTATCACAACAGCACTTGCAAGTATCAGGCATTTAAGAGTAATCAAATAGATATGCATTCAAATGTATACCCATGTTTATACAACTTGGTTGATCTATCTTCGAATATTTTACATATATCTTGGTTTGGAATGCAATTATGAACTGTATTCGGTTGCTACCATATCTGAGTTACTTGGTGTATTCACCCCTAAAGAGGGATGACCCTACTCATCTGTTGGGTTAAAGTATCTATGAAGTTCCTATGTCACTTCGGTATCATGCCACTCACCTTAGGACTGGCCTAACATGCAAACTCAACTTTATTAGGGTACTCTAATAAAGATGGTGATATGTTTTGTTATTTCTTCCTAATCTAACATACCTTTAGAGTCTGTTAAAGTAAACATGTTATGAATTAAACTGTGGTTAAGAGTTGTCTATAACCTTAGATATAGTTTAAAAGTACAAACAGATTATCAGCACGCAATGAAAGTTTAGTTCTATGACCTTTCTAGAAAAATGAGCAGAACCTCAACTTGCAAAACATGTATAATATAGCATCATAATTCAGTATTCAAATAAATATCTAGATGACACAACTCAAAAGCAATACAGAAAGAGTCTAGGGGACCATTTCATAGAGTAGTCACCACTTTATGAGGTCCGTCAGTGCTGCCGACCTTGTATGCTTTAGGCTGCTCGATCCTACTCTGGACGGTAGAATCTTCAGAGAATGCTTCTTTGGCCTAGTAGCAATTGTTTTACCTTACGTCCTAGGCTTAAGCAATGCCATGTTGACTAAGACTACGCTAACCTATTGCTCTCTTAGGATCTCCTAACAAAATCTCGGTATTCTATGAATACCAAAAACGAATACTAATCTAATTGAATTCCCAGAATCTGTGATAAACACTCAGAGAATAGAGAAAATGAGACACTCGAAGTTGCTAGATGACTTGGGTTGAGTGCTGAGAGATGATTTCAATGCTTTGTAACCTGGGGTATTTATAGGTGAGTGATGGAGTGAATTTTGGCTCAATTCCCGATGTGGGAGACTAAGAATGCACGTCTCTAGCTTAGGGACGCCCGTCCTTATCCTTGACTAAGTCAGGGTGGGCGTCCCTAACTTAGGGATGGTCGCCCTTGGCTTTCATTGAGTCAGGGTGGGAGTCCTTGGCTTAGGGACAGCCGTCGTTGGCATTGACCAAATCAGGGTGGGCGTCCCAAGCATAGGGACGGCCGCCCTAATCTCCAACCTTCTAAAATTTTGTATTTTTGCCCCAATATTTACTATTTTCATGCAATTTACTTCTGAAACTTCCAAAATCACAAATTACGCAATTTATGTCAATTTGATTCAATTAAGATCAAATACGTTCCAATATTGCCCTAATTTGTGTCTAAAAACATGTTAAAATGTGATATGATGATAATGCTAAAAAATTCATATATTTTAGTGATGTTTTGTGCTTTATTTCTCATAAATTAATATGAAATTAATCACTTTTTGATAAAAGTGATTTCAGGAAGTTGTTGGAGGCAAAAGTGTAAAAATGAGCAAATTTGAGGACTAAAATGTAATTTTTTCAATCAAGAATGAGGGGTGCCTTCACAACATCATCAAGGGTGTCATCAAGACAGCGATTGTGTACCTTGGCGCCACACACCAAGTTTGTGTGGATGACAAAAGACTTTTTATTTTATTTTATTTTATTTTATTATTTTTTTTTTTTTATATATAGAGATTTTCTTAAGAGATAGTTTCTTAATTTTTAGATAATTTATTGATTTATAGATTTTAGGATATTTTTATATTTTATTTTCTTATTTCCTTTCTATGTATAAATAGTGGGTTTTCCATTTGTAATATAGAGTGTAGAACCAAATTGTGGAGAGAATTGTAAGGTTTTTCTTTGTATCATTTATACATTGTTTCTCAATACAAGATTTATTGTTTTTCATTGTCATTCTCATCTTCCAATCGTCTTTGAGTTCTTATTCTCAAACCAAGAAAGGAAATTAGAAAGTGTTTTAGTTGAGAGTGAAATTCAATTTTCTCTTGAGTGCGTGAGTGTTCAAGATTCACAAACCAAGGAGTCGAATCCTCACATCCTTCGAGTGAGCTTGGTTATCAATATCAATCCTCCTCCTAAAGATTAGCAAAGTGAATGATCCTCAACCCATAAGGACTCCAAGTTGTTGATTTCCCTTTGGGAAGCTCATTGATGTATTGAAGAAAGTTGAGAAGAAAACATCTACAAGAGCTTGAAGAATCCAAGAAGTTCCTAGCTTCATCTTGTACACATTCCCTCCTTGTTCTTAATTGATCTTGTATGCATGAATCTAACATCAATTCCCTCTTAGGATCTCTTAATGTTCTACATTGCTTTAGGAATGATTTTTGAAAATTATTTTATGTCTTATGTTTATTTGTCTTTATGTTGATCTATATCATTTGTTCTTGGATTTTTGCATTGTGTGTCTAAGGATTCCATCTTATAGATGTGAATGTCCTAAGATATTTGATGTAGGCTACCATATCCCAAAGGGAAATTTGGTTGAGCTTTAAGGGGAGTGGTCAATAACAACCTTGGTGTTGGATATCAACCCTTAGACCTAAGCATAAGGGCTCTCAAATCATGAGAGTGAGTTGTGATAAGAACATCTCATCAAATCATGTGTGCTTGCTTTAATTCTAAAAAATCCTATGTTGCTTTGCATTTCCTTGTTTTTACACTTGCTTTTTAGATTAGACTTCTCTTTCCCTTACTTGTTGGAACCTAATTCTTGGATTTGTCTAAGTTTTCTTTTAGTAAAGGATTCCTATCTTCCCTTGGGAAATAATTTTTAAATTTTAAATTTCATCAATGATGGGTGCTCGGCCCTTCTCTTTGGATTAAATAACGTGACATTCATAATCTTTAATACATAATAATTGAGTCTTGACCAAATTGAGATATTTAACAATTCAAAGAGAACGGTGTTATATAAAACCTTAACATGATATGATTTATGCATATTAGTTCCAAAAATAAAAATCCTCGAAAGAGAATAGGATTAAATGATCTAGAAGATCATATTGATGAAATAGAAAAAGAAAAACAAGGGACAACTGATGAAAAGATTTCAAATACAAATGATGAAGAAAAATTCTAAAATCTCTATTAATTATACATGTTCGAATAAAAGTTGGGATCGAAGGAACATTGTTATTGATAATGTTTTTGCATACAAAGTAGCCCTTGATATTTTCAAGGATAATGAGGATTTAGATCCTTCATGAGTTGAAGAATATCAGCATAGAATTAATTGGCCTCAATGGAAAGATGCGATTCAATTGGAGTTAAATTCGCTTGCGAAACGAGAAGTTTTTGGACTTGTAGTCCAAACGCCAAAGGGTGTAAAACCTGTTGGTTATAAATGGGTGTTTGTGCGAAAACAAAATGAGAATAATGAAGTCGTATGATATAAAGCACGACTCATCGGCACAAGGCTTTTCACAAAAGCTAGGAATTGATTATGATCAAACTTATTCACCCGTTATTGATGCTATTACACTCTGATATCTTATAAGTTTGGCAGTTCATAAAAAGGTGGACATGCATCTAATGGATGTGGTTACAGCTTATCTTTATGGAAGCCTTGAAAATGAGATTTATATGAAAATCCCTGAAAGATTCAAATTACCAAAGGCTTCTAAAGACCCTCGTGAAAATTATTCTATAAAATTACAAAAGTCATCATATGGGCTTAAATAATCTGAACACATGTGGTACAATCGCCGTAGTGAATTCTTATTGAAGTCAGGATATAAGAATGACCAAATCTGTCCATGTGTTTTTATTAAGAAAACAGATTTTAGTTTTGTGATTCTTGCTATATATGTTGATAATATCAATCTCATCGGAACTCCTGAAGAGCTCTGAAAAGCTATAGATTGTTTAAAACGAGAATTTGAAGTTAAAGATTTTGGAAAAACTAAGTTTTGTCTTGGGCTTCAAATTGAACATATGAAAGATGAGATTTTTATTCATCAATCAACATATACAACTAAAGTATTGAAAATAATTTTCATGGATAAAGCATATCCATTGAGTATTCCAATGGTCGTGAGGTCACTAAATGTAAATAAAGATATATTTAGACCTCGAGAAAATAATAAAGAACTACTTGGTCCTGAAGTACTATATTTGAGTGCTATTAGTGCATTGATGTATCTTGCAAATAACACTCGACATGATATATCATTTGCTATAAATCTATTAGCAAGATTTAGTTATTCACCAACACGACGACATTGGAATGGTATTAAACATGTCCTTAGATACCTTCAAGGGACAATTAACCTCGGATTATTTTATTCAAATGAAAATAACACAAAGCTGATTGGGTATGCAGATGCAGGTTATCTTTCTGATCCGCATAAGGCACGTTCTCAAAATGGCTATTTATTTACATATGGTAATACTGTTATATCATGGCACTCCACGAAGCAAACTGTAGCGGCAATTTCTTCTAATCATACTGAGATAATAGTCATTCATAAAGCAAGTCGAGAATGTGTATGGTTGAGGTCAATAATACATTATATTAGAAAGAGTTGTGGTTTATCCTCCAGAAGAGAGATTCCAACTCCTCTATATGAAGATAATGCAGCTTGTATAGTTCAATTGAAAGGAGGGTATATCAAAGGAGATATGACAAAACACATTTCACCTAAATTCTTCTTTACTCATGAACTTCAAAAGAATGGTGAAATTGATGTGCTTCAAATTCGATTATGTGATAATCTTACAAATATATTCACTAAAGCTCTTCCAACTGCAACCTTTGAGAAATTGGGATATAAAATTGGTGTGCCCCTAGTTTAAAGATCTCGAGAGTTCATCTGATTAGGGGAAGAAATCTACAATGTATTTTTTTTCCTTCACTAGAGTTTTTTCCCACTGGATTTTATCTAGTAAGGTTTTAACGAGGTATTTTCTTCATGTAATGAACATCCAAGGGGAGAGTGTTATGAATCCTGAAGATTTATTAAATTAGTGATTGTTCATTGTATAATTGTTATTATACTTTAATCTAGAGATAATTACGTACTTAATGAAATGTGACACATGTCACCTGATGCTTATCTCTAAGGTGAGACATGTCACCTAATACTTATGACTTTGGTGACAAGTGTCACCTAACACTTAATACCGGCTGACAAGTGTCACCTTTAGTGCTTATCTATATCTCCTATCTACCCCTATAAATAAAGGGTTGGTATATATATATAGTGTACATCTTTTACCTAAGGATAATTTAGGAAATTCATATTATTATGTAACTTATAAATACCCTTTCCTTTGATAGAATAAGGGGATAGGTTTTGAGATTGAAGAGCCTTAGGAACAGTTCTGAGAAAAATAATCTAGAAAACCTCTAATCCGGCAACATCATATTGGCGCACACCGTGTCTTTTCGAAATTTTTTTTTTAGAAGATAACAACCCAGTCAAGATTCAAATAATTCTGGAATACTCAGAGCAAGTAAAGGCAAACCCTTGGATGAGGAGAGGATAGACTCTCTCAAAGGTAAATCTGTAGAAACTCTAATTTTAGCGTCGTTCATTCAGGTATGCTTCCGTAGATTATTTAATTAATTAATTGATATTTATTATATAAACACCCTTTTACTGCACAAAAGCTCTGCGCTTTCTTACACAAGAAAAAACTTCATGCTTTGGTACAAACAACAAAGCTTCGAGCTTTGGTACCGCGTTTTCCTACAAACAAAAATGTTTGTGCTTTCCTACAACCAAAAAGCTTTGTGCTTTCCTACAAACAAAAAACTCTATGCTTTCCTACAAACAAAAAACTATGTGCTTTGGTACAAACAACAAAGCTCCGTGCTTTGGTACCGCACTTTCCTACAAACAAAAAGCTCTGTGCTTTCTTACAAACAAAAAACTCTGTGCTTTGGTACAAACAACAAAGCTCCGTACTTTGGTACCGCGCTTTCCTACAAACAAAAAGTCATATGCTTTGGTACAAACAACAAAGCTTCATACTTTGGTACCACGCTTTCCTACAAACAAAAAGCTCTGTACTTTTCTACAAACAAAAAGTTATGTGCTTTCCTACAAACAAAAAGCTATGTGCTTTCCTACAAACAAAAAGCTCTGTGCTTTCCTACAAACAAAAAGCTTTATATGCTTTCCTACAAACAAAAAGCTTTATATGCTTTCCTACAAAATAAAAAAGTTGTGCGCTTTCATTTTTATGCAAAATAAAAAGCTCGGCGCTTTCATACAAAATAAAATGGTCTGCGCTTTACAAAAAAACAAAAAGCAAAAAAAGGTTTGTGCTCCCGAAAGTGACTTCCGACTTTACTTAAAAAAAATAAGAGTCTGGGCCTTTACTTATATATATATTTAAAATAAAGGCTCCGACTTTATAACTAAAAAAATGCTTCTGACTTTCATTTTTACTAAAAAAAATGAAAGTCTCTACTTTACTTGAATATATATATATATATATATAAAATAAAGGACTCCGACTTTATTACTTAAAACTGCTTTGAAAGTGATTTCGGGCTTTACAAAAAAAATAAATAAATAAAAGTCTCTACTTTATTTAAAATATATATATATTCTTATAATAAAGGTTCCGTTTGTATAAACTACTCCGAAAGTGACTTCTGGTTTTAGTAAAAAATAAAAGTTTTGACTTTACTTAAAAATATACATATATTTCTAAAATAAAGGCTCCGATTTTATTATTAAAAAATCTCCCGAAAGTGACTTCTGTCTTTCGAAAATAAATGAGAATCTCAATTTTTATTTAAATATATATATATTTCTCAAATAAAGGATCCACCTTTATTATTATTATAAAAAAAACTCTAAAGAGAACCTCTAACCTTACTTTAAAAAAATAAGAGTTTCGGCTTTACTTAAAAATATCTATATTCCTACAATAAATGCTCTGCCTTTATTACTAAAAAAATGCTCCGAAAGTGAACCTCCAGTTTTACTAAAAGTGAAAGCATCGACTTTACTCAAAAAACTCCTACTATATTTCTAAATTAAAGGCTCCGATTTTATTACTAAAAAAAAGAAAAGCTTCGGATGAGAGCCTCCGGCTTATTTAATATATATATATATATTCATAAAATAAACGCTTCTACTTTATTACTAAAATAAACTCTGAAAGAGAGTCTCCGACTTTATTAAGTTTTATTTAAAAATGAGAATTTCGAGTTAAAAACAAGATCCACTCTTACTTTTCTTACAAAAAAAAATATGTTTATGGTATATTATATATATATATATATATATATATATAATATATATATATATATATAGTGTACATCCTTTTACTTAAGGATAAATTAGAAAATTCATATTATTATGTAACTTATAAATACCCAATATTAAAGACGATTTTGCCCTGAAAATGATGGAGCCCTAATTCTGAATTAGTTGTACGAAAGTAATTATCATACTTAGAGCTTAGACAAAATAAAAATTAGAAAAATTATAAAATTATAAAAAGAAGTACTACCATTAATAACAAAATAATCAATATCAATTTACCATTCAGAATATTTTCATCATTAAATAGATAAATAATTAAATATTTCTAAAGTATAAAATTAACTTGTTTTCTAAGTGGATAGGAATAAAATAAAATAAAAAAATTTCGAAGAAGAAGAAACTCCTAAGTGACTCTAATACCACAATAAAAATATTGTTGATATTTATTTTTGTATTATTCATCAAATTTGATATATATATATATATAAAATCTAAGATAATAAATTTATATATTTAGATATAATAATTTTAATAATATCAAATATTTAAAAATAATTTTTTTTTAAAAAAATCTAAAAATAAAGAAATATATATCTAATAATATTTATTTGCTGTCCCTTTGTTAATTTGTATAACTTATCTCAAAGTCAAAAAATAATCAAGTAAGTTATTTTCTTTGATATATATAATAAATTCAAAAATAATTAAAGGAATAAAATATTTAAGTAAATTTAGAATATTATAAAATTTAAGAATTTTAACAAGTAAAATATTTATACATACACAATAATATAGTAAATGTTTTTTTGTTTTTTAAATATATACTTTTATTACTGTTACTTTCAAACTCATGACGTGTTAGTTATAATATAATATAATATTTTGGCATATTTGTTAATTAAACATTAAATTAATAAAAATTTCACCTTGGTCCTGGTCAACAGATTTTAGCCGTTACAACTTACCAACGCGTTAATCGCTGATGGCTAGAAAGTATCTCAACCATTCATATCAAAAGTATCTCTTAATCTTCACCGTAGATTTCCAAATCTGTTTCTATAAATTGCCTCCACTCAGTAATCAATCTAAATGTCGGTCCCGGGGGTTTGTTGGTCAAGGATGGTCTGGGGTAAATCTTTGCCTTAATTTTTACGGTTGTTTCGAAGAATTTTATGAACTTTTTCTTGAATACGAGGATCGCGATTTGAATTTATTCTGATCGGTGCGGTTTTGGACCGGTGATGTTTGATGTATTGATACGTCTTCTTGATATTTTTCCTTTCCATCTATGTATCCTCTCCTCTCTTGTCCCGGAGAATTCCGATCGGTTTTGTCCAGTTTTCTTGATTTTTGATTGTTTTAATTAGGAGAATTATTAGTTTCAGTGATCCGGTAATTGGTGAGTGGCTCTGAAAAAAGAATTTGGAATAAAGAAATCAATATCTGCCTAATGCTTCTTTGGATAATTCTTCTAGTTTCCTTCTTTTTCATCCTAATTGTTACCAGTGTTTGAATTGAATTTTCTAGAAAGATTTTGAAGTTTTTGATAATCTTGAAGTATTTTAAAGACTATGATTTGTTAATTTTTCTTTGGGGCAGTAATTCTAGATAACACGTCGTTAATCTATTTGCTCCGTTTATTTCATGCAATTTGGAGTAAATTTATCTTAGTTATATTACACAGTAGTGTTGTTTCTTTTGCTATTTATATGTATCATGTTCAGGTCTGGTGGTATTTGTGGGTGCTGCTCAGGAATTTCATATTTTAAGTTCCTGGGTAATGGAGTAGCTACATCCTGAAAAGAGAGGTCTCTCGTGTTCAAATTTTCCTTGCTTCGTTGTCTTGCGGTGAGGACTGCAAGGAAATTTCAAGGGAAGGGATGTTTCTTATTTTGATTCATTTGAAGGGAGTAGTCTAAAGCGAGGTATTGGCAGTATGTTATCTTTATTTGGTTGAAGCCTCTCTTGATTACCAACTATTTGTTCCCTGGTGTTTATATTAGTTATTACTTTCTATAGCATATCCTTTTTAATTTGCATATTTTTGTTCATGGCAGTAGACACTTAGAAAAAGTTGGGGATGGATACCTTATGAATTTAGATCCTTTTTTAATTTACATGTTGATATCATAAACTTAAAGGAAATATGCTTTTTGTCTTGTGTCTTCTTTGTTTCTTTCCTATTTGCAACTTGTAGAAAATTGTTCTTAAAACGACATATTTCCTAGTTGCTGTGTGCTTTGCCTGGTTAGATGTCGGTGGTACATGAAGTTTTTTCCTACTTTTTGGTGCAGTCAAATATAGGATCATCCTACCAAGCAAAAAGAATTTTCTTTTGGCAGATTATCCTTGGTTTGAAATTAAATCTGACAGAAAAACCTTGAAGAATTCCTATTAATGGTGTCAAACTTGAAACAGGAAAGAGGGTTTGTATTACTCATTGGTTCATTTAAAAAATTATCGTTTATCGTTTATTACAGCAGTGCCAACTTTAAAAAGATAGGTGGTTTTCTTAATGGAGAAAAAAATGTTCATCTAGTGCCAGAAATCCAGAGTATATTTTTAATACTTTCTTTCAATTTATATCATCATCCCTAAAATCTAGAGATTGAATTGTTTGTATTCCATCTTGACAGTTAGTTTGAATAGGAGAAATTCAAGGGAGAAGTTCAAGGGAGCTAGGTTATCTTAGTCTTGGCTCTTTTCTTTCCTTTCTTATCTGCCACCCTAGGTTATCTTAGTCTTGGCTCTCTTCTTTCCTTTCTTATCTGCCACCCTGCTTAACATATTGGATGCTTTTCTGTCTTTTGATTACCATAGTTTTATCCTTATACAATTTAGTGGGCTTTGCAATCTTTAATCTTCATTCTCATTGCTCTGAATTAATTCAAATTCTGTGGTCTGGACTCTTTCTCAGGAATTTAGCATCCTGTCTTGCTCTCCATTCAGCATTAATATTGATAAGTCTCTCAATATTTCAGTTTTCTTGTTTTCTAAATAGTTACCCTGGATTTTTTTTGTGTGATCTTTTCAGGGATTTCAGATAGCATTCTATGGGTATTTCCTTCATCTTGAAAAGGAGAGTTTATTTGTGCTTTCATGTTTGTTTCTCATGTCTTTCTCAATTAGAATTGCTAGAGTTTGCTTGCAGATTTCACGTATTTGCTATTACCTTTTTTGATTTAACTACTACACTTAACCAATATGATACTCTTGATAGCCATGTTTTGACATTGGTCTACTTTTCAAATTGGAATCTTTGTGCAGTTGTGTGTGTTTTCAAGGAAAAATTCAAGGGAGTTTTACAGCTTTGACATCATTGTTGCGTCTCTATAAACAGATTGCCTCAGCTAGAATTGCTAGAGTTTGCTTGCAGATTTTCACCAAGATAATTATTTGCTATTACCTTTTTTGATTTAACTTCTACACTTAACCAGTAAGACCCTCTTGATAACCATTTTTAAACATTGGTATGCTTTTCAAATTGGAATCTTTGGACAGTTGTGTGTGTTTTCAAGGAGAAACTCGCGGGAATTTGACAGCTTTACATCATTGTTGTGTCTCTATAAACAGATTGTCTCAGCTAGAATTCCTAGAGTTTGCTTGCAGATTTCACCAAGATAATTATTTGCTACTTCCTTTTTTGATTTAACTACTACACTTAACCAGTAAGACACTCTTGATAACCATTTTTTAACATTGGTCTGCTTTTCAAATTGGAATCTTTGGGCAGTTGTGTGTTTTCGAGGAGAAACTCACGCGAGTTTGACAGCTTGACATCATTGTTGCGTCTCTATAATTAGATTGTCTCAACTAGCATTTCAAATTGGGCAGTTGTGTCTTTTCTAGGAGAAATTCAAGGAAGTTTGACAGCTTGACATCATTGTTGCGTCTCTATAAACATATTGTCTTTACTAGAATTGCTAGAGTTTGCTTGCAGATTTCGCCAAGATAATTATTTGCTATTACCTTTTTTTATTTAACTACTACACTTAACCAGTAAGACACTCTTGATAACCATTTTTAACATTGGTCTGCTTTTCAAATTGGAATCATTGGACAGTTGTGTGTGTTTCCAAGGAGAAACTCGGGGGAGTTTGACAGCTCGACATCATTGTTGCGTCTCTATAAACAGATTGCCTCAGCTAGAATTGCTAGAGTTTGCTTGCAGATTTCACCAAGATAAGTATTTGCTATTACCTTTTTTGATTTAACTTCTACACTAAACCAGTAAGACCCTCTTGATAACCATTTTTAAACATTGGTATGCTTTTCAAATTGGAATCTTTGGACAGTTGTGTTTGTTTTCAAGGAGAAACTTGCGGGAATTTGACAGCTTTACATCATTGTTGTCTCTCTATAAACAGATTGTCTCAGCTAGAATTCCTAGAGTTTGCTTGCAGATTTCACCAAGATAATTATTTGCTACTTCCTTTCTTGATTTAACTACTACACTTAACCAGTAAGACACTCTTGATAACCATTTTTTAACATTGGTCTGCTTTTCAAATTGGAATCTTTGGACAGTTGTGTGTGTTTCCAATGAGAAACTCGGGGGAGTTTGACAGCTTGACATCATTGTTGCGTCTCTATAAACAGACTGTCTCAGCTTGAATTGCTAAGAGTTTGCTTGCAGATTTCACCGAGAAAATTATGTGCTATTACCTTTTTTGATTTAACTACTACACTTAACCAGTAAGACACTCTTGATAACAATTTTTTAACATTGGTCTTCTTTTCAAATTGGAATCTTTGGACAGTTGTGTGTGTTTTCAAGGAGAAATTCAAGGGAGTTTGATAGCTTCGACATCATTGTTGAGTCTCTATTAACAGATTGTCTCAGATGGAACTGCTAGAGTTTGCTTGCAGGTTTCACCAAGATAATTATTTGCTATTACCTTTTTTTTATTTAACTACTACATGTAACGAATAAGACATTCTTGATAACCATGCTTTTTAACATTGGTCTGTTTTTCAAATTGGAATCTTTGGGCAGTTGTGTGTTTTCAAGGAGAAACTCACGTGAGTTTGACAGCTTGACATCATTGTTGCGTCTCTATAATTAGATTGTCTCAGCTAGAATTGCTAGAGTTTGCTTGCAGATTTCACCAAGATAATTATTTGCTATTACATTTTTTGATTTAACTACTACACTTAACCAGTAAGACACTCTTGATAACAATATTTTAACGTTGGTCTGCATTTCAAATTGGGCAGTTGTGTGTTTTCTAGGAGAAATTCAAGGAAGTTTGACAGCTTGACATTATTGTTGCGTCTCTATAAACATATTGTCTTTACTAGAATTGCTAGAGTTTGCTTGCAGATTTCACCAAGATAATTATTTGCTATTACCTTTTTTGATTTAACTACTACACTTAACCATTAGGACACTCTTGACAACCAAGTTTTAACATTGCTCTGCTTTTCAAATTGGAATCTTTGGGCAGTTGTGTGTGTTTCCAAGGAGAAACTCGCGGGAGTTTGACAGCTTGACATCATTGTTGCGTTTCTATAAACAGATTGTCTCAGCTAGAATTGCTAGAGTTTGCTTGCAGATTTCACCAAGATAATTATTTGCTATTACCTTTTTTGATTTAACTTCTACACTTCACCAGTAAGACACTCTTGATAACCATTTTTTAACATTGCTCTGCTTTTCAAATTGGAATCTTTGGACAGTTGTGTGTGTTTTCAAGGAGAAATTCAAGGGAGTTTGACAGCTTTGACATCATTGTTGCGTCTCTATAAACAGATTGTCTCAGCAAAGATTTGCTAGATTTTGCTTGCAGATTTCACCAAGATAATTATTTGCTATTACCTTTTTTGATTTAACTACTACACTTAAAGGGAGTTTTACAGCTTTGACATCAGAGTCTGACAACTTGACATCATTGTTGCATCTCTATAAACAGATTGTTTCTTATTTTGATTCACTTGAAGGAGGATTTTGATTTCCTACCAAGTCTAAAGCGAGATATTTACAGGTTATCTTGCTTTGGTTGAAGACTCTGTTCCATATTTAGTTGTCTTTTGGTAAACCTATTAGTTATCTGTCCGAAGGAGTTTTTGGTTTGTTTTTGAAATGTTCTTATTAGTGGCGATTGAGCTTAGTTGGTATACATGAGTGTACTCTCTTGAGGATCCTTTAATTCTTTTTGATCTATGCAGTTGATTCAAGGGAGTTTGACAGCTTGGCATCATTGTTGCTACTTTATAAGCAGATTGTCTCAGCTAGAATTGCTAGAGTTTGCTTACAGGTTTCACCAAGATAATTATTTGCTATTACCTTTTTTATTTAACTACTACACTTAACCAGTAAGACACTCTTTATAACCATTTTTTAACATTGGTCTGCTTTTCAAATTGGAATCTTTGGGCAGTTGTGTGTGGTTTCAAGGAGATATTCAAGAGAGTTTGACAGCTTGACATCAGTGTTGCGTCTCTATAAACAGATTGCCTCATATAGAATTGCTAGAGTTTGCTTGCAGATTTCACCAAGATAATTATTTGCTATTACCTTTTTTGATTTAACTACTACACTTAACCTGTAAGACACTCTTGATAACCATTTTTAACATTGGTCTGCTTTTCAAATTGGAATCTTTGGGCAGTTGTGTGTGGTTTCAAGGAGAAATTCAAGAGAGTTTGACCGCTTGACATCAGTGTTGCGTCTCTATAAACAGATTGTCTCATATAGAACTGCTAGAGTTTGCTTGCAGGTTTCACCAAGATAATTATTTGCTATTACCTTTTTGTATTTAACTACTACACGTAATGAATAAGATACTCTTGATAACGAAGCTTTAATATTGGTCTGCTTTTCAAATTTGAATCTTTGGGCAGTTGTGTGTGTTTCAAGGAGAAATTCTAGGGAGTTTGCTTGCAGATTTCACCAAGATAATTATTTGCTACTTCCTTTTTTGATTTAACTACTACACTTAACCAGTAAGACACTCTTGATAACCATTTTTTAACATTGGTCTGCTTTTCAAATTGGAATCTTTGGACAGTTGTGTGTGTTTCCAAGGAGAAACTCGAGGGAGTTTGACAGCTTGACATCATTGTTGCATCTCTATAAACAGATTGTCTCAGCTTGAATTGGTAGAGTTTGCTTGCAGATTTCACCGAGATGATTATGTGCTATTACCTTTTTTGATTTAACTACTACAATTAACCTGTAAGACACTCTTGATAACCATTTTTTTAACATTGGTCTGCTTTTCAAATTGGAATCTTTGGACAGTTGTGTGTTTTCAAGGAGAAATTCAAAGGAGTTTGATAGCTTCGACATCATTGTTGCGTCTCTATTAACAGATTTTCTCAGATGGAACTGCTAGAGTTTGCTTGCAGGTTTCACCAAAATAATTATTTGCTATTACCCTTTTTTTTTATTGAACTACTACATTTAACGAATAAGACACTCTTGATAACCATGCTTTTTAACATTGGTCTGTTTTTCAAATTGGAATCTTTGGCAGTTGTGTGTTTTCAAGGAGACACTCACATGAGTTTGACAGCTTGACATCATTGTTGTGTCTCTATAATTAGATTGTCTCAGCTAGAATTGCTAGAGTTTGCTTGCAGATTTCACCAAGATAATTATTTGCTATTACATTTTTTGACACTCTTGATAACAATATTTTAACGTTGGTCTGCATTTCAAATTGGGCAGTTGTGTGTTTTCTAGGAGAAATTCAAGGGAGTTTGACAGCTTGACATCATTGTTGCGTCTCTATAAACATATTGTCTTTACTAGAATTGCTAGAGTTTGCTTGCAGATTTCACCAAGATAATTATTTGCTATTACCTTTTTTGATTTAACTTCTACACTTCACCAGTAAGACACTCTTGATAACCATTTTTTAACATTGCTCTGCTTTTCAAATTGGAATCTTTGGACAGTTGTGTGTGTTTTCAAGGATAAATTCAAGGGAGTTTGACAGCTTGGACATCATTGTTGCGTCTCTATAAACAGATTGTCTCGGCAAAGATTTGCTAGAGTTTGCTTGCAGATTTCACCAAGATAATTATTTGCTATTACCTTTTTTGATTTAACTACTACACTTAAGGGAGTTTTACAGCTTTGACATCAGAGTCTGACAACTTGACATCATTGTTGCGTCTCTATAAACAGATTGTTTCTTATTTTGATTCAGTTGAAGGAGGATTTTGATGTCCTACCAAGTCTAAAGCGAGATACTTACAGGTTATCTTGCTTTGGTTGAAGACTCTGTTCCATTTTGAGTTGTCTTTTGGTAAACCTATTAGTTATCTGTCCGAAGGAGTTTTTGAAATGTTCTTATTAGTGGCGATTGAGCTTAGTTGGTATACATGAGTGTACTCTCTTGAGGATCCTTTAATTCTTTTTGATCTATGCAGTTGATTCAATGGAGTTTGACAGCTTGGCATCATTGTTGCTACTTTATAAGCAAATTGTCTCAGCTAAAATTGCTAGAGTTTGCTTACAGGTTTCACCAAGATAATTATTTGCTATTACATTTTTTATTTAACTACTACACTTAGTCAATAAGACACTCTTAATAACCATGTTTTAACATTGGTCATCTTTTCAAATTGGAATCTTTGGGCAGTTGTGTGCGTTTTCAAGGAGAAATTCAAGAGAGTTTGACAGCTTGACATCATTGTTGCGTCTCTATAAACGGATTGTCTCAGCTAGAATTGCTAGAGTTTGCTTGCAGATTTCACCAAGATAATTATTTGCTATTACCTTTTTTGATTTAACTACTACACTTAACCAGTAAGACACTCTTGATAACCATTGTTTAACATTGGTCTGCTTTTCAAATTGGAATCTTTGGGCAGTTGTGTGTGGTTTCAAGGAGAAATTCAAGAGAGTTTGACAGCTTGACATCAGTGTTGCGTCTCTATAAACAGATTGTCTCATATAGAATTGCTAGAGTTTGCTTGCAGATTTCACCAAGATAATTATTTGCTGTTACCTTTTTTGATTTAACTACTACACTTAACCAGTAAGACACTCTTGATAACCATTTTTTAACATTGATCTGCTTTTCAAATTGGAATCTTTGGGCAGTTGTGTGTGGTTTCAAGGAGAAATTCAAGAGAGTTTGACAGCTTTGACATCAGTGTTGCGTCTCTATAAACAGATTGTCTCATATAGAACTGCTAGAGTTTGCTTGCAGGTTTCACCAAGATAATTATTTGCTATTACCTTTTTTTATTTATCTACTACACGTAACGAATAAGATACTCTTGATAACCATGCTTTAATATTGGTCTGCTTTTCAAATTGGAATCTTTGGGCAGTTGTGTGTGTTTCAAGGAGAAATTCTAGGGAGTTTGCTTGCAGATTTCACCAAGAGAATTATTTGCTATTACCTTTTTTGATTTAACTACTACACTTAACCAGTAACACACTGTTGATAACCATTTTTTAACATTGGTCTGCTTTTCAAATTGGAATCTTTGGACAGTTGTGTGTGTTTTCAAGGAGAAACTCGTGGGAGTTTGACAGCTTTGACATCATTTTTGCGTCTCTATAAACAGACTGTTTCTTATTTTGATTCACTTGAAGGAGTATTTTGATTTCCTACCAATTCTAAAGCTGGATATTTACAGGTTATCTTGCTTTGGTTGAAGACTCTGTTCCATTCTGAGTTTTTTTTAAGTGACGATTGAGCTTAGTTGGTAATCTCTCGAGGATTCTTTAATTCTTTTTTATCTATGCAGTTGATTCTCTCATCGAGCAAATATAATGCAGATATAATGCAGGCCTGTTACGTAACCCTTGAAGGCAAATCTTGATTTGTGAAATATGGTTTTTACATTAATTTATTCCCTCAATATAATGCACAGATACATTAGTGTCATTTTTCATTCTTCTTCTCAAATAATTCATTTCCTATTAAACATATTCTCTAGCTGCATTGTGCTTTGTGGTTAGATGTGAGGAAGGTTGTGTTCCTTGTTATTTCTCCCCGAGCATTTTTCTACAACTCATGATCTCTGCTTCCAGGAAAAGCATTTCTCCACATGGAGGTTAGGTCATAACTTTTCCCATTTTTTTAATTTCCTGTTTCTTACATTTTGGTGCAGTCAAATATTGGAGAAAGTCTGTTATAGCCAAAAAGTCAACATTCTCTGAAGATTCATGAATTTATTCTTCTATTTTCACTATTTCTTTAGATTGTGTGTGGATTGAATTATATTTCACTATTGCAGTTAATTTATTCTTGTTTTTGTTTGCTCCAACCCATCAGCATGATGGTATATGTTTTTCTAATTTACTTTTCCTCATTAGCATTATTCTTGAATATAAGCCTCCTATCAATTTTTCCTTATTTTCCAAACTATTTAGTCGTTAGGTTATAATTTTACAGATTGGTATAGCTGCTTTCTGCTCGACTTTGTTAGATGTTGGTGATACAAGAAGAAGGTTTGGTTGTTCTTGTAATTTATCTGGGAGCAAGCAATGTATGTCTCTTTTGCCTTTTTTTGCCTGTGAAGCTTAGAAGCCTTGTCTTATTGTTTTTGCTCCATGGATTTCAGAAGCTGATGTGGCAAGGAAATCCGCAGATATGTTTGCTTCTTATGAATCAATAGTTTCAACTTGACCTATCTCGTAGCTGTTTGGTCTTCATTCTGATCCTATGAATTGCCATAGTTGGTTTTGGTAAAGAGATTTTGATATTGCTATTTTTGTTAGGGTTAATCGTCGGGTGGAGTTCATGCAATTCCTCTGGGTTTCCAAAATGGAATTAGGAAAGTTTATTCAGTAAATGCTCCCAGATTATATTCTTCATGTGTTTTGGTATTCTCATACAAACAATTATATGGGGTCTATTCTTCTGAGGTATTCTCACTAAATGCACCAGTCATCTGCATATTATTAGTTTATTTCTTCCATTTTCCATTTTGTGGTTGTTAACAAGTTCTCTCTCTTGCGATAAGGTCTTGGATTTAAGGTCTTCTTGAAGTTTAAGTCTGACATGGTAAAACTTTAAGTCAAACTTTATTTCTCATTGGTTCATTTAAAAGGGCCAACTGTGTATACAGCAGAAAAATCAGCCCAATCCATCTCCAACTTTTTTTCCTTTTTACCTTGCTAAAATCAATTTTCTATTTGTTCAATGCATTTTTCAATGCATTTGTTATATTATTGGTGATTTTATTTAATTATTATTATTATTTAGCAGGAATTTCATATTTGATAGCATAAATATGGCAGAATGGTTTGTTTCTCCTGTTATATTTTATTCATTTTCTCATTTTTAGCAAAATCTTTATACCCAATTAATTTGTTCCATTAGAATATACGCTAATTTAGAGAACCAATCCCCGCCCCTCGTACTCTTTCTTAAAATGCATTTCCTATTTATCTACCTTTAGCTTCCATATCTTTTCTTTCCAATTCATTTTGATATTTTATTGCAAATTAATTTTCCTTTATTTTATTCTTTTTCTTCTATGATGTGATGTAGGTCTTCTTTCTAAAAGTTTGAATGAGATTTCTTTGTTCATTATGGGACTTGCAATTATTACTGCTTCAGAGAATGGGGCTATTAGCTACTTTTAAATGTTGATACCGAAATTGATGAGGTGATTTGGATTCTAGACCTTTTTGAGAATTGATTCCCAGATATGTTAATATGTAGGGCAGTGAACTTGTGTAAATGTGTGATGCTGGTGTGGATATATTTGACAGTTCATCTTCTGAGAATTTGATTCCCAGCCATGTTACTTCATTATGGCAGTTAACTAGTTGTCCTCTTGTGGATGGGGGGTTTAACAGTTGACAGGAATATATGAGTTGCAATTGTTAAGATTTGTATATTTGCTTAATTCATTATCACACTTAGTGTTGCTATTTGAATCAGGATCGACTTGTTATGTCAGTATGGTTCTTCTGATGTATTTCTCTAAGTTTTTGAGAATATGGTGTTGATTATGAAGGTTACTGGCAATCCCAGTCTTTATTTTTACCTTTGTATTTTCAAAGTAGTCTTTGGAAATGTGGAAAACGAGCAAATGGTAATTTGTATCACTATAGCTGGTGAAGCAACTTGATTGGAGAGTTACTAAAACTTTTCAAATTCAGATATGATATTCTGCTCTATCATTTCTGTGGGAATAATGTGAAAGCTATAAGCAATCTTGGACTACGAATTTGAGATACTGGGATCTTGATGTCTTTTGAGTGTCATATAATACAGGCGTAGTGGTTGTTTATTTCTGCTCGAATTTGACTGATTGCGGTGGTGATACCCAATTGCTGTTTTCTCTTTCATTGCTGGTTTTGTAGGTAGTCCATTCCTTTAACTCTGCCTATGTTACATGCTGACATAGCCGGTTCCAAGCCCGGTTTTAAAGAGGAGGAAAGGATCAATCAATTTCAAAGAAAATAAGAAAATGTTAAAAAGTGTGTTGAATCAACGAGTGTAACATTTTTCTAATTTTGTTTTATAAAAGTGTGCCAATTTTTTTATACCAAGTGTTGTGCGTTGGTCAAGATGTGTGATGTGAGCTGAGTCATTGTGGCACGGGCTGAGGCACAAGTTCGACTAAGAAGGAACTCTAGTCCGAATAAGTTGGAACCCTAAGCAAGGGAGACCATGGATGGACCGTGGCCTATGAGGATGACTCTAAATCTTGTCAATCCCTAAACGGTTATAAATAGGGATAGTTTGGCATAGATAGAATAGGTAAGTTCTATCTCTCATAATCCTAAGTTTAATTTAAAAACACAAATAGATAATTAAATCATAATTTTAAAAGCACAAATAGATAATTAAATCATAATTTTAAAACTCAATTTTGGACGTCAAAATCTTCGGGGCACGTCTCCTCGAGTAGTACATTCTGATCAGGGTTCAAGTACTACTCTATAAACTAAGATAACAAGAAGTTCTCGGGGATTTTCTATCGAAATTTCAGAATTCTATGAAAATCAGACTCAAAATACCTTCATTGTACGAGTTTCCGACACCTAAGATTAAGACTAATGAGGAAATCAAGTGATTATTTACTGCTAATTGTTTTGTGTTGAGTGGAAAATGATGATGATGAAGTACAGAGGTCCTCCTATTTATAGGAGTGAACTAAGGTTATTTTTCATTAAAATTTCGATGTGAGATTTTGACCTGGAGCTCGGGACGGCCGTCCCGAGCTCATAGTGCCCGTCCTTTGAGGAAGGGCACTGTGAGCTCACAATGCATGTCCTGAAGTTTCGAGAATTTACAATTTTGCTCCTAATTTTTCTATTTTATGAAATTCAGCCCCTGAAACTTTTTTAAGACCAAAATCAAGCAATCAAATGATAATTTAATGCAATTAGGTCCAAATACTTAACAATTGAACAAAAATGAAGCTTAAATACATGCTAAAATATGATGCGCGTGTCAAGAAAATTGAGTTGCCTCTAAGTGTCTCATGAACTAGTATTTTTATGCAAAGGCCCGAAAGAAAATAATTTAATTTGTCTACTGTGCTTAACATGTATATGATCATAGAAAACTCCTAATGTGTAGTGTGTGAATTAGCCCTGATCATTTTCTCAACTCACATATTTCCTTCTAAGCAAGTAGAAGAATATTGTGTCGACCAATCAAAAAGTCAACTTTTCAAGATTTCATGTCAAATGTCACAAAATTTATTAAGAAAAATACACTATGTGTACGTTTATTAATTATTGGGGGCTGTTGTCTACTTTCACATATCAACTTTAGTTACCCATGTAGCGAGCTCTATCCCGATGACTCCTAGATCTACATGATCTTAGGGCACTAGACATTAAATTTCCTTCATAAAGGGTACTCGAGTAATAAAGGATACTTATAGACTACCTTTATTCAGATATCAATTCAAAGCAAATTGTGGCACTTTACTCAAAAGTCTATCAAGTCATTAACAATGGCTTTCACAATGTTCAACTGGTCTAACATTATTCAACTAAAAGCTCAAAAGTTATCTATTTGTCAAATCAACTAACCAGAGACATGATGTGCTCAAATATCATGAATTTTCTCAAACAATTTTGAAGTATGAAAGAGTGAAAAATTCTTGAAAAATTTTATGAAAATTTGAAAAGGTGCAAAAATTTGGACAAAATGCATCAAAGAAACAAATAAGTGCACTACATTGTTACCCTACACTTAAGATGAACACTATCCTCAGTATTCTGCATACTGTCTACCCCACATTTATTTGAAAATAAGAATAAAACAAAAACAAAAAGGAAAAACAAACAAAACGAATGATAAAACAAACAAAATTAGAAAAATCAAACGTAAATGAAACGACTAAAAGAAAAAGAAAAATTCCCCTCAAATCTCTAGCAGAATGGCCTTCTCTAGTCTATCAAATGGCTCCTGATACAATTTCAATCGTTACCCGTTTACCTTAAATGTAGTGCCATCATGATCAAGTACCTCGCAAGCTCCAAATGGTAGCACTTCTTTAATAGTGAGCGGGCTAGACCAATAGCTTCGCAGATTTCTTGGAAACAACTTCAAACGAGAATTGAATAACAATACTTTGTCACATGTTTTGAAATCTTTCTATCTAAGTTGATTGTCATGCCAAATCTTACTTTTCATTTTGAATTGTTGAGAATTTTCATATGCATTGAATTTCCACTCATCTAATTCATTAATCTGTAATACTCGATTTTCCTCAGCTAAACGATCATCCAAATTACATTTTTGCAAAGCCAAATATGCTCTATGCTCTAGTTCAACAGGTAAGTGACATATTTTTCCATAAACTAATCTATAAAATGAAAATCCTATAGATGTTCTATATGCAGTGCGAAAAGCCCATAAAGCATCATCTAACTTTATAGCCAATCTTTACGGTTTACACCTACCGTCTTTTCTAGAATTATTTTAATACTCCTATTGGTTACCTTAACATGATCACTGGTTTGTGGGTGATAGGCAGTGAAAAAAAGGTGATGAACTCCATATCGTTTAAGTACTTTCTGCAGTTGAGAGTTGTAGAAGTGTGCACCTATGTCGCTTATTAGAGCTTTGGGACATCCAAATCTGGAAAACAACTTTAGCATCATTAGTAGGTAATGTCTGAGCTTCAGGCCATTTAGGAAAGTATTCAACAACTACTATGATGTACTTATTGTCAAAAGAGGAAGAAAATCGCCCATGAAATCAATACCTCAGATGTCAAATATTTCGACAATTTGTATACCTTTTTGAGGTAGACCATCCTTAGAAGATATGTTACCTGTTCTCTAGCAAGCATCACAAACTTTGATATAGGAAACTACATCCTTGAAAATAGTTGGCCAGTAAAATCCTGCTTCCAACACTTTTCTAACATTGTTGTTAGTAGCCAAATGGCCTCCCGTAGGTCCCTAATGGCAATGCTCCAGAATCTTATAACCTTCATCTTCAAAGACGCATCTTCTAATCATCTGATATGCAAAAATTCAAAACAAGAAGGGATCTTTCCAATAGTAATATTTTAAATCAGCAAAAAAATTCTTCTTTTGATGGTAAGTCATATCACTTGGAATCATTTTAGCCGCTAGATAATTTGTAATATTAGTAAACCACGGAGCAGAGTCAACATATAAAGCAAACAAAGAAAATAAACTTTCATTTGGAAATTTGTCAAATATCACTGTCTCATCAATAGACTCAAGCTCAGGGTTTTCTAATCTAGACCAATGATCTGCAACTAGATTTTCAGCCCTCTTTTATCCCTTATTTCTATATCAAACTCTCGTAACAATAAAACTCATCTGATCAATCTTAGTTTAGCATCAGTTTTATTGAACATGTATTTAAGTGCAGAATGGTCAGTATACACAATTGTTTTAGACATGACTAATTAGGATCTAAATTTATCAAATGCATATACAACAACTAGTAATTCATTTTCAGTGGTGGTATAATTTTCTTGAGCATCAGACAAAGTTATACTTGCATAGTATATAACATGGAATTTCTTATCATGTTTTTGTCCTAAAACAATTCCTACTGTATGGTCACTACCATCACACATCAATTCAAAAGAAAAACTCCAATCAGCTGATGTCATAATGGGTGCAGTAATCAAAAGTTCCTTAAATTTGTTAAAAGATATCATGCATTTATCATCAAAAATAAAAAGAACAACCTTGCTCAGCAAGTTATTCAAAAGTCTAACTATCAATGAAAAATATTTTATGAATCGTCTATAAAAACCAGCATTACCTAAAAAACTCTTAACAACTCTCATAGAATTAGATAGAGGTAGTTTTGAAATTACTTCAATTTTTGCTTTGTCTACTTCTATACCTTTCTAAGAGAACTTATGTCCTAGCATAATTTCCTCCTTTACCATGAAGTGACATTTTTCCAAGTTCAAAACCAAATTCGACTTAATACAACGTATAAGCATAGATTTCGAAGTTTCTCAAACAAACAACAAATGAATCACCAAGCATATCAATCTTTAAATTTTATGCTGGTCTTCTGGTGCAATAGAAATTTGAAATTAATCAGAAAACTTATTCATTATCAAATATAGGATATATGAGTCCAACATCTAGCAGCTTGATGACTTCTTTTTTTTTTCAACTTTGATGATGGAATATTGAGATTCAACCGGTACAAAAAAAAAAATTTCAGAGTAAATATTGATTTTTTTTAACTCTAAATAAAAAATTTGCAGTGCTAAATTCAAAATAGTTTCACGAGAAAAGAATTTGGAAGGTAAAAGAACAACGAAAAGAAAGAGGGTAAAGGAAGAGAAAAGAAGAAAATCAAGAAATTTTAGTTAAAAATAACTTAATGATTAATTATGGTAGAAAGCACAAATATGCTTGCTTTAAAATTAAAGGAAAAGATTTAACATCTTTTTCAGCTTGGAAAATTTTAGAGGATGATGGAATATTGAGATTGAACTAGTATGATATTTTTTTTGGAATAAGTTAGATTTAAAAAAATAATTATTACTTATTTATTCCATTAATAAAAAGTAAATATCAAAGCTGATCAATACGGGATGATCAATTCAGGTAACTTATATATAGTAACAAATAAATAACAGATTATAATTGTCTTAGATCAAGACTATTCAAATCTTCGAACATAGGTCAAACAGATTATCTTAATTGAGGTTAAAATTAAAGTGATTTTGCGTGTAATATATCTTTTTTAATATGGACTGTGATCAAATTATTCCTCCAACTTAAGGAATTTCTTGATTAATTCTTGAGAGATAAATTATGAAACTGAATAATAGATGTTACTTAAGCAGTTGTCACGTTCTTGGGACAATCGATATTTACAAATGTAAAATCGTTAATGCTGCCATATGACTAGTTACACAATAAGTATTCTGTCTTAAATTCTATTTAATTAAGTGACATTCTTATTTGTTATGTGTTTAATTGAAGTCCTTAATTATACATAATTCACATAGATTAAAAATTGTGATCTATAAACCTTCTCAAACAACATCAAACTTATAAAATAAAATAAAAATCGTACTAATCTGAATTCAATATTCCATTATCTTATGAAGTTTTCAAAAATCTATGCGCGTCTAAACATAAATCATGAGTGATGTTACTAGATTAGAGATCTTTTAGATTATTTTCCTCAAAACTGTTCCTAGGGCTCTTGAATCCCAAAAACCTCTATTGCCTTATTCTATCAACGGAGAGGGTATTTATAATATACATAATAATATGAATTTCCTAAATTACCCTTAGGTAAAAGGATGTACACTATATACCATAAGCATCTTTTTTTTTTTTTTGCAAGTAAAGTCAAAGTGGACATTGTTTTTAACTCGAAGCTCTCATTTTTAAGTAAAGCTTAGTAAAGCTGGAGGCTCTCTTCTGGAGTTTATTTTAGTAATAAAGTGGATGCGTTTATTTTATGAATATATATATATTAAATAAGCCAGAGGCTCACTTTTGAAGCATTTTTTAGTAATAAAGGCGAATCATTTATTGTAAGAATATATATATATATATATATATATATATTATATATATATATATAAAAAGTAAAATTGAGACTCTTATTTTTTTTAGTAAAGGCGGAAGTCACTTTCGGGAGATTTTTTTAGTAATAAAATGGGAGCCTTTTTTTAGAAATAATATATATATAATATATATATATATATATATATATAATATATATATAATATATATATATATATAAAGTAAAGGCGAAACTTTTATTAATTTTTTTTTGTAAAGCCCGAAGTCACTTTCGGAGCAATTTGAGTAATAAAGTTGGAGCCTTTATTTTAGGAATATATGTATATTTCTAAGTAAAGTCGAGACTTTCATTTTTTACTAAAGCCGGAAGTCGCTTTTGGAGCATTTTTGAGTAGTAAAGTCGGAGCCTTTATTTTAGGAATATATGTATATTTCTAAGTAAATTCGAGACTTTCATTTTTTTGCTAAAGTCGAAAGTCGCTTTCGGAGAAATTTTGAGTAATAAAGTTGGAGCCTTTATTTTAGGAATATATGTATATTTCTAAGTAAAGTCGAGACTTTTATTTTTTACTAAAGCCTGAAGTCGCTTTCGGGAGCATTTTTAGTAATAAAGTCTTTTGACTTTCGGGAGCATAAAGCTTTTTTGCATTTTTTTTTTGTAAAGAGCGGAGCTTTTTATTTTTTATGAAATATGAAAGTGCAGAGCTTTTTGTTTGTAGGAAAGCGCGGTACCAAAGCACGGAGCTTTGTTGTTTCTACCAAAGCACAAAGCTTTTTGTTTATACCAAAGCACAGGGCTTTTTGTTTGTAGGAAAGCACATAGCTAAAATCGAAAGTCACTTTCGGGAGTATTTTTTAGTAATAAAGTCTTCCGACTTTCGGGAGCATAAAGGTTTTTTCGCTTTTTGTTTTTTTTGTAAAGCGCGGAGCTTTTTATTTTGTATGAAATCGAGGAGCTTTTTGTTTGTATGAAAGCGCAGAGCTTTTTGTTTGTAGGAAAGCGCGGTACCAAAGCACAGAGCTTTGTTGTTTCTACCAAAGCACAGACCTTTTTGTTTGTAGGAAAGCACGGAGCTAAAATCGGAAGTCACTTTCGGGAGTATTTTTTAGTAATAAAGTCTTCCGACTTTCAGGAGCATAAATTTTTTTTTTGTTTTTTTTTTTGTAAAGTGCGGAACTTTTTATTTTGTATGAAAGCGCAGAGCTTTTTGTTTGTATGAAAGCGCGTAGCTTTTTATTTGTAGGAAAGCTCGGTACTAAAGCACAGAGTTTTTTTTTTGTTTGTACCAAAGCCAGCAAGAGGTGAATATTATGAAAAAATACTAATAATAATAATCCGTAAAAAATGAAGAGGATATATCAGTAAATCTATCACTAATATAAATAGTTAATCTGTAGGAAAGCACGAAACTTTTTGTTTGTACCAAAGCACAAAGCTTGCCTTTTTGTTTGTACCAAAAGCACTTATTACCCGCAAGAGGTAAAAATTATGAGAAAATATTAGTAATAATAAAATAATCTATAAAAAATGAAGAGGGTCTGTCAATAAATCTATGAATCATATAAATAGTTAATACGAAAGTATGGAGCTTTTTGCTTTGTACCAAAGCACGCAATAGGTGAAAATTATGAGAAAATATTAGTAATAATAAAACTATTTGTAAAAAAATGAAAAGAATATGTCAGTAAATCTATTATTCATATAAATAGTTAATCTGTAGGAAAGCACAAAGCTTATTGTTTGTACGAAAGCACAGAGTTTTTTTGTTTGTACGAAAGCACAAAGCTTTTTTGTTTGTACCAAAGCACGCAAGAGGTGAAAATTATGAGAAAATATAGTAATAATAAAATTATCTGTAAAAAAATGAAGAGGATATGTCAGTAAATCTATCAATCATATAAATAGTTAATCTGTAGAAAAGCACAAAGCTTTTTGTTTGTACTAAAGCACAGAGCTTTTTTGTTTGTACTAAAGCACAGAACTTTTTTGTTTGTACGAAAGCACAAAAGTTTTTTCGTTTGTACCATAGCACGCAAGAGGTGAAAATTATGAGAAAATATTAGTAATAATAAAACTATCTGTAAAAAAAATGAAGAGGATATGTCAGTAAATCTATCAATCATATAAATAGTTAATATGTAGGAAAGCACAAGCTTTTTGTTTGTACGAAAGCACAAAACTTTTTTTTTGTACGAAAGCACAGAGCTTTTTTTTATACGAAAGCACAGAGCTTTTTTTTTGTACGAAAGCATAGAACTTTTTTGTTTGTACGAAAGCAAAGAGCTTTTTTGTGTAGGAAAGAGCAGACCTTCTTTCTTCTTTTTTTCTGTAGGAAAGTGCGGTACCAAAGCAAGGAGTTTTGTTGTTTGTACCAAAGCACAAAGTTTTTTTTGTGTAGGGGAAAAAGCGGAGCTTTCTTTTTGTGTAGGGGAAAAAGTGGAGCTTTTTTCTGTAGGAAAGCGCGAAACTTTTTTTTTTGTAGGGGAAAGCGCAGAGCATTTTTTGTGTAGGGGAAAGCGCATAACATTTTTTGTGTAGGGGAAAGAGCAGAGATTTTTTGTGTAGGGGAAAGCGTAGAGATTTTTTTGTGTAAGGGAAAGCGCAGAGATTTTTTTGTGTAGGGAAAAGCGCAGAGCATTTTTTGTGTAGGAAAGCGTAGAGCTTTTTTGTGTAGGGGAATGCGTAGAGATTTTTTTGTGTAGGGGAAAGCGCAGAGCTTTTTTTGTGTAGGAAAGCGCGAAGCTTTTGTGCAGTAAAAGTGTGACTTTATATAATAAATATCAATTAATTAATTAAATAGTTCACGGAAGCATACCTGAATGAACGACGCTAAAATTAGAGTTTCTACAGATTTATCTGAGAGAGCCTATCCTCTCCTCATCTAAGGGTTTGACTTTATTTGCTTCAATAGGTTAAGAGATTTTAGTCCGTAGGAACTGCTCTGAGTATTCCATAATTATTTGAATCTTGACTGGGTTGTTATCTTCTCGAAGAAAATAAAATTGAAAAGACACGGTAGGCGCCAATATGATGTTGTCTGATTAAAGATCTTCCAAATTATTTTTCTTAGAACTGTTCCTAGAGTTCTTGAATCCCAAAAACCTCTATCGCCTTATTCTATCAACGGAGTTTATAATATACATAATAATATGAATTTTCTAAATTACCCATAGATAAAAGGATGTACACTATATACCAATGAGTGTATAAAGATAGATATTCATGTTGTCTTGGCTCCATTTGGCTTATTGTTGTTGATTATGATGCCAATAAACATGATTAATTCTTAATGAATAATTTATTATCATCCATCTAAATCTACTTACCAAACAAGAAATGAAATGATTCAATAAGGATTCGACAAATGCCACTATGTATGTCTATCATTTTCACCCCAGTACTTTTTGCTCCTCAACCCTCGCTTACTTTTTATAATTCTATATTATATATATACATACATATATATTATGTCACGAAAATATTCAAAATATTAATTACCAAGTCCTTAAGAAATCTAATGACTTTTTCTTTTAATATATATATATATATATATATATATATATAATTGAAGTTTCTATGATTTATCATTAATTAATACCAACAATTACTTCCTCCTCTCTAATTATAGTTCAAACTAATAATAATAATAATAATTTACCTCCTCTCTAAGGCATTGTGACATTTCTCTTGATATTTCAAAATTTCTGACTTTAAATTTTCAATGGAGTGTTTAGATTTATTTAGATTTTTCTATTATTCTAACTTTAAATTTTCAATGGAGTATTTAGATTTATTTAGAATTTTTTCTTTGTAAAATGTAGCTGTGATATTCAAAAAACAATTATTTTTTAGTTTTTTTCAATCAGTTCTTTTTGTATATAATCGAATTTTTTATGCTTAGGTATTTCTTAATTTTGTTGTTTAATTTGATTAGGGTTCATAAAATATACCAGATATATTAAATCAATACTAATGGTAAAATTAAAAAATAATAAATCAATAGTGTATATATTTTTTCATATAGAAAGGGGAAACATGAAAAAACAATCACAGAGGGCACAGTTAGCAGAGGTATAATTATTGGAAGAAACACAGTGAAAATGACAAATTTGGAAAACATTTGGAGTTCGAAATCAAAAAAACCGATTGAGAAACCAGTGGTCGTCTTTTTGTCATCAAAAGTACACTGACACGCGGCAGAAACCCAAGTGGTCTCAAGATCCATGATTTGGCCACCGGCGCCATTTCTCAGCTTAATAAAATAACATGCGTACAATTGTAAGATTGAGGATCAAATATTTAAAAACATGGGGCGGGTGCTGGAACAAGGGTCCCCCACAATACTACAATTATGTGCCACTTACATGAGGATGTTTCAGCATACTCCTTTTTTTTTTTTTTTGTTGAGAATATATATATATATATATATAACACAAATAAATTTTTTATTAAAAATTTATCTTTTTTTTAATTATATTATTTATTTCAAAATTAAAAAATAATAACGATAATTATTCAATAAACATGATGAATCTAAAAGATTGAATATACTGCAATTATTATTATTTATGTCCACGCAGATATGCTATCAATCTTGAAAACTACTCTTGTCTCAATAAGGTACAAAATTTTCAATCATTTGTTATTTATATATTAAAAAAATCTAACATGATTGTTAGATAAAGAATGATTCAAGATACAAATCTTTTAATTAAATTCTTTAAAATTTTACTTTAATTTTTACTTAATTTTAATAATAAGTGTTCAATCTTTAATTTCGTATAATATTTATAATATATTTTTTAAAATTAAATCATAGTGTTACAAAATTATTATTTTATTAACATAAGTGTTATAAATGATTGAAGAAAATGAGACAAGCCACGGAAACCAATTGAATGAAAAATGAATGGATCATATAATTTTATTTTTTAGTATATAATTAATAAGAAACGAATGAATTGGAAGGCATTCAAGACTTGTTTTACTGTCCTTGTCTGATCTTGTCTCCTTGCCCAAAAGGATCGGCAGATAACTAGGGATTCACCTTTTCAATCATTTCTTCTACATTAATTTTTCATAATATTATTATATTTAATTATTAATTATTTAAAGAGAAACTATCTGGAAATAAATTTATTTTCTTAAAAAATAATATCATTTAATTTGGAAACATAGAGGTGTTTTGGAGTAACTTGACATTGGGATTTTCAATAAATCATGTTTTCGTGATCACTTCAAAAAGATTTTGGAAAGTGGACAGGTGGATGGTTCAAAATAAGGGGAAGAATTATGATGGAATCTTAGATGTGATCAATATAATTTCTTGATATTTTCTTTTGCATATTGTACGAGTTGTTGTGTAAACATAAATTTCATTATTTGAAGAATATAAATTAAATCAAAAGTAAGTAAATGTAGGTGTAATAAAATATATGTGTATTGAATTTGTCATAAATTCAAAAGTTTTAAGAGTTTTGATTTAACTTCTTAATTAATTGATATGATTTTTAGGTATCCAATGTTAAATATTAAAATTAATATAAGATCGTTTATTTTCGGCGCAAGAAAGCTCGATCAATGATTGTCTCTCCATCCTTACTTCTTTTATTTTTAAGCCGTCATTTAAGGGTTTTAGTGGTGATTCGGGTTGATGAAGCTTATTTGAGAGTTAGGAACAAAATATCAATCTTTTTATGTATTATCCAAGATTCTTGGTTAATTTATAAAAGGAGTTTGATTCTTTGTATTTAAACATTATTTATAAAGACAGGTATATGAAGTGTTTTCCTATTATAGTCTGACCCAATTTGAATTCGATTTAATTTAATATAATTTTTTTTTTAAAAAATAACATTTACTTCTAAGAAAAATGAGTATAAAAAATAACAATTGTAATTACTTTCATGAAAGCGTAGTTATAAACTCGAATAATTGGTGAGTTTGGTTCCAAACAAATTTATGTTTGGCAAGTTTAGTCCCAAAATATTTTTTTTTAACTTTTAAGGTCCCAAATATTTTTTTAAGTGAACAATAAAGTCATTTTTGACAGATTCTATCAAAAACCCTAAAAATTTAACGATTTTTATATTTAAATAATTAAATACGAGGGTAAAAAAGTCATTAATATATTTTATCATTTTTCAAGTGACTGAGCTTCCTTTCTTTGCATCCAAAGTACGACTTGATCGTAATGGGGTTGGGGATGTCTACTCACTTGACCTACTGAATGATTATGAAAAGTGAGACAGAATCAAAATGCTGCGCTTAGATTTTTGTCCATAATCTTATTTTCTTATCATATGATGACTATCCAACATAACCACGAAGTTGATTTGGGTCATTTATCAATTTTGTAAACTCAGTCGGGTTTCAGAAAAAAGCTTGGCTGCCTAATTGTGGTAATGACTCATTGGGTGATTTATAGCATCCATCTCTCTAGTGAATGAAAATGTTTAAAATATTAACTATTATCTTTTTTCTTTTGCAGAGGAGGCTTGGAAAAAGCCAAGAAAGAGTTAGCTGGTAGCATCGAGAAAGGGATCACCTTTGCAAGGAAATAAAGAGGCAGTGATACAATCACAAGTCAGTTCTCAGAGTTTTTCTTTGTTTTAGATGACATTTTTTTTCCTACCTTCAACGTGAAGGTAGGAAAATCAATAAAGCTTGGCTGCCAAATCAACTTCGTGGTTATGTTGGATAGTCATCATATGATAAGAAAATAAGATTATGGACAAAAATCTAAGCGCAGTATTTTGATTATGTCTCACCTGTCATAATCATTCAGTAGGCCAAGTGAGTAGACCTCTTCAACCCCATTACGATCAAGCCGTACTTTAGATGCAAAGAAAGGAAGCTCAGTCACCTGAAAAATGATAAAATATATTAATGACTTTTTACCCTCGTATTTAATTATTTAAATATAAAAATCGTTAAATTTTTAGGGTTTTTGACAGAATGTGTCAAAAAGGACTATATTGTTCACTTAAAAAAATATTTGGCACCTTAAAAGTTAAAAAAAATATTTTGGAACTAAACTTACCAAATATAAATTTGTTTGGGACCAAACTCACCAATTATTCTTATAAACTCTTTTAGTCAATTTTTTTAACCTATCAAATTACTTTTATTTATCTAAATATTTAATTTTAATTTTACATGCATAATACTAAAAGATTTGTAATGCTTTTAAATTAAACGTACCATTATATTTCAATAGCCCATAATATTATTATTATTATTGTTGTTGTAATATATATATATAATATATATAATATATATATATAAACATAGTTAAATACATATCATATAGAAATCTTAAATTTAAAAAAAAAAAAAAACAAACAAAAATTGATTACACACCATACAACCTAACCTAGAAATCATTAGGTGTACGTGGTCATCAGGCGGACAAGGTGGACATTTCGGGGAATTCGAATTGACAAATCAAAGAGCTAATGCTAGGCAGAGGTATTAATGTGGTGAAACCTGAAAGATTTAAAATAATTCTCCTTACTTTTTCCCTTTCTTTTTTTTTCCTACTTTAATAAAACAAATTCGCACAATTATCGTAGAGTTCAACTCTTACTTAATAGTAAAAGTCTAATTCAAAGCTTTTGAACTCTTACTTCATAGTAAAGGCCTAATTCAAAGTTTTTATCTTAGAGTTAACTGGGTGTTGTCATCTTTAGTAAAACTAATTCGAATACCGCTCACAGAATTCAATTCTTAAGTCTAATCCAGAGCTTTTACGGTGGAGTTAACCGCTCCAAGGAAAATTCGAACATTTGATTATCTTCAATTTAAAGAATAATATTTTAAAAAATATCAAAATAATGTCAAAGGTGGATGTTAATTTTTCGGTGGGTAAAAAGAGTTTATTTTTGTTTATGTCATTGCAAATGATATATATTATGAATTAAAGAACTTCATTTTAATTAGTGCAGATTATAACATACTAAAATTAGTTTCAGTTTTAATTTGCATGTTATTATTATAAGTAATATGAGAGATATTTGGCTCCAGGTTGTACCACCCAAAAAAAAATTAAAGTTGTACAGCATTTGGGAACAACATGCATCTACATTTTTGTCAAAGCAAATTTGTTCATATTTTCCCTATTTTACTCCTTCACAATAATATTATAGATATTTTAATTACTATTATGAGAAGAAAACTCCTAGAAACCCTCATAACAGCTTGAAATTTGACATTTTTGTTCAAAAAATATTTGAAAATTTTGTGCCAACTAGAGGAAAGTTGAAATCAATGAGCATGCAATGTGACAATTTGATCTTTTATTTTTTATTATATTCTAAATCATTAATATATTCGAATTCAGTTTGTATTGTAATTTCAAAATCATTAACATTCTTAAATATGTTGAATTACTCCTTTCCCAATCACAAGAGGGAAGAGATCAAAAGAGATTTGTTCCTTTTTTTTCAATTCCACATGGGATTAACAAAGAAAGAAAGAATGAGACTTGTCCTATAAAAGGGGTGAACTTCTTTAAGTTAAGTGTACTCTTAAATTTGTTGTGTATTAGTTAAATAAATTTGAATTATGTTACATTAAACTTGTGGATTTTTTTTAAATAAATAAATAAAAATAAATAAATATATATATATATAAAATTTAAACAGGTGTACATATATTATTTGAAAACTCAATTATTTGCAGCTCAATCTAGATTGACAATCAATCACCAGTCCTTTTCCAATTGAGTCTCCCCACTATAAATTCTCTGCTCTTGAGGCACTCCACCAAACCCCCCTTCCTTCTCCAAGCCTCTCTCTCTCTCTCTCTCTCTCTCTCTCTCTCTCTCTTCAATCAATTCTCTATTTTCCCATGACGAGGCTAAATTTTGGAGAAAACTTCACAAAACCACCAAGAAAATCAAAATCCAAGTACTATGGTGGTAGTAAAAGAAATGGGATTTCGTTTTGGGCATTCTTTTTGTCAATTTTAATATATATTTCCATATTTTATGTCTTCAACCTCTCCCCTTCTGCCCTCTTTAGTACCACCAAGTTCTGGTTTTTCATATCAAACACTCTCATTCTCATCATTGCAGTTGATTTTGGTGCTTTCTCTTCCTCAATAAAACAAGATTACTACGAAGAATACGTTGGGATTAATCCTCAAGTAAGAAGTAACCATAATATTATTCGTCCTTCTCTCGAATACCAGTACGATATTAACATGTCCGATACGAAGAAACTAGATCATCATCCACACGAAAAGATTAAGGATGTTGTTGTTGATGTGTATGATCAAAAAGTTCACGAATGTTCCCATGACAAGAAATTACTCGAAACGAAAAACCCTAAAGAAAATCAAGAAGATGATCATGAGAAAGTTGTTGTTGTAGAGAATAATAATAATAATAATAATGAGATAAAATGTATGAGAAGTAAATCGGAGAAAATTGTAATGTTGGATGATGAATTATTAGATGAGAAAAAGATTCAGAAGTCACAATCTGAGAGATATGATTATGGGAAGGAAGAAGTAAAAAATGATGAAGAAAATGAATTCTCAACCATGTCTGATGAAGAACTCAACAGAAGAGTTGAAGAATTTATTCGAAATTTTAATAGACAGATTAGGCTTCAAGCTATTAGAAACCGTCAAAATATGTATGCTCGTGAAGTTTAGACTATTGGTGAGGACAATAAGGAAATGCCACTCATGTTTTTGTTTTCTTTCCATTTCTTTTTTATTATTATTAGTATTATTGTTGTTTTTTTCTTTTTTGTACCATGTCTTATGAATAATAAGTGAGTATATATATAAAGGCTTTATCTAAATCATCTATACGATATTCCTCTAAGGACTTAGTTTTTATCGCTTGAGCATTCGAATCTCGACTTATATATATTTAAAGTCAGAATTTTTTCTTGTAAAAAATTGAATTAGCTCGAATAAAGATTAGTCTGGATGTGAAATAACCTAAAAGTGTTTTCCTATAGTTTAGAATTTATCTAAGATATCTCGTGTCTTAGTAAACAACTTTAGTAGTCAATAAGACAGATAAATTAATTAGAATCAGTTTTACTTATAATATTTAGAGATCACATGTTCAAAACACAATAAAATAAAAATACATCAACCCGAGAATTTGAAAATATTAGTAAGCGAACTTTTAAATACTCGAATCTCTGAATAACGCCCTAACCCTGAATAATAATCAAACTCGGTGAGCCATGGGGTAAAGCTCTTTTAAATATATATATTTATTTATAATTATAATACTTCTTGTCCTAAATATTGTATTCATATCCCATTTGTATACAAAGTAACGCTAAAAAAAATAATATTTTTTCCTTTTAATTTGTTAATTTAATCATTTTAGATAAGAATCACGTTTAGATAATTCTCATGAATAACACTTGGAGCATCATATTAGGCTAACATGGAAATTATTTATTTGATATTATTTAGCATGACCTTGACAACATTTCCCTCACATGCATTTAATATTATAATTTTCTCTTACAAGTTAAAAGGACATGTAAACTTCTCACAAGTCATTCATCCCATCAAATCTCACTATGTATATAACTGTATACATAAAAATTAATAAATACTTAATTTATATATATATATATATATATATATATATCATATTTTAATGAAATATTAATTAGTAATCTTTGTTATAATACAATTTGGATAGTGAATAATCATATTATAAATAGGACATCATCGAAAAAATAGGAAGAAAAAAAAATTGAAATTTTGTTATCTTTCAATTTTCCTATTCTCTCTCTAGACTATATAAAGATCCATGATATATTTGTATGCCTTTCAGTTCCCAGTATTATTATTATTATTATTTTCTTGGACGTTTTTCTAATAAAAATCTAGTTTTAAATTGTTGATATATAATGATTGTACACTTCCAAATAAAGATCATATGCAAACGTATGCATGCATACAAACATGAGATAATGACAATACATATATAATCAATTCAGTATATATATAATTATTTTGGCAGATCAGTTTTGGAGCTAGGAGTATTACTTTTTCAAATCATCATTATTAGATAAATAATTAATGTTGCTGACTTTTGACAAAATATATATTTTAGTGATATATATTTTTTATTTGCAAAATAATAATAAATAAATACAAACAGAAATCATGATGTTGTGTATATTGATACAAATTTGAGGGTCACCGGTTGATGTGCAAAAAAAATAAAAATTTATAGTTATTTTTTGACTTTTACCCTCCCTTAAGTTATTGTTACTAATTTTGATTAGGTTTGACTTTAATTAAATTGAGAAAATGATGAAATTTATTAATATTATTAAAATAAGGATGTAATAATAAATTTTTTTTAAAAAGGATGAAATTATTAAAAGTATATATGTTGAGGACCAAATTTGTAAATTCGCATAATTTATAAATATATGGTGACCATTTCTGAGAGTCTGTGTGTTTTGAAGGCCTTCCTTTCGTTTCTTTGGACGATTTCTCCTGCTGAAGATACTCTCATGAAGAAGAGATAAGTGGACCGAGAAAGTGTGAAGTGCTAATAATTTTGCCTATCATCAAACAAACGAATCTGTTATTAAAGTCCATAAGGTGTTTGATTAAATTCCTGAATAGGTTTATACTTTTTTCCCCTTTTTTCTTCTGCGTTTTAGTTTAAGACTGGAAATTTGGTTATGGTGTTTTTTGGTTGAAATTTCTCTCCTTGAATGTTAGGATGCTGGACATGATATTTGTTTTTTCATGTTGTTTTATTTGAGTCTTTTAACGAAATAAGATAATTAGTTATTTGTTTTTGTTCAAACATGAACAGTGTTGGCATGTTTTTTTGTTAGAATAGGATATGAATGTTATGTATAATTTGTGTATATTTACCATAGAAGTAATGACTATTTATATTATATAAAACTATCTAAAATCAGTGTGATTCTGGTAGTGTGATTCTGCGGCGGAGCCTTGTTGAAGTTCATCTGGTAGTGTGATCAGAACACCCAAGATCATCAAGGAAGCACTGCCCAGAAACTTTCTGAGGTTTGTTGTTCTTCTTAATTGCAATTTATATTTGCTTTCTCTTCCTATTTTCCCCTTTTCTCATATAGGAAATCCACTGAAGTCTTTTGCGATCTTTCCTTGTGCATTTTGTTGACCATATTGCATAAAGGGGGTTAACTGATGTTCTTTTTGTTTTATGAACTAGCTGAAGATGTACTGAAGATGTAATGGAGAACTTACTAGAATATTTTTGTTGCTTGCTTGTTTGTCCCTTTATTGAGCGGGAACAAAGGAATAAAAGAACTTGTGTGTTTAATTTTTAGAAATTTGCTTCTGTTCTTATTTTGGCATAGTTCTTATAGTTAGATAACTATAATTTTTAAAAATTTCTAAAAAGTTTTAGAAATTTTTAGAAATTTCTAAACTCTAGTGATATTTTGGCATAGTTCTTATAGTTAGATAACTAACTATGATTAGAAATCTTATGTTTAATTTTTAGAAATTTGCTTCTGTTCGTTTCTCTACAATTTCTAAACTCTATTGATATTTTTAGAAATTTGCTTCTGTTCGTTTCTCTACAATTTCTAAACTCTATTGATATTTTGGCATAGTATCTTATAGTTAGATAACTATGATTAGAAATGTTGGTTTCCGTAATATTCTTTATAATTGATTAAGTTGATGAAAATAAGGTTTCAGTGTGTGCATACGTAGTTTATTATTTTTAAACTTTATTCCGAAACACTTGCCATCTTCCTAGTTTGATTGCCAGACCTAGGTTAAGTTTATTATTGAATCTGAGTTTTAGAACTCATTAGGACATTTTCAGACCTAGACTGCAGTTATTTTGAATCGGAGTATTGGAACTCATAATTGAAATATTGAGAATGCCAAAGGAATCTAGGTATACTCTCAGTGCTCTATTTGGAGTAAGATAGTCCCTTGTATTAGGTATAGTGGTAAGGACAGTTTAATATCTGAATGATTTGTTAACTTGCAGATTACTAAACTTATTGGACTTGTTTACTAACCAAAAAGTCCAGAGAACACATTAGGACAACAATCTCTATTTGACATTTTCAAAAATAAACCAAATACATGGTGATTCTGAACATTGCTCTAGGTTGTTTTCTCTTTTTGAGTTATGTTGCGAATATTATGCACTTATTGCAGTTGAGCTGCCAAAAGACAATGATTAAAAAAACAATAAAAGGAAAAAGAAAAAAAAGAAGTTTCTCCACATCTCTTTTCATTTTCTTTTTCCCCTCCCTCCTGTCTGTATTTAGATTGGCATTCTGAAAGATTAAAACATAATACTCAAAAATTTTATACTTGAACTTTTTGATTTGAAGTTTTTGTAATCATTTTGCAACACATATGAAAAATTACTTTCTAGATAAGGGTAAAAGTAGGTTACACATTTTTCATAGAAAAAGATATAATAATCCAAGTTCAGTCTCCACATATTTTATTTGCATCAGAACCTAGATCACTATTTGTGTCGCAATTAATGATCATCATCTCTGTAGCAATGGTGGAAGCAGCATTCTACCTCTCATATTTCCTTAAGCAGAAGTTTGTTCTTCCAGTATGATGCCTGCAATAGCGGGAACAGGAGTGCTTTCCTATATTCCTATTAAGAATTGTTGCTGCTTCTTTGAGTGGAAATTCTGAGTTTCTTTTCCCACAACATCTTGCAACATCCGTGTCACCTTCTTGCTATTATAAAAATTGATGTTGAGAATTTTATTGCATAGAATAATGACACACCAATTTCTTTTCTGTTAGATGCTATTTGTTTTAGATTGCATATCCTTATGTCCCCTCAAGTTATCTACTTCTTAGCTTGTGCATAAGCAAACTGAGCATCTGATTAAGTTCATGTGTCAAAGAAAGTTTGATACATCATATTAGTTCTGAATTTCTCTTATGTCTTTATTACTGGTCACTCTCTTTTCTCCTTACACCATGCTTAGACAATGTTAATTTTCTTGAATATGAAGTTCAGTTCTAAGAAATATTTTACATAAAATAGCATTGTATTAACATGCTTTTACCTTATTAAATTCTTTAATTCAAAATTTCCTAATTTAATGTATATTTCGTTGTTCCTTGATTTCTGTATTGTAGTTATAATTGCACAAGGATTTGTTAGTAGGGAAAATAGTGTTCGGAGGCATTTATACTTCTGATTCTTTTGTCATTTCAATCACAAAAAACAAGAGACTGAATTGGGTTCTATTTAGTTTAAGCTTAATAACTTTCGTGTGGAATAACATTAGCCAAACTAAGGTTAGACTGACATGTAAGGTTATTCAAAATCAATTTTCAACATTTTAATATTGTATTCTCTGTATTTTGGATGAATCTAGTGGGATATATTGTGTCAATAAAATTTATTTGCTAATCTGATTTATATATCTATTATGCAGAAAAGTTGTAAATGAATGCTCATAAACTATGAAGAGACTATTAATGGATTTGGTCCTGACCTTTTAGTTATGTGATGTTATTTCCCTGAAGTTCTACTATATATGTTGGGATGAACAAATATTGGCTATTTGTAGTGAGAATGTTTTATTGATTCAATCTAATGGACCATAAACTTTATCTTATTAGTTCATAAAATTCATCTATTTGGTACTTGTTGATTGGAAAATTAGCCAATTTGGTCCCAAACTATTTTTTCCCCTGCCACTTTGGTTCCTTATTTTTATTTTTCATTTTGTCTTTTTTTTTGTTTTTTTTTTTTTTTGTTCTCATAACTACTTTTAGCTCCTCAGGCCATTTTTGCCGTCTTTACATCAAGTGTATTGATGTTCCTTGCTCATGAAATCTTCCCTTAGGGCAAAGTAATTCAGTTCATAACAGCAATCCAGTGGGTCTTTCTGTTGAACTATACCACATTGAGACATTCAGTAAGAAAATAGTTGTTTAGAAGCAAACTGCCCATTTTTACCCTTAAACAGCACTCCTGTGCTGCGTGCATTCATATAGTTGTGGTAAAGAACCACAAAAAGCTGTGGAGGGATAAAAAAGATCAGCCCTGAAAACATTCCATGGACCAAACAAAAGAAAATGATTAGGGACCAAAGTGACTGGAAATAGATAGTATGGAGGCCTCAAATTTGTGGTGGGTTCTTAAGTAATGTCTAGTAAATATTCATGTGTACTAAACAGGTAATATCACTTGTCTTAAGTTATCAATTTTCATATAGTTAATGGTTTGCAAATTATTTTTTAAATTCTCATACACTATAAATTTTTAGTTGATAAAGATTTAAATTGATTAAGTGGAGTTGTTTTAAACTCTTTAACCCCGAAACCCTTCACATGTGGACATGGCCAAACACAAATTCGATAACAAGCCCATAACGTGAGAAATAAGTAAATTTGCTTTGGGGGAGATTTATCAAATGACAATAGCAGCTATTGAAAAAATCTGTGAATAGTAAAGCATGTTCAAAGTACTGATCGAATTTATGATGAACACATTTGAAGGAAGAGTCAATCACTCGTTTATGTTTTCACGGTCCCAATAGTTATCCGGAGCCCATCAGTTATCTCTGATTACCTTGAACGACCATCCTTGCCTTGACGGGTTCTATCCTTTTGATAATTATTGAGACCGTGAAAACATAAACGAGTGATTGACTCTTCCTTCAAATGTGTTCATTATAAATTCGAACTGAAATTTCCTTAATCTATTGACAAGAAATTTAGAGAGACTTTGGATAGGAAAACATTCTTATGAAATTTTATTTCTATTTTTGCTTGAGGAGAATGAATGTTAATTGAAATCCACCAGTTACAAACCAACATCTAAAAGCATATGCTTAAAGTAAATACAGTAGAACACATTATTGAACACTCAACCGACAAGATAAAAAGTAAAGTATTCGTCTTTATGAAAGGTGGCTCTTTTAACGTCAGATTGCCAAGACGTTTTTTGACTTGTTAGTCTAAGTGCGGGATGAGCTGGCATGATGAGTAGTGCAGGATGAGCTGGTATGATGAGTTATTTTTTGTAATGTAGTATAAAAATATTCATCTTCAATCATTTCTTCAGCAAACACATGTTGTAATGAGGTAAAGTCGGTCCATGGATCGGGGTCTACATGATTTTTCCCACAAAGATATTAAAATAGAGTAACCAGGGCTCCTTCCCTCAAACCACAATCTGTAATGGTATACTCATAACAGTAGCCAGTTAGTTTGAATGTTTCTGATAAACAATATGGTCGATGCAAAATTAGAGCAATGTAGGGATCCTTCATGTTCTTGGTTTCTTTGTATCTTTTCAGAAGATAAGACAACCAATCTTTGCGGGTCCAGTATCCATATAACAAGTTAAGCATGTTAAATTTTTGAATAGGGACATATGACATGACTGAGATTAAGGTTTCCAACTTAATTTCCAAACTAGACCAACAAGTAACTCCTAAACACCAATGGTACCAATATCCATAATGTGTGAGAGATGGACTTTCATAACGCATGAAAAGGAGAAAAATGTAATTTGGAAAGAATTTGCAATGTTCTATAGGATGACCTACCCCCATGCACATTTTGACTTGGTAGTAGAAAATGTGATTTTTGGTCCAAACATATAACTCTTGGGTAAATTTGAATTTCGGAGCTTGGGGTGGAAATTCGGGTAACTCTGATACTGGTTTAGTGAGTTGAGCATAAGTATCAAGGGAATAGTTTTGGTGGGAGTGATTAGGTGAATAGTGGGAATATGGACTTTGGGAGGTCTGGACAGAAAATCTGGAATTACATTGGACGTACCTTTGATGTGTTGAACCTTGAATTGGTATTTTGAAAATAAATCCTTCAATCGGAGTAATTGTGCTTCAGGAAGGCCCTTGTTTTTAAATTCCATTATCCGAGGAAAATATGAGTTATCCATTCTTACCAAGAATTCATGTCCAATCAAATGGAATTCAAAACGTTTGATCCCATACTTGATAGCTAAAATCTCTTTGTAGACCGTATGGTAATGTTTTTCTGCCTCTTTGAATTGTCCACTTGCATGTCCGCAGAAAAAAATTTTGTCATTGATTTTTTCCAGTAGTATTGCTCCCCAATGTTCATTGCTTGCATCAGTTTGCAAAATTCTTGATCCTGTTCCTGGAAGTTTTAACGGAGAAGGGTTTAGCATACCTTTTTTAGGTGTTGGACAACAAATGTCTGTTCTTGGGACCAGGAAGATGCATTTTTCCTAAGCATTCGGGATAGTAAACTCGTATGTTTTGAACTTTGAAGAATGAATTCCTTTAGGTAGTTTACTATTCTGAGAAACTGTTGTACTTCTTTGTACGAAAGCTGGTCTGGGAATTTGAGCAGTTCTTCTGCAATGTGAGGACCAGGATGGTATTGTCCGTTGAAAAATCTCATACCAAGGAATTCGATATGGTTTTGTCCAATAGAGCTTTTCTTTTCTGATAACATAATTCCATATTGGTGGACTATGTCGAAGAAGCTTTGTAGTAGTTGTAAATGGCTAGGTATGTCCTTTGAGAACAGGAGAATGTCGTCGATGTAGATCAAGACGTTTGGAAATAAGGGCTCAAAGATGCGTGTCATGGCCTTTTGAAATAGTCATGGGGCAATTTTTAGGCCAAAAGGCATTACGGTCCATTGGAACTGGGCATTTGGAATACAGAAAGTTGTCTTGTACCTTTCCTCTGGTTGAATTTTGAGTTGCCAGAAACCTGCCTTTAGATCAAACTTGGAGAACTGATATGGATAAATCATATTACATTTTTAGCATGTTTTAGGCATGATTTAGGGTGAAATTGAGGGCAAATCGGTCTTAATTGTTTATTATTAACTCAATTTCACAGTTTTTATGATTTTGGAAGTGTCAGGTGAAAAGTAGAAGAAAGTGGCAAATTTCGGTGCAAAAACACAATTTTTCAAAAGTTCGGAAGTCGGAGAGGGTGTCTCGAGTCAGGACGGGCGTCCTGACTTGGTCAACAAGTCGGGACGGGCGTCCAGGACTCGGGACGACCGTCTTGACTTGGTCAATAGACCGGGACGGGCGTCCTAATCCAGGACGGGCGTCCCAATCCAGGACGGGCGTCCCGGGTGCCTGGTCCAAGCTGCTATAAATACCCCAGGCCTTCCTCAGTTGAATTCATCCCTCTCCACTTGATCTGAGTCATTTAGCGACTTCAAGTGTACATTTTTCTCGAGTACATAAGTCACTGAGAGACTCGGGTTCAGTATAAGTTTTCTTTCTTTCTAGTTAGTGTTTCGTTTTCTTAGTTTCTGAGAATTAGTCTCAGATCTTAGGCTTCGATAGATAGGTTCGTTTCTGGTATTCATAGAATACCCGAGATTTCGTTATGAGATCCTAAGAGGGCTCTAGGCGTTCAAAGAGTCAGTCTACAGGGCTGGGCTTAAGTTGGGTATTAAGGTAAAGTCCAGCTACTAGGCTGAGGAAGCGTCCTCCGAAGGTTCTGGCGAGCAGAGTCGGGTCGAGCAGTACGACATATACAAGCAGTTGCTCCATCGGCGAGACTAAGTAAAGGGTGATTTCTTTATGCCATCAGTCCCCCTGTCCCTCTCTTTATATGTTTGTATTGTGATTGTCCAAATAACAATTATGTTTATCGGATTATGATTTTTATGATTCTTTGTTTTATATGTTGAAGTTTTTATGATTTTTCAGAAATAGCCACCTCCTTAATATTCATTATGTCTGCATGTCTAATGTGTTCTTTTAAACTAAAATTAGGGTTATAGACAATTCCTAACCACGGTCTATTCATAACCTGTTTAGTTTAACAGACATCAATTAGTATTGGTGTCTGCCATATTAGATAAAATAACCTACAGAACACCCTGTTTGTTAGAGTAGTCTAAGTAGGCTGAGTTGAGCGTTTATGTCGGCGGTTAGGGGCGAGCGGCATGATCCCCGAAGTGACATAGGGCTTTCATGGATGTATTTAGCTCGAACCGTGAGTAGGGCCGTTAACCTTAACGATGGGGTGGTTTATCAGAGATCTCGGATGTGGTACACCTTTAGACTCAGAACATAGTTGCAATCCAGGCTAAGATGCATCTAAAATACTCGAAGATAGGTCAATCAACATGTAGGAACAGTATAACATAGAATCAGAATATTATTTATAAAACACTTTTAGGCTTAATTAAACTTAAACATAGTGGAAAATGGATCACTCCCCTCATCAAAGTTATTGATGAAGATTGCATAACTGGATCATAAGATAAGAATTAGAGAAAAAGGCTAGTTACTACTAAGCCGTTACCACTTCCATGAGAGTATGATCTTTAACTTAATAAAATCGTAGATACTTTTCAACATACTAGCTACACGATAGGTACTCTGTCTTAGGTTCTGACTGATTAAGTGACACTATAAAGACTAAATGTGACAATTAGTCAATCACAGTCCTTAATTACTCATAATCAACATAGGGTAAATCAACACCTATTTTAGCATATCAGTCGAAAACGCATCAAGAACCATTGGGCCTCAAGCAAATGGGCAAATAGATTTTGAGGTCGTGGTAAAGGAAATTTGTCATCTGCAAGAAAATAGTTTAGTGGTTTGTAGTCAATGACAAGTCTTTTCTTACCTCTGCGTATTTCGGCCCGTTTGTTGACATAAAATGCTTGGTAAGCCCAATTTGATGTGGTTTGCTCAATCAATCCAAGTCGTAGTAACTGAGTACATTCTTGTTGGGCTAATCTTTCATCGTATGGAGTCATGCCTGGATAGGTAGCCTTTGTGGTATTAACATCTTCATTTTTTTTGAATGGTAATGTGATGAAGAAGGCTTTGTTCTTCTACAGTGGATTGGGATGAGAGAATTCATCATGAGACTCTGCACAACTTTGTTTGAACCTTGGCATAATTTCATCAAACTGTCCAATTTTTCCCATCAGTGAATAGATCTTCTGGACAGTCATATATGGTTGAAATTGTCTTTTGTATTTCAATCCGTTTGGCAAAATCATTAAGCGTCGAGCTGTATGATAGATGTCAAAACCAATTAAAATATATTTTCCATGTAATTTGCTCCCAATCAACTTTGTCCAAATAATACAGTTTGGGAAGAACTGTATTCCAACTCGATGTTTAGTGATAAGATTAGTTTCAAATCTTTCACCATCAGCGGCTTGAAAATATTCAATGTGAGAAGTCCAGGCTGATTTTGGTAGGATGTCCGGATTGAGCATTGACTTTCCAGCTCCAGTATCCATAAATCCAACTGCTCGGATGGGTCTGTCATATTTAGTGTTATGACGGATGTAAGAGAGATAACAAAAATAAAGAAATGACACACAGATTAAACGTGGTTCACCAACAATGTGTTAGCTACGTCCACCTAACAGAAGAGAGAAGAGTTTTTACTGATTTAGGAGAGATATTACAGAGGTGTTGTCTAGGTGACTACAATATTATGAATGCCTTACAAATGAACCTATTTATATGAAAGATGGCAGCCACCTTGGCTGCCTTAAACAGGTGGGAAGCCAGCTGTTGACAGCTGGCCCACCTCACCAACTAGCCACCCACTTGCCCACTTATCAAGGCCACCTTCCCAATGTAAAAAATAGAATGTTTGACTAACTTTCTAAACTTAAGGAGAAGTGGAAAAATGGAAAAATAGAATATTTGACTAACTTCCTAAACTTAAGGAAAAGTGGGAAAATGGAAAAACAGAATGTTGACTAACTTCCCACTACTTGCCCACCTCACCAACTGGAATTCAAGGCATTCTAACAAATCTCCACCTTGACTTGAATTCTCTCACAATTTACCAGATGCACCTCCTTGGTGCCAGATGTATCCGCTCTCCTCTCTTCTTCCATTTAGCAGCTTGTGATAATTAGCAAGTCCAAACAGTGTTGGAACTTGTTATGTGGAACTGGCTTGGTGAACATGTCAGCAGGATTGTCAGCCGTGCCCACTTTCTTCACCCTGATTCTTTTCTCACTTCTTAGAAAATGATACCTGATATCAATGTGCTTAGTCCTCTCATGATGAACTTGATCCTTGGCTAAGCATATTGCACTCAAGCTGTCACAATACACTATAGTCTGATCCTGATGTACGCCTAGATCATTGATTAGTCCTTTTAACCAAATTCCCTCCTTGGCTGCTTCTGTCAATGTCATGTACTCTGCCTCTGTAGTAGACAAAGTCATAGTAGGCTGTAGAGTTGCCTTCCAACTCACCACAGAACCACTAAGAGTGAAAACATAACCAGTCATGGATCTCCTACTGTCCACATCCCCGACATAATCAGAATCTGAGTAGCCGGTTACCAAGCACTGTGTATCACTCCCATAAATAAGACCAACATCTGACGTATCTCTAAGATATCGAAAAATCCTTTTCACAACCTGCCAATGCTCCTTCCCTGGTTTAGCCATAAATCGACTAACAATACTAATAGCATATGCCAAATCTGGTCGGGTGCACACCATAGCATACATCAGACTTCCTACTGCACTTGCATAAGGAACTCTTGACATGTACTCCTTTTCTTCCTCGGATTGAGGCACGTACATTACCAGCTTGCTGTTAGTAGCCATTGGAGTGTCTATAGGTTTAGCTGATGACATGCCAAACCTTGTTAATATCTTCTTAATGTACCATTCTTGTGACAAGAAAAGTTTCTTCTGATTTCTATCCCTATAGATTTCCATTCCCAAAATTTTCCGAGCAGTACCCAGATCTTTCATTTCAAATTCTGCACTGAGACGATCCTTCAGTTTCTGAATATCAGACTTGTCCCGAGCAGCAATCAACATATCATCTACATACATGACCAGACAGATGCGAGAACATCTTTCAGTTTGTTGTAGTACACACAACAATCATAAGGACTCCTATTGTAGCCGAGCTGCATCATATAGCTGTCAAATCTCTTATACCACTGCCTTGGAGACTACTTAAGCCCATATAAGGACTTCCTCAACTTGCACACATGATTCTCCTTTCCTAAAACCTGGAAACCATCTGGCTGAGTCATGTATATCTCATCTTCCAACTCTTCGTGTAGAAAAGCAGTCTTCACGTCTAGTTGCTCAAGCTCCAAATCTTGATGTGCAACTATTGCTAGTAGCATCTTGATAGAAGTATGTCTGACCACCTGCGAGAAAATCTCATTGTAGTCTACTCCCTCTATCTGATGGAACCCTCTTGCAACTACTCGTGCCTTATACTTAATATCCTCAGTCGGTGATATTCCTTCCTTCTTCTTGAAACCCCATTTGCAAGTGATTACCTTTCTCTCTGTCGGCAATCTAACTAGCTCCCAAGTCTAATTCTTGTGAAGAGATTCCATTTCGTCTCTCATTGCAGCCAACCACTGTGCTGACTCAGTTCCTGAAATTGCTTCCTTTTAGGTGGACGACTCATGAAGCTCCACTTCCTCAGTAACTTGCAGTGCATAACCCACCATATTATCAAAACCATACCGCTTTGGAGGTCCAACTCCAACCCTTCTTGGTCGGTCAAACGCGATACTATGCTGAAAACCTTCAGATGTTTGATTTTCTGGTGGTGTAGATTCTGGCAGATTGGTTTCTGGTTGTGGCAATTGGTCACTGACCAACTTCTGTGCCTTGCTCTCCCCTTGAGTGACTTGCACCTCCACCTGTTCATCAACAACTCCATTCTTCTCTACAATAATGGGCTTCACCATAGGGTTGAGCATAGAACTCTCATCAAAAATTACACTCCTACTAAGTATAATCCTATTCTCAGATGGAGACCAGATTCTATATCCCTTCACCCCTTCTCCATAGCCCACGAATATTCCATTTTTAGCTCTTGGCTCCAGCTTACCCTCATTGACATGATAGTAAGCTGTACAGCCAAAAGCTCTCAGATTTGAGTAATCAACAGGCTTCCATGTCCACACCTTAAAAGGTGTTTTACAGTTGATGCATGTGTGTGGTCCCCAGTTTGTTATGTAGCATGCCATTGTAGCTGCTTCTGCCCAAAAACATCTAGTTAGACCAGTGTTAGAGAGCATGCACCTCGCTCTCTCCAGAAGTATCTGGTTCATGCGCTCAGCTGCACTATTCTGCTGTGGTGTATCCCTGACTGTGCAATGTCGAGCAATCCCCTCATCTTTGCAAAACACATCGAACTCAAACGAACAAAATTTTAGACCATTATCAGTTCGTAGCCTCTTGATCTTCTTCCCAGTTTGATTCTCCACTAGCCTCTTCCACTGCCTGAAGTTCTTGAACGCTTCACTTTTATGTTTCATCATGATTACCTAAGTCATCCTTGAGTAATCATCGATTACCGACATAAAAAATCTGTGACCGCCTAAAGACTCAAAGCGAGACGGACCCCACCAGTCTGAATGAATGTAATCTAGCGTGCCCTTTGTTCGGTGAACCGCCTTTGGGAACTTGCTGCGATGTAGCTTCCCAAAGACACAATGCTCACAAAACTCAAAGCTCTTGATCTTGTGACCACCAAGAAGATCTTCCTTTGACAGAATCTGCAACCCTCTTTCATACATGTGACCAAGTCTCATATGCCATAATTTGGTCAAATCATCCCGGTGAACCTCAGATGACGCAACAGCTGCAGAACCAGCAATTGTTGAACCTTGCAAAAAGTACAAAGTTCCTTGTTTGACGCCCTTAAGTATCACATTAGAGCCCCTGCAGACATGTATAACTCCACCTTCACCCTTGAAGCTGAACCCCTTACTATCCAGCAAGCTCAGGGATATCAGATTCTTAGTCATTAGTGGAACATGTTTGGCATTGTGCAATGTGCAGAATTTACCATCATGCGTCTGAATCTTGATCGAGCCTATTCCAACCGCCTTGCAGACTGAGCTGTTTGCCATAGAGACATTCCCTCGTCTATCTGCTCATAGGTTGAAAACCACTCTCTCCTTGGACATATATGGTAGGACGCCCCAGAGTCAATGACCCACACATCAGCATGATGCGTGTGTTCGTCTGCAACTAGAGCGATGTCCTCTTCAGAATTGGTGCCATCCACCGCTACCGCAGCAGATCCAGATCCAAGTTTCTGCTCCAGCGGTTGCTTTCTCTTCTTCGGGCATTCATTCTTCGAATGCCCTTTCTCCTTGCAGTAGTTACAAATATCATTTGCTTTTGGACCCTTGGAACCCGACTTCTTGAATTTCTTCTTGCCCAGTTGTCTATGTCCCTTGCTTCCACTGGCTATCAATCCAGCGGCCTGATTGTCTGTCCCTGCTCCGGTCGCCTTATGGCGCAGCTCTCTGGTATGAAGAGATGACTTGACCTCTTCCAGAGACATGGTATCTTTCCGAACAATGAAAGATTGTACGAAATTCTTATACGACAATGGTAGTGAAACCAACAGAATTAAGGCAACATCTTCATCCTCTACCTTAACATCAATATTACGCAACTCTAAAAGAATTATATTTAATTGATCCAGATGGTCTCTAAGAGGTGTACCTTCCTGCATTCGTAGACCGAACAGACGTTGCTTCAGAAGTAACTTGTTGTTGGTTAAAGACTTTGTCATGTATAGACTTTCCAGCTTCAACCACAGACCAGCGGCAGTTTCTTCATCTGCGACCTCAGTGATGACATCATCTGCAAGACACAACATGATAGTTGAATGTGCCTTCTCCTCCAAGGCAGCCAACTCAGCATCGTCAACCCTGACTTCCTTTGATAATGGCATCCATAAGCCTTGTTGTTTCAACAAAGCTCGCATCTTGATCTGTCATAAACTAAAGTTGTTCCTCCCCGTGAATTTGTCAATCTTTACGTTCAACGCAGACATCTTTCTCACCAGATTACAAACTTCGATTACTCGAGCTCTGATACCAGTTTGTTATGACGGATGTAAGAGAATGACACACAGATTAAACGTGGTTCACCAACAATGTGTTGGCTACGTCCACCTAACAGAAGAGATAAGAGTTTTTACTGATTTAGGAGAGAGATTACAAAGGTGTTGTCTAGGTGACTACAATACTATGAATGCCTTACAAATGAACCTATTTATAGGAAAGATGGCAGCCACCTTGGTTACCTTAAACAAGTGGGAAGCCAGCTGTTGACAGCTAGCCTACCTCACCAACTAGCCACCCACTTGCCCACTTGTCAAGGCCACCTTCCCAATGTAAAAAACAGAATGTTTGACTAACTTTCTAAACTTAAGGAGAAGTGAGAAAATGGAAAAACAGAATGTTGACTAACTTCTCACTACTTGCCCACCTCACCAACTGGAATTCAAGGCATTCTAACATTTAGAAGGTAGGAGATGGATTAGTACATGGGGTGAGGGAATTACCTCTTGAGTGAGATGTTCACTTTGGAGTATTGGAAGAGTCGCATTTGATTCTCCTGAATCTGAATCTGAATCTAATGTTGTATCGTCTTGTACTGCAAAGATGGTTTCTTCAGTCTCTTCTTCTTCCTCGGAGAAAAGGGATTCAATATCTGTACCGTCAAAATTGGTTGAGTTGGTACAAGATAAGGCTTGCTGAAGTAGACGAGCAGATTTGTCTTGATTTTGCGGACAGTGTTTTGCAAAATGTCCTTTCTTTTTACAAATGTAACATCTGTCTGTCTTGCGATTTCTGAAAGGTTTTTTCTTAAAAACCTTAGCTTTCCTTTGGTAGCTTTGGACTTCGGCTTGTATTTTGCCTTGTGTTCTCTGGAATTTTTCTTCTTTTGTTTGGGACAATGACAATTGTCTTTTGTGGAGCATTTGATGGCCAAGTGTTTCTTTGAACAAGCATGTCTCAGTTTCGTCTTATTTTCCATCAGTGCTTTGAACATGCTTTGTTGTTCACAGAGTTTTTCAATAGCTGCTATTGTCATTTGATAAATCTCCCACAAAGCAAGAGTATTGATATTCTTCTGCGTTGCCTAGATAACACGGTGGAGTTCAGGTTGGATCTCATCTAGAAGTGAGGTAATGAATACTTGTTTTAGATTAGGGTCATTGTACCCGTTCAAAGCATAGTATAATTCTTCCATTCTCTTAAAATGGAAATCCAGATCTTTCTGTTTTAAAGGACAGCACTTCATGGTGAAATATTTCTATTGGGCCATCTTATTGTACAAGGTATAATCTCCGATGAAGTCTTGATGCAAAGTACCCAAAAATTGTTCGCTTGTCCAGTTGAATGTCATTTGTTGTCGGTATTCTCCAAGTGACTGAAACCATTCCCTTAGTGTTCCTGAAAATCGAGATGTAAATTCACGAAGAACACTCTTTAAATTAGTTTCTTTTGTAAGTTGTAAATCAATCCAAGCTGCAAAAGACTGTAATCTTTCTCTTCTTTTTGTCACATGAATGTCATCAAAAGTGAACCAAGGTCCTGATGTAGGTTTGGTATTTCCATGGTCTGGATTCTGGTAAGTTGGTCGTTCAGTCGGAGGAGGCCCATTTAAATCAAAATCACTGTCTCGATATAGGTCTTCATCTGGAGGTTGAGCTTCTCCTGGAGGGTATTGTGTAGATGAAGATGGACCAACCATGAGAACTGGTATATGTGGGACTTTCTCTTCATCTGATTTTGAAATTGATTCAGTTTCGTCCTTTGATGATGTTTCAGAGGATCTCACCTTTTCATCTTCGGAAAGAAATTCCTCTTGTGACAAGATGAATGGTTTTAAGAGGTGATCAGTGTTTCCGTCAGACTTGAGCGATGTATTAACAGTGGGTGCTACCATAAAAGAAGAGCTCAGAGGGGGATCTGGTACCTTGGACTTTTGTTTTCGGTCTGTTGAGGATGGATCCGGAGACAAGTGGGAGGAACTTTCTTTTTTTGGTTTTCTTCTTGTAGAAGTAGATGTAAATGGTATAGAAGAAACCATAAAGAATTGTTTGGAGTAATCTGGCTGAGGAGTAGGTTTTGTAAGGAAAGAGGATAAATTAGGTGGATACCTGGAGTAAGTTTGAGGAGCAAAATGAGTGGCTCTTTCTTGTTTCATGAATTTGACTTCTTTCTTCAGCCTTCGTATTTCCTATTCCTTTTCATAGAAACTGGGGTCAGTTGGGTTTCGGCTGATGATGTATTTCAGGCTTCGATCAAGTTCTTTAATACGAGACATCGTATCTTGATACATGCGATCTAGCTCTATGTTGATCCCAGTTATTCTTTTGGAATTATTGTCTACCTATGTCAATACTTTGTCTACCTTGTGATCAATGCTTTGAAGAACTTGGTTTTGGACCTTGGCATTTGATGTTTGCCAATTTAGTACTTCTTCTGCAGGTGTGGGAGTTGATTGGATTCGTCCATCTTGGTCTACCTGGGTCTGATTACAATAGGGTCTAGTCGTGACTTGAGTTTTCCGATCAGTCTTTCGTTCTAACGGAGGAAAATCATGTTCATAACTTTGGGAAAACATCATACACGGGATTACCTGCGGTGTAGATGTTATGACAGGTTTTTGGAATTCCTTTCGGCATTGAAGAGGTCTGGCCTTTGCAATTTTGGAAATCAAAGCAGGTGAAATGGTATCAGCATCATCTTCATCTTCAGAATATGATTCTTCATTTACAGGTTTACACTTGATACCCCTTTTTCTCAGCTTTTTGAGTCTGCGACGTCTTTCTTCATAGTCCTCTTCTATCATGTCATCATAAAAATCATCCTCAACACAAGTGCATGAATCATCGCATAGATTAGATCTATGATCCCAAAGAAAATGACCATTTAATTTATCAGTATAGATCTGGTCTCCATTAGGTTGAAAAGCATGGATTGGAAGTTGCATCTTGAAGTCAGGAAAGTCATCAAAGGGTTTTATTTTTTCAAACTTGGGTGGTAATGGTTGAATCATAAGTTGTTTGAATATAGGAGTGTTTGAAGAGGAGGAGGTAGTGGATGAATCTTCTGAGATCGTAGTGAAAACTGTCTTTGTCCTACCATCTGGTATAGTTGAATAAACTGGTACTTTGTGACTTGTACCGGTTCATGCCGTTGATGTAGAGTCTCATAATTTGTAATCCATTCTGTTGGCATGAGCTGTTCCAACTCTTGTGGTGGAAGTTGCCTAGGCACTTGGACAATAGTCGGAGTGTATGTTGTTGAGTTAGCAATGACCATTAAGGCATCAGGTGAGCCTGAATGTTGTAGATCTAAACCATGGTTTTGTAGTCGGTAAATCAGTTGATGGTGAAGAGTTGCAGCAACTACTGTACTGGTCTGTGTGGCTCCGGTAATCTGGACCTGGACCTTTAAAGCATGGGGTAGATTCGGATCTCCCAAAGACATTGCAAAGTTAGGAAAGAAAGTAAGAACTGCACTTCCACTATGAGAGTGGTTAATACAAGGTACGAATAAGAATTTGAAACCTTCATGTTAAACTGTTATGTACTCTAAAACTTCATGGATTTAATCACTATACAAAACAATAATTGTTTTGTCGTTGTTTTATTGTTAAAAAAATGTTCTGATGAAATTTATGAGTTAGGCCATGTTTAGGTGCTTCTTCCAATTAAACTTTCTTTATAATGTTCCTATTAACCAGTTAAATTTAACCATTATCTATTAGCTTAATTTTTATGTTTTTAGGTTCTGTAGAAATTGAGTATGGCATCATTGCAGAGGTTTTGTATTCAAGCCTTGGTTTCACATCATATACTGATATTTTCTACTCATTGATTTTCTAATTGAAAATTTTTCTTCATCTTGGATGTGAATTAACCTTTTTAGTTGATGTATAAATTTAACACAATCAGTACTCTTTCCCTTTCCTTTTTCTCAGTTTGGGCAGCCTAGTTTTTTTTCTTTTCCTTTTTTCTTTTTCATTTCCACTTGGTGGGAAGGGGGAAGATAGAGATCATGTTTGTTGTGTATGATTCTGAATGCGATTGACTATCCTATGTGCATCTAGATCCTTGGTTCCTTGAAACTTGTCATATTTTACGGTTATTTGGCTTTTTTGTTAGTTTTTTTTACACTATTTGCAATGTTATGCTCAATCATGTGTGACATGTATCCTGTTTTTTAGTGTTAGTCTGATTTCATTGTTGTTCCTTGATTTCTGTATTGTAGTTATAATTGCACAAGGATTTGTGAGTAGGGAAAATAGTGTTCGGAGACATTTATACTTCTGATTCTTTTGTCATTTCAATCACAAAATACAAGAGACTGAATTGGGTTCTATTTAGTTTAAGCTTAATAACTTTCGTGTGGAATAACACTAGCCAAACTAAGGTTAGACTGACATGTAAGGTTATTCAAAATCAATTTTCAACATTTTAATTTTGTATTCTCTGTATTTTGAAAAGTTGTGATAATCACTATCTCGTGATAATTAAAAACACTCAAAAAAACTTAACTTTTTTTCACTAACTTCAAGAGATTCAGAAAACCTTAATTCTTTTGATCTCTAACGACTTTTGGTTTCTGAAACGAATAATAACTCTTAAGGTAAAACTTACAATCATTTTGATAAATGCCTCTTTTATTTTCTTTTTCTTTTTCTCCAATCTCTATCTTTCTCATCTTTCGCCCCTTCTCTACAATATTTCTCTTTTTTTCTTCAAATTACGTCCTTAAAAATCATTTCTATTTGGTATAACCTAATTACGTTAAAATATTTAACTTTTTTATTAATTAGTCATTACTATTCTTCATATATTTTAATTTGACCCATAATAATAATAAATTCTTTATTCATTAATTTAATTAAAAACTCATAATAACTATCTGATTTGAGTCGGGTCAGGATATTACAATTAAAACCATAAAAAGTTACAGTAATAGGATGAGTTTAGAAAGCCATAAAAATCACACTAATAGGATGAGTTTAGAAGGGTCAAGACCTTTGGGAACCAATAATGCTGTTAGAGAACTGATTGAAAGATAACTAAATTAAATAGTTAGTTCAATCTGTCAGTTTGATTCAAGAGTAAACTATGCACTAGACAATATTCCCAAGAAACGAGGTAAGCTTATGAAAAGCTTAACTCCGATACCAAGAAAAAGTAAATAATATATGAATGTTATATATAACTTGTCTATGTTTACAATAGAAGTATGACAATTTACAAAGATATTTAAAGGATTTTAAATTCCTGTTTAATAACATCTAAGAGATTGTTAGGGAGCGATGTGGGACTAAGTCCCAATATATTTAATATTATTTTAATTTTATAAGATTATAGGTAAAAGATGAAAAGGGAATAGGAATAATTGTGAAGTATTAGAAGGAAAATTATGTTATTATTGTGAAATTATATAAAAACAATAAAATAAACGAGATGAAAAGTAAACGAGAGACGTAGAAAATATAGAGAATATTATTATGTGATTTCTTGTTGGTTGTTGGTTGTGTTTACAAAAAGGTATAAAGCCCTCTATTTATAGGGGTGAATAGGGGATAAGGATAAGGACAAAGGGTGACACTTGTCACCCGGTATTAATTGATAGGTGACATGTGTCACCTTAGTGATAGGCATCAAGTGATACTTATCATCTTTTATTAAGTACGTAATTATCCCGAGATAAAAGGATAATAACAATTATACGATGGGCATCCACTAATTTAATGAATCTTCGGGATTCATAGCACTCCCCCTTGGATGTCCATTATATAAAGAATATGCCTCGTTAAAACCTTACTAGATAAAAACCCAGTGAGAAAAAACTATAGTGAAGGAAAAAGAGTACACTATTCTTTATGTGTAGATTTCTCCCCCTGATGAGATTATCTCTCAAAATCTTTAAATCGACGCATACCAATTTTATATCTCAATTTTTCAAATGTTGCAATCGGAAGAGCTTTAGTGAATATATCTGCAGGATTATCACATGATCGAATTTGAAGCACATCAATTTCACCATTCTTTTGAAGGTCATGAGTAAAGAAGAATTTAGGTGAAATGTGTTTTGTCCTATCTCCCTTGATATATCTTCCTTTTAATTGAGCTATACAAGCTACAATATCTTCATATAGAGGAGTTGAAATCTCTCTTCCGGAGGATAAACCAAAACTCTATCTAATATAATGTATTATCGACCTCAACCATACACATTCTCGACTTGCTTCATGAATGGCTATTATCTCAGCATTATTAGAAGAGGTTGCTGGTATTATTTACTTTGTGGAGCGCCATGATATAGCAGTATTACCATATGTAAATAAATAGCCATTTTGAGAACGTGCCTTATGCGGATCTGAAAGATAACCCGCATCTGCATACCCAATCAGTTTTGGGTCATTTATATTTGAATAAAATAATCCGAGGTCAATTGTCCCTTGGAGGTATCTAAGGACGTGTTTAATACCATTCCAATGTCGTCGTGTTGGTGAAGAACTAAATTTTGCTAATAGATTTATAGCAAATGCTATATCAAGTCGAGTATTATTTGCAAGATACATCAGTGCACCAATAGCACTCAAATATGGTACTTCAGGACCAAGTAGTTTTTCATTATTTTCTCGAGGTCTAAATATATCTTTATTTATATCTAGCGACCTCACGACCATTGGAATACTCAATGGATATGCTTTATCCATGAAAAATCTTTTCAAAACTTTAGCTGTATATGTTGACTGATGAACAAAAATTTCATCTTTCATATGTTCAATTTGAAGCCCGAGACAAAACTTGGTTTTTCCAAAATCTTTAATTTTAAATTCTCGTTTCAAACAATCTATAGCTTCTCGAAACTCTTCTGGAGTTCCGATGAGATAGATATCGTCAACATATATAGCAAGAATCACAAAACCAAAATCTGTTTTCTTAATAAAACACATGGCCAGATTTGATCATTCATATCATGAATTCAATAAGAATTCACTAAGGCGATTGTACCACATGCGTCCAGACTGTTTAAGCCCATATAATGACTTTTATAATTTGATAGAATAATTTTCACGAGGGCCTTTAGAAGCCTTTGGTAATTTGAATCCTTCAGGAATTTTCATATAAATCTCATTTTCAAGGCTTCCATAAAGATAAATTGTAACAACATCCATTAGACGCATGTCCACCTTTTCATGAACTGTCAAACTTATAAGGTATTAGAGTGTAATATCATCAATAACGGGTGAATAAGTTTGATCATAATCAATTCTCGATTTTTGCGAAAAGCCTTGTGCAACAAGTCGTGCTTTATATCTTACGACTTCATTATTCTCATTTCGTTTTTGCACAAACACCCATTTATAGCCAACAAGTTTTACATCCTTTGGCGTTTGGACTACAGGTCCAAAAACTTCTCGCTTCGCAAGCGAATTTAACTCCGATTGAATCGCATCTTTCCATTGAGGCCAATCAATTCTATGCCGACATTCTTCAACTGATAAAGGATCTAAATCGTCATTATCCTTGAAAATATCAAGGGCTACGTTGTATGCAAAAGCATTATCAATAACAATATTTCTTCGATCCCAACTTTGATTCGAACTGGTGTAATTAATAGAGATTTCAGAATTCTCTTCATCATTTATAGTTGGAATCTTTTCATCAGCTGTCCCTTGGTTTTCTTTTTCTGTTTCATCAATATGATCTTCTGGATCATTTATTCCTCTTTTCTTTCGAGAATTTTTATTTTTGGAACCAAGGGGTCGATCACGCTTCTGGCGTGTTTTTGATTCAATAGCTATATGATTAACTTTCTGTCCTTCAGGAACTTCTATCCGTATAGGAGCATCTATAGCTGGAAGATGCGATTTAGTGACTCTACTGGAGTCAGCAAAAGAATCTGGCAGTTGATTTGCAATTTGTTGCAAATGTATAATCTTTTGAACTTCAAGTTCACTCATATTTGTCCGTGGATCTAAATGATTCAAAGATGTTTTCCACGCAAGTTCAATCTTATGCCATTTATTCTCTCCCCCTAATTTGGGAAACAAATTTTCATCAAAATGGCAATCAGCAAATCTTGCTGTAAACACATCCCCCGTCAAAGGTTCAAGATACTTTATAATGGACGGAGAGTCAGTCATACCCAACATATATCCCCAATCTTCTCTGCAGACCCATTTTTGTCCGTTGGTGTGGTTCAATTGGGACATATACATCACACCCAAAAATTCTCAAATAAGAAATATTTAGCTCTGAACCAAAAGCTAACTGTATGGGAGAAAATTTATGATAACTCAATGGCTTTAAATGCACAAGTGCTGCAGCATGCAAAATTGCATGTCCCCAAGCTGCTGTAGGGAGATTTGTTTTCATCAATAGTGGTCTAACAATTAATTGCAGCCTTTTAATAAACGATTCAGCTAGACCATTCTGTGTGTGAACATGAGTTACAGGATGTTCAACAATTATTCCAATCGACATGCAATAAAAATCAAATGCATGCGAAGAAAATTCATCAGCATTGTCTAGACAGATTCGCTTAATAGGATAATCAGGAAACCGCGCTCTTAAACGAATTATTTGGGCAAGTAATCTCGCAAACGTCAGGTTGCGAGTTGAAAATAAACAAACATGCGACCATCGGGTCGATGCATCAATCAAGACCATGAAATATCGAAATTGCCCACATGGTGGACTAATCGGTCCACATATATCTCCATGAATCCGTTCTAGAAATGTAGGACTTTCAGCTCCTACTTTCAATGGTGTTGGTCTTATAATCAATTTCCCTTTGGAACATGCAGCACATAAAAGTTTATCAGAAGTCAAAATCCTCTGATTTTTCAAAGGATGACCATGCGTTGTTTCGATAATTTTTCGCATCATAATTGATCCCGGATGACCTAGACGGTCATGCCAAACTTTAAAAGTAACGGGATTAGTAAACTTCTGGTTTACTAAATGATGCGTCTCAATAGCATTTATTTTCGCATAATATAGGCCAGATGATAGAGATTGTAGTTTTTCCAACAAAAACTTATTACCAGAGGTCATTTTTGTGATACCCAAATATTCATGACCATTATCATCCATAGTCTCAACATGATATCCATTACGTCGAATATCTTTAAAACTCAATAAATTTCTTTGAGACTTTGAGGAATATAATGCTTTATCAATAGCAATCATAGTTCCTCCCGGTAATATTATATTAGCTCTTCCAAAGCCTTCAATAAGTTTTGTACTACAATTTATTGTGATAACACTTGTTTCTCCCACATTCAAATGAGAAAAATATTTCTCATATTTCAGTATGGTGTGCGTAGTTCCACTTCAATAAGACAAACACTTTCGATATCGTTATTCATACCAGAAAATTGAACAATAGCCATCTGTTTTGTTAATAAAATATTTATAGAAATAAAAATTAAACATATAATATCACAACAAAAGTAATATAAACATATAACACATAATATAATATTCTAATTATTTTGGACACTTTAATTTCTAATCAAGTGGTCAATTATTTCTTTTGGATGTTCGAAAAGATCAGTAACATCCAGGTGAGCCACATCAACATCAACATTTTCAAGATCGTCATCATTTCTTTCATGAGACAAATTTTGAGAAGTAAGTCTACAAGATATTTTGTCGTGCTACAGGCACGAGACCAGTGATCTTTCATGCCACAACGATAACATTTATCTTCATAATTTTTCGGAACAATATTTCTTTTCTTATTATGTTTTGTCCACTTCATGTGGCCATAAACATTTTTTGCACCTAAATTATTATTAAGATTATAAGGGCCAAATTTATCACGACGTCCATGATCATATTTTCGACTATGACCACTGTAATGACCACGACCACAATCAAGATCTCTTTTGGGATCATGATTTCTAATAGCATTCACTTCAGGGAATGAAGTAGAACCAGTAGGTCGAGTCTCGTGATTTTTCATCAGTAATTCATTATTTTGTTCTGCAACAAGAAGACAAGAAATCAATTCAGAGTATTTCTTAAAACCTTTCTCACGATATTGTTGTTGCAGGACAATATTCGTGGTATGAAAAGTGGAGTATGTTTTCTCCAACATATCATCATCCGTTATATCAACTCCACATAGTTTCAACTACGAAACTATTTTAAACATTGAGGAGTTATACTCACTCACGGATTTGAAATCTTGCAACTTCAGGTGCAACTAGTTATACCGTGCTTTTGGGAGAACGACCATCTTCTAGTGGTCGAATTTTTCTTTCAAATTTCCACACAAAATAAGAGGATCTTTCACGGTAAGATATTGATTTTTCAAATCCTCATGAATATGATGACGGAGAAATATTATAGCTTTGGCACTATCTTGTGTTGATGACACATTATTTTATACAACGGTGTCTGCCGGACCCGTTGTAGCAAGATGCATTACGGCATCTAGTGTCCATGACAAATAATTCTTTCCGGTGACATCAAGAACCACAAATTCGAGTTTAATAAGATTTGACATAATAATAACAGAAAGCGTACGTGTTTGATCTTCAAATAAACTTCAAAAATACTTTACCCGGTAGTAGATTCTCGTGCTGATAACGTATTGTGAAATTATATGAAAACAATAAAATAAACGAGATGAAAAGTAAACGAGAGACGTAGAAAATAGAGAGAATATTATGTGATTTCTTGTTGGTTGTTAGTCGTGTTTACAAAAGAGTATAAAATCCTCTATTTATACGGGTGAATAGAGGATAATGATAAAGACAAAGGGTGACACACGCAGTATTAATTGCTAAGTGACATGTGTCACCTTAGTGATAGGCATCAAGTGATACTTATCATCTTTCATTAAGTACGTAATTATTTCAAAATAAAATAATAATAACAATTATATGATAGAAATCTACTAATTTAATGAATCTTTAGAATTCATAACAGTTATATTATTATTAATTTTTATTTTTAAAAAAAACTATTGAAAAGGGTGAGGGGTTTGTGGGGAACAGTAATTAAGTACTTCAACTTTACTAATTGACCATCCGATAATTTGCTGGACTTGGCCTAAACGGTGACGTAAAACGGATCCCACCACTGCTACGTCTCTCCTCCACTCCTTCACATAGATTCCTCGCCTTGCCGGCCAATCTGTTCTACCATTTTGTGATTCATTTTGTATTAATTTGTACCCTACTCCTTTGGATTCTCGATGACAATTATGAATTTGGTTTGGGATATGCTGAATTCTGTTTAGATTCTTTGTATTCAACTAATTTAGTTAAGGAATCTTGCAGTGTTTGTGTGATTCTGCGGCGGAGCCTTGTTGAAGTTCATCTGGAGGTATGTAAGTTCGCCCATAACCGCTTCATTCTATTACCAAATGTCTATAATTTAGGAATTATTTATGCCAATTTGCTTAATTCTAATTGCCGACTTCCCCAACTCTTGTAGTTTCCTTCCTCGAACTTCCAGCCACCACCATTTCTTTCGCTTTCTTTTGTTGAGAGATAGTAATTTGGATTAGGCCAATATCGGTTAAGGTAAGCCACTCCAGTTCTCCACACTGTTTCTAATACTTCTCATACTCTTGTAAATAGGATAGAGATTAATTAAATATTCTATTTTGATGAGAAAAGATAGCTATTTTTATCAAACACACTTTTGAAGAAAGTAGTCTTTTTAAATGATGGTGTGAAGAGAAGTCAATAAGGGATAATACGAACACATGTAAGTTTCATAAAACATACACAAATTCAAATGTTGGAAGATGCAGTAGTAGTAGAATTTATTATATTCAGGTTCTAAAAAATCTAGGAGAATAATTGAGACCCTTAGAATTTCCCAAAGCTTGGTTAGGATACTATCAAATCATATAATATTTTTCTATGTTCTTGCAGAAAAGTTGAAGCAAAGTATACTTATTTTGTTTTAAAAGCACTTAAACTTTTGGCTTAAATAATCATTTCCTTAAGAAAATTGTTTAACTCACATCTGTATTTTATTCATCTGAGCAGTAATCAAGAAAGTTTCAATTACTTATCATGTTGAATGTTTGTTTTAGGAATTGTTTTTTCTTGCTATAGGAGAAGGATATTGTGACCTATTACTCTTCCTAATGGAAAGATTAAAGAAATCTGTATATACTTGAAATATGTTGTCCAGATGCTGTCAGATTTAGATTGAGAATTATCTCAATTAATAGATCTTCAGTTTTTCACTTCCTATTTTTAGTGGCAATTCTAGTGAACTTGCTTCTCTTCTAGTAATATAGGGAGGGACCCGTTTCTGATTTAATCATTCCAATGCTTACTGATAAGGATCTGGAGTTTCTTCTTTTGCTCAAGTGATCTAACTTTTTGATTTGTCAAACCATTGTCTTGATCATAATGAATTTTTCATAATCTACGTGCTGATTCAAATCTTTCCCTCCCTTCTAATATTTAAGGACCTTCACATCTGGTGATGATTATCAATTATTTTGGTTAATGATTGTCAATTCCATGGCAAATAAGCCTTTGATAAATGTGGCAATCTTATACAATATTTATATATTCTTTTTCTTTTTCTTTTTTCTTCTCTCTCTCTTGTTTCTTCTATGTGCACATTATCTTTCTTTCAGTTATGTAATTAAGACCAAAGTAGGGCTGGGAATTTCCCGATGCATCCTCAATCCTCTGTTGTTCCCAATTTTGTTGTTTTATTATTATTTGGATAATGGACTCTTTCTCCATATGATTAAATAATTAAGTAGTAATAAGGTAATACTCAAATAGATATAATTAGTGTAAATGGAGTGTAATAGAAGATATAACAAGAAATCTGCATCCCCAAAGTGGCTATTGCTTCCTTCCTTTCTCTTGCTCTCATTCTCTCTATTTCATTAGGTAGCAAATCTGAAGATTTACCCATTAAGAAGCTTGTTGGTACCTTAGCTGGTTAAACCTATTTTTTCTTTTTCCTTTTTTGGTTATGGTTATGATAAATTTTCAACTTAATGCCTTCTCAAGACATACTACTTTAGAAACATGTATAGACCTTGGTTATACCACATGAACTCAATATCTAACCTGATCGTTTTTTCCTTTTCCTTTCTATTATTTTTCTTATTTTGATTATTAAGATAAATTTCCAGCATAATGCCTTCTTCCTTATTTGGTTCCCTAGTCATCAATCGTGATGGAAGTTGACTTTCAACAACCATTTTCCTCATCTGATTTTATTTTTCCAGAGTTCACATGTGCTGGATCACAAGTTTGTTCACTTCCCAAGATCCTTTAGTTCTGAAATCTGTTTTTAGTAGCTTAATATTGTTTATTGCTTCCATTATGGTTTTTCTCCTTCCATATATTTGTGCATAATTTATATGTCTTTAACTCCTTTTTTTACCTGAGAACAGAGTTAAAATAAATAACTTCAGCAGTTTAATTCTTTAACATTATTTAAAAAGGAAAAAGAAAAGAAAGAAAACATTCTGTCATTACAATTTATAGACCAGAAGGTCTAATAACGTCTTGGAGGATTATTCACACTTACCAGGTCATCCTGCACATATCATAAAGCCTATAGGCCAAAGTAAAGATTGGACTTGGAAGAAGGGGCAGACCTGTGCACCTTTATATTTTGGGTGTGGGGAAAAGGGGTTGGGCAATTGTGTACATGTTATTCCCACTTTGTCTACATGCCACAAAATACATGAATATTTTTGCTATTTGTACTTGCTTTTGGTTAACAGATGGAAAGAAGTATTGCTGATGATCTCTACTCAGATATGTTGAAGCCTACAAATGTTAACCCTGGTCTTGGATTGACTACTGACAAAGCTCTAGATAATGCAATTGGTATGAATTTAGTATAGTTATTTTCTCTGATCAATGGCCTATTGGTGAACAGTAAATTGTTGTTACATTGTTTGTGATAAATGGTAAATAGCTTTCTCCAGCTTTTCTTAACTAGATTTGGTTTCAGAATCTGAAGGGGATGACCTATGGTATGAAGATGAAGCTAGTAATTCTACTGAGAAATTGGAAAAATCTTCCGATATGGATAGAGAGTGGCAGAAGAGACGCGAACAATTTCATACGGTACCTTACATAGTGTTCACCATGCATAAAAGATGCTTTCTGACTGCTTTATGCCTAGAATAAATATTTTTTGTCTTTATGAATCATCAGATGGGATATCGGGATGGTCTGTTGGCAGGAAAAGATGCTTCTGTGCAGGAGGGTTTTAATGTTGGATTCAAGGAATCAGTATTTATTGGTCACAGATGGGGGGTTGTTAGAGGTGTTACCCGGTAGACTCCAATAAACATTTTTCCTATATTCCTGGCGTTTGAGAAAATGCTGAAGTGAAGCATAAACACACACACACACACACATATATATATATATATATATATGTATGTATTAATTATATGATATTAAAGATCTGATACATGTGCTAATAGTAGTTTTTGTTTTGCTTATGCAGTGCTCTAAATAGTCTTACGGATGCAACAAAGAAAAAGTTGATTGAAAAAGAAGAGAAGAGAAAAATGCTACTGCAACTACACGAATCTGTACAGGCTCTTTCAACAAATGACATGCTTAAGTTGTTCTATGATGACATGCAAGGCAGATTAATAGAGCAGGGAAAGAATGCTCAAATAAATCCCGGAAGAGTTTGTGAGGAAAATGTCATTGAAAATTATACCCAGGAATTTACTTCCCTTGTTGGTGATTCTCCCAGAATCAAGGTGCAGCTTTTGAATGATCAGTAAACGGTTGGTCTTCCATCTTAGCTAATTTGTGGTCACTTATTTGTATGTATATTCTCACTTCTAGGAAGAGTTTATTATATCCAGGAATTTACTTCCCTTGTTGGTGATTCTCCCAGAATCAAGGTGCAGCTTTTGAATGATCAGTAAACGGTTGGTCTTCCATCTTAGCTAATTTGTGGTCACTTATTTGTATGTATATTCTCACTTCTAGGAAGAGTTTATTACTCCATGACTAAATGACTGCTGCTATTCATTAACTTATAAAATTTAATTTAAATGGGTTACTGCTGAAGTCATGAGAATAGTTCTTATATATTTAAAAAAGAAAGCAAAGTATGGGTTCTGTCTTCTTTTGCCCATGAGGATATTAAGCTAGATCTATATGTAGTTTTAAGAAAAAGTGAAAAATGTGTTTTGTAATTTGATACGTCTATGTAATTAAGTATCATTTATATTTTTTTGAATATTATTATATATCTTTTCATTTATTTCTGCTCCTATTTTGCATGCATAATAATATTTGTACTTATATTTAAATATGTATCATATCTTGTACAATTCTTCAGGGGAGGAAAAGAATAAGAAAATGGCAAAACGTATTTTAAAAGAATAAAATAAAAATGAAACATAGAAACTCAAATGGCAAATTGGCATACATAGGTAGTCTCCAAACTCCTATGTCTCCAAACTACGACGTTTGATGATATTGACATTGGTCTTCGATTTTTTTCTTTTATAATTTTTTTTTAAAATTGATTATGAACTATAAAAAATTAAAAAAAATTGGACATTCTTGCTTTCATTTGTTAAGTTATATTTTTTTTAAAAAAATTAAAAAATGATGGAAAAGAAGATAGACAGACGATGTTAAAATATATATAATATTAAAAAATTGTAATTTTATATGTATATACACTAGGATGATACTCGGTTTACATAAAATTACATTAATATTGGCAAACATTTTAATATTAATCTTTTTTTTATTTAATTTTTCTTTTAAAAAATTCTAATTATCTTTTATATCTTAGCTTTATTGTAACATTTTATTTTAATTTTTTAAACATTCATTTTCTTTTATCACTATTATTTTTGCTTTTTTATGATTTTGTTTTTACTATTATTTTAAATATTTAATATATCTTAACTCGAAGTATTTATTGATTTATTTAATTAATATATAAAATACATTTAATTTTTTACCTTTAAATTTATCATTTTTTTACTTGATATAAAAACACACATAGATTATTTATTTTTAGTAAAAAAAAGTTTTGAATACTCATAAAATAACACAATTTTTATGGTAAATTTTTTAAAATATCATCATGTCAATAATATAATTTTCGATTGCTTGGTTATTATTATTATTATTATTCCCTAAATTCTTTTTAGAATGTCTAGGGCAAATGACTCGTACTCTATTTCTTTCTATTTCAAAATATGTTCTTAAAATCATATATCTTTTTTATGCGCGCAAAGAAAAAGGTTTCTGGAGATGAACAACTAATTAGGGCACAATTTCCTTAACAGTAAAATTCTCTCTGAATTATTTCCACATAGCTAAAGCAGGGTGTGGATGCTCCATGGGAGTCAATTTCTTCTTGCTGCCTTTCTTCTGCGATACTGATTTGCCATTGCTGACACAAATGGTAGCTTCTATATAATTCACTGGTCTTTTTCTTCTTTTTTTCGTTGTCATTTGTGGAAGAACTTTAATTTTTCCCACTGTAAATGGAGAATGGAGTTCTTGAATTTGATATAGGTTTGGGAGGTTCAGTAGTTGGAGGGGAAGATGACCCCCTTAATATGGAAGGCAACCATGATCATATGGATGTTGATGGAACCATTGCTGTTATTTCCCCTTCTGCTGCTGGACGAGTCAATGCTTGCCAAGAAATTTATATTCCTGAGGGAGACCTTGATCTTGAGCCTTATGAGGGCATGGAATTTGAATCCGAAGAAGCTGCAAAGGCTTTCTACAACTCATATGCTCGGAGAGTGGGTTTCAGTACCCGTGTGAGCTCCTCTCGTCGCTCCAGGAAGGATGGGGCTATCATACAGAGGTCCTTTGTCTGTGCTAAAGAAGGATTTCGCAACTTGAATGAAAAGCGTACCAAGGACAGAGAAATCAAACGCCCCCGCACTGTTACCCGTGTGGGTTGCAAGGCATCACTATCTGTCAAGATTCAGGACTCTGGAAAATGGGTTGTCTCTAACTTTTTCAAGGAGCACAATCATGAACTGGTTCCACCTGACCAGGTCCACTGCCTCCGTTCTCACCGTCAAATTTCTGGCCCTGCTAAGACCTTGATTGATACCCTTCAGGCTGCTGGCATGGGTCCCCGCAGAATCATGTCTGCCCTCATCAAAGAGTATGGTGGTATTAGTAAGGTTGGATTCACAGAGGTTGATTGCAGGAATTACATTAGAAATAATCGTCAAAGGAGTCTTGAAGGAGATATTCAACTACTCCTAGATTATTTAAAGCAAATGCAGTCTGAGAACCCCTCTTTCTTCTATTCGGTGCAGGGTGATGAGGATCAGTTTATGGGCAATGTGTTCTGGGCTGATCCCAAGGCAAGAGCTAACTACACTTACTTTGGGGATACTGTAACATTTGATACAACTTACAGATCCAATAGGTATAGATTACCATTTGCTCCATTTACTGGAGTAAACCATCATGGGCAGCCTGTTTTGTTTGGTTGTGCATTCTTAATAAATGAATCAGAAGCATCCTTTGTATGGCTTTTTAAGACATGGCTTGAAGCTATGTCTGGGCACCCTCCAGTGTCTATCACCACAGATCATGATGCAGTTATTCAGTCTGCTATAATGCAGGTTTTCCCTGAGACTCGTCACCGTTTTTGCAAATGGCATATTTTCAAGAAATGCCAGGAGAAATTGTCCCATGTCTTTCTTAAGCATCCAACTTTTGAGGCAGACTTCCATAAGTGTGTGAATTTGACTGAATCAATTGAAGAGTTTGAGTCTTGCTGGTTGTCTCTTCTAGATAAGTATGGACTCAGGGATCATGAATGGCTACAGGAAATTTATGGAGCTCGCAGCCAATGGGTTCCTGTGTATCTGCATGATACGTTCTTTGCAGAAATGTCTATATCCCAACGCAGTGACAGCATGAATTCATATTTTGATGGTTATGTAAATGCATCTACTAATTTGAATCAGTTCTTTAAATTGTACGAGAAAGCGCTGGAGAGTCGCAATGAGAAAGAAGTTAAAGCAGACTATGACACGATGAATACTTCACCAATTTTAAAGACTCCTTCTCCAATGGAGAAACAAGCATCTGAACTTTATACTAGAAAATTATTTATGAGATTCCAGGAGGAGCTAGTGGGCACTTTGACATTTATGGCATCCAAAGCAGAAGATGATGGAGAGGTTACCACGTATCACGTAGCAAAATTTGGTGAAGACCATAAAGCTTACCTTGTAAAATTTAATGTTATGGAGATGAAAGCTACATGTAGCTGCCAGATGTTTGAATTCTCAGGTATTCTGTGTAGACATGTGTTAGCAGTTTTTCGGGTAACAAATGTTCTTACTCTTCCATCTCATTACATCTTGAAGCGATGGACAAGAAATGCAAAGAGCAGTGTGACGCTGGAAGAACATGTTAATGATGCATTTAGTAGTTATTTAGAGTCCCATACGGTTAGATTCAATACCCTACGACATGAAGCCTTCAAATTTGTTGATGAAGGAGCAGAATCTGTTGATTCCTACACTGTAGCAATGGCTGCTTTGGAAGAGGCTTCAGAGAAAGTTGCATTGGAGATGAAAAACGAGGGGAGGATTTCTTCAATTAATGGTCGTCTTAGGGATGAATCCAGAAGGAATAGTACTCAGGGAAATCAGAACACCCAAGATCATCAAGGAAGCACTGCCCAGAAACTTTCTGAGGTTTGTTGTTCTTCTTAATTGCAATTTATATTTGCTTTCTCTTCCTATTTTCCCCTTTTCTCATATAGGAAATCCACTGAAGTCTTAGTGATCTTTCCTTGTGCATTTTGTTGACCATATTGCATAAAGGAGGTTAACTGATGTTCTTTTTGTTTTATGAACTAGCTGAAGATGTACTGAAGATGTAATGGAGAACTTACTAGAATATTTTTGTTGCTTGCTTGTTTGTCCCTTTATTGAGGTGGGAACAAAGGAATAAAAGAACTTGTGTGTTTAATTTTTAGAAATTTGCTTCTGTTCGTTTCTCTACAATTTCTAAACTCTAGTGATATTTTGGCATAGTTCTTATAGTTAGATAACTAACTATGATTAGAAATCTTGTGTTTAATTTTTAGAAATTTGCTTCTGTTCTTTTCTCTACAATTTCTAAACTCTAGTGATATTTTGGCATAGTACCTTATAGTTAGATAACTATGATTAGAAATGTTGGTTTCCGTAATATTCTTTATAATTGATTAAGTTGATGAAAATAAGGTTTCAGTGTGTGCATACGTAGTTTATTATTTTTAAACTTTATTCCGAAACACTTGCCATCTTCCTAGTTTGATTGCCAGGCCTAGGTTAAGTTTATTATTGAATCTGAGTTTTAGAACTCATTAGGACATTTTCAGACCTAGACTGCAGTTATTTTGAATCGGAGTATTGGAACTCATAATTGAAATATTGAGAATGCCAAAGGAATCTAGGTATACACTCAGTGCTCTATTTGGAGTAAGATAGTCCCTTGTATTAGGTATAGTGGTAAGGACAGTTTAATATCTGAATGATTTGTTAACTTGCAGATTACTAAACTTATTGGACTTGTTTGCTAACGAAAAAGTCCAGAGGAAACACATTAGGACAACAATCTCTATTTGACATTTTCAAAATTAAACCAAATACATGGTGATTCTGAACATTGCTCTAGGTTGTTTTCTCTTTTTGAGTTATGTTGCGAATATTATGCACTTATTGCAGTTGAGCTGTCAAAAGACAATGATTAAAAATAAATAAAAGGAAAAAGAAAAAAAAGAAGTTTCTCCACATCTCTTTTCAATTTCTTTTTCCCCTCCCTCCTGTCTGTATTTAGATTGGCATTCTGAAAGATTAAAACATAATACTCAAAATTTTTATACTTGAACTTTTTGATTTGAAGTTTTTGTAATCATTTTGCAAGACACATATGAAAAATTACTTTCTAGATAAGGGTAAAAGTAGGTTACACATTTTTCATAGAAAAACATATAATAATCCAAGTTCAGTCTCCACATATTTTATTTGCATCAGATCCTAGATCACTATTTGTGTCGCAATTAATGATCAGCATCTCTGTAGCAATGGTGGAAGCAGCATTCTACCTCTCATATTTCCTTAAGCAGAAGTTTGGTCTTCCAGTATGATGCCTGCAATAGCGGGAACAGAAGTGCTTTCCTATATTCCTATTAAGAATTGTTGCTGCTTCTTTGAGTGGAAATTCTGAGTTTCTTTTCCCACAACATCTTGCAACATCCGTGTCACCTTCTTGCTATTATAAAAATTGATGTTGAGAATTTTATTGCTTAGAATAATGACACACCAATTTCTTTTCTGTTAGATGCTATTTGTTTTAGATTGCATATCCTTATGTCCCCCTCAAGTTATCTACTTCTTAGCTTGTGCATAAGCAAACTGAGCATCTGATTAAGTTCATGTATCAAAGAAAGTTTGATACATCATATTAGTTCTGAATTTCTCTTATGTCTTTATTACTGGTCCCTTTCTTTTCTCCTTACACCATGCTTAGACAATGTTAATTTGCTTGAATATGAAGTTCAGTTCTAAGAAATATTTTACATAAAATAGCATTGTATTAACATGCTTTTACCTTATTAAATTCTTTAATTCAAAATTTCGTAAGTTAATGTATATTTCGTTGTTCCTTGATTTCTGTATTGTAGTTATAATTGCACAAGGATTTGTTAGTAGGGAAAATAGTGTTCGGAGACATTTATACTTCTGATTCTTTTGTCATTTCAATCACAAAAAACAAGAGACTGAATTGGGTTCTATTTAGTTTAAGCTTAATAACTTTTGTGTGGAATAACATTAGCCAAACTAAGGTTAGACTGACATGTAAGGTTATTCAAAATCAATTTTCAACATTTTAATATTGTATTCTCTGTATTTTGGATGAATCTAGTGGGATATATTGTGTCAATAAAATTTATTTGCTAATCTGATTTATATATCTATTATTCAGAAAAGTTGTAAATGAATGCTCATAAACTATGAAGAGACTATTAATGGATTTCGTCCTGACCTTTTAGTTATGTGATGCTATTTCCCTGAAGTTCTACTATATATGTTGGGATGAACAAATATTGGCTATTTGTAGTGAGAATGTTTTATTGATTCAATCTAGTGGACCATAAGCTTTATCTTATTAGTTCATAAAATTCATCTATTTGGTACTTGTTGATTGGAAAATTAGCCAATTTGGTCCCAAACTATTTTGTTCCCTGCCACTTCCTTATTTTTATTTTGCATTTGGTCTTTTTTTTTTTTTTTTTGTTCTCATAACTACTTTTAGCTCCTCAGGCCATTTTTGCCGTCTTTACATCAAGTATATTGATGTTCCTTGCTCATGAAATCTTCCCTTAGGGCAAAGTAATTCAGTTCATAACAGCAATCAAGTGGGTCTTTCTGTTGAACTATACCACAATGAGACATTCAGTAAGAAAATAGTTGTTTAGAAGCAAACTGCCCATTTTTACCCTTAAACAGCACTCCTGTGCTGGGTGCATTCATATAGTTGTGGTAAAGAACCACAAAAAGTTGTGGAGGGATAAAAAAGATTAGCCCTGAAAACATTCCATGGACCAAACAAGTTTAAAGAAAATGATAAGGGACCAAAGTGACTGGAAATAGATAGTTTGGAGGCCTCAAATTTGTGGTGGGTTCTTAAGTAATGTCTAGTAAATATGCATGTGTACTAAACAGGTAATATCACTTGTCTTATAATTCAGTTTCTGATTTTGAATCAATAAATAACTAGATTGTTGGATGATCTAAGTTATCAATTTTCATATAGTTAAATGGTTTGCAAATTATTTTTTAAATTGTCATACACTATAAATTTTTAGTTGATAAAGATTTAAATTGATTAAGTGGAGTTGTTTTAAACTCTTTAACCCAGAAGCCCTTCACATGTGGACATGGCCAAACACAGATTCGATAACAAGCCCATAATATGAAAAATAAGTAAATAAACAAGGTACGAATAAGAATTTGAAATCTTCATGTTAAATTGTTATCTACTCTAAAACTTCATGGTTTTAATCACTTCACAATTTTCATGTGACTTTAATTGTTTTGTCGTTGTGTTATTGTTAAAAAAAAAATGTTCTGATGAAATTTAAGAGTCAGGCCATGTTTAGGTGCTTCTTCCAATTAAACTTTCTTTATAATGTTCCTATTAACCAGTTAAATTTAACCATTATCTATTAGCTTAATTTTTATGTTTTTAGGTTCGGTAGAAATTGAGTATGGCATGATTGCAGAGGTTTTGTATTCAAGCCTTGGTTTCACATCATATACTGATATTTTCTACTCATTGATTTTCTAATTGAAAATTTGTCTTCAGCCTGGATGTGAATTAACCTTTTTAGTTGATGTATAAATTTAACACAATCAGTACTCATTCCCTTTCTTTTTTTCTCAGTTTGGGCAGCCTAGTTTTTTTTCTTTTTTTTTTTTTTCTTTTTCATTTCCTCTTGGTAGGTAGGGGGAAGATAGAGATCATGTTTGTTGTGTATGATTCTGAATGCGATTGACTATCCTATGTGCATCTAGATCCTTGGTTCCTTGAAACTTGTCATATTTTCGGTTTTTTGGCTTTTTTGTTAGTTTTTTTTTTATTTTTAAACACTATTTGCAATGTTCTGCTCAATCCTGTGTGACATGTATCCTGTTTTTTAGTGTTAGTCTGATTTCATTGTTGTTCTGGGCACTTTATACATAATTCTACTGGCCTCAATGATCATTTGCATTATTGCTAGCTTCTTTTGGCTTGTTTATGACGGAGTCTTCTTTCATTGTGTACGTTGTTATGTTCTATTTTCCAGTTTCCTGCGTTTAAAAACTTTAGCATTACTGATGAATTCCTTGAATATCTTGTAGGAAGAAATGGATGAGAAGATCAGTGAACTGGTTAGCGAGCTTGATTTTGCTAAACGCAGGTGTGATGTATACCGTGCAAATTTGCTCTCGGTTCTGAAGGACATTGAGGATCACAAGAAGGAGCTGGCACTCAAAGTTCAGAATGTGAAGTTAACCCTGAGGGAAGGGTTCTAAAGGTGGATCTGTTCCTTATAATACACCCTGTGATTTTTGTTCATTATATGTATTATATTTGTATATATAAATATATATATATATATATATATATATATATATATATATCTATATATATATATCTTTTAGTCTTTTTCTATATTAAGAGGGGGAAAAAATGTTTAGTATCTATTAACTCTTGATTTTGGCTTTTGTTTGTTAGGCTGCTGTGAATATCTCTAATTTTCATCTATGTAAATAATTATGTAAATAATTAGGTAATTTGATTTCATTTTCCCTAAAAATAAATCATATACTTTATAAGTCGATGCCACAGAAAATTTTGCACGTGGGGTGAAATACCATATCTTTTTTCTTTTTTTGAGTAAAATAAAATAAAAATTATATTGGTATATGCATTTTAATGAATTTACGGTCTCTCTGTAAGAGTTGTTGCCCTTGAGGAGGAAAGAGTATATTTATTATATGCATATTACCCATATATATATATATATATATATATATTATATATATTTTATAAGTGAGAATATCATTAATGGAAAGAAGTCATAATACAAAAAATTAGACACCAAAACAAACAGCATAATAATTGTTGGGTTTAGTCTAAATAAATTTATTATTGACAAACTCAGTTTTAAAATATATATATTTTTTAATTTTTTAAAATTCTAAAATTTTTTATTATAGATAAATAAGATTCCTTAAAATATTAAAAGATTAATAATTTTTATTGTTTAGTTAATTAAACAAAGAGTAAAAATGTCATCATAAAAAAAAATGAAATCACGAAAGAAAGAAAAAATAAAAGAGATTTGAGGAAATTCAAACTTTAGGTTTGTGATGTTGAAAATTAAGAATAAAAATTCCAACGAGGAATTTGAGAAAATTCGAATTGGAGCTTCAATTCAAACCGATATGAAAAGATTCGAGGAAATTCAAACTCTAGGTTTGTGATGTTGAAAATTAAGAATAAAAATGCCAACGAGGAATTTGAGAAAATTCGAATTGGAGCTTCAATTCAAACATATATGAAAATCCAAGGTCGTCTTTATTAGGGGTTTAGCCCAACTTGCAATATCTTTTATTTTGTGTATTGCTTTGATATTATTATATGTGGGCTTATATTGTGGACTTTTTAAAATGTTTTTTTCAGTCTATATCTATTGGTTCTTGGGAGCTAGGGTGATACTTATCAAGTTCTATCTTGTTGAATATGAAAAATAAGTGAGTAGAAAATTTGAGAAGAGGGCAGTTCTCATGTGCAGCTTTGATCGAGGGTAAAACGTGGTCCGATTTGACTGAAATTTTGATAATTTGTTCGTAACGTCTTGAGCTTTATTTTGACGGTTGGATCGTCGTTTTGAGATCTAATTTGGTTAGAATAAATATTTAGACATAACTGTTTTCTAGTTGATTTCTACACCTTTTATTTTTGATTTTTGATTTTTTATTGTTTGGTGTTTGTTGGTGGGTGTGTGAACCTTTTGTAGATTGAATTAGGTTTATTTTACCCTCAATTATCAATAAGAGAAGTATAGGGTGGACTCCTCAAACTGTCCCGTGGTTTTTTTTACTCTTCATATCGAAGGAGTTTTTTAACGTATAAATTATTGTTGCTTATTTGTTACAATTTTATTGATTTTAATTTGGTGAATTAATTGTGACAATATTAGGGTTGAGTAGATTGTGACATTGGTTGATAATATTGTGTTGGTGACATTGTAAGTATCGTAATGATCCCCTTGCTTCCCTACCACTTGGTATCAGAGCCACAATTTAATAGTGTAGCTACAAGTAATATTGTCACATTATGGAGTCCAGTAGTATCTAAATAATGATTAAATTGACACCAATCAATTATTCTATTTGTGGACGTATGATGGAGGATTTATTGTATTGCAAAGATTTATTTGATCCTATTGAAATTGTCACCAATGAGGATGGTAATTTTGATAAACCAACTAAACCTTAAAAGATGAATGAAAAAGATTGGACAAAGTTGAAAAGAAAGACTTTGGGGACTATTAGGCAATGGGTTGATATGAGTATTACCTGTTGAGGTAGACCGTCTCGAGAAGATATGTTTCCAGTTTTCTGACATGCATCGCAAGATCCTGTAAAAGTTGCGGCGTCTTTGAATATCGTAGGCCAGTAGAAGCTTGCTTCTAGTACTTTCCGAGCGGTATTAGCTGCAGCTAAGTGACCGCTTGCGGGTCTGCAATGACAATGTTCCAGAATTTGGAAACCTTCTTCTTCGGAGACACATCTCCTGATCATCTGATCTGCACATATTCAAAACAAAAAGGGATCTTCCCAATAGTAATATTTAAGGTCAGCAAAGAATTTCCTTCTCTGTTGAGCAGTGATATCACTAGGAAGAGTCTGAGCTACCAAGTAATTTGCTATATCTGCAAACCAAGGGGGTGAGAAAATAGCAAATAAGGCGCATAAATTCTCATCCGAAAATTTGTCATATATGATCGATTCATCTATAGCTTCTAGGGCTGGATTCTCTAGCCTTGACAAGTGGTATGCGACTAGGTTTTCTGTCCCTTTCTTATCCCTAATTTCTATATCAAATTCTTGAAGCAATAAAACCCATCTAATTAATCTTGGTTTTGCGTCGGTTTTATTGAACAAGTATTTTGATGCAGAATGCTCAGTATAAACTATTGTTTTAGACAAGACCAGATAAGATCGGAATTTATCAAATGCGTATACTACTGCTAATAATTCATTTTCTGTCGTAGTGTAATTTTTCTGAGCATCAGTTAAGGTTTTGCTAGCGTAATATATTACATGAAATTTATTATCATGTCTCTGTCCTAAAACAACTCATACTGTATAATCACTAGCATCACACATTCGTTCAAACGGCAAACTCCAGTCAGGTGACGTAATGATAGGTGCAGTAGTTAGAAGTTCCTTAAGTCTATTAAAAGCTTTTAGACATTTTTCATCAAAGACAAAAGGAACATCCTTTCCAAGTAAATTGGTCAACGACCTGGCTATTAGTGAAAAATCTTTTATAAATCTACGATAGAAACCAGTGTGTCACAAAAAACTTCTAATGGCTCTCACAGTTTTGGGCGGAGGTAGTTTTGAAATAATTTCGATTTTAGCCTTATCTACTTCCATACCTCGGTGTGAGATCTTATTTCCTAATCCAATCCCCTCTTTTACCATGAAATGGCATTTTTCCCAATCTAGAACAAATTTTGATTTTATACAACGTTTTAACATTAATTCCAAGTTCTTTAGACAAATCCCAAATGAATTTCCAAAAATAGAGAAATCATCCATGAACACTTCCATAGACTTTCCTAACATGTCCTCAAAAATAGCAGTCATAAAACGTTGGAAAGTAGCAGGTGCATTACACAAACCAAAAGGCATTCTTCTATATGCAAATGTTCCAAAAGGGCATGTGAAAGTAGTTTTATGCTGGTCTTCTGGGGAAATGAGGATTTGAAAATATCCAGAAAACCCATCAAGAAAGCAATAAAACATATATCCAGATAATCTTTCTAACATTTGGTCAATAAAAGGAAGAGGGAAATGGTCTTTTCGCGTGGCAGTATTTAGTTTTCTATAATCAATGCATACACGATGACCAGTAACAATTCTCGTAGGGATTAATTCATTATTTTCATTTCTAACAACTGTTATTCCACCTTTCTTAGGTACTACCTGCACTGGGCTTACCCATTCACTATCCGAGATGGGATAGATAAGTCCAGCATCCAACAATTTGATTACTTCTTTTTTAACAACGTCACACACATTAGGATTCAACCTTCTTTGAGGGTGCACACACGACTTATAATCATTTCCCAAAAGAATCTTATGCGAACAAAAGCTTGGATTAATGCAAATTTGTAGGCAAAGGCTCTCTTGTACTTTTTGCATATGTCCACGGTTAACTTCCGCTGTTCTGCAGTCAGATCAACTGCAAGAGTGATGGGAAGTTTCCTATTGTCGTCTAGGAATTCATAGCACAGGTGAGTGGGCAATTCCTTCAGCTCCAAGTCTGGTGGATCTTCAAATGAAGTTTGTTCTTTCTTCATCTCATCAGTACCTATCTCAGTGAAACTATCAGAGTTAATTTCATACTCGGAGTAGCTGAGTTCAGTCTCCTTTAGTTCTAGAGAGTCTTCTCTCAAGACTTGATAGTTTGAGCATAGGTCTGTCATGTTAACTTCAATCAAGTGTTCAATAGCATCCACACAAAAACAAACATCATCTAAATGCATGGGATACCTAAGGGTTTCATTTAGATCAAATGTGATGTCCTCATTGCCTACCCTTAATTTGATTTGACCATTACTGACGTCTATTAATGCCTTTGAGGTAGCTAGAAATGGTCGACCTAGGATCAAAGGCACTCCTCCTCCATTCATGTCCATGACAACAAAGTCCACAGGGAAAACAAATTTTCCGACCTTTACTAAAAGATCTTCAATTATTCCCTTGGGGATTTTGACTGTCCTATCTGCAAGTTGTATGCACATTCTAGTCGCTTTCAAATCATGCAATCCTAATTTATCAAATAAACTAGATGGCATGAGATTAATACTAGCTCCTAAGTCTGCTAATGCATGCATATTAGTAATATTTCCAATTGTACATGGCAAGGTAAAGCAGCCTGGATCTTTCTATTTGGAATGCAGTTTATTCAGTAGAACTGCCGATCATTCTTCATTAAGAACCACCTTGTCCATGTCAAATTTTCTTTTATTACTAATAATTTCTTTTAAAAACTTAGCATATTTTGGCATTTCAGAAATAACATCAAGCAAAGGTAAATTAACATGAATCTGACTAAAATTCTTAAAAAACTTTTCAAACTGCTCCTTATCTTTATTCTGCATAAGTCTGGCATGGTAAGGTACTTTTGGTCGGTACTCAGGAATAAACTCCGTCTTCCCTTTCCTTGCTACTTCAGTTTTGACATTCGTCAGCGTTGGGTCTTGGGAGCCTTCTTCTGGTTCCTGCACAAGAATAGGAGGGTCAGAATGTTTGGGAGGAGATGGAGATAGAACTTTACCAGATCTTAGAGTAATGGTCTTGCATTTAGTTTGGGGGTTGGTCTCAGTGTTGCTTGGTAGCTGATACGCGAAAATCGTATCACCTTTTAGCATATTTTTATGTATGATTTCGGGTGAAATTGAGGGCAAATTGATCTTAATTGTTTGTTAATTACTCAATTTCACGGTTTTTATGATTTTGGAAGTATCAGGTGAAAAGTAGACGAAAACAGCAAATTTTGGGGCAAAAATGCAATTTTTGGAAATGTTGACTTGGTCAAAGGGTCAGGACGGGCGTCCCGAACCCGGGACGGGCATCCCGACCCAGTCAAACCGCCGGGACGGGCATCCAGGACTCGGGACGGGCGTCCCGACCTGGTCAACAGATCAGGACGGGCGTCCCAATCTGGGATAGGCGTCCCAATTCGGGATAGGCGTCCCGAACCCCCAGAACCAGTCCCACATCGAATTTTTGATGAAAAATCACACCGGGAAGCTGCTATAAATACCCCAGGCCTCCAGCAGTTGAAATCATTCCTCTCCACTCGATCTGAGTCATTAAGTGGTTTCCAGTGTACACTTCTCTAGTACACAACTCACTCAGAGACTCGGATCTCAGTTTTCTTTCTTATTAGTGTTTTGTTTTAGTTTCTGGGAAATAGTCTCAGATCTTAGGCTTACATAGATAGGTTCGTTTCTGGTATTCATAGAATACCCGGGATTTCTTTAGGAGATCCTAAGAGGGCTCTAGGCGTTCGAAGAGTCAGTCCATAGGGCTGGGCTTAAGCTGGGTATTAAGGTAAAGCCCAATTACTAGGCTGAGGAAGCGTCCTCCGAAGGTTCTAGCGAGCAGAGTCAGGGCAAGCAATACGACATATACAACAGTACGCTCCGTCGGTGAGACTACGTAAAGGGTGATTTCTTTATGGCATCAGTCCCCATGTCCCTCTCTTATATGTTGTTATTGTTTTGTTCTAAATATCTATTATGAATACGAGATTACGATTTTTGTGAATAGTTGTTTTATATGTTGACGTTATTATATTTTTCCGGAAATAGCCACCTGCTTAACATTCACTATGTCTGCATGTCTAATGTGCTCTTTTAAACTAAAGTTAGAGTTATAGACAATTCCTAACCACGGTCTAATCATAACCTGTTTAGTTTAACAGGCATCAATTAGTATTGGTGTCTTCCATGCTAGATAAAATAACCTACTGAACACCCTATTTGTTAGAGTAGTCTAGGGTAAGCCGGGCCGAGTCCGATTATGCCGGCGGATAGGGCAAGCGGTATGATCCCCGAAGTGACATAGGGCTTTCATGGATGCCTTCGTCCCGAACCGTGAGTAGGGCCGTCATTAAGGTAGGGCGGTTTATTAGAAACCTCGGATGTGGTACGCCTTTAGACACAGAACATAGTTGCAATCCAGGCTAAGACATGTCTAAAATATTCGAATATAGGTCAATCAACATATAGGAACATTATAACATAGAATCAGGACTCATCTATAAAACACTTCTAGGATTAATTAGACTTAAACCTAGTGGAGAATGAATCACCCTCTCATCAAAGTATTTGATGAAGATTGCATAATTGGATTATAAGATAAGAGTTAGGAATAAAGGCTAGTTACTACTAAGCCATTGCCACTTCCCTGGGAGTACGATAATTATTTAATAAAATCGTAGATACTTTCCAACAGACTAGCTACATGATAGGTACTCTGCCTTAGGTTCTGGCTGATTAAGTGACACCATAGAGACTAAATGTGACAATTAGTCAATCACAGTCCTTAATTACTCATAATCAACATAGGGTAAAATAACACCTATTTAGCACGTCAACCGGAATCCCCATCAGATTTTTGGCGCCGTTGCCGGGGAAATATCATAATGAATTTAGGATTCCTGATCAAAATTCTAGAGGCTTATGATAGGTAACGGTAGTAACTTAGACTTTAGACCCAACACTTATGTTATACCAGTTAGACAATCAATTTCCGAAATATAGGGTTATCATAACTAATTAATTTTAGATGTTATATGGAATTAAGACACTTAGGATAATCAAATTTTAGAAAATTATTCTAGAACCATATTGAGGGAATTTAATTGCTTTCGAAATATTAAAAGAAAAAAAAATTTGTTTAAATTTAAAAATCCGAAAAAAAAATTGTACTTTTTCTTGTTTAATGGTAAGTTGTTCTTTTTTCCCTATCTTTTGTTTTCTCCTTTTTAATAGTTATTTTGTTTTGTTTTCTCTTTCTTCCAAATTTTTAAGTTTTCACTTTCCCTGTAACCCTACTAACCAGTTTGCTCAGGCTAAAACGTGTTCTTCTCTGTAGTTGCATGACTCGATCTTCAGAAGCTAACCTTGAAACACCAGTTGAAAATCCTGAACGAATCATTCGCACAGCTAATAGGCGAAGAACAGAAATGGCTGCTGAAAGACCTACCCTTGAATCCTACATCTAGCCACAGACTATCCCAGTCTCATCTGCCATCCGAATCCCTGGGAACCCTCGCTATGATCTTAAACCGAATGTGATCCAGCTGATTATAAATCGGGTTCAGTTTGGAGGAACTACAGCCGAGAATCTGCTGGAACACCTATCTGATTTCTCTTCTCTCTGCGAAGTCCTCAAGGGAGATCATACTGCAGAAGTAACTAAACTCAACCTTTTGCCCTACTCACTAAGGGACAGAGCTAAGAGATGGTTGGCCCAGCTACCTACTAACTCCATCACCTCTTGGGACGAGTTAAGTAAAGCCTTCCTAGAAGAGTACTACTCTGCAGCAAGAGTCCTAGAATATCGAAGGGCTCTGTCTAGTTTCACTCAAGCTGCTGATGAGACAGTGATCGAAGCTTGGGACAAATTCAAGGAGCTACTCAGGCTCTGCCCCCAACATGGACTTACCGATGCATTGTTGATTCAGCAATTTTACGGGGGTATGTCAGACATGGGTAAGCAAATTCTTGATGGACTTAATCCCCAGAGCGGTTTCAATGGAATGAGTGATGTAGATGCTAGAAACGCTCTGGAGAGACTCTACAGGAACAGCAAGAATTGGCGCACAAGTGACCGAGCTAAGAAGCAACCAGTAAATGCAGTCGTTGCCTCCACTGATGATCAATTTGAGGCACTGAAGGCCAGCATTACTAATCAGCTGAATCACATTCGGTTTAAGATCATAGCGAGGGAAAAGCATTCAGTCAGTATACCAAGTCTGCGAATTTTGCCAAGGACCACATTTCAGTGGGGATTGTTATGGTAATGGGATATTAACAATTCCAGAGGAGATGGAACAAGTGGACGCAGTGAATTCTGCTCCTATAGGAAATACCTACAATCCCACTTGGAAGAACCATCCGGGATTTAGCTGGAGAAATAATCCCGGGACTACTAACTTCCAGAAAAGAGTACCCCAGCAACTGCCATATCCGCAGAACCAGCAAGTCGCTCTGCCTGCACCGAGGAACTACATCGTTCCCGCTGATCCCATACAAGAATTCAGAGACATGCTAAAGAGCATTTCCGACTCTAACAAGGAAATGATAGAGTCCAGCAGAAAGATCCAAGAGGCTCACGCAGAAAGAATCCAGCAGAACGAGAATAGACAGAAGCAGACCGAGCAAACAATCAGAAACACACAAGCTGCTATACAAACTTTAGAGAGGCAAATGGGTCAGCTATCCACCCATTTCTCTCACAGGTCCCAGGGAACGCTACCAAGCAATACTGAGACCAACCCTCAAACTGAATGCAAGACCATCACTCTAAGATCTGGTAAAATTCTATCTCCATCTCCACCCAAACCATCTGACCCTCCTATTCTTGTGTAGGAACCAGAAGAAGGCTCCAAGGACCCAACGCCGACGGATGTCGAAATCGAAGTAGCAAGGAAAGGGAAGACGAAGTTTATTCCTGAGTACCGACCAAAAGTACCTTACCCTGCCAGACTTATGCACAATAAAGATAAGGAGCAATTTGAGAAATTCCTTAAGAATTTTAGTCAGATTCATGTTAATTTACCTTTACTTGATGTTATTTTTGAAATGCCAAAGTATGCTAAGTTTTTAAAAGAAGTTGTTAGTAATAAAAGAAAATTTGACATGGACAAGGTGGTTCTTAATGAAGAATGTTCGGCGGTTCTGTTGAATAAACTACCGTCTAAACAGAAAGATCCTGGTTGTTTTACCTTGCCATGTACAATTGGAAATATTACTAACATGCATGCATTAGCAAACTTAGGAGCTAGTATTAATCTTATGCCATCTAGTTTATTTGATAAATTAGGATTGCATGATTTGAAAACGACTAGAATGTGCATACAACTTGCAGATAGGACAGTCAAAATCCCCAAGGGAATAATTGAAGATCTCTTAGTAAAGGTCGGAAAATTTGTGTTTCCTGTGGACTTTGTTGTTATGGATATGAATGGGGAAGGAGGAGTGCCTTTGATCCTAGGTCGACCATTTCTAGAAACCTCAAAAGCATTAATAGACGTCAGTAATGGTCAAATCAAGTTAAGGGTAGGAAATGATGACATCACTTTTGATCTAAATGAGACCCTTAGGTATCCCATGCATTTAGATGATACTTGTTTTTGTGTGGATGCCATGGAACACTTGATTGCAATTAACGTGACAGACCTATGCTCAAACTATCAAGTTCTAAGTGAGGACTCCCTAGAATTAGAGGAGCCTGAACTTAGCTCTTCTGAAAATGAAATTACTTCTGATAGTTTCACTGAGATAGGTGATGATGAGATGTAGAAAGAACGAACCTCGTTTGAAGATCCACCAGACTTGGAGCTGAAGGAACTGCCCACTTCTCTGTGCTACGAATTCCTAGATAACAACAAGAAAATTCCCATCATTCTTGCAGCCGATCTGACTACAGAACAAAGGAAGCTGACTGTGGACATGTGTAGAAAGTATAGAAGAGCCTTTGCCTACAAAATTGCAGATATTCAAGGTATTAATCCAAGCTTTTGTTCGCATAAGATTCTTCTAGAAAATGAGTATAAGCCATGTGTGAAACCTCAAAGGAGGTTGAATCCTAATGTGTGTGATGTTGTTAAGAAAGAAGTCATTAAACTGTTAGATGCAGGACTTATCTACCCTATCTCAGATAGTGAGTGGGTAAGCCCGGTGCAGGTAGTACCTAAGAAAGGCGGTATAACAGTTGTTAGGAATGAGCATAATAAACTAATCCCTACAAGAACTGTAACTGGTCATCGTGTATGCATAGACTATAGAAAACTAAATACGGCCACACGAAAAGATCACTTTCCCCTTCCTTTTACCAAATGTTAGAAAGATTATCTGGACACATGTTTTATTGCTTTCTTGATGGGTTTTCTGGTTATTTTCAAATTCCTATCTCCCCTGAGGACCAGCATAAAACTACATTCACATGCCCTTTTGGAACATTTGCATATAGAAGGATGCCTTTTGGTTTGTGTAATGCACCTGCTACATTTCAACGTTGTATGACTGCTATCTTTGAGGACATGTTAGGAAAATCTATGGAAGTATTTATGGATGACTTTTCTGTTTTTGGTAATTCATTTGAGGTTTGTCTAAAGAACTTGGAGTTAATGTTGAAACGTTGTATAAAATCTAACCTGGTTTTAAATTGGGAAAAATGCCACTTCATGGTAAAAGAGGGAATTTTTAGGACATAAGATCTCACACCTAGGTATGGAAGTAGATAAGGCAAAAATTGAAGTTATTTCAAAACTACCTCCTCCCAAAAATGTGAGAGCCGTTAGGAGTTTTTTGGGACACGCTGGCTTTTATCGTAGGTTTATAAAAGATTTTTCATTAATAGCCAGGCCGTTGACCAATTTACTCGGAAAAGATGTTCCATTTGTCTTTGATGAGAAATGTCTAAAAGCTTTTAATAGACTTAAGGAACTCTTAACTACTGCACCTATCATGACATCACCAGACTGGAGTCTACCTTTTGAGCTTATGTGTGATGCTAGTGACTATGCAGTAGGAGTAGTTTTAGGACAAAGACATGATAAGAAATTTCATGTAATATATTATGCTAGTAAAACCTTAACTGATGCTCAGGAAAATTACACTACGACAGAAAAGGAATTATTAGCAGTAGTATATGCATTTGATAAGTTTCGATCTTATCTAGTCCTGTCTAAAACTATTGTTTATACTGATCATTCGGCACTAAAATACTTGTTCAATAAAACCGACGCAAAACCAAGATTGATTAGATGGGTTTTATTGCTTCAAGAATTTGACATAGAAATTCGGGATAAGAAAGGGGCAGAAAATTAGCCGCAGACCACTTGTCTAGGTTAGAAAATCCGACCCTAGAAGCCATTGATGAGACAATCATATCTGATTTTCCGGATGAGAATCTATGTGCATTATTTGCTATTTCTCACCCCCTTGGTTTGCAGATATAGCAAATTACTTGGCAGCCCGGACTCTCCCTAGTGATATCACTGCTCAACAAAGAAGAAAATTCTTTGCTGACCTGAAATATTACTATTGGGAAGATCCTTTTCTATTTCGAATATGTGCAGATCAGATGATCAGAAGGTGTGTATCTCAAGAAGAAGGTTTCCAAATTCTGGAACATTGTCACTGCGGACCAACAGGCGGTCACTTAGCTGCAGCTAATACCGCCCGAAAAGTATTAGAAGCAGGCTTTTACTGGCCTACCATATTCAAAGACGCCGCAGCATTTACAGGATCGTGCGATGCCTGTCAGAAAGCGGGAACCATATCTTCTCGAGACAGTCTACCCCAACAGGCAATTCAAAGTGTAGAAATATTTGACATATGGGGTATAGATTTCATGGGTCCGTTTCCTTCCTCTTTTGGTATGAAGTACATCTTAGTAGCCGTAGAATATTTTTCAAAATGGCCTGAGGCACAGGCCCTACCTACTAATGATGCTAGAGCCGTATGCAAATTCCTTAAGCAGATTTTCGCCAGGTTTGGATGTCCAAAAGCCCTAATCAGTGATCGAGGTACGCACTTCTGCAACTCTCAATTGCAGAAGTACTCCAGCAGTACGGAATTCAGCATCGCATTTCCACAGCCTACCATCCTCAAACCAACGGGCAGGCTGAGGTAACCAATAGGGGAATAAAGAGAATCCTAGAAAAGACCGTGGGTGTTAACCGTAAGGATTGGGCCAATAAACTGGAGGATGCATTATGGGCCTTCCGTACAGCATACAAGACCACTACGGGGTTCTCACCCTATCGACTAGTCTACGGAAAAGCATGCCACCTTCCGGTTGAACTTGAACATAGAGCTTACTGGGCAGTGCAAAAATGCAATCTCGACGATAATTTAACTAAGGAATACCGGATTCTACAACTCAACGAATTGGATGAGTGGAGGCTCAAAGCCTACGAGAACTCACATCAGTTCAAAATGACAAGTAAACTCCGGCATGACAGACGACTCAGAGCCCAGAAAAATTTTGAACCAGGCGATAAGGTATTGTTGTACAACTCACGTTTCAAATCTTTCCCAGGAAAGCTGCGTAGCAGTTGGTCAGGACCGTTCACAATCAAGGAAGTATCACCTTTCGGAGCATGTGACATCATGGATTCTGACAGCATTATTCAAAAAGTAAATGGACAACGCCTGAAGATTTACAAAGAGCCGTTTGACTCATCCGAGCAGACTGTGGACTTCACAGACTAAGGGAGTATCTCTTTCATTTTATTTCTTGTTTTGTTATTTCTAGATTCCATCTTACCCGTAGTTAGTTGAATAAGTGTGGGGTAAGAATCTTTGTGTTTTGTTTCTTGTTTTCAAATAAGTGTGGGGTAATTAGATATGCATGAACACTGAGGACAATGCCAAACTTAAGTGTGGGGTAGCAGTGCAAGGTGCACTGTAGCAGTTTGCGCAAAATTTTTCGCATGCTTTTGCATGTTTTCCCCGTATTTTCAAACACTTCCAAAATTTTTTCAAAATTTTTGTCTTTCAGACTTCTAAATGCAGTGGGCTTGGTTAAACAATTGCTTACGTCTATGATATGTAGGTAGTATGTTATGGTTAGTAGGAGATAATTGATGACTACTGCTGAACTAATTGATTAGGAATAGGGAATTCCTGATAACTGAGCACAACTTTGTCTGGATTAGAGACCTCAGCCAATTGCCTGTTCGAGACTTAACTAGATAAAATTAGACCCGTTGTGGATATATTGGCATTTAGAATGACTAGATGAGACTCTGAGCTAAAAAGTGAAAAGAAACAAAAGAAAGTTAATCAAATGAGGGTAGTTTGCCAGCGGCCTTCTGATGGGTTTCCAGCCGATGTGCTAAATAGGTGTTATTTTACCCTATGTTGATTATGAATAATTAAGGACTGTGATTGACTAATTGTCACATTTAGTCTCTATGGTGTCACTTAATCAGCCAAAACCTAAGGCAGAGTACCTATCGTGTAGCTAGTCTGTTGGAAAGTATCTACGATTTTATTAAATAAATATCGTACTCCCAAGGAAGTGGCAACGACTTAGTAGTAACTAGCCTTTCTTCCTAACTCTTATCTTATGATCCAGTTATGCAATCTTCATCAAATACTTTGATGAGAGGGTGATTCATTCTCCACTAGGTTTAAGTCTAATTAATCCTAGAAGTGTTTTATAGATGAGTTCTGATTCTATGTTATACTGTTCCTATATGTTGAATGACCTAAATTCGAGTATTTTAGACATATCTTAGCCTGGATTGCAACTATGTTCTGTGTCTAAAGGCGTACCACATCCGAGGTTTCTAATAAACCGCACTACCTTAATGACGGCCCTACTCACGGTTCGGGACGAAGGCATCCATGAAAGCCCTATGTCACTTTGGGGATCATACCGCTTGCCCTAGCCGCCGGCATAATCGGACTCGGCTCGGCTTCCCCTAGACTACTCTAACATGCAAGGTGTTCAGCAGGTTATTTTATCTAGCATGGCAGACACCAATACTAATTGATGCCTGTTAAACTAAACAGGTTATGATTAGACCGTGGTTAGGAGTTGTCTATAACCCTAACTTTAGTTTAAAAGAGCACATTAAACATGCAGACATAGTGAATATTTAGCAGGTGGCTATTTCCGGAAAAACATAATAACGTCAACATATAAAACAACTATTCATAAACATCGTAATCTCGTATTCATAATATGTATTTAGAACAAAACAATAACAACATATAAGAGAGGGACATGGGGACTGATGCCATAAAGAAATCACCCTTTACGTAGTCTCGCCGACGGAGCGTACTGCTGTATATGTCGTATTGCTCGCCCTGACTCTGCTCACCAGGACCTTCGGAGGACGCTTCCTCAGCCTAGTAACTGGGCTTTACCTTAATACCCAGCTTAAGCCCAGCCCTGTGGACTAACTCTTCGAATGCCTAGAGCCCTCTTAGGATCTCCTAACAAAATCCTGGGTATTCTATGAATACCAGAAAAGAACCTATCTATAGAAACCTAAGATCTGGGACTATTTCTCAGAAACTAAAACAAAACACTAATAAGAAAGAAAACTGAGATCCGAGTCTCTGAGTGAGTTGTGTACTAGAGAATTGTACACTGGACACCACTAAATGACTCAGATCGAGTGGAGAGGAATGAATTCAACTGCTGGAGGCCTGGGGTATTTATAGCAGCTACCCGGAGTGAAAATCTCTGAAAAATTCGATGTGGGACTGCTTCTGGCGGCTCGGGACGCCCGTCCTGGATTGGGACGCCCGTCCTGATCAGTTGACCAGGTCGGGATGCCCGTCCCGGGTCCTGGACGCCCGTCCCGGTGCCTTGACTTTGACCGAGTCAACATTTCCAAAAATTGCGTTTTTGCCCCAAAATTTGTTGTTTTTGTCTACTTTTCACCTGACAGTTCCAAAATCATAAAAACTGTGAAATTAAGTGAATAATGAACAATCAAGATCAAATTACCCTCGATTTCACCCAAATTCATACATAAAAACATGCTAAAAAAGTGATACGATTTTCGCGTATCAGATAACCCCACACTTAGCTTTTTGCTTGTCCTCAAGCAAAGTCTACCTGAAGTTACTTAAATTCCTAGTCATGTTTTTATTCCAAAAATTCTTCATACAAGTCTTAATATAGGTATGTCTGGTTAGGTTGCTATGACAAGGTCTCAAATGTCTCTAGTAGCTTGTTATGATCAGGCAGAAAATAAATCAACAATTAGGTTGGACTTTTTTCTTAGTCACAGGGTCTTCCTGATGTGTAGTGTGTGTACTAGTCCAGACCAGATAGTCAACACAATGTACTCTTGTCTTAACTACTACCAGATAACACTTCAACCTATCGCTAGACATATTAACAACAGACAATTTTTTGAGTTCTGAGCTTTGGTGATCAGATTTTTAATGTTTTAGCATTTAGTTATTTTATAGATTCAGGGTATTTTGAGTCTGCTTAGAATACGTCAACTTCAACTACCCATGTAGCGAGTCCCACTCCGATGACTCCCAGATCTACACGACCTTAGGGCATCAGGCTTTAAATTCCCCGAAGGAGTGGTGCTTGAGTAGCGAAGGCCGCTGGCAAACTACCTTTATTTGATTAACTTCTTTTAATTTATTTTCACTTCTAGCTCAGAGTCTCATCTAGTCATCCTAACTGCCAATATATCCACAACTGGCCTAATTTTATCTAGTTAAGTCTCGAACAGGTAATTGGTTGAGGTCTCTAATCCAGACAAAGTTGTGCTCAGTTATCAGGAATTCCCTATTCCTAATCAATTAGTCCAAGATAGCTATCAATTATCTTCTACTAACCATAACATACTACCTACATATCATAGACATAAGCAATTGTTTAACCAAGCATACTGCATTTAGACGTCTGAAAGACGGAAAAAATTTGAAATTGTTTTTGGAAGAGTGTGAAAGTACGTGAAAACAAGCAAAATCATGCAAAAATTTTTGCAAACTACTACAGTGCACCGTGCACTGCTACCCCACACTTAAGTCTGGCACTGTCCTCAGTGGTCATGCATATCTAATTACCCCACACTTATTTGAAAATAAGAAGTAAAACAGAAAATAAAGGATTTGTATAGTTAAGTAAGACATAAAATAAAATAAAATAATGCAAACAATTCTGTATGTCATATAAATCAAATTTGTACATAGATTCATACGTCATACAGCCCAGACATGTTTATACACATAGAACAAGAAAAACAAAAACAAAAGAAAGGAAAGAAAAGGAAAGAAGGAGAGAGAGACTAAGAACCCGGCGGATCGTTGTCCAGTGGACCTAAGTCTGCTAAGTCAAACTCGAAGTTCTCCGCCACTCGGGAAGTCTGCTGATGTATCTCCTCAATCCTGCTGGTGTTCATGGCGATCCTGTCATCTATCATCGCCAACCGTCTGTCAATCCTGTCCTCCATCATCGTCAGCCGTTTGTCAATCCTGTCCATGTCTCGACTGTATCGGGCCTATAGTTCTGCCAATCCGTGCGACATGTGTCGTTCGAAGGCAGTACGTGGCACGAACGTCTCGGATGGAGGGATATGCGCTGGAAATGCTTCCGATGCCGATGCCTGTCCTGTCTGCTCCGTGTGGATGGTGTCGCGGCCATTCGCATCCCGTACACCCATTCCCATGTTCCGTAGAATGGTAACATCTGTGGGAATGGTGGTCGGGGCGACCAGAGTAAGCTCCGAGCCCTCTATGTCCAACTCCAGGTAGCGGGCTAGCCTGGTGATGTATGGTCCGAGCCCCAGACACTGTTTCCTAGTGTCTGTAGCGAATCCTCGCATAACGACCGCTATGAGTCTGGCCATCTCTACTGTAGATCCCATGTGCATGTTGGCTAGAAGGAACGTCTGTGGCTTTTGCAAAGCCATGCTGGTATGGGACACCCGTCATGCAGATCTGAGCCCAAGCAGTGGAGACGTCTGCAGACGTGAAGTCTCGAACTGCCGTGGTGTATGCGGGCGTATCCAGCTTATCTCTCTGCCAGATGCCTAGGGCGATGCCGAACTCGGCCATGCTCATCGATCGATCTATTCCGCATAAACGGAATGTGATCTGCTCCTGGTGGCAAGTAAAAGACGCATAGAACTCACATACCAGCTCCAGGTATGTGGGCTCTGTGACGATGAATACTCGATTGTAGGGTGGCACGTCGAGTATGCGTCTGACTTCCGGCTCTACTCCCAGTGTCTGTACTGCTGCCCAATCCAGCGTTCTACCCGTCAGTATCGTACGCCCGATGTACCCAGTGCATCTCTCTTGGTATGCTGTGCTGGAGGGAAACAGCATAAAAGGATGTACCACTGAGGTAACTGTCATGGTAGATGTGGTACGAGCACGTTTAGGAGCCATTTAAAACGTATGAGAGAGTGTAGCTGGGAAAGAAAGCTTTAAACTCAAATTCTGGAGGTGAATTTGAATTCAGAAGGATGAAATTAGGTTAGGGAAGGATTTTGAATTTTTGGCGGGAAAATCGAATTTTGGAGGGAAATTCGAATTTTTGGGTGAAGTTTAAAATTCAAATTTTGGAGGGAAATTCGAATTTTTAAACTTTGAAGAGTTTGCCAAAAATTTGTAGAGAGAAGTGATACGCTAAAATCGTATCACATTTTTAGCATGTTTTTATGTATGTTTTAATGTGAAATTGAGAGTAAATTGACATTAATTGTTTACTATTTACTTGATTTCACGGTTTTTATGATTTTGGAAGTGTCAGGTGAAAAGTAGACAAAAACAGCAAATTCTGGGGTAAAAACGCAATTTTTGGAAATGTTGACCCGGTCAAAGGTCCGGGACGGGCGTCCCGAACCGGTCAAACCGCCAGGACGGGTGTCCTGAACCGGGACGGGCGTCCCGAACCTGGTCAACGAATCAGGACGGGCGTCCCGAGCCGCCAGAAGCTGTCCCACATCGAATTTTTCAGAGATTTTCACTCCGGGAAGCTGCTATAAATACCCCAGGCCTCCAGCAGTTGAAATCATCCCTCTCCACTCGATCTGAGTCATTAAGTGGTTTCCAGTGTACAATTTTCCAGTACACAACTCACTCAGAGACTCGGATCTCAGTTTTCTTTCTTATTAGTGTTTGTTTTAGTTTCTGAGAAATAGTCTCAGATCTTAGGCTTCTATAGATAGGTTCGTTTCTGGTGTTCATAGAACACCCGGAATTTCGTTAGGAGATCCTAAGAGGGCTCTAGGCGTTCAAAGAGTCAGTCCACAGGGCTAGGCTTAAGCCCAGGATGTAAGGTAAAGTCTAGCTACTAGGCTGAGGAAGCGTCCTCCGAAGGTTCTGGTGAGTAGAGTCGGGTCAAGCAATACGGCATATACAGCAGTACGCTCCATCGGCGAGACTTCGTAAAGGGTGAATTCTTTATGGCATCGGTCCCCCTGTCCCTCTCTTATATGTTGTTATTGTGTTTGTCCAAATAACAGTTCTGAATACCAGATTATGATTTTTATGAATATTTGTTAGATATGTTAAAGTTATTATATTTTTCTAGAAATAGCCACCTGCTAAATATTCACTATGTCTGCATGTTTAATGTGCTCTTTTAAACTAACGTTAGGGTTATAGACAATTCCTAACCACGGTCTAATCATAACCTGTTTAGTTTAACATGCATCAATTAGTATTGGTGTCTGCCATGCTAGATAAAATAACATGCTGAACACCCTGCTTGTTGATACGCGAAAATCGTATCACCTTTTTAGCATGTTTTTATATATGTTTTAGGGTGAAATTGAGAGTAAATTGATGTTAATTGTTTATTATTTACTTGATTTCACGGTTTTTACGATTTTGGAAGTGTCAGGTGAAAAGTAGACGAAAATAGCAAATTTTGGGGCAAAAACGCAATTTTTGGAAATGTTGACTTGGTCAACGGTCCGGGACGGGCATCCCTAAGGACGGGCATCCCTCAGGACGGGCGTCCTTCGGGACGGGCGTCCCGAACCTGGTCAACAAATCAGGACGGGCGTCCCGAACCGGGACGGGCGTCCCGAGCCGCCAGAAGCTGTCCCACATCGAATTTTTCAGAATTTTTCACTCTGGGAAGCTGCTATAAATACCCCAGGCCTCCAGCAGTTGAAATCATCCCTCTCCACTCGCTGAGTCATTAAGTGGTTTCCAGTGTACAGTTTTCCAGTACAAATCACTCAGATCTTAGTACACAACTCACTCAGAGACTCAGATCTCAGTTTTCTTTCTTATTAGTGTTTGTTTTAGTTCTGAGAAATAGTCTCAGATCTTAGGCTTCTATAGATAGGTTCGTTCTGGTATTCCTAGAATACCCGGGATTTCGTTAGGAGATCTAAGAGGGCTCGAGGAGTTCGAAGAGTCAGTCCACAGGGCTGGGCTTAAGCCGGGTTGTTAAGTAAAGCCCAGCTACTAGGCTGAGGAAGCGTCCTCCGAAGGTTCTGACGAGCAGAGTCGGGTCAAGCAATACGGCATATACAGCAGTACGCTCCATCGGCGAGACTTCGTAAAGGGTGAATTCTTTATGGCATCGGTCCCCCTGTCCCTCTCTTATATGTTGTATTGTGTTTGTCCAAATACTGATTGGAATACCAGATTATGTTTATGAATATTTGTGATATACGTTGAAGTTATATGTTTTTCTAGAAATGGCCACCTGCTTAAATACCATATGTCTGCATGTCTATTGCCGTTTTTAAACTGAAATTAAGGTAGGTAGACAATTCCAACCACGGTCTATTCATAACCTGTTTAGTTTAACAGACATCAATTAGTGATGATGCCATACTAGATAAAATAATCTGCGGAACACCCTGTTGGTTGAAAGTAGTCTAGGTAGGCTGAGTTGAGTTTTATGCCGGCGGTTATGAGACGAGCAGTATGATCCCCGAAGTGACATAGGGCGGTCATGCTGACTTTAGTCCGAGCCGGAGTAGGGCCGTTACCCTTAACGATGGCGGGGTAGCGTAGAAAACTCAGATGTGGTAACCTTTAGACACAGAACATAGTGCAATCCAGGCCAAGACATGTCTAAAATACTCGAATATAGGTCAATCAATGTATAGTAACAGTATAACATAGAATCAAAAACTCATCTTTAAAACACTTTCAGGATTAATTGGACTTGAACTAGTGGAGAATGGATCACCCTCTCATCAAAGTATTTGATGAAGATGCATAACTGGATCATAAGATAGGAGTAGGATAAAAGGCTAGTTACTACTAAGCCGTTGCCACTTCCCTGGGAGTACGATAATTATTTAATAAAATCGTAGATACTTTCCAATAGACTAGCTACACGATAGGTACTCTGCCTTAGGTTCTGGCTGATTAAGTGACACCATAGACTAAATGTGACAATTAGTTAATTCACAGTCCTTAATTATTCATAATCAACATAGGGTAAAATAACACCTATTTAGCACGTCGGTCGGAAACCGCATCAGATTTTTGGCGCCGTTGCCGGGGAAATATCATAATGAATTTAGGACTCCTGATCAAAATTCTAGACACCGATCAAAATTCTAGATACTTATGATAGGTAACGGTAGTAACCTAGACCTTAGACCCAACACTTGTCTTATACTAGTTAGACAATCACTTTCCTAAATATAGGATTATCATAACTAATTAATTCTAGATGTTATCTGGAATTAAGACATTTAGGATAATCAAATTTTAGAAAATTATTCTAAAACCAAATTAAGGAAATTTACCTGCTTTCAACATAAAAAAGAAAAAAAAACATGTTAAAAATTTAAAATCCCAAAAAGAATGTATCTTTCTTGCTCAACGGTGAGTTGTTCCTTTTCCCTATCTCTTGTTTTTTTTTAGTTGTTTTCTTAGTTGCTCTTTTTCGTGTTTTTCTTCCTTTATTTAATTTCGAAGAAATAAAAATGGAAATGAGGATAAAATATATTTTCTTCTGAGTTGTAAAATGTTGGCTTAGATTTTTATCGGGAAGAAACTCTATTTTAGAATTTTCTTAGAGTCATGCCGGCCTTATTAGGATGAGTTATGAAATAGTTTTTCCTTAATAGCCAGACCTTTGAATGTTCTATTGAAAAAAGGATGTTCCTTTTGTTTTGCTGATGATTGCATGAGAATTTTTAAAACCAAAAGGAATTATTGCACCCATTATGACATCACCTGATTGAAATCTGTTTTTTTTATGAATATGTGATGTAGTAAGAATTGTTTTAGACAGAAACATGATAAGAAAGTTCATGTATGATAAATCCTAATCTTATCTAGTCTTGTCTAAAAACAATAGGTTACACTGATCACTCTGAGATATCTGTGTTCAATAAAACTGATACTGAACCATACTTGATTAAGTTAAGTTTTATTGTTACTTGAACTTGATATAGAATGAAGGGATAAGAAAAAGGGTTGAAAATCTAGAAAGCAAACCATTGGTCTAGATTAGAAAACCCCGAGTTAGAGGCTAGTGTAGTACTGATAAATTTTTGGATGAAAACTTATTTGCATTGTTTGCTATGTATAATAATTCTCATCTGTGGTTTATTGCAAATTATCTAGTCACTGAATAAGTTCCAAGTGATATGACTTATCAGCAAAAGAAGAAATTCTTTGCTGATTTGAAATATTACTACTGGGCAGTTTCTCTTCTATTTCAAATTTTTGCAGATCAGTTGATCAGAAGATGTGTCTCAGAAGATGAAGGACACAAGATTTTGGAGCATTGCCCTAAAGAATCTACGGGAGACCAATTGACTACTATCAACACTGTCCGGAAAGTGTTGAAAGCAGGATCTTGTTGACCCACCATATTCAAGGATTTTGTATCTCTGATACAGTCCTGCGATGCTTGCCAAATAACAGGTAACACATCTTCCAGAGATCATCTACCCCAGTGACGTACACAGAATGTTGCAACCTTTGATATCAGGGGTATTTCGAATCCTTTTCCTTTCTTCCTTTGACACTAATTACATCATAGTAGTCGTGGAACACTTTTCGAAAATAGCCTGAACCACAGGCATTACCTACTAATGATGTTAAAGTCATGTGCAGATTCTAGTTGTTTTTCAGATTCAGAGTGCCAATGTTTTAGGAAGAAATGTTCAGCATGTGTATCAATCTGTGAAGTCTGCTAAGTACCACACTTTAGCAGGGATTGCTATGGGAATGACTGACCATTCCAAAAGAGGTAGGAGTAGGTTACTGCAGAATGCTGCTCCAATGGGAAACGCATACAATCCCAACTAGAGGAATCGTACGGGATTTAGCTGAGGAATAATTCGAAAGCTGGAAACATTCAGAAGACACCACCACAGCAAAACCCACACTTGCAGAATCAACAGATGAGATACTGGCAACAATTAAAGCCAGACCAATGCAAGCAAGTGATCTACCAAGAGGTAACGAAGGATCGAAGGATATAGAGGAATTTGGCATTGTATTAGGAGCATAGCAATGGAGGAGCTTGCATCCTTTGCATACAATGAGCTGTGAGAAACTTCCCCCGAGGAAGTTTCAAATACTTGGGCCCAGATATACACCACTGGAGCCTCATACCACCACGGCTTAGCCAAAACTTCAGTCCTTGGGGCTTGAGTCATTCCTCACATGGATATGCCACTACCTGGAGCTCGACAATAAAGGATCGGAGCTGACGTCATCCGCTCCAATATCTAGAGCTTGCAGAGTCAAGAACACCTCAGCAATAGCACATGGCAAAGGTAAAAAGCCAATTGACAGATCAGAGAAGACCCTTCTGCTCGCGACATGAAGGGAGTTTTTCTAATCCTCATGTTCCTTTACTTTTATTTTCTTTGTTTGGTGTCCTGTTTTGTTATTTCTTTAGTTGTTTTATTTTCTCTCTTACCCTTAGTTAGTCAAATAAGTGTGGGGTAAGAGTTCTTTGTTTTGTTTTTGTTTCTTGTTTGCAAATAAGTGTGGGGTAGTTTAGCTATGCATGAACACTGAGGACAGTGCCAAACTTAAGTGTGGGGTAGCAGTGCACGGTGCACTGTAGCAGTTTGAAGCAGTTTGAAAAATTTTTCGCATGCTTTTGCTTGTTTTCCCTGTATTTTCACACCCTTCCAAAATTTTTTCAAAATTTTTCTGTCTTTCAGACTTCTAAATGCAGTATGCTTGGTTAAACAAATTGCTTATGTCTATGATATGTAGGTAGTATGTTATGGTTAGTAGGAGATAGTCGATAGCTATCTTGGACTAATTGATTGGGAATAGGGAATTCCTGATAACTGAGCACAACCTTGTCTGGATTAGAGACCTCAACCAATTGCCTATTCGAGACTTAACTAGATAAAATTAGACCAGTTGTGGATATATTGGCAGTTAGAATGACTAGATGAGACTCTGAGCTAAAAGTGAAAAGAACTTAAGGAAGTTAATTACAATAGGGTAGTTTGCCAGCGGCCTTCGCTACTCGAGCACCACTCCTTCGGGGAACTTAAAGCCTGATGCCCTAAGGTCGTGTAGACCTGGGAGTCATCGGAGTGGGACTCGCTACATGGGTAGTTGAAGTTGATGTGTTCTAAGCAGACTCGAAATACCCTGAATCTATAAAGAAAATAACTAAATGCTGAAATATTAAGAATCTGATCACCAAAGCTCAGAACTCAGAGAGTTATCTGTTGTCAGTGTATCTAGCGATAGGTCGAAGTGTTATCTGGTAATAGTTAAGATAAGAGTTCATTGTGTTGACTATCTGGTCTGGACTAGTACACACACAACACATCAGGAAGACCTTATGACTAAGAGAAAGGTTCAACCTAGTTGTTGACTTGTTTTCTGCCTGATCATAACAAGCTACTAAAAACATCTGAGACCTTGTCATAGCAACCTAACCAGTCAGACCTGTGTTAAGAATTGTCTGAAGAATTTTTGGAATAAAAACATGACTAGGAATTTAAGTGACTGCACTACGGTTTAGAATCACTAACTCCATGTAGACTTTGCTTGAGGACAAGCAAAAAGCTAAGTGTGGGGTTATCTGATACGCGAAAATCGTATCACCTTTTTAGCATGTTTTTATATATGTTTTAGGGTGAAATTGAGAGTAAATTGATGTTAATTGTTTATTATTTACTTGATTTCACGGTTTTTACGATTTTGGAAGTGTCAGGTGAAAAGTAGACGAAAATAGCAAATTTTGGGGCAAAAACGCAATTTTTGGAAATGTTGACTTGGTCAACGGTCCGGGACGGGCATCCCTAAGGACGGGCATCCCTCAGGACGGGCGTCCTTCGGGACGGGCATCCCGAACCTGGTCAACAAATCAGGACGGGCGTCCCGAACCGGGACGGGCGTCCCGAGCCGCCAGAAGCTGTCCCACATCGAATTTTTCAGAATGTTTCACTCTGGGAAGCTGCTATAAATACCCCAGGCCTCCAGCAGTTGAAATCATCCCTCTCCACTCGATCTGAGTCATTAAGTGGTTTCCAGTGTACAGTTTTCCAGTACACAACTCACTCAGATCTTAGTACACAACTCACTCAGAGACTCAGATCTCAGTTTTCTTTCTTATTAGTGTTTGTTTTAGTTTCTGAGAAATAGTCTCAGATCTTAGGCTTCTATAGATAGGTTCGTTTCTGGTATTCCTAGAATACCCGGGATTTCGTTAGGAGATCCTAAGAGGGCTCGAGGCGTTCGAAGAGTCAGTCCACAGGGCTGGGCTTAAGCCGGGTTGTTAAGTAAAGCCCAGCTACTAGGCTGAGGAAGCGTCCTCCGAAGGTTCTGACGAGCAGAGTCGGGTCAAGCAATACGGCATATACAGCAGTACGCTCCATCGGCGAGACTTCGTAAAGGGTGAATTCTTTATGGCATCGGTCCCCCTGTCCCTCTCTTATATGTTGTTATTGTGTTTGTCCAAATACTGATTGGAATACCAGATTATGTTTTTATGAATATTTGTGATATACGTTGAAGTTATATGTTTTCTAGAAATGGCCACCTGCTTAAATATCCATTATGTCTGCATGTCTATTGTCGTTCTTTTAAACTGAAATTAAGGTTATAGACAATTCCTAACCACGGTCTATTCATAACCTGTTTAGTTTAACAGACATCAATTAGTATTGATGTCTGCCATACTAGATAAAATAATCTGCGGAACACCCTGGGTTGAAAGTAGTCTAGGTAGGCTGAGTTGAGTTTTATGCGGCGGTTATGAGACGAGCAGTATGATCCCCGAAGTGACATAGGGCGGTCATTGCTGACTTTAGTCCGAGCCGTGAGTAGGGCCGTTACCTTAACGATGGGGAGGCGGCTGTGGTAGCGTAGAAACTCAGATGTGGTAACCTTTAGACACAGAACATAGTTGCAATCCAGGCCAAGACATGTCTAAAATACTCGAATATAGGTCAATCAATGTATAGTAACAGTATAAACATAGAATCAAAACTCATCTTAAAACACTTTCAGGATTAATTGGACTTGAACCTAGTGGAGAAGGATCACCCTCTCATCAAAGTATTTGATGAAGATTGCATAACTGGATCATAAGATAGGAGTTAGGATAAAGGCTAGTTACTACTAAGCCGTTGCCACTTCCCTGGGAGTACGATAATATTTAATAAAATCGTAGATACTTTCCATAGACTAGCTACACGATAGGTACTCTGCCTTAGGTTTGGCTGATTAAGTGACACCATAGACTAAATGTGACAATTAGTTAATTCACAGTCCTTAATTATTCATAATCAACATAGGGTAAAATAACACCTATTTAGCACGTCGGTCGGAAACCGCATCACTTGTTAAAGTAGTCTAGGTAGGAGTCGAGCTGAGTCCGATTATGTCGGCGGCTAGGGCAAGCGGTATGATCCCCGAAGTGACATAGGGCTTTCATGGATGCCTTCGTCCCGAACCGTGAGTAGGGCCGTCATTAAGGTAGGGCAGTTTATTAGAGACCTCGGATGTGGTACGCCTTTAGACACAGAACATAGTTGCAATCCAGGCTAAGATGCATCTAAAATACTCGAAGATAGGTCAATCAACATATAGGAACAGTATAGCATAGAATCAGAACTCATCTTTAAAACACTTTTAGGATTAATTAGACTTGAACCTGGTGGAGAATGGATCACCCTCTCATCAAAGATATTGATGAAGATTGCATAACTGGATCATAAGATAAGAGTTAGGATAAGAGGCTAGTTACTACTAAGCCGTTGCCACTTCCTTGGGAGTACGATATTTATTTAATAAAATCGTAGATACTTTCCAAAGACTAGCTACACGATAGGTACTGCCTTAGGTTCTGGCTGATTAAGTGACACCATAGAGACTAAATGTGACAATTAGTCAATCACAGTCCTTAATTATTCATAATCAACATAGGGTAAAATAACACCTATTTAGCATGTCAACCGGAATCGCATCAAGAAGCTAGAGAGAAATGTTTTTAGAGAGATGATTTTTGGTTGTAGATTTGAGAGAAAATGAAAAAAATTGAATTTTTATAGAAGGGTGGCCCTCGGGACGCCCGTCCCGGAGGAAGGACTCCCGTCCCGCTGGACGCCCGTCCCGGGTTGAATCGGGACGCGTGCCAATTCCGGAATTTTTTTTTCTTCGTAATTCCCTGAAAATCTCAAGATACCAAAAATAATCATAATTCTTAACAAGGCTTCATGTTTATCCAATGAAATTCAGAAGTTGTTAAAAACTCTATGCAAAAATTCCTCAGTCTTTTTTCAAAAATTGTGACTACCCTAATTTTATCCTAACTTAAATTCAGCAAGAATTTCAGAAAACAAAACTGAGTTTGTGCAATGTAATTAGTGGAAAATAAACTGTATTTGCAAAACTCTTGTTTTTCATAGAAATTCGAAAATAATGTCTGAAGAAAAGTTGAATATAAAGGACCCTTTAAAAATGTTTGAAAGATAGAAAAAATAAGGGCCAATTATTCAAGTTTCAGTTCAAACCAATATTTGTTGAAAGTAAAAGAATCTTCCCTTTAATGAAATCCTATCTCTGATATCCTGTAGTTCTGTTCGAATGCTTCGCATTTCTATGCGTATGGTTTCTATCATCCCTCTGCCTGTTCTGCTCACGGCGTAAATCAGCCATCTCTCGGAGTAGTAGTTGTGCTCCTTGGTTCTCTTGAAGATTGACCGTGGCTCTGAGTCGGTCTACGTTAGTTGTGATATCAGACTGAGTTGGTCTTAAATGACACAGTCGCTGGCAATCCCTTGGTCCATCTCATAGACCCTTTGAGTTAGCGTGTCTATCTGCACGGACAACATTGAATAATAACCGTTAGTACTCCCCGCAGATGAAGGGGTGCGCTCGTTAGGTGTTGGGGTGTATGCAGGAGAGGTTGGTGAATTTTGGGTTTGGTCAGTAGGGGGTGGATTTATAGAAACTCTCTGGGCAGGAGGGTGAATTGGAGATCTCTGGGGTACTTCTGGTGCAGGCCTAGAGGGGCCCTCTGGCTTTGTCTTCTTCGGTCCTGGAGTGTCAGGGTTTTCTGTCTTCTTTGCCTGATTAGTAGCTGCTCTTGTTCTCTTCATCTTTGAGTGCAAAGTCTGGTTAGAAATAACAAATAACAAAAGTAGGAAAGTGAAACAAGAAAGCAAGAAAAATATTTTTATGGATTTTGATTTATTTAGAAAGCAAGTAAATTTCCTCAATATGGTTTTAGAATAATTTTCTAAAATTTGATTATCCTAAGTGTCTTAATTCCAGATATTATCTAAAATTAATTAGTTATGATAATCCTATATTTAGGAAAGTGATTGTCTAACTAGTATAAGATAAGTGTAAATCAAAAGTCTAGGTTACTACCGCTACCTATCATAAGTTTCTAGAATTGTGGCCAATAATCCTAAATTCATTATGATAGTTCCCCAGCAACGGCGCCAAAAATCTGATGCGGTTTCCAGCCGATGTGCTAAATAGGTGTTATTTTACCCTATGTTGATTATGAATAATTAAGGACTGTGATTGACTAATTGTCACATTTAGTCTCTATGGTGTCACTTAATCAGCCAGAACCTAAGGCAGAGTACCTATCGTGTAGCTAGTCTGTTGGAAAGTATCTACGATTTTATTAAATAAATATCGTACTCCCAGGGAAGTGGCAACGACTTAGTAGTAACTAGCCTTTCTTCCTAACTCTTATCTTATGATCCAGTTAAGCAATCTTCATCAAATACTTTGATGAGAGGGTGATTCATTCTCCACTAGGTTTAAGTCTAATTAATCCTAGAAGTGTTTTATAGATGAGTTCTGATTCTATGTTATACTGTTCCTATATGTTGAATGACCTAAATTCAAGTATTTTAGACATGTCTTAGCCTGGATTGCAACTATGTTCTGTGTCTAAAGGCGTACCACATCCGAGGTTTCTAATAAACCGCCCTACCTTAATGACGGCCCTACTCACGGTTCGGGACGAAGGCATCCATGAAAGCCATATGTCACTTTGGGGATCATACCGCTTGCCCTAGCCGCCGGCATAATCGGACTCAGCTCGGCTTCCCCTAGACTACTCTAACATGCAAGGTGTTCAGCAGGTTATTTTATCTAGCATGGCAGACACCAATACTAATTGATGCCTGTTAAACTAAACAGGTTATGATTAGACCGTGGTTAGGAGTTGTCTATAACCCTAACTTTAGTTTAAAAGAGCACATTAAACATGCAGACATAGTGAATATTTAGCAGGTGGCTATTTCCGGAAAAACATAATAACGTCAACATATAAAACAACTATTCATAAACATCGTAATCTCGTATTCATAATATGTATTTTGAACAAAACAATAACAACATATAAGAGAGGGACATGGGGACTGATGCCATAAAGAAATCACCCTTTACGTAGTCTCGCCGACGGAGCGTACTGCTGTATATGTCGTATTGCTCGCCCTGACTCTGCTCACCAGGACCTTCGGAGGACGCTTCCTCAGCCTAGTAACTGGGCTTTACCTTAATACCCAGCTTAAGCCCAGCTCTGTGGACTGACTCTTCGAACGCCTAGAGCCCTCTTAGGATCTCCTAACGAAATCTCGGGTATTCTATGAATACCAGAAACGAACCTATCTATAGAAACCTAAGATCTGAGACTATTTCTCAGAAACTAAAACAAAACCCTAATAAGAAAGAAAACTGAGATCCGAGTCTCTGAGTGAGTTGTGTACTAGAGAATTGTACACTGGACACCACTAAATGACTCAGATCGAGTGGAGAGGAATGAATTCAACTGCTGGAGGCCTGGGTTATTTATAGCAGCTGCCCGGAGTGAAAATCTCTGAAAAATTCGATGTGGGACTACTTTTGGCGGTTCGGGACGCCCGTCCCGGATTGGGACGCCCATCCTGATCAGTTGACCAGGTCGGGACGCCCGTCCCGGGTCCTGGACGCCCATCCCGGTGCCTTGACTTGGTCCTGGATGCCCGTCCGGTGCCTTGACTTTGACCGAGTCAACATTTCCAAAAATTGCGTTTTTGCCCCAAAATTTGCTGTTTTTGTCTACTTTTCACCTGACACTTCCAAAATCATAAAAACTATGAAATTAAGTGAATAATGAACAATCAAGATCAAATTACCCTCGATTTCACCCAAATTCATACATAAAAACATGCTAAAAAAGTGATACGATTTTCGCGTATCACCTTCGGTACTCGAGCACCACTCCTTCGGGGAATTTAAAGCCTGATGCCCTAAGGTCGTGTAGATCTGGGAGTCATCGGAGTGGGACTCGCTACATGGGTAGTTGAAATTGACATGTTCTAAGCAGACTCAAAATACCCTGAATCTATAAAGAAAATAACTAAATGCTAAAACATTAAAAATCTGATCACCAAAGCTCAGAACTCAAAAAGTTGTCTGCTGTTAATATGTCTAGCGATGGGTCGAAGTGTTATCTAGTAGTAGTTAAGACAAGAGTACATTGGGTTGACTATCTGGTCTAGACTAGTACACACACTACACATCAGGAAGACCCTGTGACTAAGAAAAAAAGTTCAACCTAGTTGTTGATTTGTTTTCTGCCTGATCATAATAAGCTACTAAAAATATCTGAGACCTTGTCATAGCAACCTAACCAGTCAGACCTGTGTTAAGACTTGTCTGAAGAATTTTTGGAATAAAAACATGACAAGGAATTTAAGTGACTGCACTACGATTTAGAATCACTAACTTTAGGTAGACTTTGCTTGAGGACAAGCAAAAAGCTAAGTGTGGGGTTATCTGATACGTGAAAATCGTATCACATTTTTAGCATGTTTTATGTATGATTTCGGGTGAAATTGAGGGCAAATTGATCTTAATTGTTTGTTAATTACTCAATTTCACGGTTTTTATTATTTTGGAAGTGTCAGGTGAAAAGTAGACGAAAACAGCAAATTTTGGGGCAAAAACGCAATTTTTGGAAATGTTAACTTGGTCAAAGGGTCAGGACGGGCGTCTCGAACTCGGGACGGGCGTCCCGACCCAGTCAAACTGCCGGGACGGGCGTCCTGACCTGGTCAACAGATCAGGACGGGCGTCCCGAACCCCAGAACTTGTCCCACATCGAATTTTTGATGAAAAATCACCCCGGGAAGCTGCTATAAATACCCCAGGCCTCTAGCAGTTGAAATCATTCCTCTCCACTCGATCTGAGTCATTAAGTGGTTTCCAGTGTACACTTCTCTAGTACATAACTCACTCAGAGACTCGGATCTCAGTTTTCTTTCTTATTAGTGTTTTGTTTTAGTTTCTGGGAAATAGTCTCAGATCTTAGGCTTACATAGATAGGTTCGTTTCTGGTATTCATAGAATACCTGGGATTTCGTTAGGAGATCTTAAGAGGGCTCTAGGCGTTCAAAGAGTCAGTCCACAGGGCTGGGCTTAAGCTGGGTATTAAGGTAAAGCCCAATTACTAGGCTGAGGAAGCGTCCTCCGAAGGTTCTAGCGAGTAGAGTCAGGGCAAGCAATACGACATATACAACAGTACGCTCCGTCGGCGAGACTACGTAAAGGGTGATTTCTTTATGGCATTAGTCCCCATGTCCCTCTCTTATATGTTGTTATTGTTTTGTTCTAAATATCTATTATGAATACGAGATTACGATTTTTGTGAATAGTTGTTTTATATGTTGACGTTATTATATTTTTCCGGAAATAGCCACCTGCTTAACATTCACTATGTCTGCATGTCTAATGTGCTCTTTTAAACTAAAGTTAGAGTTATAGACAATTCCTAACCACGGTCTAATCATAACCTGTTTAGTTTAACAAGCATCAATTAGTATTGGTGTCTGCCATGCTAGATAAAATAACCTGCTGAACACCCTATTTGTTAGAGTAGTCTAGGGTAAGCCGGGCCGAGTCCGATTATGCCGGCAGCTAGGGCAAGCGGTATGATCCCCGAAGTGACATAGGGCTTTCATGGATGCCTTCATCCTGAACCGTGAGTAGGGCCGTCATTAAGGTAGGGCGGTTTATTAGAAACCTCGGATGTGGTACGCCTTTAGACACAGAACATAGTTGCAATCCAGGCTAAGACATGTCTAAAATATTCGAATATAGGTCAATCAACATATAGGAACAGTATAACATAGAATCAGGACTCATCTATAAAACACTTCTAGGATTAATTAGACTTAAACCTAGTGGAGAATGAATCACCCTCTCATCAAAGTATTTGATGAAGATTGCATAACTGGATTATAAGATAAGAGTTAGGAATAAAGGCTAGTTACTACTAAGTCGTTGCCACTTCCCTGGGAGTACGATAATTATTTAATAAAATCGTAGATACTTTCCAACAGACTAGCTACACGATAGGTACTCTGCCTTAGGTTCTGGCTGATTAAGTGACACCATAGAGACTAAATGTGACAATTAGTCAATCACAGTCATTAATTACTCATAATCAACATAGGGTAAAATAACACCTATTTAGCACGTCAACCGGAATCCCCATCAGTAGCGTTCCCTGTGACCTGTGAGAGAGATGGATGGATAGATGGCCTATTTATCTCTCCAAAGTTTGTATAGCAGCTTGTGTGTTTCTGACTGTTTGCTCGGTCTGCTTCTATCTGTTCTCATTTTGTTGGATTCTCTCTGCATGAGCTTCCTGGACCTTCCTATTTGACTCCATCATTTCCTTGTTAGAGTCAACAATGCTTTTTAGTATGTCTCGGAATTCTTGCATGAGGTCAACTGGAACGATGTAGTTCCTTGGTGTGGGTAGAGCGACTTGCTAATTTTGCAGATAAGGCAATTGCTGAGGTGCTCTTTTCTGGAAGTTAACATTCCCAGAATTATTTCTCCAACTAAATCCTGAATGGTTCTTCTAGGTGGGATTGTAGGTATTTCCCATGGGGTAGAGTTAACTGCGTCCACTTGTTCCATATCTTCTGGAATAGTCAATATTCCATTACCATAACAATCCCCACTAAAATGCGGTCCTTGGCAAAATTCGCAGACTTGATATACTGGCTGAATGCTTTTCCCCTGTTGGAAGGCATTCAGTTGATTAGCAATGCTGGCCTTGAGTGCCTTGAATTGATCATCGGTGGAGGCAAGTGCTGCATTAACTGGTTGTTTCTTAGCTAGGTCACTAGTGCGCCAGTTCTTGCTGTTCCTATAGAGTCTATTCAGGGCGTTTCTAGCATCTACATCACTCATTCCATTGAAACTGCTCTGGGGATTAAGTCCATCAAGAACTTGCTTGCCCATTTCTATCATACCCCCGTAGAATTGTTGGATTAGCAGTGCTTCGGTAAGTCCATGTTGTGGGCAGAACCTGAGTAGTTCCTTGAATCTGTCCCAAGCTTCGATCACTGTCTCATCAGCAGCTTGAGTAAAACTGGACAGAGCCCTTCGATATTCTAGGACTCTTGATACAGAGTAGTATTCTTCCAAGAAGGCTTTGCTTAACTCATCCCATGATGTGATTGAGTTAGTAGGTAACTGTGCCAGCCACCTCTTAGCTCTGTCCCTAACTGAGTAGGGGAAGAGGTTCAGCTTGGTTACTTCTGCAATGTGATCTCCCTTGAGACCTTCGCAAAGAGAGGAGAATCCGGATAAGTGTTTGAGCGAATTCTCGGCTGCAGTTCCTCCAAACTGGACCCGCTTTATTATCAGCTGGATCACATTCGGTTTGAGATCATAGCGAGGGTTTCCAGGGATTTGAATGGAGGACGACACTGGAACAGTCTGTGGCTGGATGTAGGATTTAAGGGGAGGTCTTTCGGCAGCCATCTCTGTTCTTCACCTGTTAGTTGTACGGATGAGACGTTCAGGATTCTCAATTGGGGTTTCAAGGTTAGCTTCCGTGGTTCGAGTCATGCAACTACAGAGAAAAATATGTTAAGCCTGAGCAGATTGGTTAGTGGAGTAAAACAGAATTGAAAGATCGAAAAAAGAACAAAACAAATTAGTAGTTAAAAAAAATGAAAACAAGAATAAACAATGATAAAAATATAAAAAGTAAACGAGACAACAAAAAGGGTAAAACAAAATACGGAAGAAAATTAGAAACAAGAAAATATTTTTCGGTTTTTTATTTTTTTTTTCGAAAGCAATTAAATTTCCTTAATAAGGTTTTAGAATAATTTTCTAAAATTTGATTATCCTAAATTTCTTAATTTTAGATAATTTCTAAAATTAATTAGTTATGATAACCCTATATTTCAGGAAACTGATTGTCTAACTAGATTAAAGTGAGTGTTATGTCTAAGGTATAGATTACTACCGTTACCTATCATAATCTCTAGAATTTTGTTCAGGAATCCTAAATTTGTTATGATATTTCCCCGGCAACGGCGCCAAAAATTTGATGCGTTCCGACTGATATGCTAAAAATAGGTTTTATTTACCCTATATTGATTATGAATAACTAAGGACTTAGAATTACTAATTGTCACATTTAGCATCTATGTTGTCACTTAATCAATCAGAACCTAAGGCAGAGTACCTATAGTGTAGCTAGTCTGTTAGAAAGTACCTACGATTTTAATTTAAGAATTTATCGTACCCCCAGGGAAGTGGTAACGACTTAGTAGTAACTATCATTTTACCCTAACTCTCATTTTATTATCCAGTTATGCAATCATTCATCAATATCTTTGATGAGAGGTTGATCCATTCTACAATAGGTTCAAGTTTACTTAAGTATGCAAGAGTGTTTTACAGACAGTGTTCTGATATATGTTATATTGTTCCTACATGTTGATTGACCTATCTTCGAGTATTTTAGATATATCTTGGTCTAGATTGCAATTATATACTGATTCTACTTGTGTACCACATATGAGTTATCTAATAAACCGCCCATTCGCCATTGACGACCCTACTCACGGTTCGAGCTAAAGGCATCCATGAAAGTCCTGTGTCACTCAGGAGATCATGCCGCTCGCCCTAACGTCGGCATAAACACACGAACTCAGCCTACTTAGACTACTTTAACAAACATGGTGATCTATAGGTTATTTCATCTAATATGGTAGACCTTAATGCTTCCGTCCTCACACAAAGCCCTAAATTAAGGTCTGATAAACTAGACAGTTTATGATTAGACCATGGTTAGGAGTTGTCTATAACCGTTCATCTAATTTAAAAGAGCAAGTAGATATACAGTCATAATGATAATTAAGCTGGTGACCTTTCCGAAAAAATGTAAATACCTTCAACATGCAAAACACATATTCATACTATCATAATTTAATATTCAAATAGGTCTTTGGACAAACACAGTACAAACATATAAAGAGAGGGACAAGGGGACCACCACCATAAAGTATTCACCCTTTATTAGGTCCGCTGATGGAGCAATTGCTTGTATATCCTGGACTACTTGACCCGACTCTGCTCGACAGAACCTTCGGAGGATGCTTCCTTAGCCTAGTAGTGATGGGCTTTCCGATTGATATGCTAAATAGGTGTTATTTTACCCTATGTTGATTATGAGTAATTAAGGACTGAGATTTACTAATTGTCACATTTAGTCTCTATGGTGTCACTTAATCAGCCATAACCTAAGGCAGAGTACCTATCGTGTAGCTAGTCTGTTGGAAAGTATCTACGATTTTATTAAATAAATATCGTACTCCCAGGGAAGTGGTAACGGCTTAGCAGTAGCTAGCCTTTTTATCCTAACTCTTATCTTATGATCCAGTTATGCAATCTTCATCAATAATTTTGATGAGAGGGTGATCCATTCTCCACTAGGTTTAAGTCTAATTAAGTCTAAAAGTATTTATAGACAAAGTCCTGATTCTATGCTATACTGTTCTTATATGTTGATTGACCGATCTTCGAGTGTTTTAGATATATCTTAGCCTGGAATGCAACTATGTTCTGAGTCTAATGGTGTACCACATCCGAGTCAACTAGTAAACCGCCCTACCTTAATGACGGCCCTACTCACGGTTCGAGCTAAAGGCATCCATGAAAGCCCTATGTCACTTCGGGGATCATGCCGCTCGCCCTAACGTCGGCATAAAAACGCAACTCAGCCTACCTAGACTACTCTAACAAACAGGGTGTTTCGCAGGTTATTTTATCTAGTATGGCAGACACCAATACTAATTGATGCCTGTTAAACTAAACAGGTTATGAGTAGACCGTGGTTAGGAATTGTCTATAACCCTAATTTTAGTTTAAAAGCAACTACATTAGACATGCAGATATAATGAATATTAAGCAGGTGGCTAGTTCCGGAAAAACATAACAACTTCAACATATATAACAAATATTCATAAAAATCATAATCCGATATTCAAAATCATTCTTTGGACAAACACAATAACAACATATAAAGAGAGGGACAGGGGGACTGATGCCAAAAAGAAATCACCCTTTACTTAGTCTCGCCGATGGAGCGTACTGCTTGTATATGTCGTACTGCTTGACCCGACTCTGCTCACCAGAACCTTCGGAGGACGCTTCCTCAGCCTAGTAGCTGGACTTTACCTTAATACCCAGCTTAAGCCCAGCCCTGTGGACTGACTCTTCGAACGCCTCGAGCCCTCTTAGGATCTCCTAGCGAAATCTAGGGTATTCTATGAATACCAGAAACGAACCTATCTATCGAACCCTGGGATCTGAGACTATTTCTCACAGACTAAGAAAAATGAAACACTAACTAGAAAGAAAGAAAACTTATAGTGAACCTGAGTCTCTCAGTGACTAATGTACTCGAAAGATGTACACTAGAAGTCACTAAATGACTCAGATTGAGTGAAGAGGGATGATTTCAACTGAGGAAGGCCTGTGGTATTTATAGTAGCTTCTTGGAGTGATTTTTCATCAAAAAATCGATGTGGGACTTGAATTTCTGGTTCGGGATGCCCGTCCTAGATTGGGACGCCCGTCCCGATCTGTTGACCAGGTCAGGACGCCCGTCCCGACCTGTTGACCAGGTCAGGATGCCCGTACTGAACCGGGACGCCCTCCCCAAAGTCCGAACTTATGAAAAATTGCGTTTTTGCACCGAAATTTGCCATTTTCGTCTACTTTTCACCTGACACTTCCAAAATCATGAAAACTGTGAAATTGAGTTAATAATGAACAATTAAGACCAATTTTCCCTCAATTTCACCCTAAATCATGCCTAAAAATATGCTAAAAATGTGATATGATTTATGCATATCAAGTAGCTATTGCTTTACCTTACATCCCGGGCTTAAGCAAAGCCCTGTTGACTAACTCTTCGAACGCCTAGTGCTCTCTTAGGATCTCCTAACGAAATCCCGGGTATTCTATGAATATTAAAAACAAACCCTATCTAGTCGTATTCTAGGATCTGAGATTGACTCTCAGAAAACAAAGAACACGAGACACTCTCGAATACTAGAAATCTTACTCAAACGAAAACACCTGAAATCACTGAATGACTTGTAAATAGTAGAAAACTATGTACTGGAAGCCACTGAATGATTCAGATCAAGTGGAGAGGAATGATTTCAACTGTGAAAGACCTGGGGTATTTATAGCAGAGGAACTGAGTGATTTTTGATGCAGAAAATGATGTGGGGGTCTGTACAGGGGTTTGGGAAGCCCGTCCCGACCTGTTGACCGGGTCGGGACGCCTGTCCTGACTCCTGAACTTTCAAAAATCATGTTTTTGCCCTGAAATTTGCCATTTTCTTGCATATTTCACTTGAAGCTTCCAAAATCACAAAAACTATGAAATTGTGTTAACAACAATCAATTAAGAACGATTTAACTCTAATTTTGCCCTAAATTGTGCCTAAAAACATGCTAAAAAAGTCATATGATTTGTGCATATCATATAACCCCACACTTAGCTTTTTGCTTGTCCTCAAGCAAAGTCTACATGAAATTATTGATTTTTAAATCATAGGTGCGGCCACTTAAAATTGCTAGCAATATTTTATGCCAAAATTGATCACCGAGTCAGATGATTCACAAAATAGGTCTGACTGGTTAAGTTGCCATGACAAGGTCTCAAATATCTTTTGTAGATTATCATGGCCAGGTAGGATTAACAATTTAACAACTAGACTGAACTCCACTCTTAGTCACGAGGTCTTCTTGATGTGTAGTGTGTGTATTAGTTCACACTAGATTGTCAACACAATATAGTCTTCTCTTAACTCTTACAAGATAATACTTCGACCAGTCGCTGACAAAACAGCAACAAACAACCTTCTGAGTTTTGAGCTTTGGTGTCAAGGTATTTCAATTAAAACTTTCATTATAAGAACACACTGGGCTATGTATTTTTAGATTGATTATTCAGGGTATTTTTGTGTTCGCTTCCACACATCAACTTTAACTACCCATGTAACGAGTCCCACTCCGATGACTCCTAGATCTACACGACCTTAGGGCATCAGGCTTTAAGTTCCCTTAAGGAGTGGTGCTCGAGTAGCAAAGGACGCTTGCAAACTACCCTATTTATTTAACTTTTTCACTTTCAGCTCAGAGCATCATCTAGTTATTTAAATTGCTAATGCATCCTCAACCGGTCTAATATTATTTAGTTAAGTCTCGAAAAGGTATTTGGTTGATGTTTCTAATCCAAACTAAGTTGTGCTCAAGTATCAGGAATTCCCTATTTCTAATCGAGGAACTCAATAAAGTTGTCACGTTGTCTCCTACTGATCATAATGCTCTACTCACATATCATAGACATAAGCATTTCTTTACCAATCATAACTGCATTTTGAAGTCTGAAAGAGTGAAAAATTTAGAAATGTTTTTTGGAAGGGTGCAATTTTAGTGAAAAATATAGGAAAACATGCAAAAATAATACTGCTACTACTGTGCACAGTGTACTGCTACCCCACACTTAAGGTTTACACTGTCCTCAGTGTTCATGCATAGCTAATCACCCCACACTTATTTGAAAAACATAACAAAAATCAAAACGATCATAAAACTCTTACCCCACACTTATTTAACTAACTAAGGGGAAGAGAAAGAAGATAAAATAACAAAATAGGAAGGTAATAGAAATAACAAAATATAATAAAAGAAACAAAAATAAAATAAAAAGAATGAAAAGAATACTCCCTTATTCTGAGAATTCAATAGTCTGCTCGGACAAGTCGAGTGGTTCTCTGTAGGGCTTTAAGCGTTGCCCGTTCACTTTTTGAGTAGTACCGTCAGAATCCATTATGACACATGCTCCAAAGGGCGATACTTCTGTGATAGTGAATGGTCCTGACTAACAGCTACGCAACTTTCCTGGGAATAATTTCAATCGCGAGTTGTATAACAGTACTTTATCCCCAAGTTCAAAATTCTTCTGGGCTCTGAGTCGCCTGTCATGCCGGAGTTTACTTGTCATCTTGAATTGATGTGAATTTTCATAGGCTTTGAGCCTCCACTCATCCAATTCGTTGAGTTGTAAAATTTGGTGTTCCTTAGTTAAGGTATCGCCTAGATTGCATTTTTGCACTGCCCAGTAAGCTCTGTGTTCAATTTCAACAGGAAGGTGACATGCTTTTCCATAGACCAGTCTATAAGGTGAAAATCCTGTAGAGGTTCTACATGCCGTACGAAAGGCCCATAATGCATCATCAAGCTTTATGGCCCAATCCTTACGGTTAACACCTACAGTCTTTTCTAGGATTCTTTTAATTCCTCTATTAGTTACTTCAACCTGCCCATTGGTTTGAGGGTGGTAAGCTGTGGAAAGGCGATGTTGAACTCCATATTGCTGAAGTACCTTATGCATTTGAGAGTTGCAAAAGTGTGTACCTCGGTAACTGATTAAGGCTTTCGAGCATCCGAATCTAGCGAATAGCTGTCTAAGAAATCTGCACACGACTCTAGCATCATTAGTAGGTAGGGCCTGCGCCTCAGGAAATTTTGAGAAATATTCTACAGCTACTATGATGTACTTCTTACCATAGGAGGAAGGAAATGGACCCATAAAGTCTATACCCCACATGTCAAATATCTCTACACTTTGAATTACCTGTTGGGGGTAGACCGTCTCGAGAAGATATGTTTCCAATTTTCTGATAGGCATCGCAAGATCCTGTAAAAGTTGCGGCGTCTTTGAATATCGTAGGCCAGTAGAAGCCTGCTTCTAGTACTTTCCGAGCGGTATTAGCTGCTGCTAAGTGACCGCCTGCGAGTCCGCAGTGACAATGTTCCAGAATTTAGAAACCTTCTTCTTGGGAGACACATCTCCTGATCATCTGATCTGCACATATTTGAAACAAAAAGGGATCTTCCCAATAGTAATATTTAAGGTCAGCAAAGAATTTCCTTCTCTGTTGAGCAGTGATATCACTAGGAAGAGTCTGAGCTACCAAGTAATTTGCTATATCTGCAAACCAAGGGGGTGAGAAAATAGCAAATAAGGCACATAGATTCTCATCCAGAAATTTGTCAGATATGATCGATTCATCTATAGCTTCTAGGGCTGGATTCTATAGCCTTGACAAGTGGTCTACGGCTAGGTTTTCTGCCCCTTTCTTATCCCTAATTTCTACATCGAATTCTTGAAGCAATAAAACCCATTTGATTAATCTTGGTTTTGCGTCGGTTTTATTGAACAAGTATTTTAATGCAGAATGATCAGTATAAACTATTGTTTTAGACAAGACCATATAAGATCGGAATTTATCAAATGCGTATACTACTGCTAATAATTCATTTTCTATCATAGTGTAATTTTCCTGAGCGTCAGTTACAGTTTTGCTAGCGTAATATATTACATGAAATTTCTTATCATGTCTCTGTCCTAAAACAACTCCTACTTCATAATCACTAGCATCACACATTAGTTCAAACGGAAAACTCCAGTCAGTTGACGTCATGATAGGTGCAGTAGTTAGAAGTTCCTTAAGTCTATTAAAAGCTTTTAGACATTTTTCATCAAAGACAAAAGGAACATCCTTTCCAAGTAAATTGGTCAACGGCCTGGCTATTAGTGAATTTTTTTATTAATCTACGATAGAAACCAGCGTGTCCCAAAAAACTTCTAATGGCCCTCACAATTTTGGGCGGAGGTAGTTTTGAAATAATTTCGATTTTAGCCTTATCTACTTCCATACCTCGGTGTGAGATCTTATGTCCTAATACAATCCCCTCTTTTACCATGAAATGGCCTTTTTCCAAATTTAGAACCAAATTTGATTTTATACAACGTTTTAACATTAATTCCAAGTTCTTTAGATAAATCCCAAATGAATTTCCAAAAATAGAGAAATCATCCATGAACACTTCCATAGACTTTCCAAACACGTCCTCAAAAATAGCAGTCATATGATAACTCTAAAATAATAGAGTTATTCTAATTTACTTTGCCACGTTTTGCTTTTAAATAACTGAATTTATTCGGTAATTAGAGTTAAAATGCGTCTATTTAGTATTTTCCCTTTTTTTTACGAATAATGTGGTTTTAATGTCAATAAGTCAATTTAATTTAATTAATCTCCAATATTTGTTACGAGTTGCAATTATTGAATTATTATTCAAGATTTAATTTGGATTGATTTATTGTAACAAGGGTGAAAAGGGAATAAGATTAACCGAATTATTATTCAGCTATTTTCAGAAATTATTATGTTTTAATTGATTAAACACGTGGCAGCTGTAGCTTAAAAATCGAGAGGAATCCTGCAGCATGGAGGAAAAAGACAAAGAAATCAGAGGGCAGCTGGAATTAATTTCTGGATTATTTATTTTATTTGCTGAATATTATAAGAAAATTCCAGAAATATGGATAGATGGCAGATTGTGGCTGAATCTCGGAGCAAGAAGAAACACTATATATACTTGAAAAACATAGAGAATAAAAGACTTTTGGAGATTAGACTCTTAAACTTTTGAAAACGAGATTGGTTTTTACTCTTCTTTTAGATAGAACAGTAGCAGTTCGGTAGTATAGTTTTAGCGTTTCTTTATAGCGTTAGACTAATTTCTTAGGGAAAAACACGGGAGGAAGCAGGGCAACTTGCTGAGTGTTCATCAGCTGAGTAGAAAGACGCCGCGTCATCAGCTAGAGGAGAATAGCACTGGGCAATCGTGATTAAACTGATCTGGACAGTATCGTGATCTCAGACCCGAGTAATTCTCTGCCCATTTCCTCATTATTGTTCATTGTCTTGTATATATTCTTGCTTAAGTATTAGGCATGCGTAGACGGCGAATTTTGTGGATTGATTAAACTTGTTTTGTAATGGAATTATTTACCATGACGATGGGAGTATTTTATTACATTACTTTAATTCATGGAGTTCATTATTCTCTGTACTGAACATATATTTTATAACCTGAAGATGTTGTGGCATAGTTAAATATGAGCATGTTCAGTACACTGTATGGAATACGATGATGGATATGTTGTAGCATTGTTTTCTGTTTTTATGTTTACTGCTTGTATGGGGCATGCTTGGTTTATTCATGTAATTACTTAAATTGATTTAGCATCACTTGCGGTTACGACTGTCCAAAGTATGAAACGAATTAGTATCTTGCCTTCTAATGGAGGGGAGCTAGTTGACATGATAATTATGTGGCACTAGATTGAGACGCATGATCGTGCGCTCAACATTGCAGGGGACATAACCAAATTCATTGACTAGTGTTGTTCTAGGTCAATGGTACTTCGTACTCCATGAGATGATGTTATCGGGGATCTAGACTAGTAGATCAAGTAATCTGGGTAGCACCAGATCACTGTAGCATTAATCTGGAAACTGAAAGCATGTTCTGTATATTTAGATTCATCTCTGGTTTGTATTTACATTTTGGGCGTGAATGCCGCAACATTGTATTACATGTAGTACTCTTGTGGTTATTTCCAGTAGGCTAATTTTTAACTGCTAATTTTTAACGCAGACAAAAATGGTATCGAATTCAAGGTCAATGCGTACATATTGAAACTTTATAGAGATGGTGATCTCGAGCAAAACTTTGCATCTCTATCATTGGTCAATGATGAATAACTATATAGACCCAACACGAGTGAAAAAAAAAATTCCAAGTGAACACTTTCCAATTTTTTTGTCTTATTTTACTTCTGTTTCATTTTATTTGTTCATTTATTTCCGTCAGTTTGTTTTAATAGTGTCGGGTACTCCTGTACCCGATCACTGTTTGTTCTTTTTGCTTTTGTTGTTTTTCGTTTTTCTTTAGTTACAAAATCGGGAAAGACTTACACATTTTGTGTTTATATTTGGCTGAGTATCAAAAAGGGATACAAAGAATTAAACGCAGCAGACTAGGCAGGTGAAAAGTCCACTCACCTATATGACTCTCGGGTAGAGTCAAAAATTGGGAAGAGAAGTCTGTCAGGAATAAAGGCAACTTTTCAGTTGGCAAAGACCTTTCCAATGCCTTGGGACATGTAAGTTCTCTTTATTATTATTTTGTTTTTGGTTTTAACTTAGATAAGAGTACAACCTAGTTAAAGAAACCGAAAAGGCACAAACATTCTTTGATTTTGGACGCATTTGTACAACTGAGAAGGTAGAATTTTTAAAACGCCTACAACAGTTACTTCTGCCCATATTATCTCAACTTCCATTTTTCAAAACCTTCTCTATTCCTCCACATTCCTAACAAGCCCGTCAGTGAACACAGCAACATTCTTCCAAGTAAAGCTTTCAAGAACTCTACGGACTGAAGATATGTTTTCTCTTGTGTATAACACAACATTTCATGGTAAATCTGAAGGTCATTTTTCAGTACACTTAAAAAGATGGATAACCAAATCTGGGTTAAACATTTTTTGTTAAAAACTAAGGTTACTACTCACTGTTTTGTATGTCTATTTTGCGATTTTTTTGTTCAGATTTACAATTTCCAGTTGAAAACTTGGGGCTTTTTCTTTTAGAGTAGGTATATTGTTGGCTTTGTTGTTTTCTGCTTTTGGGTATAACATGACCGTATGGAAAATAGTGTTTTTCTTTATAAACATGTTGTTCTATTTTCGGGTCATGTTAATGTACAACTTGGTTTAAGGAATGCAAGTTTCTGTTGGTAAATAGGGTTTGTTCTTCACGGATATTGCTTTCCTTTTTGGTTCGGTTGCTTTACCGAGTTATTTTTGGGTATGAAGTTTGTTTTCGGAGAAATGGGGTTGTTTTTTTTTCAGAATGGGTATAGTGCTTTCACTATTTAGCCTTGTTGTTTTTGAGATCTGTTCCCCTTTTGCAATTTCCGTAATCGTTTGTGAAATTTGTTCCTGGGACAGTACTTTTTGTTAAGAATGGGGGTGAGTTGAATCTGTTGAAAGTTTTGCTTCGTTTTGTTTCTTCTGTTATGATAAGTTGAGAAGCAAGCATTTTTATTTGAGAAAAAGGTCATGTCGGTCATGTTTGTTTTTGAAACTGGGGATTCAATTTTTTTTTCTATTTTTTCATGTCGGTCATGTTTGAAAAAGGTCATGTTTGTTTTTATCTATGCGATTGTTTCTTACACTTGTTATGTTTTTTAGATGCCTAGAATCAAGCAAGTGGCCCAAAAATGTACTAAAGAATGGTTCTCCTCCTTAGACGCTGAGTCCCGGTTCCAGGAGTTGTACACCGAAAAGCAACACCTAGCCAACCTAGGTTTTGTACTCGATGGGGAATCACTGTACCCCCTCCCGACGGAGTGCCGAGACGTCATCCGCATCTTGGGATGGGAAAAGGTTTGCTCTCAACGTGTGGAGCTAGATCCCTCCATTGTCCGCAAATTTTACACAAACTTGTGGCCGAATAATGTTTATTCAATCTTTGTCCGAGAACGCCACGTTTCTTTGAACCCAAGAGCAGTAAACCAGCTCTTCGATCTGATGAACTATCAAAACGACGCTGACAACTTTTACTCATATCTCGCCAACTTAACCGATGACATCTGTGATAAATTACTACAAGAAGTCACTGTTCTAGGGACACAATGGTCCTTGTCTAAGCAAGAAAACAAGACATGTCGTAGGGAATTTTTGACTGATGAAGCTAAATTTTGGTTTACTTTATTCGACACTCCCTGATGCCCACGGGGCACACATCATTTCTAAATGTTGAACGAATTGTTCTGTTGGCTTGTATTATAAAAGCTCGTCCGATTAATGTTGGTAAACTGATATGTGAGCAAATTCGTGCATGTGCTAATAAGAGGAGTGGGATGTTTTTCCCCACTTTGATTTGTTTATTGTGTAGGGCTGCCGGAGTGGTGGTAGCCATGGAAGACATAGATTTCTACCCTCAGGGAACTATCTCGGTGTATGACCTAAGCCGGATCCTTCCCTCCGCACAGCCACAACATCCCCCTGATAGCACCCAGACACCTACGACTCAAACTCCATTTTTAGCAACACCAAATGCTCCAGCATCAGCATCCACTAATGCTCCAGCAACTCCTCTGGAGCAAATGTTTGCACAGCAGCAACTCTACTGGAGATATGCTCGGGACCGTGATGCTGCCTATTCTGGGCATTGTCGCAGCAAAGGCAATAATCTGGCAACCCTTGGCCGACCTTCCCACAACAGCTCCTACCTGACGAAGATCCAAACAAAATGGATGATGACATTAACATTCTCTAAGGCACTCCCGACACTTTGGGAGTGGTTCTTTCTCTGATCTCTTTACTTTTATTGCACTTTGTTTTGTACTTATTAACCTGCTGAGCAGGGCTGGACAATTTCTTTTCTGTCTTTATTTTGCTTCCTGGACTATTCTGCTGCTTGTTTCTTGTTTTGTTTGTTTTGAAATGAGGACATTGCTTCTCCTTAAGTTTGGGGGAGGGTGTCCTCTGGCCAAAAGCTGCATCTTTGTCCTGAAGCTTTAATGACATCTTCTTTCTGCTATATCTATTTTTTTTTGTGTTATGCTATAGCATTCTGATCTGAATGAGTTAATATTTGAATGTGTTTTATTGAATGAATGGCTTAACATAAAAGAGCTGATAGCATGAATGCAGTAGCATTTGCTTGTGTTCCATTAGAAACTGGTTTAAGCAGGATTAGGACAAACTTTGGGACCCGATTAATGATGAATTCTTAAAACTACAGTATATTCTCGTAGACTATGTACCATCTTTTTAGAATAATTAGGTATTAGTTGACTCTAAGTGAAAACTATTTTTACTCCCCATCTTTTACACAATAGTCTAGACTTAGACAAATTTTCTTAGTTCATAACAAAGAATCAGCTTGGTATGAAGAAACAGAAGTTTTAGGATCATTTATATACCCCTTGAGGCGAAATTCTAGTAAACTCAGTAGCATTGAAATGATTAAGGCACATTTGTTTTGAAACGATTGAGCCTTTCTAGCCTGACCATGATGCATTTATTTTTCCTAGTAGACCAAGTTGAGCCTAGCCTAATTCTTTGACACCCACATCAAATAGATGAGCTACTTTTACCAAATTATTTGTTTGTATCCTTTCTTTGATTCCCATAAACTTAATCTCAGTCTGCTTAGAATATGTCTAAAAGATAAGTTTGGGGATGCAAAAAAGAGAGAAAAAGAAAGAATTTCTGAAAAGCAAATCTGTAGCAAAATGCTGCAGCATCCTAGAACTGTGGCAGTTAAATTCTGAAATTAAGAATGATATGGGTGATGTATGTAAATGCTTGAAAAAGAGAGTAAAACTCACTGAATACAAAGGTGAAAAAGAAATGAAAGAAAGGAGCAAAGCTCATTATTGAGGATGCCTATAAAAAAGATGACCAAATGATAAATAATTTGTTGGAGCAAACATAAGAAAAAGGTAGACCCTCTACAGGAAAAATATATAGAATTGCTTGCATTAAGTATGTTCTGGGCAGATTGGGAGTTCAAGCCCACTTGTTATCTATATTGTCATACCTTAGCCCCAACCCACATTACAACCAAAGTAAGACCTCTTTGATCTTTGTTAATGAGTTTGCTACATTAGTGAAGAGTGGTATAATAAATTGAATTCTGGCAATACAAAATGTATCTTAGGATTATCAACTGCTGATTCATGAATGAAAGAAACCAATAAGTTGGACTATTCACACACACACTGGAGTAGAAATTCTTTGAGCTTGGGTTGGTTAATATTTGGTTATTTTACGAAAGATGGAACATGATGTCTGCTTGAATTTTGAAAATTTTCTCTGAAATCACGGGTCCCAAGTTAGCCGAAATTGTTGAGCCAAATTTTCTAGTGAGTATGCATATTTCATTTTGCTTTCGCATTGTTGCAACATTGCTCGGGACGAGCAATGATCTAAGTTTGGAGGTGTGATAACTCTAAAATAATAGAGTTATTCACATTTACTTTGCCACGTTTTGCTTTTAAATAACTGAATTTATTTGGTAATTAGAGTTAAAATGTGTCTATTTGATATTTTTCCCTTTTTACGAATAATGTGGTTTTAATGTCAATAAGTCAATTTAATTTAATTAATCTCCAATATTTGTTACGAGTTGCAATTATTGAATTATTATTCGAGATTTAATTTGGATTGATTTATTGTAACAAGGGTGAAAAGGGAATAAGATTAACCGAATTATTATTCAGCTATTTTCAGAAATTATTATGTTTTAATTGATTAAACACGTGGCAGCTGTAGCTTAAAATCGAGAGGAATCCTGCAGCATGGAGGAAAAAGACAAAGAAATCAGAGGGCAGTTGGAAATAATTTATGTACTATTTATTTTATTTGCTGAATATTATAAGAAAATTCTAGAAATATGGACAGATGGCAGATTGTGGTTGAATCTCGGAGCAAGAAGAAACACTATATACTTGAAAAACCGAGAGAAGAAAAGACTTTTGGAGATTAGACTCTTAAACTTTCGAAAACGAGATTGGTTTTTACTCTTCTTTTAGATAGAATAGTAGCAGTTCGGTAGTATAGTTTTAGCGTGTCTTTATAGCGTTAGACTGATTTCTTAGGGAAAACCCCAGGAGGAAGCAGGGCGACTTGCTGACTGTTCTTCAGCTGAGCAGAAAGACGCTGCGACATCAGTCAGAGGAGAATAGCACTGGGCAATCGTGATTAAACTGATCTGGGCAGTAGCGTGATCTCAGACCCGAGTAATTCTTTGCCTATTTCCTCATTATTGTTCATTGTCTTGTATATATTCTTGCTTAAGTATTAGGCATGCGTAGAAGGCGAATTTTGTGGATTGATTAAACTTGTTTTGTAATGGAATTATTTACCATGACGATGGGAGTATTTTATTACATTACTTTAATTCATGGAGTTCGTTATTCTCTGTACTGAACATATATTTTATATCCTGAAGATACTGTGGCATAGTTAAATATGAACATGTTGAGTACATTATATGGAATACGATGATGGATATGCTGTAGCATTATTTTCTATTTTTATGTTTACTGCTTGTATGGGGCATGCTTGGTTTATTCATGTAATTACTTAATTGATTTAGCATCATTTGCGGTTACGACTATCCAAAGTATGAATCGAATTAGTATCTGGCCTTCTAATGGAGGGGAGCTAGTTGACATGATAATTATGTGGCACTAGATTGAGACGCATGATCGTGCGCTCAACATTTTAGGGGACATGACCAAATTCACTGACTAGTGTTGTTCTAGGTCAACGGTACTTCGTACTCCATGAGACGATGTTATCGGGGATCTAGACTAGTAGATCAAGTAATCTGGGTAGCACCAGATCATTGTAGCATTAATTTGGAAACTGAAAGCATGTTCTGTATATTTAGATTCATCTCTGGTTTGTATTTACATTTTGGGCGTGAATGCCGCAACATTGTATTACATGTAGTACTCTTGTGGTTATTTCTAGTAGGCTAATTTTTAACTATTAGTTTAACTTTAACTGTAGCATTAGCGTTGTCGTAGCATTAGACCAATCTCTATTCATCATTCTTTATTCTTTTATTCTTTCGATAACCATTTGTACAATCGTATTTGCATTTGTAATTGGCACACTTAGTCCTTGTGGGATCGATAATCTTGTACTTAGGTACATATATTACTTGTTGACCGGTGTATACTTGCACTTGTTAAGATTGCGTTGATTTACTTCATTTCCTTATCTTTACAAATTGTGACACACACACACAACGCAACATCATACAACGTTGGAAAGTAGCAGGTGTATTACACAAACCAAAAGGCATTCTTCTATATGCAAATGTTCCAAAAGGGCATGTGAAAGTAGTTTTATGATGGTCTTCTGGGGAAATGGGGATTTGAAAATATCCAGAAAACCCATCAAGAAAGCAATAAAACATATGTCCAGATAATCTTTCTAACATTTGGTCAATAAAAGGAAGAGGGAAATGGTCTTTTCGCATGGAAGTATTTAGTTTTCTATAATCAATGCATACACGATGACTAGTAACAGTTCTCATAGGGATTAATTCATTATTTTCATTTCTGACAACTATTATTCCACCTTTCTTAGGTACTACCTGCACTGGGCTTACCCATTCACTATCCGAGATGGGATAGATAAGTCCAGCATCCAACAATTTGATTACTTCTTTTTTAACAAGGTCACACATATTAGGATTCAACCTTCTTTGAGGTTGCACACACGGCTTATAATCATTTTCCAAAAGAATCTTATGCGAACAAAAGCTTGGATTAATACCTGGGATATCTGCAATTTTGTAGGCAAAGGCTCTCTTGTACTTTTTGCATATGTCCACGGTTAACTTCTGTTGTTCTGTAGTCAGATCAGCTGCGAGAATGATGAGAAGTTTCCTGTTGTCATCTAGGAATTCATAGCACAGGTGAGTGGGCAATTCCTTCATCTCCAAGTCTGGTGGATCTTCAAATGAAGTTTGTTCTTTCTTCATCTCATCAGTACCTATCTCAGTGAAACTATCAGAGTTAATTTCAAACTCGGAGGAGCTGAGTTCAGTCTCCTCTAGTTCTAGAGAGTCTTCTCTCAAGACTTGATAGTTTGAGCATAGGTCTGTCATGTTAACTTCAATCAAGTGTTCAATAGCATCCACACAAAAACAAACATCATCTAAATGCATGGGATACCTAAGGGTTTCATTTAGATCGAATGTGATGTCCTCATTGCCTACCCTTAATTTGATTTGACCATTACTGACGTCTATTAATGTCTTTGAGGTAGCTAGAAATGGTCGACCTAGGATCAGAGACACTCCTCCTTCTCCATTCATGTCTATGACAATAAAGTCCACAGGGAAAATAAATTTTCCGACCTTTACTAAGAGATCTTCAATTATTCCCTTGGGGATTTTGACTGTCCTATCTGCAAGTTGTATGCACATTCTAGTCGCTTTCAAATCAAGCAATCCTAATTTATCAAATAAACTATATGGCATGAGATTAATACTAGCTCCTAAGTCTGCTAATGCATGCATATTAGTAATATTTCCAATTGTACACGGCAAGGTAAAGCAACCTAGATCTTTCTGTTTGGAAGGCAGTTTATTTAGTAGAACTGCCGAGCATTCTTCATTAAGAACCACCTTGTCCATGTCAAATTTTCTTTTATTACTAATAACTTGTTTTAAAAACTTAGCATACTTTGGCATTTCAGAAATAACATCAAGCAAAGGTAAATTAACATGAATCTGACTAAAATTCTTAAAAAAATTTCGAACTGCTCCTTATCTTCATTCTACATAAGTCTTGCAGGGTAAGGTACTTTTGGTCGGTACTCAAGAATAAACTCCATCTTCCCTTTCTTGCTACTTCGGTTTCGACATTCGTCGGTGTTGGGTCCTAGGAGCCTTCTTCTGGTTCCTGCATAAGAATAGGAGGGTCAGAAGGTTTGGGAGGAGATGGAGATAGAACTTTACCAGATCTTAGAGTAATGGTCTTGCATTCAGTTTGGGGGTTGGTCTCAGTGTTGCTTGGTAGCGTTCCTTGTGACATGTGAGAGAGATGGGTGGATAGCTGACCCATTTGTCTCTCCAAAGTTTGTATAGCAGCTTATGTGTTTCTGACTGTTTGCTCGGCCTGCTTCTATCCGTTCTCATTCTACTGGATTCTCTCTGCACGAGCTTCCTGGACCTTCCTATTTGACTCCATTATTTCCTTGTTAGAGTCAGCAATATGATGCGGTTTCCGACCGATATGCTAAATAGGTGTTATTTTACCCTATGTTGATTATGAATAATTAAGGACTGTGATTGACTAATTGTCACATTTAGTCTCTTTGGTGTCACTTAATCAGCCAGAACCTAAGGCAGAGTACCTATCGTGTAGCTAGTCTATTGGAAAGTATCTACGATTTTATTAATTTAATTATCGTACTCCCAGGGAAGTGGCAACGGCTTAGTAGTAACTAGCCTTTTATCCTAACTCCTATCTTATAATGCAATCTTCATCAAATACTTTGATGAGAGGGTGATCCATTCTCCACTAGGTTTAAGTCTAATTAATCCTAAAAGTGTTTTAAAGATGAGTTCTGATTCTATGTTATACTGTTCCTATATGTTGATTGACCTATATTCGAGTGTTTTAGATATATCTTAGCCTGGAATGCAACTATGTTCTGTGTCTAAAGGTGTACCACATCTGAGGTCTCTACGCTACCGCCCCATCGTTAAGGTAAACTGCCCTACTCACGGCCCGGACTAAAGTCAGCAATGAATGGTACCCTATGTCACTTCGGGGTCATGCTGCTCGTCGCAAAACAACCGGCATAACTCTCTACTCAGCCTACTTAGACTACTCTAACAAACACGGTGTTCCGTTGGTTATTTTATCTAGTATGGCAGACACCAATACTAATTGATGCCTGTTAAACTAAACAGGTTATGGATAGACCGTGGTTAGGAATTGTCTATAACCCTAGTTTTAGTTTAAAAGAGACTTACATTAGACATGCAGACATAATGAATATTTAGCAGGTGGCTATTTCCGGAAAAACATAAAAACTTCAACATATAACACAACTATTCATAAAATCGTAATCTGATATTCATAATTCATATTTAGAACAAAGCAATAACACATATAAGAGAGGGACATGGGGACCGATGCCATAAAGAAATCACCCTTTACGAAGTTTCGCCTACGGAGCGTACTGCTGTATATGTCGTATTGCTTGCCCTGACTCTGCTCACCAGAACCTTCGGAGGACGCTTCCTCAGCCTAGTAGCTAGACTTTACCTTACGTCCTAGGCTTAAGCCTAGCCCTGTGGACTGACTCTTCGAACGCCTAGAGCTCTCTTAGGATCTCCTAACGAAATCCCAGGTATTCTATGAATACCAGAAACGAACCTATCTATAGAAACCTAAGATCTGAGACTATTTCTCAGAAACTAAAACAAACACTAATAAGAAAGAAAACTGAGATCCGAGTCTCTGAGTGAGTTGTGTAATGGAAAATTGTACATTGGAAACCACTTAATGACTCAGATCGAGTGGAGAGGGATGAATTCAACTGCTAGAGGCCTGGGGTATTTATAGCAGCTTCCCGGAGTGAAAATCTCTGAAAAATTCGATGTGGGACAGCTTCTGGCGGCTCGGGACGCCCGTCCCGGATTGGGACGCCCGTCCTGGTCTGTTGACCAGGTCGGGACGCCCGTCCCTGGTTCTGGACGCCCGTCCTTCTGGCTTGGCTTGGTCGGGACGCCCGTCCCTGGTTCTTTGACCGAGTCAACAATTCCAAAAATTGCGTTTTTGCCCCAAAATTTGCTGTTTTCGTCTATTTTGCACCTGACACTTCCAAAATCATAAAAACCGTGAAATCAAGTAAATAATAAACAATTAATGTCAATTTACTCTCGATTTCACATTAAAACATACATAAAAACATGCTAAAAATGTGATATGATTTTCGCGTATCAGATAACCCCACACTTAGCTTTTTGCTTGTCCTCAAGCAAAGTCTACATGGAGTTAGTGATTCTAAACCGTAGTGCAGTCACTTAAATTCCTAGTCATGTTTTTATTCCAAAAATTCTTCAGACAATTCTTAAGACAGGTCTGATTGGTTAGGTTGCTACGACAAGGTCTCAAATGTCTCTAGTAGCTTGTTATGATCAGGCAGAAAACAAATCAACAACTAGGTTGGGCTTTTTTCTTAGTCACAGGGTCTTTCTGATGTGTAGTGTGTGTACTAGTCTAGACCAGATAGTCAACACAATGAACTCTTATCTTAACTGCTACCAGAATACTTCGACCTATCGCTAGACACACTGACAACAGATAACTTTCTGAGTTCTGAGCTTTGGTGATAAGATTTTTAATGTTTTAGCACTTAGTTATTTTCTTTATGGATTCAGGGTATTTTGAGTCTGCTTAGAACACGTCAACTTCAACTACCCATGTAGCGAGTCCCACTCCGATGACTCCCAGATCTATACGACCTTAGGGCATCAGGCTTTAAGTTCCCCGAAGGAGTGGTGCTCGAGTAGCGAAGGCCGCTGGAAAACTACCCTTATTTGATTAACTATCTTTTGTTTCCTTTCACTTTTAGCTCAGAGTCTCATCCAGTTATTCAAATTGTCAAAACATCCAAACTGGTCTAATTTCATCTAGTTCAGTCTTGAAAAGGTAATTGGTTGAGGTCTCTAATCCAGACAAAGCTGTGCTCAGTTATCAGGAATTCCCTATTCCTAATCAATTAGTCCAAGATAGCTATCAACTATCTCCTACTAACCATAGCATACTACCTACATATCATAGACATAAGCAATTGTTTAACCAAGCATACTGCATTTAGAAGTGAAAGACGGAAAAAGTTTGAAAATTTTTGGAAGGGTGTGAAAATACGGGGAAAACAAGCAAATTCATGCGAAAAATTTTGCAAACTGCTACAGTGCACCGTGCACTGCTACCCCACACTTAAGTCTGGCACTGTCCTCAGTGTTCATGCATATCTAATTACCCCACACTTATTTGAAAACAAGAATAAAACACAATTAAAAGATCCTTACCCCACACTTATTCAAAACTACGGGTAAGAAGGAACATAGAAATAACAAAAACAAGAAATAAAATGAAAGAGATACTCCCTTAGTTGTGAAGTCCACAATCTGCTCGGACGAGTCAAACGGCTCTCTGTAAATCTTTAGGCGTTGTCCGTTTACTTTTTGAATAATACCGTCAGAATCCATGATGTCACATGCTCCGAAAGGTGATACTTCCTTGATTGTGAACGGTCCTGACCAATAGCTACGCAGCTTTCCTGGGAAAAATTTTAAACGTGAGTTGTACAACAATACCTTATCACCTGGTTCAAAATTTTTCTGGGCTCTGAGTCGTCTGTCATGCCGGAGTTTACTTGTCATTTTGAACTGATGTGAGTTCTCATAGGCTTTGAGCCTCCACTCATCCAATTCGTTGAGCTGTAAAATCCGGTGTTCCTTAGTCAAATTATCGTCGAGATTGCATTTTCGTACTGCCCAGTAAGCTCTGTGTTCAAGTTCAACCGGAAGGTGGCATGCTTTTCCGTAGACTAGTCGATAGGGTGAGAACCCCGTAGTGGTCTTGTATGCTGTACGGAAGGCCCATAATGCATCCTCCAGTTTATTGGCCCAATCCTTACGGTTAACACCCACGGTCTTTTCTAGGATTCTCTTTATGCCCCTATTGGTTACCTCAGCCTGCCCGTTGGTTTGAGGATGGTAGGCTGTGGAAATGCGATGCTGAATTCCGTACTGCTGGAGTACTTTCTGCAATTGAGAGTTGCAGAAGTGCGTACCTCGATCACTGATTAGGGCTTTTGGACATCCAAACCTGGCGAAAATCTGCTTAAGGAATCTGCATACGGCTCGAGCATCATTAGTAGGTAGGGCCTGTGCCTCAGGCCATTTTGAAAAATATTCTACAACTACTAAGATGTACTTCATACCAAAAGAGGAAGGAAACGGACCCATGAAATCTATACCCCATATGTCAAATATTTCTACACTTTGAATTGCCTGTTGGGGTAGATTATCTCGAGAAGATATGGTTCCCGCTTTCTGACAGGCATCGCACGATCCTGTAAATGCTGCGGTGTCTTTGAATATGGTGGGCCAGTAAAAGCCTGCTTCTAATACTTTTCGGGCGGTGTTGGCTGTAGCTAAGTGACCGCCTGTTGGTCCGCAGTGACAATGTTCCAGAATTTGGAAACCTTCTTCTTGAGATACACATCTTCTGATCATCTGATCTGCACATATTTTAAATAGAAAAGGATCTTCCCAATAGTAATATTTCAGGTCAGCAAAGAATTTTTTTCTTTGTTGAGCAGTGATATCACTAGGGAGAGTCCGGGCTGCCAAGTAATTTGCTATATCTGCAAACCAAGGGGGTGAGAAAATAGCAAATAATGCACATAGATTCTCATCCGGGAATTTATCAGATATGATTATCTCATCAATGGATTCTAGGGTCGGATTTTCTAACCTAGACAAGTGGTCTATGGCTAAGTTTTCTGCCCCTTTCTTATCCCGGATTTCTATGTCAAATTCTTGAAGCAATAAAACCCATCTAATCAATCTTGGTTTTGCGTCGGTTTTATTGAACAAGTATTTTAGTGCCGAATGATCAGTATAAACAATAGTTTTAGACAAGACTAGATAGGATCGAAACTTATCAAATGCATATACTACTGCTAATAATTCCTTTTATGTCGTAGTGTAATTTTCCTGAGCATCAGTTAAGGTTTTACTAGCATAATATATTACATGAAATTTCTTATCATGTCTTTGTCCTAAAACTACTCCTACTGCATAGTCACTAGCATCACACATAAGCTCAAAAGGGAGACTCCAGTCTGGTGACGTCATGATGGGTGCAGTAGTTAAGAGTTCCTTAAGTCTATTAAAAGCTTTTAGACATTTCTCATCAAAGACAAATGGAACATCTTTTCCGAGTAAATTGGTCAACGGCCTGGCTATTAATGAAAAATCTTTTATGAACCTACGATAAAAGCCAGCGTGTCCCAAAAAACTCCTAACGGCTCTCACATTTTTGGGAGGAGGTAGTTTTGAAATAACTTCAATTTTTGCCTTATCTACTTCCATACCTAGGTGTGAGATCTTATGTCCTAAAACGATTCCCTCTTTTACCATGAAGTGGCATTTTTCCCAATTTAAAACTAGGTTAGATTTTATACAACGTTTCAACATTAACTCCAAGTTCTTTAGACAAACCTCAAATGTATTACCAAAAACAGAAAAGTCATCCATAAATACTTCCATAGATTTTCCTAACATGTCCTCAAAGATAGCAGTCATACAACTGATGGGATTCCGACCGACGTGCTAAATAGGTGTTATTTTACCCTATGTTGATTATGAATAATTAAGGACTGTGATTGACTAATTGTCACATTGAGTCTCTATGGTGTCACTTAATCAGCCAGAACCTAAGGCAGAGTACCTATCGTGTAGCTAGTCTATTGGAAAGTATCTACGATTTTATTAATTTAATTATCGTACTCCCAGGGAAGTGGCAACGGCTTAGTAGTAACTAGCCTTTTATCCTAACTCCTATCTTATAATGCAATCTTCATCAAATACTTTGATGAGAGGGTGATCCATTCTCCACTAGGTTTAAGTCTAATTAATCCTAAAAGTGTTTTAAAGATGAGTTCTGATTCTATGTTATAGTGTTCCTATATGTTGATTGACCTATATTCGAGTGTTTTAGATATATCTTAGCCTGGAATGCAACTATGTTCTGTGTCTAAAGGTGTACCACATCTGAGGTCTCTACGCTACCGCCCCATCGTTAAGGTAAACTGCCCTACTCACGGCCCGGATTAAAGTCAGCAATGAACGGTACCCTATGTCACTTCGGGGTCATGCTGCTCGTCGCAAAACCGCCGGCATAACTCTCTACTCAGCCTACCTAGACTACTCTAACAAACAAGGTGTTCCGTTGGTTATTTTATCTAGTATGGGAGACACCAATACTAATTGATTCCTGTTAAACTAAACAGGTTATGAATAGATCGTGGTTAGGAATTGTCTATAACCCTAGTTTTAGTTTAAAAGAGACTTACATTAGACATGCAGACATAATGAATATTTAGCAGGTGGCTATTTCCGGAAAAACATAAAAGCTTCAACATATAACACAACTATTCATAAAATCGTAATCTGATATTCATAATTCATATTTAGAACAAAGCCATAACACATATAAGAGAGGGACATGGGGACCGATGCCATAAAGAAATCACCCTTTACGATCGCCTACGGAGCGTACTGCTGTATATGTCATATTGCTCGCCCTGACTCTGCTCACCAGAACCTTCGGAGGACGCTTCCTCAGCCTAGTAGCTAGACTTTACCTTACGTCCTGGGCTTAAGCCTAGCCCTGTGGACTGACTCTTCGAACGCCTAGAGCTCTCTTAGGATCTCCTAACGAAATCCCGGGTATTCTATGAATACCAGAAACGAACCTATCTATAGAAACCTAAGATCTGAGACTATTTCTCAGAAACTAAAACAAACACTAATAAGAAAGAAAACTGAGATCCGAGTCTCTGAGTGAGTTGTGTACTGGAAAATTGTACACTGGAAACCACTTAATGACTCAGATCGAGTGGAGAGGGATGAATTCAACTGCTGGAGGCCTGGGGTATTTATAGCAGCTTCCCAGAGTGAAAATCTCTGAAAAATTCGATGTGGGACAGCTTCTGGCGGCTCGGGACGCCCGTCCTGATTCGTTGACCAGGTTCGGGACGCCCGTCCCAGTTCAGGATGCCCGTCCTGGCCGTTTGACTGGGTCGGGACGCCGGTCCCGGGTTCGGGACGCCCGTCCCGGACCTTTGACCGGGTCAACATTTCCAAAAATTGCGTTTTTGCCCCAGAATTTGCTGTTTTCGTCTACTTTTCACATGACACTTCCAAAATCATAAAAACCGTGAAATCAAGTAAATAGTAAACAATTAATGTCAATTTACTCTCAATTTCACATTAAAACATATATAAAAACATGCTAAAAATGTTATACGATTTTCACGTATCAAATAACCCCACACTTAGCTTTTTGCTTGTCCTCAAGCAAAGTCTACATGGAGTTAGTGATTTTAAACCGTAGTGCAGTCACTTAAATTCCTATCATGTTTTTATTCCAAAAATTCTTCAGACAATTCTTAACACAGGTCTGACTGGTTAGGTTGCTATGACAAGGTCTCAAATGTTTCTAGTAGCTTGTTATGATCAGGCAGAAAACAAATCAACAACTAGGTTGGACTTTTTTCTTAGTCACAGGGTCTTCCTGATGTGTAGTGTGTGTACTAGTCTAGACCAGATAGTCAACACAACGAACTCTTATCTTAATTGCTACCAGATAATACTTCGACCTATCGCTAGACACACTAACAACAGATAACTTTCTGAGTTCTGAGCTTTGGTGATAAGATTTTTAATGTTTTAGCACTTAGTTATTTTCTTTATAGATTCAGGGTATTTCGAGTCTGCTTAGAACACGTCAACTTCAACTACCCATGTAGCGAGTCCCACTCCGATGACTCCCAAATCTACACGACCTTAGGGCATCAGGCTTTAAATTCCCCGAAGGAGTGGTGCTCGAGTAGCGAAGGCCGCTGGCAAACTACCCTATTGTAATTAACTTCCTTAATGTTCCTTTCACTTTTAGCTCAGAGTCTCATCTAGTTATTCTAACTGCCAATATATCCACGATTAGTCTGATTTTATCTAGTTAAGTCTCGAATAGGCAATTGGTTGAGGTCTCTAATCCAGACAAAGTTGTGCTCAGTTATCAGGAATTCCCTATTCCTAATCAATTAGTCCAAGATAGCTATCAACTATCTCCTACTAACCATAACATACTACCTACATATCATAGACATAAGCAATTGTTTAACCAAGCATACTGCATTTAGAAGTCTGAAAGACGGAAAAATTTTGAAATTTTTTTGGTAGGGTGTGAAAATACGGGGAAAACAAGCAAAAGCATGCGAAAATTTTTTCAAACTGCTACAGTGCACCGTGCACTGCTACCCCACACTTAAGTTTGGCACTGTCCTCAGTGTTCATGCATAGCTAATTACCCCACACTTATTTGAAAACAAGAAATAAAAAAAAAAGAAAAAACAAAATAATGCAACAATTCTGTATGTCATATAAATCAATTTTGTACAAAGATTCATAGTCATACAGCCCAGACATACACAAAGAACAAGATAAACAAAAGACAAAAGAAAGGAAAGAAGGGGAGAGAGAGACTAAGAACCCGGCGGGTCGCCATCCAGTGGACCGAGGTCTGCTAAGTCAAACTCGAAGTTCTCCGCTACTCGGGCAGTCTGCTGATGTATCTCCTCAATCCTACTGGTGATCATGGCGATCCTGTCATCCATCACTGCCAGTCGTCTGTCAACCCTATCATCTATCATTGCCAGTCGTCTGTCAATCCGGTCCATGTCTCGACTGTATCGTGCCGATAGTTCTGCCAATCCGTGCGACATGTGTCGTTCGAAGGCAGTACGTGGCACGAACGTCTCGGATGGAGGGATATGCGGTGGAGCTGCTTCTGATGCCGAGGCCTATCCTGGCTGCTCTGTGTGGATGGTGTAGCGGCCGCTCGCATCCCGAACAACCATTCCCATGTTCCGTAGGATGGTAAAATCAGTGGGAACGGTGGTCGGGGCGACCAGAGTAAGCTCCGAGCTCTCTATGTCCAACTCCAGGTAGTGAGCTATCCTGGTGATGAATGGCCCAAGCCCCAGACACTGTTTCCGAGTGTCCGTAGCAAAACCCCGCATGATGACTGTGATAAGTCGAGCCATCTCTACTGTGGATCCCATATGCATGTTGGCCAAGAGGAATGTCTCCATTTGGGTGACATTCCCGGGGGCCGTCCGTCGTCCTGACAAAGTGTGTGCGATAATGGCATGTAAGTAGCGAAGAGCGGGATAGATACCTGTGGCTTTCGAGGAGCCGTGCTGGTATGGGGCACCCGTCATACAAATCTGAGCCCAAGCAGCGGGGACGTCCGCAGTCGTGAAGTCTCGCACTGCTGTGGTGTATGCCGGCGTATCCAGCTCATCTCTCTGCCAGATACTCATGGCGACGCTGAACTCGGCCATGCTCATCGACCGATCTATTCCGCCTAAGCGGAATGTGATCTGCTCCTGGTGGCATGCAAAGGACGCATAGAACTCACATACCAGCTCCAGGTATGTGGGCTCTGTGACGATGAATACTCGACTGTAAGCTGGTACGTCGAGTATGCGTCTGACCTCTGCCTCTACTCCCAGTGTCTGTACTGCTGCCCAATCCAATGTTCTGCCCGTCAGTATCGTGCGTCCGATGTATCCGTGACATCTCTCCTGATATGCTGTGCTGGAGGGAAACAGCATAAAAGGATGTGTCACTGAGGTAACTGTCATGGTAGATGTGGTACGAGCACGTTTGGCAGCCATTTGGGTTGAAAGTGTTTGAGAGATTTTGGGAGTTTTAGGTAGGAAGGAAGGTTCGAATTCGAATTCTGGAGGTGAATTTGAATTCAAAAGGGTGAAATTAGGCTAGGGAAAGATTTCGAAATTTTTGGCGGGAAATTCGAATTTTGGAGGGAAATTCGAATTTGGAAGGAAATTTAAAATTTAAATTTTGGAGGGAAATTTGAAATTTTAAATTTGAAAAGTTTGCCAAAGGTAAAGGGAGAGAGTTATTTGAGAGAGGGGGTTTTTTGGAAGTGAATTTTGAGGGAAAAATGAAAACAATTTGAGATTTTATAGAAGGGGCTGCCTTCGGGACGCCCGTCCCGGAGGCAGGACTCCCGTCCCGCTGGACGCCCATCCCGGGTTACCTCGGGACGCGTGCCAATTCCGAAAATATATATATATATTTTCTAATTCCTGCAAATCTCAGTATACCAAAAATAATCATAATTTTTAACAAGGCTTCATGTTTATCTAATGAAATTCAGAAGTTGTTAAAAAAATTCTATGCAAAAATTCCTCAGTCTCACTTTTTCGAAAATCATACTACCCTAATTTTATTCCTATTTAAATTCAGCAAGAAAAACAAAAATTTGAGTTTATACAATTTAGTTAATGAAAAATAAACTGCAATTGCAAAATTTTCGTTTTTCATAGAAATAAAATGTCTGAAGAAAATTGTTGAAAATAAAGGATCCTTTAAAAATGTTTGAAAAATAGAAAAATATGGGTCAATTATTCAAGTTTCAGTTCAAACTTATTATTTGCTGAAAATAAAAGTAAAAGAATCTTCCCTTTTTAACGAATCCTATCTCTGATCTCCTGTAGTTCTGTCCGAATGCTTCGCATTTCTATGCGTATTGTTCGCATCTCATCCCTCTGCCTGTTTTGCTCACTGCGTAGATCAGCCATCTCTCGGAGTAGTTGTGCACCTTGGTTCTCCTGGAGATTGACCGTGGCTCTGAGTCGGTCTACGTTAGTTGTGATGTTCAGACTGAGTTGGTCTAAATGACACAGTCTGCTGGCAATCCCTTGGTCCATCTCATAGACCCTTTGGTTAGTGTGTCTATCTGCACGGACAACATTGAATAATAACCGTTAGTACTCCCCGCAGATGAAGGGGTGCGCTCGTGAGGTGTTGGGGTGTATGCAGGAGAGGTCGGTGAATTTGGGTTTGATCAGTAGGGGGTGGATTTAGAGGAACTCTCTGGGTAGGAGGTGAATTGGAGATCTCTGGGGTACTTCTCTAGGAGGGAAGGTATCCTCAGAAGGATCTTCTTCCGTGGGACTATGCTCACGGGTGTTCAGGAATCGTCTCACTAGTTCACTGGCATCAGGGCTTGAGGTTACTTCCACTGGTTGTGAGGGAAGAGTCCCTCGTGGTACTTCTGGTGCGGGTCTAGAGGGGCCTTCTGGTTTCGTCTTCTTTGGTCCTGGAGTGTCAGGGTTTTCTGTTTTCTTTGCCTGGTTAGTAGCTGCTCTTGTTCTCTTCATCTCTGAGTGCAAAGTCTGGTTAGAAATAACAAATAACAAACATAGGAAAGTGAAGAAAAACGAGAAAAATATTTTTATGGATTTTAAAATTTATTTAGAAAGCAGGTAAATTTCCTCAATATGGTTCTAGAATAATTTTCTAAAATTTGATTATCTTAAGTCTCTTAATTTCAGATGACATCTAAAATTAATTAGTTATGATAATCCTATATTCAGGAAAGTGATTGCCTAACTGGTATAACATAAGTGTAAATCAAAAGTCTAGGTTACTACCGTTACCTATCATAAGTCTCTAGAATTGTGGCCAATAATCCTAAATTCATTATGATATTTCCCCGGCAACGGCGCCAAAATTCTGATGGGATTCCGACCGACGTGCTAAATAGGTGTCATTTTACCCTATGTTGATTATGAATAATTAAGGACTGTGATTGACTAATTGTCACATTTAGTCTCTATGGTGTCACTTAATCAGCCAGAACCTAAGGCAGAGTACCTATCGTGTAGCTAGTCTATTGGAAAGTATCTACGATTTTATTAATTTAATTATCGTACTCCCAGGGAAGTGGCAACGGCTTAGTAGTAACTAGCCTTTTATCGTAACTCCTATCTTATAATGCAATCTTCATCAAATACTTTGATGAGAGGGTGATCCATTCTCCACTAGGTTTAAGTCTAATTAATCCTAAAAGTGTTTTAAAGATGAGTTCTGATTCTATGTTATACTGTTCCTATATGTTGATTGACCTATATTCGAGTGTTTTAGATATATCTTAGCCTGGAATGCAACTATGTTCTGTGTCTAAAGGTGTACCACATCTGAGGTCTCTACACTACCGCCCCATCGTTAAGGTAAACGGCCCTACTCACGGCCCGGACTAAAGTCAGCAATGAACGGTACCCTATGTCACTTCGGGGTCATGCTGCTCGTCGCAAAACCGCCGGCATAACTCTCTACTCAGCCTACCTAGACTACTCTAACAAACAAGGTGTTCCGTTGGTTATTTTATCTAGTATGGCAGACACCAATACTAATTGATGCCTGTTAAACTAAACAGGTTATGAATAGACCGTGGTTAGGAATTGTCTATAACCCTAGTTTTAGTTTAAAAGAGACTTACATTAGACATGCAGACATAATGAATATTTAGCAGGTGGCTATTTCCGGAAAAACATAAAAACTTCAACATATAACACAACTATTCATAAAATCGTAATCTGATATTCATAATTCATATTTAGAACAAAGCAATAACACATATAAGAGAGGGACATGGGGACCGATGCCATAAAGAAATCACCCTTTACGAAGTCTCGCCTACGGAGCGTACTGCTGTATATGTCGTATTGCTCGCCCTGACTCTGCTCACCAGAACCTTCGGAGGACGCTTCCTCAGCCTAGTAGCTAGACTTTACCTTACGTCCTGGGCTTAAGCCTAGCCCTGTGGACTGACTCTTCGAACGCCTAGAGCTCTCTTAGGATCTCCTAACGAAATCCCGGGTATTCTATGAATACCAGAAACGAACCTATCTATAGAAACCTAAGATCTGAGACTATTTCTCAGAAACTAAAACAAACACTAATAAGAAAGAAAACTGAGATCCGAGTCTCTGAGTGAGTTGTGTACTGGAAAATTGTACACTGGAAACCACTTAATGACTCAGATCGAGTGGAGAGGGATGAATTCAACTGCTGGAGGCCTGGGGTATTTATAGCAGCTTCCCGGAGTGAAAATCTCTGAAAAATTCGATGTGGGACAGCTTCTGGCAGCTTGGGACGCCCGTCTTGATTCGTTGACCAGGTTCGGGATGCCCGTCCCGGTTCAGGACGCCCGTCCTGGCGGTTTGACTGGGTCAGGACGCCCGTCCCTTGTTCGGGACGCCCGTCCCAGACCTTTGACCGGGTCAACATTTCCAAAAATTGCGTTTTTGCCCCAGAATTTGCTGTTTTCGTCTACTTTTCACCTGACACTTCCAAAATCATAAAAACAGTGAAATCAAGTAAATAGTAAACAATTAATGTCAATTTACTCTCAATTTCACATTAAAACATATATAAAAACATGCTAAAAATGTGATACGATTTTCGCGTATCAACAACGTTGAAATGTAGCAGGTGCATTACACAAACCAAAAGGCATTCTTCTATATGCAAATGTTTCGAAAGGGCATGTGAATGTAGTTTTATGCTGGTCCTCAGGGGAAATAGGAATTTGAAAATAGCCAGAAAACCCATCAAGAAAGCAATAAAACATGTGTCCAGATAATCTTTCTAACATTTGGTCAATAAAAGGAAGGGGAAAGTGATCTTTTCGTGTGGCCGTATTTAATTTTCTATAGTCTATGCATACACGATGACCAGTTACAGTTCTTGTAGGGATTAGTTCATTATGCTCATTCCTAACAACTGTTATACCGCCTTTCTTAGGTACTACCTGCATCGGGCTTACCCACTCACTATCTGAGATAGGGTAGATAAGTCCTGCATCTAACAGTTTAATGACTTCTTTCTTAACAACATCACACACATTAGGATTCAACCTCCTTTGAGGTTGCACACATGGCTTATACTCATTTTCTAGAAGAATCTTATGCGAACAAAAGCTTGGATTAATACCTGGGATATCCGCAATTTGTAGGCAAAGGCTCTTCTATGCTTTCTGCACATGTCTACAGTCAGCTTCCTTTGTTCTGCAGTCAGATCAGCTGCAAGAATAATGGGAAGTTTCTTGTTGTCATCTAGGAATTCGTAGCACAGATGAGTGGGTAGTTCCTTCAGTTCCAAGTCTGGTGGATCTTCAAGCGAGGTTCGCTCTTTCTTCATCTCATCATCACCTATCTCAGTGAAACTATCAGAAGTAATTTCATTTTCAGAAGAGCTAAGTTCAGACTCCTCTAATTCTAGGGAGTCCTCACTTAGAATTTGATAGTTTGAGCATAGGCCTGTCACGTTAATTGCAATCAAGTGTTCCATGGCATCCACACAAAAGCAAGTATCATCTAAATGCATGGGATACCTAAGGGTCTCATTTAGATCAAAAGTGATGTCATCATTTCCTACCCTTAACTTGATTTGACCATTACTGACGTCTATTAATGCTTTTGAGGTAGCTAGAAATGGTCGACCTAGGATCAGGGGCACTCCTCCTTCCCCATTCATGTCCATGACAACGAAATCCACAGGAAAAACAATTTTTCCGACCTTTACTAAGAGATCTTCAATTATTCCCTTGGGGATTTTGACTGTCCTGTCTGCAAGTTGTATGCACATCCTAGTCGTTTTCAAATCATGCAATCCTAATTTATCAAATAAACTAGATGGCATAAGATTAATACTAGCTCCTAAGTCTGCTAATGCATGCATGTTAGTAATATTTCCAATTGTACATGGCAAGGTAAAACAACCAGGATCTTTCTGTTTAGACGGTAGTTTATTCAACAGAACCGCCGAACATTCTTCATTAAGAACCACCTTGTCCATGTCAAATTTTCTTTTATTACTAACGACTTCTTTTAAAAACTTAGCATACTTTGGCATTTCAGAAATAACATCAAGTAAAGGTAAATTAACATGAATATGACTAAAATTCCTAAGAAACTTTTCAAATTGCTCCTTATCTTTATTGTGCATAAGTCTGGCAGGGTAAGGTACTTTTGGCCGGTACTCAGGAATAAACTCCGTCTTCCCTTTCCTTGCTACTTCGATCTCGACATCCGTCGGCGTTGGGTCCTTGGAGCCTTCTTCTGGTTCCTGCACAAGAATAGGAGGGTCAGATGGTTTGGGTGGAGATGGAGATAGAATTTTACCAGATCTCAGAGTGATGGTCTTGCATTCAGTTTGAGGGTTGGTCTCAGTGTTGCTTGGTAGCGTTCCCTGGGACCTGTGAGAGAAATGGGTGGATAGTTGACCCATCTGCCTCTCTAAATTTGTATAGCAGCTTGTGTGTTTCTGATTGTTTGCTCGGTCTGCTTCTGTCTATTCTCGTTCTGCTGGATGCTTTCTGCGTGAGCTTCCTGAATCTTTCTGTTGGACTCTATCATTTCCTTGTTGGAGTCGGAAATGCTCTTCAGCATGTCTCTGAATTCTTGTATGGGATCAGCTGGAACGATGTAGTTCCTTGGTGCAGGCAGAGCGACTTGCTGGTTCTGCGGATATGGCAATTGCTGAGGTACTCTTTTCTGAAAGTTAGTAGTCCCGGGATTGTTTCTCCAACTAAATCCCGGATGGTTCTTCCAAGTGGGATTGTAGGTATTTCCTATAGGAGCAGAATTTACTGCGTCCACTTGTTCCATCTCTTCTGGGACAGTTAATATCCCATTACCATAACAATCACCACTGAAGTGTGGTCCTTGGCAAAACTCGCAGACTTGGTATACTGACTGAGTGTTTTTCCCTTGTTGGAAAGCATTCAGCTGATTAGTAATACTGGCCTTCAGTGCCTCAAATTGATCATCAGTGGAGGCAACGACCGTATTTACTGGTTGCTTCTTAGCTCGACCACTTGTGCGCCAATTCTTGCTGTTCCTGTAGAGTCTCTCCAGAGCGTTTCTAGCATCTACATCACTCATTCCATTGAAACCGCTCTGGGGATTGAGTCCATCAAGAATTTGCTTACCCATGTCTGACATACCCCCGTAAAATTGCTGAATCAGCAATGCCTCAGTAAGTCCATGTTGGGGGCAGAGCCTGAGTAGTTCTTTGAATCTGTCCCAAGCTTCGATCACTGTTTCATCAGCAGCTTGAGTGAAACTAGACAGAGCCCTTCGATATTCTAGGACTCTTGCTGCAGAGTAGTACTCTTCTAGGAAGGCTTTGCTTAACTCGTCCCAAGAGGTAATGGAGTTAGTAGGTAGCTGGGCCAACCATCTCTTAGCTCTGTCCCTAAGTGAGTAGGAAAAAGGTTGAGTTTAGTTATTTCTGCAGTATGATCTCCCTTGAGGCCTTCGCAGAGAGAAGAGAAATCAGATAGGTGTTCCAACGGATTTTCGGCTGCAGTTCCTCCAAACTGAACTCGATTTATAATCAGCTGGATCACATTAGGTTTAAGATCATAGCGAGGGTTCCCAGGGATTCGGATGGCAGATGAGACTGGGATAGTCTGTGGCTGGATGTAGGATTCAAGGGTAGGTCTTTCAGCAGCCATTTCTGTTCTTCGCCTATTAGCTGTGCGAATGATTCGTTCAAGATTCTCAACTGGTGTTTCAAGGTTAGCTTCTGAAGATCGAGTCATGCAACTACAGAGAAGAACACGTTTTAGCCTGAGCAAACTGGTTAGTGGGGTTACAGGGAGAGTGAAAACTTAAAAATTTGGAAGGAAGAGAAAACAAAATAAAATAACTACTCACAATGAGAAAACACAAAGATATGGAAAAGAGAATAACTTACCATTTAAACAAGAAAAAGTACAATTTTTTTCGGATTTTTAGATTTTTTTTAAAAAAAAATTTCTTTTAATATTTTGAAAGCACGTAAATTCCCTCAATATGGTTCTAGAATAATTTTCTAAAATTTGATTATCCTAAATGTCTTAATTTCAGATAACATCTAAAATTAATTAGTTATGATAATCCTATATTTCGGAAACTGATTGTCTAACTGGAATAACATAAGTGTTAGTCTAAGGTCTAGATTACTACCGTTACCTATCATAAGTCTCTAGAATTTTGATCAGGAATCCTAAATTCATTATGATATTTCCCCGGCAACGGCGCCAAAAATCTGATGCGGTTTTCCGACCGATATGCTAAATAGGTGTTATTTTACCCTATGTTGATTATGAATAATTAAGGACTGTGATTGACTAATTGTCACATTTAGTCTCTATGGTGTCACTTAATCAGCCAGAACCTAAGGCAGAGTACCTATCGTGTAGCTAGTCTATTGGAAAGTATCTACGATTTTATTAATTTAATTATCGTACTCCCAGGGAAGTGGCAACGGCTTAGTAGTAACTAGCCTTTTATCCTAACTCCTATCTTATAATCCAGTTATGCAATCTTCATCAAATACTTTGATGAGAGGGTGATCCATTCTCCACTAGGTTTAAGTTTAATTAATCCTAAAAGTGTTTTAAAGATGAGTTCTGATTCTATGTTATACTGTTCCTATATGTTGATTGACCTATATTCGAGTGTTTTAGATATATCTTAGCCTGGAATGCAACTATGTTCTGTGTCTAAAGGTGTACCACATCTGAGGTCTCTACGCTACCGCCCCATCGTTAAGGTAAACGGCCCTACTCACGGCCCGGACTAAAGTCAGCAATGAACGGTACCCTATGTCACTTCGGGGTCATGCTGCTCGTCGCAAAACCGCCGGCATAACTCTCTACTCAGCCTACCTAGACTACTCTAACAAACAAGGTGTTCCGTTGGTTATTTTATCTAGTATGGCAGACACCAATACTAATTGATGCCTGTTAAACTAAACAGGTTATGGATAGACCGTGGTTAGGAATTGTCTATAACCCTAGTTTTAGTTTAAAAGAGACTTACATTAGACATGCAGACATAATGAATATTTAGCAGGTGGCTATTTCCAGAAAAACATAAAAACTTCAACATATAACACAACTATTCATAAAATCGTAATCTGATATTCATAATTCATATTTAGAACAAAGCAATAACACATATAAGAGAGGGACATGGGGACCGATGCCATAAAGAAATCACCCTTTACGAAGTCTCGCCTACGGAGCGTACTGCTGTATATGTCGTATTGCTCGCCCTGACTCTGCTCACCAGAACCTTCGGAGGACGCTTCCTCAGCCTAGTAGCTAGACTTTACCTTACGTCCTGGGCTTAAGCCTAGCCCTGTGGACTGACTCTTCGAATTACTAGAGCTCTCTTAGGATCTCCTAACGAAATCCCGGGTATTCTATGAATACCAGAAATGAACCTATCTATAGAAACCTAAGATCTGAGACTATTTCTCAAAAACTAAAACAAATACTAATAAGAAAGAAAACTGAGATCCGAGTCTCTGAGTGAGTTGTGTACTGGAAAATTGTACACTGGAAACCACTTAATGACTCAGATCGAGTGGAGAGGGATGAATTCAACTGCTGGAGGCCTGGGGTATTTATAGCAGCTTCCCGGAGTGAAAATCTCTGAAAAATTCGATGTGGGACAGCTTCTGGCGGCTTGGGACGCCCGTCCCGGATTGGGACGCCCGTCCTGGTCTGTTGACCAGGTCGGGACGCCCGTCCCTGGTTCTGGACGCCCGTCCTTCTGGCTCGGCTTGGTCGGGACGCCCGTCCCTGGTTCTTTGACCGAGTCAACATTTCCAAAAATTGCATTTTTGCCCCAAAATTTGCTGTTTTCGTCTACTTTGCACCTGACACTTCCAAAATCATAAAAACCGTGAAATCAAGTAAATAATAAACAATTAATGTCAATTTACTCTCGATTTCACATTAAAACATACATAAAAACATGCTAAAAATGTGATACGATTTTCGCGTATCACAATACTTTTCAGTATGTCTCAGAATTCTTGCATGGGGTCGACGGGAACGATGTAGTTCCTTGGTGCGAGTAGAGCGACTTGCTGGTTTTGCGGATAAGGCAATTGCTGAGGTGCTCTTTTCTGGAAGTAAACATTCCCAAAATTGTTTCTCCAACTAAATCCTGAATAGTTCTTGCAGGTGGGATTGTAGGTATTTCCCATGGGGGCAGAGTTAACTGCGTCCACTTGTTCCATATCTTCTAGAATAGTCATTATTCCATTACCATAACAATCCCCACTAAAATGCGGTCCTTGGCAAAATTCGCAGACTTGATATACTAGCTGAATGCTTTTCCCCTGTTGGAAGGCATTCAGTTGATTAGCAATGCTGGCCTTGAGTGCCTCGAATTGATCATCGGTGGAGGCAAGTGCTGCATTAACTGGTTGTTTCTTAGCTCGGTCACTAGTGCGCCAGTTCTTGCTGTTCCTATAGAGTCTCTCCAGGGCGTTTCTAGCATCTACATCACTCATTCCATTGAAACCACTCTGGGGATTAAGTCCATCAAGAACTTACTTGCCCATTTCCGTCATACCCCCGTAGAATTGTTGGATTAGCAGTGCTTTGGTAATTCCATATTGTGGGCAGAGCCTGAGTAGTTCCTTGAATCTATCACAGGCTTCGATCACTGTCTCATCAGCAGCTTGAGTAAAACTAGACAAAGCCCTTCGATATTCTAGGACTCTTGCTACAGAGTAGTATTCTTCCAAGAAGGCTTTGCTTAACTCATCCCATGATGTGATTGAGTTAGTAGGTAACTGTGTCAGCCACCTCTTAGCTCTGTCCCTAAGTGAGTAGGGGAAGTGGTTCAACTTGGTTACTTCTGCAGTGTGATCTCCCTTGAGACCTTCGCAAAGAGAGGAGAATTCAGATAAGTGTTTGAGTTGATTCTCGGCTACAGTTACTCCAAACCTGACCTGATTTATTATCAGCTGGATCACATTCGGTTTGAGATCATAGCGAGGGTTTCCTGGGATTTGAATGGAGGACGACACTGGAACAGTCTGTGGCTGGATCTAGGATTCGTGGGGAGGTCTTTCGGCAGCCATCTCTATTCTTCGCGTGTTAGTTGTACGGATGAGATGTTCGGGATTCTCAATTGTGGTTTTAAGGTTAGCTTCTGAGGTTCGAGTCATGCAACTACAGAGAAAAATACGTTAAGCCTGAGCAGATTGGTTAGTGGAGTAAAACAGAATTGAAAGATCGGAAAAAGAACAAAACAAATTAGTAGTTAAAAAAAATGAAAAACGAGAATAAACAATGATAAAAATATAAAAAGTAAAAGAGACAACAAAAAGGGTAAAACAAAATACGGAAGAAAATTAGAAACAAGAAAATATTTTTCGGTTTTTTATTTTTTTCGAAAGCAATTAAATTTCCTTAATAAGGTTTTAGAATAATTTTCTAAAATTTGATTATCCTAAATTTCTTAATTTCAGATATTTTCTAAAATTAATTAGTTATGATAACCTTATATTTCAGGAAATTGATTGTCTAACTAGATTAAAGTGAGTGTTATGTCTAAGGTATAGATTACTACCGTTACCTATCATAAATCTCTAGAATTTTGATCAGGAATCCTAAATTTGTTATGATATTTCCCCAACGGCGCAAAAAATCTGATGCGTTCCGACTGATATGCTAAAAATAGGTTTTATTTACGCTATATTGATTATGAATAACTAAGGACATAGAATTACTAATTGTCACATTTAGCATCTATGTTGTCACGTAATCAATCAGAACCTAAGGCATAGTACCTATCGTGTAGCTAGTCGGTTGGAAAGTACCTACGATTTTAATTTAAGAATTTATCGTACTCCCAGGGAAGTGGTAACGTCTTAGTAGTAACTATCCTTTTACCCTAACTCTCATTTTATTATCTAGTTATGCAATCATTCATCAATATCTTTGATGAGAGGTTGATCCATTCTACACTAGGTTCAAGTTTACTTAAGTATGCAAGAGTGTTTTACAGACAGTGTTTTAATATATGTTATATTGTTCCTACATGTTGATTGACCTATCTTCGAGTATCTTAGATATATCTTGGTCTAGATTGCAATTATATACTGATTCTATTTGTGTACCACATCTGAGTTATCTAATAAACCGACCCATCGCCATTGACGACCCTACTCACGGTTAGAGCTAAAGGCATCTATGAAAGTCCTGTGTCACTCAGGAGATCATGCCGCTCGCCCTAACGCCGGTATAAAAACACTAACTCAGCCTACTTAGACTACTTTAACAAACATGGTGATCTATAGGTTATTTCATCTAATATGGATGCTTCCTTCCTCACATAAAGCCCCAAATTAAGGCCTCATAAACTAGACATGTTATGATTAGACCATGGTTAGGAGTTGTCTATAACCGTTCATCTAATTTAAAAGAGCAAGTAGAAATACAGTCATAATGATAATTAAGCTGGTGACCTTTCTGGAAAAATGTAAATACCTTCAACATGCAAAACACATATTCATACTATCATAATTTAATATTCAAATAGGTCTTTGGACAAACACAGTTCAAACATATAAAGAGAGGGAAATGGGACCACCACCATAAAATATTCACCCTTTATTAGGTCCGCTGATGGAGCAACTGCTTGTATATCCTGGACTGCTTGACCAGACTCTGCTCAACAGAACCTTCGAAGGACGCTTCCTTAGCCTAGTAGCTATTGATTTACCTTACGTCCCGAGCTTAAGCAAAGCCTTGTTGACTAACTCTTCGAACGCCTAGTGCTCTCTTAGGATCTCCTAACAAAATTCTGGGTATTCTATGAATATTAAAAACAAACCCTATCTAGTCGTATTCTAGAATCTGAGACAGACTCTCAAAAAAAAAAAAGAACACGAGACACTCTCGAATACTAGAAATCTTACTCGAACGAAAACACCTGAAATCACTGAATGACTTGTAAACAGTAGGAAACTACGTACTGGAAGCCACTGAATGATTCAGATCAAGTGGAGAGGAATGATTTCAACTGTGAAAGACCTGGGGTATTTATAGCAGAGGAACTGAGTGATGTTTTATGCAGAAAATGATATGGGAGTATGTAGAGGGGTTCGGGACGCCCATCCCGAATTTGGGACACCCGTCCCGACCTGTTGACCGGGTCAGGACGCTTGTCTCGGTGCTTTGACAGGGTCCTGTACTACCGTCCCGAGTCTTTGACCGGGTCGGGACGCTCATCCTAACGTCTGAACTTTTGAAAATCATGTTTTTGCCCCAAAATTTACCATTTTCTTGCATATTTCACCTGAAGCTTCCAAAATCACAAAAACTACGAAATTACGTTAATAACAGTCAATTGAGAACGATTTAATTCCAATTTCGCCCTAAATTGTGCCTAAAATATGCTAAAAGAGTGATATAATTTTTGCATATCATCGGGACGCCCGTCCCGGGTCTTTGACTGGGTCGGGACACCCGTCCTGGTCTTGGGATGGCCGTCCTGACTTTTGAACTTCTGAAAATCATGTTTTTACCCCAAAATTTGCCATTTTCTTGCATATTTCACATGAGACTTCCAAAATTACAAAAACTGCGAAATTGTGTTAATAACAGTCAATTGAGAACGATTTAACTCCAATTTCGCCCTAAATTGTGCCAAAAAATATGTTAAAAAAGTGATATGATTTATGCATATCATATAACCACACACTTAGCTTTTTGCTTGTCCTCAAGCAAAGTCTACTTGAAATTATTGAATTTTTAAATCATGGGTGCAGTCACTTAAGATTCCTAGCAATGTTTCTAGCTAAAAATTGATCACTGATTCAGATGATTCACAAGGCAAGACTGACTGGTTAAGTTGCTATGACAAGTGATATGCATAAATCATATCACATTTTTAGCATGTTTTTAGGCATAATTTAGGGTGAAATTGAGGGCAAATCGATCGTAATTGTTTGTTAGTAAATCAATTTCACAGTTTTTATGATTTTGGAAGTATCAGGTGAAAAGTAGAAGAAAATGGCAAATTTCGGGGCAAAAATGCAATTTTCAGAAGTTCGGAAGTCGGGGTGGGCGTCCGGAATCAGGATGGGCGTCCTGACCTGGTCAACAGGCCAGGACGGGCGTCCCAATCCAGGACAGGCATCCCGGATGCCTGGTCCAAGTCCCACATCGAAAATCTTGGAAAAATTCACTCTAGAAAGCTGCTATAAATACCCCAGGCCTTCCTCAGTTGAAATCATTCCTCTCCACTCGATCTGAGTCATTTAGTGACTTCAAGTATACAGTTTTCCAGTATACAAGTCACTTAGAGACTTAGATTTCAGTATAAGTTTTCTTTTATTTCTAGATAGTGTTTCGTTTTATTTGTTTCTGAGAATTAGTCTCAGATCCTAGGGTTCGATAGATAGGTTCGTTTTTGGTATTCATAGAATACCCAGGATTTTGTTAGGAGATCCTAAGAGGGCTCTAGGCGTTCGAAGAGTCAGTCCACATGGCTGGGTTTAAGCTGGGTATTAAGGTAAAGTCCAGTTACTAGGCTGAGGAAGCATCCTCCGAAGGTTCTGTCGAGCAGAGTTGGGTCGAGCAGTACGACATATACAAGAAGTTGCTCCATCGGCGAGACTAAGTAAAGGGTGATTTCTTTATGGCATAAGTGCCCCTGTCCCTCTCTTTATATGTTTGTATTGTGATCGTCCAAAAATTAATTATGTATATTAGATTATGATTTTTATGAGTAAATGTCATATGTGTTGAAGTTCTTATGATTTTCCGAAAATGGCCACCTGCTTAATATTCATTATGTCTGCATGTCTAATGTAGTTTCTTTTAAACTAAATTTAGGGTTATAGACAATTCCTAACCACAGTCTATTCATAACCTGTTTAGTTTAGCATGCATCAATTAGTATTGGTGTCTGCCATATTAGATAAAATAACCTACATAACACTCTGTTTGTTAGAGTAGTCTAAGTAGGATAAGTTGAGTTTTTATGCCGGCGTTAGGGCGAGCGACATGATCCCCTAAGTGACATAGGGCTTTCATGGATGTCTTTAGCTCGAACCGTGAGTAGGGCCGTCAATGGCGATGGGGCGGTTTATCAGTTGACTCAGATGTGGTACACCTTTAGACTCAGTACATAGTTGCAATCTAGGCTAAGATATATCTAAAATACTCGAAGATAGGTCAATCAACATGTAGGAACAGTATAACACTTTTAGGCTTAATTAGACTTAAACCTAGTGGAGAATGAATCACCCTCTCATCAAAGATATTGATGAACGATTGCATAACTGGATCATAAGATAAGAGTTAGGGTAAGAGGATAGTTACTACTAAGCCGTTACCACTTCCCTGGGAGTACGATATTTAATTTAATAAAATCGTAGATACTTTCCAACAGACTAGCTACACGATAGGTACTCTGCCTTAGGTTCTGGCTGATTAAGTGACAGCATGGAGACTAAAATTGACAATTAGTCAATCTAAGTCCTTAATTACTCATAATCAACATAGGGTAAAACAACACCTATTTAGCATATCAGTCGGAGCAGCATCAGATTTTTGGCGCCGTTGCCGGGGAAATATCATAATGAATTTAGGATTATTGGCCACAATTCTAGAAACTTATGATAGGTAACGGTAGTAACCTAAACTTTAGACCTACACTTATCTTATGCTAGTTAGACAATCACCTTCCGAAATATAGGGTTATCATAACTAACTAATTTTAGATATTATCTGAAATTAAGACATTTAGGATAATTAAATTTTAGAAAATTATTCTAAAACCATATTGACGAAATTTATCTGCTTTCTAAATAAAATATAAAAGAAAAAAATGTTAAAAATTTAAAAAAACCGAAAAATATCTTTCTTACTTTTCTCTTTCTATTTTGTTTTTGTTATTTGTTATTCCTAACCAGACTTTGCACTCATAGATGAAGAGAACAAGAGCAGCTACAAATCAAGCAAAGAAAATAGAAACCCTGACACTCCAGGACCAAAGAAGACCAAACCAGAAGGACCATCTAGGCCTGAACTAGAAATACCACGGGAGAACCCTCCTTCACAACCTATAGAAATAAACTCAAGCCTAGACACCAGTGACTTAGTGAGAAGATTACTGAACGCCCGTGAGCCTAGTCCCACGGAAGAAGATGCTTCTGAAGATACCTTTCCTCCTAGAGAAGAACCTCAAAGATCTCCAGTTCACACTCCTGCCCAGAGAGTTCCTATAAATCCAACACCCCTTGACCAAACCCAAAACTCACCAACATCTCCTGAGTACACTCCAACACCTAATGAGCACACCCCTTCATCCGGGGGAAGTACTAACGGTTTTCATTCAATGTTGTCCGTGCAGATAGATACTTTGGCTCAAAGAATCTATGAGATGGATCAAGGAATTGCAAGCAGATTGTGTCATTTAGACCAAGTTAGTCTGAATATCACAACCAACATGGACCGACTCAGAGCCATAGTTAGTCTCCAGGAAAACCAAAGTGCACAGATACTCCGAGAGATGGCTAACTTACGAAGTGAGCAGGCCAAGCAAAGGGATGATATGAGAGCCATGCGCATAGAGATGCGAAACATACAAGCAGAGAAACGAGAGATCAGAAATAAGGGCCATTGAAAAAGGGAAGATTCTTTTCACTATTCTTTTCAACAAATAAATTGTTTGAACTAAAGTTAAATGATTGACCCCTACTTTTTTCTGTTTTCAAACTTTTTAAAAGGGTCTCTTATTTTATTCAACAATTTTTCTTCAGACATTTTATTTCTCAAATTTTTATGAAAAACAAAGGTGTTGCAAATGCAGTTTATTTTTCACTAATTAAATTGTATAAACTCAGTTTTTGTTTATTCTGAAATTCTTGCTGAACAGAAGTTAGGATAAGATTAGGGTAGTCATGATTTTTGAAAAAGAGATTGAGGAATTTTTGTGCAGAGTTTTTAACAGCTTCTGAATTTGATAGGATAAACATGAAGACTTGTTATATATTGTTTTTGGTGTACTGAGATCTGCAGGGAGTTACGGAAAAAAATCCGGAATTGGCACGCATCCCGAAGAAACTCGGGATGGGCGTCCAGCGGGACGGGCATCCTGCCTCCAGGAAGGGCGTCCCGAAGGCCGCCCCTCCTACAAATATTCCATTTTTTTTCATTTTCTCTCAAACCAACCACCAAAAATTCATCTCTCTATAAAATTTCTCTCTACCTTCTCTCTACAAATTTTTGGCAACTCCCCAAAGTTTCAAAATTTGAATTTCCCTCCAAAATTTGAATTTCCTTCCAAAATTCTAATTTCCCTCCAAAATTCTAATTTCCCGCAAAAAATTCAAAATCCTTCCCTAACCAAAATCCATCCTTCCGAATTCAAATTCACCTCCAGAATTCGAATTCGAATCTTCCTTCCCGCCTAAATTCTCAAAATCTTTCGAACGTTCTCAACCAAATGGCTCCCAAACGCGCTCGTATCACGTCTACCATGCCCGTCACATCGGTGGCACATCCTTTCATGTTGTTTCCCTCCAGTCCAGCATACCAGGAGAGATGTCATGGATATATCGGACACACCATACTAATTGGCAGAACGCTTGACTGGGCAGCAGTTCAGACACTAGAGGTTGAGTAGGAAGTCCGACGCAAACTCAACGTACTACCCTACAATCGAGTCTTCATCGTCACCGAGCCGACCTACCTAGAGCTGGTATGTGAGTTATATGCTTCGTTTACATTCCATTAGGAGCATATCACATTCCGCTTGGGCGGAATAGATCGATTGATGAGCATGGCCGAGTTCGGCATCGCCTTGGGTATCTGGCAGAGAGACGAGCTGGATACGCTCGCCTACACCACAACAGTTCGAGACTTCACTTCTCTAGACGTCTCCATTGCTTGGGCTCAGATCTGTACTATGGGTGTTCCCTACCAGCATGGCTTTGCGAAAGCCACATGTATTTATCCTGCTCTTCGCTATTTACATACCATTATCACACACACTCTGTCAGGATGTCGGGCGGCCCCCGGGAATGTCACCCAAATGGAGACATTCCTCTTGGCCAACATGCACATGGGTTCTACAATAGAGATGGCTCGACTTATCACTGTCATCATGCGGGGTTTCGCTACGGACACTCGGAAACAGTGTCTGGGGCTCGGGCCATTCATCACCAGGATAGCCCACTACTTGGAGTTGGACATCGAGGGCTCGGAGCTGACCCAGGTTGCCCCGACCACCATTCCTACGGACCTTACCATTTCATGGAACATGGGAATGGTCGTACGGGATGCAAATGGGCACTACTCCATCCACACGGAGCAGCCAGGACAAGCCTCGACACCAGGAGCAGTACCAGGACATATACCTCCGACCGAGATGTTCGTTCCACGCACTGCCTTCGAACGACGTATGTCGCACGGATTGGCAGAACTTTTAGCCCGATATAGCTGAGATATGGAAAGAATCGAGAGATGGATGACAGAATCGCTATGAACACCAACAGGATCAAGGAGATTTATTAGCATACCTCCCAACTGGTGGAAAACACAGAGGTCTACTTTCTAGCAGACTTCGGTCCACCTGACGACGGCGAGTCGGGTTCTTAGCTTTTCTTTTCCTTTCCTTTTTCTTTTGTTGTTTTTATTCTATGTGTGTGATCATGTCTGGGCTGTATGAAATATGAATGTCTGAATAACGTTGATTGATATGACATAACAACATTGTTTCCTCTATTTTATCTTGTTATTTTATTTTATTGCTTTATTTTCCTTCTTACCCATAGTTATTCGAATAAGTGTGGGGTAAGAGTCTTTTATGCTTTGTTTTTGTTTCTTGTTTTCAAATAAGTGTGGGGTAGTTTAGATATGCATGAACACTGAGGACATTGTCAGACTTAAGTGTGGGGTAGCAGTGCATGGTGCACTGTAGTAGTTTGAGAAACTTTTTGCATGATTTTGCTTATTTTCCCCATATTTTCACACACTTCCAAAGTTTTTCAAAAATTTTCATTCTTTCAGACTTCAAAATGCGGTATGATTGGTAAAACATTGCTGATGTCTATGATATGTAGGTAGAATGTTATGGTTAGTAGGAGACAATGTGATGACTATTTTGAACTTATTGATTAGGAATAGGGAATTCCTGATAATTGCGCACAACTTAGTCTGGATTAGAGACCTCAATCAATTACCTTTTCAAAACTTAACTAGATAAGATTAGATCAGTTGAGGATGTATTGACAATTAGAATGACTAGATGAGGCTCTGAGCTAAAAGTGAAAAGAAAAAAAAGAGAGTTAATTAAATAGGGTAGTTTGCCAGCGGCCTTTGCTACTCGAGCACCACTCCTTAGGGGAACTTAAAGCCTGATGCCCTAAGGTCGTGTAGGTTTGGGAGTCATCGGAGTGGGACTCGCTACATGGGTAGTTAAAGTTGACGTGTTAAAGCAGACTCAAAATACCCTGAATCTATAAAAGAAAAAAGAAAAAAAATCAATAAATGCTTAAATAAGTAAAATCTGGTCACCAAGGCTCAAAACTCAAAAAGTTGTCTATTGTTAGTATGTCTAGCGACGGGTCGAAGTGTTATCTAGTAATAGTTAAGACGAGAGTTTATTGTGTTGACGATATGGTCTAGACTAGTACACACACTACACATCAGGAAGACCTTGTGACTGAGAGAAGAGTTCAATCTAGTTGTTAAGTTGTTAACATGCTTGATTATAACAATCTACTAGAGACATTTGAGACCTTGTCATAGCAACCTAACCAGTCAGACCTGTGTTAAGAATTGTCTGAATAATTTTTGGAATAAAAACATGACTAGGAAATTTAAGTGACTGCACATATAATTTAAAATCACTAAGTTCAGTTAGACTTTGCTTGAGGACAAGCAAAAAGCTAAGTGTCGGGTTATCTGATATGCATAAATCATATCACATTTTTAGCATGTTTTTAGGCATAATTTAGGGTGAAATTGAGGGCAAATCGATCTTAATTGTTTGTTATTAACTTAATTTCACAGTTTTTATGATTTTGGAAGTGTCAGGTGAAAAGTAGAAGAAAATGGCAAATTTCGGGGCAAAAATGCAATTTTTAGAAGTTCGGAAGTCAGGGTGGGCGTCCTGACCTGGTCAACAGGCCAGGACGGGTGTCCAGGACTCGGGACGGCCGTCCTGACATGGTCAACAGGCCGGGACGGGCGTCCCGGATGCCTGGTCCAAGTCCCATATCGAAATTCTTGGAAACATTCACTCTAGAAAGCTGCTATTAATACCCCAGGTCTTCCTCAGTTGAAATCATTCCTCTCCACTCGATCTGAGTCATTTAGTGACTTCAAGTATACAGTTTTCCAGTATACAAGTCACTTAGAGACTCATATTTCAGTATAAGTTTTCTTTTATTTCTAGATAGTGTTTCGTTTTCTTTGTTTCTGAGAATTAGTCTCAGATCCTAGGGTTCGATAGATAGGTTCGTTTCTGGTATTCATAGAATACCCGGGATTTCATTAGGAGATCCTAAGAGAGCTCTAGGCGTTCGAAGAGTCAGTCCACATGGCTGGGTTTAAGATGGGTATTAAGGTAAAGTCCAGCTACTAGGCTGAGGAAGCGTCCTCCGAAGGTTCTGTCGAGCAGAGTCGGGTCGAGCAATACGACATATACAAGCAGTTGCTCCATCGGCGAGACTAAGTAAAGTGTGATTTCTTTATGGCATCAGTCCCCCTGTCCCTCTCTTTATATGTTTGTATTGTGATCGTCCAAAAATTAATTATGTATATTAGATTATGATTTTTATGAGTATCTGTTATATGTGTTGAAGTTGTTTTTATTTTCCAGAAATGGCCACCAGCTTAATATTCATTATGTCTGCATGTCTAATGTAGTTTCTTTTAAACTAAATGTAGGGTTATAGACAATTCCTAACCACTGTCTATTCATAACCTATTTAGTTTAACATGTATCAATTAGTATTGGTGTCTGCCATATTAGATAAAATAACCTACAGAACACCCTGTTTGTTAGAGTAGTCTAAGTAGGCTGAGTTGAGTTTTTATGCCGGCGTTAGGGCGAGCGGCATGATCCCCTAAGTGACATAGGGCTTTCATGGATGCCTTTAGCTCGAACCGTGAGTAGGGCCGTCAATGATGGGACGGTTTATCAGTTGACTCAGATGTGGTACACCTTTAGACTTAGTACATAGTTGCAATCTAGACTACGATATATCTAAAATACTCGAAGATAGGTCAATCAACCTGTAGGAACAGTATAACATAGAATCAGGACGTTATCTATAAAACACTTTTAGGCTTAATTAGACTTAAACCTAGTGGAGAATGAATCACCCTCTCATCAAAGATATTGATGAACGATTGCATAACTGGATCATAAGATAAGAGTTAGGGTAAGATGATAGTTACTACTAAGCCGTTACCACTTCCCTGGGAGTACGATATTTAATTTAATAAAATCGTAGATACTTTCCAACAGACTAGCTACACGATAGGTACTCTGCCTTAGGTTCTGCCTGATTAAGTGACAGCATAGAGACTAAAAGTGACAATTAGTCAATCTAAGTCCTTAATTACTCATAATCAACATAGGGTAAAACAACACCTATTTAGCATATCAGTCGGAGCAGCATCAACAAGGTCTCAAATGTCCTAGTAGATTATCATGGACATGCAGGTTTAACAAATTAATAACTAGACTGAACTCCATTCTTAGTCATGAGGTCTTCGTGATGTGTAGTGTGTGTATTAGTCCAAACTAGATTGTCAACACAATATAGTCTTCTCCTAACTCTTACCAGATAATACTTCTACCAGTCGCTAGACATAACACCAACAAACAACCTTCTGAGTTCTGAGCTTTGGTGCCAAGGTTTTTCAATTAAAAATTTTCAATAAAAGAACACACTAGGCTATGTATTTTTAGATTGATTGTTCAAGGTATTTTTGTGTTTGCTTTCACACATCAAATTTAACTACCTATGTAGCGAGTCCTACCCCGATGACTCCCAGATCTACACGACCTTAGGGCATCAGGCTTTAAGTTCCCGTAAGGAGTGGTGCTCGAGTAGCAAAGGACGCTTGCAAACTACCCTATTTATTTAACTTTTTCACTTCCAGCTCAGAGCATCATCTAGTCATTCAAATTGCTAATACATCCTTAACCGGTCTAATATTATTTAGCTAAGTCTTGAAAAGGTATTTGGTTGATGTCTCTAATCCCAACTAGGTTGTGCTTAATTATCAGGAATTCCCTATTTCTAATTGAGGAATCTCAGTAAAGTTATCAACTTGTTTCCTACTGATCATAATGTTCTACTCACATGTATCATAGACATAAGCATTTCTTATACCAATCACAACTACATTTTGAAGTCTGAAAGAGTGAAAAATTCTGAAAATTTTTGGAAGGGTGCAATTTTAGTGAGAAATATGGGAAAACATGCAAACATTTGCTATAGGTGCACTGCGCACTGCTATCCCACACTTAAGGTTTACACTGTCCTCAGTGTTCATGCATATCTAATCACCCCACACTTATTTGAAAAACAAAAGTTTAAAACATAACAAAATAAACTCTTACCCTACACTTATTTGACTAACTAAGGGGAAGAGAAAGAAAATAAAACAACAAAACAAAACGGTAATAGAAATAACAGATCAAATAAAAGAAACAATGATGTTATGTCATACAAATCAACATTTTGCATACAAAGATTCATATTTCATACAGCCTAGACTTATCACCTAATCACACATAAAGTGAAAAGAACGAAAGAAAGAAAAAGAAAAAGAGAGACTAAGAGAAACTAAGAACCGGGATCATCATCATTAGGTGGCCAGAAGTAGACCTCGGGGTCTTTAACCAACCGGGAGGTTTGCTGAAAAACCTCCTCGACCCTACTAATGGTCATGCTGATTCTGTCTTCCATCATCGTCATCCGTCTCTCAATGTTTGCCATATCCCGGTTATGGCGGGCAGTGAGTTCCACCAACCCTTGGGTGGTGCGTGGCATGAACGTTTGGGTCGGTGGTGTATACTCTACTGCCTGTCCCAGTACTGATGACTCTCCTTACTGCTCCGTGTGGATGGAGTAGCGCCCAGCTGCATCCCGTACGACCATTCCCATGTTTCGTAGAATAGTCAAGTCCGTAGGAATGGTGGTCAGGGCAATCTGGGTCAACTCTAAGCCCTCGATGTCCAGCACCATGTAATGGGCTATCCGAGTGATGAACGGCCCGAGCCCCAGACACTGCTTCCAAGTATCTGTGGTAAAACCTCGCATGATGACGGTAATGAGCCGGGCCATCTCCATAGTAGTGCCCCTGTGCATGTTGGGCAGGAGGAATGTCTCCATCTGGGTGACATTCCCGGGGGCAGTATGACGCCCTGCCAGAGTATGCGCTATGATAGCATGTAAATAGCGAAGGGCAGGATGAATACCTGTGGCTTTCGCGAAGCCATGCTGGTAGGGGGCGCCAGTCGTACAGATCTAGGCCCATGCGGTGGAGACGTCCGCAGAGGTGAAGTCTCGTACGGTTGTAGTGTAGGCGGGCATATCCAGCTCCTCCCTCGGCCAGATACCCTAGGCGATGCCGAACTCGGCCATACTCATCGATCGCTCCATTCTACCCAGTCGGAATATGATATGCTCTGGCTAGAATGTAAAGGAAGTGTAGAACTCATATACTAGCTCGAGGTAGGTTGGCTCGGTGACGATGAAAACTCGACTGTAGAGTAGTACATCGAGTATGCGTTGGACCTCCTGCTCGACTCCCAGTGTCTGAACTGCTGCCCAGTTTAGCGTTCTGCCAACCAGTATGCTGCACCCGATGTGTCCATGGCACCTCTCCTGATACGCTGGTATGGAGGGAAAAAACATGAAAGGATGTGCCACAGATGTGACAGTCATCGAAGAAGTAATATGAGCGCGTTTTGGAGCCATTTGTTTAAAGGAGTTTGAGAAAGTTCGAGAATTTGGTGGGAAAGAAAATTCAAATTCGAATTCTGGAGGTGAATTTGAATTCCGAAGGGTGGATTTTGTTTAGGGAAGGATTTTGAGTTTTTGGCGGGAAATTCAAATTTTGGAGGGAAATTCAAATTTTTGGAAGGAAATTCAACAGTTTAAATTTTTGGAGGGAAAATTGAGATTTGAAATTTCATGAGTTTGCCAAATTTTGGAGAGAATTTTTTTGGAGAGAAATTTTTAGAGAGATGATTTTTGGCGGTTGATTTGGGAGAAAAATGAAAAAATTTGAGTATTTATAGATAGGGGCCGCCCTCGGGACGCCCGTCCCGATTGGATGGTCGTCCAGAAGTTGGGACGCCCGTCCTGGCTGCCTCGGGATGCATGCTGCCTCCAGGAAAAAAAATTTCTCTTCTTTTTTCGAAATTCCATGCAAATCTTTATACACAAAAAACAATTATAATTTTTAACAGATCTTCATGGTTAGCCTTTGTAATACAGAAGTTGTTAAAACCTTTAGAAACACTCTCAGTCTTATTCTCTTTTCAAAAATCATAACTGCCCTAATCATATCCTTATTTCCTATTCAGCAAAAATTCTAGAAAAACAAAAGACTAAATTCACACAATTTAAATGATAAAAATAAATTGTGTTTTTAACACATTTGTTTTTCGCAAAGAATTTGAAAAAATGTCTGAAGAAAAATTTCTGACTAAAATAAAAGACCCATTTAAATTTAAAAATAAAAAGTAGGGGTCAGTTATTAAACTTTAGTTCAAGCAATTTATTTGCTGAAAAATAAAAAGAATCTTCCCTTTTTCTATCGGTCTTTGTTCCTTATCTCTCGCATCTCTACTCGCATAGCTCTCATCTCATCCCTTTGCCTTCCTTGCTCATCTCGTATTTCAGCTAACTCCCGTAGTATCTGTGCACCTTGGCTTTCTTGGAGGCTTACCGTGGCCCTGAGTTGGTTCATGTTGGCTGTGATATTCAGAATGCTTTGTTCTGAGTGACATAATCTACTTGCGATCGCTTGATCCATCTGGTAGATCCTGTGAGTCAGAGTATCTATCTGCACGGACAAAGCTGACTGAAAACCATTAGTACTTCCTCTGGATGAAGGCGTGTGTCCGTTAGGTGTTGGGGTATACTGAGGAGATGTTGGTGAGTTTTGGATTTGGTCAAAGGGTTGTGGATTTTCAGGAACTCTTTGGGCAGGAGTGTGAACTGGAGATTTCTGAGGTTCATCTCTTGGAGGAAAGGTCTCTTCAGAAGGGTCCTCCTCCTCCGTAGGACTGGGTTCACGGGTATTCAAGAATCTTCTCACTAAATCACTAGTGTCTAGGCTTGAGTCTATGTTTATAGGTTGTGGAGGGTTGTTCTCCCTTGTTACTTCTGGTTCAGGCCTAGATGGTCCTTCTGGTTTCTTCTTCTTTCGAACTAGAGCGTCGTGATTTTCTAATTTCTTTGCTTGGTTTGTAGATGCTCTTTTTCTCTTCATCTATGAGTGTAGAGTCCGGTTAGAATAAACAAATAACAAAACAAACAAAAGAGTAAAAACAGAATACGGAAGAAGAAGAAAATATTTTTCGGTTTTTTTTCGAAAGCGATTAAATTTCCTTAATAAGGTTCTAGAATAATTTTCTATAATTTGATTATCCTAAATTTTTAATTTAAGATAATTTCTAAAATTAATTAGTTATGATAACCCTATATTTTGGAAACTGATTGTCTAACTAGAATAAAGTGAGTGTCATGTCTAAGGAATAGATTACTACCGTTATCTATCATAAGTCTCTAGAATTTTGAATCCTAAATTTGTTATGATATGTTCCCCGGCAACAACGCCAAAAATCTAATGTGTTTCGATTGATATGCTAAAAATAGGTTTTATTTACCCTATATCGATTATGAATAATTAAGGCTTAGAATTACTAATTGTCACATTTAGCATCTATGTTGTCACTTAATCAATCAGAACCTAAGGCAGAGTACCTATCGTGTAGCTAGTCTATTGGAAAGTACCTATGATTTTAATTTAAGAAATTATCGTACTCCCAGAGAAGTGGTAACGGCTTAGTACCCTAACTCTCATTTTGTTATCCAGTTATGCAATCATTCATCAATATCTTTGATGAGAGGTTGATCCATTCTACACTAGGTTCAAGTTTACTTAAGCATGCAATAGTATTTTACAGACATTGTTCTGATATATGTTATATTGTTCTTAGATGTTGATTGACCTATCTTCGAGTATTTTAGATATATCTTCGTCTAGATTACAATTATGTATTGATTCTACTTGTGTACCACATCTGAGTTATCTGATAAACCGCCCCATCGCCATTGACGGACCTACTCACGGTTCGAGCTAAAGGCATCCATGAAAGTCCTGTGTCACTCAGGAGATCATGCAGCTTGCCCTAACGCCGGCATAAACACACGAACTCAGCTTGCTTAGACTACTTTAACAAACATGGTGATCCATAGGTTATTTCATCTAATATGGCAGACCTTAATGTTTTCGTCCTCACACAAAGCCCTAAATTAAGGCCTGTTAAACTAGACAGGTTATGATTAGACCATGGTTAGGAGTTGTCTATAACCGTTCATCTAATTTAAAAGAGCAAATAGATATACAGTCATAATGATAATTAAGCTGGTGACCTTTCCAGAAAAATGTAAATATCTTCAACATGCAAAACACATATTCATAATATCATAATTTAGTATTCAAATAGGTCTTTAGACAAACACAGTACAAAAATATAAAGAGATGGACAAAGGTACCGCCACCATAAAGTATTCACCCTTTATTAGGTCTGTTGATGGAGCAACTACTTGTATATTCTGGACTGCTTGACCCGACTCTGCTCGACAGAACCTTCGGAGGACGCTTCCTTACCCTAGTAGCTATTGCCTTGCCTACCTTCCCTTCCCTCCTCGGCTTAAGCAAAGCCCTGTTGGATAACTCTTCGAACACCTAGTGCTCTCTTAGGATTTCCTAACGCAATCTCGGGTATTCTATGAATACTAAAAACAAACTCTATCTATTCGTATTCTAAGATCTGAGACAGACTCTCATAAACAAAGAACACGAGTGACTCCCGTATACTGAAATCTACTTGGACAAAAATACCTGAGATCACTGAATGACTTGTATACAGTGGAAAACTGCGTATTGGAAGCCACTGAATGATTCAGATCAAGTGGAGATGGATGATTTCAACTGTAGAAGACCTGGGGTATTTATAGCAGGGGAGCTGAGTGATTTTTGATGCAGAAAATGATGTGGGAGTCTGTACATGGGTTCGGAACGCCCGCCCCGAATCTTGGACGCCCGTCCCGGGTCTTTGACAGGGTCAGGACGCCCGTCCTGGTCTTGGGATGCCCGTCCTAACTTCTGAACTTCTGAAAATTACGTTTTTACTCTGAAATTTGCCATTTTCTTGCATATTTCATGTGAGACTTCCAAAATCACAAAAAACTGCGATATTGTGTTAATAACAATCAATTGAGAATAATTTAACTCCAATTTCGCCCAAAATTGTGCCTAAAAACATGCTAAAAAAGTGATATGATTTATGCATATCACGTCTTTTAAAGAAAAAGAAATCCTTAAATACTCCAATTGTGCTTGCGAATTCTTTGCAAGATATTCCTCCTTTGGAGGGTGTTCCAAGTTCCACTACGTCTCCTGAAACTTTGGCTAATCATATAAGCTTATTATTAATATTTTTTTACCTTCCCGTAGCTACTTGTTTTTAAAAAAATGAAACAAAAGATATTTTGGTAACTTTTTAATTCCCACAACTTTTTTTTTGCTTCCCGCTTTTTTTTTCTTCCTTTTTTCTCCCTTTTTTCTCTTTAATTCCCACAACTTTTTAATTTCTGCAGATTATTTTTTTTATATCTGCCCTTTTTAATAATAATTTTTTATCATCATTTTTTACAGTTCGCGGGCATCGAAGAAAACATCTAAAATATTAACAATTTACTTAATGATAATTGATAACACTAAAATATTCACATATTTTAGTGACAATTTGTGCTGAATTCTTGATCTAATTATTGATAAATAATCAATTTTGGTTTAATTTTGCTAATTCTTTGATTAAATTGATTTCAGGATGTCTTTAGGGCAAAACGCGAAGAATTACAAATTCAGGGACTCAATTGAAAATATTGAAGATATTTTACACGTCGCGTCTTGACGCCTATCAACACCTTGTTCTTGATGACCGTCAAGACCTCATCATCAATTTTTTTTATTTGTGAATTTCCTAATTTACCCCAAGTTTTGTATCTATAAATAGTGGTTTTTCACCACAGATTAAACATATGTAGAACAAAAAATCATAGAGAGAATTATAGGTTTTTCATTGTATTTTTTGTACTTTGAATTTCTCAATACAAGCTTATTGTTGTTTTCATTGTCATTCTCTTCTTCTATTTCTCTTTAAATTCTTGTTCACAAACCAAGAAAGGAGTTTAGGGAGTGCTTTAAGTTGAGAGTGAAATCCAATCTTCTCTTGAGAGTTTGAGAGTTCAAGATCCACAAACCAAGGAGTTGCACTTTCACATCCTTGGAGTGAGGTTGGTAATCAATATCAATCCTCCTCCTAAAGATTAGCAAATTGAATGGTCCCAAACCCACAAGGACTTCAAAGTTGTAAATTTCCCTTGGAGGAGTGTGTTCGTGTATTGAAGAAAAGGTGGAAAGAAAACATCTACAAGAGCTTGGAGATTTCAAAGAGTCCTAGCTTTACTTGTACACATTTCTTCCTCTTTGATTTTCTATTGATCTTGTATGTATGATTTCAACATTAATTCTCCTTTAGAATCTCTTAATGTTCTACATTGCTTTAGGAATAATTGTTGAGAATTCTATGATGTTTCATGTTTGTGTGTCTTCATGTTAATCTATATCAATTGTTCTTTGATTTTTGCATTTATGTGTCTAAGGATTCCATCTCAATAGATGTGAAGATCCTAAGAAATTTTGATATAGGCTACCATATCCCTATGAGGGCAATTTGGTGAGCTTTAAGCGGAAAAGTCAATACAACCTTGATGTTGGATATCAACCCTTAGACCTAAGTGTGAGACCCTTTGTCCCGATGGTGCGGGGCAGCTCCGGCAGCAGCTGCGCAAGTGTGCAAGCAGCAAACGATTTAGGATTTGGCTGTGTACCCCCTTTTTATAGAGAACTGGTGTGCGTGGGCCGAGGCATTGTAGCATGGGTCAAAGTACTAGACCGACTAACGGTGCTCTAGTGGCATGGGTCGTGGCCCATGGGATGACTCTAAACCCTACCCATCCCTAGATAGCTATAAATAGGGGTAGATGGGCAAGGTAGAAAAGGGCAGCGAGTTAGTGAGGTAGCCAGAGAGATAGAGAAATCGAGGGTAGCATAGATAGACTAGGGTTGTTCTATCTTGTAGGCCTGTGTGGCCGCACAGCTTTGTGCATTGTTGCGAATATATTGTAGTTCCTTAGTATTGAATGATATAGAATAGGTTGGGCGAGTTGCTTGTAATTATTGTTGGCTTACCTTTACTTGTGATTATCTGCCCGCTGTGTGTGTACTCGCGCTTGCGCACGTGCTTGTGCAAGTTGGGTTGAGTGTCGTGAACTGGTGGCTGTACCAAGTAGAGGCACTTCGTGATAAAAGTGGTATCAGAGCGCAGCTTGAACCCTACAGAAATGTTTAGTTCGTCCGGAGATTCACGTAGGGTGATACCGATACATCTTGACAGTATGGTGACTCCTAATGCTGCAGTCTCTGACCGCTTGACAAGGTTGGAGAAGTTATTTCTGCATCATGTGCAAGCGATTGGTGTGTTAGAGCATGTGGATAATGTTCGTCCTTTGATAGATCAGATCCAAGGACCACCAGACGTTGTGATGGATGTGCACCAACTCCAAGAGTTAGTCGATAATATGAAGGAGGGCTTCCAAAATAGCATCGATGCACTACAATCCAGTGTTGCAGCACTGCAATCTAATGCTGCTGTAGCCAGTGTTAGACAACCGTTGTTCAGGGTGCCTGAACCTAGAACATATTCGGGTGTTCAGGATGCGACGGTGATTCGGAGTTTCTTGTGGGATCTGGAGAAATACTTTACGACGGCTAGAGTCCCGGAGAGTGAACAAGTTGCGATTACATCGTTGTTCCTCACAGACACTGCCAAGTTATGGTGGTAGACAAGGGAAACAGAGCCTACGAAAGAAGAAGTACGATCTTTCAGACACATGAAGGAGGAATTGATGGAACAATTCTTACCGAAGAATTCCGCATGGAGGGCTCGTGAGAGCTTGAAGAGATTAGAACAGACGGGGACTGTTCGAGAGTATGTGAATTAATTCTCGACAATACTTCTAAATATACCTAACATGTCCGAGGAGGAGAAGTTGTTCAACTTTTTGTCAAGGTTGAAAAAGTGGGCTTGGATTGAGCTAATGAGACAGAACCCTAGGAATGTGAGGGAGGCATATTCGATGGCAAAAAGATTGACGGACTTGCAATCTTCAGCTCCTCCTACCCCCGAGAGAAAGAGTGTTCCATTGAGGAACAAGGGTTAGTCTTGGAATGACAAACCCAAGAAGAAAGATGTTGCTGTTGGGAAATCAAAGGATTTCAGTGTCAAGTGCTACAATTGTAGGGAGACTTTACACATGTCATATCAATGGCCTAAGCCAAGGCAGAATCAAAATTTGGTTGTTGTCCAAATTGGAGATGAGACAAGAAGGGAATCACTTGCTCATGTGAATCCCATTCAATTGTGCAATGCCATTCAGGTGTCCGAGCGACCACAACCAGTGTGTGGGTTGATATACATGCATGTGGTCATGAATGGTGTGAAGATGTGGGCAATGATAGACTCCGGCGCAACAAATAACTTTGTGGCTGACAAAGAGGCCACGCTCTTGCAGTTGGCACTGCAAGAAAGTTCCCACACCATTAAGATTGTCAATGCCGCGCAACAATGGGTGAGATGCAGTGCCATGGTGTCATTGAAGATGGGAGCTTGGGAAGGCCAGTGCAAGGTGACGGCCGTTCTGTTGGATGACTTTGACCTAATCTTAGGAATTTAGTTTTTGGCTATGGCCAAGGTGGCAGTGATGCCACATTTGCGTGGATTTATGTTTATGGACGAGGGGACACTGAACTTTGTACAGTGTATGTACAAAGACTTGGATCAAAAGGATGCAAAGGGAATGTTGTCGGCTATGCAGTTGAAGGATGGGCTAAGACGGGGTGAACTAACATTTGTGGCTATTTATTGGAAGAGACAGACGTTGATCACTCAGAGTTTCCCGAATCCGTATCCAAGGTGTTAGATGAGTTTGCTGATTTGATGCCCGACGAGTTGCCCAAGGTGTTGCCCCCGAGGCGTGCCATTGATCACTAGATTGAGTTGGTACCTAGAGCAGTACCACCCGCGCAAGCACCATATCGAATGGGTCCAACAGAGTTGTTGGAATTGAGGAAGCAGTTGGGTGAATTAGTGGAGGCGCAATTTATCAGACCCTCAAAAGCCCCTTATGGTGCCCCTGCCTTGTTCCAAAAGAAGGCAGATGGCTCGAAGCGATTCTGTGTGGATTACCGAGCCTTGAACAAGTTGACAGTGAAGAACAAGTACCTTATCCCAAATCAGTTGGATTTGTTCGATATGCTAGCAAAAGGGAGGTACTTCACTAAAGTTGATTTGTGGTCAGGATATTGGCAAGTGCGGATTGCCAATGGTGATGAAGCCAAAACCACAGTAGCGATAAGGTATGGCTCATTTGAGTTCTTAGTGATGCCTTTTTGGCTTAACTAATGCCCCTGCTACATTTTGCAAGTTGATGAATGATGTTTTGTATGAATTTTTGGATAAATTCTTGGTTGTGTATTTAGATGATATTGTCATCTATAGTGAGTCCTTAGAGGAGCACATTAGACATCTTAGACTTGTGTTTGCAAAATTGAGGGAATATGTACTCTATATCAAGAGGGAGTAGTGCGAGTTTTGTAAAGAGGAAATTAAGTTCGTTGGGCACATAATTAGTTATGGGTCAGTGAGAATGGATCCTCGAAAGGTGGAGGCCATTGAAGGTTGGTCTGCCTTGACGTCAGTGGCAGAGTTGAGATCTTTCTTGGGATTGGCTAATTACTACCGAAGGTTCATTGGTGGGTATGCAAGTGTGGCAAGCCCTTTGACCGACCTCTTGAAGAAGGGAGTAGATTGGATGTGGAGTAAGGAGTGTGTGGAGGCATTCCAGAAGCTCAAGAAGGCAATTGTGACTGCTCCTGTGCTACAGTTGCCTAAATTTGAGGTGCCCTTCGAAGTGCATACGGATGCTTCAGATCGTGGGATCAGGGGAGTGTTGATGCAAGAACACCACCCATTGGCATTCGAGAGTCGTAAGATGAAGGATTGTGAGCAGTGATATTCTGCCCATGAGAAGGAGATGACGGCTGTGATTCAATGCCTTACGGTTTGGAGGCACTATCTGTTAGGATCGTCTTTCATAGTGGTGACAGACAATATGGTGAATATGTATTGTAAGACACAAAAGAAGTTGTCTGCAAAGCAAGCTCAATGGCAAGAGTTCTTGGCAGAATTCAACTTCAAGTGGGTGCATAGGGCGGGCAAGACAAACGTGGTGGCAGATGCATTGAGTAGGCGAACTAAGTGCATGACACTGTCAGTAGTTTCGATTGTGGAATCGGATTTTGTAGCAAAAATACGTGAGTATGCACCTAATGACCCTGTTTATCAGAAACTAATATCTTTAGTGCAGGATGGCACTGTGAGAAGGTATTGGCTCGATGATGGCATGTTGTATGCCAAAGGTGGACGAGCCTATGTCCCTAGTGGAGAGTTGAGAAGGATGTTGCTTAAGGAAGCACATGATTCGTTGTGGGATGGTCATCCTGCCATTGAGAGAACTCGTTCTTTGTTGGCAAGAAGATTCTTTTGACCAAGGATGGAGGATGACATTGAAGCGTACGTTTGAACGTGTTTGGTGTGTCAATAAGACAAGGTTGAAAGGCGAAGGGAACCTGGTTTGTTACAACCTCTTCCTATTCCTGAGGGACCATGCAGAGTATTTTGATGGATTTCATCTATGGATTACCTAAGGTGAATGAGTTGACTTCTATTTTTGTAATAGTTGATAGATTTTCTTGAACCATTACAACCCCAATTTTCAAGATTTTCTCCATCATCGAACAATTTATTGGTTGATCCCCAAAACATGGCCTACCAATTATAGGCACACCAGTAGTAATGCTTTCCGAAATTGAACTCCAACCACAATGGTTCAAGAAAACTCCCACAGATTCATGCCCTAGTATTTGCACTTGAGGTGCCCAAGGCACAATTTTTCCTATCTTATCACTTCTTGTTCTTTCTATGAATCCTTGGGGTAAGTGGGTTTTCATGTCGTCTTTAAGTGACCAAATAAAAGGAATGTTTGTTTCTTCGAGTGCTTCTGCCAATGCCTTTAACTCGTGGGGCGGCGGTGATGCCACAGTCCCGAAACACAGGTATGCTACCGTGCCTTTTTCGTGCTTGTCTAACCATGGAATGCAACCGTACGGGTCTTGGAAATTTGTCCGTTCCAATGCTGCAAAGCAAGAAGGTCCAACATTAAGTACATTTTTTAACTTCAACTTCAGATCTTCGATACCTTTAGGGTCTATTTCTTCGATTGAATTCATAATTAGAGCATCTGATAGGTGTAAAACTTGTCCCATTTTGTAAAGGATATTGGACAAACGGGATTCCAACATTCCGTTTACTACATCAACCGGTAAGTCACCAAGCCGTAGTTGTGATAAACCAGGAACAAAGGTAATGATTTCCTCCTCACGACCAGTTATACCTACAAATAAATAACCACATTTATAACTTTGAAAGATTATGAATTATAAAATATATTTTATTATTAATTAAGGTATAAATTTGTTACATAAAAATAGAACAAAATTGTATCATATCTCACTTTTCCGAAGATAATATTTTTTCAATATAAGATAATAACTGATAGTATTTGATATTTTACAAATTTAAGATACTGCTGTTTTTTATATTGATTATGTATAATCAATATTATAATTATTTATCAACTTGAAAATGGCTTAGTATCTTTATGGTATAGTATCTTTATGGTACCTACTATATTTTATAACACGTTTCTTTTTTAAATTAAACTATTTTATCTTTTGAAACAGCGAACTATTATTTATAATATTTTGAAAATATTGTAAACTTACCATGAATGCCGATATTTTGTCTGATCAAATCAGTGTACAAATGAATAGAGAGGGATTGAGCTGCAGCTAACCATATTGGAGTCCAAGGAACCCTTAACTCCTCAGCAATTTCACACGAAAACCATAGAAAAGAATCGGAGATGACGCAACTGATTTCCTTACCGGTTACCTCCTCAGCCTGTTTCATACCTTTCTTGAAATTCTCCTTCGCCGACTCTAAGAACATGTCGATGACATCCAACAACATTGGATTCTTACAAACGTATCCCTCCGGCACACCGTCCGGCACGTCGAAGGCCCTGATATTTTTATGCTCCTCGTCAACGGAAGAGGAGGAGGAGAATAAAGAAGCATTAGACTTGGCAGTGTTGAGAAAAGAGATGGTGAAATGCGGTGCAACTTTGGCTAGTCTGCGTACAACCGATAACACTGCGCCAGGATGGGATGCAAATGGAAATGCAAGCACGGCGATGTGTTTTTCACCGGACGTGTTTTTGTCGGCCATTTAGTTTCTGTTTTTTCTTTTTGTTAGACGAATATCAAAAGTGAAAGATGACTCCAACGATATCTCAATCATCAATATATAGGAATTGTAAATAAATAATAATTAGTCCGGTAATTTGAGTTAGTTAAGCAAACTTTTAAATAATTCTTTTAGATGGAAGGTTCGAATATCTTCTCTAACAAATTAGCACTATATTACAAGACGAGTTTAGATTAATCTCACGGAAAAAGAAAAGAGATGAGGAAGAACGTCCCCAAATAATATCATAAATAAAAATAAAATAATAAGTAATTGTTTTTGATGATATATTGAAATTTCGTGGATGCCAGAAGAGCACCTATTAAAAAGTATCTAATATGAATTATTTAGTAAGTTGACACTTTTGCTAATTTTTTTTAGAAGAAAAAAAATGAAAAAGTCAATTATTTTGTACACTTTTTTGTGTTAATATAATAGATCCATTTTAGACAAAAAAAAAATAAGGGTAGGTAGTGATATACAAGGTTCACATAATAGCAACGTGGAAAGATGTCCGTCTGTATATTTCTGAAGCCTTCATTCAATTTTGTACTATCATTTAATTGTATTAACGTATATTTCACATGTGAATTATTATGTATACAATATATATATATATATATATATATATATATATATATATATTTGAAATAATTATGTATATGCCCTATTAGATAGGCAAGTCAGTACGAACCTTCAGGACATGTGAATTAATATGGTAGATGGACTTTACTAAGCCCTTCATCCAATTTTGTACTACTATTTATTGTATTAAAATATATTTCTCTTAGTTTAATAAAATATTTTTTATATTTAAATATGGTGTACCTAATTTAACTATCAATGAAACATATATCCTTAATGATATTTTTATTAAATGAAATAATAATCATGAATATAACAAAAAATATTAAATATAAAAATAAACAAATTAAATTAATAAAATAATATATTATACGAATCAAGATGGGATAATTAATATAATTATAATATTAACCAAGAATAAAATATTTGACGAAAATATAAATAAAACATTATTTATGAGTCAATTATGAATCAAGAAGGTAATATTCTTATTTATGACAGTGAAATTATAAGTTTGAAACATAATAAAGACGATAAATTACATAAATTTTGTTTTAAAAAAATATTATACAATAATATATATTTATTATTATATTTTAACTTCAACATAAAACCAATTATATTTTTGTAATTTGAAATACGTACATTTGTTTTGATTTTTTTTCTTTTTTTCTTTTGTGAATAATACAACCATAAAAATGAACTAAATTTCGGATGCATTTTAGTTTGAACTGATGAACAATCTTACTCCACTTGACAAATTCATTTCCTATGACTAGTGATGATCGGAATCCATTACTTTTAAACTCTTTTTGCATCACAATCATTATAATGATATTTATAATATTTTATTATTCATATATATATATATATATATATATATTTAAATAAATATATTTAAATAGAGTTTATTATTTATAATTTTTATTGTTATTTGATTTTTGATATAATTAAATGTCTTTTTTTAATATATTTATTTAAATTTTCATATATTTAAGTTTAATTAAATATTTAAAATATATAATTAAATCTGATTTAAATATTTAAATATATAAATATTTATATATTAAGATGTTAACCGATTTACCTTCTCATTATCTCTATCTATAAATAGAGATGGTTCAATCTCCTCTAGAAAAGATAGATAGAAGCTGATCCAGAAGTTCAGAAAAATCTAAAGAATACCAAAATTTTGTTGTTTTAGATCTTTTCTCGTCGAAAATCATACTGAAATTCTCTCAAAATTAATTACGAGAGAATCAAAGGTCTCTAAAGGAAAGTCCAGAAGCCCTTGGAAGAAATCCATAACTATTCAACAGATCGAGATTAAGTCAACGGTCCTCGAAGTTAAATCTATTCTGAGCCCAAAACGCCCCTCGGAGAAATCAAATCAATTGGATCGAGATCAAGCCCAAAACTCTCGAGCCCGCGACGAATCGAATCAATTGATTGATAAAAATAGAACTTTATAAAAAATTATTGTAATTTACTTTCATGTAACATATTTTTATTCTAATTTTCAATTTACTAGGAATACACGAAGAAAATTTGTTAACAAATTTTGGCACCCCGAGTGGGATAATTTCTACCGGTCATCTCTTTCCGTCAAAATCATCAATGGAGTCAAAGAACAATTTCAGCAAAGCATACTCAAAGAACGTTACTACAGATTTAGAGAGCGTTGTTGTAGACGTGAGTGTTGGCATTCTGACATTCAAAGCATGTGTCAGTCCTACCACTCGAAGCAAAGGAAGGACATTTGTTGATCTGCAAAAAAAAATTGATTGGCGATGAAGATTTCAAGTACAAAAACCCATGTTTTGATGTAGCTTCAATGCAGGATCAACCTCAAGGTATTGTAGGTGGATTAGTGCAAAATAAGCACTTGATTAGTACTTGTAGGTGGATTAGTACAAAGGTCTCTTGATCCCCGTGAGTCTTGATACTCAATTACATGTCATAGCTACGAGTAGCTCAATCATCAAACATATTTGGTTGAATATCTTTCAAGATGTATTGATGGATCCATTACATCCTTTGAATGCTCATTTCAATTGTAAACTTTTAACACAATCGATCTCTGCAATCCAAACTCAAACTCCTTCATCGATTGATGTAGTCAACAATAGGTTCATCTTTCCATTGTTTTGTGTGACTCAATTGAAGCATACTTATGGTTCTCCGGTGGTTGTAGAAGGGATTTAAGAATTCAGCTTCAAGTTGATGCAAACTGTCAATTGATCCTGGAGCCAAGCCTGTGTACTAATCGAATGCATTTCCATTGAGAGATCTGACAAATTGCTTGACTAGGATATCACCTTCAGTCCCAACATTGCTACATGTTTCAACGAAATGAGCAACATGTTGCTTCAGATTAGCTTTATTGGTGGTTCCTGATTGGTATTGCTAAAGACAGGATTTATTACCCTATATCGATTATGAATAATTAAGGACGGAGACTTACTAATTGTCACTTTTAGCATCTATGTTTGTCACTTAATCAATCAGAACCTAAGGCAGAGTACCTATCGTGTAGCTAGTCTATTGGAAAGTACCTACGATTTTAATTTAAAAAATATTGTACTCCCAGAGAAGTGGTAACGGCTTAGTTGCAACTATCCTTTACCCTAACTTTCATTTTATTATCTAGTTATGCAATCGTTCATCAAAATCTTTGATGAGTTGGTGATCCTTACTACACAAGACTCGAGTTCATTAAGCATGCAAGAGTATTTTATAGACAAGTATTCTGATGTATGTTCTATTGTCCCTACATGTTGATTGACCTATCTTCGAGTATTTAGATAAATTTTGGTCTAGAATGTAATTATAGACTGTATCTTGTGTACCACATCTGAGTTATCTGATAAACCGCCCCATCGCCATTGACGACCCTACTCACAGTTCGAGTTAAAGGTATCCATGAAAGCCTGTGTCACCCAGGAAATCATGCCACTCACCCTAACGCCAGCATAAACACCTAAACTGAGCCTCATTAAACTACTCTACCAAACATGGTGATTTATAAGTTATTTCACCTAATATGGCAGACCTTAATGTTTTTTTATCCTAAATTAAGGCCTGTTAAACTAAACAGGTTATGATTAGACCGTGGTTAGGAATTATTTATAACCATTCATCTAGTTTAAAAGAGCAAGCAGATATTCGTCATAATGTTTAATTAAGCAGGTGACCTTTCCAGAAAAATGAATGCAACTTCAACATGTAAAACATATATAACTTAGCATCATAATTTAATACTCAAATTGTTATTTAGACAAACACAATACAGAATGTACAAAGATGATCTAGGAAACCACCACCATAAGACAAACACTTGTATATTCTGGATTGCTTGACCTGACTCTATTTGACAGAACCTTCGGAGAACGCTTCCTTAGCCTAGTAGCAATTATTTTACCTTACATCTTAGGCTTAAGCAAAGCCCTGTTGACTAGCTCTTCGCTCACCTAATGCCCTCTTAGGATCTCCTAACGAAATCCCGGGTATTCTATGAATACAAAAAATGAACCATATCTATTCGAATTCTATGATTCTGAGATAAACACTCAGAAAGCAAAGAAAACGAGACACTCTTGTATTGCTAAACTACTCTTGTGATGCACCTGAGATCATTGAATGACTTGTATTGAGTGTAGAAATGTACACTTGAAGTCACTAGATGATTAAGATCTAGTGACGAGGGATGATTTCAACTGAGGAAGGCCTGGGGTATTTATAGCAGGGAAATTGAGGATTTTCTCCGTGATTTCCGATGTGGGATTTTGCACTGGTGCTCGGGATGCCCGTCCTGAGTCCGGGATGCCCATCCCAATGCTTTGACCGGGTCAGGACGCCCGTCCTGAACTGAGAAGTTCTAAAAATTGCGTTTTTACCCCAATTTTGGGGTGAGAATTAATGGTGATTGTTTTACAAAAGATTCAACCATGGAAGCTCTTGAATTGGTTCTGAAGAAGGAAGAAGGGAAGAAGATGAAGGATCAGATTATGTTTTATAAAAAACTTGCTATGAAGGCAGCACTACCAAATGGGAGCGCAAATCTAAACCTTCAATCTCTGGTACAAATTCTTGAAAAGTAATCTATTTTCTTTATTAGTTCCATCTTTTATAAAAAATTTACAATTCAAATTATTGATAATTTGGATTCAATTCAATCTACACCTCCGTAAAGTTTAGTTTGAATTGTTTCATAACTCTTACAACGAGAGTCAATATTATTTATGATGCTTATTGGAAATGATAAGTTGGAGTTTTTGTTGATCTTTTGTACTAAAGTTATATTTGTGTCATATTCAAAGTTATCATATATATATATATATATATATATATATTTTGTTTACATCTTATTTTTAATGTTTATTACATTTATTTTAATATTTAATGATATTTTATGTGTATGTATTTAATTAAATTAAATATATAATTAAATTTTATTTTAATATTTTAATTTTTATATTGAGATATTATCTCTCCCAGAGTGACACTTGACACGCATATTAGCCAAGTGACATTCATCCTCTTAAATATAAATAGAATGCCAAATTTCCTTGAGAAAAAGAGAGAAAGGAAGCTGAGGAAATTATATAGAAGAAACTCTGTTAAAATCTATTCCGAGAAAATCAAAGGCCTTTGAAGAAAAGTTCAGAAACTCTCGGAAGAAATTCGTAGGTGTTCAATGAATTGAGATCAAGTCAATGACCCTCGAAGCTGGATCTAATTCGAGATCAGCCCAAAATGGCCCTTGGATAAATCAGAATTCATTGAATCGAGATCAAGCCCAAAAAGGCCCTCGAGCCCACGACGGATCGAAGTAGCGGATCTACATAAATAGAACCCATAAAGAAATTATTGTAATTATATTTTATGTAACTCAATTTTTTTGTAATTTTGATTTATGAGAAATACCAAAAAGGAAATTTGTTCACAAATTGGCACGCTCAGTGCGACCATTTTTACCACTCATATCTTTTCGTCAAAATTAGCAAAGTCGCAGATGACGACATCAGCATCGTCGCATACATTAAAGTCAACATCAGCATCGTCGCAGACATTAGAGTCACAGATGACGACATCTACAAAGTCCTAGACAATGACATCAGTAAAGTCGCAGATGATGACATCAGCAAAGTCACTGACGACAAATGAGTCAAAAAGGGATGTCAACAAAGCAAACTCAAAGAATTTTGTTGTAGACGATGGTGTCAGCAAATTTTATTCAGAAAGCATCGTTCCAGACGTGAGTGTCAACATTCGAACATTCAAAGCGTATAATAGTGGGAAAGGAAGAGTGTTCATTGACCAGCAGAAGAAGTCGGTTGGCAATGCAGATCTCAAGTACAAAAATCCATGCTTCGATGTGACTTCGATGTAGGATCAATCTCAATGAATTGTAGGTGGAATGGTACAAAAGAAGCTTGCAATGCTGGAAGGAAAACATGTTGAGGATAAGTCAGCATAAAAATGAAGATGTTGATTCTACAAGTGCTTCCCACCATGATCAGGTAAGTAGTGACAGTGAATATGAAGAGTCCTCTGCAAACATTTCAGCAATGTCTATAATGATGGCAGATGCATCAGCAATAGAAGAGCAATTGGTGAATTTGACAAAATTGGTAGAAAGTCTCGCAATGCATTCAGCGAAGCAAGATAGTATCCTTGCTCAATTCATGAACAACACTGGTGAGTCAAGTCAAAAATGCGCAGAGGAGCCAAACAAAGGTGTTACCCTCAACCATGGAGAAGGATTAAGTAACCCTGAAGCTGTCAAAGTTGCTGAAAATCAATCAAAATACGTTGGTGAATTTGAAACTGTCAGACAAGAAAGGACTGTTCACATTTCGCCAGATGGATTCATCCCTATTGATGAATTGAGGAACTTCGTCGAAGGAACGGTAAAAGACAGGTACAAAGGAAGTTCTAAATATTCCTTTGCATATGCCAAACCTTATTCAAGGGGAATTGACTATCTGAAAATGCCAATGGGCTATCAACCTCCAAAGTTGCAGCAATTTGATGGTAAGGGTAATCCAAAGCAACATGTTGCTCATTTCGTTGAAACATGTAGCAACGAAGGGACAGAAGGTGATCTCCTGGTCAAGCAATTTGTCAGATCGCTCAAAGGAAATGCATTTGATTGGTACACTGACTTAGCTCTGGGATCAATCAACAGTTGGCATCAACTTGAAACTGAATTCTTGAATCTCTTCTACAACACCTAGAGAACTGTAAGTATGCTTGAATTGAGTCACACAAAGCAGAGATAAGATGAACCTGTCATTGATTACATCAATCGATGGAGGAGTTTGAGTTTGGAATGCAGAGATCGATTGTGTGAAAAGTCTGCAATTGAAATGTGTATTCAAGGGATGCAATAGAGTCTTCAATACATCTTGAAAGGCATCCAACCAAATACGTTTGAAGAGTTAGCTACTCGTGGCCATGACATGGAATTGAGTATCAAAACTCACGAAGATCAGGGGTCATTTGCTGCCGAACCTCGCAAAAGAGACGTAGCAGACTTCAAGAAAACAAGTAAGCAACTGTCTCAGCTATTTGTAAAAGAGTCTCATACAACGACTGTTGCTCCAGTTAAAATTGTAGCAAAGATGAGTAGAAAGTCTACAGAGCGAAACAACATTCTGACAAATTTACCAAGAAGGAGGCAGACGTTGGAGGAATGACAAGAGAAAAGTTATCCTTTCCTTGATTCAGATGTATCAGAAATGTTTGATGATTTAATAATCGTCGGTTTGATTGAGTTGCCTAAAATGAAGCGACTGCAACAAGTGAAATTGACAGATGATCCAAACTACTGTAAATATCATCGTCTCATTAGTTATCCTATTGAACAATGTTTCATCTTCAAAAATAAAGTAATAGAGTTGGTGCGCAAAGGAAAAATAGTGTTGGAGGAAGAAAAGGTAACGACTAATAAAGTAAGTGTGTGTTTCACCGTTCATGCAGAAAAAGTCAATAACGTTGTTGGAATGCTACTTGGCGAATGTTCAAAAAATAAGGATGATTCCTCTCCAATAGTAGACACTTGTGTAACTACAATTAACTTCACAAATGATGATTTGTTCTTGGGATCAAAGCCACACAATAGACCATTATTTGTGTCTGGCTACATACGACAGAAGAGGAAGAATCAGATATTACTTGATGGGGGCTCTGCAGTTAATATTATTCCATTCCGTATGTTGAAGGAATTTGATATTACCACTGAAGAACTTTCGCATGGTCGTCTCATGATTCAAGGTTTTAATCAAGGAGGGCAAAGAGCTGTTGGTGCAATACAACTTGACCTTTAGATAGAAGAAATGACTAAAACTTTACTTCTACATGTAGTGGAATAGAAAACTTCTTAGAACATGTTACTGGGGAGACCATGGTTGCATGACAGTGGTGTGGTACCTTCAACATTGCACCAATGCTTCAAGTATGTAAGTAATGGATCAGTAAAGAAGGTTGTTGCAAATGATAAACCTTTCACGGAAGCTGAAGCATACATTGCAGACGCCAAATTCTACTCTGAAGATAAGACTGCAACACTCTTCAGTGAGCAGTTGATACTATCGGTAACAATGCATCAGAAAGATAATCCATCTTCCAGAAAAGAAGCTTTGTCAACAAAGAAAGTTTTGATTGAAACAAGCTCACAAAAACAAGGTAAGGATGAAAACGAAGTGCCTGCTCCAAATGTCCTATGTTACGTTGATGCGATTCCGGTTGACGTACTAAATAGGTGTTATTTTACCCTATGTCGATTATGATTAATTAAGGACTGTGATTGACTAATTGTCACGTTTAGTCTTATGGTGTCACTTAATCAGCCAGAATCTAAGGCAGAGTACCTATCGTGTAGCTAGTCTATTGGAAAGTATCTACGATTTTACTAAGTTAATTATCGTACTCCCAGGGAAGTGGCAACGGCTTAGTAGTAACTAGCCTCTTATCCTAACTCTTATCTTATGATCCAGTTATGCAATCTTCATCAAATACTTTGATGAGAGGGTGGTCCATTCTCCACTAGGTTCAAGTCTAATTAACCCTAGAAGTGTTTTAAAGATAAGTTCTGATTCTATGTTATACTGTTCCTATATGTTGATTGACCTATATTCGAGTGTTTTAGATATATCTTAGCCTGGAATGCAACTATGTTCTGTGTCTAAAGGTGTACCACATCTGAGTCTCTATGCTACCGCCCCCTATCATTAAGGTAAACGGCCCTACTCACGGTATGAACAAAGACAGTTATGAAGGCCCTATGTCACTTTCGGGGATCACTCTGAAGGCTCGTAATCGCTGGCATAACGCTCTACTCAGCCTACCTAGACTACTCTAACAAGCCAGGTGTTCAGCATGTTATTTTATCTAGTATGGCAGACACCAATACTAATTGATGCCTGTTAAACTAAACAGGTTATGAATAGACCGTGGTTAGGAATTGTCTATAACCCTATTTTAGTTTAAAAGAAACTACATTAGACATGCAGACATAATGATTATTTAGCAGGTGGCTATTTCCGGAAAAACATAATAACTTCAACATACAAAACAACTATTCATAAAATCATAATCTGATATTCATAATTGATGTTTAGGACAAAGCAATAAAACATATAAGAGAGGGGTATGGGGACTGATGCCATAAAGAAATCACCCTTTACTTAGTCTCGCCTATAGAGCGTACTGCTGTATACGTCGTATTGCCCGCCCTGACTCTGCTCGCCAGAACCTTCGGAGGACACTTCCTCAGCCTAGTAGCTAGACTTTACCTTACGTCCTGGGCTTAAGCCTAGCCCTGTGGACTGACTCTTCGAACGCCTAGAGCTCTCTTAGGGTCTCCTAACGAAACCCCGGGTATTCTATGAATACCGGAAATGAACCTATCTATAGAAACCTAAGATCTGAGACTATTTCTCAGAAACTAAAACAAAACACTAATAAGAAAGAAAACTGAGATCTGAGTCTCTGAGTGAGTTGTGTACTGGAAAATTGTACACTGGAAACCACTTAATGACTCAGATCGAGTGGAGAGAGATGATTTCAACTGCTGGAGGCCTGGGGTATTTATAGCAGCTTCCCGGAGTGAAAAATTCTGAAAAATTCGATGTGGGACAGCTTTTGGCGGCTCGGGACGCCCGTCCCGGTTCGGGATGCCCGTCCTGATTCGTTGACCAGGTTCGGGATGCCCATCCCGATTCAGGACGCCCGTCCTGGCGGTTTGACCGGGGGGCGCCCGTCCCGGACCTTTGACCGGGTCAACATTTCCAAAAATTGAGTTTTTGCCCCAAAATTTGCTGTTTTCGTCTACTTTTCACCTGACACTTCCAAAATCATAAAAACCGTGAAATCAAGTAAATAGTAAACAATTAATGTCAATTTACTCTCAATTTCACATTAAAACATATATAAAAACATGCTAAAAATGTGATACGATTTTCGCGTATCATACGTACCTAAATCAAGAAGGAAACAAAGACAATCACCTTTTACAAAGATTAAAGCATTGAAAGACCTTACTATACCATTGACGAAAATTGCAGCAATCAAGCAGACAAGTTCAACTCTGAAAGGCTTCATATAACCTATAGAAGGGGAGAAAGTCGAGCATGGTCAATTACATGATCGAAGGATCGAAGAAGGCTTTGATACCAACAGCTTACAAATTATTGGCAAAGGTAGGATACAATGATGACTCTAAAGATATGTTAGGAAAACTTTCTATGGTAGCGATGGATGCAAGGGTTCAAGGAAGTAGTCAAATGCAACAAAATTCACAAGTCGATCTTGGGTATGTTCAATCTCCTCCAATTCGAATCATGATAAGATATGCATCTAATTACTACATCACTGTTGAAGATGAAGAGTCATGTACAGAAAGGAAGTCCGTCTTTGATTGTTTGGGAGAAGTTAATTCACAAGCATCTTCGTTGAATTAAACAATCTCAGCAACAACTGAAAGAAACAAATGTAAGAAGGAGGGAATATCTAACAATTCAAAGAAGATTCAAAAGTGTGAAAAGTCACCTTGTTGGGATAAATTGCGTAGCATATTTCCTTCAAGAATGGTAAGACGTCAAGTTCTCGTCAGGGATTGTTGATGCATTCCAATTGGTATGCTAAAAGATATGGTTTATTAACCTATGTTGATTATGAATAATTAAGAACTTAGTATTACTAATTGTCACTTTAGCATTTATTGGTTGTCACTTAATCAATCAGAACATAAGCCGAGTACCTACCGTGTAGCTAGTTGTTGGAAAGTATCTACGATTTTAAATTAAAAATATCGTACTCCCAAGGAACTAGCAACGGTTTAGTAGCAACTATCACTTAATCCTAACAATCATCTTATCAGCGAATCAATCAATCGATTATCATAAGTTGGAGAGTTGTTTTATTACAATAGCACAAGCATGTATCAAGCATTTAAGAGATATCACATAGACATGTATTTTGATGTATACTCATGTTTCTACAATTTGGTTGACCTATTTTCGAATATTTTAGTTATATCTTAGTTTAGAATGCAATTATGAACTGTATCTGTTTGTGTACCATATCTGAGTTACCTAGTGTATTCATCCTACTGTATCCATGAAAACCTGTATCACTCAGGAAATCATTACCACTCACCCTAAAGCTGGCATAACGCATGATAACTCTACGTTACTAGAGTTATTTGCACATGTTTTGCCTATTTTCTAGCTTGATTTGCATGATTTGTCTTTAGGTTTTGGGTTGAATTTCATTTATTTGCATAACGTTTTTCCCAATTTTGATTTTGTGGTGTAATTGTCAAAAAGCCTGATTTAATTGAAAAAATTCCAAATTTTATTGCAATTGAATTTCATTGTTGTGGCTGAAATTTGTGTAGGATTACACGTCAAAGATGAAGGAATGTTTGGATTTAATTGCTAAGGGTAAAAAGGGAATTTTGCTAGCTGGAATTGGTGAAAGAAATTTTGAGATGCGAGAAAATGAAGTTGACCGATTGATGAGTATGTTATCGGGAGTAATTGGCAAGTATTTGGACAATTTAATTTGTGGGAATTTGGATTTTACAAGCTGGAATTTATTTTCATAAATTCCAAATTTAAATTATATTTTTTATGAAGAAAATCCAATTGGACATGATAACTCGGCATCAGAATATTCTAGAATGATGCTTGATGCTTCAACAACCAAAAAATCTTGACAGTTTAGAGGAAAAATAGGAAAATCCCTAAAATCAAGGAGAAAAGAAAGGGATAAAATTCAATCAGGAATCAAGATAAAAAAGTTTTTTATATTGAATAAAAAGGGGAAGAAAAAATACAGATGAGACGAAGAGAAAAGAAGAGAAAAATTGCAGTAGAGAGTAAGTAGTCTTTGAATCTAACCCACTAACCATTTAGAGAGAAAACCCGAGAGGAAGAAGAGGAATTTGCTGAGAAATTCGCAGGCTGAGCGGAGAAGAAGCTGCGGCACAATTTGGAAGAGGAAAACAGTGGGTTTGGTGATTAAAATCGATTTGGGGCAAAGAGTGATCTAAGACCATAGTAACTCTCTCTTCATTTCTTCACTTTATCTACTGTTGTTTATGAATTTATACTTCGATTTTGATGTATGAATTTGAGAAGCACTTGGGTTAATTAAATCTGTTTTTGATTAGATTACTTGCTAAGACCTTAGGGGTTTCTTATCCCTTACTTTAGCCTATGTACTTCATTATTTCCAATCTTGTAATGCACATTTTACAATCTCTGCAGCTTAGTTAAGTATGAACAGATTTTTACATTGTTATAAATGTTGATGAACTTGCTCCGATTGTGAACACGGGTTTTCATTGTTAATTCTTGTATGGGGCATGCTTTATTTACTCATTTAGTTACCTAAATGCCAGTACAGTTTTCAGTTACTCATGTCCAAACTACACATCGAACTAGTATCTATCATTCGGGAGAAAGGGGGCTAGTTGACAAGATAACTAAGTGGCATTAGCTTGAGTAGCAAGACCTTGTGCTCAATACTGCAGGGAGAAATGACCAAATCCTCTGTCTAATGTTGCTTTAGACCACGGTACGTCGTACTACATGAGACGATGGCATTTGTGCTCTGCACTAGTACGTCGAGTAATTGCTGTAGCATTGACCTGAAAATTGGAGACATTTTCTGGTGTGTTCTAGTTCACTTCTGGTTTGTACTTACAGTTTAAGCTTGCATTCCTCCAGTATTTTATTATCTATATTGCTCTTGTGGTTATCTCTATTAGGCTAACACTTAACATTAGATTAGATTTACATTTTATTAGGTTTAGACAACACTCCCATCATTATTTTGTTTGGTTTGAATAACCATTTGCACAATCACGTTTGCATTCTTAATTGGCATACTTAATCCGAGTGGGATAGATATTCGTGTACTTAGGTACATATATTACTTGTTCAACGGTGTATACTTGCACACGTTAAAATTGCATTGCATTATAAATTTTCTAATCATAACAATTTGTGACACACGCACGCAACACAACAAGTTTTTGGCGCCGTTGTCGAGGACTTTGGAGTCAATTGTTTGTCAATATTGATTATTTGCATTTGGTTACTTTTATTTTTCAGTTTTTGTACTCATACTTGTGTTTAAGAGTCTATTGAATTGGTGTATGAGTGAAGGAGATTTGTACATAGGCTGAATTTTATTTGTGAATTATTGAGATTGATCATTTGTTAATTTTCATCTTGTGTATATCATCTATTTCTTAACGTGTGCTGATTTTGCATGAGTAAAAAGCGAAAGGGCTCTCAATCTGAATTGCTGCCACTAGATCAAAAAATTGAAACAACAATCAAAACGTTAAGGAAAAAGAAGCAAACTACAGATAAGGCGTTCATGGCAAAACAATGAGTTATTCAAGCTGAACCCGTCTACAATCTTGTAGTAATGGCAGATGATAAGGACCATGTTATCCGACAGTATGTTGTCCCTATGTTCAATGAGTTGAACCCAAGCATTGTGCGACCGGAGATTGCCATTGATAGTTGATGCATCAGCAAACAGTGCATTATTGGAAAAGACTTACAACGGAGAAAATTGCCAACAACAACTATCAATGGTCTACAACTAGACTGTGAGTGGAAGAAGAGTGGCTGGAGTTTTGGAGTTAGACACATTAACTTCACTATCAGCCCAAGTTTCATCCATGTCTAACATACTGAAAACAATGAGTATGCAGTAGCATGGTGGACAGATTGCTAAACAACTAATTCAGTCTAATGTGAGCCAAGTGCAAGATGTGTGCTGTGTTTACTGTGGTGAAGGACACTCTTTTGAGGATTGTATTCACAATCCAGCATCAGTATGCTACATGGGGAACCAGAACAAAGGCAATGGTTTGCAGTCAAGTTCCTACAACCCTACTTGGCAGCAGCATCCCAACTTTTCTTGGAGAGACCAAGGGATGCAGAACAGCCAAGGTATGAACCAGAGGCCAATGTTCTAGCAACAACAATACCCCCAGCAGCAACAACTTTGATGTGTTCCAATTGGTATGCTAAAAGATAGTATTTATTTACCTATATTGATTATGAGTAATTAAGGACTGAGCCTCACTAACTGACACTTTAGCATTCAATTGTTGTCACTTAATCAATCAGAACCTAAGCCAGAGTACCTATCATGTAGCTAGTTATTGGAAAGTATCTACGATTTTAATTTATTAATATCGTACTCCTAGGGAACTGTTAACGGCTTAGTAGCAACTATCCCTTAATCCTAACATTCATCTTATTTATGTAGTTAATCAATTCTTTGAGATTGATTGATGATCCCAATCACACATAACAAGCAAATAGCATTCAAGAGTAGACATGCATTCATCAATTTAAGCTAAATTATTACAATTTGTCTGACCTTATCTTCGAACATTTTAGATATATCTTGATCTCTAAGGCAATTATGAAATGTAACCATCTGTTTACCATATCTGAGTTACCTAGTGTATTCACCCCTACCTTGCGGTGATCCTTCTCATCTGTCAGATTAAAGTATCCATGAATGGTCCCCTATGTCACTTCGGTATCATGCCACTTAACCCTAGGATTGGCCTAGCGTACAAACTCAGCTTTATTAGGGTACTCTAACAAATATGGTGATCTGCTTTGTTATTTATTCCTAATCTGGCACACCTTTTACAGTCTGTTAAACTAAACCAGTTATGATTCAGACATTAGTTAGGAGTTGTCTATAACCCTAGTTTAATTTAAAAGGACACGACAGTTCAACATTCATAATGATAATTCTAGCTCTATGATCTTCCCGGTAAAATGGATAGCATCTCAGATTGTAAAACATGTATGATATATAAATTCAGTATCAAATCAATATCCAGATAAAACAATTCATAAACATATAGAAACTCGTCTAGGGGACCCAATATCATAAAATAGTGACCACTTTATGCAGGTCCAGCCGGTGCTGCAGCTCCTCTATGCTTCTGATTGCTCGATCCTACTATGCTCGATAGAGCCTTCAGAGAACGCTTCTTAGACCTAGTAGCAATTGCTTTACCTTACATCCCGGGCTTAAGCAAATTGCCCTAATCTGACTAAGAACACGCACCCTATCTCTCTCTTAGGATCTCCTAACGAAATCTCGGTATTCTGTGATACCAAAAACAAACCCTATCTAGTCGTAATCTAAGATTCTAAGACAGACTCTCAGAAAGCAAAGAAAATGAGAAACTCTCGTATACTAAACTACTTGAATGAAATACCTGAGATCACTCAATGACTTGTATACTGTAGAAAAATGTATACTTGAAGTCATTGAATGATTCAGATCAAATGGAGAGGGATGATTTCAACTATTAGAGGCCTGGGATACTTATAGCAAGTTTCTAGGGTGAATTTCTCCAAAATATTCGATGTGGGACAAGTTCTGGTGCTCGGGACACCCGTCCCGAATCCAGCATTTCCAAAATTGTATTTTTGCCCCAAAATTTGCTGCTTTCGTGCAATTTACTCCTGAAACTTCCAAAATCACAATTTTCGCAATTTTATGTCAATTTGATTTAATTAAGATCAAATACATTCAAATATTGCCCTATTTTATGTCTAAAAATATGCTAAAAAGGGGATGTGATTTGTGCATATCAAATAACCCCACACTTAGCTTTTTGCTTGTCCTCAAGCAAAGTCTATATGAAATTATTGAAATTCTAAATCATAGGTGCAATCACTCAAATGTCCTAGCAATGTTTTTAGCCAAAATTTATCACTGAGTCAGATGATTCACAAAACAGGCCTAACTGATCAAGTTGCTATGAAAAGGTCTCAAATGTCTAGCAGATTATCATGGTCATGCAGATGCAACAACTCAATAACTCGACTGAACTCTACTCTTAGTCACGAGGTCTTCCTGATGTATAGTGTGTGAACTAATCTAGACTAGATTGTCAACTCAATAAGTCTTCTCTAAACTTTTACCAAATAATACTTCGACTAATCGCTGGACATAACAGCAACAAACAACCTTTTGAGTTCTGAGCTTTGGTGTCAAGGCTTTTCAATTAAAATTTCCAATAAAAGAACACGATGGGCAATGTATTGTTAGATTGATTGTTCAGGGTATTTTTGTGTTCGCTTTCACACATCAACTTTAACTACCTAGGTAGCGAGTCCCACTCCGATGACTCCCAGATCTACACGACCTTAGGACATCAGGCTTTAAGTTCCCTTAAGAAGTGGTGCTCGAGTAGCAAAGGACGCTTGCAAACTACCCTATTTGTTTAACTTTTTCACTTCCAGCTCAGAGCATCATCTAGTCATTTAAATCGCTAATACATCCTCAACCGGTCTAATATTATTCAGTTAAGTCTTGAAAAGGTATTTGGTTGATGTCTCTAATCCAAACTAGGTTGTGCTCAATTATCAGGAATTCCCTATTTCTAATTGAGGAATTCAGTAAAGTTATCAACTTGTTTCCTACTAATCATAATACTCTACTCAACATATATCATAGACATAAGAATTTCTTAAACCAATCAATACTGAATTTGAAGTCTGAAAGAGTGAAAAATTTTGAAAATTGTTTTTTTGGAAGGGTGCAATTTTAGTGAGAAATATGGGAAAACATGCAAAATTTTACTACTACAGTGCACAGTGCACTACTACCCCACACTTAAAGTTTACACTGTCCTCAATGTTCATGCATATCCTATTACCCCACACTTATTTGAAAAACAAAAGCTGGAAAAACATATAAAACTCTTACCCCACACTTATTTGACTAACTAAGAGGAAGAGAAAGAAAATAAAACAACAAAACAAAAAGGGTAATAGAAATAACAAAACATAATAAAATAAAAAATGAAGAGAATACTCCCTTATTCGGAAAATTCAACAATCTGCTCGGACAAGTCGAGTGGTTCTCTGTAGAATTTTAATCTTTGGCCGTTCACTTTTTGAGTAGTATCGTCCGAATCCATTATGACACATGCTCCAAAGGGCGATACTTCTGTGATAGTGAACGGTCCTTACCAACAGCTACACAACTTTCCTGGGAATAATTTTAACCATGAGTTGTATAATAGTACTTTATCCCCTGGTTCAAAATTCTTCTGGGCTCTGAGTCGCCTGTCATGCCGGAGTTTACTTGTCATCTTGAATTGATGTGAATTTTCATAGGCTTTGAGCCTCCATTCATCCATTTCGTTGAGTTGTAAAATCTGGTTTTCCTTAGTCAAGGTATTATCTAGATTGCATTTTTGCACTACCCAGTAAGCTCTATGTTCAATTTCAATAGGAAGATGACATGCTTTTCCATAGACCAATCTATAAGGTGAAAATCCTGTAGAGGTTCTATATGCCGTACGAAAAGCCCATAATGCATCGTCAAGTTTTATGGCCCAATCCTTACGGTTAACACCTACGGTCTTTTCTAGTATTCATTTAATTCCTCTATTGGTTACCTCAGCCTGCCCTTTGGTTTGAGTGTGGTATGTTGTGGAAAGGCGATGTTGAACTCCATATTGCTGAAGTACCTTATGCATTTGAGAGTTGCAAAAATGTGTACCCCGGTCACTAATTAGCGAATAGCTGTCTAAGAAATCTGCACACGACTCTAGCATCATTAGTAGGTAGTGCATGTGCTTCAGGCCACTTCGAGAAATATTCTACAGCTACTATGATGTATTTCTTACCATAGGAAGAAGGAAAAGGACCCATGAAGTCAATACCCCAGATATCAAATATTTCAATACTTTGTATCACCTACTGGGGTAGACCGTCTCTAGAAGAAATATTACATATTCTCTGGCAAGCATCACAGGACTTAATGTATGTTGCTGCATCCTTGAAAATAGTAGGCCAATAGAATCCTGCTTCCAACACTTTCCTGGTAGTATTGGTGGCAGCCAAATGGCCTCCAGTAGGTCCACAATGACAATGCTCCAGGATCTTATATCCTTCTTCTTGTGAGACACACCTTCTGATCATTTGATCTTTACAAATTCAAAATAGAAAAGGATCTTCCCAGTAGTAATTTTTCAATTCAGCAAAGAATTTCTTTCTTTGCTACTTATCCATATTACTCGGGAGAGATTGAGCAACTAAATAATTGGTAATGTCAGCAAACCACAGAGGTGAAAAGATAGAAAATAATGCAAATAAGTTCTCATCCAAAAATTTATCTAATATTACTGTTTCATCTATTGCTCCTAATCCAGGGTTTTCTAATCTATACGGATGATCTACGGCTAGATTTTTAGCCCCTTTTTATCCCTTATTTCTATATCAAATTCCGGTAGCAATAAAACCCATCTAATCAATCTTGGTTTTGCATCAGTTTTATTGAACATGTATTTCAAAGCAAAATGATTAGTGTAAACTATTGTTTTAGACAAGACTAGATAAGATCTAAATTTATCGAAAGCATATACTACAACTAGTAATTCCTTTTTAGTAGTTGTGTAATTCTCCTGAGCATCAGTTAAGGTTTTACTAGCATAGTAAATTACATGAAATTTCTTATCATATCTTTGTCCTAAAACAACTCCTACTGCATAATCACTAGCATCACACATCAATTCAAAGGGCAAACTCCAATCAGGTGATGTCATAATAGGTGCAGTAGTTAACAGTTCCTTAAGTTTATTAAATGATTTGTGCATTTCTCATCAAAAACGAAAGGAACATCTTTACTCAATAAGTTGGTCAAAGGTATGGCTATTAATGAAAAATCTTTTATGAAACGCCTATAAAAGTCAGCGTGACCTAAGAAACTTCTCACAGATCTTACAGATTTGGGTGGAGGTAGTTTTGAGATCACTTCAATTTTAGCTTTATCTACCTCCATACCTCTCTGCGAAATCTTATGTCCTAAAACAATTCCTTCTTTAACCATGAAATGACATTTCTCCCAGTCTAGAACCAAATTAGATTTTATACAACGTTTAAGCATGGATTCAAGGTTATTCAAACAAATAACAAATGAGTCACCAAACACTGAGAAATCATCCATAAATACTTCCATAGACTCTCCTAACATGTCATCAAAAATAGAGGTCATGCAACGCTGAAATGTAGCAGGTGCATTACATAATCCGGAAGGAATCCTTCTATATGCAAATGTTCCAAAAGGGCAAGTAAACGTAGTTTTATGCTGATCTTCAAGAAAGATGGGCATTTGAAAATAACCATAAAATCCATCAAGAAAGCAATAAAGCATGTGTCCCGATAACCTTTCTAACATTTGGTCAATAAAAGGAAGGGGGAAGTGATCTTTTCGTGTGGCAGCATTTAGTTTCCTATAATCAATGCATGCACGATGACCAGTGACAGTTCTAGTAGGAATTAGTTCATCATTTTCACTCCTAATAACTGTTATTCCTCCCTTTTTGGGTACTACTTGCACTGAGCTAACCCATTCACTATCAGAAATAGGATAGATTAGTCTGGCATCTAGTAATTTAATTACCTCTTTCTTCACCACATCACACACATTAGGATTCAACCTCCTTTGAGGTTGCACACAAGGCTTATACTCATTTTCTAAAAGAATCTTATGCAAACAAAAACAAGGATTTATACCTGGTATATCCGCAATTTTGTATGCAAAGGCTCTTTTATACCTTCTGAGTATGTCCAGTGTTGACTTCTTTTGTTCTACAGTCAGGTCTGCTGCAAGAATAATGGGAAGCTTTTGTTCAGCGTCTAGGAAGTCGTAACACAGATGGCTTGGTAATTCCTTCAATTCCACTTCTGGGGGCTCTTCCAAAGATGTTTGCTCTTTATTCATCTCATGAGTACCTATCTTAGAGAAATTGTCAAAGCTAATTTTGTAATTAGAAGAACTAAGATCAGTTTTCTCCAATCCAAAGAGTCTTCTCTCAAGACTGGATAGTTTGAGCAAAAAGTTAGTGGAGTTAAAACAATTCAAAGAGAATAATTCAGGGAAATAAAGAAAAGAAAAAAAAAATTAAAAAATTAACAACAAGCACAAAAGGAAAAACTGTAAACAGGAAAAAGATTTTATTTTGTATTTTCTGGAAAATAATATTTTTCAGAAAATAGATTTATAAAAGAAAAAGAAATTATTTTGTTTTTAAAAATTTTTATTTTTATATTTTGGTTTTTAAGTTTGATTTCCTTAGTATGGTTTTAGAATTATTTTCTAAAATTTGATTAACCTAAATTTCTTAATCTTAGATAATTTCTAAAATTAATTATTTAAAGCTAACCCTATATTTCAGGAAAGTGATTGACTAATTCAAATAAGAATGAGTGTTTATTAAGGTATAGATTACTACCGTTACCTATCATAACCTTCTAGAATTTTGATGAGGAATCCTAAAATTTTATGAAAGTTCCCCGGCAACGGCGCCAAAAATCTGATGTGTTCCGATTGGTATGCTAAAAGATAGGATTTATTTACCTATATTGATTATGAGTAATTAAGGATGAATCTCACTAACTGTCACTTTAGCATTCAATTGTTGTCACTTAATCAATCAGAACTTAAGGCAGAGTACCTATCGTGTAGCTAGTTCTTGGAAAGTATCTATGATTTTAATTTATTAATATCATACTCCCAAGGAACTACTAACGGCTTAGTAGAAACTATCCCTTAATCCTAACATTCATCTTATTTATGTAGTTAATCAATCAGTTAATCAATTCTTTGAGATTGATTGGTGATCCCAATCACACATAACAAGCAAATAGCATTCGAGAGTAGACATGCATTCATCAATTTAAGCTAAATTATTACAATTTGTCTGACCTTATCTTCGAACATTTTAGATATATCTTGATCTCTAAGGCAATTATGAAATGTAACCATCTGTTTACCATATCTGAGTTACCTGGTGTATTCACTCCTACCTTGGGGTGATCCTTCTCATATGTCAGATTAAAGTATCCATGAACGGTCCCCTATGTCACTTCGGTATCATGCCACTTAACCCTAGGATTGGCATAGCGTACAAACTCAGTTTTATTAGGGTACTCTAACAAACATGGTGGTCTGTTTTGTTATTTCTTCCTAATTTGGCAGACCTTTTACAGTCTGTTAAACTAAATCGGTTATGATTCAGACCTTGGTTAGGAGTTGTCTATAACCCTAGTTTAATTTAAAAGGACACGACAGTTCAACATTCATAATGATAATTCTAGCTCTATGATCTTCCCGAGAAAATGGATAGCATCTCAAATTGTAAAAAATGTATGATATATAAATTTAGTATCAAATCAATATCTAGATAAAACAATTCATAAACATATAGAAACTTGTCTAGGGGACCCAATATCATAAAATAGTCACCACTTTATGCAGGTCCAGCCGGCGTTGCAGCTCCTGTATGCTTCTGATTGCTCGATCGTACTCTACTCGGCAAAGCCTTCGAAGAACGCTTCTTAGACCTAGTAGCAATTGTTTTACCTTACATCCTGAGCTTAAGCAAATTGCCCTAATCTGACTAAGAGCATGCACCCTATCTCTCTCTTAGGATCTCCTAACGAAATCCCGATATTATGTGATACAAAAAACAAACCATATCTAGTCGTAATCTACTATTCTGAAACAGACTCTTAGAAAGCAATGAAAACGAGAAACTCTCGAATACTAAACTACTCGAATGAAATACCTGAGATCACTCAATGACTTGTATGTTGTAGAAAAATGTATACTTGAGGTTATTGAATGATTCAGATCAAGTGGAGAGGGATGATTTCAACTATTGGAGGCCTGTGGTACTTATAGCAGGTTTCTGGGATGAATTTCTCCAAAATTTTCGTTGTGTGATATGCATAAATCATATCACTTTTTTAGCATTTTTTAGGCATAATTTAGGGCGAAATTGGAGTTAAATCGTTCTCAATTGACTGTTATTAATGCAATTTCGCAATTTTTGTGATTTTGGAAGTTTCAGGTTAAATATGCAAGAAAATGGCAAATTTCGGGGCAAAAACATAATTTTCAGAAGTTCAGAAATCAGGACGGGCGTCCAAGACCCGGGACGGGCGTCCCAGACCCAAGATGGGCGTCTCGGACCCAAGACGGGCGTCCTGACCCTGTCAATAGATCGAGATGGGCGTCCCAGATTCGGGACGGGCATCCTGAACCCCTGTACAGACTCCCACATCATTTTCTGCATCAAAAATCACTCAGCTTCCCTGCTATAAATACCCCATGACTTCCACAGTTGAAATCATCCCTCTCCACTTGATCTGAATCATTCAGTGGCTTCCAGTACACAATTTTCTACTATTTACGAGTCATTCAATGATTTCAAGTGTTTTCGTTCGAGTAGATTTCTAGTATTCGAGAGTGTCTCGTGTTCTTTGTTTTCTGAGAATTTGTCTCAGGATCTTAGAATACGACTAGATAGGGTTTGTTTTTAATATTCATAGAATACCCGGGATTTCATTAGTAGATCCTAAGAGAGCACTAGGCGTTCGAAGAATTATTCAACAGGGATTTACTTAAGCCGAGGAGGGAAGGGAAGGAAGGCAAAGCAATAGCTACTAGGGTAAGGAAGTGTCCTCCGAAGGTTCTGTCGAGCAGATTCGGGTCAAGCAGTCTAGGATGTACAAGCAGTTGCTCCATAGCGGACCTAATAAAGGGTGAATACTTTATGGTGGTGGTCCCCTTGTCCCTCTATTTATATTTTTGTACTGTGTTTGTCCAAAGACCCATTTGAATACTAAATTATGATATTATGAATATGTGTTTTGCATGTTGAAGATGTTTACATTTTTTCGAAAAGGTCACCAGCTTAATTATCATTATGACTGTATATCTATTTGCTCTTTTAAATTAGATGAATGGTTATAGACAATTCCTAACCACGGTCTAATCATAACCTGTCTAGTTTAACAAGCCTTAATTTAGGGCTTTGTGTGAGGACGGAAGCATTAAGGTCTGTCATATTAGATGAAATAACCTATAGATCACCATGTTTGTTAAATTAGTCTAAGTAGGCTGAGTTCGTGTGTTTATGTCGGGGTTAGGGCGAGCGGCATGATCTCCTGAGTGACACAGGACTTTCATGGATGCCTTTAGCTCGAACCGTGAGTAGGGCCGTCAATGGCGATGGGGCGGTTTATCAGATAACTCAGATGTGGTGCACAAGTAGAATCAGTATATAATTGCAATCTAGACCAAGATATATCTAAAATACTCGAAGATAGGTCAATCAACATGTAGGAACAATATAACATATATCATAACACTGTCTGTAAAATACTCTTGCATGCTTAATGAACTTGAACCTAGTGTAGAATGAATCAACCTCACATCAAAGATATTGATGAATGATTGCATAACTGGATAATAAAATGAGAGTCAAGGTAAAAGGATAGTTACTACTAAGCCGTTACCACTTCCCTAGGAGTACGATAATTTCTTAAATTAAAATCGTAGGTACTTTCCAACAGACTAGCTACACGATAGGTACTCTGCCTTAGGTTCTGATTGATTAAGTGACAACATAGATGCTAAATGTGACAATTAGTAATTCTAAGTCCTTAGTTATTCATAATCGATATAGGGTAAATAAAACCTATTTTTAGCATATCAATCGGAACACATCAGATTTTTTGCGCCGTTGCCGGGGACATATCATAACAAATTTAGAATTCCTGATCAAAATTCTAGAGACTTATGATAGGTAACAGTAGTAATCTATACCTTAGACATAACACTCATTTTATTCTAGTTAGACAATCAGTTTCCGAAATATAGGGTTATCATAATTAATTAATTTTAGAAATTATCTGAAATTAAGAAATTTAGGATAATCAAATTTTAAAAAATTATTCTAAAACCTTATTAAGAAAATTTAATTTCTTTCGAGAAAAAAAACCGAAAAAAATATTTTCTTATCCTTAATTTTCTTCTTACTTCATTTTACCCTTTTGTTTCTTTTACTTTGTCTTTAATTTATATTATTAGTTTTACTATTGTTCATTTGTTTTTTTTTTCATTTTCTTTGTTTCCCTTCTTTAATTATTAATTTGTTTTATATTTTTTTGATTTCTTTAATCTTCTAATTCTGTTTTACTCCACTAACCAATCTGCTCAGACCTAACGTATTTTTCTCTGTAGTTGCATGACTCGAACCTCAGAAGCTAACCTTGAAACCCCAGTTGAGAATCCCGAACGTCTCATCCGTACTATTAACAAGCGAAGAACAGAGATGGCTGCCGAAAGACCTCCCCTCAAATCCTACATCCAGCCACAGACTGTTCCAGTTTCGTCGGCCATTCAAATCCATGGAAACCCTCGCTATGATCTCAAACCGAATGTGATCCAACTGATAATAAATCGGGTCCAGTTTGGAGGAACTGCAGCCGAGAATCCGCTTGAACACTTATCTGAATTCTCCTCTCTTTGCGAATGTCTCAAAGGAGATCACACTGCAGAAGTAACCAAGTTTAACCTCTTCCCCTACTCACTTAGGGACAGGGCTAATAGGTGACTGGCACAGTTACCTACTAACTCAATCACAACATCGGATGAGTTAAGCAAAGCTTTCCTGGAAGAATACTACTCTGCAGCAAGAGTCCTAGAATATCGAAGGGCTCTATCCAGTTTCACTCAAGCTGCTGATGAGACAGTAATCAAAGCCTGGGACAGATTTAAGGAACTACTCAGGCTCTGTCCACAACATGGACTTACCGAAGCATTGCTAATCCAACAATTCTATGGGGGTATGACGGAAATGAGCAAGTAAGTTCTTGATGGACTTAATCCCTAGAGCGGTTTCAATGGAATGAGTTATGTAGATGCTAGAAACACCATGGAGAGAGTCTATAGGAACAGCAAGAACTGGCGCACTAGTGACCGAGCTAAGAAATAACTAGTTAATGCTGCACTTGCCTCCACCGATGATCAATTCGAGGCACTCAAGGCCAGCATTCTAATCAACTGAATGCCTTCCAACAGGGGAAAAGCATTCAGCCAGTATATCAAGTCTACGAATTTTTCCAAGGACCGCATTTTAGTGGGGATTGTTATGGTAATGGAATACTAACTATTCCAGAGGATATGGAGCAAGTGGACGCAGTTAACTCTGCCCTTATGGGAAATACCTACAATCACCTGGAAGAACCATCCAGGATTTAGTTGGAGAAACAATTCCAGGAATGTTAACTTCCAGAAAAGAGCACCTCAGCAATTGCCTTATCTGCAGAATCAACAAGTCGCTCTACCCGCACCAAGGAATTACATCGTTCCAATCGACCTCATGCAAGAATTCCGAGACATACTGAAAAGTATTGCTGACTCTAACAAGGAAATGATAGAGTTAAATAGGAAGGTCCAGGAAGCTCATGCAGAGAGGATCCAACAAAATGAGAATAGACTGAATCAGACGTAGCAAACAGTCAGAAACACACAAGCTGCTCTGCAAACTATGGAGAGACAAATGGGTCATCTATCCACCCATCTCTCTCACAGGTCACAGGGAATGCTACCAAGCAACACTGAGACCAACCCTCAAACTGAATGCAAGACTAGTACTCTAAGATCTGGTAAAATTCTATCTCCATCTCCTTCCAAACCTTCTGACCCTCCTATTTTTGTGCAGGAACCAGAAGAAGGCTCCCAGGACACAACGCTGACGAATGTCGAAACCGAAGTAGCAAGGAAAGGGAAGACGGAGTTTATTCTTGAGTACCGACCAAAAGTACCTTACCCTGCCAGACTTATGCAGAATAAAGATAAGGAGCAGTTTGAAAAGTTTTTTAAGAATTTTAGTCAGATTCATGTTAATTTACCTTTGCTTGATGTTATTTCTGAAATGCCAAATTATGCTATGTTTTTAAAAGAAGTTATTAGTAATAAAAGAAAATTTGACATGGACAAGGTGGTTCTTAATGAAGAATGCTCGGAAGTTCTACTGAATAAACTACCTTCCAAACAGAAAGATCCAGGCTGCTTTACCTTGCCATGTACAATTGGAAATATTACTAATATGCATGCATTAGCAGACTTAGGGGCTAGTATTAATCTCATGCCATCTAGTTTATTTGATAAATTAGGATTGCATGATTTGAAAGCGACTAGAATGTGCATACAACTTGCAGATAGGACAGTCAAAATCCTTAGGGGAATAATTGAAGATCTCTTAGTAAAGGTCGGAAAATTTGTTTTCCCTGTAGACTTTGTTGTCATGGACATGAATGGAGAAGGAGGAGTGCCTCTGATTCTAGGTCAACCACTTCAAGCTACCTTAAAGGCATTAATAGACGTCAGTAACGGTCAAATCAAACTAAGGGTAGGCAATGAGGATATCACATTTGATCAAAATGAAACCCTTAAGTATCCCATGCATTTAGATGATATTTGTTTTTGTGTGGATGCTATTGAACACTTGATTGAAGTTAACATGATAGACCTATGCTCAAACTATCAAGTCTTAAGAGAAGACTCTCTAGAACTACAGGAGACTGAACTCAACTCCTCCAAGTATAAAATTAACTCTGATAGTTTCACTGAGATATGTACTGATGAGATGAAGAAAGAACAAACTTCATTTGAAGATCCAACAGACTTGGAGCTGAAGGAATTGCCCACTCATCTGTGCATTGAGTTCCTAGACAACAACAGGAAACTTCCCATTATTCTCGCAGCTGATCTGACTGCAGAACAACGGAAGTTAACCGTGGACATGTGCAAAAAGTACAGAAGAGTCGTTGCCTACAAAATTGCAGATATTCCAAGTATTAATCCAAGCTTTTGTTCGCATAAGATCCTTTTGGAAAATAATTATAAACCACGTGTGCAACCTCAAAGAAGGTTGAATCCTAATGTGTGTGACATTGTTAAAAAAGAAGTAATCAAATTGTTGGATGCTGGACTTATCTATCCAATCTCAGATAGTGAATGGGTAAGCCCAGTGCAGGTAGTACCTAAGAAAGGTGGAATAACAGTTGTCAGAAATGAAAATAATGAATTAATCCCTACGAGAATTGTTACTGGTCATCGTGTATGCATTGATTATAGAAAACTAAATACTGCCACACGAAAAGACCATTTCCCTCTTCCTTTTATTGACCAAATGTTAGAAAGATTATCTGGACATATGTTTTACCTCTTTCTTCATGGGTTTTCTGGATATTTTCAAATCCCCATTTCCCCAGAAGACCAACATAAAACTACTTTCACATGCCCTTTTTGAACATTTGCATATAGAAGAATGCCTTTTGGTTTGTGTATTGCACCTTCTACTTTCCAACGTTGTATGAGTGCTATTTTTTAGGACATGTTAGGAAAGTCTATGGAAGTGTTCATGGATGATTTCTCTGTTTTTTGGAAATTCATTTGGGATTTGTCTAAAGAACTTGGAATTAATGTTAAAACGTTGTATAAAATCAAATTTGGTTCTAAATTGGAAAAAATGCCATTTCATGGTAAAAGAGGGGATTGTATTAGGACATAAGATCTCACACCGAGGTATGGAAGTAGATAAGGCTAAAATCGAAATTATTACAAAACTACCTCCACCTAACACTGTGAGAGCCATTAGAAGTTTTTTGGGACACGCTGGTTTCTATCGTAGATTTATAAAAGATTTTTCACTAATAGCCATGCAGTTGACCAATTTACTTGGAAAGGATGTTCCTTTTGTCTTTGATGAAAAATGTCTAAAAGCCTTTAATAGACTTAAGGAACTTCTAACTACTGCACCTATCATGACATCACCTGACTGGAGTTTGCCATTTGAATTAATGTGTGATGCTAGTGATTATGCAGTAGGAGTTGTTTTAGGACAGAGACATGATAAGAAATTTCATGTAATATATTAAGCTAGAAAAACCTTAACTGACGCTCAGAAAAATTACACTACGATAGAAAATGAATTATTAGCAGTAGTATACGGGTTTGATAAATTTCGATCTTATCTGGTCTTGTCTAAAACAATAGTTTATACTGATCATTCTGCATTAAAATACTTGTTCAATAAAACCGACGCAAAACCAAGACTAATCAGATGGGTTTTATTGCTGCAAGAATTCGACATAGAAATCAGGGATAAGAAAGGGACAGAAAACCTAGCTGCAGACCACTTGTCAAGGCTAGAGAATCCGGCACTAGAAGCTATAGATGAATCGATCATATCTAACAAATTTCTGGATGAGAATTTATGCGCCTTATTTGCTAGATATAGCAAATTACTTGGTAGCTCAGACTCTTCCTAGTGATATCACTGCTCAACAGAGAAGGAAATTCTTTGCTGATCTTAAATATTACTATTGGGAAGATCCCTTTTTGTTTCAAATATGTGCAGATCAGATGATTAGGAGATGTGTCTCTCAAGAAGAAGGTTTCCAAATTTTGGAACATTGTCACTGCGGACCCGCAGGCGGTTACTTAGCTGCAGCTAATACCGCTCAGAAAGTACTAGAAGCAGGCTTCTACTGGCCTACATAATTTAAAGACGCCGCAGCATTCACAGGATCTTGCGATGCCTATCAAAAAATTGGAAACATATCTTCTAGAGATTGTCTACCCCAACAGGTAATTCAAAGTGTAGAGATATTTGACATGTGGGGTATAGACTTTATGGGTCCATTTCCTTCCTCCTATGGTAAGAAGTACATCATAGTAGCTGTAGAATATTTCTCAAAATGGCCTGAGGCGCAGGCCCTACCTACTAATGATGCTAGAGTCATGTGCAGATTTCTTAGATAGCTATTCGCTAGATTCAAATGCCCAAAAGCCCTAATCAGTGACCGAGGTACACACTTTTGCAACTCTCAAATGTAGAAGGTTCTTCAGCAATATGGAGTTCAATATCACCTTTCCACAGCATACCACCCTCAAACCAATGGGCAGGTTGAGGTAACTAATAGTGGAATTAAAAGAATACTAGAAAAGACTGTATGTGTTAATCGTAAGGATTGGGCCATAAAGCTTGATGATGCATTATGGGCCTTTTGTACGGCATATAGAACCTCTACAAGATTTTCACCTTATAGACTAGTCTATGGAAAAGCATGTCACCTTCCTATTGAAATTGAACATAGAGCTTACTGGGTAGTGCAAAAATGCAATCTAGACAATACCTTGACTAAGGAAAACCGGATTTTACAACTCAACGAATTGGATGAGTGGAGGCTCAAAGCCTATGAAAATTCACATCAATTCAAGATGACAAGTAAACTCCAGCATGACATGCGACTCAGAGCCCAGAAGAATTTTGAACCTGGGGATAAAGTACTGTTATACAACTCGCGATTAAAATTATTCCTAGGAAAGTTGTGTAACTGTTGGTCAGGACCGTTCACTATCACAGAAGTATCGCCCTTTGGAGCATATGTCATAATGGATTCTGACGATGCTACTCAAAAAGTGAACGGGCAACGCTTAAAGCTCTACAGAGAACCACTCGACTTGTCCGAGCAGATTGTTGAATTCTCAGAATAAGGGAGTATTCTTTTCATTCTTTTTATTTTATTTTTGTTTCTTTTATTTGTTCTGTTATTTCTATTACCTTTTTGTTTCATTTTCTTTCTCTTCCCCTTAGTTAGTCAATAAGTGTGGGGTAAGAGTTTTATGTTCTTTTTGACTTTTGTTTTTCAAGTAAGTGTGGGGTGATTAGATATGCATGAACACTGAGGACAGTGTAAACCTTAAGTGTGGGGTAGCAGTGCACTGTGCACTGTAGTAGCAGAAAATATTTTGCATGTTTTCCCATATTTCTCACTAAAATTGCACCCTTCCAAAAAAATTTAAAAATTTTCACCCTTTCAGACTTCAAAATGCAGTTGTGATTGGTAAAGAAATGCTTATGTCTATGATATGTGAGTAGAGCATTATGATCAGTAGGAAACAACGTGATAACTTTATTGAATTCCTCGATTAGAAATAGGGAATTCCTGATACTTGAACACAACTCAGTTTAGATTAGAGACATCAACCAAATACCTTTTTGAGACTTACCTAAATAATATTAGACCGGTTGATGATGCATTAGCAATTTAAATGACTAGATGATGCTCTGAGCTGGAAGTGAAAAACGTTAAATAAATAGGGTAGTTTGCAAGCGTCCTTTGCTACTCGAGCACCACTACTTAAGGGAACTTAAAGCATGATGCCCTAAGGTCGTGCAGATCTGGGAGTCATCGGAGTGGGACTTGCTACATGGGTAGTTAAAGTTGATGTGTGAAAGCGAACACAAAAATACCCTGAACAATCAATCCAAAAATACATAGCCTAGTGTGTTCTTATATTGAAATTTTTAATTGAAAAACCTTGACACCAAAGCTCAGAACTCATAAGGTTGTTTGTTGCTGTTATATCTAGCGACTGGTCAAAGTATTATCTGGTAAGAGTTAAGAGAAGACTATATTGTGTTGACAATCTAGTATGGACTAATACACACACTACACATCAAGAAGACCTCGTGACTAAGAGTAGAGTTCAGTCTAGTTATTAAATTGTTAACCCTGCCTGACAATGATAATCTATTAAAGACATTTGAGACCTTGTCATAGCAACTTAACCAGTCAGGCCTGTTTTGTGAATCATCTGACTCAGTGATCAATTTTGGCATAAAAACATTGCTAGGAATTTTAAGTGATTGCACCTATGATTTAAAATTCAATAATTTCATGTAGACTTTGCTTGAGGACAAGCAAAAAGCTAAGTGTGGGGTTATATGATATGCATAAATCATATCACTTTTTTAACATGTTTCTATGCACAATTTAGGGCGAAATTGGAGTTAAATCATTCTCAGTTGACTGTTATTAACGCAATTTCGCAGTTTTTGTGATTTTGGAAGTTTCAGGTGACATACGCAAGAAAATGGCAAATTTCGGGGCAAAAACATGATTTTTGGAAGTTCAAAAGTCAGGATGGGCGTCCCAAGACCAGGACGGGCGTCTCGACCCAGTCAAAGACCCGGAACGGGCATCTAGGACCCGAGATGGGCATCCTGACCCGGTCAACAGATCGGGACGAGCATCTTGAACCTCTGTACAGACTCCCACATCATTTTTTGCATCAAAAGTCACTTAGCTTCCCTGCTATAAATACCCCAGGACTTCCACAGTTGAAATCATCCCTCTCCACTTGATCTGAATAATTCAGTGGCTTCCAGTACACAATTTTCTACTGTTTACGAGTCATTCAGTAATTTCAGGTGTTTTTCGTTCGAGTAGATTTCTAGTATTCGAGAGTGTCTCGTGTTCTTTGTTTTTTGAGAATATGTCTCAGGATCTTAGAATACGACTAGATAGGATTTGTTTTTAATATTCATAGAATACCCGAGATTTCGTTAGGAGATCCTAAGAGAGCACTAGGCGTTCGAAGAATTATTCAACATGACTTTACTTAAGCTGAGGGAAGGGAAGGAAGGCAAAGCAATAGCTACTAGGGTAAGGAAGCATCCTCCGAAGGTTCTATCGAGCAGAGTCGAGTCAAGCAGTCTAGGATATACAAGCAGTTGCTCCATCAGCGGACCTAATAAAGGGTGAATACTTTATGGTGGTGGTCCCCTTGTCACTCTCTTTATATTTTTGTACTGTGTTTGTCCAAAGACCCATTTGAATACTAAATTGTGATATTATGAATATGTGTTTTTCATGTTGAAGATGTTTACATTTTTCCGGAAAGGTCACCAGCTTAATTATCATTATGACTGTATATCTATTTGCTCTTTTAAATTAGATGAACAGTTATAGATAATTCCTAACCACGGTCTAATCATAACCTGTCTAGTTTAACATGCCTTAATTTAGGGCTTTGTGTGAGGACAAAAGCATTAAGGTCTACCATATTAGATGAAATAACATATAGATCACCATGTTTGTTAAATTAGTCTAAGTAGGCTGAGTTCGTGTGTTTATTTCGGCGTTAGCGTGAGCGGCATGATCTCCTGAGTGACACAGGACTTTCATGGATGCCTTTAGCTCGAACATTGAGTAGGGCCGTCAATGGTGATGGGGCGATTTATCAGATAATTCAGATGTGGTACACAAGTAGAATCATTATGTAATTGCAGTCTAGACCAAGATATATCTAAAATACTCGAAGATAGGTCAATCAACATGTAGGAACAATATAACATATATCAGAACACTATCTGTAAAATACTCTTGCATGTTTAATGAACTTGAACCAGGTGTAGAATGGATCAACCTCTCATCAAAGATATTGATGAATGTGTATATACAATCATGTATCACAAGAGTCTGACCCTTATGATTTGTAGAAGAAGTTAGAAGGTCTTTATGAAAGAAAGACCACACATAACAAAGCTTCATTGATTAAAAGACTTGTTAATTTGACATTAAGAAGTGGGAAGTATGTTTCTGAGCATCTTAGTGATTTTCAGGATATTATTAACAAGTTGACTATTATGAAGATTGTTCTTGATGATGAGTTGCAGGCTTTATTCTTGTTGAGTACTTTGCTAGATTGTTGAGAGACCTTGGTTGTGACAATTAGTAACTCTGCTCCAAATGGTGTACTATCTTTGGATGTGATCAAAGAAAGCATGTTTAATGGAGAAATCAGAAGAAAGGAGATGGAACCTAATATTTTTGATAATACACAAACTCTTGTTGTTGAGAAAAGAGGAAGAAACAAGAGTAGGGGTTACAAAGACTTTGACAACTCAAGACATAAGTCCAAGTCCAGTGAAAGGAGAAATGTGACTAAATGCCACCACTGCAAAAAGACTGGTCATATCAAGAAGTATTGTTCCGCTTGAAAAGGAAACAAAGTAGGAAAGATGATTCACAAAAAGAGAGAGATGACAAAAATACTGCAGCAATTGCTTATAATAGTGATGATGAGGTAGCCACTTTGATTTTGTGCAACTGGTGAATGTCATCACATTGATGGTTCAGGCTTAGAGTGGCTAGTAGATACAGGTACTTCATACCATTGTGTTCCTAAAAGGAAATATTTCATGAACTATCAGACTGACAATTTTGGTAGTGTCAAGATGGGTAACTAGAGCTCAGCAAGCATTGTTGGGTTAGGTGATATTCATGTGAAGACAAGTGTTGGTTGCATACTTACATTGAAGAATGTGCACCATTGTGATACCCCATCCCACATCGATAAATGAAGTAAATGAGTAATGGTTTATAAGAATGGGTCTAGGTACTCATAGTCAACTTAAGGTATCCCTTTTGGTATAGTGATGACAATACCAAGTAGTTGATTGTGGGTGTTGTCAGACCCATAGTTGTGGCACGGGCCCGAGGGTCCGGGTTGTGACAATTGGTATCAGAGCGGGTAGCTAGTCCGAACTATGGGAACTAAGTGCTCCACCCGAGAATGGGAGCCACCTCTAGAATTCCCAATATCCACTGGTTGATCTTGGGCTAAGAGAGGGGGTGAATCAGTGTTTAACTCTTTTCAGAAATTCAGCACACTGTTTTTGTATATTTTAGCACCCTAACTAAGATTAATACCAAATTTCAACAACACAAGCAATTGTTTGTGTAATTCAACTATTGTGATCCATTTCTTGAGAGATGTCCTTTTAGTTCATATATCAATGTTAACATTCACACACTTGCATAAAAGTAAAGAGACAATCAATTTACGTGGTTCACCACCAAGGTAGGCTACATCCATGGTGATAGGGTTCACTACCATTTCACTTCAACTTCACTAGTTACTTGTTTATTACAATGATCTTCACTAGAGCTACAAAGAAGGCTCACTCCCTTACTCACACAATCACAATTTTTTAAGAAAGTGTAGAATCATTTCCTATTTTACCCAATAGAAATGATGTCTTCCCTATCACTTAGGTTAGACAAATACAAAACATACCCCAAAGATATGACCCGAATTTAATGTCCAACATGATATTTCAAACTAAGTTAAGAGACCCATAGCTTCCTTACATAGAGTATAATACATCAAAGAAAAATGAGGAATGATATGTCACCTCCAAGTTGATGAATAAACTTTCCTTGATGTATTCTCCAAAACTGTTCTTCAAAAACTTCAAAAATGAGTGATAAGAATAGACCTTGTCTCCATGAAAGTAAGATTTGAGAGGATTGTTGTAGAGTGTTTTTCTTGAATTTTTCTCTCAAAAATCTCTACTGCCCACAACCAGAATTTTTCTCACACTCACTTCTTGTTTCTAACGTGAATATGTGTATTCACATATTTGCATTCACACAAATCCTAAAATCTTGACCATTGATGCTTTTAATGGAAGTTCAATCTCCACCTTTGATCTTGACCCTTGAGTCTTTAATGAAAGTGTAATCTCCACCCTTGATCTATATATATATCCTTCAAAATGCTCACACCATGACTACACCAAAATTACCATCATTAATCATGTATATCATTTCAGCAAAGTATTTCACTTCATCCATTCCATGTCATTAGTAAGAATGCCAATATATCACAAATGCATTAGATTCTAACAATTACAACACAAGCATTAACCAAAAGGATTCAACAATCTCCCCCTTTGGAATTGTTGGCAACCATAACAAGAAGCTAATGAAATTAACACAAAACTAAATTCAGAGTCAAAATCAAATTTAGATTCAGTGTACTGCTCCCCCTAAAGATATACTCTTCCCCTTTCCATGATATTAAGTTTTACTTCACCTTTTTCAACTTTATATTTGATGAAATGATAACGAAGCTCAATGTATTTGGCTTTAGAGTGTTAGACTAAGTTCTTGGTAAGATCAATGACACTCTTATTATCACAAAAGATAGAGATGGGAAGTGACACTTCATCAACTAAATTTAGTAATTGACATCTCATCCACAAAACTTGAGTACAAGCTAAAGTTGCAGCAATATACTCTGCCTCAGCAGTGCTTAGTGCAATGCATTCTTGTTTCTTGCTTATCCATGATACACATTTGCTACCCAAAAAGAAAACTCCCCCTGAAGTTGATTTTATGTTATCAATATTTCCAGCCCAATCTGCATCTGTGAATGCCCTCAAAACAATATTATCTAATCTCGGATACCACAGCCCAAAATATGTTGTCCCCTTAAGAAATCTTAGAATTCTTTTCACTACAATTAGATGTGATTCCTTAGGATCAAATTGATATCTGGAGGCTTGACAAACTGAATGCATAATATCTGGTCTCGTGATTGTCAAATACAGGAGACTACCAATCATGCTTCGATATTCCTTTTGACTCACACTTTTACCTTTCTCATCTTTACACAATTTGCAATTCACTGCCATATGAGTACTTATTGGTTTGCAATCAAACATACCAAACTTCTTCAATATTTCCTTGGTATATTTGGTTTGTGACACAAATAAACTATCTTTCCTTTGTAAAACTTGCAGCCCTAGGAAGTAAGATAACTCCCCAATCATGGACATCTCAAATTCACTCTGCATTTTTTAGGCAAAGTCTTGACAAAGGCTTAATTTGTTACAAAAAAAAAATGATGTCATCAACATACACTACAATCACAAGTTGTCCATCTTTTCCATTTAGTACATATAGATTACTGTCCACATTGCCCTTCTTGAAATTCAACTTCTTCAAAAAAGAATCCAGTCTTGAATACCATGCTCTTGGTGTTTGTTTCAATCCATAAAGTGCTTTCTTTAAATGACACACCTTGTTCTCATCATTTCCATGTACAAAACCATCAGGCTGCTCTATGTAGACTTCTTCATTCAAGTTACCATTCAAAATGCTGATTTGACATCCATTTCAAAAATAGTGTAACCTCTGGAAATTACAACAGCAAGAAACATTTTGATTGCTTCCAATCTAGCCACTGGGGCAAAAGTTTCATCAACATCAACTCCTTCAATTTGTGAGTACCCCTTGCATGCTAACCTTGCTTTATTTCGAACAACTTTTCCATCCTCATTTAACTTGTTTTTGAAAACCCACTTGGTACCAATGATGTTTTTGTTAGATGGCCTCTCTACCAATTCCCAAGTGTTATTCTTTTCAATTTGATCCAACTCTTCATTCATAGCATCTATCCATGCTGCATCATTTTGAGCATCATCAACAGTGAGTGGCTCTATTTGTAAAATGAAGGAAGTAGCACACATATTTTGAAATTGTCTTCGTGTTCTCACTGGTGCTTTGGGATCTCCAATAATGTTAAAATCACAAATTTCACACCATTTGGAGTTTGCCAACTGTTCAATAGTCCAATTGTTTTTATTGGAGTTCTTTGTGCTTCTCATATTTTGAGAAAGTGACTCATCACTACTAATTTCAGAATCTTCAACAACTTGCTCACTTTTCTTTTCTTCTTCTTCTTCTTCTTCATCAAGTTCCATGTCACTATCATTGACATCAAATTTCTTCAAGTATTCACTTACTTTTGAAGCATTAGGTTCTTCCATACTTTTTGAAGCATTTTATTGTAGACGCGATATGCTTTACTTTTACTAGAATAGCCAAGAAAGATACCTTCATCAGCTCTATCTTCAAATTTTCCTAGAGCTTGATCTTTGGTCTTGATAAAACACTTGCTGCCAAAAACTCTAAAGTACTTTACATTTGGCTTTCTTCCATACCAAAGCTTAAAAGATGTCTTCATAGAGTGTGGTCTCAATAGTGCTCTGTTTTGCACATGTACAGCTGCAATGGTTGCCTCTTTCCAGAATTTGTGTGAGATTTTGTTTTCAATCATCATTGAACGAGCCATTTCTACTACTGTTCTATTTTTCCTTTCTACCACTCCATTCTGTTGAGGAGTCCAAACACTTGAAACTTGATGTTTAACACCATGCTTCTCAAGATAGGCTTCAAACTCATGTGAGGTAAACTCCTTGTCATTATCAGCTCTTAACACCTTGATCTTTTTATCATGCTGATTTTTTGTTAATCTCAAGTACCTTTTGAAATGGCCAAGAGCTTCATTCTTGTGTTTAATGTGCATGGTGCACATCATTCTAGTGAAGTCATCTACAAACAATATGAAATACTTTTCTCCATTTGTGCCCTTATGTCTCATTGGACCACAAATATCTAATTGAATTAGATCAAGTACTCCTTTTGAATTGTGCTCTTTCAAGTTGTGAGAAATGTTGGCCATTTTTCCTTTCTGACATGTAGAGCAAATTGAATCTTTGTCTCTCTTTAATTCAAGCAAATTTCTAACAGCTTTGTTCTTCACAAGTTCTCTCATGCTTTTCTGATTGATGTGTCCCGATCTCTTGTGTCACAGTGTATTTTCATCTGAACTAGACAACAAGCAAGTATTTTATTTCTCATCAATGAGATACAAGTCCTTGTTCCTTGTTCCTTTTGCAACAATCTCACCATTCTTGGAACTCTTCACAATGCAGCCTTGTTGTGTAAATAATACTTCATGTCCACAATCACAAAGTTGACTCACACTCATCAAATTGTACTTGAGTCCATCAACAAATAAAACTTCTTTAGAACATAGCTTTTCACTTCCAAAAGTAGCTTCACCCAAGCCTTTAATCTTTAGACCACTTTTATCATCAAATTTCACAAAGCCTCTATCAACATCTTATGTGTTCTTCAGAAGCTTTTTATCTCCTGTCATATGAGAAGTGCAACCACTATCCATGACCCATGATGCTCCTTTTGTTTTGGTCTTCAAAGCAATTTCTACAACATTTTCTTGTTCAGTCCTTTCCACTTTTTTGTACACTTTCTTTCCCTTAATAATATCCTCTTCTTTCTTAATTATTCAGATTGACTTATCTTGGAATTTGGTTGGGCAGAATGGTCATGCATTCTGCAGCACAATGACCTATCAAGTTGCATCTTTCACGCTCAATAACATTTTCATCCAAAGTTTGAAAACTGTTGTTCAAAGGACAAGAAAATGATGTAGCAGATTTTATTCTTCTCATGTGTGGGTGAATCCTTCTTGTAGTAAAAGATCTTGAATCTTGTTTTACATGCTGAAAAAATTGATTTCCCCATCTTCCTCTGTTTTGATAATTATACCCAAACCAATTACCAAACTGTCTCAAAAATGGATATGAACCAACCTGTGATCTGTTCTTGTTTTTACAAACAATTGCTCGATGTCCATACTAACCACAACTGAAACAATACCCATTGAACCTCATAAAACTGCCATGTCTTCCAAACTAAAATTTAAGAGATTGATTTCCATTAATTTTCTATTGCACCTCTCTATTTTCTTCCTTTGTAGTATTGGAATCACATATATCAAATGTTGAATGAACCACTTTTGTCTTCCCACTGTTTTCATCCATCAATTGTATGATGTTTTCTTCAAACCTCAAACCTTGTTTTCCCATTGAATGTGGTCTTTGCATTTCAGTGCACTTCTTTAGTTTCATTGAAGACTCATTTCTAGCTTCATCATTTGACATATTAGAACTTTCTCCACAAGGTGAAACCAATGATGTTTCCAAAAATGTTTTCATTTTGTTCTTTGCTTTATGTTCAAGAGTTTCCATTTGTTTTGCTTTTGCAACCAATCCAGTGGTCATGTCATCATTGATCTTCACTTTTTCTTCAAGTTTGAAAGTTAGCTCTTCAACTTTCTCTAGCAAGATCTTGTTTTCTTGTTCAAGCATTTCTTTCTCTACATTGATCATAGATAGTATAACTTCAGAATTTTGTAAATTAGTAGTCTCACTTTGTAACTTACCAAGTTCCTGCTCAAGCTGATGCACTTTCTCTTCAAGGACTATCTTCTCATCTTCAAATCTCTCAGCAATAGATTGTATATCTTTCATTGCAGCAGTGGCTCTTTTGGCTTTCTTTCTTTGTTTGCTCAATTCATTAAGTGCACCTTCAAGTTCAAGTTTCAAATTAATTCTACCTTCTATTTCTTCTTCAAATTGTTCTTCCTCACAAGTAGAATTAACTTTTACAACCATAAGATTTTCTTCATCTTCTGAATCATCAATATCACTTGAATATGAATCACTTTCAGAATCTGAAATTTTCTTGTACTTCTTGCTCATGTAGTTTCTCTTTCTATAGGATGTATTTCCATTTTCCATAGAGTAAGTTTTCTCCTTACTCCTCGAATCAAACCTCCTTTCAGGTCTCTTAAAAGAATGATCATCATTTTCATCTTCAATTTTCTTAGGGCACTTAAATGCAAAGTGTCCTATGCCACCACAATCGAAACACTTCAAAAGTAGTTTTCCTTTGTATTTTCCTCTTTTACTTTTAATGTTTCTTGAGATAAAAGCCATTGCTCTTTCAAACTCATCATCATCATCAACATCAAGTTCATTCTCTTCAATTTTAAGAGACTTCATAGTCTTGAAAGCAGCCTCTTTTGATGACCTGGTTGTTTGTTCTCTTTTGCTATTTGTTCTCATTTCATATGCAATGAGAGTACTTTGTAAATCATCCATGGACACAAAATCAAGGTCTCTTTCTTCAATGGTTGAAACTTTAGCATCATATCTTCTTCACAACTGTAGAGTCCTCAACCTTCTCTCCAAGTCCAGTCATGGAACTTACAATGTCAATAACTCTGTTAAAATAATCTTCAATGGTCTCATCATTTGACATACTTAGAGCCTCAAACTTACTTCTGTAACTTTGTAGTTTAACTTCCTTTATCTTTGAGTCTCCTTCATAAATATTCTTTAGCTTTTCCCATATATCATGTGTTGTCTTGCAATTTATAACTTTGGCAAGCTCTTTTTTAGTCAAGGCAGCATATAAGGCATTGATTGCCTTCCCATCAAGCTCAAGACTTTTTAATATCAGCTGCTGCCATAGTACCATCTTCTTCAACTTTTATATATCCATCTTTAATAATTTTCTGAACAGCAAGACCCATGGATAGATGATATGCATTCATTCTTGCTTTCCAAAACTAAAAATTCTGACCATCAAGATAGGAACTCCTTTGTTGTTTACCACACTTGAACTCATACTCCAATAGAGAGAATTTTCACAATAAACACCCAAATAATGTTGCTCAAATTCAGGACAAATAGCAGCAATATAATATCAACAATTGCTTCAAGAACAATGAGAATAAACCAGCTAGCAATCAAGATAAATCTCAGCATGCACAGGATAGGTGTTTAAACCAAATCACGTCTGATACCAATTGTTATGCCCAAGGAATGCACTGAAAGGGGGGTGAATTAGTGCTTAACTTTTTTCAAAAATTCAACACACTGTTTTTGTAGATTTTAGCACCCCAACAAAGATTAATACCAAATTTCAGCAACGCAAGCAATTGTTTGTGTGTAATTCAACTATTGTGATCCATTTCTTGATAGATGTCCTTTTAGTTCATATATCAATGTTAACACACACACACTTGAATAAAAGTAAAGAGGCAATCAATTTACGTGGTTCACCATCAAGGTAGGCTACATCCACGGTGATAGGGTTCACTACCCTTTCACTTCAACTTCAATAGTTACTTGTTTATCACATTGCTCTTCACTAGAGCTACAAAGAAAGCTCACTCCCTTACCCACACAATCACAATTTTTTAAGATAAAGAGTAGAATCACTTCCTACTCTACCCAATAGAAACGATGTAGAAGACTTAAAACCAACAAATTCTCTATTTCTTCAAAATCAATAGTGTAATTCTCAACTATACATTTTTCCATTTGCACCTTTCAATAGTTTTGATTGCCAACAAAAGAAGATATCATGAGAGTGAACAACAGTCGTTTTGTTTTCTCTCCCACTTTTTGAAATTCTTCTTCTTCTTTTCATTTATGATGACCATTTTACTCTTCTCTTTAACTAACTAAATAATGTAAACGATTAACTTTTAAAGTTTTTTACCATAATCCATCCAAAAGGACTTTAATTTTCTCTAATAAAAAAGTTTGGGACTTTAAAAGTTAAAAAAATATTTTGAGATTAAACTTTTCAAAAATAATTTTTTTTAGACCAAACTCACCAATTATTCATGAAAGGAAACAATAAAAACTAACTAGGTTGTCCTTCTTCTCCTTAAAAACATACATAAGGAGAGAGGAGGGCAACTATTGGAATGAAAAGCCCATTTAGCCAATTGTTGTGCACGGGCATTACAATCTTTGGAGGTATAGTTCAGGAATCACTGAGGATGATCTTGAAATAACTGTTTACCTTCTTCAATTTATTTTTTTTTTTTTTTGCTTTCCAATCCTAGAATTTTGAGAGTCCCTGTACAACAAAGATGACAAACATGGCATCTCCTTCTACTGTTACTTTGTCCATCCTCATTCATCGACTATCTTGAGAGCTTGGACAATTGCTTCAACCTCAGCACAATATGCATTGTCACTATTGAAGTGGTTGGTCCAAGCTCCTAGAATGTTGCCACTTGTGTTCCGCAGTACAATTCCTGTAGATGATCTACCATCTCAGTGTGCTGCATCAAAATTGAGTTTGAATTCACCCATTGAAGGTGGTTTCCATGAACTCGGTCTATCTCCTTATGTTGCCCCACACTGCCTCCTTCCTCCTTTGGAGCATCCCTTCTAGTATCTCACATGACAACCATTGATGAGCTTAGATAATTCAGTCCACTCTGGAGGGTCCACTCCTTTCCAAATCTTATTTCTAATAAACCAAATTTGCTCCACCATTACCACCAAGAATTGCCTCATTCTATTCTTTTCTCCAGGTTGCAAATGTAATACATTATGTCCTTTGATTATGAGGTACAACCATTCAGTGGTAGTAAGTTGTTGAAATACCTCCAACCTAATCTGCCATGGTGAGTTCCACCATATCATTTTGCTAACTGGACATTTGAGTAGCCAATGGTGTATGGTATCAGTATGTTGTCCACATAGGAAGCACTTGGGATCACTTAAGTTCATGAATTTATTGAGTCTATCTGCAGTCGGCAACATGTATAGAGCAACTCTCCACAGGAGGATTTTATGCAACTTTGCTTTCCATATACACTTCCAGATATCTAGGTCTTCATTTATCTGCATTCCTTGTCTGCCTTGTAACATACTGTGATATGCAGATTTCACTGTAAAACTCCCAGACATGGAAGGAGTCCATACAAAGTTGTCTGACTCCACATCAAGGATTGGAGTATTAATGATCAACTCTCGAACTTGTGAGGGAAATAGCTCGTTGATCAGGTTGCTATTCCAAAAAGGGCATTCATCGTTCATTAGGTCCTTCACATACTTGTACTAGGGTGGGATATAGATGTGCTAAGGAATTCTAAAATCCTCAGCCTTTGGTAACCAAGGTTCTTTCCTGATTTCAATGATAGAATACTTCCTCACCTGGCTACAAACCCCTCTCTTCAAATGTTCAATACAATTTATGATGCCTCCACACAACCAAGATGCTAAGATATTAAGGTGTTGAGCATCTAGAACAGGTCAACCCCTAAGATATTTTGCTCTTATGAGTTAAGTCTAGATCTTGTTTCTGTTAGTACACAGCTGACGTGCCAGTTTAGTAATCAAAGTTCGATTAAGATCATCCATACTTCTAACTCCTAAGATACAAATGATGCTTTTTGGTATCCTTGATTCCCCAAAAGAAGTCATTGATCATTGAGTCCATTTTAGACAAAATATGCTTAGGCAAAAGGAAGGTGTGCATGGTGAAACTAGGGATTACTTGAGCAACTGACTTAATGAGAACTAGTTTGCTCGTCATTGAAAGTGCTCTCTGTTTCCGTTTGGCCATCTTGTTTCCCAGCTTTTCCATTGCCCCCTATAGGCTTCCTTTTTGGATGAGAATTTACAAAACGGATGGCCTAGGTAGCTCCCTTTATGGTTACATTCTTGGATTCCAAGAGTGTTACCAATATCCCTTCTCAGCTGTTGTGACACATTCTTGCTATAATGCACAACTGACTTATGCCAATTAATCTCTTAGCCTGACCATTCACAATATGTTTGTAGGCATGAAGTCACCACTGCTGCCTCTTGGGTAGTTGTTTTACAGTATATTACCAAGTTATCCGCATACATTAGGTGGATTACCCTCGGGCTTTGCCTAGACACCTTAACCTCATTTAGCTTGCCTTCACTTTGTGTTCGAGCAATGATCCTGGAAAGTATATCATATATGATAGTAAAGAGGGTTGGGGACATCGAGTCCCCTTGCCTGTTTCCACGGTTGGCTGGAAAGTATCCAAACGATGCTCCATTCAAGAGGAATGAGAACTGAGAGGTACTTATGCATTCAAGAAGCAAATTTATAAAGTATGCATCAAATCCTAGCTTAGTGAGAACAAAAACAAGGACAAACCATTCAACTTTGTCATAAGCCTTAGCTATGTGTATTTTTATGGCTATAAACTCCCTTTTTTCACCATTCCTATTGAGATAATGCATGAATTCGTGATTTACAATAATGTTGTCATGAATGGAACGATGTGGAATGAATGCAGCTTGGCAACAATGTATGATATGTTTGAGCACATTCCTAATTCTAGATGTCAGAATTTTGGTAACAATTTTGAGGTAACACTGCAGAGTGCAATGGGGTGATGTTGATCCACTTTAGTATCATATTAGACTTTGGAATTAAGGCAATAAAGGTGTGGTTGGCAGCTCTTCTCAGTTTACTGGTTCTGAAAAATACCTAAATTTCTTCAATGGTAGCTTCCTTCACAATGTCCCAATAAGTCTTGTAGAAAGTAATAGACATACCATCAGGTCCAAGGCTCTTATTGCTCCCCGTGGTGAAAATTGCTTTATGGATTTCTTCTCTTGTTGGCAACTTGGTGAGTCCCTAATTCCTACTAGCTAAAATTATAGATGTTAGCGGTCCTTGGAAATCTATTGGGAAGGTTGGGTTGCTAGCGCTGAATATTCCCATGAAGAAACTTTCAAAAGCAATATCAATTGCCTATCGATTCATTAGCCAAGAATTATCACCGTCTAGAATGCAATTGATAGTGTTGTACCTACAGTGAATGATGGTTGTTAGGTGGAAATAATGAGTGTTGGCATCTCCTTCTATTGTTGCGTTGTGTGCGTGTGTGACAAATTGAGAAGATAATAAAATAGAATAAATCAACGCAATCTTAACAAGTGCAAGTATACACCGGTCAACAAGTAATATATGTACCTAAGTACAAGATTATCGATCCCACAGGGATTTAGTATGCCAAATATGCATGTAAACATGATTTACATTTGGTTAAAAGAATAAAAGAATAAAGAATGATGAATAAATGGGTGGAGATTCGGAGGTTAAGCTACTGCTAAGCTACTGCTGCAGCAACTGAAATATTGCAGCAACAGAAATGCTGCAGCAATTCTACCTAACTAAAATTACAGGGAAGCCTACTGGAAAATCACCATGAGAATACAACAGGTAATACAATGCTGTAAAAATCAAGCCAAAAATGTAAGTACAAACCAGAGATGAATGTAAGTATACAAAGCATGCTTTCAGTTCCATATCAATGCTACAGCATATCTGGTTTCACCCAGACTACTTGATCTACTAGTCTAGATCCCCGATAACATCATCTCATGGAGTACGAAGTACCGTGGACCTAACGCAACGCTAGTCAGTGAATGTACCGCTGTTCACGCAGTTTTCAATCCACTGCCATATGAGTGCACTTTCGTGTTTTTACTGCTGTTCACGTAGTTCTCAAATCTAACGCCACATAATTCTAATGTAATTACATGAATAAACCAAGCATTGCTCCATAGAAGCATTAAACATAAAAACATAAAGTAATGTTGCAGCATACCTATCATCATAGTCAAAACAGTGTATTCAACATGCTCATACTTAACTACACCACAACATCTTCAGGTTGAAAATATGTATTATGCTGAAACGAATCATGGAAAACAAGAATCAACGTAATAGGAAAGATAGTCCCTAGGTCCGTGGTGACACTAATCAACGGAGTCAAGCCTAAGACGGAAAACAAATCACTCCCAAAACATTTTTAATCAACCCTTGAACCAAGAATCATGAAAGACAAGGACTAACGTAATAGGAAAAATAGTCCCTAGGTCCGTAGTGACACCAATCAACGGAGTCAAGCCTAAGACGGAAAACATATTACTCCCAAAATATTTTTAATCAATCCTTGAACACATGTAAACAGTCTCATATTACAAAGATCATTAAATTACAAAACAGTAACAAATTGAAGAACATTCAATTACAAAACAGTAAACAAATTGAAGAAATGGAAAGAGGGTTACTCGGGTTGGAGATCACCCTACTGCCCCAAATCGGATTTAATCAAGCTGTTGTTGTCCTTCGTTTCCTCTGCGTGATGCTGCTGCCTTCGGTTCTGTCCAGCTTACAAGAATCCAGCAATGTCACCCCAGCCTTCTCAGGTATTCTCCACCCTAATCTAAGCTCAAAAACAACTCAAAACAATCTACCTACTGCCTAAGTCCTAAGCTGCCCGTAACTAAACACAAAACATACAAAAGCTATGGTAGTATTCTATTTCTCCTCCTCTCTTCTCCGTGAACTTCTTCTCCCCTCCTCATATATATATACATCTATATATATATAGCAATTGACACCAAGGCTGCCCCTTTTCTCCACCTACTCTCACAAAACCAGCCAGCAATTGAGAGTTGTCATCATGTGTATGTATATACATATATATATATATATATATATATATATATATATATATATATGTATACCCACTAGGGAATATGCTTCTTCTTTTTTTTGTATAATGCAGCTGCCACTGCACCTTTTCTCCTGAAAATCTGCCAGAAAATTGAGAGGAATCTCATCATATGTATGTATATATATGTATATATATATATATATATATATATATATTGTTGGACAACAACTATCTTTTATCTTTTGTCCACCTTGCCAATTAGCACTCCCACAAATATATATAAATATATATATATATATATATATACATATAACAAAGATTTCAGCATGTGTACTTTATATATATATATGTATATATATATATGTATAATGGATGGGACCAAAGAAATGAATACATAGGACCGAAAGTGTCCATCTTTAAATATGGTCAGCTGGATTTTAAGTGACAAATAGTGTGTGGGTGTATATTATATATATATAGATAGATAGATAGATATATACATATATATGTATAGATGCAATTTATCCACACATTCTTCACTTTCTTCTCGGTTACTTTTATCCAACTTTCTTTCAACATTGTCAACTATCCACATTCCCTTTTTACCCTTGTCACAATAAATCAATTCAAATAAATTCCCAAATAATAACAAATAATACAGATCATCCACATGTTGAGAAATTTATTCAATTAAATTGACTTTTAACAATAAATCCACATTTTTAGGTAAAAAGAGAGAAAATATCAAATCAACACATTTTTATTCCATATTCCAAATAAAATCAGTTAATACATGAATAAAATGTGGCAAATTAGATGTGAATAACTCTATTATTTTAGAGTTATCATCTATCCACCTAGCATTGGCTTTATCCTCCCTTTTTAGTAAGGTGTCTAGTTCAATCTGTAAGGATCTTAACAATTGAATGACTTCACGAGTTTGAGTTGTTGTATAGATGTTTTTTATAGAGTCAGTGAGACTCTTAATTTTAGTCTGAACATTCCCAAAAGCGGTCTTGTTCCATTCTTTCAACGCAAGTTTGGTATTTTTCAGCCTTGATGCAAAGGAGGGGTTATGGTTCCAAGCTTCTTGTATCACAAAAGCAGCCTCAGCATGTGTTGTCCACATGGACTCAAACTTGAAAGGCCTTGGGAGTATGCCATTATTTGAGCGTATATAAATAAGCAGAGGTTTATGATCATATTGAACTGCAGGCAAGTGGGATCTTGAGGCATTAGGAAATCTAATCTTCCATTCTGCATTTGCCATTACTCGGTCAAGCCTTTCTTGGATGTTATCCAGACCTCCCCTTTTGTTATTCCATGTGAATGGATGTCCGTCAAAGCCAAGATCAATCAAACTGTTGTCATTAACCACTTTCCTAAATCCTCCTCGGCTGGAACTAGCTACTGCCTTTCCTCCAATTTTATCTACACTTGATAGAAGCTATTAAAATCTCCTATCACCATCCAAGCACTGCAAACGAGTTGCCAATTGTATCAAGATCATCCCAAAAGGACTGCTACTATGATTTGGATTTAGGGGACCCCATACATGTTAGTCATTTACCAAGGGTGGACTGATTCGTAAAAATCAGTGATTAATATAATGATCAGTAGCCCACAACTACTGAAGAAAATTAATCCCCCCTGCTTTGTCACATGAGGGAACAAATGAAACTGAGCAAAACCAATACACTGAATTGATTTTTTGATTTTTTTTCTTCACAAATACATTTAACTTCACACAAGAAAATAAAAAGAGGTCTTGTGCTTTTTAATGAGAGGTTAAGGCTTCTCACTGTCAAGGGCTGATTAAGCCCTCAATAATTCCATGCAATTCCAATCATTGAACCGTGGGGGGGCAAGTGTTGGGTGGGTTTAAGATCCCTGAATATTATTTCAGTTTTCTGTTTGGTGGGTTTAAGACCAAGCCTATCCAAATCTGGGTTAAGGAGGTCCAGACTTGATTTCTGAATTTGAATTGGAATGAGTTTGGTAGGTAGTGATGGGCTGAGGTTTTGAGGTGGGCTTGAATTGAGTTCTTGGCACTTAGGGAAGTAGTTATTGGGTTTGGGTAGGGGGGGTATGTATTAGGTAGATATTAAATTGTTTGGGCCAAGTGGATTGGTTGGTATTGTGGTCCGAAGTTTTGGGGTTGGAAAAGGTTGGTGATTTTTACACTGGTAGAATTGGCAAAATTTGGAGGGGATGTTAGCAATGGCTTTCCTCGAGCACAGTGTCAATGAGAAGCAATTACCTACCAACTCGTCCTTGCATGCATTTTGCGTGTACGGAGGGATTTCAGTCTCCTTGTTGTGACATGTTCCTTTCGACTGTGATTCCGACTGATGAGGTTCATTCCGTTGGTTTTTTACCGCGGTTGCTCGCATTCAGGGGCCAAATTTTGTCTGATCTGTAGGGGATTTGGGAATCTCCAGCAGATTTTCTTCACATGTAATCTCTGTGTGAGTGATTTTGCCACACATGTAACAGAAATTAGAAATTCTTTCATAATCCAAAGTTGGTTTCCGTTCTCCCTTGTAATGTAGCACATTGGTTTGAGCACTTGTGTTACGTCTACTTGAACTCTGATCCTCACAAATTTCTGCATTCCAATGGTCATTGTTGCATCTTCCATCATGCACTTCTATTCTATGAACTGTCCTATGTTCTCCATGTTTGTTGGGTTCTACATGTTCAAAGGAAGATTATATATTTGAACCCACATATATAGATAGTTGAGAAATCTATCTCCAAGCGGGTGAAGCTTGGCTTCCATTCTTTCAGGTTTAGGATCGCCCCTTTGACCAACCATGGTCTTGTATCTGCAATGCACTTCTTATATGTGGAGTACTTAAAAGTACAGGCGATCATTTTCTTGGCATTTAATACTTTATGTGAAATTATTTGTCCAACTAGAGTAAGTGCAGTTGGGACCGATTTCACATCTTCACTTATTGCATTAAAGGAGAGATCTAGGCATTGAATGTTTTCCTCCATTCATGCGAAACAGATATAGTTGTCAGAGTTTATGATAAAATAGTTGGAAGAAAAAATACGATATTCAAACAAGATGAACACCTACAAAGATGTCCTAGATGAACTAGAGAGGATTCATCCCTTTTAGAGAGATGGGAAAAAGTTCCACTCCTAAAGAGAAAACGGCTATGCATATTACCCAAATATCATCACAATATGCTTTCTATACTAAGTTGTCCCTTTCACACTTTCTATAAAAGTCTACTACTATTGATACCAACAAGTCTAACAGCATAAAGGGTCCTCATGTATCCAAATATTCTATTAAAAAAAATTAAATTGTATATTCTACTATATTTTATATGTTGGTTGAATTAATGCTTTTAGCTCTAAATTTGTTCCACAATCATAGAATAATGCATCCCAATTCATTTTTTTGTCATTCTACTATATTTAGAAAAGTATGGAGAATTTTGACAAAATTCTTGAGTCACCTTGATAGAATGAATGACCTTCTAACTTTATTCGAGCAAAAGCAATAGACTTAGAAGTTTAGTAGAAAAAAAAAATACATAAATGTTTCAAAGCATATATATAAATGGAAGACATCTCTGTATGAATGCTGAAAATATTAATTAATAAGTAGTCCAAAGAATGCTCTACATTATAATAGGTGGGGTGGTGCAATCAAATTTAGTTTCGTAGCTTTCAGGTCCCAAGTTTGACACCTAGGTTTTGTTTAATCTCTCTCTTGTATTGTAAGAATAAAATCTCTACACTTAATTGTTGATAAAACTTAAATCATAACTACCACTTTGAAATCCTTTCTTTTCTAAAATTTTCTGCAATTCAACCTTAATTTCCTGCTTCCTTAACATCTATAGTCCATCAGAGTTCAGGCTAGCTAGTGAGATAAGTTTATCTAAAATCATGATAGTTACAACTATTGACTGATTCTCTTGTCAAGCTGCTGAATAGACCCCGAGACAGGTTGTTGGAAAAAGAAGGTACCCAAAATTTACATGATTTACATTTCAGGCCAAGTATTTTGGAACTCAAATGAACAAACACAGGGTCTTGTTCAAATTTCAACTGTCCCCAACTAACAAGAAACTAATCCAAGACAAGTTCCAACAAAGGTTTTCACCAATTGCATTAAACTTACACACTATCCATAACCAACAAAGCTTCGTTCAAAATCAAATTGATAACTTCAAGTTAAACAGCTTATTCAACTTAAACACTAAACTCAACTGAACCTATTGAACTTTAATTGTGATGAACATATTCACTATTAAAACAACACATTAACCGAAGTTCAGTTGGAAGAGGAAAAAGCCAAATAATAACTACTGGCAAGCTCTCATTACAAATCCCCAAAAAGAGAACACTGGTACAAACACCTCCACACAACCTATGTACAGCAACTTTTGCTGATGCAATACTTAAATTGCTGCAAGAACAGAAAAATATGAAAAGAAACCCAAAAAGGATTTGATATTTGCATTTTCAGAGAATCCAACTAGATTTTCTTCTGAAGAAAAAAAATAAAGTAGAACTTCAGAATTAAGTAATATCATGTTTAAGTACCACTGGATTGCCCATAGAATTAAGAAACTTGTGCTGCTTCCCTTAAGAACTGACTCCTTGTAGGATCACATTGAAATGGCTAGAATACGTGTTTTAAATCTTTCAAGATCTGCAAGGTGAAGTATAATCAAACTTAATTTAAAGGACATGTGGCCCCAATATTGACATCCTTGGTTAGAGTGAAAATACCGTGCGGTCATTGTTTCTTAGGGCCAAATACAATACTCAAAAGCTAAAAATTCTTTTTTCATTGCAGGTTCAAGTGATGGTGACATATTTTTTCCAGGTCATATCTATTTCGCTCCACCATTCATGGATCTAATATTATGATTGGTACACATTCCGTATTATGATTATAAGTTCTCTTTCATTTCCATTTCAATACGGATACGGCTCTTGTAAACTATATAAGCAATGACAAGAATCAGCTAAGCTCATTTAGGAATCTATATATCAGGTCAGATTGCACTCCCTATCTAGAAACTCCTAACTTTGAACAGAGGAAGTGTACTACATGATTACCATTTTGAATCATTTGAGCCAAAAAGAAATTGGAAAAAAGTTAATAGATTGCACTCTCAGTGAGCATTATTGTCCAGTCCTTCTTGCTTGTTTTTGCATTCTTCACCCAATGGATTCATGTTCATCTGATCCATTTGTGGCTAAGTCAGGCCTTCTTTTATAGAAGTCAGGATTGGATTGCTATTCTCTGTAAATATTTGTTTAATCAGTAATGATACATAAGTACAAAATCATTTTTGTTTACCAGTGTAAAGAGATGGGAAGTTTTAACAATTGTTTGAGTCTCAGAAGAATTTAGTTTTCTACATTTTTCCAACGACAAACTTCTACCTTTCATAACTTCAACCCATGACCAAAAGTTCATGGTAAAGCTGCTTTATCAACTAGGTAACATCTGACACAAACATTATTTCTGTAATAGTAATAAGTGAATCTCAAGATCATTAAAGTTGACATTATGCATTTAATAATCTGCTTAACTAGTATGTCTATCACAATATTAAAGAGATTCAAGGACCACTTAAAGTTTACCAGAACCGAGATTTGTTTATTTCTTCTGAATATATGTAAACAAAACAAAACAACAATCTTTCTAAATATTTTATAACATTGTCTGTGAAATTTAAGAATTTCACATTAGGTCTAGATTTAACATCATCTATGACAATCCCCAAATCACTCGCAACAAAATATGAAACGAACCATCTGCAAATACAAATAAATGAAACTGCTTCCAATAATACAATAAGATATACCAACCAACTTATAGTGTAAAATACAGAACAAATAAATGAATGAAATGAAACGTTCCAAATTTCTTGCAAGTTTGATAAGGAAAAGCATGACAATGATAATCTTCCTCATAACACAGAATATATCACATACTAATGAAATGCGAGTCCCAAACAGTTTAAGTGAAAAGAAAAGTTGAAGAAAGGGAAAAAATAATAATAATAATAATTTTCGGCAATTATATTTGATATGAATTGTTAGCATACCAATAAACACCATTTTTCCTATAATTTCTTACTGGTCAAGAGAAGCACATCTCTCTTACTTGACTATTTCATAAATTTTACAGCAAATATCATGTGCTCACAACCTCCATTATATGTCAAAGCCTCATTAGGTTCAATATGGAAAGAAAGATAACGGGAAAAAAAAAGTAACCAAACTTCTAAAAAAATTGTGGGAAAAAGAGAAACAAATAGTCCTTATAATAAACGTTAACAAACCAAAGGAAACAATTTCATTACATTAAGAATGAAATGACTAACTACAAAAGATTAGTGCCTGACCAAATTCCATTATTCCTAAGCTGAAAGAGAGCTTCTAGGGTGCCAGATGGCTCATGTACTTCAGATGTCCAACTGAGCAACTTCAGCCAATTGGAAATGGTTTTGCTTATGTCAAATTCAGTAGGCAAACCAAAATCAGTTATAAATAAAATTCCAAAGATTAATGCCAATACAGAAGAAAGAAAAGAAAACCCTTCGAAGAAAATATACCTAACTGCTACAAAGTTCAGCTTACCCAAAATAAAAAAATAAAATAAAGACACAAAGCAGAAAACAAACTGCTCTAAACTATTTTCTCTTTTTAAGTGGACCAGTTTTATAGCCACCCTTAGTAGGCTTTCCCCAAGGCGTACGTGAACCCTTTCCATGACTCCCACTACTCTTACTTTTCCCTTCACCACCTCCATGTGGGTGATCAACTGGATTCATTGCAACACCTCTCACTACTGGCCTCCGCCCGAGCCATCGACTCTGTCCAGCCTTCCTTAATTTCTTTGTCCCATGCTCTGGGTTTGAAACCTGACCAATTGTTGCTCTACACCTTACATCTATTGTTTTCTTTACTCCAGATGGTAATTTCACCTCACAAAACCTACAAGTAGAATTTGTTTTCATAAGAACAACAAAAAGCCAACAGTTCTCAATGATTTTGTTCAAAGGATCCAATTCACGCTACTTGAGAGTCATGAATTGAATCTCACTATGTTTACTCTACCCAGTACTGAGAGCACCTTTTAACTCTAAAGAGCAGCAACATTAGGTAAATAAGACATGTTAAATCTCTGATATACCCATCACATTGTCACAAGAACAGAACAGAGTGCCAGGTTGAGTTAACTTCAATCTATTTTAGCATAGTATGATCAAATAGCAACCCTCAATACTCATGTTTGTACATTAAGCTTTCTTACTCCTAGCTGATTCCCTACTAAAGATTCTTGCAAGAAAAGTCCAAGAAATGTTCACGATTATGGTCCCACTAAGAAGGAATCAGATAAAATCCAGCAGAATGCACAACACCCTTGTATAATGAATTATAAAATGAATAAAATAAAACAAGTTTAGTTTATTCTCCAAAACATTGAAATTCAAAATACTCAGATGCATCTAAAAAGGAACAGTATATAAAAGAGGGGAGGAAGGAAAATAAATCTGATTTACCTAGCACCAGGCGCACTGGGCTCGGTGAGAATCTTGGCAACAGTCCCAGCAGATCGAACCATCTTCCCACCTTGACCAGGTCGAAGCTCAATGTTATGAATTAGGGTCCCAATTCGCATCATGGACAGAGGCATACAAGACCCAATTTGTGAACTGATATCCAACGTAAACATCTCGTTCATCATTGAATCAGTTGTTCTTCCATTCAAGGCCTCAGCAGCATCTACAAACGAATATAAATCAAGAAAATTTCAAAAAAAAATTCTAGTAAAAATAATAACAAACAACAATAAATATCTCAAAATTCTATACTTGAAGAGAAGCTTCGGATGTTGTTCTTGTGGAGCAGACCCCGAAAGAGTGCTGATGAAACTTTAAACAGCACCATTGGAGATCAATTAACCTTCGTCTCAGAAGGATTCAACTTCTTTCCCTTTCTCCCAAAAAGGAAATTTGGAACTGAAAAGAAGACTTACAGGGTTTTTGTTTTGAGGGTTTTTGATCAAAATGACAGAGTTTTTTCTCTTGGAGTGACATTTCTAGCCCCGAAACCCACTTTTGAGAATTTTGTTTGATTAATTTTTAAAATATTTTTATTAATTATAAATATATTAATGTATGATATTTTATATGAATATTATAGGAATTATGTTTTAAAAAATAATTAGTTAAGAAAATATAATGCTCTTTTATTTCTGACCCTTCTTTTGCAAATCAAACAAAGGTTTATTTATTGTAACTAAAATGTGCTGAAATTTAGATGAAATTTTCTAAAGTTAGTTAGTGATAAGGAAAGCAAAGAAGGGGTACAAGATTAAATCAATTCAAAACAAAGTATTTATTTGAGATTTAACTGAACAAAATTTAACAATCCCAGCAACTAGTAGTACTCACAGTCAGATTGAACAATCAATTCAAAAAGTTTGTTAAACAGGCATGATCCAAATAATTCAGTTATCAAACAAATAAGATACACGTTACTTGGTATCAATTTTACCCCCAAATATCACCAGAAAATGATCTCGTCTAGCAATATCTAGCTCAAAGGTGAAGTTGAACACCCAAAACCAATTACATGCATACAATATTAAGTAGCATTCTTTAAAGTTTAAAAGTTTTTCCATGCAATTCTCTGATGGGCTACATTATCCAGAGTTTTCATTTATTTTGGATAATCAGTGTCAACTAGCATACTCGTACATCACCTTTGCAAAAACGTTCAGCCACATTGCTTTGGCTATGCCTCATTCCTTAATATGTCAACTACTCAGAATGTTGATATCATAAGAAGTGATAGATATAAAAATAAGAATTCACATTAAAAATAATAAAATACAAATTTAAATTTAATAAAATTTGACATTAAAAATAATATATCTATTTATTTTTTAATTTAACTTCAAATAATAACGGATAAATCTTTGTCCTGATAACATGTTATAAAATATTAACAACAAAAGAAAATTAGTAAAAAATAAAATATATTAAAGAAAAGAGAGAGTTGTTTATATCTTTCATATATGATTCATCTATCTCCAAACTTATATATCTATATGTAAGCCCTTACTTATAGGGATGGAAGTGATATATATATATATATATATATATATATATATATATATATATATATACAAACATGTAACTCCTAAACATTAATTTGAATAGAAGATTACTAGTGTTATTAGATATTATTGAAAAGAGGGTTATGATACTTGAAAGAAGTTTAATGGACATACAAAATTTAAATTTTATTTTTTATTTTTGTTTTAAAAAACATTAATAACGCACACGATGATATGAAATAAAAATCTGACCGTTATTGGACAGTTGGTTTTGAAGAGTCTTCCGCACTATTTCTCAAATGGGTTTCTTTTTTATCTTACCGTTTCTTCTTCTTCTCCTCGTTTCTTTCTATATGTCTGTCTTCCTCGGCATCTTTCTTCTCTCTTCTCTCATTTCATGCTGTTTCTGTGTCACCGTTTATTAGCCCACATTTCCTGATTCCTCTTCCTCCTCTTTCTTTCTTTCTATACAAATTACAATGGCCGTTCAAGCTCAGTATCCTTCCTGTTGGGCCCGGATATACCCACAAGGTTGGGCTTCCACCACTCAACTCCACTTAGTATGATATTGTCCGCTTTGGGCCTAAGCCCTCACGGTTTTATACTTGGGCAACTTTCCAAAAGGCCTCATACTAATGGAGTTAGTGGAACTCTTATATGCTAGTCACCTCTAGCATTATCTTCAGATGTGGGACATGGATGTGGGACATGGGTTGACACCCCAACAATGCTCCCCTCAAACCAAGGACCACATACCTGTGTCCTTCCCTAGGGGGGATAACCATCTTGCATTCATCGCAAGGTACTAAACTCTCATCTTGCATGCAAGGCATCCACATCTGGCAAGCAAGCCCACTAGTCTTTGGCTCTGATACCACTATGTTGGGAAAAAACGTGAAACCGGCACAAACGGTAAACTAACAAATGCGGAATTAATCTTCGTTTGACCAAAACTTTTCCCAACTCGAATGAACCTATGAGGATGCAAACAAATAGGGTATACTAGGTATAATCAAAACAGCCCCAAAACAATAATAATGAGACACCAAATTTTAGCATGGAAAACCTCTCAGAAAAGGAGAGTAAAAACCACGGGACTACTAGTGCCGCTTCAAATTCACTATCACCAAATAGAGCAATACAAAGTCTTCCCTAGATATACTAGTGGTATACAACAAACATCATATATTTGGAATCAACTAACATCAAGCATATGGAATCAAACTACAACAACAAAAGAAGAGATATCACCAAAAACACAGCAGCGAACAGAGGCTGTAAAACCTGACTTAGAAACGTGATTAACACATCTCCACCGTTGAATAAGGTCAACCAGATGTGGTGAAGACTCTGCCCAAAATTCAGAATGATACAACGGTTCAATCTCCGGAAAATTGAGATTTTCTGCAGGTGTGTATGAAGATGAGGAATTTTCTTCTTCTCCTTTGTGTGTGTTGAAGTGTATGTGAGAGTGGTGGCAAATCAATCATAAATCCAGTCAAAAAAAAAGTTTTCTTCTTTTTGGTAGTGGGAGACAAAGAAAAAAGGAAACTAATGATTATTTTATATTTCCTTTCCTTTCACATGGGCAAAAGGACCCATCAAATCTCCCCCGTTTTGTCTATGTGGAAAGAGTTTGCCATCCCGGCGATCGAGCAGCATATCTTCAACTTTCCCCTTGCTAAACCTTTAGTCAACATGTCGGAACAATTATCATCAGTGTGAATTTTTTCAAGTTCAAACAGCTTGTCTTCAATAGCATCTCTAATCCAATGATACCTAACATCAATATGTTTGACTCTTTTATGAAGTGTAGAGTTCTTAGCAAGGTGGATAGCACTTTGATTATCACAAAAAACCACGTAGCGCTGTTGCATAAAGCCAAGCTCTTGCATAAATCTTTTCAACCACAATAGTTCCTTGCACGCTTCTGTTGCTGCAATATACTCTGCCTCTGTAGTAGACAAAGCAACACACTTTTGCAGTCTTGACTGCCATGACACAGCTCCCCCTACAAAAGTCATCAAATAACCAGATGTAGATTTCATGTTGTCCTTATTTCCTGCCATATCAGCATCCGTATAACCAACAAGCATTGGTTCTCCATTCCCAAATGTTATACCCAATTTGGAAGTACCACGTAAATATCTAAAGATCCACTTAACCGCTTCCTAATGCTTTTTACCAGGATTTGACAGAAACCGACTAACAACACCTACTGCATGGGCAATATCAGGTCTTGTACACACCATTGCATACATCAAGCTTCCAACTGCTGATGCATATGGGACTCTATCCATATCTTCAATCTCCTCCTTTGAAGAAGGGCAATCTTTATCAGTTAGTTTAAATTGGAGTAAGAGGTGAACTAACCGCTTTGGCTTTAGCCATGTTGAATCTGCAAAGCACCTTCTCAATGTATTGCTCTTGTGACATGTGAAGCTTCTTTGAAGCTCTATCTCTAGTAATCGAATGCCAAGAATCTGTTTTACTGGCCCCAAGTCTTTCATAGAAAAGAACTTGCTTAATTCTTTCTTCAGCTGAACAATCCTCTCTGCATTCTTGCCAACAATCAACATGTCATCAACATAAAGTAATAAGATAATGAAATCATCATCACCAAACCTCTGAAAGAAAACACAGTGATCTGAAATAGTCTTTCGGTAGCCTTGCTTCCCCATAACGGACTCAAATTTCTTGTACCACTGTCTTGGTGCTTGTTTCAACCCATAAAGACTTTTATGAAGCTTACATACATAGTCTTCTTTACCTTTAACCTGAAAACCTTCAGGTTGCTCCATATAGATTTCCTTATCCAAGTCACCATGAAGGAAAGCTGTCTTGACATCCATTTGCTCAACCTCAAGATCAAGACTAGCTGCCAAACCAAGAATCACCCGAATGGAACTCATCTTCACAACTGGAGAGAAAATCTCATCAAAATCAATACCCTTTCTTTGGCTGAACCCTTTAACCACCAATCTAGCTTTGTATCTAGGTCTTGAGGTATGTTCTTCAGTCTTCACTTTGTAGACCCACTTGTTCTTCAAAGCTTTCTTGCCCTTAGGCAACTTCACTAATTCAAAGGTATTTTTCATGCAAGGAATTCATTTCATCTTGCATAGCTTCAACCCACTCCCTTTTATGATCATCTTCCATAGCCTCTTCATAACACTCGGGCTCTCCCCCGTCAGTGAGTAAGACATACTCATCAGCAGAAAAACGGGTGGAAGGATGTCGGTCTCTGGTAGACCGCCTAAGTGGACAAATGTTGGCATGCCTGGTACTGGTAACTCTGGATGAGGACCTCATCCAACTCTTGTTGCTCTTGAATATCATTATCAGTACCATTGTTCATCATTTTGAATATTATCTTCATTAATTGGTTCAGAATGTTGTGGAGGAACAGGATCCAAATCAGTAAGATCATCAGTATATTGAGGAATTATCTTTGTCTTCTCAATATCCTTCAAACTTTGATCTTCTACAAAATCAGCATCCAAGCTTCTTACAAGTTTCTTCAGAACTGGATCATAAAACCTGTGTCCAAACTCATCTCCCCCATAACCAAGGAATATACATGGCTTGGTCTTCACATCAAGCTTTGTTCTTTCATCTTTGGGAATATGCACAAAAGCCTTGCATCCAAACACCTTCAGATTTTCATATGAAACATCTTTGCCGCTCCAAACCCTGTCAGGAACATCAAAAGACAAAGGAACACAAGGAGTAAGATTAATAACATGTACGCGGTGTTCAAAGCTTCACCCCAGAAGGAATTAGGTAACCCTGCATGTGATAGCAAACATCTAACCCTTTCAGCCAATGTTCTATTCATCCTTTCGGCTAAACCATTCAACTGTGGTGTCTTTGGAGGAGTCTTTTGGTGCCGAATACCTTTCTCTTTACAATAAGCATCAAAAGGACCAATGTATTCACCTCCATTATCTGTTCGAATACACTTGAGCTTCTTCTCAGTTTGCCTCTCAACCAAGGCATGAAACTGCTTAAACACATCCAAAACTTGATCTTTAGACTTCAAAGTATAAGCCATACCTTCCTAGAATGATCATCAATAAATGTGACAAAATATAAGCAGCCCCCAAGTGTTCTAGTCTTCATAGGACCACAAACATCTGAATGTATCAAATCAAGTATACCTTCTCTTCTATGAGGAGGATGACTTTTAAAGGAAACTCTTCTTTGCTTACCAGCCAGACAATGAGAACACTTCTTTAATTGAACATCATGCAAATCGGGCAAGGCATCTTTCTTCAACAATATAGACATCCCTTTTTCACTCATGTGAGCAAGTCTCTTATGCCATAAGTCGGTCATATCAGCACTCATTAATAAATTAACCGAGTCTTTGGAGATCTTTGGATGTGTCATATACAACTTGGAACTTCTTTTACCTTTTGCCACGACTAAAGAACCACGAGTGAGTTTCCAAATACCATCACCAAGGGTACTGTGATAACCATCATCATCAAGTGTTCCCGCGGAGATTAAGTTAAGTCTAATATCTGGAACATGTTTTACATTGTGTAAAACCAACTCCATCCCAGTGTCAAACTTCAAGCAAACATCCCCAACGCCTACAATCTTTGATAGCCCTTTATTACCCATCTTAACAATCCCGAAGTCACCAGGGGTATAAGATGAGAAAAATTCCCTTTGTGATGTCACATGACAAGTAGCGCCACTGTCAACAACCCAACTCGAAGAATCATGTGCAATGTTCACCATATCATAATCACAACAAATAAAGAACTCTTCTGTAGCAATATTAACTTCAGAAGTATCATTGCCACCATCATCTTTCTTATGGTTGTTCTTTTGATTGTTGTAATTAGCCTTCTTGTTCTCCTTTTTCAACTGTCTGCAAAACTTGATAGTATGCCCTTTTCTACCACAATGATGACACTCATAATCAGCATACTTGCCTTTAGACTTACTACGATGCTTCCCTTTGTTACTTGGACCTCTACTTTGACTTCTCCCCCTGCTCTCTGTGACTAAAACATCTGAATGTGAAGAGGAACCCTGTGATTTTCTTCTCATCTCTTCATTTAAAATGCTGCCTTTAGCCAATTCCATAGTGATAATACCATTAGGAGCAGAGTTGGACAATGATGTCCTAAAAGTCTCCCAAGAATCCAGTAAAGTACCAAGAAGCCATAAACCTTGTATCTCGTCTTCAAACTTAATACTCATTCCTGCAAGCTGATTAATAAGACCCTGAAAAACATTCAAATGATCGGTAACAGGAGTTCCATCATTGTACTTCAAGTTTATCAACTGTTTAATCAAGAACAATTTATTGTTCCCGGTCTTCCGAGCATACAACTCCTCAAGCTTGTTCCACAAGGTACGAGCGTGAGTCTCCCCACTAACATGATTCAAAACATTATCATCAACCCATTGGTGAATATAACCACAAACTTTCATGTGTAAGATATTCCACTCTTCATCTGTTTTACCTTCAGGTTTATCAGTATTAAAAACAGGCATGTAATAATCTTTCACATAAAGGAGGTCTTCCATTTTGCCTTTCCAAACATGATAATTAGAACCATTCAAATTCACAATCCTACTTGTATTAGCTTCCATCGTTCAAACAAGTCTTAACCCTATAGAACCAAGCTCTGATACCACTTGTTGGGCCCGGATATACCCACAAGTTGGGCTTCCGCCACACAACTCCACTTAGTATGATATTGTCCGCTTTGGGCCTAAGCCCTCACGGTTTTATACTTGGGAAACTTCCCAAAAAGCCTCATACTAATGGAGTTAGTGGAACTCTTATATGCTAGTCACCTCTAGCAATATCTTCAGATGTGGGACATGATGTGGGATATGGGTTGACACCCCAACACTTCCAATGTTCTTCTTCTAAACAGGTTGGTTGGTGGTTTTCTCTCTCTCGGGCAATGTTTGTTTCTATGGATTTCTTATTTTTTTTAATTTTTATTTTTTGGCCTATAAGTGTGCAAGAAAGTAAAAGCCCTATGGGAAATGATTATGTATTGAAACCTCAAACCTGCGTTGGTGGCGTGGCGGTGGCGGAGCGTTTCTCGATCATACAAATATGTCTTTTAATAACCATGGAGGTAAGGATATTGATTGAATTGAGTCGATGATTCTTTACAATATCTCATCCTATTAAATTCAAATCGAATACTCTGGAAGTCTGGACGAAATTTGTCCGACTCTAAATTTTGTGTGTGCCTCAATCCACCGTGGGACTAATAATTCCAGGAAAAGAGGAAGAGATGTCGGGATGTCAATCACAGCTGCAGCCCTCTGTAACAATCTTCTCTTTCCCTTCTCTTGAGGTGAGTTTCATTCTTTTGATTTTTCCTTCTCTTTCTCTCTTTCTCTTTCTATTTCAATTTTTGTTGAATTCTTGAATTCATGTTTATTTTTTCTTAAATTCTTTATGGTTTCTTTTTTTCACCCTCCATTCCTCTTCTCTCTTTCTTTCTTCATTCTTGAATTATTTCTGTTTCTTTTTTCTTTCTAAGTTTCTTCTTGAATTGCTTCTCTCTCTCTTTCTTTCATTCTTGAATTATTTCTGTTTTTTTTTCTCCGTTTCTTTCTTTCTTGAATTGCTTCTCTCTTTCTTTCTTTCTAAAATTCTTCTTCTATTTCTTTCTTTTTAAAATTCTTCTTCTATTTCTTTCTTTCTTGTTTTATTTGAAACTAACTTTTTTTTCCTCTTTCTTGAATTCACCAAAACCCTTTTTGGTAGTGAAGGTAGAGAAGGTATGTCATAATCAAGTATCATCCATCATCGTCATTCATATTGCATCCATCATCCTCATTCCATCATTCATCATGCATCATTCATCATCGTCATTCATATTGCACCAGCATCATCATCATCATGCATTCATCATCACCATCATCATTTAGCATAGAAATGAACTTTAAATTATACAAGGTCTTTGCGGTTACTTCTTGGGATGGTCTATGAGATAAGTATCATTCAAATGATGGACTCCTTTTCTTGCCCCTGCCTCTTGGTTCCATTCTTAGAACTTTGGCTTGGAACTCTTTTAAGTTTTATATATATACACAATTTAATGAATATGTGTTTGAACATCATAGGTTTATATTTAGAGATTTTGAATCTTGCAACTGCCATGAAACAGGTAATTCATTAATTAATCAATTATTTATATCATAGTAATTTCTTTTTATGATTTTCTCTGCTAATTTTTTAAAAATATCTTCAACTATTGATTTATATATTTGACATTGTATACACAGGTTTTTGAGGTAAAAAATGAATTAACAAACTAGGAGAACTCTTGCTGCTTTATTGATTCATAATCAGTCATTCTCAAAGTAACATTTTAAAATTCATTCACTTTTAATACCATGAACTAAGAGTTCTTGCTTTCAACCAGCATTGGTTGTATTCTTTGGTCCTTCATCATTGTGAAGCCGTGGTATGTTTGACTGGCAAGCATCCTGAAATTAGTGACTTTTGGCTTCTGATGTAGCTGCTGCTCAACACATGAGGTAATGTTTTAGATTGTATACATTACTTTTTGATTAATGGATGAAATTTCAAAAGTGGTGAAATTTTCTTCCTGCTCTTTTGAATGGAGATTGTTAGCTGGCACACCAGTGGATCCTACCTCTGGTGATCAACCTATCTGAAACGAAGACAAATGGATTATTGTGATTGTGAGTTCATGGCCTGAAATATACATATATATATATATATAATTAATTTGTGCAGTTATAACATTTTCTTGCAATTATATGTTTGTTTTTACATATGTGTAAAAACTTGGTGAGTAATAATTCTTCATCTGTGACAATTTTAAGAATTTTCTTCCGAGAAACTGATATGTTAATGGAATTCAGGTAAATGGAGAGATCTACAACCACAAGAAGTTGCATAGGAGTTTGCCAAATCACAACTTCATAACTTGTAGTGATTGTGATGTTATCAGTCATCTGGTAAGAACCCTCTTCAGATTTCTTTATTTTTATTTTTGCCCCCATTTTCCCGTTGACTTCCTAAAGACCCTACCTTTTCTTGAGCAGGGCTCTCCAGATCTAGCAGCTGCAAGAGAAGTTGTTGATTATTTAAGCACTATTCACCACAAGTTCCATTTCCTTGTTCAGGTATTTAAACACCTAATTATTATGTATTTTTCCATTGATGGATGATAAATAGATATATGTCAAATTGCAGGATGGTATTCATACAATTGATGACGTTATATATCATATTGAAACATATGATGTGACCACAATCAAAGCAAGCACACCTATGTTCCTCATCCCGCGTAAGATTAAGATATATGGAGTGAAGATGGTTATATATGGTGAAGGTTCTGATAGAAATAGAAAATTTTGGAGGCAATTTGTACTTCCATAAAGCCCCAAACAAGGAAGAATTCAATAGAGAATCATGTCGTAAGGTAACTGATATGCATAAATCATATCACATTTTTAGCATGTTTTTAGACATAATTTAGGGTGAAATTGATGGTAAATCGCTCTTAATTGAACGTTATTAACTCAATTTCACAGTTTTCGTGATTTTGGAAGTGTCAGGTGAAAAGTAGAAGAAAATGGCAAATTTCGGGGCAAAAACGTGATTTTCAAAAGTTTGAAAGTCGGGATGGGCGTCCCGAACCCAGGATGGGCATCCTGACCTAGTCAATAGACCAGGACGGGCGTCCAGGACTTGGGATGGCCGTCCTGACCTGGTCAACAGGCCGGGACGGGCGTCCCGAGCCCCAGTTCAGAATCCCACATCGAAATTTTGAGAGAAAATCACCCAACTCCCCTACTATAAATACCTAGGCATTCCTCAGTTGAATTCATTCCTTTCCACTCGATTTGAGTCATTTAGTGACTTCAAGTATACAGTTTTCCATAGTATACAAGTCACTTAGTGTTCTCAGGTTTTTAGTATAGGTTTATTTATATTCTTAGAGAGTGTCTCGTGTTCTTTGTTTCTGAGAGTCTGTCTCAGATCTTAGGATACGACTAGATAGGTTCGTTTTCGATATTTATAGAATACCCGGGGTTTCGTTAGGAGATCCTAAGAGGGCACTAGGCATTCGAAGAGTCAGTCAACAGGGTTGTGCTTAAGCAGGGTATTAAGGTAAAGTCCAGCTACTAGGATGAGGAAGCGTCCTCCGAAGGTTCTGTCGAGCAGAGTCGGGTCGAGCAGTCCAACATATACAAGCAGTTGCTCCATCAGCGGAATACGTAAAGGGTGAATACTTTATGGTATCGGTCCCCTTGTCCCTCTCTTTATATGTCTGTATTGTGTTTGTCCAAACATTGATTATGAATACTGAATTATGATTTTATGAATATGTGTTATGTATGTTGAAGTACTTTATGATTTTCCGGAAATGGTCACCAGCTTAACTTTCATTATGTCTGCATGTCTAATGTAGTTTCTTTTAAACTAAATGTAGGGTTATAGACAACTCCTAACCACGGTCTAATCATAACCTGTTTAGTTTAACGGACATTAATTTAGGACTTTCCCGTCGGAAAGCATTAATGTCTACCATATTAGATGAAATAACCTATACATCACCATGTTTGTTAGAGTAGTCTAAGTAGGCTGAGTTTGTGTGTTTATGCCGACGTTAGGGCGAGCGGCATGATCTCCTAAGTGATATAGGACTTTCATGGATGCCTTTAGCTCGAACCGTGAGTAGGGCTGTCATTAAGGTAGGGCGATTTATCAGGTAACTCAGATGTGGTACACCTTTAGACTCGGTACATAATTGCAATCTAGGCCAAGATATATCTAAAATACTCGAAGATAGGTCAATCAACATGTAGGAACAGTATAACATAGAATCAGGACATTATCTATAAAACACTCTTAGGCTTAAATATACTTAAACCTAGTGGAGAATGAATCACCCTCTCAGCAAAGATTTTGATGAATGATTGCATAACTGGATCATAAGATAAGAATTAGGGTAAGAGGATAGTTACTACTAAGCCGTTACCACTTCCCTGGGAGTATTATAATTAATCTAATTAAAATCGTAGATACTTTCCAACAGACTAGCTACACGATAGGTACTCTGCCTTAGGTTCTGATTGATTAAGTGACAGTATAGAGACTAAATGTGATAATTAGTCAGGTTAAGTCATTAATTACTCATAATCAACATAGGGTAAAACAACACCTATTTTAGTATATCAGTCGGAACGTTATCAGATTTTTTGCGCCGTTGTAGGGGAAATATCATAATGAATTTAGGATTCCTGATCAAAATTCTAGAGACTTATGATAGGTAACGGTAGTAACCTAGACCTTAGACCTAACACTTATTTCATGCTAGTTAGACAATCAATTTCCGAAATATAGGGTTATCATAACTAATTAATTTTAGACATTATCTGAAATTAAGACATTTAGGATAATCAAATTTTAGAAAATTATTCTAAAACCATATTGAGGAAATTTAACTGCTTTCGAAATAAAATATAAAAGAAAAAAAATGTTAAAATTTAAAACCCGAAAAATATCTTTCTTGCTTTTTCTATTTTGTTTTCTTTCTGTTTTTGTGAATTGTTATCCTAACCAGACTTTACACTCATAGATGAAGAGAACAAGAGCAGCTACAAACCAAGCAAAGAAAACAAAAAACCCTGATACTCCAGGTCAAAAGAAGACAAAACCAGAAGGACCATCTAGGCTTGAACCAGAAAAACCACGGGAGAACCCTCCTCCACAACCTATAGAAGTAAACTCAAGCCTAGATACCAGTGATTTAGTGAGAAGACTACTGAACACCCGTGAGCCCAACCCCACGGAAGAAGATCCTTCTGAAGACACCTTTCCTCCGAGAGAAGAACCTCAAAGATCTCCAGTTCACACTCTTGCCCAGAGAGTTCCTAGAAATCCACCACCCCTTGACCAAACCCAAAACTCACCAACATCTCATGAGTACACTCCAACGCCTAACAAGCACACCCCATCATCCGGGGGAAGTAGTAACGGTTCTCAGTCCGTTTTGTCCATGCAGATAGATACTTTGACTCACAGGATCTACCAGATAGATCAAGGAATCTCAAGCATATTGTGTCATTCAGAACAGAGCATTCTGAATATCACAGCCAATATGGACCAACTCAGAGCCACAGTAAGCCTCCAGGAGAGCCAAGGTGCACAAATACTACGGGAGTTAGCTGACATACGAAGTGAGCAGGGCAGGCAAAGGGAGGAGATGAGAGCCATGCGCATAGAGATGCGAGAGATCAGAAATAAAGGCCATTGAAAAAGGGAAGATTCTTTTTAGTTTTTCAGCAAATAAATTGTTTGAACTAAAAATTAAATAATTGACCCATTCTTTTTATTTTCAATTTTTTTTAAAAAGGTCTTTTATTTTATTCAGTAATTTTTCTTCAAACATTTTATTTTTCAAATTCTTTATGAAAAACAAATGTGTTACGAATACAGTTTATTTCATTAATAAGTTGTATAAACTTAATCTTTTGTTTTTCTATAATTCTTGTTGAATAAAGGTTAGGATATGATTAGGGTAGTTATGATTTTTGAAAAGAGATTGAGAAATTTTTGCAAGGAATTTTTAACAACTTCTGAATTTGATAGGTTAAACATGAAGACTTGTTAAATATTATTATTTTGTGTACTAAGATTTGCAGGGAATTATGAAAAAAAAAATAAAATCCGGAAGTGGCACACATCCCGAGGTAACCCGGGAAGGGCATCCTGCCTCCGGGACAAGCGTCCTAAAGGCCGCCCCCTTCTACAAAAATGCTATTTTTCTTCATTTTCTCTCAAACCAACCACCAAAAATCATCTCTCTACAAAGTTCTCTCCACCTTCTCTCTACAAATTTTTGGCAACTTCCCGAAGTTTCAAAATTCAAATTTCCCTCCAAAATTTGAACTTTTAAATTTCCTTCCAAAATTCGAATTTCCCGCCAAAAATTCAAAATCATTCCCTAACCAAAATCCATCCTTCTGAATTCAAATTCACCTCCAGAATTCGAATTCGAATCTTCTTTCCCGCCTAAAATTCTCAAAGTATCTCGAACATTCTCAACTGAATGGCTCCCAAATGCGCTCGTATCACTTCTTCCATGACCATCACATCTGTGGCACACCCTTTTATGCTTTTTTCCTCCATTCCAACATATCAGGAGAGATGTCATGGATATATCGGACACACCATACTGGTTGGCAGAACGCTTGACTGGGCAGCAGTCCAGACACTGGGAGTTGAGCAGGAGGTCCGACGCATACTCGACGTACTACCCTACAGTCGAGTCTTCATCGTCACTGAGCCGACCTACCTAGAGCTGGTATGTGAGTTCTATGCTTCATTTACATTCCAGCAGGAGCACATCACATTCCGTCTGGGCGGAATGGATCGATTGATGAGCATGGCCGAGTTCGGCATCGCCTTGGGTATCTGGCAGAGGGACGAGCTGGATACGCCCGCCTACACCACAGCAGTTCGAGACTTCACTTCTGCAGACGTCTCCACCGCTTGGGCTCAGATTTGTACGATGGGTGCTCCCTACCAGCATGGCTTTGCGAAAGCTACAGGTATTCATCCTGCTCTTCGCTAATTACATGCCATTATAGCACACACTCTGTCAGGACGTCGGGCGGCCCTCGGGAATGTCACCCAGATGGAGACATTCCTCCTGGCCAACATGCATATGGGTTCCACAGTAGAGATGGCTCGACTCATTACTGTCATCATGCGGGGTTTCGCTACGGACACTCGAAAATAATGTTTGGGGCTCGGGCTATTCATCACCAAGATAGCCCACTACTTGGAGTTGGACATTGAGGGCTCAGAGCTGACCCAGGTTGCCCCGACCACCATTCCTACGGACCTTACCATTCTACGGAACATGGGGATGGTTGTACGGGATGCAACTAGGCGCTACTCCATCCACACGGAGCAGCAAGGACAGGCATCGGCACCGGGATCGGTCCCAGCACATATACCTCCGACCGAGACCTTCGTTCCACGCACCACCTTTGAGCGACATATGTCACATAGATTGGCGGAACTCACAGCCCGACATAGCCGGGATATGGAAAACATCGAGAGGCGGATGTCGATGATGGAAGATAGAATCACCATGACCAACAGCAGGGTCGAGGAGATTTTTCAGCAGACCTCCCGACTAGTCGAAGACCCAGAGGTCTACTTTTCAACAGACTTCCGTCCACCCGATGACGATGAGATTGGTTCTTAGTTTTTTCTTTTCCTTTTCTTTTCTTTTTCTTTCTTTTGTTACTTTTGCTCTATGTGTGTGATCATGTCTGGGATGTATGGAATATGAATCTTTGTATGACGTTGATTGATATGACGTAACATCATTTGTTTCTTCTATTATATCTTGTTATTTCGTTTATTGTTTTATTTTCTTTCTTACCCTTAGTTAGTCAAATAAGTGTGGGGTAAGAGTTTTATGTTTTGTTTTTATTCCTTCTTGTTTTAAAATAAGTGTGGGGTAATTTAGATATGCATGAACACTGAGGACAGTGTCAGACTTAAGTGTAGGGTAGCAGTGCACAGTGCACTGTGGTAGGAAACATTTTGCATGATTTTTGCATGTTTTTCCCGTATTTTCACACCCTTCCACATTTTTTTCAAAATTTTTCACTCTTTCAGACTTCAAAATGCAGTATGATTGGTAAAATATTGCTGATGTCTATGATATGTAGGTAGAATGTTATGATCAGTAGGAGACAACGTGATGACTTTCTTGAATTTATCGATTAGAAATAGGGAATTCCTGATACTTGAGCACAACTTAGTTTGGATTAGAGACCTCAGCCAAATATCTTTTCAAAACTTAACTAGATTAGATTAGACCAGTTGAGGATGTATTGGCAATCAAAATGACTACATGATGCTCTGAGCTGAAAGTGAAAAGAAAATAAAGAGAGTTAATAAATAGGGTAGTTTGCAAGTGGCCTTTGCTACTCGAGCACCACTCCTTAGGGGAACTTAAAGTCTGATGCCCTAAGGTCGTGTAGGTCTGGGAGTCATTGGAGTGGGACTCGCTACATGGGTAGTTAAAGTTGACGTGTGAAAGCAGACACAAAATACCTTGAAAAATCAATAAAAGATAAATAAATAAATGCTTAATTAAAAAAATCTTATCACCAAGGCTCAGAACTCAGAAAGTTGTTTATTGTTGGTATGTCTAACAATGGGTCGAAGTATTATCTGGTAATAGTCGAGATGAGAGTATATTGTGTTGACTATCTAGTCTAGACTAGTACACACACTACACATCAGGAAAACCTTGTGACTGGGAGAAGAGTTCAATCTAGTTATTAAGTTGTTAACCTGCTTGACCATGATAATCTACTAGAGACATTTGAGACCTTGTCATAGCAACTTAACCAGTCAGACCTGTGTTGTGAATTATCTGATTCAGTGATAAATTTTGGAGTAAAAATACGACTAGAAATTTTAAGTGACTGCACCTATGATTTAAAATCACTAACTTCAGGTAGACTTTGCTTGAGGACAAGCAAAAAGCTAAGTGTGGGGTTATATGACTTTGCTTGAGGACAAGCAAAAAGCTAAGTATGGGGTTATATGATATGCATAAATCATATCACATTTTTAGCATGTTTTTAGGCATAATTTAGGGTGAAATTGATGGTAAATCGCTCTTAATTGATCATTATTAACTCAATTTCACAATTTTCGTGATTTTGGAAGTGTCAGGTGAAAAGTAGAAGAAAATGGCAAATTTCGGGGCAAAAACGTGATTTTCAGAAGTTCGGAAGTCGGGATGGGCGTCCCGAACCCAGGATGGGCGTCCTGACCTGGTCAACAGACCAGGACGGGCGTCCCGAGCCCCAGTTCAGAATCCCACATCGAAATTTTGAGAGAAAATCACCCAGCTCCCCTACTATAAATACCTAGGCATTCCTCAGTTGAATTCATTCCTTTCCACTCGATCTGAGTCATTTAGTGACTTCAAGTATACAGTTTTCCATAGTATACAAGTCACTTAGTGTTCTCAGGTTTTTAGTATAGGTTTATTTATATTCTTAGAGAGTGTCTCGTGTTCTTTGTTTCTGAGAGTCTGTCTCAGATCTTAGGATACGAGTAGATAGGTTCGTTTTCGATATTCATAGAATACCCGGGGTTTCGTTAGGAGATCCTAAGAGGGCACTAGGCGTTCGAAGAGTCAGTCAACAGGGCTATGCTTAAGCAGTGTATTAAGGTAAAGTCCAGCTACTAGGATGAGGAAGCGTCCTCCGAAGGTTCTGTCGAGCAGTCCAACATATACAAGCAGTTGCTCCATCAGCGGACTACGTAAAGGGTGAATACTTTATGGTATCGGTCCCCTTGTCCCTCTCTTTATATGTTTGTACTGTGTTTGTCCAAACATTGATTATGAATACTGAATTATGATTTTATGAATGTGTTATGTATGTTGAAGTACTTTATGATTTTCCAGAAATGGTCACCAGCTTAACTTTCATTATGTTTGCATGTCTAATGTAGTTTCTTTTAAACTAAATGTAGGGTTATAGACAACTCCTAACCACGGTCTAATCATAACCTGTTTAGTTTAACAGACATTAATTTAGGACTTTCCCGTCGGAAAGCATTAATGTCTGCCATATTAGATGAAATAACCTATAGATCACCATGTTTGTTAGAGTAGTCTAAGTAGGCTGAGTTTGTGTGTTTATGCCGGCGTTAGGGCGAGCGGCATGATCTCCTAAGTGATATAGGACTTTCATGGATGCCTTTAGCTCGAACCGTGAGTAGGGCTATCATTAAGGTATGGCGGTTTATCAGGTAACTCAGATGTGATACACTTTTAGACTCGGTACATAATTGCAATCTAGGCCAAGATATATCTAAAATACTCGAAGATAGGTCAATCAATATGTAGGAACAGTATAACATAGAATCAGGACATTATCTGTAAAACACTCTTAGGCTTAAATATACTTAAACCTAGTGGAGAATGAATCACCCTCTCATCAAAGATTTTGATGAATGATTACTACTAAGCCGTTACCACTTCCCTGGGAGTATGATAATTAATCTAATTAAAATCGTAGATACTTTCCAACAGACTAGCTACACGATAGGTACTCTGCCTTAGGTTCTGATTGATTTAAGTGACAGTATAGAGACTAAATGTGACAATTAGTCAGACTAAGTCCTCAATTACTCATAATCAACATAGGGTAAAACAACATCTATTTTAGTATATCAATCGTAACGTCATCAGTAACCAACCACAACAAGAGATTTCTGCTCTATTTTGATGTTGTGAGCGAGCTCAATACCAAGAGCTTGTAAGTAAAAATGACCTAATACAACGTTTCTTTCATTTTCCATGTTTAAACATATAGAGGTCCTGAGAGCAAGCATGGCAACATCTGCGTGGGCCTTCCTATTTCAATACAATGAGTTTATCAATGTTGCAATGAGGATTTACTCTAAGAGGAAGATTGTAAGATGATGTTGTGCACATATAGTACTGTTTCAAGGGGCAGAGGAAATTTCTGACTTATGAAGGTGCTCTTTCTATGGCAACGACTTTCTCTGAGGTAAGTTTTTCCATTAGATTAAATAAGTAAATTTTATTTTTATTGGCATTCCAAGTTGGTATAGACGTAAATGAAGAGAAGATAACAAGAAAGATACTTTGGATGAATTTCAGGCGTCAGCTTCCTATATCTTCCAACCTCCTATAACTTCCAACATTTGAGACTATGAAGGTACTTATTTTGTACAGAGTTAGTTTTCCTTCTTTGTTTTTGGCATATTTTGATATAAAAAGTTCATGCATTTTCTTGCAGAATTGTATACTGGGAGGATTCACTAAATCCTGTCCTAATTACAAATGTGCACGTGCTGGGCGGTTTCCGATTCTCAATAAGGTTCACTTAAACATTGAGATAATTGTGTGTCAATTAGTCTTTTTCTCTCTTTCATGTTCTCTACTGCAGGTATGATTCAAAATAATCAGATATGAGGGATCACGGATGCTTTAATGTCATTTATGTTTTTTGGAGAAAAGGGTTCAGATTCTCAAAAAAATTGAACTGAACTTGACTTTGGGAAAATTAGTGAGCATCACTTAATCTTAGATTTTACTAAAATTGCAAATTTCAATTAATTTTGGTATAACTGTTGATGTAGCAAGTATTTTTGTTCCAAAGCTGAACTGCAGAACAGTAAAGCAAGCACGATGTGAGAAAAAACATTATGCTGTTAAATATTTTCCTTGGTGAGAGAATATTTCCCTGAAATTTTTCTTAGAAATTTTTAATTTTTAGAAATATATATTATTTGTTAACTTGTAGTTGTTTTGTAATTCATACAAACAGGATGCTGAAATTTGCAGTTTTTTTGCATCTCCTAAGGGGTAGAGGAAATCCCTAAGTTACAGAAGATGCTTCTCTTTCTCTGAAAAGGGCTTTCTTTAAAGTAAGTTTACCCATTAAATTAAATAAGTAAATTGAATATATAAATATATTTTTGTTGACATTCCAATTTTATTTATGATAATTTTCAGCATATATGTTGATATCTATGTTTATTTATAAAATGGACCATCCTTATGTACATGATATATATTTCAGGTATTGCCACTGGTCCTTAGAGAAGGGTTGAAATGTCATTCTGCTTTCAATTCTTTTCTATTCTACCTCAAGGGTATACACCATTTCTAAGGTAAGAGATAACCATGACATGAGATTTCTCAGACTGATTTCTTTTGTCTTTCTCACTCCTTGTTACTTTCCCTTTTGTGTAGCTGAGAAGATTGAAGTTTGATTCCATTCTACTTTAACGGTACATAATTTGCTGCAAGGTAAGAGATAATCTATTTGAAATTGATACGGAAAGACTCAAAAATGGTTACTTATCATTTGTAAATTTTACTATTGTTTTTTAGTTCTTATACATGATGTTTTTAGTTCTTATCATTTGCTGCAAGGTAAGAGATAATTTTTTGCTTGTTGACTCACTAAAGACGCTCCCCCATATACATATAAATAATAAAAATTATGTGTTTCTGTCAGTATGAAGAACATTGTGAAAATATTTTGGATATGCTGGATGGGATGTTTTCCTTTGTTCTACTGGATACTAGGGAAAACAGCTTTCTTGTTGCTCGTGATGCTATTGGAATTATCTCCGTCTATATTGGCTGGGGACTTGATGGTGAGAGACTTTGACAAAAAAACTAATGAAAAAATATTTTTGGCTTCAAGAAGGAATTTTATATTATTGACTTTACCTCCTTTTGTTTTGGATACAGGTTATGTTTGGATTTCATCATAACTAAAGGGCTTGCATGATGAAAGCGAATATTTTGAAGTTTTTCCACCAGGGCACTTGTATTCCAACAAATAAAGGTGGTATTATCCTGCTTGGTTTTTCTGAGGCTATTTATTCTGTTTTGAAGTAGCATTGTTTTTCTCTTGTTTCCATACAATGTGGCCTTTTCTAATGGACTATGCAGGCTGTGATCAAAAGGTTGATGAATGATGTTCCTTTTGGGGTTCTACTCTCTGGCGGTGGTCTTGATTCATCACTGGTTGCTTCTATCACTGCTCGGTACTTGGCTTGGAGGCTGCCAAGAAATGGGTGGGTAGCACAACTTCATTCCGTCAGTGTTGGTCTTGAGGTCAGTAACATTCTTTTGTATGTCTGGAAAGCTGTAAACTTGGAAATTTTCTGCAGGTTTTCTCTTGTGAACAACAAATGACATCCCTTTCCTTGAGCAGGATTCTCCATATCTAGCAGCTGCAAGAGAAGTTGCTGGTTATTTAAGCATTTGTTCACCACGAGTTCCTCCATTTAACTAACTGTTCTGGTATTTATGCAACTAATTAATTAGTATGTATTTTTTCCATTGTTGGATGATAAATAGATGCAATATGCATGTAAATTGCAGGATGGTATTGATGCAATTGAAAATGTTACATGTCATATGGAAACATATGATGTCAGAAAGTATTGCTCTATTTTGCTGCTGTGAGCTCAGTACTAGCACTAGTAAGTAAAGATGACTTAATACAACATTTCTTTCTTTTTTTGGGGTATATACAGATAAAAGCCCTTAACCAGTATGATTGCGTGAGAGAGCATACAAGGCAACATCTGCATGGGGCTTAGATGCTGGAGTCCAATTTCTAGACAAAGCATTTAACAACTTTCCAATGAGGAAATTTCTGTTCTATGGCAAAGGCTTTTTCCCATAAGTAAGTTTTCCTATTAGATTAAATTAGTAAATTATATTTTTGTTGGCATTCCTCAAACTTTTATATATGTTATATTTGTTAACTGTAGTTGTTTTGTAATACATTCAAAGAGGATGTTGAAATTTGCAAATCTTTTGGCATCTTGTAGGGGAGAGGAAATCCCTTACTTGTAAGGTGTTGAACTTTCTATGGCAAGGCTTTTTTGTTGACATTCCAATTTGAATTATGTTTATTTTGAATATGCTTACATAATATATATTTCAGGTATTAACATCCTTCTTTCTTTAGAGAAGGTTCAAAGGCAATTCTGCTATCGTTTTCTTTTCCATGCTACCTTAAGGGTACATCGTTTATAAGGTAAGACATAATCATTTGACATAAATAGTATCACACTTATTATAAATGGTTACTTATCATTCGTAATTCTTATCATATTTTTAAATTTTCATACATGATTTTAGGATGTTTTCAAGCATGCCGAAAGATGCAGAGAAAAAGAACAACACAAATACCATTCTCGACATCAAGGGAATGAATTTGGAATGGAATTCATCCAGGTAAGTCAAACTTGAACTCAAACTAAACTAACCCTCAACTGAAACTAACTCCACTTCTAACTCGAACACCAATTCCAAACAAACTCGCATCCAACTCAAATTCGCATTCTTCCATTGCATACAATTCGAACTCGCATTGCATACAATTCGAACTTGCATTCAACTCGAACTTCCATTGCATACAATTCAAACTTGCATCCAACTTGAACTTGCACTCAACTCGAACTTCCATTGCATCCAACTCGAATTTCCATTGCATACAACTCAAATTTGCATCCAACTAGAATTTCCATTGCATACAACTCAAATTCGCATCCACTCGAATTTCCATTGCATACAACTCAAATTCACATCCAACATGAATTTCCATTGCATCCAATTCACATTCACATTCAACTAAAATTTCCATCCAACTCGAATTTCATTACTTATAATTTTTCTCATTTGATTGTATTTTTATATTGCAATAATATTTTTACTTTTCACAAAAATATCATTTCCTTCATTATTTTTGTTTGTATCTTTTTTATGAAATACATTGTGAATTTTAATGTGTGGTGGTTGGTTAAGAATTTTAGAATTGGATTTCTAGTATGGCACTAAATGTAAGCCTTGTATGCTTATATTAGTATGACCACTTTTTGTATATGCTGGATGGGATGTTTTTCTTTGTTCTACTGGATACCGGGGACAACAGCTTTCTTGTAGCTCGTGACGTTGTTGGAGTTACTGCTCTCTCTATTGGCTGGGGACTTGATGGTGAGAGACTTTGACAAAAAAGCTAGTGAAGAAAATATTTGGGCTTCGATGAGGAATTTTATTTTATTGACTTTACCTCTTGTTGTTTTGGATACAGGCTCTGTTAGGACTTCATCAGACCGCTTGAATGATGGCTGTGAACATTTTGAAGTTTTTCCACTAGGGCACTTGTATTCCAGCAAAAAATGGTGGTCTCTAAAGGCGGTATAATCCTGCTTACTTTTTTAAGCCTATTACTTCAACTACTTATGATCCTCTGGCTCTAAGTCATGCTTTTGAAAATGTAAGTTTCTTTTTTTTTTTTCTTTTAATAATTCTGTTTTGAAGTAGCATTGTTTTTCTCCTGATTCCATCAAGTGTGGCCTTTTCTAATGGACTATGCCAACTGTGATAAAAGGTTGATGACTGATCCATTACTGGTGCTTCTATCACTGCTAGTTACTTATAGCTCGGAGGCTCCCAAGCAATGGGAGCACAACTTCAATGCTTTCATGTTAGTCTCGGGGGTTGCATTGCATAAAATTCGAATTCACATTCAACTCGAATTTCATTGTATATAACTCAAATTTGCATGCAATTCGAACTTTCATTCATCTAATTAAAATTCACATTTAATTCAAATTTGCATTCAACTCAGCTGTTTCATTACTCTTATAGTTTTTCTCATTTGCTTGTATTTCTATATTGCAATAATATTTTTATTTTTCATTATTTTTGTTTGTATCTTTTTTATGAAACACGTTGTAAATTTTAATGTACGGTGGTTGGTTAAGAATTTTAGAATTAAATTTCTTGTATGACACTTAATGTAAGTCTTGTATGCTTACATTAGTATGACTACTTTTATGCTATATGCGTCCAATGCAGGATGCAGGTTGGTTAAGAATTTTAGAATTTGATTTTTAGTATTAACTAAGCTTTGTATGCTATATATTAGTATAACAAAAAACTAATTTGAGGTTTTTTGTTTTGAGGCTTCTTGAAATCACGGCGGTGAGATCAGAAGTTGAGTCTAATTGAAGCTTATTTTGCAACATTTTTCACTGATTATATATTTTAGGAAATAGGAAAAAGAATAAACCTTCTTCCCCTAATAAATAATAAATTAATGGGTTATTAAATAAAAAATTTATATTCATACTTTTTATTTTTTGAAATTAAAGTGATACTTTTTAATCAAATAATTCTATATGGATCATAAATTTTATTTTATTGATAAAATATTAGTTAAAAATTATTATAATTCTACTTTAATACAAATGCCATTAAAAAGTGAGAATAAACTATTCTACAAACAAAAATTTAACTCTTTAAAATTAAATTATAATTCAAAGTAAATATAAATTAGTCTAATAATTTAATAAATTTTATGAAAATATTTTCATAATGTAGATTTTAAATTTTAGATAAATTGGTATAAATAGTTCTCAAACAATGGAAATTTAGCTACATTAGTCTCAAAATTATTTTTTGGTAGAATTGGTCCCCGAACTATAAAAAATTGTGATATTGGTCTTTTCGTTAAATCATCCGTTAAGTAAAAAAAATAATTCCAAGTGTATTTATGTTACTACACTATTTAAATAAATTTAACATTAGACAAATTGACATAAATAGTCCCCCAAGTATAAATGTTTGGTGACATTGGTCCCCAAATTAAAAAAAAAAATTTGTAAAATTGGTCCATTTCCTTAAAAACTCAAAATATTTATGTCATTACGCTATTTAAATATATTTAATAATATATAATATATATACATATAATTTCATGTTTATTCATCTTCGTCTTTCTCCTCCTTCTCTTCTCCTTCTACTTTCTTTGTTTTTATTACCCAACAAATAAAAAGTTCGGAAAAAATTAATTGGTGCAAACAATAAGAAAATTATATGATTTTTTTTCAAACAAAAAAATACGAAAAAAAGATAAAAATAACGAAAAAATATATGAGAATAATATTAAAATATTATTTGAATGTATATGTATATAAATTATATATATTAAATATTTTTAAATAGTGTAATCACATAAATACATTTGAAGATTTTTTACTTCACGAAGAATTTTTAACGAAAGGACCAATGTCACAATTTTTTATAATTTGGGTTCAATTTCACAAAAATAATAATAATTTAGTGATCAATGTCACCAAATATCTATAGTTTAGGAACTATTTATGTTAATCTTTCTATGATTAAATATATTTAAATAGTGCATTGACATAAATACTTTTAAATGTTTTTTACTTAACGGAATTTTTGACGGAAGAACTAATGTCACAATTTTTTTATAATTCGATGACCAATTCTACCAAAAAAAAATTGAAGACCAATGTCACCAAATCTTTATAGTTTGGAGACTATTTATGCCAATTTGGCTCAAGAAATTTGCAAAGGCTTCAACCACCTGAAGAGAAGTAATAAGATGAGGAAGAGTGATAACACCTCGAGTAAAGGCCTCCCTGATGTAATGGCATTCCACCTCTATGTGTTTTGTGCGTTCATAATATATGAGATTTGCAGCAATGTGAATAGCACTGGTATTATCACCATGAAGTGGAGTAAGATCACTTGGAGGAAATTCAAGTTGGGAAAGAAGGCCAGGTAACCACACAATTTCTGAACACGTAGTAAACATGACTCTATACTCAGCCTTAGTAGAAAATTTAGACACACTGTCTTGTATCTTACATTTCCAAGAAATTAAAGCATCTCCAAGAAAAATACACCATCTTATGGTAGACTTCCTAGTATCGGGGCAGCCAGCCCAATTTGCATCACTATATGCAGTCGAATGAAGACCAAATTTTGTGGCGAAAAATAACCCACGAGTAGGGGACCCAATTAAGTATCAAATTATATGACGAACTACAACAAGATGAAGATGTCGAGGTGATTGCATAAATCTGCTAACTATATGAACAACATAAGAAATATCAGGCCTTGTAATTGTTAGATAGATAAGACTACCAACAAGTTACTTGTACAAAAAAGGATCTTACAAAAGTTCACCTTCTCTTTTCGGTATTTCACATTTACCTTCATGGGTGTATCAACAGCAGTAGCACCCTTTAAACCAGTGAGTTCTATGAGATCTTGGATATATTTATGTTGATTTAAGAACAAACCATGATCTCCAGAGTGAACCTCTAGTCCTAAAAAATAGGTGAGATCACCAAGATCTTTCATTTTAAATGTATTATACAACATATTTTGAAGCTTAGTGATCATCCCTTTATCATTACCAGTGATGATAATATCATTAACATACCCCAAGAGAAAGACCATACCGGTAGCTGTCTTGTGAAAGAAAAATAAATAATCATATTGACTTTGTGTGAATGAAAAAGTAAGAAGAGTGTTGTGAAACTTCTCAAACCAGACTCTAGGTGTTTGCTTTAACTCATACAAAGAACATCTTAGTTTGCAAAGCTTATATGCATTCGTCATAGACACTCCCGGTAGAAGTTTCATGTAAATCTCTTCCTTAAGATCCCCATTCAAGAAGGAATTTTTTACATCCATTTGATGTAAAGCCCAAGATTGAGAGGATGCAATAGCAAGTATGGTTCTCACTGTAGTCATCTTAGCAACTGGAGCAAACGTTTCTTCATAGTTGAGACAATATTCTTGTTTATTTCCAAGAGCAACCAATCGAGCTTTATAGCGATCTAAGGAGCCATCAAACTCGAGCTTCACATTATAGACCCACTTACTACCAATGGGCTTAACATGTGGAGGACATGAAATAATGTTCCAAGTGTGATTTTCTTCAAGTGCTTGAAGTTTTGCTTCCATTGTTTGTTGGCAACACTGATGCTTCATAGCCTCTTTATAACAAATAGGGATAGAGATAGAAGATAAAACAGTAGTCATAGCCACAATAGTTGAAAAACCATACCTTTCAACAGGTTTTTGAGATCTAGAGCTTCTACGAAGAGGAAGGGAATCATTGGAAATAGAATCAAATAGCGCAGGTTGATGTGAAGGGACCATAGGGAGACCATCAGATGCAGGAGGAGTGCGTCTATGATAAACATAACCAGGTTTAAATCTTTGTACATGTGTTGGTGATGCAAAAAAATGTGGTAAAGTAGATAAAGGAGGGAGTTCTGAAGTCTTTTGTTTGCTAAAGAAAAGCTCATTTTCAAAAAAAAATTGACATTTCTAGAGACATGAGTGCGACGTGCATGAGGATCGTAGCAAAGAAATCCTTTTTAGGTTCCAGCATATCCTAAGAAAGCACACTTAATAGATTGTGTAGTAAATTTATTCCTCTCATGGGTAGGAAGATGTACAAAACAAACACATCAAAAAATATGAAGATTAGAATAATTTGGTGCATGTCTAAATAAATAAAAATAGGGTGAATTATTGTTCAAGTTGAGGGATGGTAATCTATTTATTAAATAAACTGCAATAGCTAAAGCTTCACACAAAAAATAAGAAGGAACACAAGATTCAATTAGAAGAGTACGGACAACATCAAGAAGACGACGATTCTTTCTTTCAGCCACATCATTTCGTTGTGGAGTGAAAGGACAAGAACGCTGAGAAATGATCTCATGTCTTTGAAGAAGGGATTGAAATTCATTTGACATATATTCCCTACCTGAATCAGATTGTAAGATTTTGATTTTAGCAGAAAATTGTGATTCAATTAAAGCAAGAAAAACAAGTGAAGTCATCAATAAATATAATAAAGTATTTGTAATGTTTGTTGGAAATATAAATAAGAGAGATGCTTAATAAGAAGATGATTAACTTGATTGATTAAAATGAAAGACAAGTGAAACCTATTTATAGACTTACAAAATAAAAAATAGATACCCACATAACTACTACATTTAACATTATCTCATTACTCATATTAATTACCCACTAACTAACCATAACTACCCACTAAATAACTAACCATAACTACCCACTAACATAGAAGTTTCAACCCTAAAACATTATTTTAACAATCCTCCTTGCTTTAGGAGCTGCAAACTCCCAATTTGTCCTCATGTGTTGTGATGATGATAACTTTGTAGGCTTTAGAGGAAGAATTGTAGTCCACAAAGATATTTGGTTTAACCACCTTGTCAAGTTTATCACGCTTGATCTTTTTCATGATGAACATATTTCTTCTCTTACTGACTCTATTTTGTTGAGGAGTATAAGGAACTATTAGTTGATGCTCAATTCCTGCTTCTTTGCAAAATTTGTTGAATTTTACTAATGTATACTCTTTCTCATTGCCAAACTTATCAATTTCAAGACCTAATTATCTGTGTGAATCAAATTCAGCTTTATCATTGTTTTGCTTTTCATTTTTTTAGAAAGGTTTCCTGTTCTGTTTTCCAAACTTACATGCTTTAGAACTTAAAATCTGATCATCCAATTTTGGAAGGTCATTTGTCATCATCTTGAACTTCATTTGCAACAACCCTAGGTGATGATAGTGCCATAGCCTTTTATGACACACTTCTGTAGTATTTTCTTTAATTGAGAAAATATTTTGCTCCTCCTCCAATGAATTTAGAGCAAAACTTTTTCCCTTCATTTTCACTTTGAAAATATCCATATTTTTTGCATCTTTTATCAGACAATATTTATCTTAAAAAATAACCTTAAATCCTTTTTCAATCAATTGACCAACACTTAACAAATTTTGTTGAATTTCAAGGACATAGAGAATATCAGAAATTAGGTTTGTACCTGAACAACTTGTTATAGAAATTGTTCCCTTTCTTTTAACTGAAATGTATTCACCATTCCCAATTCCGACTTTAGATATGTTAGTTGGCTTCAAATCTCTAAACAACTCTTTGTCATGGGTCATATGGTTTGTACAACCACTGTCAATCAACCAGCTTTTATTTAATTTATTCCCCACAAAGCAGGTAGCCACAAAAAATTGATCCTCCTCCTCCTGATCTGCAATCTTAGCCTCTTCACTTTGATATTAATTAGTGTTAATGCAAATTACAGCTTCATGCCCCATTTGGTTACATTTGGTGCATTTGGCATATGGTCTTCTCCAACATTTAAAAGGAGGATGACCTTTTCTATTGCAATGTTGACATGGAGGGTAGGATCCTTTCTTGAAAAACTTCTTGTTGTTGTTCTTTGCATTCTCGTGATGCTTGGCTAGCGAGGCACCTTCAACAACACCTTCTTGTCTCATGATTCTTCTTTGCTCATGTGCTTGCAAAATATTTAAAATTTTTGCAAGAGTAATTTTAGTTAAATCCTTGGTATTTTCCAAGGCTGAAATAGATGCCTAAAATTTTTCAGGCACAATTACAAGAATTTTTTCAATAATTATTGAATCCATAAACACATAACCAAGTAATCTGATTTAGTTTGCAATATTCAATAACCTATCAGAATCCTCTTTAATTGATTCTGTTTCCTTCATCTTCTGCAACTCAAATTCTTGAATCAAGTTTAGCACATGCATTCCTTTGATTCTTTCATTTCTTTCCTACTCTGCCTTGAGATAATTTCACATCTCATATGATGACTTCAAAGTCATTATTCGAGTGAATATGGTAGATGAGACTGCAACAAATAACATGTCTTTGCCTTGGATTTCTTTGTCTTTTTCTCCTTTTGCAATTTGATTTGTGTCAGGGTAAGACTATTCGAAAGAGCTGGAATTTCATAATCTTCTTCCACTACTTCCCAAATATCCAAAGCTTCCATATACGCCTCCATACGAACTGCCCAAACTTGGTAGTTATCTCCATCAAACACTGGTGGAGAAATTGAAGAAGAAATTGAAGAGGAGAAACTAAAAATTTCCATGGATTAACAACCTCACATACTCACTCACATATCCCTTAAAAATAAGGCTATGATACCAATTGTTGGAAATATAAATAAGAGATATGCTTAATAAGAAGATGATTAACTTGATTGATTAAAATGAAAGACAAGTGAAACCTATTTATAGGCTTACAAAGTAAAAAATAGATACCCACATAACTACTACATTTAACATTATCTCATTACTTATATTAACTACCCACTAACTAACCATAACCACCCACTAACATTGAGTAGTTACCCACTAACATAGAAGTTTCAGTCCTAAAGCATTATTCTAACAATGTTCATGAGAAATTACAGTTGAAATAACTCATACATCAGTATATACGAGTTGAAAAGGTTTGGTGGTACGAGTTTAATGCAATGGAAAAGGAAATGTTTTGTTCTTACCAAGTTTACAAGATGCACAATCAACAATATCATTGTTAGAAGAAGAATTTTTATTTCCAAGTAAATCTGATTTAAGCAAGACTCGAAGTACATGAGAATTAGGATGTCCTAAATGTCTATATCACACCTGATTATCACATTGGACATCATTACAAGCAACATGGTTTGACACTGGAAAGTGAGGCAAAAACAAAGGAAAGAGACGTCCTATTTTAGGTCCCTTCGCAATCATTTTTCTGGACACTTGATCCTGCACAAGACAACCAGAATTTGAAAAATAAATGAAGCAATTATTGTCAACTAATTGGTCAACAAATATAAGATTAGTAGACAACTTAGGAGACACAAAAATATTATTTAAGGAGGCTGAAATACCACCAACGACTATGATAGGTGAAGAATTGACATATGTTGTATGAATTTGAAGATTTTCAGTATTTTTGTGAACATTAGTTAAGGGCAAAGTAGTGTTGGTCATGTGATTAGAAGCACCCGAATTAAAATACCAAAACCTAGGATTAGAATTTTTGTTACCTGAAAGATCTAAAGCGGAAAGAGCAAAAACTATCATTTGTTGAACCATTTCAGGAGTAATAGAAAACTGACCAAGATTAGAGACATATGAGGGACCAATCGAGGCATTGTAAGCCATTTCAGATTTCTTTGGAGGTCGAATGGAATAATCTTTGATGATATGCCATATTTTCTTACCGTAATTGCAGAAGTTTTTAGTACAATTAGTGGCAATATGACCAAATTCTTTACAATTATAGCATTGGACATTTGTTATATCTCTGACTCCTTTAGATCTCCCTTGAGCATAGGCAACAGAAATTGGAGCAAAATTTTAAATTTTTTTCTCCAAGACAGCTTGCGTAATAAGTCGTTGTTCTTCGCTAAGAAGCTCTCCTACACAAACATATAACAAAGGAATTGACTCTCTATTCATTAGGTTAGATCTGATTGCTTCAAACTCACCTCTTAACTTCATTAGAAACTCATCGCGTTTGCTGATTTCATGGATAGTTTGTACAACAAAAGAGTCCTTCAGGAGGAACATTTGCATATACAATATTAGTGTACTCAGCCCAAGGATTTTCAAAGGAAGAATAGAACTCTTGGACTGACATACTCCCTTGATTGAGTTGACCCAACTCAAGTTCCAATTGGAACCTTCGTGCTATGTTGTTTTGGTTGTAAATTTTCTTCAGGTAGTACCACATTTCTCTAGAAGTCTTATAAGGCTTGTGGCAAAATTCAAGGTTCTTGTTTTATTGATAATGTTCGGGGTCCATACAAAGACAGAATATGGCCTCTATGTATAACAAAATCCATACACAATAATAGGAATGGAAATCAGGAGAGAATATTGCACAATAAATGTTTGATATTCTTTCCTTCTATAAGCTTGATCTTGGAACGAGATATTCTTGATATTCTTTCCTTCTATACTCCCCCTCAAGTTGGAGCGTGAAGGTTTCGAACACCCAACTTGGACAGTATGAAGAATTTGGTTTGGACTGGATGTGGCAGGCCCATTGGTGTCTTCATTTCAGCTTTGCAGATAGTTTACACTCGTGTCAAGGAGCATTCTTTTCAACTTTGCAGACAGTTTACACTCATGTCAAGGAGAATTCTTTTCAGCTTTGCCGACAGTTTACACTCGTGTCAAGGAGCCTTCTTTTCAACTTTGCAGACAGTTTACACTCGTGTCAAGGAGCCTTCTTTTCAGCTTTGCAAACAGTTTACACTCGTGTCAATGAGCTTCTTTTCAACTTTGCAGACAGTTTACACTCGTGTCAAGGAGCCTTCTTTTCAGCTTTGCAGACTGTTCCATTGGGAACAGGATGTCCAGTTCTACAATCTAGCATTCCTCTATCTTCAAGGATGTCCAGGGTGTATTTTCGTTGACTTAGCACTATCCCGGCTTTGATTCGAGTGACATCTATCCCGAGAAACTACTTCAGTGGCCCGAGATCTTTGATGCGTTTTTTTTTCTTTATAGACCATCTTCGCACCTACCCTCCCCAATCAATTTCCTCGAATGCAGTCCTAGCCAAATTTGCTTTGGGTCCTGTTTCTTCTGTGTCGTTGATGAAGCCAACCTTATTTTTGGCGAACAGGAAATTGAGCATTTCTTGAGACCAATTTGCGTAGTTCCAGTCGATGAGCATATCGTTTACGTGCATCTGCCTTGGGTAATAAGAAGGATGGAGATAGTAAGGAGAATCATGATCGATTCCTCCTTTGGTCTTGCCCGCTGATTTATCATTATCACCGGCCATTGATAGGGTTTGGTTTTGATCGGAGGATCTTTACAAAGACCGCTTTGATACCATGACAAAATTCAAGGTTCTTGTTTTATTGATAATGTTCAGGGTCCATACAAAGACAGAATATGGCATCTATGTATAACAAAAGCCATACACAATAATAGGAATGGAAATCAGGAGAGAATATTGCATAATAAATGTTTGATATTCTTTCCTTCTATAAGCTTGAGATTGAGAAGTATGGAGGGTTTCACACTTTCAAGGATCCAGAACATAATCTGAACATCTTTCACATCCCATTTCAAGTATTTTTCCTTCTCATTTCTTATGTTAGGAGCAGAATCAGTCCTATCAATATGACTCGATAATTATTTTCAGTTGACAAAGAACTCAAATTGGAATGCCCTGGCAGTATAATGCCTACCATTAATTAGAAAAAAAAATTGTTAAGATCATTTCATAGACATTGTTCAATCATAGAACAAGTCCAAGAAATAGAAGAGAAAATAGAATATTAGGATACTAGAGATACAAGATCAATTTCAGAATTTTAGCTAAGAGAATTTCTGAAATGTTTGCTATGTGTTATTATGGAACAGAATTATAGTATATGAGTATATATAGATAACAATAATAATCAAATCCCTTAAACTTAAACTCTATCTTAAAAAGAATTATGTGTTATTATGGAACGAAATTATAGTATATGAGTATATATAGATAATAATAATAATCAAATCCCTTAAACTTAAACTCTATCTTAAAAAGAATTACAACAATAATTATAGCAAGAATAAGAATAAAATGAAGGAATATACCTTTAACCACAAGGATGGAAAATATATTGAGAAAATAACGGTAGACGAGAGTGGGAATGGTGGGAATCTGTTGCTCTGCTTCACCTTATCAGAACTTTGCCCTAACGGTACGAAAGCAAGCTCACTCACTCACTCGTATCTGAATAATTGAAACTATTAATAGTAATTTAGAAAATAGTTTGAATTGTTTGTGTAGAATTTTGGTCTTTCTGTTTTTCCTACTGTGCATATGCTATACATAAATATACATATATATAGAGGCTGTGTAGTGGAGGTGCTATACATATATATATATATATATATATATATATATATATATATATATATATAGAAGCTGTGTAGTGGTGTAGTGGAGGATTCCACTATGTCGTGTAGTGGACTTAACACGCCCGGACAGTCGAAGCGGGAGGAAGCCGTATGCTGAGACTGGAGCGGAATTGTCGAAACAGGGAGCTAGGCAAACCTTTGGTGAAGATGTCCGCAAATTGAGAGGAGGAAGGAACATGGAGAACCCGAATTTGATTAATGGAGACTAGATCACGAACGAAGTGGATGTCGATCTCAATGTGTTTGGTTCGGTGATGTTGAACCGGGTTTCCAGAAAGGTAGACTGCTGAGATGTTGTCACAGAAAATAATTGAGGCTTGGGAAACTGGGCATAGAAGTTCGGTAAGCAGGTTTCTTAACCAACAACACTCGGCAGCAGTATTAGCAACAGAGCGGTATTCAGCTTCAGCACTGGAGCGAGAGACAGTAGTTTGGCGCTTAGAGGACCAAGAAACTAAATTTTCACCAAGAAAGATACAGAATCCTGAAGTGGATCGGCGAGAGTCAGGACAACCAGCCCAATCAGCATCAGAATAAGCAACAAGGCGGTCAGTAGAGGAGGGGTGTATCCAAAGGCCGTATGAAGAAGTACCTTTAACATATCGGAGGACACGTTTGAGAGCCTGCCAGTGATGCTCTCGGGGGTCATGCATAAAGAGACAAAGTTGTTGCACAGCATAGGTTATGTCAGGTCTAGTGAAGGTGAGATATTGGAGGGCTCCAGTAAGTTCGCGATAGGTCGTAGGATTGGGTATTGGTGACCCAGAGTTTGCAGAGAGTTTAGGGTTAGTGTCAACCGGGGTGGATACAGAATGACATGAGTCCATACCGGCACGTTTGAGGATTTCTTTGCTAAATTTATCTTGATCAGGAAGAGACTATTATTGGTGAAAGTTGCGGAAATACCCAGGAAGTAGTTTAAAGTGCCCAGATCTTTCATAGAGAATTGTTTGGAGAGAAGAGTCATAATGTCACGTAGGAGAGTGTCTGAGGAGGCAGTGAGAAGGATATCATCAACATAGAGTAGTAAGTAAGCGATGTGGGAACCTTTGTTGTAGACAAAGAGAGAGGAGTCAGATTTGGTACTGGTGAAGCCAATAGAGGTGATGAAACTAGCAAATTTTTGATACCAGGCCCGGGGAGCTTGTTTGAGGCCGTAAAGAGCTTTCTTCAGACGACAGACATGATTGGGATGAGAGGGATCAACAAAACCAGAAGGTTGTTGGCAGTAAATGGTTTCTTTGATGTCCCCATGAAGGAAAGCATTTTTAACGTCCATTTGATGAATAGGCCAATTGTGGGAAACAGCTATGCTAAGGACAGTGCGAATAGTGGCAGGTTTCACAACAGGGCTAAAAGTCTCATCAAAGTCCACCCCTGGAGTTTGGGTGAATCCTCGAACTACCCAACGAGCTTTATGTCTTTCAAGAGAGCCATCTGAATTGAATTTGTGGCGATACAACCATTTCCCAGAGACAATAGGAGCATTAGTAGGACAAGGTACAAGATCTCATGTATCATTTTCAATTAGAGCATTATATTCATCATGCATTGCTTTGGTCCAGTTCAAGTCTTTTAGGGCTTGTTTGTAGGAATGAGGAATGGGGGATATGGTGGAAGTGGAGAGGTTCATTAGGATGCGAGGTTTGAGGTTGTCTGTCATTCGACGAGTAACCATTGGGTGAGATGAGGGAGGGGAAGATGAAGAGTTTGTGGTGGCTTGGGAAGGAGTGGGGTTAGGAGGATTATTAATTGTAGGTGCGAGAGAGAATAGATGCTTGGTGGGGAGATGGAAGGCAGGTGAGGGCGAGTCATGAGGTTCGAGGAAATCATAAGTTGAGGTGTCTAGGGGCAGAAGAGTAGGGGAAACAATTTTCATTAAAGACCACATGGCGGGATATGATAATTTTGCCGGTGTCGAGATCCAGACATTTGTAACCACGGTGATAAGCAGGAAAACCCAGGAATATGCATTGACGAGAACGAGGGGCAAGTTTGTGGGGCATGGTAGCAGAAGTATTGGGATAGCATAGGCAGCCGAAGACTCGTAGATGAGAGTAAGTAGGTGGGCTGAAAGAGTTTTTCATAGGGAGTCATGTAATTAATTGTGGTTGTGGGAGTGAGGTTAAGTAAATGATTAGCCATGTAGAGACTCTCTACCCAGAAAGACGGAGGGAGACGAGCTTGGAAAAGGAGGGTGCGACTTATATTGTTTAATGTTCGAATGATACGTTCAGCTTTACCATTTTGTTGAGAGGTATGTGGGCAAGGGAAACGAAAGATTATACCGAGGGAAGCAAAGAATTTTTGAAAAGATTGATTGTCAAATTCTCTTCCATGGTCACATTGAAAGACTTTTATTTGAGAATTGAACTGAGTTTTTATCAGGGCATGGAAGTCTTGAAATTTAGCATAGACTTCAGATTTGTGACGTAGAGGATAGACCCAAGAGTAATGGGTGAAGTTATCAAGTAAGACAAGGTAGTATTTGTAACTAGTAACACTGTAAATAGGTGAAGTCCACAAATCAGCATGGATAATATCAAAAGGGCAAAGGTAGGGGAGGAGTAATTATTAAAAGGCAATTTTACATGTTTTCCCAATTGACAGGCATCACAAATATCTAAAGATGAGTTTCGATTACAATCAATGAATTTATTTGAAACTAGAAATTGAAAAACATGAGAACCTGGATGACCTAATCTTCGGTGCCATAAAGTAGAGGTGCGTGGATAGGCGAGGAGTGATGAATGATTCTTGAGGTTGGTGACTGGATAAAGGTCTCCGTGGCTATTACATCTGAAGATCTCGACTTGGTTGGTGAGGTTCTTGACAGAAAAACCATACGGGTCAAATTCTATTGAACAATTGTTGTCTTTAGTGAATTGACGGACAGAAATTAAATTTTTGACCAGTGGAGGGGAGATTAAAATATTGTTGAGTTTTAAATTAGGATGAGAGGGTAATTGGGAATTTCCGATTTGTGAAACAGGTAAGGTGGAACCGTTACCAACTACAATATCAGGATGAGCATAATTACTACAATTGAAAGGAGTGTGAAGGATACCTGCATTGGATGCCATGTGGGAAGATGCTCCAGAATCCATGTACCATGTGTCATTGGGAACTTGAAGGGCAAGATTGTCAAATTGATTTATCAACCCTTGTTGAGTCATAGGGTTATTAAAAGGCATATGATGAGAGAGAGTTAATGCCAGTTGAGTGAAATTGTTGAAAGGAGTTTGCATCTTGAGAAACGCGGTGAGAGGGAATGAAGGTAGAGAGACCGAATGTGGGTCTTGGGCCAAGAAGGCCGGATCTGTTGGTGGCGGCCCGGAAAACAGTCGGTTGTTGAGAGAATTGTCGGGTCTGCAGAGGCAGGCTGTTGCGCGGTGGCGTGTAGACACCACGATATCCTCCACGACGGCCACTTCGAGAGGAGCGTCCACCACGAGAGGGTGGATAACCATGGAGAGAGTAGCAGACATCATGGGAGTGTCCATACTTGTGACAGTAAGAGCAGAGAGGACGGCTTGGGGCGGCGAAAGGGGTGGTGGTGGTGGTGTTCAGGGCGGTGGCAGGGATGAAGCTTTGAATTTCTTGTTCTTTTAATGTGATTTCTCTGGCATGAAGGATATTTTCAGTTTCTAAGAAGGATGGGAAGGGTTTTTGGAGGGGGATGGTGGATTTTTGAGTGTCATAGTCGGATGGTAAGCCCCGGAGGATAGTGAGGATGAGTGATTTGTCTGAAATTTTTTTTTTTTTTTTTTTTTTAAGTCCGAATTGAATAGTGGTAATATTATTATTTGGCAGATGCCGAGAGAAATTGTAGCAGAGGAAGAAAGGGTCAAGTTAAAGATAGAGAACCCCCAAATACCGTGAGGGAGAGAAATGGGAAAACTCGAAGAACAACTCCAAACTGAAAAACCTGCGGCGGCACAGCTCTGATACCATGTAGAATTTTGGTCTTTCTGTTTTTCCTACTGTGCATATGCTATACATAAATATACATATATATAGAGGCTGTGTAGTGGAGGTGCTATACATATATATATATATATATATATATATATATATATATATATGTATAGCACCTCCACTACACAGCCTCTATATATATGTATATTTATGTATAGCATATGCACAGTAGGAAAAACAGAAAGACCAAAATTCTACAGTTTGTGTTTATTTTTGCCCATTTTCTTTTTGATAGAAATTTCATGGCATCAAATGCTGCTCTGGTTCTCCCAATGCCAAGAAAAACGCAATCAGGACACCAAAATTGCTGAAAGTGGCTGTCAGTGGAGTTACTGAGCTCCTTAGACTTCTCTCCCCACCAAATAATATTAATAACGAGTAAAACTATTTCTTATTTTTAATCCATGCTTCTTGGACAGTATTAAATTTGATATGGTATCAAATTTTTTATTTTATTTTTAATTTTTAATAATTGGATGATCTTTAGAATCCCTCTGTGTTTTTTTTTTCACTTTTCTGTTGGGATACTAGCTTTTTAATATGATAATTAAGTGTTGCAGCTACTGCAAGAAAGATTTTCTGCTAATAAGTTCTAAGATGGTATGTTTCAATCACAGTTTAGATATCTATTGTTCATAGCTCAGGACATAATTGACCATTTTATCAAATTGTTTATACTAAATTGGGATATAGTCACTTATATAATTCATGGCATAGTGAACCATCTTTTGCACTCGAGGATCTGGATGAAAAACAGCTACTTTTTTCTTGAGGGAAAAAAAGGAAAAAAGAAAAGAAAAGAAAAAGTTGAGATTATATGAAGATGAGAAGTAAGTTTACTTTTCATGAGTTCTCTAACATGGGATTGTTTCTTATTCATTTCCACATTGAATACTGTATGCTTCTTTTGCAAGATCTTGACAGTAATATAACTCCTTAAAATGGATGCTTCAAATTAGCAATGAATGGAGTTTTGGACCTGCTTCGTAAATTTATTTGTTTTATTCTGCTATTTTATTTCTATTGCTTTTTTACATGAGGGTTCACAATGATTTGTAGGTTGCGCATAGTAAATGAGCAATTGAACGAAAAATCTTTGGTCTTTGATATAGATGACATTCTAATGATTATCAAATCTGACTATGAGAAAGCATACTTTGTAACAGGTGCTCTTATTATTATTTTTTTTTATTCTTTTTTCCTGCTATGTATCTAATAATTTTTGCAGTGTGTAAAAATATTTAATAGGTTTAGGGAAAAGACACCAAAATTTCCATGAATGGTTTGATGCTATATAAACCATAAATAGTAAGGTGTAGGACTTGTTATTTCATTATGAAATTGAACAACCTTTTTCAATACTGATACTAAACATAGAATGTGGGTTTAATACTCTATTACAATATGTTACCTTACTGCTGATGCTTATTATTGAAAAGAAACTCAAAGAAGGAAAGGGCATAATAAGGACATTGAACTATTTAATGCATTTAGAGTATAAGACATTTCTCCTATAGAAAGAATGTCAAATCCCAATATATCTTCTTGGTAGATCTCCTTTTACTCTAAACATTCACTATGCCGAACTTGATCCCATATGAAACCGCCTCTTTTTCTTCATTTTAAGTGCAGAATGTTCCTGAATTGTGCAAGGGTAGTTTACTAAACTGTTTGAAGGAAGCTGCAGCGGGAGTGTTGCTAAAAAGAGTGAACTTGTTTTATTTGAAATGGGAAACTCATTTTGTAATAGTTCCATCAGACATTTCTTGATTTCTTATGATTATATTTGAGATTTTCTTTAAGTAGAGAGCAGTTTCAGAATATCCTTTCAATTCAAAATCTTGAGTTTAAGTCTTGTGTTAACTGAAAATTGAGACAGATTGATAGATGAATGAAGCTTAGATTACTGACATATCACTTTTGCAAAATGAATATGATTTAGATTGCCTTCGGCCTAGTGTAGCTTTAGACTTCAAATTGAGTGAATATAAAGTATGATTAGCTTCGTCGGAGAGTAGCCAATTAATAGTACATTCTGTGTACTAAACTAAAGTTTCAATGAACCTATTAAATAGACCTGAGCTTGATGTCTAAACACAGATAAGTTAATTATATAGACCTAAACAAAATGTTTCCTCCATTACTGACACATTTTTCTGTGTATTAGATGAATTCTTCTTATTATTTTGGTGCAAAGTATCCGAACTGACCTTGAATGTCTTGGATTTAGGCGTTTTTACTTCAGAAATTTATGCTGATGACTGCATTTTTGAAGATCCAACTATAAGATTTCGAGGTAAAATGTTTAATTTTTATTTTTATCTACCTTGTGCACGCACATCAGGGGAGGATTTGTTTCAGATAACATGAAATTGTTGTTTTGTTTTTTGCTATGCAGGAAAGGATTTGTATTCACGCAACTTGAAATTGCTGGTACCGTTCTTTGACAATCCATCTATCATGTTAAAAAATATTGAGAAGGTAATCCAACTTAAAATTGTCTTTTTTGGAATCTGATTGCTTGGTTATATCTATCTACATGAACAACTATGATACTGCTATGAAGTAGCAGCTCCCTCCATGATTTTCTGTATTCCTGACATAACAACTTAAGAAGATCTCTTTAATTAACCGCACAAATTGGGAAGTGAAAGAAAGAATCAAACAAGTAAAAGGAAAAGGGGATGATCCTGTATGCGTACACACGTTTATGAAATAACTTTGAGGTTAGCTTTTTTCTGATAAGACTCAAGAATTCTTTTTTCAGGGCAATTCTGGAATGGATAGGATTGTTGCATCATGGAAGCTAAGGTACAAAATTTATCCTACACTTCTTTTTTTTATTATGCTTCTTCAAGATAACTTATATCATGTTGAGTACAGAACATATCTGAAACTCCCATGGAGGCCTCTCATTTCAGTAGATGGAAGTACAGTTTATGATTTAGATGACCAATTAAAGGTAAGCAAGCAAGCAAGCTAGTTCAAACACCATTTTTCCATACTGTGCTAAAACACAGTAAGTCTACTCATGGCATGGCATTGCATTATTATGCAGGTTGTTAGGCATGTTGAAAGTTGGAGCATTTCTGCACTTGAAGCCATTAGTCAAATATTCACTCCAAGCTTTAGGAAGAAGTATGATGAATGAACTCAGATGCTATTGCAGTGCTTGGTGAAAAAGTCATGTGTACATATTTCAACTTTATGAGAAAATCCATGGTGCTCATATTGAGACTCTTCCAGTTTCTGTAAAATTGTCAACGAATAATGATTTCTCCACCTACTGGATGGATGGTTTCATCACATAATACCAAAACACACCACACTATGATTGCACATGAATTATATATATATATATTTGTGTGTGTTATGCTAAAATAAACACTATGATTTTGATTTTCAGAATGTGGTTTACAGCCAAAGGAAAAAGGGGAAGGATTGTTTTTAGATTTTAAGTTGTTATCACTGCCAAAAGGGTAAGAGCCTGTCATTTTCACATTCTTACACTGCTTCCGTGTCCAAAATTTGTTGGGTTTTATTTTTTCTTTTTTTAAAATTTTTTTTATTTCTGGCTTAGTATTTGTCCTTTACATGTACTTGATTATTTGTACGAAATTTAATTTTATATCAATTTTTTATAAAAAAAATATTTATAATTATTATAATATTATTTTTAACCTAAAAATGTTAATGGGTTCTTCATTTTATATATATATATATATATAAAATTATTGATGTTTTATAAATTTCGTTTGTTCATTAGTTGTTTTTTTCTAATTTAATTATTTGTTTGTGCAATTGAGAGAAAAAAAATTAATTTATCACCTAATATTAAATGTTACGTAATATTTATTTTTTATTAAATAAATCTTCTAATTTTATAACATTATATATATATATATATATATTATGTGAATAAATGAATGAAATCACAAACAGTTAATATTTAAAATATTTGACAGGAGAAAGAAATTAAAATGAAAATATATATATACAATATATATATATATATATTTAATCTTGTCTCCAAGCATACAACAACAAAGAAAACCCTCCACCACCAATTCCGTACGATGATCTCGTGGACGAACAAGAACTTCTTCCACAATCACTACTCTCTTCCGCCCACTGTAACACGCTAGAACAAGTCGTTGTCGGCGACGACGACGATACCGATGACGTCATCATCATCGCCGGTGCAATCTTCCCTCTTCCGGCACCCGCCGACGATGATGATAAAAAACTACTTTTCCTCATCATCAATTTCTTCTCTGCTCCCACCATTTCAGGCCAAACTCCATTATTATTATTATTATTACCAATTTGGAAAACGAACACACCATAATTACCATGGACACTATTGTTGTTGCTTTTTTTGACCACCCAATTAAAAACGTCCCAGTAAAACTCTACTTCCACACCGCCACCAATAATTATTCTCTCATTCCCTCTGAATTTCCATGCTAATCTTTTCACCACTAGTTTCATTTCTCCATCTATTTTAACTTTGAGCACACCACCACCACTGTTACTATTACATAATTCTACTGCAAATTCGTGTCTCGAACCCATAACTTCAGCTCTACTCACGTAATTATTATTTCCAAAAACATGTTCTCTACGAGATAATAACGAATTATTACCAAAGCCCGGCCCGGATGATGTTAATGATGATCGTCGAGTAAAATCATCAAAAAGATCACCGAGAAAAAACTCTACCCTAGAGTTGGAAGTAATGGAAATGTAGAAGTTTGATTCGGGCTCGGCGGAATTCGGATTAAACTGGGCCCGAGTGAAGTCCCAGAAGAGCTTGAGTTTCTTACCATGATCGGTCAAGAATACGGATTTGGATCCGGGCCGAGCTCTGAAGAAGAAGAAGTTGAAAGGAAAAGTAGTATTTGGGTGTAAAGAAATGGTAATGGAGAAAAAATCAGGTGCATGAATGGTTAGAGAATGTGAATGACGAGATTTGGACCAAGTAAGTGTAAGATAGGAATTACAGAACTGAGTTTGGTAAATGCATGTTATCAGATTTTGAGGCATTTCTGAAGAAGAAGAAGAAGAAGACTTATGATGATTAGGGTTTTTGCTGAAGAAACAAAGAGGGATCATTCTTTTAATTCTCTTTTTTTCTCTCTCTCACACACACACATTAGACATATATCCACATAGTGAGAAGAGAGAGAGATGTGCTTTTTAGCTGTATAGAAAGAACCCTTTTAACTACTATACATATATATGTGTGTGTGTGTCAACAGTGCATGTAAATAAAGAAAACTTATGAGTTGGTTTCAAAGACATAGCTTGATTAGCGCCATAGACAGAGAAAGGGAAATGATTTATCATAATCCATATATATATATATATATATATATATATCCCGGTGAGCTGGGCTGCACTATAAAGACTCTAAAAAAGTCACCATAGCAGGTCACCTTTGTTTTCTTTGTTTTGTACCAACTTTAAATTTTTAGATTCAGAAACAATTTATTTAAAGTCGGCTATTGAAATTTGAATCTGTATATTTAAGTTTGTGTAAGTTTATAAAATTTGTCATGTACTTATATGTGATGGGAGTATTAACATTCTTTTTCTTTTGAAAATATAGTAATAAGAAAGAAAGAAAAAAAAAATGCAGTATGTATTATAAGTATGGCATCTCAAAAAAGGGTAGAAAGATGGGACCTTGGGATGAGGGTTTTCAACAACTTTTTGTAATGTTGCTTTAGTAATTTCATGAGTCCTTGCTTAAAAAAAAAATGAATAGAATTTTGAGTGAAAAACAGGGAAACTTTATATTAATTGGGTGACATTTTGATTTTAATACAACCTATGACCAAGACAAAAAAGTATTGTCTAAACAACTTTTATTACAATTGGAAGGAAAGAAAGAAAGAAACATGGACAAAAAGTCTACTCATGAATTCCTCTTGTTCTTTATACAACATCGGTGTAGTATTTTTATTTTTATTATTTTATTCAAAATTATGGAATAAACTTTTGGGTTGGATGACAAATCTTTTCATTGTTTGTTCTTTTCTAAAAGGAGTAGAGAAGACAATGAATTATATATATATATATATAATTCGAATCTTAAATTATACTTTATATATTTATACTTTATATATTTAGATTTTGTAAATATTTCTATACATAAAATTCCACAATAACATATACGTATGTATATAGTTTTTCAAAATGGACAACCATGAAATCATGTGAATTATTGAAAGTTTTGTTGCCCACTTTCAAGGAGACAATTCATCTTGAAACTCAAGAAAATGCCAACTAGAGTGATCAAAGAAAAATGTACAATTATATTGTCCAATCACACGCGCACACACACACACACTAGAGAGTAATACTATATATATATATATATATATATATATATATATATCAATTTAATTAAGCATGCAAGGCCAAGATGCCTAGTGAAGGAGCTTAAGGCAAAAAAACAAAAAAATTGTTATGAAAAAAAGAAACTGAGAAATTAAAAATATTCATCAAAGAAATAATAATAAAAAGGCTCTAATTCTTTTCATGATATTTAACTGCTTTCATGAGCAAACTATCTTCCTGAATAATTATGGGCATGTGCAAATTACCGATAGCACGTGCTTTCGCTAGCATCATTTCTTTTATGAGTTCGCTAAACTCTTTCCGATCAATAACTCCGTTCCGATCAACATCAAATTTCTCGAACAACATGTCATAAACTTTTCCAATCTCATCTCTGGATTGAAGATCATACTCTTTGGTTCCGTACTTTCCGGCTCTATTTTGCAGTTTTTCGCGGGAAAGAACTCCTTTACCGTCATGATCGAACAAGTTAAAATGTTCGTCAACGGATTTTTCGAACACGGTAACATCGTTGGTGAAATCGAATAACATCGTATTGTTTATGAAAACTAGACTCATGTTTTTTTTTTTTTTTATGTAAGAAAAATAAAAAGAGTTTTGTGGGAAATGGTGGATTTTGTGTTATTTAGTTTTGTTTTTTTGTTGAGAGTCCTATTCTTTTGGTTAATTAAGTGAACTGGGAAATGCTTGGATGACCTTTTGTGTAGAGTATTTGGACTATTCAACTTTGCCTTTCCTATAAAGGGGCCTGGAAAATCTTTAATTTTCCTCACTCCAATTTTTTTTTAGTTTAAATAATAAATAAAATATTATTGATAAATATTAAATTTTTTATAATAATTATTATGTAAAAAGAGTTTATTTATTATGGACTTTTATATATTATTCTTTAATATATTTTTTATATATAATAAAATATTCAGATGCATTCTTTGGGCCTTCGGAGCCCACGAAAGCCCAAATCTTTGTTATTTTATTGGTCCAGAGGTACCACAAATGTGAAAAGCGGATACTGGTTCAACCCGCTGAACTCTAACAGATCTATAAAGTGTATTCCAATTGCAAGTAAAAAAAACCATTTTGTACGTATGAATTGTATTTTTCGGATCCAATTTGGATCCATTTTCAAGATATGAAAAAATATTTTGCTCTAAATCATAAAGATCATATTGATCTTTAAATTATTTTTTTTTGATAGAATTGGTTTTTAAATTATATAAAAATTATGACATTAGTCAATTAAAAATTTCGTTAAATTGTCCATTAAATAAAAACAAAATCAAGGGTATTTATCTAATTTTATTATTTAATATATTTAATTATAAACAGATTAATATAAATAGTCAACTATAGATGTTTGATGACATTGATCTCTAAATTATTATTTTTTTGGTAAAATTGGTTCCAAATTATAAAAAAATTTACGATATTAATTCTTCTGTTAAAAATTCTTGGTTAAATAAAAAAACTTTAAATATATTTATATTATTACACTAATTAAATATATTTAATATATTTTTTTTAATATCATTCTTGTTTTTTTTTTTTTTGCTATTTTTATTTTTCTTATTCTTTGTGTTCTTTTTGTTTCAAAATAAAAAAATGAAAAATTCTTCATCTAATTTTCATATTGTTTGCACCAATTAATTTTCTTCCAACTTTTTATTTGTTGGGAAATAAAAACAAAGAAAGTAGAAGGGGAAAAGGAGAAAGACTAAAAGGAATAAACGTAGAACGATATTATATATTATTAAATATATTTAAATAGGGTTATAAAATAAATATTTTGAGTTTAAAAAAAAGAAGATCAATCTCACAATTTTTTTATAATTTGAGAAGCAATGTCATCGAACATCTATAGTTTAGGGACTATTTATATCAATTTGTCTATTATTAAATATATTTAAATAGTATAGTAACATAAATACCTTTGAAATTTTTTTTTTGCTTAACGGATGATTTAACAAAATTTTTAATAGAAGGATCAATGTCACAATTTTTTTATAATTCAAGAATTAATTCTATAAAAAATTAATTTAGAGATCAATATTATCAAACTTTTATAATTTGAGGATTATTTGTGCTAATTAAAAACTTGATTTCATAAAAAAAAAAAAATTTTAAAAGAAAGCAATTAGGCAACCGAGGTAGGTTTCTCGTCTAGTCCGGTACCCGCATTAGCAATCATACACGTGCATTTGTCTCTGAAAAATCACACACACACACATGCGTATGGAAAAACAAACTTTTTTTTTTTTTTCATGGGTTTAGTTCTGAAATTGTAACCAAAATATTTTACAAACATTATTATTTTACTATGTTTTTGTCTCTTCACTATCTTCAAAAGTGTTTTTAAATCTTTATATTGATTAAAATTATAAATTTTAGATACAATTAATTTACAAATATATTATTTAGATTCAAATTTTATTTTGTTTGTTGAACATATATGTATATTAGTGAACTTAAAATTTTTAGCATTTGCGGGACTATTTAGTAATTAAAGTTGTAATTATAAACGATTTAAAATTTATGCGCAAAAGTTAGAATTTTATGATATTTTAGTTGGAATTAGAATAGTTTTTGTTTAGTAAAACTATAAAATGTGTATATAAATGGAAAGGGGAAAGGGAATATGATGGGATAGTACGTAGCAATTAGGTGATTTATTTAAATTGAAGTAAAGTAGAAATACTTCACGTACTTGAGTTGTACTTTGTCTCTGTGTATGCACTCAATTCTTTTTTATCAATAATATGACATATTTACCAAGTTTTATTTTAATCTTTTCATTATTATTATTATTATTATAAAAAGAAAATGACAGGTAAGTGTATATATATATATATATATGGTCAAAGCATCTAGAATCAATCATTTTCAGTTCAGCCAGATATGAATTGAGGTTTTATTTTTTCCTTTTTTTATTTTTATTTTTTTGCCTTTTATGGCTTAGTCTAATCCCCAACCACTTTTCTTGTGTTTTTCATTTTCTTAAAAATTATGGGAAATCGTGTCAATTTTAACCTCAACAATATATATAAAAGGTTAAAAAAGTAAAAAATCTAAGACTTTTCTTTCCAAGGGGATGATGATGGGTGACTGAGTTATGCACTTCGACAACAGAATTTCTCCAATGAGCACACGACACAATTACCAAAAAATTTAAACACAGTGACGGAGAAGAGATGATTCCAAAAGAGATGGAAGTTTAGAATGCAGAGGAACTAGCAGAGACTACACATGAGCATAAACATATATTATGGGCCAACACAGATGTTTTTCGGATAATACCAGTGAGAAATGGGTGAAACCTAGCCTATACATGAGTGATGACAATGAGGAGAAATACGAGGGAGTTGACGACCTGTTCAACACTCAGAGGGATGAAGAGGCAAATCCTCCAAGATATGCTCCAAGACTGGAAATCTCTAAGGTGGGTCGGGTATCAGTATTCTAGATAGTCTGAGTAAGAGAACTATGCACGCCAATTAATATGGGAGTTTGGAAATTCCAATCCTCAAAGATTTGAATGTAGCTTTATTGTCTAAGCCGCTATGGGTGTTGGTGCAACAACCGAACACTATTTGCAATCAAGTTTTAATGTCCAAATATGGAGGTTGGCAGTCGATGGTTAAAGGGGAGCGTCGCGACATCCCTTCTTATATCTAGAGAAGCTTAAGGTAGTCTGCATCGCTGTTCATGATGGGTCTGGAATAGGAGGTTAGAAATGGATTGACTATACTATTCTAGTAATAGTAGGTTTAGATCTTTTGGTAGTTTTTGACCTTATGTTTTTGGGGAATTTATCCATGATCTCTGGCATAATTATAAGGATTGGAATTATAGGACTAACTATTTTTTAGAGGATCCCTATGTTTTTGCTAAGAGAAATTTGGCAAAGGTTGTAGAACTTCTATTAGCCTGGACATAAGTTCCGCTTTGCTTGTACCCTCTATGGCATTTTTTGTACTGTTTATACTCATTCCTTAATGAAAACCGGGTTTCATACTAAAAAAAAAAGGAAGCTTTTTTGTTATACAGAATTGTTCCAATTGTATTTGAATTAAAATATTTTTATCTTATGTCTGTAACTTTAAAAATTCATAACTTTTAAAGTTATAAGCTTTATAAGTGAAAGTTGTTACTAACCAACTTAGATATACTTTTTTTTAGTGTTAGTTAATGTGGTTTTAATATATATATATATATATATATATTGAACGACCACCAAATCGTATCAAAGGTAGAACGATAATTATAGCTCAAAGATAACCGCCTAACACTTCGCCTAGTGCTTAAAGCCTCCATTATTGGTTTTATTATAGCATTCAAAGGGCAGTTACGAATCAAACCATAGCCTTCTACCCAATCTTCAATCCATTTAAAGTTCGTTCCTAATAATGGGAAGAAACGGCTCCCCACAGCGAACAGTTCATTAATGACAGAATTTTCCAAATGACGCATATAAAAGGGGAAGCAGAACAAAAGGTAAGGACAGGTTCTAGATATCAAAAATTCTCTTATAATACTCTACTGACTTAAGCATCGGAGAGTTCACGGGGAGTACACCCCCCATCGGACTTATTTCGGTTTTGTAGGTACTCAACATCTCGAAGTATAGCTACCAAGTGCCGCTCCACGAAGTGACGCTCCCCGAAGTATAGCTTTCTGAGGTGCCACTCCCCGAAGTATCGCATTCACTAAGCTTGACCAACTCTCCATCTTCCAAAGTCCAATCCATTCCAATATCTCTTGAATTCCTATCCTCTCAAATTACTTTTTTACCCTTGACAGATTTTTGCCAAATCAGTTTGGTTCCGTTACCGGGAACGACTATCTTTCCCTCACAAATCAAAATGTCTAAACATTCAAGAGATGGACGCACTGTCCGACAAGCATCATTCCGGGGAACCGGGACAAGAATATCACAAAGTTCGGCCACACCCGGCTCTAGTTGTCGTCTAGCCTCGGAAAGATTAGGACCACAACCAGAGACTTCCAAACGTTCTCGAGATCTAAGAGAACAACTCAACTCTAAAAGAATAGAGGACACAGAAAAGGAGTTACAAAGATTGCAAAGGGAAAATGAGCAGTTAAAACAGGATCACGAGCTTTCGCGATAATGGTTGAAGTTAAGGGCTGAATTTCGGAAGGCCAGTGCTGACCTACCCCCTCCGAGATTCTCAGAAGATCCCTTAGAGCTTCCGCAAAGGACACAGACAACCACTAAGAGTGATGAAAGGCGAGGTACACGAACAGCCGAAAAGTAAACGGTCAGCGAAGTAGGGGAAAGTCATCATTCCTCGAAACCTATTCTGAAGCGAAGGGCCAGAAAGCGTTACCCCGAGTACAGTCTTGAAAAAGGAAAAAGCACGACCAAAGTCTATAAAACAAGGTCAATTGAGTTAGGTCCTTTCGCCAAGTGGATCCAAAATGTCTCCCCCAATCCAAGTCTCAAAATTCCGCAGTTCGTCCTCTATTCAGGACTAACTCGACCTCTCGAGCATGTGTGCCACTACAAATCGGCCATGGGACTGGTCACAAATGACGAAGCCATCTTGTGCAAAGCATTCCCGAGCACTCTATCCGATAAAGCCTTAACCTGGTTTACATCTCTTAAAGCAGGTACCATTGATTCCTGGTACACTCTGGAAAAGGTGTTCCTGGACAAATTCAGCACGGCAGGAACCATACCTAAAACAAGAGGAGACTTGGCTAACATCAAACAGCGAGAGGATGAGACTCTGCTATCCTTCTTGGAACGATTCAAAAAGACTTATGATGACATCGAAGGGATCAGCCAAGACACGGTCATTACCTGCTTCGAAGGAGGATTCTAGTCTAGGATGCTATACACCGAGCTTCAACTGAGAAAGCCAGAAACCATAGGGGAAATATTCAGCGTTGCCCGAAAGGTAGCTCTAGTTGAAAGTAGTGCACTCGAATCCACCACAAAAAGGAAGGACAAGCAGCACGAGCATCCAAAAGATGTCTCCTCGAGCTTCTCAAAACGAAGAGACAAAAGCCGAGGTAAGAAATTCAAAACTTTCACACCCCTTAATGTCCCAAAAGAAAGTCTGATAGCAGTAATCAAAGAAAATACGGAGTAAGAGATCCTGCCCCAATGAGGCCACACTCATTCTCTACGCGGGATAAGACCAAATTTTGCGGATTCCACAGAGACTACGGACACACCACGGACGAATGCTTCCAACTAAAAAGAGCAATTGAAAAGCTCATTCAAGAAGGATGTTTGAAAGAGTATGTTGCCGGTATGCAGCAACAGAAGGATAAAGGAGAGAGGGTGATCAACATGATAAACCCATAGTTGACCTCCGTCATGAAGATCAAGAAAAGGATATACAACCTTACCAAATCATACCTTGTTCCGAAGTATAAATTTGAACGGTCGGAGGTCATCACATTCACGAATGAGGAACTAGAAAACAATGAGGAGGCCAAAGTCACCGCTATTGTCCTCAAAATTCGTATGACCTAAGATGGGATCGATAAGTGCACTGTAAAAAGAGTTCTGGTCGACACGGGAGCCACGAAGAACATCATGTACCTTCGATATTTCGAGAAAATGGGCTTGACAGATGAGCACCTCAAAACAAACAAAAGGTACTGGAGGAGTTCACGCCACACAAAGTACCAGTTAAAGGAACAGTAAGGATGCAAGTCACCCTCAGTGAAGGGGATAAAGCACGAACAGAAGAGATCAAGTTTTACATTGTGGACTTGGAATTCCCCTATAACGTCATAGTGGGAACACCTTTCCATGCGACCTTTGACTTAGTAATTTCTACATCTCACCAGCAAGTAAAGTTCAATACTTCGCAAGGTGTTGGTTTTGTGAAGAGCAGCCCGCAAAGTCTGTTAGGACAAATCATGAAGATAAAAAGGAAAAGGGGCTCTTCCACCGAAGTCGGGTACATCAATTCGGTGACAGTGGATCATGACCTGAGGATACAAAGGATACTGGAAAAGTAAATCTGCGATCTAGTCATCAAAGTATCGCGAGAGAGCGAGTTTGACGAAGTAGCAATAAATCCCAACTATCCTTAGCAACTTGTTAAAATCGGAAGGGAAATGTCTGACAAACTCCAGCAAGACATCATCAAGTTCCTGAAAGATCATCAACATAGCTTTGCCTGGTGTACCGAGGATATGCCAGGTATTGACACCTCCATTGCCGAGCACGCACTAAACATAAGCCCGACGTGTCGCCCAGTAAATCAGAAATCCAGACAATTCGGAGAGGAGAAAATACAAGGCATGAAGGAAGAAGTAGATAAACTTCTGAAAGCAGGATTCATACACGAGGTAAAATACCCCACATGGCTGGCCAACGTGGTAATGGTCAAAAAGTCCACTGGAAAATGGAGAATGTGTGTTGATTACACTGACCTCAACAAGGCTTGTCCTAAAGACTGTTACCCGCTACCTCGAATTGATGCACTGGTAGACTCAACGGCGGGATACGAATTTCTAAGCTTCATGGATGCCTTTTCGGGATACCATCAAATAAAAATGAGGCCAAGTGATTAGGTACACACTTCGTTCCGAGCTGCATGGGCCATATATTGCTATAATGTTATGCTATTTGGATTGAAGAATGCAGGGGCCACATACCAACGAATGATGAATCACATCCTTCGAAGCCAAATCAGAAGGAACATAGAAGCATATGTCAATGATATGGTTGTCAAAACCAAACATGGCTCATCACACCTAGATGATTTGGAGGAAACTTTCTCCAACCTGGCGAAGTTCAACCTCAAGCTTAATCCAACGAAGTGCACATTTGGAGTGAAATTTGGAAAATTTCTAGGTTTTATGACGTCCGAGTGGGGAATCGAGGCCATTCCAAAAAAATTGGAGGCCATAGCTCGGCTCACTAAGCCCTAGTGTGTCAAAGACATCCAGAGGCTAAACGGGTGTATAGCTGCATTAGGATGCTTCATTTCAAAATCAGCGGAGAAGTGTCTTCCATTCTTCAAAGCCTTGAAAAACTCGAAGAATGACTTTGTCTGGACTCCGAAATGCAACCACTCCTGGAAGAGTCTAAAGGATCATCTGTTGTCCTATTTTCTTATTCAACCACATAGAATTATGGAAGGTCCTTCACCCTAACTACAATATTTATAGATTAAAATACAAAATTTTTAAAAAATCGCAATAAAATCCCACATAAAATAATATCAAAGCAGTACATAAAATAAAATGTATTGCAAGTTAGGCTGAATTCTAACTTAATATTCTATGTAAGAATTATAATGAGATTTTATCTCGAATATATGCTATTGAAAATGATAATTATTAGAATCATTTACGATAATTGATATTTATCTAAGCAATTTTTTTTTAAAAAAATTAAAGTTTAGTATTAAAATGGCTCTTTCAACGAATTTTTATATTATTAGCCCGTATAAAACAATAAAATATAATTTTTGTACTAAAAATATTATATATAGACATATATTAAAAATAATAATTTTACCTCTCTCATTCAATGGTTGGAAAAAAAAATTATGTCAATTTTAAATTCTGATAATTTCTTTATAATATATATATATATATATATATATATATATATATATTTATTTATTTATTTATTTTTGGAAAAAATTTGTCAAGGGTAAAAATGTAATTTGAGAGGGTAGGAATTCATGAGATATTGGAATGGATTGGACTTTGGGAGACGGAGAGTTGGTCAAGCTTAGTGAATGCGATACTTCGGTGAGTGGCACCTCGGAAAGCAATACTTCGGGGAGCGTTACTTCGTGGAGCGGCACTTGGTAGCTATACTTCGAGATGTTGAGTACCTACAAAACCGAAATAAGTTCGATGGGGGGTGTACTCCCCGTGAAATCTCCGATGCTTAAGTCAGTAGAGTATTATTATAAGAGAATTTTTGATATCTAGAATTTGTCCTTACCTTTTGTTCTGTTTTCCCTTTTATAGGCGTCATGTGGAAAATTCTGTCATTAATGAACTGTCCGTTGTAGGGAGCTGTTTCTTCCCGTTATTAGGAACGAACTTTAAATGGATTGAAGATCGGGTAGGAGGTTATGGTTTGATTCGTAACTGCCCTTTGAATGCTATAATAAAACCAATAATGGCGGCTTTAAGCACTAGGCGGAGTGCTAGGCGGTTATCTTTGAGCCATAATTACCGTTTTGCCCTTGATACGATTTGGTGGTCATTCAGTGGCCCCTCAGCGAAGTGCCGAATGATTAGGTGTTCCACTTCGCTGGGTAAATGATATTGTCCATCAATCGGGATACTTCGAAAGACTGGGGTTTTTGACAGTGATTGCTATCTCTTCAACTTCCGTGTCCGTCATAAATGGCAGGATGTCAGCCGACAGAGAGCCTTTTCGTTATCCCCTATGCGTTGAACTTGGGGAGTAATCATGATACTTTTTGGGTACCGTAGCTTCCTTATAACCGTTTGAAATTACTTTCTACTTTCTTTACACTTTCTTCTTCGAATCATTCTTGTTTCTCCTCCCAGACTTGTTTTTCGCCATTTTTGTCTCTGTAAACCTCTGGAGATTCCTCTTGTTCTATTTTGTGTCTCAAGTTTGGTCATCGACTTTTCAGACTAGCATTTTTTATAAAAGGTAAACTTTGTCTTTTTCCTTAATTTTTCCCGCCCTTGTTGACTTGTGTTTGGGATTTAGAATTCTTGTGTTTGTCTTTTTTATGTGGTGTCTGTGAAAGAGAATGTCTAGGATAGGATTGGTATGTTTTGCGTTGTTTTTACCCTTCTCTGGGCTAGGTTTTAGTCTTCTTTCTAGGTGGCATTTTTCTTGAATGGAGTTCTAAACTTGAGAGAAGGGCAATTCTCGTGTGCAGCTTTGATCAGCTTTGATCAAGGGTCAAACGTATTCCGATTTGGCTAAATTTTTGACAGTTTGTTCGTGACATCTTGAGCTTTATTCTGGACGGTTGGATCGTTGTTGTTTTGAGCTCCGATTTGGTCAAAATAAATATTTGAACATAACTGATTTCTTGGTAATTTCTACACCTTTTTGTTCTTTATTTTTTATCTCTTATTGTTTGGTGTTTGTTAGTGGGTGTATAAACCTTTTGTAAATTGAATTGAATTTATTTTTACCCTCAATTATCAATAAGAGAAGTGTATGATGGATTCCTTTAAATGTCCCGTGATTTTTTTACTCTTCTTGTCGAAGAAATTTTTCACGTATAAAATATTATTGTTTATTAATTGCAATTTTATCAGTTTTAGTGGGTGATTTAATTGTGATAATATTTGAGTTAATTAAATTGTAAATTTATTGACAATATTATTCGTGATATTGTGGGTGTCGTATTGATTCTCATTATTCCTAACATATTAAACAAAAAAGACTAGGAAGACCAATAGTATTTCAATATTTTCGAAGGTTTGATAGATTTAGTAAAAAATAAGTATAATATCTTTGACTTATCTTTTATATATATAATATATATTATATAAAGAAATATAATAATATCCACATTTCACATTAGTGGAAAAATTAAGACAATTCCTTCCCAATATTTAAGGAGTCAACTATATATGCTAATTATTCTTTGTCTTAAGTAATGTCATTCAACCTAAACCTATTCTTTTTTCTTCTCTTTTTAAATCAGTCAAAGTCTAGGAACATATATTTTTTTTTTTGGTCAAAAAATGTATAATTTGATAAGTTATAAATTTTAATTTTAATTTTAAACAAAAATTACGATTTTTCTTTACAAAAATATTTATATTAATACACTAATGATAATAAATAAATAAATATAAGAAGTTTATTTTACACAAAAAAATATTATTAAATAGTGGTCTAAATAGTGGTCTGAATTGTCATTGGTCTCTTGCATGAGGAAATTTTAGTCATAAATTTCAAACAACTGCATACCTGAATCAATGTTTGAACTTTTAATCTTACTTTTAAGTCAAAAAAACTTTTTACCGGCTCACTTAACTATACTTTCTTTGTGATGAATGTAATGATGATTTTGTATCCAAGTGATCAATGGAATGGCAAATAAATCTTGCACTAAACATATGATCATATTTTTTTTGTTAGATTATTTGGTTTCTAGAGTTATTATAACTCCGACTATTGGATTGAGAAAAACTTAATTATGTAATAGTATAATTTAAATTTAGTTTAAATTGTGCTTACATAGTTTAATTCTTATTTAGATGAAAATTTCACCCTAATTCTTACATGACGCTCACAACGAATGTCAAACTCTCTACTTCGTGTAATATTCGAAACATACTTTTTTTATTATATCAAACAAAAAACTTATGTTTGAAGATATCTTTAACATAGACATTCTAATTATTAAGTTAGTAGAGATAAATTGAGGCCAAAAATTTAAAAATCAATTTTATAATTCAATTGTTTTATAAATCATATTATTTTGTATGTCCATAATATTGTAATATTTTACTATTTTCACTGTCTTTATATAATTCTCACTACTTTCACATAACTTCCACTAACATATGTGTGTGTAGATTATACATATTTATTCATGAGATCATTTGTATGTTTTGAAAGAACAGATAGAGATACACAAATTTATACTATTTTGATTTTTATAATTTTAATAGTTATTTTATAACAAGTTGAAATTTAAATTATAAATTTTTTAAAAATATAATTGATACAATTTAAACTTTTATCTAAATCTAATAAAAAATATTTTTATGATTTTAAAAATTAAATATTTTAAAATACAAATATGTTTAAAACTAAATTAACTAATTATTAATATGTATAGTTGTAATGAATTTGTTGCGAAATAGGGTGTTAGGTGATGGGTGATATATGGATGATGTGTATCTTTCCTAATACACTAATTTTGGTAAGTAATCTTCCAAAGTACAAAAGTAGGAAGTTTCGTTTCACCCGTACCAAACTTCCGTACAATCCCCATTTTAATCTTCTTTACTTTTTCTTTTTGCCTCGTTAGTGAAACATATACGTATACCCACGACCCACAATACAAATATATAAACTTCCCTTGTTCCCAACAATAAAAAAAAAAGAAGTCAAAATAACATTAATTTATATATATATATATATATATTAATATATTTATGGGCCCCATTTACCCATAGAAATACTTCTTTATTATAAAAAAATTAGTGCACTTATAAATTCAAAAAGGTTATAAAAATAAGATGTCTTACAATTTTTAATATATATAAACATTTAATAGTATAAAACTTAAAACATTGAATACAAATTAGCTTAAATTTAATGTTATTTATTGACATAAACTTCACTCTTCTTTAATTATGGTGAGTGATTAAAAGAATAAATTTTTTAATTTTTGTTAGATTATCTTAATTTTTAGAACATAAAAATTTCGTCTTGATTTGAATTGGGTTGCAAAATTCAATTTTTATTAAATGGGAAGTAAATAAATGTTTTCCTAGTGGTTTTAAGGGTAGTAGAATTTTGAAACTTATGACTCCCTGTCAACTTTCCCTTCTCCTAAAAATTCCAAAAAGAAGAAAAGGATAAAAACTTAATACTAAGAAAGAGAAACACACACAAAAAAGAGAGAGGAGAGAGAGAGAACCTGCAGGCCTTGAATTTAACACAATTCTTACAGCAAAAAGAAGTGAGAAAGTTAAGAAAGTGACCTTTGCCTTCTCTCTCATCTCTATTTTTTTCTATTTTTTTTTCTCTCTCTATATTTCTTGCTCGTTGTGTTTTGTCACGTTTCATTTCATTGTTGTGGGCTGTCTCTCAAGAATGTGGTTGAGTTGTATAACGTTGTGTTTTGAATAAATAAAACTAGTTTGTATATATCAAGCTCTTAAACAAAAGAAAAAAGATTGTTTTTTTTTTTTTAAAGGAAGAAGAAGAAGGAAAGGTTTTTGTTTTTGTTTCTTTTTTGTTTTGATGCATAGATTATATCATCTTTGGAATGATCTTTTCTGGGTTTTGTAAAAGAAAGGAAAAATTATAGTAATAATTTCTTGTAACTGAAAAAAGAAGAAGAAATAGTTGTGAGGAAAGAGGAGAGAGATTTGTTTTAGGAGAATGAATGGTCTTACACATCTTGAACAAGATGACTCGGAATTTGTTGAAGTTGATCCAACTGGAAGATATGGCAGAGTAATTGATTTTATTTTCCACACTTTTTTGTTCATAAAGATTTGATTTTTTTAAATTTTTTTTTTAATTTCATTTCTGACTTTGTTGTTTCTTTCTTTTTGCAGTACAATGAAATCCTGGGCAAAGGAGCTTCCAAGACTGTGTAAGAATTTTGTTTTTAAAGTAGTTTTAGTTGAATATTTCTGGAAGATTCCAGAGTGGTTCCTTTTTGGCATTTATAGAATTTCTTTTTAGGGGGCTAGCTAATTCATTGATTTGCCAAATGCCCAGTTTAGATTTATTCAGATTTTGAAAAAATTTCTTTGTGTCGGCTGAAATGGAAACTTTCTTTCTGTTCAGTTCTTGAAGGGTTTTTTTTTTTTTTTATTCGATTTCCTTTCTTGAATCTTGATTGATTCAGGTACAGAGCATTTGATGAGTATGAAGGGATTGAAGTTGCTTGGAACCAAGTCAAGCTCTACGATTTCCTTCAAAGCCCAGAAGATCTCGAGAGACTTTACTGTGAAATTCATCTTCTCAAAACATTAAAGCACAAGAACATCATGAAATTCTATACATCTTGGGTTGATACTGCTAACAGGAACATCAATTTCGTCACTGAAATGTTCACTTCTGGGACTCTTCGACAGTAAGTACTCTTTTTTCTTTTGAAATAAAACCCTTCTTCTTCTTTCCCCTCTGCAATTTTGGAATGGCTTTAGTTCTTAACCTGGGATTTTGTTCTTCTTTTCAAAAAACAAAAAAAAAAAATATATATATATATATGTATATATATATTGTCAGGTATAGATTAAAGCATAAAAGGGTAAACATTAGAGCAATTAAGCAATGGTGTAGACAGATCTTAAAAGGGCTTCTCTATCTTCATAGCCATGACCCTCCTGTGATCCACAGAGATCTCAAATGTGACAATATTTTTGTTAATGGCAATCAAGGGGAAGTTAAAATTGGAGATCTTGGTCTTGCTGCTATCTTGAGAAAATCACATGCTGCACATTGTGTTGGTAATTTTCTCTTCTATTTGATACTATTTTTTTCAGTCTTCTATGGATTTGCTGTGAGTATGTATGTATGTATGTATATATGTATAATCATCAAGCTTTTTTCAATCCTTAGGAACACCTGAATTCATGGCTCCAGAAGTTTATGCCGAGGAATATAACGAATTAGTTGATATATATTCATTTGGGATGTGTATATTAGAGATGGTCACTTTTGAGTATCCTTACAGTGAATGTACACACCCTGCTCAAATCTACAAGAAAGTAACATCTGTATGTAGTTTTTGTTCTTGTTTAACCTCGTTTTCTCTTACCACCTTGATTTCTTTCTCTTACTCTAATATGTAATACTTTTGTTCAGGGGAAAAAGCCGGATTCTTTATATAAGGTAAAGGATCCCGAGGTAAGGCAGTTTGTTGAGAAATGCTTAGCTACTGTGTCTTTAAGGCTCTCGGCGAGGGAGCTACTAGATGATCCATTTCTTAGGATTGATGGTTGTGAATCGGATTTAAGACCGATAGAATGCCGGAGAGAGTTGGATTACATGGACCCTCTGTTAAGACAGCCATCGCTTGCTGATTTCCATTGTGAAAGAAAACCATTCTGTAATAATAGTTCTTCTAATGCTTATTCGAATGGTTATTCTTACGAAGACCAAAATAGATGGGATTCTCATCCGTATGACTTTGAGCAAAGTGGAATTGAGCTTTTTCACTATCACGATGACGATGATGATCGTGATGATGATGCATCTCCTCACGTAGATATAACTATTAAAGGAAAGAGGAGAGAAGATGGTAGCATCTTTTTAAGACTTCGAATTTCTGATAAAGAAGGTTTGCAGCTAAGAATCATCATCTATCTACATGTTTCTTTTTCCGTAAATAAATAAGCTTATCTTTTTATGGTTTATACAGGTCGCATTAGGAACATTTACTTCCCTTTTGACGTCGAATCTGATACAGCATTAAGCGTCGCAACAGAGATGGTTGCAGAACTGGATATAACTGACCAAGATGTGACAAAAATAGCAGACATGATTGATGGGGAGATTGCTTCACTGGTACCGGAATGGAAACCAGGGCCGGGGATCGAAGAAACTCCCCGCTTTTCAAATTCGAGGTTTTGTTTCAATTGTGCGTCTAACCATACCTCTACTGGTTCCTTTATAAACTTCCTTTCAAATAATCAAGATGGAAGCAAGAACTTTCAAATTTTGCAGTGTTTGGGGAATGGATGTGCTGCTACACATGGCCGGTTCGAGGAGATCACTTATCAAACTGATAGTCCTATGCATAAAGTTTCTGGAAGTGCTGGTAACTTAGCTTCATCAAGCCGATGCAACGGCTTCCATCACCACTTAGATATTTGGGAGCAGCACGAGAGCCACGAATGCAGTTCATTAGGCTCGGCAGAAACTCATTCGTTTGAAGGACAAGACAACTTGCACGAAGAAAATTTAGCATATAACGAGAAAGAGATACAGATTTCACCAATTGCTAGAGATTTTGTCAGATCCTTTTCAGGTACACAACACTTTTTTACCTTCGTATGACTATGATTTTATCAAAGTAACAATGAACACGAAATATTTCCACAGGAATTAAGATGGCTTAAAGAGAGATCAGTAAATCATAGTCATCAAAAAAACAAAGGCGGTTGAGACTTCTTCTCAAGCATATGCTGGCAATCATAAGAATGTCCATTCACATTCAAATCAGAAGAAAAAAAGGAAAAACAAAAGCTGCCCCTATTCGGTGTCCCAAAGGGCCCGGAAATGTGAGGCGAGCAAGCAGACCACCACCGCCATCCCATAGACAAGAAAACAGATGCTGCAAAGAATGTCTACAATAATACTTCACACAACAACATGCTGTTTACTTGTGACTACTCTCCACTGTATGCTCTCCTCAAAATCTTTTCTTGTTAAAGAAATTTTGCAACCGCCATAGATTTTGTAATGTTACTAAATGCCTAAATACAATACTGAGGTAGAGGAAAAAGAAAATCTCATCATTTATTCCAAAATTTATATTCTTTTTCCATGTTCTTGAGGGTGATTCCATTCCAGAGTTCATTGGTTCATTTGTTTTGCTGTATGATTGTTCAGAGAAAGAGAGGAAGTGATTGATTAGAGTTATGGTGGTGTCAGGAGTGTGGCTGCCCAATCTTTCCCAATTTTTCAGGTCCCCTCTCAGATCCCATGGCCAATAATGCAAAAAAAGAAATTATTGCACATCTCCCCATCCTGCTTGCTCCAGCCAAAGTCTACTCCAAGATCATATGGGGGAAATCTGAGATGTCTTCAAATCTCATGCCTCAGTTAATGAACTCTTATGGTCCACTGATTCTATTAGCTGACTTTGACAGCATACTCCATTCTACCCAAATATCCTTCCACCTTCCTTCAACCATCTGGTTTTCAAAAAACCAGAGCTAGTTCAAATAATTTAACTTTTATTTGGAAGAAGGCTTCAATAACGCTTATAGTAGTTGTCAAATTTTTGATCTTGTATAGCATTTACAACGTGCAAAATTTAAATTGAAAATGGATTAAAAGAAGTGGATTTTGTTGTAGTTTGTACAAGTCAACTCCTTTATTAAAACGCTGACTAGTTGAAATTAGTTACATCAAACTTAAAAATGAATTATTAAGCATCTATAAATGTAGAATTTAATAGTAGAGAGCAATCTCTAATACAAGATAGGGATACTTTCTTTGGGTCAAATATAATGTGCTGCTTTTTTTTTTCATAAAAATCTTTTTGAATATCTAATGACTATTTACACGATTGAAAATTTTAAATTAGAGTTGAACACTTACAATTCTTATTGAAGAAACTTTTTATATATATCTATCCATTAAACTCAAGACTTCACATACAAAAAATTAAATTCTTTTTACTTGTATCGATCGTTGTTAATAAGAGTGAGTGAGTTATATAAATTTGAACTATGTATAAATTTTAAGGTAAATTATTTTACTAACACTTGAATTATAAAATATCACCTCCTTTGCCCTTCCGTCCAAAATTTCCGCCATACTTCATTTTCCATACAATTTTTAGAGGCATTTTCGTCTTTTAAAATTATTAATATTTTAAAATTATTAAAGTTTTATTTTTTGGAATAATTTTGTCTTTTCATAAAAATTTTGAAAAATCTTCTGAAATTGAAGGGATTCGATCCCTCAACCACATAAATAACAAAATTATATTAACCAATTGGAGCAACTATTAATATGTTAATTTATATAAAACTTATATTTTATATTGCATACTAGATGATGCCAAAATAAATTTAACATAATTATATTTCTGAACCCCTAAATTTGAACCACAACTGTATAAACAATAAATAAGTATTTACCATTTGGATACAATAGAAAAATTTATATTATTTGAAAATTATATTAAATATAAAGATTCTGAAAAAATATTATCCAAACAACACAATTTAAACCATATGTCTTCGTAGTCATTCATTCCTCAAACCTTAAATTTATTTTTTTAACTTTGAATTCGTTGCATAATACAGATTTTGAGTTTTTTTACAATGACATTATTATATTACTAGTGTCAGCAATGACATTCTATAAAAAAACACCTCGAAATTCATGTTTTGCGACAAATTCGAAACAAAAGAGTTAAAGAAGAACTTCAGTGCAAGCTTTGAGAAACGTGACAATAATAAAAACTTGTGGTTTGAATTATGTTATTTGATATTTTTTTTAGAATGTTTATATTTAAAATATAAAATATAATCGCAATATAACATATGTATTTATTATTTTCGTAATTATAATATAAAATATAAGTTTCAAATGATTATATATATTTACAGTTGTCCTAGTGGATAGATGTAGTTTATTTAGATGTGTGGTTGTAGGATCAAATCTCTGAAATTACTTAAAAAATATTTTTCAAATTTTTAATAATAAAGTGAAACGATAAAATTACCTTTGAAAATAAAACTCTAATAATTAAAAAATGTTTATAATTGTAAAAAGACGAAAATGCCCCTAAGAATTGGATGGAAAATGAAGTCTGACAGAAATTTTGGACGGAAGGGCAAATGAGATGATATTTTATAATTCAAGTGTCAGTTCAAAGCAAAAATAAATACATGTGCAAAAGTTAGATTTTTAAAAAGTTCAAGTATTAGTAGGATAATTTACCCTAAATTTTATTAAAAAAAATTCTTTGTAGACCTATCTATTGTTGAATTTGAGATTTTACATATGAAGAATTAAAGTCTTTCATTTCAACCAACATGCGTTAAACATGTGTTAATGAGAGTTAGTGAATTATAGGTGAATGAATATTCTTATGACAAAAAGGAAAAGCTCAAAAGTCAAGAGCCTTAAAAATGTCCTTTAATAATTCCAAGAATACGAGGGGGAGGTAATGTGGATCTATGGACAAACTAGAAAATGACTTGTGAGAAAGTGGAAAGCAATGAACATGCACTCAATTCCTTTTTTGGGTATAACCACAAGATGTGTTTTAGATTAAGTTTATACTTTTGGGTTTTTTTTTTCTTCTTCTCCAATTTGACCTTATTTTTTGAAAACCTTAAAATTTGGTCTTATTTTTTAAATTATTTTAGAAAATGCTTCTTACTGAGAAAAATTCTCTCTCTCTCTCCCTACCTTGCTTCTTTTTCCCTTTGTAGAAAGGAAAATTTCATCATACGTAAAGAGAGGAAAAGAAGGAAAAATTAAATTGGAAAAGTAACGAACAACATGTGAAGAAAAAATTGAAAGAGAAGAGAAAAAATTCTAATTTTATGATTAATGCGTAACACAAAATAATGAGTGAATGTCACGTAAATAAATAGTTTCGAAAACAAAAACGTATCAAAATTTTCTTAAAATGTAGGGTTTTCAAATTAATTTTTTGTTAAAAATAAATATAATTTTTTTTGATAAATTTTCTAATTTATTACTTTTTGGTGATTTTTACGTAATAAATTTGAGAAGAGTGATGTCATGTGTATAATTATATATATATATATATATATATATATATATATATATATATATATATATATATATATATATTGAATATATAAATTGTCCCTCGTACTAACAAAACATGAATGTTGATGTGGCAGACTCCACCTAGCACAGTAGATCCTACTACTTTGCCTGGATTTTCCCAATAGGACATCGAGACGACGAAGTATTCGGATTTGGTACGGCCCACTTCAGGAGTCCCTTGGTTGCCGATTTCTGCTAAAAGTTTCCTTCAAGGATATTTCTGACCAAATAATCTATTTTGGAGATATCCATAAAAGTATCTTACACAATATTCCTATAACAGTGAGATATTTCAGAATCTAACAATCATCAGATTCTTCATCACTTACCTATTTCTTAGGGATATTTACTCCTATAAATACCCCCTCATGAAGCTAAAAGGTAAGGTCAGATAACTTAAAAAATTCTCTGCTAAATTAGATATCCTCTTGTCAGATTTTAAATACTGACTTTACCATTGGAGGGTTAGTCAGAGGTCCCCCATCCTCTGTCTCAAATTTTTCTGTTTGGCAGCATCCACCTCGGAGGCGACATTTGGCAGAGATCTTCAGACGACGTCGCTTCATCAACACGTGGCGTTAAACCAATTTTCGACTAATCAGTTTGGTTCCGTTATCGGGAAACGAAATTTTTTTGTCTCTCTCTCTCCTTAGAACAAAAAATGTCAGGACGATCCGGCAAACGTGGATATCAATTTGATACCAAAGTTCCTACATCTCATCACGAAGCCTATCGGATAGCGCACTCATCCGTTCTTGAGAAACCTCGCTGCCGCTCAGTCATCGAGTGCTCGTCCTACGCGAGAAACTGAATGAGAGGCGATTCAGTAACGTTGGATATGAAAAGGACTTCGACGACCTACGGAAGGAAGTTGAACAACTTCGAAAGGAGCGCGACCTTTCGAGGCAATGGTTACAACTTCGAGCAGAATTCCTCAGGCAAGGCTTAACACCACCGACCTTTCCGGACGACGAGGGAGAGCGTTACACAACCTTGCCACAAAAATCACCCACCATGGTGAGCAAACACACTAGGGGCCGAAACGCCCCTTCCAGGAGAACAACATTTCGCTTGGCTAGCGAAGTTGGCGAAAGTCAGCCATCGGGCAAGCAACCAAAGGAGAGAAGCCACCGTCACAGACTTCGCTCAAAGAGAAACAGACAAGAGCAGAGTCCTGACAGAACACACAAAGATAGAGCCAAGAGGGATTGCTTATCAGACACAAGCCCATTCATAAAGTGAATTCACACTGCGATCCCGGACTCAACGTTGAAAATCCCCCAGTTCGTCTTGTATTCCGGATTGAGCAGGCCTCAAGAACACGTCTGTCAATTCAAATATGCCATGGGATTGGTAACCAACAACGAGGCCGTCCTATGTAAGGCTTTCCCCGGAACCCTATCCAATAAAGCCCTAACTTGGTTCGCTTCATTAAAGCCCGAAACTATCAATTCATGGCGAGACATGGAGAAGTCATTTTTAGATAAATTCAGCACTGCCGGAAAGATACCCAAGACAAGAGGAGATGTCGCCAACATCAAGCGAAGGGAGGGTGAGACTCTCCTCACCTATCTGGAGCGCTTCAAAAGAACGTATGACGGGATCGAAGAGCTTAGTCAAGATACAGTGTCACTTGCTTTGAGGGCGGATTTCGGTCGAGGATGTGGTTCACAGAGCTTCAACTCCGGAAGCCTAAAACCATTGGCGAAGTCTTCAAGCTGACACGCAAAGTTGCATTAGCTGAAGAAAGTGCCCAAGATTCGCAGAGCAAAAAGAGGGAAAAGTATACGGAAACCTCTCCTCAAGATCAAGGAGGAAATAATAGAACAAGGAGAACTGAGTCTTTCACTTCGTTGAATATCCCCAAGGAGAATCTCGTCACAGTTATCAAGGAGCAATATGGAGTACATGACCCCCACCCATGCGAGCTCAGAATGTACCCGCTAAAGATAAATCAAAGTACTGCAGTTTCCACCAAGATTATTGGCACACGACCGAAAATTACCTATAGCTGAAGCGTACGATAGAAAAATTAATACGGGAGGGTCATCTGAAAGAATATGTCGCAGAATAACCTAAGGAGAAAGCTGAAAGGGTGATCGAAGTCATAACACCACAATTTTCCTCCATTAAACAGATAAAAGTGAAAGATCCATAACCTGAACAAACCTATCCCGATGTCGCACTTCGACAAATTGTCACATGAGCCCATAACCTTCTTTGACCAAGACCTGGAGCTGAACGAGGAGGCCCGAATCACCCACATTATCCTGGAGGTAGGCATGGCTATGCAAGGAATTGACAAATATCGAGTAAGGAGAATTTTGGTGGACACGGGCACCACAAAAAACATACTCTACTTCAAATGCTTCAAAGAAATGGAAATGTACGATAACCATTTGAAGCCTAGCAACATGGTCTTAGAGGGTTTTATTGCTCATAAAATCAGAGTCAGAGGAACGGTTAGAGTCAAGGTAACCTTGGGATCCGATACTTGTACTCGTGAAGAGGAAGTCAAATTCTATGTGGTAGATGTTGACTCCCCCTATAATGCTATCCTGGGTACACCAGCGCACTCTGCCTTCGAACTGGTCATATCAACTTCGCACCAACAATGAGGAACGGGACTGGGTGTGTCAAAAGCAGTCCCAAGAGCCTCCTAGCTCACATCATTAAATCCCGGAAGCAACAGAGAGTTGTGTCATCACCTACAACGGTCGAGCCAGTTTTAACAATCAAAGAAGCGAAGTCGGAGACAGCTTCAGTTAGAGCGAGCCACCCCACCGGCAGCATCGAACTAGAGTTAAGGAAGCATGACGAAGTCATAATTCACCATGATTATCCCGATCAAAAAGTCCGGATAGGAAGCAAAATGCCATCATTCATGAAGAGGGAGATGACCCATTTTCTTTTTGATCACCTCGATAATTTCGCTTGGTGCACCGAGGATATGCCAAGAATATCACCAGATATCGCGGAGCATAGGCTCAACATCGACCCTATGTATAAACCCATTAAGCAAAAACCCCGAAAGTTCGGCGAAGACAAGGTCAAAAGGATGCAGGTCGAGGTGCAAAAATTATTGAAATCCAAGTTCATACGAGAGATAGACTATCCTTCATGGTTGGCCAATGTCGTAATGGTGAATAAATCAAACGGGAATTGGAGAATGTGTGTAGATTACACATATCTAAACAAAGCCTGCCCCAAGGATTATTACCCACTACCCCGCATTGATGCCCTTGTAGATTCTACATCGGGGTACAAATTCCTCAGTTTTATGGACTCCTTTTCAAGATATCACCAAATCAGGATGATGTCGCAGGATCAGATTCACACATCTTTCTGGGTGGTTGGAGCCACTTACTGTTGCAATGTAATGCCGTTTGGGCTGAAGAACGCCGGAGCAACCTACCAGAGAATGATGAACAAGATCTTACAGCGGCAGATTGGGAGGAACGTAGAAACATATGTGGATGACATGGTCGTCAAGACCAAATGCGGAGCCTCCCATTTGGAGGATCTAAAGGAGACATTCGCCACCTTGTCGGAGTACGGATTGATGCTCAATCCAGTGAAGTGCAAATTCGGCGTTAAGTTCGGGAAGTTTTTAGGGTTCATGATGTCAGAACGAGGCATTGAAGCCAACCCTCATAAGATCGAAGCAGTGTTGGCACTGGCCGAGCCCCACTGTGTCAAAGATATTCAGAGGCTAAATGGGTGCATAGCTGCCTTGAAAAGATTATCAAAATCTGCAGAGAAGTGCATGCCATTCTTCAAGGCCCTATAAATTTTCAGAAAGACTTTTCAGTGGAGTGAGGAATGCGCAACAGCGTGGGAAGATTTAAAGGGTTACTTGGCGAAGATGCCCTTGCTAAGCGCCCTTGTATCAGGCAAAATACTGTACATGTACTTATCTGTTTCACAACAGGCAGTAGCTTCGATTTTGGTAAGGGACTCAAAAGACAGGTAGCTACCGGTCTACTTTGTCAGCCGAGTCTTGCGAGATGCCAAAGTACGATATTCATACATCGAGAAGTTAGCATATGCGCTGGTCATCAGTACACGTAAACTTTGCGCATACTTCGAATCACACACGGTTATCGTATACACCAATCACCTATTAAAGTAGATTTTTCACAAGCTAGATCAGTCTGGAAGGATGCTTCGATAGTCTATTGAGCTTTGCAGGTTTGACCTTAAATTCGCATAGTGAACAATGATTAAAGGCTAAGCTCTATCAGACTTTTTGCCCTAGTTTTCTTTCTCAGAGGCACTTTCCTCCGAAGAGACGGTTCCCACACCTACGAAGGAGAATGTCTGGACAATGATGGTGGACGGAGCGGTCAACGCGAAAGGAGTCGGAGTGGGCATTACAATGAAATCTCCATCGGGACAGTACGAGGAAGTCCGAAGTATAAAGATCGGTTACCCCTTGTCCAACAATCAGGCCGAATACGAAGCCCTCTGATATGCATAAATCATATCACATTTTTAGCATGTTTTAGGCATAATTTAGGGTGAAATTGAGGGCAAATCGGTCTTAATTGTTTATTATTAACTCAATTTCACAGTTTTTATGATTTTGGAAGTGTCAGGTGAAAAGTAGAAGAAAATGACAAATTTCGGGGCAAAAATGCAAATTTTCAGAAGTTCAGACGTCGGGGAGGGCGTCCCGAATCAGGATGGGCGTCCTGACTTGGTCAACAGGCCAGGATGGGCGTCCAGGACTCGGGACAGGCGTCCTGACCTAGTTAACAGGCCGAGATGGGCGTCCCAATCCAGGATGGGCGTCCCGGATGCCTGGTCCAAGTCCCACATCGAAATTCTTGGAAAAATTCACTCCAGAAAGCTGCTATAAATACCCCAGGCCTTCCTCAGTTGAATTCATTCCTCTCCACTCAATCTGAGTCATTTAGTGACTTTAAGTGTACACTTTTCTCGAATACATAAGTCATTTAGAGACTCGGGTTCAGTATAAGTTTTCTTTTATTTCTAGTTAGTGTTTCGTTTTCTTAGTTTCTGAGAATTAGTCTCAGATCTTAGGCTTCGATAGATAGGTTCATTTCTAGTATTCATAGAATACCCGGGATTTCGTTAGGAGATCCTAAGAGGGCTCTAGGCGTTCGAAGAGTCAGTCCACAGGGCTGAGCTTAAGCTGGGTATTAAGGTAAAGTCCAGCTACTAGGCTGAGGAAGCGTCCTCCGAAGGTTCTGTCGAGCAGAGTCGGGTCAAGCAGTACGACATATACAAGCAGTTGCTCCATCGGCGAGACTAAGTAAAGGGTGATTTCTTTATGGCATCAGTCCCCCTGTCCCTCTCTTTATATGTTTGTATTGTGTTTGTCCAAAGATTTATTATGAATATGAGATTATGATTGTTATGAGTATCTGTTATATGTATTGAAGTTTTTATGATTTTCCGGAAATAGCCACTTGCTTAATATTCATTATGTCTGCATGTCTAATGTAGTTTCTTTTAAACTAAAATTAGGGTTATAGACAATTCCTAACCACGGTCTATTCATAACCTGTTTAGTTTAACAGGCATCAATTAGTATTGATGTTTGCCATATTAGATAAAATAACCTGCAGAACACCCTGTTTGTTAGAGTAGTCTAAGTAGGCTGAGTTGAGCGTTTATGCCGGCGATAGGGCGAGCTGCATGATCCCCTAAGTGACATAGGGCTTTCATGGATGCCTTTAGCTCGAACCGTGAGTAGGGCCGTCAACCTTGGCGATGGGGCGGTTTATTAGTTGTTTCGGATGTGGTACACCTTTAGACTCAGAACATAGTTGCAATCCAGGCTAAGATATATCTAAAATACTCGAAGATAGGTCAATCAACATATAAGAACAGTATAACATAGAATCAGGACATTATCTATAAAACACTTTTAGGCTTAATTAGACTTAAACCTAGTGGAGAATGAATCACCCTCTCATCAAAGTTATTGATGACGATTGCATAACTGAATCATAAGATAAGAGTAGGGTAAAAGGCTAGTTACTACTAAGTCGTTACCACTTCCCTGGGAGTACGATATTTAACTTAATAAAATCGTAGATACTTTCCAACAGACTAGCTACACGATAGGTACTCTGCCTTAGATTCTGACTGATTAAGTGACACCTTGAAAGACTAAATGTGACAATTAGTCAATCTCAGTCCTTACTTACTCATAATCAACATAGGGTAAAACAACACCTATTTAGCATATCAGTCGGAAGCACATCACCCTCATTATCAGCCTGCAATGGGCTTTGGATACCGGCATAGAATTCCTAAAAGTCTTCAATGATTCCCAGGTTATCGTCGGACAGGTAAACCATGAATACGCGGTGAACTCAGATAACTTAAAGGAATATGCGGAGAATGTCAACGGATTGGCTGCCCAATTCCATCACTTCACGCCGGGAAAGGTGGATCGAAGTCACAATGAAGCGGTGGACAAACTGGCCAAGGTCGCTTCGGAGGAATCTCCCAATGATTTGGGAATAACAGTAGAGTTTCTCTCCACTCCGGAACATAGTCTGTCATTGCAACAACCGATCACTGACTCTCCCACATGGATCGACGAGTTAGTAAGTTATATATCCTCGGATGTTTTACCTGAGGACAAGAACAAGGCAAGGTAAATTCGAAAGTGCACATCTCGATATACGATAGTCAACAACGTTTTATATCGACATTCGTTCTCAAAGCCTCTACTCCGTTGTATCCCACCCGATCTCACACAAGCGGTTTTGGAGGAATTACATGAGGGGATATGCGGTGGACATCCAGGATCAAGACCTCTTGCGGAGAAAGTAATAAATCAGGGCTTTTACTGGATAACGCTACGGAAGGACGCAGAGAGTTTCGTTAAGTATTGTAAGGTATGCCAAAATTTTGGTAAGATACCTCGACTACCGTCCACTCCTCAGACACTTGTGGAGAATTGACATGTAAAATTTTGACATGTGGAGAATTGACCTCATGGGCAAATTCTCCAAATCTAGAGAAAGTGAATATTTGATAGTGGCCATAGATCACTTTTCCAAATGGATAGAGGCGAAGTCACTAGCCTCCCCTACGGAGGAAAATACACTTAGTTTTTTCCATGATTTTGTACTATGCAGGTATGGAGTACCACGAGCCGTCGTAACCGACCATGGCACTCAGTTCTCTACTAAATTCAGGGCAGAATATACCCTCCTCGGAATAAAGCATTGGAAGTCGTCTGTTGCACACTCTTAGGGAAATGGATAGGCAGAAGCGGTAAATAAGTTGGTCCTCACAGCATTAAAGAAGAATTTAGAAGGGAAGTCTAACAAATGGGTCGACGAACTCCTAGCAACACTCTGGGAAGTCTGCACTTCGGTTAGGGGCCCCACAGGAGAAACAACATTTGCTTTAGTGTTTGGATCTGAAGCTATATCTCCAGCCAAACTCGCACTCCTATCATACAGAGTTTCCACATACGATGCAGATAGCAACAAGCGACAACGATGCCTAGATCTGGACCTACTTGAGGAAAAAAGGATAGCAGCTCGACTTAAGATGGAAAGTTTCAAGAAAAAAACCAAGCTGGCACACGACAAATGCTTGGTAAGGAGACTAATGCGCGTTGGAGACTGGGTACTAAGAAAGATCGAGGGAACAGCCAGACAGATCAAGGCAAACAAGTTATCACCGAACTGGGAGAACCCTTACTTGATCAACGATGAAGTGCGCAAGGGACTTTTCGTCTTATGGATCAAGAAGGAAGGACATTGCCCAACCCATGGCACGCCAATCATTTGAAAAAGTATTTTGTGTAATCATTTAGCGAGGTAAGCCCACTGCTAATTCACTTCGCTATGGTTTGATATAAAATGTGCTTCAAGTTAATCTTGGAGTTACTTATTATCAATAAAAAATTGCTTCGAGTTAATCTTGGAGTTCAGTTTTGAGTAAATCACGGAACTTATAAATTTCAAGTTAATCATGGAATTAATGTTTTACTTCGAGCAAAGCCTCGGGGTTTAATTTCAAGTGGATCAGGAGATTACTTCCATTATTCGGAGTCACAAAAGGATCTAGCACTTTGAAATATGTTTGGAGCCTTTTTTATGGAGCGTGAAGATCAAACCAATTTTGTGATTTATTGTTCGAACCGAGAGTTCCATGCAAAGTCATTGCACTTATAAATTTTTCTTACGGCATTTTTATCAAGCGAAGACATTGGACTTATAAAACTTTTAGATACACGCAAGTATGAAAAACAAAGAAGCTAAAGTACAAATAGAATTTATATTAACAAAGCCCTATTCTATTACACAGTAGGAGGAGCTTCGGCTGAAGGAGGGACAACTTCAGCTGAAGTATCCTCCTCACCAATCAAAACTACCTCCTCCACTACTAAAGTGGGCCTCTCAACCTTCGCGGGTTTTGTCTCTAGGGCAGGATCAGCATTTAGTGTAGGCTCCACCTGTATAGCTTCAGACTCTTCTAGTTGCCCCCTGAATTAGTCGCACAACTCTACCAAGTCAGGATGCACTGGTGCTGGCGGATTCCATTACCTACCCGCCTTCTGATCAGCAGCAGCGATCTCCACCAGTTCACTATCCATGAATGGGACGAAGTCACAGCCACTCCTGAATTCAGGGTTGGCATATGAACCTTCGAATGCCCTGCACATCAGTGCCTTGTCAGAGATGAGGTGGTGGAATTGGTGAAGTATATGAGCACATCCCCTTTCATAGAAACCACTGCATCTCGAGTAGAGTTCTTCCTCGAATGCTGGGGAACTTCGATATATGTCCACCATCTTGGCAGTGTAGTCCGCAGATTCGTAGTAGACAACCTTGGAATCTAAAGCTTTACACCTCGACTCCGCGTCCTTCAACCGCCGGTCGAAGTCACGTAGTTGAGCTTTGAGATTCTCATTTGCCTTCTAAAAAGATATCAGATCTGAGGACATTTTGTCCTTCTCAGCAACGACCAGGGCCACATTCTCCTTTGCAGTCCGAAGCTTATCTTCGGCGGAGTCGAGTGCTTTGTTCTTTGTTGACAGCTGACCCTCTAAATCAGCACACTTCTTCTCCAAATTCAGCTGCATGACTCGCGAAGTGTTTGCTGAAGTAGCCATCATGCTGAGGTGGCCAATGTAAGCACCAACCTAAAGAAAAATACATAGAAATCGAAGTTAGACATATGTCTTCTCAAAGGAAAATATTTTGCACTGCAGTTAAAAATCACCTGTGATAGACGGGCCCCGATGTGTCCCATAGTTTCTTCTACCCCCATCGAAGCTCGGTGGAGGTTCTGTGATAGATCGTGGTCCATCACCCAGTGTAGCACGGTCTTGCCAAAAAGTCTCTCCACCCGGGAGTTTGATAATTGCAGGTAGGAAAGGGGTGGGGAAGCCAGTTGAATCTTCAAGGCAAGACCTTCCAAGTTCCTCCTGGACTTCGGAAGTTTGAAACCTTCCCTCGTCCAAGGAAAGGAAGAAGACCCCGAAGAGCCTTCTCCCCGAGAGGCACGAAGTTCCAGGACTTAGGCTGTTGCTGGAGCCATTTCCCTCAGCTACGCGGAGTCAGTCAGCTTGATGCCTTGAGAAGGCCTTTTTCTTGGCAGCTCCGACTCATTCCCGTCACGGGCCCTCTTTGATGGGGCGACAACCGGTTCCTTGCCCTTTGAGCGGTCGACTGGCCTTGGCGGTAGAGGAGTTTGGTTGGCCAGGACTTGAGGTGTCGTGGATGGGGAAGCAGAACCCTCCGATGAAGTACCCGCCGCAGCAAAAATGGAAGCGTGATCTACGGCCCTCGCCAGAGTGAGACCTGCCTGTCGGAAGGCAGAACCCCGAGCACTCCTCTCTGCCTCGCGATGCTCAGCAAAATTTATTGGCATATCTGTCAAAAAATGAGAAAATTGAAGTTAGTCAACATAACAAAAATGAAGATCGAAGTACGGAAGCTTGACAATTTTTTTTTATAGCTAATCTACCCTTGGCTACAGGACAACCCGCGCTCTGTAGATTGGTGCACTCCGGACAATCATAAAACAAATACCCTCCCCGGGTGCAGTCGTCACACCGGATATTCATTGTTATCTTCTAGACCTAGCTCTCTCCGGCGGGCATCTATCGACTTTCCACCAATCCCGCAAGGATAACGGCTCTCATTAGCGATAAGTTCGATAGTAAGGAAAACTTTGGTCTGGGTTCGAGGGTTGTCACCTAATTCACTCCGGACATAATCTAGGAATTTCCTATCGGAGTCAGAGTACACGGTATTTTTTCTCACAGTTGGCCAAGTGCAAAGTGACCTACACTTCGGTTAAAACGGGAAGCCCAATCTGGACTCAACGCAGACCCATCGCTCTCTCCACTGACTGACTTTATTAGGAGGAGGTTCAAAAAGGGTAACCCTACTTGGGCGTGGTCTAAGGGATAAGGTGAGGTTGTTCATCTGAAGAACGGTAAAAAAGGTCCTTAGGATCAAGTCAGAAATTTCTATCCCTATTCTCCTACACAAAATGGTTAATGCAACGAAGTACCGAACTCCGTTGGGATGGACATGAGCAGAATGCGGGATCTAAAGGTAGGGCAAGACCAAAAATGAAGTGATCAAAGGGAATGTGGATGTAAGCGTCAGCCATGACCCCGCATGACTTCATTGAAAAATGTTTAAACCTATCTCGGTCAACCTCCAATGATAATACGGGAAGTTCAAGACTAATGGTATTAGTTTTCAAAGCGAAGTCCCCCGGTAACTGTTTCTTGGTAGTTGGGAGGTCTTTAAAGCTATCGGAGTCAGAACCCTCCCCGTGGAGGGTACTGGGAGTAGTTAGGTCTCTGATTAGGGATGCGGCTACAGGAACGGTGGAGTCCTCGAAAGAGCTGCCGGTTGAAGTCTGAACGATCGGCACCCGAATAACCCCGTCATTCATCTCCAGACCGATTGGAAGGTTTTGTCCAAGTTCGGCACTTGAGCTCTCATCACTCGAGCTACTGCTACTCTCATCGCTCGAAGTGCTAGGACTCAGGTTAGCTGGTCTATCCACCGAGGTGGACGCCGAGGAACTAGACATAACCTCGACTAAAGGGACAGGGACTTCGGGGTTTTCTGAGTTTGACATGTTAACCTGAGATAAAAAACTCTATCAGTTCTAAGTTGTGCCAAGACCCTTCACTCCGCCTTAAAAAATTCTTCAGACTAGAAAAATTTTCCCAGACAATTTTAGCAGGAAAAAAAACCATTCCACCTTGCCCAACTATAGTTTTTACGAAAAATACCACATTCCTAAAACCAAACCCAGAAAAACACACAAAAAGCGCCTCATATTCCCAAAAACACCAACAAACCCCAATAAAAAACACACAATGAATATCATCCCGCTCATCGCCCAAGATTGAAACCAATAAGAGGAATAATATAGAACAATCACTGGGCATAAACGGCCATTACCTGTTAATGACGATCGTAAGGTTGAAGAAGAGTTTTAGAAGAGCACTGGAACAGGTTACAGCAAAGTAAGAAGATGAAGAGAAGGGTTTGTTTGCAGAAGAAAGTTCAAAAGAAAGGTAAAAAGTAATTGAAATGGCGAAATTGCATATTTATAGAAGAGAGGAATGTGAAGAGGTGATAAAAATAATAATAAAATAAAGAAGCTTCTCGAGTACGCTACGCTCGAACCCGTTCCCAATCGGGCCCAGTCACACCAAACGTCATTTCCATACTCATAGGCACAGTAGCCATCATTGCCTAGATCTCGGGAAGTAAAAACGACATCATTAAAGCCGTCGCTTGGGGAGTCCGGCTGGTATCAAGGTAATTTGATCGGTCACCAGCCTAACTCTTTTCACTCCGATTCTCGTCGCGTCCAAAGACCTCACAAGTCCGCCTAAAATCAGCAACATTACAATTTTTTATCACGTCTAAGTTGAAGGTGAGTTTTTCTTCCACTTCGACGAGGGGCCACTGAATAATATAAATTGTCCCTCATGCTGACAAAGCATGAATGCTGATGTGGTAGACTCCACCTAGCACAGTAGGTCCTACCACTTCGCCTGGATTTTCCCAATAGGACCGTGAGACGGCGAAGTATTCGGATCTGGTACGGTCCACTTCGCGAGTCCCTTGGTCGCCGATTTCTGCTAAAAGCTTCCTTGAAGGATATTTCTGACCAAATAATTTATTTTGAAGATATCCATAAAAGTATCTCACAGAATATCCCTATAACAGTGAGATATTTCAGAATCTAGCAATCATTAGATTCTTCACCACTTACCTATTTCTTAGGGTTATTTACTCCTATAAATACTCCCTCATGAAGCTAAAAGGTAAGGCCAGATAACTCAACAAATTTTCTGCTAAATCAGATATCCTCTTGTCAGATTCTGAATATTGATTTTACCATCGGAGGGTTCGTCAGAGGTCCCACATTCTCCGTCTCGAACTTTTCTCTTTTGCAGCATCCACCTCGGAGGCGACATTTGACAAAGATCTTCAAACGACCTCGCTTCTTCAACACGTGACGTCAAACCAAGTTTCGACTAATCGGCATATATATTAGGAATATCCAAATAAAATAAGGAAGTAATCAAGTACACCCTTAATTGAAGGGTACAACAAACTTGCAATTATTTAACCATGATGAGATGATGGGTATGAATTTCATCATTACCCAAAAGAATTTAAAATATAAAATATGAATATATATATATATATATATATATATATATATATGTGCGTGTGTGTGTGTGTGACTGATTAGATTGAGAAACGGGTCAATTTGAAATGATTTTGAGAATCTTCAATCAATTTGATATATTTTTTTTAAAGTGGTTGTACACAAGTGTTTCTGATGAAGACATGTGTTGTTTTCTTATCATCTTTTGCCAATTGGCAGGCAAAAAGAAAATAAAATAAAAGGTAAATCGTTTATTTTATTTTATATTTTGGTAGAAAAAGGCTGATTTATGCACTTGAACGTACAAAATCTCGGTTTGCATGTACATTGTTTCTGCAAAAAAGCAAAAAAGCAACAAAGAAAATAAAAGGTCTTTTTTTTTTTACTTTTTTGGTCATTCCTTTTTATCCTTATCATCTTCGGACCCATTAATAAAGAAAACGATGTGGGAATTTTGCTTTATAAGTTTCAAAGTCATTTATTCAAATCCATTCAAAATATCATTATAAAGTTGTACACTTTGGCCTAACGCTAAGACCAAACTTTCTATCATCTAAACTTTACAAGTGCATCCATACATTTTCCAAAATTTAGAGTAAAATTTTCTCATTTAAAAATGCTCTCGTGCCCATAAAAGAAATTATTAATTTTATCTTCTAACTATTTACTATTTTACAAATTGATACTTCTTATCAAAACTGACCAACATTTGCTTGGCAGGATAGAAACAAGCATTAGGGCGATGCAATGTGACACAAATTGCTTCCTATATATATATATATACACATATATGTATATTCTGTATTTGGAATAGAAAAATGGTTTTCCTGGAAAACCAGAAGCAAGGGCAGTCTTGAATGGTTGCTCATAGTGGCCGCAACAATGGGTAATCTTGGAGCAATTCACGCTCCGAAAGAGCATCGTTTTCATTCTGTGGTGTCCATAAAACCTCAACCGCCTGCATTACGGTATTATGAGCAAGAATGCAGGAAGAATTTACAGAGTAGAGAATTCTTGATAAAAAAGAAACTGTACTACTTTAGATTATTACCAGTGTTTTGCGGGCGGGAATGGAGCCAAGCTTTTGCAAGGCCTCTTTCAGGTCTGAGCTACTATTGATGGCAGGCAACTTATGTACACCTTCTGCAGCCACCAATATTGTTACCTGCATCAGAATCACCAGATATTTATTTGATGAAAAAAGGAAACAACAGAAATTAGGGAAAGATAATCTCAATTACATAAAATGTTCAGACAATTCAAATTCTCACACGGTTACAGATTGTTAAGCCATTGATGAGTGTAAAATGTTTAACTTGAAACTTGCAGTCATCAAAATGATTCTTTGAAGAAATTAAGGAACTAGAAAAGAAGAAGAGGAAGAAGTACCATATCGCTGAAAATCAGACGAACAGAATAGACCCTTCACATTATAACAATATAACACATTTCTCACAGCAGTGAAGTATATGCTCAATTCCCAAAAGAAACAAAATTTAAATCAAAGTCATCCTTACCACTATATACTCGTTACTAAATCCACTTGCTCTTAAGCTTGATGAGCTTCTCTTTTTAATATTGTTCACATTGACCAAAGTTTCTTCATCAAACTTTCCACGTTCCTCAATTGAAAGCTGATTGAATCTTTTTTCCCCTTCCTCCATATTGCTTTTAATGTCAGCCTGCAGAACATTCATAAGAAACTAGTGTAAGGGTAACTATAGGAAAACTTCTTTTTTGTTTCATGTAGTTCTCACACACTGGCTGTACAGCCAAATTTTGAACTGTTTTGATGCATGCATGACATGGAGTTTTGATCTGGAACAAAGATGAATAAGAGTTTTTGGGGAACAACTAAAATTTGAGCTTGGAACCTTGTCCACTAAAATGAAGCCAACAAGCCAGAGAAAGATAAAAGTTGACAAGGAATTAATTTCAAAGTGCAGACCAGGAAAAATAGACAAAACAAACTGCTATATATGTTGCTTCAGATGAAGAAAAGAAAGTCTGCACAAGTGTATGAGGACACAAAATCTGGAAAATGGTGGCTTTGATGCATATCAAGATCCCTTTCTGACCAAGGAGGTCAGAGGTTCCAATACACAAGTAGCCACAATTCTTCATCTTTAAAGGGTCCATAATAATTTATGTAACCATCTAAACCCCTATAGGGGCACAAAAACCAAGGATCACAATTTATGGTTTATCTGCTATGCCGAAAAACCAAAAAAAAAAATTAGACAAAAGACAAAAAAAAAAAAAAAAAAAAAAAAGGGGAGAAGCATATCAGATATTGATATTACTCTTTGTCTACCATTTTATATTCAAACCATGAGGCTTATTTTCATGAGACAGTACGGAAGACAAACTAGAGTTCCTATAAATGTTTCACCAGCTTTATGGCAAGTTATATCTAAAACTATTTCATTCACCCAAAATATATGTATATATATAAGATATATCTAAAACTATTTCAGCAGTTCAAGGCAACAAGAGTTTTAATGTACAAGAACATCAACTTGCATTCTGCATCAGCGTGTACACAGGTAATTGAATATAAAGATGAAATTCCAGAAATAAGATGCATTGAGAACAATCTTCCAGCAGTAAAGCTGATTATCCAAGGGAAATCTTATAAAAAAATCCCTGAAACATACCAATTTTCAAGGACATAAAGTATCAATATGATAGGTACACACCAATGATGGATACAATATTTTGTTAAGAGGATCGACATCAAATTCTATAGAAAAACCCATGTAATTTACTTACATATGAATAAGCAGAGATGCAATAATCTGGATGCCTGAGCAAAGCAAGTGTAGTCTCTGAAAGCAAAACAAAATATATGAATGGCGGCTATATGACATAGCAAGGCAGAACAGGACAATAACGAAAGAAAGGAATTATCAGAAAAAGAATCATAGCTTCCCCATCCCAACCCCACACACACACTAAAAAAAAAAAAAAAAAAAAAAAAAAAAAAAAAAAAAGAATACAGAAAACTGATAGCTCACCATCAAGCATACAACTTGTAGATATCCAACTTTCAAAATGAAAAAAGTATAAAATGTACCAAGATCAAACTCTGTTGCCTTCCACATATCCCCCAAAAGAAAATGACTTTTACATAAGTAAGCTTCACAGTTCACTTTTCATCAACTAGAGAATATGTTCTTAAAAAATTTAAATTTGAACTGTAAGATTGGAATCCATTAACTGAGAAATTAACATGTTTACCAGGAAAACCAGCTAACAAGAAATGTAAATTAACCAATTAGGTATATTATTCATAAATTAGACAACAAGCATCAATAGAACATATCAATCAACGATTCTTTACTCTTTTGGAATGTTTAACTTGTGTGCTTTCACTATAAAAGGATCTATCACAAAAACCTACAGAACATAAAGACTGGATCTATTCCAGTAGTTTGAGCATTTCATGATCACTAAAGAAAAGGAGGGCAGGGGAAGCAGAAAAAGAATAACTATGGAAATTTCGGAAGTTTTACCAGTCAACACATAGCCTAAACCCTCAGGTGTAGAAGTGTCTGCAGTTTCAGCAATCCGGTCAAGGTCCCTTTGAAGGGATCTTCCCATACCCAACAAACCAACCTTCAAATGAAATAAGAAATTGAGAAAAATGTTCAAAGAGTAAGAGTAAGAAGGCATGAAACATTTTATAATGTTTCATGCAAGTGTGGAAGCAAAGGTATAATGTCTAAATTTTTTATTGCCATTACTTAGGAACAAACGATCAAAGTATTATACATGCCTTATTATGTAGATCAAGCAAATTGATATGTAAACATTAGCAAAGACTTCACATGAAATTCCTAAGAATGCGATGCTACAACATATATACACTCTATATATGGTTTGTGGAGGAAAATCTCACAAAGAGGCAAGGAGATCAGGATAGCTTTACTTAGTCTAAAAGTGAGATCAAATATTAAGACTTTAGTTTTTTTCATCTGATTGAAACTTCAAAAGCTCGTGATTTGAAGTCATATCTGCTGCTTCTTCCTTCCTTTCCAGTTCAATGCAATTCTAAATTAGGACTGGCATCTATTAAGGCAAGAAACATTGACATATCTCATAACATGAACAATCTTGGGCATCCTCTTTCTAAGAAAGAAGCCTTTTCAAGGATTTAATTTAATATTTATTCATATTATCAGTGTCAGAATCTTAAACAGTGATATGATGTATGTAGTACCAAGTCCACAGCAACTGTGTAATTTACTCTGAGATTTGTCCCTTCGGCAAGTGTAGTTCAGGTAAACATAAGTTATGCTGACACATAGGAGTAGCCAACTATTTGCTTCAAATTGTGAATGCACTTCAAGAAAATGCTAATAATGGAGTTATGGCCACTACATGAGAAGCATGGTCATAATTTAGTGACAAAACACAATATTAGGCTTCACAATATCGGTGAGCAAAGAAAACAGGTAATGTTATTGCTAAATCCGAGCGTTGGAAAGCATGTATCTAGTATTGAGTAAGAGAGATATAAACATAGACATACTAGCATAATCATTCTCAAAAAATTTCAAAAACTTGTAAGAATGGTTGGCTAGCAAAAAGCTTAATACATTTTACTGTAATACCCAACTTTCTAATCAAGAAGAGAACAAAAACTGGAGTATGAATTTGACACCAATGTAGTCATGACACATAAGGAACATGAGACCAAACTTCCTCTATTAATTCATAAATTATATAATCAAGAAAGATATTGAAGTATATACTATTTTCCCAAAGATCCTATGTTTATGTATATCATAATTCAAGAGATAGAGCACAACAAATGAAATGCAAATTTGAATTATGTACATGTCAAACAGATATTATCATGTATTGTTAAGCATCTGATTTCTTGAGAACCAAAGGGAACTTCTTGGCCCTTTATAAGCTATATTAGAAAGTCAATTTGAAATAGCTTGTTCAAAAATCTGATGCCTTGAGCTAATGATGCCCACTAATTCCTCAATCCATCAAGTAAACCATAAAGAAATACAATTAAAAACCATACTAACCAACAATTGGATTATACGATCAACTATATAACTTGATTAAAGAATTCAAAGTACCAACAACCAAGCCAAATCAATGAAATCAAATACAATCAGTACAAAAAAAAAAAATAATAATAAAAAAAAAAAAAAAAAAAAAATATATATATATATATATATATACCTGCAGCTTTAGAACAGTTGTCCTCTCAGTGGCAGTGAGTACACTGCCTTCTGACTTATCAGATAAGAATCCGGAAACCAATATGAAGGCAGCAAAACCAGCCATAATCAGCATAAAACTCGAACCAAAACCAACTGCAGGCCCTACATAAACACCACCACCAAATCCAAGCGGAGAGGGAGCATAATAAGGTACAGAGTAAGATAACCCGCTGTCCCTAGATGTCCTCGGGACAGAGTAACTTTTGGATGAATGTGAGGACCGGGAAGAGAACGACTGGCCACCCATTCTTCCACCTGAAGCAGCCAATGCTGAAAAAGGATCATACGTCAACAACAGACCCACAACCAAAGCAACAACAGCAGGCTTCCGCAGAACCTCAATGGCTTTAACAATAACTTTAGCAAGCTTTTCAAATGGGGTTTCTTGAATTTTATCAGGCGATAATTCTTTGATGGAAATAGCATAATTGCTAGAATTATTTTGACAGGAACATTTCAAACTGAATCCAAATGATTTACTATTACTAGTAGTAGAAATCTTGAACGGTGGTTTTATGGGGCGGGAATCGAACAAGGTTTGGAAAGGATTTGGGGAATGCAATAAAGGATTCCATTTGAGGTTTGATTTAAGATAGAAAAGGGTGGGATTTGTTGCTGCTGCTATTGCAGTGGCCATAATCAAAGGATGAACAAACCAAGAATGTGTATCAACAATGGAAGGAATTTGCAGAAAAATAAAAAGGAAGGAAGAAATTTGAGTTCTTTGATGAAGAGATAAGAGATTCTTTCCTATTATAGTAAGACCTTAATATAATTTCCTTTTGAAGCATTAATTTTACTTTTTCATAATTTTTTTTAAAATAAAAATAAAACACACCACACACATATATATATATATATATATATATATATATATTGTCTTTTTATATAAAAAAACCTAAAGTATTTATAAACCGTGGAAAGATATTGGGAGCATTTTACGTGAGTTTTACTAATTAAAAAAAATAGAAAAATGCCTTATTTGAGTAAAAAGGTTTTTAACTTTACTTAAATTTATTTTTTATTTTTTATTTTTTAAATAAATTTTATTTAATAATAATTAAATCAATAATTTAAATACTAATACAAGATAATTTGGCAAGTTTTATTTTTAAAAAAAATAATATTTGACAAATTTTATTTTTTTTATAAATAATATTTGTCGTCTTAATTTTTTACTTAAATTTCTCATCAAAATTATTTATAAATTTAGAATAAAAAGAAATTATGACATTGGTTCACAATATATTAAAAGTATATTATAAAAATATATTTTAAGGTAAAATAATTTGATTAATATTTTATTTTATTCAATAAACCAAATTTTGACAAAATTTGTAAATAGGAGAATTTATATTTGTTAGGTAGTTTGAAATTAAAAAAAAAAGGAGAAAAATATATTTTAAGATGGTAAAATATAAATTTATTAATTACTCTATTAATATATATATATATATATATATTGTTACAGGAAATATTTGAATTGGACTAAAAAGGTAGAAGACAAGATGGTCTAAATGGAGTGAAATTATTAAAAATTAATTGAGGGAGGGAGGAGAAGCGAGAGCCAGGAAATGGAAATCTGGGAGTGGCCCAAATTGATAGAACGTGGCTATGCAACAGTGAGAGCCTTATCTAAAATTTTCTCTGTTTAAATATAAACCATTCGTACAATCTACAATTTTATAATTTTCACTATAAAAATCACAAAAACTAAAGTTTTATATTTAAATTTTCAAAAATACAGTTTTTTTTACCTAAAATAAAATATAATTGTTTGGATAAAAAAGTATGGTCTTAGTCAGTTAATATTTTTTAATTTATATTAAATAATTTTTTTATTAATATTAATCTCAAATTAAAAACTCCCTCCCAAAAAAAGATGGTTTTTCTTTTAAAATAATTTTGTTGTCTCTATCATCATGCCTCGAACTCATAACTCCTCAGTTATAAACAAAGGTGCTTATCATTCGAGTAACGTCTTCTTAACAAGTTTTGACAAGTTTTGACGTGGTTGTTATTGTTTTCTTCCTCCGATACGTACTTTCTCTACTTTTTGTTTTGCATTCTTTCTTCAACAATTGTTACGATTATCGATGAAGCAATTTTACGTAAGCTTGGCAAAGTGTCTATTGGAGCGAATGATGGTGTCTCTGTCCATTCAACATTGGGTTTATTTTAGAAAGATTACATTGATTTGTCAATTATCTCTTTTTCTCCATGTCACATTCATACTTCAATTGGTTGGGATATTTTGGTGACTAAAAAAGTAAATTCGCGTCGATTGATCTTTGGAAATCTCGAGGTATCGGGTACCAGCAAAACTAAGAAGGTTCAGTGGAGACGTGGATTTCCCGTGAACTCTCCGACAATCAAGTCAGTTTAGAGTATAATAATGATTTTTAGGATATCTGAAATTGAATGCCATTTACCTTCCACTTACTCCCCTTTTATAGGTATTTTCCTGAGGAAGTCCTCATAATAGATATGAGTTCGTGATTTGCCGTTATGAAAAACGGGCTAGTTTGTGGAGAGATTTGGGGACCCACGATTTGAAGTGGTGCGGTTATAAATGCCGCTTTCTACGCTGACTATTGACTTCTGGTCAATAGTTACGGTATTTTATTGGTAACTGAAGTGTGGAGCGGTTAGTCGTCCGGACAAATGACGTTTTTGCCCTTGATAATTGTTATTTGTTACTCAGTGGCCCCTCAGCGAAGTATGACACGGTTCGGTGTCGTGCTTCGATGGATGACTCGTATTTCAAAACTTCGTTGGGTTGACAGTCTTTGCCAATATGGGACTTCGTATACCCTTGAAATATTTTTAGGGTTTCTGATGGTGACTGCTGTCGCTTCATCTTCTGATCTTCTGCCATTAATGCCAGAATATTTGTCAGCCGACATGATACCTTTCACCTTCCCCAATGCATTGAACCCAACAAGTAATCATGCCAAATAACTTGTGAGTATTAACTTTCGATTAATGTTTTAGAGCCCTTTTGATTCTTATAAGAATACGTCTGTAGTATTTCTTAGCACTTTTCATTTTCTTCTTCCTCAGAGTTTCTCTGTCATTACTGCTTCTGTGCTTTCTGAAGATTCAACCATTTTCGTTGTTGCCGTAAGTTTAGTCCTGCTTCTACTTTAAGCCTTCCATCTCAACTACTAAAAAAGTATGTTTTGTCCTCTTCTAACAACTTTATTTTATCGTTTTCCTTTTTTCTGCCATTGTTGCTCTGTGTTTAAGCTTTCCCGTATAGCTTTGTTTATCGTTTTGATGCCTGAATATTCTCCTGCTGTTCAACTTCTTTTTACTTCATTCTTTAGATGATATGGAAACAAAATGTGATCTTGCTTTTCCTTTGTGTGAGCTATTTATGGTACGAGGGTGATAAATGAATCTTTGTGGGTATTTTTCTGGGTTTAGGTAGTTGAACGTCTTTTTCCTTCATGAACTAGAGCATGACTAATAGAACTAGTTCTGGGTTTAGGCTATTTTCTCATCGTTGTCTTCTTGATCAAGGGTTTAGTAATCAAATTTGTTTTAGGTTTTATGGGGTAGCCATGTTTTTCTGGGTAGTTTTCTGGAATGGGGTTCTAAGAATTGAACTTCCATTCGCATGTCATAATGTCTGCCCGGGAAGAAAACCTAGCTAGTAAAGAGGTTGAGGATCTGATGGCCCTCTTCCTGCTCGTCATCGCAGGGGAGGCGAAGTGACAGTGGCTGTGATTAGGGAAGACCAAGTAGCCGAGGTCCCTCTGGGTGTTCCCTTTCAACCCCCATGCCTGCACCTCTTACTTCTAACTTTTCTTTTTGGCGGAGTAGCCTTACCCATGATCAAGCAAACTCCTTTGCCCGTAGTTATAATATAGATCCTAGTGTATATAGGGTTTTTGTAGTTCCCGAAGCAGGTAGGATGTCTCTTTGCCATATTCCCCTTCCTTTAGCTCACTTCGAAGTAGGACTTAGGCTTCCCATGGATCCTGCCTTCGTAGACTTCTTAGTGTTTGCCTGAGTACAACCTGGACAGATTCATCCTAACGCTGTCCGGACTCTTTTTACCTTTATTTATTTATGTCGTAGATTAGGTTTTGAGCTTTCCATCTTAATTAGAATCTTGGGAATGCGGCAAAGTCGTCATGGACAGGTGCTGAAGCCGGAGACAAGGCTACTACTTTGTCGGTAACTCCTAACCTCCTCCTGGATTTCTTTACTGATATGTGTTTTAATTTATGGTCTTTTATTTTTGTTTAAGTTTGTATATTTTTTTGAAGGGCTAGGATTGAATGTTGAGCATCATCAATAGAGTCGTTGAGACCATTAACAACTGGAGCAACAACATTACTTGGACCAACACCACCGCCAACACTAGCAGTAACATTAGTAACATCGTCGCCGCCACTTAAGCCTACTCCACCACTGAGGTACCGACATATAACTAATTGAGTAGATGGGTGACAAAATGTGTAAACCCTGTCACTCGGTGAAAAAACAATCAATTCAACCTCAACGCCACAAGGAGAAACGAGTTCACTTACTTTATTTGAACATACCATAATGGCGTTTTGAGAAAGTTGCTTGACGGTGGATTTCATTCTACGTTTTAACCATTTCAACCTTTTGTTGGCCTTTGGTTCTCTTTGCCATTGATTAAAGAAGTTAGGAAGGAAGGAAAGAATGATAAGATTACTTTTTCAAAAGGAAGGAAGGAAAGAAGGATAAAATCAAAATTTCTGAAGAAAGGAAGGAAAAAAATGAGAAGAAACGTTAAATAGCAAAATGAGAATAATTGAAGTGGTCGTATTTTGATGTTAGAGGAATACAAGTATTTATAAGAAAATTTGTAGTTATTATTTCTTTTCTTTGGCCAAAAATTATTTTGAATTTAATGAATAGATCTTTATATATTTTGTTTTTTGCATTTGGACCCTTATTTATATTTTATTTTTAATCTTCAAATTGTTTTTTTACTTTTTTTGTATTTTAATCACAATTTAAAAAGTAAATAGAAAAATTATTCTTATTTTTTCGGTTGAGATTTCATCTTCTACATATGAAAAAAGAGGAAAACAAATAAAATAATGCTTCATAATTAATAATAATATCAGCATTTATAATTAGTAATTATCAGAAATTTTTTTATCAAACACGGAAAAATAAAAATTTGATGTATAGTCAATTCTATTGAAATTAAATTAGAAAAAACTCAAAATTAAAATCTTGGGTAAATGAAAGGACCAACACATTTTTCATGTGAGATGTTGAAATTAATAAATGTAATTGAATATTAGGAAATTATATATATATATATATATATATATATATTATATATTATATAAAAGATGGGACAAATTGTTAAAAACAATAGTTTGTATCTGATTATTTTCAGGTCAATACTAGGTGAGTGTGTAGTCCAAAAAAATCCTTTGTATTTGATAGAGAATCACTTTATTTTTATCCATCATTACTTATTTTAAAAAATATAAAAAAATTATAAATTATTTTTCTTATATTCACTTCTAACAAATCGATAATTATATTACTATTACAATTTTTTTTTTAAAAAAATCAGTCTACTAAAAATATATTTTAAATTTTATTCAAATATCCACACAACATTAGACACTTTTTAAATTAAAAAATTTTAATCCATTTTTTTCTTTAAAATAAATCTCTTCACTTAAAACAATAGTGTCCAAATACAGTTCTAAAGCATTAATTCAAAGATATTCTTGATTTTTAAGAGGATAATTAAAAATATTAAGGCATTAATTCTAAGATATTCCAAAAAACTGTTATATTGACTTTTTTCTTTTATTTTTGTTTAAGTTTGTATGTTTTATTGAACAACTAGGATTAAATGTTGAGGATCATCAATAGAGTCGTTGAGACCATTAACAACTAAAGTAACAACATTACTTGGACCAACACCACCACTAACACTAGCAATAACATTAGTAACATTGTTGTCGCTGCTTAAGCCTACTCCACTACCGAGGTACCTATATATAACTGATTGAGTAGATGGATGGTCTGTTCACTTATTTTTTTGAACAGATCGTAACGACGTTTTAAGAAAGTCACTTGACGGTGAATTTCGTTCTGCATTTTAACCACTTCAACCTTTTGTTGACATTTGATTCTCTCTGTCATTGATTAAAGAAGTTAGGAAGGAAAGAAAGAATGATAAGGTTAATCTTTTAGAAGGAAGGAAGGAAAAAAGGATACGATCAAAATTTGAGAAGAAAGAAAGGAAAAAAATAATATTTAGCTCTTAAAATAATATTTCGAATTCTTACATAATGTTTATAATAAATATCAAACATGTAACATTATCTTATGTTTATAACGTATTTTCTTTAATATCTTGTAAATGATATTTAAAAATAATATTTCTTTTTTATTTTATGTAAAAAGAATAAGAATATAAATACTAATTTAATTTTTTAAATTAAAAATACATTAAATTCAAATTTTTTTGTGAAGAATATAAAAAATTGTCAAATCACATTTTGAAAAGTAAATAGAGAGATTGTTCTTATTTTTTGTATTGAGAATTCATCTTCTAATTAATAACAAGATCAACATTTATAATTGATAATTATTATATAATTTTTTTATCAAATAATGAAAAATAAAAATTTAATTTATAGTCAATTCAATTGAAATTAAATTAGAAAAAACTCAAAGTAAACAACTTGTGTAAATGAAAGCACTAACACGTTTTCCATGTGGATTAAAGTATTGAAATTAATATGTGTAATTGAATACTAGGAAAGTATATATATATATATATATATATATATATATATATATATATATATATATATATATATATATATATAAGATGAGACAAATAGTTTATCAAAAAAAAAAAAGTTGGTATTCGATTATTTTCGAAACCCTTTGCATTTTATAGAGAATCATTTTTTATTCATCATTAATTATTTTTTTAAAAAAACATTATAAGTTATTTTTCTTATATTCACTTCTAACAATTCGATAATTATATTATTATTATACTTATATCATTTTTTTATTCAATTTTTATTCAATTTCATTATTTATTTTTATAATTTGATAAATAATTTTATTTTTATATGTGTAGCTCTTATATTTATTTCAACTAAAATAAATAAAATTTATAAAAAAATATACAATCAATGGCTATAATGTCAAGTGACACTCATCGATAAATCTCTCAAAAATTTAATATATAAAAATTTTATATATTAAAATATTTATATAAGATTTAATTATATATTTTAAATGTATAATTAAATTTAAATGTCTACACGAAATTAAGGAAAAAAAAGTTAATACTTACAAAATTTAAATATATGTAAATATGAAAAAACAAATAGTAAGAAAGTTTTTTAAAGAAAAATAATAATAATAGATGTTGAAATATGAAAGGTTATAGGTTAATATATATATATATATATATAAAATAAAAATAATAAATATTGAGATATGAATTGTTATAAGATAAAAAATGAAATGTGTCAAGAAAAAAAATTAAAAGTTATTTAAGCATTCATTGAAAATTAAAAGAATAAAAAAATTTTAAAGTTCAATTTAATTACTAAAATGCTAATAAAATAAAAAATATAAAAAAATTAAAATTTATTCAACATTAATTGAAAGTAAAATATAAAATATCCTAAAAATTAATTTAATTACAATAATACCATTAGAAACTTGTAATCTTATATATAATTTAGAGAAGAATATATCTTTTAAACATATGAGATAAATTTTATCTTGGCTCTCTATCAAATATGAAGAGTTTGGTTGGATCACAAACTCAGATAGCATTGACCTGAAAAGAAGCGAATATGAACTATTTATCCCATATTATATTTTTCGTTTAAATATTTATCTTATATATATATATATATATATATATATATGATGCACTTTACTAATATTCAATTTCATATATTATTTCAACGCCTTTAATGCACTTGCAAAACATGTTGGTACTTTCTTTTACACAAGATTTTGAATTTAAATTTTGTTTAATTAGAATTACGTGTAGATGAGATCTTAAATTTGAATATTGTCCAATTAAAATTACTTGTAGAAAATTTTTTCCCTTAATAGAGAGTTTAATAACTCAAATATAAATTAATTAGGCTAAAATTGACTTTCTAAAACGAATAATTAACCAAAATAATTACATACATTAATAAAAATCTTCCAACATTTTAATTATATTCTTGAATATATATATTATTTGTTACAATAAAAAGATTTTATTTTTTACCTTTTAAATTAAAGAAATATATATATATTTTTTCGAATTGACCATAAATACAATTTTCATTTTTTCGTATTTGCTAAAACAATTTTCAGATAATTATCAATTGTAAATGCTGATATTGTTATTAATTATGAAACAATTCTCATTTAACAAATTTTTATATTCTTCACACTAAAAAATAAAAAATATTGAATTCAATGTATTTTTAATTAAACTAATATATATATATTATTGTTCTTTTTATATAAAATAATTAATAAATATTATTTTTTAAATATTATGTATAAGATATTAAAGAAAATAAGTTATAAATATAACATAAGATTAAATGTTTGACATTTGTTATAAACATCAGGTAAGAGTAAGAGATCTTAATTTAAGTAAGAGCTCATTTTTTTGGGCACAACTCAGTCGAATATGAATTAATTGAAATAATAGTAAAATAAAGATAGCTTAAAAAAATAAAAAAAACCAATTTGAAGATTAAAAATAAAATATAAATAGGGGTTCAAATGTAAAAAACAAAATATATAAGGATATAATAACTACAAATTCCTCTATAAATACATGTATCCCTTTAACATCAATATCACCCCTTCAATCATTCTCATTTTGCTAAGTAATGTTTCTTTCCATTTTTTACCTTCCTTTCTTCTGAAATTTTGATCTTATCCTTCTTTCCTTTGTTCCTTCTGAAAGATTAACCTTATCCTTCTTTCCTTTCTTCCTAACTTCTTTAGTCAATGGAAAAGAGAACCAAAGGCTGACAAAAGGTTGAAATGGTTAAAATACAGAACAAAATCTACCTTCAAATAACTATCTGAAAACGCTGTTACGATTTGTTCAAAAAAGCAAGTGAAGTCGTTTCTCTAGGTGGCGATGCGGTTGGATTGATTGTTTTTTCACCAAGTGAAAAGGTTTACACCTTTGGCCCCCCATCTACTCAATCTGTTATCTGTGAGTATTTTGGTGGTCGAGTAGGCTAAAGCGGTGGCGGTGATATTACTGATGTTGCTGCAACTGTTGGCGGTGGTGCTGGTCCAAGTAATGTTGTTGCTCCAGTTGTTAATAGTCTCAACGACTCTACTGATGATGCTCAATATTCAATCCTAAAAGTTCAACTAGGCTAGGAACTTAACAACAAAGCGAGTTTGTTAGAGAATGAAAAAAAAGTTGGCGAAATTATGAGTGAGAAAATCAAGAATTCTGCACTGAACAATAGGTGGGGTAAACTTTCTATTGATGAACTGGATGTAACTTTTTGAATACAAGGCGGCGCTTGAAAGATTAAAAATGTGGATTGATGCAATGAAGTTGAAGAAATCAGTGGAGATGATGAACCAAAATGCGATAGTTCCTCCACCAAATCCAACTCCATTCTTTGGAGGGAATAATAATAATTTCAGCGACCCGCATTTGGAATACAATAGCCTGAACACTAAAGATGAAAACTTCCTTCCTCCCTTTGATCCTTGTTTCTCTTCTAACCTTAATCCTAATTAGAATCTTGGAAATGCGGCAAAGTCGTCATTGACTGGTGCTGAAGCCGGAGCCAGGGCTACTACTTTACCGGCAACTCCTACCCTCCTCATGAATTTCTTTACTGATATGTGTTTTAATTTATTGTCTTTTATTTTTGTTTAAGTTTGTATGTTTTTCTTGAACGGCTAGGACTGAATGTTGAGCATCATCAATAGAGTCATTGAGACCATTAACAATTGGAGCAACAACATTACTTGGACCAGCACCACCGCCAACACTAGCAGTAACATCAGTAACATCACCGCCACCCCTTAAGCCTACTCCACCACTGAGGTACCGACATATAACTGATTGAGTAGATGGATGGCCAAAGGTGTAAACTTTGTCACTCGATGAAAAAACAATCAATCCAACCTCAATGCCACAAAGAGAAACGAGTTCACTTGCTTTTTTTTAACAGACTGTAACGGCGTTTTAAGAAAGTTACTTGACGGTAAATTTTATTCTACATTTTAATCATTTCAACCTTTTGTCGGCCTTTGGTTCTCTTTGCCGTTGATTAAAGAAGTTAGGAAGGAAGGAAAGAATGATAAGGTTAATCTTTCAGAAAGAAGGAAGGAAAGAAGGATAAAGTCAAAATTTCAGAAGAAAGGAAGGAAAGAAGGATAAAATCAAAATTTCAGAAGAAAGGAAGAAAAAAAATGGGAAGAAACGTTAAATAGGAAAATGAGTATAACTCAAGGGGTGGTATTTTGATGTTAAAGGAATACAAGTATTTATAAGGAAAATTGTAGTTATTATTTCTTTTCTTTGGCCAAAAATTATTTTGAATTTAATGAATAGATCTTTATATATTTTGGTTTTTGCATTTGGACCCTTATTTATATTTTATTTTTAATTTTCAAATTATTTTTTTTTACATTATCTGTATTTTAATCACAATTTAAAAAATAAATAGAGAGATTATTCTTGTTTTTTGGGTTGAGATTTCATCTTCTACATATGAAAAAGAGGAAAAAAACAAATATTTCATATTTATAATAATATCAGCATTTATAATTGGTAATTATCTGATAATCTTTTTGTCAAACACAGAAAAAATAAAAATTTGATTTATAATTAATTTAATTGAAATTAAATTAAAAAAACTCAAAATCAAAATCTCGTGTAAATGAAAGGACCAACACATTTTTCATATGAACTAAAAGTGTTGAAATTAATATATGTAATTGAATATTAGAAAATTTTAATATATATATATTTATATATTGATGAGTCAAAAATTGGTGAAAATATATTTAAGGATAAAAATGTAAGATTGACTCCCGAAATCTTTGAGGATCCCGAAGTGTGAGCAGCCTGCAAAACAGATGAAGTTCGGTGGGGATTTGGATCCTCGTGAACTCTCCGACGATCAAGTCAGTTAAGAGTTGAATAGGTAAGTATTTTAGGATATCTGGGATTGAATGTCCTTACCTTCGTTTGTTTCCTTCCTTTTATAACCTCTTCGATGGGAAGTCATGGGGGGAAGGATGGGATCGTGTTTGTTTAGCTCGTGGGCTCTTTCAGAATTGCCGTTGTGGAAAACGGTCTTTATTAGTGGGAGAGTGGGGATCCACGTTTGGATTGGGTGGATTGTGTTCCACGTTTTGCGTTAATGATTTGGACTTTGAGTCAAACCGCGGTGTATGCGGTACTGTGTGGTTTAGTCTACTGTGTGGACGTTTCTACCCTTGGTGGATATCTTTTTCCTTTCAGTGGCCCCTCAGCGAAGTACAACACGACTTAGTGTGGACTTCGCTGGATAGACCGGGTTACTAGGTTCCCAACTGGGTTCCCGGCTTTTGCCTACGGGTGCCCGATGGTGATGGCCGTTCTCCAGAAATTCCGTTGCGGTTTCAGCGAACTTCGGCTAGTGAGAGATGGCGTGGGGCGACTTTAGGGTTTCTGATGTTGACGGATGTCTCTTCATCTTCTGATTTTGTCAGTCCCAGAGCATCTTTTTGCAAACCCATGGCGTTGATCTCTGCACGTAATCATGATGCCTTGTAGGTAGGCCTTCTATAACCATTTCAAACATTTTTCTTCACATATTTACTTTCTTCTTCCTTTTTACAAACTTTTTCTCTCAAAATCTGCTTCTGCCATTACTGTCGTGCAAGCTTTCTGAAGATTCATTACCTTTGTTCCCGTCGCGAGTTCAGTCCCATATCCTCCATTTTCAATCGTTTGCAATAACCCAAAAAGGTATATTTTGTCCTTTTGCTGCAAGTAGCTTCTGGTTTACTGGCGTCTTTCTTTACGTCTGTTTGGTCTTTCTGAAAAAATGCGGTTCTTCTTTTTCCTTCACTGCTTTGGGTGGCGATGAATGCTCATGCCTTTGCTTGCTTATTTTTTGGGGTTTTTATGCATGTGTGGTGGGTTTTTAGGACTGGTGTAGAATCTGGGTAGTTTAGGTTTGCTTTTTTCTGAGCTGTTATGACCGGGGGTTAGCTTAGATATGATTAGGGTATTTCTGGGTAATCTTTTGGGTGATGTTTTGAATCCTTTGAATTTCTGCTTGTAGTTTGAACAATGGCTGACCAACAAGGAAATGTTGCCGGTGATGAAGTCCTTGAATTGATGGCAGAGGGCTTTGGGGACCCTTTGCCTACCCGCGAGGTGCCGTCTACGGCGACTGAAGAGGACCCCGCTGCTACTTCTTCTGGGCCCGTGGTGTTAGGGCCACTAGGTACGGACTTTTGTTTTTACCGAACTAAGATAACCCGTGACCAACTTAAACCTATTTTTCGCAAGTATGGTATAGATAGGAATGTGTATAGGCTAGGTTTGCCCTTCGAGATAGGTAGGATGTCTACCCGCAATATCCCTATCCCTTTAGCTCTCTTCGAGGTGGGACTTAGGTTACCCATGGACCCCGCTTTTGTAGATTTCCTTGTATTTGCCCACATACAACCCGAGAAACTTCACCCAAACGCCGTTCGAACCCTTTTTTCTTTGATTTGCCTGGGTCACCGTCTAGGCTTCGAGCTTTCCATGAACATCTTGGGGATGTTCTTTTCCGCACTTCGTATGTCCGATAACACCCTCTCACTTCGGCCCCGTAGGAATAGAGTCCAGCTCTTTGATTCCCCTCCCAATAAGGTGGACTTCAGGAGTAGGTGGGTGACGGTGGAGTCTAAGGTAGGCTTCCTGTTTCAGCCCTGTGTTAATGAAGGTAGGCCACTGCCCCCCGTCCATCCTTCTTCCTTGGACCCTTCTGAGAAGTCATTCTTTGACCTCGTTACTCGGGACTTAGGGGGAAGCCGGCATAGTCAGTCCCGAGTATACTCTTCGAAAGACATGTTGAGTGACTAGAGTCTAGAATGGTGTGGTATAGGGGAGGGGTTGGAGTCTAGGAAGAGGGAGTTAGGTTTTAGACCCGAGGTGCCTAACGCTGAATGGACCCTACACCCCGAGGGCCTCTTCTTCGTCGAATGCGACTTATGCCCTCCATCTACGTTACCGGGTTGTCAACCGAGCCGGGGTAACTTTCACTTTGTTATTTTTCTTTTACATCGCACATTGATGGGATACTTAACCGTTTTTTTTCAGAGCCTGTTACATTCAAGGCGGCTTGGAGGGAGTGTGAGGGGGGAAGAAGTGTGCGCCAATCACACTTGGACTCCCTTCCCCGCTTCCCACCTAGGTTGATTGACCGGGGTGCTGCTGGAGACACGGTGTTAACATACCTGTCTTCAGCTGGCCAAGCTTCTTGTCGGAGTGGGACCCCCCGACGTCCAAGGGAAGAGGGATCACGGGCGAAGCCCATCAGGTCTGCCCCTGCTGGAGTTCGGCAGCCCCTTATCCGTGATCCCCTGGAAGAAGTGGAGGTGGTGGATGAGGAGCAGCTCAGACCTCGCTGACGTCAACGGACTTCATCTCCTGTCCGCTCGATGGAGATTGTCCCCAGTCCTCCCGCCCCCGAAGTCATTCCAGTTGCTACTTCGCCAACGGAGGTGCGGGAGGAGATGTCGTCTACTCCGCCAGCTGAAGGTGGGGAGGCTGAAGGGGACCTCGGTCCGTCATGGCTAAGACCGAGGTTTGTGATGCCCGAGGAGGAGGGGGCTCTGCGGGAGTTAGCTGCTGAGATCACCCGCAGGACTCCTCCCCTCAATAACTTGCGTTTTACAAATTGGTATGCAGCGTCATTCATCGGGGGGGCCATCCTGGACCGAGCTGTTGACGTGGAGTCCCTGGCTGGTATGGGCGAGCTGAGTGTCGACGAGGCAACCAACAGAGGTGGAGCCCTCTTAGCCCGGGTAAGGGACTTAGCGTTTTCCACATCTCTCTATTTTTTTTAACTCTTTCCTTTTCTACGCATGTTACTGCTTTCCTTCTCTACATCTCTCGCTCCCACTCTTCGGCGGGCTACGAATGAGCCACGCTTGGTCGCCCTGGAATCCGAGGTGAAGGACCAGGCTGCTCGTTTGGAGCTCGTGGAGTCAGAGAAGCTGCAGCTCACCAGCGAAGTTGCTGACTGGAAGGAGCGGATGCTGAAGGCTGAGGAAGAGATGGCGGAGTTGCGGGCTGCAAATGTTCAGTTGAACACAGCTTGGGACGAAGCGGTTGCGAGCAAAATTTCTGTCCAAGAAGAGCTCAAGTATTGTAAGTCGGTGAGCTACAGGAAAAATATCATTGATGATTTCAAGAGCTCAGCCGAATATCATGAGGAGATTGGGCGCGAGGCTGGCTCTTTCTTGGACAAGGGCTGTGTTCACATCATTCGGCAACTTCACCCTCACTTCGAGGATAAGAGCGTCTTGGTGCGAGCTTATCAGGCCAACTTCGACAACGAGGTCTGCAGGCAGGGGGCAGACTTCGTTCCTTTCACTGAGGAAGAGTTGGAGGCGCTCCAGGAGCGAGATGAAAAGAGAGGGAAGCCCTATTGGGAGACTCCCCAACCCACTGCTCCGATCTTCTGGGAGATGTTAGATGGCTCTGGCTCATCTTATCCCTTCTTCCCCTTTTTGTAATTATCTTTTGTAAACAACATTGTACTTTTTTTTGATGAATAGAAAATCCATTTTATTTAACGTTGCCTTCCAAGAAATATTCTAAGTCATAACTTAATGTGTAAAATGTTTTAAGTCGTATCTCCATACTTCGGGCTGATTGTCGCTCTTTTTTCAAAAAGTTGCAAGTCTTAACTCTGTAGTCTTGACTTCCAAAACATATGGAGACTTTAGAACTTCTTCCTGGTACTTCGCTTAACTCACCCATAGTCTTCACTTAGGATAATTTCATAGTTTCCCGAGGCGTAGCTCGGTACTTCGTCAGGCTTGAGCGTAACTTATGGTAGTTCAAAATTTTCCCGAACTATGGCCCGATACTTAAATTAATTCGACCACAGTTTTTCACTTATGGTAAGATAACAAACTTCCCGAGCCGTAGTCCGGTACTTATATTAAATTAGAAATCTTCCCTAGCCGTAGCCCGGTACTTATGGTAGCTTCAACAAACTTTCCGAGCCGTAGCTAGGTACTTATATTAACTTAACCATAGTCTTCACTTATGGTAATTTTAACAATCTTCCCGAGCCGTAGCCCGGTACTTAAATTAATTTAGAAATCTTCCCTAGCCTTAGCCCGGTACTTATGAAATTCATAAATCTTCCTGAGCTGACTTGGTACTGAAGTAAGAACACGTCACGGATGTCATGTGTAATATTTCTTCAAATGATTGGCGTGCCACGGATTCGGTAAGAGGACGCCGTCTTTGTTCATAAGGCGGTGTGTGCCGGGCCTTACTTCGCTTTTGACGAGGTACGTACCTTCTCAATTTGGGGTTAACTTGTTTGCCTGGATGTGTCTTGCTGTACCTTCAATCTTCTGAAGTACCCAGTCTCCGATCCTGATTGGACTTTCAGATACTTTTTTATCGTGAGTCCATTTCATTCTTTCCTTGAAGGATTGGGATTTCAGGCGGCTTGCGATTCGCCACTCCTCTAGCAAGTCGAGATCCATACTTCTCGCTCTTTCGTTGTTAACTTGGTCATACATCGTGACTCTTGCCGTTTGCACGACTACTTCGGCTGGTGCGACGGCCTCCGAGCCGTGTACTAATGCAAACGCGGTCTCGCTAGTGGGGCCCCTAATCGAGGTGCGGACCGTCCATAGGGTGGGGTGCAATTCGTCAGCCCACTTGTTGGATATCCCCTCTAGGTTCCTTCGTAGGGCCCGTAATACCAGCTTGTTTGCGGCCTCTACCTGGCCATTGCCCTGCAGATGTGCGACTGAGGACTTCCAATGCTTGATGTGTAACCGATGGCATTCTGAAGTAAATTTGGCCGAAAATTGAACTCCATGGTCAGTCACTACCGCCTTGGGGACTCCAAAGTGGCATAAAACTTGTTTGTGGAGAAATTTCGTGACGTTCTCCTCTGTGGGATTCCTCAAGGCCTTAGCCTCGATCCATTTAGAAAAGTAGTCCACTACCACCACTAGGTACTCGTACCCATTCCGCGTTTTTGGAAAATTTCCCATTAGATCCATACCCCACATATCGAACGGCCATGCTGCTACGACCGGGGTTTGCTCTATAGATGGTAACTGTGGTATGTTTCCAAAGATTTGGCAGGTATTGCAATTTTTAACATATCGTCTGGCGTCATCCCTTAATGTTGGCCAGTAGTATCCTTGATTAATTATTCTCTCCGCCAGGGCTCGGGCCCCTTGATGGGATTCCGGTTGACGTACTAAATAGGTGTTATTTTACCCTATGTCGATTATGATTAATTAAGGACTGTGATTGACTAATTGTCACGTTTAGTCTTATGGTGTCACTTAATCAGCCAGAATCTAAGGCAGAGTACCTATCGTGTAGCTAGTCTATTGGAAAGTATCTACGATTTTACTAAGTTAATTATCGTACTCCCAGGGAAGTGGCAACGACTTAGTAGTAACTAGCCTCTTATCCTAACTCTTATCTTATGATCCAGTTATGCAATCTTCATCAAATACTTTGATGAGAGGGTGATCCATTCTCCACTAGGTTCAAGTCTAATTAACCCTAGAAGTGTTTTAAAGATAAGTTCTGATTCTATGTTATACTGTTCCTATATGTTGATTGACCTATATTCGAGTGTTTTAGATATATCTTAGCCTGGAATGCAACTATGTTCTGTGTCTAAAGGTGTACCACATCTGAGTCTCTATGCTACCGCCCCCTATCATTAAGGTAAACGGCCCTACTCACGGTACGAACAAAGACAGTTATGAAAGCCCTATGTCACTTTCGGGGATCACTCTGAAGGCTCGTAATCGCTGGCATAACGCTCTACTCAGCCTACCTAGACTACTCTAACAAGCCAGGTGTTCAGCATGTTATTTTATCTAGTATGGCAGACACCAATACTAATTGATGCCTATTAAACTAAACAGGTTATGAATAGACCGTGGTTAGGAATTGTCTATAACCCTATTTTAGTTTAAAAGAAACTACATTAGACATGTAGACATAATGATTATTTAGCAGGTGGCTATTTCCGGAAAAACATAATAACTTCAACATACAAAACAACTATTCATAAAATCATAATCTGATATTCATAATTGATGTTTAGGACAAAGCAATAAAACATATAAGAGAGGGGTATGGGGACTGATGCCATAAAGAAATCACCCTTTACTTAGTCTCGCCTACAGAGCGTACTGCTGTATACGTCGTATTGCCCGCCCTGACTCTGCTCGCCAGAACCTTCGGAGGACGCTTCCTCAGCCTAGTAGCTAGACTTTACCTTACATCCTGGGCTTAAGCCTAGCCCTGTGGACTGACTCTTCGAACGCCTAGAGCTCTCTTAGGGTCTCCTAACGAAACCCCGGGTATTCTATGAATACCGGAAACGAACCTATCTATAGAAACCTAAGATCTGAGACTATTTCTCAGAACCTAAAACAAAACACTAATAAGAAAGAAAACTGAGATCCGAGTCTCTGAGTGAGTTGTGTACTGGAAAACTGTACACTGGAAACCACTTAATGACTCAGATCGAGTGGAGAGGGATGAATTCAACTGCTGGAGGCCTGGGGTATTTATAGCAGCTTCCCGGAGTGAAAAATTCTGAAAAATTCGATGTGGGACAGCTTCTGGCGGTTCGGGACGCCCGTCCTGATTCGTTGACCAGGTTCGGGACGCCCATCCCGGACCTTTGACCGGGTCAACATTTCCAAAAAATTGCGTTTTTGCCCCAGAATTTGCTGTTTTCGTCTACTTTTCACCTGACACTTCCAAAATCATAAAAACCATGAAATCAAGTAAATAGTAAACAATTAATGTCAATTTACTCTCGATTTCACATTAAAACATACATAAAAACATGCTAAAAATGTGATACGATTTTCGCGTATCAGATAACCCCACACTTAGCTTTTTGCTTGTCCTCAAGCAAAGTCTACATGGAGTTAGTGATTTTAAACCGTAGTGTAGTCACTTAAATTCCTAATCATGTTTTTATTCCAAAAATTCTTCAGACAATTCTTAACACAGGTCTGACTGGTTAGGTTGCTATGACAAGGTCTCAAATGTTCCTAGTAGCTTGTTATGATCAGGCAGAAAACAAATCAACAACTAGGTTATACTTTTTTCTTAGTCACAAGGTCTTCCTGATGTGTAGTGTGTGTACTAGTCTAGACCAGATAGTCAACACAATGAACTCTTATCTTAACTGCTACCAGATAATACTTCGACCTATCGCTAGACACACTGACAACAGATAACTTTCTGAGTTCTGAGCTTTGGTGATAAGATTTTTAATGTTTTAGCACTTGGTTATTTTCTTTATAGATTCAGGGTATTTCGAGTCTGCTTAGAACACGTCAACTTCAACTACCCATGTAGCGAGTCCCACTCCGATGACTCCCAGATCTACACGACCTTAGGGCATCAGGCTTTAAGTTCCCCGAAGGAGTGGTGCTCGAGTAGCGAAGGCCGCTGGCAAACTACCCTATTGTAATTAACTTCCTTAAGTTCTTTTCACTTTTAGCTCAGAGTCTCATCTAGTCATTCTAACTGCCAATATATCCACAACTGGTCTAATTTTATCTAGTTAAGTCTCGAATAGGCAATTGGTTGAGGTCTCTAATCCAGACAAGGTTGTGCTCAGTTATCAGGAATTCCCTATTCCTAATCAATTAGTCCAAGATAGCTATCGACTATCTCCTACTAACCATAACATACTACCTACATATCATAGACATAAGCAATTGTTTAACCAAGCATACTGCATTTAGAAGTCTGAAAGACGGAAAAAAAATTTGAAATTTTTTTTTGGAAGGGTATGAAAATACGGGGAAAACAAGCAAAAGCATGCGAAAAATTTTTCAAACTGCTTCAAACTGCTACAGTGCACCGTGCACTGCTACCACACACTTAAGTTTGGCACTGTCCTCAGTGTTCATGCATATCTAGCTACCCCACACTTATTTGAAAAACTAAGGATAAGAGAGAAAATGACGCAACAAAACAAGAAGGATAGCAAAACATAACACAAAACAAATAAAATAAAAGTAAAGGAATATGAGGTTTAGAAAAACTCCCTTCATGTCGCGAGCAGAAGGGTCTTCTCTGATCTGTCAATTGGCTCTTCACCCTAGCCATGTGCTATTGCTGAGGTGTTCTTGACTCTGCAAGCTCTAGATATTGGAACAGATGACGTCAACTCCGATCCTTCAATGTCGAGCTCCAGGTAGTGGCCTATCCATTTGATGAACGACTCAAGCCCCAAGGACTGTTTCCTCGAATCATCTACAAAGTTTCTCGTAATTGTAGCAACGTGTCCAGAAGGAACGTGTCTAGGAATGAGACTTCTTTGGATTGGTGTGCCTACCTGCCAATGTTAGTAAAGGTATTGCATGCAAGTCTCGAATGGAAGAAAAGATACCTGAAGTTTTGGCGAAGCTGTGGTGGTAGGGGGCTCCAGTTGTGTAGATCTGGGCCCAAGTATTTGAGACTTCCTCGAGGAAGTTTCTCACAGCTGATTGGTATGCAGGGAATGCAAGCTCCTCCATTGCTATGCTCCCGACACAATGCCAAATTCCTCTATATCTGTCGTCCGTTCGTTACCTCTTGGTAGATCACTTGCTTGCACTGGTCTGGCTTTAATTGTTGCCAGTATCTCATCTATTGATTCTACGAGTGTGGGTTTTGCTGTGGTGGTGTCTTCTGAAAGTTTCCAGCTTCCGAATTACTCCTCAGCTAAATCCTGTATGATTCCTCCAGCTGGGATTGTATGCATTTCCCATTGGAGCAGCATTCTGCAGTAACCTACTCCTACCTCTTTTGGAATGGTCAGTCATTCCCATAGCAATCCCTGCTAAAGTGTGGTACTTAGCAGACTTCACAAATTAGATACATAGACTGAGCCTTTCTTCCTAAGACGTTGGCATTCTGAATCTGAAAAACAACTTCTCATAGAATCTGCACATGTATTGAACATCATTAGTAGGTAATGCCTGTGTCTCAGACTATTTTTGAAAAGTGTTCCACAACTACTATGATGTTATTATTTTCAAAGGAAGAAAAAGAAAAGGATTCGATACCCCAGATATCAAAGGTTGCAATACTTTGTATACCTTGCTGGGGTAGGCGATCTCTGGAAAGGGTGTTACCAAGCATCGCAGGGCTGTATCAGAGATACAAAATCTTTGAATATGGTGGGTCAACAAGATTCTACTTCCAACACTTTCCAGACAGTGTGATAGCAATTAATTGGTCTCCCATAGATTCCTGCAATGCTTCAGAATCATGTGGCCTTCGCCTTCCGAGATACATCTTCTGATCAACTGATCTGCAAAAATTTGAAATAGAAGAGAAACTGCCCAGCAATATTTCAAATCAGCAAAGAATTTCTTCTTTTGCTGATAAGTCATATCACTTGGAACTTATTCAGTGACTAGATAATTTGCAATAAATCACAGATGAGAATTATTATACATAGCAAACAAGTTTTCATCCAGAAATTTATCAGTATTACACTAGCCTCTAACTCGGGGTTTTCTAATCTAGACCAATGGTTTGCTTTCTAGATTTTCAACCCTTTTTCTTATCCCTTTATTCTATATCAAGTTCAAGTAACAATAAAACTTAACTTAATCAAGGATGGTTCAACATTAGTTTTATTGAACACAGATATCTTGGAGTGATCAGTGTCACCTATTGTTTCTAGACAAGACTAGATAAGATTGGAATTTATCATGCATGAACTTTCTTATCATCTTTCTAAAACAATTCTTACTACATCATTACATCACATATTCATTCAAAAAGCAGATTTCAATCAGGTGATGTCATAATGGGTGCAATAATTCCTTTTGGTTTAAAAGTTCTCATGCAATCATCAAACAAAAGGAACATCCTTTCTCATTAGAATACTCAGAGGTCTGTCTATTAAAGAAAATTTTATTTCATGATTCTGTCTAATAGACTAAGCATGACCTAAGAAAATTCCACAATGATATTTCTTCCAGATTAAAACCTTAGCCAAAAATTGACAACTCAGAAAAATATTCTATTCTCATTTCCATTTTATTTTTTTTCGAAATTAAATAAAGGAAGAAAACACGAGAAAGAGCAACTAAGAAAACAACTAAAAACAAGAGATAGGGAAAAGGAACAACTCACCGGTGAGCAAGAAAGATACATTCTTTTTGGGATTTTAAATTTTTAACATTTTTTTCTTTTTATGTTTAATTTAGAAAGCAGGTAAATTTCCTTAATATGGTTTTAGAATAATTTTCTAAAATTTGATTATCCTAAGTGTCTTAATTCCAGATAACATCTAAAATTAATTAGTTATGATAATCCTATATTTCGGAAATTGATTGTCTAACTAGTGTAAGATAAGTGTAAGTCTAAGGTCTAGGTTACTACCGTTACCTATCATAAGCCTCTAGAATTTTGATCAGGAATCCTAAATTCATTATGATATTTCCCCGGCAACGGCGCCAAAAATCTGATGGGATTCCGGTTGACGTACTAAATAGGTGTTATTTTACCCTATGTCGATTATGATTAATTAAGGACTGTGATTGACTAATTGTCACGTTTAGTCTTATGGTGTCACTTAATCAGCCAGAATCTAAGGCAGAGTACCTATCGTGTAGCTAGTCTATTGGAAAGTATCTACGATTTTACTAAGTTAATTATCGTACTCCCAGGGAAGTGGCAACGGCTTAGTAGTAACTAGCCTCTTATCCTAACTCTTATCTTATGATCCAGTTATGCAATCTTCATCAAATACTTTGATGAGAGGGTGATCCATTCTCCACTAGGTTCAAGTCTAATTAACCCTAGAAGTGTTTTAAAGATAAGTTCTGATTCTATGTTATACTGTTCCTATATGTTGATTGACCTATATTCGAGTGTTTTAGATATATCTTAGCCTGGAATGCAACTATGTTCTGTGTCTAAAGGTGTACCACATCTGAGTCTCTATGCTACCGCCCCCTATCATTAAGGTAAACGGCCCTACTCACGGTACGAACAAAGACAGTTATGAAAGCCCTATGTCACTTTCGGGGATCACTCTGAAGGCTCGTAATCGCTGGCATAACGCTCTACTCAGCCTACCTAGACTACTCTAACAAGCCATGTGTTCAGCATGTTATTTTATCTAGTATGGCAGACACCAATACTAATTGATGCCTGTTAAACTAAACAGGTTATGAATAGACCGTGGTTAGGAATTGTCTATAACCCTATTTTAGTTTAAAAGAAACTACATTAGACATGCAGACATAATGATTATTTAGCAGGTGGCTATTTCCGGAAAAACATAATAACTTCAACATACAAAACAACTATTCATAAAATCATAATATGATATTCATAATTGATGTTTAGGACAAAGCAATAAAACATATAAGAGAGGGGTATGGGGACTGATGCCATAAAGAAATCACCCTTTACTTAGTCTCGCCTACAGAGCGTACTGCTGTATATGTCGTATTGCCCGCCCTGACTCTGCTCGCCAGAACCTTCGGAGGACGCTTCCTCAGCCTAGTAGCTAGACTTTACCTTACATCCTGGGCTTAAGCCTAGCCCTGTGGACTGACTCTTCGAACGCCTAGAGCTCTCTTAGGATCTCCTAACGAAACCCCAGGTATTCTATGAATACCGGAAACGAACCTATCTATAGAAACCTAAGATCTGAGACTATTTCTCAGAAACTAAAACAAAACACTAATAAGAAAGAAAACTGAGATCCGAGTCTCTGAGTGAGTTGTGTACTGGAAAACTGTACACTGGAAACCACTTAATGACTCAGATCGAGTGGAGAGGGATGAATTCAACTGCTGGAGGCCTGGGGTATTTATAGCAGCTTCCCGGAGTGAAAAATTCTGAAAAATTCGATGTGGGACAGCTTCTGGCGGTTCGGGATGCCCGTCCTGATTCGTTGACCAGGTTCGGGACGCCCGTCCCAGTTCAGGATGCCCGTCCCGGACCTTTGACCGGGTCAACATTTTCAAAAATTGCGTTTTTGCCCCAGAATTTGCTGTTTTCGTCTACTTTTCACCTGACACTTCCAAAATCATAAAAACCGTGAAATCAAGTAAATAGTAAACAATTAATGTCAATTTACTCTCGATTTCACATTAAAACATACATAAAAACATGTTAAAAATGTGATACGATTTTTGCGTATCACCCCTGGATGTCCTCCGCATACCCCCTCGTGCATCTCGGCGAGTAGGTCGCCAGCTTGGGACAGCGGGATGCAACAAAGTAAAGGTTTGGAGAAAGATCGTCAGTATAGGACATCATTGTAGAGAACGTACCTAGCGGACTGCCGTTTTATCTGCCGTGCATGGGTTGCGTCATTTGGTAGTGTTCCGTGTTGGATGAACTTCGTTATTTCGTCCACCCAGTCTTCTGACGAGCGAAGTATGGGATGTACCAACCGCGCTTCTACAGAGCTCACCCTTTTTTCTACCGGGATCCCCTCCTCGTTGGGGGTTTCACCCGAGGCTATTTTTGCCAAACGGTCTACTGTTTTGTTATCATTCTAGTTGACCAGGGACAGGTTAAAAGTGTTGAACTTGTTCCTCCATTGTTTGGCTTTTTCAGCATAAAGTTGGAGATTCTCCGAGTGTACAGTGTATGTGCCCTGTACTTGGTTTACAACAAGCTGTGAGTCGATGAAAACTTTGAGGGCCGTTATGTTTGTGGCATGAGCCCACTCCACTCCCATGAGCAGCGCTTCGTACTCCGCTTGATTGTTCGATAGACTAGTATCGAGCCTCGCAGCTCCATCTCGGTGTATTGTTTGTTTGGGGAGATCAAAGTTACGTCAATGCCCACTCCGCTGGCGTTGACTACCCCATCTACCCATAACTCCCATGGATCCATCGTTTGCTGGTTTTGCTTTACCTTCGTGAACGATCCTTCCGCAAGGAAGTCGGCCAGGGCTTGGGCCTTGATGGCTGTTCGAGGCTTAAAAGTGATGTCCTGCCCACACAACTCTATAGACCATCAGAGCAGTCTTCCCGATTGATCTAATTTATGAAAGACCTACCTTAACGGAGCATCGGTATAAACGATGATTGGATGTGATTCGAAGTAGGGTCTCAGCTTCCGAGATGATATTACCAGGGCTTTGCTCACGAAGTAAATAGGGTATTGTTTCGATCCCTCCTCTTTTATTAGTACCGAGGCTATCACGAAATCTGAAAATGAGAGGTACAAGAATAGTGTCTCTCCTGTGTTTGGTGACCGCAGCAGAGGTAATTGAAACAGGTGGACCCTAAGGTCTTTCCACGCGTTGCTGCACTCTGGAGTCCATTCAAAACCATTCTTTGAGCTCTTCAGCGTTTTGAAAAATGGCAGACACCTTTCCGCTGACTTTGAAACAAAGCGGCCGAGGGCGGCGATGCATCCATTTAAGCGTTGGACATCCTTTACACATCGCGGCTTGGTAAGTCGTGCCACTGCTGCCAACTTTTCCTGGTTTGCTTCGATCCCCCTCTCGGATGTCATGAACCCAAGGAATTTTCTGGACTTAACCCCGAATGCACACTTCGTAGGATTCAACTTAAGGTTGTACTCGGCCAGGCTGGAGAAAGTCTCCTCCAGGTCGTCCAAGTGTGATGCCTCACGCTTCGTTTTGACCACCATATCGTCTACATAAGCTTCCACGTTCCTTCCTATTTGCCGTCGAAGGATGTGGTTCATCATCCGTTGATATGTGGCCCTTGCATTCTTAAGACCAAATGGCATGACGTTGTAGCAGTATATGGCTCCCGCAGCTCGGAACGAAGTGTGGAGTTGGTCACTCGGCTTCATTCTGATCTAGTGGTACCCTGAGAAAGCGTCCATAAAGCTCAAAAGTTCGTATCCCCAAGTGGAGTCGACGAGAGCATCGATCAGAGGCAACGGGTAACAATCTTTGGGACAGGCTTTGTTGAGATCGGTGTAATCGACGCACATCCTCCACTTTCCGTTGGCTTTCTTGACCATTACCACGTTTTCCAGCCACGGGGGATACTTGACTTCGCGGATGTAACCCGCTTTGAGTAGCTTCTCTACTTCTTCTTTCATGCCTTGCATTTTTTCTTCCCCGAACTGTCTGGGTTTCTGTCTTACCGGCGGGCATTTGGCATTTATGCTGAGTGCGTGTTCTGCCACCGATGCATCAATGCCGGGCATGTCCTCCGTACAGCAGGCGAAGCTATCCTGGTGGTTTCTAAGGAATTCAATGATATCTCATCGGAGGGCACTGGGTATTTCCCTGCCTACTTTGATGGGCTGCTGAGGATACTTCGGGTTATGATTTCTTCGTCGAACTCTCGGGTCCCAGATGTTTCTATGACTAGGTCGTAAATCTGTTTCTCGAGGATTTTTTGTATTCTCTGGTCGTTGTGGTGTCGTCTAACCCCTCCCTTTTCCTTTTGATTTTCATGATCTGTCCTAAGAGGCTCCGAGGGCTGCTTCTAACGAAGCCCACGCCTTGCGGAGTATTGAATTTCACTTGCTGGTGAGAGGTGGATATCACGAGGTTGAATGCTGCATGGGAGGGTGTACCCAATATTGCATTGTATGGTGAATCCAGATCCACAACGTAAAACTTAATCTCCTCAGTCCGCTGTCGTTCCCCTTCCACGTGAGTTACCTGTATTCGAACTGTTCCCTTTACCAGCACTTTGTGGGCAGAGAAACCCTCGAGGACCATCCCGCTGGCCTTGAGGTCGGCATCCTTTAAACCCATCTTCTTGAAACACTGAAGATACATGATGTTCTTCGTGGCTCCTATATCAATCAGAATTCTCCTTACCGTGCATTTGTCGATGCCATCCTTTGTCATTCGCGTCTCAAGGACAATGGGTGTGATTCTCGCCTCCTCGTTGTGCTCTATCTCCTCGTTTGTGAAGGAGATGACCTCACGTTGCTTGAACTCGTATTCAGGAACGAGATACGACTTTGTGAGGTTATAAATCTTCTTTTTGATTTTTTTGATCGAGGAGACGTCGGGGTTGATCATGTCAATCACTCTCTCACCTTTGTCTTTTTGTTGCTGCGCGTTGGCGACCTACTCCTTCAGGCATCCCTCTTTGATGAGGCGCTCTATGGCCCTCTTCAGTTGGAAACAATCTTCTGTGGTATGCCCATAGTCACGGTGGAACCCACAGAATTTGGACTTGTCCCTAGCGGGATAAGATTGTGGCCTCATTGGTGCGGGGTCCTGGACCCCGTACTTGTCTTTTATGACCGCGACGAGGCTTTCCTTCGAGAAGTTTAAAGGCATGAACGTCTCGGGCTTTTTAAACCGACCCTTCTCCTTTTTCTCTGCAAAGCTCGGGGAGTTTTTTCGGAACTCGGCCGGTTTGTCTTTTGCTCTGGCTAAGTCAGGCGTGCTACCTTCGGCCAATGCGACCTTCCGCGCGACGTCGAACATTTCGCCTATGGTTGCTGGCCTTCTCAATTGGAGTTCTATATAAAGCATTCGGGAGCGGAAGCCCCCCTCAAAACAGGTGATGACCGTGTCTTGGCTAATCCCCTCTATCTCGTCATAGGTCTTTTTGAATCACTCAAGGAACGATAGTAGGGATTCGTCATCTCGTTGCTTAATATTTGCTAGGTCCACTCTTGTTATTGGAATCGTTCCCACTATGCTGAATTTATCCAAAAAGATCCTCTCCAGAGTGCGCCAGGAATCTATCGTCCCCGACTTTAGAGAGGTGAACCACGCGAGCGCCTTGCTAGTCAAGGTACTTGGGAACGCCTTGCACAAGACTGCCTCATCGTTCGTAACTAGGCTCATGAGCGTTTTATAATGGCATATGTGCTCGTGAGGTCGCGTTTGCCCGGTGTAAAGGACAAACTTTTGTAGTTGGAGGGATGGGTCGGGTGTAATATCCTGAATCCATTTTGTGAATGGGCCTAGTCCGATCGACCTCGTCCTCTGGATTTTCGTTGAGCTTTTGACCTTCTCTGGACTACGCTCAACACACCGCTTTCTCTCAGCGAGCTTCGAAGTGGGCTTGGAGGTATGGTGGCTTTCCCACACTTCGCTGGCCGCTGGGCGCTGCTTTCTGCTCGTTTGTCCGCCATGCCTCTCGGTCTTTTTGACGGCTGTGGTCTACTTGCTGACCAGGGTGCGGGACCTCGGCGGCAGAGTGTCCGAGTGGACTCTTCCTCCATTTGGGAGCATCGGAGGGGTTAGGCCCTCTCTAGCGTACTCTGCATGGAGTTGTTTCCACTATTCTGCAAGGTCTCGTTCCTTTTGAAGCTCCTCTAATTCCTTTGCTCGTCCATCATCGGTGGCTCGCCTCTCGCTCAGCTAATCGCGAAGATCGGCTGTTCGGCAGGGTGACCCATTGGGTCCCAGGCGCTCCAAGACGGACCGCCGGTGGGGATTAACGGGTGCCGAAGAATGGGCGGCTTGGTGAGTCTCAGGGAGAGACGTTGGGAGTGTTGCATCAGGATGATTTTTGTGATTCCCTGATTGTCGGGACATGGTAACCTTTTTTTGGGAAAATCAAAGTAAAGAATGAAATATTTCGTTCCCGATAACGGAACCAAACTGATGAGTCAAAAATTGGTGAAAATATATTTAAGGATAAAAATGTAAGATTGACTCTCGAAATCTTTGAGGATCCCGAAGTGTGAGCAGCCTGCAAAACAGATGAAGTTCAGTGGGGATTTGGATCCCCGTGAACTCTCCGACGATCAAGTCAGTTAAGAGTTGAATAGGTAAGTATTTTAGGATATCTGGGATTGAATGTCCTTACCTTCGTTTGTTTCCTTCCTTTTATAACCTCTTCGATGGGAAGTCATGGGGGGAAGGATGAGATCGTGTTTGTTTAGCTCGTGGGCTCTTTCAGAATTGCCGTTGTGGAAAATGGTCTTTATTAGTGGGAGAGTGGGGATCCACGTTTGGATTGGGTGGATTGTGTTCCACTTTTTGCGTTAATGATTTGGACTTTGAGTCAAACCGCGGTGTATGCGGTATTGTGCGGTTTAGTCCGCTGTGTGGACGTTTCTACCCTTGGTGGATATCTTTTTCCTTTCAATATATATATATATATATAAAAGATGGGACAAATAGTTTAAAAAAAATAGTTTGTATGCCATTATTTTCATGTCAGGTGAGTGTGTAGTTCAAAAAAAATCCTTTGTATTTGATAGATAATTACCTTATTTTTATACATTATTACTTATTTTAAAAAATATAAAAAAAGTTATAAATTATTTTTCTTATATTCACTTCTAACAATTCGATAGTTATATTATTATTACTTTTTTTTAAAAAAAATTACTCTACTAAAAATAAATTTTAAATTTTATTCAAATATCCAAACACTTTCTAAATTAAAAATTTGAAATCCATTTTTTTCTTTAAAATAAATCTCTTCACATAAAAAAATATTGTTCAAATGCAGTTGTAAAACATTAATTCAAAGATATTCTTGATTTTTTAAGACGATAATTAAAAATATTAAGGCATTAATTTTAAGATATACCAAAAAATGGTTACATTTGACTTTTTAAAGGAGACAATTAAAAATAAAATTATTTAAATCTTTCAATTATGACAAGTAAAAAAGAAATAAAACATAAATTTTGATCCGTTTTTTATAAATCTCATTATTTATATGTTCGTAGAACTTTTTTCAACTCTCATAATCCCTTTTACTATTATATCTAATAATTATAATAATCTCCTATTCATATTGAATGTTTAGGAGTTACATGTTTGTGTATATATATATATATATATATATTGTATGTATATATATATTTCTTATATCACCCCTATAAATAAAGGTTTAGATATATATATTTGTGATATATGAAATATATATGAGAAAGATATAAAGATATTGTAAATTTGATCTTTATCTCATTTGATCTTTTGTAAAAACAAATTGTTAGTTATAGTTTTATAATATATTATCAGCACGAAACTCTATCGGTTTAAGATATTGTATGATGTTGAATTGAAGAATAAATAGATATGTTATTTTTAATATAAATTCTTATTACGCTTGAATTTGTGTTTTTACTTTTCTTACATTCACTTTTAACAATTGGATAATTATATTATTATTACAATTCTTTTAAAAAAAAAATCACTCTACTAAAAATAAATTTTAAATTTTATTCAAAAATATCCACACTTTCTAAATTAAAAATTTGAAATCCAATTTTTTCTTTAAAATAAATCTCTTCTCTTAAAAAAATACTGCCCAAATACAGTATAAAGCATTAATTCAAAGATATTTTTGATTTTTTAAGATGATAATTAAAAATATTAAGACATTAATTCTAAGATATTCCAAAATAAACTATTACATTTGACTTTTCAAATGGGACAATTAAAAATAAAATATTTAAATCTTTTAATTATGACAAGTAAAAAAAAATGTAAATTTTGATCAGTTTTTTATAAATCTAATTATTTGTATGTACGTTGAACTTCTTTCAACTCCCATAACCCTCTATATATATATATATATATATATATATATATATATATTCTTACTTCATCCGTATAAATAAGGGTGTTAGATTATTATTATTTTATATTATATTTATTTATTTTTGATATATCTTGTAGAATTTGATTTGATCCAAAGAATATTTTTTTCTTATTTTTCTATTATTTATGTAGGACTCTTTTGTGTATATATTCCATCTGATAATAGAAAAACACGATGAATATTATTCTTTCATGGTATCAGAGAATTCTTTTCTTTTGTTTTGTTTTTTCCTTTACTTTTTTATTTCATTTGTCATTTTTGACATTGATAATATGTCTGACGGAAAAGATTTAAAATCTTCCGCTGCTCATCCGACTCTTACAGTTTCTGATATTACCAATTTTATTAAAATTGCCTTGGATCTTCAGATCAGTTAATACATCACGTGGTCTATCCTTTTTCAAAATCATGCTCAGGCTTATCAAGTATTGGATCATATAATTCTAACCTCTTCTTTCCGAGGCCTCATCGTCTTCTGCTTTTGATTCTGCTCTTTAGTTACGTATTGATGCCATAAATTTATAATTGATTTATGGCACCATCTCCAATGATCTTCTCAACACTATCTTGAAGAAAAATATCACTGCAGAAATTGCCTGGAATCGCTTACGTGACATTTTTTTCTGTCAACAAAAATTCACAAGCCCTTTACCTTGAACAAGAATTTTCCACCATTCATATGGATAATTTTGCTGACGCTTCATCCTATTGTCAGCATCTCAAATCCTTAGCAGATCAATTATCCAACATTGATGCTCTTGTTTCTAATGATCGGTTAGTCCTTCAGTTAATTGTTGGTTTATCTGATGCCTATGCTAATGTAGGTACTCAAATCCACCATGGGGACAAGTTGCCTTTATTTTATAAGGTTCGTTCCATGTTAGTTTTGGAAGAAACAACTCGTTCAAAACGATCACCGTCAGAAGAATTTGCTTTCTTGACTTCTTCCCTGGATTTTTCTCATAACTTCGGCGGTCGTCTGGTCATCGCGGCAGTCAAAATTTCGGTGGTGGTGGCCGCTCCGGCAGGGGCCGCTGTCAACCTGGTGGAACAACACATAAGTCGACTCGCCCATCCTATCTTCCAGGACTCGGATCTAGGTGGTTTTCGTTCGCAGGTCGCCCATCTCATCCCCAACAATGGACTCATCCTCCACCTTGGGCTTCCTCGTTCATGTGGGCTTCACCCTCTTCTTGGCCCACTTTGCAAGTCTCCTGGCCCAGTCCACCTTGCCCATATCCAACTGCTCCTTGGGCTACTCCTTGGACTAGGCCGTCTGCTCCTTCTCCACATATCCCCAATATGTTGGGCCCACATCCACCAACCCAGATTCAAGCCCATTTAGCTAGTGGGTCAGCTGTCTCTTCTCCATCTACACCTACTGATATCTCTGCATGATATCTCTGCAGTAGTTCACACATTATCTCTCTCCTCCATCTGATCAATGGTACATGGATACTGGGGTCACCTCTCATATGACTGTCAATAGAGGTATTCTCTCGTCTTATTTCAATTTGAGCAATTCTCATCATCCTCATCATATTATTGTTGGCAACGGTCATACTATTCCAGTTAAGGGTCTTAGACATACTGTCTTACCAAATTCTTCTTCCCCTCTATCTTTAAATAATGTTTTACATGCTCCTGGATTAATTAAAAATCTTATTTATGTCCGTCAATTCACTATTGACAATAATGTTTCTATTGAATTTGATCCCTTTGGTTTTTCTGTTAAGAATTTTCAGACAGGTCTCATCCTCTTGCGTTGTAACAGCTCTGGTGTGTTGTGGCATAACAGGCTTGGTCATCCGAGTCCTGCTATTCTTCGCTCCCTTCGTTAATATTGATTTATTTCATGTTCTAATAACCAGGAACCTTTCTGTTCCTCTTGTCCTTTAGGAAAATTTATTAAACATCCATTTTTTTCGTTAGTTACTTCTACTCAAATGCCATTTGATTTAATACATAGTGATATTTGGACATCTCATGTCCCCAGTTCCAGTGGTCATCATTATTATTTGTTATTTCTTGATGATTTTACAATTTTTTATGGACCTTTCCTATTTCTCATAAATCTCAAGTTTCCTCAATTTGTTTTTAATTTTCATTCCTATAATTTAATTTTACTCAATTTGAACGTGGTATTAAATCCCTGCAATGTGACAATGGTAAAGAATTTGATAATATTTCTTTGCGTCATTTTTGTGATTCTCATGACATTAATTTTGGTTTTTCCTGCCCTTACACCTCCTCCCAAAATGGCAAAGCTGAACGCAAAATGTGCACCATAAATAATATTATTCGCACTCTTCTCACTCACGCTTATGTTCCCTCCTCTTTTTGGTCACATGGCCTTCACTTGGCCGCTTATCTGTTAAATATTCTTCCCTCTTGCACTAAAAATTATCTTACTCCTACTGACCTTCTATATCATAAAATTCCAACTTATCATCATTTACGTATTTTTCGTTGTCTCTGTTTTCCTCTTTTTTCCTCTGTCTCTCGTAATAAATTACAACCCATTCCACTCCATGTGTCTTTTTAGGGTACCCTCTGTAATCACAGAGGTTACAAATGTCTAGATTTATCTACTAATAAAATTTTTATTTCCCATCATATCTTATTTGATGAGTCTATATTTCTGTTTTCCTCGTCTGCTTCTTTTTCTACACATTTTTTTTCAGTGCAACAACATACTTTCTCTACAAAATTTCATCCTTTATTTATTTCTCCAATTCCACACACAACCCATATTCCCTCAAGCCCTGACCGGTCTGGTGTTGGATCGCTTGCAACCCAACCCGTTTCTACCCTAGTTGTTGACTCTTGGCCCAACCTGGATCCGTCTTCAGTCCTTGAGCCGCCTCCTGACCCGCGGCCTGATGCAGTTCCGATTGGTATGCTAAAAGATAGGCTTTATTTACCTATGTCGATTATGAGTAATTAAGGACCGAGTCTTACTAACTGTCACTTAGCATTCAATTATTGTCACTTAATCAACCAGAACCTAAGGCAGAGTACCTATCGTGTAGCTAGTCTGTTGGAAAGTATCTACGATTTTATTAAGTTAAATATCGTACTCCCAGGGAAGTGGCAACGGCTTAGTAGTAACTAGCCTTTTATCCTAACTCCTATCTTATGATCCAGTTATGCAATCTTCATCAAATACTTTGATGAGAGGGTGATTCATTCTCCACTAGGTTTAAGTCTAATTAATCCTAGAAGTGTTTTATAGATGAGTCCTGATTCTATGTTATACTGTTCCTATATGTTGATTGACCTATATTCGAGTATTTTAGACATGTCTTAGCCTGGATTGCAACTATGTTCTGTGTCTAAAGGCGTACCACATCCAAGGTTTCTAATATACCGCCCTACCTTAATGACGGCCCTACTCACGGTTCGGGACGAAGGCATCCATGAAAGCCCTATGTCACTTAGGGGATCATACCGCTTGCCCTAGCAGCCGGCATAATCGGACTCGGCCCGGCTTACCCTAGACTACTCTAACAAACAAGGTGTTCAGCAAATTATTTTATCTAGCATGGCAGACACCAATACTAATTGATGCCTGTTAAACTAAACAGGTTATGATTAGACCGTGGTTAGGAATTGTCTATAACCCTAACTTTAGTTTAAAAGAGCACATTAGACATGCAGACATAGTGAATGTTAAGCAGGTGGCTATTTCCGGAAAAACATAACAACGTCAACATATAAAACAATTATTCATAAAAATCGTAATGTCGTATTCATAATAAATATTTGGGACAACACAATAACAACATATAAGAGAGGGACATGGGGACTGATGCCATAAAGAAATCACCCTTTACGTAGTCTCGCCGACGGAGCGTACTACTGTATATGTCGTATTGCTCGCCCTGACTCTGCTCGCCAGAACCTTCGGAGGACGCTTCCTCAGCCTAGTAATTGGGCTTTACCTTAATACTCAGCTTAAGCCCAGCCCTGTGGACTGACTCTTCGAACGCCTAGAGCCCTCTTAGGATCTCCTAACGAAATCCCGGGTATTCTATGAATACCAGAAACCAACCTATCTATAGAAGCCTAAGATCTGAGACTATTTCTCAGAAGCTAAAACAAAACACTAATAAGAAAGAAAACTGAGATCCGAGTCTCTGAGTGAGTTGTGTACTAGAGAAGTGTACACTGGGAACCACTTAATGACTCAGATCGAGTGGAGAGAAATGATTTCAACTGCTGGAGGCCTGGGGTATTTATAGCAACTTCCAGGGGTGATTTTTCATCAAAAATTCGATGTGGGACTGGATCTGGGGGTTCGGGACGCCCGTCCTGATCTGTTGACCAGGTCGGGATGCCCGTCCCGAGTCCTGGATGCCCGTCCCGGTGCTTTGACTGGGTCGGGATGCCCGTCCTGGGTTCGGGATGCCCGTCCTGACCCTTTGACCAAGTCAACATTTCCAAAAATTGCGTTTTTGCCCCAAAATTTGCTGTTTTCGTCTACTTTTCACCTGAAACTTCCAAAATCATAAAAACTGTGAAATTAAGTAAATAATGAACAATTAAGATCATTTTACCCTCAATTTCACCCTAAATCATATATAAAAACATGCTAAAAAGGTGATACGATTTTCGCGTATCACGGCCCGACCGACCTCCTCTTTTGGAACCACATACTAATGTCGGACCTTCTACTCTTTCTCCCCAAATGATGACTAGAGCCCGTCATGGCATTTTTAAACCCAAATAATTATTTATTCTTAATTCTATTTCTCCTTTACCTAAAAATCCTCTCCAGGCTCTTCAGGATCCTAATTGGAAATTGTCTATGCAAGATGAGTTTGATGCTCTTATTGAAAATAAGACGCGAGCACTTGTTGCTCGTTCTTTTAATGCTAATGTCATTCGTAGTTTCTAGATTTTCAAGCATAAAACTAAATCTGATGGCTCTTTTGCGCGTCACAAAGCTTGCCTTGTTGGTAATGGTGCGGGACAACAAACTGGTTTTGACTGTGGTGAAACTTTTAGTCCCGTGGTCAAGCCTGCCACCATTCGTATAGTGCTCACTCTTGCTCTTTCTAGATCTTGGTGTATTCATCAGCTAGATGTCAAGAATGATTTTCTCCATGGCCAACTCTCTAATACTGTTTACATGCTGCAACCACCTGGTTTTCATGATTCCCGTTATCTTGATCATGTTTGTTTACTCACAAAATCTCTCTATGGTCTCAAACAGGCTCCTCGTGCATGGTACCAACGTTTTGCTGATTATGTTCATACATTGGGTTTTCATCTTTATTTATTTTCCGTCAAGGTACTGATATGGCTTATATTCTTCTTTATGTTGATGATATCATTCTCACTGCCTCTTCTCTAGCGCTTCGTGACTCTATTATGAAACTTTTTAGTTCTGAATTTGCTATGAAGGACTTGGGTCCCTTGAGTTATTTTTTGGGAATTTTTGTTACTCGTACTTCCTTTGGATTATTTTTATCCAAACAGACTTATACTCAAAAATTATTGATCGTGCCAACATGTTCACCTGCAAGCCCGCTTCTACGTTGGTTGATGTTAAATCCAAGCTTAGTCAATTATCTGGTTCTCTTTATCCTGATCCAACTGAATACTGTCGTCTTGTTGGTGCTCTTCAATATTTGAGCTTCACTAGGCCTGATATCTGCTATGTTGTTCAACAAGTGTATCTTTTCATGCATGCTCCCCGTACTCCTCACATGACTGCCTTAAAACGCATCATTCACTATTTTCATGACACTCTTCATTATCTTTATTTTATATCTCGTAGGATTTGATTTTATCCAAATAATATGTTTCCTTATTTTCCTATCATTTATGTAGGACTCTTTTGTATATATATTCACGTATGTTAATAGAAAAATACGACGAATATTATTCTTTTAAGGGGTTTAGATATGTATAGTTCTGATATATGAAATATATATAAGAATGATACAAAAAACAACTTTCTCTTCTTATTTCTATTAATCTCTATCTCATTTGATCTTTTGTAAATTTCTTTTGTTAGTTATAGTTTTATAACACAGCTAAATTTTTAAATTTGTCACAAATTAAACTTTTACATTTTTTTATTAAAAATTTTAAGGTATATTTTTTCTTTTTCAATTCTAAGGATTTTAATTTAATTTAAATTTATAATTTTTCTTCACAGAAGGAAGGTGTGAATCCTGCAATTCTTATGACATTTAGAAGAGCCGTGACACTCAACCAACTGAATTTTTATGATATTTTAGAAACTAGTTTAAATTATATACTAATATATATAAAAATATATTGCTAAATTTTCAATGTTTTTGCTAAATTATACACATCTATTGAACAGAAAACTCTCTTTTTACACCTCTCTTTTTAGACAAAATTTAAATTTGAGATGAGGAATCAAATTTCTTCCACTTAGACTAACAAGATGCATCTAAAAAATATTATTTCATAGTTACTTCATATAAATCTATAATATCTCTTTATTTTTTTATCTTTTATTATTTCTGTTTTAAATGTTGATTCTCACTGATTAATTGCATATTATTAAGATTATATATATATATATATATATAATATATTATAATATATTATAATACACTTTCCTAATATTCAATTTCATACATTATTCAATACCTTTAATGCACTTGCAAAACATGTTGGTTCTTTCCTTTTCACAAGATTTTAAATTTGAATTTTGTTTAATTAGAATTACGTGTAGATGAGATCTTAAATTTGAACACTGTCTAATTAAAATTACTTGTAGAAAAATATTTTCCTCAATAAAGAGTTTGATATAACTCGAATCTGAATTAATTTTGTTAAAATTGACTTTCTCACACTAATAATTAACTAAAATAAATACATACATTAATAAAAATCTTGCAACATTTGATTATATACTAGAATATATATATATATATATATATATATAAGATTTTATTTTTAACCTTTTAAATTAAGGAAATATATTTTTTTTTTTTTGAATTGAGTTGACCATAAATCAAATTTTCATTTTTTACGTATTTGCTAAAACATTTTTCAGATAATTACCAATTGTAAATGCTGATATTGTTATTAATTATGAAGCAATTATCATTTAACAAATTTTTATACTCTTCGGAAAAAAAAAATGTTGAATTCAATGTATTTTTAATTAAACTAATATTTATATTCTTTGTCTTTTTATATAAAATAGTTAATAAATATTATTTTTTAATATTATGTATAAGATATTAAAGAAAATAAGTTATAAATATTACATAAGGTTAAACGTTTGACATTTGTTATAAACATCATGTAAGAGTAAGAGATCTTAGTTCAAGTAAGAGCTAAATTTTTTGGGCACAACTCAGCCGAATATGAATTAATTGAAATAATAGTTTAAAATACAAATAGCTTTAAAAAAAACCAATTTGAGGATTTAAAATAAATTATAAATAGGGGTTCAAATGTAAAAACAAAATATATAAGTATCTATTCATTAAATTCAAAAGAATTTTGGGGTCACAAAATAGATATAATAACTACAAATTTCCCTATATATACATGTATCCCTTTAATATGAATACCATCCCTTCAGTCATTCTCATTTTGCTAAGTAATGTTTCTTCCTATTTTTTGCCTTCATTTCTTCTGAAATTTTGATCTTATCCTTCTTTCCTTCTGAAATTTTGATCTTACCCTTCTTTCCTTCTGAAATTTTGATCTTACCCTTCTTTCCTTCTGAAATTTTGATCTTACCCTTCTTTCCTTCCTTCATTCTGAAAGATTAACCTTATCCTTCTTTCCTTTCTTCCTAACTTCTTTAATCAATGGAAAAGAGAACCAAAGGCCGACAAAATGTTGAAATGCTTAAAATGTAAAACAAAATCCACCGTCAAATAACTATCTGAAAATGCTCTTACAATTTATTAAAAAAAGTAAATGAACTCGTTTCTCTATGTGGTGCTGAGGTTGGATTGATTGTTTTTTCACCGAGTGAAAAGGTTTACATCTTTGGCCACCCATCTACTCAATCAGTTATATGTGGGTACCTTGGTGATGGAGTAGGCTAAAGCAGTGGAAGCAATATTACTGATGTTGCTGCAAGTGTTGGCGGTGGTGCTGGTCCAAGTAATGTTGTTGCTCCAATTTTTAATGGTCTCAACGACTCTACTGATGATGCTCAACATTCAATCCTAGTCGTTCAACTCGGTCAGAAACTTAACAACAAAGCGAGTCTGTTAGAGAATAAAAAAAAAGTTGGCAAAACTATGAGTGAGAAAATCAAGAATTCTGCACTGAACAATAGGTGGGGTAAACTTTCTATTAATGAACTGGATGTAGCTTTTTTAATACAAAGCGGCGCTTGAAAGATTGAAAATGAGGATTAATGCAATAAAGTTGAAGAAATCAATGGAGATGATGAACCAAAATGCGACACCTCCTCCACCAAATCAAATTCCATTCTTTGGAGGGAATAATAATAATTCCAGTGACCCTTATTTGGAATACAATAACTTGAACACTAAAGATGAAAACTTCCTTCCTCCCTTTGATCCTTCTTTCTCTTCAGGTCTTAATCATAATCAGATCTTGGGAATGCAGCAGAGTCATCATTGACCGATGCTGAAGCCGGATCCAGGGCTACTACTTTGCCGGTAACTCCTACCCTCCTCCTGGATTTCTTTATTGATATGTGTTTTAATTTATCGTCTTTTATTTTTGTTTAAGTTTGTATATTTTTTTTAACGGCTAGGATTGAATGCTGAGCATCATCAATAGAGTCGTTGAGACCATTAATACCTGGAGCAACAACATTACTTGGACCAACACCACCACCAACACTAGCAGTAACATCGTTGACGCCCCTTAAGCCTACTCCACCATTGAGGTACCGACATATAACTGTTTGAGTAGATGGGTGGCCAAAGGTGTAAACCTTGTCACTCGATGAAAAAATAATCAATCCAACCTCAACTCCACAGAGAGAAACGAGTTCACTTGCTTTTTTTAACAGACCATAACGGCGTTTTAAGAAAGTTACTTGACGGTAAATTTTATTCTATATTTTAATCATTTCAACCTTTTGTTGGTCTTTGGTTTTCTTTGTCATTGATTAAAGAAGTTAGGAAGGAATGAAAGAATGATAAGGTTAATCTTTCAGAAGGAAGGAAGGAAAGAAGGATAAAGTCAAAATTTCAGAAGAAAGGAAGCAAAAAATTGGAAGAAGAGTTAAATAGCAAAATGAGAATAATTAAAGGGGTGGTATTTTGATGTTAAAGGAATACAAGTATTTATAAGGCAATTTGTAGTTATTATTTTTGTTTTTTTGGCCAAAAATTATTTTGCATTTAATGAATAGATCCTTATGTATTTTGTTTTTTGCATTTGGACCCTTATTTATATTTTATTTTTAATCTTCAAATTATTTTTTTACACTATCTGTATTTTAATCACAATTTAAAAAGTAAATAGAGAGATTATTCTTGTTTTTTCTATTGAGATTTCATCTTTTACATTTGAAAATGAGGAAAAAATATAATACTTCATAATTAATAACAATATCAGCATTTATAATTGGTAATTACCAGAGAATCTTTTTATCAAACAAAGAAAAATAAAAATTTGATTTATAATCAATTCAATTGAAATTAAATTAGAAAAAACTCAAAATCAAAATCTTGTTTAAATGAAAGGACCAACAGGTTTTCAATGTGAACTAAAAGTGTTGAAATTAATATATGTAATTGAATATTAGGAAATTGTATCATATATATATATATATATATATATATAATATATATATAATATATATAAAAATGGGACAAACAGTTTAAAGAAAATAGTTTGTATCCGATTAATTTCAGGTCAACACTAGGTGATTGTGTAGTTCAAAAAAATCCTTTCTATTTGACAGAGAATCACCTTATTTTTTATCCATCATTACTTGTTTTAAAAAATATAAAAAAGTTATAAATTATTTTTCTTACCTTCACTTCTAACAATTTGATTATTATTATTATTATTACATTTTTTTAAAAAAAATCACTATACTAAAAATAAAATTTAAATTTTATTCAAACATGCACGCATTAGACACTTTCTAAATTAAAAATTTTAAATCCATTTTTTTTCTTTAAAATAAATCTCTTCACTTAAAAAAATACTGTCAAAATAGAATTAAAAGCATTAATTTAAAGATATTCTTGATTTTTTAAGAGAATAATTAAAAATATTAAGACATTAATTCTAAGATATTCCAAAAAAAAAAAGGTTATATTTGACCTTTTTAACGGGACAATTAAAATAAAATTATTTAAACCTTTCAATTATGACAAGTAAAAAAGAAATAAAAAGCAAATTTTGATGAGGTTTTTATAAATCAAATTATTTGTATGTCCATTGAATTTCTTTCAACTCTCATAACCCATTTTATAATTATATCTAATAATTCTAGTAACCTCCTATTCATATTGATTGTTTAGGAGTTACATGTTTGTATATAGATATATATTGAATGTGTATATATATTTCTTACTTAATCCTTATAAATAGGGGTTTAGATATGTATATTGTGATATATGAAATATATATGAGAAAGATATAAAAATATTATAAATTTGATCTCTATCTCATTTGATCTTTTGTAAATTTGTTTTGTTAGTTATAGTTTTATAACACGTTATTAGCATGGAGCTTTATTCGTTTAAGATATTGTTTGAAGTTGAACTCAAGAATAAATATGTATGTTATTTTTAATATCAACTCTTATTAAACTTGAATTTGTGTTTTTTTCTAAGTTACTAGATGAAATCATTTGTTATGAAAATTTGATTTCGAGAATCATTTGACTATGATGATTCCAGAAGACACCGTCGATGTAAAATACATAATCATTGGAAAAATTATTTAAAAAGAAAATTTTGACCTCCTAAAGATGGTCATTTTTCCAAAAGTTAGAGATTACGAGATGATAATCCGTAAATGAACAAATCATGCCATGTTAGAGAAAAAAATTTGAACTTGAAAAGTCGTTCAACATATTCATTTTCTCGAAGAAAATATTATTATAACTCGTGATTTCAGAAAAGGTCATGTTTGTATTCACGATAATAATTATTGGTATAGAAAAAATACATATAATTGTAATAAATTTAATTAAAATAACAAATATTAATAACCACTAAAATGAGATAAATAATATTCCTTTTATATTGTTCACGATCAAATATATATATATATATATATATATATTTATTTATTTATTTATTTATTTATTTATTTGGGAAAACAATACTCAATTTATCAATACTTTTGTTTATTTATTATTATTACTTTTTAATTAATCTATTTATTTAATAGTGTAAATTATGAATTGGATTCTAAATAAATTTATAATATATATATATATATATTAATTAATTCTATTTGTAAAAAAATTAATTTTTGTTTGTAAAAAAAACAGTTTTATTTTAGCTCGTCAAACTCGTAATATTGTATAATATAAACAATAACCAAATTATATAAATAATATTTAAAAAAACATTAATTTATTGTATAAATATTTAGTTAATTAAAATTTCTATGCGGTTTTCGTTTCTAACAGGTGATGCATCTAAAAATTCTTGTTATATATATATATATATATAATATATATATATATATATATATATATATAGATTATATATATATATATTATTATTTATTTATTTATTTATTTATTTTATTTTTTTGAAATACTTATTGACTTTTGTCTCTATTATATCTATAAATATCCATGAACATTCTTAAAATATTTTTTTCCTCTCTAAAGATGTTTGACAATACTCTTTCACTTCGTCCTCGTAGAAATAAGGTACAACTTTTTGACTCTCCGCCTAATAAGGTAGACTTTAAAGGGAGATGAGTAATGGTTGAGTCTAAGATAGGATTCCCCTTTCGTCCTAGTGTTAGCGAAGATTATCAATGGGTGCAAATTCAACATTCTTCTTCCCTTAGTCATTCCGAGCGGACCTTCTTAGAAACCATTACCTGCGATTTAGGTGATAGTCGCCAAAACCAAACCCGAATATACTCCACTGCCGATTTGCTAAGTAAGGAAGGCATGAGGTGGTGCGGCATAGGGGCAGACCTTGACGCCCGAAAGAGAGAATTAGGCTTCGAAGTAGAAAGCCCTGATCATGATTGGACAATACACCCTGGGGGTGTCTTCTCAATTCAATGTGATCTTTGCAACTTCACTACTCTGGGTTGCCATACTGGCCGGGGTAACCTCGCTTGTTATCCTTAATAAAATTTTTTTTGCTTGCTAATACTTAGTGCTTTCCATCGCAGGTCCAACCATGTTCGGTATTTCCTGGGGAGCTCGGGAGGACGGCCTAAATGTGCGTCAATCGCTCTTAGACTCCCTGCCCCGTTTTCCTCCAAGACTTGTTGATAGGGGGCCTCAGGCGATGTTGTTCCTTCACGCCCTCCACCCATCAGGCCGTCATCTCGTCGGGGTAGGAACCCCCGACATCAGAGAGATAGGGAGCCAAGGACCATGACTCCCCCATCTGCTCCTTCTAGACCTCGGAGGGAAGCAATTCCTGGATTGGCTGAGGTCACAATATCAGAAGGTGGGGAGGATGAAGAGAAGCAGCTTCGTCCTCGTCAAAGAAGAAGGACTTCACCTCGCCGACCATCTATTTCTATTGAGGTGATGATTCCCGTCTCCCCTTCTCCCCCTTCTTCCCATGGCAACGCCCCAGAAGAGCATTTATCTTTGGAAGTTCCGGAGGAAGTGCCAGATTCAACTCCTGCTGCTACAGCTGAAGATGAGGTCCCCGTGGAGAACTCCGGGTCTTCTTGACTGCAACCGGGGTTCGAGATGCCCACCGAGGAGGAGGCATTGAGGGCTTTAGTTGTGGAAATTTCTACCAGGACTCCTCTTAACAACATCCGATTCACAAATCGGTATACGACATCTTACATCGGGGGCACCATCCTTGATCGAGCTGCAGACGTTGAATCTTTGGCATCAATGGGTGACATGGGGGTGGACGAAGCCACTAACCATGTTGGTGCTCTCCTTGCTCGGGTAAGTTCAACTTCAAAAAAATTCTCTTTATCTTTTTCTTTCAAGTCTTTTTGACACATCGTTTTTCTTGGCAGATTTCTTCCTACATTATCTTTATTACCAAGTTTCGGTCTCTTGAGGCGGCTGAACGAAGAATGGCGAGCAAGACAATGAACCTCACTTGGCTGCCCTCGAAACTGAAGTTGCTGAGCAAGCCACTCGCTTGGAGTTAGTTGAGGGAGAAAAGTCTCAGATGACAAGCGAGATGGCTGACTTGAGGGAGAAGTTGGCTAGGGTAGAAGAAAGAATAGCAGAATTGGAAGCTGCCAATGTAACCTTGAACACAGCTCGGGAAGAAACTATCGCGAGCTGAATTTCCACCCAAGAGGAGTTGAATTTTTGTAAGTCAGATACATACAAGAAAAATATCATTGATGACTTCAAAAGTTCAACAAAGTATAATGAAGAGGTAGGCCGTGAAGTCGGGTCTTTCTTAGATAAGGGCTATGTTCATATCATCCACCAACTCCACTTGTATTTCGAAGACAAGTCTATTCTCTTACAGGCGTTTGAAGCTAACTTTGACAATGAAATCTATTGGCAAGGTGCAGACTTCGTTCCCTTTACAGCCGAAGAGATGGACACACTTCGAGAGCGGGACGAGCAACAAGGGAGGCCTGTCTGAAATCCTCCATCCCCGTCCACCCCTACTTTCTGGGATATGCTCGACGACTCGAGTGCTGCCCCTAAATTTTTTGTACTTTGAACTTTTCAATACAATGAATATTCCCATTTTGTTTCTTTTCTTTGCATAATTGTAAAACTAACTCGTCAATCAGTAACCTCGATCAATATTTCCAACTTTAACTTGACGCTTCTGATAACTCTACGATAATAGAGTTATTTGCACATATTTTGCCTATTTTCTAGCTTGAATTGCATGATTTGTCCTTTGATTTTGGGTTAAATTTTGTTAATGTGCATAATTCTTTTCTCAATTTCGATTTTGTGGATTAATTGTTAAAAAACCCATTTTAATTGAAGAAATTCCCAAATTTGATTATAATTGAATTTAATTGTTGGGGCTGAAATTTGTGCAGGATTACACATAAAAGATGATGAATTTTTTGATTTAATTGCAAAGGGTAAAAAAGGAATTTTGCTAGTTGAAATTGGTGAAAGAAATTTGGAGAAAAAGTTGACCGATTGAGAAATGTGTCATCGGAAGAAATTAGAAATTAATTGGATGATTTATTTGAGGGGAAGCGGGAATTTAGTTTTTAAGTCCAGAATGTATATATATATATATATATATAATATATATATATAATATATATATATATTATGTATGTATGTATGTATATGATATATTATGTATGTATATATACACGCAGAGTTTTCAATTAAAAATCTAGTTGGACATTCAGGTACCAATTTCTACAGCAAAGTAGGAGAATGACAAAACAAATTCTGGACAGCTGTTATAAAAAGGGAACATTCTGGAATCAAAGAGAAAAGAAGGGAATTATACTCAGTCGGGAATCAAGCAAAGAGGAGAGAAATTAAAATAGAATTTCTGGAATTTACTTGTTATTAAATCCAAAAATAATGAAGAAAATCCAGCTGGCACTATGACTCACCAATGGAATAATCTGCAGCAAGGGAAAACAACAAAAATTCTGGATAACTGTAGGTTGTTTTGGAAAATTCTGGAAGCAAAGAGAAGCAACTCAGAATGAGGGAAATATATGGAATTAGGGAGGGCAGAAGAAGGCAATCATTCGGGGGGAGAGAATACATCAAAGAGAATTGCAGTAGATAGGAGGTAATTTTTCTAACCCATTAATAGTAGACTAACATTTTTAGAGAGGAAGAAGAGGAATTTGCTGAGAGAAGTTGCGGGCTGAGCAGAATAGAAGCTGCAATACAATTCGGAAGAGGAAAAACCAGTGGGTTTGGTAATTAAATCGATTTGGGCAGAGAATGATCTAAGACCATAGTAACTCTCTCTTTATTTCTTCATTTTATCTACTGTTTGTATGAATTTATACTTTGATTTTGAGGTATGAATTTGAGAAGCATTTGGGTTAATTAAATGTGTTTTGGATTAGATTACTCGCTAAGACCTTAGGGGCTTCTTATCCATTACTTTAACCTATGTACTTTGTTATTTCCAGCATTTGATGCACATTTTATAATCTGAATTTGATGCTGCTTAGTTGAGTATGAACAGATTTTTACATTGTTATAAATGTTGATGAACGTGTTGTGACATTGTACTCAGTTTTTATGATCAATACTTGTATGGGGCATGCTTGATGTACTCACTTGATTACTTAAAAGTTTAGTGTTATTTGCGGTTACTATTGTTCAAATTGTACATCGAACTAGTATCTATCATTCGAGAGAAAGGGAGCTAGTTGACAAGATAATTGAGTGGCATTAGCTTGAGTAGCAAGACCTTGTGCTCAATACTGCAGGGAGAAATGACCAAATCCTCTGCCTAATGTTGCTTTAGACCATGGTACGTCGTACTCCATGAGACGATGGTATTTGTGCTCTGAACTAGTACGTCGGGTAATTTCTGTAGCATTGATCTGAAAACTGGGGACATTTTCTGGTGTGTTTTGATTCACTTCTGGTTTGTACTTATAGTCTAGGCTTGTATGCCTCCAGCATTTTATTACTTATTGCTCTTGTGGTTATCTCTATTAGGCTGACATCTAACATTTAGCTTAGATTTACTTTACCGTAGTATTAGATCAACCTCTCATCATTATTTTGTTTGGTTTGGATAACCATTTGCACAATCATGTTTGCATTCTTAATTGGCATACTTAGTCCTTGTGGGATCGATAATCTTGTACTTAAGTACATATATTACTTGTTGACAGGTGTATACTTGCACTTGTTAAGATTGCGTTGAATTATTTCATTTTCTTATCTTTACAAATTGTGACACACGCACACAACGCAACAAGTTTTTGACGCCGTTGCCCAGGACTTTGGAGTCAATTATTTGTGAATATTCATTGTTTGCATTTGGTTACTTTTACTTTTAAGTTTTTACGTTCTCATACTTGCGCTTAAGAGTCTATTGAATTGGTGTATGAGTGAAGAAGATTAGTACATAGGCTGAATTCTATTTGTGAATTATTGAGATTAATCATTTGTTAATTTTCAGCTTGTGTATATCATCTATTTCTTAACGTGTGCTGATTTTGCATGAGTAAAACACGAACGGGCTCTCAATCTAAATTGCTGCCACTAGATCCAGAAATTTAGAGAACAACCAAAGAGTTAAGGAAGAAGAAGCAAACTACAGATAAGGCGGTCATGGCAGAACAACGAGTTATTCAAGCTAAACCCGTCCACAATCCTGTAGTAATGGCAAATGATAGGGACCATGCTATCCGACAGTATGTTGTCCCTATGTTCAATGAGCTAAACCCAAGCATTGTGTGACCGGAGATTGCCGCAACACAGTTTGAGGTGAAACCAGTAATGTTTTAGATGCACGGACAGTAAGGCAATTTGGTTGATTACCAGCTGAAGATCCACACTTGCACCTACGGTTATTCATGGAAGTAAGTGACTGCTTTAAGTTACCAGGGGTTACGGATGATGCTTTGAGGCTGAAATTATTTCCTTATTCACTAAGAGATAAAGCTAGAGCATGGTTGAACTCTCTACCCTCTGGTAGTGTGACTACATGGCAGCAACTCACTGAAAGATTTTTTATGACATATTTTCCTCCAACCAAAAATGCAAGGTTGAGAAATGAAATTACTTCTTTTCACCAATTAGAAGAAGAATCTTTGTACGAGGCATGGGAAAGATTTAAGGAGTTGTTAAGAAGATGCCCACACCACAAAATCCCACACTGCATTCAGATGGAAACATTCTACAATGGGTTGAATGCACACACATGGATGATAGTTGATGCATCAGCAAACAGTGCATTATTGGCAAAGACTTGTAACGAGGCTTATGAGTTGATTGAGAGAATTACCAACAACAACTACCAGTGGCCTACAACTAGACTGCCTAGTAGAAGAAGAGTGGCTGGAGTTTTGGAGTTAGATACATTAACTTCACTTTTAGCTCAAGTTTCATCCATGTCCAACATGTTGAAAACAATGAGTATGCAGCAACATGGCGGGCAGATGGCTGAACAGTCAATTCAGTCTAATGTAAGCCAAGTACAAGATGTGTGTTGTGTTTATTATGGTGAAAGACACACTTTTGAGGACTGTATTCACAATTCAGCGTCAATATGCTACATGGGGAACCAGAACATGGGCAATAGTTTGCAGTCAAATTCATACAACCCTACTTGGCGGCAGCATCCCAACTTTTCTTGGAGAGACCAGGGGATGCAAAACAGCCAATGTATGAACCAAGGCCAATGTTCCAGCAACAGCAATACCCCCAGCAGCAACAACTTCAACAACAGCAAAGGCCTCAACAACAACCACCACCTTCAAATTCATTAAAGAGTATGATGAAAGATTTTATGGCAAGGACAGAAACAACCATTCAAGGCTTGTCATCCACGGTAAGAAACCTTGAAAACCAAATGGGGCAGTTGGCCCAAGAATTAAGGAATAGACCAAAATGTTCAATTCCAAGTGATACCGAGAATCCTAGAAGGGATGGAAAGGAGCATTGCAAGGCAGTGACACTACGGAGTGGAAAAGTAATGGATGAACCAAAATTCAAACCTAGAGCAGTGGAGAAATCCAGTGAGCCCAGCAAGAAGGACAAAGAAGATGAGAGTCCAGTAGCTGAACCCTCCATAGTGGAGCCCGATGCTGCAGCATCACCTGTGCCGCAGCAAAGCAAAGTTCCAGAAAGTAAACCAGTGCAACAGAGAATGCCTTTTCCACAGAGGTTTGCTAAAAAGAAGCATGATGAGTAGTTCAAGAAATTTTTAGACATTTTGAAACAACTGCACATCAACATTCCCTTAGTAGAAGCAATCAAGCAAATTCCCAACTACACTAATTCATGAAGGATATCCTTACAAAGAAAAGGAGGTTGGGTGAATAAGAAATTGTTTCACTAACCAAGGAATGTGGTTTCTTTTTGTAGGATAAGTTGCCCCCTAAAATGAAAGATCCAGGGAGCTTTAACATTCCTTATTCAATAGGAGACTCATATTGTGGCATGACTTTGTGTGATCTTGGCGCCAATATTAACCTCATGCCTATGTCAGTGTTCAAACAGTTAGACATTGGTGAGGTAAGACCTACAACAATAACGCTGCAGCTAGCGGACCGGTATATTGCCCATCCAGATGATAAAATTGAGGATGTCTTGGTAAGAGTGGATAGATTTATTTTTTTTGCTAACTTTATTGTTCTTGACTATGAAGCAGATAGAGATATTCCTATCATTTTGGGGAGACCCTTCCTTGCTACAGGAAGGACCCTTATTGATGTACAAAAGGGTGAACTCACAATGAGAGTTCAAGATGATAAAGTCACATTTAATGTGTTTAAAGCCATAAAATTTCATGATGAAGGTGAGGATTATTTTCAAGTGTCTACCGTTGATTCTTTGACAAGAAAAGAGGAGGAGCAAAAGAAGTATGGAGACGATGCATTGGAAAGAGTGTTGATGGAGGAAAACTTGCTTGATGATGGTAATGATGAGAATATTCAGCATGGTTAGAAGCAAACTCTCAAGGCTTCAAATTTAGAGCTCAATTTGAATCCTTGGACTTGTTTTCTAGGGACTTTAAAGTGACTAAACCTTCTGTGGAAGAACCACCAAAGATGGAGTTAAAGTCATTGTCGCAACATCTGAAGTATGGATTTCTTGGGGCAGAATCTACATTGCCTGTGATTATTTCAACACTACTGAGTGTGGAGTAGGAGGAGAAACTGCTTGGAGTTTTGCGGCAGCATAAGAGAGCTATGGGCTGGACCATAGCTGACATCAAAGGTATAAGTCCAACCTTATGCATGCACAAGATCATTTTGGAACATAATTCCAAAAATTCAATTGAGGGGCAGAGAAGATTAAATCCAATTATAAAGGAAGTGGTAAAGGAACAAATCATCAAGTGGCTAGACTTTGACATTATTTATCCTATCTGACAGCTCTTGGGTAAGTCCTGTATAGTGTGTGCCCAAGAAATGGAGAATTAATGTGGTGAAAAATGAAGACAATGAACTAATTCCCACAAGAACGGTCATGGGATGGAGAATTTGCATGAATTACATGAGGCTGAATAAAGCCACAAGAAAATACCACTTCCCACTGCCCTTCATTGATCAAATGTTGGATAGGTTAACTGGAAGTGGATGGCTATTCTGGTTACAACCAGATTGTTGTAGCACTAGAGGACTAGGACAAAATGACTTTTACTTATCCATATGGTACTTTTGCATTCAGAAGAATGTCATTCGGACTGTGTAATGCTCCAGCAACGTTCCAACGATGTATGATGGTCATTTTCACATATATGGTGGAATAATATTTAGAGGTTTTCATGGATGACTTCTCCATATTTGGAGACTCTTTTGAAGAATGCTTAGAAAATTTGGCCAAGGTGCTTAAACATTGTGAGGACACCAACCTAGTCCTAAATTGGGAAAAGTGTCACTTCATGGTTAGAGAAGGCATTGTGTTAGGTCACCGAATTTCAAAGAAAGGTCTTGAAGTAGATAAAGCAAAGATAGAGATGATTGAGAAGTTGCCAATCCCTACTACTGTGAAGCACATTAGGAGCTTTTTAGGGCATGCGGGTTTTTATAGGAGGTTTATCAAGGATTTGTCAAAGGTATCAAAGCCCTTATGCACCTTTATAGAAAAAGATAATGTGTTTTCTTTTGATGCAGCATGTAAAGTAGCATTCGAGGAGCTGAAGTTGAAATTAATCTCAGCCCCCATTATCGTAGCACCAAACTGGAGTCTACCATTGGAGCTTATGTGTGATGCCATTACTACGCAGTTGGTGCAGTTTTGGGGCAGTGAAGAAACAAAGTTTTTCATTTCATCTATTACGCCAACAAGACACTCACTGGAGCACATGTTAATTATACTGTTACTAAAAAAAAAAGTTGCTTGCTGTTGTATTTACCTTTGATAAATTCAGGTCATATTTGGTGGGCACGAAAGTGATAGTTTACACCGACCATTCCGCCATCAAATATTTGATTTCAAAGAAGGATTCAAAGCCAAGGCTTATTAGATGGATTCTACTCCTACAAGAGTTTGATGTGTAGATAAAAGACAAGAAAGGAGTAGAGAATCAAGTATCCGACCATCTGTCTCGACTGGAGCAACAAGAGGGATTTCAAATCCCTATTAATGAACATTTTCTAGATGAGCAGTTGCTGGAGGTTGAAATTAACATGGGAGTGCCATGGTATGCTGATTTTGCAAATTATCTGGCCAGTGGTGAAATGCCGTCGGATTTCTCATATCAAGAATGGAAGAGGTTCCATCATGATGTGAAGAGTTATTTTTGGGAGGAGCCATTTCTATTCAAATAGTGTGTAGACCAAATGATCCAAAGATGTGTAAACGATGATGAAATTGAGGATATTATGTTTCAATGTCACAACTCGCCTTGTGGAGGACATTTTGGAGGGTCCAGAACCGCAACAAAGGTATTACAATCTGGTTTTTTTTTGTTTTCGTTATTCAAAGATTGCTATGAGTTCGTGGCAAAGTGTGACAACTGCCAAAGGGTTGGAAATCTCTCACGAAGAAAAGAAATGCCCCTTACTAATATCTTAGAGGTTGAACTTTTTGATGTATGGGGTATTGACTTCATGGGACCCTTTCCCCCTTCTTATGGGAATTCTTATATCTTAGTGGTAGTGGACTATGTATCTAAGTGGGTGGAAGCTGCAGCATTCCCCACTAATGATTCCAAAGTGATGATGAACTTCCTTAGAAAAAATATTTTCACACGTTTTGGAACTCCAAGAGCAATCATTAGTGATGAAGGCTCTCACTTTGTCAACAAATAGTTAGGTGCTATGCTAGCCAAATACAATATTCGTCACAGAGTTGCTCTACCATATCATTCTCAAACAAATGGGCAAGTCGAATTGTCCAACCGGATCATCAAAGGTATACTTGAGAAGGTGGTTTATCCCAATAGGAAAGATTGGTCAAGGAGGCTAGATGATGCATTGTGGGCTTACAGAACATCATTTAAGACATCAATTGGCATGTTGATATGCACAAATCATATCCTCTTTTTAGCATATTTTTAGACACAAAATAGGGCAATATTTGAATGTATTTGATCTTAATTGAATCAAATTGACATAAAATTGCAAAAATTATGATTTTGAAAGTTTCAGGAGCAAATTGCACGAAAACATCAATTTTTAGGGCAAAAATGCAATTTTTAGAAATGCTGAATTCGGGACAGGCGTCTCGACCCAGTCAAATCACTAGGACGGCCGTCCCAAGCTCGGGACGGGCGTCCCAAGCACCAGAAGTTGTCTCACATTGAAAATTTTGGAGAAATTGACTCCAGAAACCTGCTATAAATACCCCAGACCTCCAAAAGTTGAAATCATCCCTCTCCACTTGATCTGAATCATTCAGTGACTTCAAGTATACATTTTTCTACAGTATACAAGTCATTGAGTGATCTCAGATGTTTCATTCAAGTAGTTTAGTATACGAGAGTTTCTCATTTTCTTTGCTTTCTGAGATTCTGTCTCAGAATCTTAGATTACGACTAGATAGGGTTCATTTTTTGTATCACAGAATACCGGAATTTCGTTAGGAGATCCTAAGAGAGAGATAGGATGTGTGTTCTTAGCCAGATTAGAACAATTTGCTTAAGCTCGGGATGTAAGACAATTTGTTATGAATGACGTTTTATGGTACAGAACTACACACCCAGTTGTAATGGATCTCCTCCATTCCGAATGGAAACATATTCTTTACTAATATGAAAATTTTCTAATTTATTTTTTAAAACAAAATGGTAGGAAGGGAATATATAATTGTCTAAAATTTAGTGCCGCGATAATTCCCTTTTTTCACTTGGAAAGCCACAAGATTTCAAGTCCCTAGGCTTTCAATTACTAATTTATACTAAAACTAATATTTATTAAAAAATTTAAAAGAATAATAAAAAATAAAATTTAAACAAAAAAATAGGTACTAGATTGAGAAAAATAAATCTCATTTATGAAATTTTACTCACAAACATCAATAAAAATACATTTTATAAAAAAAGATATTTCAAATTTATAACAGTTTCACTTGTAATTTTAAAAATTATTGGAATATTATTAAAAAATAAAATATTTCAAATTTTTTTTAAAAAAAATTTTAATTCTTCTAAGTTTTAAAAATTGCTAAACAAATAACCTCGTGGCGAAGTAGAGTGGGTGACAAATATTCCTAAATTAAATAAAATTAATATTTGAACCTCAATGTCTAGAGTCTTTTCCTAAAATGACCCAACTTTTTAAAAATTGCCCCGGTTTAACCTAGTTTATAAAACTATTTCCCAAACTAACTTTAACTCATTCACAAAATGAGTTCTAATGGGTCCTACTAAAAACTTTTTAAAATTTTCTCTTTTTTCTTTTTCTCTTTTTCTATTTTTCTCTCTCTTTTTTTAATTTTTCAAATCCTCTCCGTTCCCCTCTCCGTTTCCCCTCTCTGTTTCCCCTCTTTTCATTTTTTGTATTTCTTTTTCCTTCCAAACCCACCTTCCCCCCCACTTTCCCTTTTCTTTTTATTTTTGTCTCTTCTCCACATAAACCCTAGCTCACAACAAAACACTCCCCTAGCTCACAACAAAACACTCCCCTAGCTCACAACAAAACACTCAGCAATTATAGGAATCATGTTGTTCAAGCAAGGGATGAACTCCATCGGATTTTGAATGAGGCCCGTAACTTCATTTACTTTATTTGTTTTTATAATTTTACACTTGTTAGTTTTGATATCATGAAGCTTCTTTTATGAATAATCTCTTCTTCTTTTATGAACACTTTGCACTTGAGGTAGTTAGTACAAAATGACAATGGGATGGGGGTTTGGTAAGTCTTGCAAGTTACTGTTATGCGAGAATCAGTGCATTTTTTCACTATTACTTGGGACTGTCATGGGGTGTTCAAAATACATTAAGATTGTTGCCTTAAAAGTCTTGAATATTAAGAAATGTTGTAATCATCCAAACGGGCAATAAATTGATTTGAGACCATAACATTTTTTTTCTTTTTTTTTTTTTGGAAATGTGTATCCAACTGGAAAGTGAATACTTGGAAATCTGGCAGATCTTATGGTTATCCAATCCCATCTTAAGTTTTAATAAGTTGGAATATTTGAAGTAAAAATGTTAGATTAAGATGTTTCATCTTTAATGGAAAAAGAAAAATGGGGGTGTTGATTACATGCATTCATGTGTAAACATATAGAAAATTTTGATGTGATTAAGACCTAATATTAAGTTGGTTTGTTAACTGTGAAATTCTTGAAATTATGTTGTTTTTTTTAATGAGTGGTGAAGAGTCAAGATGTAGGTCAAGATCTCATAATGATGTGGTATTAATTTGCCTCAAAATGAGAGTACTAAGCTTCTAGGAAAATATTTTATTAACATTGCAGTCTTAAACGAAATTTATGCTTAAATAGTACAAAGAAAATATTGGGGATTAGAGTGTGTATTAATTGGAGATAAAAAAGAACAACGGTGTGTGTACACACACACACACACACACACACACACATATATATATATATATATATATTGATGCATGTCCATTATTTCTTGGTAACCAATCATCTTTTGTCAACATTTTAGAGCTAATATGAGTGGATTTCAGTAACCTTGAATTTGTTTAGTTTTCTCTGAACAGGTTGAAACATTTGCTCAATTTGGGGTTGTATTTCTTTTATTTGCACCGGGACTAGAGTTTTCTTTGACGAAGGTGTATTATCTATTTGTTTAATGATGTATTTTCCACTTTCCTTTATGGAAATAATCCTGTTTATTCTTCTGCACACCCCTTTCTTTCATCTGACAAAGCTTATTTTCTATCACACTTGCAGTTAAAAGCTGTAGGAGCTGTTGCTGTTCTTGGGGGCTGTTTCAAATATTAATATTTATATTATTTTGTGGAATTTTTGCACTGGTATAGTTTAATGCATAGTTCTTAAGTATCATGAGTTATATAGTTATTTATTTTGTGTTTGACATTTTAGCCTTTTTCTTTTGAAATTGTGTAGTAGTTGGGCCTAGTAGGTCTTTTGACTTCCTAACTTGAACTTCTATAAAATTGGGTGTCTTTTAGTGAATATTTCAAGTTTTTGAATTATTTCCTCCATGGGGGCAATACTTAAGAATATTCAATTATTTACATACTTTTCGGATGAGCTTTCACTACCCTGTTATTGCATGTCTTATCCCGAAGGGATTTGATGATAATTTATTGTTTTAGATATTGATAGTATCTTTATAACTCTAGTTCAAACTTCAATCAAATTATAATACTATTTGAACTTGTTTCTTTGTGGAATTTCTTATTTGTGCTTTAATTTTCAATACACAACATCATGTATTGCGAATTTGAAATCATTGCTATTGTTTCTTCTTTGCTTCCAAGTCTCTCATCATTTTTATTCAGTGTTGTTAGATGTTTTTTAAATGGTTAATAATATTCATTTTTCTTTGTGTGACATGTTACTTAGTAGGAAAGAGATAATTGTTTTTTAGTTTTTTTTATCAGGACTCATGTCATGAATGAAACATTCTAATCAATATCCACATTTATGTTAATGTAGATGGCGAGTTCTCCTGAAGTTGTGAATCCAGGTCCAATAAAGGAAACTGTTATTCGTTCAGGCTCCGGTTCTCAACCTTCTCATGATTTTACTATTGAAGAGATTATACCACATACTAGAACTAGGCCTAAATAGATATACCCCTGGATGATGTTCTTTATTACAAATGAACTTGTTGTTTTGGCATTGTTGTATTTATATTTAATTTATTACAAATCAACTTCTTGCTTTGACATTGTTGTAGTTTGAGGTGACGTGATTTGTTCTATAAATTGAAGATTGGTATTGCTATTTTATTATTTACAAAAATCAACGATTTTTCGTTATATGATCCATTTTTCCTTATTGTAAAATTATATTTAATTCTATAGATATAGATGTATATAAAGTAGTTTTATATAACTTTTAAGGACTCGTCTTCAAATTATGCGTCCTATAATTCAGTATTGGAATTCATCACGTTTAAAAATTATGTGGAATATTAAGACTTATCTTCAAAATGCGTCCTATAATTCAGTATTGGAATTTATCACGTTTGAAAATTATGTGGAACATTAGGGCTCATCCTCTCAATGCGTCCTATAATTTAGGACGGGAAAATTATCTGGAACATTATGACTCGTGGCCAGAATGCGTTCTACAAATATTAGGACTCATCTTCTCAATGAGTCCTATAATTCAGTACTGGAATTTATCACGTTTGAAAATTATGTGAAACATTAGGACTCATCTTCTCAATGCGTCCTATAATTCAGTACTGGAATTTATCACGTTTGAAAATTATGTGAAACATTAGGACTCATCTTCTCAATGCGTCCTATAATTCAGTACTGGAATTTATCACGTTTGAAAATTATGTGAAACATTAGGACTCATCTTCTCAATACGTCCTATAATTCAGTACTGGAATTTATCACGTTTGAAAATTATGTGAAACATTAGGACTCATCTTCTCAATGAGTCCTATAATTCAGTACTAGAATTTATCACGTTTGAAAATTATGTGAAACATTAGGACTCATCTTCTCAATGAGTCCTATAATTCAGTACTGGAATTTATCACGTTTGAAAATTATGTGGAACATTAGGACTCATCCTCTCAATGCGTCCTATAATTCAGGGCGGAAAAATTATCTGGAACATTATGACTCATGGCCAGAATGCGTTGTACAAACATTAGGACTCATCTTCTCAATGAGTCATATAATTCAGTACTGAAATTTATCACGTTTGAAAATTATGTGGAACATTAGGACTTATCTTCTCAATGCGTCCTATAATTCAATACTGGAATTTATCACGTTTGAAAATTATGTGAAACATTAGGACTCATTTTCTCAATTAGTCCTATAATTCAGTACTGGAATTTATCACGTTTGAAAATTATGTGGAACATTAGGACTCATCCTCTCAATGCGTCCTATAATTCACGTTTGAAAATTATGTGGAACATTATGACTCGTGGCCAGAATGCATTCTACAAACATTAGAACTCATCTTCTCAATGAGTCCTATAATTCAGTACTGGAATTTATCACGTTTGAAAATTATGTGAAACATTAGGACTCATCCTCTCAATGCGTCCTATAATTCAGTACGAGAATTCGTGGCCAGAATGCGTTCTACAATTTAGTCCATCATAATATATATATATAATATTAATATATATTATATATATATATAATATATATATATATATATATATAAAATACAACAATGAGTTTTTTATAAAACAAAAAGTGAAATACAAAATCAACATTCATCGTTATTTCGGTTAGAGATACAAGTTCTTCTATTATGACCTGACATATGACATGACATATTTCGATTGGAATTGACAAATTATTTGGAATTGGATGTGTGAAATCATTGTCAACACATGTAATATTTTCCATCAACAAAGGTCTCAACAAGCTCGAATTTGATTGCACTAGAGGTGTTGGAGTTGGAGATTCATGAATTATTGGTGGTGAAGGAGGTCTTGGAGATTCTTGAACCAAAATAGAAACACCCATAGTCTTGAAGTCACTTGGTATAGACCAAATATGTTCCATATCTTCCTCATCCATGATTGTAATAATAGAATATTGGACAAATGAACAACCTCTTACAACACCCGGATAACGTAGTATGAACTTTAGGTTTGTTGTTATATCAACACCTTTAAAGTTGCATACTTTTTGAACTATGTCTAAATATGATATTTGTCTTCTAAAAACCCATGATTTTTTAGCTGGTCCTTCAAAATATGGATTGTCATTTACATCGTATAAAATGTTAGAATCCCAATAGATATTTAATGGAATTGGTTCCTTCAACAATGCCATCTACAAAATTACAAAATGTAAATAAAAATTTAATATATTTTTTAAAATAAAAATAAAAAATTTATTTTACTTTTTATTTTTAAAATTATGATTGAAAAAAATATCATTCATCCTTTCAAAAAAATAATAATAATAAAATACCAAATCATCAAAGACAATAGAATCAAATTTTATCAAACAAACAAAAACTTAGACAATTATAAAAAAAAAAGGGAAACAAGCCATACTAACCTGAAATTTTGAAGCACTGAGAAGTGATGTACTCAGTCACTAAAAACAAATCTATTGACTTTTGGGTGGGCTAGGGTTTGTGGAGAGGTGGATTGGAGGAAGAAAAAGAAAAAAAGAAAAGAAAAGGGACGTCGGGAGGTGGATTGGAGAGGAGAAGAGAAAAAAAGAAAAATAAATAAAGAAGAGGGACGTCTGAAGGTGGAATGGAGAAGAGAAAAAATTGAAAAGAAAAGGGAAAGTGGGGAGAAGGTTTTTTTGAAAGGGAAAAGAAATAAAAAAAAATGAAAAGAAAAAGAAATGAGAGGGGAAATGGAGAGGGGAAACGGAGAGAGAAAACGGAGGGAGGAAACGGAGAGGATTTAAAAAAGAGAGAGAGAGGTTAAAATAGAAAAAGAGAAAAAGAAAAAATAGAAAATTTTAAAAAAATTTAGTAGATCTCAATAGAACTCATTTTGTGAATGAGTTAAAGTTAGTTTGAGAAATAATTTTATAAACTATGTTAAATCGGGACAATTTTTAAAAAGTTAGATCATTTTAGGAAAAGACTCCATACGTCTACCTTAAAAAATTTTAATTCTTCTTAAGTTTTAAAAATTGCTAAACAAATAACCTAGTGGCGAAGTAGAGTGGGTGACAAATATTCCTAAATTAAATAAAATTAATAATTTGAACCTCAATTTATTAAAAACATTTTTCTAAAAGTAACCCAGACGTTTACCTTGCAAATACAATCTGTCCACATGAGTTGCAACCATGAGTTGAAGATCCTAAGATCTTTGACTTAGTCAACTGCCCACATAAACATAAAAAAAAGAGTCAACGATTCATTTATCTTATTTTTCACATTTGGAACCAGAATTTCTCCAACTGGACAAGCTCTACACTACTATTTCTAAACAAGTCAATAGTCAAATTAATAATAAAAAAAGAAAAAAAAGAAAGGCAAATAAATAAAATTAATGCATGAACAAATTGTACAAATAAGTTCACACTATCCTTCTCGGTCAACGCCAAATCTCTTCATACACACTTGTTATTTATATTTATTTTTTTATTATTGCTTCATAATACTAAAGAAATAATTTAAATTTGAAATATTTTAAAAATCCTCAAAATAACAATATAAAACTATTAAGAGAATACTTCATCTTAATTAATAATTGATTCTTACATTATTAAATTCTTGATTTTGTATAATATTTATAATGTATTTTCTTGCGGTGCTAAATTAAGATTTACCTTGTTCTTTTCTTTGGCCTTGATAATGGCAACAATTTGTGTGGAATGTAAGAACTGTTGGGATTTCAATTCAAATTCAACATCTGAAAATAATGATAAAGTTAACTAACATATAAGAATTTTACTAACTCTATTAGTATGAAGCATTTTGTGTAGTTGTTCGAGAGCAAAACCATGAGGTCACACAATATCATACTAATGAAGTTAAGTGGCGAAGATTATTCGGGCCCAACAACTACTACTCCCCAAATTTGAATCTAAACTTCTTATTCAAACTTCTTGAAGCGGAGAGATGGAATGATTCGGATAATTTAATGTTTAATTTGGATACAACTTTGGATTCAATGATTAACAGAATGTGCCTAGAAACATTCCTTGAGTTAACTTATAAGGGAACATGTACATCAGGTGTCAAAAGCCCCAAAAAGCAAAATTTTTTATATGCGCCGCTTGACTGCAATAATAATCAGAAATGGAATCTAAGGAATATTTTTCTGTGAAATTCTTGCTGTTTTTCTGTATAATTTTGTCGTAAGCTGTCTCTGTGCATAAAATAAGTTTTGGTTCATGTCAAACCAACATTATATGTTTAGTACATTAAAACATACTAAGTTCCACTCATATTATAAAAAAAAAAATTATATTCCTCAACAATTTTAAGGTTTGTCATGTTTTGGCTTTAATTCACTCATATTCAACTCAAAAAAATTGTGATACACGTCTCACATGAATAAGTGAAGTAAGTATGTAATGATATATAAGAATGGACTTAGATACTCATACTCAACTCGTAATATCCCTTTTAGTACAGTGAAGACAATACTAAATAATTAATTGTAGATATTGTAGACTCATTCATACTCAACTCGTAATATCCCTTTTAGTACAGTGAAGACAATACTAAATAATTAATTGTAGATATTGTAGACTCATAGTTGCTGAAGGTTTGGAATAAACTATTCATGTAATAAAAAAAAAGCGTATTGAAAAATGTTGAATTTCAACATTCCTTTTTACCAAGCAAATCATTATATATTTTTTTGGTAAATTATTCTACTAACACTTTTCAAAAATTCAGTTTTGTACCTGTATTTATTTTTGTTTTTAACTGACACTTGAACTATAAAATATGACCTAATTTGTCCTTCCGTACAAAATTTTTGTCATACTTTATTTTCCGTCCAATTCTCAAGTGCATTTTCGTCTTTTTATAATTATAAATATTTTTTAATTATTAGGGTTTTATTTTCAAGGATAATTTTGTCATTTCACTTTATTATTAAAAATTTGAAAAAATAATTTTTTTTTGTAATCTCAAGGATTTGATCCTACAATCACGTCATATTTATGATTTACACTAAGACAACTATAAATATATAAATTTATTTGGAACTTATATTTTATATTGTAATTACAAAAATAATAAATACGTATTTTATATTGCGATTACATTTTATATTTTAAATATAAGTTATATTAAATATAAACATTCTCAAAAAAATATTATCAAATGATAAAATTCAAACCACAAGTTTTTGTTATTGTCACATTCCTCAAACATTGCACTAAAGTTCTTCATTAACTCTTTTGTTTCGAATTCGTAGCATAACATGAATTTCGAGGTATTTTTTTTATACAATGTCATTGCTGACACTAATAATGTAATAATGTCATTGTAAAAAAAACTCGAATTTTGTATTCTGCAACGAATTCAAAATTAAAAAAATCAAGGTTTGAGGAAGAGAATGGCTTCGAAGACATATAGTTTTAATTGTGTTGTTTGAATAATATTTTTTCAGAATTTTTATATTTAATATAATTTTCAAATAATATAAATTTTTATATTTGCTCAAATGGTAAATGCTTATTTATTGTTTATACGGTTGTGATTCAAATCTATGAATTCACAAATATAATTATGTTAAATTTATTTTAGCATCATCTAGTATGCAATATAAAATATAAGTTTCACATAAATTAACATGTTAATAGTTATTCCAGTGAGTTAATATAATTTTGCCATTTGTGTGGTTGATGGATCGAATTCTTTAAAAAAATTTAGATTTTTTAAAATTTTATTTATGAAAAGATAAAATTATCTCTAAAAATAAAATCTTAATAATTTTAAAATATTAATGATTTTAAAATACGAAAATACCTCTAAGAATTGAATGAAAAATGAAGTCGGACAGAAATTTTGGGCAGAAGGGCAAAGGAAGTGATATGTTATAGTTCAAGTGTCAGTTACAGGTGTAAAAGCTGAATTTTTGAAAAGTTGAAGTGTTAGTAAGATAATTTACCCTATTTTTTTTAATAATAATAATATTTTTCTCCATCACAACAAAATAAATATATGGTTGTTGATACAAATTTTCACAACCACAAATATTCATATATTTGTTTTCCAAAAAAATAAAAAGATTACAACCTCAAAATATGCAAGAGAAAGTTGGCACTTTCCTCTTCTCTCATTAGTGAACAAAAACTTTTACCATAAAAATTCTCAAATTTGTCCATATCATCTTCATAAGAATTAATTTAATTTGAAAAAACATATTTTATAATATGTTATATATGTTTACTTTAAACTAAATTTATAATTAAAATTTTATTATAAATTTAAAATTAAATGGATAGCAACAAAAACAAAACAAAAAAGAAAAAAAAATTCCTTTCAGTTGACTGAAAAAGAGACATGAAAGGCGTCAAACTCCCAAAGGCATAATTTATAGCGCCGCTGAAAAACGGTGCCACATGTAGCCGCGGTTTTGTTCTTCCTTTTAATTATTTATTTATTTTTCTTATTCTTCATATTTTTCTTGGTTCCCATTTCGTCCACACAAACGCATTTCTCCTTTTCGTTAATATTTGTCGGTAAGTCACTGTGTAATATAGATGAAGTCAAATCTCAGTGGATTCCAATTCTTCTACTCGGCCCTTCTCATTTTTCTATATATATATATAGGCCGTTCTTCCCATTCATTTCATATTAACAACATTCAGAGAGAGAGAGAGAGAGAATTTCATATTCATAAACATTAATGGCTTCGCTTTCGACGCAAATCAGATGGATGTTGCAGTGCTTAGGAGTTGTTTGCTCAGAAAGAAGCACGAGATACAGAGTAAGTATTAACTTACTTTCCATATTTACGGTTTTTCCCCCCTGTTTTTGCAATTGACGGTGAAGGAATAGGAGGAGCGATTCTCAGTTCTATTGATAATATTATAGTAATGATAATTATGTTTTGGTTTGGAATTTTGGATTGTAAATAGGACGGAGATGATGAATATTATTGCGTCGAGAAATCAAAATTGGATTCTAGTTCGTCAAATTCGTCAAATTCGTGCTCTGAAGATTACAAACCAGACGACGGCGATGATCATCTAAGGCGGAATTACATTTTTATCCCTTCTATGCACGGTGGAGTCATGTTTCGCAAGCTAACTTGATCATCATCGATGATCGATCAGCGATGGTGATTCTGATGTTTGTATATCTGGATTTGAAATTGGTACTAATTGAGGTCTGAGATATTGGATTTTTGATGAAATTTTTAATAAGAGATGAAACGTTAAAGACGGCAAGATTTGGGTACTTCTGGATTCTTCTTCTTCATTCTTCATTCTTCATTTTTCCGTTTTGTTTTTTTGTGGTTGTTGTTGTTTTGCACAGAGTAGAAAAGAAATAGAAAACTAATATTGTTAGTGAAGTAATTATTATCTTCACAAAAAAAAAAAAAAAGTACAAAAATGGATAAAACTTTACCCTATTACCTTTTAACAAAGCAAAAGAGTAGGTAGTTAAAGAAGTTTTCTATTTTAAAAGAGAAGTCAAAGTTTTAAAGCCACCACTTGCTTTGCAGACCCTTGTGTTCAATAATATGTGGATCAGCTTCCATTATTAACCCATATAACTTTTTGGTGTTAAGAAAATACCATATATACACTATAGGATGGATATCTAATTTTAGACGGAAAGTAGTGGGTACCTAATATATGAGCCAATTGGATGCAGTAGGCAAAGACATCTAAAGCTGATATTTATACATTCTTTATAATTTCCTTTTTAGTATCGGAGAGTCTAAATAATAGTAAATTTTTATCGCAAAACTTGTGTTATGCAGAATTCATAACATACAGCTCTAGAAAATTCTTGTCAATATTCATTATTGTCAATTATTATTATCATTTACATATTATTTAAATATATTTGTGCTATGACAAAACATATTATTGTTATACTTCAATTTTAGCATTATGGTGGGTTCAACATGTCACGTGATAAGCTTTCCAAATCTCACTTCACTTTAATTTTGATAATGGAAACAGTTAAGGAAAGAAGGAAAAAGTATATCCACAAAATAAGAAAGAAATTAACTACAGACGACCACAAATTAAGACAAAGTACAATGTATAATTGGCAAACTTCCATCCACTTGTTCTATAAAGTTAAATTTGGGACACAAAAGATTCCTTTGACATTGTAAGTATCATTCATCGGAGACAAAAGTTGAGAATAAAAAAGGAAAAAATCATAATTTGAAATTAAAATTTCTAATTCCAAGGAACTAACTATTTCGAATTAGATTACTTTATATGTGAATTGACTTAAATATGTCTTCTCACAATTTAGATTCATCTAAAACATTGTGTCCTAAGCAAAAACAAAAAAAAAAAAAGAAAAAAAAACCATTTTTTGTTCTTTAAAATTATTATAACAATTATATGCTTTATCTATGAAACAAGAAATGCAATATATATATATATATATATATATATATATATATATATATATATATATATATATATATATATATATATATATATATTAAGAGGTATGAAAATACTCTCACGCTGGCAAGGCAAATGACACTAAGCACACGGGACCCACCGAGCATACGTGTCCGCCACGTGGCATGACTTGACATGCCACGCTTCGATAAACACATCCGACTGTACCAAGGATGTCGAGGCCACTTCGCCTCGCCTCGTGCCGAAGTCACTACACTTCACTACTCTGATCACATTCACGGATCAACCGCATTTCTGATGGTCAACGTTTGACTCAATCACAGTCAAAGATTCCTCTAACAACCCTCTAAAAAGAAGAGATCTCATATCTCCCCACAAAATATGGTAACCATCAGATCTTACTACTAAATCACCCTAGCTACTTAACAAGGGCGGTAAAATCCCTATAAATACCACCCCCGTACAGGTAACGAGGGTAAGACCAGATTATTCTACTCCTCTCTCTAAATTATCCATCTCACAGTCACACCACTGACTTCTCTCATAGTCACGTCACTGACTTAAACATCGGAGGGTTTACCAGAGACCTTCCACCATCTGGATAAACTTTATTGTTTTGCAGGCCTAGCATTGCAAGACAACGATCCTTCTACGACACGTAGACAACCAAGATACGGATACTTTGTAGAGAGAGACCATCAAACGACGTCGGATCACTGACACGTGGCATCAGACTATTTTTTGACCAATCAGTTTGGTTCCGTTACCGGGAAACGTAAATCATTTTACATTCCTATTGCTGAAACTCAGAATGTCACGACAATCAGGTGAACGGAGGAGCCGCCCTGACACCACTGTCCCCACGTCTCGTCATGAGACTCTGCGCGCGGCTCAGTCCTCCGTCCCCGACTGACCACAACCACGATCCATCGTGGAACGCTTAGGCCCCCGCGGCTCACGCCGAAAATCGCCTGACCTACACGAACACCTTAATGGAAAGAGGGTTACAGACAACGGACAGGCTGAGGAAGTCGAGGACTTACGAAAGGAACTTGATCGACTCCGAGCAGAGCGTGATCTTTCAAAGCAATGGAAACAACTCCGTGCTGCGTACCGGCGTCAAGGCCTTTCGCCTCCTCACTCCTCCGACGACGACCGAGATCCCGCCGAGAGCCGACTCCAGCAATCTGGGAACGGTGCGAGCCGGCGAACCAGGGGCCCGACTACTAAGCCACTTCGCGCTGTGAGCGAAGTTGGGGAGAGTCAGCCGTCCAGCCAACCGAGTAAAGAGAAGCGACGCCGTAATGGACACCGGTCGAAGTAGGATCGACGGGAACGAAGTCCGGAGCCAACACGCAAGGACAAACTGAAGAAGAACAGAGTAACCTATGCCGGACCCTTAGCGGAGTGGATCCACCGCACTATAGCGGACCCACAACTAAAGCTCCCCACATTTTCCTAGTATACCGGTCAAAGCAAGCCCGAAGAGCACATTACCAGATACAGATCATCCATGGACCTCGTAATAACTGACGAGGCGATACTGTACAAAGCTTTCCCTAGCACCCTCGGTGAAAGAGCCATGACCTGGTATTCTTCCCTGAAACCAGGTTCAATAGAGTCCTGGAAGATGCTCGAAAAAGCCTTTGTGGACAAATTCAGTACAACAGGAATAATGCCCAAGACCAGTAGCGACCTCGCCAACGTCAAACAAGGAGATGATGAAACTCTGCTCGAGTATCTAAAACGTTTCAAGAAGGTGCACGACTAGATCGATGGAATTTCCCAAGACACTGCCATCATCTGCTTCGAGAGTGGCTTCCGGTCAAAATCACTGTACACGGAGCTCCAACTCCGCAAGCCAGACACCATCGGCGAAGTGTTCAATGTTGCCCGGAAGGTTGCTCTCGCCGAAAGAAACTCTACGGAGTCGCACTATCGGAGAAAGGAAAAACATAGAGAAGCATCCCCCCAAGGCCGTCGAGGCAAGAACAGGACGCGGAGAACCGAAGCTGCCGCTCCGACGAAGTCTAAAGAACACCTCATCGCCTCTGTCAGGGAGAAGCTCGGAGGAAGGGAGCCCCCGTCGGCGCGAACCTCTGGCCGATCTTCCTGGGGGAAAGCCCGATCGAGTGATCGAAGTCATAACTCCTCGGTATAAATCCATCAAAAAGATAAAAGGAAAAATCTATAATTTGAGCAAGCCTTCCCCGAAGTTGAACTTCGACGCATTCCCACACGAGCCGATCATCTTCTCTGACCAAGACCTCGAGTTGAACGAAGAGGCCTGCATCTCCCCCATCGTTCTCGAAGTAGGCATGGTGAGACAAGGAATCGACAGATGCCGAGTCAGGAGAGTACTAATCGACACCGGAGCCACCAAAAACATCCTCTATCACAAGTGTTTTAAGGAGATGGGGATGAATGACAGTCACTTGAAACCCAGCAATACGGTCCTTGAAGGCTTCATCGCTCATAAGATCAACGTTAAAGGAACTGTCAAGATTAAAGTCACTCTTGGCTCCGACACCTGCACCCACGAAGAAGAGATCAAGTTCTACGTGGTGGACATCGACTCCCCTTACAACGCCATTCTCGGAACTCCGGCGCACGCCGCCTTCGAACTCGTCATCTCTACATCGCATCAGCAAGTCCGATTTTCCACTCGCGGTGGAGTGGGGTACGTCAAAAGCAGCCCCAGGAGTTTACTCGCCTACATGGTGAAGTCCCGACAACACCCCGAACTCGAGCCACCACCGGCAATAGTCGGGTCAGTCCTAACAACCAGGGAGCATGCGGGAACCAACGCCCCTGATCAGTTGACACCCCTACTGGATACAGACACTCCCGGGGTAAAGGAGTTCAACGAAGTCACCATACACCCTGACTACCCCAATCAAAGGGTCCAAATCGGGAGCGAGATGCCGTAGACAATGAAGGAGGAGATGACCCACTTCCTCTCCACTCACCTCGACAACTTCGCCTGGAGCACACAAGACATGCCAGGGATCTCTCCCGATATCGCCGAACACAAACTCAACATCGATCCCACGTTCAAACCGGTGAGGCAGAAGCCAAGACAGTTCGGAGATGACAAAAACGAGGGAATGCAATCCGAAGTCCAAAAACTCCTGGACTCGAAATTCATCCGCGAGGTCGAGTACCCTACGTGGCTCGCCAACGTAGTGATGGTCAAGAAAGCCAGCGGGAAGTGGAGAATGTGTGTGGACTACACGGACTTGAACAAAGCTTGTCCAAAAGACTGTTATCCGCTACCTCGCATAGATGCACTTGTAGACTCCACCTCGGGGTACGAGCACCTCAGCTTCATGGACGCTTTTTCCGGCTATCATCAAATCTGGATGAAACCAAAGGACCAAATCCACACATCCTTCCAAGCCGCCGGAGCTATCTATTGTTACAACATGATGCCGTTCGGACTGAAGAACGTAGGTGCCACCTACCAAAGGATGATGAACAAGATCCTGCGAAGTCACATAGGCCGGAACGTCGAGACCTACGTGGATGACATGGTCGTCAAGACCAAACGGGGTCTTTCTCACTTAGATGACCTTAGCGAAACGTTCACCACCCTTTCAGAGTATGGACTAAAGCTCAACCCGGTGAAGTGCACGTTTGGGGTAAAATCAGGGAAATTCCTCAGCTTTATGACGTCCGAACGAGGGATCGAAGCTAATCCCCGAAAAATAGAGGCAATACGAAACCTGTCCGAGCCCTAGTGTGTTAAGGATATACAACGCCTCAACGGCTGCATAGCCGCTCTGGGAAGGTTTGTGTCGAAGTCCGCTGAGAGGTGTATGCCATTCTTCAAGGCCTTAAAAATTGCTGGAAAGACTTTTCGGTGGGACGAAGAATGCACAAAGGCTTGGGAGGATTTGATGAACTACCTGGCGGACCCACCATTGTTGAGTGCTCCCACTCCTGGCGAAGTCCTGTACCTATACCTATCAGCCGCACAACAAGCCATCGCAGCGGCCCTAATTCGGGAGACGAACGGCCAGCAGCTTCCAGTATACTTAGTCAGCCGAGTACTGAGGGATGCTAAAGTATGCTACACGTACATCGAGAAACTGGCTTACGCCTTGGTCATCACTACACGGAAACTCCGGGCGTACTTCAAATCCCACTCCGTGGTAGTGTACACCAACCATCCCCTAAAACAAATATTTCACAAACTGGACCAGTCGGGGAGGATGCTTGATAACTCTAAAATAATAGAGTTATTCACATCTAATTTGCCACATTTTATTCATGTATTAACTGATTTTATTTGGAAAATGGAATAAAAATATGTTGATTTGATATTTTCTCTCTTTTACCTAAAAATGTGGATTTATTGTTAAAAGTCAATTTAATTGAATAAATTTCTCAACATGTGGATGATCTATATTATTTATTATTATTTGGGAATTTATTTGAATTGATTTATTGTGACAAGGGTAAAAAGGGAATGTGGATGGTTGACATTGTTGAAAGAAAGTTGGATAAAAGTGACCGAGCAGAAAGTGAAGAATGTGTGGATAATTTGCATCTATACATATATATGTATATATATATCTATCTATCTATCTATCTATATATCTATCTATATATATATATATATATAATATACACCCACACACTATTTGTCATTTAAAATCCAGCTGGGCATATTAAAAAAGAACTTGCGGTACTATGCATTTAATTCCTTTGTCCTATCCGTTTTACATATATATATATATACACACACACACACACATATATATATATATATATACATATATATATGTGTGTGTTTGTGAGAGTGCATGACATCAAGGTGGACAAGAAGACAAAAGCAAGTGGGCAGAATGATTATATATATATATATATATGTACTAGTTGCAGCTGGAGATAAAACAAAGAAACACACATTGCAGCTGAAAAATTCCAGTCGGTTGGGGCAGAATTTCTGGCGGGTTTTCAGGAAATAAAGAGAAGTGGCAGCTGCACTATACAAAAAAAGAAGAAGCATATTTCCTAGTGGGTATATATATATATATATGTATATACATACATATGATGATATCTTTGCAGAATTTCTGGCGAGTTTTGATGAAATAAAGAGAAGTGGCAGCTGCACTATCTATATATATATATATATATATATATATATATATATGTATGTATATATATATGAGACGGGAAGAGAGGAGGAGAAAAAGATAGTAGTATGTTTGTATGGTTGTATGTGTTTAGTTACGGGCAGCTTAGGACTTAGGCAGTAGGTAGCTTGTTTTGAGTTGTTTTTGAGCTTAGATTAGAGAGGAAAATACCTGAGAAGGCTGGGGTGACATTGCTGGATTCTTGTAAGCTGGACAGAACTGAAGGCAGCAGCATCACGCGGAGGAAACGAAGGACAGCAGCAGCTTGATTAAATCCGATTTGGGGCAGTAGGGTGATCTCCGACTCGAGTAACCCTCTTTCCATTTCTTCAATTTGCTTACTGTTTTGTAATTGAATGTTCTTCAATTTGTTACTATTTTGTAATTAAAAGATCTTTGTGATATGAGAATGTTTACATGTTTTCAAGGATTAATTAAAAGTATTTTGGGATTGATATGTTTTCCGTCTTGGGATTGACTGGTGTCATTATGGACCTAGGGACTATTTTTCCTATTACTTTAATCCTTGTCTTTCATGATTTGTTTCAGTAAAATATATATTCATAACCTGAAGGTGCTGTAGTCTAGTAAATTATAAACATGTGGAAAAATGTAATGTGGCATAAGATGAATAGAATGCATAAGTTTTGTGTATCGTTTTCTTTATTGATGCTTGTATGGGGCATGCTTAGTTTATTCATGCAATTACTTAAACGGATTAGGAATAACTTGCGGTTACGACTGTCCAAGTTATGTATCGAACTAGTATCTGGCTTTCTAACCAGAAGGGGTCTAGTTGACACGTTAATTGCATGGCACTTGGTTGAGGCGCATGACCGTGCGGTCAATATTGCAGGGGACACGACCAATTTCACTGCCTTGTGTTGTTCTAGGTTCACGGTACTTCGTACTCCATGAGACGATGTTATCGGGGGTTTAGACTAGTAGGCTAAGTAGTCTGGGTAGAACCAGACCGCTGTAGTGTTAATTTGGAAACCGAAAAGCATGCTTAGCATTCTTGGATTCACTATTGGTTTGTATTTGCATTTTTGGCTTGATTTTTACAGCATTGTATTACATGTTGTATTCTCATGGTGATTTTCCAGTAGGCTGTCCTGTAGTAGTAGTTAGGTAGAATTGCTACGGCATTGGTGATGCTGCAGCATTTCCGTTGCTGTAGCAATATCTTAGCAGTAGCTTAACCTCCGAATCTCCACCCAATATTCATCATTCTTTATTCTTTTATTCTTTTAACCAAATGTAAATCATGTTTGCATGTATAATTGACAAACAAAATCTCTGTGGGATTGATAATCTTGTACTTAGGTACATATATTACTTGTTGACCGGTGTATACTTGCACTTGTTAAGATTGCGTTGATTTATTCTATTTTATTATCTTCTCAATTTGTGACACACGCACACAACGCAACAAGTTTTTGGCGCCGTTGCCGGGGATTTTGGTGTCAATTGATTGTAAATATTATTTACATTTGGTTATATTTTTGTTGTTTTATGTTATACTCATTCTTGAGCTTATGAGATAATTGAAATGATTGTATGAGGGACGAATAAATTATGCATGGGCTGAACTGTTTTTTGTGAGTTTATTGATCTGAATTATTTGTCAAATTTTCAGCTTGTGTATATCATATATTTCTTAACGTGTGCTGATTTTTGCATGAGTAAAACGCGAAAGGACTTTCAATCTTCATTGCTGCCACTAGATCCAGAAATTGAGAGAACAACTAAATCGTTAAGAAAGAAGGAAACTACAGATAAGGCGGTCATGTCAGAACAATGAGTTATCAAGCTGAACCCGTCTACAATCCTGTAGTAATGGCAAATGATGGGGACCATGCTATCTGACAGTATGCTGTCCCTATGTTCAATGAGCTGAATCCAAGCATTATGCGACCAGAGATTGCCGCAACACAATTTGAGCTGAAACCGGTGATGTTTCAGATGCTATAAATAGCACAATGAGGAGAATGAGGAATACTCAGCTTGACTAGAAGCAAACTCTCAAGATTTCAAATTCAGAGCTCAATTTGAATCTTTGGACTTGTCTTATAGGGATTTTAAAGTGACAAAACCTTCTATGAAAGAACCACCCAAGCTGAAATTAAAGTCATTGCCGCAGCATTTGAAGTATGGATTTCTAGGGGCTGAATCTACACTGCCAGTGATTATTTCAGCACTGCTGAGTGCGGAACAGGAGGAGAATTGCTTGGAGCTTTGCAACAGCATAAGAGAGCTATGTGCTGGACCATAGCTCATATCAAAGGTATATGACCAATCTTATGCATGCATAAGATAATTTTGGAAGACAATTCCAAAAATTTAATAGAGGGGCAGAAATGATTAAATCCAGTTACGAAGGAAGTAGTAAAGGAACAAATTATCAAGTGGCTAGATTTTAGCATTATTTATCCTATATCTGACAGCGCTGGGGATGGAGAATTTGCATGGATTACAAGAAGATAAACAAAGCCACAAGAAACGACCGCTTCCCACTGCCTTTCATTGATCAAATGTTGGATAGGTTAGCTGGACGTGATTCTTATTGCTTTCTGGATGTGTATTCTGGTCACAATCAGATTGCTGTAGCACCAGAGGACCAGAACAAAACGACCTTCACTTGTCCTTATGGTACTTTAGCATTCAGAAGAATGCCATTCAGACAGTGTAATGCTCCAGCAATGTTCCAGCGATATATGATGGCCATTTTCACAGATATGGTGGAGCAATATTTAGAGGCTTTCATGAATGACTTCTCCATATTTGGGGACTCTTTTGAAAAATGCTTAGAGAATGTGGCCAAGGTGCTTAAACATTGTGAGGACACCAACCTAGTCCTCAATTGGAAGAAGTGTCACTTCATGGTTAAAGAAGACATTGTGCAAAACTCTTCACCTTTAATACTTGTCGATGCTAAGTAGTTAATTGAGCACAATCTATAAGTGAACACTTTCATCTATTATTTATTGCATTTCTTTTTATTTCATTTTTTTTCTTATTTCTTCTTGTTTGTTTTTATTTTTTTTTCATCATTCGATTTCTTTTTTCTTTTTATTTCGTTTTAATTGTTGTTCTTGTATTTTCAGGTGCTTCAATTTGGAATTAATGGATGTTTACTCCTAAGTTTCTTTCAGAATTTTCAGAATTGGTTTTGAGACTTCAATTTCATATTGCACTGCTGTTCTCTTTCTCTCTTATCGGTACTCTTCTGCTTGTTAATACAGGTATGCCTACGGTCAAAGAGCAAAAGGAGTCAAGGCTATTTTATTAAAGAAATGGGACTTGCCAAGGACTTGCCACTGCCTCTCAGCAAAAATGTTGTGACAACAGGCTGCCACACATCGACAAAGCCATTCAAGGCTGCCTTAGTCCAATTTCAATTTCAAAATTTAGGTGGTGCCATTCAACAAGGGACTGCCATGAATTGATTACTTATGCAAGCAGCCCTAGTTCCTTTCAATTTCAAAATTTTCAATGGGTGGCATACAACTAGAACTTGTTGGGAAACCAAAAAGGTTAGTTTATTTTATATTTTATTTGTGGAGAATGTGTGTGAATTGAAAAGACAAAGAGAGAAAGAAGTGGGGAGTTATCTAAAGGACACAAATTTCTCTACATACACTGTCTTCTACTTTCCTTCTCTTCAAACTCACTTTTCAGCCTTCAACAAACCAGAAGATTCAAGGTTAGTACTCACTTTTCTACATTTTTATTTCTTCTCGGTAATGTGAGTTGGTGTGTGTTTTCAAAAAAAAAAAAATATATATATATATATATATATTTTTTTTTTCTTAATGTGAGTATACATTCCTTGAGTAGCATGTATAGAATTTATGGAGTACAATTTTTGCATTACAAATAGATAGAGGATTGTATTGGTTGTATTTAGGGTTCTAGTTATACTTGAGTTCTTGTGTGTAAGCATGCTTGTAGAAATAACAGACCTGCCAGTTGACGTGTATCTCGGTTTATTGTGTTGGGTAAAAGGGTGGTTATGATTCAAAACGAATTTCATGTATTAATGGTCTTCATGTTTTTACTTAGTAACAATGACCGCCTGAATTGTTGGTATATTTGTGTTTGCTTTCTTCTCACCCGAGAATTGAGAACTTATGTGCCACTAATGCATTTGTTTCCCATGCTTCATGTTGAACTAGTTTTCCCTTTTTATGATCAGTCCAATGGCTTGATTTCCCCCTGTTGCTACAGCAATGAGGACATTGCTCCTCTTCAGTTTGGGGGAGGATGTCCTTTTATGAGGAATGAATGTGTATTCTTGATGAATTATGAATGAATGTTGCTGAGTGCTGAATGAAGGTTTATTTTTATGAATGAGCTGAATGAATGTGTTATTGCTCCTGCATTATCTATTAAATCTTTCTAGCATGACCATACTCTAGTGAATCATTTTAGCAGGATTATGTAAATTTGGGAAGATTATTTATGATGATAATTCATGTTGATATGATTTCATAACTCTTATATGGTAGTGAGCCTTTAGTACTTAGAATATGTTGATATTAACTTGATTTAAGTGAAAATATTTGCTCCCACCAAAATTTTTGCACATAGTCTTACTTGGAGATTTCATGTTTATAACAAGAGGTAACTTTGGTATGAAGGTTCAGAATCTTTAGAATCATCTGTTATAGTCCTTGAGGAAAAATCCTAGTAGATTTGGTACTAAATAAATGATTGAGGCATGTTCTTGAACCATTTGAGCCTTTCTAGCTTACCCTAATATATTTTGCTTCCTTAGTTAACCCAAGTTGAGCCTAAGCCTAATTTCTTGACACCTTTATTAAATAGCCACTTATCCTAAATGTTTTGCATGTATCCATTCTTTGTTTTCCCTAAACTTGATCTTAGTCTGCTATGAACACTATTAAACATAAGTTTGGGGGTATGCTGAGAATGCTATGAGGAGGAACATAGAAATGCTGCAGCACAATGCTGCAACATTATCATTTTTTTTTACTTTAGTGGTATTTAAGGAAAATTTGAATTTCTAATATAAATGCTCTACGTATTGAGGGTATGTGTATGAAAACATGTGTGAAAAAAAAATGAAAGCACCCTCTTTACTTTAAAAAGAAAAAAAAAGAAGAACAAAAAGAGAGCAAAAAGGAAATATGTGTTATGCTTCTTTGAGGTCAAATGCTAAATACTGATTGTGGTTAAATGTTGCACGTATTTCTGAAGCAGGGTGTAAATGTTTATGCTCCTTGAGTTGAAAAAAAAAGAAGAACAAAAAGAGAGCAAAAAGGAAATATGTGTTATGCTTCTTTGAGGTCAAATGCTAAATACTGATTGTGGTTAAATGTTGCACGTATTTCTGAAGCAGGGTGTAAATGTTTATGCTCCTTGAGTTGAAAAAAAAGAAGAACAAAAAGAGAGCAAAAAGGAAATATGTGTTATGCTTCTTTGAGGTCAAATGCTAAATACTGATTGTGGTTAAATGTTGCACGTATTTCTGAAGCAGGGTGTAAATGTTTATGCTCCTTGAGTTGAAAAAAAAAGGAAGAACAAAAAGAGAGCAAAAAGGAAATATGTGTTATGCTTCTTTGAGGTCAAATGCTAAATACTGATTGTGGTTAAATGTTGCACGTATTTCTGAAGCAGGGTGTAAATGTTTATGCTCCTTGAGTTGAAAAAAAAAATAAAATTTGGGAACTGCTATCATTGGGTAGAAGCTCCTGGCAGACTAGGACTAAGTTTTGAGCCTACTTTTTATCCATATTTTTCCTACCTTAGCCCTAGCCTACATTACAACCAAATTAAGACCTCTTTGATCTTTATTGCTGAATTTGCTACATTAGTGGAGAGTGGTGTAATAGATTGAGTCTGAAGATGCAAAATGAATCTTAGGATTACCAAACGTTGACTTATGAATGAGAGATTGAAAAGAAAAGACTATTCACACACACACAGGAGGAGATCTTTGAGCTTGATTTAGTTAATGTTCTGATATTTGAGGAACTTGGGTCATGAACATATTAGAGTTTTGTTTCACATCTTTGATCTAAAAATATGATCCCAAATTTTCCTATGATTGCTGGATGATTCTGGACATGAATTGCTGTACTGTTTAATTGAGTTTTATTGATCTATCTTATCTCCTACAGCATTGCTCGGGATGAGCAATGACCTAAGTTTGGGGGTGTGATAACTTTAAAATAATAGAGTTATTCACATCTAATTTGCCACATTTTATTCATGTATTAACTGATTTTATTTGGAAAATGGAATAAAAATGTGTTGATTTGATATTTTCGCTCTTTTTACCTAAAAATGTGGATTTATTGTTAAAAGTCAATTTAATTGAATAAATTTCTCAACATGTGGATGATATGTATTATTTGTTATTATTTGGGAATTTATTTGAATTGATTTATTGTGACAAGGGTAAAAAGGGAATGTGGATGGTTGACATTGTTGAAAGAAAGTGGGATAAAAGTGACCGAGAAGAAAGTGAAGAATGTGTGGATAATTTGCATCTATACATATATATGTATATATGTATATATATATATATATATATATATATATATATATATATATAATATACACCCACACACTATTTGTCACTTAAAATCCAGCTGAGCATATTAAAGATGAACTTGCGGTACTATGCATTTAATTCCTTTGTCCTGTCCGTTTTACATATATATATATATATACACACACACACACACATATATATATATACATATATATGTGTGTTTTGTGAGAGTGCATGACATCAAGGTGGACAAGAAGACAAAAGCAAGTGGGCAGAATGATTATATATATATATATATATATATATATATATATATATATATATATATGTACTAGTTCCAACTGGAGATAAAACAAAGAAACACACATTGCAACTGAAAAATTCCAGTCGGTTGAGGCAAATTTCTGGCGGGTTTTCAGGAAATAGAGAAGTGGCAGCTGCACTATACAAAAAGAAGAAGCATATTTCCTAGTGGGTATATATAATATATATATAATATATATATATATATATATATATATAATATATATATATACACATACATATCATGATATCTTTGCAGAATTTCTGGCGGGTTTTGAGGAAATAAAGAGAAGTGGCAGTTGCGCTATATATATATATATATGAGACGGGAAGAGAGGAGGAGAAAAAGATAGTAGTATGTTTGTATGTTTGTATGTGTTTAGTTACGGGCAGCTTAGGACTTAGGCAGTAGGTAGCTTGTTTTGAGTTGTTTTTGAGCTTAGATTAGAGAGGAAAATACCTGAGAAGGCTGGGGTGACATTGCTAGATTCTTGTAAGCTGGACAGAACCGAAGGCAGCAGCATCACGCGGAGGAAACGAAGGACAGCAACAGCTTGATTAAATCCGATTTGGGGCAGTAGGGTGATCTCCGACCTGAGTAACCCTCTTTCCATTTCTTCAATTTGCTTACTGTTTTGTAATTGAATGTTCTTCAATTTGTTACTGTTTTGTAATTAAAAGATCTTTGTGATATGAGAATGTTTACATGTTTTCAAGGATTAATTAAAAGTGTTTTGGGATTGATACGTTTTCCGTCTTGGGATTGACTGGTGTCACTATGGACCTAGGGACTGTTTTTCCTATTACTTTAATCCTTGTCTGTCATGATTCGTTTCAGCAAAATATATATTCATAACCTGAAGGTGCTGTAGTCTAGTAAATTATAAACATGTGGAAAAACGTAATGTGGCATAAGATGAATAGAATGCATAAGTTTTGTGTATCATTTTCTTTATTGCTTGTATGGGGCATGCTTAGTTTATTCATGCAATTACTTAAACGGATTAGGAATAACTTGCAGTTACGACTTTCCAAGTTATGTATCGAACTAGTATCTGGCTTTCTAACCGGAAGGGGTCTAGTTGACACGTTAATTGCATGGCACTTGCTTGGGACGCATGACCGTGCGGTCAATATTGCAGGGGACACGACCAATTTCACTGCCTTGTGTTGTTCTAGGTTCACGGTACTTCGTGCTCCATGAGACGATGTTATCGGGGGTTTAGACTAGTAGGCTAAGTAGTCTGGGTAGAACCAGACCGCTGTAGTGTTAATTTGGAAACCGAAAAGCATGCTTAGCATTCTTGGATTCACTATTGGTTTGTATTTGCATTTTTGGCTTGATTTTTACAGCATTGTATTACCTGTTGTATTCTCATGGTGATTTTCCAGTAGGCTGTCTTGTAGTAGTAGTTAGGTAGAATTGCTGCGGCATTGGTGATGCTGCCGCATTTCCGTTGCTGCAGCAATATCTTAGCAGTAGCTTAACCTCCGAATCTCCACCCAATATTCATCATTCTTTATTCTTTTATTCTTTTAACCAAATGTAAATCATGTTTGCATGTATAATTGACAAACAAAATCTCTGTGGGATCGATAATCTTGTACTTAGGTACATATATTACTTGTTGACCGGTGTATACTTGCACTTGTTAAGATTGCGTTGATTTATTCTATTTTATTATCTTCTCAATTTGTGACACAAGCACACAACGCAACAATGCTTCGGTGGTCCATCGAAGTATGCGGCCTGGACCTCACCTTCGCACCCCGCGCTGCGATCAAGGCCCAAGCCCTCTCAGATTTCTTAGCTGAGTTATCATTCTCAGAGGCTGCCTCCGACGAAGAAACACTCCTCGCACTCCCTGCTGACGAAGTGTGGACAATGATGGTGGACGGAGCAGTAAACGCAAGTGGAGTCGGAGTAGGGGCCACCATTAAATCCCCCTCTGGGCAACACAAGGAAGTCCGATGCGTCCGACTCAACTACCCCTTATCCAACAACTAGGCGGAGTATGAAGCCTTAGTTATCGGGATGCAATGGACTTTGGATTCGGGAGTCCGATCGCTCGAAGTATTCAGCGACTCCCAAGTTGTGGTAGGAAAGGTCAATAATGAGTTCGCGGTCAACTCCGACAACCTCAAAGTCTATGCGGAAAAGGTGTCTCAGCTGGCCGCTCAGTTCCACCACTTCGCCCTTACCAAGGTTGACCGCAACGATAATGGAGTGGCGGATAAACTGGCAAAAATAGCATCCGGCGAAGCCCCCAACGACCTCGACGTCCCTATAATTCAAATCTCCACCCCATAACATATCTCGCCGATTCTGACTTCGACACCCGACTCCCCCACATGGATTGACGAACTGAAGAACTTCATAACCTTAGACATCCTACCAGCAGACAAAGCCAAAGCCAGGCAAATCCGCCAGTGCGTGGCCCGATACACTGTGCTCAATGATATCCTGTACCGACGCTCCTTCTCCAAGCCGCTTCTCCGCTGTGTACCACCCGACCTAACCCAGATAATTCTGGAGGAGTTACATGAGGGGATCTGTGGTGGACACCCCGGATCGAGGCCCTTGGCGGAGAAGGTGATAAACCAGGGATATTATTGGACGACACTACAGAGGGATGCAGCGAACTACGTGAAGCACTGTGATACGTGCCAAAAGTTCAGCAGCGTTCCCCGCTTGCCATCGGTTCCGCAAACCCCTGTGCTGGCAGCTTGGCCCTTCGATATGTGGGGAATCGACCTTATGGGCAAGTTCCCCAAAGCCCGTGGATATCACGAATACTTGATCGTGGCCGTCGACTACTTCTCCAAATGGATCGAAGCGAAGCCATTGGCCACCCCAACGGAGGAGAACACGCTTAACTTCCTCCACGACTTCGTCCTCTACCGATACGGAGTTCCACGGGCCATCGTGTCCGACCACGGCACCCAGTTCGCCATTAAGTTTACGGCGGAGTGCAACCGCCTAGGGATCAAACACTAGAAGTCATCTGTTGCGCACTCGTAAGGAAACGGACAGGCCGAAGCAGCCAACAAATTGATCCTTACCGCACTGAGAAAAAATCTAGAGGGAAAGTCCAACAAGTGGGTCGACGAACTCCCGACCGCATTATGGACAGTGCGGACTTCGGCTAGGGGCCCCACATGAGAAACTGCATACGCCCTGGTATACGGTTCAGAGGCGGTCTCACTAGCCGAACTCGCACTCCCATCATACAGGATCTCTATGTATGACCAAGAGGGCAATAAACGCCAACGCTGTTTAGACCTGGACTTGTTAGAAGAGAAGCGTATAACTGCCCGCCTTAGAGCGGACAAGTTCAAATTGACAACCAAACACACCCACGACAAACATTTGGTCAACAGGCCACTAGGAGTCGGAGACTGGGTACTCCGCAAAATAGAGGGAACAACAAGACATATCACAGCAAATAAACTCACTCTGAACTGGGAAGGCCCATACTTGATCAAAGACGAAGTCCACCGTGGAACATTCCGCCTCATGGACCAAGAAGGAACAATACTTCCCAGACCTTGGCACGCCAACCATTTGAAGAAATACTTCGTCTGAGATATTATGGCGGAGTCACGACTACATTCAATAAACACCCCGCCGCGACCAGTTGCGAGCTAGGTCCTCAACGAGGTCCTCAAAATATTTATCGTAATAGTTCCCGGAGTCCATGCACTTGAAGTTTTGGTTTTCCAGTCATTAAAAATTTCGAAGTCATTCAAGAAAGATTTTTCGAAGTCATCACAGTTATTTCGAAGTCATTTCAGTTATCCAGGAATAAGGTTTTCAAGTTCTTCGAAGTTGTTAAATTTTTGGATTATAATTGAAAGTTATTGAAGTTTCGAAGTCATCATACTTCGGAGTTATGATTAAAATCTTTCGAAGTTACCATTGCTTATCATAAGAAGTTCAAATTTCTTAACTTATTAGACGAAGTGCAAAGAGTAAATAAGAGCTCGAAGTAAGAAGAAGACAAAGATGGCGAACTACATTAACTTACAAAATTTACAAAAAAAAAAGTGAATTTATACAGATGAAGGGTCTTCGACTGAAGGGGGAGCCACTTCGGGCTGAACATCTACAATAATTATAGCCCGATCCCCCACTCTGGGCTCCCTTTCCTCAGGTGCCTCCACCGAGGCAGAAGCAACTTCGTCGGGGGCAGCACATCTGATAGGGACAACATCAGCCCCAACGACTTCGACCCCATCATCCTCCCTCTGGAGCTGGTGATGCGATTCCGGTTGACGTACTAAATAGGTGTTATTTTACCCTATGTCGATTATGATTAATTAAGGACTGTGATTGACTAATTGTCACGTTTAGTCTGATGGTGTCACTTAATCAGCCAGAATCTAAGGCAGAGTACCTATCGTGTAGCTAGTCTATTGGAAAGTATCTACGATTTTACTAAGTTAATTATCGTACTCCCAGGGAAGTGGCAACGGCTTAGTAGTAACTAGCCTCTTATCCTAACTCTTATCTTATGATCCAGTTATGCAATCTTCATCAAATACTTTGATGAGAGGGTGATCCATTCTCCACTAGGTTCAAGTCTAATTAATCCTAAAAGTGTTTTAAAGATGAGTTCTGATTCTATGCTATACTGTTCCTATATGTTGATTGACCTGTCTTCGAGTATTTTAGATGCATCTTAGCCTGGATTGCAACTATGTTCTGTGTCTAAAGGCGTACCACATCCGAGGTCTCTAATAAACCGCCCTACCTTAATGACGGCCCTACTCACGGTTCGGGATGAAGGCATCCATGAAAGCCCTATGTCACTTCGGGGATCATACCGTTTGCCCTAGCCGCCGGCATAATCGGACTCAGCTCGACTCCTACCTAGACTACTTTAACAAGCAGGGTGTTCAGCATGTTATTTTATCTAGCATGGCAGACACCAATACTAATTGATGCCTGTTAAACTAAACAGGTTATGATTAGACCGTGGTTAGGAATTGTCTATAACCCTAACGTTAGTTTAAAAGAGCACATTAAACATGCAGACATAGTGAATATTTAGCAGGTGGCTATTTCCGGAAAAACATAATAACTTCAACATACAAAACAACTATTCATAAAAACCATAATCTGATATTCATAATTGATGTTTAGGACAAAGCAATAAAACATATAAGAGAGGGGTATGGGGACTGATGCCATAAAGAAATCACCCTTTACGTAGTCTCGCCGACAGAGCGTACTGCTGTATACGTCGTATTGCTCGCCCTGACTCTGCTCGCCAGAACCTTCGGAGGACGCTTCCTCAGCCTAGTAGCTAGACTTTACCTTACGTCCTGGGCTTAAGCCTAGCCCTGTGGACTGACTCTTCGAACGCCTAGAGCTCTCTTAGGGTCTCCTAACGAAACCCCGGGTATTCTATGAATACCGGAAACGAACCTATCTATAGAAACCTAAGATCTGAGACTATTTCTCAGAAACTAAAACAAAACACTAATAAGAAAGAAAACTGAGATCCGAGTCTCTGAGTGAGTTGTGTACTGGAAAACTATACACTGGAAACCACTTAATGACTCAGATCGAGTGGAGAGGGATGAATTCAACTGCTGGAGGCCTGGGGTATTTATAGCAGCTTCCCGGAGTGAAAAATTCTAAAAAATTCGATGTGGGACAGCTTCTGGCGGCTCGGGACGCCCGTCCCGGTTCGGGATGCCCGTCCTGATTCGTTGACCAGGTTCGGGACGCCCGTCCCGGTTCAGGACGCCCGTCCTGGCGGTTTGACTGGGTCGGGACGCCCGTCCCGGACCTTTGAGCGGGTCAATATTTCCAAAAATTGCGTTTTTACCCCAGAATTTGCTGTTTTCGTCTACTTTTCACCTGACACTTCCAAAATCATAAAAACCGTGAAATCAAGTAAATAGTAAACGATTAATGTCAATTTACTCTCGATTTCACATTAAAACATACATAAAAACATGCTAAAAATGTGATACGATTTTAGCGTATCAGATAACCCCACACTTAGCTTTTTGCTTGTCCTCAAGCAAAGTCTACATGGAGTTAGTGATTTTAAACCGTAGTGCAGTCACTTAAATTCCTAATCATGTTTTTATTCCGAAAATTCTTTAGACAATTCTTAACACAGGTCTGACTGGTTAGGTTGCTATGACAAGGTCTCAAATGTTTCTAGTAGCTTGTTATGATCAGGCAGAAAACAAATCAACAACTAGGTTGGACTTTTTCTTAGTCACAGGGTCTTCCTAATGTGTAGTGTGTGTACTAGTCTAGACCAGATAGTCAACACAATGAACTCTTATCTTAACTACTACCAGATAATACTTCGACCTATCGCTAGACACACTGACAACAGATAACTTTCTGAGTTCTGAGCTTTGGTGATAAGATTTTTAATGTTTTAGCACTTAGTTATTTTCTTTATGGATTCAGGGTATTTTGAGTCTGCTTAGAACACGTCAACTTCAACTACCCATGTAGCGAGTCCCACTCCGATGACTCCCAGATCTACACGACCTTAGGGCATCAGGCTTTAAGTTCCCCGAAGGAGTGGTGCTCGAGTAGCGAAGGCCGCTGGCAAACTACCCTATTGTAATTAACTTCCTTAATGTTCCTTTCACTTTTAGCTCAGAGTCTCATCTAGTCATTCTAACTGCCAATATATCCACAATTGGTCTGATTTTATCTAGTTAAGTCTCGAATAGGCAATTGGTTGAGGTCTCTAATCCAGACAAGGTTGTGCTCAGTTATCAGGAATTCCCTATTCCTAATCAATTAGTCCAAGATAGCTATCGACTATCTCCTACTAACCATAGCATACTACCTACATATCATAGACATAAGCAATTGTTTAACCAAGCATACTGCATTTAGAAGTCTGAAAGACGGAAAAATTTTGAAATTTTTTTGGAAGGGTGTGAAAATACGGGGAAAACAAGCAAAAGCATGCGAAAAAATTTTCAAACTGCTTCAAACTGCTACAGTGCACCGTGCACTGCTACCCCACACTTAAGTTTGGCACTGTCCTCAGTGTTCATGCATAGCTAATTACCCCACACTTATTTGAAAACAAGAAATAAATCAAAACAAGAAAAGAACACAAAGAATTCCTACCCCACACTTATTTAACTAACTACGGGTAAGAAGGAACATAGAATACTGAAAGAAAAGAAAATGAAAGAGATACTCCCCTATTCTGTGAAGTCCACAATCTGCTCAGACGAGTCAAACGGTTCTCTGTAAATTTTCAGGCGTTGTCCGTTTACTTTCTGAATAATGCCGTCAGAATCCATAATGTCACATGCTCCGAAAGGTGATACTTCCGTGATCGTGAACGGTCCTGACCAACAGCTACGCAGTTTTCCTGGGAAAAATTTGAAACGTGAGTTGTACAACAATACCTTATCTCCTGGTTCAAAATTTTTCTGGGCTCTGAGTCGTCTGTCATGCCGGAGTTTACTTGTCATTTTGAACTGATGCGAGTTTCATAGGCTTTGAACCTCCACTCATCCAGTTCGTTGAGTTGTAGAATCCGGTGTTCCTTAGTTAAATTATCGTCGAGATTGCATTTCTGCACTGCCCAGTAAGCTCTGTGTTCAAGTTCAACTGGAAGGTGGCATGCTTTTCCGTAGACTAGTCGATAGGGTGAGAACCCCGTAGTGGTCTTGTATGCTGTACGGAAGGCCCATAATGCATCCTCCAGTTTATTGGCCCAATCCTTACGGTTAACACCCACGGTCTTTTGTAGGATTCTCTTTATTCCCCTATTGGTTACCTCAGCCTGCCCGTTGGTTTGAGGATGGTAGGCTGCGGAAATGCGATGCTGAATTCCGTAATACTGGAGTACTTTCTGCAATTGAGAGTTGCAGAAGTGCGTACCTCGATCACTGATTAGGGCTTTTGGACATCCAAACCTGGCGAAAATCTGCTTAAGGAATCTGCATACCGCTCGAGCATCATTAGTAGGTAGGGCCTGTGCCTCAGGCCATTTTGAAAAATATTCTACAGCTACTAAGATGTACTTCATACCAAAAGAGGAAGGAAACGGACCCATGAAATCTATACCCCATATGTCAAAGATTTCTACACTTTGAATCGCCTGTTGGGGTAGATTGTCTCGAGAAGATATGGTTTCAGCTTTCTGGCAGGCATCGCACGATCTTGTGAATGCTGCGGCATCTTTGAATATTGTAGGCCAGTAGAAGCCTGCTTCTAACACTTTTCGGGCGGTATTAGCTGCAGCTAAGTGACCACCTGTTGGTCCGCAGTGACAGTGCTCCAGAATTTGGAAACCTTCTTCTTGAGAGACACATCTCCTGATCATCTGATCTGCACATATTCGAAATAGAAAAGGATCTTCCCAATAGTAATTTCAAGTCAGCAAAGAATTTTCTTCTTTGTTGAGCAGTGATATTACTAGGGAGAGTCCGGGCTGCCAAGTAATTTGCTATATCTGCAAACCAAGGGGGTGAGAGGATAGCAATAATGCACATAATTCTCATCCGGAAATTTATCAGATATATGGTTTCATCAATGGCTTCTATGGTCGGATTCTCCAGCCTGGACAGGTGGTCTGCGGCTAGGTTTTCTGCCCCTTTCTTATCCCGAATTTCTATGTCAATTCTTGAGCAATAAAACCCATCTAATTAATCTTGGTTTTGCGTCGGTTTTATTGAACAGTATTTTAATGCAGAATGATCAGTATAAACAATAGTTTTGGACAGGACTAGATAGGATCGAAACTTATCAAATGCATATACTACTGCTAATAATTCCTTTTCTGTCGTAGTGTAATTTTCCTGAGCATCAGTTAAGGTTTTACTAGCATAATATATTACATGAAATTCTTATCATGTCTTTGTCCTAAAACTACTCCTACTGCATAGTCACTAGCATCACACATAAGCTCAAAAGGTAACTCCAGTCAGGTGACGTCATGATAGGTGCAGTAGTTAAGAGTTCCTTAAGTCTATTAAAAGCTTTTAGACATTTCTCATCAAAGACAAATGGAACATCTTTTCCGAGTAAATTGGTCAACGGTGGCTATTAATGAAAAATCTTTTATGAACCTACGATAAAAGCCAGCGTGTCCCAAAAAACTCCTAACGGCTCTCACATTTTTGGGAGGAGGTAGTTTCGAAATAACTTCAATTTTTGCCTTCTACTTCCATACCTAGGTGTGAGATCTTATGTCCTAAAACGATTCCCTCTTTTACCATGAAGTGGCATTTTTCCCAATTTAAAACCAGGTTAGATTTTATACAACGCTTCAACATTAACTCCAAGTTCTTTAGACAAACTCAAATGATTACCAAAAAGAAAAGTCATCCATAAACTTCCATAGATTTTCCTAACATGTCCTCAAAGATAGCAGTCATACAACGTTGAAATGTAGCAGGTGCATTACACAAACCAAAAGGCATCCTTCTATATGCAAATGTTCCAAAGGGCATGTGAATGTAGTTTTATGCTGGTCCTCAGGGGAAATAGGAATTTGAAAATAACCAGAAAACCCATCAAGAAAGCAATAAAACATGTGTCCAGATAATCTTTCTAACATTTGGTCAATAAAAGGAAGGGGAAAGTGATCTTTTCGTGTGGCCGTATTTAATTTTCTATAGTCTATGCATACACGATGACCAGTTACAGTTCTTGTAGGGATTAGTTCATTATGCTCATTCCTAACAACTGTTATACCGCCTTTCTTAGGTACTACCTGCACCGGGCTTACCCACTCACTATCTGAGATAGGGTAGATAAGTCCTGCATCTAACAGTTTAATGACTTCTTTCTTAACAACATCACACACATTAGGATTCAACCTCCTTTGAGGTGCACACATGGCTTATACTCATTTTCTAGAAGAATCTTATGCGAACAAAAGCTTGGATTAATACCTGGGATATCCGCAATTTTGTAGGCAAAGGCTCTTCTATGCTTTCTGCACATGTCCACGTCAGCTTCCTTTGTTCTGCAGTCAGATCAGCTGCAAGAATAATGGGAAGTTTCTTGTTGTCATCTAGGAATTCGTAGCACAGATGAGTGGGTAGTTCCTTCAGTTCCAAGTCTGGTGGATCTTCAAACGAGGTTCGCTCTTTCTTCATCTCATCATCACCTATCTCAGTGAAACTATCAGAAGTAATTTCATTTTCAGAAGAGCTAAGTTCAGACTCCTCTAATTCTAGGGAGTCCTCACTTAGAATTTGATAGTTTGAGCATAGGTCTGTCACGTTAATTGCAATCAAGTGTTCCATGGCATCCACACAAAACAAGTATCATCTAAATGCATGGGATACCTAAGGGTCTCATTTAGATCAAAAGTGACGTCATCATTTCCTACCCTTAACTTGATTTGACCATTACTGACGTCTATTAATGCTTTTGAGGTGGCTAGAAATGGTCGACCTAGGATCAGGGGCACTCCTCCTTCCCCATTCATGTCCATGACAACGAAATCCACAAAATACAATTTTCCGACCTTTACTAAGAGGTCTTCAATTATTCCCTTGGGGATTTTGACTGTCCTGTCTGCAAGTTGTATGCACATCCTAGTCGTTTTCAAATCATGCAATCCTAATTTATCAAATAAACTAGATGGCATAAGATTAATACTAGCTCCTAAGTCTGCTAATGCATGCATGTTAGTAATATTTCCAATTGTACATGGCAAGGTAAAACAACCAGGATCTTTCTGTTTAGACGGTAGTTTATTCAACAGAACCGCCGAACATTCTTCATTAAGAACCACCTTGTCCATGTCAAATTTTCTTTTATTACTAACAACTTCTTTTAAAAACTTAGCATACTTTGGCATTTCAGAAATAACATCAAGTAAAGGTAAATTAACATGAATCTGACTAAAATTCCTAAGAAACTTTTCAAATTGCTCCTTATCTTTATTGTGCATAAGTCTGGCAGGGTAAGGTACTTTTGGCCGGTACTCAGGAATAAACTCCGTCTTCCCTTTCCTTGCTACTTCGATTCGACATCCGTCGGCGTTGGGTCCTTGGAGCCTTCTTCTGGTTCCTGCACAAGAATAGGAGATGGTTTGGGTGGAGATGGAGATAGAATTTTACCAGATCTTAGAGTGATGGTCTTGCATTCAGTTTGAGGGTTGGTCTCAGTGTTGCTTGGTAGCGTTCCCTGGGACCTGTGAGAGAAATGGGTGGATAGCTGACCCATTTGCCTCTCTAAAGTTTGTATAGCAGCTTGTGTGTTTTTGTTTGCTCGGTCTGCTTCTGTCTATTCTCGTTCTGCTGGATTCTTTCCGCGTGAGCTTCTGATCTTTCTGTTGGACTCTATCATTTCCTTGTTGGAGTCGGAAATGCTCTTCAGCATGTCTCTGAATTCTTGCATGGGGTCAGCTGGAACGATGTAGTTCCTTGGTGCAGGCAGAGCGACTTGCTGGTTCTGCGGATATGGCAGTTGCTGGGTACTCTTTTCTGGAAGTTAGTAGTCCCGGGATTGTTTCTCCAGCTAAATCCCGGATGGTTCTTCCAAGTGGGATTGTAGGTATTTCCTATAGGAGCAGAATTTACTGCGTCCACTTGTTCCATCTCTTCTGGGACAGTTAATATCCCATTACCATAACAATCCCCACTGAAATGTGGTCCTTGGCAAAACTCGCAGACTTGGTATACTGACTGAATGCTTTTCCCTTGTTGGAAAGCATTCAGCTGATTAGTAATGCTGGCCTTCAGTGCCTCAAATTGATCATCGTGGAGGCAACGACCGCATTTACTGGTTGCTTCTTAGCTCGGCCACTTGTGCGCCAATTCTTGCTGTTCCTGTAGAGTCTCTCCAGAGCGTTTCTAGCATCTACATCACTCATTCCATTGAAACCGCTCTGGGATTGAGTCCATCGAGAATTTGCTTACCCATGTCTGACATACCCCCGTAAATTGCTGAATCAGCAATGCCTCGGTAAGTCCATGTTGGGGGCAGAGCCTGAGTAGCTCCTTGAATCTGTCCCAAGCTTCGATCACTGTCTCATCAGCAGCTTGAGTGAAACTAGACAGAGCCCTTCGATATTCTAGGACTCTTGCTGCAGAGTAGTACTCTTCTAGGAAGGCTTTGCTTAACTCGTCCCAAGAGGTGATGGAGTTAGTAGGTAGCTGGGCCAACCATCTCTTAGCTCTGTCCCTAAGTGAGTAGGGAAAAAGGTTGAGTTTAGTTATTTCTGCAGTATGATCTCCCTTGAGGCCTTCGCAGAGAGAAGAGAAATCAGATAGGTGTTCCAGCGGATTTCGGCTGCAGTTCCTCCAAACTGAACCCGATTTATAATCAGCTGGATCACATTTGGTTTCAGATCATAGCGAGGGTTCCCAGGGATTCGGATGGCAGATGAGACTGGGATAGTCTGTGGCTGGATGTAGGATTCAAGGGTAGGTCTTTCAGTAGCCATTTCTGTTCTTCGCCTATTAGCTGTGCGAATGATTCGTTCAGGATTTTCAACTGGTGTTTCAAGGTTAGCTTCTGAAGATCGAGTCATGCAACTACAGAGAAGAACACGTTTTAGCCTGAGCAAACTGGTTAGTGAGGTTACAGGGAGAGTGAAAACTAAAGAAAAACTTGGAAGAAAAGAAAACAAAACAAAACAACTATTCACAAGGGAAAACACAAAAGATAGGGAAAAGAGAATAACTTACCGTTAAACAAGAAAAAGTACAATTTTTTTCGGATTTTTAGATTTTAAAATTTTTTTTTCTTTTAATATTTTGAAAGCAATTAAATTCCCTCAATATGGTTTAGAATGATTTTCTAAAATTTGATTATCCTAAATGTCTTAATTCCAGATAACATCTAAATTAATTAGTTATGATAATCCTATATTTCGGAAACTGATTGTCTAACTGGTATAACATAAGTGTTGTCTAAGGTCTAGGTTACTACCGTTACCTATCATAAGTCTCTAGAATTTTGATCAGGAATCCTAAATTCATTATGATATTTCCCCGGCAACGGCGCCAAAAATCTGATGCGATTCCGGTTGACGCTAAATAGGTGTTATTTTACCCTATGTTGATTATGAATTAATTAAGGACTGTGATTGACTAATTGTCACATTTAGTCTCTATGGTGTCACTTAATCAGCCAGAACCTAAGGCAGAGTACCTATCGTGTAGCTAGTCTATTGGAAAGTATCTACGATTTTTTAATAATTAATTATCGTACTCCCAGGGAAGTGGCAACGGCTTAGTAGTAACTAGCCTCTTATCCTAACTCTTATCTTATGATCCAGTTATGCAATCTTCATCAAATCTTTGATGAGAGGGTGATCCATTCTCCACTAGGTTCAAGTCTAATTAATCCTAAAAGTGTTTTAAAGATGAGTTCTGATTCTATTCTATGCTATACTGTTCCTATATGTTGATTGACCTGTCTTCGAGTATTTTAGATGCATCTTAGCCTGGATTGCAACTATGTTCTGTGTCTAAAGGCGTACCACATCCGAGGTCTCTAATAAACCGCCCTACCTTAATGACGGCCCTACTCACGGTTCGGGACGAAGGCATCCATGAAAGCCCTATGTCACTTCGGGGATCATACCGCTTGCCCTAGCCGCCGGCATAATCGGACTCAGCTCGACTCCTACCTAGACTACTTTAACAAGCAGGGTGTTCAGCATGTTATTTTATCTAGCATGGCAGACACCAATACTAATTGATGCCTGTTAAACTAAACAGGTTATGATTAGACCGTGGTTAGGAATTGTCTATAACCCTAACGTTAGTTTAAAAGAGCACATTAAACATGCAGACATAGTGAATATTTAGCAGGTGGCTATTTCCGGAAAAACATAATAACTTCAACATACAAAACAACTATTCATAAAAACCGTAATCTGATATTCATAATTGATGTTTAGGACAAAGCAATAAAACATATAAGAGAGGGGTATGGGGACTGATGCCATAAAGAAATCACCCTTTACGTAGTCTCGCCGACAGAGCGTACTGCTGTATACGTCGTATTGCTCGCCCTGACTCTGCTCGCAGAACCTTCGGAGGACGCTTCCTCAGCCTAGTAACTGGGCTTTACCTTAATCCTGCTTAAGCCTAGCCCTGTGGACTGACTCTTCGAACGCCTAGAGCTCTCTTAGGGTCTCCTAACGAAACCCCGGGTATTCTATGAATACCGGAAACGAACCTATCTATAGAAACCTAAGATCTGAGACTATTTCTCAGAAACTAAAACAAACACTAATAAGAAAGAAAACTGAGATCCGAGTCTCTGAGTGAGTTGTGTACTGGAAAACTGTACACTGGAAACCACTTAATGACTCAGATCGAGTGGAGAGGGATGAATTCAACTGCTGGAGGCCTGGGGTATTTATAGCAGCTTCCCAGAGTGAAAAATTCTGAAAAATTCGATGTGGGACAGCTTCTGGCGGCTCGGGACGCCCGTCCTGGCGGTTTGACCGGGTCGGGACGCCCGTCCCGGACCTTTGACCGGGTCAATATTTCCAAAAATTGCGTTTTTGCCCCAGAATTTGCTGTTTTCGTCTACTTTTCACCTGACACTTCCAAAATCATAAAAACCGTGAAATCAAGTAAATAGTAAACGATTAATGTCAATTTACTCTCGATTTCACATTAAAACATACATAAAAACATGCTAAAAATGTGATACGATTTTAGCGTATCAGCTGGAGACACAGCTCGTCCAAGTTCGGGTGGATTGGCGCAGGCGGACTCCAATGCCTTCCCTCTTTTGCATCTTCTTCTACGATCTCCTCCAGTTCATTCTCATTGAACGGGACGAAGTCACATCCGTTTCTGAACTCGGGGTTGTCATAGGAGCCCTTGAAAATCCTGCACAGCCACGCCTTGTCGGGGACGAGGTGGTGAAGACAGCGAAGTGCATGAGCGCATCCTCTGTTGTAAAATCTGCTTGCCAGATCAAACACTTCCTGTTGGCACCTCTCGGAGTTGCGGAACTCCTCCACCACCTGAGCAGTGTGGTCCTCCGACTCTAGGAAAACCACCCTCTACTCCGCTGCTTGCCGCTTCGAGCTCTCCTCCTTCAGCTTCTTGTCGAAGTTGCGAAGCTTGACCTTCAGATCCTCATTAGCACGCTGAAGGATATCCAGGCTAGAGGACTGCTTGTCCTTCTCCGCGACCACTATCTCCACGGTCTCTTCGGCTGAGCGGAGTTTGCCTTCTGCGGCAACCAATGCTGCGTCCTTAGCGGAGAGCTGGTTCTCCAGCTCCACATGCTTCTTCTCCAGAGCTTCCAGCTAGGCCCGCGAAGCTGAACCCTCGGAAGCATGCTTGAAAAGATGGGCAATGAAGGTAGTCACCTGAGAGATAAATGACAAAGGAGTAAGTCAAGAGTGAAACAAAAAAAAAGGAAGTGCAAATACTTCGGCTTGAAGAACTACCTGAGACAGCCCGACCCCAATTTGCCCGAACGCATTCTCCGGACTGACGGGAGACTCCTCCAATCTCCGAGTCAAGCCGAAGTCCATGGCCCGGTGCATAACCGCTCCCCCGTAGTACATCCCAGACCGGAGATCGTACAGAGGTAGGTTCACTAGGGGAGGCGAGGCCCAAATAATCTCGCAGGCCAAGGACTCCTGCTCCTTCCTCGACTCCGGCGCCTTAAACCTCTCCTGGAACCAGGAGTAGGACGGAGACCCAGAAGGGCTGGCACCTTGCTCACCCCGGGAAGCCAGCCGGTCCGCCGTAGCTAGAGCCACCTGCCTTAACTCCGAGGATCCCGCCAGCCTCTGCCTCGAAGTCTTGAGCCTCAGCCCCCCTTCCTCCTCATCACGCCCACGCTTCGCCGGGGGAGGGCGGAGTGTCTCTTTCTCCTTGGTCCGGGGTGGCGGGGGCGAGTTCACAATCGGGGAGCGCGTCGAAGTGTTGGGGCTGCCCACGCCCGCAGCTGGAGCCCCTGGCGGAGGGATGGTGGAACAGTCAACAGCCCGGGACGGGTTCACGTCAGTCCGCCTCTTTGAACCCTAGGCTGACACCTTGCGAAGTGCCGTGAAGTTCAGCTTCATATCTGCTACAACACAACAAAATCGGAGTCAGCAAGATGAAAAAAAAACCCAGCAAAGTCAAACGACTCCGACTACTATTCTACCCTTTGCAACTGGGCAGACAGCACTACGAGGATTCTGGCACTCCGAGCATTCAAAAGAAAACCCCCTGCCCGGGTGCAACCTCCACATAGGGTACTCCGAGAGATCCTCGAGCCCCAGCTCTCTCCGCCGCTCTTCCGCCGTCGGCCCGCCTATCCCACAGGAGTGACGACTCTCATCAGCGATAAGTTCGCTGGTCAGGAAAACTTTGGACTGAGTCTTGGGACTATCTCCCAACTCACTCCGGACAAAATCTAAAAACCTTCGGAGTACTTGGTGTTCCTCTTTAAGGAGAGCCAAGGACGAAGTGACCTACACTTCGGGTAAAATGCTAAGCCCGTTCTGGACTCCACACAAACCCACTTCTCCCTCCACTAACTTAACTTATTGGGGGGAGGTTCAAAGAGGGTGACTACGCTAGGACGAGGGCGAAATGATAAGGTGAGATTATTCATGCGGAGGACGGTGAAGAAAGTCCTCAACAAATTCTCGGAGACCTCTACGCCTATTCTCCTACACAATACTGTAAGGGCGACGAAGTACCTAACTTCGTTTGGATGGACATGGGCGGGTTGACATCTAACCAAGTTCAAAAAATCGCAGAATGCGGGATCCAAAGGCAAATTGAGGCCAGAAATGAAGTGGTCATAGGGGATGTGAATGTAAGAGTTGGACATAGCCCCACAATCTTGAAGGTAGATTAACCTAAATCTACTTCGGTCAATCTCACTGGACAAAAGGGGGAGATCTATGCTAAGGGTGTTCTTCTTAAGGGTGAAGTCCCCCTCCAACCGGTTTTTGGTTTTCGGGAGATCTTTAGAGTGGCCGGAGTCCGCATCCTCGCCTTCGAGGACACTGGAGTCATGCAGGTCTTTGGACGAGAAGCCCACGACTGTAACTCCGCCACCCATGTGCCTAGGACCTAAGGGAATCGCCTCAGGGATACTGGGGCTGGCGTCAAATCCTTTAGATGAAGTACTGGCGCTCTCATGGTTGGCAGGGCTTGTCTGCGAAGTGGAGCTAGAAGAGCTAGACTCCACATCGACTACGGGGACCTCGGAACTCTCTGAATCAGACATATCTACAAACAGAAAACAAAAGTCCTATCAGAAACTAAAGTCCTTTCACTCCGATCATCATTTCAAGAACTAAAAGTCCGCTCACTTCGCCTTCATCCAATTCATCGTTCCAGAAAACTCTTTTAGTTCTTATAGACGTTTTAGAGTGATTTAAAAGATATAAGTAAAAGAAATTGAGGAAGTAAGGTTTCGGGGAAAAGAAGTGAAAAAGATCTTTCTCCTCCCTTTCTTCCTTTTATTTATAATAAAAAGCTTACCTCATTTACCTTATCATGGTAAATATATTTTTACCTTTTATTAGTGAGTCATCTTAGACATTTGTCGGTTCCATGTTGATATGCATAAATCATATCACATTTTTAGCATGTTCTTAGGCATAATTTAGGGTGAAATTGATAGGAAATCGGTATTAATTTTTGGTTATTAACTCAATTTCACAGTTTTTGTGATTTTGGAAGTGTCAGGTGAAAAGTAGAAGAAAATGGAAAATTTCGGGGCAAAAACGCAATTTTCAGAAATTCAGAAGTCGGGGTGGGCGTCCCGAATCAGGATGGGCGTCCTGACCTGGTCAACAGGCCGGGACGGGCGTCCCGGACGCCTGGTCAAAGTCCCACATCGAAATTCTTGGAAAAATTCACTCCAGAAAGCTGCTATAAATACCACATGCCTTCCTCAGTTGAAATCATTCCTCTCCACTCGATCTGAGTCATTTAGTGACTTCAAGTGTACATTTTTCTCGAGTACATAAGTCACTTAGAGACTCGAGTTCAGTAGAAGTTTATTTTTCTTAGATAGTGTTTCGTTTTCTTTGTTTCTGAGAATTAGTCTCAGATCCTAGGATATGATAGATAGGTTCATTTCTAGTATTCATAGAATACCTGGGATTTTGTTAGGAGATCCTAAGAGGGCTCTAGGCGTTCGAAGAGTCAGTCCACAGGGCTGGGCTTAAGCTGGGTATTAAGGTAAAGTCCAACTACTAGGCTGAGGAAGCGTCCTCTGAAGGTTCTATCGAGTAGAGTCGGGTTGAACAGTACAACATATACAAGCAGTTGCTCCATCGGCGAGACTAAGTAAAGGGTGAATTCTTTATGGCATCAGTCCCCCTGTCCCTCTCCTTATATGTTTGTATCGTGTTCGTCCAAATATTAATTATGTATATTGGATTATGATTTTATGAGTATTTGTTATTCATGTTGAAGTTCTTATGATGTAGTAAGAATTGTTTTAGGACAGAAACATGATAAGAAAGTTCATGTATGATAAATTCCGATCTTATCTAGTCTTGTCTAAAAACAATAGTTTACATTGATCACTCTTAGATATCTGTGTTCAATAAAACTAATACTGAACCATAATTGATTAAGTTAAGTTTTATTGTTACTTGAATTTGATATAGAATGAAGGGATAAGAAAAAGGGTTGAAAATCTAGAAAGCAAACCATTTGTCTAGATTAGAAAACCCCGAGTTAGAGGCTATTGTAATACTGATAAATTTTTGGATGAAAACTTATTTGCATTGTTTGCTATGTATAATAATTCTCATATGTGGTTTATTGTTGTTGCAAATTATTTAGTCACTGAATGGGTTCCAAGTAATATGACTTATCAGCAAAAGAAGAAATTCTTTGCTGATTTGAAATATTACTACTGGGCAGATTTCTCCTCTATTTCAAATTTTTGCAGATCAGTTGATCAGAAGATGTGTCTCGAAAGACAAAGGCCACAAAATTTTGGAGCATTATCATTGACGATCTACGAGAGGCTATTTGACTGCTAGCAACACTGTCCGGAAAGTGTTGGAAGCATGATATTACTGGCCCACTATTCAAAGATTTTGTATCCTTGATACAGTCCGATGATGCTTGAAAAATAACAGGTAACACGTCTTCCCAAGATCATCTACCCCAGCAAGGTATACAGAATACTAAAATCTCTTATATCTGGGGTACTGATTAAATCCTTTTTTCTTTCTTCCTGTGAAAATAATTACATCATAGTAGTCGTGGAACACTTTTCAAAATGGTCTGAACCACAGGCATTACCTACTAATGATGTTAAAGTCATGTGCAGATTCTATGAGAAGTTATTTTCCAGATTCAGAATGACAATGTCTTAGGAAGAAACGTTTAGTTTGTGTATCAAATCTGTGAAGTCTGCCAAGTACTTCACTTTAGCGGGAATTGCTATGTGAATGAAATACGAATCATTCCAAAAAGAGGTAGGAGTAGGTTACTGCAGAATGCTACTCCAATGGGAAATGCATACAATCCCAACTAGAGGAATCATACGGGATTTAGCTGAGGAATAATTCGGAAGCTAGAAACTTTCAGAAGATACCACCACAGCAAAACCCCTACCCGTAGAATCAACAAATGAGATACTGGCAACAATTAAAGCCATACCAGTGCAAGCAAGTGATCTACCAAGTGATATCGAACGGTCGAGGGATATAGAGGAATTTGGCGTTGTATCAGGAGCATAGCAATGGAGGAGCTTGCATCCCCTGCATACCAATCAGTTGTGAGAAACTTCCCCGAGGTAGCCTCAAATACTTGGGCCCAGATCTACACCACTGGAGCCTCCTACCACCACGGCTTCGCCAAAGCTTCAAGTATCTTTTCTGCCATTCGAAACTTGCATGCAATACCTTCACTGACATTGGCAGGTAGGCACACCAATCCAAAGAAGTCTCATTCCTAGACACGTTCCTCCTGGACACGTTGCTATGATTGCGAGAAACTTCACAAATGATTCGAGGAAACAGTCCTTGGGGCTCGAGTCATTCATCAAATGGATAGGCCACTACCAGGAGCTCAACAATGAATGATCGGAGCTGACGTCATCCGTTCTAGTATCTAGAGCTTACATAGTCAAGAGCGCCTCATCAATAGCACATGGCTAAGGTGAAGAGCCAATTGACAGCTCAGAGAAAACCCTTCCGCTCGAGATAAGAAGGGAGTTTTTCTAACCCTCATCTTCCTTTACTTTTATTTTGTTTTCTTTTAATCTCATTTTGTGTTCTATTTTGTTATTTCCATTACCCTTCTTTTATTTTGTTATTATTTTCTCTCTCTTACCCTTAGTTAGTCAAATAAGTGTGGGGTAAGAAGTTTGTGTTTTGTTTCTTCTTGTTTTCAAATAAGTGTGGGGTAATTAGAAATGCATGAACACTGAGGACAGTGTCAAACTTAAGTGTGGGGTAGCAGTGCACGGTGCACTGTAGTAGTTTGAAAAATTTTTGCATGATTTTTGCATGTTTTTCCCCTTATTTTCACACCCTTTAAAAATATTTCAAAATTTTTCATTCTTTCAGACTTCAAAATGCAGTATGATTGGTAAAACATTGATGATATCTATGATATGTAGGTAGAATGTTATGATTAGTAGGAGACAATGTAATGACTATTTTGAACTTATTGATTAGGAATAGGGAATTCCTGATAATTGAGCACAACTTAGTCTGGATTAGAGACCTCAGCCAATTGCCTTTTCAAAACTTAACTAGATAAGATTAGACCAGTTAAGGATGTATTGTCAATTAGAATGACTAGATGAGGCTCTGAGCTGAAAGTGAAAAGAAAAAGAGAGTTAACTAAATAGGGTAGTTTGCTAGCGGCCTTTGCTACTCGAGCACCACTCCTTAGGGGAACTTAAAAAGCCTGATGCCCTAAGGTCGTATAGGTCTGGGAGTCATCGGAGTGGGACTCGCTACATGGGTAGTTAAAGTTGACATGTTAAAGCAGACTCAAAATACCCTGAAAAAATCTATAAAAAATCAATAAATGCTAAATAATTAAAAATCTGATCACCAAGGCTCAGAACTCAGAAAGTTGTCTGTTGTTAGTATGTCTAGCGACGGGTCGAAGTGTTATCTGGTAGTAGTTAAGACGAGAGTATATTATGTTGACCATCTGGTCTAGACTAGTACACACACTACACATCAGGAAGACCTTGTGACTGAGAGAAGAGTTCAATCTAGTTGTTAAGTTGTAAACCTGCTTGATTATAATAATCTACTAGAGACATTTGAGACCTTGTCATAGCAACCTAACCAGTCAGACCTCTGTTGTGAATTGTCTGAATAAGTTTTGGAATAAAAACATGACTAGGAAATTTAAGTGACTGCACATATGATTTAAAATCACTAACTTCAGATAGACTTTGCTTGAGGACAAGCAAAAAGCTAACTGTGGGGTTATCTGATATGCATAAATCATATCACATTTTTAGCATGTTTTTAGGCATAATTTAGGGTGAAATTGATAGGAAATCAGTCTTAATTGTTGGTTATTAACTCAATTTCACAGATTTTGTGATTTTGGAAGTGTCATGTGAAAAGTAGAAGAAAATGGCAAATTTCGGGGCAAAAACGTAATTTTTAGAAATTCAGAAGTCGGGGTGGGCGTCCCAAATCAGGATGGGCGTCCTGACCTGGTCAACAGGCCGGGACGGGCGTCCCAATCCAGGACGGGTGTCCCGGACGCCTGGTCAAAGTCCCACATCGAAATTCTTGGAAATATTCACTCCAGAAAGCTGCTATAAATACCCTAGGCCTTCCTCAGTTGAAATCATTCCTCTCCACTCGATCTGAGTCATTTAGTGACTTCAAGTGTACATTTTTCTCGAGTACATAAGTCACTTAGAGACTCGGGTTCAGTAGAAGTTTATTTTTCTTAGATAGTGTCTCGTTTTCTTTGTTTCTGAGAATTAGTCTCAGATCCTAGGATACGATAGATAGGTTCGTTTATGATATTCATAGAATACCTGGGATTTCGTTAGGAGATCCTAAGAGGGCTCTAGGTGTTCGAAGAGTCAGTCCACAGGGCTGGGCTTAAGTTGGGTATTAAGGTAAAGTCCAGCTACTAGGCTGAGGAAGCGTCCTCCGAAGGTTCTGTCGAGCAGAGTCGGGTCGAGTAGTACAACATATACAAGCAGTTGCTCCATCGGCGAGACTAAGTAAAGGGTGAATTCTTTATGGCATAAGTCCCCCTGTCCCTCTCTTTATATGTTTGTATTGTGTTAGTCCAAATATTAATTATGTATATTGGATTATGATTTTATGAGTATTTGTTATGCATGTAGTTCTTATGATTTTCCGGAAATGGCCACCTGCTTAATATTCATTATGTCTGCATGTCTAATGTAGTTTCATTTAAACTAAATTTAGGGTTATAGACAATTCCTAACCACGGTCTATTCATAACTTGTTTAGTTTAACAGGCATCAATTTAGGAAGCATTGGTGTCTGCCATATTAGATAAAATAACCTACAGAAAACCCTGTTTGTTAGAGTAGTCTAAGTAGGCTGAGTTGTGTCTTTATGCTGGCGTTAGGGCGAGCGGCATGATCCCCTAAGTGACATAGGGCTTTCATGGATGCCTTTAGCTCGAACCGTGAGTAGGGCCGTCAATGGCAATGGGGCGGTTTATCAGTTGACTCAGATGTGGTACACCTTTAGACTCAGTACATAGTTGCAATCTAGGCCAAGACATGTCTAAAATACTCGAAGATAGGTCAATCAACATGTAGGAACAATATAACATAGAATCAGGACATTATATGTAAAACACTTTTAGGCTTAAATAGACTTAAACCTAGTGGAGAATGAATCACCCTCTCATCAAAGTTATTGATGACGATTGCATAACTGGATCATAAGATAAGAGTTAAGGGAAAAGGCTAGTTACTACTAAGCTGTTACCACTTCCCTGGGAGTACGATATTTAATTTAAGTAAAATCGTAGATACTTTCCAACAGACTAGCTACACGATAGTTACTCTGCCTTAGGTTCTGACTGATTAAGTGACAGCATAGAGACTAAGTGTGACAATTAGTCAATCTAAGTCCTTAATTACTCATAATCAACATAGGGTAAAACGACACCTATTTAGCATATCAGTCAGAAGCACATCACATGTCTAAATTGACTGACACATATACATCATTAAGGGACATTAATCCCAGTTGACTTTAGAATTTGACACACATCATCCGATTAATCATCTTTCTTAGGAAATTCAAGATCCTTCAAGAAAATGATAGATGTACAGTACTTCATCATTCCACAACTTTGGTGTGTTTATTTATGATGTCGAAGTGTGAGGTTCACGATAACAGATGTCTACGATCAATTCCTTAGCACCTTCGATCGGAGTGTAGAATCTTCGATCAGAGTGCAGGATGATGTGGAAAACTCGTGCACTTCAATTGGTAAATGATGATCTGGCAAGCTGTCAGATTTTATTTCCTTTCAATACACACAATACAAAAACTCAAGGATATAAATATTGATGGCTAGTCAATGCGACGAGTCAACTTGCAAACTGCGCGGGCGGACACAGAGACTAGATTAATTGGCCAAGACACCTCCTAAGGGTTGCTATTCGAAGACTGGGTTTGGTGAAGTGTGGTATGTCAACGAGGAGTGCGAGGTCCTTCCAGCCTTGGGAGCTTGACTTTTCATTCTCAGGCTGCACATCGAGAAATTATTGTTCTCCTGTTGCGCAACCTTCCACTCTGCATGCATCAGTCCTAATCCACAGCACGAAAGCATCATTAACTATACATCATATTAAACAGAATTAAATGCTCTTGAAAAGATCAAATCAACCTCAACTCGACAGGTGGCACGAACTAGGATCACTCTAGAATTTGTTAATAATTAGTATGTGTGTCAAACCCTAATTTTAGAAGAGAGACGAATTGCAGTCTGCCTATGGTCCAAAGAATACAAAGAGTGGGCTAGAAAAAGCCACAATCAAAGAATGAAGAGAAGACCTTTGCACGTTTCAAAAAAAATCCAAGTCACCTTGCGAAGGATCAACGAATAACCTCACACCCAACTGGGAAAACTCCTACCAGATTACAAAAACAATAGACCAAGAACTTTCACTGACTAAGCAAGATGGGTCACTGTTGCTAAATCCACCAGAAGAAGTACTAAATGTAAAAAGGAACAAAGCTAAGCTTGGTCACCCGAGGTAACCTTGGAGTTAACTATCAAAATATGAGTTTAGAATTAGACAAATTTATAAAATTAGTTAACAGAAAGGTACAAACTCCTAGCTTGTGGGCTCAGTGGCATCCAACTTGATATGCATAAATCATATCACATTTTTAGCATGTGTTTTAGGCATAATTTAGGGTGAAATTGATGGTATATCGGTCTTAATTGATTGTTATTAATTCAATTTCACAGTTTTTATGATTTTGGAAGTGTCAGGTGAAAAGTAGAAGAAAATGGAAAATTTCGGGGTAAAACGTGATTTTCAGAAATTTAGAAGTCGGGGTGGGTGTCCCGAAGTTAGGATGGGCGTCCTGAACTGGTCAACAGGCCAGGACGGGTATCCAGGACTCGGGACGGCCATCCTGACCTGGTCAACAGGCCGGGACGGGCGTCCCAATCCAGGACGGGCGTCCCGAGCCGCAGTTCAGAGTCCCACATCGAATTTATGAGAGAAATTCACTCCAGAAAGCTGCTATAAATACCCCAGGCCTTCCTCAGTTGAATTCATTCCTCTCCACTCGATCTGAGTCATTTAGTGACTTCAAGTATACAGTTTTCCAGTATATAAGTCACTTAGAGACTCAGGGTTCAGTATAAGTTTCTTTTTATTTCTAGATAGTGTTTTCGTGTTCTTTGTTTCTGAGAGTTAGTATCAGATCCTAGGATACAACTAGATAGGTTCGTTTCTAGTATTCATAGAATACCCGGGATTTTGTTAGGAGATCCTAAGAGGGCTCTAGGCGTTCGAAGAGTTAGTCCATAGGGCTGGGCTTAAGCTGGGTATTAAGGTAAAGTCCAGCTACTAGGTTGAAGAAGCGTCCTCCGAAGGTTCTGTCGAGCAGAGTCGGGTCGAGCAGTCCAACATATACAAGAAGTTGCTCCATCGGCGAGACTTCGTAAAGGGTGATTACTTTATGGCATCGGTCCCCCTGTCCCTCTCTTTATATGTTTGTACTGTGTTCGTCCAAACATTTGTTATGATTACTAGATTATGATTTTATGAATATTTGTTATGCATGTTGAAATATTTTATGATTTTCCGGAAATGGCCACCAGCTTAACTTTCATTATGTTTGTATGTCTAATGTAGTTTCTTTTAAACTAAATTTAGGGTTATAGACAATTCCTAACCATGGTCTAACCATAACCTGTTTAGTTTAACAGGCATTAATTTAGGACTTCCCCGTCGGGTTGCATTAATGTCTTCCATATTACATGAAATAACCTATAGATCACCATATTTGTTAGAGTAGTCTAAGTAGGCTGAGTTTGTGTGTTTATGTCGGCGTTAGGGCGAGCGGCATGATCTCCTAAGTGACATAGGTTTTCATGGATGCCTTTAGCTCGAACCTTGAGTAGGGCCGTCATTAAGGTAGGGCGGTTTATCAGGTAACTCAGATGTGGTACACCTTTAGACTCAGTACATAGTTGTAATCCAGGCCAAGACATGTCTAAAATACTCGAAGATAGGTCAATCAACATGTAGGAACAGTATAACATAGAATCAGGACATTATCTGTAAAACACTTTTAGGCTTAAATAAACTTAAACCTAGTGGAGAATGAATCACCCTCTCATCAAAGATATTGATGAACGATTGCATAACTGGATCATAAGATAAGAGTTAGGGTAAGAGGATAGTTACTACTAAGCCGTTACCACTTCCCTAGGAGTACGATATTTGATTTAATTAAAATCGTAGATACTTTCCAACAGATTAGCTACACAATAGGTACTCTGCCTTAGGTTCTGATTGATTAAGTGACAGTATAGAGACTAAATGTGACAATTAGCCAGGATAAGTCCTTAATTACTCATAATCAACATAGTGTAAAACAACACCTATTTTAGTATATCAGTCGGAACGCATCACAACTCAAGGATAGCTGGTATAAGAGGATCCTCAGCAAGTATGGCTGGGACCTTGCAACCTTCAACAACAGAAGCAGCAGCGTGAACATTGGAGACTTCAACATTGACTCCACTCTTTTCTACCACCACCTCTTATGGGTCTAGAATGTCGAATCATTTCCCAGAAGTTGGGATAGATCAGAGCAGGAGGCATCCAAAATGGGAGGCCCTTCTTGGAGTCTCGGGTCCTCAACTCATCGAGCTCCCCCTCACTGAAGGGGATATAGTTGGCCCCATCCCTACAACTCGGAGCATCGAAGGGAGCCTCAAATACATCCAAAACCACCCTTTATCTATTACTAAGTGGTGCATCTGCCGAAGTACACTGAGGGTCCCCCTATCGTAGAAAGAGATGGCCTTCTTCTCTTTGTGTTCATTGGACCTCATGAAATCTAGCTCCTCCTTCATGGCGAGCTGTTGAGCCAGAGCCTTGTCTCGCATGATACTTGCTGTGAGACCCTTTGTCCTAAAGGTGCGGGGTAGCTCTAGCAGCGGCGGAGCAAGTGTGCGAGCAGCATATGATTTAAGGTTTGGCTGTGTGCCCCCCTTTTATAAAGGACTGATGTGTGTGGGCCGAGGCATTGTGGCATGGGTCGAGACACCAGACCGAATGTGCTGGGAACCCTAAGGGTGCTCTAATTGCATGGCCTGTGGCCAATGGGGATGACTCTAAACCATGCCAATCCCTAGATGGTTATAAGTAGGGATAGTTGGACAAGGGAGAAAGGAGAGACAGAGTAATAGAGGGATAACATAAATAGACTAGGGTTGTTCGATCTTGTAGGCCTTTGTGGCTGAGCAACTTTGTTCATAGTTGCTAACTCTTTGTAATTCCTTGCTATTGATTAATATAAAAAGGTTGGGCAAGTTGCCCATAAATATTATTGCTTACCCCTTTACTTGTGATTGTATGTCCGCTGCGTGTACTTGTGCTTGTGCACGTGCCGCGTGCAAGTTGTGTTGAGTATCGTGAACTGGTGGTCGTGCCAGGAAGAGGCACTTCGTGACAAATTGGTATTAGAGTGCAATTTGACCCTTGTGGAAATGTCTAGTTCGTCTGGAGAATCGTGTCAGGCAATGCGCATTGACACTACACCGACCCCTCATGCCACAACCGCGGATTGGTTGACAAGGTTGGAGACGTTGTTCATGCATCATGTGCAAGCGGTTGGTGTGTTAGAGCATGTGGAGAATGTTCGTCCTTTGGTAGATCAGATCCAAGGACCACTAGACGTTGCGATGGATTTGCACCAACTCCAAGCGATAGTAGACAATATGAAGAAAAACTTCTAGAATAGCATCGACGCACTCCAAGCTAGCGTAGCAGCACTTCAATCTAATACTACTGGAGCCAGTGTTAGACAACCGATGTTTAAGGTGCCCGAGCCTAGAACATATTCGTGTGTTCATGATGCTACGGTGATCAGGAGTTTCTTGTGGGATCTGGAGAAATACTTTGCGACGAATAGAGTCTCGAAGAGTGAACAAGTTGTGATTACATCATTATTCCTCACAGACACTACCAAGCTATGGTAACAAACAAAGGAAATGGACCCTAGGAAAGAAGAGGTTCAATCTTTTAGACATATGAAGGAGGAATTAATGGAGCAATTCTTAACAAACAATTCCACATGGTTGGCTCGTGAGAGCTTGAAAAGACTAGAATAGACGGGGACTGTTCGAGAGTATGTTAATCAATTCCTTGCGATACTTCTTAATATTCCTAACATGTCCAAGGAGGACAAATTGTTTAACTTTTTGTTAGGGTTGAAAAAGTGGGCTAGGATCGAGTTAATGAGGCAGGATCCTAGGAATGTGAGGGAGGCCTTTTCGATGGTGGAACGATTGAAGGATATGCAATCTCTAGCTCCTCCTACCCCTGAAAGAAAGAGTGTTCCATTGAGGAGCAAGGGTAAGTCTTGGAATGACAAATGCAAGAAGAAAGATAGTGTCGTCGGGAAATCGAAGGATTTAAGTGTCAAGTGCTACAATTGTAGGGAGATTGGACACATGTCATATCAATACCCCAAGCCGAGGTGGAATGAAAACTTGGCTGCTGTTCAAATTGGAGATGAGACTAGAGGGGATCCACTTGCTCGTGTGAATCCCATTCAGTTGTGCAATGTCATTCAGGTGTCCGAGTGACCACAAACAGTGCGTGGGTTGATGTACGTGGATGCGGTTGTGAATGGTATTGAGATGTGGGCAATGATAGATTCTGGCGCAACAAATAACTTTGTGGCTGACCGAGAAGCCACGCACTTGCAGTTGGCACTGCAAGAAAGTTCCCACACCATTAAGACTGTCAATGCCGCGTAGCAACGGGTGAGAAGCAGTGCCATAGTGTCATTAAAGATGAGAGCTTGGAAAGGCCAGTGCAAGGTGACGACCGTTCCATTTGATGACTTCGATCTAATCCTAGGGATTGAGTTTTTTACAATGACCAAGGTGGCAATGTTGCCACATTTGCGTGGATTGATGATCATGGAAGAGGGGATACCAAACTTCGTATAGTGTATGTATAAAGACTTGGATCAAAAGAATGCGAAGGGAATATTGTCGGCAATGCAGTTGAAGGATGAGTTAAGACGAGGTGTGATGGTGTTCCGACCGACGTGCTAAATAGGTGTTATTTTACCCTATGTTGATTATGAATAATTAAGGAATGTGATTGACTAATTGTCACATTTAGTCTCTATGGTGTCACTTAATCAGCCAGAATTCTAACAGACTAGCTACTTATCGTGTAGCTAGTCTGTTAGAAAGTATCTACGATTTTATTAAGTTAAATATCGTACTCCCAGGGAAGTGGCAACGGCTTAGTAGTAACTAGCCTGTTATCCTAACTCCTATCTTATGGTCCAGTTATGCAATCTTCATCAAATACTTTGATGAGAGGGTGATTCATTCTCCACTAGGTTTAAGTCTAATTAATCCTAGAAGTGTTTTATAGATGAGTCCTGATTCTATGTTATACTGTTCCTATATGTTGATTGACCTATATTCGAATATTTTAGACATGTCTTAGCCTGGATTGCAACTATGTTCTGTGTCTAAAGGTGTACCACATCCGAGGTTTCTAATAAACCGCCCTACCTTAATGACGGCCCTACTCACGGTTCGGGACGAAGGCATCCATGAAAGCCCTATGTCACTTCGGGGATCATACCGCTTGCCCTAGCCGCCGGCATAATCGGACTCAGCTCGGCCCCTACCTATACTACTTTAACATGCAGGGTGTTCAACAAGTTATTTTATCTAGCATGGCAGACACCAATACTAATTGATGCCTGTTAAACTAAACAGGTTATGATTAGACCGTGGTTAGGAATTGTCTATAACCCTAACTTTAGTTTAAAAGAGCACATTAAACATGCAGACATAGTGAATGTTAAGCAGGTGGCTATTTCCGGAAAAATATAATAACGTCAACATATAAAACAACTATTCATAAAAAATCGTAATCTCGTATTCATAATAGGTATTTAGAACAAAACAATAACAACATATAAGAGAGGGACATGGGGACTGATGCCATAAAGAAATCACCCTTTACGTAGTCTCGCCGACGGAGTGTACTGCTGTATATGTCGTATTGCTCACCCTGACTCTGCTCACCAGAACCTTCGGAGGACGCTTCCTCAGCCTAGTAACTGGGCTTTACCTTAATACCCAGCTTAAGCCCAGCCATGTGGACTGACTCTTCGAACGCCTAGAGCCCTCTTAGGATCTCCTAACGAAATCCCGGGTATTCTATGAATACCAGAAACGAACCTATCTATGTAAGCCTAAGATCTGAGACTATTTCTCAGAAACTAAAACAAAACACTAATAAGAAACAAAACTGAGATCCAAGTCTCTGAGTGAGTTGTGTACTGGAGAAGTGTACACTGGAAACCACTTAATGACTCAGATCGAGTGGAGAGGAATGAATTCAACTGCTAGAGGCCTGGGGTATTTATAGCAGTTTCCCGGGGTGATTTTTCATCAAAAATTCGATGTGGGACTGGATCTGGGGGTTCGGGACGCCCGTCCCGGATTGGGATGCCCATCCTGATCTGTTGACCAGGTCGGGACGCCCGTCCTGACCCTTTGACCCAAAATTTGCTATTTTTGTCTACTTTTCACCTAACACTTCCAAAATCAAAAAACCGTGAAATTGAGTAATTAACAAACAATTAAGATCAATTTGCCCTCAATTTCACCCGAAATCATACATAAAAACATGCTAAAAAGGTGATACGATTTTCGCGTATCAGATAACCCCACACTTAGCTTTTTGCTTGTCCTCAAGCAAAGTCTACCTGAAGTTAGTGATTCTAAATCGTAGTGCAGTCACTTAAATTCCTATTCATGTTTTTATTCCAAAAATTCTTCAGACAAGTCTTAACACAGGTCTGACTGGTTAGGTTGCTATGACAAGGTCCCAGATATTTTTAGTAGCTTGTTATGATCAGGCAGAAAACAAATCAACAACTAGGTTGGACTTTTTTCTTAGTCACATGGTCTTCCTGATGTGTAGTGTGTGTACTAGTCTAGACCAGATAGTCAACACAATGTACTCTTGTCTTAACTACTACCAGATAACACTTCGACCCATCGCTAGACATATTAACAACAGACAACTTTTTGAGTTCTGAGCTTTGGTGATCAGACTTTTAATGTTTTAGCATTTAGTCATTTTCTTTATAGATTCAGGGTATTTTGAGTCTGCTTAGGACACGTCAACTTCAACTACCCATGTAGCGAGTCCCACTCCGATGACTCCCAGATCTACACGACCTTAGGGCATCAGGCTTTAAATTCCCCGAAGGAGTGGTGCTCAAGTAGCGAAGGCCGCTGGCAAACTACCCTCATTTGATTAACTTTCTTTTGTTTCTTTTCACTTTTAGCTCAAAGTCTCATCTAGTCATTCTAACTGCCAATATATCCACAATTGGTCTAATTTTATCTAGTTAAGTCTCGAACAGGCAATTGGCTGAGGTCTCTAATCCAGATAAAGTTGTGCTCAGTTATCAGGAATTCCCTATTCCTAATCAATTAGTTCAGTAGTAGTCATCGATTATCTCCTACTAACCATAACATACTACCTACATATCATAGACGTAAGCAATTGTTTAACCAAGCATACTGCATTTAGAAGTCTGAAAGACGGAAAAATTTTGAAAACATTTTTGGAAGGGTTTGAAAATATGGGGAAAACAAGCAAAAGCATGCAAAAATTTTTGCAAACTGTTACAGTGCACCGTGCACTGCTACCCCACACTTAAGTCTGGCACTGTCCTCAGTGTTCATGCATATCTAATTACCCCACACTTATTTGAAAACAAGACATAAAACACAAAGAAAAGATGCTTACTTATACTATGGGTAAGAAAGAAATAAAAAACAAAATAATGCAAACAATTCTGTATGTCATATAAATCAATTTTGTACATAGATTCATACGTCATACAGCCCAGACATGTTTATACACATAGAACAAGAAAAACAAAAACAAAAGAAAGGAAAGAAGGAGAGAGAGACTAAGAACCCGGCGGATCGTCGTCCAGTGGACCGAGTTCTGCTGTAAAGTCAAACTCGAAGTTTTCTGCCACTTGGGAAGTCTACTGATGTATCTCCTCAATCCTGCTGGTGTTCATGGCGATCCTATCATCCATCATCGCCAACCGTCTGTCAATCCTGTCCTCCATCATCGTCAGCCGTCTGTCAATCCTGTCCATGTCTCGACTGTATCGGGCCGATAGTTCTGCCAATCGGTGCGACATGTGTCGTTCGAAGGTAGTACGTGGCACGAACGTCTCTGACGGAGGGATATGCGCTGGAAATGCTTCTGATGCCGACGCTTGTCATGGCTGATCCGTGTGGATGGTGTAGCGGCCATTCGCATCCCGGACAACCATTCCCATGTTCCGTAGAATAGTAAGATCAGCGGGAATGGTGGTCAGGGCGACCAGGGTCAGCTCCGAGCCCTCTATGTCCAACTCCAGGTAGCGGGCTAGCCTGGTGATGTACGGTCCGAGCCCCAGACATTGTTTCCGGGTGTCTGTAGCAAATCCTCGCATGACGACCGTGATGAGTCTAGCCATCTCTACCGTAGATCCCATGTGCATGTTGGCCAGAAGGAATGTCTCCATCTGGGTGACAGTTCCGGGAGCCGTCCGTCGTCCTGACAATGTATGTGCAATGATAGCGTGCAGGTAACGAAGAGTAGGATAAATACCTGTGGCTTTTGCAAAGCCATGCTGGTATGGGACACCTCATGCAGATCTGAGCCCAAGCAGTGGAGACGTCTGCAGAGTGAAGTCTCGAACCGCTATGGTATGCGGGCGTATCCAGCTCATCTCTGCCAGATACCTAGGGTGACGCCAAACTCTGCCATGCTCATCGACCGATCTATTCCGCCCAAGCGGAATGTGATCTGCTCCTGGTGGCATGTAAAGACGCATAGAATCAATACCAGCTCCAGGTATGTGGGCTCTGTGACGATTGAATATCGACTATAAGGTGGCACGTCGAGTATGCGTCTGACTTCCGGTTCTACTCCTAGCGTATGTACTGCTGCCCAATCCAACGTTCTGCCCGTTAGTATCGTATGCCCGATGTACCCAGTGCATCTTTCTGGTATGCTGTGGAGGAAACAGCATAAAAGGATGTGCCACTGAGGTAACTGTCATGGTAGAGTGTGGTACGAGCAGAGGTTGGGAGCCATTGAAACGTACGAGAGAGTTTAGGTGGGAAGGAAAGCTTTAAACTCAAATTCTGGAGGTGAATTTGAATTCAGAAGGATGAAATTAGGTTAGGGAAAGATTTTGAATTTTTGGCGGGAAATTCGAATTTTTGGGTGAAGTTTAAAATTCAAATTTTGGAGGGAAACTCGAATTTCTAAACTTTGGAGAGTTTGCCAAAAATTTGTAGAGAGAAGCTAGAGAGAAATATTTTTAGAGAGATGAATTTTTGGTTGTAGATTTGAGAGAAAATGAAAAAATTGAATTTTTATAGAAGGGGCGGCCTTCGGGACGCCCGTCCCGGGTTGCTTCAGGACGCGTGCCAATTCCGAAAAAATATTTTTTTTCGTAATTCCCTGAAAATCTCAAGATACCAAAAATAATCATAATTTTTAACAAGGCTTCACGTTTATCCAATTAAATTCAGAAAAAACTCTATGCAAAAATTCCTCAGTCTGTTTTTTTTTCGAAAATCAGACTACCCTAATTTTATCCCAACTTAAATTCAGCAAGAATTTCAGAAAAAAACCAAACTGAGTTTGTGCAATTTAATTAGTGAAAAATAGACTGTATTTGCAAAACTTTTGTTTTTCATAGAAATTTGAAATAAAATGTCTGAAGAAAATTGTTGAATATAAAGGACCCTTTTTAAAAAGAATTTGAAAAATAGAAAAAAATATGGGTCAATTATTCAGGTTTAGTTCAAACGAATTATTTGCTGAGAATAAAAGTAAAAGAATCTTCCCTTTTTCAGCGACCCTTATCTCTGATCTCCTGTAGCTCCGCCTGAATGTTTCGCATCTCTTGCTGTTCTGCTTGTATGTTGCGCATTTCCTCCTGCTGGTTCCTTTGTTCCTTTAAGATTTCCATCATCTCTCGGAGTAATTGCACATTTTGGCATTCTATTGTGGTTCTGAGTTGGGTTACTTCAAAACTTAAGGTTAGAACAGCCTGATATGATCGTCTTAGTCCGCCCGGTATTGTCTGAGTCATAGCGCTTATCCTGTGAGATATATCATCTACCCGGGCAGCCAAGGCTGGTTGAGAACTGTCAGTGCTATCCTCTGATGAAGGTGGTTGGTCGTTAGGTGCGGGGGATGCAGGAGTATATTCAGGAGATTTCGGGGTATATTCGGGAGATTTAGGAGTATATTCGGGAGGAGCAGGAGTATACTCGGGAGAAGCAGGAGTATATTCGGGAGAAGCAGGAGTTGTTTGAATCTCTGGGGAAGTGTTATGTTCTACCTCGCCCAGAATATCCTGGGCTCTTGTTCCCTTCATCTCTGCGTGCAAAGTCTGGTTAGAAATAACAAATAACAAAAATAGGAAAATAAAATAAGAAAGCAAGAAAAATATTTTTAGGGATTTTAAATTTTATTCAGAAAGCAGGTAAATTTCATTAATATGGTTTTAGAATAATTTTCTAAAATTTGATTATCCTAAGTGTCTTAATTTCAGATATTATCTAAAATTAATTAGTTATGATAATCCTATATTTAGGAAAGTGATTGTCTAACTAGTACAAGATAAGTGTAATTCAAAAGTCTAGGTTACTACCGTTACCTATCATAAGTCTCTAGAATTGTGGCCAATAATCCTAAATTCATTATGATATTTCCCCGGTAACGGCGCCAAAAATCTGATGGTGTTCCGACCGACGTGCTAAATAGGTGTTATTTTACCCTATGTTGATTATGAATAATTAAGGATTGTGATTGACTAATTGTCACATTTAGTCTCTATGGTGTCACTTAATCAGCCAGAACCTAAGGCAGAGTACCTATCGTGTAGCTAATCTGTTGGAAAGTATCTACGATTTTATTAAGTTAAATATCGTACTCCCAGGGAAGTGGCAACGGCTTAGTAGTAACTAGCCTGTTATCCTAACTCCTATCTTATGGTCCAGTTATGCAATCTTCATCAAATACTTTGATGAGAGGGTGATTCATTCTCCACTAGGTTTAAGTCTAATTAATCCTAGAAGTGTTTTATAGATGAGTCCTGATTCTATGTTATACTGTTCCTATATGTTGATTGACCTATATTCGAATATTTTAGACATGTCTTAGCCTGGATTGCAACTATGTTCTGTGTCTAAAGGTGTACCACACCGAGGTTTCTAATAAACCGCCCTACCTTAATGACGGCCCTACTCACGGTTTGGGACGAAGGCATCCATGAAAGCCCTATGTCACTTCGGGGATCATACCGCTTGCCCTAGCCGCCGACATAATCGGACTCAGCTCGGCCCCTACCTAGACTACTTTAACATGTAGGGTGTTCAGCAGGTTATTTTATCTAGCATGGCAGACACCAATACTAATTGATGCCTGTTAAACTAAACAGGTTATGATTAGACCGTGGTTAGGAATTGTCTATAACCATAACTTTAGTTTAAAAGAGCACATTAAACATGCAGACATAGTGAATGTTAAGCAGGTGGCTATTTCCGGAAAAATATAATAACGTCAACATATAAAACAACTATTCATAAAAAATCGTAATCTCGTATTCATAATAGGTATTTAGAACAAAACAATAACAACATATAAGAGAGGGACATGGGGACTGATGCCATAAAGAAATCACCCTTTACGTAGTCTCGCCGACGGAGCGTACTGCTGTATATGTCGTATTGTTCGCCCTGACTCTGCTCACCAGAACCTTCGGAGGACGCTTCCTCAGCCTAGTAACTGGGCTTTACCTTAATACCCAGCTTAATCCCAGCCCTGTGGACTGACTCTTCGAACGCCTAGAGCCCTCTTAGGATCTCCTAACGAAATCCCGGGTATTCTATGAATACTAGAAACGAACCTATCTATGTAAGCCTAAGATCTGAGACTATTTCTCAAAAACTAAAACAAAACACTAATAAGAAAGAAAACTGAGATCCGAGTCTCTGAGTGAGTTGTGTACTGGAGAAGTGTACACTGGAAACCACTTAATGACTCAGATCGAGTGGAGAGGAATGAATTCAACTGCTGGAGGCCTGGGGTATTTATAGCAGCTTCCCGGGGTGATTTTTCATCAAATATTCGATGTGGGACTGGATCTGGGGGTTCGGGACGCCCGTCCTGATCTGTTGACCAGGTCGGGATGCCCGTCCTGAGTCCTGGACGCCCGTCCCGGGTTTGGGACGCCCGTCCTGACCCTTTGACCGGGTCAACATTTCCAAAAATTGCATTTTTGCCCCAAAATTTGCTGTTTTCGTCTACCGTTCACCTGACACTTCCAAAATCATAAAAACCGTGAAATTGAGTAATTAACAAACAATTAAGATCAATTTGCCCTCAATTTCACCCGAAATCATACATAAAAACATGCTAAAAAGGTGATACGATCTTCGCGTATCAAGGTGAACTAACATTTGTGGCTATTTTATTGGGAAGAGACATATGTTGATCACTCAGAGTTGCCTGAATCCATGTCCAAGGTGTTGAACGAGTTTGCTAACTTGATGCCCGATGAGTTGCCTAAGGTGTTGCCCTCGAGATGTGCCATTGATCACCAGATTGAGTTGGTCCCTAGAACAGTACCACCAGCACAAGCACCATATCGAATGGGACCAGCAGAATTGTTGGAATTGAGGAAGCAGCTGGGGGAATTGCTGGATGATCAATTTATCAGACCCTCGAAAGCCCCTTATGGTGCCCATGCCTTGTTCCAAAGGAAGCCAGATGGCTCGTTGCAATTTTATGTGGATTATCGAGCCTTGAACAAATTGACGGTGAAGAACAAGTACCATATCCCGAATCAGTTGAATTTGTTCGATAGGTTGGCAAAAGGGAGGTACTTCACCAAAGTTGATTTGCGGCTAGGATATTAGCAAGTACGGATTGCCAATGGTGATGAAGCCAAAACCACAGTAGTGACAAGGTATGGCTCATTTGAGTTTTTAGTGATGCCTTTCAGTTTAACTAATGCCCCTAGTACATTCTGCAAGTTGATGAATGATGTTTTGTATGAATTCTTGGATAAATTCGTGGTCGTTTATTTAGGTGATATTGTCATCTATAGTGCGTCCTTAGAGGAGCATATTACACATCTTCGACTCGTATTTACAAAATTAAGGGAATATGTACTCTATGTTAAGAGGGAGAAGTGCGAGTTTTGTAAAGAGAAAATTAAGTTCCTTGGTCACACAATCAGTCATGGTTTAGTTAGGATGGATCCTCGAAAGGTGAAGGCTATTAAGGGTTGGTTTGCCCCGACGTCAGTGGCAGAGTTGAGATCCTTCTTGGGATTGGCCAATTACTATCGAAGGTTCATCGGCGGGTATGCAAGTGTGGCAAGCCCTTTGACCGACCTCTTAAAAAAGGAAGTAGATTGGACGTGGAGTAAGGAGTGTGCGAAAGCACTCCAGAAATTCAAGGAGGTAATTGTGACTGCCCCTGTGCTACAGTTGCCTAACTTTGAGGTGCCCTTCAAAGTGCACACAGATGCATCAGACCTTGGGGTCGGGGGAGTGTTGATGCAAGAGAACCACCTGTTGACATTCGAAAGTCGTAAGATGAAGACTGCTATTCGCAAGGTACCATCTCTGCGTATGACTTGAGCAGAATTCTTCCCACTTGAACGATGCATCCTCCAAGAGCCAGCTCACAGACACCCATTCACACCATCCTCTGCTCCCGTTGATGCTCTGATAATTACCCTGGCGCAGCTACATGAACATCAGTAGTTGTACTGGCAATATGCCAGGGACCGAGATGTCGCGCACTTCTGATCTTTGTCGTGGCAATGCCAACAGGCGGGTACCCCATGACCAACCTTTCCTCATCAGATCCTACCGGATGAACCTCACACCATGGAGGATGACGACGACAATGCTTAAGTCACTCCCTGCACATCGGGAGTGGTTTTATCTCTCCATCTCTCTCTTTACTGAACTATTTTCTTTCATTATGGTTCCATTTGTACTGTTTTAATTGTCCTGTCTTGCAGGCCTGAACTTTTTTCCCTTTTATGCTTTGCTTGGTTTAATTTGTTGATCGTTATGGTTACTATCCCTTTTTGCAATAGGGACATTTCTCCTCCTTGAGTTTGGGGGAGGGTGTCCCTTTGATGGATTTATTTTGCTGAACTTGCTGAAAGTATCCCTTTTGCTGGAAACTGCTGGAATTGTCATGTGCTAGATTTCCTAAATGATTGAGTACTGTTGAAATACTATGATGATATTTGTATAAAGAAAGCTTGAATGAGATGATAAATGATTGTGTTTACATTTCATTCGATGATTGGTTTTAGCATGTTTATGATAAACTTGGGAGCTCGATTTATGATGATTTCTTCTTGAGCTTATTTCAAACAAATTCTTGTATGCCAAGTACCCTTTTTTTGAAAATATATAGATATTAGCTGGCATTAGGTGATAATTCTTTTTACTCCCACTCTCTTGCACAATAGTCTTGACTTAGATATATTCCTTGTTCATAAAAAGAATTAGCTTTGGCATGAAGAAACAGAATTTTTGGATTCATTTATGATATCCCTTGAGGCGAAATCATAGTAGATTCGATAATACTGAAATGATTGAGGCATGTTCTTGAAACGATTGAGCTTTTCTAGCCTTACCTTATGCATTATTTTTCCTAGTAAACCAAGTTGAGCATAGCCTATTTTCTTGACGTCCATATTGAATAACTAGCCACTTCCCAAAATGTTTGTATATATCCTTTCTTTGCCTCCCATAAACTTGATCTCAATCTTCTTAGAACACTTCTGAACATGAGTTTGGGGGTATGCCAAAAATACTGTATGAGAGGCACAAAAATACTTAGATGCTGCAGCATTCTGGATCTATGGTAGTTAATTAAAGTTCTGAAATTATGAATGTTCTGGGTAATGAGAGTTTATGTACTTAAATGCTTGAAAAAGAAAATAAAACTCTCTGTACCCGGAAGTATGAAAAAAAAGAAGAAAAAGAGGAAAGCTCATTATTGAGGATACCTATCATAGGATAAATTTTGACTAAATGTTGAACTCTTTGCTGGAGCAAAGATGAATATTGGGGTAGATCACCAAAAGGAGAAAAATGTGAAAAATACTTGCATTGAGTGTGTTCAAGGCAGATTGGGACTAAGTTCAAGCTTACTTTTTACCTATATTTGTCATACCTTAGCCCCAACCAACATTGCAACCAAAGTAAGACCTCTTTGATCTTTGTTATTGAGTTTGCTACATTAGTGGAGAGTGGTATGATAGATTGAATTCTATAATACAAAATGAATCTTAGGATTATCAATTGTTGATTCATGAATGAGAAATTGGACGGGACGGACTATACACTCACTGGAGTAAAATATTTTTGAGCTTGATTTGGTTAATATTTTGTTATTTGAAGAAAGATGGAACATGATGCTTACTTGAGTTTTAACAATTTTTTAAATCTGAAATCGCAATTCCCAAGTTTAGCTATGGCTGTTGAGTCTAATTCTCTAGTGGGTGTTAATGCATTTCATTCTTCTTTGCCTTGCTGCAGCATTGCTCGGGACGAGCAATGATTTAAGTTTGGGGGTGTGATAACTCTAAAATAATAGAGTTATTCACATGAGTTTTACCCATATTTTGCTATCTGATGATTAAATTTATGCATGATTCTGAGCTAAATTGCATCTAGTTGCTATTTTCTCCCCTTTTACGAAGAGTTGTGGTTTAAATATCAAAGAAGTCAATTTAATTGAAATAATTCCCGATTTTTGTTACAAATTGAAATTACTTATTTTTCAGCTGGAATTTGTTTAAAAATGATTTATGATGCCAAGGGTAAAAGAGGGAATGAGATAGATGAAACTGGTAAAAAATTGATTGACCGATTGATTTTGAATTTGATATAAAAGTCCCAACAATTTTTAGCATAAAAAATCATTTTAATTAAGGATAATTGTGGCAGCTGCAGCTTGACACTCAGAGGAGTCCTGCAGCATAGAAGAAAAAGACAAAAATTAGTTAAACAAGCTGCCAGAAATTAGAATTTATTTTGGATTATTCACATTTTTAATTTTTTGGAATTACTGGTTATTAAGCAATTATTCTAGACAGCTGGCGGTATCAAGAGGGAATTCGGGAGTAGAGAGACACCTATAAATACCTCAAGAAACCCGAGAAAGAGATATATTATTTTGGATAGAGAAGAGTTGTAGTGAGTAGACGACAGTAGTGGTAGATTTAACTTAGGTTAATTTGTTTAGGGAAAAGTCTGAGAGGAAGCAGGGCGACTTGCTAAGGAATCACAAGCTGAGCAGAAGAGAAGCTGTGACACCATTCAGAGGAGGAATAACAATGGGCATTTTGATTATATCGATCTGGGCAGAAGGGTGATCTCATAACCGAGTAATTCTTTACCCATTTCCTCATTTTGTTCATTGTCTTGTATAAACTTTTACTTGACTTTCAGGTATAAGTTGGAGACAAATTTGGGATTAATTAAACTTGTTTCGGAGTAAAATTGTTCACTATGACCATATGAGAGTTTATTCCATTACCTTAATTCATGTGTTTCGTTATTCCCATCTTTGAATGCTTATTTGTAATATGAAATTGATGTAGCTTAGCTAAGTATGAACAAGTTGTGTACACTATTTTGAAAACGATGATGAATATGCTCTAGCACTATTTTCCGTTTTTATGATTAATGCTTGTATGGGGCTTGTTTGATTTACTCATTTAATTACGTAAAAAGGTTTAGTGTAACTTGCGGTTACGACTGTCCAATTTACACATCGAACTAGTATCTATCATTCTAAGCGAAAGGGAGCTAGTTGACAAGATAATTATGTGGCATTAGCTTGAGTAGCATGACCGTGTGCTCAATATGCAGGGGACATGACCAAATTCCCTGACTAGTGTTGCTTTAGACCACGGTACGTCGTACTCCTTGAGACGATGGTATTGGGGCTCTAAACTAGTAAGTCAAGTAATCTGGCTGAAATCAGATCGCTGTAGCATTGATTTGGAACCCGAGAGTATGTTTTGTGTGTTTAGATTCATTTCTGGTTTGTACTTGCATTTTGGGCTTGAATGCCGCAGCATTGTATTACCTGCATTGCTCTTGTGGTTAATTCCAGTAGGCTGACCCTTAACTGTTAGTTTAGATTTGTCGTAGCATTAGACCAACCTCTATTCATTATTCTTTATTCTTTTGATAACCAACTGTACAATCATATTTGCACTGTTAATTGGCATACTTAGTCCCTGTGGGATCGATAATCTTGTACTTAGGTACATATATTACTTGTTGACCGGTGTATACTTGCACTTGTTAAGATTGCGTTGATTTATTTCATTTTCTTATCTTTACAATTTGTGACACACGCACACAATGCAACAAGTTTTTGGCGCCGTTACCGGGGACTTTGGAGTCAATTATTTGTGAATATTGATTGTTTGCATTTGGTTTTTGTACTCATACTTGTGCTTAAAAGTCTATTGAATTGGTGTATGAGTGAAGGATATTTGTACATAGGCTGAAATTTATTTGAGCATTATTGATATTAACCATTTGTTAATTTTCAGCTTGTGCATATCATTCATTCCTTAACGTGTGCTATTGCCACTAGATCCAGAGATTAAGAGAACAACCAAGGCGTTAAGGAAGAAGAAGCAAACCATAGACAAGGCGGTCATGGCTGAATAGCGTGTCATCCAAAATGAACCTGTCTACAATCCTGTGGTAATGGCAGATGATAGGGACCATGCTAGTCGATAGTATGTTGTCCCTATGTTCAACAAGCTGAACCCAAGCATTGTGCGACCAGAGATTGCAGCAACACAGTTTGAGCTAAAACCAATGATGTTTCAGATGCTGCAGACAGTAGGGCAATTTTGTGGATTACCAGCGGAAGATCCACACTTGCACCTACGATTATTCATGGAAGTAAGTGACTGCTTCATGTTACCAGGGGTTACAGACGATGCTTTAAGGCTGAAATTATTCCCGTATTTCCTAAGAGATAAAGCTAGAGCATGACTGAACTCTTTACCCTTGGGTAGTGTAACAACATGGCAGCAGCTTACGAAAAGATTTCTGATGAAGTATTTTCCTCCAACCAAAAATGCAAGGTTGAGAAATGAAATTACTTCTTTTCATCAATTGGAAGAAGAGTCATTGTATGAGGAATGGGAAAGATTTAAAGAGTTGTTAAGAAGATGTCCACACCATGGAATCCCACATTGCATTCAAATGGAGACATTCTACAATGGGTTGAATGCACACACACGGATGATAATTGATGCTTCAGCAAATGGTGCATTATTGGCAAAGACATATAATGAAGCATATGATTTAATTGAGAGAATTGCCAATAACAACTATCAATGGCCTACAACTAGACTACCTAGTGGAAAAAGAGTGGCTGAAGTTTTGGAGTTAGACCCATTAACTTCACTTTCAGCTCAATTATCATCCATGTCCAACATGCTGAAAAACTGAGTATGCAGCAGCAAGGCAGACAGACGGCTGAGCAATCAAATTAGTCTAATGTAAGTCAAGTGCAAGATGTGTGTTGTGTCTACTATGGTGAAGGACATTCTTTTGAGGATTGTATTCACAATCCAACATCAGTATGCTACATGGAGAACCAGAACAGGGGCAATGGTTTGCAGTTAAACTCATACAACTCTACTTGGTGGCAGCATCCCAATTTTTCTTGGAGAGACCAAGGGATGCAAAACAGCCAAGGTATGAACCAAAGGCCAATGTTCCAGCAACAACAATACCCCCAACATCAACAACTTCAACGACATCAAAGGCCTCAACAACCACCACCACCTTCAAATTCATTGGAGATTATGATGAGAGATTTTATGGCAATGACGGGAACAACCATTCAAGGCTTGTCATCCACTGTATGGAACCTTGAGAACCAGATGGGGCAGTTGGCCCAAGAATTGAAGAACAGACCACAAGGGTCACTTTCAAGTGACACAGAGAATCCAAGGAGGGATGGAAAGGAACATTGCAAGACAGTGACACTACAGAATGGAAAGTACTAGAAGAACTAAAAGTCAAGTATGGAGCAGTGGAGAAATCCAGCGAGCCCAGCAAGGAGGATAAATAAGAAGAGATTCCAGTAGCTGAACCAGCCATAGTGGAGCCCAATGCTGCAGCATCACCTTTGCCGCAGCAAAGCAAAGTTCCAGAAAGCAAACCAGTATAATAGAGGATGCCTTTTCCACAGAGGTTTGCTAAGAAGAAGCAGGATGAGCAATTCAAGAAATTTTTGGATATTTTGAAACAACTGCACATCAACATTCCTTTGGTAGAAGCAATAGAGCAAATGCCCAACTACGCTAAATTCATGAAGGATATCCTTACAAAGAAAAGGAAGTTGGGTGAGTATGAAATTGTTTTACTAACCAAGGAATGTAGATTCTTTTTGCAGGATAAGCTGCCTCCTAAAATGAAAGATCCATGGAGCTACAACATTCCTTGTTCTATTGGAGACTCGTATTGTGGCATGGCATTGTGGGATCTTGGCGCCAGCATTAACCTCATGCCTATGTCAGTTTTTAAACAATTAGGCATAGGTAAGGTAAGACCTACAACAGTGGCGTTACAGCTAGCGGACAGGTCTATAGCCCATCCGGATGGAAAATTTGAGGATGTCCTAGTAAGAGTGGATAGATTTATTTTTCCAGCTGACTTTATTGTTCTTGACTATGAAGCAGATAGAGACGTTCCCACCATTTTAGGGAGACCCTTCCTGGCTACGGGAAGGACTCTCATTGATATTCAAATGGGTGAACTCACTATGAGAGTTCAAGATGATAAAGTCACATTCATTGTGTTCAAAGCCATGAAATTTCATGATGAAGGTGAGGATTGTTTCCAAGTGTCTACCATTTATTCTTTGATGGAGAAAGATGAGGAGCAAAAGAAGTATGGAGATCATGCATTGGAGAGAGTGTTGACGGAGGAGAATTTGCATGATGATGGCAATGAGGAGGAAGAGGAATATTCAGCTTGGCTAGAAGCAAACTCCCAAGGCTTCAAATTCAGAGCTCAATTTGAAACCTTGGACTTGTCTTCTAGGGATTTCAAAGTAACAAAACCTTTTGTGAAAGAACCACCCAAGTTGGAATTGAAATCATTGCCGCAACATCTGAAGTATGGATTTCTGGGGGCAGATTCAACACTGCCAGTAATTATTTTAGCACTGTTGAGTGCAGAGCAGGAAGAAAAACTGCTTGGAGTTTTGCGGCAGCATAAGAGAGCTATGGGCTGGACCATAGCTGACATCAAAGGCATAAGTCCAACTTTATGCATGCATAAGATTATTTTGGAAGATAATTCCAAAAATTCAATTGAAGGGCAGAGAAGATTGAATCCCATTATGAAGGAAGTGGTAAAGGAGCAAATCATTAAGTGATTAGTTTTGGCATTATTTATCCTATCTCTATCAGCTCTTGGGTAAGTCCTGTACAGTGTGTGCCCAAGAAAGGGGGAATTACTGTTGTGAAAAATAAAAATAATGAACTAATTCCCACAAGAACGATCACGGGGATGGAGAATTTGCATGGACTGTAGTAGTAGTAGAAAAATGTTTGCATGATTTTTGCATGTTTTCCCCGTATTTTCACACCCTTCCAAAAAAATTTCAAAATTTTTCATTCTTTCAGACTTCTAAATGTTGTATGATTGGTTAAACATTGCTTATGTCTATGATATGTAGGTAGAATGTTATGGTTAGTAGGAGACAATGTGATGACTATTTTGAACTTATTGATTAGGAATAGGGAATTCCTGATAATTGAGCACAACTTAGTTTGGATTAGAGACCTCAGCCAATTACCTTTTCAAAACTTAACTAGATAAGATTAGATCAGTTGAGGATGTATTGACAATTAGAATGACTAGATGAGACTCTGAGCTAAAAGTGAAAAGAAACAAAAGAGAGTTAATTAAACATGGGTAGTTTGCCAGCGGCCTTTGCTACTCGAGCACCACTCCTTAGGGGAACTTAAAGCCTGATTCCCTAAGGTCGTGTAGGTCTGGGAGTCATCGGAGTGGGACTCGCTACATGGGTAGTTGAAGTTGACGTGTTCAAAGCAGACTCAAAATACCCTGAATCTATAAAAGAAAGAAAATCAATAAACGCTAAATAGTTAAAAATCTGATCACCAAGGCCCAGAACTCAAAAAGTTGTCTGTTGTTAGTATGTCTAGCGACGGGTCGAAGTGTTATCTGGTAGTAGTTAAGACGAGAGTATATTGTGTTGACTATCTGGTCTAGACTAGTGCACACACTACACATCAGGAAGACCTTGTGACTGAGAGAAGAGTTCAATCTAGTTGTTAAGTTGTTAACTGCTTGATTATAACAATCTACTAAAAACATTTGAGACCTTGTCATAGCAACCTAACCAGTCAGACCTATGTTAAGAATTGTCTGAATAATATTTGGAATAAAAACATGACTAGGAATTTAAGTGACTACACATATGATTTAGAATCACTAACTTCAGGTAGACTTTGCTTGAGGACAAGCAAAAAGCTAAGTGTGGGGTTATCTGATATGCATAAATCATATCACATTTTTAGCATGTTTTTAGGCATAATTTAGGGTGAAATTGAGGGCAAATCGGTCTTAATTGTTCGTTATTAACTCAATTTCACAGTTTTTGGGTGAAAAGTAGAAGAATCTGGCAAATTTCAGGGCAAAAATGCAATTTTTCTGAAGTTCGGAAGTCAGGGAGGGCGTCCCGAATCAGGATGGGCGTCTTGACCTGGTCAACAGGCCAGGACGGGCGTCCAGGACTCGGGACGACCGTCCTAACCTGGTCAACAGTCCAGGACGGGCGTCCCGAGCTAAAATTCCAAGTTCCACATCGAATTTTTGAAGAAAAATCACTCCAGAAAGCTACTATAAATACCCAGGCCTTCCTCAGTTGAAATCATTCATCTCCACTCAATCTGAGTCATTTAGTGACTTAAGTTGTACATTTTTCTCGAGTACATAAGTCACTTAGAGACTCGGGTTTAGTATAAGTTTTCTTCTATTTTTAGTTAGTGTTTTCGTTTTCTTAGTTTTTGAGAATTAGTCTCAGATCTTAGGCTTCGATAGATAGGTTCGTTTCTGGTATTCATAGAATACTCGGGATTTCGTTAGGAGATCCTAAGAGGGCTCTAGGCATTCGAAGAGTCAGTCCACAGGGCTGGGCTTAAGCTGGGTATTAAGGTAAAGTCCAGCTACTAGGCTGAGGAAGCGTCCTCCGAAGGTTCTGTCGAGCAGAGTCGGGTCGAGCCGTACGATATATACAAGAAGTTGCTCCATCGGCGAGACTAAGTAAAGGGTGATTTCTTTATGGCATCAGTCCCCCTGTCCCTCTCTTTATATGTTTGTATTGTGTTTGTCCAAAGATTTGTTATGAATATGAGATTATGATTTTTATGAATATTTGTTTTATGTTTTGAAGCTTTTATGATTTTCCGGAAATGGCCACCTGCTTAATATTCATTATGTCTGCATGTCTAATGTAGTTTCTTTTAAACTAAAGTTAGGGTTATAGACAATTCCTAACCACGGTCTATTCATAACCTGTTTAGTTTAACAGGCATAAATTAGTATTGGTGTCTGCCATATTAGATAAAATAACCTGCGGAACACCCTGTTTGTTAGAGTAGTCTAAGTAGGCTGAGTTGAGCGTTTATGCCGGCGGTTAGGGGCGAGCGGCATGATCCCCTAAGTGACATAGGGCTTTCATGGATGCCTTTAGCTCGAACCGTGAGTAGGACCGTTTACCTTGGCGATGGGGCGGTTTATTAGAGACTCAGATGTGGTACACCTTTAGACTCAGAACACAGTTGCAATCCAGGCCAAGACATGTCTAAAATATTCGAAGATAGGTCAATCAACATATATGAACAGTATAACATAGAATCAGGACATTATCTATTAAACACTTTTAGGCTTAAATAGACTTAAACCTAGTGGAGAATGAATCACCCTATCATCAAAAGTTATTGATGACGATTGCATAACTGAATCATAAGATAAGAGTTAGGGTAAAAGGCTAGTTACTACTAAGCCGTTACCACTTCCCTGGGAGTACGATATTTAACTTAATAAAATCGTAGATACTTTCCAACAGACTAGCTACACGATAGGTACTCTGCCTTAGGTTCTGACTGATTAAGTGACACCTTAAAAAAAACTCTATGTACCCGGAAGTATGAAAAAAAAAGCAAAGCTCATTATTGAGGATACCTATCACAGGATAAATTTTGACTAAATGCTGAACTCTTTGCTGGAGCAAAGATGAATATTGGGGTAGATCACCAAAAGGAGAAAAATGTGAAAAATACTTGCATTGAGTGTGTTCAAGACAGATTGGGACTGAGTTCAAGCTTACTTCTTACCTATTTGTCATACCTTAGCCCCAGCCAACATTGCAACGAAAGTAAAACCTCTTTGATCTTTGTTATTGAGTTTGCTACATTAGTGGAGAGTGGAACTCAATAACAAAGATCAAAGAGGTCTTACTTTGGTTGCAATGTTGGCTGGGGCTAAGGTATGACAAATATAGGTAAGAAGTAAGCTTGAACTCAGTCCCAATCTGCCTTGAACACACTCAATGCAAGTATTTTTCACATTTTTCTCCTTTTGATGATCTACCCTAATATTCATCTTTGCTCCAGCAAAGAGTTCAGCATTTAGTCAAAATTTATCATGTGCTAGGTATCCCCAATAATGAGCTTTGCTTTTTTTTTCATACTTCCGGGTACATAGAGTTTTTTTTAAGCATTTAAGTACATAAACTCTCATTACCCAGAACATTCAAAATTTCAAAACTTTAATTAACTACCACAAATCCAGAATGCTCTAACATCTACAGTATTTATATGCCTCTCATACATACATTATCTGTAAAACACTCTTAGGCTTAAATAGACTTAAACCTAGTGGAGAATGAATCACCCTCTCATCAAAGATATTGATGAACGATTGCATAACTGGATCATAAGATAAGAGTTAGGGTAAGAGGATAGTTACTACTAAGCTGTTACCACTTCCCTGGGAGTACAATATTTGATTTAATTAAAATCGTAGATACTTTCCAACAGACTAGCTACACGATAGGTACTCTGCCTTAGGTTCTGATTGATTAAGTGACAGTATAGACACTAAATGTGACAATTAGTCAGGCTAAGTCCTTAATTACTCATAATCAACATAGGGTAAAACAACACCTATTTTAGTATATCAGTCGGAACGTCATCAAGTATTCACCCTTTACATAGTCCGCTGATGGATCAACTGCTTGTATATGTTGGATTGCTCGACCCGACTCTGCTCGACAGAACCTTTGGAGGACGCTTCCTCAGCCTAGTAGTTGTGCTTTACCTTAATACCCAGCTTAAGCACAACCTTGTTGACTGACTCTTCGAACGCCTAGTGCCCTCTTAGGATCTCCTAACGAAATCCTGGGTATTCTATGAATACCGAAAATGAACCTATCTAGTCGTATTCTAGGATCTAAGATAGACTCTCATAAACAAAGAACACGAGACACTCTCTAAAACTGTAAATAAACCTATACTAATAACCTGATAACACTAAGTGACTTGTATACTATGGAAAATTGTATACTTGAAGTCACTAAATGACTCAGATTGAGTGGAGAGGAATGATTTCAACTGAGGAAGGCCTGAGGTATTTATAGTAGGGGAACTGTGTGAATTTCTCTTCAAAAATCGATGTGGGATTCTGAACTGGGGCTCGAGACGCCCATCCCGGCCTATTGACCAGGTCAGGACGGCTGTCCCAAGTCCTGGACGCTCGTCCTGGGTTCTGGACACCCATCCCGACTTCCGAACTTCTGAAAATCATGTTTTTGCCCCGAAATTTGCCATTTTCTTGTTCTTTTCACTTGACACTTCCAAAATCACAAAAACTGTAAAATTGAGTTAATAACAATCAATTAAGAGCGATTTAACACCAATTTCACCCTAAATTGTGCCTAAAAACATGCTAAAAAAGTGATATGATTTATGCATATCATAGACATAGCAAAAAAGAGATATCATTAAAGCTTTAAGACAAAGATGTCATCATTTTTGGCTAGAGGACACCCTCCCCCAAACTTAAGGAGAAGCAATGTCCCCATTGCAAAACAAAAAGAAAACAGGCAGCAGAAAAGTTCAGATAACAAAATAATGAAGGAAAAGAAATCGTTCAACCCTGCTTAGCAAGTTAATAAGTACAGACCCAAAGAAGAATTAAAAGTCAAGGGTTGAGAGAAAGAACCACTCCCATTGTGCCGAGAGTGCCTTAGAGAATGTTAATGTCATCATCCATTTTGTTCGGATCTTCGTTAGGTAGGAGCTGATGTGGGAAGGTCGGCCAAGGGTTACTAGATTGTTACCTTTACCACGACAATGCTCGGAAGTAGGCAGCATCACGATCCCGCGCATATTGCCAGTAGAGTGTTGTTGTGCAAACAGTTGTGCCACAGTCATTGCCGGAGCATCCATTGAAGACGTTGCTGGAGCATCCGGTGTGGCTGAAAATGGAGTTTGAGCCGAAGGAGTCTGGGTGTTGTCAAGTGGATATTGTTGTGGTGCTGAAGGAAGGATCCGACTGAGGTCATACGCCAAGATAGTACCCTACGGGTAACAATCTGAGTCGTCCATGGCTACCACCACTCCGGCAGCCCTACACAATAAATAAATCAAAGTGGGGAAAAACATTTCCCCACTCCTCTTGTTAGCGCAGGCACGAATTTGTTCACATACCAATTTACCAACATTAATCAAACGGGCTTTTACGATACAAGACAACAAAACAATGCGCTCAACATTCAATGACGAAGTATGTCCAGTAGGCATCAAAGATTGCCTAATGAAGTAAAACCACACTTTGGCTTCAGACGTCAAAAATTTGCGACGACAAGTTTTATTGCCTTGTTTGGATGTGGACCATTTCGTCCCAGGGATGGTTACTTCTTTTAGCAGTTTGTCGCACGTCTCATCGGTGAGATTTGCAAGGTACGAATAATAGTCATTAGCGTCATTCTGGTAATTAACCAGATCGAAGAGCTGGTTAACTGCTCGCGGACTCAGTGAAACATGGCTTTCTCTGACGAAGACCTAATACACATTATTCGGCCATAAGTTAGCTTAGAATTCGCAGACAATTGAGGAATCTGGCTCGACACGTTGAGAGCAAAGCTTTTCCCACCCCAAGATGCGGATTATGTCTCGGCACTCAGTCAGGAGAGGGTACGGTGATTCCCCATCGAGTACAAAACCTAGATCAGCTAGGTATTACTTTTTGGTGTACAACTCCTGCAACCGAGACTCAGCGTCCAAGGAGGAAAACCGTTCTTTAGTGCATTTTTGGGCCACTTGCTTGATTCTCGGCATCTAAAAAAAATAACAAGTGTAAGAATCAATTACAGAGATAAGCCGTAGCCAACACAAAAAAAAAAATAAATCCCCAATTTCAAAAACAATCATGGCCGTCATGACCTTTTCTCAAAGAAAAATGCTTGCAACTCCACTTATCACAACATAAGAAACAAAACGAAGGAAAACTTTCAGTAGAATCAAATCATCCCCATTTCTTAACAGAAAGTACTATCCCATACACAAATTTCTCAAATGATTTCGAAAATAACAAATGGGTAACAGATTTCACAAATAACAAGACTGGACAGTAAAAGCACTATACCCATTCTGAAAATAAACCCATTTTCCCGCAAACAAACTTCATACCCAGAAAAAACTTGATAAAGCAACATAACAAAAAAGAAAGCAATATATGTAAAGAACAAACCTTATTCACCAAACAAAAACTTGCATTCCTTAAACCAAGTTGTACATTAACATGACCCAAAAATAAAACAACATGTTTATAAAGAAAACTCCATTTTTCGTACGGACATGTTAAACCCAAAAGCAGAAAACAACAAATCCAACAATGTACCTACTCCAAAAGAAAAAGCCCCAAGTTTTCAACTGGAAATTGCAAATCCAAACAAAAATTGCAAAATAGACGCACAGAACAGTGAGCAGTAACCCTAGTTTTTAACAAAAAATGGTTAACCCAGATTTGGTTATCCGTCTTTTTAAGTGTACTGCAATATGACCTTTAGATTTACCATAAGATGTTGTGTTTTACATAAGAAAAAACATACCTTCAGTCCGTAGAGTGCTTGAAATCTTTACTTGGAATAATGTGGTTGTGTGTACTGTCGTGCTTTGTTGGGAATGTGGAGGAATATAGAGGGCTTTGAAAAAAATGGAAGTTGAGATAATACGGGCAGAAGTAACTGATGTAGGCTTTTAAAAAATATTCCTAACTCTTCAGTTGTACAAATGCGTCCAAAATAAAAGAATATTTGTGCCTTTTCGGTTTCTTTAACTGGGTTGTACTCTTATCCATGTTAAAACCAAAAACAAAATAATAATAAAGAGAACTTACATGTCCCAAGGCATTGGAAATGTCTTTGTCAACTGAAAAGTTGCCTTTATTCCTGACAGACTTCCCTTCCCAATATTTGACTCTGGCCGAGAGTCATAAAGGTGAGTGGACTTTCCACTTATCCAGTCTGCTACGTTTAATGCTTTGTCCCCCTTTTTTTTAAAAAAATATTTGGCCAAATATATGCACAAAATGTGTAAGTCATCCCCCAGTCCGCAGATGAAAAAAAGAAAAACAAAGAAAACAACAAAAACAAAAAGAACAAATAGTGATCGGGTACAGGGATACCCGACACTATTAAAATAAACTGACAGAAATAATAAACAAACAAAAAGAAACAGAAGTAAAATAAGACAAAAAATGGAAAGTGATCTCTTGGAGTTTGTCACTCGTGTTGGGTCTACTTAATTAATCATCGTTGACCAATGATAGAGAAGCAAAGTTTTGCTCGAGGTCACCATCTCTGTAGAGTTTCAATATATGCCCGTTGACCTTAAATTTGACACCATTTTTGCCTGCGACCAAGACCACTCCATAAGGATATATCTGTTCAATTGTGTATGGCCCGGTCCATCTCGATTTCAATTTTCCTGGAAATAATTTTAACCTTGAATTAAATATTAGAACTTGTTGTCCAATTTCAAAGTTTCTTGTTTGGATGTGTTTGTCATGCTATCTCTTAGTTTTTTCTATTTTGCATTTTCATAAGAAAACAGTCTCAGCTCATCCAATTTCGAAAGCTGCAGCATTCTCTTATTTCTGGCAGCATTAATGTCCAGATTAAGATGCTGCAATGCCCAGTATGCCTTGTGCTCTAATTCCACTGGTAGATGACAAGCTTTCCTGAAAACAAGTCTATAAGGAGACATTCCAATTGAAGTCTTGAAAGCTGTTCGATAGGCCCATAGAGCATCATCTAACCTTTTTGACCACTCTTTTCTATTAGGGTTAACCACCTTCTCAAGTATTCCTTTAATGATTCGGTTGGACAATTCTACTTGTCTGTTGGTTTGAGGATGATAAGGTAGAGCAATCTTGTGACGAACATTGTATTTGGCTAACATGACACTTAGCCACTTGTTAACAAAGTGAGTTCCTTCATCACTAATAATTGCTCGTGGAGTTCCAAATCGTGTGAAAATATTTTTCCTTAGAAAGTTCATCACAACTTTGGAATCATTGGTGGGGAATGTTGCGGCTTCCACCCACTTTGATACATAATCCACTGCCATTAAGATGTATGATTTTCCGAACGAAGGGGGGAAAGGTCTCATGAAGTCAATACCCCATACATCAAAAAGTTCAACTTCTAAAATGTTGGTAAGAGGCATTTATTTTCTCCGTGAGATGTTTTCTACCCTTTGGCAGCGATCACACTTTGCTACAAACTCATAGAAATCTTTAAATAATGAAGGCAAAAAGAAACTAGATTGTAATACCTTTGCTACAGTTCTTGACCCTCCAAAGTGTCCTCCACAAGGAGAGTTGTGACATTGAAACATGATATCCTCAATTTCATCGTCGTTTACACACCTCCGAATCATTTGGTCTTTACATTGTTTGAATAAAAAGGGTTCCTCCCAAAAATAACTTTTTACATCATGGAGGAACTTCTTTCTTTCTTGGTATGAGAAATTCGGCGGCATTTCACCACTGGCCAAATAGTTAGCAAAGTCAGCATACCATGACATTTTCATATCTTCTTGAATTTCCAGTAATTCTTCATCTGGAAAATGTTCATTAATGGGGATTTGAAATCCCTCTTGTTGTTCCAACCGAGATAGATGGTCGGCTACTTGATTTTCTACTCCTTTCTTGTCCTTGATTTCCACATCAAATTCTTGTAGGAGTAGAATCCATCTAATGAGCCTTGGTTTTGAGTCCTTCTTTGCAATTAAATATCTGATGGCAGAATGATCGGTGTAGATTATCACTTTCGTGCCCACCAAATAGGACCTGAATTTATCAAAGGCAAATATAACAGCAAGCAACTCTTTTTCAGTAACAGTGTAATTTACCTGAGCCTCAGTGAGTGTCTTGCTGGTGTAATAGATGGAATGAAACATTATGTTTCGCCGCTGCCCAAAAACTGCACCAACTGCATAGTCACTAGCATCACACATTAGCTCAAATGGCAGACTCCAGTCTGGTGCTATGATAATGGGGGTTGCAATTAGCTTCTGCTTAAGCTCCTCGAATGCTGCAGCACAGGCTGCATAAAAAAATTATTTTTTTCTAATAACTTACATAAGGGCTTGTGATGCGGTTTCCGACCGATGTGCTAAATAGGTGTTATTTTACCCTATGTTGATTATGAATAATTAAGGACTGTGATTGACTAATTGTCACATTTAGTCTCTATGGTGTCACTTAATCAGCCAGAACCTAAGGCAGAGTACCTATCGTGTAGCTAGTCTGTTGTAAAGTATCTACGATTTTATTAAATAAATATCGTACTCCCAGGGAAGTGGCAACAGCTTAGTAGTAACTAGCCTTTCTTTCTAACTCTTATCTTATAATCCAGTTATGCAATCTTCATCAATAATTTTGATGAGAGGGTGATTCATTCTCCACTAGGTTTAAGTCTAGCTAAACCTGAAGGTGTTTTAAAGATTAGATCCTGATTTTATGTTATACTGTTACTATACGTTGATTGACCTATATTCGAGTGTTTTAGACATGTCTTGGCCTGGATTGCAATTATGTTCTGTGTCTAAAGGCTACCACATCTGAGTTTCTACGCTACCGCCCCATCGTTAAGGGTAACGGCCCTACTCACGGCTCGGACTAAAGTCAGCAATGACCGCCCTATGTCACTTTGGGGATCATACTGCTCGTCGCATAACCGCCGGCATAAAACTCTACTCAGCCTACGTAGACTACTTTCAACCAACGGGGTGTTCCGCATATTATTTTATCTAGTATGGCAGACACCAATACTAATTGATGTCTGTTAAACTAAACAGGTTATGAATATACCGTGGTTAAGAATTGTCTATAACCCTAATTTCAGTTTAAAAGAACGGCAATAAACATGCAGACATAATGGATATTTAAGCAGGTGGCCATTTCTAGAAAAACATAATACTTCAACATAAATAACAAATATTCATAAAAACATAATCTGGTATTCAAACAGTTATTTGGACAAACACAATAACAACATATAAGAGAGGGACAGGGGGACCGATGCCATAAAGAATTCACCCTTCACGAAGTCTCGCCGATGGAGCGTACTGCTGTATATGCCGTATTGCTTGACCCGACTCTGCTCGCCAGAACCGTCGGAGGACGCTTCCTCAGCCTAGTAACTGGGCTTTACCTTAATACCCAGCTTAAGCCCAGCCCTGTGGACTGACTCTTCGAAAGCCTAGAGCCCTCTTAGGATCTCCTAATGAAATCCCGGGTATTCTATGAATACCAGAAACGAACCTATCTATAGAAACCTAAGATCTGAGACTATTTCTCAAAAACTAAAATAAAACACTAACAAGAAAGAAAATTGAGATCCGAGTCTCTGAGTGAGTTGTGTACTAGAGAATTGTACACTGGACACCACTAAATGACTCAGATCGAGTGGAGAGGAATGAATTCAACTGCTGGAGGCCTGGGGTATTTATAGCAGCTTCCCGGAGTGAAACTTTCTGAAAAATTCGATGTGGGACAGCTTCTGGCGGCTCGGGACGCCCGTCCCGGATTGGGACGCCCGTCCTGATCAGTTGACCAGGTCGGGACTCCCGTCCCGGGTCCTGGACGCCCGTCCAGGTGCCTTGACTTGGTCGGGACGCCCGTCCCGACCCTTTGACCGAGTCAACATTTCCAAAAATTGCGTTTTTGCCCCAAAATTTGCTGTTTTCGTCTACTTTTCACCTGACACTTCCAAAATCATAAAAACTGTGAAATTAAGTGAATAATGAACAATCAAGATCAAATTACCCTTAATTTCATCCAAATTCATACATACAAACATGCTAAAAAGGTGATACGATTTTCGCGTATCAGCTTGGATACCTTTGAAAAATCTTTGATGAATCTTCGATAGAAGCCCGCGTGTCCTAAAAAACTTCTAATGTACTTCATGGTCGTAGGGGTTGGTAATTTCTCAATCACCTCTATCTTTGCTTGGTCTACTTCAAGGCCTTTCTTCGAAATTCGATGACCCAATACAATTTCTTCTCGAACCATGAAGTGACACTTTTCCCAGATGAGAACTAAGTTGGTGTCCTCGCATCGTTTAAGCACTTTGGCCAAATTCTCTAAACATTCATCGAAAGAATCCCCAAATATGGAGAAGTCATTCATAAAATCTTCTAAGTATTGTTCCACCATATCTGTGAAAATGACCATCATACAACGTTGGAACATTGCTAGAGCATTGCATAATCCGAACGACATCCTTCTAAATGCAAATGTACCATAAGGACAAGTGAAAGTCGTTTTGTCCTGGTCCCTTGGTGCTACAGCAATCTGGTTGTATCCAGAATAACCATCCAAAAAGTAGTAGTAATCACGTCCAGCCAACCTATCCAACATTTGATCAAAGAAGGGCAGTGGGAAGTGGTCTTTCCGTGTGGCTTTGTTGAGCTTTCTGTAATCGATGCAAATCCTCCATCCTATGACAGTTCTGGTGGGAATTAATTCATTATCTTCATTCTTCACCACTATAATTCTCCCTTTTTTGGGCACACATTGTACATGACTTACCCAAGAACTGTCAGAGATAGGATAAATTATGCCAAAATCCAACCATTTAATAATTTGCTCCATTACCACTTCCTTCATAATAGGGTTTAGTCTTCTCTGCCCCTCAGTCGAATTTTTGTAATCTTCTTCCAAAATGATTTTATGCATGCATAAGGTTGGACTTATACCTTTTATGTCAGCTATGGTCCAGTCCATAGCTCTCTTATGCTGCTTTAGAACTCCAAGCAATTTTTCTTCTTGTTTAGCATCTAACAATGCTGAAATAATCACAGGCAGAGTTGAGTCTGCTCCCAGAAATCCGTACTTCAAATGCTGTGGCAATGACTTCAGTTCCAGCTTAGGTGGTTCTTCGACAGAAGGTTTTGTTACTTTGATTTCCCGAGAAGACAAGTCCAAGGATTCAAATTGCACGCTAAATTTGAAACCATGAGAATTTGCTTCTAACCAGGCTGAATATTCTTCTTCTTCCTCATTGCCATCATCATGCAACATTTCCTCCATCAACACTCTTTCTAATGCATCATCTCCATATTTCTTCCGCTCTTCATCTTCCTTTGTCAAAGAATCAACAGTGGATATGTGAAAACAATCCTCACCTTCATCATGAAATTTCATGGTCTTAAACACATTAAACATGACTTTATCATCTTGAAACCTCATGGTGAGTTCCCTTTTTTGAACATCAATGAGAGTCCTTCCCGTAGCAAGGAAAGGTCTCCCCAAAATAATAGGAACTTCCCTATCTGCTTCATAATCCAAAATAAAAAAGTCAGTTGGAAAAATAAATCTATCCACTCTTACCAGGACATCCTCGATTTTCCCATCTGGATGGGCTATAGACCTGCCTGCTAGTTGCAATGTCACTGTTGTAGGTCTTATATCACCAATGGCTAATTGTTTAAAGACTGACATGGGCATTAGGTTGATGCTTGCGCCAAGATTGCATAATGCCATGCCACAATACGAGTCTCCAATAGAGCAAGGAATGTTAAAGCTCCTTGGATCTTTCATTTTAGGGGGGTAGCTTATCCTGCAAAAAGAAACTACATTCTTTGGTTAGTGCATCAATTTCATACTCACCCAACCTCCTTTTCTTTGTAAGAATATCTTTCATGAATTTGGCGTAGTTGGGCATTTGTTCTATAGCTTTGACCAAAGGAATGTTGATATGCAGTTGTTTCAAAATGTCTAGAAACTTCTTGAACTGTTCATCCTATTTCTTTTTAGCAAACCTTTGTGGAAAAGGCATCCTTGGTTGTACTGGTTTGCTTTCTGGAACTTTACTTTGCTACGACATTGACGATGCTGCAGCATCGTGCTCCACTTTAGCTGGTTCAGCTACTGGAATTTCTCCTTCTTTGTCCTCCTTGTTGGGCTCACTGGATTTCTCCACTGCTCTAGGCTTGATTATTGGTTCTTCCAGTATTTTTCCACTCCGTAGAGTCATCATAAAGCAATGTTCCTTTCCTTCTCTCCTCGGATTCTCGGTGTCACTTGGGAGTGACCCTTGTGGTATGTTCTTCAGTTCTTGGGCCAACTGCCCCATCTGGGTTTCAAGGTTTCGTACAGTGGATGTCAAGCCTTGAATGGTTGTCTCCGTTCTTGCCATAAAGTCTCTCATCATATTTTCTAATGAATTTGAATGTGGTGGTGGTTGTTGTTGAGGCCTTTGCTGAAGTTGTTGTTGCTCTAGGGGTACTGCTATTGCTGGAACATTAGCCTCTGGTTCATACTGATATGCACAAATCGTATACCTTTTTAGCATGTTTTTAGACATAAATTAGGGCAATATTTGAATGTATTTGATCTTAATTGAATCAAATTGACATAAAATTGCTTAAATTTCGATTTTGGAAGTTTCAGGAGCAAATTGGACGAAAACAGCAAATTTTGGGGCAAAAATGCAATTTTTGGAAATGCTGACTTGGTCAACGGTTCAGGACGGGCGTCCCGACCCAGTCAAACCACCAGGATGGGCGTCCCAATCCAGGACGGGCGTCCCGAAGCACCAGAAGTTGTCCCACATGGAAATTTTTGGAGATTTTCACTCCAGAAAGCTACTATAAATACCCCATGCCTCTAGGAGTTGAAATCATCCCTCTCCACTCAATCTGAGTCATTTAGTGACTTTGATTGTACATTTTTCTCGAGTACAAAAGTCACTGAGAGACTCGGGCTCAGTATAAGTTTATTTCTATTCTTAGAGAGTTTCTCATTTTCTTTGTTTTCTGAGAGTCTGTCTCAGAATCGTAGATTACTACTAGATAGGGTTCGTGTTCGGTATCATAGAATACCGGGATTTCGTTAGGAGATCCTAAGAGAGAGATAGGGTGCATGTTCTTAGTCAGATTAGGGTAATTTGCTTAAGCCCGGGATGTAAGGTAAAGCAATTACTACTAGGTCTGAGGAGCGTTCTCTGAAGGCTCTGCCGAGCAGAGTAGGATCGAGCAGTCAGAAGCATGCAGGAGCTGCAGCGCCGGCTGGACCTGCATAAAGCGGTGACTACTTTATGATAGTGGGTCCCCTAGACGAGGTTCTGTATGTTTAGTAATTGTTTTATCTGAATATTAATTTGATACTGAATTTATTATCATACATGTTTTACAATTTGAGATACTGTTCATTTTCCCGTGAAGATCATAGAGCTAGAATTATCATTATGAATGTTGAACTGTCGTGTCCTTTTAAATTAAACTAGGGTTATAGACAACTCCTAACCAAGGTCTGAATCATAACCGGTTTAGTTTAACAGACTGTAAAAGGTCTGCCAGATTAGGAAGAAATAACAAAACAGATCACCATGTTTGTTAGAGTACCCTAATAAAGCTGAGTTTGTACGCTAGGCCAATCCTAGGTTAAGTGACATGATACCGAAGTGACATAGGGTACCGTTCATGGATACTTTAATCCGACAGATGAGAAGGATCATCCCAAGGTAGGGGTGAATACACCAGGTAACTTGGATATGGTAAACATATGGTTACATTTCATAATTGCCTTAGAGATCAAGATATATCTAAAATGTTCGAAGATAAGGTCAAACAAATTGTAATAACTGAGCTTAAATTGATGAATGCATGTCTACTCTTGAATGCTATTTGCTTGTTATGGGTGAGTGGGATCACCAATCAATCTCAAAGTATTGATTATCGATTGACTAATTAGATAAATAAGATGAATGTTTGGATTAAGGGATAGTTACTACTAAGCCGTTACCAGTTCCCTGGGAATACGATATTAATAAATAAAAATCGTAGATACTTTCCAAGAACTAGCTACACGATAGGTACTCTGCCTTAGGTTCTGATTGATTAAGTGACAACAATTAAATGCTAAAGTGACAGTTAGTAAGACTCAGTCCTTAATTACTCATAATCGACATAGGTAAATAAAAGCCTATCTTTTAGCATACCAATCGGAACGCATCAGATTTTTGGCGCCGTTGCCGGGGAAATATCATAATGAATTTAGGATTAAAGGCCATAATTCTAGAGACTTATGATAGGTAACGGTAGTAACCTAGACCTTAGACCTACACTTATCTTATACTAGTTAGACAATCAATTTCCGAAATATAGGGTTATCATAACTAATTGATTTTAGATATTATTTGGAATTAAGACACTTAGGATAACCCAATTTTAGAAAATTATTCTAAAACCATATTGAGGGAATTTAATGGCTTTCGAAATTAAACATAAAAAGAAAAAAAATGTTAAAAATTTAAAATCCAAAAAGAATGTATTTTTCTTGCTCAACGGTAAGTTGTTCTTCTTCCCTATCTCTTGTTCTTTCTTAGTTGTTTTTTTTCGTACATTTGTTTCTCTTTTTCGTTTTTTCCCTATTACTTAATTTCGAAAAAAAAATGGAAATGAGGATAGAATATTTTTCTGAGTTGTCAATTTTTGGCTCAGGTTTTAATCTGGAAGAAATATCATTATGGAATTTTCTTAGGTCATGCTTAGTCTATTAGAAAGAATCATGAAATAAAATTTTCTTTAATAGACAAACCTCTGAGTATTCTAATGAGAAAGGATGTTCCTTTTGTTTGATGATAAATGCATGAGATTGTTTAAACCAAAAGGAATTACTGCACCCATTATGACATCACCTAATTGGAATTTGCTTTGTGAATTAATATGTGATGCTAGTGACCATGTAGTAATGATTGTTTTAGGAAATAGGCATGATTAGAACTTCATATTATACACTATGCAAGTAAGACCTTTTACTGATGCCTAGTAGAACCTTACCACCACTGAAAAGGGATTACTAGTTATTGCATATGCCTATGATACATTCATGTCATGCCTAGTCTAAACAATAGTATACACTGATTACTTTACTCTAAGATATCTGTTCAATAAAACTAATGATGAACCAAGATTGATTAGTTAAGTTCAATTGAATTTGATATAGAAAGACGGGATAAGAAAAAGGGGTAAAAATCTAGAAAGCAAACCCTTGGTCTAGATTAGAAAACCCCGAGTTAGAAGCTATTGACGAGATAGTAGTATCTGATAAACTTCTGAATGAGAAATTATTTGCTATGAATAATGATTCTCCTCCGTAGTTTACTGATATTACTAATTATCTAGTTGCTAATTATTCCCAAGTGATATGACTTATCAATAAAAGAAGAAATTCTTTGTTGATTTGGAATGTTACTACTAGGGAGATCCGTTTTTCTATTTTGAATCATTGCAGGGTAAGTGATCAGAAGACGTATCTCAGAAGACGAAGGACACAAGATTTTGGAGCATTGCCCTAAAGAATCTACGGGAGACCAATTGACTACTATCAACACTGTCCGGAAAGTGTTGAAAGCAGGATCTTGTTGACCTACCATATTCAAGGATTTTGTATCTCTGATACAGTCCTGCGATGCTTGCCAAATAATAGGTAACACATCTTCCAGAGATCGTCTACCCCAGCAACGTACACAGAATGTTGCAACCTTTCATATCAGGGGTATTTCGAATCCTTTTCCTTTCTTCCTTTGACACTAATTACATCATAGTAGTCGTGGAACACTTTTTCAAAATGGCCTAAAGCACAGGCATTACCTACTAATGATGTTAAAGTCATGTGCAGATTCTATGAGAAATTGTTTTCCAGATTCAGAGTGCCAATGTCTTAGGAAGAACCGTTGAGTCTATGTATCTAATATGTGAAGTCTGCCAAGTACCACACTTTAGCAGGGATTGCTATGGGAATGACTGACCATTCCAAAAGAGGTAGGAGTAGGTTACTGCAGAATGCTGCTCCAATGGGAAATGCATACAATCCCAGCTAGAGGAATCATACGGGATTTAGCTGAGGAATAATTCGGAAGCTGGAAACTTTCAGAAGATACCACCACAGCAAAACCCCTACCCGCAGAATCAATAGATGAGATACTGGCAACAATTAAATCCAGACCAGTGCAAGCAAGTGATCTACCAAGTGGTATCGAAGGGTCAAGGGATATAGAAGAATTTGGCGTTGTATCAGGAGCATAGCAATGGAGGAGCTTGCATCCCCTGCATACCAATCAGCTGTGAGAAACTTCCCCGAGGAAGTCTCAAATACTTGGGCCCAGATCTACACAACTGGAGCCCCCTACCACCACAGCTTCGCCAAAACTTCAGGTATCTTTTCTTCCATTCGAGACTTGCATGCAATACCTTTACTAACATTGGCATGAAGGCACACAAATCCCAAGAAATCTCATTCCTAGACACGTTCCTCCTGGACACATTGCTATGATTGTGAGAAATCTTACAAATGATTCGAGGAAGCAGTCCGTGGGGCTCGAGCCATTCATCAAATGGATATGCCACTACCTAGAGCTCGACAATGAAGGATCGGAGCTGGCGTCATCCGTTCCAATATCTAGAGCTTGCAGAGTCAAGAACACCTCAGCAATAGCACATGGCTAAGGTGAAGAGCCAATTGACAGATCAGAGAAGACCCTTCTGCTCGCGACATGAAGGGAGTTTTTCTAATCCTCATGATCCTTTACTTTTGTTTTCTTTGTTTTGTGTTATGTTTTGTTATTTCCATTATCCTTCTTGTTTTATTTTTTCTCTTACCCTTAATTAGTCAAATAAGTGTGGGGTAAGAGTTCTTTGTTTTGTTTTCATTTCTTCTTGTTTTCAAATAAGTGTGGGGTAGTTTAGCTATGCATGAACACTGAGGACAGTGTCAGACTTAAGTGTGGGGTAGCAGTGCACAGTGCACTGTAGTAGTTTGAAATTTTTTTGCATGATTTTGCATGTTTTCCCTGTAATTTCACACCCTTCCAAAAAGTTTTTCAAAATTTTTCATTCTTTCAAACTTCTAAATGCAGTATGATTGGTAAACATTTACTGATGTCTATGATATGTAGGTAGAATGTTATGGTTAGTAGGAGACGATTGATGACTATCTTGAACTTATTGATTAGAAATAGGGGATTCCTAATAACAGAGCACAACTTAGTCTGGATTAGAAACCTCAGCCAATTACCTTTTCAAGACTTAACTAGATAAAATTAAGACCAGTTGTGGATGTTTTGACAATTAGAATGACTAGATGAGAATCTGAGCTAAAAGTGAAAAGAAACAAAAGAAAGTTAATCAAATAAGGGTAGTTTGTTAGCGGCCTTCGCTACTCGAGCACCACTCCTTCGGGGAACTTAAAGCCTGATGCCCTAAGGTCGTGCAGGTCTGGGAGTCATCGGAGTGGGACTCGCTACATGGGTAGTTGAAGTTGACGTGTTCTAAGCAGACTCAAAATACCCTGAAAGATCTATAAAAGAAAAATCAATAAAATGCTAAATAATTAAAAATCTGATCACCAAGGCTCAGAACTTAGAAAGTTATCTGTTGTTAGTATGTCTAGCGATGGTCAAAATGTTATCTGGTAGTAGTTAAGATGAGAGTATATTGTGTTGACTATCTGGTCTAGCCTAGTACACACACTACACATCAGGAAAACCTTGTGACTGAGAAAAGAGTTCAATCTAGTTGTTAAGTTGTTAAACCTGCTTGATCATAATAATCTACTAGAGACATTTGAGACCTTGTCATAGCAACCTAACCAGTCAGACCTGTGTTGTGAATTGTCTGAATAATTTTTGGAGTAAAAACATGACTAGAAAATTTAAGTGACTGCACATATGATTTAAAATCACTAACTTCAGGTAGAGTTTGCTTGAGGACAAGCAAAAAGCTAAGTGTGGGGTTATTTGATATGCACAAATCGTATACCTTTTTTAGCATGTTTTTAGACATAAATTAGGGCAATATTTGAATGTATTTGATCTTAATTGAATCAAATTGACATAAAATTGCTTAAATTTCGATTTTGGAAATTTCAGGCGCAAATTGGACGAAAACAGCAAATTTTGGGGCAAAAATGCAATTTTTGGAAATGCTGACTTGGTCAACGGTTCCGGACGGGCGTCCCGACCCAGTCAAACCACCAGGACGAGCGTCCCAATCCAGGACGGGCATCCCGAAGCACCAGAAGTTGTCCCACATCGAAATGTTTGGAGATTTTCACTCCAAAAAGCTGCTATAAATACCTCAGGCCTCCAGGAGTTGAAATCATCCCTCTCCACTCGATCTGAGTCATTTAATGACTTTGATTGTACATTTTTCTCGAGTACATAAGTCACTGAGAGACTCGGGCTCAGTATAAGTTTATTTCTATTCTTAGAGAGTTTCTCGTTTTCTTTGTTTTCTGAGAGTCTGTCTCAGAATCGTAGATTACTACTAGATAGGGTTCGTGTTCGGTATCACAGAATACCGGGATTTCGTTAGGAGATCCTAAGAGAGAGATAGGGTGCGTGTTCTTAGTCAGATTTGGGTAATTTACTTAAGCCCGGGATGTAAGGTAAAGCAATTACTACTAGGTCTGAGGAGCGTTCTCCGGAGGCTCTGCCGAGCAGAGTAGGATCGAGCAGTCAGAAGCATGCAGGAGATGCAGCGCCGGCTGGACCTGCATAAAGCGGTGACTACTTTATGATAGTGGGTCCCCTAGACAAGGTTCTGTATGTTTACTAATTGTTTTATCTGAATATTAATTTGATACTGAATTTATTATCATACATGTTTTACAATTTGAGATAATGTTCATTTTCCCGTGAAGATCATAGAGCTAGAATTATCATTATGAATGTTGAACTGTCGTGTCCTTTTAAATTAAACTAGGGTTATAGACAACTCCTAACCAAGGTCTGAATCATAACCGGTTTAGTTTAACAGACTGTAAAAGGTCTGCCAGATTAGAAAGAAATAACAAAACAGATCACCATGTTTGTTAGAGTACCCTAATAAAGCTGAGTTTGTACGCTAGGCCAATCCTAGGGTTAAGTGACATGATACCGAAGTGACATAGGGTACCGTTCATGGATACTTTAATCCGGCAGATGAGAAGGATCATCCCAAGGTAGGGGTGAATACACCAGGTAACTTGGATATGGTAAACAGATGGTTACATTTCATAATTGCCTTAGAGATCAAGATATATCTAAAATGTTCGAAGATAAGGTCAAACAAATTGTAATAACTGAGCTTAAATTGATGAATGCTTGTCTACTCTTGAATGCTATTTGCTTGTTATGGGTGAGTGGGATCACCAATCAATCTCAAAGTATTGATTATCGATTGACTAATTAGATAAATAAGATGAATGTTTGAATTAAGGGATAGTTACTACTAAGCCGTTACCAGTTCCCTGGGAGTACGATATTAATAAATAAAAATCGTAGATACTTTCCAAGAACTAGCTACACGATAGGTACTCTGCCTTAGGTTCTGATTGATTAAGTGACAACAATTAAATGCTAAAGTGACAGTTAGTAAGACTCAGTCCTTAATTACTCATAATCGACATAGGTAAATAAAAGCCTATCTTTTAGCATACCAATCGGAACGCATCACATACCTTGGTTATTTTGCATCCCCTGGTCTCTCCAAGAAAATTTGGGATGCTGTCGCCAAGTAGGATTGTAAGAATTTGACTGTAAACTATTGCCTCTGTTCTGGTTCCCCATTTAGCATACTGATGCTGGATTGTGAACACAATCCTCAAAAGAGTGGCCTTCACCACAGTAGACACAACACACATCTTGCACCTGGCTTACGTTAGACTGGTTTGGTTGCTCAGCTGTCTGCCTGCTATGCTGCTGCATACTCAGTATTTTCAGCATATTAGACATGGATGATACTTGGGCTGAAAGTGAAGTTATTGGGTCTAACTCTAACACTCCAGCCACCCTTCTTCCGCTTGGCAGTCTTGTTGTAGGCCATTGATAGTTGTTATTGGCAATTCTCTCGATTAATTTATAAGCTTCATTGTATGTTTTAGCCAATAATGCACCATTTACTGAAGCATCAACTATCATTCGTGTGTGTGCATTTAACCCGTTGTAAAATGTTTCCATTTGAATGCAGTGTGGGATTCCGTTATGTGGGCATCTTCTTAACAACTCCTTAAATCTTTCTTATGCCTCGTACAATGATTCTTCTTCTAATTGATGAAAAGAGGTAATTTCGTTTCTTAACCTAGCATTTTTTGTAGGAGGAAAATATTTCATTAAAAATCTCTCAGTTAGTTGCTGCCATGTAGTTACACTACCCGAGGGTAGAGAGTTCAACCATGCTCTAGCTTTGTCTCTCAGGGAATATGGAAACAATTTCAGCCTCAAAGCATCGTCTATCACCCCTGGTAACTTAAAACAGTCGCTTACTTCCATAAATAAACGTACGTGCAAGTGTGGATCCTCAGCATGTAGTCCACCAAACTGCCCTACTGTTTGCAACATTTGAAACATTACTGGTTTCAACTCGAACTATGCTGCGGTAATCTCCGGTCGCACAATGCTTGGATTCAATTCATTGAACATAGGGATAGCATACTGCCGAATGGCATGGTCCCTATCATCTGCCATTACCACTGGATTGTAGACATGATCAAGTTGAATTTCACGCTGTTCCGCAATGGCTGCCTTATCCGTGGTTTGTTTCTTCTTCCTTAACGCCTTGGTTGTTCTCTCAATTTCTGGATCAAGTGGCAGCAATGTAGCTTGAGAGCCCTTGCGCATTTTACTCATGCAAAATAGCACACATTAAGGAATGAATGATATACACAATCTGAAAATTAACAAATGGTCAATATCAATAATGTTCAAATATTCAGCCTATGCACAAATATTCGCCCCTCATACACTAAATTAATAAACTCTTAAGCACAAGTATGAGTATTAAAAAATAAACTAAAAAATAAAAGTAACCAAATGTAAGCAATCAATATTTACAAACAATTGACTCCAAAGTCCCCGGCAAAGGCACCAAAAACTTGTTGCGTTGTGTGCGTGTGTCACAATTTGTAAAGATAAGGAAATGAAATAAATCAACGCAATCTTAACAAGTGCAAGTATACACCGGTCAACAAGTAATATATGTACATAAGTAAAAGATTATCGATCCCACAGGGACTAAGTGTGCCAATTACAAATGCAAATACGAGTGTACAATTGGTTAAAAGAATAAAAGAATAAAGAATGATGAATAATGAATAGAGATTGGTCTAATGCTACGGCAATGCTACTCCTAAGGAAAGACTAAACTAACAGTTAAGGGTCAGCCTACTGAAAATAACCACAAGAGTACTACAGGTAATACAATGCTACGGCATTCATGCCCAAAATGTAAATACAAACCAGAGATGAATCTAAATATACAGAACATGCTTTCAATTTCCAAATTAATGCTACAGCGATATGGTGCTACCCAGATTACTTGATCTACTAGTCTAGATCCCCGATAACATCGTCTCATGGAGTACGAAGTACCGTTGACCTAGAACAACACTAGTCAGTGAATTTGGTCATGTCCCCTGCAATGTTGAGCGCACGGTCATGCGTCTCAATCTAGTGCCACATAATTATCATGTCCACTAGCTTCCCTCCGTTAGAAGGCCAGATACTAGTTCGATTCATAGGTTGGAAAGTCGTAACCGCAAGTGATGCTAAATCAATTTAAGTAATTACATGAATAAACCAAACATGCCCCATACAAGCAGTAAACATAAAAATAGAAAACAATGCTACAACATACTCATCATCGTATTCCAAACAGTGTACTCAACATGTTCATACTTAACTATGCCACATCATCTTCAGGCTATATACATATATGTTCAGTACAAAGAATAACGAAATCCAGGAATTAAAGTAATGTAATAAAAATACTCACATCGTCATGGTAAATAATTCTATTGCAAAACAAGTTTAATCAATTCATAAAAGTTGCCTTCAACTCATGCCCAATACTCAAGCAAGAATCTATACAAGACAATGAACAATAATGAGGAAATGGGCAGAGAATTACTCATCGGCCTAGTAACCTTTCGGAATGGGGGATCCCCATTGGCAACAACCACGGTAGTAGTTGCGGAACTACTGGGCCGGGAGAGGACAACCTCTTGTTCCTGCTCCTCTTTCTTCGCTTCGGGGACGGAGGTCCTACGGTAGGTAACAGCAGGCACAAGCAACTTGGCCGAAGGGGACCAGCGCTTCTACTCCTCCACCGAGGATCCGTTCGCAGCGAGAAGCAAGGGATGTCGTGAACGGTAGGGTCTGAGATCACGCTACTGCCCAGATCAGTTTAATCACGATTGCCCAGTGCTATTTTCTTCTGACTGATGATGCGGTGTCTTTTCTGCTCAGTTGATGAACACTCAGCAAGTCACCCTGCTCACTCTCAGGGTTTTCCCTACATAAATTAATCTAAAGTTAAAAAGAACTGCTAAACTATACTACCGAAATGCTATTGAGCTATCTAAGAATGAATAAAACCCAATCTCTCTTCAAAAGTCTAAGAGTCTAATCTCCTAAAAGCTCTTTCTTCTCTCAGTTTTTCAAGTATATATAGTGTTTCTTCTTGTACCGAGATTCAGCCTCACTCTATCATCTGTCCATATTTCTGGAATTTTCTTATAATATTCAGCAAATAAAATGAATAATCCAAAAATTAATTTCAGCTGCCTTCTGATTTCTGTGTCCTTTTCCTCCATGCTGCAGGATTCTCTGCGAAATTCAAGCTCCAGTTGCCATGTATTAAATTGATTAAAACAAAATAAATTCTGAAAATAGCTGAATAATCAATCTGCAATCTTATTCCCTTTTTACCCTTGTTACAATAAATCAATCCAAATTAAATCCCAAATAATAATCCAATAAATGCAATTCGTAACAATATTTGGAAATTAATTAAATTAAATTGACATATTAACAATAAAACAACATTTTTAGTAAAAAGAGAAAGAATATCAAATAAATGCATTTTAACTCCAATTTCCAAATAAATTCAGTTATTTCAAAAGCAAAACGTGGCAAAGTAAATGTGAATAACTCTATTATTCTAGAGTTATCACGTAGATCGAACAATTGGTTGATGGGTTTAAGGGAATCTGTCGCTCCCTTACGAAAATTGAATATACATTGTTTGGCTACAGGTTGGCGTAAAACTCACGAACAATGGAGGGGTCAGGTTCCACTCGCTGGTTACAAAACTTCTTCCAGCCCAGTGCTCTAATCATATCTCGGCACTCTGTGGGCAGTGGATAAGGAGCCTCCCCATTGAGGATGAACCTCAAGTCGGACAAATACTATTTTTCACAGTATAGTTCCTGAAATCTAGTTTCAGCATCAAGCTAAGCGATTCTTTGCTTTGTGCATTTCTGAGCCACTTGATTAGTTCGTGGCATCTCTTTATGCTTCCTCGATGTGTTGACTGTCTTGGGGATGCAGTGTCTGCATACTGGAGGAGACGGCTTATTCCTGACGCTTCCTCTTCCCAAAGCCTGCCACCGCACCTCTGCCCGAGGTGCATAAAGACATTGTCTCTTCCTCTTTCAAGTTTTAGAGTGTCTGGTTGCCTCATAAATGTCTCGGCCTACTAGGTTTAACGCTCATAAAAACAACAAATCAAGCCATGGATATGGTAAATTTTACCCCAATACTTAATTAAAAACAAAGGAATAAAAATGAGAATTAACAAAAAGAAAGGAGAACAGCGGTCGGATACAAGAAAAATATCTGACTCTAAAAAGGAAACAAATAAACAAATGGAAATAAATGCAGAACAAAATGAAACAGAAATTCAAAGTGTTCACTTGGAAATTTATGCATGTGTTGGGTCCGCACAATTATTCGGCATTAACCAATGATAAGGGTGCAAAATTGTGCTCGAGATCACCTTCCTTGTAATATTTTAATCTGTGTCCGTTTACCTTGAATTTAACACCATTTTTACTCCATACGGAAATACCTGTTCAACAGTAAATGATCCTATCCATCTCAACTTTAACTTCCCCATAAATAATCTCAACCTTGAATTAAATATAAGAACTTGTTGTCTAGTTTCAAAGTTTTTCTCTTGGATGTGTTTGTCATGCCATCTTTTAGTTTTTTCCTTGTACAACTTGGCATTTTCACAAAAAAAAATAATCTCAGTTCATCTAATTCCGAAAGCTGCATCATTCTCTTGTCTCTGGCAGCATTCATGTCCAGATTGAGCTGCTGCAATGCCTAGTATGCCTTATGCTCTAATTTCACTGGCAGATGGCAAGTCTTCCCAAAAACAAGTCTGTAAGGAGACATTCCAATTGAGGTCTTGAAAGCTGTTTTGTAAGCCCATAGAGCATCATCTAACCTCTTTGACCAATTTTTTCTGTTGGGATTAACCACATTCTCAAGTATACCTTTAATGATTCGATTAGACAATTCCACTTGCCCGTTGGTCTGAGGATGATAGGGTAGAGCAATTCTGTGACGAACATTGTATTTGGCTAGCATAGCACCTAACCATTTGTTGACAAAGTGGGAACCTTCATCACTAATAATTGCTCTTGGAGTTCCAAAGCGTGTGAAAATATTTTTTCTAAGGAAGTTCATCACTACTTTGGAATCATTAGTGGGGAATGCTGCAGCTTCCACCCACTTAGATACATAGTCCACTGCCACTAAGATATAAAAATTCTCATAAGAAGGGGGAAATGGTCCCATGAAGTCAATACCACATACATTGAAAAGTTCAACCTCTAAAATACTAGTAAGGGGCATTTTTTTCTTCGTGAGAGATTTTCGACCCTTTGGCAGCGGTCACACTTTGCCACGAACTCATAGCAATCTTTGAATAATGAGGGCCAAAAGAAACCAGATTGCTAGACCTTTGATGCGGTTCTGGACCCTCCAAAATGTCCTCCACAAGGCGAGTTGTGACATTAAAACATAATATCCTCAATTTCATCATCATTTACACATCTTCGGATCATTTGGTCTACACATTGTTTGAATAAAAAAGGCTCATCCCAAAAATAACTCTTCACATCATGAGGATTCTCTTTCGTTCTTGATATGAAAAATTTGGCGGCATTTCACCACTAGCTAGATAATTAGCAAAATCAGCATACCATGGCACTCCTATGTTAATTTCAACCTCCAGCAACTGCTTGATAGCTCTAAAATAATAGAGTTATTCACATAAGCTTTGCCCACATTTAGCTTTTAAAATGACTGAAATTATTCAGAAATTGGGGTTAAAATGAGTCTAGTTGATATTCTTTCCCTTTTTACTAAAAATGTGGTTTTAATGTCAATAAGTCAATTTAATTTAAGTAATTTCCAAATGTTTGTTACGAGTTGCATTTATTAAATTATTATTTGGGGATTTAATTTGAATTGATTTATTGTAACAAGGGTAAAAAGGGAATGAGATTAGCCGAATTATTATTCAGTTATTTTCAGAAATTTTTATGTTTTAATTAATTAAATACGTGGCAGCTGTAGCTTGAAACCCGAAGGGAATCCTGCAGCATGGAGGAAAAAGACAAAGGCAACTGGAATTAATTTCTGGATTATTCATTTTATTTGCTGAATATTATAAGAAAATTCTAGAATTCTGGACAGATGGCGTGAAGGGGCTGAATCTCGGGAGCAAGATGAGGCACTATATATAATTGAAAAACCGAGAGAATAAGGGATTAGACTTTTAGACTTTTGTAGAGGAGATTGGTCTTTATTCACTCTTAGATATCGCAATAGAAAGTCGGCAGTAGAGTTTAGCATTTGTTTTTAGCTTTAGATTAATTTCTATAGGGAAAACCCCGAGAGGAAGCAGGGTGACTTGCTGAGTGTTCATCAGCTGAGCAGAAAAGACGCTGCAACATCAGTCAGATGAGAATAACATTGGGCAATCGTGATTAAACTGATCTGGGCAGTAGCGTGATCTCAGACCCGAGTAATTCTCTATCCATTTTCTCATTATTGTTCATTATCTTGTATAGATTCCTGCTTGAATATTGGGCATCAAATGAAGGTGAATTTATGGATTAATTAAACTTGTTTTGTAATAGAATTATTCACTATGACGATAGGAGTATTTTATTACATTACTTTAATTCTTGGATTTTATTATTCTCAGTACTGAATGTATATGTATAACCTGAAGATGTTGTGGCATAGTTAAGTATGAACATGTTGATTATACTATTTTGAATACGATGATGAATATGATGTAGCATTGTTTTCTATTTTTATGTTTACTGCTTATATGGGGCATGCTTGGTTTATTCATGTAATTACTTAAACAGATTTAGCATAACTTGCGGTTACGACTGTCCAAGTTATGTACCGAACTAGTATATGTCTTTCTAACCGAAAGGGAGCTAGTGGACAAGATAATTATGTGGCACTAGATTGAGACGCATGACCGTGCGCTCAACATTGCAGGGGACATGACCAAATTCACTGACTAGTGTTGTTCTAGGTCAACGGTACTTCGTACTCCATGAGACGATGTTATCGGGGATCTAGACTAGTAGATCAAGTAATCTGGGTAGCACCAGATCGCTGTAACATTAATCTGGAAACTAAAAGTATGTTTTGTATATTTAGATTCATCTCTGATTTGTATTTATATTTTAGGCGTGAATGTCGCAGCATTGTATTACATGCAGTACTCTTGTGGTTATTTCCAGTAGGTTGACCCTTAACTATTAGCTTAGTTTTACTGTAGCAGTAGCATTGACGTAGCATTAGACCAATCTATATTCATCATTCATCATTCTTTATTCTTTTATTCTTTTAACTAATTGTACAATCATATTTGCATTTGTAATTGGCACACTTAGTCCCTGTGGGATCGATAATCTTGTACTTAGGTACATATATTACTTGTTGACCGGTGTATACTTGCACTTGTTAAGATTGCGTTGATTTACTTCATTTTCTTATCTTTACATATTGTGACACACGCACACAACGCAACAAGTTTTTGGCGCCGTTACCGGGGATTTTGGAGTCAATTGTTTGTAAATATTGATTGTTTGCATATAGTTACTTTTATTTTTCAGTTTTTTTTATACTCATACTTGTGCTTAATAGTCTACTGATTTAGTGTATGAGTGACGGATATTTGTGCATAGGCTGAATTTTATTTGAACATTATTGATATTGACCATTTGTTAATTTTCAGCTTGTGTATATCATTCATTCCTTACGTGTGCTGTTTTGCATGAGTAAAACGCGCAAGGGCTCTCAAGCTACATTGCTACCATTAGATCCAAAAATTGAGAGAACAACCAAGGCGTTAAGGAAGAAGAAACAAACCACGGATAAGGCAGCTATGGCGGAACAGCGTGAAATTCAACCTGAACTTGTCTACAATCCAGTGGTAATGGCAGATGATAGGGACCATGTCATTCGGCAGTATGCTGTCCCTATGTTCAATGAACTAAACACAAGCATTGTGCGACCGGAGATTGCCGCAGCACAGTTCGAGTTGAAACCAGTAATGTTTCAAATGTTGTAAAAAGTAGGGCAATTTGGTGGACTACCTGCTGAGGATCCACACTTGCACCTATGTTTATTTAAGGAAGTTAGCGACTATTTTAAGTTACCATGGGAGACAGACGATGTTTTGAGGCTGAAATTGTTTCCATATTCCCTGAGAGACAAATCTAGAGCATGACTTAACTCTCTACCCTCGGGTAGTGTAACGACATGGCAGCAGCTTACTGAGAGATTTTTAATGAAATACTTTCCTCCTACAAAAAATGCTAGGTTAAGAAACGAAATTACTTCTTTTCATCAACTAGAAGAAGAATCATTGTACGAGGCATGGGAAAGATTTAAAGAGTTGTTAAGAAGATGCCCATATCACGGAATCCCATACTGCATTCAAATGGAAACATTTTACAATGGGTTAAATGTATACACACGAATGATAGTTGATGCTTCAGCAAATGGTGCATTATTAGCTAGAACATACAATGAAGCTTATGAATTAATTGAGAGAATTGCCAATAACAACTATCAATGGCCTACAACAAGACTGCCAAGTGGAAGAAGGGTGGCTGGAGTGTTGGAGTTAGACCCAATAACTTCACTTTCAGCCCAAGTATCATCCATGTCTAATATGCTGAAAACACTGAGTATGCAATAGCATAACGGGCAGATGGCTGAGCAACCAAACCAGTATAATGTAAGCCAGGTGCAAGATGTGTGTTGTGTCTACTATGGCGAAGGACACTCTTTTGAGAATTGTGTTCACAATCCAGCATCAATATGCTACATGGGGAACCAGAACAGAGGCAATGGTTTACAGTCAAATTCTTATAATCCTACTTGGCGGCAGCATCCCAACTTTTCTTGGAGAGACCAAGGGATGCAGAACAGCCAAGGTATGAACCAGAGGCCAATGTTCCAGCAACAGCAGTACCCCTAGCAGCAACAACAACTCCAGCAAAGGCCTCAACAACAACCATCACCACATTCAAATTCATTAGAGAATATGCTGAGAGATTTTATGACAAAAACAGAGACAACCATTCATGGATTGACATCCACTGTACGAAACCTTGAAACCCAGATGGGGCAATTGGCCTAAGAACTGAAGAACAGACCACAAGGGTCACTCCCAAGTGACACTGAGAATCTGAGGAGAAAAGGAAAGGAACCTTGCAAAGCGATGACTCTACAAAGTGGAAAAGTACTGGAAGAACCAACAATCAAGCCTGAAGCAGTGGAGAAATCCAGTGAACCCAGCAAGGAGGACAAAGAAGAAGAAATTCCAGTAGCTGAACCAGCCAAAGTGGAGACCGATGTTGCAGCATCGGCAATGCCGCAGCAAAGCAAAGTTCTAGAAAACAAACCAGTACAACCAAGGATGCCTTTCCCACAAAGGTTAGCTAAAAAGAAACAGGATGAGCAGTTCAAGAAGTATCTGAATATTTTGAAACAACTGCATATCAACATTTCTTTGGTAGAAGTCATAGAACAAATGCCCAACTATGCCAAATTCCTGAAAGATATTCTTACAAAGAAAAGAAGGTTGGGTGAGTATGAAATTGTTGCACTAACCAAAGAATGTAGTTTCTTTTTGCAGGATAAGCTACCCCCCAAATTGAAAGATCTAGGGAGCTTTAACATTCCTTGTTCTATTGGAGACTCGTATTGTGGCATGGCATTATGCGATCTTGGCGCCAGCATCAACCTAATACTCATGTCAGTTTTTAAACAATTAGACATTGGTGAGGTAAGACCTACAACAGTGACATTGTAACTAGCAGACATGTCTATAGCCCATCCGAATGAAAAAATTAAGGATGCCCTGGTTAGGGTGGATAGATTTAATTTTCCAGCTGACTTTATTGTTTTGGATTATGAGGCAGATAGGGAAGTTCCTATTATTTTGGGGAGACATTTCCTTGCTACGGGAAGGACTCTCATTGATGTTCAAAAAGAGGAACTCACCATGAGAGTTCAAGATGACAAAGTCACGTTTAATGTGTTCAAGGCCATGAAATTTCATGATGAAGGTGATGATTGTTATCAAATACCTACCATTGATTCTTTGACAAAGGAAGATGAAGAGCGGAAGAAATATGGAGATGATGCACTAAAAAGAGTGTTGATGGAGGAAATGTTGCATGATGATGGCAATGAGGAAGAAGAAGAATATTCAGCGTGGTTAGAAGCAAATTCCCAGGGTTTTAAATTTAGCGCGCAATTTGAATCCTTGGACTTGTCTTCTCGGGAAATCAAAGTAACAAAACCTTCTGTGGAAGAACCACCTGAGATGGAACTGAAGTCATTGCCGCAGTATTTGAAGTACGGATTTCTGGGAGCAGACTCAACTCTGCCTGTGATTATTTCAATATTGCTGGATGCTGAACAAGAAGAAAAATTGCTTGGAGTTCTAAAGCAGTATAAGAGAGCTATGGGCTTGACCATAGTAGATATAAAAGGTATAAGTCCAACCTTATGCATGCATAAAATTATTTTGGAAGAAGATTCCAAAAATTCAATTGAGGGGCAGAGAAGATTAAACCCTATTATGAAGGAAGTGGTGAAGGAGCAAATTATTAAGTTGTTAGATTTTGGCATAATTTATCTTATCTCTGATAGTTCTTGGGTAAGTCTTGTACAATGCGTGCCCAAAAAAGGGGGAATTATAGTGGGGAAGAATGAAGACAATGAATTAATTCCCATTAGGACCGTCACGAGATGGAGAATTTGCATTGACTATAAAAAGCTCAACAAAGCCACAAGAAAAGATAACTTCTCACTGCCTTTCATTAATCAAATGTTGGATAGGTTGGCTGGACGTTATTATTATTGTTTTCTGGATGGTTATTTTGGTTACAACCAGATTGCTGTAGCACCAAGGGACCAGTACAAAACGACTTTCACTTGTCTCTATGGTACATTTGCATTCAGAAGAATGCCGTTCGAATTATGCAATGCTCCAATAACGTTCCAACATTGTATGATGGCCATTTTTACAAATATGGTGGAGCAGTACTTAGAAGTTTTTATGGATGACTTCTCCATATTTGAGGATTCTTTAGATGAATGTTTAGAGAATTTGTCCAAGGTGCTTAAACCATGCGAGGACACCAACTTAATCCTCAACTGGGAAAAGTGTCACTTCATGGTTCGAGAAGGTATTGTATTAGGTTATCGGATTTCGAATAAAGGCCTTGAAGTGGACCGAGCAAAGATAGAGGTGATCGAGAAATTACCGACCCCTACGACCGTAAAGCACATTAGAAGTTTTTTAGGACATGCGGGCTTCTATCGAAGATTCATCAAAGATTTTTCAAAGGTATCCAAGCCCTTATGTAAGTTATTGGAAAAAGATAATGTGTTTTCTTTTGATGCAGCCTGTGTCGCAGCATTCGAGGGGCTTAAACAGAAGCTAATCCCAGCCCCCATTATCATAGCATCGGACTGGAGTCTGCCATTTGAACTAATGTGTGATGCTAGTGACTATGCAGTTGGTGCAGTTTTAGGGCAGCGGCGGAATAAAATGTTTCATTCCATCTATTACGCCAGCAAGACACTCACTGAGGCTCAGGTAAATTACACTGTTATTGAAAAAGAGTTGCTTGATGTTGTATTTGCCTTTGATAAATTCAGGTCCTATTTGGTGGGCACGAAAGTAATAGTTTACACCGATCATTCCACCATCAAATATTTAATTGCACAAAAGGACTCAAAACCAAGGCTCATTAAATGGATCCTACTCCTACAAGAATTTGATGTGGAAATCAAGGACAAGAAAGGAGTAGAAAATCAAGTAGCCGACCATCTATCTCGATTGGAACAACAAGAGGGATTTCAAATCCCCATTAATGAACATTTTTCATATGAACAATTGCTAGAAATTCAAGAAGATATGAAAATGCCATGGTATGCTGACTTTGCTAACTATTTGGCCAGTGGTGAAATGCCGCCGGATTTCCTGTATCAAGAAAGGAAGAAGTTCCTCCATGATGTAAAGAGTTATTTTTGGGAGGAACCCTTTTTGTTCAAATAATGTAAAGACCAAATGATTCAGAGATGTGTAAACGACGATGAAATTGATGATATCATGTTTCAATGTCACAACTCAACTTGTGGAGGACATTTTGGAGGGTCAAGAACTACAGCAAAAGTACTACAATCTGGTTTCTTTTGGCCTTCATTTTTTAAGGATTGCTATGAGTTTGTGGCAAAGTGTGACCGCTGCCAAAGGGTAGGAAACATCTCACGAAGAAAAGAAATGCCTCTTACCAACATTTTGGAAGTTGAACTTTTTGATGTATGGGATATTAACTTCATGGGACATTTTCCCTCTTCTTTCAGAAAATTGTACATCTTAATGGCAGTGGACTATGTATCAAAGTGGGTGGAAGCCGCAGCATTCCCCACCAATGATTCCAAAGTCGTGATAAACTTTCTACGGAAAAATATTTTCACACGATTTGGAACTCCACGAGTAATTATTGGTGATGAAGGATCTCACTTTGTTAACATGTGGCTAAGTGTCATGTTAGCCAAATATAATGTTCGTCACAAAATTGCTCTACCGTATTATCCTCAGACCAACGGACAAGTAGAATTGTCCAATCGAATCATTAAAGGTATACTTGAGAAGGTGGTAAACCCTAATAGAAAAGATTGGTCAAAAAGGTTAGATGATGCTCTATGGGCCTATAGAGCACAAGGCATACTAGGCATTACAGCATCTCAATCTGGACATGAACGCTACCAGAGACAAGAGAATACTGCAGCTTTCGAAATTGGATGAGCTGAGACTATTTTCTTATGAAAATGCCAAGTTGTACAAGGAAAAAACTAAGAAATGGCATGACAAACACATCCAAGCAAGAAACTTTGAAATTGGACAAAAAGTTCTAATATTTAATTCAAGGTTGAAATTATTTCCGGGCAAATTAAAATCAAGATGGACATGGCCATTCATAATTGAACAGATATATCCTTATGGAGTGGTCTTGGTCGCAGGTAAAAATGGTGTCAAATTCAAGGTCAACAGGCACAGATTGAAACTTTACAAAGATGGTGATCTCGAGCAAAACTTTGCATCTCTATCATTGGTCACGGACAAGTAATTAAATAGACCCGACATAAGTACAAAAATTCCAAGTGAACACTTTTCAATTTCATTTTATTTTTATTTCCGTACTTTTGTTTTTTTTTTGCAATGGCGGTTATTGTTGGTAACCAACCACGTTTTATTCATTTTCTTTGTTTTTATTATTATATTCAGCATTACTTACAGAATTCTTTTTAAGCAATAGCATTAGGGTACAACAGCATTTATGAGGCAAGTTGACTATGGGAAACGTGGACGGGTCAACTTCATCAGGCGGTGTCAGACTTCGGGAAGAGGCGTGTTAGGAATTAAAGCAACCGCCTAGTCTGCAGAAAAGACCACTCAGACACAATCAGTACATGGGAAGGTGAGACGTTTTCTTTTCTTCTTTAATTTTTTTGTTTGAATACAGAAAAAGAAAAACCATCTGGAAAACCCGAAGAGACATAGATATCCTTTCATTTTTGGACGCATTCATAAATCTGGGGAGTTAGAACTCTTTTAAAACCTACAGCAGTTACATTATGCCTTTGTCATCTTAACTCCCATTATTCTTCAAACCCTTTCTATTTTCTTACACTCCCGAAGAACATGAAGGTGAACACAGCGAAAATTTTTCCAAGTAACGATTTCAAGCATTATACGGACTAAAGGTATGTGTTTTCTTTTGTGTAAGACACGGCATTTCATAGGAATAACTGAAGGTTGTTCTGAAATGTACTTCGAAAAAGAGATGAACATTCTGATTTAAAAAAAAATTTCTTTGAAAACTAGGGTTACGACCACTGTTTCTGTGCCTCTATTTTGAAAAAAAAAATATTTTTGAGTATGCAATTTCTATAGAATGGGTACATTGCTGGCTATATTGTCTTTTTTTTTAGCTTTTGGGTATAACATTTCCGTTCAAAAAAGGGAGTTTCTCTTTCAAAATAGCCATGTCGTCTTACTTTCGGTTTCTGTTACTGTAAAACCTGTTTGTGGGAATGAATGCTTTTGTACGGAAAATGAGGTTTGTTCTTTCAGAACAGATATGCTTTATTTTCTGGTTATATTGCTTTGTCAAGTTATTTTTGGGTCTGAAGTTTCTTTCAGGAAATGGGTTTGTTCTTTCAAAACAGGTATAATGCTTTACTGTTTAGCCATGATATTTTGAAATATGTTGATATGCACAAATCATATCACTTTTTTAGCATGTTTTTAGGCACAATTTAGGGCGAAATTGGAGTTAAATCGTTCTCAATTGACTGTTATTAACACAATTTTGTAGTTTTTGTGATTCAAAAAGTGTCAGGTGAAATATGCAAGAAAATTGCAAATTTCGAGGTAAAAACGTAATTTTCAGAAGTCAGGACGGGCGTCCCAAACCGTTGTTCAAACTCCCACATCGATTTTTAAAGAGAAATTTACTCAGTTCCCCTGCTATAAATACCCTAGGCCTTTCACAGTTAAAATCATTCCTCTCTACTTGATCTGAGTCATTCAGTGACTTCAAGTATACATTTTTCTATAGTATACAAGTCACTCAGTGATTTCAGGTGTTTTTCGTTTAAGTAGATTTATAGTTTTCGAGAGTGTCTCGTGTTCTTCGTTTCTGAGAGTCTGTCTCAGATCTTAGAATACGACTAGATAGGTTCGTTTTTATTATTCATAGAATACCCGAGATTTCGTTAGGAGATCCTAAGAGAGCACTAAGCGTTCGAAGAGTTAGTCAACAGGGCTTTACTTAAGCTCATGACGTAAGGTAAACCAATAGCTACTAGACTGAGGAAGCGTCATCCGAAGGTTCTGTCGAGCAGAGTGGGGTCAAGCAGTCCAGGATATACAAGCAGTTGCTCCATCAGCGGACCTAATAAAGGGTGAATACTTTATGGCTGTGGTCCCCCTTGTCCCTCTCTTTATATATTTGTATTGTGTTTGTCCAAAAAATCCATTTCGAATACTAAACTATGATATTATGAATATCTGTTATGCATGTTGAAGTTATTTACATTTTTCCGAAAATGTCACCTCACCAGCTTAACTATCATTATGATTGCATGTCTATTTGCTCTTTTAAACTAGATGAACGGTTATAGACAACTCCTAACCACAGTCTAATCATAACCTGTCTAGTTTATCAGACCTTAATTTAGGGCTTTGTGTGCAGACGAAAGTATTAAGGTCTGTCATATTAGATGAAATAACCTATAGATCACCATGTTTGTTAAAGTAGTCTAACTAGGTTGAGTTCGTGTGTTTATGCCGGCGTTAGGGCGAGCGGCATGATCTCCTGAGTGATACAGGACTTTCATGGATGCCTTTAGCTCGAACCGTGAGTAGGGCCGTCAATGGCGATGGGGCGGTTTATTAGATAACTCAGATGTGGTACACAAGTAGAATCAGTACATAATTGCAATCTAGATCAAGATATATCTAAAATACTCGAAAATAGGTCAATCAACATGTAGGAACAATATAATATATATCATAACACTGTCTGGAAAACACTTTTATAGGCTTAAGTAAACTTGAACCTAGTGTATAATGAATCAACCTCTAATCAAAGATTTTGATGAATAATTGCATAACTGGATAATAAAACGAGAGTTAGGATAAAAAGATAGCTACTACTAAGTCGTTATCACTTCCCTGGGTGTACGATAAATTATTAAATTAAAATCGTAGGTACTTTCCAACAGGCTAGCTACACGATAGGTACTCTGCCTTAGGTTCTAATTGATTAAGTGACAACATAGATGCTAAATGTGACAATTAGTAATTCTAAGTCATTAGTTATTCGTAATCGATATAGGGTAAATAAAAACCTATTTTTAGCATACCAATCGGAATCACACCATCTGTTCTCCATTATGCGATTTCTATTCAAAATGGATCTTTCTCTTTCAAAATGGTTGTATTAATCTGACTGTGTTGTGTTAAGTGGCTTGTGTTCAATGAAAAAATATTCATGCTTACTGTATATTTGTAGCCACTGAAATATACTTTTGGTGTGTTTGACAAGACTGGGTATAGACTAACATCTACTTTTCTAGATGCCTAGAATCAAACAAGTTGCCCAAAAGTGCATTAAAGAACGGTTCGCCTCCATGGACGCTGAGTTTCGGTTCCAGGAGTTATACGCCGAAAAGCAGTACCTATCCGACATGGGCTTTGTATTCGACAAGGAATCACCTTACCCCCTCCCGACTGAATACCGAGCTGTAATACGTATTTTGGGATGGGAAATATTTTGTGCCCAATGCGTAGAAACAGATCCCTCAATCGTTCGCGAATTTTACGCCAACTTGTGGCCGAATAATGTATATTCGGTCTTCGTCAAAGCTAGCCATGTTTCATTGAACCCAAGAGCTATAAATCAGCTCTTCGATATGACCAACTATCAAAATGATGCCGACGACTTTTACTCATATCTTTCCCATTTAATCGATGACATTTGTGATAAGTTATTGCAAGAAGTAACCGCTCCAAGAACACAATGGTCCCTGTCTAAGCAAGGAAACAAGACCTGCCGCAGGGAATTTTTGACTGATGAAGCGAAAATTTGGTTCTATTTCATCAGGCATTCGTTGATGCCCACAAGGCACACTTCTTCGCTGAATGTTGAACGCATCGTCCTGCTAGCCTGCATAGTTAAAGACCGGCCTATAAATATTGGTAAATTGGTGTGTGAACAAATTCGTGCCTGTACTAATAAGAAGAGTGGGGAAATATTTTTCACCACTTTAATTTATTTATTGTGCAGGGCTGCCGAAGTGGTGGTAGCCATGGAGGATACGGACTTTTACCTGCAGGGGACTATCTCTGCCTACGACTTAAGCAGAATACTCCCCACTGCATCACCACAACCTCCGAGAGACAGCACCCAGACTCCTACCCAAACTCCATTTGCGGCCACACCTAATGCTCTAGCAACTTCTTCAATGGATGCTCTGGCAATGACTGTGGCACACTTGTACGCACAATAGCAACTATACTGGCAGTATGCCAGAAATCGGGATGCTGCCCATTTTAGATCATTGCAGCGGCAACGACAAAAATTTGGAGCACCCTGGCCGACTTTTCCATCACAACTGTTGCCCGAAGACCCACACAAAATGGATAACGACATCGATATTCTTTAAGGCACTCCCGGCACAATGGGAGTAGTTCTTTCTCTAAACTCTTTACTTTTGATTGTGCTTCGTTTTGTATTATTAACCTGCTGAGCAGGGCCAAACAATTTGTTTTCTTTCTTTGTTTTGCTATCTGGCCTATCTTGCTTCATGTTTCTCTTTTTGTTTATTTTGCAATAGGGACATTGCTTCTCCTTCAGTTTGAGGGAGGGTGTCCCTTGGCCAAAAGCTGAAATCTTTGTCCTGAAGCTATAATGACATCTCCTTTCTGCTATATCTATTTCGAAATGATTTGTGTTATGCTATAGCATTCTGATCTGAATGAGTTAACATTTGAATGTGTTTTATTGAATGAATGGCTTAGCATAAAAGAGTTGATAGCATGAATGCGGTAGCATTTGCATGTGTTCCATTAGAAAAATGACTTAAGCAGGATTAAGACAGACTTTGGGACCCGATTAATGATGAGTTCTTAAAACTAAAGTATATTCTTGTATACAATGTACCTTTTTTTTTTATATTTAGGTATTAGTTGACTCTAAGTGAAACATATTTTTACTCCCCATCTTTTACACAATAGTTTAGAATTAGACAAATTTCTTTATTCATAAAAAAGAATTAGCTTGGTATGAAGAAACAGAATTTTTATGTTCATTTATATACCCTTTGAGGCGAAATTCTAGTAAACTCCGTAACATTGAAATGACTAAGGCACATTTTTTTTAAACGATTGAACCTTTCAAACCTGACCATAATGCATTTATTTTCCCTAGTAAGCCAAGTTGAGCCTAGCCTAATTTTTTGGACACCCACATCGAACAGATGAGCCACTTTTACCAAAATATTTGTTTATATCCTTTCTTTGCCGCCTAAAAACTTAATCTCATGGAAAAAAATCCCAGATTCGTCTCCAACTTATACCCGAAAGTCAAGTAAAAGTTTATACAAGACAATGAACAAAATGAGAAAATTGGTAGAGAATTACTCGGTTCTGAGATCACCCTTCTGCCCAGATCGATTTAATCAAAATGCCTACTGCTATTCCTCCTCTAAATGGTGTCGCAGCTTCTCTTCTGCTCAGCTTGTGATTCTTTAGCAAGTTACCCTGCTTCCTCTCGGACTTTTCCCTAAACAAATTAACCTAAGTTAAATCTACCACTACTGCCATCTACTCGCTACGACTGTGCTCTATCAAAAATAATATATGCCCTTTCTCAAGTTTCTTGAGGTATTTATAGGCGGTAGCCAGCTGTCCAGAATAATTGTTTAATGACCAATAATTCTAGAAAATTAAAAATGTGAATAATCCAAAATAAAATCTAATTTTTGGTAGCTTGTTTAACTGATTTTTATCTTTTTCTTCTATGCTGCAGGATTCCTCCGAGTGTCAAACTGCAGCTGCCACAATTATCTTTAATTAAAATGATTTTTTATGCTAAAAATTGTTGGGAAATTTATAACAAATTCAAAATAATCAGTCAATCAATTTGTTTACCAATTTCATCTATCGCATTCCGTCTTTTACCCTTGGCATCATAAATCATTTTTAAACAAATTTCTGCTGAAAAATAAGTAATTTCAATTTGTAACAAAAATTAGGAATTATTTCAATTAAATTGACTTTTTTTTTACATTTAAACCACAACTCTTCGTAAAAGGGGAGAAAAGAGCAACTAGATGCAATTTAGCTCAGAATCATGCATAAATTTAATCATTCAATAGCAAAATATGGGTAAAACTCATGTGAATAACTCTATTATTTTAGAGTTATCAACGTCGATGGCTTAAATGGAGCAAGTATGTGAGACCCTTTGTCCCGAAGGTGCGGGACAGCTCCGACAGCAGCGAAGCAAGTGTGCGAGCAGCATATGATTTAAGGTTTGGCTGTGTGCCTCCTTTTATAGAGGACTGATATGCATAGGTCGAAGCATTGTGGCATGGGCTGAGCCACCAGACCGAATGTGTTGGAAACCCTAAGGGTGCCCTAGTTGCATGGGCCGTGGCCCATGGGGATGACTCTAAATCCTATCAATCCCTAAATGGTTATAAATAGGAATAATTGGGCAAGAGAGAAAGGAAAAACAGAGTAATAGAGGGATAGCATAGATAGACTAAGATTGTTCTATCTTGTAGGCCTTTGTGGATGCACAGCTTTGTTCATAGTTGCTAACCCTTTGTAATTCCTTGCTATTGATTAATATAGAAAGGTTGGGCGAGTTGCCCGTAAATATTATTGCTTACCCTTTTACTTGTGATTGTCTGTCAGCTGCGTGTACTTGCGCTTGTGCACATGCAGCACGCAAGTTGTGTTGAGTGTCGTGAATTGGTGGATGTGCCAGGAAGAGGCACTTCGTGACACTTGCCACTGTAGCCCGAATAGTAGCTTCCTTGACTTTCTCCTCTTCCTCAATTACCCGGGCCTTCATGACCCCCACCTCGACCGCCAATTCATCCCTTGTCTTCTCCAAGCTTTGGACAACCACTTGGTGGGTGTTCTTCTCAATTTCCAAGGTGAGAGTCTTAGCCTCAACAGCAGCAAGGTGGCTCCGACTTCCCTCCAACTTCCTCCTATCTCCCTCAACATATGCAGCAAGATCGTTGAGATGGAAGAAGAAGGATATGAACTGCAATAAGGAGGTTAAGAAGCAAGAAAAATACAATGGAAAAGGAGCTATGACAGGTAACTTACCAGGGAGATAAGAGCTCCACCTCGATTGATAGTTTCCTCTCTGTCCATGTTGCGGATGACCCTAAGCAGCTCCACATCCATGCTTTGCATGGCAGAAGCCTTCCCGAGGTACACCGCAGCGTTCCTCTCATTCAAAGGGATGTTGAAGAGAGGTGGGGTGGCCTTAGAGACTTGAACTGCCAACCTTCTTAGCTCGGCAAGGTCCTCCGGGAGTTTGTAGTTGCTATACATCCATGGGAGGGAGTCAAACTCCAACGTCCTTCCTGGTGGAGGCCAGTCTGCACCAATTGCCACGAGTTGTGGCTGCATCAAAAGAGGTGGTAGAGGCCTGTATGGTAGTGTTAGGGGAGCGTTGTTGATCTGTGCGCTGACTTTGTTGAGGTATCAGCGAATCCTCCTCCATTAAACGCTTCTCTCCACGCCTCTCTTTCCTATGCCTCTCATCCTCCATCTGATGATAGGATTCATTGGGGCCATTGCCACGTCTGGTGACATCTTCACCTCGGCAGGTCGTGACTTCAGTACAAGGGGTTTCAGCTATATGTCGAGAGGGCTCTGACCTCTCCTGAGGATTTTCCGTGCGTACCTCCACCTCACAACTGCTACCTCCCCGCTCAATAGGTGTTGGTGGGTTTATTGGGACATAATTTAAGTGTCCCAGGGGGGACATCTCTTCTGCTGGTACGGAGGTCGTCGAAAGCCATGAGATCTGCAAAACATAAGAAACAACAAGTGTTAGAACAACAAACTCTAGAATAAATGGACAATAGAAGTAAGCTCAGTCCATTTATATTAAAATGCAAAAACAGCTTTCATTAGGCATATACAACTTTATTTTCTTTCAGGAAGAGACTGATACAGGAAGAAGACAGACAGTACCCAGAGACCAACTCCACTGACTGCAGTAACATCATTGAGTTGCTCAATGGTCTGATCCAAAATGGCTCCTGAAACTTTTTTCTTTTTACTGGCAGGTGAATTCATATAAAAACAGCATCAATTATACTTGTCTTTGGCATAAAGAACACAATGTTGCTTCATTATTTAAAAGAGAATATCACCTTGGCGGGAGTTGTGGAGACCCAAGTGTTTCTAGTGGCTTCTTTTGACTAAGAAAAGGTTTCTTAGGCAGAGCCTTGACATTGTTTCCAAGTGCAACGATAGAATTTGCAGCAGGTATCTTTGAGTTCAACTGGAAAAATGGGGACAGTGAAAAAACAGAAAAAAGGATCATATAGTAGCTTGGCAGTTTCAGAAGGGTAAAATTGTATAAAATCAACATAGAAAAATCTGATGTATATAAATAGGATACGGTAACTTATATGTGAATTATGAAAAATTACATGGTCTAAAATTTTACACAGGTCTAAAATTAACTTCCTTTTTTTTCTTTTTTTTTGCATCAAGTTGCCTAAAATCTCAATAAATTATAACCAAACCATCTAAATGTTAATCATAGTGAATGAAAAACCACAATCAAGAATATTTTAGTTTGTTATCTCACATTATGTAAATGTTGCCACAGTGCTTCAAACTTCAATATGAGAAATCAATAAGTGAGGCATAAATTACTAACCCTCCTTAATTCTAACATTCAAAATCTAGTCATTCAATGAGATCAATTCTACCATTGAACTGAGTACAATCCCAAAACAACCAAATTTCTCCCACAAAACCCACCCACTTATTCCACAAAAACCCAGTGACAATGTTTCAAGATTTTGAATTATCTTTAATCATATTCCACAAAACAAATGCAAAAGATGGTGGCAGTGAAGACACTACATAAAACACAAGCTAAAAGGCAGAGAAAGCAGGTTGCTGCAAATCTAATCTAGAAAATGACAACAGCAGCAGTAGCACATTAAAATATCAGGAGTATGTGATCTATATTACCAAGTTCTTAGAATCAGTCTGTGTCGAGGATGATATAGAATTTGAGGGTATTGAACTTGCAGGCACTGTAAACCCTGTGTCAAAGGATTCATCCTTTGAAGTTTCAGGAATAGCATTACCCTGTTCAGGATGCACAGAAGACAAGGAAGATAACCCATGTGGAGCAGGAAACTGTTTGTATTGTTCATTTGACTGATCAGTTGGTTCCTGTTTTATATAGTTTATGGATGAGGGGCCTCCACCTTTTTGTGCCACTGCTATACTGTTTGTCACAAGAGTTGCAGCATGCAATCTCTTCTGATCAAATTTTGGAATGTTCATAAGTACAGGTATTTAACACGCATCAGAAAGATTTTCTTCTTTGCAACTCACCTGAGATATCTTATAAACAGCCATCTTTAGCATTTGATCCCCCACAATACTCCTCAGATGCCGAACAAAACCTTCCTTGGAAATCTCATTTTTCTGAAAACATGCATACCTAGTAAGAAAACAACAACAATATGCTCCAAATTCACACCATAAAGATGAGATATTACATTAGATATCTCCAAACTCACCCTAAATCTATGATAAAAGGTACTCAACTGCATTGCTCTATCTTCATTCAGTTGGGGCCGTATGACTGGAAGCAAAAGGAAAAGAGGCACTTGTTTCCCACGTATAAGATTACTTGCTTGTAGATTACTGCTAACTGCATTTGTAGCTGGTTGATTTCTTCCACCTGGAGGTACAGCCTGTTCATTATTTGATCCCATTGCTGCAGCCAGCTGTGAACAATCTCCTGTACTTGATGGCTGTTGACTATTTATATTCTGTAGCTTTGCAAGCTTGGGATCATGATCCAGATTTTGCATTTTGGCTGGCCCTTGGTTATGGGCAAGAACATTTTTAGAGTCATGCAGTGTCATTGCTTGAGAAACATTAAGAACATTTTGATCAACTTGCGATGTAAAGGAGTCAACTGGAGGTTTCTGATTTTCTAAAACTGACCCATGTTGAGTCAAATCCATTGCACTTGATTGTGGTTCCTTATGTGTTACAACCATATGATCCTGTTGGCTTCTTGTATTCTCATTCTCATCATGGCTAGAGGTTTTCCATTGGGTAACAAACTGATTTGAGGTGTAGCTACTTTTTTTAGATAAGGCAGCTACAGATTCAGTCAAAACGCATCAACATGACGAGATGGTCAGGTATTTGGACACCCACAGAGTCAATACAGTGAATTTTATTATCTTATATTTCTTGGAGCTCTTAGAATCTAGAATCTAGTAACTCTTAAAATCTTGAACTGTTGATTTCCAAGGTAAACTTGGTCCTGAAGGCAACAACTTGGAGACTTGAAAAAACATGAAAGAATTTATACTATTTGTATCATCTGCTAGGTAATTTGAAGTCCTTATAAATAAAAGCAAGAGAATTAAAACAATTATGGGAAAGTATATATATGTGGGTGTGTGTTCATGAATAGTTGAAGAACATGTCAAAGATCAACATTGAACGCACACCCATATCAAACAAGAGGTAGCCTGTTCTCACTAGCTAAAATGAAGGCAGCTTTTTACCTTTTCTTGGATTAAAAGAAGTTTTAAGCTTCTTCTCAATTTCTTTTCATTCATGATTTTAATGTCCAAAAAAGTAGTAACGAGGAAACATATGAAATAAAATGCCCTTTTGTTTAATCTTATTTTTCCACAAAATTTCAGATTCCAGTCTGCTCTACTAAACAATTACATCATAGAACCCCTCAGAAGCCTAAAGCCTGTTTTATTTTCCCCTTCTTAGTAAGTGAAAAATATTGTAATAGGTTTCATTATGTCTTTTTTCTAGTTTTCTTGACAGCCCACCAGATTGAAAGAAACACGAGAAGAATTTTCTAAGAATGGAACAACAAAATAACAACAATGGGTATGAAAAATTCATACTACTGTCGTCCGAAGGTTGAGTAAGAGCAGCAGTGAATGCCTCCACGTCTGCCCCAGAATGCATCGTCTCGTCCTGCAAATAACCCCAAAAAAAAAAGAAAAAAAAAAGGCCAATTTATAAAAAATGCTATCCCGAATATGAAGTTTTCAACAAAATTGATCAAATGTATAAACGAAATAAAAGACCGAAAACAAGAACCTCAGCTTCTTCGAGCAGCTTCATGATTGAAGGGTCCATTCTAATCAACAGAGAACAGAGACTCAGTGGATTAGGGTTCTTCAACAGACGCTAGAAGAGAGCTTTCGCTGGGAATTTCCATATCCATAACAAGTTGGAAAGGAATTATCAGCTTTTGTGGGAGAACGAACCAGGAGAGAAACGAAAAGTTTTTTACCAAAATAATGCTACATTTCAAATTAGTGTCAATTTTTTACTTATTTTCCACTTGGTCTATTTTACCCTTATTTTAAAATAAAATATTGAAGATTGTTTTTAATAAAATATTCATGGTGCAAGGTAGACTTTTTTTTTCTTTTACATTTGCTTATAAATTTTAATTTTTTAAACAATTGTAGTTTATAAACAATTTTTTATAAATTTTATTATATTTATTAATAATTTATTAAAACTAAAATATATTTAACAAGGTCATGTAAAAACTAAGTGAAAATTTATATTAATTTATAAATAAGTATTATAATATTTATAATATTAAAATAATATTATATGCATTTTTGTAAATATATTTTAATTTTTTAAAAAAAAATTATTTATAAATTATATATAATAATTAATTAATGCATTTTTTTAAATTACATTATTTTTAATAATATAAGGAAAATAATAAGAAATAAAAACATTAAAATATATCTAATTATTACATATGTACTTAAATATAAATTTATCTTAATAAAACGTAGTTTATATAATATAATATAGTATAAAAATAATATTTTTATCTAAATTATAATTATATATTTTATATAAAATAAATATAAATATGAGAAAAAATAAAATAACTATTATAAAATAGCTATAATAATAATATAACAAAATAAAGTTATAGAAATTAAAATAGTATAAACTTTGTATATCTCTCGATGTTGTATCAAAATATATAATTTACTGCTTTTTAAATTTCTTCAGGTGTTCCAATAATATTTAATTTATCAACATATACAACTATTATAGAAAACCTTGAATTTTCTTTCTTAATAAATACACATAGACAAATTTGGCTATTTTGAACTTTCTTTCAAAAAATATTCACTAAGACGATTCAACCACATTCGTCTAGACTGTTTTAAAATCATACAAAGATTTTTGTAATTTTATTGAATATAATTCTCGAGAATTTAATTTATATGCTTCAAGCATTTTAAATCTTTCAGGGATTTGCATATAGATATCACTGTCAAGTGAGCCATATAAATAGATTGTAACTACATCCATAAAATGCATATCAAGTTTCTCATTAGCTGCCAGACTAAGGAGATAACGAAAAGTAATTGTATCTACCATATGAGAATAAGTGACCTCATAGTCAATTCCTGGTCTTTGAGAAAAACATTCTGCAACAAGACGCATTATATATCTCACAATTTTATTTTTCTCTTTCTTTTCCCGTACAAATACTCATTTGTACCCTACAGGTATGACATCTTCAAGTGTTCATGCTATGGGTCCAGAAACTTCACATTTTGCAAGTGAATTTAATTTTGCTTAAATTGCATATTTTCATTTCAACCAATCACTTCTACGTTGGCATTCATCAACAGATGTAAACTCATTATAATTATTTTCATTTATAATATCTGATGCTACATTATATTCAAAAACATTATCCATAGTTATTTCTTCTCGATTCAATCGTTTGCACGTTGAGAAATAATTTATTGATATCTCATCATTATCTATTTTTTCTGATGTTTTCAATATCTTTAGGTACCTGAACTTCTTCTGAATTTATTTCATTTATTATGTCCCTTGACTCTTTTGGAGTATTAAGCCCATGTTCATTATTAACATTTGCTCATTTCTTTTTACGGAGATTTTTATCTTTTGAAGCAATTGGTCTACCACACTTCTTGCATGATGTAGACTGATTTGCTATTTCATTTACAGATTGTCCTTATGAGATATCAATCCTTATAGGAGCATTTTCAGTTGGTATATGTGATTTAGTCACTCTCTTTAAGTCGGTAAATGCAGCTGGCAGTTGATTTGCTATACTTTGCAAATGTATTATTTTTTTAACCTCGAGTTCACACTAATTTGTACGAGTTATCAAAATGTCGTAGTCTTCCATATAATATTTTTACCAAGCTATTGTTCTTTTTCTCCTTCTAATTCCAGGAACATTAACTCATCAAAATAACAATGGGCAAATCGTGTCATAAAAAGAAAAAAACCTTCCAAAAAAAAGGATGAACAAACATATTATTGGAGAGATTTTACATTTCTTGGACGAAGAAAATTCATTAGCCGCGAGAAAAAAGTGCATACTTTTTAGCAGAACACTGGAATTCCTATTCCTAAGGTATAATCTTCTTGGCAGGCTCATAAACCGCCACATTTTGCATTTGCAGAAAGTTCATTTGTTCTTGCAAAATGATAAGAAATAGCTAAAAAAGAAAAGTTCTGAACAAGAAGAAAATTAACGGAGCCTAGAAGAAATGCAGTGTTCTAAGCGGCATTTCAACAAACAGTTAGAATACATATATTTATTTGAAGAAATCAATACCTAATTTTGAAATCACTGCAAAAATGTCTAAAAATTTCAGAGAACAATATATATATATATATATATATATTGATTCTGCACGAATCTGTCGAAGGGTAAAAAAGTAATTTAGAGTGCCAGGAACTCGAAGAGCTTTGTAGTTGAGATTGCTAAGAAGGCTTTTCTGAGGGGGCGAAGTATGAATGTCAGGATGCGATACATCGCTGAGCGTATGTGATACTTCGGGGTAGCACACTTAGCTTCTGATCAGCCTGCAAAACAAGTAGGTTCAGTGGGGAGTTTGTACCCCGTGAACTCTCCGATGCTTAAGTCAGTAGAGTATATTTAGGATATCTGGAAATTAGGAAAAAGATCTTTACCTTATCTTCAGATCTCTCTTTTATAGGAGTCTGATATTGATTATACTGTTATGATTCTGGATTGTTTCAACTGTTATGGATAACGGGTATCCGTTTTAACCCTTTAGGGGTAACGGAGTATAAATGAGGGAGTAAATGTGTAACGTCCCCACTTTATGAGGCCCATAAAGTGGTATTTATGTCACCATGGGGGTTTTCTTGGCCTACGGATCAGTTACATTCCTTGGAGGAATTTATGTCGGTTCAGTGGCCCCTCGTCGAAGTATCGAGGAACAAATCAGAAGATGCTTCAGAGTAATATCGACACTTAGCAATTTTTCGGATGCTGGAATGGTTAGGGCTTCTGACGTGGACTAGTTGTCTTTTCGATTAGCTGCCTTTTCGTCTATCTTCAGTCATAAATGTCAGAATGTCAGCCTGTAGAAAGTTTTTTATCTTCCCAATGTCTTGATTCTGGTAAGTATCATTGCAGAGATTTCCTCAAAGTATTTTAGTTTCTTCCTTCCCCTATAATTTTCATTTACACTTACTTGCATAACTTTTTCTACCATTAACGCTTAGAAGATTCCTCTGTTTTCTGATATCTTCATCTTTTTCTTCAGATTTCTTCTCGGATTCAGACATTTAAAAAGGTAAGCTTTATCTGTTTAAGGTTTTGGGTTTAATACTGTGTGGATTTGAACTGTTCATTTCTGTTTTTTGGGATGGTATTGGTTTTGCATTTTCGTAGGATTTGAGGGGTTTAGGATGTTAGTTTTGGGTAGCTTTATACTTGCATGGGGTTCTAAATATTGGGCTTCTTCTTTAGTTCTTCATGTGTCCAAGTCCCGAGCAACGAAGCAGACTGAGCAAGCGGCGGCAGATGCAGAATGGCGAAGTGTCAACGAGCCTCGACTGCTTTCATTGGAGCAAGAAGTAACTAAACAAGTTGCGCTTATAGAATCGCTGATTGTTGAGAAGCAGTATTATTCCAAAGAAGCAGGGGAGGTGAGAGGGTTGTTGGCTGGCCTAAAGTCGCGGACTTATGATTTAAAAACTACCAATGACAGGCTGCAGGCTGAGAACACTAAATTGAACTCGGCTAGAGATGAAGCTGTTGCTAGCCGGCTTTCCCTGCAGGAAGAACTTGATCGCTGCCGCTCAGAGGAGTTTAAAAAGAAGATCATTAACAATTTCAGGAGCTCCCCTGAGTATCAAGCAGAGGTTAGCCGTGAAGCTAGTTCTTTTCTGGACAAGGGATGTGTCCACGTCATTAGGCAGCTGCATCCGTATTTTGAAGATAAGTCTGTTCTTCTTCAAGCCTTCAAATCCAATTTTGACAACGACGTTTGCCGCCAAGGAGCAGACTTCGTCCCGTTCACTTCTGAGGAGTTAGAGGCACTTCGGGAAAGGGATGAAAAGAAAGGCAAACCTGTTTAGACCCCGCCATAGCCTTCTACCCCTACTTTCTAGGATTTGTTGGGTGAAGGACCCAGTTCTGCTGCCCCGGGCTCCAGCTCTGCTGCCCCTTAAACTTGTAATCATTTTTTGTAACTGAGATGTTGACTTGGTTTTTGTTTCAATACCATGAATTTTACCAAGTGCTGTTTATTTTGACTCTTCGACCTTGATAATTTTTACAGTAATAAAATTCACCAAGTAAAAAATCTGAATCCCATACTTCGAACCGCGATACTTCTAATAAAATTTACCAAGTACAAACTTGGACTCGATACTTCGTAATAGACAATGCCTTCAAACTTTATTGTCTGACTGTATACTTCGTAATAGTCAGTATTTTCCTCAAGTGTTTAACTTGATTCCTTGTAGTCGAAAATTACTTCGTATTTCAGAGCTCCGAGTATGCTTTCAACTCGGTATTTTGTTTTCAACTTTCCAAGCCTTGACTTGGTGTTTTGTAACCACGACCTTTCCCGTGGATTTCTTTCAAGCCTTAGCTTGGTAGTTCGTTACCGCGACCCTACTCGCGGGTTTTAGTGTCTTTCGAGATCGTGCTCGAGTTTAGACTTGAGTAATAATTGAGATCGTGCTCGAAGTTAAATTTGAATAATAAAGTTCACTTTTGGAAATTCAAGGACTTGCCTTAATGGACGATTTGATATTCAGGACAAAGTTTGCCCAAATGTATTTCATACAAAGTACCTTTTTAAGTGATTTACATGCCAGGGATTTGGGAGAAGAATGCCATCCTTGTTCATGAGTTTGTAGGTGTCGGGTCTTACTTCATGCTTCACGAGGTACGGGCCTTCCCAATTTGGGGTTAGCTTGTTTGCTTGTATGTGTCGTGCCGTGCCTTCAATTTTCCAAAGTACCCAATCTCCGACCTTTATGGGTCGTTTGAACAACCTCTTGTCATGAACTTTTTTGGTCATTTCCTTGAATGATTGTGACGTTAGGCGGCTTGTGATATGCATAAATCATATCACTTTTTAGCATGTTTTTAGGCATAATTTAAGGTGAAATTGATAGGAAATCGGTATTAATTGATTGTTATTTACTCAATTTCACAATTTTTATGATTTTGGAAGTGTCGGGTGAAAAGTAGACGAAAACAGTAAGTTTTGGGGCAAAAATGCAATTTTTGGAAATGCTGACCTGGTCAACGGGTCAGGACGGGTGTCCCGAATCAGGACGGGCGTCCTAACCCAGCTGAAGCACCAGGACAGTCGTCCCAATCCAGGACGGGCATCCCGAAGCACCAGAAGTTGTCCCACATCAAAAATTTTGGAGATTTTCACTCCAGAAAGTTGCTATAAATACCTCAGGCCTCCAAGAGTTGAAATCATCCCTCTCCACTCGATCTGAGTCATTAAGCGACTTCCAGTGTACAATTCTCTAGTACACAAATCACTCAGAGACTCAGATTTCAGTAAAATTTTTCTTTCTTTCCTTTTTGTGTTTCGTTTTTCTTAGTTTCTGAGAAATAGTCTCAGATCCTAGGGTTCGATAGATAGGTTCGTTTCTGGTATTCATAGAATACCCGGGATTTCGTTAGAAGATCCTAAGAGGGCTCTAGGCGTTCGAAGAGTCAGTCTACAGGACTGGGCTTAAGCTGGGTATTAAGGTAAAGCCCAATTACTAGGCTGAGGAAGCGTCCTCCGAAGGTTCTGGCGAGCAAAGTCGGGTCAAGCAATACGACATATACAGCAGTACGCTCCATCGGCGAGACTAAGTAAATGGTGATTTCTTTATGGCATCAGTCCCCCTGTCCCTCTCTTATATGTTGTTATTGTGTTTGTCCAAAGAATAATTTTGAATATCAGATTATGGTTGTTATGGATATTTGTTATATATGTTGAAGTTGTTATGTTTTTCCGGAAATGGCCACCTGCTTAATATTCACTATGTCTGTATGTCTAATGTGCTCTTTTAAACTAAAGTTAGGGTTATAGACAATTCCTAACCACGGTCTATTCATAATCTGTTTAGTTTAATAGGCATCAATTAGTATTGGTGTCTGCCATGCTAGATAAAATAACATGCGGAACACCCTGTTTGTTAGAGTAGTCTAGGTAGGGGCCGAGCTGAGCGTTTATGCCGGCGGCTAGGGCGAGAGGTATGATCCCCGAAGTGACATAGGGCTTTCATGAATGCCTTTAGCCCGAACCGTGAGTATAGCATTCATTAAGGTAGGGCGGTTTATTAGAGACCTCGGATGTGGTACGCCTTTAGACACAGAACATAGTTGCAATCCAGGCCAAGACATGTCTAAAATACTCGAAGATAGGTCAATCAACATGTAAGAACAGTATAACATAGAATCAGTACTTATCTAACACTTTTAGGATTAATTAGACTTAAACCTAGTGGAGAATGGATCACCCTCTCATCAAAGTTATTGATGAAGATTGCATAACTGGATCATAAGATAAGAGTTAGGATTAAAAGGCTAGTTACTACTAAGTCGTTACCACGTCCCTGGGAGTACGATATTTATTTAATAAAATCGTAGATATTTTCCAACAGACTAGCTACACGATAGGTACTCTGCCTTAGGTTCTGACTGATTAAATGACACCATAGAGACTAAATGTGACAATTAGTCAATCCCAGTCCTTAATTACTCATAATCAACATAGGGTAAAATAACACATATTTAGCATGTTAATATTAACATGTTAATTAGAGGGATTCGATCCCTCAACCACACAAATGAAAAAAAAAATATTAACATGTTAATTTATATGAAACTTATATTTTATATTGCATATTAGATGATACCAAAATAAATTTAACATAAATATATTTGTGAACCTCTAGATTTGAACTACAACCGTATAAACAATAAATAAACATTTACTATTTGGACAAATACAAAAATTTATATTATTTGAAAATTATATTAAATATAAAGATTTTAAAAAATATTATCAAAACAACACAATTTAAACCAATTGTCTTCGTAGTCATTCCCTTCCTCAAACCTTAAATTTATTTTTTTTAACTTTGAATTCGTTGCATAATACAAATTTTGAGGTTGAGTAAATTATGCTACTAACACTTGAACTTTTCAAAAATCCAACTTTTCCACCTGTATTTATTTTTGCTTTGAACTGACACTTGAACTATAAAATATTACCTTCTTTGCCCTTTCGTCCAAAATTTCCGTCAGACTTCATTTTCCATCCAATTCTTAAGGGCATTTTTGTCTTTAAAAATTATTAATATTTTAAAATTATTAAGATTTTATTTTTAGGGATAATTTTATCTTTTCATAAAATTTTAAAAAATCTGAAAAATCTTCTTAAATTGAAGGAATTCGATCCCTCAACCACACGAATGACAAAATTATATTAACCCACTAGAGCAACTATTAACATATTAAATTATATGAAACTTATATTTTATATTGCATACTAGATGATGCCAAAATAAATTTAAAATAATTATATTTGTGAACCCCTATATTTGAATCACCGTATAAATAATAAATAAGCATTTATCATTTGGACAAATACAAAAATTTATATTATTTAAAAATTATATTAAATATAAAGATTCTGAAAAAATATTATCCAAACAGCACAATTTAAATCATATGTCTTCGTAACCATTCCCTTCCTCAAACCTTGAATTTTTTTTAACTTTGAATTCGTTGCAAAATACAAATTTTGAATTTTTTTAGAATGACATTATTTTATTATTAGTGTCAGCAATGACATTGTGTAAAAAAAAAACATCTCAAAATTTCATGTTCTGCGACAAATTCAAAATAAAAGAGTTGAAAAAGAACTTCAGTGCAAGGTTTGAGGAACGTGACAATAACAAAAACTTGTGGTTTGAATTGTGTCATTTGATAATAGTTTTTTGAGAATGTTTATATTTAATATAATTTATATTTAAAATATAAAATGTAATCGCAATATAAAATGCGTATTTATTATTTTTGAAATTACAATATAAATTATAAATGTCAAATAAAATTATATGTTTATAATTATCTCAGTGGATATATATGATTTAGTTAGGCGCGTGAATGTAGGATCAAACCTTTGATATTACAAAAAAATATTTTTTAGATTTTTAATAATAAGGTGAAATGACAAATGCTCATAATTGTAAAAGACGAAAATACACCTAGGAATTGGATGGAAAATGAAATCTGACGAAAATTTTGGAGGGAAGGGCAAATGAGGTGATATTTTATACTTCAAGTGTCAGTTCAAAGCAAAAATAAATATAAGTGCAAAAGCTGGATTTTTGAAAATTTCAAGTGTTAGTAGGATAGTTTACCCTTTTAGGGTTTTTTACAATAACATTATTAGTGTCAGCAATGACATTGTATAAAAAAATACCTCGAAATTCATGTTCTGCGACAAATTCTAAACAAAAGAGTTAAAGAAGAACTTCAGTGCAAGCTTTGAAAAACGTGACAATAACAAAAACTTGTGGTTTGTATTGTGTCATTTGATAATATTTTTTTAAAAATGTTTATATTTAATATAATTTATATTTAAAATATAGAATATAATCGCAATATAAAATGTGTATTTATTATTTTTCTAATTACAATATAAAATATAAGTTTCAAATAATTTTATATATTTATAGATGTCCTAATGGGTAAATATAGTTTATTTAAGCATATGGTTGTAAGATCAAATCATTTTTTATTATAAAAAAATATATTTTAGATTTTTAATAATAAAGTGAAATGACAAAATTACCCTTGAAAATAAAACTCTAATAATTAAAAAATGCTCATGATTGTAAAAAGACGAAAATGCACATAAAGTGAAATGACAACATTACACTCGAAAATAAAACCCTAATAATTAAAAAATACTCATAATTATAAAAATACGAAAATGCCCCTAAGAATTGGATGGAAAATGAAGTCTGACGGAAATTTTGGACGAAAGGGCAAAAGAGGTGATATTTTATAGTTCAAGTGTCAGTTGAAAGCAAAAATAAATACAAGTGCAAAAGTTAAATTTTTGAAAAGTTAAGTGTTAGTAGGATAATTTATCCTAATTTTTATTAAGAATAATTAAGCAATTCAACCCTCTTAATCTTGAATTAACTATGAAAAGTTTAAGAAAAAGAAAAAGAAAAAGTTTGGTAATGATTGTCCGCTGAATTTTTATTCAATTACTTAAATAGCCTCACTCTTTTTTCTAGTATTAATTATTAGTGTTGCGATAAGTCATAAATTATCAAAATTATTATATTTAATTCTCTTATATTTTTATTAAATATTGAGCTAATTTCTTGAATTTATTCTTATTTTGATAACAGATATGAAATATCGAAAATTGAATCGAATTTGAATAAAAATGCGTTTATTATTATAAATTAAAAAAATCATTTAGAAAAAAATCAAATTTTAAAGATATTCTCAAGATAGTCTTAGATTTATTATTATTTTATTAATTAATAGGATATTATTTTATTATTTTATTTTATCTTCTTTTTTATAAAGAAGTTAATATCTTACTAGAACTTAAAAAAGAAAGTTATGAATAATCTTATAAATAGGACCTCTCTACCCTAAGGTTAGCACAATTGGATGGAAGAAAAATAAGTTGAGAGAATTTTTAGATGATAGGCGCTTAAGCCTCGAACGAGTTCATGATCGACACAATTTTGGAGTTTTAGGTTAATTTCTAAACTTTGAATTTTATGAATATTTTAATGTTTATATCGGTTGATTAAATATTGAATAGATTTTGCTTGATTTTTTCTAAAATTTTTCGATTGAATTAAGTAAGGATTTTATTGTTATAATTAAATTCATGTATAGGCAGTTATGTGGTTTCACGAATTGCTTTAATTCTATCACGGGTTTTAGGTTAAACTTCAATTGATTATTTGGTGGTTGTCTTAAATATATCTTTATTTGTTTAATCGAATTCTAGCAGGTTCGTTAGTAGGTGATACGAATCCTGGTGGTTTCATCAGAATTCAAATTAAAAATTTGGTTTATAATTCAGAAATAAAATTATGGAACGAGGAAGAACTTGAATTAAATCATTCCCGGCTGAAGTTTTCTCATATTTAATTTTCTTAATTATTAGTTGTCTTTTTACATTCTCGTTATCTTAAAAATCATTCCTTTTTATTATTTTTGATTCTTGTTAATTGAATTAGATTTGGTTTCTAAGGGAAACGACTCGGTAAACACCATATATTGCTCACTGATATAGGTATATGTAAAGAAAATGGTTAAGCATTAATTTTAGGACCATTCTCACATTTAAAAATAAATAAATTATTGTAATTGTTATAAAACTATTACTAACAAAAACAAATTAGTAAGAAATATAATATAAATAGTATTCTTTCTTTTTTTATATATTTCAAGTCTATCAAAATATACAAAGTGATCCCTATTTATAAGGATGAATCATATGTAACTTATATCCTCCCCCCCCCCCCCACACACACATATATATATAACTATATACATAACTCTCCATTATACTAAAGATGTTACAAACTTAATTCATGGAGGTAGTGGAGGTTATATGGAGGTAGTGGAGGTTATATGGAGGTAGTGAAAGTTATATGATGATAGTGAAAGTTATATGATGGTAGTGAAAGTTATATGATGGTAGTGAAAGTTATATGAAGGTAGTAGATGTTATATAAAGATAGTAGATGTTATATAAAGATAGTAGAGGTAGTGGGAGGTTATATGGACATACAAAAAATAGTAGGATTTATAAAACTCCCCTTTGGATGTCCATTGTACAATGAATATGCCTCATTAAAACCTTACTAGAAACAAATCTAGTGAGAAAAAGCCCTAGTGAAGGAAAAAGAGTACATTATTCCTTGTACACTCCCCCTGATCATTATATAATATCTTTATACCGACACATTCTTATATTATGGACCAATCTTTCAAATGTTGAAGTTGGTAATAATTTTGTGAACAAATCTACCAAATTCTCACTTGAACGGATCTGTTGTACATCAATATCACCATATTTCTGAAGATCATGCGTAAAGGAAATTTTTGGTAAAATATGCTTTGTGTGATCTTGTTTGATATATCATTCCTATAATTGAGATATACATGCAGTTTTATCTTCATAAATTTTGTTGGAAGTTCTTTGTCTGAAGATAAACCACATGTCTCCTGGATGTGTTGAGACATGGATCTTAACCAAATACATTCACGACTAGCTTCATAGATTGGTATAATTTCTTCATGATTTGAAGAAGGAGCAACTAATGTTTGCTTCGTAGAACGCCATGAAACAATAGCTTTTTCAAATGTAAAAATATAGTATGTCTGAGATTTGGCTTTATGTCGATCAGACAAGTAACAAACATCAGCATAACCAACAAGTTCTGGTTTAGAACTAGAGGGATATAATAATCTTGTATCAATTGTACCTCGATGATGCGTTCCGACTGATATACTAAAATAGGTTTTGTTTTACCCTATGTTGATTATGAGTAATTAAGGACTTAGCCTGACTAATTGTCACATTTAGTCTCTATACTGTCACTTAATTAATCAGAACCTAAGACAGAGTACCTATCATGTAGCTAGTCTGTTGGAAAGTATCTACGATTTTAATTAAATCAAATATCGTACTCCCAGGGAAGTGGTAACGGCTTAGTAGTAACTATCCTCTTACCCTAACTCTTATCTTATGATCCAGTTATGCAATCGTTCATCAATATCTTTGATGAGAGGGTGATTCATTCTCCACTAGGTTTAAGTCTATTTAAGCCTAAAAGTGTTTTATAGATAATGTCCCGATTCTATGTTATACTGTTCCTACATGTTGATTGACATATCTTCGAGTATTTTAGATATATCTTGACCTAGATTGCAATTATGTACTGAGTCTAAAGGTATACTAGATATGAGTTACCTGATAAACCGCTCTACCTTAATGACGGCCCTACTCACGGTCCGAGCTAAAGGCATCCATGAAAGCCCTATGTCACTTAGGGGATCATGCCGCTCGCCCTAACGCCGGCATAAACACACAAACTCAGCCTACTTAGACTACTCTAACAAACATGGTGATCTATAGGTTATTTCATCTAATATGGCAGACATTAATGCATCCCAACGGGGAAGTCCTAAATTAATGTCTGTTAAACTAAACAGGTTATGATTAGACCGTGGTTAGGAATTGTCTATAACCCTACACTTAGTTTAAAAGAAACTACATTAGACATGCAGACATAATGAATGTTAAGCTGGTGGCCATTTCCGGAAAATCATAAAGTACTTCAACATGCATAACAAATACTCATAAAATCATAATCCAATAGACATAACAAATGTTTGGACGAACACAGTACAAACATATAAAGAGAGGGACAGGGGGACTGATGCCATAAAGAATTCACCCTTTACTTAGTCTCGCCGATGGAGCAACTGCTTGTATATGTTGGACTGCTCGACCCGACTCTGCTCGATAGAACCTTCGGAGGACGCTTCCTCAGTCTAGTAGCTGGACTTTACCTTAATACCCAGCTTAAGCACAGCCCTGTTGACTGACTCTTCGAATGCCTAGAGCCCTCTTAGGATCTCCTAACAAAACCCCGGGTATTCTATGAATACCAGAAACGAACCTATCTAGTCGTATACTAGGATCTGAGACAGACTCTCAGAAACAAAGAACACGAGACACTCTCTAAGAATATAAATAAACTTATACTAAAACTTGAGTCGCTAAGTGACTTGTATACTATGGAAAACTGTATACTTGAAGTCACTAAATGACTCAGATTGAGTGGAGAGGAATGGATTCAACTGAGGAATGCTTGGGTATTTATAGTAGCTTTCTGGAGTGAATTTCTCTCAAATATTCGATGTGGGATTCTGAACTGGGGCTCGGGACGCCCGTCCCGGCCTGTTGACCAGGTCAGGACGCCCATCCTGACTTCGAGACACCCATCCCGACTTTCAAACTTCTGAAAATCACATTTTTGCCCCAAAATTTGCCATTTTCTTCTACTTTTCACCTAACACTTCCAAAATCATAAAAACTGTGAAATTGAGTTAATAACAATCAATTAAGAACGATTTACCATCAATTTCACCCTATATTATGCCTAAAAACATGCTAAAAATGTGATATGATTTATGCATATCATATAACCCCACACTTAGCTTTTTGCTTGTCCTCAAGCAAAGTCTACCTGAAGTTAGTGATTTTAAATCATAGGTGCAGTCACTTAAAATTTCTAGTCATGTTTTTACTCCAAAATTCTTCACTGAATCAGATAATTCATAACACAGGTCTGACTGGTTAAGTTGCTATGACAAGGTCTCAAATGTTTCTAGTAAATTATCATGGTCAAGCAGGTTTAACAACTTAATAATTCTATTGAACTCTCTCTCAGTCGCAAGGTCTTCCTGATGTGTAGTATGTGTACTAGTCTAGACTAGATAGTCAACACAATATACTCTCATCTCCACTCTTACCAGATAACACTTCGACCCATCGCTAGACATACTAACAACAAACAACTGTTTGAATTCTGAGGCTTGGTGACAAGATTTTTATGTAAGCATTTATTGATTTTTCTTTTATAGATTTTTCAGGGTAGTTTGTGTCTGCTTTCACACGTCAACTTTAACTACCCATGTAGCGAGTCCCACTCCGATGACTCCCAGACCTACACGACCTTAGGGCATCAGGCTTTAAGTTCCCCTAAGGAGTGGTGCTCGAGTAGCAAAGGCCGCTTGCAAACTACTCTATTTAGTTAACTCTCTCTATTTTTTTCTTTTCACTTTCAGCTCAGAGCATCATCTAGTCATTTTGATTGCCAATACATCCTCAACTATTCTAATCTTATCTAGTTAAGTTTTGAAAAGGTATTTGGTTGAGGTCTCTAATCCAAACTAAGTTGTGCTCAAGTATCAGGAATTCCCTATTTCTAATCGATAAATTCAAGAAAGTCATCACGTTGTCTCCTACTGATCATAACACTCTACCTACATATTATAGACATCAGCAATTCTTTACCAACCATACTGCATTTTGAAGTCTGAAAGAATGAAAAATTTTGAAAAACTTTTTTTGGAAGGGTGTGAAAATATGGGAAAAAGATGCAAAAATCATGCAAACAATTTCTCCTACTACAGTGTACTGTGCATTGCTACCCCACACTTAAGTCTGACACTGTCCTCAGTGTTCATGCATATCTAAATTACCCCACACTTATTTGAAAACAAGAAGAAATAAAAACCAAACATAGAATACTTACCCACACTTATTTGACTAACTAAGGGTAAGAAAGAAAGTAAAGCAATTAAAAAAAATAAACAAAACAGGAAGGGTAATAGAAATAACAAGACAGAACACAAAATGAAGAAAATAAGATAAAAGTAGAGTCGAAGGGTTTGCTCCGATATGTCAATTGGCTGTTCACCTCAGCCATGTGTTGTCGCTGAAATGCCCTCGATTATGTAAGCTATGAATGCTGGAGCTGCTAACTCTGAGTGTGCCTCGTATGGAGGGTGTGTCTCCCTTCTGGGTCGTGAATTGCCATCCCCATTTTCTAAAGGATATTCAGGTCGATGGGTCTGGTCGATGGAGCTATACTTGTCAGCTCTGATCTTTCAATGTCGAGCTCCAGGTAGTGGCTACCAGTGTGATGAATGACTCGAGCCCCATGGACTGAAGATTTGGCGAAGTCGTGGTGGTAGGGGGCTCCAGTGGTGCAGATCTGGGCCCACATAATTGAGACTTCCTCAGGGAAGTTTCACACAGCTGACTAGTATGCAGGGGATGCAAGCTCCTCCACAGCTATACTCCTGATACAACGCCAACTCCTCTATATCTATCGACCGGTTGATACCGCTTGGTCTATATGTCACTTGCTCGCACTTGGATAGCTCTAATTGTTGCCCGTTTACCTTTTTAGTAGTGTTGTCTTGATCCATTATACCATAAGCTTCCTATGACGACACTTTTGCCATATTAAACGAGTTTGACCATTAACAGCATCTCATCTGTTGATTCTGCGGCTAGGGACTTTGTTGTGGTGGTATTTTCTGGAAGTTTTTAGCTCCAAAGTCATTCCTCCACTAAATCCCGGATGATTTCTTCGGTAGGGATTGTATGTGTTTCCCATTGGAGTAGCATTATGCAGTAACCTACTCCTACATCTTTTTGGAATGGTCCGTATTTCATTCCCATAGCAATCCTTGCTAAAGCGTGGTACTTGGCAGACTTCACAGATTTGATACATAGGCACATCCGAATCTAGAAAACAGTTTCTCACAGAATCTGCACATGACTTTAACATCATTAGTAGGTAATTCCTGTTGTTCAGGCCATTTTGAAAGTGTTCTACAGCTACTATGGTGTACTTGTTGCAAAAAGGAAGAAAGAAAAAGGATTCAATGAATACCCCATATATCAAAAGATTGCAACACTTTGTGTACCTTGCTGGGGTAGACGATCTCTGAAGGATGTGTTACCTGTTATTTGGCAAGCATCGCAGGACTGTATCAAGGATACCGAATTCTTGAATATTGTAGACCAATAAGATCCTGCTTTCAACACTTTCCGGACAGTGTTGATAGCAGTCAATTGGTCTCCCGTAGATTTTTTATGGCAATGCTCCAGAATCTTGGGGTCTTCGCCTTCCGAGACACATCTTCTGATCAATTACTCTGCAATAATTCGAAAGAGAAAAACGGATCTCCCTAGTAGTAATATTCCAAATCAACAAAGAATTTCTTCTTTTGCTGATAAGTCATATCACTTGGGAATAATTAGCAGCTAGATAATTAATCATATCGGTAAACCACGGAGGAGAATTATTATTCATAGCAAACAATGAAAATAAATTCTCATTCAGAAATTTATCAGATACTACTGTCTCGTCAATAGCCTCTAATTCGGGGTTTTCTAATCTAGACCAATGGTTTGCTTTCTAGATTTTCAGTCCTCTTTCTTTATCCCGTCTTTCTATATCAAATTCAATAAAACTCAATTAATCAATCTTGGTTCAGCATCAATTTTATTGAACATATATCTCAGAGTAGAGTAATCAGGGTATAATATTGTCTAGACTAGGTATGATATGAATAATGTCTAATCATGCCTTTGTCCTAAACAATTCTTACTGCATAATTACTAACATCAATTCAAAAAGCAATTTCCAATCAGGTGATGTCAGAATGAGTGCAATAATAACTAGTTCCTTTAATTTGTACAACAAGATATCATGCAATTATCAGCAAAAACAAAAGGAACATCCTTTCTCAATAGAACATTCAAAGGTCTGGCTATTAAGGAAAAATCATTTCATAACTCGTCCTAATAAAGTTGGCATGACTCTAAGAAAATTCTAAAATGGAATTTCTTCCCAATAAAAATCTAAGCCAAAATTTTACAACTCAGAAGAAAATATATATTTTTTTCCTCACTTCCATACTTTTGTTTTTCGAAATAAAAAAAAACAAACAGGAAAGCTATAAACACAAAACATTTATTTCTTTTATCTTCTGGAAAATAATATTTCTCAGAAAATTTTATAGAAGAAAAGAAAAGAAAAAAAATTGAAAGAAAACAAATGTTCAACTATGAAAGAACAAATAATACAAGAGATAGGGAAGAAGAACAACTTACTGCTGAGCAAGAAAAATACATTTTTTTCGGGTTTTTAATTTTTTTTTTCTATTTTATATTTTATTTCGAAAGCAGTTAAATTTCCTCAATATGGTTTTAGAATAATTTTCTAAAATTTGATTATCCTAAATGTCTTAATTTTAGATAATGTCTAAAATTAATTAGTTATGATAATCCTATATGTCGGAAATTGATTGTCTAACTAGCATGAAATAAGTGTTAGGTCTAAGATCTAGGTTACTACCGTTACCTATCAAAAGTCTCTAGAATTTTGATCAGGAATCCTAAATTCATTATGATATTTCCCCGGCAACGGCGCCAAAAATCTGATGCATTCCGACTGATATACTAAAATAGGTGTTGTTTTACCCTATGTTGATTATGAGTAATTAAGGACTTAGCCTGACTAATTGTCACATTTAGTCTCTATACTGTCACTTAATCAATCAGAACCTAAGACAGAGTACCTATCGTGTAGCTAGTCTATTGGAAAGTATCTACGATTTTAATTAAATCAAATATCGTACTCCTAGGGAAGTGGTAACGGCTTAGTAGTAACTATCCTCTTACCCTAACTCTTATCTTATGATCCAATTATGCAATCGTTCATCAATATCTTTGATGAGAGGGTGATTCATTCTCCACTAGGTTTAAGTCTATTTAAGTCTAAGAGTATTTTACAGATAATGTCCTGATTCTATGTTATACTGTTCCTACATGTTGATTGACCTATCTTCGAGTATTTTAGATATATCTTGACCTAGATTGCAATTATGTACTGAGTCTAAAGGTGTACCACATCTGAGTTACCTGATAAACCGCCCTACCTTAATGATGGCCCTACTCACGCTTCGAGCTAAAGGGATCCATGAAAGCCCTATGTCACTTAGGGGATCATGCCGCTCGCCCTAACGCCGGCATAAACACACAAACTCAGCCTACTTAGATTACTCTAACAAACATGGTGATCTATAGGTTATTTCATCTAATATGGCAGACATTAATGCATCCCAACGGGGAAGTCCTAAATTAATGCCTGTTAAACTAAACAAGTTATGATTAGACCGTGGTTAGGAATTGTCTATAACCCTACATTTAGTTTAAAAGAAACTACATTAGACTTGCATACATAATGAATGTTAAGCTGGTGGCCATTTCCGGAAAATCATAAAGTACTTCAACATGCATAACAAATACTCATAAAATCATAATCCAATAGACATAACAAATGTTTGGACGAACACAGTACAGACATATAAAGAGAGGGACAGGGGGACTGATGCCATAAAGAATTCACCCTTTACTTAGTCTCGCCGATGGAGCAACTGCTTGTATATGTTGGATTGCTCGACCCGACTCTGCTGGACAGAACCTTCGGAGGACGCTTCCTCAGCCTAGTAGCTGGACTTTACCTTAATACCCAGCTTAAGTACAACCCTGTTGACTGACTCTTCAAATGCCTAGAGCCCTCTTAGGATCTCCTAATGAAACCCCGGGTATTCTATGAATACCATAAACGAACCTATCTAGTCGTATACTAGGATCTGAGACAGACTCTCAGAAACAAAGAACACGAGACACTCTCTAAGAATATAAATAAACTTATACTAAAACCTGAGTCGCTAAGTGACTTGTATACTATGGAAAACTGTATACTTGAAGTCACTAAATGACTCAGATCAAGTGGAGAGGAATGAATTCAACTGAGGAATGTCTGGGGTATTTATAGTAGCTTTCTGGAGTGAATTTCTCTCAAAAATTCGATGTGGGATTCTGAACTGGGGCTCGGGACGCCCGTCCTGGATCTGGGACGCCCGTCGCGGCCTGTTGACCAGGTTAGGACGACCGTCCCGAGTCCTGGACGCACGTCCTGTCCTGTTGACCAGGTCAGGACGCCCATCTTGACTTCGGGATGCCCATCCCGACTTCCGAACTTCTAAAAATCACGTTTTGCCCCAAAATTTGTCATTTTCTTCTACGTTTCACCTGACACTTCCAAAATCACAAAAACTGTGAAATTGAGTTAATAACAATCAACTAAGAATGATTTACCATCAATTTCACCCTAAATTATGCCTAAAAACATGCTAAAAATGTGATATGATTTATGCATATCACTCGAAGGTATCGAAAAACATTTAATTCTATTCCAATATCTTCTAATTGGACATGAACTAAACCTTGCTAATAAATTAATAGCAAAAGCTATATCATGTCTTGTATTATTAGCAAGATATATTAGTGCACCTATTGCACTAAGATATGGTACTTCAGGACCAAGAACTTCTTCATTATCTTCACGGGGTTGAAAAATGTCTTTTTTCACATCAAGTGATCGAACAATCATTGAGGTACTCAATGGACGTGCCTTGTCCATGTAGAATCTTTTAAGGATCTTTTCAATATAATTTGATTGATGAACAAAAATTCAAGTTTCATTTTTTAAATGCTCGATCTATAGGCCGTGACAAAACTTTATTTTTCTAAGATCTTTCATCTAAAATTCTTTCTTCAAAGAATCTACTACTTTTAAAATTTCTTCAGGAGTTTCAATAATATTTAATGATCAACATATACAACAATTATAGCATACCTTGATTTTTCTTTCTTAATAAATACAAACAGACAAATTTGGTTATTTTGATAACATTCTTTCAATAAATATTCACTAAGATGAGTGTGCCACATTCGTCTCCTATCGTATGTTTATCATAATATCTTATGATAGAAGGAGAATTAAAATCAACATATATCTCCAATTTTCTTTGAGTACCCATTTTTGTGCGTTGTGGTGGAGCAATAGGAACATATACCACACATCTACAAATTCTAAAAATGGGAAATATTTAGCTTTCGACCATAAACTAATTGTAATGAGGAATATTTATGATAACTTGTTGATCTAACACGTACAAGTGGTGTTGCATTCAAAATTGCATGACCCCAAGATGAAATGGGTAATTTAGTTCTCATAAGTATATGTCTAGCTATCAATTGAAGTCTTTTAATAAAGATTTACCTAAAGGTAATGTGTTTTACTCCCCACGACCCAAAACCTTTGGGTATCAAAATCTGCAATTAAATGTTTAGACCAGAATAGTGCAAACAACATTTGTAAACCAAAATTTTCGAATTTCGACCCTAAAACTCGACTCAAACGAAAACAAAAAGATGCAAATAATTAAAACAAATAAATTTTTATTTAATGTTGCACTCCAATAAAAAAAGTCATTTTTTGTCCTTGTGTCCAAAATTTCCGTCAAACTTCATTGGAGTCTATTCTTTAGGGACATTTTTGTCTTTTGATTTTAAGAATCATTTTCGTCTTTTCATTAAGGATTTTAATTTTCCAAATGCTTTTTGGTTGACGTAGGTTCAAACCCACGTACACACGCTTCCTATCTTAATTGGAAAACCAATGCCACTAAACCAATTGAGTTTTTATATATTTTAGCAACTACTTTATGTTATGTACTATACATCTATATAAATATATTGTTAAATTTCTAATTTTTCTTTAAATATAGAAAATAATAAAAATATGATGATTTATGTTATGAATCCCGAAGATTCATTAAATTAGTGGATGTCCATCGTATAATCGTTATTATCCTTTAATCTCAGGATAATTACCTACTTAATAAAAGGTGATAAGTATGTCTATCTCTAAGGTCACACATATCACCTAGTACTTATGACTTTGGTGACAAGTGTCACCCTTAGTGCTTATCCTTATCCTCTATTCACTCATATAAATAGAGGGTCCTATGCCTTTTGTAGAAAAAAGAACAACGAACAAGAAATTACATAATAATATTCTCTCTATTTTCTACGTCTCTCGTTTACTTTTCATCTTGTTTATTTTATTATTTTTATATAATTTCGTAATACGTTATCAGCACGAGTCTCTACCACCGGGTAAAGTATTTTTAAAGTTTATTTGAAGATCAAACAAGTAAGTTTTCTACAAGTAAGTTTTCTATTATAATGACAAATCTTACTAAACTCGAATTTGTGGCTATTGATGTCACCGGAAAGAACTACTTGTCATGGACACTAGATGCCGAAATACATCTTGCTGCAATGGGTCTGGCAGACACCGTTGTGCAAAATAATGAGTCATCAATACAAGATCGTGCCAAAGCTATAATATTTCTCCATCATTATCTTCATGAGGATTTGAAAAATGAATATCTTACCGTAAAAGATCCTCTTGTTTTGTGGGGAAATTTGAAAGAAAGATTCGACCACCAGAAGATGGTCGTTCTCCCAAAAGCACGATCTGACTGGTTGCACCTGAGGTTGCAAGATTTCAAATCCGTGAGTGAGTATAACTCCGCAATGTTTAAAATAGTTTTGCAGTTGAAACTATGTAGAGTTGATATAACAGATGATGATATGTTGGAGAAAACATACTCCATTTTTCATGCCAGGAATATTGTCCTGCAGCAACAATATTTTGAGAAAACATACTCCAGTTGAAACTATGTAGAGTTGATATAACAGATGATGATATGTTGGAGAAAACATACTCCATTTTTCATGCCAGGAATATTGTCCTGCAACAACAATATCTTGAGAAAGGTTTTAAGAAATACTCTAAATTGATTTCTTGTCTTCTTGTTGAGGAACAGAATAATGAACTACTAATGAAAAATCATGAGACTTGACCTACTGGCTTTACTCCATTCCTTGAAGTGAATGCTGTTAGAAATTATGATCCTAGAAGAGATCGGGGTCGTGGTCGTGGTCGTTACCGTGGTCATGGTCGAAAATATGATCATGGACATCGTGATAAATTTGACCCTTATAATCGTAATAATACTTTAGGTGCTAAAAATATTTATGACCACCTGAAGTGGACAAAACATAATGAGAAATAAAATATTATTCCGAAAAATTATGAAGACAAATGTTATTGTTGTGGCATGAAAGGTCACTGGTCTTGTGCTTGTTGCACGACAAAAAATCTTGTTGACTTATATTAAGCATCTATTGAAAAGAAAGGAAAATATGCTGAGATAAATTTTACTTCTCAAAATTTATATCATGAAAGAAATGATGACGATCTTAAAAATGTTGATGTTGGTGTGGCTCACCTGGATGTTGTTGATTTTTTCGAACATCCAGAAGGACGAATTAACCACTTAATTGGAGATGAAAGTGTCCAAAATAATTAGAATATTATATTATGTGTTTTATGTTTATGTAAAATATTACATTTTATTGTTTAAATATTGTAATATAATATGCTTAATTTTTATGTCTGTAAATATTTTGTTAATAAAACAGATGACTGTTAAGTGTCTATCTTATTGACAGTGGAACTACGCACACCATACTGAAATATGAGAAATATTTTTCTCATTTGAATGTGGGAGAAACAAGTATTACCCCAATAAATGGTAGTGAAAAACTTATTGAAGGCTCCGGAAGAGCTAATATAATATTACTGGGAGGAACTATGATTGCTATTGATGAAGCATTATATTCCTCAAAGCCTTAAAGAAATTTATTGAGTTTTAAAGATATCCTACGTAATGGATATCATGTTGAGACTATGGAGGATAATGGTCATGACTATTTGGGTATCACAAAAATGACCTCCGGTAATAAGTTTTTGTTGGAAAAACTACCATCTCTATCATCTGGCCTATATCATGCGAAAATAAATACTATTGAGGCGCATCATTTAGTAAACCAAAAGTTTACTAATCCCGTTACTTTTAAAGTTTGGCATGACCGTTTGGGTCATCCGAGATTAATTATGATGCGAAAAATTATCGAGACAACGCACAGTCATCATTTGAAAAACCAAAGGATTTTAACTTCTGATAAACTTTCATGTGCTACATGTTAGAAAGGGAAATTGATTATAAGACCAGCACCATTGAAAGTAGGAGCTGAAAGTCCTACATTTCTAGAACGGATTCATAGAGATATATGTGGACCGATTAGTCCACCATGTGGGCAATTTTGATATTTCATGGTCTTGATTGATGCATCGACCTAATGGTCGCATGTTTATTTATTATCAACTCGCAACCTGGCGTTTGCGAGATTACTTGCCCAAATAATTCGCTTAAGAGCGCAATTTCCTAATTATCCTATTAAGCGAATCCGTCTAGACAATGCTGGTGAATTTTCTTCGCATGCATTTGATTCTTATTGCATGTCGACTGAAATAATTGTTGGACATCCTGTAGCTCATGTTCACACACAAAATGGTCTAGCTAAATCATTTATTAAAAGGCTGAAATTAATTGCTAGACCATTATTGATGAAAATAAATCTCCCTACAACAGCTTGGGGACATGCAATTTTGCATGCTGCAGCACTTGTGTGTTTAAGGCCATCGAGTTACCATAAGTTTTCTCCCATACAATTGGCTTTTGGTTCAGAGCCAAATATTTCTTATTTGAAAATTTTTGGATGTGATATATATGTTCCAATTGAACCACCCCAATGGACAAAAATGGGTCCGCAAAGAAGATTAAGGATATATGTTGGGTATGACTCCCCACCAATTATAAGATATCTTGAACCTTTGACAAATGATGCGTTTACAGCAAGATTTGCTGATTGCCATTTTCATGAAAATTTATTTCCCAAATTAGGGGGAGAGAATAAATGACATAAGATTGAACTTGCGTGGAAAACATCTTTGAATCATTTAGATCCACGCACAAATATGAGTGAACTTGAAGTTCAAAAGATTATACATTTGCAACAAATTGTAAATCAATTGCCAGATTCTTTTGCTGACTCCAGCAGAATCACTAAATCGCATATTCCATCTATAGATGCTTCTATACGGATAGAAGTTATTGAAGGACAGAAAGTTAATCCTATAGCTATTGAATCAAAAATAGGCCAAAAGCGTTAGTGCTTATCATTATCCCCTATTCACGCATATAAATAGAGGGTCATATGCCTTTTGTAGAAAAACGAACAACAAACAAGAAATCACATAATAATATTCTCTCTATTTTCTACGTCTCTCATTTACTTTTTCATCTTGTTTATTTTATTATTTTTATATAATTTCGTAATAGTTTAACATTTCAAATGTATATATCGATAAAATTTAATATAATAATTATTTTTTTTGATAAATTTGAAATATTTTTGTTTCTTGAACTCATTACATTTCAAAGAATTTGAGTGAGCTACAATTGTTTGACAAATTCAAACTTTAACTTAATAAATATTTAAAATACATATAATTATGTACAAATTTATTAAGTGTTGGGAGTAATATTAACAAAATATGAAAAAAAAAGATTTATTCGATTTTGTTTTTAAATTTAAAACTTGATTATGTTATCATTTAAAGGAATTAGTTTAAAATAAATATACCCTTAAAATTATAAAAAACTTTGATTAGCTTCTATTAAAAATATATTACAACTTTAAAATATATTTTTATATATAGGATATTATTTAAATTAGCTGTTAAAATGTAATTAAAATTTAATGAATTCATTTCTAATAAATAAGTATATCATCGTGGATTTTACAGTTATTTTTACGTAAAACAAAATTATATTTTTTAAATTAATTTTTTTAAAAAAATTGAATACAAAACTATCCTCTTAAAAAATTAAAAAATTCATAAATGAAAAGATAAAAGTATCTCTAAATTAATTATTTTATGAAATTAATGTTAACAAAATCTAATTTTCTTTAAAAAAAATAAAAACATTATTATTTTATCTTTTAAAGAAATAATTTAAAATATATACATTTAAAATCTTAAATGAATATATTTTTATTAGTTTCAATAAAATACATAATATAAAGTAGTTGCTAAATAAAATAAAATCGCAATTAATTTAGTGACATTGCTTTTCTGATTAAGTTATGAAGCGTGCGTACGCGGAAAAGCATTTCGATTTTTTAAATTAAAATTCTTAAATGAAAAGACGAAAATATCCTTCATATATTCTTTAAGAAATAAAAAATTATTCTTAAAATGAAAAGACAAAAATAACCATAAAAAATAGATAGAATTTTTTTAAAATTTTTTTTTGTTGAAATGCAACCTTAAATGAAAAAAAAGTATAAGAATAAAACTCAGAATCGCGAAAAATTGAAGTGTTGTTTGATTGGTTTACCCTAAATATTATAAAATAGCTATAACAATAATGAAACAAGACTAAAGAAATTGAAATCAAAATAGTGTAAACTTGTGTATTTCTTTTTATTGTAACAAAATATACAAAACTACCACATATTTATAGGGATACATATATGTAACTTACATACCCATATACATACTAATATAAATGTATACATATGTTATAAATTTAATTTTATGGAGGTTACATGGAGGTAATATGAAGAAAGTGGAAGTTATATGGAGGTAGTGGAAGTAGTGAGAGTTATGGATATATAAAATAATATGATTTATAAAACCCCCCTTTTGAATGTTGAATATGCCTCATTAAAACCTTACAAAAGAAAAACTCAGTGGAAAAAAACCTAGTGAAGGAAAAAGAGTACATAGTTCCTTGTATACTCACCCTGATCATTACATAATATTTTTGTATTTTTGTATACATATGTTACAAATTTAATTTTATGAAGGTTACATAGAGGTAATATGAAGGCAGTGAAAGTTATATGAAGGTAGTGGAAGTAGTGGGAATTACGAACATATAAAATAATATGATTTATAAAAGTCCCCATTTTGGATGTGACAAAAGGAAAACTCAGTGGAAAAAAAATCCTAGTGAAGGAAAAAGAGTACATAGTTTCTTGTATACTCTCCCTAATCATTACATAATATTTTTGTATTGTCGCATTCCAATATTATGGACCAATTTTTCAAATGTTGAAGTTGGTAATACTTTTGTGAACAAGTCTGCCAAATTATCGCTTGAACGGATCTGTGGTACATCAATATCACCATTTTTCTGAAGATCATGTGTGAAGAAAATTTTTGGTAAAATATGCTTTGTGCGATCTTATTTGATATATCTTTTCTATAATTGAGCTATACATACAGTGTTATCATCATAAATATATTACAATTTTTAAGTAAATTTTTTTTACTTTAAAAAGATTATTATTATTTTTTCTAATTACAACGTCATCAATTGAAACTTGTAATATGACGCCATGGATGACGTCATCTTCTCCACATTCAAGCAAGTCTTCGTAAGGAAGACTCATCCTATTTCACTTCAACCTCCAAGAGGAAAAGTCCCTAAGCTTCTCCAATACATAAATCCATCAAGTCAACAAAGTCAAAACTAACAAACAAGTTAAAATACAAGACTTATATATATATATATATATATATATATAACTATAAATCATTCCCATTGGAAAAAACATTTAGGAGTCTGCTTACTAACTTCCCCAAGATACAAGATACCGGATTGTTAGTGAAAAATATTAAGTTACAAGTTTTTTTTTTTTTATTATTGTTTTATTTAGTTTGAAGATTCTTACCGCTAATTTCAATTTTCAACCTTAATTAAATTTCTTCCACAGACCAATTCAATTTTCCTATTTCTAAGTAAAAACGTGGGGAATCCGGAATCAAGAATCCAAGAATCAAGAATCAAGAATCAAAGGTTTTATAATCAAACACATGACTCAACCCCCATAAAAGAAGGAAAAAATAAAGAATATTACAAACGTTTAATATTTCACGGCCTTCGTCCACTTATATGTGTGTATATATATCTCGAACTACAATTTATATAATATATATATCTTCACCTATATAGCCATCTTAATCTTTTCCTTAAGAAAATATGAGAACCCTAATTAGCATTTGTTTTGTAGTAGTGTTGTTTCTTCATGCAAGCATACATCCGTCTGAAGGTGCAAAAACTTTGCATGGCGTTGAAATTGAGCGAAGGGGTCGCGGTGGCAATCCGGCTCCAAATCAATGCGGTAACTTTCCAACTCCTGGAGGCAGAGGACATTGTTCTGAGGGGAATGTTGTCCAGCCTCCACTACTACCACCACCACCATCACCACAATAAACTCCTAAGTATCTGTTTTTGCTTTTCCTCAGCAAATATAATAAATTAGGTTGACTATAAAATGTGGTAGTCCATTGGTATGGATTATATTGCATTTTTTTTTTATGTGTTGTAGTTTTGAAGGTATTCTTTCGTGAATTCTTTCTAGATTAATTCTAGATTAATAGACGAGAATACTGTATTTTTTTTAAAGTTTCTTATCATTTTTGTACCTTTTAATTATTTCTAAATTTTTTGTTTTCTTATCCTTGAATTTTCAAATTCAAATGGAGAATTTGTAAAATGTCATGACATAATAAGACAAGTGAGTTACATGATATACATACATACTTACATATGTATATACATATATGTAAGTATGCAGTTTTTTATTATTTTATTTATAAATCTATATTATTAAGACCACAAATCGGATCTTTATCTTTATGGTACATTCATTATTATTTATTACAATTGGGTTCGCCTCTAAAAAAATTAGAGCATAACTAAGTGAGACAGAATTGATGATTTTTAAATAATAACTCTTCATAAGGAATTTTTAGAAAAATAATAACTTTTTCCTTTTGTGCTTCTTTTCAAACATAAAAAAGAAAAAATGATCATGAGTTTCAGAATACAAATGAAAGTCGTATAGAAATTTTAAGTAACATAAAAAAAAATCATTTATTTATTTTTTTTTAATTCAAAATGATTTAGTTAAAGGTAAATTTGTGTAGATAAAACTAATACAATAAATCAGGAATAAAGAGAAAGGTAATTATCTTACTTTATTTCTTTTGACTTGTATATATATACAAGTTTCTATAGAGTATGTAAAAGTGTTCAATGAATATTTATATAATTAAATATATATGTATAAATATATAATTCTTAAAAATTTTGATTTTTCTTTTTAATAAAAATCATTATAATCTTATGAAATTTGTATCTATGCCTAACAATTTAATAAAAAATTTATTCAATTGATCATGGTGGAAGATAAGAATAATTGGTAAGAAAGCAAGGGAAACAATAAATAAAGGACCAAGAATTTTAAAATTAATTTTTAAGCTAAAAATGAAATTTAAATATAGAAAGATTAAAAGAAAAAAAAAGTTGTTTAAATGGTCAATAAATTATATAGTTATAAAAATAGGATATTGTTATAAAAGTATAATTAATAAAAGAAATTTATGAAATATCAAATGAGATAGAGATTAATGAATACATTTTTCTCATATGATTGATCAATCAACAAATATATATATATATATATATATATATATAAACATGTAACTCCTAAACATTTAACATGAATAGGAGGTTATTAGTGTTATTATATATTATTGCAAAAGATGTTATGGGAGTTGAAAGAAATTCAATGGGTGGGAGTTGAAAGAAGTTCAATGGACATACAAATAATAAGATTTATAAAACTCCCTTTGGATGTCCATTGTACAAGGAATATGCCTTATTAAAACCTTACAAGAGAAAAAACTTTGTACATCGTTCCTTGTACACTCTCCCTGATCATTACATAATATCTTTGTACCGACACATTCCAATATTATGAACTAATCTTTCAAATGTTGAAGTTGGTAATGCTTTTGTGAGCAAGTCTGCCAAATTATCACTTAAACGGATCTGTTGTACATCAATATCACTATTTTTCTGAAGATCGTGCGTAAAGAAAAGTTTTGGTGAAATATGCTTTGTACGATCTTGTTTGATATATCCTTCTTGTATTTGAGATATACATGCAATGCTATCTTCATAAATTATTGTTGGATGTTGATGCAGTTTCGGTCGATGTGCTAAATAGGTGTTATTTTACCCTATGTTGATTATGAATAATTAAGGACTGTGATTGACTAATTGTCACATTTAGTCTCTATGGTGTCACTTAATCAGCCAGAACCTAAGGCAGAGTACCTATCGTGTAGCTAGTCTGTTGGAAAGTATCTACGATTTTATTAAATAAATATCGTACTCCCAGGGAAGTGGTAACGGCTTAGTAGTAACTAGCCTTTATTCCCAACTCCTATCTTATAATCCAGTTATGCAATCTTCATCAATAATTTTGATGAGAGGGTGATTCATTCTCCACTAGGTTTAAGTCTAACTAAACCTGAAAATGTTTTATAGACGAGATCCTGATTTTATGTTATACTGTTACTATACGTTGATTGACCTATATTCGAGTATTTTAGACATGTCTTGGCCTGGATTGCAACTATGTTCTGTGTCTAAAGGCTACCACATCTGAGTTTCTACGCTACCGCCCCATCGTTAAGGGTAACGGCCCTACTCACGGCTCGGACTAAAGTCAGCAATGAACGCCCTATGTCACTTTGGCGATCATACCGCTCGTCTCATAACCGCCGACATAAAACTCTACTCAGCCTACCTAGACTACTTTCAACCAACAGGGTGTTCCGCAGATTATTTTATCTAGTATGGCAGACACCAATACTAATTGATGCCTGTTAAACTAAACAGGTTATGAATAGATCGTGGTTAGGAATTGTCTATAACCCTAATTTCAGTTTAAAAGAACGGCGATAGACATGCAGACATAATGGATATTTAAGCAGGTGGCCATTTCTAGAAAAACATAAACACTTCAACATATATGACAAATATTCATAAAAACATAATCTGGTATTCAAATTATTATTTAGACAAACACAATAACAACATATAAGAGAGGGACAGGGGGACCGATGCCATAAAGAAATCACCCTTTACGAAGTCTCGCCGATGGAGCGTACTGCTGTATATGCCGTATTGCTTGACCCGACTCTGCTCGTTAGAACCGTCGGAGGACGGTTCCTCAGCCTAGTAATTGGGCTTTACCTTAATACCCAACTTAAACCCAGCCCTGTGGACTGACTCTTCGAACGCCTAGAGCCCTCTTAGGATCTCCTAACGAAATACCGGGTATTCTATGAATACCAGAAACGAACCTATCTATGTAAGCCTAAGATCTGAGACTATTTCTCAGAAACTAAAACAAAACACTAACAAGAAAGAAAACTGAGATCCGAGTCTCTGAGTGAGTTGTGTACTAGAGAAGTGTACACTGGAAACCACTTAAGGACTCAGATAGAGTGGAGAGGAATGATTTCAACTGCTGGAGGCCTGGGGTATTTATAGCAGCTTCCCGGGGTGATTTTTCATCAAAAATTCGATGTGGGACTGGATCTGGGGGTTCGGGACACCCGTCTCGGATTGGGATGCCCGTCCTGATCTGTTGACCAGGTCGGGACGCCCGTCCCGAGTCCTAGACGCCCGTCCCGGTGCTTGGACTGGGTCGGGACGCCCGTCCTGGCCCTTTGACCAAGTCAACATTTCCAAAAATTGCATTTTTGCCCCAAAATTTGCTGTTTTCGTCTACTTTTCACCTGACACTTCCAAAATCATAAAAACTGTGAAATTAAGTAAATAATGAACAATTAAGATCATTTTACCCTCAATTTCACCCTAAATCATATATAAAATCATGCTAAAAATGTGATACGATTTTCGCGTATCATATAACCCCACACTTAGCTTTTTGCTTGTCCTCAAGCAAAGTCTACCTAAAGTTAGTGATTCTAAACCGTAGTGCAGTCACTTAAATTCCTAGTCATGTTTTTATTCCAACAATTCTTCAGACAATTCTTAACACATGTCTGACTGGTTAGGTTGCTATGATAAGGTCTCAAATGTCTTTAGTAACTTGTTATGATCAGGCAGAAAACAAATCAACAACTAGGTTGGACTTTTTTCTTAGTCACAGGGTCTTCCTGATGTGTAGTGTGTGTACTAGTCTAGACCAGATAGTCAACCCAATGTACTCTTGTCTTAACTACTACCAGATAACACTTCGACCCATCGCTAGACATATTGACAACAGACAACTTTTTGAGTTCTGAGCTTCGGTGATCAGATTTTTAATGTTTTAGCATTTAGTTATTTTCTTTATAGATTCAGGGTATTTTGACTCTGCTTAGAACACGTCAACTTCAACTACCCATGTAGCGAGTCCTACTCCGATGACTCCCAGATCTACACGACCTTAGGGTATCAGGCTTTAAATTCCTCGAAGGACTGGTGCTCGAGTAGCGAAGGCCGCTGGCAAACTACCCTTATTTGATTAACTTTCTTTTGTTTCTTTTCACTTTTAGCTCAGAGTCTCATCTAGTCATTCTGACTGCCAATATATCCACAACTGGTCTAATTTTATCTAGTTAAGTCTCGAACAGGCAATTAGCTGAGGTCTCTAATCCAGACAAAGTTGTGCTCAGTTATCAGGAATTCCCTATTCCTAATCAATTAGTTCAGCAGTAGTCATCAATTATCTCCTACTGACCATAACATACTACCTACATATCAGACATAAGCAATTGTTTAACCAAGCATACTGCATTTAGAAGTCTGAAAGACGGAAAATTTTTGAAAACATTTTGGAAGGGTGTGAAAATACGGGGAAAACAAGCAAAAGCATGCGAAAAATTTGTGCAAACTGCTACAGTGCACCGTGCACTGCTACCCCACACTTAATTCTGGCACTGTCCTCAGTGTTCATGCATATCCAATTACCCCACACTTATTTGAAAACAAGAAATAAAACACAAAGAAAAGATGCTTACCTATACTATGGGTAAGAAAGACAAAAAAAAAACAAAAAAAAAACAAAATAATGCAAACAATTCTGTATGTCATATAAATCAACTTTGTACATAGATTCATACGTCATACAGCCTAGACATGTTTATACACATAGAACAAGAAAAAACAAAAGCAAAAGAAAGGAAAGAAAAGAAGGAGAGAGAGACTAAGAACCCGGCGGATCGTCGTCCAGTGGACCTAAGTCTGCTGTAAAGTCAAACTCGAAATTTTCCGCCACTCGGGAAGTCTGCTGATGTATCTCCTCAATCTTGCTGGTGTACATGGCGATCCTGTCATCCATCATCGCCAGCCGTCTGTCATCCTGTCCTCCATCATCGTCAGCCGTCTGTCAATCCTGTCCATGTCTCGACTGTATCGGGCTGATAGTTCTGCCAATCCATGCGACATGTGTCATTCGAAGGTAGTACGTGGCACGAACATCTCGGACGGAAGGATATGCGCTGGATATGCTTCTGATGCCGATGCCTGTCCTGGCTGCTCCGTGTGGATGGTGTAGCGGCCATTCGCATCCCGGACAACCATTCCCATGTTCCGTAGAATGGTAAGATCAGTGGGAACGGTGGTCGGGGTGACCAGGGTCAGCTCCAAGCCATCTATGTCCAACTCCAGGTAGCGGGCTAGCCTGGTGATGTACGGTCCGAGCCCCAGACACTATTTCCTGGTGTCTGTAGCGAATCCTTGCATGACGACCGTGATGAGTCTAGCCATCTCTACCGTAGATCCCATGTGCATGTTGACCAGAAGGAATGTCTCCATCTGGGTGACAGTTCCGGGAGCCGTCCGTCGTCTTGACAATGTATGTGCAATGATAGCGTGCAGGTAACGAAGAGTAGGATAAATACCTGTGGCTTTTGCAAAGCCATGCTGGTATGGGACACCCGTCATGCAGATCTGAGCCCAAGCAGTGGAGACGTCTGCAGTCGTGAAGTCTCGAACTGCTATAGTGTATGCGGGCGTATCCAGCTCATCTCTCTGCCAGATACCTAGGGCGACGCCGAACTCGTCCATGCTCATCAACCGATCTATTCCGCCCAAGCGGAATGTGATCTGCTCCTGGTTGCATGTAAAAGATGCATAGAACTCACATACCAGCTCCAGGTATGTGGGCTCTGTAACGATGAATACTCAACTGTAAGGTGGCACGTCGAGTATGCGTCTGACTTCCGGCTCTACTCCTAGCGTCTGTACTGCTGCCCAATCCAACGTTCTGCCCGTTAGTATCGTACGTCCGATGTACCCAAGGCATCTTTCTTGGTATGCTGTGCTGGAGGGAAACAGCACAAAAGGGTGTGCCACTGAGGTAACTGTCATGGTAGATGTGGTACGAGCACGTTTGGGAGCCATTAAAAACGTACGAGAGAGTTTAGGTGGGAAGGAAAGCTTTAAATTCAAATTCTGGAGGTGAATTTGAATTCAGAAGGATGAAATTAGGTTAGGGAAGGATTTTGAAATTTTTGGCGGGAAAAATCGAATTTTGGAGGGAAATTCGAATTTTTGAGTGTAGTTTAAAATTCAAATTTTGGAGGGAAACTCGAATTTTTAGCTTTGGAGAGTTTGCCAAAAATTTAGAGAGAAGGTAGAGAGAAATATTTTTAGAGAGATGAATTTTTGGTTGTAGATTTGAGAGAAAATGAAAAAAATGAATTTTTATAGGGGGCAGCCTTCGGGACGCCCGTCCCGGGTTGCTTCGGGACGCGTGCCAATTCCGAGAAAAAACAAATTTCTCGTAATTCCCTGAAAATCTCAAGATACCAAAAATAATCATAATTTTCAACAAGGCTTCATGTTTATCCAATCAAATTCAGAAGTTGTTAAAAACATGCAAAAATTCCTCAGTCTCTCTTTTTTTTTTTTCGAAAATCATGACTACCCTAATTTTATCCCAACTTAAATTCAGCAAGAATTTCAGAAAAACAAAAACTGAGTTTGTACTATTTAATTAGTGAAAAATAAACTGTATTTGCAAAACTTTTGTTTTTCATAGAAATTTAAAAATAAAATGTCTGAAGAAAATTGTTGAATATAAAGGACCCTTTAAAAAGTTTGAAAAATAGAAAAATATGGGTCAATTATTCAGGTTTAGTTCAAACGAATTATTTGCTGAGAATAAAAGTAAAAGAATCTTCCCTTTTTCAACGACCTTTATCTCTGATCTCCTGTAGCTCCGTTTGAATGTTTTGCATCTCTTGTAGTTCTGCTCGTATGTTGCGCATCTCCTCCTGCTGGTTCCTCTGTTCTTTTAAGATGTGCCACTGAGGTAACTGTCATGGTAGATGTGGTACGAGCAGGTTTGGGAGCCATTGAAACGTACGAGAGAGTTTAGGTGGGAAGGAAAGCTTTAAACTCAAATTCTGGAGGTGAATTTGAATTCAGAAGGATGAAATTAGGTTAGGGAAAGATTTTGAATTTTTGGCGGGAAAATTGAATTTTGGAGGGAAATTCAAATTTTTGGGTGAAGTTTAAAATTCAAATTTTGGAGGGAAACTCGAATTTCTAAACTTTGGAGAGTTTGCCAAAAATTTGTAGAGAGAAGCTAGAGAGAAATATTTTTAGGTAGATGAATTTTTGGTTGTAGATTTGAGAGAAAATGAAAAAATTGAATTTTTATAGAAGGGGCGGCCTTCGGGACGCCCGTCCCGCTGGACGCCCGTCCCGGGTTGCTTCAGGACGCGTGCCAATTCCGAAAAAATATTTTTTTTCGTAATTCCCTGAAAATCTCAAGATACCAAAAATAATCATAATTTTTAACAAGGCTTCACGTTTATCCAATTAAATTCAGAAAAAACTCTATGCAAAAATTCCTCAGTCTGTTTTTTTTTCGAAAATCATGACTACCCTAATTTTATCCCAACTTAAATTCAGCAAGAATTTCAGAAAAACCAAAACTGAGTTTGTGCAATTTAATTAGTGAAAAATAGACTGTATTTGCAAAACTTTTGTTTTTCATAGAAATTTGAAATAAAATGTCTGAAGAAAATTGTTGAATATAAAGGACCCTTTTTAAAAAGAATTTGAAAAATAGAAAAAAATATGGGTCAATTATTCAGGTTTAGTTCAAACGAATTATTTGCTGAGAATAAAAGTAAAAGAATCTTCCCTTTTTCAGCGACCCTTATCTCTGATCTCCTGTAGCTCCGCCTGAATGTTTCGCATCTCTTGCTGTTCTGCTTGTATGTTGCGCATTTCCTCCTGCTGGTTCCTTTGTTCCTTTAAGATTTCCATCATCTCTCGGAGTAATTGCACATTTTGGTGTTCTATTGTGGTTCTGAGTTGGGTTACTTCAGAACTTAAGGTTAGAACAACCTGATATGATCGTCTTAGTCCGCCCGGTATTGTCTGAGTCATAGCGCTTATCATGTGAGATATATCATCTACCCGGGCAGCCAAGGCTGATTGAGAACTGTCAGTGCTATCCTCTGATGAAGGTGGTTGGTCGTTAGGTGCGGGGGATGCAGGAGTATATTCAGGAGATTTTGGGGTGTATTCGGGGGATTCAGGAGTATATTCGGGAGAAGCAGGAGTTGTTTGGATCTCTGGGGAAGTGTTATGTTCTACTTCGTCCAGAATATCCTGGGCTCTTGTTCCCTTCATCTCTGAGTGCAAAGTCTGGTTAGAAATAACAAATAACAAAAATAGGAAAGTGAAATAAGAAAGCAAGAAAAATATTTTTATGGATTTTGAATTTTATTTAGAAAGCAGGTAAATTTCCTTAATATGGTTTTAGAATAATTTTCTAAAATTTGATTATCCTAAGTGTCTTAATTTCAGATATTATCTAAAATTAATTAGTTATGATAATCCTATATTTAGGAAAGTGATTGTCTAACTCGTATAACATAAGTGTTGGGTCTAAAGTCTAGGTTACTACCGTTACCTATCATAAGTCTCTAGAATTGTGGCCAATAATCCTAAATTTATTATGATATTTCCCCGGCAACGGCGCCAAAAATCTGATGAGGTTTCCAGTCGATGTGCTAAATATGTGTTATTTTACCCTATGTTGATTATGAATAATTAAGGACTGTGATTGACTAATTGTCACATTTAGTCTCTATGGTGTCACTTAATCAACCAGAACCTAAGGCAGAGTACCTATTGTGTAGCTAGTCTGTTGGAAAGTATCTACGATTTTATTAAATAAATATCGTACTCCCAGGGAAGTGGTAACGGCTTAGTAGTAACTAGCCTTTATTCCCAACTCCTATCTTATAATCCAGTTATGCAATCTTCATCAATAATTTTGATGAGAGGGTGATTCATTCTCCACTAGGTTTAAGTCTAACTAAACCTGAAAATGTTTTATAGACGAGATCCTGATTTTATGTTATACTGTTACTATACGTTGATTGACCTATATTCGAGTATTTTAGACATGTCTTGGCCTGGATTGCAACTATGTTCTGTGTCTAAAGGCTACCACATCTGAGTTTCTACGCTACCGCCCCATCGTTAAGGGTAACGGCCCTACTCACGGCTCGGACTAAAGTCAGCAATGAACGCCCTATGTCACTTTGGCGATCATACCGCTCGTCTCATAACCGCCGACATAAAACTCTACTCAGCCTACCTAGACTACTTTCAACCAACAGGGTGTTCCGCAGATTATTTTATCTAGTATGGCAGACACCAATACTAATTGATGCCTGTTAAACTAAACAGGTTATGAATAGACCGTGGTTAGGAATTGTCTATAACCCTAATTTCAGTTTAAAAGAACGGCGATAGACATGCAGACATAATGGATATTTAAGCAGGTAGCCATTTCTAGAAAAACATAAAAACTTCAACATATATGACAAATATTCATAAAAACATAATCTGGTATTCAAATTGTTATTTAGACAAACACAATAACAACATATAAGAGAGGGACAGGGGGACCGATGCCATAAAGAAATCACCCTTTACGAAGTCTCGCCGATGGAGCGTACTGCTGTATATGCCGTATTGCTTGACCCGACTCTGCTCGTCAGAACCGTCGGTGGACGCTTCCTCAGCCTAGTAACTGGGCTTTACCTTAATACCCAGCTTAAGCCCAGCCCTGTGGACTGACTCTTCGAACGCCTAGAGCCCTCTTAGGATCTCCTAACGAAATCTCGGGTATTCTATGAATACCAAAAACGAACCTATCTATGTAAGCCTAAGATCTGAGACTATTTCTCAGAAACTAAAACAAAACACTAACAAGAAAGAAAACTGAGATCCGAGTCTCTGAGTGAGTTGTGTACTAGAGAAGTGTACACTGGAAACCACTTAATGATTCAGATCGAGTGGAGAGGAATGATTTCAACTGCTGGAGGCCTGGGGTATTTATAGCAGCTTCCCGGGGTGATTTTTCATCAAAATTTCGATGTGGGACTGGATCTGGGGGTTCGGGATGCCCGTCCTGATCTGTTGACCAAGTCGGGACGCCCGTCCCGAGTCCTGGACGGCCGTCCCGGGTTCGGGACGCCCGTCCTGACCCTTTGACCATGTCAACATTTCCAAAAATTGCGTTTTTGCCCCAAAATTTGCTGTTTTCGTCTACTTTTCACCTGACACTTCCAAAATCATAAAAACTGTGAAATTAAGTAAATAATGAACAATTAAGATCATTTTACCCTCAATTTCACCCTAAATCATATATAAAAACATGCTAAAATGTGATAAGATTTTCGCGTATCAGATGTTCTTTGCCTAAAGATAAACCACAGGTCTCTTGGATGTGTTGAGACATGAATCTTAACCAAACACATTCACGACTTGTTTCATGGATTGCTATAATTTCTGCATGATTCGAAGAAGTAGCAGCTAACGTTTGCTTTGTAGAATGCCATGAAACAACAGTTCCTCCACATGTAAAAACATAGCCTTTTTGAGATATAGCTTTATGTAGATCAGACAAGTAACCAACATCAGCATAACTAACAAGTTGTGGTTTAGAACTATGACAATAATAATCTCATATCAATTGTACATCGAAGGTATCGAAAGACATGTTTAATTCCATTCCAATGTCTTCTAGTTGGACATGAACTAAACCTTGCTAATAGATTAACACCAAAAGCTATATCAGGTCTTGTATTATTAGCAAGATACATTAGTGCACCTATTTCACTAAGATATGGTACTTCTGGACCAAGAACTTCTTCATTATCCTCATGAGGTCGTCCTTTTTCACATCAAGTGATCGAACAACCACTGGGGTACTCAATGAATGTGCTTAGTCTATGTAGACTATTTTAAGGATCTTTTTCAGTATAATTTGATTGATGAACAAAAATTTCAATTTCATCTTTTAAATGCTCGATCTGCCGGCCGAGATAAAACTTTATTTTTCTGAGATCTTTCATCTCAAATTCTTTCTTCAAAGAATCTACTGCTTTTAAAATTTCTTCAGGGATTCCAATAATATTTAAATCATCAACATATGAAACAATTATAACAAACCCTAATTTTTCTTTCTTAATAAATACACATTGACAAATTTGGTTATTTTGAAAATCTACTTTCAATAAATATTCACTAAGACGATTGTACCACATTCGTCTTGACTGTTTTAAACCATACAAAGATTTTTGTAATTTTATTGAATATAATTCTAGAGAATTTGATTTATGTGCTTCAGGCATTTTAAATCCTTCAGGGATTTTCATATAGATATCACTATCAAGTGAGCCATATAAATAGGTTGTAACTACATCCATAAGATGCATATCAAGTTTCTCATAGCTGCCAGACTAAGGAGATAACGAAAAGTAATTGCATTCACCATAGGAGAATAAGTGACCTTGTAGTCAATTCATAGTCTTTGAGAAAAACCTTGTGCAAGAAGGCGTGCTTTATATCTCACAATTTCATTTTTCTCATTTCTTTTCCGTACAAATACCCATTTGTACCCTACAAGTATAACATCTTCAAGTGTTCAAGCTATGGGTAAAAAAACTTCACATTTTGCAAGTGAGTTTAATTCTACTTGAATTGCATCTTTCCATTTCAATCAATCACTTCTACGTCGACATTCATCAACAGATGTAGGCTCATTATAATCATTTTCATTTATAATAGATGCTGCTATATTATATACAAAAAGACTATCAATAGTTATTTCTTCTCGGTTCAATCGTTTCTCTATTGAGACATAATTTATTGAGATCTCATCATTATCTATTTTTTCAATATTTTTAATATCTTTAGGTACTTGAACTTCTTCCTGTAATTATTTCATTTATTATGTCTCTTGACTCTTCTGGAGTATTAAACCCAGTTTCATTATTGACATTTGCTCCCTTCTTTTTACGATGATTTTTATCTTTTGAACCAATCGGTCTACCACGCTTCTGGCGTGCTATAGACTGATTTGCTATTTCATTTATAGATTGTCCTTCTGAGATATCAATCCATATAGAAGCATTTACAGCTGGTATATGTGACTTATTCACTCTTTTTAGGCCAGTAAATGCATTTGGCTGTTGATTTGTTATACTTTGCAAATGTATTATCTTTTGAACTTCAAGTTCACACTGATTCATACGAATATCAAGATGTTGCAAAGTATTCCATGTAATATTTTTACCAAGCTATTTTTATTTTTCTCCCCCTAATCCTGGGAACATTGATTCATCAAAATGACAGTCGGCAAATCGTGCCGTAAAAAGATCTCCTGTCATAGGTTCAAGACATCTTATAATAGAAGGAGAATCAAAACTAACATATATCTCCAATCTTCTTTGAGGACCCATTTTTGTGTGTTGTGGTGGAGCAATAGGAACGTATACGACACATCCAAAAATTCTAAAATGGAAAATGTTGGCTTCCGTAATAGAAGGAGAATCAAAACCAACATATATTCCCAATCTTCTTTAAGGATCCATTTTTGTGTTGTGGTGGAGCAATATGAACGTATACCACGCATCCAAAAATTCTAAAATAGGAAATGGTTGGCTCCCGACCATAAGCTAATTGCAATGGGGAAGATTTATGATAAGTTATTGGTCTAACATTGTCACGCCCCAAATCCGGGACTAGTTCGTGAACTAAATTTTCAAAGTCAAGAAATGACACAACTACAATCCCTAGATTTCTCCAAAGAATGTAAAACCATTTACTTTCAATTATAAAAAAACAAATAGTAAAACTATTAACTTGAAATAATCTATAAAATATCATCCATAATTTCTAACTTTCTTCAATAATAAAATCTCAACTCAAAAATTCAAGTTTCCAATAACAAGAGGGAGTTTATTCTAAAGGAAACAATAAAAAGAAATTACTCTAAACTCTTATTCAAAATCATCTGTCCAATAATCCTCTTCTAACTCAGTACCTTCACTGTCATCTGTAAAGTAAGAAACATAGGGGGTGAGTATAAAAATACTCAGTAGGCAGAACATCCCCTCCTTGTAAAAACAAATTTTCAATTAAAAGAAAAACAATATAAATACCTTTAAAATAAGGGTAAACTATCCCAGATGTACTTCTTAAATGTCAAAATCCATCTTTTGCACCTCAAAGATTTTTTGTACATAAAGTGCTATTAACGTTTCAAAACATCCCACTACATGCACCTCTGTTAAGTCAAATCGTTAAGTCTTTAATTTTGCCGTTAGTCAACTTTTTTCACTATTTGACACTGTTCGAGTCAGAGGCATTTTTGTCCAATTTTTTTAAATTTTTTAAAAATTATTTTTAAATTTTTTTTAAAATTTTTTTTAATTATTTTCTCTCTCCTTCTTCTTCCTCTTTTCTCTCTCCATTAATTTAATTTTTTTTTCTCTCCGTTTCTCTTTTCTCTCTATCTTTTTCTTCTTCCTTTCTCTCTCTTCATTCAATCTCACAGCATTTTCGCATACGCAGAGGAAAAAAATAAGGATTTCACAATCACCGGAATTTTCCTTCACCGCCGACCACCACCAACAACAACAACTAACCATGTCATCTTTCCTTAGTAATAACCCCTTGAACCCAAGCAGCCCCTTGTGTTGTTTATCAGATAACAATAACAACATTCCTGTAGGAGGCATACAGGGAGCTAGGCATCCTCTTCGATTAGAGTTACCCTTCCCTTTACCCTCATCGGAAACCCCCCTTTAATCTACAGCAACAAACTGCAACAGCAGCGGCAGGGGCAGTTCCCATTCAAATTGAAGCATCAGTTTTTTGAAAATCATGCTGCTTCCCCAACTCCTCCTGAAATTCAATTCGGTATAGGAAGTTCTTCTCAATTGATGGAAAATGAAAATGTTTCTTGTGTTTTGAAAATGGGGAATTTCTCACAAGAATTGAAAATCACCGCACAAACGAAAAGAGAAAAAAAAGGAATATGGTGTGAGATTGAATGAAGAGAGAGAAAGGAAGAAGGAAAAGAGAGAGAGAAAAGAGGAAGAGAGAGAAAAAAATTAAATTAATGGAGAGAGAATGAAGGAAGAGAGAGAAAAGAGGAAGAAGAAAGAGAGAGAAAATAATTAAAAAAAATTTTAAAAAAAGTTTTCAAAAAAGTTTTAAAAGAATTGGACAAACAATTTTTAAAAAAATTGGACAAAAATGCCCCTAACTGGAACAATGTCAAATAGTGAAAAAATGTTGATTAACGACAAAATTAAAGACTTATAGGTTTGACTTAACAGAGGTGCATGTAGTGGGACATTTTGAAACGTTAATGACACTTTATATACAAAAAATCTTTGAGGTGCAAAAGCTGAATTTTGACATTTAAGAGGTGCATCTAGGATAGTTTACCCTTAAAATAATAATAATAATAAAACTTTACCATACATTTGTCTTTTAAGCACAAAAAGATAAAATATGAATTTGAAAGAATATTTTCTGATTTTGAAGAATATTTTCTGATTTCAGTTTAAAAGGTTTTTGTTTGTTACAATGTATACCTATGAATTTTATCTACGTATCATCTGAATTATCACATACACTATATATATATATATATATATATATATATATATAGTATATTGGATATTTATTTAGATATTACTTAGGTAGTTACAACTCTACCTCTAACCGTTAGTAATATCTCAATAATATCAATATGGAATCTCAATATCTCAATAATATCAATATTATTATTGAGAACACACAAGAACACATGGCAGCTGATGTGGAAATCCTTTTAACTCTTTCACGCCCCCTCAATTCGAACTCGGCCTTACTACAACAGTTAACTTTCCTCTAAGCCGTGTGAAGAATTGCAAACCTAAAGCCTTGGTAAGAATATCTGCATTTTGATCAATTGAAGGAACATAATTAACCTGCATCTCTCCTTTGGCCACCTTTTCTCTAATGAAATGAAAATCAAGCTCAATGTGCTTAGTTCTTGCATGTAGAATTGGATTTGCAGATAAGTAGATAGCACTTTGATTGTCTATCCATACTTGAGGAACTCTAGTCTGCTCTATGTTCAATTCACTAAGAAGATACCTGATCCAAGTGATTTTAGCAGTGGCTAGCCCAAGACTTCTATACTCAGCCTTTGTGCTTGATCTTGATACACTTTGTTGCTTCTTGCTGGACCAAGAAACTAAATTCCTTCCTATGTAAACACAGTAGCCAGTAACAGACTTTTTATCATCCAAATCAGTAGCCCAATCACTGTCTGAAAAGGCTGTCACATTTAAATCCTTGGACCTGTTAAAATTCAGACCATAGTCTAATGTTCCAACCAGATATCTCATTATCCTTTTAACAGCTTTGAGATGAGGTTCTAATGGATTTGCCATGTACTGACTCACTTTGTTGACAACAAAACTAATATAAGGTCTTATGATAGTAGCATAATGAAGTCCCCCAACAATGCTCCTGTACATTTGTGGATTTTGAATTGGATCTCCATTATATCTAGACAGATGTGGACTTGTGATCATAGGTGTAGAACTTGACTTTGCTTGTAGCATATTTGCTCTATCCAGCAGCTTCTTTACATACTGCTTTTGGCAAAAATGATACCCTTCAGGGGTTTTATTTACTTCAATTCCTAGAAAGTGGTGAACATTTCCCAGATCCATCAATGTAAAATACTTCTTCAACATTTCAATAAATTTCTGTACTGCCTGATCATTATTCCCAGTAACCAATATATCATCCACATATATCAAAACAAAGATCTTTATTCCATTCTTATTGAACATGAAGAGAGAATTATCAGCATTTGAGCTTATGAACTCTAGTGATGACAGAGTTTCTCTTACCTTTGTGAACCATGCTCTAGCAGCTTGCTTTAAACCATAGATAGCTTTATGCAACCTGCATACATAACCTTCCTTCTTCTCAAAACCTCTTGGTTGACACATGTAAATCTCCTCTGAAAGTTCTCCATTCAAGAAAGCATTTGAAACATCCAACTGCTTCACATTCCAACAGTAGTTAAGAGTAATTGAAAATATGATTCTTATTGTGGTTGGTTTAACTACTGGAGAAAAGGTCTCATGGAAGTCAAAACCTACAGTTTGAGTAAATCCTTGTGCCACCAACCTAGCTTTATGCCTCTCAACACTGCCATCTGCCTTTGTTTTCACTTTAAAAACCCATTTGTTGCCAACTACCTTAGGAAGTGGAACAAGTGTCCAGGTTCTGTTCTTAATAAGAGCATCATATTCTTCTTTCATTGCTTTTCTCCAAACAGGATTCATTAAAGCATCCTCTACCATTTTAGGCTCTTCATTTTCAACTAAAATAGTTTACATCACCTTAGGCTTGTATATTCCTGCTTTACCCCTAGTAACCATAGGATGTTGGTATATTGTAACAGGTCTTTCTTCTGGAGCATACTGAGGTGACTGATCTGGTAAGATGTGTTCTGGACTCATAATGGGTAAATCTATTCTCAGGGGAATAGTGTCATAACTTTCTGATGAAGAGGATAAACTCTTACGGGAATGAGGTGTTTCAAACTGATTATCTCCTTTTGTATCTTCATTCTCCACAAATGTTGATGACAAATTTGGAAAACTCATCACAGTAGGCTCCAATGATGTGAATACAGAACTAGCATGTTCTTTTCTTTGCATTTCAAAACAATCTTTCTTGGAGAAGGGAAAAACACTTTCTTCAAAAACTACATGCCTTGAGACAATTACTTTTCCTATTGACAGAAGAATCTTATATCCCTTATACTGAGAGCTATATCCAATAAACACTCCTGCAGTAGCCCTAAATTCCAGTTTATGATCATTATAAGGTCTAACATGAGGATATGCTAGACAACTAAAAACCTTTAGGGCAGAATAGGCTGGCTTTTGCTTTGTAAGTTTCTCATAAGGAGATACATATTGAATGGATCTTGTTGGCAGTCTATTGATCAAATACACAGCTGTGGTGAAATCATCATCCCAATATTTCAAAGACATACAAGATTGAGCCAGTAAAGCCAAACCAATCTCCACAACATATCTGTGCTTTCTCTCAGCACAGCCATTTAGTTCAGGTGTATAAGGACATGAGATCCTCTATATGATTCCATTTTCCTTGAAAAAATTATTTAAGGGCTTATACTTAGTACCTCCATCACTTTGCACCATCTTTATCTTTGTTTGAAACTGTGTTTGCACTAGGCTATGAAAGTGAATAAAGGTACCAGCAACTTCTGACTTCAACTTCAACAGATATATCCAAGTGTGTTTAGTGTAATCATCTACGTAAGTCACATAATACTTGTATCCATTTACAGATTGTAAAGGAGCTGGACCCCATAGATCAGTGCGCACTAAATCAAAAGCTGCATTAGTTTGAGTTTCAGAATTTCCAAAAGGCAACTTATGACTTTTAGCGAGAATACAAGGATGACAAATTTTTGAATCATGATCTCTATTATCAAATGGAATCTTACAATCTCTCAAAGCCATCTTAACAATTTCATAACTACAATGACCAAATCTCTTGTGCCATAAACTGACATCCAAGTTATTACAAACATAAACATTAAAACCATAAGGCTGATCTTGAAGGATTGCTTCCTTATTTCCAGAATCTCCATGATGAACCAAGTGAAATTTGTAGAGACCATCCTTAAGCATTCCTCTGAGAAGGACCTGATAAGTAGCTTGATCTTTACAAGACAAATCAAAGGATGAAACTCAAAGAACACATCATTGTCAAGGGCAAATTTTGAAACACTTATGAGATTCTTAGTTATACTAGGCACATGTAACAAGTCCTTAAGTTGAAATAATTTATCAGTTTGACTAGAATGAAGGGTGGTGTTACCTATGTGACTGATATTCTCACTTTGCCCATTTCCTAACTGCAGCTTGTTGGATCCATTATATTCTGATGCAGAAGTCATATTATTGAGCTCACTAGTGACATGTGTGGAAGCTCCAGAGTCTGGATACCACCATCCTTCATTATTTGAAAAGTTGCTATTAGGGATATGCACCATGTTTAGTGAATGATTCTTGTTCTGATAGTTCTCCATAACACCACCTGCACTATTCTGACTATTGTTTGATGTGCCATAACTTTGATCATATCTATGTCAACATCTGTCAGCACTGTGTCCTGGAACATGACAAACTTGGCACACAACCTTTGAGCCTTGTGAACTGCCACCTCTTCCTCTAAAGGCACCTCTTCTTCCTCTGAAATTATAGTTCCCTCTGCCTCTTGAACCATATCTTTAAAGGAAAAAGAATATCAGAGTCATTAATGGCTCTGATACCATGAAAGAATATTTTCTAATTTTGAAGAATATTTTTTTATTTCAGTTTAAAAGGTTTTTGTTTGTTTACAATGTATACCTATGAATTTTATCTACGTATCATCTGAATTATCACATACACTATATATATATATATTATATATATATTATATATATATATATATATATAGTATATTGGATATTTCTTTAGATATTACTTAGGTAGTTACAACTCTACTTCTAACCATTAGTAATATCTCAATAATATCAATATGCAATTTCAATAATATCAATCTCAATATCTCAATAATATCAATATTATTATTGAGAACACACAAGAACACATGGCAGCTGATGTGGAAATTATTTTAACTCTTTCGGAATTAAATATTAAATAAAATTCATTCGAAATAATAATACAAATTTACCATACCTTTATCTTTAAACCACAAAAAGACAAAATATGAATTAAATATTCAATAAAAATTCATTCAAAATCTATGTTGACCAAAACAACATAAAACAATCATTCAATCAATATCTTTAATTTTTCTTTTCTTTTCTTTTCTTTGACTATTGGGGGGAATAATATGAATGTTTCGCGAATGAGTCTTAACTAATATCAGTTCTTAACTTTATACCCGTTAGGAAATGACCTTACTTATATCTTGGTGGCTTTTGATCCATGCCAATGAAAAATCTTATAAATGCTGGAACATGTTCCTCCCATTGTTATCCATCAAGTTAATCCCAATAAAATCAGATATATAAAAAAAACCACATATAATTTACTTTTATAAAACTTCAATGTAAAATATTTAACATTCTAAAATATTTAAGAATACTGAAAATGAGAGAAATATTCTTTATTTTAAAATAATAATTTGGTCAAAACTATATAAGAAAATATAAGTTGCATGTAACTTAAAACATAATTTTAATATATATATATATATATATGCTGAGATGAAAATATACTTTTAAAAAATATATTCAAGAGATCAGAAACTAATTCCAAAATCCTAAACTTCTAAAACTAAAATTTGCTCAAAATTCTAATAAGCATATAGCAAATAATCAAACAAATCTTTTTCACAATCATACCCTTCAAATTCAAATACTTCAAAAAACAATTATCAATACTGTAGTTAAAAAAAATAGAGAGGGATAGTCCACCTATCTCGATTAATCGCTTGCGTACTTTCCGATACTTTTCGATTAGTTTAAATATTCCGCTCCTAAATCCCCTTCAGACTCTACAAAAAATCTATATAAAAAAATTGAAATTAAATTCATAACTAATATCTTAATCTTACGATCCTAATATCTTATTATAATCAAAAGCACTAAAACTACTTACCTTTTTCATCAACTTATCGATATTCAGAAAATCCTGCTCTCGGCGGCTATCGCGTTCTGAAAGGGATAAAAAGAAATTCCTAATAAAAACCTAATAATAATTCTTATGCCTCTATTTATATTACTGTTATATCTTATTTATAACTATTTATTACTTAGTCCTCACACTAATTAAATTATACGCCAAGCCCCAAAAATAAAATTAGGGTATTGCATTCTACCCCAAGGTGTGATTGTTCCATTGCACTTTGATATATGGTATAGTTCTTCTTCTCAATACTTGTTCTTTACGATCAACAATTTTTATTGAAACTTCTTCATAATTTAAGTTCTCTTGAACATGCAAAGGTTCCACTTCTAACACATCGCTTTCATTTGGAACATAACGCCTCAATTGTGAGGCATGGAAGGCATTGTGTACTCTGGATAAAGCAGGTGGTAAAGTCAACTGATATGCTAGTTGTCCAACTCTCTATAATACTTCAAAGGTTCCCACAAACCTTGGACTTAACTTTCCACTCATACCAAATCTCATAACACCGTTTGTTGGTGAGACTCTTAAATATACATTTTCTCCTTTTTGAAATTCCAACGATCTCCTTTTTGTATTTGCCCAACTTCTTTGTCGATCTTGAGCTATCTTCAAATGTTGTCTAATCAATGTCACCATTTCTTTAGCTATTTGCACTAATTCTGGACAAATTATGCTCTTTTCCCCAACTTCATCTTAATAAGTGGGTGAGCGACATCTTCTTCCATACAAAGCTTCAAAAGGAGCCATGCCAATACTAGACTGATACTTGTTGTTGTATGAAAACTCCACTAAGGTTAGGTAATCTACCCAATTACCTTTAAAATCAATGATACAAGCTCGAAGCATGTCTTCCAAGATTTGAATTACTTTCTCCGATTGACCATCAGTTTGAGGATGGAAAGTAGTACTTAGGGATAATTTGGTACCAAATGATTCATTTAGACTTTTCCAAAAACGAGAGATAAATCGAGAATCACTATCAGATACAAATTGATATTGGTACTCCATGTAATCAAATTATATTATCAATGTATAAGCGTACCAATTCTTCCATGGTCATAATAGTGGCCTTCATGGGAAGAAAATGAGTTGACTTCGTTAGTCTATCCACTATCACCTATATTGTATCTCTACCAGTTCTGGATTTAGGCAATCCTACCACAAAATCCATAGTCACGTGTTCCCATTTCCATTATGGTATCTCTAATGGTTGTAATAATCCTCCGGGTAGTTGATGTTTAGCTTTCACCTTTTGACAAACCAAACAACGAGATACAAAGTCTGCAATGTCTTTCTTCATTCCCTTCCACCAAAAGACTATGACTTAAAAATTAGTTATCATTCTAGAAAGGCCAACAAGGTAGCAGATGTTTTAAGAAGGAAATCATCAGGGATGCTAGCAGCTATGTGAACTCAACAAGAACAGTTGATTGCAGAATTTGAGAAGTTGGAGATTGAAATTGGTGAATGTTTGGATGGAACGCTTTCTACGCTTCTAGCTCACCCAACATTAATTGAAAGGATTAAGACATCACAAGAAAGTGATGAAAATGTAAACAAAATAAACAATCAAGTACACGAGGGTTCAGATTTTCAAAGGCACACAGACGGTAGTTTATGGTTTCAAGACAGATTATGGGTACCAAATAATATATAGTTGAGGCAAGAAGTATTGAAGGAGGCGCATAACACCAAATTTTCAGTACACCCTGAGGAACAAAAATGTACAGAGACTTGAAGACAAACTTTTGGTGGAAGGGAATGAAGAAAGACATTGCAAACTTTGTATCTCGTTGTTTGGTTTGTCAAAAGGTGAAAGCTAAACATCAACGACCCAGAGGATTATTACAGCCATTAGAGATACCAGAATGGAAATGAGAACACGTGACTATAGATTTTGTGGTAGGATTTCCTAAATCTAGAACTAGTAGAGATACAATATGGGTGATAGTGGATAAACTAACGAAGTTAGCTCATTTTCTTCTAATGAAGGCCACTATGACCATGGAAGAATTGGTACGCTTATACATTGATAACATAATTCGATTACATGGAGTACCAATATCAATTTGTATCTGATCGCAATTCTCGATTTATCTCTCATTTTTGGAAAAGTCTAAATGAATCATTTGGTACAAAATTATCCCTAAATACTGCTTTCCATCCTCAAACTAATGGTCAATCGGAGAGAGTAATTCAAATCTTGGAAGACATGCTTCGAGCTTGTGTCATTGATTTTAAAGGTAATTGGGTAGATTACCTAACCTTAGTGGAGTTTTTATACAACAACAGTTATCAGTCTAGTATTGATATGGTTCCTTTTGAAGCTTTGTATGGGAGAAGATGTCACTCACCTACTTATTGAGATGAAGTTGGGGAAAAGAGCATAACTTGTCTGAAATTAGTGCAAATAGCTGAAGAAAAGGTGACATTGATCAGACAACATTTGAAGACAGCTCAAGATCGACAAAGAAGTTGTGCAAATACAAAAAGGAGACGGTTGGAATTTCAAAAAGGAGAAAATGTATATTTAAGAGTCTCACCAACAAAAGGTGTTATGAGATTTGGTATGAGTGGAAAGTTAAGTCCAATGGGAACCTTTGAAGTATTGGAGAGAGTTGGACAACTAGCATATCAGTTGACTTTACCACTTGCTTTGCTTTATCCAGAGTACACAATGTCTTCCATGTGTCACAATTGAGGTGTTATGTTCAGGATGAAAGCCATGTGTTAGAAGTGGAACCTTTGCATGTTCAACAGAACTAAATTATGAAAAAGTTTCAATAAAAATTGTTGATCGTAAAGAACAAGTATTTAGAAGGAGAACGATACCATATGTCAATGTGCAATGGACCAATCACACCTTGGGTAGAATATAATACCCTAATTTTATTTTGGGGCTTTGCGTATAATTTAATTAGTGTGAGGACTAAGTAATAAATAGTTATAAATAAAATATAAGAGTAATATAAATAGAGGCATAAGAATGATTATTAGGTTTTTATTAGGGTTTTCTGAATATCGATAAGTTGATGAAAACGGTAAGTAATTTCAGTACTTTTAATTATAATAAGATATTAGGATCGTAAGATTAATTATGGATTTAGTTTTAATTTTTAGTAGAGTATGAAAGAGATTTAGGAGCAGAATATTTAAGATAATCGGAAAGTACGCAAGTGATCAATCGAGGTAGGTGGACTATCCCTCTCCGTTTTTTATCTACGTTATTGATAAATTTTTTGAAGTATTGAATTTGAAGGGTATCAATTGTGAAAAGATTTGTTTGATTATTTGCTATTTGCCTATTAGAATTTTGAGCAAATTTTTGTTTTGGAAGTTTAAGATTTTGGAATTAGTTTCTAGTTTCTGATCTCTCAAATATTGTTTTTAAAAGTATATTTTCATCTTAATATATATATATATATTATATTATAATATATTAAATTATATTTTGAGTTGCACTTATATTTTCTTATATAGTTTTGACCAAATTATTATTTTAAAATAAAGAATATTTCTCTCATTTTGAGTATTCTTAAATATTTTACATTGAAGTTTTATAAAAGTAAGTTATATGTGGTTTTTTTTATATATCTGATTTTATTGGGGATTAACTTTATGGATAGCAATGGGAGGAACATGTTGCACTATTTATAAGATTTTTCATTGGCATAAATAAAAAGCCACCAAGATATAAGTAAGGCCATTTCCTATATATATTGAAAGGAAAAAGACACCCGCCAAGGGTAGAAGCGTCTACACAGCGGACTAAACCGCACAATACCGCGTACTTCGCGGTTTGACTCAAAGTCAAATCACTAGCGTAAAAAGTGGAGCGCATAACTCTACTCAACCCAATCGTGGATCCCCACTCTCCCACTAATAAAGACCCTTTCCCATAGGGGCAACCTCAGAAAAGCCCACGAGCGAGGTAAACACGATCCCATCCTCTCTTCCACCACCTTCCACTAAGAAGGCTATAAAAGGGGGGAAATGGACAAAGGTAAGGGATTCAATCCCAGATATCCTAAACAGTTACCAATTCAACACTAAACTGACTTGACCGTCAGAGAGTTCACGGGGATCCACGTCCCCACCAAGCTTTCTCTATTTTGCAGGTGATGCGTTCCGGTCGATATGCTAAATATGTGTTATTTTACCCTATGTTGATTATGAATAATTAAGGACTGTGATTGACTAATTGTCACATTTAGTCTCTATGGTGTCACTTAATCAGCTAGAACCTAAGGCAGAGTACCTATCGTGTAGCTAGTCTGTTGGAAAGTATCTACGATTTTATTAAATAAATATCGTACTCCTAGGGAAGTGGTAACGGCTTAGTAGTAATTAGCCTTTATTCCTAACTCTTATCTTATAATCCAGTTATGCAATCTTCATCAATAACTTTGATGAGAGGGTGATTCATTCTTCACTAGGTTTAAGTCTAACTAAACCTGAAAGTGTTTTATAGACGAGATCCTGATTTTATGTTATACTGTTACTATACGTTGATTGACCTATATTCGAATATTTTAGACATGTCTTAGCCTGGATTGCAACTATGTTCTGAGTCTAAAGGTTACCACATCTGAGTTTCTACGCTACCGCCCCATCGTTAAGGGTAACGACCCTACTCACGGCTCGGACTAAAGTCAGCAATGAACGCCCTATGTCACATTGGGGATCATACTGCTCGTCTCATAACCGCCGGCATAAAACTCTACTCAACCTACCTAGACTACTTTCAACCAAGAGGGTGTTCCGCAGATTATTTTATCTAGTATGGCAGACACCAATACTAATTGATGCCTGTTAAACTAAACAGGTTATGAATAGACCGTGGTTAGGAATTGTCTATAACTCTAATTTCAGTTTAAAAGAACGACAATAGACATGCAGACATAATGGATATTTAAGCAGGTGGCCATTTCTAGAAAAACACAATAACTTCAACATATATCACAAATATTCATAATAATCATAATCTGGTATTCAAAACTGTTATTTGGACAAACACAATAACAACATATAAGAGAGGGACAGGGGGACCGATGCCATAAAGAAATCACCCTTTACGAAGTCTCGCCGATGGAGCGTACTGCTGTATATGCCGTATTGCTTGACCCAACTCTGCTCGATAGAACCGTCGGAGGACGCTTCCTCAGCCTAGTAACTAGGCTTTACCTTAATACCCAGCTTAAGCCCAGCCCTATGGACTGACTCTTCGAACGCCTAGAGCCCTCTTAGGATCTCCTAACGAAATCTCGGGTATTCTATGAATACCAGAAACGAACCTATCTATAGAAGCCTAAGATCTGAGACTATTTCTCAGAAACTAAAACAAAACACTAACAAGAAAGAAAACTGAGATCCGAGTCTCTAAGTGAGTTGTGTACTAGAGAAGTGTACACTGAAAACCACTTAATGACTCGGATCGAGTGGAGAGGAATGATTTCAACTGCTGGAGGCCTGGGGTATTTATAGCAGCTTCCCGGGGTGATTTTTCATCAAACATTTGATGTGGGACTTGAACTGGGGGTTCGGGACGCCCGTCCTGGTATGTTGACCAAGTCAGGACGCCCGTCCCGGATTCAGGACGCCCGTCCTGAGCCTTTGACTAAGTTAGTATTTCCAAAAATTGCGTTTTTGCCCCAAAATTTGCTGTTTTCGTCTACTTTTCACCTGACACTTCCAAAATCATAAAAACTGTGAAATTAAGTAAATAATAAATAATTAAGATCAATTTACCCTCAATTTCACCCTAAATCATATATAAAAACATGCTAAAAAGGTGATACGATTTTTGCGTATCAGATAACCCCACACTTAGCTTTTTGCTTGTCCTCAAGCAAAGTCTACCTGAAGTTAGTGATTCTAAACCATATGTGCATTCCTAGTCATGTTTTTATTCCAAAAATTCTTCAGACGATTCTTAACACAGGTCTAACTGGTTAGGTTGCTATGACAAGGTCTCAAATGTCTCTAGTAGTTTGTTAGGGTTGAGCAGAAAGTAACTTAACAACTAGGTTGAACTTTTCTCTTAGTCATAAGGTCTTCCTGATGTGTAGTGTGTGTACTAGTCCAGACCATATAGTCAACACAATAAACTCTTGTCTTAACTGTTACCAGATAACACTTCGACCTATTGCTAGACACACTGACAACAGATAACTTTCTGAGTTCTGATCTTTGGTGATCAGATTCTATTTAGCATTTATTGATTTCTTTCGTTTATAGATTTTCTAGGGTATTTTGAGTCTGCTTAGAACACGTCAACTTCAACTACCCATGTAGCGAGTCCCACTCCGATGACTCCCAGATCTGCACGACCTTAGGGCATCAGGTTTTAAGTTCCCCGAAGGAGTGGTGCTCGAGTAGCGAAGGCCGCTGGCAAACTACCCTTATTTAATTAACTTTCTTTAATTTATTTTCACTTTTAGCTCAGAGTCTCATCTAGTCATTCTAATTGTCAAAACATCCACAACTGGTCTAATTTTATCTAGTTCAGTCTTGAAAAGGTATTTGGCTGAGGTCTCTAATCCAGACAAAGTTGTGCTCAGTTATCAGGAATTCCCTATTCCTAATCAATTAGTTCAAAAATAGTCATCAATTATCTCCTACTAACCATAACATTCTACCTACATATCATAGACATAAGCAATTGTTTAACCAAGCATACTGCATTTAGAAGTCTGAAAGACGGAAAAATTTTGAAAATTTTTTGGAAGGGTGATATGCGAAAATCGTATCAGTTTTTTAGCATGTTTTTATGTATGAATTTGGGTGAAATCGAGGGTAATTTGATCTTGATTGTTCATTATTCACTTAATTTCACAGTTTTTATGATTTTGGAAGTGTCAGGTGAAAAGTAGACGAAAACAGCAAATTTTGGGGCAAAAACGCAATTTTTGGAAATGTTGACTCGGTCAAAGATTCAGGACGGGCGTCCCGACCAAGTCAAGGCACCAGGACGGGCGTCCCAAACCCGGGATGGGCGTCCTGACCTGGTCAACAGATCGGGACGGGCATCCCGAGCCGCCAGAAGCTGTCCCACATCGAATTTTTCAGAGCTGGATACGCCCGCATACACCACGGCAGTTCGAGACTTCACGTCTGCAGACGTCTCCACTGCTTGGGCTCAGATCTGCATGACGGGTGTCCCATACCAGCATGGCTTTACAAAAGCCACATGTATTTATCCTACTCTTCGTTACCTGCATGCTATCATTGCACACACATTGTCAGGATGACTGACAGCGCCCGAAACTGTCACCCGGATGGAGACGTTCCTTCTAGCCAACATGCACATGGGATCTACAGTAGAGATGGCTAGACTCATAGAGGTCGTTATGCGAGGATTCACTACAGACACTAGGAAACAGTGTCTGGGACTCGGACCATACATCACCAGGCTAGCCCGCTACCTGGAGTTGGACATAGAGGGCTCGGAGCTTACTCTGGTCGCCCCGACCACCATTCCCACAGATGTTACCATTCTACGGAACATGGGAATGGTTGTACGGGATGCGAATGGCCCCGACACCATCTACATGGAGCAGACAGGACAGGCATCGGCATCGGAAGCATTTCCAGCGCATATCCCTCCATCCGAGACATTTGTGCCACGTACTGCCTTCGAACGACACATGTCGCACGGATTGGCAGAACTATCGGCCCGATACAGTCGAGACATGGACAGGATTGACAGACGGCTGACGATGATGGAGGACAGGATTGACAGACGGTTGGTGATGATAGATGACAGGATCGCCATGAACACCAGCAGGATTGAGGAGATACATCAGCAGACTTCCCGAGTGGCGGAAAACTTCGAGTTTGACTTAGCAGACTTATGTCCACTGGACAACGATCCGCCAGGTTCTTAGTCTCTCTCCTTCTTTCTTTTTCTTTCCTTCTTTTGTTTTTGTTTTTCTTATTCTATGTGTATAAACATGTCTGGGCTGTATGACGTATGAATCTATGTACAAATTTGATTTATATGACATACAGAATTGTTTGCATTATTTTATTTTATGTCTTACTTACCCATACAGAATCCTTTATTTTCTGTTTTACTTCTTATTTTCAAATAAGTGTGGGGTAAGAATCTTTTCTGTTTTATTTCCTATTTTCAAATAAGTGTGGGGTAATTAGATATGCATGACCACTGAGGACAGTGCCAGACTTAAGTGTGGGGTAGCAGTGCACGGTGCACTGTAACAGTTTGCAAAAAAATTTCGCATGATTTTGCTTGTTTTCACGTACTTTCACACCCTTCCAAATAATTTTCAAAATTTTTCCGTCTTTCAGACGTCTAAATGCAGTATGCTTGGTTAAACAATTGCTTATGTCTATGATATGTAAGTAGTATGCTTGGTTAAACAATTGCTTATGTCTATGATATGTAGGTAGTATGCTATGGTTAGTAGGAGATAATTGATAGCTATCTTGGACTAATTGATTAGGAATAGGGAATTCCTGATAACTAAGCACAACTTTGTCTGGATTAGAGACCTCAACCAATTACCTGTTCGAGACTTAACTAGATAAAATTAGACCAGTTGTGGATATATTGGCAGTTAGGATGACTAGATGAGACTCTGAGCTAGAAGTGAAAAGAAATTAAAAGAAGTTAATCAAATAAGGGTAGTTTGCCAGCGGCCTTCGCTACTCGAGCACCACTCCTTTGAGGGAATTTAAAGCCTGATGCCCTAAGGTCGTGTAGATCTGGGAGTCATCGGAGTGGGACTCGCTACATGGGTAGTTGAAGTTGACGTGTTCTAAGCAGACTCAAAATACCCTGAATCTACAAAGAAAATAACTAAATGCTAAAACATTAAAAATTTGATCACCAAAGCTTAGAACTCAAAAAGTTGTCAGTTGTTAATATGTCTAGCGATAGGTCGAAGTGTTATCTGGTCGTAGTTAAGACAAGAGTACATTGTGTTGACTATCTTGTCTGGGCTAGTACACACACTACACATCAGGAAGACCCTGTGACTAAGAAAAAGGTCCAAACTAGTCGTTGATTTATTTTCTGCTTGATCATAACAAGCTACTAAAAACATCTGAGACCTTGTCATAGCAACCCAACCAGACAGACCTGTATTAAGACTTGTCTGAAGAATTTTTGGAATAAAAACATGACTAGGAATTTAAGTAACTTCAGGTAGACTTTGCTTGAGGACAAGCAAAAAGCTAAGTGTGGGGTTATCTGATACGCGAAAATCGTATCAGTTTTTAGCATGTTTTTATGTATGAATTTGGGTGAAATCGAGGGTAATTTGATCTTGATTATTCATTATTCACTTAATTTCACAGTTTTTATGATTTTGGAAGTGTCAGGTGAAAAGTAGACGAAAACAGCAAATTTTGGGGCAAAAACGCAATTTTTGGAAATGTTGACTCGGTCAAAGATTCAGGACGGGCGTCCCGACCAAGTCAAGGCACCAGGACGGGCGTCCCGACCTGGTCAACAGATCAGGACGGGCGTCCCGAGCTGCCAGAAGCTGTCCCACATCGAATTTTTTAGAGATTTTCACTCCGGGAAGCTGCTATAAATACCCCAGGCCTCCAACAGTTGAATTCATTCCTCTCCACTCGATCTGAGTCATTAAGTGGTGTCCAGTGTACAATTCTCTAGTACACAACTCACTCAGAGACTCGGATCTCAGTTTTCTTTCTTGTTAGTGCTTTGTTTTAGTTTCTGAGAAATAGTCTCAGATCTTAGGTTTCTATAGATAGGTTCGTTTATGGTATTCATAGAATACCCGGGATTTCGTTAGGAGATCCTAAGAGGGCTCTAGGCGTTCGAAGAGTCAGTCCACAGGGTTGGGCTTAAGTTGGGTATTAAGGTAAAGCCCAGTTACTAGGCTGAGGAAGCGTCCTCCGACGGTTCTGGCGAGCAGAGTCAGGTCAAGCAATACGGCATATACAACAGTACGCTCCATCGGCGAGACTTCGTGAAGGGTGAATTCTTTATGGCATCGGTCCCCCTATCCCTCTCTTATATGTTGTTATTGTGTTTGTCCAAATAACTGTTTGAATACCAGATTATGTTTTTATGAATATTTGTTATTTATGTTGAAGTATTATGTTTTTCTAGAAATGGCCACCTGCTTAAATATCCATTATGTCTGCATGTCTATCGCCGTTCTTTTAAACTGAAATTAGGGTTATAGACAATTCCTAACCACGGTCTATTCATAACCTGTTTAGTTTAATAGCATCAATTAGTATTGGTGTCTGCCATACTAGATAAAATAATTTGCGGAACACCCCATTGGTTGAAAGTAGTCTAGGTAGGCTGAGTAGAGTTTTATGCCGGCGGTTATGCGACGAGCAGTATGATCCCCAAAGTGACATAGGGCGGTCATTGCTGACTTTAGTCCAAGCCGTGAGTAGGGTCGTTACCCTTAACGATGGGGCGGTAGCGTAGAAACTCAGATGTGGTAGCCTTTAGACACATAACATAATTGCAATCCAGGCCAAGACATGTCTAAAACACTCGAATATAGGTCAATCAACGCATAGTAACAGTATAACATAAAATCAGGATCTAATCTTTAAAACACTTTCAGGTTTAGCTAGACTTAAACCTAGTGGAGAATGAATCACCCTCTCATCAAAATTATTGATGAAGATTGCATAACTGGATTATAAGATAAGAGTTAGGAAGAAAGGTTAGTTACTACTAAGCCGTTGCCACTTCGATGGGAGTACGATATTTATTTAATAAAATCGTAGATACTTTCCAACAGACTAGCTACACGATAGGTACTCTGCCTTAGGTTCTGGCTGATTAAGTGACACCATAGAGACTAAATGTGACAATTAGTCAATCACAGTCCTTAATTATTCATAATCAACATAGGGTAAAATAACACCTATTTAGCACATCGGTCGGGAAACGCAACAAAGGGTGTGAAAATACGGGGAGAACAAGCAAAATCATGCAAAAATTTTGCCAACTGCTACAGTGCACCGTGCACTGCTACCCCACACTTAAGTCTGACACTGTCCTCAGTGTTCATGCATAGCTAAACTACCCCACACTTATTTGCAAACAAGAAGAAATGAAAACAAAACAAAGAACTCTTACCCCACACTTATTTAACTAATTAAGGGTAAGAGAGAAAATAAAACAAGAAGGATAATGGAAATAACAAAATAGAACACAAAATAAAGAAAACAAAAGTAAAGGATCATGAGGATTAGAAAAACTCCCTTCATGTCGCGAGCAGAAGGGTCTTCTCTGATTTGTCAATTGACTCTTCACCTTAGCCATGTGCTATTGCTGTGGTGTTCTTGATTCTGCAATCTCTAGATATTGGAACGGATGACGTCAGCTCCGATCCTTCATTTTCGAGCTCCAGGTAGTGGCATATCCATTTGAGGAATGGCTCAATCCCCAAGGACTATATCCTCGAATCATTTGTAAGATTTCTCATAATCATAGCAACGTGTCCAGGGGGAACGTGTCTAGGAATGAGACTTCTTGGGATTTGTGTGCCTTCTTGCCAATGTTAGTAAAGGTATTGCATGCAAGTCTCGAATGGAAGAAAAGATACCTGAAGTTTTGGCGAAGCTGTGGTGGTAGGGGCTCCAGTTGTGTAGATCTGGGCCCAAGTATTTGAGACTTCCTCGAGGAAGTTTCTCACAGTTGATTGGTATGCAGGGAATGCAAGCTCCTCCATTGCTATGCTCCTGATACAACGCCAAATTCCTCTATATCCTTCGACCCTTCGTTACCTCTTGGTAGATCACTTGCTTGCACTGGTCTGGCTTTAATTGTTGCCAGTATCTCATCTGTTGATTCTGCGGGTAGAGGTTTTGCTGTGGTGGTATCTTCTGAAAGTTTCCAGCTTCCGAATTATTCCTCAGCTAAATCCTGTATGATTCCTCTAGTTGGGATTGTATGCATTTCCCATTGGAGCAGCATTCTACAGTAACCTACTCCTACCTCTTTTGGAATGGTCAGTCATTCCCATAGCAATCCCTGCTAAAGTGTGGTACTTAGCAGACTTCACAGATTTGATACACAGGCTGAACATTTCTTCCTAAGACATCGGCACTCTGAATCTGGAAAACAACTAGAATTTGCACATGACTTTAACATCATTAGTAGGTAATGCCTGTGGTTCAAGCCATTTTCAAAAATGTTCCACAACTACTATGATGTAATTAGTGTCAAAGGAAGAAAGGAAAAGGATTCGAAATACCCCTGATATCAACGGTTGCAACATTCTGTGTACGTCGCTGGGGTAAATGATCTCTGGAAGATGTGTTACCTGTTATTTGGCAAGCATCGCAGGACTGTATCAGAGATACAAAAGTCCTTGAATATGGTGGGTCAACAAGATCCTGCTTTCAACACTTTTTGGACAGTGTTGATAGCAGTCAATTGGTCTCCTAGATCCTTGATGACAATGCTCCAAAATTTTGTGGCCTTCGTCTTTCGAGACACATCTTCTGATCAGCTGATCTGCCAAAAATTTGAAATAGAAGAGAAACTGCCCAGTAGTAATATTTCAAATCAGCAAAGAACTTCTTCTTTCGCTGATAAGTCATATCACTTGGAACTTATTCAGTGACTAGATAATTTGAAATAAACCACAGATGAGAATTATTATACATAGCAAACAATGCAAATAAGTTTTCATCCAAAAATTTATCAGTATTACACTAGCCTCTAACTTGGGGTTTTCTAATCTAGACAAATGGTTTGCTTTCTAGATTTTCAACCCTTTTTCTTATCCCTTGATTCTATATCAAATTCAAGTAACAATAAAACTAACTTAATCAACTATGGTTCAACATTAGTTTTATTGAACACAGATATCTTAGAGTGATCAGTGTAACCTATTGTTTAGACTAGGCATGGCATGAATGTATCATAGGCATATGCAATAACTAGTAATTCCTTTTCAGTGGTGGTAAGGTTCTACTAGGCATCAGTAAAAGGTCTTACTTGTATGAAGTTCTAATCATGCCTATTTCCTGAAACAATCATTACTACATGGTCACTAGCATCACATATTAATTCACCAAGCAAATTCCAATTAGGTGATGTCATAATGGGTGCAGTAATTCCTTTTGGTTTAAACAATCTCATGCATTTATCATCAAACAAAAGGAACATCCTTTCTCATTAGAATACTCAGAGGTCTGTCTATTAAAGAAAATTTTATTTCATGATTCAGTCTAATAGACTAAGCATGACCTAAGAAAATTCCACAATGATATTTCTTCCAGATTAAAACCTAAGCCAAAAATTGACAACTCAGAAAAATATTCAATCCTCATTTCCATTTTTTATTTTTTTTTGAAATTAAGTAATAGGGAAAAAAACAAAAAAGGGAAACAAAAGTACGAAAAAAAACAACTAAGAAAGAACAAGAGATAGGGAAGAAGAACAACTCTGAGCCATAATGATATTTCTTCCAGATTAAACTCTGAGCCAAAATTTGACAAATCAGAAAAATATTCTATCCTCATTTCCATTTTTATTTTTTCGAAATTAACAAATAGAAATAACACGAAAAAGAGCAACAAATGTAAAACTAAGAAAACAACTAAGAAAGAACAAGAGATAGGGAAAAGAACAACTTACCATTGAGCAAGAAAAATACATTCTTTTTGGATTTTAAAATTTTAACATTTTTTTCTTTTTATATTTCGAAAGCAATTAAATTTCCTCAATACGGTTTTAGAATAATTTTCTAAAATTTGATTATCCTAAGTGTCTTAATTTTAGATAATGTCTAAAATTAGTTAGTTATGATAACCCTATATTTTGGAAAGTGATTGTCTAACTAGTGTAAGATAAGTGTAGGTCTAAGGTCTAGGTTACTACCGTTACCTATCATAAGCCTCTAGAATTTTGATCAGGAATCCTAAATTCATTATGATATCTCCCCGGCAACGGCGCCAAAAATTCTGATGCGTTCCGGTCGATATGCTAAATAGGTGTTATTTTACCCTATGTTGATTATGAATAATTAAGGACTGTGATTGACTAATTGTCACATTTAGTCTCTATGGTGTCACTTAATCAGCCAGAACCTAAGGCAGAGTACCTATCGTGTAGCTAGTCTATTGGAAAGTATCTACAATTTTATTAAATAAATATCGTACTCCCAGGGAAGTGGTAACGGCTTAGTAGTAATTAGCCTTTATTCCTAACTCTTATCTTATAATCCAGTTATGCAATCTTCATCAATAACTTTGATGAGAGGGTGATTCATTCTCCACTAGGTTTAAGTCTAACTAAACCTGAAAGTGTTTTATAGACGAGATCCTAATTTTATGTTATACTGTTACTATACGTTGATTGACCTATATTCGAATATTTTAGACATGTCTTGGCCTGAATTGCAACTATGTTCTGAGTCTAAAGGTTACCACATCTGAGTTTCTACACTACCGCCCCATCGTTAAGGGTAACGACCCTACTCACGGCTCGGACTAAAGTCAGCAATGAATGCCCTATGTCACTTTGGGGATCATACTGCTCGTCTCATAATCGCCGGCATAAAACTCTACTCAGCCTACCTAGACTACTTTCAACCAACAGGGTGTTCCGCAGATTATTTTATCTAGTATGGCAGACACCAATACTAATTGATGCATGTTAAACTAAACAGGTTATGAATAGACCGTGGTTAGGAATTGTCTATAACTCTAATTTCAGTTTAAAAGAACGGCAATAGACATGCAGACATAATGGATATTTAAGCAGGTGGTCATTTCTAGAAAAACATAATAACTTCAACATATATCACAAATATTCATAATAATCATAATCTGGTATTCAAAACTGTTATTTGGACAAACAAAATAACAACATATAAGAGAGGGACAAGGGGACCGATGCCATAAAGAAATCACCCTTTACGAAGTCTCGCCGATGGAGCGTACTGCTGTATATGCCGTATTGCTTGACCCGACTCTGCTCGACAGAACCGTCGGAGGACACTTCCTCAGCCTAGTAACTGGGCTTTACCTTAATACCCAGCTTAAGCCCAGCCCTGTGGACTGACTCTTCGAACGCCTAGAGCCCTCTTAGGATCTCCTAACGAAATCCCGGGTATTCTAGGAATACCAGAAACGAACCTATCTATAGAAGCCTAAGATCTGAGACTATTTCTTAGAAACTAAAACAAAACACTAACAAGAAAGAAACTAAGATCCGAGTCTCTGAGTGAGTTGTGTACTAGAGAAGTGTACACTGAAAACCACTTAATGACTCAGATCAAGTGGAGAGGAGTGATTTCAACTGTTAGAGGCCTAGGGTATTTATAGCAGCTTTCCGGGGTGATTTTTCATAAAAAATTCGATGTGGGACTTGAACTAGGGGTTCGGGACGCCCGTCCTGGTCTGTTGACCAAGTCGGGACGCCCGTCCCGGTGCTTTGACTGGGTCGGGACGCCCGTCCTGAGCCTTTGACTAAGTCAGCATTTCCAAAAATTGCATTTTTGCCCCAAAATTTGCTGTTTTCGTCTACTTTTCACCTGACACTTCCAAAATCATAAAACCTGTGAAATTAAGTAAATAATAAACAATTAAGATCAATTTACCATCAATTTCACCCTAAATCATATATAAAAACATGCTAAAAAGGTGATACGATTTTCGCGTATCAGTAGGTCACCCATACTTCGGGATTCTCGAAGATTTTTGGAGTCAAATTTAATTTTTTACCCTCAAATATATTCCTACCAATTTTTGACGAATCTGTTTGGTTCCATTACCGGGAAACGAATGATTTTATTCCTTAATTCCTAAAAAGTTACGATGTCCCGACAATCAGGGAATCATGAAAATCATCCTGACACGACCCTCCCAACGTCTCTCCACGAGACTTACCGTGCAACCCATTCCTCAGCGCTAGCTAACCCCCATCGACGGTCCATTTTAGAACGCCTGGGACCCAATGGGTCTCCCCACAGAACAGCGCAAAGGAATTGGAAGAGCTGCAAAGGAGGGTCGAAAGGCTTCAAAGGGAGCGAGACCTCGCGGAGTAGTGGAAACAACTCCATGCGGAATACGTCAGAGAGGGCCTAACCCCTCCGATATTCCCGAATGGAGGAAGAGTCCGCTCGGATGCTCCGCCACCAAGGTCTCGCACCATGGTTAGCAAACAGACTACAGCCATCAAAAAGACCGAGAAGCACGGAGTACAGACGAGCAGAAAGCAGCGCCCGACAGCCAGTGAAGTAGGGGAAAGCCACCATACTTCCAAGCCCACTTCAAAGCTCGTCGAGAGAAAGCGGTACGTCGAGCGTAGCCCAGAGAAGGTCAAAAGCTCGACGAAAATCCAGAGGACAAGATCGATCGGGCTAGGCCCGTTCACCAAATGGATCCAGGACATAACACCTGACCCATTTCTCCAACTACCGAAGTTTGTCCTTTACTCCAGACAAATGCGACCCCACGAGCACATATGCTGTTATCAAACGCTCATGAGCCTAATCACTAACGATGAGGCAGTATTGTGCAAAGCGTTCCCAAGCACCCTGACAGACAAGGCGCTCACATGGTTCACTTCCCTAAAGTCAGGTACGATAAATTCCTGGCGCACCTTGGAGAAAAATCTTTCTGGATAAATTCAGCACGGCGGGAACGATTCCCAAAATGAGAGGGGACCTAGCGAATATCAAACAACGAGATGACGAATCCCTACTGTCGTTCCTAGAGTGATTCAAAAAGACCTATGACGAGATAGAGGGGATTAGCCAAGACACGGTCATCACTTATTTTGAGGGAGGTTTCCGCTCCAGAATGCTTTATACTGAGCTCCAGTTGAGAAGGCCAGAAACCATAGGCGAAATGTTCGACGTCGCTCGGAAGGTCGCATTGGCCGAGGGTAGCACGCCAGACTTGGCCGGGGCAAAAGATAAACAGTCTGAGTTCCAGAAAAACACCTCGAGCTTCACAGATAAAAAGGAGAAAGGCCGATTTAAGAAGCCCGAGACGTTCACACCTTTAAATGTCTCGAAGGAGAGCCTCGTGGCGGTTATAAAAGACAAATACAGGGTTCAGGACCCCGCTCCGATGAGGTCCCAGTCCTATCCCGCCAGGGATAAATCCAAGTTCTGCAGGTTTCACCGTGATTACGGGCATACCACAGAGAACTGTTTCCAACTAAAAAGGGCCATAGAGCGCCTCATCAGAGAGGGATGCCTGAATGAGTATGTTGCCAACGCGCAACAACAAAAAGACAAGGGTGAAAAAGTGATCAATATGATCGCCCCGACGTCTCCTCGATCAAGAAAATCAAAAAGAGGATTTACAACCTCACAAAATTGTATCTCGTTCCTGAATACGAGTTCGTACAACGTGAGGTCATCTCCTTTTCAAACGAGGAGATAGAGCACAACGAAGAGGCAAGAATCAAGCCCATTGTTCTCGAAGCGTGAATGACAAAGGATGGCATCGACAAGTGCACGGCAAGGAGAATTCTGATTGATACAGGAGCAGCTAAGAACATCATGTATCTCCAGTGTTTCAAGGAGATGGGCTTAAAGGATGCCGACCTCAAGGCTAGCAGAATGGTCCTCGAGGGGTTCTCCACCCACAAGGTACTAGTTAAAGGAACTATTCGAATACAGATAACTCTCGGAGAAGGAGAACGGAAGCGGACTGAGGAGGTCAAGTTTTACTTTGTGGATCTAGATTCATCGTACATTATGATACTGGGTACTCCCTTTCATGCAGCATTCAACCACGTGATATCCACCTCTCACCAGCAAGTGAAGTTCAACACTTCACAGGGCGTGGGCTTTGTTAGAAGAAGCCCTCGGAGCCTTCTGGGGCAGATCATGAAAATCAAAAGGAAAAGGGAAGGGTTAGACGATATTGCAACTATCCACCCGGTAGTTGCCTATAACGACCAAAGAATACAGAAAATCCTCGAGAAACAGATTTGCGACCTGGACGTAGAAATATCTGGGACCCGAGAGTTAGATGAAGAAATCATCAACCTCAAGTACCCTCAGCAACCCGTCATGGTCGGCGGAGAAATACCCCGTGCCCTCCGACATAAAATCATCGACTTCCTTAAAAGCCACCAGGATAGCTTCGCCTGGTGTACGGAGGACATGCCCGGCATTGACGCTTTGGTGGCAGAACACGCACTTAGCATAAATGCCAAATGTCCGTCAGTAAGACAGAAGCCCAGACAGTTCGGGGAAGAGAAAATGCAAGGCATGAAGGAGGAAGTAGAAAAGATGCTAAAAGCGGGCTTCATCCGTGAAGTCAAATATCCCACGTGGCTGGCAAACGTGGTGATTGTTAAGAAAGCAAACGGAAAGTGGAGGATGTGCGTCGATTACACCGATCTCAACAAAGCCTGTCCCAAAGATTGCTATCCGCTACCTTGGATCGATGCTCTCATCGACTCCACTTTGGGGTACGAACTCTTGAGCTTTATGGACGCTTTCTCAGGCAATCACCAGATCAAAATGAGACCAAGTGACCAACTCCACACTTCGTTCTGAGCTGCAGGAGCTATATACTGTTACAACGTCATGCCGTTTGGTCTTAAAAATGCAGGGGCCACATATCAACGGATGATGAACCACATCCTTCGACGACAAATAGGAAGGAATGTGGAGGCTTATGTAGAGGATATGGTAGTCAAAACGAAGCGCGGGGCATCACACCTGGACGACCTGGAAGAAACTTTCTCAAGCTTGGCCGAGTTCAACCTCAAATTGAATCCTACGAAGTGTGCATTCGGGGTTAAGTCCGGAAAATTCCTTGGGTTCATGACATCCGAGCGAGGAATCGAAGCAAACTCGGAAAAGTTGACAGCTGTAGCCCGACTTATCGAACCACGGTGTGTAAAGGACGTCTAACACCTAAATGGATGCATCACCGCCCTCGGCCTCTTTGCCTCGAAGTTAGCAGAAAAGTGTTTGCCATCTTTTAAGACACTGAAGGGCTCAAAGAATGGCTTCGAATGGACTCCGAAGTGTAGTAAAGCGTGGAAAGACCTCAGAGTCCACCTGTTTCAGCTACCTCTATTGCGGTCACCGGACACGGGAGAAACATTATTCTTGTACCTCTCATTTTCAAACTCAATAATAGCCTCAGTATTAATAAAAGAAGAGGTATCGAAACAATACCCCGTCTACTTCGTGAGCAAAGCCTTGAACATCGCCGAATCTAGGTACTCCAATAGAGAGAAGTTGGCGTACGCGCTGGTAATATCATCTCGGAAGCTAAGACCCTACTTCGAATCCCATCCAATCATCATTTACACCGATGCCCCGCTAAGATAGGTTTTTCATAAATTAGATCAGTCAGGAAGACTGCTTCGATGGTCTATTGAGCTATGTGGACAAGACATCACTTTTAAACCTCGAACCGCCATTAAAGCCCAAGCCTTGGCTGACTTCCTCGTAGAGGGATCATTCATAGAGGAGAAGCGAGGCCAACAGATGATGGAACCTTGGGAATTATGGGTGGATGGGGCAGTCAATGCCAGCAGAGTAGGCATCGACGTAATTTTGATCTCCCCAAACAGATAATACACCGAGAATTGAGCTGCCAGACTCGACGCTAGTCTATCAAACAATCAAGCGGAGTACGGAGCACTGCTCTTGGGAATGGAGTGGGCTCACGCTGTGAACATAACGGCCCTTAAAGTTTTCAGTGATTCACAGCTCGTCGTAAACCAAGTTCAAGGCACATATGCTGTACACTCGGAGAACCTCCAGCCTTATGCTGAAAAGGCCAGACAATGGAGGGATAAGTTCAATCCTTTTAACCTATCCTTGGTCAGCCAGAATGATAACAAATCAGCGGACCGTTTGGCAAAGATAGCCTTGGGTGAGACTCCCAACGAGGAGGGAGTCCCGGTAGAAACAAGGGCGAGCTCCACAGAGTCGCGTCTAATTCAACCCATACAACGCACGTCGAAAGACTGGGTGGATGAAATGACGAGGTTTATCCAGCACGGAGCACTACTAAACGGTGTAACCCGCGCGTGACAGATAAAGATACAGTCCGCCAGATATGCTATCTATGGGGATGTCCTATACCAACGATCTTTCTCCAGACCTTTACTCCGTTGCATCACGCCGTCCCAAGCGGGCGACTTGCTCGCCGAAATGCACGAGGGGGTATGTGGAGGACATCCAGGGGCCCAAGCCCTAGCGAAGAGAATAATTAATCAAGGATACTACTGGCCAACGTTACGGGATGACGCTAGGCGATATGTTAAAATTTGCAACACCTGCCAAATCTTCGGAAACATACCGCAGTTACCATCCATAGAGCAAACCCCAGTCATAGCAACGTGGCCATTCGATATGTGGGGCATGGACTTAATGAGAAAATTTCCAAAAATGCGGAATGGTTACGAGTATCTAGTGGTGGCAGTTGACTATTTTTCTAAGTGGATTGAAGCTAAAGCCTTGAGGCATCCCACAGAGGAGAATGTCACGAAATTCCTCCATGAGCAGGTTTTATGCCGCTTTGGAGTCCCCAGGGCGGTGGTAACTGACCATGGAGTTCAATTTTCGGCCAAGTTCACCTCAGAATGTCATTGGTTACACATCAAACATTGGAAGTCCTCAGTCGCACATCCACAGGGTAATGGCCAAGCAGAGGCCGCGAACAAACTGGTATTACGGGCTTTGCGGAGGAACCTAGAAGGGATATTCAACAAATGGGCCGATGAATTGCACCCCACCCTATGGACAGTCCGCACCTCGAATAGGGGCCCTACCGGTGAAACAACATTTGCACTAGTATACCATTCAGAAGCTGTCGCACTAGCCGAAGTCGTAGTACCAATGACGAGATTGACGATGTACGACAAAGAAACAACGAAAGAACGAGAAGTATGGATCTCGACTTGTTAGAGGAGCAACGAATCGCGAGCCGCCTGAAATCCCAATCATTCAAGGAAAGAATGAAGTGGACTCACGATAAAAAGGTATCCAAAAGGCCAATCAAAATCGGAGACTGGGTACTTCGGAAGATCGAAGGAACTGCAAGGCACATCCAGGCAAATAAGTTAACCCCAAATTGGGAAGGTCCGTATCTTGTCAAGAGCGAAGTAAGGCTCGGTACGTACCGCCTTATGAATAAGGATGACGTCCTCTTACCGAACCCGTGGCACGCAAATCATTTGAAGAAATATTACGCATAATATCCGTGACGTATTTTTTCTTTAGCACCAAGATAGCCTTGGGAAGATTTCTTTTATTTCCAAAAAATCGAGCTAGCCTCGGAAGACATCTGCTTCATCTTTCTTATAATGTTGAAATAAAGTACCGGGCTACATCCCGGGAAGATTTTGAATTACCATAAGTGAAAACTATGGTTGAATTAATTTAAGTACCGGGCTACGGCTCGGGAAGATTTTGAATTACCATAAGTGAAAACTGTGGTTGAATTAATTGAAGTACCGGACTACGGCTCGGGAAGATATCGAATTACCATAAGTGAAAACTGTGGTTGAATTAATTTAAGTACCGGGCTACGGCTCAGGAAGATTTTGAATTACCATAAGTGAAAACTGTGGTTGAATTAATTTAAGTACCGGGCTACGGCTCAGGAAGATATCGAATTACCATAAGTGAAAACTGTGGTTGAATTAATTTAAGTACCAGGCTACGGTTTGGGAAGATTTTGAATCACCATGATGCGTTCCGACTGATATACTAAAATAGGTGTTATTTTACCCTATGTTGATTATGAGTAATTAAGGACTTAGACTGACTAATTGTCACATTTAATCTCTATGATGTCACTTAATCAATCAGAACTTAAGGCAGAGTACCTATCGTGTAGCTAGTCTGTTGGAAAGTATCTACGATTTTAATTAGATTAATTATCGTACTCCCAGGGAAGTGGTAACGGCTTAGTAGTAACTATCCTCTTACACTAACTCTTATCTTATGATCCAGTTATGCAATCATTCATCAAAATCTTTGATGAGAGGGTGATTCATTCTCCACTAGGTTTAAGTCTATCTAAGCCTAAGAAGTGTTTTAAAGACAATCTTCTGATTCTATGTTATATTGTTCCTACATGTTGATTGACCTATCTTCGAGTATTTTAGATATATCTTGGTCTAGATTGCAATTATGTACTGAGTCTAAAGGTGTACCACATCTGAGTTATCTGATAAACTGCCCCATCGCCATTGACGGCCCTACTCACGATTAGAGCTAAAGGTATCCATGAAAGTCCTATGTCACTTAGGAGATCATGCCGCTAGCCCTAACGCTGGCATAAACACACAAACTCAGCCTACTTAGACTACTCTAACAAACATGGTGATCTATAGGTTATTTCATCTAATATGGCAGACATTAATGCTTTCTGACAGGAAAGTCCTAAATTAATGCTTGTTAAACTAAACAGGTTATGATTAGACCATGGTTAGGAGTTGTCTATAACCTTACATTTAGTTTAAAAGAAACTACATTAGACATGCAGTCATAATGAAAGTTAAGCTGGTGACCATTCCCTGAAAAACATAAAGTACTTCAACATGCATAACACATATTCATATAATCATAATTCAACATTCATAATTAGTATTTGGATGAACACAGTACAGGCATATAAAGAGAGGGACAAGGGGACCGATGCCATAAAGTATTCACCCTTTACGTATTTCGCTGATGGAGCAACTGCTTGTATATGTTGGACTGCTCGACCCGACTCTGCTCGACAGAACCTTCGGAGGACGCTTCCTTAGCCTAGTAGCTGTACTTTACCTTAATACCCAACTTAAGCACAACCCTGTTGACTGATTCTTCGAACGCCTAGTGCCCTCTTAGGATCTCCTAACGAAATCCTGGGTATTCTATGAATACCGAAAACGAACCTATCTAGTCGTATTCTAAGATCTGAGACAGACTCTCTAAGACTGTAAATAAACCTATACTAAAACCTGAAATCACTAAGTGACTTGTATACTATGGAAAATTGTATACTTGAAGTCACTAAATGACTCAAATCGAGTGGAGAGGAATGATTTCAACTGAGGAATGCCTGGGGTATTTATAGTAGGGGAACTGGGTGAATTTCTCTTCAAATATCGATGTGGGATTGATGCGTTCCGATTGGTATGCTAAAAGAAAGGCTTTATTTACCTATGTCGATTATGAGTAATTAAGGACTGAGTCTTACTAACTGTCACTTAGCATTCAATTATTGTCACTTAATCAATCAGAACCTAAGGCAGAGTACCTATCGTGTAGCAGTCTGTTGGAAAGTATCTATGATTTTATTAAGTAAATATCGTACTCCCAGGGAAGTGGTAATGACTTAGTGGTAACTAGCCTTTTATCCTAACTCCTATCTTATGATCCAGTTATGCAATCTTCATCAATGACTTTGATGAGAGGGTGATCCATCCTCCACTAGGTTTAAGTTTAATTAAGCCCAAAAGTGTTTTATAGATGAGGTCCTGATTCTATGTTATACTGTTCCCATATGTTGATTGACCTATATTCGAGTGTTTTAGATATATATTAGCCTGGATTGCAACTATGTTCTGAGTCTAAAGTGTACCACATCAGAGATCTCTAATAAACCGCCCTACCTTAATGACGGCCCTACTCACGGTTCGAGCTAAAGGCATCCATGAAAGCCCTATGTCACTTCGGGGATCATGCCGCTCGCCCTAGCCGCCGGCATAAACGCTCAACTCAGCCCCTACCTAGACTACTCTAACAAACAGGGTGTTCCGTAGGTTATTTTATCTAGCATGGCAGCCACCAATACTAATTGATGCCCGTTAAACTAAACAGGTTATGATTAGACCGTGGTTAGGAATTGTCTATAACCCTAATTTTAGTTTAAAAGAACACAGTAGACATGCAGACATAGTGAATATTAAGCAGGTGGCTATTTCTGGAAAAATATAACAACGTCAACATATAAAACAAATATTCATAAAAATCGTAATCTCGTATTCATAACTAATTTTTGGAACAACACAATAACAACATATAAGAGAGGGACAGGGGGACTGATGCCATAAAGAAATCACCCTTTACGTGGTCTCGCCGATGGAGCGTACTGCTGTATATGTCGTATTGCTCGATCCGACTCTGCTCGCCAGAACCTTCGGAGGACGCTTCCTCAGCCTAGTAACTGGGCTTTACCTTAATACCCAGCTTAAGCCCAGCCCTGTGGACTGACTCTTCGAACGCCTAGAGCCCTCTTAGGATCTCCTAACGAAATCCCGGGTATTCTATGAATACCAGAAATGAACCTATCTATCCAACCCTAGGATCTGAGACTAATTCTCAGAAACTAAGAAAACCGAAAACAAAAAAGGAAAGAAAGAAAACTTTTACTGAAATCTGAGTCTCTGAGTGAGTTGTGTACTAGAGAATTGTACACTGGAAACCACTGAATGACTCAGATCGAGTGGAGAGGGATGATTTCAACTCTTGGAGGCCTGGGGTATTTATAGCAGCTTTCTAGAGTGAAAATCTCCAAAACTTTCGATGTGGGACAACTTCTGGTGCTTTGGGATGCCCGTCCTGGTGCTTTGACTAGGTCGGGATGCCCGTCCTGACCCGTTGACCAGGTCAGCATTTCCAAAAATTGCATTTTTGCCCCAAAATTTGCTGTTTTCATCTACTTTTCACCTGACACTTCCAAAATCATAAAAATTGTGAAATTGAGTAAATAACAATCAATTAAGACCAATTTCCTATCAATTTCACCCTAAATTATATCTAAAAACATGCTAAAAAAGTGATATGATTTATGCATATCAGGGATTCTGAACTGGGGCTCAGGACGCCCGTCCTGGATCTGGGACACCCGTCCCGGCCTGTTGACCAGGTCAGGACGGCCGTCCCAAGTCTTGGACGCCCGTCCTGGCTTCGGGACGCCCATCCTGACTTCTGAACTTCTAAAAATCACGTTTTTGCCCCGAAATTTGCCATTTTCTTGTACTTTTCACCTGGCACTTCCAAAATCACAAAAACTGTGAAATTGAGTTAATAACAATCAATTAAGAGCGATTTAACATCAATTTCACCTAAATTGTGCCTAAAAACATGCTAAAAAGTGATATGATTTATGCATATCATATAACCCCACACTTAGCTTTTTGCTTGTCCTCAAGCAAAGTCTACCTGAAGTTAGTGATTTTAAATCATAAGTGCAGTCACTTAAAATTTCTAGTCATGTTTTTACTCCAAAATTCATCACTGAATCAGATAATTCACAACACATGTCTGACGAGTTCGGTTGCTATGAGAAGGTCTCAAATGTCTCTAGTAGATTATCATAGTCAAGCAGGGTTAACAACTTAATAACTGGATTGAACTCTTCTCTCAGTCACAAGGTCTTCCTGATGTGTAGTGTGTGTACTAGTCCAGACTCGATTGTCAACACAATATACTCTCATCTCGACTCTTACCAGATAATACTTCGACCCGTCGCTAGACATACCAACAACAAACAACTTTCTGAGTTCTGAGCCTTGGTGACAAGATTTGTAATTAAGCATTTATTGATTTTTCTTTGATTTTTCAGGGTATTTTGTGTCTACTTTCACACGTCAACTTTAACTACCCATGTAGCGAGTCCCACTCCGATGACTCCAAGACCTACACGGCCTTAGGGCATCAGGCTTTAAGTTCCCCTAAGGAGTGGTGCTCGAGTAGCAAAGGCCGCTTGCAAACTACCCTATTTAGTTAACTCTCTTTTTTTTCCTTTCACTTTCAGCTCAGAGCATCATCTAGCCATTTTGATTGCCAATACATCCTCAACTGGTCTAATCTTATCTAGTTAAGTTGTGAAAATGTATTTGGTTGAGGTCTCTAATCCAAACTAAGTTGTGCTCAATTATCAGGAATTCCCTATTTCTAATCGATAAATTCAAGAAAGTCATCACGTTGTCTCCTACTAATCATAACACTCTACATACATATCATAGACATCAGCAATTCTTTACCAATCATACTGCATTTTGAAGTCAAAAATTTTGAAAAACAATTTGGAAGGGTGTGAAAATACGGGAAAAACATGCAAAACTTTTTCTACTACAGTGCACTGTGCACTGCTACCCCACACTTAAGTTTGACATTGTCCTCAGTGTTCATGCATATCTAAATTACCCCCACACTTATTTGCAAACAAGAAGAAATAAAAACAAAACAAAAAATTCTTACCCCACACTTATTTGACTAACTAAGGGTAAGAGAAAGAAAATAAAATAACAAAACATGAAGGGTAATAGAAATAATAAAACAGAACACAAAATGAAGAAAATAAAATAAAAGTAGAGGAAGATGAGGATTAGGAAAACTCCCTTCATGTCTCGAGCAGAAGGGTCTTCTCAGATCTGTCAATCGGCTCTTCACCTCAGCCATGTGCTATTGCTGAGGTGTTCTTGATTTTGTAAGCTCTAGATACTGGAACGGATGACGTCAGCTCTGATCCTTCAATGTCGAGCTCCAGGTAGTGGTCTATCCATTTGATGAATGACTCGAGCCACAAGGACTATTTCCTCGAATCATTTGTAAAGTTTCTCGCAATCATAGCAACGTGTCCAGGAGGAACGTGTCTAGGAATGAGACTTCTTTGGATTGGTGTGCCTTCCTGCCAATGTCAGTGAAGGTATTGCATGCAAGTTTCAAATGACAGAAAAGATACCTGAAGCTTTGGCGAAGCCGTAGTGGTAGGAGGCTCCAGTAGTGTAGATCTGGGCCCAAGTATTTGAGATTTCCTCTGGAAGTTTCTCACAGCTAATTGGTATGCAGGGGATGCAAGCTCCTCCATTGCTATGCTCCTGATACAACGCCAAATTCCTCTATATCTGTCGACCGTTCGATAGTACTTGGTAGGTCACTTGCTTGCACTGGTATGACTTTAATTGTTGCCTGTTTACTTTTTGAGAAGTGACGTCTTGCTCCATTATAACATATGCTCCATATGGCTACACTTCTGTAATAGTAAAACGGGTCTGACCAGTATCTCATTTGTTGATTCTGCAGGTAGGGATTTTACTGTGGTGGTATCTTCTGAAAGTTTCCAGCTTCCGAATTATTCCTCAACTAAATCCCGTATGATTTCTCCAGCTGGGATTGTATGCGTCTCCAATTGGAGCAGCATTGACTGCAGCAACCTGCTCCTACTTCTGTTGGAATGGTCAGTATTCCATTCCCATAGCAATTCCCGCTAAAGTGAAGTACTTGGCAGACTTCACAGATTTGATACACAGACTGAACGTTTCTTCCTTGTTGAAAGGCATTAATTTAACTGTTATCAATAGTTATTAATGCCTTCAACTGCCCCTCAGAGGAAGTGTTAGCTGTGGTAACTGGCGGACAACCCTTTATCACTTATCAAGATATTGGCACTCTGAATCTGGAAAATAACTTCTCGCAGAATCTGCACATGACTTTAACATCATTAGTAGGTAATGCCTGTGGTTCAGGCCATTTTGAAAGTGTTCTACAGCTACTATGATGTACTTGTCGCCAAAAGGAAGAAAGAAAAAGGATTCACTGAATACCCCAGATATCAAAAGATTGCAACACTTTGTGTACCTTGTTGGGGTAGATGATCTCTGAAGGATGTGTTACCTGTTATTTGGCAAGCATCGCAGGACTGTATCAAGAATATAGAATTCTTGAATATTGTGGACCAATACGATCCTGCTTTCAACACATTCCGGACAGTGTTGATAGCAATCAATTGGTTTCCCGTAGATTTTTCTATGGCAATGCTCCAGAATCTTGTGGTCTTCGCCTTTCGAGACACATCTTCTGATCAATTACTCTGCAATAATTCGAAATAGAAAAATGGATCTCCCTAGTAGTAATATTCCAAATCAACAAAGAATTTCTTCTTTTGCTGATAAGTCATATCACTTGGGAATAATTAGCAACTAGATAATTAGTAATATCGGTAAACCACGGAGGAGAATCATTATTCATAGCAAACAATGAAAATAAATTCTCATTTAGAAATTTATCAGATACTACTATCTCGTCAATAGCCTCTAACTCGGGGTTTTCTAATCTAGACCAATGGTTTACTTTCTAGATATTTAGCCCTTTTTCTTTATCCCGTCTTTCTATATCAAATTCAATAAAACTCAATTAATCAATCTTGGTTCAGCATCAGTTTTATTGAACATATATCTCAGAGTAGAGTAATCAGGGTATAATATTATCTAGACTAGGTATGATATGAATAATGTCTAGTCATGCTTTTGTCCTAAACAATTCTTACTGCATAATTACTAACATCAATTCAAAAAGCAATTTCCAATCAAGTGATGTCAGAATGGGTGCAGTAATAACTAGTTCCTTTAATTTGTTCAACAATATATCATGCAATTATCAACAAAAACAAAAGGAACATCCTTTCTCAATAGAACATTCAAAGGTATGGCTATTAAGGAAAAATCATTTCATAACTCCTCCTAATAAAGCCGGTATGACTCTAAAAAAATTCTAAAATGGAATTTCTTCCCAATAAAAATCTAAGCCAAAATTTTACAACTCAGAAGAAAAAAAAATTTTCTCCTCACTTCCATACTTTTGTTTTTCGAAATTAAATAAAAAAAATAAACAAACAGGAAAACTGTAAACACGAAAATTTTATTTCTTTTATCTTCTGGAAAATAATATTTTTCAGAAAATTTTATAGAAGTAAAGAAAAGAAAAAATTAAATTAAATTTTTTTTGAATTTTTAAATTTTTAAAATTTTAAAGTTTTTGAATTTTTTTTTCAAAAGCAATGTAAATTTCCTTAATACGGTTTTAGAATAATTTTCTAAAATTTGATTATCCTAAATGTCTTAATTTCAGATAATATCTAAAATTAATTAGTTATGATAACCCTATATTTGGGAAACTGATTGTCTAACTAGCATAAAATAAGTGTTGGGTCTAAGGTATAGATTACTACCGTTACCTATCATAAGCCTCTAGAATTTTGATCAGGAATCCTAAATTCATTATGATATTTCCCCGGCAACGGCGCCAAAAATCTTATGTGTTCCGACTGATATACTAAAATAGGTGTTATTTTACCCTATGTTGATTATGAGTAATTAAGGACTTAGACTGACTAATTGTCACATTTAGTCTCTATGCTGTCACTTAATCAATCAGAACCTAAGGCAGAGTACCTATCGTGTAGCTAGTCTGTTGGAAAGTATCTACGAATTTAATTAGATTAATTATCGTACTCCCAGGGAAATGGTAACGGCTTAGTAGTAACTATCCTCTTACCCTAACTCTTATCTAATGATCTAGTTATGCAATCATTCATCAAAATCTTTGATGAGAGGGTGATTCATTCTCCACTAGGTTTAAGTCTATCTAAGCCTAAGAAGTGTTTTACAGATAATGTTCTGATTCTATGTTATATTGTTCCTATATGTTGATTGACATATCTTCGAGTATTTTAGATATATCTTGGTCTAGATTACAATTATGTACTGAGTCTAAAGGTGTACCACATCTGAGTTACCTGATAAACCGCCCCATCGCCATTGACGGCCCTACTCACGGTTCAAGCTAAAGGCATCCATGAAAGTCCTATGTCACTTAGGAGATCATGTCGCTCGCCCTAATGCCGGCATAAACACACAAACTCAGCCTACTTAGACTACTCTAACAAACATGGTGATCTATAGGTTATTTCATCTAATATGGCAGATATTAATGCTTTCCGACGGGAAAGTCCTAAATTAATGCTTGTTAAACTAAACAGGTTATGATTAGACAATGGTTAGGAGTTGTCTATAACCTTACATTTAGTTTTAAAGAAACTACATTAGACATGCAGTCATAATGAAAGTTAAGCTGGTGACCATTTCCGGAAAAAGATAAAGTACTTGAACATGCATAACACATATTCATATAATCATAATTCAACATTCATAATTAGTATTTGGACGAACACAATACAGACATATAAAGAGAGGGACAAGGGGACCGATGCCATAAAGTATTCACCCTTTACGTAGTCCACTGATGGAGCAACTGCTTGTATATGTTGGACTGCTCGACCCGACTCTGCTTGACAGAACCTTCGGAGGGCGCTTCCTCAGCCTAGTAGCTGTACTTTACCGTAATACCCAGCTTAAGCACAACCCTGTTGACTGATTCTTCGAACGCCTAGTGCCCTCTTAGGATCTCCTAACGAAATCCCGGGTATTCTATGAATACCAAAAACGAACTTTTCTAGTCGTATTCTAAGATCTGAGACAGACTCTCAGAAACGAAGAACACGAGACACTCTCTAAGACTGTAAATAAACCTATTGATGGGTTTCCGATTGGTATGCTAAAAGATAGGCTTTATTTACCTATGTCGATTATGAGTAATTAAGGACTGAGTCTTACTAACTGTCACTTAGCATTCAATTATTGTCACTTAATCAATCAGAACCTAAGGCAGAGAACCTATCGTGTAGCTAGTCTGTTGGAAAGTATCTACTGTTTTATTAAGTTAAATATCGTACTCCCTGGGAAGTGGCAACGGCTTAGTAGTAACTAGCCTTTTATCCTAACTCCTATCTTATGATCCAGTTATGCAATCTTCATCAATGACTTTGATGAGAGGGTGATCCGTTCTCCACTAGGTTTAAGTCTAATTAATCCTAGAAGTGTTTTATAGATGAGTCCTGATTCTATGTTATACTGTTCCTATATGTTGATTGACCTATATTCGAGTATTTTAGACATGTCTTAGCCTGGATTGTAACTATGTTCTGTGTCTAAAGGCGTACCACATTCGAGGTTTCTAATAAACCGCCCTACCTTAATGACGGCCCTACTCACGGTTCGGGACGAAGGCATCCATGAAAGCCCTATGTCACTTCGGGGATCATACCGCTTGCCCTAGCCGCCGGCATAATCGGACTTTGCTCGACTCACTTAGACTACTCTAACAAACAGGGTGTTCAGCAGGTTATTTTATCTAGCATGGCAGACACCAATACTAATTGATGTCTGTTAAACTAAACAGGTTATGATTAGACCGTGGTTAGGAATTGTCTATAACCCTAACTTTAGTTTAAAAGAGCACATTAGACATGCAGACATAGTGAATGTTAAGTAGGTGGCTATTTCTGGAAAAACATAACAACGTCAACATATAAAACAACTATTCATAAAAATCGTAATCTCTTATTCATAATAGATCTTTAGAACAACACAATAACAATATATAAGAGAGGGACATGGGGACTGATGCCATAAAGAAATCACCCTTTACGTAGTCTCGCCGATGGAGCGTACTGCTGTATATGTCGTATTGCTCGTCCCGACTCTGCTCGCCAGAACCTTCGGATGACGCTTCCTCAGCCTAGTAACTGGGCTTTACCTTAATACCAAGTGATACGCGAAAATCGTATCACCTTTTTAGCATGTTTTTATGTATGAATTTGGGTGAAATTGAAGGTAATTTGATCTTGATTGTTCATTATTTACTTAATTTCACAGTTTTTATGATTTTGGAAGTGTCAGGTGAAAAGTAGACAAAAACAGCAAATTTTGGGGCAAAAACGCAATTTTTGGAAATATTGACTTAGTCAACGGGTCAGGACGGGCGTCCCGACCCAGTCAACCCGCCGGGACGGGCGTCCCGACCTGGCCAACAGATCAGGACGGGCGTCCCGAACCCCCATAACCAGTCCAACATCGAAGTTTTGCTGAAAAATCACCCCGGGAAGCTGCTATAAATACCCCAGGCCTCCAGTAGTTGAATTCATTCCTCTCCACTCGATCTGAGTCATTAAGTGGTTTCCAGTGTACACTTCTCCAGTACACAACTCACTCAGAGACTCGGATCTCAGTTTTCTTTCTTATTAGTGTTTTGTTTTAGTTTCTAAGAAATAGTCTCAAATCTTAGGCTTACATAGATAGGTTCGTTTCTGGTATTCATAGAATACCCGGGATTTCGTTAGGAGATCCTAAGAGGGCTCTAGGCGTTCGAAGAGTCAGTCCACAAGGCTGGGCTTAAGCTGGGTATTAAGGTAAAGCCCAGTTACTAGGCTGAGGAAGCGTCCTCCGAAGGTTCTAGCCAGCAGAGTCAGGGCGAGCAATACGACATATACAGCAGTACCCTCCGTCGGCGAGACTACGTAAAGGGTGATTTCTTTATGGCATCAGTCCCCATGTCCCTCTCTTATATGTTGTTATTGTATTGTTCTAAATATTTATTATGAATGCGAGATTACGATTTTTATGAATAGTTGTTTTATATGTTGACGTTGTTATGTTTTTCCGGAAATAGCCACCTGCTTAACATTCACTATGTCTGCATGTTTAATGTGCTCTTTTAAACTAAAATTAGGGTTATAGACAATTCCTAACCACGGTCTAATCATAACCTGTTTAGTTTAACAAGCATCAATTAGTATTGGTGTCTGCCATGCTAGATAAAATAACATACTGAACACCCAGTTTGTTAGAGTAGTCTAGGGGAAGCCGAGCCGAGTCCGATTATGCCTGCGACTAGGGCAAGCGGTATGATCCCTGAAGTGACATAGGGCTTTCATGGATGCCTTCGTCCCGAACCGTGAGTAGGGCCGTCATTAAGGTAGGGCGGTTTATTAGAAACCTCGGATGTGGTACGCCTTTAGACACAGAACATAGTTGCAATCCAGGCTAAGACATGTCTAAAATATTCGAATTTAGGTCATTCAACATATATGAACAGTATAACATAGAATCAGAACTCATCTATAAAACACTTCTAGGATTAATTAGACTTAAACCTAGTGGAGAACGGATCACCCTCTCATCAAAGTTATTGATGAAGATTGCATAACTGAATTATAAGATAGGAGTTAGGATGAAAGGGTAGTTACTACTGAGCCGTTGCCACTTCCCTGGGAGTACGATATTTAACTTAATAAAATCGTAGATACTTTCCAACAGACTAGCTACACGATAGGTACTCTGCCTTAGGTTCTGGCTGATTAAGTGACACCATAGAGACTAAATGTGACAATTAGTCAATCACAGTCCTTAATTATTCATAATCAACATAGGGTAAAATAACACCTATTTAGTACGTGAACCGGAATCCCATCAGATTTTTTGCGCCGTTGCCGGGAAATATCATAATGAATTTAGGATTCCTGATCAAAATTCTAGAGGCTTATGATAGGTAACGGTAGTAACCTAGACTTTAGACCCAACACTTATGTTATACCAGTTAGACAATTATCATAACTAATTAATTTTAGATGTTATCTGGAATTAAGACATTTAGGATAATCAAATTTTAGAAAATTATTCTAGAACCATATTGAGGGAATTTAACTGCTTTCGAAAAAAAAAAGAAAAAAAATTAAAAAATTAAAAAATCGAAAAAAAATGTATTTTTCTTGCTCAATGGTAAGTTGTTCTTTTCCCCATCTCTTGTTCTTTCTTAATTGTTTTCTTAGTTGCTCTTTTTCGTGTTTTTCTTCTATTATTTAAAGAACAAGAGATGGGGATTTTGAAAACATAGAAGAAAAACACGAAAAACATATGTTTTCTTCTGAGTTGTAAAATTTTTGCTTAGATTTTTATTGGGAAGAAACTCCATTTTAGAATTTTCTTAGAGTCATACCGGCTTTATTAGGACGAGTTATGAAATAATTTTTCCTTAATAGCTAGACCTTTGAATGTTCTATTGAAAAAAAAGGGATGTTCCTTTTGTTATGTTGCTAATTGCATGAGATCTTTTAAACCAAAAGGAATTACTGCACCCATTAGGGCATCACCTGATTGAAATCTGCTTTTTGAATAATATGTGATGTAATGATGTAGTACGAATTGTTTTAGGACAGAAACATGATAGGAAAGTTCATGCATGATAAATTCCGATCTTATCTAGTCTTGTCTAAAAACAATAGGTGACACTGATCACTCTGAGATATTTGTGTTCAATAAAACTAATGCTGAACCATAGTTGATTAAGTTAGGTTTTATTGTTATTTGAATTTGGTATAGAATGAAGGGATAAGAAAAAGGGTTGAAAATCTAGAAAGCAAACCATTTGTCTAGATTAGAAAACCCCGAGTTAGAGGCTAGTGTAATACTGATAAATTTTTGGATGAAAACTTATTTGCATTGTTTGCTATGTATAATAATTCTCATCTGTGGTTTATTGCAAATTATCTAGTCACTGAATAAGTTCCAAGTGATATGACTTATCAGCAAAAGAAGAAATTCTTTGCTGATTTGAAATATTACTACTGGGCAGTTCCTCTTCTATTTCAAATTTTTGCAGATCAGTTGATCAGAAGATGTGTCTCAGAAGATGAAGGACAGAAGATTTTGGAGCATTGCCCTAAAGAATCTACGGGAGACCAATTGATGGTTATCAACACTGTCCGGAAAGTGTTGAAAGCAGGATCTTGTTGACCCACCATATTCAAGGACTTTTGTATCTCTGATACAGTCCTGCGATGCTTGCCAAATAACAGGTAACACATCTTCCAGAGATCATCTACCCCAGCGACGTACACAGAATGTTGCAACCGTTGATATCAGGGGTATTTCGAATCCTTTTCTCTTTCTTCCTTTGAACATAATTACATCATAGTAGTCGTGGAACACTTTTCAAAATGGCCTGAACCACAGGCATTACCTACTAATGATGTTAAAGTCATGTGCAGATTCTAGTTGTTTTCCAGATTCAGAGTGCCGATGTTTTAGGAAGAAATGTTCAGCATGTGTATCAAATCTGTGAAGTCTGCTAAGTACCACACTTTAGCAAGGATTGCTATGGGAATGACTGACCATTCCAAAAGAGGTAGGAGTAGGTTATTGCAGAATGTTGATCCAATGGGAAATGCATACAATCCCAGCTAGAGGAATCATACGGGATTTAGCTAAGGAATAATTCGGAAGCTGGAAACTTTCAGAAGATACTACCACAGCAAAACCCCTACCCGCAGAATCAACAGATGAGATACTGGCAACAATTAAAGCCAGACCAGTGCAAGCAAGTGATCTACCAAGAGGTAACGAAGGGTCGAAGGATATAGAGGAATTTGGCGTTGTATCAGGAGCATAGCAATGGAGGAGCTTGCATCCCCTGCATACCAATCAGCTGTGAGAAACTTCCCCGAGGAAGTCTCAAATACTTGGGCCCAGATCTACACAACTGGAGCCCCCCTACCACCACAGCTTCGCCAAAACTTCAGGTATCTTTTCTTCCATTCGAGACTTGCATGCAATACCTTTACTAACATTGGTAGGAAGGCACACAAATCCCAAGAAATCTCATTCCTAGACACGTTCCTCTTGGACACGTTGCTATGATTGTGAGAAATCTTACAAATGATTCGAGCCATTCATCAAATAAATAGGCCACTACCTGGAGCTCGACAATGAAGGATCGGAGGTGACGTCATCCGTTCCAATATCTAGAGCTTACAGAGTCAAGAGCGCCTCAGCAATAGCACATGGCTAAGGTGAAGAGCCAATTGACAGATCAGAGAAGACCCTTCTGCTCGCGACATGAAGGGAGTTTTTCTAATCCTCATGATCCTTTACTTTTATTTTCTTCATTTTTGTGTCATGTTTTGTTATTTCTTTGGTTGTTTTATTTTCTCTCTTACCTTTAGTTAGTCAAATAAGTGTGGGGTAAGAGTTTTCTATTTTGTTTTCATTTATTTCTTGTTTTCAAATAAGTGTGGGGTAATTAGATATGATTGAACACTGAGGACAGTGCCACAATTAAGTGTGGGGTAGCAGTGCACGGTGCACCACTGTAGCAGTTTGCAAAATTTTTTGCATGCTTTTGCTTGTTTTCCCCATATTTTCACACCCTTCCAAAATTTTTTCAAAATTTTTCCGTCTTTCAGACTTCTAAATGCAGTATGCTTGGTTAAACAATTGCTTATGTCTATGATATGTAGGTAGTATGTTATGGTTAGTAGGAGATAGTTGATGACTATTGCTGAACTAATTGATTAGGAATAGGGAATTCCTCATAACTGAGCACAACTTTGTCTGGATTAGAGACCTCAACCAATTACCTGTTCGAGACTTAACTAGATAAAATTAGACCAGTTGTGGATATATTGGCAGTTAGAATGACTAGATGAGACTCTGAGCTAGAAGTGAAAAGAAATTAAAGGAAGTTAATCAAATAAGGGTAGTTTGCCAGCGGCCTTCGCTATTCGAGCACCACTCCTTCGGGGAACTTAAAGCTTGATGCCTAAGGTCGTGTAGATCTGGGAGTCATCGGAGTGGGACTCGCTACATGGGTAGTTGAAGTTGACGTGTTCTAAGCAGACTCAAAATACCCTGAATCTATAAAGAAAATAACTAAATGCTAAAACATTAAAAATCTGATCACCAAAGCTCAGAACTCAAACAGTTGTCTGTTGTTAATATGTCTAGCGATAGGTCGAAGTGTTATCTGGTAGTAGTTAAGACAAGAGTACATTGTGTTGACTATCTGGTCTGGACTAGTACACACACTACACATCAGGACGACCTTGTGACTAAGAAAAAAAAAATTCAACCTAGTTGTTGATTTGTTTTCTGCCTAATTATAACAAGCTACTAAAAACATCTGAGACCTTGTCATAGCAACCTAACCAGTCAGACCTGTGTTAAGACTTGTCTGAAGAATTTTTGGAATAAAAACATGACTAGGAATTTAAGTAACTTCAGGTAGACTTTGCTTGAGGACAAGCAAAAAGCAAAGTGTGGGGTTATCTGATACGCGAAAATCGTATCACCTTTTTAGCATGTTTTTATGTATGAATTTGGGTGAAATTGAAGGTAATTTGCTCTTGATTGTTCATTATTTACTTAATTTCACAGTTTTTACGATTTTGGAAGTGTCAGGTGAAAAGTAGACGAAAACGGCAAATTTTGGGGCAAAAACGTAATTTTTGGAAATATTGACTTAGTCAACGGGTCAGGACGGGCGTCCCGAACCCGAGACGAGTGTCCCGAACCCGAGACGAGTGTCCCGACCCAGTCAACCCGCTGGGACGGGCGTCCAGGACTCGGGACGGGCATCCCGACCTGGTCAACAAATCAGGACGGGCGTTCCAATTTGGGACGGGAGTCCCGAGCCCCCAAAACCAGTCCCACATCGAATTTTTGCTGAAAAATCACCCCGGGAAGCTGCTATAAATACCCCAGGCCTCCAGCAGTTGAATTCATTTCTCTCCACTCGATCTGAGTCATTAAGTGGTTTCCAGTGTACACTTCTCCAGTACACAACTCACTCAGAGCCTCGGATCTCAGTTTTCTTTCTTATTAGTGTTTTGTTTTAGTTTCTGAGAAATAGTCTCAGATCTTAGGCTTACATAGATAGGTTCGTTTCTGGTATTCATAGAATACTCGGGATTTCGTTAGGAGATCCTAAGAGGGCTCTAGGCGTTCGAAGAGTCAGTCCACAAGGTTGGGCTTAAGCTGGGTATTAAGGTAAAGCCCAGTTACTAGGCTAAGGAAGCGTCCTCCGAAGGTTCTAGCGAGCAGAGTCAGGGCGAGCAATACGACATATACAGCAGTACCCTCCGTCGGCGAGACTACGTAAAGGGTGATTTCTTTATGGCATCAGTCCCCATGTCCCTCTCTTATATGTTGTTATTGTATTGTTCTAAATATTTATTATGAATGCGAGATTATGATTTTTATGAATAGTTGTTTTATATGTTGACGTTGTTATGTTTTTCTGGAAATAGCCACCTGCTTAACATTCACTATGTCTGCATGTTTAATGTGCTCTTTTAAACTAAAATTAGGGTTATAGACAATTCCTAACCACGGTCTAATCATAACCTGTTTAGTTTAACAAGCATCAATTAGTATTGGTGTCTGCCATGCTAGATAAAATAACATACTGAACACCCTGTTTGTTAGAGTAGTCTAGGGGAAGCCGAGTCGAGTCCGATTATGCCGGCAGCTAGGGCAAGCGGTATGATCCCCGAAGTGACATAGGGCTTTCATGGATGCCTTCATCCCGAACCGTGAGTAGGGCCGTCATTAAGGTAGGGCGGTTTATTAGAAACCTCGGATGTGGTACGCCTTTAGACACAGAACATAGTTGCAATCCAGGCTAAGACATGTCTAAAATATTCGAATTTAGGTCATTCAACATATATGAACAATATAACATAGAATCAGAACTCATCTATAAAATACTTCTAGGATTAATTAGACTTAAACCTAGTGGAGAACGGATCACCCTCTCATCAAAGTTATTGATGAAGATTGCATAACTGAATTATAAGATAGGAGTTAGGATGAAAGGCTAGTTACTACTAAGCTGTTGCCACTTCCCTGGGAGTACGATATTTAACTTAATAAAAACGTAGATACTTTCCAACAGACTAGCTACACGATAGGTACTCTGCCTTAGGTTCTGGCTGATTAAGTGACACCATAGAGACTAAACGTGACAATTAGTCAATCACAGTCCTTAATTATTCATAATCAACATAGGGTAAAATAACACCTATTTAGTACGTCAACCGAAATCCCATCACCAAGCTTAAGCCTAGCCCCGTGGACTGACTCTTCGAATGCCTAGAGCCCTCTTAGGATCTCCTAACGAAATCCCGGGTATTCTATGAATACCAGAAACGAACCTATCTATGTAAGCCTAAGATCCGAGACTATTTCTCAGAAACTAGAAAAACGAAAACAAAAAGGAAAGAAAGAAAACTTCTACTGAAATCTGAGTCTCCGAGTGAGTTGTGTACTAGAGAATTGTACACTGGAGACCACTGAATGACTCAGATCGAGTGGAGAAGAATGATTTCAACTACTGGAGGCCTGGGGTATTTATAGCAGCTTCCCGGGGTGATTTTTCATCAAAAATTCGATGTGGGACTGGATCTGGGGGTTCGGGACGCCCGTCCTGGTCTGTTGACCAGGTCGGGACGCCCGTCCTGACCCTTTGACCAAGTCAACATTTCCCAAAAATTGCGTTTTTGCCCCAAAATTTGCTGTTTTCGTCTACATTTCACCTGACACTTCCAAAATCATAAAAACTGTGAAATTAAGTAAATAATGAACAATTAAGATCAATTTACCCTCAATTTCACCCTAAATCATATATAAAAACATGCTAAAAAGGTGATACGATTTTCGCGTATCAGATAACCCCACACTTAGCTTTTTGCTTGTCCTCAAGCAAAGTCTACCTGAAGTTAGTGATTCTAAACCGTAGTGCAGTCACTTAAATTCCTAGTCATGTTTTTATTCCCAAAATTCTTCAGACAAGTCTTAACACAGGTCTGACTGGTTAGATTGCTATGAGAAGGTCTCAGATGTTTTTAGTAGCTTGTTATGATCAGGCAGAAAACAAATCAACAACTAGGTTGGACTTTTTTCTTAGTCACAGGGTCTTCCTGATGTGTAGTGTGTGTACTAGTCTAGACCAGATAGTCAACATAATGTACTCTTGTCTTAACTACTACCAGATAACACTTCGACCCATCGCTAGACATATTAACAACAGACAACTTTTTGAGTTCTGAGCTTCGGTGATCAGATTTTTAATATTTTAGCATTTAGTTATTTTCTTTATAGATTCAGGGTATTTTGAGTCTGCTTAGAACACGTCAACTTCAACTACCCATGTAGCGAGTCCCACTCTGATGACTCCCAGATCTACACGACCTTAGGGCATCAGGCTTTAAATTCCCCGAAGGAGTGGTGCTCGAGTAGCGAAGGCCGCTGGCAAACTACCCTTATTTGATTAACTTCCTTTTGTTTCTTTTCAGTTTTAGCCCAGAGTCTCATCTAGTCATTCTAACTGCCAATATATCCACAACTGGTCTAATTTTATCTAGTTAAGTCTCGAAAAGGTAATTGGATGAGGTCTCTAATCCTGACAAAGTTGTGCTCAGTTATCAGGAATTCCCTATTCCTAATCAATTAGTTCAGCAGTAGTCATCAATTATCTCCTACTAACCATAACATACTACCTACATATCATAGACATAAGCAATTGTTTAACCAAGCATACTGCATTTAGAAGTCTGAAAGACGGAAAAAGTTTGAAAAATTTTGGAAGGGTGTGAAAATACGGGGAAAACAAGCAAAAGCATGCGAAAAATTTTGCAAACTGCTACAGTACACCGTGCACTGCTACCCCACACTTAGTTCTGGCACTGTCCTCAGTGTTCATGCATATCTAATTACCCCACACTTATTTGAAAACAAGAAATAAAACACAAAGAAAAGATGCTTACCCATACTATGGGTAAGAAAGACATAAAAAAAACAAAATAATGCAAGCAATTATGTATGTCATATAAATCAATTTTGTACATAGATTCATACATCATACAGCCCAGACATGTTTATACACATAGAACAAGAAAAACAAAAGTAAAAGAAAGGAAAGGAAAGAAGGAGAGAGAGACTAAGAACCCGGCGGGTCATCGTCCAGTGGACCTAAGTCTGCTGTAAAGTCAAACTGGAAGTTTTCCGCCAGTCGGGAAGTATGCTGATGTATCTCCTCAATCCTGCTGGTGTTCATGGCGATTCTGTCAGCCATCATCGCCAGCCGTCTGTCAATCATGTCCATGTCTCAACTGTATCGGGCCGATAGTTCTGCCAATTTGTGCGACATGTGTCGTTCGAAGGCAGTACGTGGCACGAACGTCTCGGACGGAGGGATATGCGCTGGAAATGCTTCCGATGCTGATGTCTGTCCTGGCTGCTCTGTGTGGATGGTGTAGCGGCTATTTGCATCCCGGACAACCATTCCCATGTGTGGTAAGATCAGTGGGAACGGTGGTCGGGGCGACCAGGGTCAGCTCCGAGCCCTCTATGGCCAACTCCAGGTAGCGGGCTAGCCTGGTGATGTACTGTCCGAGCCCTAGACACTGTTTCCTGGTGTCTGTAGCGAATCCTCGCATGAAGACCGCGATAAGTCTAGCCATCTCTACCGTAGATCCCATGTGCATGTTGGCCAGAAGGAATGTCTCCATCTGGGTGACAGTTCCGGGAGCCGTCCGTCGTCCTGACAATGTATGTGCAATGATAGCATGCATGTAACGAAGAGTAGGATAAATACCTGTGGCTTTTGCAAAGCTATGCTGGTATAGGACACCCGTCATGCAGATCTGAGCCCAAGCAGTGGAGAGGTCTGCAGACGTGAAGTCTCGAACTGTTGTGGTGTATGCGGGCGTATCCAGCTCATCTCTCTGCCAGATACCTAGGGCGACGCCGAACTCGTCCATGCTCATCGACCAATCTATTCCGCCCAAGCGGAATGTGATCTGCGCATGGTGGCATGTAAAAGATGCATAGAACTCAAATACCAGCTCCAGGTATGTGGGCTCTGTGACGATGAATACTCGACTGTAAGGTGGCACGTCGAGTATGCGTCTGACTTCCGGCTCTACTCCTAGCGTCTGTACTGCTACCCAATCCAACGTTCTGCCCGTCAGTATCGTACGCCCGATGTACCCAAGGCATCTTTCTTGGTATGCTGTGCTGGAGGGAAACATCATAAAAGGGTGTGCCACTGAGGTAACTGTCATGGTAGATGTGGTACGAGCATGTTTGGGAGTCATTAAGAACGTACGAGAGAGTTTAGGTGGGAAGGAAAGCTTTAAACTCAAATTCTGGAGGTGAATTTGAATTCAGAAAGATGAAATTAGGTTAGGGAAAGATTTTGAATTTTTGGCGGGAAAATCGAATTTTGGAGGGAAATTCGAATTTTTGGGTGAAGTTTAAAATTCAAATTTTGGAGGGAAACTCAAATTTTTAAACTTTGGAGAGTTTGCCAAAAATTTGTAGAGAGAAGGTAGAGAGAAATATTTTTAGAGAGATGAATTTTTTGTTGTAGATTTGAGAGAAAATGAAAGAAATTGAATTTTTATAGAAGGGGTGGCCTTCGGGACGCCCGTCCCGGAGGCAGGACTCCCGTCCCGCTGGACGCCGTCCCGGGTTGCTTCGGGACGCGTGCCAATTCTGAAAAATAAATTTTTTTTTTCGTAATTCCCTGAAAATCTCAAGATACCAAAAATAATCATAATTTTTAACAAGGCTTCATGTTTATCCAATTAAATTCAGAAGTTGTTAAAAACTCTATGCAAAAATTCCTCAGTCTCCCCCTCTTTTTTTTCGAAAATCATGACTACCCTAATTTTATCCCAACTTAAATTCAGCAAGAATTTCAGAAAAACAAAAACTGAGTTTGTACAATTTAATTAGTGAAAAATAAACTGTATTTGAAAAACTTTTGTTTTTCATAGAAATTTGAAAATAAAATGTCTGAAGAAAATTGTTGAATATAAAGGACCCTTTAAAAAGTTTGAAAAATAGAAAAATATGGGTCAATTATTCAGGTTTAGTTCAAACGAATTATTTGCTGAGAATAAAAGTAAAAGAATCTTCCCTTTTTCAACGACCCTTATCTCTGATCTCCTGTAGCTCCGTCTGAATGTTTCGCATCTCTTGTAGTTCTGCTCGTATGCTGCGCATCTCCTCCTGCTGGTTCCTTTGTTCCTTTAAGATTTCCATCATCTCTCGGAGTATTTGCACATTTTGGCATTCTATTGTGGTTCTGAGTTGGGTAACTTCAGAACTTAAGGTTAGAACAGCCTGATATGACCGTCTTAGTCCGCCCGGTATTGTCTGAGTCATAGCGCTTATCCTGTGAGATATATCATCTACCCAGGCAGCCAAAGCTGATTGAGAACTGTCAGTGCTATCCTCTGATGAAGGTGGCTGATTGTTAGGTGCAGGGGATGCAGGAGTATACTCAGGAGATTTCGGGGTGTATTCGGGGGATTTAGGAGTATATTCGGGAGATGCAGGAGTATATTCGGGAGAAGCAGGAGTTGTTTGGATCTCTGGGAAAGTGTTATTTTCTAATTTGTCCAGAATATACTGGGCTCTTGTTCCCTTCATCTCTGAGTGCAAAGTCTGGTTAGAAATAACAAATAACAAAAGTAGGAAAGTGAAATAAGAAAGCAACAAAAATATTTTTATGGATTTTGAATTTTATTTAGAAAGCAGGTAAATTTCCTCAATATGGTTTTAGAATAATTTTCTAAAATTTGATTATCCTAAGTGTCTTAATTCCAGATATTATCTAAAATTAATTAGTTATGATAAACCTATATTTAGGAAAGTGATTGTCTAACTAACATAAGATAAGTGTAAATCAAAAGTCTAGGTTACTACCGTTACCTATCATAAGTCTCTAGAATTGTGGCCAATAATCCTAAATTCATTATGATATGTCCCCGGCAACGGCGCCAAAAATCTGATGGGTTTCCGATTGGTATGCTAAAAGATAGGCTTTATTTACCTATGTCGATTATGAGTAATTAAGGACTGAGTCTTACTAACTGTCACTTAGCATTCAATTATTGTCACTTAATCAATCAGAACCTAAGGCAGAGTACCTATCGTGTAGCTAGTTTGTTGGAAAGTATCTACGATTTTATTAAGTTAAATATCGTACTCCCAGGGAAGTGGCAACGGCTTAGTAGTAACAAGCCTTTTATCCTAACTCCTATCTTATGATCCAGTTATGCAATCTTCATCAATGACTTTGATGAGAGGGTGATCCGTTCTCCACTAGGTTTAAGTCTAATTAATCCTAGAAGTGTTTTATAGATGAGTCATGATTCTATGTTATACTGTTCCTATATGTTGATTGACCTATATTCGAGTATTTTAGACATGTGTTGGCCTGGATTGCAACTATGTTCTGTGTCTAAAGGCGTACCACATCCGAGGTTTCTAATAAACCGCCCTACCTTAATGACGACCCTACTCACGGTTCGGGACGAAGGCATCCATGAAAGCCCTATGTCACTTCGGGGATCATACCGCTTGCCCTAGCTGCCGGCATAATCGGACTCGGCTCGACTTACCTAGACTACTCTAACAAATAGGGTGTTCAACAGGTTATTTTATCTAGCATGGGGATCATACCGCACGCCCGTCCTGACCCTTTGACCAAGTCAACATTTCCCAAAAATTGCGTTTTTGCCCCAAAATTTGCTGTTTTCGTCTACTTTTTACATGACACTTCCAAAATCATAAAAACTGTGAAATTAAGTAAATAATGAACAATTAAGATCAATTTACCCTCAATTTCACCCTAAATCATATATAAAAACATGCTAAAAAGGTGATACGATTTTCGCGTATCACCTATACTAAAACTTGAAATCACTAAGTGACTTGTATACTATGGAAAATTTTATACTTGAAGTCACTAAATGACTCAAATCGAGTGGAGAGGAATGATTTCAACTGAGGAATGCCTGGGGTATTTATAGTAGGGGAACTGGGTGAATTTCTCTTCAAAAATCGATGTGGGATTCTGAACTGGATCTAGGACGCCCGTCCCGGCCTGTTGACCAGGTTAGGACGGCCGTCCCAAGTCCTGGACTCCCGTCCTGGTCTGTTGACCAGGTCAGGACACCCGTCCTGGCTTCGGGATGCCCATCTCGACTTCCAAACTTCTGACAATCACGTTTTTGCCCCGAAATTTGCCATTTTCTTGTACGTTTTACCTGACACTTCCAAAATCACAAAAACTGTGAAATTGAGTTAATAACAATCAATTAAGAGCGATTTAACATCAATTTCACCTTAAATTGTGCCTAAAAACATGCTAAAAAGTGATATGATTTATGCATATCACACTACAAGTGAAAACTGTGGTTAGATGAAGTACCGGGTTACAGCTCGGGAAGAGTTATAAAGTCATCCTAAGTGAAAACTATGGTTGAGTTAAACAAAGTACCGGGTTACGGCTCGGGAAGTTATAAAATTACCACATGCGACCATTATGGCTGAGTTAAACAAAGTACCGGGTTATGGCTTGGGAAGTTATAAAGTTACCACGCACGACCATTATGGTTAAGTTAAGCGGGGTACCAGGTTACGACATGAGAAGAGTTCTAAGGCTATGTCTTAGTTAAACGAAGTTACGACTCAAAATACAAGTTGAAGCGATAGTTACCCCCGAAGTACGGAGCTACGACTTAATGTTTTTTATGTATAAAGTTATAACTCGGAGTATTTCACAAAAAGCAATAGATTAAACAAAATGGATCTTTCATTAATCGAAAGAAGGATACAACGTTTTGTTTACAAAAAAAAAGAAGAAAAAAAAAGGAAAGAACTAAGCCGAGCCAGAGCCATCCAGCATCTCCCAAAAGGTTGGAGCAGAGGGTTGAGGAGTTTTCCAATGTGACCTCCCTCTCTTTTCATCTCGTTCCCGGAGCGCCTCCAGCTCTTCTTCAGTGAAAGGCACGAAGTCTGCCCCTTGTCTGCAGACCTCGTTGTCAAAGTTTGCTTGGTAGGCTCGCACTAGGACGCTCTTATCTTCGAAGTGAGGGTGGAGTTGCCGGATAATGTGAACACAACCTTTGTCCAAAAAGGAGCCAGTCTCACGACCTATCTCCTCGTGGTATTCAGCCGAGCTCCTGAAGTCGTCTATAATGTTCTTCTTGAAGCTCTCCGACATACAGTGTTTGAGCTCCTCCTGAATAGATAGCTGGCTCGCAACTGCTTCATCCCGGGCTATGTTCAGCTGAGCATTTGCGGCCCGCAACTCCGCTATCTCTTCCTCAGCCTTAAGGATCCGCTCCTTCAAGTCGGATACTTCGCTGGTCAGCTGCAGCTTCTCAGACTCAGCAAGCTCCAAACGAGTGGCTTAGTCCTTCACCTCAGATTCCAAGGCTGCCAAGCATGGCTCGTTAGTCGCCCGCCAATCCGCATCAGCTGCCCTTCCATCCTCCTCCGAAGAGGGGGATCGGGAGATGTAGAGAAGGAGAGAGGAAACCTGAGAAGAAAAGAAAAGTTAAAAAAAAGAAGAAAAGTGAAAAAGTGTTAAGTCCCTTACCCGGGCTAAGAGAGCACCAGCCCTGTTGGTTGCTTCGTCAATTCCCAGCTTGCCCATACCGGCCAAGGACTCGACGTCAGCAGCCCGGTCTAGTATGGCTCCCCTAATGAATGTTGTTGCGTATCGGTTTGTGAAGCGAAGGTTGCGAAGAGGAGGAGTCCTGCGGGAAATTTCAGCAGCCAACTCCCGCAGGGATCCCTCCTCCTCGGGCATCACGAACCCCGGCCTTAGCCATGATGGGCCGAGGTCCCTTTCAGCCTCTTTATCTTCAGCTACCGAAGTAGACGACATCTCCTCCCGCACCTCCACAGGCAAAGTGTCGCCAGGCGTGACTTCGAGGGCAGGAGGACTGGGGATTATCTCCATTGAGGGGCCAGGAGATGAAGTCCTCATCAACGATTAACTCTGCCTCTTCAAGGGGATCACGGATGAGAGGCCTCCGAGGTCCAACAGGAGCCGGCCTGGAGGTCTTCGTTCGCGACCCCTCTTCCCTTGGACGTCGGGGGGCCCCACCCTGACGTGGAGCCTGACCTGCTGAGGAAGGGTAGGTCAGGACTGTGTCTCCAGCAGCACCCCGGTCAATCAACCGAGGTGGGAAGCGGGGGAGAGAGTCCAAGTGCGACTGTCGGATACTCCTCCCCCCTTCACGTTCCTTCCAAGCCACTTTGAACGTAGTGGGCTCTGAAAAAAAACAAAAAAGAAAAGGGGTTAAGTATCCTAGCAAGGCATACAGGAAGTGAAGTAAAAGAACAAAGCATAAAAGTTACCCCGGCTTGGTTGACAACCCTGGGTAGACGGAGTGCACAAATCGCACTGGAAGAAGAAGACTCCCCCGGGGTGTATGGTCCATTAGGCATTAGGCTCTTCGGGTCTAAAGCCTAACTCTCTTTTCCTAGGCTCCAGCCCCGCCCCTATGCCACACCATTCTAAACTCCTATCACTTAAAAGGTCTGCTGAAGAATACACTCGGGACTGACTATGCCTAATTTCTCCTAAGTCCCGAGTGACGAGCTCAAGAAAAGACCTCTCAGACGGATCCAAGGAGGAAGGATGGACTGGGGGCAATGGACTACCTTCATTGACGCAAGGGCGAAAGGGGAAGCCTACCTTAGACTCCACCATCACCCACCTACTTTTGAAATCCACCTTGTTAGGAGGGGAGTCAAAACGTTGGACCATATTCCTACGGGATCGAAGTGAAAGAGTATTATCGGACATGCGAAGTGCGGAAAAGAACATCCCCAAGATGTTCATAGAAAGTTCAAAGCCTAAACGACGACCCAGGCAAATCAAAGAAAAGAGGGTTCGAACTGCGTTGGGGTGAAGTTGCCCGGGCTGTATACGGGCAAACACAAGAAAATCTACAAAGGCTGGATCCATGGGTAACCTAAGTCCTACTTCGAAGTGAGCTAAGGGAAGAGGGATACGTTGAGTAGACATCCTACCTAATTCAAAGGGTACAGAAAGCCTATATAAACTTCTATCTATACTATACTTACGGATAATAAACTTAAGTTGGTCATAGGCAACTTTATTTCGGTAAAAGGGGAAGTCCGTACCTAAAGTCCCACACACCACGGGCCTAGAAGAAGCGCAGCAGAGTCCTCTCCAGCCACCGTGGACGGTACTTCGCGAGCAGGCAGAGGGTTCCCAAAACTCTCAGCCATCAATTCGGATATTTCCTCTCCGACCACATCTCTGTATTGGTCAACCATTATCTACCTGCAAGCAGAAGTTCAGAGCTCAAAACACCATTCAAAGACCACCCAGAAACAACCTACAATCATATCTAAACTAACCCCCGGTCATAACAGCCCAAAAAAGAAAAAGCAAACCAAAACAGTCCAAGTTCTACACCAGTTTTAAAGCCCCCGCATACATAAAAAACCCAAAAAACAAGCAAGCAAGGGCACAGGCGCCCATTGCCACCGTCCAAAACAACAGGAAAAAGCTACATTCTTACAGAAGGCCAGACTGTAAAGAAAAATGCCAATAAGGAGATAAAAGTAGGAGACTATTCAGGGAGGACAAAACGCACCTTTTTGGTTATCACAGATGTTTGAGATGGAGAATACAAGATGGAACTTACGACGGGAACAAAGACGATGAATCTTCAGAAAGCTTGCATGACAGTAATGGCAGAAGCAAATTTTGAGGAAAGTCTGATAAAGGAAGAAGAAAGTAAAAGATGTGTAGAGAAAAGGAGGTTTAAAACGGTTATAGGAAAGTTACTTACAAAGTGTTATGATTTTTTCTAGAGATCAACGCCTCGGGCATGCGAAAAGGCGCTCTGGGGACTGACAAAGCTTAGCACTCATGACAAAGTCAGAAGGTGAAGCGACAGTCGTCACCATCAGAAACCCTAAAAAACACCCCGTCCACACGCAATCTCCCGCAACGGAATTTCAGGAAAACGACCATCACCATCGGATACCCGCTGGTAAAAATCGGGAACCCGGTAGAAAGCCCGGCAACCTGGTCAATCCAGCGAAGTCCACACAAGGCAATGTCGTACTTCGCTGAGGGGCCACTGAAAGGAAAAAGACACCCGCCAAGGGTAGAAGCGTCTACATAGTGGACTAAACCGCACAATACCGCGTACTTCGCGGTTTGACTCAAAGTCAAATCACCAGCGTAAAAAGTGGAGCGCATAACTCTACTCAACCCAATCGTAGATCCCCACTCTCCCACTAATAAAGACCATTTCCCATAGCGGCAACCTCAGAAAAGTCCACGAGCGAGGTAAACACGATCATATCCTCTCTTCCACCACCTTCCACTAAGAAGGCTATAAAAGGGGGGAAATGGACAAAGGTAAGGGATTCAATCCCAAATATCCTAAACAGTTACCAATTCAACACTAAACTGACTTGACCGTCGGAGAGTTCACGGGGATCCACGTCCCCACCGAGCTTTCTCTATTTTGCAGGTCACCCATACTTCAGGATTCTCGAAGATTTCTGGAATCAAATTTACTTTTTTACCTTCAAATATATTCCTACCAATTTTTGACGAATCAATATATATAATATATATATATATATATATAATATATATATTATTTATTTATTTATTTATTTATTTGTTGATATATAAATCATATGAAAAAAAAAATTCATTGATTTCTATCTCATTTGATCTTTCGTAAATTTCTTTTGTTAATTATAGTTTTATTACAATATCCTATTTTTATAATTATATAATTTATTGACCATTTAAACAACTTGTTGTTTTTTTTTTCTTTTAATCTTTCTATATTTAAATTTCATTTTTAGCTTAAAAAATAATTTTAAATTTCTTGGTCCTTTATTTATTGTTTCCCTTGCTTTCTTACCAATTATTCTTATCTTCCACCATGATCAATTGAATAAATTTTTTATTAAATTGTTAGGCATAGATACAAATTTCATAAGATTATAATGATTTTTATTAAAAAGAAAAATCAAAATTTTTAAGAATTATATATTTATACATATATATTTAATTATATAAATATTCATTGAACACTTTTACATACTCTATAGAAACTTGTATATATATACAAGTCAAAAGAAATAAAGTAAGATAATTACCTTTCTCTTTATTCCTGATTTATTGTATTAGTTTTATCTACACAAATTTACCTTTAACTAAATCATTTTGAATTTAAAAAAATAAAAATAAATGATTTTATTTTTTTTATGTTACTTAAAATTTCTATACGACTTTCATTTGTATTCTGAAACTCATGATCATTTTTTCTTTTTTATGTTTGAAAAGAAGCACAAAAGGAAAAAGTTATTATTTTTCTAAAAATTCCTTATGAAGAGTTATTATTTAAAAATCATCAATTCTGTCTCACTTAGTTATGCTCTAATTTTTTTAGAGGCGAACCCAATTGTAATAAATAATAATGAATGTACCGTAAAGATAAAGATCCGATTTGTGATCGTAATAATATAGATTTATAAATAAAATAATAAAAAACTGCATACTTACATATATGTATATACATATGTAAGTATGTATGTATATCATGTAACTCACTTGTCTTATTATGTCATGACATTTTACAAATTCTCCATTTGAATTTGAAAATTCAAGGATAAGAAAACAAAAAATTTAGAAATAATTAAAAGGTACAAAAATGATAAGAAACTTTAAAAAAAATACAGTATTCTCGTCTATTAATCTAGAATTAATCTAGAAAGAATTCACGAAAGAATACCTTCAAAACTACAACACATAAAAAAACAAAATGCAATATAATCCATACCAATGGACTACCACATTTTATAGTCAACCTAATTTATTATATTTGCTGAGGAAAAGCAAAAACAGATGCGTAGGAGTTTATTGTGGTGATGGTGGTGGTGGTAGTAGTGGAGGCTGGACAACATTCCCCTCAGAACAATGTCCTCTGCCTCCAGGAGTTGGAAAGTTACCGCATTGATTTGGAGCCGGATTGCCACCGCGACCCCTTCGCTCAATTTCAACGCCATGCAAAGTTTTTGCACCTTCAGACGGATGCATGCTTGCATGAAGAAACAACACTACTACAAAACAAATGCTAATTAGGGTTCTCATATTTTCTTAAGGAAAAGATTAAGATGGCTATATAGGTGAAGATATATATATTATATAAATTGTAGTTCGAGATATATATACACACATATAAGTGGACGAAGGCCGTGAAATATTAAACGTTTGTAATATTCTTTATTTTTTCCTTCTTTTATGGGGGTTGAGTCATGTGTTTGATTATAAAACCTTTGATTCTTGATTCCGGATTCCCCACGTTTTTACTTAGAAATAGGAAAATTGAATTGGTCTGTGGAAGAAATTTAATTAAGGTTGAAAATTGAAATTAGCGGTAAGAATCTTCAAACTAAATAAAATAATAATAAAAAAAAAACTTGTAACTTAATATTTTTCACTAACAATCCAGTAACTTGTATTTGGGGGAGTTAGTAAGCAGACTCCTAAATGTTTTCTCCAATGCGAATGATTCAAAGTTTGAATTCTTAGAGGGGTTAGCTCAATATTAAAAACTCTGGGTTGACCTTCACCCTCGAGTAAGAGTTGAATTCTGCGAACGCTCCGCAGGCAAGTCGAATCCGAATTAATTACACCAAAAGTGAGGATATTGAGCACCTCAAGTGAGTAGAAAAAAAAATTTCATTGACAAAATTAATTTGTATGGAATTTATAGAGGAGATTTACAAAACTACTATATAGATCAAAAATATTACAAATGAAATAAAAAGTGTCTAAGATGTTTTGAATGATTTCCACATAAATAAATAAATAAAGAAAATGATTAGTTTCAAGTAAAGAAGCTAAACAAAATAAATAAATAATATTTTTTAGTGAAATTTTATCCAATTACGAAGAATTCGTAGGAAGTTATACTTGTCAATTTTTTCAAAATAATCACGCGGTGGTGGTGGTGCCAAGACTGCCCTGCCGCTTCTGCCGCCGCCGCCACGGCGGCGTCTTCCAGCAAAATTCCTCTGAGAAATGGTGGTGGGGTAAGCACAAGGTCCACCGTTTCCAGGACTTGGAATGTTACTGCAGCGATTTGGAGACGGATTGCCACCGCCACCCTGTTGCAGGGATTGCAAGACAATTAGGTTTTCTTGCTTTTCCGGCCATTCTTCTTGGCCATGCAAGATTCTCGTAGCTTCAGATGATGGCTGCATGCTTATAATAAGAATAATAAACAACAACATTCCCAAACAAATGCTAATTAGGGTTTTCATATCTTCTTCAAAGTTTTAAGATGGAGATATAGATAGATATAGATATATATTGTAGTTCAAGAAATTATAGCTATATATAGAAGTGAAATGTGGGAATTTTGGAATATTTTTCTTCTTTATTCTAAGGTTTGAGTCAAGTGTTTGATTAGAAAACCTTTGAATCTTGACTAGCATGATTTTTTTTTTTTTTTGCATAGAAATAAGAAATTTGAATTGGTCTGTTGAAGAATTAAATTGTTGAAAATTGAAATTAACTGTAAGAATGTTCAAAGTAACTATACTTAAAATACTTACAAAATTAAATCTAAAATTAATTTTATATTGTTTACCTAAGATTAAATGTTTATTCTTAATTTTATCAAAAAAGAATATATATATAAATTTAAGTCTTGTATTTTAACTTGTTTGTTAGTTTTGACTTTGTTGACTTGCTGGATTTTTGTATTGGAGAAGCTGAGGGACTTTTCCTCTTGGATGTTGAAGTGAAATAGGATGAAGCTTCCTAAATGTTTGATTATACGTATCATATTCTTCCATATATATCTATTAATTAAAAAAATAGTTTAAAAAATTGTGAGAATTAAAAAAAAATTGAAATTTATTAAATAATATCCCTAGTGTACTAATGCTCTCTCTCTCTCTCTCTCTCTCTCTCTCTCTCTCTCTCTATATATATATATATATATATATATAGCATTAGTGTTAATAATTATTTAAAATTTAATATATATATATATATATTATATAATATATATAGCATTAGTGTTAATAATTATTTAAAATTTAATATATATATATATATAATATATATATATAGCATTAGTGTTAATAATTATTTAAAATTTAATATTAGAAGTTTTTTTTAGTAAAAGATTAATGACACTTAATATATATATTAATATATATATATATATATTAAAAAAAAAAGATGATAGCAGTAAAAATGGGCAAAGGTCAACTCCGGTGGCAATATCTAAGTTGAAGTACGACTGAGGGGGTTGTGGCGACTAGAGAACTGCGACAATTGAGGAAGTGGAGCATTTTGGTTGACTAGGAAATTTTTTTGAGTTTTTGTTTCAAGGTTCAAAATTTAGAATTTCCACCTCCGCTTTTGCGGTCTCTCGCTTTTTTCTTTTGTTTTTTTTCATTTTTCTTAAAATGCACATGTATGTATGTATGTATGTATGTATGTATGTATGTATGTATGTATATTATATTGTTAAACTTTGACTCAACCATGACCCATTTAAGGGTTAGCATCTTGCATCTTATGATGCATAAACAAAATAAGTTTTCATAGGGGTGTATTTAGATTTCAGTTGTTCTTTTTTTTATTCTCTTTTTTTTCTTTTTTTTTTTAAGTGACAATTTTTTCCTTTTAAATTTTAACATAAAAGTGAATATAATTTTATTATTTTAATTAAAAAAGATTAAATATGTAATAAATTAAAAGATAAAACGATTCACAAAATTTGAGTATCATGCCATAGTCATTATTACTAATAATAAGATTATTTGGTTGTCTTGGTGTTTCCTTCATTGTGACAACAAACAGTATCATTTGCATTGTAAATAATTCAATGTTTCTTAAACGCGTTAATTATATTAAAATTAATTGTCATATTACTTGCTTAGACATTATAACACGATACAATTACATTAATTTTTATATTTTCAATCATGCATTACCTAACTTTTTCACAAAGTCTTACACTATCTCGCAATTTTTATTTTTTGTTGACAAATTTTAGAGATCCTCATTGTGAGTTTGAGGAAATGTTAGAATATATATTAGTTTTGTTATTCATTATTTATCATAAGGGTAGCTTAGAATAGTATTTTTAATCATTTTACATTGTTGCCTATATATATATATTTTTTATTTTTTGTAATTCATTATTTAATAATTATGAAATTTTAATCACTATTTTTTTTAAAAAAATCAAAAATTAAAGATAAATAAATAAATAAATACCTAACTTTTCTGACATATAAAGATTGATGACAAAACTAAGTCTTCATATATATATATATATATATATATATATATAAAAGGGTAAATTATTTTGCTAACACTTAAATTTTTCAAAAATCTAGTTTTTACACTTGTATTTATTTTTGCTTTGAACTGACACTAGAACTATAAAATATCACCTATTTTGCCCTTCCGTCCAAAATTTCCGTTAGATTTCATTTTTCATCCAATTATTAGGGACATTTTCATCTTTTAAAATTATTAAGGTTTTATTTTTAGGGATAATTTTGTCTTTTCATAAAATTTTAAAAAATTTCAAAAATCTTCTTAAATTGAAGGGATTCGATCCCTCAACCACACAAATGGCAAAATCATATTAATCCATTGGAACAACTATTAACATATTAATTTATATGAAACTTATATTTTATATTGCATACTAGATGATGCCAAAATAAATTTAACATAATTATATTTGTGAATCCTTAGATTTGAACCACAACCATATAAACAATAAATAAGCATTTACTATTTGACAAATACAAAAATTTATATTATTTGAAAAATTATATTAAATATAAAGATTCTGAAAAAATATTATCCAAACAACACAATTTAAACCAATTGTCTTCGTAGTCATTCATTTCCTCAAACCTTAAATTTATTTATTTTTAACTTTGAATTCGTTGCAGAATACAAATTTTGAGGTTTTTTACAATGACATTATTACATTATTTGTGTGACATTGTATAAAAAACATTTTGAAATTCATGTTTTGCGACGAATTCGAAATAAAAAAGTTAATTAAGAACTTCAGTGCAAGTTTTGAGAAATGTGACAATAACAAAAACTTGTGGTTTGAATTGTGTCATTTGATAATATTTTTTTGAAAATATTTTATATTTAATATAATTTATATTTAAAATATAGAATATAATCTTAATATAAAATACGTATTTATTATTTTCGTAATTATAATATAAAATATAAGTTCCAAATAATTTTATACATTTATAATTGTTTCAGTAGCTAAATATAGTTTATTTAGGCGTGTGGTTGTAAGATCAAATCCTTCAGATTAGAGAAAAAATATTTTTCAATTATTTTTAATAATAAAGTGAAATGACAAAATTATCTTTGAAAATAAAACCCTAATTATTAAAAAATGCTCATAATTTTAAAAAGACGAAAATGCACATAAAGTGAAATGACAAAATTACACTTAAAAATAAAATACTAATAATTAAAAAATATTCATAATTGTAAAAAGATGAAAATGCCCCTAAGAATTGGATGGAAAATGAAGTCTGATGGAAATATAAAGTGAAATGACAAAATTATCCTTGAAAATAAAACCCTAATTATTAAAAAATGCTCATAATTTTAAAAAGACGAAAATGCACATAAAGTGAAATGACAAAATTACATTTCAAAATAAAATACTAATAATTAAAAAATATTCATAATTGTAAAAAGACAAAAATGCCCCTAAGAATTGGATGTAAAATGAAGTCTGACGAAACTTTTAGACGGAAGAGCAAATGAGGTGATATTTTATAGTTCAAGTATCAGTTCAAAGCAAAAATAAATACAGGTGCAAAAGCTAGATTTTTGAAAAGTTCAAGTGTTAGTAGGATAATTTACCCTAAAAATAAAAAGATAAAACTATTTTGGTTACATTTGTTAGATATCAAAATCTCACTACATACACTTTTGTTAAGTCAAACTGTTAGGTCATCAATATATTTTTTCACTATTTTGCAATCAAATTTTAAACTAATTTTCGGTAAAACTTTTTTTTTTTTATTTCATCAACGAACATGACTATTCCAAGCGTAGGTCATCTAAGGTATAAGGGTGTGAAGTAGAAAGTCAAATAAGAGAAACTTGCAAGCCAATTTGTGAGTAGGTACATTAGCAGTCATCGAGAAACAGAGCATTATACAAGAGCCTTCAGCCATTCAATAATTCTCCCTAGTTGGGAGAGATTCTATTCTGCCACAACAAACTGTTGTGATAGTCGGCTAGAATGATGCAAGATCCCCTTTATACAATACATCAACCAACACCTTGGAATAAACTTTATACAATACATTACATAGGTTAATTGGACGAAAATCAACTGTGGTACTTGGATTTTGTACTTTTGGAATCAAAGCTATAAGTCTCATTCAAATCAGCAAAATATTAGATATATCTGCACCTACCGTATTCCATTTTGCATGAAAACCATCTGATCCTGGGGCCTCCCAAATTTCAGCAGAAATCTAAAAGCTCCGTCTAGGATAAGTGTGTAAAAGAAACATCCAGAAATATAGCATAACATCATGTTCAGTCGAAAAGAGAGAGGAGAAATACCCAACTGCCACTGTGGAAATTTCCTTGATCTGGTTAATTCGGTTTCGCCGGCTGCGGTCACCATGTAATAACCATTCGACCGTGCAAACCTTTAATTTCCTCAATATTTGTCCTTGTCCCCTCCAGTCTAATCAGCTTTTGTTGGAACCGTTTTAATTCTTTGGAAATATTCCCATAATGTCGTCGACTCTAGGAAATATTATCCAGAACCGATAACAATCTCCTGGGTTCGCGAGGGTGAGAGAAGTCTGTCACTCCTCAATCATTTTGTTTCGGAAATCAGCCACCACGGCTCAAAGCGACTAATTCTCTTTGCAATTTATTTAAAATCAGCTTGAGAGCATGATACCGTTGGGTTCTGTGATTGCCGAAAGCAAGTATATCTAATTTTTCTCATACTGTCCTCTCACCCCAAGTATAATCCGTATGATCCATGCTTATTTCCATTCACAATTGACTCATCTAAGATTCTACTCATTGTCTCATGTGAAATAACAATTCATTAAAATCACCAAGAATACACTATGCTAATTCTTTTCATTAATTCTCTAGATTATTTTCGTTGGGACACATTCCAATTGCCATAGAAATCTATAAGAAAACACCCCTGATTCCAAGTGCTTCCTTTGATATATTTTTGAACATGTAAAAAAACCTTAAAATGTTGTAGTCTTGGTTCTTTAAGAAACTGACTCAGTTGTTGTTGAATGACAAAAGATATATCAGGTCTAGTATTTGTAAGATAATTCAGTTTTCCTACAATACTTGTATACTTTTCAACATCACTTAACAGATCTCCTATATCGTTTTTCAATTTTTGTGAAATATCAAGGGGAGTTACACATGTTTTAGAAAACAACATAGCCAGATTCATCAAGTAGTTGTTGAGCATATTTACTTTGATGTAGTAACACCCTATTCTCCAAGTATTCAATCTTGATTCCAAGGAAATAATTCAAAATTCCCAAATCCTTGATTTTGAAGTGATGATCAAGACTCTCCTTTACTGAATTTATTTCTTCCAAGCTATTTCCTGTTAGTAAAATGTCATCCACATAAACGCATAAAAGAATGATAAGTTCATTTATGTGTTTCACAAAGAGAGAATAGTCATTTTTAGATTGTTTAAAACCTAATGAGCATAAAAGTTCACCGAGCCTCTGATTCTACTGTCTTCATGCTTTTTTTAAATCATATATTGACTTCTTTAGCTTGCATATTTCTCCTCCTCTAGCTACTTTTAAATCTTCTGGTGGAATCATATAGACATCTTCATGAAATTATCCATGTAAAGAAGCATTGTTGACATCCAATTGATAAAGATTCCATCTGCTTTTAATAGCAATTGCTATTAAAGATTTCATTGTAGTGATTCTCACAACATGTGAAAAAGTTATAGTATAATCGAATTCCCTCTTTTTGATTGAAACCTTTGACTACTAATCTTGCTTTACACCTTTCTATCATTCCATCACTTTTGTACTTTATTTTGTAAATCCACTTGCATCCAATAGCCTTCTTTCCCTCTGGAATAGGAACTATATTCCAAGTATCATTAGCAAAATTAATGCATCAAACTCATTTTGCATAGCCATCTTCCATTCAGGTAAAGTACATATTTCATCATAGTTCAAAGGTTCATAAAAGGTGTGCAAAGCAGTATGAGAGTATGAACTATTGGAATTAATAGTGATGTGATTAAGAGCAGAATTACAAACATAATCTTGTAAATATTTAGGAGGATTTCGAATTCTTCGAGTTCTAGAAGAAATAGGAATATTAGTTTGGATGGAAGGTTGCAAATAGGATCCTATATCATCAATGTTAGGGGAAGAATTAGAAGGAATATCAACATTAAAAGTAGTAAGATTTTCAGAAATATTAGGAAAATTATCAGTATCATTAGCACTGATTGGAAGAAATGAACCAGAGATGAAATATTTCTAATTAGAAAAATGAAAAGGAAAAATATTCCCATGAAAAACAACATCTCTAGAGTATATGATTTCATTACTAGATAGATCAAGAACTTTATAGGCTTTTTGACCAAAAGGATAACCAATAAAAACACAAACTCGTGCTCTTGATTGAAGTTTGTCTCTCTTAGGTTTAGGAGTGGTAAAATAACATAGGCAACCAAAACACCTCGAGTGAGTATAAGAAGGTTTAGTATGAAAAAGCAATTCATAAGGAGTTTTTCCTTTCTAGATGGTGGAAGGATACCTATTTATCAAGTATGTAGAAGTGAGCAAACAATGACCGCAGAGATGAAGTGGAAGATTTGATTGAAAAACAAGTGCCATGCATACTTGAAGAAGGTGTCTATGCTTTCTTTCAACAACACTGTTTTGTTGGGGTGTATATCTAGTAGAGGTATGGTGTATTTTTCCTTTACTTTGAAAATAAGCCAAAACTTCTTTACTCAATCCCAACTCAAAGGCATTATCACTTGTAAAATTTTAACAGTAGTTGATAATTGGTTTTTAACCATACAAACAAAGGATTTGATGATAGTAAGAGCATTTCATTTGTTGTTCAAATGATGAGTTCAAGTGGCTCGAGAGTAGTCATCAACAATTGTAAGAAAGTATTTAAAATCTTTAAAAGTAGGTAGGTGTATGATAAGGTCCCCAAATGTCTAAATGAAGAAGAAATTGTATGACTTGAAGAGAAAGAAAGCCTAGTTTGCTTAGCTTTGGGACATATGATACAATGTTCATATTATTTTCGATTTATTTCACAATCAAGATCAAGATTACAAATCTTAGAAATAGGTAAATGACCCAATCTATAATGCCATAGATGAGCTTTAGACAGATTTGTGATGGAAGTATTTGTGCTAAAAAGAGCATTACCAGTATTGAAAGGAGTAATAAACTCGTAAGAACAAATGACAGGAGCAGAGCAGGCATTTCTGGGAGCAGTTTTGGAATCCGAATTATTTTGTAGATAATAGAGACTATTGTTTACACTACCAAGAACGTGCGGTCTCTTCATTGAGGGGCCCTGCAAGTAAGAGGAGGTAAAGATGATGTTGAAATTGAGACTTTTAACCAGCCTTTCAACAGAGATGAGATTATATTTAAAAGTTGGAACAAATAGGACATTATATAAGGTAAGGTTGGAATAAAAAAGAATAGTTCTACTTAAATCAACTTATACAGAATTTCCATTTGGTAAAATGATGTTCAAAGGTTTGTTCAAGAATTCTATGTAAACAAAGAAGGTTTTATTATGAGTCATATGATTAGTAGCACCACTATCAATAATCCATGGCTCATTAATCATACCACAATGCACACAAAAGTTGGAGAGGCTGTTCTAGATTGATTTTCAGCATTCTTTGATCCTTCATTTGAATCAAGGTGTTTCATCATGACCATCAACCTTTGATATTGATCTTGAGTAATTCCTTTTGATCCTCCATTATCAGAAGAAGATAGTTTTAAAAGTTCTTCATTACTTTCATTTACCTATACATGTACATGTGCTGCAATTGTTTTGCCCCTTCCAAAATTATAACCATTGGGATATCCATTAAGTTTGTAGCACTTATCAATACTATGACCCTTCTTCTTGCAATATCTACATTCTAAAATCTTTGGACCTAATCTCAAATCATTGAATTTTTGAAAATTCACTTTTCCTTTACGAACTGATACATTGAATGATGCATTATTATATGTGTTGAAATTTGAAGTGTTGTAAACTTCTCTTTATTTTTCTTCTTGTGATAGTAAAGCATAAGCTTGTGATACACTTGGTAGAGGATAAATCATTAGAATGTTTCCTCTAATACCCAAGTAACTTTCATTTAACCCCATGAGAAACTGACTAAAGTTTTGGTCTCTCTGGAATTTGGCAATATGTGAACTGCTGCCACAAGAACAAGATGGAATAACACATAAAATTGAAAATTCATCCCAAACCTTTTTAATCCGAGTATAATAACTTGTTATGTTGTTAGATCCTTGCGAAATAGACATCAACTCCTTCTGTAGTTCAAATAATTGTGCACCACTACTTTGCTCAAATCTGTTTTCCAATTATATCCATAACTCTTTTGCACTGTTGCAATAAAGAAGAATGTCTCATATGTCTTTCTCCACTGAATTTAGAAGCCTTCTGTAGTTTAAACAATTTCCATCAAAGACTTTATTGACTAATATTTGACTAGGAGTATCAGATGGATGCAAATACAGAGGATTAGATGTATCAATGTTGTTCATGTTTGAAGAATAGAAGAAAAGAAGAAGAGAAGAATCATAAAAAAGAATGAAAGGTTAGCAAAGAAAACAGATAAAGATGTTTTACCTTTGCTTTGCTTTGCTTTGATACCATAGTAGAAATACGAAGTAAAAATCCATAACAATAAGAGAAAATATAGGGTATGAATTGAGAGAAAAAGAAGCAAAACAATTTGCTGAAAAAATGGAATTATTAACTCTCAAAACTTGTTTTAAAAAAAAAAAAATATATATATATATATTAAGAGATATAAAAATACTCTCATGTTAAAATACTCAATTAAAATATCTCACAAAATATCCTTAGAATGGAAGGATATTTCAGGTTTATCTCCAGAATCAGATAACTACCAGATTTTGCATATCACGTCACCTACTTATTTCTCAGGGTGGTTTGCATTTATAAATACCACCCTCATAAAGGTAAAAGGTAAGGCCAAATTACTATTTTAAATTTTGTCAAATTAAATACTTTTTAATCAATATCAAAATACTGACTTTATCATTGAAGGGTTCATTAGAGTCCCTCCACCCTCTATTAGCTAGAACCTTCGTTAAAATAGTGACTCAACGACTATCTTGGCAGTAACATTTGGAAGATACCATCAGACGACGCCGTTTCAATGACAAGTGGCGTCAAACCAATTTTCGATGAATTAATATATATAGAGACCCCCTTTTATAGAACATATTAAGAGAAAGATCTGAAAATGATATTTCTATTTAATTATCATAACTAACAAAATATCTACAAAACACTACTGGAACTTCATTGTTCCAACTCTTACTCAAAGAACGTCTCACTCTAGTTATACTTGTTAGGTTGTGGAGCCTGATGCTTACTTATGGATTAAGTTTACTTCAAGGTTAAGTTTGCTTAATGGCTAAGGGAACCCTAATGGTGCCCTAGTGGCATGGGCCATGGCCCGTGGCCCGTGAGCATGACTCTAAACCCTGCTCATCCCTAGATGGCTATAAATAGGGGTAGATGGGCAAGGCAGAAGGTAATTCTCTGCAACTGTATATGTTTGAAATCATCAATAAAATACTTAGCCGCCGTGGAGTTTACCATCCCGGTGTTACCACGTATATTTCTCCTCGTATTCTCTCTCTTGTTCTTCGTGTTCTTCATCTAGATATAGTGTGTGAGTTTTTCTATCTTAACAACTGGTATCAGAGCTAGGAGAGATTCATCATGATCTGAAAAGATGGAAAGTTCAAAGTTAGGGATCAAGAAGTTTGATGGATCCGATTTCAATTTCTGGAAGATGCAGATCGAAGATAATCTGTACCAGAAAGATCTTCACGAACCCTTGACTGGGGTGAAGCCGGATTCCATGACAGAGGAGCAGTGAAAGCTCAAGGATAGTCAGGCGTTGGGGATGATCCGATTGACTTTGTCGAGAAACGTGGCATCCAACATCGTGAAAGAGAAGACTACAGCCGGTCTGTTAAAGGCTCTATTAAATATGTACGAAAAACTATCTGCGATGAACAAGGTATATTTGATGCGGAGATTGTTCAATTTACAGATGTCTGAAAGTGGTTATGTTGCTGATCATATAAATGATTTCAATATGATTGTAAGTCAACTATGTTCCGTGGAAATTAATTTCGAAGATGAAATTAAAGCGTTGATTTTGATGTCATCTCTACCCGAGTCTTGGGATACTGTTGTTGCTGCGATTAGCAGTTCACGTGGATCTGAGAAGCTGAAGTTCGATGAAATCCGTGATGTTGTTCTCAGCGAAAGTATTCGTAAACGAGAAGTGGGAGATTCATCGGGCAGTGCTCTTAGTGTTGACCGAAGGGGGAAAAGCAAGTCGAAGGGCCAACATCAACATGGTCGATCAAAATCAAAGAATCGAGAAAAATCTCCGAACAGATTAAACATAACTTGTTGGAACTGTGGAGATAAAGGACACTTTTGGACAAATTGTAAGAAGGCAAAGAAGAAGCAGAATCAGAAATCTGGAGATGACAATGATTCTGTAAATTCAGCAGAGAACATTGGGGATGCTCTAATCCTTAGTGTGGACAACCCAGTTGAATCTTGGATTTTGGATTCAGGTGCATCTTTTCATTGGTCTCCAAACAAGGAATTATTCCAAAATTTCAAATCTGGAAATTTTGGAAAGGTGTATCTTGCTGACAACAAAGCCTTGGAGATTGAAGGAAAGGGGAATGTCTGCACTAAGACTCCATCGAAAAACTAGTGGACATTGGAGGATGTCAGATTTATTCCCGGGCTCAAGAAGAATATGATCTCTGTTGGTCAATTGGATAGCACGGGCTATGCCGCAAAGTTTGGGAAAGGTTCGTGGAAGATTGTGAAGGGTGCTATGGTTGTTGCTCGTGGCACAAAATTTGGAACTTTGTACACCACTGCAGGGTGTATCAACATGGCTGCTGTTGCTGAAAATGCTTCTGGTTCATGTCTGTGGCACAACAGACTTGGACACATGAGTGCCAAGGGAATGAAGATGCTGGTTGCAAAAGGAGCTTTAGAGGGCCTGAAGTCTGTTGGTATGGATCTTTGTGAGAGCTGTGTTATGGGTAAACAGAAAAGAGTTAGCTTCACAAAGACTTCAAGAGAGCCAAAGAAAGTGCGGCTGGAAATGGTCCATACAGATGTTTGGGGACCATCTCCAGTTTCATCACTTGGAAGATCCAGGTTCTATGTCACCTTCATTGATGACTTCAGCAGGAAGGTATAGGTTTACTTCTTGAAGCATAAATCAGATGTGTTTACAACTTTCAAGAGGTGGAAAGATGAAGTTGAGAATCATACTGGATTAAAGATCAAATGCTTAAGGTCTGACAATGGGGGAGAATTTGACAAGTCAGAATTTAAAGCATTATGTGCTGCTGAAGAAATCAGATTGATGAGGACAGTTCCCGAAAAGGCAAGACAGAATGGAGTTGCTGAGAGGGTGAACAGAACATTGAACGAGTGTGCAAGGAGCATGAGGATACACTATGGGCTGCCCAAGATGTTCTGGGCAGATGCTGTAAGCACAACCGCATACTTGATCAATAGGGGACCATCAGTTCCCTTGGGGTTCAAGATTTCAGAGGAAGTGTGGACAAGAAAGGAACTCAAGTACTCACACTTGAGAACTTTTGGTTGCACTGCTTATGTTCATGTTGATCCAGAGAAGAGGGACAAACTTGATGCTAAGGCTGTAAAGTGTTACTTCATAGGCTATGGTTCTGACATGTTCGGTTACAAGTTTTAGGATGACAAGAATAAAAGGATCCTGAGACTACGAAGCAAGTTGCAGAGAGCAGAAAGTTGCAGAGACTACAAAGCAAGTGGGAGTTAAGATTGAGTTGCAAAAGAGTACACCCAGAGATGTTGCACCAAAAACTCAACTAACTCCAGACACTGTTGCTGAAGAGCCTGAGGCAGAGTAAGTGACACCTGAGCAGGTGTTGAGGAGATCATCGAGAACCATCCGAGCACCAGATAGGTATTCACCTTCATTACACTATATGTTGTTGACTAATGAAGGGGAACCAGAATCATTTGATGAAACCCTACACGTGGAGGATTCAATCAAGTGGGAGCAAGCCATGGATGATGAGATGAGCTCACTTGAGAAGAACAACACTTGGGTGTTGACTGAGTTGCCTGCAGGGAAGAGAGCTTTGTTGAACAAGTGGGTGTTCAGAATCAAAGTTGAACCAGATGGAAAAAGAAGGTTCAAGGCTCGGTTAGTGGTTAAAGGATATTCTCAAAGGAAATGTATTGATTATGCTGAAATATTTTCTCCTGTTGTGAAGTTAACTTCTATCCAAATTCTGTTGAGCATTGTTGCATCGCAGAATTTTCATCTTGAGCAAATGGATGTAAAAACAGCGTTTTTACATGGCGATCTGGACAAGGAGATCTATATGCAACAACCGGAAGGATTTGTTGTTCCTGGCAAGGAACACATGGTGTGCAAGCTCAACAGGAGCTTGTATGGACTGAAGCAGGCACCAAGGCAGTGGTACAAGAAGTTTGACTCCTTCATGACTAAGAGTGGCTTTTACAAAGCTGAAAAGGATCAGTGTTGTTACTTCAAGAAGTACACTGATTCTTATATCTTTCTACTCTTATATGTGGATGATATGTTGATTGCAGGATCCAGTATGAGGGAGATCAACAATCTGAAGGCAAGATTATCTTTAGCATTTGAGATGAAGGATTTGGGTGCAGCGAAGCAAATTCTGGGGATGAAGATTTCTCAGGATAGATCTGCTGGCACTTTAAATCTATCCCAGGAGCAGTACATTGAGAAAGTGTTGGCCAAATTCAGGATGACTGATGCTAAACTCAGGACTACTCTATTGGCAAACCACATAAAATTGTCAAAGGAGCAGTCACCCAAGACAACTGAGGCGGCTTGAGCATATGACACTTGTTCCATATGCTTCAGTAGTTGGGAGTTTAATGTATGCTATGGTCTACACCAGACCAGATATAGCACATGTAGTGGGAGTTGTTAGCAGGTACATGGAGAATCCAGGGAAAGACCATTGGGAAGCTGTGAAGTGGCTTCTAAGATATCTGAGAGGTACATCCAGTACTTCACTTTATTTTGGGAAAAACAAAATTATTTTACAGGGCTTTGTGGATGCTGATCTTGGTGGTGACGTGGACTCGAGAAAGAGCACATATGGTTACGTTTACACCATAGGTGGTACAGTAGTGAGTTGGATGTCCAGGATTCAGAAGTGCGTTGCTCTTTCATCTATTGAGGCTAAGTATGTGGCAATAGCTGAAGCTGGGAAGGAGATGATATGGCTGACAGATTATCTAGAAGAGTTGGGTAAGGAACAGAGCGAGAAGATTCTTTACTCAGATAGCCAGAGTGCCATACAGTTGTTGAAGAACCCAGTCTATCATACTAAGGCGAAGTACATCAGGAGACGCTATCATTTCACTCGCAGGGCAGTGGAGGAAGGTGATATGTGCTTGGAGCAAATAGAGGGTGCAAAGAATCCAACAGACATGTTGACTAAATGTGTTGATGTTGGAAAACTAGGGTTGTGCAAAACCTCGGCTAGCCTTTTGTAGTAGTTTCTACAGATGTTGCGGTGAGGTGAAGATATTGATGATGTTAGGAGCCAATATTTCGAGAATGCAATCTTTTGGGTGACTGATCAGTCTCCAAGTGGGAGAATTGTTAGGTTGTGGAGCCTGATGCTTACTTATGGATTAAGTTTACTTCAAGGTTAAGTTTACTTAATGGCTAAGGGAACCCTAATGGTGCCCTAGTGGCATGGCCCGTGAGCATGACTCTGAACCCTGCTCATCCCTAGATGGCTATAAATAGGGGTAGATGGGCAAGGCAGAAGGTAATTCTCTGCAACTGTATATGCCTGAAATCATCAATAAAATACCTAGCCGCCGTGGAGTTTACCATCCCGGTGTTACCACGTATATTTCTCCTCGTATTCTCTCTCTTGTTCTTCGTGTTCTTCATCTAGATATAGTGTGTGAGTTTTGCTATCCTAACAATACTAACATTCACAATACGCTTTTTTATTATATTAAACTAAAGACTTATTGTCAAGTAGGCGTTGCTCTGATGGTAAGCACTCTCACTTATAACTAAGAAGTTATGAGTTCGATGTGATAGAAATAAAATCGCATAAGAATTTCAAATAAAATAAAATAAAGACTTGTTAATTTTGTATGTAATTTGGTTGATATATTTTCTTCTATTGTTGCATTCTATTATACCAAATAATACAAGAGTGTTTTAGTGATAATTCTTTCTCTTCTCCTCTTTGTGCCCAATTATATGCATCGCCCCGTATAATAGTTAACGTGTTAAGTATTCCGACAGAGCCCACACAAACGATGAAGCATGTGATTTAATTCAATGCAAAACAAAGAACTTTATCAGAGCTTGACATGCCGAACCCTCTTAAAAGAGGGCTATAGTAGCTAAACCCCTTGGAATTTTTATTCTATACATTGAAAAAATCGGTTTAAAAAGTATTTTAATTTCTAGATAATATATTAAAAAGTATCTTAAAAAAACGGAATCATTGACTATATATCATTTATTCTGGCTTTTTATAGCCACAAGCAGTAGCGTTTTTGGTACAAACATATAGATCTGGTGATTTTTAGCAATATATAGAGGTTTAGGAAAGTTCTGGAAGGTTCTTAGGCTTTTTTAAGGAGACTCATTAGCACTTGGACAGCACCTTAGGCATCGGAAAACACGCTGTCTTCGGCAACAACCATTTGGACATCCACCTTGAAGAAAACGTCTATACCCGCCGCCGCCATTACTACCAAATCCATACTTTAAATCCTCCACAACGTTGTTCTTTTCAGTTTTCTCTGAAACAAACCAAAAAAAGTTTAACTAAGCTGTTAACATTTATTGATTATTAATTGAAAAAAAGGGAAAAATAGAGAAGGGGAGAGGAAGAAGCATAAGATCACCTGAAGATGCAGAGGAAACAAGAAGAAAGATGGCAAATAAAACACAAAGAATATTGAATAATTTCTGTGAAGATGCCATTGGAGATGATCAAAACTGATATATTTGTTTGTGGAGTAGTGATGATCAATCATATATATATATATATATATATGAAAGAAAAATCTTCTTCTGAGTAGGCATGTTTAATTTTCAAAAGAGTGATGCATGCATGCATCATTGTCATTGTCTGAAGAGAACGTGTTAAAGAAGAAAACCTCCCCTGGAAAATTCAACCCGGCCACTAAAAATAAATATTGTGTTTTTTTTAATAAGATTTTTAAATTATTATTAAATAAAATTTAAAATTTTTCATTCAATTTACACATTTTAAAATTTATAAGATTCACTAAAATGATTTAAAGGGGATAATATAAATAGATATTAAATTCCAATTGTATTATTTTAAAATATCAAATATATTTTTTATAAATTTTTTACTATTATCAGTATCTTTATATAATTTTCACTACATTCATATAATTTTCATAAAATTAAGTTTATAACATTATTTAAACATGATGAAGGGTTATGTATATAGTTATATATATATATATATATATATGAGTATATAAATTACTTATAATCTACCCTTATATATAAATAAGAATTAGTTTACATGTTTTGAGATAGAAAATATATACAAGAAAAAAAAATATTATCTTTCTTTAATCTCTATATTATACTTGTTACTAATTTGATTTTGTTATAATATTTTAATACGAGTTTTGAGATTTTACTTCAATTCTTCAGTTGCTGACTTTTTTATCTTTGGTATGTATACTTTTTAATATCTTTAATTAATTAATATAGCAGCCTTGATGCTTTTTGACTAATGATTCAAGTTTTTAGTTGTCTCCTACTTTCTTCCCTTGAATAAACAAACACGTTGCATCTTAAATATTGAATTCATCTCTTCCAAATTTATTTTATTTTATTTTAATTTTCTATACCATATATTATATATATATATATTGAACACCCAATAAAGCACAGCAAAAGTAAATTGGTAATTGAATCTCAAGAATAACCGCCCCATTCGCCAACGCCATAAAGTCATCATTATTGATTTTATTGCGATAATAAAGAGTAGATGTTATGACTCAAATCGTAAAAGGTAAGTGGAGGTCAATACCAGATATCTTAAATTTACTCCTAATTGACTTGATCGTCGGAGAATTCACGGGGATCCACATCCCCATCGAACTTCTTTTCTTTTGCAGATACTTAATATACCGAAGTCTTCAAAGTGCATCCGACTCATCAACTTTGGTCAACTCTCAGCAGACCGATATACAACCTCTTTCGTTTTGTAGGAATTCGGTACTTCGGAGTATACGGAGTGTCATCCTAACCAACCGGCTTGACTGATTCCACATAGCCCGAAGTTCATTCAAATATTTCTTAGACGTCACTCGAAATTACTCTTTTCTTCCTGCAATTATTTTGACCGATTTTTGCCGAATCAGTTTGGTTCCGTTACTGAGAACGATTATCTTTCCCTCATAAATCACAATGTCTAGACATTCAGGTGAAGATCGACACACTGTTCGACATACGTCACCCCGCGAAACTGCAACAAGGATAGCACAATCATCAGCGCCTACCTTTCCCCAACGACACTCCGCTATGGATGGGTTAGGACCACAACAAGAAATCTCGAGGCTTTCTCAGGACTTAAGAGAACAGATAAATTCCAGAAGGACGAACGATGAAGAATTGCAGAAGCTACATAGAGAAAACGAATGACTAAGACAAGAGCAGGAGCTCTCGAGGCAATTGTTAAAATTAAGGACTGAATTCCGCAAAGTAGGAGTGGAATTACCACCACCAATATTCTTTGACGGTCGCTCCGAGCAATTTCCACAACATTTGCAAACTGCCGCCACTAAGAAAACAAAAAAAGGAGAAACGTGAACAGGTAGAAAACCCCATCAGACGTTCAGCAAAGTGGGAGAAAGTCATCACACTTCAATACTCACTCCCACTACGAAACAAGGGGCCAGGAAACGATACACCGAACACAGTTCTGAGAAGGTAAAAAATACAACTAAAATCAAGAGGACGAGATCAATCAAATTGGGGCCATTCGCCAAATGGATCCAAGGTGTTGCCCCTGATCTATTCCTCAAGATACCACAGTTTGTCCTCTATTCTGGGAAAACTCGGCCCCTTGAGCATGTATGCCGTTACAAATCTGCAATGGGCCTAGTCACCAATGATGAGGCAATTATGTGCAAGGCTTTTCCGAGCACTCTATCGGACAAAGCCTTAACATGGTTCACCTCTCTCAAAACAGGTACAATTGATTCCTGGTCTTCTTTAGAAAAAATATTTTGGATAAATTCAGCACAGCAGGAACGATACCAAGGACGCGTGGAGATCTAGCCAATATCAAACAAGGAGACGATGAGTCCTTATTGTCTTTTTTGGAGCGATTCAAAAAGACATACGATGACATAGAAGGAATCAGTCAAGACACTGTCATTACATGTTTCGAAGGAGGATTCAAGTCCAAAATGTTGTACACAGAACTTCAATTAAGAAAGCCAGAGAGTATAGGGGAGATGTTTAATGTTGCTCCTAAAGTTGCATTGGTAGAAAGAAGTGTATCCGAGTCCACCTCTTCACTAGCCACGTTTTCTCCCCGCGAATAGAAGTTCGGTCCTTAGAACCTCATTCCAAAAAATTACCCAAAAAAAAGAGTATATAGTTCGCGTCAGAATCTGGCACCTTCTTTGATTTTGTTTAGTTGCTTTTGATTTTTCATTTCGGAAGGTCAGCCATGGATTCCATTCAATCAGAGGTTGACATTGATGACGTTAAAGGGGTACAATTCAGCCTTGGAAAGATTATACTGGAATGCAAACAATGCTTCTGACATATCAATCTCTTGGAGTGACTGGTTCGTGCTGACGACCACGAGGAAGGTGATTGGAATCTGATGCAAACACAGCGTATTATACCCAAGGGAGTGACACTAAATCTGGAGCCAAGAGTTTTATTGAGGAAAATAAAATGGCTCAGAATCTCCTAACTTTTGTTGTGCTGCACGGAACTTCCATGGTTATCGGTAATGGTGCATTTACACCCGCCACCAGTGTTCTATCCGCAGTCGCAGAAATTCAATCACTTTCTCCAAAGATAACAATGGGCTACTTTGTGATAATATCAGTTGTCTTACTCGTGGTTCCGAAGTACCTTTGAGTTAATCTCGTGGTTTCGAAGTATTAAGTTAAACTTGGGGAAAATATGAAAATTACCATTGAATTAATCTCGTGGTTCCGAAGTATCGAGTTAAACTTGGGAAAAATATGAAAATTATCATTGAGTTAATCTCGTGGTTCCGAAGTACCGAGTTAAGACTTGGGAAAAAATTAAAATTACCATTAAGTGAAATCTTGTGGTTAAAAAGTACTGAGTTAAAACTTGGGAAGAATTTGAAATTACCATTAAGTGAAATCTTGTGGTTAAAAAGTTTTGAGTTAAGACTTGGGAAAAAATTAAAATTATCATTAAGTGAAATCTTGTGGTTAAAATGTACCGAGTTAAAACTTGGGAAGAATTTGAAATTACCATTAAGTGAAATTTTGTGGTTAAAAAGTACCGAGTTAAGACTTGAAAAAATTAAAATTACCATTAAATGAAATCTTGTGGTTAAAAAGTACCGAGTTAAAACTTGGGAAAAAATTGAAATTACCATTAAGTAAAATCTTGTGGTTAAAAAGTACCGAGTTAAAACTTGGGAAGAATTTGAAATTACCATTAAGTGAAATCTTGTGGTTAAAAAGTACCGAGTTAAGACTTGGGAAAAAATGAAATTACCATTAAGTCAAATCTTGTGGTTAAAAAGTATCGAGTTAAAACTTGGAAAAAATTGAAATTACCATTAAGTCAAATCTTGTGGTTAAAAAAGTACGAGTTAAACTTGGAAAGATTAAAATTCCGAAATACAAAGTCCCACATCAAACGAAGTACCAAAGTTAGATTATCCAGGGAAGTCCACATATCTCGCCATATGGCACTTCGCTGAGGGGCCACTTAACAGCCAATAAAGCACACCAAGGGCAAAATGGTAATTGAATCTCAAGAATAACCGCCCCATACTTCGCCGACGCCATAAAGTCATCATTATTGATTTTATTGCGATAATAAAGAGTAGACGTTACGACTCAAATCGTAACTCCCACTCACTCTCCTTAACTCCCTAATTTAAAGCCCATTGATGACAGAAATCCTCAGGTGTCTATGGGCCTATAAAAGGGGAAACAAAGTAAAAGGTAAGTGGAGGTTAATACCAGATATCCTAAATTTACTCCTAACTGACTTGATCATCGGAGAGTTCACGGGGATCCACATCCCCATCGAACTTCTTTTCTTTTGCAGATACTTAATATACCGAAGTTCTCGAAGTGCATCCGACTCGTCAACTTTGGTCAACTCTTAGTAGACCGATATACAACCTCTTTCGTTTTGTAGGAATTTGGTACTTCGTGGTGTACGGAGTGTCATCCTAACCAACCGGCTTGACTGATTTCACATAGCCCGAAGTTCATTCAAATATTTCTTAGACCCGAATCACTCGAAATTACTCTTTTCTTCCTGCAATTTTTTTGACCGATTTTTGCCAATCAAATATAATATATATATATATATATATATATATATATATATATATATAATTTCGTTGATAGCAATTTTGTTTATAATTTTTGATAAGTTGTAAGTTCAAAATATAATAAAAATAAAAGATAATTTAAATTTTAAAACAAAAAATGATTAATTAGCGTTGTAATTAATCCATAAATATAATTTAGAATGAGTATTACTAAATTAATTGATACATATCTTAATTTGATTTTTCTCTTATTCCTTTTTTCTTCCCTTTTTTTTTAATATCTTCCGACCTTCCTATGCAAAACAACAAAGTTTATGTCATGTTGTTGTTCAAAGTGTTTCCATAATGACATGATTTACTAAAATAATGAGTCATTATTGATACATATCTTCAATATATGTTCAAGATATTTTCTATTCAATCATTTTCCTTCTTCTTATTATTAAATATGTTGTTCGCACACTAATAACATTAAATTAAATCACATTTTTAGCATATATTTTAGATGTTGAGAAAAATATATAGAAAAATAATCAAAAAAGAATATGATGAAGTAATATCGACGATGATAGGGATATCCCAAAAATATGGGGATGAGAGTAAGATATAATTTGAAGATAAAGATATTGAGATTCAGAAGAGGATGAATATTCAGAAGATGAGTGGCCATATGAAGAGTATGAGACAAAAAAGAAACTGGATCAAAGTCTAGCAACGACGAATCTGAAGGGGGAGCAGTTGGAATGATATGATCCAACATTTGATATGCTCGAGCATGAATTTTGAAGTAGCCATCTCAAGAGTATGGGACCAAAAAGATTGAGTGGAAGCTATAGGAAGAATTTTAAGATAAAGAGATTGAAGAAAAATAGACGGATCAGAGTCAGGCATAGACAGATCTAAAACAGTTGGAATAATATGATCCAACACTTATATACTCTAGCATGAATTTTAAAAAGAGTGGACCAGTAGTAATAACATGATGAGAATAAGCAAAAGAAGATTTCGAGTCTTTGTAGCCGGTAAACCATCCAAACAACACTTCAACTTTTCATGATTCTGAGTTAAGTTCAAACCCATGGCTTCTTGACTTATGTGAAAAAGCCGTGCCACTAAACCATTTGCATTTTTTTTATATTTTTGCAACTACTTTATATTATGTAATATATATATATATATATAATATATATATATATATATATTGATAAATTTCTAATTTTTCTTTCATAAATCTATTTTTGTTTCTTAAACTCATAACATTTTCAAGTATGAGAGTAAGTTTGAAAGAATATTTTCTGATTTCGAAGAATATTTTCTGATTTCAGTTTAAAAAGTTTTTGTTTGTTTACAATGTATAAGTATGAATTTTATCTACGTATCATATCAAAAATCACCTACCATATATATATATATATATAATATATATATATATATAGTTACAAATCCACCGTTAGTAATATCTCAATAATATCTAACTGTTAGTAATATCTCAATAATATCTAATCCTTAGTAATATCTCAATAATATCTAACCGTTAGTAATATCTCAATAATATCTCTTTCACGCCCCCTCAATTCGAACTCGGCCTTACTACAATAGTTAACTTTCCTCTAAGTCGTGTGAAGAATTGCAAACCTAAAGCCTTGGTAAGAATATCTGCATGTTGGTCAATTGAAGGAACATAATTAACCTGCATCTCTCCTCTAGCCACATTTTCTCTAATGAAATGAAAATCAAGCTCAATGTGCTTAGTTCTTGCATGTAGAATTGGATTTGCAGATAAGTAGATAGCACTTTGATTGTCTATCCATACTTGAGGAACTCTAGTCTACTCTATGTTCAATTCACTAAGAAGATACCTGATCCAAGTAATTTCAGCAGTGGCTAGCCCAAGACTTCTATACTCAGCCTCTGTGCTTGATCTTGATACACTTTGTTGCTTCTTGCTAGACCAAGAAACTAAATTCCTTCCTATGTAAACACAATAGCCAGTAACAGACTTTCTATCATCCAAATCAGTAGCCCAATCACTGTCTGAAAAGGCTGTCACATTTAAATCCTTGGATTTGCTAAAATTCAGACCATAGTCTAATGTTCCAACCAGATTTCTCAGTATCCTTTTAACAGCTTTGAGATGAGGTTCTAATGGATTTTCCATGTACTGACTCACTTTGTAGTAGCATAATGAAGTCCCCCAACAATGCTCCTGTACATTTGTGGATTCTGAATTGGATCTCCATTATATCTAGACAGATGTGGACTTGTGATCATAGGTGTAGAACTTGACTTTGCTTGTAGCATATTTGCTCTATCCAGCAGCTTCTTTATATACTGCTTTTGGCAAAGATGATACCCTTCCGGGGTTTTATTTACTTCAATTCCTAGAAAATGGTGAACATTTCCCAAATCCTTCAATCTAAAATATTTCTTCAACCTTTCAATAAATTTCTGTATTGTCTGATCATTATTCCCAATAACCAATATATCATCCACATATATCAAAACAAAGATCTTTATTCCATTCTTATTGAACATGAAGAGAGAATTATTAGCCTTTGAGCTTATGAACTCCAGTGATGATAGAGTTTCTCTTACCTTTGTGAACCATGCTCTAGCAGTTTGCTTTAAACCATAGATAGCTTTATGCAACCTGCATACATAACCTTCCTTCTTCTCAAAACCTCTTGGTTGACACATGTAAATCTCCTCTGAAAGTTCTCCATTCAAGAAAGCATTTGAAACATCCAACTGCTTCACATTCCAACAGTAGTTAAGAGCAATTGAAAATATGATTCTTATTGTGGTTGGTTTAACTACTGGAGAAAAGGTCTCATGGAAGTCAAAACCTGTTGTTTGAGTAAATCCTTGTGCCACCAACCTAGCTTTATGCCTCTCAACACTGCCATCTGCCTTTGTTTTCACTTTAAAAACCCATTTGTTGCCAACTACATGTGCACCCTTAGGAAGTGGAACAAGTGTCCAGGTTTTGTTCTTAATAAGAGCATCATATTCTTCTTTCATTTCTTTTCTCCAAACAGGATTCATTAAAGCATCCTCTACCTTTTTAGGCTCTTCATTTTCAACCAAAATGGTTGACATCACCTTAGGCTTGTATATTCCTGCTTTACCCCTGGTAACCATGGGATGTTGGTTCACTGTAACAGGTCTTTCTTCTTGAGCATACTAAGGTGACTGATCTGGTAAGATGTGTTCTGGACTCATAATGGGTAAATCTATTCTCAGGGGAATAGTGTCATAACTTTTTGATGAAGAGGATAAACTCTTACTGGAATGAGGTGTTTCAAACTGATTATCTCCTATTGTATCTTCATTCTCCACAAATGTTGATGACAAATTGGGAAAACTCATCACAGTAGGCTCCAATGATGTGAATACAGAACCAACATGTTCTTTTCTTTGCATCTCAGAACAATCTTTCTTGGAGAAGGGAAAAATACTTTCTTCAAAAACTACATGCCTTGAGACATTTACTTTTCCTGTTGACAGAAGAATCTTATATCCCTTATACTGAGAGCTATATCCAATAAACACTCCTGCAGCAGCCCTAAATTCCAGTTTATGATCATTATAAGGTCTAACATGAGGATATGCTAGACAACCAAAAACCTTTAGGGCAGAATAGGCTGGCTTTTGCTTTGTAAGTTTCTCATAAGGAGATACATATTGAATGGATCTTGTTGGCAGTCTATTGATCAAATACACAGCTGTGGTGAAAGCATCATCCCAATATTTCAAAGGCATACAAGATTGAGCTAGTAAAGCCAAACCAATCTCCACAACATGTCTGTGCTTACTCTCAGCACAACCATTTTGTTCAGGTGTATAAGGACATGAGATCCTCTGTATGATTCCATTTTCCTTGAAAAAATTATTTAAGGGCTTATACTCAGTACCTCCATCACTTTGCACCATCTTTATCTTTGTTTGAAACTGTGTTTGCACCAGACTATGAAAGTGAATAAAGGTACCAGTTACTTCTGACTTCAACTTCAACAGATATATCCAAGTGTGTTTAGTGTAATCATCTATGTAAGTCACATAATAGTTGTATCCATTTACAGATTGTAAAGGAGCTGGACCCCATAGATCAGTGTGCACTAAACAAAAGCTGCATTAGTTTGAGTTTCAGAATTTTCAAAAGGCAACTTATGACTTTTAGCGAGAATACAAGGATGACAAATTTTTGAATCATGATCTCTATTATCAAATGGAATCTTACAATCTCTCAAAGCCATCTTAACAATTTCATAACTACAATGACCAAATCTCTTGTGACATAAACTAACATCCAAGTTATTACAAATAGAAACATTAAAACCATAAGGCTGATCTTGAAGGATTGCTTCCTTATTTCCAGAATCTCCATGATGAACCAAGTGAAATCTGTAGAGACCATCCTAAGCATTCCTCTGAGAAGGACCTGATGAGTAGCTTGATCCTTTACAAGACAGATCAAAGGATGAAACTCAAAGAACACATCATTGTCAAGGGCAAGTTTTAAAACACTTATGAGATTCTTAGTTCTACTAGGCACATGTAACAAGTCCTTAAGTTGAAATAATTTATCAGTTTGACTAGAATGAAGGGTGGTGTTACCTATGTGACTGATATTCTCACTTTTCCCACTTCCTAACTGCAGCTTGTTGGATCCATTATATTCTGATGCAGAAGTTATATTATTGAGCTCACTGGTGACATGTGTGGAAGCTCCAGAGTCTGGATACCACCATCCTTCATTATTTGAAAGGTTGCTATTAGGGATATGCACCATGTTTAGTGAATGATTCTTGTTCTGATAGTTCTCCACAACACCACCTGCACTATTCTGACTATTGTTTGATGTGCCATAACTTTGATCATATCTATGCCAACATCTGTCAGCACTGTGTCCTGGAACATGACAAACTTAGCACACAACCTTTGAGCTTTGTGACCTGCCACCTCTTTCTCTAAAGGCACATCTTCTTCCTCTGCCTCTTGAATCATATCCTTAACCATTGAAATTTTCTCCTTTGATTGTTATCATGAGCCACGAAGTTCACAGTAGGCTGAGAACCATCAGTATTTATTGCTCCAGTACCACTCATACTGCTAGAAGATTCCAACCTAGTTTCAAAGCTTAACAACAGTGCTTGAATATCACTCAAGGTAAAAGAATTAATGCTAGCAGTAACTGTGACCACCACTGGATCATATTCAGGACCTAAACCAGCTAAAATGTGCATTATATGATCATTTTGATTTACAAGATTTCCAGTAGTTGCAAGTAAATCACAGCACATCTTGATTTTTGTCAAATACTCAGTCATACTTAAGTTACCCTTTCTTGTAGTTTGCAGCTGCAACTTGTATTGTAAGGTCTTTACCTTGGATTGGCTTGCGAAATTTTTCTCAAGGGCACTCCAAATCTCAGAAGAGGTATTCAAGCCAATAATCAAAGGCAAAACATTTTCTGACAGTGATGAAAGAATCCAAGAAGCCAAGATTTGATCTTGACGATTCCACAAAATAAAAGATGAATTAATGGTCTAAATTTGAGAGTTACCTGAAATATATTTGTCTGGAGGTGGTGTTTCAAAGGTCAGGTAATCTTCAAGGCCATAGCCTTTAATAGCAGTAAGGATCTGCATTTTCCACGCCAAGAAATTTCCTTCAACTAGCTTTACAGAAACCAGTTGACTCTGGGGATAGATAAGTTGGATCTTGACTCCATCTATGGTTGTAGATGGAGCTCTGTAAGCTGAGGTTGCATCGTCTGTCATATCTTTAAAGAAAAAAAGAATATCAGATTCATTAATGGCTCTGATACCATGAAATAATATTTTCTGATTTTAGTTTAAAAAGTTTTTGTTTGTTTACAATGTATACGTATGAATTTTATCTACGTATCATATCAAAAATCACCTACCATATATATATATAAATATATATATATATATATATATATATATATATATATATAGTTACAAATCCACCTTTAGTAATATCTCAATAATATCTCTTTCAAAATATATATAATTATGTTCAAATTTATTAAGTTTTGGGTTTAATATTAACAAAATCTAAAGAAAAAAATTTATCCGATTTGTTTTTTCAAAGTTAAAACTTGATTACGTTATCATTTTAAAAAATTAGTTTAAAATAAATATACATTTGAAATTATAAACAACTTTTATTAGTTTCTATTAAAAATATTGAAACTTTAAAAATATATTTTTATATTTAAGATATTATTTAAACTAGTTGTTAAAATGTAGTTAAAACTTAGTGAATGAGTTCATTTCTAATAGAGAAACGTAGGATCATGGTTCTAAAACTATTTCCAAGTAAAAGAAAATTATATTTTTTAAATTAAAATTTTAAAAAAATCAAATACAAAAACATCCTCTTAAAAAAATTAAAAAATTCATAAAAGAAAAAATTCATTTACCAAAATAATATTATTTTTAAAAAAATTCCCAAACTAATACTACTTTTTTACTTATTTTCCAATCTAGTGTGGGTCTACCTTGCCAAAGTAGATCCTTATTTTTTTTAAATAAAATATTCAGGGTCTATTTTGACAAAGTAGACCCTAATTGTTTTTAAAAAATTACTTAATAATTTATAAATAATATTTTTGTTATAAAATTATTCTTTAAAACAATATATATATATATATATAATTTTTTATTTAATAAATTTCTTAAAAATTAATATAATATAAAATTACAAATCATTAATAATAATAAAAAAAAATTAACGGCTTTATCGAAGTGAACCATGTCAGGGCTTTGTCAGACAACGTGCTTAGAAAGGCTTGCACATGACAGCCTCGTCATTGGTCACCAGGCCCATGGCGGACTTGTATTGGCAGACATGCTCCTAAAGCCTGCTCTGTCTGGAGTACAAGACGAATTACAAGATCTTCAATGTAGGGTCTAGAGTCACGGAGTAGATCCACTTCGTGAATGGGCCCGTATTCACAGAGCGATTCTTCTTGGTGTGGTTTCTTTGCGCCTGCTCCGGACTTCGCTCATATCCGTTCCTCTTCGGGCAGAGTCTGTCTCGACGACCTCTCTCTCTTGACGGCTGGCTCTCGCCTACTTCGCTGATGGAGCGAAGTGCCTTTTTGGAGGGTGCGGCTCGACCCCTGGTTTATTTGCTCACCACAGTGTGTGACCTCTGCGGTAAGGTCTCCGAGGGCTCTCTCATCGTCAAGAAAGATCGGGGGCGGCAGTTCACGAAGCCACATCTACTGCCTCGAGAGGTCTCGCTCCTTTCAAAGTCACTCATTCAGCAGCTCCTCGACCTTTCTCGAGCGCCCAACTTCACTGGATCGCCTTTCGTTGAGTCGTTCGTGTAGGTCAGGCGCATTGCGAGGGGAACCGTGGGTCCCAAACGCTCAATGACCGATGGGTCTCATGATAAGATGTGGGAACCGTGGTATCAGGCTGATATCCACGGTCACTTGATTGTCGTGACATTGTTCCTTTTTAAAAGGAGAAAGCAAAAAGATACAATAACTTACCGTTTCCCGGTAACATAACCAAACTGATTCGTCAAAAATCAGTTTCATGCCACTTGTCACTGGTGATATCTGCTAAATGTAAATGTTAAAATGAACGATGTTTCTCATGTTGTAAGGGAGGTTCTGCCTTACAATGCTACAAAATAGAAGAGTTCATAACAGAGAGTGAAGTGACTCTGATGAACCCTCCGATGATTAAGTCAGTATTATAGAGAGTGTTTAATTTAGCAGAGTTTTTGTATAATGTGGTCTTACCCTTTAGAATTACGGGGATGACTTTTATAGATGCAAGTCATGCTGAGAAATAGGTAAGTCGGGTGGTGTGATCCAGAGAATCTGGTAATTGCTAGATTCTGTAGATAAATCTGATTGTCCTCTAATTTAAGGGGATTTTGGAGATTCACTCTTAACCTTTTAAGGGTTGACTGTTGGTCAAATGGATCCTTTCAGGAAGTTTCTAAAAGTAGGCTGCCTAAGCTGGTAGTCGGACTTCGGGCGAAGTGGGCTATCAGAGAGGTGTCACCGCGCACTTCGTTGTCATGCGTGGCGGGACTACGGGCCCCGTCATACTTGGTGGGTGGACACGTCACGCTGCCATGTCGGCTTTCATCCCACGTCAGCATAGGGGTATTTAACATCTCTCAATAATATATTCATACATGCAATATATAGGAAAATAGGAAAGTATACAGAGAATATATACATCCATAAAGCAAAAAATAATTAGCAGTGTAGCTAGTCGTATACATGTATATATATATCCAGAAAGCATACAAGGGAGGTTCTGCCTTACAATGCTACAAAATAGAAGAGTTCATAACAGAGAGTGAAGTGACTCTAATGAACCCTCTGATGATTAAGTCAGTATTATAGAGAGTGTTTAATTTAGCAGAGTTTTGTATAATGTGGTCTTACCCTTTACCATTACGGAGATGACTTTTATAGATGCAAGTCATGCTGAGAAATAGGTAAGTCGGGTGGTGTGATCCAGAGAATCTGGTAATTGCTAGATTCTGTTGATAAATCTGATTGTCCTCTAATTTGAGGGGATTTTGGAGATTCTCTCTTAGCCTTTTAAGGGTTGACTGTTGGTCAAATGGATCCTTTCAGGAAGTTTCTAAAAGTAGGCTGCCTAAGCTGGTAGTCGGACTTCGGGCGAAGTGGGCTATCAGAGAGGTGTCACCGCGCACTTTGTTGTCATGCGTGGCGGGACTACGGGCCCCGTCATACTTGGTGGGTGGACATGTCACGCTGCCATGTCGGCTTTCATCCCACGTCAGCATAGGGGTATTTAACATCTCTCAATAATATATTCATACATGCAATATATAGGAAAATAGGAAAGTATACAGAGAATATATACATCCATAAAGCAAAAAATAATTAGCAGTGTAGTTAGTCGTATACATGTATATATATATCCAGAAAGCATACAAGGGAGGTTCTGCCTTACAATGCTACAAAATAGAAGAGTTCATAACAGAGAGTGAAGTGACTCTGATGAACCCTCTGATGATTAAGTCAGTATTATAGAGAGTGTTTAATTTAGCAGAGTTTTTGTATAATGTGGTCTTACCCTTTACCATTACGGGGATGGCTTTTATAGATGCAAGTCATGCTGAGAAATAGGTAAGTCGGGTGGTGTGATCCAAAGAATCTGGTAATTGCTAGATTCTGTAGATAAATCTGATTGTCCTCTAATTTAAGGGGATTTTGGAGATTCTCTCTTAGCCTTTTAAGGGTTGACTGTTGGTCAAATGGATCCTTTCAGGAAGTTTCTAAAAGTAGGCTGCCTAAGCTGGTAGTCGGACTTCGGGCGAAGTGGGCTATCAGAGAGGTGTCACCGCGCACTTCGTTGTCAAGCGTGGCGGGACTACGGGCCCCGTCATACTTGGTGGGTGGACACGTCACGCTGCCATGTCGGCTTTCATCCCACGTCAGCATAGGGGTATTTAACATCTCTCAATAATATATTCATACATGCAATATATAGGAAAATAGGAAAGTATACAGAGAATATATACATCCATAAAGCAGAAAATAATTAGCAGTGTAGCTAGTCGTATACATGTATATATATATCCAGAAAGCATACAAGGGAGGTTCTGCCTTACAATGCTACAAAATAGAAGAGTTCATAACAGAGAGTGAAGTGACTCTGATGAACCCTCTGATGATTAAGTCAGTATTATAGAGAGTGTTTAATTTAGCAGAGTTTTTGTATAATGTGGTCTTACCCTTTACCATTACGGGGATGGCTTTTATAGATGCAAGTCATGCTGAGAAATAGGTAAGTCGGGTGGTGTGATCCAGAGAATCTGGTAATTGCTAGATTCTGTAGATAAATCTGATTGTCCTCTAATTTAAGGGGATTTTGGAGATTCTCTCTTAGCCTTTTAAGGGCTGTTGGTCAAATAGATCCTTTCAGGAAGTTTCTAAAAGTAGGCTGCCTAAGCTGGTAGTCGGACTTCGGGCGAAATGGGCTATCAGAGAGGTGTCACCGCGCACTTCGTTGTCATGCGTGGCGGGACTACGGGCCCCGTCATACTTGGTGGGTGGACACGTCACGCTGCCATGTCGACTTTCATCCCACGTCAGCATAGGGGTATTTAACATCTCTCAATAATATATTCATACATGCAATATATAGGAAAATAGGATAGTATACAGAGAATATATACATCCATAAAGCAGAAAATAATTAGCAGTGTAGCTAGTCGTATACATGTATATATATATCCAGAAAGCATACAAGTTATATATTTATATATGTATATATATTATATATATATCTAGAAATCAAACAAGTACTCAAGCACTGGCGATATATATCCACAAAACATAGCAAATTCAGTGTACAAAAAAATATATATATATATAATATTATATATATATCTAAAAGTAGAAATATATAAATATATATAAAGTTCAAAACAGTACACATGTATACATGGATAATTATATATACATTAAGATTTATAATATATATATATATATATATATATATATATATATATATATATAATATATATTATATATATATATCTAAAGAATATTAGGAAATGAGTATACAAACTAGAATAGAAAACAGTATATAATTTATATATTTTTACATGTATTATACATATTATATCTCTAATAAATATAATTTAAGAACATTTAGTGTATATTAGTATATACATGTTATACATATTAAGTTATGTATATTTAATTACTATTTCATTAGTAATTAAATATGTATTATTTATATATATATATATATATATATATATATAGTGTAGCTATCATTATATATATAATAAAGCAAATTTATTTTAGTAAATAACAAATCATTTGTTTCAATACTACTTTAGCATTGCACTACACCATATAGCATAATCACTAGCAATTATATATATATATATATATAATTATATATATATAATATATATATATATATATATCATGAATAATATACAAGAAATATTATTTATTTCACTTCTTATGGTTATTAATATTTGACATTTTAATCAAATTTATATAATTATATGTACCAACGACCATTACCATTACCATGAATACAAACATGATCTCTTTTGGGATCACGAGTTATAATAATATTTTCTTGGAGAAAATGAATATGTTAGATGACTTTTCAAGTTCAGAATATTTTTTCTTCTCTAACATAGCATTTACAAATTATCATATAGTAATCTCGAACTTTCTGGGAAAAACGACTATCTTCAAGTAGTCATATTTTTATTTTAAATAACTTTTTCAATGATTATGTATTTTGCATCGATGGAGTCTTCCGGACCCATCATAACTATATGATTCTCGGATCTAATTTTCATAATAATAATTTCATCTAATAATTTCAACAATCACAAATTCAAACTTAATAAAAATTGACATTAAAAATAATATACCTATTTATTCTCGACTTCAACTTCAAACAATAACTAGTAGATGTTGTGTTGATAACGTGTTATAAAATATTTAAAACAAAAATAAATTAGTAAGAAATATGATATATAAAAAAAAAGAGTTGTTTATTATTTTCATATATGATTCATCTCTCTACAAATATACATATGTAAGCCCCTATTACAGGGATGAAGTAACATATATATATATATATAATATAGACAAACATATAACTTTTAAATATTCAATATGAATATAAAGTTACTAGTGTTATTAAATATTATTGAAAAGAGGCTATGTGACTGGAAAGAAGGTCAATGGACATATAAAGATATTTATAAAAAATATTATCAAAATTCAATAATTTAAATTTTTTATTATCTTCTTTCCTTCCTTCCACTGCGTTAAAAAAAATCACTCAAAAATTTACCAATTTGTCGAAAAATAACTCTAATTCAAAATAAAATAAAATAAAAACCTTTTTCATAAAAATTTGTAAGCTATTAGTATTGATCTATAAAATTTGGAGACTGGAACCACTAATTCTGCTTTCCCTTCTATTATCTCCTTATTCAATCTCCCGCAAAAGCTGTTAATTCCTTCCCTATTTGTCACAAGTCGATGAATTTGATTGATTTCAAGTAAAACCAATCTCGAATTCTTTGTTGATTGTACGGCGAAGAAAAAAAGAATGGACCCTTCGATCATGAAACTCCTCGAAGAAGATGAGGTTCTTGTTCTCAGTCCCTTATTTGTCTTCCTATTTGGGCAATTTTGTTGAAGATTTAGTTCTAGTTTTTATTTATTTTTGTTATTTGCACAGGACGAGACAATGCATTCTGGGGCAGACGTGGATGCGTTCACTGCTGCTCTTAATAGGGGTATTGAAGGCGATGATTCTGCTGTTTTAATAAATTATAGGATATGTATCAATTGTGTATTTAAGGCTATCATATTTTATTAACGATATTAAAGTAATCTAATTAAATTTATTGGGCTAATATGTATCAAGAACAATAAGTATGAGCCCACATACGTAGATGTCATATTCCTTAGACTATAATGAGTTGACTAACAATATTATTATTATATATTAGTTATGGTCCCCGAGAGGTTATTGAGAATATCTATTCATATCCCGTCAATAGAACAGAACCCTAACTCCCTATATGTTTCTTGGAATATTATCATCTACTTTTGACAGATTATTGATAGGTTAGGAAGAAAGGGTGTTGTAGGATTCTTAAAAGTATACGTTGGTGATATAGAATTAAAATCAAATATGTGTCCGCAATTTAGTTTTATGGAATTAGATTTAAGGAATATATATAATAGATATGTATTTTATTCTATCATGTGTCTCAACCTTCAGATGACAATTGTATGAATTTTTCATTTCCGAGTATATACATACTTTTTTTTTTCTTTCCTTTCTTTCTGTTCTATTCGTAGAAATTCTTCTTTTTGTTTCCTTGAAATATGGAGGGTGGTCGAGAAAACTAGAAAAACGACATGGTGAAATCTATTCCAAAAGGTTTTTAGGTTTTGGAGGGATTCTATGGTGTAATTGCTTAGTAAAGCATACTGGAATATGAAATTTCGATACAAATTTTGTGAGAAAATAAGATAAAATACAAGGGCTTTCTATTTCATATGCTATCTCTGTTGCTAGCTTTTTCAGCTAAAAGCAATCGAGAGAAAGCTTGATTCTACCTTTCGGTGAAGAGAAAGTAAAAAGATGAGTTCTATTTAATGACTGAGAACAGGGCTATCACTTGTTTGATATGTGCGTGCGTTAGATGATTCATGAGTAATTTAATTGTCACATATATATATATATATATTTGATCTCACAAAAGTGTTTTAAACCTCTTGCTTTTACCTATAGGAACTTCAATTTATATAGAATATGATATAAATAAAGTCTTATTTCATAGTTTTAATTCATATCTTTCAAGGATCCAAGTTTAACATGGAGATCAACAGTTCAATATTTTAACAGATATCAGCTTCTAAGAGCTATAGAAATATAAAATAATAAAATTAACCATAACTGTATTCTAGGTGTATTTTTTGTTTTTATTAACTCTAATAGTATTTGGTGCATTTGGTAGTATTATCTTTAATCCATGTCTATCTACATTGACCAATTGGTCTACATTTGTGTTCTCATCTACTCAACAGTTGACCTATGTCCAAGCTAATACTCATGGGTCAATCAAGGTCATCTTTTTATTTACTTATTTGATCTCTGATTATTATGTTTCACTTGTAATTTTTGAAATAATTGATCTAGCTATTGGAAGATTTTATATGCTTGTTTACTTTGTGACTCTGACTGTGACAGTTTTCTCTGATTTCAAATACCTGAAAACTTCATCATGTTGATGCATTTAATTGAATGTGTAGCCAACTTATCTCAAGAAAGTAGCTTCACTTCAAATCAGTTTGTTACCCAATGGCAAACCTCTAGCCATGATAAGAATGAGAATGCAAGAAGCCAACAGGATCATATGGTTGTAACACATAAGGAACCACAATCAAGTGAAACGGATTTGACGCAACATGGATCAGTTTTAGAAATTCAGAAACCGCTGGTTGACTCTTTTTTACACAGCAAATTGATCAAAATGTTCATAGTGTTTCTCAAGGAATGGCAGTGCATGACTCTAAAAATGTTCTTGCCCATAACCAAGGGCCAGTGAAAATGCAAAATCTGGATCACGATCCCAATCTTTCAAAGTTACAGAATATAAATAGTCAACAGCCATCTAATACAGGACATCGTTCACAGCTGGCTGTAGCAATGGGCTCAAATAATCAACAGGCTGTACCTCCAGGAGGAAGCAGTCAACCAGCTACAAATGCAGTTAGCAGTAATCTTCAGTCAAGTAATTATAGTCGTGGGAAACAAGTACCTTTTGCACTGTTGCTTCCAGTCATACAGCCCCAACTGGATAAAGATAGAGCAATGCAGTTGAACACCCTTTATCGTAGATTAAAGGTGAGTTTGGAGACATCTAATGTAATGTCTCATCTTTGTTGTGTGAATTTGGAGCATATTATTGTTGCTTTCTTACTAGGTATGCATGTTTTCAGAAAAATGAGATTTCCAAGGATGGTTTTGTTCGGCTTATGAGGAGTATTGTGGGGGATCAAATGCTAAAGATGGCTGTGTATAAGGTATCTCAGGTGAGTTGCAAAGCAGCAAATCTCTTTTGATGCATGTTAAATACTTGTACAGAGAATTATGAAAATATATGCTAAAGAAGCTTGGAAAACAGGCTGCTAAAACCTCACAGAATGTGCCAAATCAGTTTGCACCACAGTCTCAAGCTCCATCTCAGCAACAGTTTCCAACCTCACCAAGTGGTTGTAAAGTTTACCCAAATCTCAATCATTTACATGAATTCAATTACATGTATTGAAGACTGTATTCCTTACTAGTTTTACCTTCACCTGTACAGTGCAAAAGGTGACTGATTCAAGCAATCAGACAACTAACTTAGAAAGTTTACTCTCTTTGTAGGTCCAACCATGTTCAGGATAGCTTGGGGAAATCGCGAGGAAAGCAGAAACGTTCGACAATCTCATCTGGACTCTCTACCTCGCTTTCCACCAAGGTTGATAGATCGGGGCGTGTCTGGTGACACAGTTCTCTCCTACCCCTCTTCGGCTGGTCAGTCGTCACATCGGGGTAAGAACCCCCGATGCCCAAGAGAAGGGGGGGGGGGGGGTCCAAGTCAGGACTCCACGATCTGCCCCAGCTGAACCTCGAAGGGAGGAAGTCTGTGAGTTCCCCGAGGTGACTCATTCTAACGGGGGGGACAAGGAGGAACAACTTCGTCCTCGTCAGAGGCGAAGAACGTCACCCGACCTTCCTACTTCAATGGCTGTTGTCATTGCTGATTCTCCCCTTTCATTTCCTGATGAAGTTCTGAGGGAGTCTTTGCTGCTAGAAGATCAGGAAGAAACACCTCACACCCCTACTACTACGGCTGGTGACGAAGTCCCCAGGGAAGAATCTGGACCGTCATGGTTGCGGTCAGGGTTTGTATTGCCCACTGAGGAGGAGGCTCTGAGGGAGTTAGCTTCGGAAATTTCAACCAGGACTCCTCCTCTCAACAATCTTCGTTTTACCAACCGGCATGCGGCTTCTTTCCTTGGTGGTGCTATCTTGAACCGAGCTGCAGATGCCGAATCTTTGGCTTTAATGGGCGAGATGGGGGTAGATGAGGCTACTAACCGAATTGGTGCTCTTTTAGCCCGGGTAAGCCTTTTGTTTTTTCTTTCAAGTATTTTCTCCTTCCATGTATATATTTTAAAATATATCTCCCCTTGGTAGGTTTCCTCTTTTGTTCTTTATATTGCCAATTCTCGTTCTTCGGAGCAAACCGAGCGAGCAGCGGCCAACGAAGAATGGCGGGCGGCCAATGAACCCCGCTTGGCTGCTCTAGAGTCTGAGGTTGCTGATCAGGCCACTCGCTTGGAGTTAGCCAATTCTGAAAAACTACAAATGACTAGCGAGATGGTCGAACTGAAGGAAAAACTGATTAAGGCAGAGGAAAAAATTGCGGAGTTGCAAGTTGCCAATGTCAATTTGAACTCAGCCCGAGATGAAGCTGTTGCTAGTCGGATCTCTATGCAGGAAGAGCTGAAGTACTGCAGGTTAGATGGGTTCAAGAAAAATATCATTGAGAACTTGAAAAGCTCATCTGCATATCATGAAGAGATAGGTCGTGAAGCCGGATCTTTCCTGGATAAAGGTTGTGTCCATATTATCCGTCAGCTCCACCCGCACTTCGAGGACAAGTCTATTCTCTTGCGTGCATTCCAATCCAATTTTGACAACGAGATTTGCAGACAAGGTGCAGACTTTGTTCCTTTCACCACAGAAGAGATGAACGCACTTCGAGATCGGGATGAGAAGAGAGGGAAGCCATTCTGGAATCCTCCAAAACCTACCACTCCTTCCTTTTGGGAAATGTTGGATGATTCTAGCTCTGCTCCTTAATCTTGTACTCGTTTTATTTTGTACTCGGAACACCTTGTATTATTTTTTCTAATGAAACTCAACTTTGTTTTGATATCCGAGATTTTACTATGTAATCTTCATACTTTGAAAAGTAAACTTAATACTCCAAATTCAGAGGCTTCAACTAGTAATTTCTTATTTCTTTCAAGTTTAGCTTGATACCTCGTAAACATTGAGTTGGTAATTTTCAATATTTTTCCAAATTTAACTAGGTACTTCGTACTAACTTAATAGTAAATTTGAATATCTTCCCAAGTTTAACTTGGTACTTTGTAACCACTAACTTAATGGTAATATTTGAGTATCTTCCAAAGTTTAACTTGGTACTTCGTAACCACTAACTTAATGGTAATACTTGAGTATCTTCCCAAGTTTAACTCGGTACTTCGTAACCATTAACTTAATGGTAATTTTCGATTTTCCAAGTTTAACTCAGTACTTTTAACCACGAGGTTTTGTCTTATGGTAATGTTTATGTTTTTCTCGAGTTTAACCACAAGATTTGACTTGATGGTAATAATCTTTCCGAGTTTAACTTAGTACTTTATTTCAAAATTAACTCAAATGTAAACAAAATGAAATGCTATTTCTCGAGGTTAACTCGGTACTTTTATTCTAAAATTCCGAATTAGAATTTTCCCAAGATTAACTTGGTACTTAAAAAGATGATTGCTAGGTACTATTTATACATAGTACCTTTTCAAGTGGTTTGTATGCCATGGATTTGGGAGGAGAACACCATCTTTGTTCATGAGTTTATAAGTGTCGGGTCTTACTCCATCTTTAACAAGGTACGTTCCCTCCCAATTTGGAGTTAACTTGTTTGCTTTTGTGTTCCTTGTTGTGCCTTCGATTTTTTGAAGTACCCAGTCTCCAATCTTTATTGGTAGTTTAAACACCTTTTTATCGTGGACTTTTTTGGTTCTTTGCTTGAACGACTGTGATCTTAGGCGACTTGTTATTCTTCGTTCTTCTAGCAAATCTAGATCCATGCTTCTCCTTCCCTTGTTGATGTCCTCATTATACATCGAAACTCTTGTTGTGGGTAGTGCGACTTCGGTTGGTGCTATTGCCTCAGAACCATATACCAGTGCATATGTCGTCTCCCCGGTGGGGCCTCTAGTCGAAGTCCGGACTGCCCGCAAAGCTGGATTTAACTCGTCAGCCCATTTGTTAGACTTTTCTTCTAAGTTATTCCGAAGAGCAAATAACACCAACTTGTTTGCAGCTTCTGCTTGGCCATTCCCTTGAGGATGCGCTACTGAAGATTTGCAATGCTTTATGTATAGCCATTGGCAATACAAGTAAATTTGGATGAAAATTGAACCCTATGGTCGGTAATTACTGCTCTAGGTACTCCAAAACGACATAGAATATTCTCTCGAAAGAACTTAGAAACATTTTCCTTTGTGGGATGTGTCAAAGCTTTTGCCTCATTTCCATTTCGAGAAGTAATCAACTGCCACTACTAAGTACTCGTAGCCATTTCTTATTTTTGGGAATTTTTCCATTAGCTCTATTCCCCACATATCTTACGGCCAAGTCGCCACAACTGGGGTTTGCTCTATGGAAGGCAATTGTGGTATGCTCCCAAAAATTTGGCAAGTATCACATTTCTTGACATACCTCTTAGCATCTTCTCTTAGCGTCGACCAATAGTATCTTTGGTTAATTACTCTTTCTGCCAACGCTCGGGCTCCAGGGTGTCCTCCACATACACCTTCGTGCATCTCGGCGAGTAACTCGTTTACTTGGAGTGGCAGAATGCAACGAAGCAAAGGTCTTGAGAAAGAACGCTTATATAAAACATCATCATGAATCGTATACATGGCTGACTGCCGCCATATTTGCCTAGCTCTAATAGATTCATCCGGCAAGGTAGGTTGTAAGTGTTGAATTAGGTGAGTTTCCTTTGAGACTGATGTGGTCATTTCCACCAGGATGCCTTCTTCATTTTGGGTCTCTCCGGAGGTGATTTTTGCTAATATGTCTGCTTGTTGATTATCTCTTCGACTGATCAAAGATAGGCTGAAAGGATTGAATTTCTCTTTCCATTGTCTAGCTTTGTCTACATATGATTGAAGACCCTCTGAATGTACTGCGTAGGTACCTTGGACTTGATTCACCATTAACTGTGAGTCACTATAGACCATTAAAGCTGTTATATTTGCTTCATGGTCCCATTCCATCCCAATCAGCAATGCTTCGTACTCCGACTGATTATTTGAAAGATTGAGCCTCAATTTGATAGCTCGCATCTCGGTGTATTATTTGTTGGGAGAAGTCAAAATTACGTCCACTCCTACTCCACTGGCGTTGACTGCTCCATCTACCTTTAATTCCCAAGGATCCATCAGTAATTTGCTTCCCTCTATGTTTGACTCTGTGAAAGATCCTTCTGCCAGGAAGTCAACAAGGGCATGTGCCTTGATGGCAGTCCGTGGCTTGAAGGTGATTTCTTGTCCACACAATTCGATGGACCATAGCATCCTTCCCGATTGATCCAATTTATGAAAAGTTTGTCTTAGTAGGGCATCAGTGTAGACAACAATAGGATGGGACTTGAAATATGGCCCGAGCTTTCGTGTCGAAATTACTAATGCATATGCCAGTTTTTCGATGTTAGAATATCGTGACTCAACATCGTTTAATGTCTTGCTTATGAAGTACACGAGGTACTACTTTGACCCTTCTTCCTTTTTCAACACCGATGCTACAATCAAATCAGAGAAAGATAGATATAAGAAAAGTGTTTCTCCCACGTTTGGAGGTCGCAGCAGAGGAAACCTTAGTAGATGGCTTTTCAAACTTTTCCAAGCACTACTACATTCCGGAGTCCTTACTAGATATAAGGACTCAAATTCGTTCTTTGAGTCCTTCAAAGCTTTGAAGAATGGAAGGCATTTTTCCCGCTGACTTTGAAACAAAGTGTCCCAATGCAACAATACATCCATTTAACCTTTAGATATCTTTGATACATCGGGGCTCGGTAAGTCGAGCTATGGCTTCCAATTTCTCTGGGTTGGCTTTGATTCCACGTTCAGACGTCATGAAGCCCAAAAGTTTTTTAGATTTTACCCCAAATGTGCACTTCGTCGGATTCAACTTGAGGTTAAATTTTGCCAAATTTGAGAATGTTACTGTTGAGGATACTTAGCCATCCATTACGGTTTACCATATTTGACCCTTGATTATCGGCTACTTTCCTTTTACTTTGTAATCTATTTTGATATTATTTGATTTGTAAATGATTGTAATATATTCTGATTTGATTTGTAAATGATTGTAATCTATTCTGATCTTATTTGATTTGTAAATGATTATAAATAGAAAACTCTCACCACCTTTTACGTGTGGTGGTTTCTGCAATTGTTCTCATGGTATCAGAGCATACTCCGGTTTAACAACCCCGATCCCTTCTTCTCCATGGCTTCCGAATCCTCTTCTCATCTCCTTCCTTTCAACACTCTAATCCATATGATCACCATCAAGCTTTCTTCCTCCAATTATCTTCTCTGGAAAAGCCAACTTCTCCCTCTCCTTGAGAGTCAAGACCTGCTGGGCTACGTTGATGGAACTCTAGTTTCACCACCTCGTTTTGAACCAGAAAACTCTACCACACTCAGCCCCAAATATTTGGCGTGGAAAGCAGCCGATCAACGACTTCTCTGTCTCCTGCTCTCCTCTCTCACCGAGGAAGCCATTGCTGTCGTCGTTGGTCTCTCCACTGCCCATGATGTTTGGCTTGCGTTGGAGACTACGTTCAGCCATCATTCGAAAGCACGTGAACTGAAACTCAAGGATGACTTGCAACTGATGAAACGTGGCACCAAACCTGTTACTGAGTATGCCCGTACCTTCAAAACAATCTGTGATCAGCTTCATGCCATTGGCAGACCCGCCGAGGACACTGACAAAGTGCACTGGTTCCTTCGTGGACTCGACACCGACTTCTCAAGTTTTTCTACTGCTCAAATGTCTCTCACCCCTCTCCCCTGTTTTGCAGATTTAGTCTCTAAAGCCGAAAGCTTTGAGTTGTTCCAGCGCTCCCTTGAATCTTCTGACTCCACTCCTACAGCATTCACAGCCACTAATCGTGGCCGCACCCATGGCAACAACGCTGCCTCCCGTAGCAACCAGCGAGGTCGGTCTCATTCCCACGGAAATTACTCTTCCAACCGAGGATGAACCCACTCTGGTCAGGGTCGTCGACCACCTCGCTGCCAAATCTGTCGCACGGAGGGCCATTATGCTGACCGCTGCAACCAACGGTATGCTCGGACTGATTTTGTTGCTCACCTTGCCGAAGCTTTCAACACGTCCTGTTCTATTACTGGACCCGAGACTGCTGATTGGTTTTTAGACACTGGGGCTTCGGCCCATATGACCACCGATTCATCTGTTTTGGATCAGTCCAAAAATTACACGGGTAAGGACTCTGTGATCGTTGGAAACGGTGCCTCTCTACCCATTACCCACACTGGTACTCTTTCTCCGGTTCCAAATATTCACTTATTAGATGTTTTGGTTGTCCCTCATCTCACTAAAAATCTTCTTTCAATTAGTAAATTAACGTCTGATTTTCCTTTCTCCGTTACATTTACTAATAATCTTTTTACTATCCAGAATCGTCAAACAAGAAGGGTAGTGGCGACCGGTAAAAGGGATGGAGGGCTATATGTGCTGGAGCGTGGCAACTCTGCCTTTATTTCAGTCCTTAAAAATAAATCTCTACGTGCTTCATATGATTTATGGCACGCTCGTTTGGGTCATGTAAATTATTCTGTTATTTCTTTTTTAAATAAAAAAGGACATCTTTCTCTTATGTCTTTATTGCCTTCTCCATCACTATGTAGTACTTGTCAACTTGCGAAAAATCATCGATTGCCTTATTCTCGCAATGAACATAGGTCGTCTCATGTGTTAGATCTTATTCATTGTGATCTTTGGGGTCCTTCTCCCGTGAAGTCCAATTCGGGTTTTCTTTACTATGTTATTTTTATTGATGATTATTCCCGATTCACTTGGCTTTACCCTTTAAAATTTAAATCTGATTTCTTTGATATTTTTCTTCAATTTCAAAAATTCGTGGAAAACCAATATTCTGCTCGTATCAAGGTTTTTCAAAGCGATGGCGGTGCTGAATTTACTAGCACTTGCTTCAAACATCACTTACGTACTTCTGGCATCCATCATCAACTCTCTTGCCCATATACACCTGCTCAAAATGGCCGTGCTGAGAAAAACATCGTCATGTGACTGAAACTGGCTTGGCCCTTCTCTTCCACTCCCATCTTTCTCCTCGTTTTTGGGTTGACGCTTTCAGCACTGCAGCCTATATCAACCGGTTGCCCACTCCACTTCTTGGAGGTAAGTCACCCTTTGAACTTCTATATGGCTACTCTCCACATTATGACAATTTTCATCCTTTTGGTTGTCGTGTTTATCCTTACTTGCGTGATTATATGCCTAACAAACTTTCTCCCCGCAGCATTCCTTGCATTTTCTTGGGTTATAGTCCCTCTCATAAAGGGTTTCGTTGTCTCGATCCCACCACCACTAGGCTTTACATCACCCGCCACGCTCAATTTGATGAAACTCACTTTCCTGCTGTCCCTAGCTCCCAGGCCCAACCCCTTTCCTCTCTTCATATTTCAAATTTCTAGGAACCGCGTCTTTACCACATTGATCCATCCCCCCCTACCCCTCCTTCACCGTACCTTTCTCGGTCCAGCTCCTCTCTGTGTGATATTTGTTCTGACCTTGTGGATGAGTCTGTGCAGGTTGATACTTCTCTTGCAGGTTCCTCTTTGCCACCCTCGGCTTCTGATCCGCCCGCTATTGAACCTGCTGCTCCTTCCACTTCTTCCTTGGGCTCTCATCCTATGATCACACGAGCCAAAGCTGGTATTTTCAAGACTCGTCATCCAGCAAATCTTGGTGTTTTGGGCTCATCTGGACTTCTCTCTGCTCTTCTTGCATCCACTGAGCCCAAAGGATTCAAATCTGCTGTTAAGAATCCTGCTTGGCTTGCTGCAATGGATGAGGAAGTTCGCGCTTTACAATAAAATGGCACTTGGATTTTGGTTCCTCGTCCTGCCAACACAAACATCGTGGGCTCTAAATGGGTGTTTCGCACTAAATATTTGCCAGATGGATCCGTCGAGCATCTCAAGGCTCGTCTTGTTGCCAAAGGTTATACTCAGGTTCCTGGTCTCGACTACACTGACACTTTCAGTCCGGTTGTCAAAGCTACTACTGTCCGTGTTGTGCTTTCTCTTGCTGTCACCAATAAATGGCCCCTTCGACAACTTGATGTCAAGAATGCTTTTCTCAATGGCACTCTTACTGAACATGTTTATATGGAACAACCTCCTGGGTATATTGATCCTCGCTTTCCCACTCATGTCTGTCTATTAAAGAAAGCCCTCTATGGCTTAAAGCAAGCTCCTCGCGCCTGGTTTCAGCGTTTCAACTCATTTCTTCTCACACTTGGTTTTTCTTGCAGTCGCGCTGACACGTCACTTTTTGTCTTTCATCAGAAGTCTAACCTTATTTATTTACTTCTTTATGTTGATGACATTATTGTTACTGGCAACAACCCATCTCTTCTTGACCGCTTTACTCGCAAGCTTCATTCTGAGTTTGCTACCAAGGATTTGGGCTCTCTCAGTTACTTTCTGGGTCTTGAAGCTTCACCCACTCCTGATGGTCTCTTTATCAGTCAGTTAAAATATGCTCGAGATATTCTTACTCGTGCTCAGTTGCTCGATAGCAAACCAGTCCACACCCCCATGGTTGTTTCTCACCACCTGACTGCTGATGGTTCTCCTTTCTCTGATCCTACTCTCTATCGATCTCTTGTTGGCGCCCTTCAGTACTTGACCATTACGCATCCAGATATTGCCCATGCTGTCAATTCTGTCAGTCAATTTTTGCATGCCCCTACTGCAGATCATTTTCTTGCTGTCAAGCGTATTCTTCGCTATGTTAAGGGCACACTCCACTTTGGCCTTACCTTTCGTCCATCCACTGTTCCTAGTGCGCTAGTGGCTTATTCGGATGCTGACTGGGCTGGCTATCCCGATACTCGTCGTTCCACCTCCGGCTACTCTATTTATCTTGGTAACAATCTCGTTTCTTGGAGTGCCAAGAAGCAACCTACTGTCTCACGCTCCAGCTGTGAATCTGAGTATCGTGCTCTTGCCATAACTGCTGCTGAACTTCTTTGGCTTACGCATCTTCTGCATGACCTCAAGGTCCCCATTCCACAGCAGCCCTTGCTCTTATGTGACAACAAAAGTGCTATTTTTTTATGCTCCAATCCCATTTCTCATAAGCGGGCCAAGCATGTTGAATTAGATTATCATTTCCTTCGGGAACTTGTTGTCGCTGGCAAACTTCGCACACAGTATGTGCCCTCGCATCTCCAGGTTGCTGACATCTTCACCAAAAGTGTTTCTCGACCTCTCTTTGAATTTTTCAGATCCAAGCTTCACGTTTGCTCCAATCCGACGCTTAGCTTGGGGGGGGGGGGGGGGTGTTGAGGATACTTAGCCATCCATTACGGTTTACCATATTTGACCCTTGATTATCGGCTACTTTCCTTTTACTTTGTAATCTATTTTGATATTATTTGATTTGTAAATGATTGTAATATATTCTGATTTGATTTGTAAATGATTGTAATCTATTCTGATCTTATTTGATTTATAAATGATTATAAATAGAAAACTCTCACCACCTTTTACGTGTGGTGGTTTCTGCAATTGTTCTCAGTTACCTCCAAGTCGTCTAAATGCGATACTCCGTGTTTGGTTTTGACAACCATGTCATCCACATAGACTTCTATGTTTCTTCCTATTTGATCTCGGAGGATATGATTCATTATCCGTTGATAAGTGGCCCCTGCATTCTTCAAGCCGAACAGCATAACATTATAGCAATATATGGCCTCTGCAGCTCGGAACGAAGTATGTACCTGGTCATTTGGCCTCATTTTTATTTGATGATAACCCGAGAAAGCATTCATGAAGCTTAAAAATTCGTATCCCGCGGTTGAATCCACTAGTGCATCAATTCGAGGTAGCGGGTAACAATTCTTGGGGCAAGCTTTGTTGAGGTCAGTGTAGTCAACACACATCCTCCATTTTCCATCGGCTTTCTTGACCATCACAACATTAGCTAGCCACGTGGGATATTTGACTTCGCGAATGAACCCCGCCTTTAACAATTTTTCTACTTCTTCCTTCATGCCTTGTATCTTTTCTTCTCCGAACTGTCTGGACTTTTGTTTCATTGGGTGGCATGCTGAACTTATGTTCAGCGTGTGTTCATCTATGGCCTTGTTGTTGCCTGGCATGTCCTCTGTGCACCAAGCGAAATTACTTTGGTGATCCTTCAAAAATTTGATGATACCTTGTCTGAGTGTATCTGGCATTTCTCTTCCGCTTTTGACACACTGTGGGGATGTTCTGGATTTATGACCACTTCGTCAAATTTGCTTTCCCGCGACACTTCGGTGACCAAGTCACAGATTTGCTTCTCCTCTGTATCCTTTGGTCATCATCAAAAGTTATAGAGTTAACGTAACCAATTTCGGTGGACTCTTTCCTTTTTCTCTTTATCTTCATAATCTGTCCCAACAAACTCTGGGGACTGCTCTTCACAAAACCAACACCTCGCAAGGTGTTGAACTTCACTTGTTGGTGAGATGTGGATATCACGAGATCAAAGGCTGCGTGGAAAGGTGTCCCCAATATGACATTATATGGGGAATCCATATCCACGACATAAACTTTTATCTCCTCTGTTCTTACTCTGTCTCCATCGCCAAGGGTGACTTGCATCTTCACCATTCCTTTGACTGGCACTTTGTGCGGCGTGAACCCTTCTAGTACCATTTTACTTACCTTGAGATGCTCACTTTTCAAGCCCATCTCATTGAAACATCGAAGGTACATGATATTTTTCGTGGCTCCTGTATCAACTAAAACCCTTCTTACTGTGCACTTGTCGATTCCATCTCTTGTCATTTGAATTTCGAGGACAATGGGAGTGATCTTGGCCTCTTTATTGTGCTCTTATTCTTCATTTGTAAAAGAAATGACTTCCGACTGTTCGAATTCATACTTCGGAATGAGGTATGACTTGGTGAGGTTGTATATTCTCTTTTTGATTTTCTTGATGGAGGTCAACTCTGGATTTATCATGTTGATCACCCTCTCACCTTTGTCTTTCTGTTGTTATATATCAGCTACATATTCCTTCAAACACCCTTCTCGGATGAGTCTTTCAATCGCCTTTTTCAATTGGATGCAATCTTCTGTGGTGTGTCCATAATCCCTGTGAAACCCACAGAACTTTGTTTTATCCCACATAGAGAATGATTGAGGTCTCATCGGAGCAGGGTCCCTAACTCCAAACTTGTACTTTATCACTGCTACTAGACTTTCCTTTGGGACGTTTAGGGGTGTAAACGTCTCGAATTTTTTATTTCGATTTTTGTTTCTTCGCTTTGGGAAATTTGAAGAGACGTCCTTCTGATGTTCGTGTTGCTTGTCCTTCTTTTTAGTGGTGGACTCTAGTGCACTACTTTCTGCTAGTGCCACTTTTCGAGTAACATTGAACATTTCTCCGATGGTTTCCAGCTTCCTTAGTTGCAGCTCTGTGTATAACATTCTTGACCGGAACGTTCCTTCGAAACAAGTGATGACTGTGTCTTTTTTGATCCCCTCAATGTCATCATAAGTCTTCTTGAATCGTTCCAAGAAAGATAGCAAAGTCTCGTCCTCTTGTTGTTTGATGTTTCCTAGATCCCCTCTTGTTTCGGTATGGACCCTGCTATACTGAATTTATCTAGAAATATCTTTTCTAGAGTGTACCAGGAATCAATTGTACCTTTCCCTGAGGGAAGTAAACCAATTCAATCGATCTCGTCCTTTGGACTTTAGTTTCGCTTTTTACTTTTTCAGGGTTATATTAGGAGTACCGCTTTCTGGTCCCACGCTTCAGAGCAGGCTTCGAAGATTGTGACTCTCGCCTACTTTGCTGATTGTTTGACATTGTCTTCTGCCCGTTCGCGCTCCTCGCTTTTCATCTTTTTTTGTGGCGAGGGTCTACGTTCGTTGCGGAAGCCGTTCAGAAGGATCATCTAGGAATCTCGGGGGTGGTAGCTCTGCCCCTGCTTTCTGAAATTCAGACCTTAATTTCAGCCATTGTCTTGAGAACTCTTGCTTTAACTGTTCATTTTTCTTTTGTAACCTTTGTAATTCTCTTTCTGCATCATCTATCCTTTTAGAGTTGAGTTGTTCTCTCAAGTCTCGAGAACGCCTCGAAGTCTCAGGTTGCGGTCTTAGTCTTTCCACTGCAGGACGACGATGAGAAGAGGTGGGAGCGGAGGATTGGGATAACCTCGGTGCTGTTTCCCATGGTGACACTTGTGGATTGGTGCGACCTTCTCCTGAATGTCGAGACATAATGATTTTTTAAAGAAATTTTCATTCCCGGTAACAGAACCAAACTGATTCTACAAAAATTAGTCAAAATAATTATAGGGAGAAGAAGGTAAATTCAAGTAACTCGGGTTTAAGAAATATCTGAGTTGAGCATTGGGTTATTTAGAATAGGTCAAATTGGTTGGTTAGGATGACACTCTGAGTACTCCGAAGTACCAAATTCTTGCAAAATAAAAGAGGTTTAGTGGGATGTGGATTCCCCGTGAACTTTCCGACGATCAAGTCAATTGAGTATTATGATAAATATTTTGGATATTTGTAACTTGTTCCTTACCTTTTACTTTGTTTCCTTTTTATAGGTACCTGCCTGAGGATAGAGATGTTAACGAGCCGAGTCGAATCGAGCATCAGATATTTTGAGTTTGTTTGATTATTATTCGAGCATGTTTGAGTTCGCTCGTTTAATATTTCGAACAGAAAAAATTATTCGAGTTTGTTCGGTTATTTTTTTATTGTTCGAGTTTGAGCTCGAGTTCGCTCGATTAAATTTAAAAAAATTTAAAATTTATATTTGAATTTAAATATTAAATTTTTTTAAAATTTCAAATTTATGAAATAAAAAAAAGAATTTAAATATTTACCTATTTAATAATAATAATAATAATAATAATAATAATAATAATAAAAGTGAACATTCTTTTAAATGATAAATGTAAATATAATAATTAAAATGATTAAATTTCAAATTAAGATAAAATAATTTTTGTGAAACATAGATCAGATCATCATCCTTTGTCTACAAAAAAATGTTAAATATATAAAAAATATTTTTAAATATATTGATCATTATTTTTATATATACAAATTAAAGGAGAAAGAAAAAACAATTCAAATAAAATTTGATAGCGATCAAGAATAATATAATTTTCAAAATTTAAAATATCAAATAAATATAATCAAATTATTCTAATAAAATAAAATAAATATGGTAAAAAATAATATATTTACCTTTAAACTTATATTTTCAGTTGCGTTTGGACTTTCAGAAGGCAAGAGAAGGAGAACGGACAACTTTTTAGAGTTTGTATAGAAAGAAAGTTGATTGAGTTGGAACTCGAGAGTTTTTTTATGGTTCTGAGAAAAACAAATTATTTTAACACTTTGAAGAACGTTGGGGAAGTTGAATCACCTCTAGAAATTAGGAAGAAAATATTAAAAAAAATTCTAATTTAAATATTAAATAATATTTTTAATAATATATACAAATATTTATAATTTGTTCGCGAACGCTCAGTATGTTCACGAACAATGTTTGAATAAGTTTAAAATTTAATCGAGCCTAAAATTATGTTCGTGTTTGTTTGTTTAATAAATAAACGAGCTCGAACGAGCTTTGTTCGCGAATAATTTGGTTCGTTTACAGCTCTACCTGAGGATGGCCCTGTCATCAATGGGTTTTTCCGTTGGTTTGGACGGGTTGGACCATTTCTTTCCGTTACCAGAAACGGTCTTTAAATTGGGGAGTTAAGGAGAGAGAGTCTATGATTGAGGTCGTAACGTTTGCTCTTTATCCATGATTACTGATTTAAAATTAATAATGATGGCTTTATTGTGCCGGCAAAGTGTAGGGCGGTTATTTTTTAAGTTCAATTACCCTTTTGTCCTTGACGCGCTTTCTTAGTTTTTCAATATATATATATATATATAATATATATATATATATATATATCTAAAAATAGAAATACATATAATATAGGGTAAACTATCTCAGATGTACCTCTTAAAGGTCAAAATCCAGCTTTTGCACCTCAAAGATTTTTTGTACATAGAATGCCCCTAACGTTTCAAAACGTCCCACTACATGCACCTCTGTTAAGTCAAACCGTTAGTGACTCAATTTTGCGGTTAGTCAACATTTTTTCACTATTTAGTACTATTCTAGTTAGGGGCATTTTTGTCCAATTTTTTAATTTTAAAAAAAAATTTTAATTTTTTTTTCTTTCTTTCTTCTTCCTCTTTTCTCTCTCTTCCTTCTTTCTCTCTTCATTAATTAAATTTTTTTTCTCCCTCTTCCTCTTTTCTCTCTCTCCTTTTCTTCTTCCTTTCTCTCGAATCAAATAAATCATCTAATTTAGCCTTATTGTTAACCTCGGTAAATCTTCTGCTCGAATCAAAAATTTTGTCGGCGTTGTTGTTGTTGTTGTTGTCGTCGGCGTCGGCGATTACTGGGAAACTATCTCTACCTGTTAAATTATACGCTTTTTTCTTATTATTTGAATTGGAGGTTCCGAAGAACATGTCGTTCATGAAATCCGTTAGGTTAGGGACGACGTCGTTGTGGACAGTGTTTTCGCTCGCCGGTTGACGGTCGGTTCTTCTATTTTCTGGTAATTCCTTTTGTAGGAACATCATTGTAGATCGATGCTCGTTCATTGAGTTTCTGTTGAATCTTTTCTCCATTGTGTTTCTTTCTAGTACCATTAAGAATTAATAATTGAAAACCCTAATTAATAATGGAAATCAAGGGGTTTTCGGAGATGAATAGGAAGAAGGAGAGAGAAAGGAGAAGAAAAGGAGAGAGAAAAGAGGAAGAAGAAGGAAAGAAAAAACATTTAAAAAAAAAATTAAAAAAATTGGACAATAATACCCCTAACTGGAATAGTACTAAATAGTGAAAAAAAGTTGACTAACGGCAAAATTGAGTCACTAACGGTTTGACTTAACAGATGTGCATGTAGTGGGACGTTTTGAAACATTAGGGGCATTCTATGTACAAAAAATCTTTGAGGTGCAAAAGCTGGATTTTGACCTTTAAGAGGTGCATCTGGGATAGTTTACTCTATAATATATATAAATTTCAAAAACAATACACATGTATGCATGGATAATTATATATACATTCAGATGTATATATATTGAACATCCAGGAAAATACCTTAGGGGCAAAATAGTAATTTTATCACTTAATAACTGCCCCTGACCTCACCGGACGTCATAAGTCCAAATTCATGGGCCTCATAAAGAGCAGACGTTACCACTCTTTAAAGGCCATATTTAAAGCCCATTATCTACAACGGTCAAAACGACCCAAAGCTCCAACGGGAAGCTCATGAATAAATGAGACACCTTCAAGCGAACTCCTATAAAAGAAAGATCGGAACAAAAGGTAAGATAGATTCCAGATATCCAAAATATTCACACAATACTCTACTGACTTAATCATCGGAGAGTTCACAGGGAATAAACCCCCCATCGAAGTTACTTGTTTTGTAGGGATTGGATATCGCGAAGTACAGTCATCCAGGCGCCACTCCACGAAGTGCCGTTTCCCAGATTGTAGTTCGTCAAGGGGCCATCTCCCGAAGTACCGATTTTATTGACTTTGACCAATCCAAAATCTCCCAAAGACCCGTCCATATATTTCCTGAATTCTCGGCCTTTCAAATTATCATTTTACCCCTGACAGATTTTTGCAGAATCAGTTTGGTTCTTTTACCGGGAATCAGCCAGGATACCCATCTTTCTTTCACAAATCAAAATGTCTAGGCATTCAGGAGATGGATGCACTGTCCGACAATCATCCTTCCGAGAAACTGAGACAAGAATATCACATTCTTCATCCTCACCTAGTTCCAGTCGTTGTCCAGTATCGGAAAGATTGGGACCACAGCCAGAAGCTTCCAGACATTCTCAGGATATGAGAGAACAACTCAATTCAAAGAGAATTGTGGATACCGAAAAAGAGTTACAGAGGTTGCAAAGAGAAAATGAATAATTAAAATAGGACCAAGAGCTTTCACGGCAATGGTTAAAGTTAAGAGCTGAATTCAGGAAGGCCGTCGCGGATCTACCCCCTCCAAGATTCTCAGGGGATCCCTCGGAAATTCCACAACGAACACAAATAGCCACCAAAAAAGATGAGAGGCGTGGAACACGAACTGGCATAAAACAAACGGTCAGCGAAGTAGGGGAAAGTCATCATTCCTCGAAACTTGTACATAAAAGAGGGGTCAGAAAGCGTTCCCTCGAATATAGTCCAGAGAAAGGAAAGAACCCGACTAAAGTTCATAAATCAAGGTCAATTAAATTGGGACCTTTCGCCAAGTGGATCCAAAATGTCTCCCCCGATCCAAGTCTCAAAATCTCACAGTTCATCCTATATTCAGGGCTATCTCGACCCCTCGAGCACGTGTGCCGCTACAAATCGGCCATGGGGCTAGTCACAAATGACGAAGCCATTCTATGCAAAGCATTCCCGAGCACTCTGTCCGACAAAGCTCTGACCTGGTTCACATCTCTAAAAGCAGGTACCGTTGATTCTTGGCATACCTTGGAGAAAGTGTTCCTTGACAAATTCAGTACTGCAGGAACTATACCGAAAACAAGAGGGGACTTGGCTAACATCAAACAGCGAGAAGATGAAACTCTACTCTCCTTCTTGGAGCGATTCAAGAAGACCTATGATGACATCGAAGGAATCAACCAAGACACTATCATCACCTGTTTCGAAGGAGGATTCAGATCAAGGACGCTATACACCGAGCTTCAGTTGAGAAAACCAGAAACCATCGGTGAAATGTTCAGTGTTGCTAGAAAAGTAGCATTAGCAGAAAGCAGTGCGCTCGAATCCACCTCAAAAAGAAAGGATAAGCAACACGAGCACCCAAAGGATATCGCCTCGAGCTTCTCAGAACGAAGAGACAAAAATCGAGGTAAGAAATTTGAAACTTTCACGCCTTTAAATGTTCCAAAGGAAAGTTTCATAACAGTAATCAAAGAGAAATACGGAGTAAAGGGATCCGGCCCTGATGAAGTCGCATTCTTTCTCCACACGGGACAAGACCAAGTTCTGTGGATTCCACAGAGACTACGGTCACACCATGGATGAATGCTTTCAGCTAAAAAGAGCAATTGAAAGGCTCATCCAAGAAGGATGTTTGAAAGAGTATGTTGCTGGTATGCAGTAGCAGAAGGATAAAGGGGAGAGGGTGATCAATATGATTAACCCAGAGTTGTCCTCTGTCAAGAAAATCAAGAAGAGGATATACAATTTTACCAAATCACACCTCGTACTGAAGTATGAGTTTGAACAGACGGAGGTCATCACTTTCACGAACGAGGAATTAGAGAACAATGAGGAGGCCAAAGTTACTCCTATTGTCCTCGAAATGCGCATGACACGAGAAGGAATCGACAAATGCACAGTGAAAAGAGTTCTGGTTGACACTGGAGCTACAAAAAACATCATGTACTTACGTTGTTTCGAAGAAATAGGCTTGAAAGAACATCTCAAGACTAGCAGAATGGTACTGGAGGGGTTCACGCCACATAAGGTACCAATTAAAGGAACAGTAAGGATACAAGTCACCCTCGGTGAAGGGGATAAAGCACGAACAGAGGAAATCAAGTTCTATGTTGTGGACTTGGAATCCCCCTACAATGTCATAGTGGGGACACCTTTCCACGCACCTTTTGACTTAGTAATCTCTACATCTCATCAATTAGTGAAGTTCAACACTTTGCGAGGTGTTAGTTTTGTGAAAAGAAGCCCACGAAGTCTGCTAGGGCAAATCATGAAGATAAAAAGGAAAAGGGATTCTCCCTCCGAAGTCAGGTATATCAATTTAGTGACGGAAGATCATGACCTGAGGATACAAAGAATACTGGACAAGCAAATTTGCGACCTAGTCATCGAAGTATCGCGAGAGAGCGAGTTTGACGAAGTAGCAATAAATCCGAACTATCCTCAGCAACTTGTCAAAATTGGAAGAGAGATGTCGGACCAACTCCGACGAGACATCATCAAGTTCTTAAAAGATCATCAACACAGTTTTGCCTAGCATACAGAGGATATGCCAGGTATAGACACTTCCATTGCCAAGCACGCACTAAACATAAGCCCAACGTGTCGCCCGATAAAACACAAATCTCGACAATTTGGAGAGGAGAAAATACAAGGCATGAAGGAAGAGGTAGATAAACGTCTGAAAGCAGGATTCATACGCGAGGTAAAGTACCCCACATGGCTGGCTAACGTAGTAATGGTCAAAAAATCCACTGGTAAATGGAGGATGTGTGTTGATTATACCGACCTCAACAAGGCCTGTCCAAAAGACTGTTACACATTGCCTCGAATTGATGCACTGGTAGATTCAACAGCGGGATACGAGTTTCTAAGTTTCATGGACGCCTTTTCAGGATACCATCAAATAAAAATGAAGCCAAGTGATTAGGTACACACTTCGTTCTGAGCTGCTGGAGCCATATATTGCTACAATGTTATGCCATTCGGATTGAAGAATGCAGGGGCCACATACCAACGCATGATGAATCACATCCTCCGAAGCCAAATTGGAAGGAACATAGAGCATATGTCGATGATATGGTTGTCAAAACCAAACATGGCACTTCGCACCTAGAAGATCTAGAAGAAACCTTTTCCAACCAGGCAAAGTTCAACCTCAAGCTTAACCCGACGAAGTGCACTTTTGGAGTGAAATCTAGCAAATTTCTAGGTTTTATGACATCTGAGCGAGGTATCGAAGCCAATCCAGAGAAGTTAGAGGCTATGACCCGGCTCACCGAGCTCCGATGTGTCAAAGACATCTAGAGACTAAACGAGTGTATTGCCGCATTAGGACGCTTCATTTCAAAATCAGTGGAGAAGTGTCTTCCATTCTTCAAATCCTTGAAAATTTTGAAGAATGACTTTGTGTGGACTCAAGAATGCAGCTATTCTTGGATAAGTATGAAAGACCATCTGTTAGATCTTCCCATGCTACGACCTCCAAGCACAAGGGAAACACTCTTCCTATACTTATCCTTCTCAAATTTGATCGTGTCATCAGTATTAATAAAAGAGGAATGAAAGAAACAGTACCCTGTATATTTCGTCAGCAAAGTCCTGAATGACGCGGAGTCCAGGTATTCAAATATTGAAAAACTAGCATATGCACTAGTGATTTCCACACGAAAACTTAGATCATACTTCGAATCTCACCCTATTGTGGTCTACACTAATGCCCCGCTCAAGAAAGTTTTTCATAAACTGGATCAATTTGGAAGAATGTTGCGATGGTCTATCGAATTATGCGGGCAAGAAATCACATTTAAGCCCCGGACAGTAATCAAGGCACATGCTCTTGCAGACTTCCTCGCAGAAGGGTCCTTCACGGAATTGAGTCTAGAAGTGGATGAACCAATAAAAGAACCATGTGAACTGAGAGTGGACGGAGCAGTCAACTCCAGCGGAGTCGGAGCAGGAATTTTCCTAACTTCACCCAACAAAGAATACACGGAAATGAGGGCCATCAAATTAAGGCCCAACCTTTTGAACAATCAAGCGAAATATGATGCGTTGCTGATTGGATTAGAGTGGGCCCATGGGGCTAATATCAAAGCTCTAAAAGTATATAGCGATTCGCAGTTGGTGGTGAATCAGGTCCGAGGGACCTATACCGTACAATCGGAGGGCCTACAGTCATATGTGGACGAAGCAAGAAAATGAAGAGAGAAATTCTGCCCTTTCACGCTATCTTTAATCAGCAGAAAAGAAAATCAGCAAGCAGATAGGCTTGCAAAAATTGCTTCCGGAGAAACTCCAAACGAGGAAGGCATCCTGATGGCTTCCCAACTGATATGCTAAATAGGTGTTATTTTACCCTATGTTGATTATGGGTAATTAAGGACTGAGGTTGACTAATTGTCACATTTAGTCTTTTAAGGTGTCACTTAATCAGCCAGAACCTAAGGCAGAGTACCTATCGTGTAGCTAGTCTGTTGGAAAGTATCTACGATTTTATTAAATATCGTACTCCCAAGGAAGTGGTAACGGCTTAGTAGTAACTAGCCTCTTACCCTAACTCTTATCTTATGATCCAGTTATGCAATCGTCATCAATAACTTTGATGTGAGGGTGATTCATTCTCCACTAGGTTTAAGTCCATTTAAGCCTAAAAGTGTTTTATAGATAATGTCCTGATTCTATGTTATACTGTTCCTACATGTTGATTGACCTATCTTCAAGTATTTTAGATATATCTTAGCCTGGATTGCAACTATGTCTGAGTCTAAAGGTGTACCACATCCGAGTCAACTAATAAACCGACCCATCCCCAAGGTTGACGGCCCTACTCACGGTTCGAGCTAAAGGCATCCATGAAAGCCCTATGTCACTTAGGGGATCATGCCGCTCGCCCTAACGCCGGCATAAACTCTCAACTCAGCCTACTTAGACTACTCTAACAAACAGGGTGTTCCGCAAGTTATTTTATCTAATATGGCAGACACCAATACTAATTGATGCCTGTTAAACTAAACAGGTTATGATTAGACCGTGGTTAGGAATTGTCTATAACCCTAAATTTAGTTTAAAAGAAACTACATTAGACATGCAGACATAATGAATGTTAAGCAGGTGGCTATTTCCGGAAAATCATAAGAACTTCAACACATATAACAGATATTCATAAAAATCATAATCTCATATTCATAATAAATCTTTGGACAAACACAATACAAACATATAAAGAGAGGGACAGGGGGACTGATGCCATAAAGAAATCACCCTTTACTTAGTCTCGCCGATGGAGCAATTGCTTGTATATGTCGTACTGCTCGACCCGACTCTGCTCGTTAGAACCTTCGGAGGACGCTTCCTCAGCCTAGTAGCTGGCCTTTACCTTAATACCCAGCTTAAGCCCAGCCTTGTGGACTGACTCTTCGAACGCCTAGAGCCCTCTTAGGATCTACTAACGAAATCCCAGGTATTCTATGAATACCAGAAACGAACCTATCTATCGAACCCTAGGATCTGAGACTAATTATCAGAAACTAAGAAAACAAAACACTAACTAGAAATAAAAGAAAACTTATACTGAACCCGAGTCTCTAAGTGACTTATGTACTCGAGAAAAGTGTACACTTAAAGTCACTAAATCTCTCAGATCGAGTGGAGAGGAATGAATTCAACTGAGGAAGGCCTGGGGTATTTATAGCAGCTTTCTAGAGTGAATTTTTCCAAGAATTTCGATGTGGGACTTGGACCAGGCATCCGGGACGCCCGTTCTGGATTGGGACACCCGTCCTGGCCTCTTGACCAGGTCAGGACACCCATCCTGATTCGGGACGCCCTCCCCGACGTCTAAACTTCTGAAAAATTGCGTTTTTGCCCAGAAATTTGCCATTTTCTTCTACTTTTCACCTGACACTTCCAAAATCATAAAAACTGTGAAATTGAGTTAATAACGAACAATTAAGACCGATTTGCCCTCAATTTCACCCTAAATTATGCCTAAAACATGCTAAAAATGTGATATGATTTATGCATATCACATCCCTATAGAAAGAGCAGAGGCAAGTGCGAAAGAAACAGACTTAATTCAATGTCTACGTTCCACTTCGGAAAATTGGGATGAGGAAATAAAGAATTTCATTCAGCAAGGGAGCCTCCCAAATGACGCTACTCGGGCCAGACAAATAAGACGGTAGTCTGCCAGGTACACAGTTCATGAAGATGTATTGTATAGACGGTCTTTTTCAAAGCCTCTACTTCGTTGCATTCATCCACCTCAAGTCAACGAGCTACTTGTTGAGATACACGAGGGAGTATGTGGAGGACACCCCGGTGCCCGAGCTCTGGCTGAAAGAGTAATCAACCAAGGGTATTACTGGCCAACGCTCAGAGAAGATGCCAAAAAATATGTCAAGAAATGCGAGACATGCCAAATTTTTGGAACCATTCCACATTTGCCTTCCATTGAACAAACCTCGGTGGTGGCAGCCTGGCCATTCGACATGTGGGGTATGGATCTAATGGGAAAGTTCTCGAAAACAAGAAATGGATATGAATACTTGGTAGTGGCGGTGGATTATTTCTCAAAATGGGTAGAAGCAAAATCTCTCACACATCCAACAAAGGAAAATATTTCTAAGTTCTTCCGAGAAAATGTCCTATGCCGCTTCAGGATACCCAGGGCAGTGATTATCGATCAAAGAGTTCAATTTTCAACAAAGTTCACCCCAGAATGTCAAAGGTTGTACATCAATGATACGCGAAAATCATATACCTTTTTTAGCATGTTTTTATGTATGATTTAGGATGAAATTGATAGGAAATCGATCTTAATTTATTGTTATTTACTCAATTTCACATTTTTTATGATTTTGGAAGTGTCAGGTGAAAAGTAGACGAAAACAGCAAATTTTGGGGTAAAAATGCAATTTTTGGTAATGTTGACTTGGTCAACGGTCCGGGACGGGCGTCCCGAATTCGGGACGGGCGTCCCGACCCAGTCAGACCACCAGGACGGGCGTCCCGAGCCGCCAGAAGCTGTCCCACATCGAATTTTTCAGAGATTTTCACTCCGGGAAGCTGCTATAAATACCCCAGGCCTCCAGCAGTTGAATTCATCCCTCTCCACTCGATCTGAGTCATTAAGTGGTTTCCAGTGTACAATTTTCCAGTACACAACTCACTCAGAGACTCGGATCTCAGTTTTCTTTCTTATTAGTGTTTGTTTTAGTTTCTGAGAAATAGTCTCAGATCTTAGGTTTCTATAGATAGGTTCGTTTCTGGTATTCATAGAATACCCGGGATTTCGTTAGGAGATCCTAAGAGAGCTCTAGGCGTTCGAAGAGTCAGTCCACAGGGCTAGGCTTAAGCCCAGGACGTAAGGTAAAGTCTAGCTACTAGGCTGAGGAAGCGTTCTCCGAAGGTTCTGGTGAGCAGAGTCAGGGCGAGCAATACGACATATACAGCAGTACGCTCCGTAGGCGAGACTTCGTAAAGGGTGATTTCTTTATGGCATCGGTCCCCATGTCCCTCTCTTATATGTGTTATTGCTTTGTTCTAAATATGAATTATGAATATCAGATTACGATTTTATGAATAGTTGTGTTATATGTTGAAGTTTTTATGTTTTTCCGGAAATAGCCACCTGCTAAATATTCATTATGTCTGCATGTCTAATGTAAGTCTCTTTTAAACTAAAACTAGGGTTATAGACAATTCCTAACCACGGTCTATTCATAACCTGTTTAGTTTAACATGCATCAATTAGTATTGGTGTCTGCCATACTAGATAAAATAACCAACGGAACACCTTGTTTGTTAGAGTAGTCTAGGTAGGCTGAGTAGAGAGTTATGCCGGTGGTTTTGCGACGAGCAGCATGACCCCGAAGTGACATAGGGTACCGTTCATTGCTGACTTTAGTCCGGACCGTGAGTAGGGCCGTTTACCTTAACGATGGGGCGATAGCGTAGAGACCTCAGATGTGGTACACCTTTAGACACAGAACATAGTTGCATTCCAGGCTAAGATATATCTAAAACACTCGAATACAGGTCAATCAACATATAGGAACAGAATAACATAGAATCAGAACTCATCTTTAAAACACTTTCAGGATTAATTAGACTTAAACCTAGTGGAGAATGGATCACCCTCTCATCAAAGTATTTGATGAAGATTGCATAACTGGATTATAAGATAGGAGTTAGGATAAAAGGCTAGTTACTACTAAGCCGTTGCCACTTCCCTGGGAGTACGATAATTAAATTAATAAAATCGTAGATACTTTCCAATAGACTAGCTACACGATAGGTACTCTGCCTTAGGTTCTGGCTGATTAAGTGACACCATAGAGACTAAATGTGACAATTAGTCAATCACAGTCCTTAATTATTCATAATCAACATAGGGTAAAATAACACCTATTTAGCACGTCAACCGGAATCGCATCAATCAAACATTGGAAATCATCAGTAGCATACCCTCAGGGGAATGATCAAGCGGAAGCTGCTAACAAATTAGTACTAATGGCCCTAAGGAAAAACTTGGAAGGAAAATCCAACAAATGAGCTGATGAGTTGAACCCAACTCTATGGGCAGTCCGCACTTCGACTAGGGGCCCCACGGGAGAACGACATATGCATTGGTGTACTATTCTGAAGCAGTAGCACCAGCCGAAGTCACATTACCCACAGTAAGAGTGTTGTTGTACAACGAAGATGCCAACAAAGAAAGAAGAGGCATGTAACTAGATCTGCTAGAGGAAAGGAGAATAGCAAGCCTCCTAAGATCGCAGTCATTCAAGCAAAAAGCCAAAAGAGCCCATGATAAGAAAGTATTCAATCGACCAATAAAGATTGGTGATTGGGTACTCCGGAAGATAGAAGGCACGACGAGGCATATAAAGGCAAACAAGCTGACTCCAAACTGGGAAGGATCGTACCTCGTGAAACATGAAGTGAGACCCGACACTTACAAGCTTATGAACAAAGACGGCGCTCTCCTACCGAACCCATGGCACGCAAATCACCTGAAAAGGTACTATGTATAAATAGCACCTAGAAAGCATTGTTTTGGATACCAAGTCAACTTGGAAAGAAAGTTCATTTGAACAGCTTCAAAAAGGACTGTTGAACTTTTGAAATAAAATATCACCACTGAGTGAAATCTCGTGGTTACGAAGTACCGGGATCAATCCCAGGAGTAAGAATGTTACCACCACGAGATACTTCGTGGTTACGAAGTACCAAATTAAAAGGAACTTGGAGATTTAAAAATACCATGTAGTACCACGTGGCTACTAAGTACCAAGTTAAAAGAAACTTGGAGATTTGAAATACCATGTAATAGTGCGTGGTTACGAAGTATCAAGTTAAAAGAAACTTGGAAAGATTTAGAGTACCACGTGATTATGAAGTAGCGAGTTGAAAAACTTAAAGTGTTGACATTGGAAAACATTAAAGCATAAAGTGAGAATTCCATTGAAGCTTTCAGAAGATGAAGTACAAAGTTTACAAAAAGAAGTTTACATCCAAAAATCTCTACAAAAATTACTAAGTCAGGGAGCAGAAGATGAACCACCCAACATGTCCCAGAAATTTGGCTCAGATGGAGTAGGGGGATCCCAGGCTGGTTTTCCTCTCTTCTCATCTCGGTCCCAAAGAGCGTTCATCTCCTCTGCGGTAAATGGGACGAAGTCTGCACCTTGTCGACAGGCCTCGTTGTCAAAGTTAGACTAAAATGCGCTCAAAAGAATGAACTTGTCTTCAAAATACGGATGAAGCTGGCGAATGATATGAATACAACCCTTATCTAAAAAAGACCCGACTTCACGACCAATCTCCTCATGATAGGCAGAGGAACTCCTGAAGTCATCAATAATATTTTTCTTGAAACCTTCCGACTTACAGTATTTGAGTTCCTCTTGGACAGAAAGCTGAGCCGCAATAGCCTCATCACGGGCTGTATTCAAATCAGTATTAGCAGACTGTAACTCAGCAACTTTCTCCTCAACATTGGCCAACTTCCCCTTCAACTCAGCAACCTCGCTAACCAGTTGGAGCTTTTCAGAGGTAGCTAACGCCAAGTGGCTAGCCTTATCGGCAACATCGGATTCGAGGGAGGCCAGGAGGGGCTCATTAACTGCTCGCCACTCTTCGTTGGCTACTGCTCGACCAGCTTGCTCCGAAGAGCGAGAGTTGGAGATGTAGAGAATTAACGACGAAACCTGCTCAAAAGGGGAAGTATTTCACATATGAGGTAAGACACTTAGAAAATTATAAAAGATATTTCATAACGCTTAAGGAAAAGGAGATACAAAAGATGAAGGATATTACTTATCCGAGCTATCAGAGCACCAACCCGGTTAGTAGCCTCCTCGACTCCCATCTCACCCATCCCAGCCAAGCTCTCTACGTCCGCAGCCTAGTTCAGGATGGAACCTCCAAGGAAAGATGCAGCATACATATTGTTGAAGCGGAGGTTGGTGAGGGGAGGAGTCCGGGCAGAAATTTTAGAGGCAAATGCCCTTAAAGCCTCCTCCTCAGTAGGCAGTTCGAACCTTGGCTAAAGTAATGAAGGACCGGGACTCCCAGTACCCCCTTCAACTTCGGCAGTAGGAATGACCTCAGCCTCAGCGGCAGGAATGGGCTCAGGATTTCTTCGAGCCACCAAAGGCACAACATCCAAAGTATCCATCAGAGTAGGTGAAGATGCCGGAGAGATTACAACACATTCGGTGGAGGGGCGCCGAGGTGAAGTCCTCCGCCTTTGACGTGGGAGGAGCTATTCTTCATCTTCCCCCACCGAAACCTCGGGAGTGGCCTCCCTACGAGAGTCGGGGGCAGAGCGGGGAGTCTTACCTCTCACTCCCCCCATCCCTTGCTCGGCGAAGATTTCTACTTCTCCCAGACGAAGGACCAGCAGAGGATGGATAAGTAAGAGGGGTATCCCCCGCTGTACCCTGATCTATCAAACGGGGAGGAAACCGGGGTAAGGAGTCCAAGTATGATTGGCGAACATCCCTACCCTCCACACGGTTTCCCCAGGCTTTGCTAAACATAGTGGGACCTGCGACAAAATAACCAAGTTAGAATCTTTACGAAGTACAAAAAAAAATTTCTATCCTACCCCGACCATTTCTACATCCATAGGTAGTAGAAATGCATAAGTCACATTGAAAAGAAAAAACACCCCCGGGGTGTATAGTCCAGTCCCGGGGTGTATAGTCCAACTCTTTCTTCCCCTCAGATAAACCAGCCCCTATGCCCCACCACTTCAGACTGGACTCACTAAGTAAGTCGGCAGAAGAGTATACCCGGGATTGGTTCTGGCGACTATCCCCTAAATCCCGGGTAATGGTTTCTAGGAAGGTTTTCTCAGAATGGCTGAGGGAAGAAAGATTTTGAATTTGGGACCACTGGTAGTCCTCGCTAACACATGGACGGAAAGGGAAATCTATTCGGGACTCTACCATTAACCACCTCCCTTTGAAGTCTATCTTATTTGGTGGAGAGTCAAAAAGGAGAACTTTGTTTCAGCGCGGACGAAGTGAAAGAGTGTTGTCCAACATCCGAAGTGAAGAAAAAAACATCTTAAGTATATTGGAGGACAGCTCAAAACCTAATCTACGGCAAAGGTAAATCAAACAAAAAATGGTACGAACAGCATTTGGATGAACTTGTCCAGGTTGAACTCGGGCAAAAACTAAGAAGTCTACAAATGCGGGGTCCATGGGAAGTCGAAGTCCCACCTCAAAATGAGCTAAAGGAAGAGGGATGTTGTGGATTGACATTTTTCCTACCATGGGAGCTACAAAAACCCTATAAGTCCTAGGATCTACACTATACCTACGGGAAAAGGACTCCGCCTGCTCACAGGTAATCCTACTTCGCCCCAAAGCAAACTTTGAGTCAAGAGGTGCAGGCATGGGCGGTTGGAAGGGGACACCCTCAAGAACCTCAACCTGGCCTTCCCTAACCGTTACAGTAACCTCTGGTTGGGCAGGCTGAGGATCACCAAAACCCTCAGTCATGAGCTCCTCAACCTCCCTTTCATCTTCTCTCTGGGCAGCCATTTCCTACCTGCAAACGGAAGTTCAACATTTAGAACTCTATTCAAACAAAAAGCTACCCAGTAAGAGAAACCTAAATCATGTCTAAGCCCTAGCCCTGAAGAACACATAATACTACCATTACTACCCCACAGAAAAATAGAAAAAAAACACCCTTCACACAGAATAAAACAGAGGAAGCATAAAAAACAGTCGAAGGTGGCATATCAACAATGGTGGAATAAATAAAAACCAATCATCAATAAAAAGACAAAACATACCTTTTTAAGTATCTGAATTTGAGATGGAAGTCTGAAAAATATGATTGAACTCGCGACGAAAATAAAGGCGAAGGAATCTTCAGAAGACGTTAATGGCAGAAAGTTATAAAGCAAGGAGGCGAAAGTAAGAAAAAGGATGTATGCGGAAGAAGGACTATTAAATAGCTGAAAAGGAGCTTTTTGCAGAATGATTACTCGCCAGAACCAATGCATCGGGGAAGGTGAAGGGGTGCTTCTGTTGGCTGACATTCTACCATTAATGACAGAGGCAGAAGACGAAAAGATAGCCGGTCACAATCAAAGACCTTAATTTCAGCCACAAGTCAAAGTACTCAAGATACAACTATTGTGCCGAAGCCCCCATACTTCGTCATGCGGCACTCCGACGAGGGGCTACTGAACATCTAGGAAAATACCTCAGGGGCAAAACAGTAATTTTATCACTTAATAACTGCCCCTGACCTCACCGGACATCATAAATCCAAATTCATGGGCCTCATAAAGAGCAGACGTTACCACTCTTTAAAGGCCATATTTAAAGCCTGTTATCTACAATGGTCAAAACGGCCCAAAGCTCTAACGGGAAGCTCATGAATAAATGAGACACCTTCAAGCGAACTCCTATAAAAGAAAGATCGAAACAAAAGGTAAGATAGATTCCAAATATCCAAAATACTCACACAATACTCTACTGACATAATCATCGGAGAGTTCACAGGGAACAAACCCCCCATCGAACTTACTTGTTTTGTAGGGACTCAACATCGCGAAGTACAGTCATCCAGGCGCCACTCCACGAAGTGCCGTTTCCCGGATTGTAGTTCGTCAAGGGGCCATCTCCCGAAGTACCGATTTTATTGACTTTGATCAATCCAAAATCTCCCAAAGACCCGTCCATATATTTCTTGAATTCCCAGCCTTTCAAATTACCATTTTACCCCTGACAGATTTTTACAGAATCAATATATATATCTAACAAACAAAATTAGGAAATGAGTATACAAATCAGAATAGAAAAACACTATATATGTATATGCATATATTTTATATATTTTTACATGCATTATACATATTATATCTCGAATAAATATAATTTAAGAACATTTAGTGTATATTTAATATATACATGTTATACATATTAAGTTATGTATTATTTAATTACTATTTCATTAGTAATTAAATATGTATTTTATATTATATATATATCTATATATATATATATATATAGAGTGTTGCTACCATTATATATATAAAATAAATTTATTTTAGTAAATAACAAATGAGTTGTTTTAATACTACTTTAGCATTGCACTACACCATATAGCATATAATCACTAGAAATTATATATATATATATATATATATATATATATATATATATATATATATAATCATGAACAATATACAAGAAATATTATTTATTTCACTTCTTATGGTTAATAATATTTGACATTTTAATCAAATCTATACAATTATATGTACCAATGACCATTACAATGAATACAAACATGATCTCTTATGGGATCACGAATTATAACAATATTGTTTTGGAGAAAATGAATATGTTAGATGACTTTTCAAGTCCAAAATATTTTTTCTTTCCTAACATAGCATTTACGAATTATCATATAGTGATCTCGAACTTTTTGGGAAAAACGACCATCTTCAAGTGGTCAAAGTTTTCTTTTAAATAATTTTTCCAATGATTATGTATTTTGCATCAATGGTGTCTTCCGGACCCATCATAACTAGATGATTCTCAAATCTAATTTTCATAATAATGATTTCATCTAATAATTTCAACAATCAAAATTCAAACTTAATAAGAATTAACATTAAAAAATAATATACCTATTTATTCTCGACTTCAACTTCAAATAATAACTAGTAGAGCTTGTGTTGATAACGTGCTATAAAATATTAAAAATAAAAACAAATTAGTAAGAAATATGATATATCAAATAAAAGAGAGAGTTGTTTATTATTTTCATATATGATTCATCTCTCTACAAATGTGTATATATATATATATAGGCAAACATCTCTATATACAAATGTGTATATATATATATATATATATATATATATATATATAATATATATATATATATTATAATTATATTATATATATATATATATAGACAATAACTAGTAGACTTGATTCACCACTAACTGTGAGTCACTATAGACCATTAAAGCTGTTATATTTGCTTCATCGGCCCATTCCATCCCAATCAGCAATGTTTCGTACTCCGCCTGATGATTTGAAAGATTGTGCCTCAATTTGACAGCTCGCATCTCGGTGTATTATTTGTTGGGAGAAGTCAAAATTACGTCCACTCCTACTCCGCTGGCGTTGATTGCTCCGTCTACCTTTAGTTCCCAAGGATCCATTAGTAATTTGCTTCCCTCTATGTTTGACTCTGTGAAAGATCCTTCTGCCAGGAAGTCAACAAGGGCATGTGCCTTGATGGCAGTCCGTGGCTTGAAGGTGATTTCTTGTCCACACAATTCGATGGACCATCGAAGCATCCTTCCCAATTGATCCAATTTATGAAAAGTTTGTCTTAGTAGGGCATCAGTGTAGACAACAATGGGATGAGACTCGAAATATGGCCCGAGCATTCATGTCGAAATTACTAATGCATATGCCAATTTTTCAATGTTAGAATATCGTGACTCATCATCATTTAATGTCTTGCTTACGAAGTACACGGAGTACTACTTTGACCCTTCTTCCTTTATCAACACCGATGCTACAATCAAATCAAAGAAAGATAGATATAAGAAAAGTGTTTCTCCCACGTTTGGAGGTCGCAGCAGAGGAAGCTTTAGTAGATGGCTTTTCAAACTTTTCCAAGCACTACTACATTTCGGAGTCCATCTGAAGTCGTTCTTTGAGTCCTTCAAAGATTTGAAGAATGGAAGGCATTTTTCCCGCTGACTTTGAAACAAAGCGTCCCAGTGCAGCAATACATCCATTTAACCTTTGGATATCTTTGATACATCGGGGCTTGGTAAGTCGAGCTATGACTTCCAATTTCTCTAGGTTGGCTTCGATTCCTTGTTCAGACATCATGAAGTCCAGAAATTTTCCAAATTTTACCCCAAATGTACACTTCGTCGGATTTAACTTGAGGTTAAATTTTTCCAAATTTGAGAATGTTTCCTCCAGGTCGTCTAAATGCAATACTCCATGTTTGGTTTTGACAACCATGTCATCCACATAGGCTTCTATGTTTCTTCCTATTTGATCTTAGAGGATATGATTCATCATCTGTTGATAAGTGGTCCCTGCATTCTTCAAGCCAAACAACATAACATTATAGCAATATATGGCCCATGTATCTTGGAACGAAGTATGTACCTGGTCACTTGGCCTCATTTTTATTTGATGATAACCCGAGAAAGCATCCATGAAGCTTAAAAATTCGTATCCCGCGGTTAAATCCACTAGTGCGTCAATCCAAGGTAGCGGGTAACAATCCTTGGGGCAAGCTTTGTTGAGGTTAGTGTAATCAACACACATCCTCCATTTTCCATTGGCTTTCTTGACCATCACAACATTAGCTAGCCACGTGGGATATTTGACTTCGCGAATGAACCCCGCCTTTAACAATTTTTCTACTTCTTCCTTCATGCCTTGTATCTTTTCTTCTCCAAACTGTCTGGACTTTTATTTTATTGGGTGGCATGCCAGACTTATGTTCAGTGTGTGTTCGGCTATGGCTGTGTCGATGTCTGGCTTGTCCTCTATGCACCAAGCGAAATTACTTTGGTGATCCTTCAAAAATTTGATGATACCTTGTCTGAGTGTATCTGGCTTTATCTTCCGATTTTGACATACTACTGGGGATGTTCTGGATTTATGACCACTTCGTCAAATTCACTTTCACGCGACACTTCGGTGACCAAGTCACAGATTTGCTTCTCCTATGTATCCTTTGGTCATCATCAACAGTTATAGAGTTAACGTAACCAACTTCGGTGGACTCTTTCCTTTTTCTCTTTATCTTCATAATCTATCCCAATAAACTCCGGGGACTACTCTTCACAAAACCGACACCTCGCAAGGTGTTGAACTTCACTTGTTGGTGAGATGTGGATATCACGAGATCAAAGGTTGCGTGGAAAGGTGTCCCCAATATGACATTATATGGGGACTCCAAATCCACGACATAAAATTTTATCTCCTCTGTTCTTACTCTGTCTCCATCGCCAAGGTTGACTTGCATCTTCACCGTTCCATTGACTGGCACTTTGTCTGGTGTGAACCCTTCTAGTACCATTTTACTTGCCTTGAGATGCTCACTTTTCAAGCCCATCTCATTGAAACATCGAAGGTACATGATATTTTTTGTGGATCCTGTATCAACCAAAACCCTTCTTACAGTGCACTTTTCGATTCCATCTCTTGTCATTCGAATTTCGAGGACAATGGGAGTGATCTTGGCCTCTTCATTGTGCTCTAAATCTTCATTTGTAAAACATATGACTTCCGACTGTTCGAATTCATACTTAGGAATGAGGTATGACTTGGTGAGGTTGTATATTCTCTTTTTAATTTTCTTGACGGAGGTCAACTCTGGATTTATCATGTTGATCACCCTCTCACCTTTGTCTTTCTGTTGTTGTATATCAGCTACATATTCCTTCAAACACCCTTCTCGGATGAGTCTTTCAATCGCTCTTTTTAATTAGATGCAATCTTCTGTGGTGTGTCCATAATCCCTGTGAAACCCACGGAACTTTGTTTTATCCCGTGTAAAGAATGATTGAGGTCTTATCAGAGTAGGGTCCCTAACTCCAAACTTGTACTTTATCACTACTACCAGACTTCCCTTTGGGATGTTTAGGGGTGTAAACGTCTGGAATTTTTTATTTCGATTTTTGTTTCTTCGCTTTGGGAAATTTGAAGAGACATCCTTTTGATGTTCGTGTTGCTTGTCCTTCTTTTTAGTGGTGGACTCTAGTGCACTGCTTTCAGCTAGTGCCACGTTTCGAGCAACATTGGACATTTCTCTTATGGTTTTCGGCTTCCTTAGTTGCAGCTCTGTGTATAACATTCTTGACCGGAACCTTCCTTCGAAACAAGTGATGACTGTGTCTTGTCTAATCCCCTTAATGTCATCATAAATCTTCTTGAATCATTCCAAGAAAGATAGCAAAATCTCTTCCTCTCGGAGAAGAGGTGGGAGCGAGGATTGGGATAACCTCGGTGCTGTTTCCCAAGGTGACACTTGTGGATTGGTGCGACCTTCTCCTGAATGTCGAGACATAATGATTTTTTGAAAGAAATTTTCATTCCGGTAACGGAACCAAACTGATTTGGCAAAAATTAGTCAAAATAATTACAAGGAGAAGTAGGTAAATTCAAGTAACTCGGGTTTAAGAAATATCTGAGTTGAGCATCGGGTTATTTAGAATCGGTCAAATTGGTTGGTTAGGATGACACTCTGAGTACTCCGAAGTATCAAATTCTTGCAAAATAAAAGAGGTTCAGTGGGAATGTCGATTCCCCGTGAACTCTCCGACGATCAAGTTAGTTGAGTATTATGATGAATATTTTGGATATCTGGAACTTGTTCCTTACCTTTTACTTTGTTTCCTTTTTATAGGTGCTTACCTGAGGATAGAGCTGTCATCAATGGGTTTTTCCTTTGGCTTGGACGGGTTGAACAGTTTCTTTATGTTACCAGAAATAGTCTTTAAATTGGGAGTTAAGGAGAGAGAGGAAGAGAGAGAGTCTACGATTGAGGTCGGAACGTCTGCTCTTTATCCTTGATTACTGATTTAAAATTAATAATGATGGCTTTATTGTGCCGGCGAAGTATAAGGCGGTTATTTTTGAAGTTCAATTACCCTTTTGTCCTTGACGCGCTTTATTGGCTGTTCAATATATATATATATATATATCTAAAAATAGAAATATATATAATATATATAAATTTCAAAAACAATACACATGTATACATGGATAATTATATATACATTCATATATATATATAGCTAAAAACAATTAGGAAATGAGTATACAAATCAGAATAGAAAAGCACTATATATATGTATATACATATATTTTATATATTTTTACATGCATTATACATATTATATCTCTAATAAATATAATTTAAGAACATTTAGTGTATATTTATTATATACATGTTATACATATTAAGTTATGTATTATTTAATTACTATTTCATTAGTAATTAAATATGTATTATGTATATATATATATATATATATATATATATATAGCGTAGCTACCATTTTATATATAATAAAACAAATTTATTTTAGTAAATAACAAATCATTTGTTTTAATACTACTTTAGCATTGCACTACACCATATAGCAATATAATCACTAGCAATTATATATATATATATATATATAATCATGAACAATATACAAGAAATATTATTTATTTCACTTCTTATGGTTATTAATATTTGGAATTTTAATCAAATTTATACAATTATATGTACCAACGGCCATTACAATGAATACAAACATGATCTCTTCTGCAATCACTTATAACAATATTTTCTTGGAGAAAATGAATATGTTAGATGACTTTTCAAGTCCAAAATATTTTTTATTCTCTAACATAGCATATACGAATTATCATATAGTGATCTCGAAGTTTTTGGGAAAAACGACCATCTTCAAGTGGTCAAATTTTTCTTTTAAATAATTTTTCCAATGATTATGTATTTTGTATCAATGGTGTCTTCCGGACCCATTATAACTAGATTATTCTCGGATCTAATTTTCATAATAATAATTTCATCTAATAATTTCAACAATCACAAATTCAAACTTAATAAGAATTGATATTAAAAATAATATACCTATTTATTCTTGACTTCAACTTCAAACAATAACTAGTACAGCTTGTGTTGATAACGGTTATAAAATATTAAAAACAAAAACAAATTAGTAAGAAATATGATATATCTATTGTGAAATTATATAAGAACAATAAAACAAGATGAGAAGTAAACGAGAGATGTAGAAAATAGAGAGAATATTATTATATGAGATTTCTTGTTGTTTGTTGGTTGTATTTTACAAAAGGATAGAAGACCCTCTATTTATAGTGGTGAATAGGGGATAAGAATAAACATTAAGGGTGACACTTGTCACCCGGGATTAAGTGATATGTGACACTTGTCACCCGAGATGAATAGGGGATAAGGATAAATATTAAGGGTGACACTTGTCACCCGGGATTAAGTGATAGGTGACACTTGTCACCAAAATTATAAATATTAGGTGATATGTGTCACCTTAGAGATAAACATCAGGTGATATTTATCACCTTTCATTAAGTACGTAATTTCTCGGGATAAAAGGATAATAACGATTATACAATGGACATCCACTAATTTAATGAGTCTTCGGAATTCATAACACTCCCTCTTGGATGTCCATTACATAAAGAATATGTCTCGTTAAAACCTTACTAGATAAAAACTCAGTGGAAAAAAACTCTAGTGAAGAAAAAAGAGTACACTATTCTTTATGTGTAGATTTCTCCCCCTGATGAATTGATCTCTCGAAATCTTTAAACCGACGCAAACCAATTTTATATCTCAATTTCTCAAAAGTTGCAGTTGGAAGAGCTTTAGTGAATATATCTGTAAGATTATCACATGATCGAATTTGAAGCACATCAATTTCACCATTCTTTTGAAGTTCATGAGTAAAGAAGAATTTAGGTGAAATGTGTTTCGTCCTATCTCCCTTGATATATCCTCCTTTTAATTGAGCTATACAAGCTGCATTATCTTCATATAGAGGAGTTGGAATCTCTCTTCTGGAGGATAAACCACAACTCTCTCTAATATAATGTATTATTAACCTCAACCATACACATTCTTGACTTGCTTCAAGAATGGCTATTATCTCAGCATGATTAGAAGAAGTTGTCATTATTGTTTGCTTCATGGAGTGCCATGATATAGAAGTATTACCATAGGTAAATAAATAGCCATTTTGAGAAAGTACTTTATGCGGATCCGAAAATTAACCCGCATCTGCATACCCAATCAGTTTTGGGTCATTTACATTTGAATAAAATAATCTGAGGTCAATTGTCCCTTGGAGATATCTAAGGACATTTTTTACACCATTCCAATGTCTTCGTGCTGGCAAAGAACTAAATCTTGCTAATAGATTTATAGCAAATGCTATATCAAGTCGAGTATTATTTGCATGATACATCAGTGCACCAATAGCACTCAAATATGGTACTTCAGGACCAAGTAGTTCTTCATTATTCTCTCAAGATCTAACTATATCCTTATTCATATCAGCGACCTCACGACCATTGGAATACTCAATGGATATGCTTTATCCATGAAAAATCTTTTCAACACTTTAGCTGTATATGTTGACTGATGAATAAAAATTTCATCTTTCATATGTTCAATTTGAAGCCCAAGACAAAACTTGGTTTTTCCAAAATCTTTAACTTTAAATTCTCGTTTCAAACAATCTATAGCTTCTCGAAGCTCTTCTGGAATTCCGATGAGATTGATATCGTCAACATATATAGGAAGAATCACAAAACCAAAATCTGTTTTCTTAATAAAAACACATGGACAGATTTGGTCATTCTTATATTCTGAATTCAATAAGAATTCACTAAGGCAATTGTACCACATGCGTCCAAACTGTTTAAGCCCATATAATGACTTTTATAATTTGATAGATTAATTTTCACGAGGGCCTTTAGAAGCCATTGGTAATTTCAATCATTCAGGGATTTTCATATAAATCTCATTTTCAAGGCTTCCATAAAGACAAGTTGTAACAACATCCATTAGATGTATGTCCACCTTTTCATGAACTGCCAAACTTATAAGATATCGGAGTGTAATATCATCAATAACTGGTGAATAAGTTTGATCATAATCAATTCCTGGCTTTTGCGAAAAGCCTTGTGCGACAAGTCATGCTTTATATCTTACGACTTCATTATCCTCATTTCATTTTCGCACAAACACCCATTTATAGCCAACAGGTTTTACATCCTTTGGCGTTTAGACTACAGGTCCAAAAACTTCTCGCTTTGCAAGCGAATTTAACTCAGATTGAATCGCATATTTCCATTGAGGCCAATCAATTCTAAGCCGACATTCTTCAACTGATAAAGGATCTAAATCCTCATTATCCTTGAAAATATCAAGGGCTACGTTGTATGCAAAAGCATTATCAATAACAACGTTTCTTCGATCCCAACTTTGATTCGAACTGGTGTAATTAATAGAGATTTCATAATTCTCTTCATCATTTGTAGTTGGAATATTTTCATCAGTTGTCCCTTGGTTTTCTTTTTCTGTTTCATCAATATGATCTTCTGGATCATTTAATCCTCCTTTCTTTCGAGGATTTTTATTTTTGGAACCAAGGAGTCGGCCACGCTTCTGGCGTGTTTTTGATTCAATAGCTATAGGATTAACTTTCTGTCCTTCAGGAACGTCTATCCATATAGGAGCATCTATAGCTGGAATATGAGATTTAGTGACTCTGCTGGAGTCAGCAAAAGAATTTGGCAGTTGATTTGCAATTTGTTGTAAATGTATAATCTTTTGAACTTCAAGTTCACTCATATTTGTGTGTGGATCTAAATGATTCAAAGACGTTTTCCACGAAAGTTCAATCTTATGTCATTTATTCTCTCCCCCTAATTTGGGAAACAAATTTTCATCAAAATAGCAATCAGCAAATCTTGTTGTAAACACATCCCCTGTCAAAGGTTCAAGATACCTTATAATGGATGGGGAGTCATACCCAACATATATCCCCAATCTTCTCTGCACACCCATTTTTGTCTGTTAGGGTGGTTCAATTGGAACATATACATCACACCCAAAAATTCTCAAATAAGAAATATTTGGCTCTGAACCAAAAGCCAACTGTATGGGAGATAATTTATGATAACTCGATGGCCTTAAACGCACAAGTGCTACAGCATGCAAAATTGCATGTTCCCAAGCTGTTGTATGGTGATTTGTTTTCATCAATAGCAATTAATTGCAGCCTTTTAATAAATGATTCAGCTAGACCATTCTGTGTGTGAACATGAGCTACAGGATGTTCAACAATTATTCCAATTGACATGCAATAAGAATCAAATGCATGCGAAGAAAATTCACTAGCATTGTCTAGACGAATTCGCTTAATAGGATAATCAGGAAACTGCGCTCTTAAGCGAATTATTTGGGCAAGTAATCTCGCAAATGCCAAGTTGCGAGTTGATAATAAACAAACATGCGACCATCGGGTCGATGCATCAATCAAGACCATGAAATATCGAAATTGCCCACATGGTGGACTAATCAGTCCACATATATCTCCATAAATCCGTTCTAGAAATGTAGGACTTTCAACTCCAACTTTCAATGATGCTGGTCTTATAATCAATTTCCCCTTGGAACATGCAGCACAAAAAAGTTTATCAGAAGTCAAAATTCTTTGATTTTTCAAAGGATGACTTGCATTGTCTCGATAATGTTTTGCATCATAATTGATCCCGAATGACCCAAACGGTCATGCCAAACTCTAAAAGTAACGGGATTAGTAAACTTCTGGTTTACTAAATGATGCGTCTCGATAGCATTTATTTTTGCATAATATAGGCCAGAGGATTAGAGATGGTAGTTTTTCCATCAAAAACTTATTACCGGATGTCACTTTTGTGATACCTAAATATTCATGAACATTATCCTCCATAGTCTCACATGATATCCATTACGTCGGATATCTTTAAAACTCAATAAATTTCTTTGAAACTTTGAGGAATATTGATGGGTTTCCGACCGACATGCTAAATAGGTGTTATTTTACCATATGTCGATTATGATTAATTAAGGACTGTGATTGACTAATTGTCACGTTTAGTCTTATGGTGTCACTTAATCAGCCAGAATCTAAGGCAGAGTACCTATCGTGTAGCTAGTCTATTGGAAAGTATCTACGATTTTACTAAATTAATTATCGTACTCCCAGGGAAGTGGCAACGGCTTAGTAGTAACTAGCCTCTTATCCTAACTCTTATCTTATGATCCAGTTATGCAATCTTCATCAAATACTTTGATGAGAGGGTGATCCATTATCCACTAGGTTCAAGTCTAATTAACCCTAGAAGTGTTTTAAAGATAAGTTCTGATTCTATGCTATACTGTTCCTATATGTTGATTGACCTGTCTTCGAGTATTTTAGATGCATCTTAGCCTGGATTGCAACTATGTTCTGTGTCTAAAGGCGTACCACATCCGAGGTCTCTAATAAACCGCCCTACCTTAATGACGGCCCTACTCACGGTTCGGGACGAAGGCATCCATGAAAGCCCTATGTCACTTCGGGGATCATACCGCTTGCCCTAGCCGCCGGCATAATTGGACTCAGCTTGACTCCTACCTAGACTACTTTAACAAGCAGGGTGTTCAGCATGTTATTTTATCTAGCATGGCAGACACCAATACTAATTGATGCCTGTTAAACTAAACAGGTTATGATTAGACCGTGGTTAGGAATTGTCTATAACCCTAACGTTAGTTTAAAAGAGCACATTAAACATGCAGACATAGTGAATATTTAGCAGGTGGCTATTTCCGGAAAAACATAATAACTTCAACATACAAAACAACTATTCATAAAAACCGTAATCTGATATTCATAATTGATGTTTAGGACAAAGCAATAAAACATATAAGAGAGGGGTATGGGGACTGATGCCATAAAGAAATCACCATTTACGTAGTCTCGCCGACAGAGCTTACTGCTGTATACGTCGTATTGCTCGCCCTGACTCTGCTCACCAGAACCTTCGGAGGACGCTTCCTCAGCCTAGTAACTGGACTTTACCTTAATACCCAGCTTAAACCCAGCCCTGTAGACTGACTCTTCGAACGCCTAGAGCTCTCTTAGGGTCTCCTAACTAAACCCCGGGTATTCTATGAATACCGGAAATGAACCTATCTATAGAAACCTAAGATCTGAGACTATTTCTCAGAAACTAAAACAAAACACTAATAAGAAAGAAAACTGAGATCTGAGTCTCTGAGTGAGTTGTGTACTGGAAAATTGTACATTGGAAACCACTTAATGACTCAGATCGAGTGGAGAGGGATGAATTCAACTGCTGGAGGCCTGGGGTATTTATAGCAGCTTCCCGGAGTGAAAATCTCTGAAAAATTTGATGTGGGACAACTTCTGGCGGCTCGGGACACCCGTCCTGATTCGTTGACCAGGTTTGGGATGCCCGTCCTGGCGGTTTGACTGGGTCGGGACGCCCGTCCCGGACCTTTGACCGGGTCAACATTTCCAAAAATTGCATTTTTGCCCCAGAATTTGCTGTTTTCGTCTACTTTTCACCTGACACTTCCAAAATCATAAAAACCGTGAAATCAAGTAAATAGTAAACAATTAATGTCAATTTACTCTCAATTTCACATTAAAACATATATAAAAACATGCTAAAAATGTGATACGATTTTCGCGTATCAGATAACCCCACACTTAGCTTTTTGCTTGTCCTCAAGCAAAGTCTACATGGAGTTAGTGATTTTAAACCGTAGTGTAGTCACTTAAATTCCTAATCATGTTTTTATTCCAAAAATTCTTCAGACAATTCTAAACACATGTCTGACTGGTTAGGTTGCTATGACAAGGTCTCAAATGTTTCTAGTAGCTTGTTATGATCAGGCAGAAAACAAATCAACAACTAGGTTGGACTTTTTTCTTAGTCACAGGGTCTTCCTGATGTGTAGTGTGTGTACTAGTCTAGACCAGATAGTCAACACAATGAACTCTTATCTTAACTGCTACCAGATAATACTTCGACCTATCGCTAGACACACTGACAACAGATAACTTTCTGAGTTCTGAGCTTTGGTGATAAGATTTTTAATGTTTTAGCACTTAGTTATTTTCTTTATAGATTCAGGGTATTTCGAGTCTACTTAGAACACGTCAACTTCAACTACCCATGTAGCGAGTCCCACTCCGATGACTCCCAGATCTACACGACCTTAGGGCATCAGGCTTTAAATTCCCCGAAGGAGTGGTGCTCGAGTAGCGAAGGCCGCTGGCAAACTACCCTATTGTAATTAACTTCCTTAAGTTCTTTTCACTTTTAGCTCAGAGTCTCATCTAGTCATTCTAACTGCCAATATATCCACAACTGGTCTAATTTTATCTAGTGGAGTCTCGAATAGGCAATTGGTTGAGGTCTCTAATCCAGACAAGGTTGTGCTCAGTTATCAGGAATTCCCTATTCCTAATCAATTAGTCCAAGATAGCTATCAATTATCTCCTACTAACCATAACATACTACCTACATATCATAGACATAAGCAATTTGTTTAACCAAGCATACTGCATTTAGAAGTCTGAAAGACGGAAAAAAGTTTGAAATTTTTTTTGGAAGGGTATGAAAATACGGTGAAAACAAGCAAAATCATGTAAAATTTTTGCCAACTGCTACAGTGCACCGTGCACTGCTACCCCACACTTAAGTCTGACACTGTCCTCAGTGTTCATGCATAGCTAAACTACCCCACACTTATTTGCAAACAAGAAGAAATGAAAATAAAACAAAGAACTCTTACCCCACACTTATTTGACTAATTCAGGGTAAGAGAGAAAATAAAACAAGAAGGATAATAGAAATAGCAAAACAGAACACAAAACAAAGAAAACAAAAGTAAAGGATCATGAGGATTAGAAAAACTCCCTTCATGTCGCGAGCAGAAGGGTCTTCTCTGATCTGTCAATTGGATCTTCACCTTAGCCATGTGCTATTGCTGAGGTGTTCTTGACTCTGCAAGCTCTAGATATTGGAACGGATGACGCCAGCTCCGATCCTTCATTGTCGAGCTCTAGGTAGTGGCATATCCATTTGATGAATGACTCAAGCCCCAAGGACTGTTTCCTCGAATCATCTACAAAGTTTCTCGTAATCGTAGCAACGTGTCCAGAAGGAACGTGTCTAGGAATGAGACTTCTTTGGATTGGTGTGCCTACCTGCCAATGTTAGTAAAGGTATTGCATGCAAGTCTCGAATGGAAGAAAAGATACCTGAAGTTTTGGCGAAGCTGTGGTGGTAGGGGGCTCCAGTTGTGTAGATCTGGGCCCAAGTATTTGAGGCTTCCTCGAGGAAGTTTCTCACAGCTGATTGGTATGCAGGGAATGCAAGCTCCTCCATTGCTATGCTCCCGACACAATGCCAAATTCCTCTATATCTGCCGACCGTTCGTTACCTCTTGGTAGATCACTTGCTTGCACTGATCTGGCTTTAATTGTTGCCAGTATCTCATCTATTGATTCTGCGAGTGTGGGTTTTACTGTGGTGGTGTCTTCTGAAAGTTTCCAGCTTCCGAATTACTCCTCAGCTAAATCCCGTACGATTCCTCTAGTTGGGATTGTATGCGTTTCCCATTGGAGCAGCATTCTGCAGTAACCTACTCCTACCTCTTTTTGGAATGGTCAGTCATTCCCATAGCAATCCCTGCTAAAGTGTGGTACTTAGCAGATTTCACAAATTTGATACACAGGCTGAACAATTCTTCCTAAGACATCGGCACTCTGAATATGGAAAACAACTAGAATCTGCACATGACTTTAACATCATTAGTAGGTAATGCCTGTGGTTCATGCTATTTTCGAAAAGTGTTCCACGACTACTATGATGTAATTATGTTCAAAGGAAGAAAGGAAAAAGGATTCGAAACAGAGTGATCGGTGTAACCTATTGTTTTTAGACAAGACTAGATAAGATCAGAATTTATCATGCATGAGCTTTCTTATCATCAAACAATTAGTACTACATCATTACATCACATATTAATTCAAAAAGCAGATTTCAATCAGGTGATGCCATAATGGGTGCAGTAATTCCTTTCGGTTTAAACAATCTCATGCATTTATCATCAAACAAAAGGAACATCCTTTCTCATTAGAATACTCAGAGGTCTGTCTATTAAAGAAAATTTTATTTCATGATTCTGTCTAATAGACTAAGCATGACCTAAGAAAACTCCACAATGATATTTCTTCCAGATTAAAACCTTAGCCAAAAATTGACAACTCAGAAAAATATTCTATCCTCATTTCCATTTTTATTTTTTCGAAAAAGAGCAACAAATGTACAACTAAGAAAACAACTAAGAAAGAACAAGAGATAGGGAAAAGAACAACTTACCATTGAGCAAGAAAAATACATTCTTTTTGGATTTTAAATTTTTAACATTTTTTTTCTTTTTATGTTTAATTTAGAAAGCGGGTAAATTTCCTTAATATGGTTTTAGAATAATTTTCTAAAATTTGATTATCCTAAGTGTCTTAATTTCAGATATTATCTAAAATTAATTAGTTATGATAACCCTATATTTCGGAAATTGATTGTCTAACTAGTATAAGAGAAGTGTTGGGTTAAGGTCTAGGTTACTACCGTTACCTATCATAAGTCTCTAGAATTTTGATCAGGAATCCTATATTCATTATGATATTTCCCCGGCAACGGCGCCAAAAATCTGATGGGTTTCCGACCGACATGCTAAATAGGTGTTATTTTACCCTATGTCGATTATGATTAATTAAGGACTGTGATTGACTAATTGTCACGTTTAGTCTTATGGTGTCACTTAATCAGCCAGAATCTAAGGTAGAGTACCTATCGTGTAGCTAGTCTATTGGAAAGTATCTACGATTTTACTAAATTAATTATCGTACTCCCAGGGAAGTGGCAACGGCTTAGTAGTAACTAGCCTCTTATCCTAACTCTTATCTTATGATCCAGTTATGCAATCTTCATCAAATACTTTGATGAGAGGGTGATCCATTCTCCACTAGGTTCAAGTCTAATTAACCCTAGAAGTATTTTAAAGATAAGTTCTGATTCTATGCTATACTGTTCCTATATGTTGATTGACCTGTCTTCGAGTATTTTAGATGCATCTTAGCCTGGATTGCAACTATGTTCTGTGTCTAAAGGCGTACCACATCCGAGGTCTCTAATAAACCGCCCTACCTTAATGACGGCCCTACTCACGGTTTGGGACGAAGGCATCCATGAAAGCCCTATGTCACTTCGGGGATCATACCGCTTGCCCTAGCCGCCGGCATAATCGGACTCAGCTCGACTCCTACCTAGACTACTTTAACAAGCAGGGTGTTCAGCATGTTATTTTATCTAGCATGGCAGACACCAATACTAATTGATGCCTGTTAAACTAAACAGGTTATGATTAGACCGTGGTTAGGAATTGTCTATAACCCTAACGTTAGTTTAAAAGAGCACATTAAACATGCAAACATAGTGAATATTTAGCAGGTGGCTATTTCCGGAAAAACATAATAACTTCAACATACAAAACAACTATTCATAAAAACCGTAATCTGATATTCATAATTGATGTTTAGGACAAAGCAATAAAACATATAAGAGAGGGGTATGGGGACTGATGCCATAAAGAAATCACCCTTTACGTAGTCTCGCCGACAGAGCGTACTGCTGTATACGTCGTATTGCTCGCCCTGACTCTGCTCACCAGAACCTTCGGAGGACGCTTCCTCAGCCTAGTAACTGGACTTTACCTTAATACCCAGCTTAAGCCCAGCCCTGTAGACTGACTCTTCGAACGCCTAGAGCTCTCTTAGGGTCTCCTAACGAAACCCCGGGTATTCTATGAATACCGGAAACGAACCTATCAATAGAAACCTAAGATCTGAGACTATTTCTCATAAACTAAAACAAAACACTAATAAGAAAGAAAATTGAGATCCGAGTCTCTGAGTGAGTTGTGTACTGGAAAATTGTACACTGGAAACCACTTAATGACTCAGATCGAGTGGAGAGGGATGAATTCAACTGCTGGAGGCCTGGGGTATTTATAGCAGCTTCCCGGAGTGAAAATCTCTGAAAAATTCGATGTGGGACAACTTCTGGCGGCTCGGGACGCCCGTCCTGATTCGTTGACCAGGTTTGGGACGCCCGTCCCGGTTCAGGACGCCCGTCCTGGCGGTTTGACTGGGTCGGGACGCCCGTCCCGGACCTTTGACCGGGTCAACATTTCCAAAAATTGCGTTTTTGCCCCAGAATTTGCTGTTTTCGTCTACTTTTCACCTGACACTTCCAAAATCATAAAAACCGTGAAATCAAGTAAATAGTAAACAATTAATGTCAATTTACTCCTAATTTCACATTAAAACATATATAAAAACATGCTAAAAATGTGATACGATTTTCGCGTATCAAATATAATGCTTTATCAATAGCAATCATGGTTCCTCCCGGTAATATTATATTAGCTCTTCCGGAGCCTTCAATAAGTTTTGCACTACTATTTATTATGGAAACACTTGCTTCTCCCACATTCAGATGAGAAAAATATTTCTCATATTTCAGTATGGTGTGCGTAGTTCCACTGTCAATAAGACAGACACTTTCGATATCGTTATTCATACCAGGAAATTGAACAACATTCATCTGTTTTGTTAACAAAATATTTACAGAAATAAAAATTAAACACATCATAACAAAAAGTAATATAAACATATAACATATAATATTAATATTCTAATTATTTTGGACACTTCCATCTCCAATTAAGTGGTCAATTCTTCCTTCTGAATGTTCGAAAAAATCAGCAATATCCAGGTGAGCCACACGAACATCAACATTTTCAAGATCGTCATCATTTCTTTCATGAGACAAATTTTGAGAAGTAAAATTTGCCTCAGCATCTTTGCCTTTCTTTTCAATAGATGCTTGATATAAGTCAACAAGATGTTTTACCGTGCGACAAACACGAGACCAGTAACCTTTCATGCCACAAAGATAACATTTATCTTCATAATTTTTCGGAACAATATTTCCTTTCTCATTATGTTTTGTCCACTTCAGGTGGTCATTAACATTTTTGGCACCTAAAGTATTATTACGACTGTAAGTGCCAAATTTATCACGACTTCCATGATCATATTTTCGACCATGACCACGGTAATGACCACGACCACGACCACAATCTTTTATGGGATCATGATTTCTAACAACATTCACTTCAGGGAATGGAGTAGAACCAGTAGGTCGAGTCTCGTGATTTTTCATCAGTAGTTCATTATTCTGTTCCGCAACAAGAAGACAAGAAATCAATTCAAAGTATTTCTTAAAACCTTTCTCACGATATTGTTGCTACATGACAATATTCGTGGCATGAAAAGTGGAGTATGTTTTCTCCAACATATCATCATCCGTTATATCAACTCCATATAGTTTCAACTGCGAAACTATTTTAAACATTGCAGAGTTATACTCACTCACGAATTTGAAATCTTGCAACCTCAGGTGCAACCAATCATACCGTGCTCTTGGGAGAACGACCATCTTCTGGTGGTCAAATCTTTCTTTCAAATTTCCCCACAAAACAAGAGGATCTTTCACGGTAAGATATTCATTTTTCAAATCCTCATGAAGATGATGACGGAGAAATATTATAGCTTTGTCACAATCTTGTGTTGATGACACATTATTTTATACAACGGTTTTTGCCAGACCCGTTGTAGCAAGATGCATTTCGGCATCTAGTGTCCATGACAAGTAGTTCTTTCCGGTGACATCAAGAGCCACAAATTCAAGTTTAGTAAGATTTGCCATAATAATAATAGAAAACGTACCTTTGATAAACTTCAAAAATACTTTACGGTAGAGATTCGTGCTGATAACGTATTGTGAAATTATATAAGAACAATAAAACATGATGAGAAGTAAACGAGAGATGTATAAAATAGAGAGAATATTATTATATGAGATTTCTTGTTGTTTGTTGGTTGTATTTTACAAAAGGGTAGAAGACCCTCTATTTATAGGGGTGAATAGGGGATAAGGATAAACATTAAGGGTGACACTTGTCACCCGGGATTAAGTGATATGTGACACTTGTCACCCGAGATGAATAGGGGATAAGGATAAATATTAAGGGTGACACTTGTCACCCGGGATTAAGTGATAGGTGACACTTGTCACCAAAATTATAAATATTAGGTGATATGTGTCACCTTAGAGATAAACATCAGGTGATATTTATCACCTTTCATTAAATACGTAATTTCCTGGGATAAAAGGATAATAACAATTATATGATGGACATCCACTAATGTAATGAATCTTCGAAATTCATAATAATATGAAAGAAAAGAGAGAGTTATTTATTATTTTCATATATGATTCATCTCTCTACAAATATACATATGTAAGCCCCTATTTATAGGGATGAAGTAATATATATATATATATATATTGAACGGCAAATAAAGCACAACAAGGGAAAAATGATAATTAAATCTCAAGAATAACTGCCCCATACTTCGTCGATGTCATAAAGTCATCATTATTGATTTTATTGCGATAATAAAGAGCATACGTTATGATTCAAATCGTAACTCCCACTCACTCTCCTTAACTCCCTAATTTAAAGTCCATTTCTGGCAATGGGAAACTCATTGATGACAGAAATCCTCAGGTAGACACCTATAAAAGGGGAAACAAAGTAAAAGGTAAGGGGATGTCAATACCAGATATCCTAAATTTACTCCTAACTAACTTGATCGTCGGAGAGTTCACGGGGATTCGCATCCCCACCGAACTTCTTTTCTTTTGCAAATACTTGATATATCGAAGTCCTCGAAGTGCATCCGACTTGTCAACTTTGGTCAACTCTTGGCAGACCGATATACAACCTAAGTTACCGCAGATAACTGATACTTCGGAACTCTCAGAGTGTACTCAACCAACCGATTTGACCAGTTCTTAGTAAACCGACACATAACTGGGATATATCTCAAAACCCGAGTTATACCAATTTACCTTTTTCTCCCTATAATTATTTTGACCAATTTTTGACGAATCAATATATATAAATAAATATATAATATATATATTATATATATATATATATATATATATATATATATATATAGACAAACATATAACTCCTAAATATTCAACATGAATATAAAGTTACTAGTATTATTAGATATTATTGAAAAGAGATTATGTGACTGGAAAGAAGTTCAATGGACATATAAAGATATTTATAAAAAATATTATCAAAATTTAATAATTTAAAATTTTTATTATCTTCTTTCCTTCCTTCCTCTACATTAAAAAAATCACTCAAAAATTTACCAATTTGTCGAAAAATCACTCTAATTTAAAAAAAATAAAAAATAACCTTTTTCATAAAAATTTGTAAGCTATTAGAATTGATCTATAAAATTTGGAGACTAGAACCACTAATTCTGCTTTCCCTTCTATTATCTCCTTATTCAATCTCCCGCAAGCTGTTAATTCCTTCCCTATTTGTCATAAGTCGATGAATTTGATTGATTTCAAGTAAAACTAATCTCGAATTCTTTGTTGATTGTACGGTAAAGAAAAAAAGAATGGACCCTTCGATCATGAAACTCCTCGAAGAAGATGAGGTTCTTGTTCTCAGTCCCTTATTTGTCTTCCTATTTGGGCAATTTTGTTGAAGATTTAGTTCTAGTTTTTATTTATTTTTGTTATTTGCACAGGACGAGACAATGCATTCTGGGGCAGACGTGGATGCGTTCACTACTACCCTTAATAGGGATATTGAAGGCGATGCTTCTGCGTCTCAACCTTCGGATGACAATTGTATGAATTTTTCATTTCCCAGTATATACATACTTTTTTTTCTTTCTTTCTGTTCTATTCGTAGAAATTCTTCTTTTTGTTCCTTGAAATATGGTGGGTGGTCGAGAAAACTAGAAAAATGACATGGTGAAATCTATTCCAAAAGGTTTTTAGGTTTTTGAGGGATTCTATGGCGTAATTGCTTAGTAAAGCAGACTGGAGGTCAACTCTGGATTTATCATGTTGATCACCCTCTCACCTTTGTCTTTCTGTTGTTGTATATCAGCTACATATTCCTTCAAACACCCTTCTCGGATGAGTCTTTCAATCGCTCTTTTCAATTGGATGCAATCTTCTGTGGTGTGTCCATAATCCCTGTGAAACCTACAAAACTTTGTTTTATCCCGCGTAGATAATGATTGAGGTCTCATCGGAGCAGGGTCCCTAACTCCAAACTTGTACTTTATCTCTGCTACTAGACTTTCCTTTGGGACATTTAGGGGTGTAAACGTCTCGAATTTTTTATTTCGATTTTTGTTTCTTCGCTTTGGGAAATTTGAAGAGACGTCCTTCTGATATTCGTGTTGCTTGTCCTTCTTTTTAGTGGTGGACTCTAGTGCATTGCTTTCGGCTAGTGCCACTTTTTGAGCAACATTGAACATTTCTATGATGGTTTCTGGCTTCCTTAGTTGCAGCTCTGTGTATAACATTTTGGACCGAAACCCTCATTCGAAACAAGTGATGACTATGTCTTGTCTAATCCCCTCAATGTCATCATAAGTCTTCTTGAATCGTTCCAAGAAAGATAGCAAAGTCTCGTCCTCTCGTTGTTTGATGTTTGCTAGATCTCCTCTTATTTTTAGTATGGTCCCTGCTGTACTGAATTTATCTAGAAATATCTTTTCTAGAGTGTACCAGGAATCAATTGTACCTGTCTTGAGGGAAGTAAACCACGTTAAGGCTCTATCGGATAAAGTCTTGGGAATGCTTTGCACAAAATTGCTTCATCATTTGTGACTAGTCCTATGGCTGATTTGTAACGGGATACATGCTCGAGGGGCCGAGTTTGCCCGAAGTAGAGGACAAACTGTGGAATCTTGAGGAACGGGTCAAGGGCGACACTTTGGATCCATTTGGCGAATGGACCCAATTCAATCGATCTCGTCCTTTAGACTTTAGTTGCACTTTTTACTTTTTCAGGGCTATATTCGGAGTACCGCTTTCTAGCCCCACGCTTTGGAGCGGGCTTCGAAGTATGGTGACTCTTGCCTACTTTGCTGATTGTTTGACATTGTCTTCCGCCCGTTCGCGCTCCTCGCTTTTCATCTTTTTTTGTGGCTAGGGTCTGCTTTTGTTGTGGAAGTCATTCAGAAGGATCATCTAGGAATCTCGGGGGTGGTAGCTCTGCCCTGCTTTCCGAAATTCAGACCTTAATTTCAGCCATTGTCTTGAGAGTTCTTGCTCTTGCTTTAACTGTTATTTTCCTTTTGTAACCTTTGTAATTCTCTTTCTGCGTCATCTATCCATTTAGAGTTGATTTGTTCTCTCAAGTCTCGAGAACGCCTCGAACTCTCAGGTTGAGGTCCTAGTCTTTCCGCAGTAGGACGACGATGAGAAGAGGTGGTAGCGGAGGATTGGGATAACCTCGGTGCTTTTTCCCAAGGTGACACTTGTGGATTGGTGTGACCTTCTCCTGAATGTCGAGACATAATAATTTTTTGAAAGAAATTTTCGTTCCTGGTAACGAAACCAAACTAATTCGGCAAAAATTAGTCAAAATAATTACAGGAAGAAGAAGGTAAATTCAAGTAACTGGGGTTTAAGAAATATCTGAGTTTAGCGTCGGGTTATTTAGAATCGGTCAAATTGGTTGGTTAGGATGACACTCTGAGTACTCCGAAGTATCGAATTCTTGCAAAATAAAAGAGGTTCAGTGGGGATGTGGATTCCCCGTGAACTATCCGACGATCAAGTCAGTTGAGTATTATGATTAATATTTTGGATATCTGGAACTTGTTCCTTACCTTTTACTTTGTTTCCTTTTTATAGGTGCCTACCTGAGGATGGCACTGTCATCAATGGGTTTTTCCGTTGGCTTGGACGGGTTGGACTATTTCTTTCTATTACTAGAAACGGTCTTTAAATTGGGGAGTTAAGAAGAGAGAGAAAGAGAGAGAGAGTCTACGATTGAGGTTGTAACGTCTGCTCTTTATCCATGATTACTGATTTAAAATTAATAATGATGGCTTTATTGTGCCGGCGAAGTATATGGCGGTTAGTTTTTTAAGTTCAATTACCCTTTTGCCCTTGAGGCGCTTTATTGGGTGTTCAATATATATATATATATATTATATATATATATATATATATATATATATATATCTAAAAATAGAAATATATATAATATACATAAATTTCAAAAACAATACATATGTATACATGGATAATTATATATACATTCAGATGTGTATATATATATATATCTAAAAACAATTAGGAAATGAGTATACAAATCAGAATAGAAAAACACTATATATATATATATATATATGTATATGCATATATTTTATATATTTTTACATGCATTATACATATTATATCTCTAATAAATATAATTTAAGAACGTTTAGTGTATATTTAGTATATATATGTTATACATATTAAGTTATGTATTATTTAATTACTATTTCATTAGTAATTAAATGTGTATTTTATATATATATATATATATATATATATATATATAGAGAGAGAGAGAGAGAGAGTGTGTGTGTGTAGCTACCATTATATATATATAATAAAACAAATTTATTTTAGTAAATAACAAATCATTTGTTTCAATACCACTTTAGCATTGCACTACACCATATAGCAATATAATCACTAGCAATTATATATATATAATTATGAATAATATACAAGAAATATTATTTATTTCACTTCTTATGGTTATTAATATTTGGCATTTTAATCAAATTTATATAATTATATGTACCCACGACCATTACAATGAATACAAACATAATCTCTTCTGGGATCACGAATTATAACAATATTTTCTTGGAGAAAATGAATATGTTAGATGACTTTTCAAGTCCACAATATTTTTTCTTCTCTAACATAGCATTTACGAATTATCATATAGTGATCTCAAACTTTTTGGGAAAAATGATCATCTTCAAGTGGTCAAATTTTTCTTTTAAATAATTTTTCCAATGATTATGTATTTTGCATCAATTGTGTCTGGTATATGTACAAATATCCCCCAAGGTGTATGTACAAATATACCCCCACATCATAAAATATCCTGAACAACTTACATACAACGTATATCTAATTAAATATCATCACAACATAAAATATCTAAAAAGGCCCATAACATAAAAGCCCACATCTTGTAGGCAATAGTATATAAATACCTCTCTAAGAGGAGAGAAGAGACAGAACAAATTACACACATAAAAACCTAGAAAGAGGAGTAATACATCAAGAACAGCGTGATATCTCCAAGAAAAGACACATTACAAATAAGGAAGTACTGGCAAGAAAGATATATCCCAAGAGAAAGGAGGAATAAAGGAAAAGGAATTAAAGCGATCAGAGTAAGGCAACATCATATTGGCGCCCACCGTGTTCCTTTTTTTCGTTCGATTATATCCACGAAAAGGAAATTAATACCCATAGCCGCGATTCTCAAAACCCTAATATCCCTCCAGAAATTCCTGCCACATCCCTGGGCATCCCTCTCCCCGTCCTTGCTAGTAAACATCAACCTCTGGCAATTTCAGCATGTTTTTATATATGATTTAGGGTGAAATTGAGGGTAAAATGATCTTAATTGTTCATTATTTACTTAATTTCACAGTTTTTATGATTTTGGAAGTGTCAGGTGAAATGTAGATGAAAACAGCAAATTTTGGGGCAAAAACGCAATTTTTGGAAATGTTGACTTGGTCAAAGGGTCAGGACGGGCGTCCCGAACCAGTCAAAGCACCAGGACGGGCGTCCTGACCTGGTCAATAGATCAGGACAGGCGTCCCGAACCCCCAGATCCAGTCCCACATCGAATTTTTGATGAAAAATCACCCCGGGAAGCAGCTATAAATACCTCAGGCCTCTAGTAGTTGAAATCATTCCTCTCCACTCGATCTGAGTCATTAAGTGGTTCCCAGTGTACACTTCTCTAGTACACAACTCACTCAGAGACTCGGATCTCAGTTTTCTTTCTTATTAGTGTTTTGTTTTAGTTTCTGAGAAATAGTCTCAGATCTTAGGCTTCTATAGATAGGTTCGTTTCTGGTATTCATAGAATACCCGGGATTTCGTTAGGAGATCCTAAGAGGGCTCTAGGCGTTCGAAGAGTCAGTCCACAGGGCTGGGTATTAAGGTAAAGCCCAGTAACTAGGCTGAGGAAGCGTCCTCCGAAGGTTCTGGCGAGCAGAGTCGGGGCGAGCAATAGGACATATACAGCAGTACGCTCCGTCGGTGAGACTACGTAAAGGGTGATTTCTTTATGGCATCAGTCCCCATGTCCCTCTCTGATGCGGTTTCCGAATGATATGCTAAATAGGTGTTATTTTACCCTATGTTGATTATGAATAATTAAGGACTGTGATTGACTAATTGTCACATTTAGTCTTTATGGTGTCACTTAATCAGCCAGAACCTAAGGCAGAGTACCTATCGTGTAGCTAGTCTATTGGAAAGTATCTACGATTTTATTAATTTAATTATCGTACTCCCAGGGAAGTGGCAACGGCTTAGTAGTAACTAGCCTTTTATCCTAACTCCTATCTTATAATCCAGTTATGCAATCTTCATCAAATACTTTGATGAGAGGGTGATCCATTCTCCACTAGGTTTAAGTCTAATTAATCCTGAAAGTGTTTTAAAGATGAGTTCTGATTCTCTGTTATACTGTTCCTATATGTTGATTGGCCTATATTCGAGTGTTTTAGATATATCTTAGCCTGGAATGCAACTATGTTCTGTGTCTAAAGGTGTACCACATCTGAGGTCTCTACGCTACCGCCCCATCATTAAGGTAAACGGCCCTACTCACGGCCCGGACTAAAGTCAGCAATGAACGGTACCCTATGTCACTTCGGGGTCATGCTGCTCGTCGCAAAACCGCCGGCATAACTCTCTACTCAGCCTACCTAGACTACTCTAACAAACAAGGTGTTTCGTTGGTTATTTTATCTAGTATGGCAGACACCAATACTAATTGATGCTTGTTAAACTAAACAGGTTATGAATAGACCGTGGTTAGGAATTGTCTATAACCCTAGTTTTAGTTTAAAAGAGACTTACATTAGACATGCAGACATAATGAATATTTAGCAAGTGGCTATTTCCGGAAAAACATAAAAACTTCAACATATAACATAACTATTCATAAAATCGTAATCTGATATTCATAATTCATATTTAGAACAAAGCAATAACACATATAAGAGAGGGACATGGGGACCGATGCCATAAAGAAATCACCCTTTACGAAGTCTCGCCTACGGAGTGTACTGCTGTATATGTCGTATTGCTCGCCCTGACTCTGCTCACCAGAACCTTCGGAGGACGCTTCCTCAGCCTAGTAGCTAGACTTTACCTTACGTCCTGGGCTTAAGCCTAGCCCTGTGGACTGACTCTTCGAACGCCTAGAGCTCTCTTAGGATCTCCTAACGAAATCCCGGGTATTCTATGAATACCAGAAACGAACCTATCTATAGAAACCTAAGATCTGAGACTATTTCTCAGAAACTAAAACAAACACTAATAAGAAAGAAAACTGAGATCCGAGTCTCTAAGTGAGTTGTGTACTGGAAAATTGTACACTGGAAACCACTTAATGACTCAGATCGAGTGGAGAGGGATGAATTCAACTGCTGGAGGCCTGGGGTATTTATAGCAGCTTCCCGGAGTGAAAATCTCTGAAAAATTCGATGTGGGACAGCTTCTGGCGGCTCGGGACGCCCGTCCCGGATTGGGACGCCCGTCCTTGGTTCTGGACGCCCGTCCTTCTGGCTTGGCTTGGTCGGGACGCCCGTCCCGGACCTTTGACCGAGTCAACATTTCCAAAAATTGCGTTTTTGCCCCAAAATTTGCTGTTTTCGTCTACTTTGCACCTGACACTTCCAAAATCATAAAAACCGTGAAATCAAGTAAATAATAAACAATTAATGTCAATTTACTCTCGATTTCACATTAAAACATACATAAAAACATGCTAAAAATGTGATACGATTTTCGCGTATCAGATAACCCCACACTTAGCTTTTTACTTGTCCTCAAGCAAAGTCTACATGGAGTTAGTGATTCTAAACCGTAGTGCAGTCACTTAAATTCCTAGTCATGTTTTTATTCCAAAAATTCTTCAGACAATTCTTAACACATGTCTGATTGGTTAGGTTGCTACGACAAGGTCTCAAATGTCTCTAGTAGCTTGTTATGATCAGGCAGAAAACAAATCAACAACTAGGTTGGACTTTTTTCTTAGTCACAGGGTCTTCCTGATGTGTAGTGTGTGTACTAGTCTAGACCAGATAGTCAACACAATGAACTCTTATCTTAACTGCTACCAGATAATACTTCGACCTATCGCTAGACACACTGACAACAGATAACTTTCTGAGTTCTGAGCTTTGGTGATAAGATTTTTAATGTTTTAGCACTTAGTTATTTTCTTTATGGATTCAGGGTATTTTGAGTCTGCTTAGAACACGTCAACTTCAACTACCCATGTAGCGAGTCCCACTCCGATGACTCCCAGATCTATACGACCTTAGGGCATCAGGCTTTAAGTTCCCCGAAGGAGTGGTGCTCGAGTAGCGAAGGCCGCTGGCAAACTACCCTTATTTGATTAACTATCTTTTGTTTCCTTTCACTTTTAGCTCAGAGTCTCATCCAGTTATTCTAATTGTCAAAACATCCACAACTGGTCTAATTTCATCTAGTTCAGTCTTGAAAAGGTAATTGGTTGAGGTCTCTAATCCAGACAAAGCTGTGCTCAGTTATCAGGAATTCCCTATTCTAATCAATTAGTCCAAGATAGCTATCAACTATCTCCTACTAACCATAGCATACTACCTACATATCATAGACATAAGCAATTGTTTAACCAAGCATACTGCATTTAGAAGTCTGAAAGACGGAAAAAGTTTGAAATTTTTTTTGGAAGGGTGTGAAAATACGGGGAAAACAAGCAAATTCATGCGAAAAATTTTGCAAACTGCTACAGTGCACCGTGCACTGCTACCCCACACTTAAGTCTGGCACTGTCCTCAGTGTTCATGCATATCTAATTACCCCACACTTATTTGAAAACAAGAAATAAAACACAATTAAAAGATCCTTACCCCACACTTATTCAACTAACTACGGGTAAGAAGGAACATAGAAATAACAAAAACAAGAAATAAAATGAAAGAGATACTCCCTTAGTCTGTGAAGTCCACAATCTGCTCGGACGAGTCAAACGGCTCTCTGTAAATCTTTAGGCATTGTCCGTTTACTTTTTGAATAATACCGTCAGAATCCATGATGTCACATGCTCCGAAAGGTGATACTTCCTTGATTGTGAACGGTCCTGACCAATAGCTACGCAGCTTTCTTGGGAAAAATTTTAAACGTGAGTTGTACAACAATACCTTATCACCTGGTTCAAAATTTTTCTGGGCTCTGAGTCGTCTATCATGCCGGAGTTTACTTGTCATTTTGAACTGATGTGAGTTCTCATAGGCTTTGAGCCTCCACTCATCCAATTCGTTGAGCTGTAAAATCCGGTGTTCCTTAGTCAAATTATCGTCGAGATTGCATTTTCGTACTGCCCAGTAAGCTCTGTGTTCAAGTTCAACCGGAAGGTGGCATGCTTTTCCGTAGACTAGTCGATAGGGTGAGAACCCCGTAGTGGTCTTGTATGCTGTACGGAAGGCCCATAATGCATCCTCCAGTTTATTGGCCCAATCCTTACGGTTAACACCCACGGTCTTTTCTAGGATTCTCTTTATGCCCCTATTGGTTACCTCAGCCTGCCCGTTGGTTTGAGGATGGTAGGCTGTGGAAATGCGATGCTGAATTCCGTACTGCTGGAGTACTTTCTGCAATTGAGAGTTGCAGAAGTGCGTACCTCGATCACTGATTAGGGCTTTTGGACATCCAAACCTGGCGAAAATCTGCTTAAGGAATCTGCATACGACTCGAGCATCATTAGTAGGTAGGGCCTGTGCCTCAGGCCATTTTGAAAAATATTCTACAGCTACTAAGATGTACTTCATACCAAAAGAGGAAGGAAACGGACCCATGAAATCTATACCCCATATGTCAAATATTTCTACACTTTGAATTGCCTGTTGGGGTAGATTATCTCGAGAAGATATGGTTCCCGCTTTCTGACAGGCATCGCACGATCCTGTAAATGCTGCGGCGTCTTTGAATATGGTGGGCCAGTAAAAGCCTGCTTCTAATACTTTTCAGGCGGTGTTGGCTGCAGCTAAGTGACCGCTTGTTGGTCCACAGTGACAATGTTCCAGAATTTGGAAACCTTCTTCTTGAGATACACATCTTCTGATCATCTGATCTGGGATATCCGCAGTTTTGTAGGCAAAGGCTCTTCTATGCTTTCTGCACATGTCTACAGTCAGCTTCCTTTGTTCTGCAGTCAGATCAGCTGCAAGAATAATGGGAAGTTTCTTGTTGTCATCTAGGAATTTGTAGCACAGATGAGTGGGTAGTTCCTTCAGTTCCAAGTCTGGTGGATCTTCAAACGAGGTTCGCTCTTTCTTCATCTCATCATCACCTATCTCAGTGAAACTATCAGAAGTAATTTCATTTTCAGAAGAGCTAAGTTCAGACTCCTCTAATTCTAGGGAGTCCTCACTTAGAATTTGATAGTTTGAGCATAGGTCTGTCACGTTAATTGCAATCAAGTGTTCCATGGCATCCACACAAAAGCAAGTATCATCTAAATGCATGGGATACCTAAGGGTCTCATTTAGATCAAAAGTGATGTCATCATTTCCTACCCTTAACTTGATTTGACCATTACTGACGTCTATTAATGCTTTTGAGGTAGCTAGAAATGGTCGACCTAGGATCAGGGGCACTCCTCCTTCCCCATTCATGTCCATGACAACGAAATCCACAGGAAATACAAATTTTCCGACCTTTACTAAGAGATCTTCAATTATTCCCTTGGGGATTTTGACTGTCCTGTCTGCAAGTTGTATGCACATCCTAGTCGTTTTCAAATCATGCAATCCTAATTTATCAAATAAACTAGATGGCATAAGATTAATACTAGCTCCTAAGTCTGCTAATGCATGCATGTTAGTAATATTTCCAATTGTACATGGCAAGGTAAAACAACCAGGATCTTTCTGTTTAGACGGTAGTTTATTCAACAGAACCGCCGAACATTCTTCATTAAGAACCACCTTGTCCATGTCAAATTTTCTTTTATTACTAACAACTTCTTTTAAAAACTTAGCATACTTTGGCATTTCAGAAATAACATCAAGTAAAGGTAAATTAACATGAATCTGACTAAAATTCCTAAGAAACTTTTCAAATTGCTCCTTATCTTTATTGTGCATAAGTCTGGCAGGGTAAGGTACTTTTGGCCGGTACTCAGGAATAAACTCCGTCTTCCCTTTCCTTGCTACTTCGATCTCGACATCCGTCGGCGTTGGGTCCTTGGAGCCTTCTTCTGGTTCCTGCACAAGAATAGGAGGGTCAGATGGTTTGGGTGGAGATGGAGATAGAATTTTACCAGATCTTAGAGTGATGGTCTTGCATTCAGTTTGAGGGTTGGTCTCAGTGTTGCTTGGTAGCGTTCCCTGGGACCTGTGAGAGAAATGGGTGGATAGTTGACCCATCTGCCTCTCTAAAGTTTGTATAGCAGCTTGTGTGTTTCTGATTGTTTGCTCGGTCTGCTTCTGTCTATTCTCGTTCTGCTGGATTCTTTCTGCGTGAGCTTCCTGAATCTTTCTGTTGGACTCTATCATTTCCTTGTTGGAGTCGGAAATGCTCTTCAGCATGTCTCTGAATTCTTGCATGGGATCAGCTGGAACGATGTAGTTCCTTGGTGCAGGCAGAGCGACTTGCTGGTTCTGCGGATATGGCAATTGCTGAGGTACTCTTTTCTGAAAGTTAGTAGTCCCGGGATTGTTTCTCCAACTAAATCCCGGATGGTTCTTCCAAGTGGGATTGTAGGTATTTCCTATAGGAGCAGAATTTACTGCGTCCACTTGTTCCATCTCTTCTGGGACAGTTAATATCCCATTACCATAACAATCACCACTGAAGTGTGGTCCTTGGCAAAACTCGCAGACTTGGTATACTGACTGAGTGTTTTTCCCTTGTTGGAAAGCATTCAGCTGATTAGTAATGCTGGCCTTCAGTGCCTCAAATTGATCATCAGTGGAGGCAACGACCGTATTTACTGGTTGCTTCTTAGCTCGACCACTTGTGCGCCAATTCTTGCTGTTCCTGTAGAGTCTCTCCAGAGCGTTTCTAGCATCTACATCACTCATTCCATTGAAACCGCTCTGGGGATTGAGTCCATCAAGAATTTGCTTACCCATGTCTGACATACCCCCGTAAAATTGCTGAATCAGCAATGCCTCGGTAAGTCCATGTTGGGGGCAGAGCCTGAGTAGTTCTTTGAATCTGTCCCAAGCTTCGATCACTGTCTCATCAGCAGCTTGAGTGAAACTAGACAGAGCCCTTCGATATTCTAGGACTCTGCAGAGTAGTACTCTTCTAGGAAGGCTTTGCTTAACTCGTCCCAAGAGGTAATGGAGTTAGTAGGTAGCTGGGCCAACCATCTCTTAGCTCTGTCCCTAAGTGAGTAGGGAAAAAGGTTGAGTTTAGTTATTTCTGCAGTATGATCTCCCTTGAGGCCTTCGCAGAGAGAAGAGAAATCAGATAGGTGTTCCAGCGGATTTCGGCTGCAGTTCCTCCAAACTGAACTCGATTTATAATCAGCTGGATCACATTAGGTTTAAGATCATAGCGAGGGTTCCCAGGGATTCGGATGGCAGATGAGACTGGGATAGTCTGTGGCTGGATGTAGGATTCAAGGGTAGGTCTTTCAGCAGCCATTTCTGTTCTTCGCCTATTAGCTGTGCGAATGATTCGTTCAGGATTCTCAACTGGTGTTTCAAGGTTAGCTTCTGAAGATCGAGTCATGCAACTACAGAGAAGAACACGTTTTAGCCTGAGCAAACTGGTTAGTGGGGTTACAGGGAGAGTGAAAACTTAAAAATTTGGAACAAAACAAAATAACTACTCACAAGGAGAAAACACAAAGGATAGGGAAAAGAGAATAACTTACCATTTAAACAAGAAAAAGTACAATTTTTTTGGATTTTTAGATTTTTAAAAAAAAATTTCTTTTAATATTTTGAAAGCACGTAAATTCCCTCAATATGGTTCTAGAATAATTTTCTAAAATTTGATTATCCTAAATGTCTTAATTTCAGATAACATCTAAAATTAATTAGTTATGATAATCCTATATTTCGGAAACTGATTGTCTAACTGGTATAACATAAGTGTTAGTCTAAGGTCTAGATTACTACCGTTACCTATCATAAGTCTCTAGAATTTTGATCAGGAATCCTAAATTCATTATGATATTTCCCCGGCAACGGCGCCAAAATCTGATGCGGTTTCCGACCGATATGCTAAATAGGTGTTATTTTACCCTATGTTGATTATGAATAATTAAGGACTGTGATTGACTAATTGTCACATTTAGTCTTATGGTGTCACTTAATCAGCCAGAACCTAAGGCAGAGTACCTATCGTGTAGCTAGTCTATTGGAAAGTATCTACGATTTTATTAATTTAATTATCGTACTCCCAGGGAAGTGGCAACGGCTTAGTAGTAACTAGCCTTTTATCCTAACTCCTATCTTATAATCCAGTTATGCAATCTTCATCAAATACTTTGATGAGAGGGTGATCCATTCTCCACTAGGTTTAAGTCTAATTAATCCTAAAAGTGTTTTAAAGATGAGTTCTGATTCTATGTTATACTGTTCCTATATGTTGATTGACCTATATTCGAGTGTTTTAGATATATCTTAGCCTGGAATGCAACTATGTTCTGTGTCTAAAGGTGTACCACATCTGAGGTCTCTACGCTACCGCCCCATCGTTAAGGTAAACGGCCCTACTCACGGCCCGGACTAAAGTCAGCAATGAACGGTACCCTATGTCACTTCGGGGTCATGCTGCTCGTCGCAAAACCGCCGGCATAACTCTCTACTCAGCCTACCTAGACTACTCTAACAAACAAGGTGTTCCGTTGGTTATTTTATCTAGTATGGCAGACACCAATACTAATTGATGCCTGTTAAACTAAACAGGTTATGAATAGACCGTGGTTAGGAATTGTCTATAACCCTAGTTTTAGTTTAAAAGAGACTTACATTAGACATGCAGACATAATGAATATTTAGCAGGTGGCTATTTCCGGAAAAACATAAAAACTTCAACATATAACACAACTATTCATAAAATCGTAATCTGATATTCATAATTCATATTTAGAACAAAGCAATAACACATATAAGAGAGGGACATGGGGACCGATGCCATAAAGAAATCACCCTTTACGAAGTCTCGCCTACGGAGCGTACTGCTGTATATGTCGTATTGCTCGCCCTGACTTTGCTCACCAGAACCTTCGGAGGACGCTTCCTCAGCCTAGTAGCTAGACTTTACCTTACGTCCTGGGCTTAAGCCTAGCCCTGTGGACTGACTCTTCGAACGCCTAGAGCTCTCTTAGGATCTCCTAACGAAATCCCGGGTATTCTATGAATACCAGAAACGAACCTATCTATAGAAACCTAAGATCTGAGACTATTTCTCAGAAACTAAAACAAACACTAATAAGAAAGAAAACTGAGATCCGAGTCTCTGAGTGAGTTGTGTATTGGAAAATTTTACACTGGAAACCACTTAATGACTCAGATCGAGTGGAGAGGGATGAATTCAACTGCTGGAGGCCTGGGGTATTTATAGCAGCTTCCCGGAGTGAAAATCTCTGAAATATTCGATGTGGGATAGCTTCTGGCGGCTCGGGACGCCCGTCCTTGGTTCTAGACGCCCGTCCTTCTGGCTTGGCTTGGTCGGGACGCCCGTCCCTGGTTCGGGACGCCCGTCCCGGACCTTTGACCGAGTCAACATTTCCAAAAATTGCGTTTTTGCCCCAAAATTTGCTGGTTTCGTCTACTTTGCACCTGACACTTCCAAAATCATAAAAACCGTGAAATCAAGTAAATAATAAACAATTAATGTCAATTTACTCTCGATTTCACATTAAAACATACATAAAAACATGCTAAAAATGTGATACGATTTTCGCGTATCACTCTCTTATATGTTGTTATTGTGTTGTCCCAAATATTTATTATGAATACGAGATTACGATTTTTATGAATAATTGTTTTATATGTTGACGTTGTTATGTTTTTCCGGAAATAGCCACCTGCTTAACATTCACTATGTCTGCATGTCTAATGTGCTCTTTTAAACTAAAGTTAGGGTTATAGACAATTCTTAACCACGGTCTAATCATAACCTGTTTAGTTTAACAAATATCAATTAGTATTGGTGTCTGTCATGCTAGATAAAATAACCTGCTGAACACCCTGTTTGTTAGAGTAGTCTAGGGTAAGCCGGGCCGAGTCCGATTATGCCGGCGGCTAGGGCAAGCGGTATGATCCCCGAAGTGACATAGGGCTTTCATGGATGCCTTTGTCCCGAACCGTGAGTAGGGCCGTCATTAAGGTAGGGCGGTTTATTAGAAACCTCGGATGTGGTACGCCTTTAGACACAGAACATAGTTGCAATCCAGGCTAAGACATGTCTAAAATACTCGAATATAGGTCAATCAACATATAGGAACAGTATAACATAGAATCAGGACTCATCTATAAAACACTTCTAGGATTAATTAGACTTAAACCTAGTGGAGAATGAATCACCCTCTCATCAAAGTATTTGATGAAGATTGCATAACTGGATCATAAGATAGGAGTTAGGATAAAAGGCTAGTTACTACTAAGCCGTTGCCACTTCCCTGGGAGTACGATATTTAATTTAATAAAATCGTAGATACTTTCCAACAGACTAGCTACACGATAGGTACTCTGCCTTAAGTTCTGGTTGATTAAGTGACAATAATTGAATGCTAAGTGACAGTTAGTAAGACTCGGTCCTTAATTACTCATAATCGACATAGGTAAATAAAGCCTATCTTTTAGCATACAAATCGGAACTGCATCAATCGCCAACGACAACCAGCATCAACCATCCTCGTCCGCACACCCACCAGGAGGCGCCCAAATCCCGTCCACGTCGTGCCGCAACGATAAGAAGCCCGATCGCCGATCACATTCTCTGTCAATTAGGCAAGATCAACCAAACGTCAACGTACCATATGATGACATCCTGTAGAATTTAAGAAACATCGCCAATTACATGCGAACAAAATGTTCAAGATCAGATCTAGAGTTAATAGACGACGCCACGTCCCATTTTCCCGAAACCACCGGATCCTCAACCAACGTTCTGGCACCCCCAAAATGTCACCGTAAGTCTTGTCCAACAAAATAACCCAACCACCCCGTTACGAAACCTTCAAGGCAAGATAAACAACCAGAACACAAACCCGTATGTCCCGATATAGACATACACCTACAACCATTTTCACACCCTCAAAACAATATAGTCCCACCAGCTTCACCCGCTCCCCCACAACAAAATCTGATTCCCCATATGCTTCTGGGTAATGCAGCACACCACATACTATACCAGAACCCTCCACAACTACCACATGCACCAACACCCACATGGCACATCCCCACACAAAACCCCAGCACCCACGAATTCCCCCACCTCCCTCAAAACAACCAACAACCATTTTCACACCCTCCAATCAATATATTCCCCCCAGCTTCATCCGCCCCCCTGAAACAAACACCGATACCCCAGACACTTCTGGGTCATCCAGCATAACCAATGATATACCAAAATCCCCCACAACAACTGCAAGCACCCACGCAAACATGGTACCTCCCACCACCAAACCCCGGAACCCAAGACCTCCATCAACCCCACCAGAATGACCAACCTACAGTCGGACCCACACCCACACCCGCACAGTTCAAGACGCTATGCGACCAGGTTCAAATTGAACCCCCACCACTAAAACCGAATGATGACATCCTCCCCTGGAACACACTTGACAGCAACCCTTTAGCTCCGGCCTTCTCCAAGGGTCCGTTACCACCAACATTCCAGATTCCAACTTTCACCCAATACACCAGAGATACCGACCCCAAAACCCACCTCCGGCAGTTTACAACAACAATGGTCATGCACGGCGCAGATGACTTCTTGTTATGCCGATGTTTCCCAATGACGCTAGCTGACCAAGCACAAGCATGGTTCGACAGCTTGCCTGCCGGATCCATTTTCTCCTTCCGCCAGCTCGGTAACAGTTTTCTACAACACTTCGAAGCATTTTGAACAGACAAAAAAACACTCCTCAAACTCCTACAAATTTGCCAGAACATAGGAGAATCCTTGTTCTCATACCTGCAGTGGTTCAACAGAGAAGTATTGCTCACTAAGGATTGCACAGACTCCTTTTATGTCGAGGCATTCCCCAACTACCTCATCCCAGGAGAGTACTCACACCAATTAAACATCCAGGAACCACGAACCACGCAAGAGTTGCTCACACAGATCGGTGCTTAGATAAAAGCAGAGAAATTATCCACCTCCATGGCATTCACTCAAGCTCAAAATGCTGCTCGAAATAGTACAATAGCCACGCCCAGATACCCCCAAGTCAGAAACATTCAACCTCCAAACCGATTCCCACATCCTGAATACACAACAAGAACGACCACACCCAACACCGACCAACGGGCGTCCCGTTACCCCAAAAACAATACTCCCAATTTACCCCATTAACCACCGATAGCGTAACCATCTGGAGGAATATAGAATCGTCAGACATATTACAAGCCCCACGCCCGATGCCATCCCCAATTGAACGCCAAAACTAGCAACATTTCTGCACGTTCCACAAAGAAGTCGGGCACACAACAGCAAATTGCTACGCTCTGAAACACGCGATCGAAGCGGCAATCCAAAAAGGACAATTACGAGAATACATCCGGATGCCAAACACAGCCATGCCAACCTCCGGTAATATCCCACATACTGATACCTCCCCCCCCCCCCACGTCATTAACCTCATAGACGACTGATGTGCTCCAATTGGTATGCTAAAAGATAGGCTTTTATTTACCTATGTCGATTATGAGTAATTAAGGACCGAGTCTTACTAACTGTCACTTTGGCATTCAATTGTTGTCACTTAATCAATCAGAACCTAAGGCAGAGTACCTATCGTGTAGCTAGTTCTTGGAAAGTATCTACGATTTTAATTTATTAATATCGTACTCCCAGGGAACTGGTAACGGCTTAGTAGCAACTATCCCTTAATCCTAACATTCATCTTATTTATCTAATCAGTCAATCGATAATCAATACTTTGAGATTGATTGGTGATCCCAATCACCCATAACAAGCAAATAGCATTCAAGAGTAGACAGGCATGCATCAATTTAAGCTCAGTTATTACAATTTGTTTGACCTTATCTTTGAACATTTTAGATATATCTTGATCTCTAAGGCAATTATGAAATGTAACCATCTGTTTATCATATCTGAGTTACTTGGTGTATTCACCCATACCTTGGGATGATCCTTCTCATATGTCGAATTAAAGTATCTATGAACGGTCCCCTATGTCACTTCGGTATCATGCCACTTAACCTTAGGATTGGCCTAGCGTACAAACTCGGCTTTATTAGGGTACTCTAACAAACATGGTGATCTATTTTGTTATTTCTTCTTAATCTGGCAGACCTTTTACAGTCTGTTAAACTAAACCGGTTATGATTCAGACCTTGGGTAGGAGTTGTCTATAACCCTAGTTTAATTTAAAAGGACACGACAATTCAACATTCATAATGATAATTCTAGCTCTATGATCTTCCTGGGAAAATGGATAGCATCTCAAATTGTAAAACATGTATGATATATAAATTCAGTATCAAATCAGTATCCAGATAAAACAATTCATAAACATATAGAAACTCGTCTAGGGGACCCACTATCATAAAGTAGTCACCGCTTTATGCAGGTCCAGTCGGCGCTGCAGCTCCTGTATGCTTCTGATTGCTCGATCCTACTCTACTCGGCAGAGCCTTCGGAGAACGCTTCCCAGACCTAGTAGCAATTGCCTTACCTTACATCCTGGACTTAAGAAAATTACCCTAATCTGACTAAGAACACGCACCCTATCTCTCTCTTAGGATCTCCTAATGAAATCCTGGTATTCTGTGATACCAAAAATGAACCCTATCTAGTCATAATCTAAGATTCTAAGATAGACTCTCTGAAAGCAAAGAAAATGAGAAACTCTCGTATACTAAACTACTTGAATGAAACACCTGAGATCACTCAATGACTTGTATACTGTAGAAAAATGTATACTTGAAGTTACTGAATGATTCAAATCAAGTGGAAAGGGATGATTTCAACTCTTGGAGGCCTGAGGTATTTATAGCAGCTTTCTGTAGTGAATTTCTCCAAACATTTTGATGTAGGACAACTTCTGGTGCTGACGGCCGTCTTGGTGCTTTGACTGGGTCGGGACACTTGTCCCGAACTCAGCATTTCCAAAAATTACATTTTTGCCCCAAAATTTGCTGTTTTCGTGCAATTTACTCCTGAAACTTCCAGAATCAAAATTTAAGTAATTTTATGTCTATTTGATTCAATTAAGATCAAATACATTCAAATATTGCCCTAATTTATGTCTAAAAACATGCTAAAAAGGGTATATGATTTGTACATATCAAATAACCCCACACTTAGCTTTTTGCTTGTCCTCAAGCAAAGTCTATATGAAATTATTTATAATTCTAAAACATAGGTGCAATCACTCAAAATTTCTAGCAATGTTTTTATGGAAAATTTGATCACTGAGTCAGATGATTCACAAAACAGGCCTGACTGGTTAAGTTGCTATGACAAGGTCTCAAATGTCTTAGTAGATTATCATGGTCATGCAGGTTTAACAATTTAATAACTAGACTGAACTCTACTATTAGTCACGAGGTCTTCCTGATGTGTAGTGTGTGTATTAGTCCAGACTAGATTGTCAACACAATATAGTCTTCTCTTAACTCTTACCAGATAATACTTTGACCAGTCGCTGGACATAATAGCAATAAACAACCTTCTGAGTTCTGAGCTTTGGTGTCAAGGCTTTTCAATTAAAAATTTCAATAAAAGAACACAATGGGCTATGTATTTTTAAATTGATTGTTCCGGGTATTTTTGTGTTCGCTTTCACACATCAACTTTAACTACCCATGTAGCGAGTCCCACTCCGTTGACTCCCAGATCTACACGACCTTAGGGCATCAGGCTTTAAGTTCCCTTAAAGGGTGGTGCTCGAGTAGCAAAGGACGCTTGCAAACTACCCTATTTATTTAACTTTTTCACCTCCAGCTCAGAGCATCATCTAGTTATTCAAATTGCTAATACATCCTCAACCGGTCTAATATTATTTAGTTAGGTCACGAAAAGGTATTTGGTTGATGTCTCTAATTCAAACTAAGTTGTGCTCAATTGTCAGGAATTCCCTATTTCTAATCGAGGAATTCAGTAAAGTTATCAACTTGTTTCCTACTGATCATAATGCTCTACTCACATATATCATAGACATAAGCATTTCTTAACCCAATCAATACTGAATTTGAAGTCTGAAAGAGTGAAAAAATTTGAAATTGTTTTGGAAGGGTGCAATTTTAGTGAGAAATATAGGAAAACATGCAAATTACGACTACTATAGTGCACAATGCACTACTACCCCACACTTAAGGTTTACACTGTCCTCAGTGTTCATGCATATCCTATTACCCCACACTTATTTGACTCAATAAGAAAAAAGAAAAACAAAGAAACAAGAAAACACAGGTAATAGAAATAACTAAAAGAAAAGAAACAAGACAAACAAAACTCTTACCCCACACTTATTTGAGAAATAAGAGTTTAAAAACAAAAACAGGAAAAACAAAAACAAAACACGAAATGAAGATAAGATTTAAAAGGAAAATAAAATAAAATAAAAGTTGAGGAAGATGAGGATTAGAAAAACTCCCTTCATGTATCGAGTAGAAGGGTCTGCTCTGATCTGTCAATTGGATGTTCACCTCAGCCATGTGCTATTGCTAGAATGCCCTCGACTTTATAAGTTCTAGATGCTGGAGCGGCTGACTCTGCAGTGTGCTTCGTATGGAGAGTGTATCTACCCTCTGGGTCGTAAACCACCATCCCCATGTTTTGCAGAACGGTCAGGTATGGTAGATGGAGCTATCCTCGTCAGCCATGATTCCTTAATGTCGAACTCCAGGTAGCGGCCTATCCGTTTAATGAATGGCTTGAGCCCCAAGGACTGCTTCCTCGAATCATTTGCAAAGTTTCTCGCAATCATAGCAATGTGTCCAGGAGGAACGTGTCTAGGAATGTGACTTCTTTGGATTGGTGTGCTTACCTGCCAATGTCTGTGAAGGTATTGCATGCAAGTTTCGATGGCAGAAAAGATACCTGAAGCTTTGGCGAAGTCGTGGTGGTAGGAGGCTCTAGTGGTGTAGATCTGGGCCCAAATATTTGAGACTTCCTCGGGGAAATTTCTCACAGCTGATTGGTATGCAGGGGGTGCAAGCTCCTCCATTGCTATGCTCCTGATACAACGCCAAATTCCTCTATATCCATCGACCATTCGATACCACTTGGTCAGTAGGTCACTTGCTTGCACTGGTAATGCTTTAATTGTTGCCCGTTTACATTTTGAGAAGTGCAGTCTTGATCCATTATAACACATGCTCCTTATGGCGACACTTCTATAACAGAAAACGGGTTTGACCAATAACAGTATCTCATCTATTGATTATGCGGGTAGGGACTTTGCTGTGGTGGTAACTTCTAAAAGTTTTCAGCTTCAGAATTATTCCTCAGCTAAATCCCATATGATTTCTCCAGTTGGGATTGTATGCGTTTCCCAATTGAGCAGTATTGACTGCAGCAACCTGCTCGTGCCTCTTTTGGAATGGTCCGTATTCCATTCCCATAACAATTCCCGCTAAAGTGAGCTACTTAGCAGACTTCACAGATTTGATACACAGACTAAACGTTTCTTCTTTGTTGAAAGGCATTAATTTAACTGTTGTTATTAGCCTTTACTACCTCCAATTACACATCAGAAGAAGCATTAGCTGGCTGACAACCCTTTATTGCTTATCAAGAAATTGGCACATCTGAATTTGGAAAACAGTTTCTCAAGGGATCTGCACATGACTTTAACATCATTAGTAGGTAATGCCTGTGTTTCAAGCTATTTTGAAAAGTGTTCCATGGCTACTATGATGTAATTGTTTTCAAAGGAAGAAAGAAAAAGGATTCATGAAATCAATATCCCAGATATAAAATATTTTAGTATTCTGTATACCTTGCTGGGGTAGATGATCTCGGGAAGACGTGTTACATGTTATTTTTGAAGCATCGCCGAACTGTATCAAGGATACAAAATCTTTAAATAGTGGCCCAGTAATATCATGCTTCAAACACTTTTCGGACAGTGTTGCTAGCAGTCAAATAGCCTCTCGTAGATCTTTGATGACAATGCTCCAAAATTTTGTGGCCTTTGTCTTTCGAGACACATCTTCTGATCAACTGATCTGCAAAAAGTTGAAATATAAGAGGGATCTTCCCAGTAGTAATATTTCAAATCAGCAAAGAATTTCTTCCTTGGCTGATAAGTCATATCACTTGGGACTAATTCAGTAACTAGATAATTTCCAACATCGATAAACCACAGATGAGAATTATTATACATAGCAAACAATGCAAATAAGTTTTCATCCAAAAATTTATCAATATTACTGCATCAACAATAGCCTCTAACTCGGGGTTTTCTAATCTATACAAATGGTTTGCTTTCTAGATTTTCAACCCTTTTTCTTATCCCTTCATTCTATATCCAATTCTTCTAACAATAAAACTCAACCAATCAATCTTGGTTCAACATTAGTTTTATTGAACAGATATCTCAGAGCAGAGTGATCAGTATATACTATTGTTTTAGACTAGGTATGATATGAATGTATCACAAGCATATATGACAGCTAGTAATTTCTTTTCAGTAGTGGTATAGTTCTACTAGGCATCAATAAAGGTTTTACTTGCATAGTATATAAAATGTCTAATCATGCCTTAGTCCTAAACAATTCTTACTGCATAATTACTAACATCACATATCAATTCAAAAAGCACTCTCCAATCAAGTGATGTCAGAATGGGTGCAATAATAAATAGTTCCTTTAGTTTGTTTAAAAAGATATCATGCAATTATCAGCAAAAAAAAAAAGGAACATCCTTTCTCAATAGAATATTCAAAGGTCTGGCTATCAAGGAAAAATCATTTCATAACTCGTCCTAATAAAGCCAGCATGACCCTAAGAAAATTCTAAAATGGAATTTCTTCTCAATTAAAACTTAAGCCAAAATTTGACAATTCAGAAGAAAATATTTTTCTCCACACTTCCATACTTTTTTTTTGAAATTAAATAAAAAAATAACAACAAGCAGGAAAACAGGAAAAATTTATTAGATTAATTTCTGGAAAATAATATTTTTCAGAAATTAAAAGAATAAAAGGAAAGAAAAGAAATTATTTTGTGTTTAAATTTTTAAATTTTTCTATTTTGTTTTTAAATTTGATTTCCTTAGTATGGTTTTAGAATAATTTTCTAAAATTTGATTAACCTAAATTTCTTAATCTTAGATAATTTCTAAAATTAATTATTTAAAGCTAACCCTATATTTCAGGAAAGTGATTGACTAGTTCAAATAAGAATGAGTGTTTATTAAGGTATAGATTACTACCATTACCTATCATAACCTTCTAGAATTTTAATCAGGAATCCTAAAATTTTATGATATGTTCCCCGGCAACGGCGCCAAAAATCTGATGCGTTCCGATTGGTATGCTAAAAGATAGGCTTTTATTTACCTATGTCGATTATGAGTAATTAAGGACTGAGTCTTACTAACTGTCACTTTAGCATTCAATTGTTGTCACTTAATCAATCAGAACCTAAGGCAGAGTACCTATCGTGTAGCTAGTTCTTGGAAAGTATCTACGATTTTAATTTATTAATATCGTACTCCCAGGGAACTGGTAACGGCTTAGTAGCAACTATCCCTTAATCCTAACATTCATCTTATTTATCTAATCAGTCAATCGATAATCAATACTTTGAGATTGATTTGTGATCCCAATCACCCATAACAAGCAAATAGCATTCAAGAGTAGACATGCATTCATCAATTTAAGCTCAGTTATTACAATTTGTTTGACCTTATCTTCGAACATTTTAGATATATCTTGATCTCTAAGGCAATTATGAAATGTAACCATCTGTTTATCATATCTGAGTTACCTGGTGTATTCACCCCTACCTTGGGATGATCCTTTCATCTGTCGGATTAAAGTATCCATGAACGGTCCCCTATGTCACTTCGATATCATGCCACTTAACCCTAGGATTGGCCTAGCGTACAAACTCAGCTTTATTAGGGTACTTTAACAAACATGGTGATCTGTTTTGTTATTTCTTCCTAATCTGGCAGACATTTTACAGTCTGTTACACTAAACTGGTTATGATTCAGACCTTGGTTAGAAGTTATATATAACTCTAGTTTAATTTAAAAGGACACGATAGTTCAACATTCATAATGATAATTCTAGCTCTATGATCTTCTCGGGAAAATGGATAGCATCTCAAATTGTAAAACATGTAAGATATATAAATTCAGTATCAAATCAATATCCAGATAAAATAATTCATAAACATACAGAAACTCGTCTAGGGGACCCACTATCATAAAGTAGTCACCACTTTATGCAGCTCCAGTCGGCGCTGCAGCTCCTATATGCTTCTGATTGCTCGATCCTACTCTGCTCGGCAGAGCTTTTGGAGAACGCTTCCCAGACCTAGTAGCAATTGCTTTACCTTACATCCCGGGCTTAAGCAAATTGCCCTAATTTGACTAAGAATACGCACCCTATCTCTCTCTTAGGATCTCCTAACAAAATCTCGGTATTCTGTGATACAAAAAACGAACCCTATCTAGTCGTAATCTAAGATTCTGAGACAGACTCTCTGAAAGCAAAGAAAACAAGAAACTCTCGTATACTAAACTACTTGAATGAAACACCTGAGATCACTCAATGACTTGTATACTGTAGAAAAATGTATACTTGAAGTCACTGAATGATTCAGATCAAGTGGAAAGGGATGATTTCAACTCTTGGAGGCCTGGGGTATTTATAGCAGCTTTCTGGAGTGAATTTCTCCAAAACGTTCGATGTGGGACAACTTCTGGTGCTCGGGACGCCCATCCTAAGCTTGGGACGACCGTCCTGGTGCTTTGACTGGGTCGGGACGCCCGTCCCGAACTCAGCATTTCCAAAAATTACATTTTTACCCCAAAATTTGCTATTTTCGTGCAATTTACTCTTGAAACTTCCAAAATCAAAATTTAAGCAATTTTATGTCAATTTGATTCAATTAAGATCAAATACATTCAAATATTGCCCTAATTTATGTCTAAAAACATGCTAAAAGGGTATATGATTTGTGCATATAAACGACCATAACCACCAATCTGGTAAACCACCACAAAAACGCGTCAAAACTGCCGAACCTGATAAAAATACCGATACCCCGCTAATAATTTCTTTACACATCCAGTCCTTTTTCGTCCGACGCATATTGGTAGACACGGGTAGTTTTGCCAACATCATGTACTACGCAACCTGGAAAAAAATGCACCTCAACGACAACCTCATACAACCATACTCTACACCAATAATCAATTTTTTCGGCCCCACCACCCACCCTCGCGGCTTTGCTCAATTACTACTCCAATGGGGACCACCTTTCCACCTCCAACAGCACACAACCACTTTCGCCATCTTCGATTCACCAGCACCATATAACATCATCCTTGGTCGCCCAGCCTTGAACACAATGCAAGCGCAAATTCGCACAATCCGCAACGATATAATCATGTCGTTACCTTCTTGACCTTGGATCATTCCCGGAGACGAGCCAATCCAACAGACCTGCTACCTCGCACAAAATACACCACCCATAGTTTCGGCAAATTCCTATGACGAACCCGACCGCAACCTAACCCCAGTCAAGCACTTCGAAACCCTCAGCATCGATGCCACACATCCTGAATGCCAGATCAGAATAGGCGCTTCCCTCGCGAATCAATTACAACAACAAATTTTAGAGCTGGTAGCAGAATTCTCCCATATTTTCGCTTGGACACCCACAGACTTGGGACTCATTCGGCGCTCTTTCATGGAACACAAGCTCAGAATTCCCCCATCCGCAAAACCTATCACACAAAAATGCCGCTCTTTCAATCACGAAAAACAAAACATTATCCGTAAAGAAATATCAGATCTGCTTCAAGCCGACGTCATCAGCAGAGTCCAATTCCCCCAGTGGTTAGCCAACACAGTTGTCGTACCGAAACAAGGTGGAAAATGGCGAGTCTGTATCAACTTTACTTCCCTTAACATGGTCATCCCAAAAAAACCATACCCCCTCCCCCGCACGGACCTACTCGCCGATGCCACAGCAAGATATAGTTTACTATCATTCCTAGATGCTCACAAAGGCTACCATCAGATCCTAATGGCAGAAGAAGACGAAGAAAAAACCGCGTTCGTCACACCAGAAGGACTTTTTTGTTATAATCGCATGCCCTTCAGGTTAAAAAATGCCGGAGCAGACTTTCAAGACATGATTAATCGAATGTTCAGTTCGCAGATCGGCAAGAACGTCGAAGCATATATCGACGACATCCTAGTCAAGACCCTTTCAACATTGGATATAACCCAAGACCTTCGGGAAACGTTCAAAACCATACAAGATTTCAGAGTAATGCACATTCGGAGTAAGCACAAGAAAATTCTTAGGTTTTATGATTTCCCAACGCGGTTTAGAAATAAACCCATCCAAAATTTCAGCAATACAAAACCTCAAATCCCCAACGAATATCAACGAAGTCCAGCGGCTCAGCAGAAGGATCACAACCATTAATAGATTCCTGTCCAAATCAGGAGAAAAATCCCTCCCGTTCTTTTCACTCCTCCGCAAACGCAAACAATTCGAATGGACTCCCGAATGCGAGAAAGCGTTCCAAGATATAAAACAATACTTACAAAATACACCTATCCTAGTACCCCTGAAACCCAATGAAACTCTCCACCTTTACGTATCCATTTCACCTTCAGCCATCAGCGCCGTCCTCTGCACCGAACACGAGAAAGCTTTCCACCCCGTTTACTGCGTCAGCCATGTCCTACAATATGCCGAAACCTGATATTCATCCCTAAAAAAGCATATCTTTGCCCTCATAATGGCTACACAAAAACTTCGACACTACTTCCAAACACACCATATCTGTATGCACACGCAAGTCCCTGTTCGCCAGTCATTACACAAAGTCAACATTTCCAGCCGCATTATGCGATGGGCAATAGAACTTTCAGAATATGATATCGAGTACACTCACAAAAGATATATAAACGCCAATGCGTTGTCCGATTTCATCGTAGAGTACACCGACCTACTCCCCCCACCCACCCAAAATTTGCAAACAAATGACATCCCGGCCGATTGCTGGACCATCCATGTAGACGGTTCTGCAACCGAAACCAATCGAGGCGCCGGTATCGCCATAACATCACCCGAAGGCTCCAAACTATTTTACGCCTTAAAATACACATTCCCCATCAGCAACAACTAATCCGAATACAAAGCCGTACTTGCGGGATTGCGAATCACCCACAACTTACACATCCAAAACCTTCGAATATTTACAGATTCTCAAGTCGTTGTCGGATAAGTCAACGGCGAATTTGAAGTAAAAGAGGACAACATGCAAAAATACTTACAATTGGTATCCGTTTTCCTCAAGCATTTTTAGTTTTTAAAAATCGAACACATAACCCGGAAAGTGAACACTGAAGCCGATGCTTTATCCAAATTACACACCAACGATACCTTAGACGGCACATGGATAGAGCCCCTTCTGCAAAAGTCCATCGACGGCATCTCCATCTTGACCGTTTCCCAAGACCCATCATGGATGATACCTATTATACAATACATCACCAACAACACAAGTCCAATTGACAAAATCCAAGCACAACAACTAAAAAAATTTGCAGCGCGATATGTCCTCATAAACGATCAATTATATCGACGATATTACTCAAGGCCTCTCCTAAAATGTGTACCCGAAACAGAAGGAAATTACATTTTGTGAGAAATCCACCAAGGCATATGCGGATCTCACATCGGCGCACCAAGTTTAGCCCGCAAGGTCATGCATACAGGATATTTCTGGCCCACCATAGAAACCGACGCTACAACACTAATACAACACTATTCAAAATATCAATTACACGCCAACATTCATCACATGCCCACTGTAGAATTCCACTCTAGTAGTAACCCAATTCCTTTTTACCAATGGGGAATGGATATTGCAGGCCCGTTCCCTAAAGCTAAGGGCAACAAAGAATTCCTAATCGTTGCCATCGACCACTTCACCAAGTGGGTGGAGGTAAAACCCGTAGCTTCCATCACAGCGCAAGTTGTCAAAGATTTTTTCTGGAATGACGTCATCACACGGTTCGGAATCCCCCGTATCCTAATCACCGACAATGGAAAACAGTTCGAAGCGCAAGAATTCCAAAACTTTTGTCAAGAGTTACACATAGACCACCGCTTCACGTTTGTCGGATATCCACAGACAAACGGCCTAACAGAAGTCACTAACCGAACTATCGTACAAGGCTTAAAAACGGCTAGATTCGGCCAAAATAAAGTGGATCGACGAACTGCCAAACGTGTTGTGGTCATACCGAACAACACCCCACTCTCACACCCTAGAAAGCCCATTCTCTTTATGCTTCAGTACTGAAGCGCTACTCCCAGTAGAAATTGGATCCCCATCCCTCCGAGTGGATAACTTTTCCATCGACTGGAATGACCTTAAGATTGCCGAAAACCTGGCACTACTTGATCATATTCGATCCAACACAGCCATCCGAGAATACAATTACAAACGGTCCCTACCAAACACAAGAACTTCCAGATGCGACCTCACGCTCTAACGATAGGCGATCTGGTCCTTCGAAAAAACTCCGTCAGTCATCAAGAGCCAACTCGAAAGCTCGACGCAAATTGGGAGGGACCTTATATCATTGCTAAAGTCAATACAAACGGAAGGTTCCATCTGAAAGACCACAAAGGCAATATTCTCACCCGAACGTGGAATGCTGCCAACCTCCGCAAGTTCTATCCGTAGCACCCGTATCTCCCAGACCAAACACCGAACCCAATTAAAGGATTGGCATTCACACTTAAACATAATACATACCCATTTCCCGCAACATTAAATGATCACATATCAACTTCAAAAATCATGATTCCCCCGCATATAATTCCATAAATACCAATTGTTAGAACATATACATTTAAAAATAATTAGCAAACGTAAATCAAACACCACCACACATCCATAAACAGCCAAAATGAACAAAATATATTGATATTTTAATTCAAAATTTACAACATTTACAACTTATTCATTCATTGACTCATCCCCCAAAATTACAACTTCACCCTCCTCCCCACCCGCTACATTCCCCTCAACCGGGGCATTTTCTCCTATCACCCCCACCCCCCCTCCCCCGAACCCTCCTGCACACCACCGGTTTTGGCAACCAACTCGTCAAAATCGAACGGTCCCCCTTCCCAGGGATACACATTGTCCTCTAACGATGCCACCAAACCTTGGAACTGCTCTGGCAATTCGAATGAAGGATCGGTATGTTGAATGTGCTCCCTCAGCACAGCCAAGGTATCACCGGCTACGGGAGCCACCACTCGAGAAAATAGCCTGTAACAGCGTTCATCCTTAAAAAATGAAGTCACAACCACTTTCTCGGTGGCCGCATTGATCAGACCCTCTGGCGTCTCATAACGATTCTGTAACCTCACAGCCTCTGCTTCCCACTTCCTTCTGGCCAGTTCCAACTCCCCCACCTTCAACTTCTCCCTTAACACCTCCTACCACACCTCTTCCAGCTCCCACCCCTACTTCCGCAATACCTCTTCTAGCTCCCGAATCTTGCTTTTGGCGGTATCCCTGGCCGCTAGCGCAGTCTCCCTCGCTTTCCAAGACAAGTCCTTTTCCGCTTCCAAGCTCTCATAGTTATAATGAGTCAGCCGAAAGTGGTCCAGAAGCTCCACCTCCGAAAGCATGGCCTGCACGACACAACCAAAACAAACGCCAATGAATACATACATTCACAACAAATATGTCACTATTTCCCACCTTGAACCTAACCAATAGACTTACCTCAAATTTATGCTGGTACATCTGCCCAATCAGCACCTCCGTAGGCACTTACCTCGCAACCTCTCGCATACCCGGGGGAAAGCAATGCTGGAAAAACGTCATGGTAATCCCCGGATCCCCCACTGCCAGGTTCGATGGTATATCCCATGCAAGAACATACCTCCCCTCCCCCACTCCACCTGACCCCCAACCTCCCCCGAAGCCCCTCCTACAACCTTCAACCGCTTCTTAGGAGGAGACACACCAGCAGACACATCCACCCCCACCTCCTTCTCCTTTCCTTTCCCCTTCTCCATTTCCTTTACAACATCCTTCCTACCTACCAGGGGGCATATTTCCCTTTTCTTCTTATCCCCAATCACCACCCCTCCCCCCTAACCACTTTGTCTGCAATCCCCCCCCCTCCCTCCCCCCCCCCCCCTCCTTCTTTTCAGCATCCCGGAACATCCCTGGACAATAATACCTATGAGTTCCAGTAATAAAGCTAAAGCTCCCTTTGTCAGGCATAACTGAAAGAATTTTAACTTTACCAGTAATCTTCTTTTTGCGCTTGTCAGGGTTGTTCTAGACCATCTATATCACCAAGTTTTCCCCTGAAAAATAACAAAACCAAACGATTCAACACATTAGCTTTCGGCAAATACACTTTTAAAAAAACAACACAATGATTATAGAACCCCCCCCCCATTCCCGTTCCCTCCATTCCACCCATGTAATTTCTGGATGTCCAATCTGGAGTCACATTCCAAGCCCGCATGCCTCATCAGCGTCTCTGACCAGTCCTCCCCCACCGATAGCTCAAACAGATACTTTGAAAAAGTCTCCGCATCATGATAGTCCCACCCATACCCCTCCGGCAGATCATTACTTAAGTTTTTCAGGTCATTCCAAGGCAGCAAAAGTCCATTCTTACCAAAACTATGATGCTTCACATAAAAAACTCATTCTTCCATGAATGTATGCTAGATTGCCCCAGAATTAACGGCCGAGAGCTACGTCGAGCTATATAAAAAAACCCTCGACCTTCCGGCGTTGTACATTTTTGACATAAATAATAAAGCCACCGCCATAATTCTAGCCGACACTCACACCCGAAAGCCCTACATGCCATTAAGAACCCCACAGTCATCCGAATGACATTCGGCATCAATTACCCCAGTTGCACCCGATAATACTTAGATATGTCTACAAACAAAGGGTGCAAAGGAAAACGTAACCATGCCCGAAGGTGAGCCACATACGTCGTCACATAATCCGCAGGTGGCGTATGGATCTTTGAGACTCTTCCGGGCACATAGTCTTGTACGTTATGGGAAAATGATAATACTCCCGAATGCCCTCCAAGTTTTTAGATTTGGATACTGTCGTCTTATACTGAGGAACCTGTGGGTTATCTTTTTCCTCACATCCTTTCGTCTTTGGTTCTCTTCTTACCGGTCCAACTTCATCTATTGGCCTCCGGTAGGCCATCCCAGCACTTACTTCTTTTTCGTCTATGAGAGGAAAATAGAAGTCTTCCCCATCTATCCTATACAATACACTGGCTTCCCGATCCCCAGACGAACCCACAGGACCTATCCATTCCACTAACTCTTCAAACCCCACAGACCTTTCAGACCCTTCAGACGAACCCTCTTCCCCACTAGCTAGAATCGTTTTATTAGAAGAACTCATTTTCCCCTGCTCTTTTTCTTCCCTCTTTTTCTGTTTCCTCTTTCTTTTCCTTCTCTTTCCCCTAAAACCAGCCAATCCTTAATCTTCCTTCCCTCGTTTTCCTAAGCCCTAACCTAGAAAATGCAAAGCAACAGAACAAGTACCTGAAATTCGTCGAGGAGCTATGTTTAGCACAGACAGTCCAAGCACAATCACAAAAGTGTAATAGCACACAAACACTGCAGACACAACACAAAAACATAATACACCAGTTAAATCCATATCCAACACCAGGCACCACCCATCACAAAACCATAAAGCACACAAATATCACCATCCCACCCACCACCAAATCAACCACCCACATTCACGCATTTAACACAAGCAAACGACAATACCATAAACAAAACACTAACCTGACACCCTAACAGCGCTGCAGTCGCCTTCCTCCGTCACTCAAACCACAGCCTGCGTAACACACTACGCACGAACGTACACAAAGAACCTTATGAACACTTTACACCCGTAAACTCAGACAGATAGTCTCAAAATGCACGAAAATATGACCGAGAAAATGCAGAGGAATTCAAACATTCCCCCATGTTTCCTTTTCTCTATCTTATACATTTTAGAAAACAAGCGGCGCCCCGGATCCCAAAGGCTCGCAAAACTACAATGTACATTTTCAAGTCCGCACGCGCCTCCACGCGAGCACGCTTCCCACACATCACCAATCGAACAGTCGCCACGCTCCATCTCGTCTACCGAAGCGTCAGACACATCTTTTTACAGCCACACACACACCATAACGCATCATTACAATCCGATACCTCAACTTCCCAAAACCTATCATCCACAAACCCATATTACACCCATCTCCCTGGCTCGAAACCCCCCTTAATTATTTCTCCCCATCATTCGTCCGCCCGAATCCCCCCTTTCCGTCCTTTTCATTCCTTTCTTTTCTCTTAGAATCGTTCAATACCATTCGGTCACATCCGTCGTAACCAAACCACACCGTCATGTTTCCAATACCACCCATGTAAGAATCCCTAAACCCTAAAAAATGCTTATGGTATATGTACAAATATCCCCCAAGGTGTATGTACAAATATACCCCCACATCATAAAATATCCTAAACAACTTACATACAACGTACCACCATATCTAATTAAATATCATCACAACATAAAATATCTAAAAAGGCCCAGAACATAAAAAGCCCACATCTTGTTGGCAATAGTATATAAATACCTCTCTAAGAGGAGAGAAGAGACAGAACAAATTACACACATAAAAAGCTAGAAAGAGGAATAATACATCAAGAATAACGTGATATCTCCAAGAAAAGACACATTACAAATAAGGAAGTACTGGCAAGAAAGATATATCCCAAGAGAAAGGAGGAATAAAGGAAAGGGAATTAGAGCGATCAGAGTCAGGCAACATCAGTGTCTTCTTAACCCATCATAACTAGATGATTCTCGGATCTAATTTTCATAATAATGATGTCATCTAATAATTTCAACAATCACAAATTCAAACTTAATAAGAATGGACATTAAAAATAATATACCTATTTATTCTCGACTTCAACTTCAAACAATAACCAGTAGAGCTTGTGTTGATAACGTGTTAAAAAATATTTAAAACAAAAACAAATTAATAAGAAATATGATATATCAAAGAAAAGAGAGAGTTGTTTATTATTTTCATATATGATTCATCTCTCTACAAATATACATAGTAAGCCCCTATTTATAGGGATGAAGTAACATATATATATATAATATATATATATATATATATATATATATATATATATATATATATATTATATATAATATATAGACAAACATATAACTCTTAAATATTCAACATGAATATGAAGTTACTAGTGTTATTAGATATTATTGAAAAGAGATTATGTGACTGGAAAGAAGTTCAATGGACATATAAAGATATTTATAAAAAACATTATCAAAATTCAATAATTTAAATTTTTTATTATCTTCTTTCCTTCCTTCCTCTACATTAAAAAAAATCACTCAAAAATTTATCAATTTGTCGAAAAATAACTCTAATTAAAAAAAAACCTTTATCATAAAAATTTGTAAGCTATTAGTATTGATCTATAAAATTTGGAGACTGGAACCACTAATTCTGCTTTCCCTTCTATTATCTCCTTATTCAATCTCCCGCAAAAGCTGTTAATTCCTTCCATATTGATAACTCTAAAATAATAGAGTTATTCACATCTAATTTGCAACATTTTATTCGGGAATTAACTGACTTTATTTGGAAAATGGAATGAAAATGTGTTGATTTGATATTTTCTCTCTTTTTACCTAAAAATGTGGATTTATTGTTAAAAGTCAATTTAATTGAATTAATTTATGAAAATGTGGACGAGCTGTATTATTTGTTATTATTTGGGAATTAATTTGAATTTATTATTGTGACAAGGGTAAAAAGGGAATTTTGATGGTTGACATTGGTAAAAGAAAGCTGGATGCGTGGATAATTTGCACCTATACGTATATAATATATATATATATATATATATATATATATATATATATATATATATATATATATATGTTAAATAGATAGGACAAAAGGAATAAATGCATAGTACCTGAGGTAGTCGACAAGGTGACTATATATATATATATACGTATATATATATATACATATATATATATAGACAAACATATAACTCTTATATATATATCTATGCATTTATTCCTTTTGTCCTATCTATTTAACACACACACACACACACACACACACATATATATATATATGTGTTTGTTTGTGAAAGTGCATGTCGACAAGGTGGACAAGAAAGTAGAAGAAAAAGACAAGAATTTCAGGAAAGCAACTAGAATGTTGTTGCTGACCCTGCAGCAATCAGAAGAAAAAGACAAAAATCCTGCAGAAAGCATCTGACATTCTACTGCAGATCCTGCGGCAGTCAAAAGAAAAGGACAAAAACTCTGCTGAAAATGCTGCAGCGTCACATGAAAACGACAAAGATCACAGAAAGCAGCGGGAGACCGGCTGCAAATGTTGCAGCAATCAGAGGAAGAAGACAACAACTTCAGAAGGCAGCTGGAATTTATTTTGACTATTTGCTGGAATATTTGGAGAAAATTCCAGAATAATGGACAGATGGCAGCTTGGTAATGGCTCTCGGTGCACAAAGAGGCTATATACATGAGGAAAACCGAGAGGATTGAGGTTGTTAGTTTAGTTTGGCTTTTGGTCATTTTTATAGAGAGATTGGTTTTTCTTCTTAGTTTTTCTTAGATAGTTTTGTAGTGTTTCAATAGGATAGTTTATCTTTTCTTCTTAGTTTTAGACTAACTCTTAGTAAGGAAAAACCCAAGAGTGAGCAGGGTGACTTGCTGAAGCATTCATCAGCTGAACAGTAGAGACGCAGCAGCATCAAGCAGAGGGAACGAAGGGCAGCAGTACGTTGATTAAACCGATTTGGGCAGTAGGGTGATCTCCGATCCAGAGTAATCCTCTCTCCATTTCTTCAATTTACTACTGTTTTGTAATTAAATGTTCTTTGTAATATGAGAATGTTTACATGGGTTCAAGGATTGATTAAAAATGTTTTAGGAGTGATATGTTTTCCGTCTTGGGATTGACTCCGTTGATTGGTGTCACTATGGACCTAAGGACTGTTTTTCCTATTACGTTGATCCTTGTCTTTCATGATTCGTTTCAGCAAGATATATATTTTTAACCTGATGTGGTGTAGTTAAGTATGAGCATGTTGAATACACTGTTTTGATTATGATGACGAGTATGTTGTAGCATTGCTTTCTGTTTTTATGTTTGGTCCTTGTATTTGGGCGATACTTGTTTTATTCATGTAATTACATTAAACTGATTTAACATCACTTGCGGTTACGACTGTCCAATGTATGAATCGAGCTAGTGTCTGGCCTTCTAGCGGAGGGGAGCTAGTGGACGTGATAATTATGTGGCGCTAGATTGAGACTGCGGAAGCAGTAAGACACGAGAGTGCACTCAATATTGCAGTGGAAATGACCAAATTCACTGACTAGCGTTGCGCTAGGTCAACGATACTTCGTACTCCATGAGACGATGTTATCGGGAATCTAGCCTAGTAGATCAAGTAGTCTGGGTGGAACCAGACATGCTGTAGCATTGATATGGAAACTAAAAGCATGCTTTGTATATTTAGATTCATCTCAGGTTTGTACTTCCATTTTTGGCATGAATGCCGCAACATTATATTACCTGCAGTACTCTTGTGGTTATTTACAGTAGGCTAACCCTTAACTGTTAGTGTAGTTAGGAGTAGGGATGCCGTAGCATTAGACCAATCTCTGTTCATCATCTATCATTCTTTGTTCTTTTATTCTTTCTTATCTATCATTCTTTATTCTTTTATTCTTTCTTATTCATTATTCTTTATTCTTTTATTCTTTTAACCATTTGTACAATCGTATTTGCATTTGTAATTGGCATACATAGTCCCTGTGGGATCGATAATCTTGTACTTAGGTACATATATTACTTGTTGACTGGTGTATACTTGCACTTGTTAAGATTTCGTTGATTTATTCTATTTTATTTATCTTTACAAATTGTGACACACGCACACAACACAACAAGTTTTTGGCGCCGTTGCCGGGGACTTTGGAGTCAATTTGATTGTAAATATTGATTGTTTGCATTTGGTTACTTTTAATTTTTAGTTTATTTTTATACTCATTCTTGAGCTTATGAGATTATTGAAATGATTGTATGAGGTACGAATAAATTATGCATAAGCTGAACTGTTTTGTGGATTTATTGACTTGAATTATTTGCTAAATTTCAGCTTGTGTCTCATTCCTCCCTTAATGTGTGCTGTTTTGCATGAGTAAAATGCACAAGGGCTCTCAAGCTTCATTGCTGCCACTTGATCCAGAAATTGAGAAAACAGCCAAGGCGTTAAAGAAGAAGAAACAAACCACGGATAAGGCAGCCATGGCGGAACAGCGGGACATTCAACCTAAACCTGCCCATAATCCAGTGGTGATGGCAGACGATATAGATCATGCCATTCGGAAGTATGCAGTCCCTATGTTTAATGCATTGAAACCAAGTATTGTGCAACCAGAGATTGTTGCAGCACAGTTTGAGCTGAAACCAGTGATGTTTCAAATGTTGCAAACAGTAGGGCAGTTTGGTGGATCACCTGCTGAAGATCCACACTTGCACCTACGGTTATTCTTGGAGGTAAGCGATGGTTTTAAGCTAACAGGGGTGACGGACGATGCTTTGAGGATGAAATTGTTTCCATATTCTCTGAGAGACAAAGCTAGAGAATGGCTTAATTCTCTACCCTCTAGTAGTGTGACTTCATGGCAGCAGATTACTGAGAAATTTTTGATGAAATATTTTCCTCCAACGAAAAATGCTAGGTTGAGAAATGAAATCACCTCTTTTCAACAATTAGAAGATGAATCATTGTATGAGGCATGGGAAAGATTCAAAGCGTTCAAATGGAAACATTTTACAACGGGTTGAATGCACACACCAGAATGATAGTTGATGTTTCAGCAAATGGGGAACTTTTGGCAAAGACATACAATGAAGCCTATGAACTAATTGAGAGGATTACCAACAACAACTATCAATGGCCTACAACAAGACTTCCAAGTGGAAGAAGAGTGGCTGGAGTGTTGGAGTTAGACCCAATAACTTCGCTTTCAGCCCAAGTATCATCCATGTCTAATATGCTGAAGACACTGACGATGCCGCAGCATAGCGGGCAGATGGCTGAGCAACCAAACCAGTCCAATGTAAGCCAGGTACAGAATGTGTGCTGTGTTTATTGTGGAGAGGGGTATCTATTTGAGGATTGTGTTCACAATCCCGCAGCAATCTGCTACATGGGGAATCAAAACATGGGTAATGGTCTTCAATCAAATACTTATAACCCTACTTGGAGGCAGCATCCAAATTTTTCTTGGAGTAATCAAGGGATGCACCCCACTCAAGGTATGAACCCAAGACCACTGCTCCAGCAGCAACAACAGTACCCCCAACAACAGCAACAACAACTCCAACACCAACAAAGGCCTCTACAACAACAACCACCTTCAAGTGCCTTAGAAAACATGATGAGAGATTTCATGGCAAGGACAGAAACAACCATACAAGGACTATCATCTACTGTTCGTAACTTGGAAAACCAGGTGGGGCAGTTAGCCCAAGAGATGAGGAGCAAACCACAAGGATCACTTCCGAGCGATACAGAAAATCCAAGAAGAGAAGGAAAAGAACATTGCAAGGCTGTAACATTACGAAGTGGCAGAATACTGGACGAGCCAAAAATGAAGTCTGGAGCAGCTGAGAAGACCAGTGAACCCAGCAAGAATGCAGAAATTCCAGTAGCTGAGCTAGAACCAGTGGAGCCAAATGCTGCAGCATCGCAAATGCCGTAGCAAAGCACCATACCAGAACAGTCGGATGCTGCAGCATCAGCATCACCAATGCCGCAGCAATGCAATATTCCAGAGAGCAAACCAGTACAACAAAGAATGCCTTTTCCACAGAGGTTTGCCAAAAAGAAACAAGATGAGTAGTTCAAGAAGTTCTTGGACATTTTAAAACAGCTGCACATCAACATTCCATTGGTGGAGGCCATAGAACAAATGCCCAACTATGTGAAGTTCATGAAGGATATCCTTACAAAAAAGAGAAAGTTGGGAGAATATGAAATTGTTCACTAACCAAAGAATGTAGTTTCTTTTTGCACGACAAGTTGCCCCCTAAAATGAAAGATCCGGGGAGCTTTAATATTCCTTGTTCTATTGGAGACTCATATTATGGTATGGCCTTATGTGATCTTGGTGCTAGCATAAATTTGATGCCTATGTTAGTTTTTAAGCAATTGGGCATAGGAAAGGTAAGACCTACGACGATAACGTTGCAATTGGCGGATAGGTCTATAGCTCACCCAGATGGAAAGATTGAAGATGTCCTGGTAATGGTTGATAAATTTATTTTTCCAGCTGACTTTATTGTTCTTGATTATGAAGCAGATAGAAAAGTTCCAATTATTTTGGGGAGACCTTTCCTTGCTACGGGAAGGACCCTCATTGATGTTCAAAAAGGAGAACTCACCATGAGGTTTCAAGATGATAAAGTCACGTTCAATGTATTCAAAGCCATGAAATTCCATGATGAAGGTGAGGACTCTTTTCGCATATCCACTATTGATGCTTTGACAAGTGATGATGAAGAATGGATGAACGATGGAGATGATGCATTGGAAAGAGTGTTGATGGAGGAAATGTTGCACTATGGTAATGAAGAAGAAGAGGAATACTCAGCATGGTTAGAAGCCAATTATCATGGTTTCAAGTTTCGTGCACAATTTGAATCCTTGGACTTGTCTTCTCGGGAGATCAAAGTGACAAAACCTTATGTGGAAGAACCACCTGAACTGGAACTGAAGTCATTGCCGCAGCATTTGAAGTACGGATTTCTGGGAGCAGACTCAACTCTGCCTGTGATTATTTCAGCATTGCTGGATGCTGAACAAGAAGAAAAATTACTTGGAGTTCTGAGGCAGCATAAGAGAGCTATGGGCTGGACCATAGCTGACATAAAAGGTATAAGTCCAACCTTATGCATGCACAAAATCATTTTGGAAGAAAATTCCAAAAATTTAGTTGAGGGGCAACGAAGATTAAATCCTATTATGAAGGAAGTGGTAAAGGAGCAGATTATCAAGTGGCTGGATTTTGGCATAAACTATCCTATTTCTTACAGTTCTTGGGTAAGTCCTATACAATGTGTGCCCAAGAAAGGGGGAATTACTGTGGTGAAGAATGAAGATAATGAATTGATTCCCACCATAACTATCACGGGATGGAGGATTTGCATTGACTAGAAAACTCAACAAAGCTACACGGAAAGACCACTTCCCACTGCCCTCCATGGATCAAATGTTGGATAGGTTGGCTGGACGTGATTACTACTGTTTTCTGGATGGCTATTCTGATTACAACCAGATTGCTGTAGCACCAGGGGACCAGGACAAAACTACTTTCACTTGTCCCTATGGTACATTTGCTTTCAGAAGGATGCCATTTGGATTATGCAATGCTCTAGCAACGTTCCAACGCTGTATGATGGCCATTTTCACAAATATGGTGGAGCAGTAATTAGAGGTTTTTATGGATGACTTCTCCGTATTTGGGGACTCTTTTGATGAATGTTTAGAGAATTTGGCCAAGGTGCTTAAACGTTGTGAGGACACCAACTTAGTCCTCAATTGGGAAAAGTGTCAATTTATGGTTAGAGAGGGAATTGTGTTGGGACACCAGATCTCAAAGAAAGGTCTTGAAGTAGACCGAGCCAAGATAGAAGTAATTGAAAAGTTACCAACCCCAACAACTGTGAAACACATTCGAAGCTTCTTGGGACATGCGGGCTTCTATCGACGATTCATTAAAGACTTTTCAAAGGTATCTAAGCCCCTATGTAAATTATTAGAAAAAGATAATGTGTTTTCTTTTGATGCAGCTTGTGCCGTAGCCTTTGAGGAGCTTAAACAGAAGCTTATTTCAGCCCCCATTATCATAGCACCCGACTGGAGTCTACCATTTGAGCTAATGTGTGATGCTAGTGACTACGCAGTAGGTGCAGTTTTGGGGTAGCGGCATAACAAAATTTTTCATTCCATCTATTACGCTAGCAAGACACTCACGGAGGCTCAGGTAAATTATATTGTTACTGAAAAAGAGTTGCTTGCTGTTGTATTTGCCTTTGATAAATTCAAGTCCTATTTGGTGGGCACGAAAGTGATAGTCTACACCGATCATTCTGCCATCAAATATCTACTTGCAAAGAAGGACTCAAAACCAAGGCTCATTAGATGGATTCTACTCATACAAGAATTTGATGTGGAAATCAAGGACAAGAAGGGAGTGGAAAATCAAGTAGCTGATCATTTGTCTCGATTGGAACAACAAGAGGGATTTCAAATCCCAATTAATGAGCATTTTCCTGATGAACAATTGCTGGAAATTTCAGAAGACATGAAAATGCCGTGGTATGCTAATTTTGCTAACTTTCTGGCCAGTGGTGCAATGCCGCCGGATTTCTCATACAAGGAACGAAAGAAGTTTCTCCATGATGTAAAAAGTTATTTTTGGGAGGAACCTTTTTTGTTCAAACAATGCAAAGACCAAGTGATTCGGAGATGTGTAAACGATGATGAAATTGAGGACATCATTTTCAATGTCATAACTCACCATGTGGAGGACATTTTGGAGGGTCAAGGACTGCAGCAAATGTACTACAATCTGGTTTCTTTTGGCCTTCATTATTTAAAGATTGTTATGAGTTTGTGGCAAGGTGTGATCGCTGCCAAAGGGTAGGAAACATCTCAAGAAGAAACGAAATGCCTCTCACCAACATTTTGGAAGTTGAACTTTTTTATGTGTGGGGTATTGACTTCATGGGACCTTTCCCCCCTTCTTTTGGAAAATCATACATTTTGATGGCAGTAGATTATGTTTCAAAGTGGGTGGAAGCCGCAGCATTCCCCACCAATGATTCCAAGGTTGTGATGAACTTTTTGAGGAAAAACTTTTTCACAAGATTTGGAACTCCACTGGCAATTATTAGTGATGAAGGAACGCATTTTGTCAACAGATGGCTACGTGTCATGCTAGCCAAATATAATGTTCATCACAAGATTGCCCTACCCTATCATCCTCAAACCAATGGGCAAGTTGAATTGTCCAACCGAATCATTAAGGGTATACTTGAGAAGGTGGTGAACCCAAACAGAAAAGATTGGTCAAAAAGGTTAGATGATGCTCTATGGGCCTACAGGACAGCTTTCAAGACTTCAATAGGTATGTCTCCGTATAGACTCGTTTTTGGGAAAGCTTGTCACTTACCCGTTGAGTTAGAGCACAAAGCATACTAGGCACTGCAGCATCTCAATCTGGATATGGATGCTGCTGGAAACAAGAGAATGCTGCAGCTTTCTGAACTGGATGAGCTGAGGTTATTTTCTTATGAAAATTCCAAGTTATACAAGGAGAAAACTAAGAGATGGCATGACAAACACATCCAGCCAAGAAATTTTGAAGTTGGACAAAGAGTTTTGATTTTTAATTCAAGATTGAGACTATTTCCAGGCAAATTGAAATCGAGATGGACCGGACCATACACAATTAAACAAATTCATCCTTATGGAGTGGTCTCGGTTGTGGGAAAAAAGGGGACCAAATTTAAAGTCAACGGGCATAGACTAAAACTCTACAGAGATGGAGACCAAGAGCAAACCGTTGCTTCTCTATCATTGGTCGATGATGAAGAATTAGGTGGACCCCACACAAGTGAAAAAATCAAGTGAACACTTTTCAATTTTATTTTCTTTTTATTTATTTCATTTTCCGTTTTTCTTTCTTCTCTGTTTATTTATTTTATTTGCTGTTTTTCCTATTTACTTATTTATTTTCTTTTTTTTCTGTTATTTCTGTTTATTTATTTTCTGTCTTTCTTTACTGCCTGTTTATTTATTTTATTTTCTGGTTTTCTTTCCTTTCCATTTAATTATTTTTATTTCCTGTTTTTCTTGTCTTTTTGGTTTATTTATTATTTCTGCCCCTTTTGTTTTATTATGTGTCGGGTACCCCTGTACCCGACAGCTGTTTCCTTTCGTTGTTTTTATTTCAGGTCAAAAGGGGATATAAGCATAGTGTATCTATATTTTGGACAAGAATATTCATACCACTTCCGAATAAGAGACAAAATGAACAAACGGGTAAGAGGAAAATTCAGTCAACTCTTTCTTTATGATTTTCAAGGAACAAAAAGGGACCTTTTCAGCTTCCATTTTCTTCCCAAGGTGAGTATTCATTGCTATTTCTATATTTAATTTTCCAAAGAGATGAATGCCACTTAGTTAAAGAAACCAACATTCCCTTCGTTTGTTTTCACTCACCCAACTGAAAGGACCGCCCATTTAAAAAAAAGGAAACATATAACCCTCTTCTCACTGCCCCTCACTTCTCATCGGAAAAAAAAGAAAGGAAAATTCTTTTGTTTTTCTTCTACTATCACAACCGAAGTTCTCCAGTCGAGTCCCGACGCTAACCAAGAACTAAAGGTATGTCTTCTCGCATTAATCTTAAGGTTATATTGTGATGTTGCGGCTGGGATTTTTCTGGGTTCACAGAAAAGCATGGGTTTTCTTTCCTTCTTAACTGATTTGCGCGACCATGGATCTCGATTTCTTTTTCTTTTTAGTCGAAAATATGGAAAAGTTTTTGTATACAGTGAGTGGGCTGTTGAATTTGTTGCTTAAATGTCTTCGGATTTACCTTACAAATGCGAAGAAATGGGTTTTTGATGCGGTTTCCGACTGATATGCTAAATAGGTGTTATTTTACCCTATGTTGATTATGAATAATTAAGGACTGTGATTGACTAATTGTCACATTTAGTCTCTATGGTGTCACTTAATCAGCCAGAACCTAAGGCAGAGTACCTATCGTGTAGCTAGTCTATTGGAAAGTATCTACGATTTTATTAATTTAATTATCGTACTCCCAGGGAAGTGGCAACGGCTTAGTCGTAACTAGCCTTTTATCCTAACTCCTATCTTATAATCCAGTTATGCAATCTTCATCAAATACTTTGATGAGAGGGTGATCCATTCTCCACTAGGTTTAAGTCTAATTAATCCTGAAAGTGTTTTAAAGATGAGTTCTGATTCTATGTTATACTGTTCCTATATGTTGATTGACCTATATTCGAGTGTTTTAGATGTATCTTAGCCTGGAATGCAACTATGTTCTGTGTCTAAAGGTGTACCACATCTGAGGTCTCTACGCTACCGCCCCATCGTTAAGGTAAACGGCCCTACTCACGGCCCGGACTAAAGTCAGCAATGAACGGTACCCTATGTCACTTCGGGGTCATGCTGCTCGTCGCAAAACCGCCGGCATAACTCTCTACTCAGCCTACCTAGACTACTCTAACAAACAAGGTGTTCCGTTGGTTATTTTATCTAGTATGGCAGACACCAATACTAATTGATGCCTGTTAAACTAAACAGGTTATGGATAGACCGTGGTTAGGAATTGTCTATAACCCTAGTTTTAGTTTAAAAGAGACTTACATTAGACATGCAGACATAATGAATATTTAGCAGGTGGCTATTTCCGGAAAAACATAAAAACTTCAACATATAACACAACTATTCATAAAATCGTAATCTGATATTCATAATTCCTATTTAGAACAAAGCAATAACACATATAAGAGAGGGACATGGGGACCGATGCCATAAAGAAATCACCCTTTACGAAGTCTTGCCTACGGAGCGTACTGCTGTATATGTCGTATTGCTCGCCCTGACTCTGCTCACCAGAACCTTCGGAGGACGCTTCCTCAGCCTAGTAGCTAGACTTTACCTTACGTCCTGGGCTTAAGCCTAGCCCTGTGGACTGACTCTTTGAACGCCTAGAGCTCTCTTAGGATCTCCTAACGAAATCCCGGGTATTCTATGAATACCAGAAACGAACCTATCTATAGAAACCTAAGATCTGAGACTATTTCTCAGAAACTAAAACAAACACTAATAAGAAAGAAAACTGAGATCCGAGTCTCTGAGTGAGTTGTGTACTGGAAAATTGTACACTGGAAACCACTTAATGACTCAGATCGAGTGGAGAGGGATGAATTCAACTGCTGGAGGCCTGGGGTATTTATAGCAGCTTCCCGGAGTGAAAATCTCTGAAAAATTCGATGTGGGACAGCTTCTGGTGGCTCGGGATGCCCGTCCCGGGTTCTGGACGCCCGTCCCTCTGGCTTGGCTTGGTCGGGACGCCCGTCTCTAGTTCGGGACGCCCGTCCCGGACCTTTGACCGAGTCAACATTTCAAAAAATTGCGTTTTTGCCCCAAAATTTGCTGTTTTCGTCTACTTTGCACCTGACACTTCCAAAATCATAAAAACTGTGAAATTAAGTGAATAATGCACAATCAAGATCAAATTGCCCTTGATTTCACCCAAATTCATACGTAAAAACATGCTAAAAAGGTGATACGATTTTCGCGTATCAGATAACCCCACACTTAGCCTTTTGCTTGTCCTCAAGCAAAGTCTACCTGAAGTTACTTAAATTCCTAGTCATGTTTTTATTCCAAAAATTCTTCAGACAAGTCTTAATACAGGTCTGTCTGGTTAGGTTGTTATGACAAGGTCTCAGATGTTTTTAGTAGCTTGTTATGATCAGGCAGAAAACAAATCAACAACTAGGTTGGTCTTTTTTCTTAGTCACAGGGTCTTCCTGATGTGTGGTGTGTGTACTAGTCCAGACCAGATAGTCAACACAATGTAATCTTGTCTTAACTACTACCAGATAACACTTCGACCTATCGAGACATTAACAACAGACAACTTTTGAGTTCTGAGCTTTGGTGATCAGATTTTTAATGTTTTAGCATTTAGTTATTTTATAGATTCAGGGTATTTTGAGTCTGCTTAGAACACGTCAACTTCAACTACCCATGTAGCGAGTCCCACTCTGATGACTCCCAGATCTACACGACCTTAGGGCATCAGGCTTTAAATTCCCCGAAGGAGTGGTGCTCGAGTAGCGAAGGCCGCTGGCAAACTACCCTTATTTGATTAACTATCTTTTGTTTCCTTTCACTTTTAGCTCAGAGTCTCATCCAGTTATTCTAATTGTCAAAACATCCACAACTGGTCTAATTTCATCTAGTTCAGTCTTGAAAAGGTAATTGGTTGAGGTCTCTAATCCAGACAAAGCTGTGCTCAGTTATCAGGAATTCCCTATTCCTAATCAATTAGTCCAAGATAGCTATCAATTATCTCCTACTAACCATAACATACTACCTACATATCATAGACATAAGCAATTGTTTAACCAAGCATACTGCATTTAGACGTCTGAAAGACGGAAAAATTTTGAAAATTTGTTTTTTGGAAGGGTGTGAAAGTACGTGAAAACAAGCAAAATCATGCGAAAAAATTTTCACTCTGCTACAGTGCACCGTGCACTGCTACCCCACACTTAAGTCTGGCACTGTCCTCAGTGTTCATGCATATCTAAACTACCCCACACTTATTTGCAAACAAGAAGAAATGAAAACAAAACAAAGAACTCTTACCCCATACTTATTTGACTAACTAAGGGTAAGAGAGAAAATAAAACAACAAAACAAGAAGGATAGCAAAACAGAACACAAAACAAATAAAATAAAATAAAAGGAATATGAGGATTAGAAAAACTCCCTTCATGTCGCGAGCAGAAGGGTCTTCTCTGATCTGTCAATTGGCTCTTAACCTTAGCCATGTGTTATTGTTGAGGTGTTCTTGACTCTACAAGCTCTAGATATTGGAACGGATGACGTCAGTTCCGATACTTCATTGTCGAGCTCTAGGTAGTGGCATATCCATTTGATGAATGACTCAAGCCCCAAGGACTGTTTCCTCGAATCATCTACAAAGTTTCTCGTAATCGTAGCAACGTGTCCAGAAGGAGCGTGTCTAGGAATGAGACTTCTTTGGATTGGTGTGCCTACCTGCCAATGTTAGTGAAGGTATGGCATGCAAGTCTCGAATGGAAGAAAAGATACCTGAAGTTTTGGCAAAGCTGTGGTGGTAGGGGCTCCAGTTGTATAGATCTGGGCCCAAGTATTTGAGACTTCCTCGGGGAAGTTTCTCACAGCTGATTGGTATGCAGGGAATGCAAGCTCCTCCATTGCTATGCTCCCGACACAATGCCAAATTCCTCTATATCTGCCGACCGTTCGTTACCTCTTGGTAGATCACTTGCTTGCACTGATCTGGCTTTAATTGTTGCCAGTATCTCATCTATTGATTCTGCGAGTGTGGGTTTTGCTGTGGTGGTGTCTTCTGAAAGTTTCCAGCTTCCGAATTACTCCTCATCTAAATCCCGTACGATTCCTCTAGTTGGGATTGTATGCGTTTCCCATTGGAGCAGCATTCTGCAGTAACCTACTCCTACCTCTTTTGGAATGGTCAGTCATTCCCATAGCAATCCCTGCTAAAGTGTGGTACTTAGCAGACTTCACAGATTTGATACACATGCTGAACATTTCTTCCTAAAACATTGGCACTCTGAATCTGGAAAACAACTAGAATCTTGTTGGGGTAGATGATCTCTGAAGGATGTGTTGCCTGTTATTTGGCAAGCATCGCGAGATTGTATCAGAGATACAAAATCCTTGAATATAGTGGGTCAACAAGATCCTGCTTTCAACATTTTCCGGATAGTGTTGATAGCCATCAATTGGTCTCCCGTAGATTCTTTAGGGCAATGCTCCAAAATCTTGTGTCCTTCATCTTCTGAGACACATCTTCTGATCAACTGATCTGTAAAAATTTGAAATAGAAGAGAAACTGCCCAGTAGTAATATTTCAAATCAGCAAAGAATTTCTTCTTTTGCTGATAAGTCATATCACTTGGAACTTATTCAGTGACTAGATAATTTGCAATAAACCACAGATGAGAATTATTATACATAGCAAACAATGCAAATAAGTTTTCATCCAAAAATTCATCAGTATTAAACTAGCCTCAAACTCAGGGTTTCCTATTCTAGACAAATGTTTTGCTTTCTAGATTTTCAATTCTATATCAAGTTCAAGTGACAATAAAACCTAACATAATCAATCATGGTTCAACATTAGTTTTATTGAACAAAGATATCTCAGAGTGATCAGTGTAACCTATTGTTTTTAGACAAGACTAGATAAGATCGGAATTTATCATGCATGAACTTTCTTATCATCAAACAATTCGTACTACATCATTACATCACATATTAATTCAAAAAGCAGATTTCAATCAGGTGATGCCATAATGGGTGCAGTAATTCCTTTCGGTTTTAAAACTTCTCATGCAATCATCAGCAAAACAAAAGGAACATCCTTTTTCCAATAGAACATTCAAAGGTCTGGCTATTAAGGAAAAATTATTCCATAACTCGTCCTAATAAAGCCGATATGACTCTAAGAAAATTCTAAAATGGAGTTTCTTCCCAATAAAAATCTAAGCCAAAATTTTACAACTCAGAAGAAGACATATTTTATCCTCATTTCCATTTTTATTCGAAATTAAATAATAGAAGAAGAAAACAATTAAGAAAGAACAAGAGATGGGGAAAAGAATAACTTACCATTGAGCAAGAAAAATACATTTTTTTCGGTTTTTAAGTTTTTAAATTTTTAAATTTTTTTTTCTTTTTTTTTTTCAAAAGCAGTTAAATTTCCTCAATATGGCTTTTAGAATAATTTTCTAAAATTTGATTATCCTAAGTGCCTTAATTCCAGATATTATCTAAAATTAATTAGTTATGATAATCCTATATTTAGGAAAGTGATTGTCTAACTAGTATAAGATAAGTGTAAGTCAAAAAGTCTAGGTTACTACCGCTACCTATCATAAGTTTCTAGAATTGTGGCCAATAATCCTAAATTCATTATGATATTTCCCCAGCAACGGCGCCAAAAATCTGATGCGGTTTCCGACCAATATGCTAAATAGGTGTTATTTTACCCTATGTTGATTATGAATAATTAAGGACTGTGATTGACTAATTGTCACATTTAGTCTCTATGGTGTCACTTAATCAGCCAGAACCTAAGGCAGAGTACCTATCGTGTAGCTAGTCTATTGGAAAGTATCTACGATTTTATTAATTTAATTATCGTACTCCCAGGGAAGTGGCAACGGCTTAGTAGTAACTAGCCTTTTATCCTAACTCCTATCTTATAATCCAGTTATGCAATCTTCATCAAATACTTTGATGAGAGGGTGATCCATTCTCCACTAGGTTTAAGTCTAATTAATCCTGAAAGTGTTTTAAATATGAGTTCTGATTCTATGTTATACTGTTCCTATATGTTGATTGACCTATATTCGAGTGTTTTAGATATATCTTAGCCTGGAATGCAACTATGTTCTGTGTCTAAAGGTGTACCACATCTGAGGTCTCTACGCTACTGCCCCATCGTTAAGGTAAACGGCCCTACTCACGGCCCGGACTAAAGTCAGCAATGAACGGTACCCTATGTCACTTCGGGGTCATGCTGCTCGTCGCAAAACCGCCAGCATAACTCTCTACTCAGCCTACCTAGACTACTCTAACAAACAAGGTGTTCCGTTGGTTATTTTATCTAGTATGGCAGACACCAATACTAATTGATGTCTGTTAAACTAAACAGGTTATGGATAGACCGTGGTTAGGAATTGTCTATAACCCTAGTTTTTGTTTAAAAGACACTTACATTAGACATGCAGACATAATGAATATTTAGCAGGTGGCTATTTCTGGAAAAACATAAAAACTTCAACATATAACACAACTATTCATAAAATCGTAATTTGATATTCATAATTCATATTTAGAACAAAGCAATAACACATATAAGAGAGGGACATGGGGACCGATGCCATAAAGAAATCACCCTTTACGAAGTCTCGCCTACGGAGCGTACTGCTGTATATGTCGTATTGCTCGCCCTGACTCTGCTCACCAGAACCTTCGGAGGACGCTTCCTCAGCCTAGTAGCTAGACTTTACCTTACGTCCTGGGCTTAAGCCTAGCCCTGTGGACTGACTCTTCGAACGCCTAGAGCTCTCTTAGGATCTCCTAACGAAATCCCGGGTATTCTATGAATACCAGAAACGAACCTATCTATAGAAACCTAAGATCTGAGACTATTTCTCAGAAACTAAAACAAACACTAATAAGAAAGAAAACTGAGATCCGAGTCTCTGAGTGAGTTGTGTACTGGAAAATTGTACACTGGAAACCACTTAATGACTCAGATCGAGTGGAGAGGGATGAATTCAACTGCTGGAGGCCTGGGGTATTTATAGCAGCTTCCCGGAGTGAAAATCTCTGAAAAATTCGATGTGGGACAGCTTCTGGCGGCTCGGGACGCCCGTCCTGGTCTGTTGACCAGGTCGGGACGCCCGTCCCTCTGGCTTGGCTTGGTCGGGACGCCCGTCCCTGGTTCGGGACGCCCGTCCCGGACCTTTGACCGAGTCAACATTTCCAAAAATTGCGTTTTTGCCCCAAAATTTGCTGTTTTTGTCTACTTTGCACCTGACACTTCCAAAATCATAAAAACTGTGAAATTAAGTGAATAATGCAAAATTGAGATCAAATTGCCCTTGATTTCACCCAAATTCATACGTAAAAACATGCTAAAAAGGTGATACGATTTTCGCGTATCAGTTTTTCTGTGTGAATGTTGTGGTTGTAGTCTTTTTGTTTCTAAGCATGCTATTCTTTCTTGCTAATGACTGGGTTTTCTGCGAACTAGACATTTTTGCGTTAATAATGGGATTACGTGTTCTGAATTTACTTAAAAATCTGAGTTTTGTGTCTCTTATTTTCTGGGTTCAAGTTGAATTTTCATGAAAACAAAGTTCTATTTTGAAATGGGTGTTACATTGTCTATCTATTTCTGATAAAAATGGGTGAAGTTTTTTTCTGAATGACTTTGAGATTGCGGAATACACACTGGTATCCCGGGGGATTTTGAATTTTTTTGCTGCTGACAGTATGACTCGTAACTGATATTTTTTTCTGTTATTCTCTGTTCAAAGTCCCGGATACATACTGATATTTCTCTTAACTGATACTGGTTTCCTGGGGATGTTGTGATTATTTCTTTTTGGGAAAATACTGATTTGCAGAAGGGAATAGATATGATTATCTTGCGGGTATTTAAACTCTTATTTTCTGTCGGGTAAACCAGCATGTTTAGTGGAGTAAAAATGAAAACATCTTGACTGAAATTTTTGAAATCAAGACTGATTTTGCTTGATGGTTGTGTGGACTGAAACTGTGCTTAATCTGCTCTCATTTTTCATTTTTTTTAAATGGACTTGATTGAGATATATTGCGGGTACTGCAATTGTTATTATTTCTATTGGCAGTATGATTCTGTGGTGACCAAGTGAAAATAGTCTGTGACTGTTTGTTTTTTTTTCGGACTTGTTTTCAGTTTTTGTCCTACATTTCGGGACTGTTTGTTAACTGTGGCTTCTCTTGGAAAATTATTCTTACATGTATTATTCTTTTTAGATGGTTATCAAACAAGTAGCCCGAAAATGCCCCCCCAAGGAGAACTTTTCCTCGTCCGATGCAAAGGCAAGAATGACGGACTTATATGCAAAGAAACAATGCCTTGCGGATTTAGGTTTCGACCTCACGGGCGAAACGCCATACCCACTTCCCGATGACTGCCGACACATCATCAGAGTGATGGGCTGGGAACTGCTGTGTTCCCAACGGGTAGAACCGGATACTGCAATTGTCCGGGAGTTCTACTCCAATCTATGGCCCAACAGCGTTTACGCGGTCCTCGTGAGAGAACGTCTAGTGGCATTAAACCCCCAGGCAGTCAACCAGTTATTTGACCTGATGAATTACGACCACGATTCGGATGACTATTACTCCTTCCTGTCGGATCCCGAGACTTGCGATAGAGTGCTGCATGAGGTGACAGTCCCTGGGACATAATGGACGTTGTCAAAGAATGGGAACAAAACTTGCAAGCGTGAATCTTTAACGGACGAGGCGAAAATCTAGTTTTACGTCGTGAGGCATTCGTTGATGCCAACAAATCATACCTCGTCTTTGAATGTTGAACGGGTTGTGTTGCTAGCTTGTATTGTAAAGGCCAGAACTATAAACGTGGGGAAACTAATATATGAGCAAATAAGGGCATGTGCTAACAAGAAAAGTGGGGAGATGTTCTTCCCCACTTTAATTTGTTTGTTGTGCAGGGCTGCTGGAGTCGATGTGGACATTGAAGATGATGACTTCTATCCATAGGGGACCATTTCAGTTCACGACCTACGAAGGATCCTTCCCCCACCACCGCAGCCCCAGCCACCTGAGCGAACCCGCACTGCCCAGACACCTCTGTCAGCAGCAACTGACGCCCCACCTTCAGCAGCGGCGGATGCTCCAGCATCGACTTCCTCCGATGCTGCAGCAATGAACAGACATATCCTCACCCAACTTCAAATCTACTGGAGGTACGCACGTGCTCGAGACGAAGCCTACCTCAGATCCTTACCAAGAAACCGTCAGCATGCTGGAAATCCCTGGCCCAGTTTCCCAACCGAAATCTGATGCGATTCCAGTTGACGTGCTAAATAGGTGCTATTTTACCCTATGTTGATTATGAGTAATTAAGGACTGTGATTGACTAATTGTCACATTTAATCTCTATGGTGTCACTTAATCAGCCAAAACTCAAGACAGAGTACCTATCATGTAGCTAGTCTGTTGAAAAGTATCTACGATTTTATTAAGTTAATTATCGTACTCACAGGGAAGTGGCAACGACTTAGTAGTAACTAGCCTTTTATCCTAACTCCTATCTTATGGTCCAGTTATGCAATCTTCATCAAATACTTTGATGAGAGGGTGATTCATTCTCCACTAGGTTTAAGTCTAATTAATCCTAGAAGTGTTTTATAGATGAGTCCTGATTCTATGTTATACTGTTCCTATACGTTGATTGACCTATATTCGAGTATTTTAGACATGTCTTGGCCTGGATTGCAACTATGTTCTGTGTCTAAAGGTTACCACATCTGAGTCTCTATGCTACCACCCCATCGCCAAGGTAAACGGCCCTACTCACGGCTCGGACTAAAGTCAGCAATGAACGCCCTATGTCACTTTGGGGATCATACCGCTCGTCTCATAACTGCAGGCATAAAACTCTACTCAGCCTACCTAGACTACTTTCAACCAACAGGGTGTTCCGTAGATTATTTTATCTAGTATGGTACACACCAATACTAATTGATGTTTGTTAAACTAAACAGGATATGAATAGATCGTGGTTAGGAATTGTCTATAACCTTAAATTCAGTTTAAAAGAACGGCAATAGACATGCAGACGTAATGGATATTTAAGCAGGTGGCCATTTCTAAAAAAACATAATATCTTCAACATATATCACAAATATTCATAAAAACATAATCTGGTATTCAAATCAGTATTTGGACAAACACAGTAACAACATATAAAGAGAGGGACATGGGGGACTGATGCCATAAAGAAATCACCCTTTACGTAGTCACGCCGTTGGAGCGTACTGCTATATATGCCTTACTGCTTGACCCAACTCTACTCGTCAGAACCTTCGGAGGACGCTTCCTCAGCCTAGTAACTGGGCTTTACTTAACAACCCGGCTTAAGCCCAGCCTTGTGGACTGACTCTTCGAACGCCTCGAGCCCTCTTAGGATCTCCTAACGAAATCCTGTGTATTCTATGAATACCAAAAAACGAACCTATCTATGTAATCCTATGATCTGAGACTATTTATCAGAAACTAAAACAAAACACTAACAAGAAAGAAAATTGAGATCCGAGTCTCTGAGTGAGTTGTGTACTAGAGAAGTGTACACTGGAAACCACTTAATGACTCAGATCGAGTGGAGAGGAATGAATTCAACTACTGGAGGCCTAGGGTATTTATAGCAGCTTCCCGGGGTGGTTTTTCATCAAAAATTCGATGTGGGACTGGTTCTGGGGGTTCGGGACGCCCGTCCCAGATTGGGACGCCCGTCCTGATCTGTTGACTTGGTCGGGACGCCCGTCCCGAGTCCTGGACGCCCGTCCCGGTGGTTTGACTGGGTCGGGACGCCCGTCCTGACCCTTTGACCAAGTCAACATTTCCAAAAATTGCATTTTTGCCCTAAAATTTGCTGTTTTCGTCTACTTTTCACAGGACACTTCCAAAATCATAAAAACCGTGAAATTGAGTAAATAACAAACAATTAAGATCAATTTGCCCTCAATTTCACTCGAAATCATACATAAAAACATGCTAAAAAGTGATACGATTTTCGTGTATCATATAACCCCACACTTAGCTTTTTGCTTGTCCTCAAGCAAAGTCTACCTGAAGTTAGTGATTCTAAACCGTAGTGCAGTCACTTAAATTCCTAGTCATGTTTTTTATTCCAAAAATTCTTCAGACAAGTCTTAACACAGGTCTGGCTGGTTAGGTTGCTATGACAAGGTCTCACATGTTTTTAGTAGCTTGTTATGATCAGGCAGAAAACAAATCAACAACTAGATTGAACTTTTTTCTTAGTCACAGGGTCTTCCTGATGTGTAGTGTGTGTACTAGTCTAGACCAGATAGTCAACACAATGTATTCTTGTCTAAACTACTACCAGATAACACTTCGACCCATCGCTAGACATATTAACAGCAGACAACTTTTTGAGTTCTGAGCTTTGGTGATCAGATTTTTAATGTTTTAGCATTTAGTTATTTTCTTTATAGATTCAGGGTATTTTGAGTCTGCTTAGGACACGTCAACTTCAACTACCCATGTAGCAAGTCCCACTCCGATGACTCCCAGATCTACACGACCTTAGGGCATCAGGCTTTAAGTTCCCCGAAGGAGTGGTGCTCGAGTAGCGAAGGCCGCTGGCAAACTACCCTTATTTGATTAACTTCCTTTTGTTTCTTTTCACATTTTGCTCAGAGTCTCATCTAGTCATTCTAACTGCCAATATATCCACAACTGGTCTAATTTTATCTAGTTAAGTCTCGAACATGCAATTGGTTGAGGTCTCTAATCCAGACAAAGTTGTGCTCAGTTATCAGGAATTCCCTATTCCTAATCAATTAGTTCAGCAGTAGTCATCAATTATTTCCTACTAACCATAACATACTACCTACATATCATAGACATAAGCAATTGTTTAACCAAGCATACTGCATTTAGAAGTCTGAAAGACGGAAAATTTTTGAAAATTTTTGGAAGGGTTTGAAAATAAGGGGAAAACAAGCAAAAGCAAGCGAAAAATTTTGCAAACTGCTACAGTGCACCGTGCACTGCTACCCCACACTTAATTCTGGCACTGTCCACAGTGGTCATGCATATCTAATTACCCCACACTTCTTTGAAAACAAGACATAAAACACAAAGAAAAGAAGCTTACCTATACTATAGGTAAGAAAGACATAAAAGCAAAATAATGCGAACAAATCTGTATGTCATATAAATCAATTTTTGTACATAGATTCATACGTCATACAGCCCAGACATGTTTATACACATAGAACCAGAAAAACAAAAACAAAAGAAAGGAAAGAAGGAGAGAGAGACTAAGAACCCGGCGGATCGTCGTCCAGTGGACTGAGTTCTGTTGTAAAGTCAAACTCGAAGTTTTCCGCCACTCGGGAAGTCTGCTGATGTATCTCCTCAATCCTGCTGGTGTTCATGGCGATCCTGTCATCCATCATCGCCAGCCGTCTGTCAATCTTGTCTTCCATCATCGTCAGCCGTCTGTCAATCCTGTCCATGTCTCGACTGTATCGGGCCGATAGTTCTACCAATCCGTGCGACATGTGTCATTCGAAGGCAGTACGTGGCACGAACGTCTCGGACGGAGGGATATGCGCTGGAAGTGCTTCCGATGCGGATGCCTGTCCTGGCTAATCCGTGTGGATGGTGTAGCGGCCATTCGCATCCCGGATAACCATTCCCATGTTCCGTAGAATAGTAAGATCAGCGGGAATGGTGGTCGGGGCGACCAGGGTCAGCTCCGAGCCCTCTATGTCCAACTCCAGGTAGCGGGCTAGCCTGGTGATGTACGGTCCGAGCCCTAGACACTATTTCCGGGTGTTTGTAGCGAATCCTAGCATGACGACCGTGATGAGTCTAGCCATCTCTACCGTAGATCCCATGTGCATGTTGGCTAGAAGGAATGTCTCCATCTGGGTGACAGTTCCGGGAGCCGTCCGTCGTCCTGACAATGTATGTGCAATGATAGCGTGCAGGTAACGAAGAGTAGGATAAATACCTGTGGCTTTTGCAAAGCCATGCTGGTATGGGATACCCATCATGCAGATCTGAGCCCAAGCAGTGGAGACGTCTGCAGTCGTGAAGTCTCGAACCGCTGTGGTGTATGCGGGCGTATCTAGCTCATCTCTCTGCCAGATACCTAGGGCGACGCCAAACTCGGCCATGCTCATCGACCGATCTATTCCGCCCAAGCGGAATGTGATCTGCTCCTGGTGGCATGCAAAAGACGCATAGAACTCACATACCAGCTCCAGGTATGTGGGCTCTGTGACGATGAATACTCGACTATAAGGTGGCACGTCGAGTATGTGTCTGACTTCCGGCTCTACTCCTAGCGTCTGTACTGCTGCCCAATCCAACGTTCTACCCGTCAGTATCGTACGTCTGATGTACCCAAGGCATCTCTCTTGGTATGCTGTGCTGGAGGGAAACAACATAAAAGGATGTGCCACTGAGGTAACTGTCATGGCAGATGTGGTACGAGCACGTTTGGGAGCCATTGAAAACGTACGAGAGAGTTTAGGTGGGAAAGAAAGCTTTAAACTCAAATTCTAGAGGTGAATTTGAATTCAGAAGGATGAAATTAGGTTAGGGAAAGATTTTTGAATTTTTGGTGGGAAAATCGAATTTTGGAGGGAAATTCGAATTTTTGGGTGAAGTTCAAAATTCAAACTTTGGAGGGAAACTTGAATTTTTAAACTTTGGAGAGATTGCCAAAAATTTGTAGAGAGAAGGTAGAGAGAAATATTTTTAGAGAGATGAATTTTTGGTTGTAGATTTGAGAGAAAATGAAAAAAATTGAATTTTTATAGAAGGGTTGGCCTTCGGGACGCCCGTCCCGGAGGCAGGACTCCCTTCCCGCTGGACGCCCGTCCAGAATCGGGACGCCCATCCCGGGTTGCTTCGGGACGCGTGCCAATTCCGAAATGTTTTTTTTCGTAATTCCCTGAAAATCTCAAGATACCAAAAAATAATCATAATTTTTTCAACAAGGCTTCATGTTTTTCCAATTAAATTCAGAAGTTGTTAAAAACTCTTATGCAAATATTCCTCAGTCTCTCTTTTTTTTATTCGAAAATCATGACTACCGTAATTTTATCCCAACTTAAATTCAGCAAGAATTTCAGAAAAACAAAAACTGAGTTTGTACAATTTAATTAGTGAAAAATAAACTGTATTTGCAAAACTTTTGTTTTTCATAGAAATTTGAAATAAAATGTCTGAAGAAAATTGTTGAATATAAAGGACCCTTTTAAAAAGAATTTGAAAAATAGAAAAAAATATGGGTCAATTATTCAGGTTTAGTTCAAACGAATTATTTGCTGAAAATAAAAGTAAAAGAATCTTCCCTTTTTCAGCGACCTTTATCTCTGATCTCCTGTAGTTCTGTTTGAATGCTTCGCATTTCTACGCGTATGGTTCTCATCTCATCCCTCTGCCTGTTCTGCTCACTGCGTAAATCAGCCATCTCTCAGAGTAGTTGTGCACCTTGGTTCTCCTGAAGACTGACCGTGGCTCTGAGTCGATCTACGTTAGTTGTGATATTCAGGCTGAGTTGGTCTAAATGACACAGTCTGCTGGCAATCCCTTGGTCCATCTCATAGACCCTTTGAGCCAACGTGTCTATCTGCACAGACAACATTGAATGATAACCATTAGTACTCCCCCCGGATGAAGGGGTGCCCTCGTTAGGTGTTGGGGTGTATGCAGGAGAGGTTGGTGAATTTTGGGTTTGGTCAGTGGGTGGTGGATTTATAGGAACTCTCTGGGCAGGAGGATGAACTGGAGATCTTTGGGGTTCTTCTCTAGGAGGGAAGGTATCCTCAGAAGGATCTTCTTCCGTGGGACTATGCTCACGGGTGTTCAGGAATCGTCTCACTAGTTCACTGGCATCAGGGCTTGAGTTTACTTCCACTGGTTGTGAAGGAAGAGTCCCTCGTGGTATTTCCGGTGCAGGCCTAGATGGGCCTTCTGGCTTTGTCTTCTTTGGTCCTGGAGTGTCAGGGTTTTCTGTTTTCTTTGCCTCGTTAGTAGCTGCTCTTGTTCTCTTCATTTCTGAGTGCAAAGTCTGGTTAGAAATAACAAATAACCAAAAATAGGAAAGTGAAATAAGAAAGCAAGAAAAATATTTTTAGGGATTTTAAATTTTTATTTAGAAAGAAGGTAAATTTCCTCAATATGGTTTTAGAATAATTTTCTAAAATTTGATTATCCTAAGTGTCTTAATTTCAGATATTATCTAAAATTAATTAGTTATGATAATCCTATATTTAGGAAAGTGATTGTCTAACTAGTATAAGATAAGTGTAATTCAAAAGTCTAGGTTACTATCGTTACCTATCATAAGTCTCTAGAATTGTGGCCAATAATCCTAAATTCATTATGATATTTCCCCGGCAACGGCGCCAAAAATATGATGCAATTCCGGCTGACGTGCTAAATATGTGCTATTTTACCCTATGTTGATTATGAGTAATTAAGGACTGTGATTGACTAATTGTCACATTTAGTCTCTGTGGTGTCACTTAATCAGCCAGAACCTAAGGCAGAGTACCTATCGTGTAGCTAGTCTGTTGGAAAGTATCTACGATTTTATTAAGTTAATTATCGTACTCCCAGGGAAGTGGCAACGACTTAGTAGTAACTAGCCTTTTATCCTAACTCCTATCTTATGGTCCAGTCCAGTATGCAACTTCATCAAATACTTTGATGAGAGGATGATTCATTCTCCACTAGGTTAAATCTAATTAATCCTAGAAGTGTTTATAGATGAGTCCGATTCTATGTTATACTATTCCTATACGTTGATTGACCTATATTTGAGTATTTTAGACATGTCTTGGCATGGATTGCAACTATGTTCTGTGTCTAAAGGTTACCACATCTGAGTCTCTATGCTACCGCCCATCGCCAAGGTAAACGGCCCTACTCACGGCTCGGACTAAAGTCAGCAATGAACACCTATGTCACTTTGGGGATCATATCGCTCGTCTCATAACCGCCGGCATAAAACTCTACTCAGCCTACCTAGACTACTTTCAACCAACAGGGTGTTCCGCGATTATTTTATCTAGTATGGCAGACACCAATACTAATTGATGTCTGTTAAACTAAACAGGTTATGAATAGACGTGGTTAGAAATTGTCTATAACCTTAATTCAGTTTAAAAGAACGGCAATAGACATGCAGACATAATGGATATTTAAGCAGGTGGCCATTTCTAGAAAAACATAATATCTTCACATATATCACAAATATTCATAAAAACATAATCTGGTATTCAAATCAGTATTTGGACAAACACAGTAAGTAACAATATAAAGAGAGGGACAGGGGGGACTGATGCCATAAAGAAATCACCCTTTACGTAGTCCGCCGTTGGAGTGGAGCGTACTGCTATATATGCCTTACTGCTTGACCCGACTCTGCTCGTCAGAACCTTCGGAGGACGCTTCCTCAGCCTAGTAACTGGGCTTTACTTAACAACCCGGCTTAAGCCCAGCCCTGTGGACTGACTCTTCGAACTCCTCGAGCCCTCTTAGGATCTCCTAACGAAATCCCGTGTATTCTATGAATACCAAAAAACGAACCTATCTATGTAATCCTAAGATCTGAGACTATTTCTCAGAAACTAAAACAAAACACTAAGAAGAAAGAAAACTGAGATCCGAGTCTCTGAGTGAGTTGTGTACTAGAGAAGTGTACACTGGAAACCACTTAATGACTCAGATCGAGTGGAGAAGAATGAATTCAACTGCTGGAGGCTTGGGGTATTTATAGCAGCTTCCCAGTGTGATTTTTCATCAAAAATTCGATGTGGGACTGGTTCTGGGGGTTCGGGACGCCAGTCCCGGATTGGGACGCCCGTCCTGATCTGTTGACCAGGTCGGGACACCCGTCCCGGCGGTTTGACTGGGTCAGGACGCCCGTCCTGACCCTTTGACCAAGTCAACATTTCCAAAAATTGTGTTTTTGCCCCAAAATTTACTGTTTTCGTCTACTTTTCACCTGACACTTCCAAAATCATAAAAACTGTGAAATTGAGTAAATAACAAACAATTAAGATCAATTTGCCCTCAATTTCACCCGAAATCATACATAAAAACATGCTAAAAAAGTGATACGATTTTCGCGTATCAAACTCCTACATGAGGAGTATCCCAACAGAATGGATGACGATGTCATCATCACCCCTTGATGCACTCCCATAGAGACGGGAGTAGTTCTAAACCCAAACCCCTTTACTTTTGTGTTTTTGGCTTGTACTTTAATTGCCTGCTGTGCAGGTCTTGAACAACTTTACTTGGCCTTTGTTTTGTTTTGTTTTGTTTTGTTGTTTTTGGAACATTGTTGCCTGCTGTCTGAAATTCTATGTTAAAGCAATGAGGACATTGCTTCTCCTTAAGTTTGGGGGAGGGTGTCCTCTTGTGGCAAAAAGTTCAAAATGGTGCTAAATTTAAAAATTTTTCCTACTGTCTTTTGAATGCATGAACATCCTCTTTGCTGAAATTCTGAGTGATCTATTTGAATGCATGGATGCCTTGTTTGAAAAACTGTTTTAGGATGCATTATAAATAGAATGATCTGGCATAGAAGACCTGTTTGCACAAATGTGGCAGCATTATCATATGATCCAGTAGAACCTTAGTTTCAGCAGGATTAGTGCAGACTTGTGGGACCCGATTTATGATGTTATCTTAAAAACAAAAGTACATTCTCGTAGACCTTGTACCTTCTTTTTAGAATAATTAGGTATTAGCTGACTCTAAGTAAAAATTATTTCTACTCCCTATCTTTTACACATAGTCTTACTTGGAAATTTCATGTTTATAAAAAGAGTCACTTTGGTATGAAGGTTCAGAATTTTTAGACTCATTTGTTATATTCCTTGAGGCGAAATCCTAGTAGATTTGGTACTAAAGAAATGATTGAGGCATGTTCTTGAACCGTTTGAGCCTTTCTAGCTTACCCTAATGTATTTTGCTTCCTTAGTTAACCCAAGTTGAGCCTAAGCCTAATTTCTTGACACCCTTATTAAACAGCCACTTATCCTAAATGTTTTGCATATATCCATTCTTTGTTTTCCCTAAACTTGATCTTAGTCTGCTATGAACACTATTAAACATAATTTTGGGGGTATGCTAAGAATGCTATGAGGAGGAACATAGAAATGCTGCAGCCAAATGCTGCAGCATTATCATTTTTATGGGATTAGTGATATTTAAGGAAACTTTGAATTTCTGATATAAATGCTCTACGTATTGAGGGTATGTGTATGAAAACATGTGTGAAAAAGAATGAAAATACCCTCTTGACTTTAAAAAGAGAAAGAAGAACAAAAAGAGAGCAAAAAGGAAATATGTGTTATGCTTCTTTGAGGTCAAATGCTAAATACTGATTGTGGTTAAATGTTGCACGTATTTCTGAAGCAGGGTGTAAATGTTTATGCTCCTTGAGTTGATTCAAAAAAAAACTTTTGAGAAGTAATAGCATTGGGTAGAAGCTCATGGCAGACTAGGACAAAGTTTTGAGCCTACTTTTTATCCATATTTTTCCTACCTTAGCCCTAGCCTACATTACAACCAAATTAAGACCTCTTTGATCTTTATTGCTGGATTTGCTACATTAGTGGAGAGGGGTGTAATAGATTGAGTTTGAAGATGCAAAATGAACCTTAGGATTACCATATGTTGACTTATGAATGAGAGATTGAAAAGAAAAGACTATTCACACACACACTGGAGTAGGAATTCTTTGAGCTTGGGTTGGTTAATATTTGGTTATTCACCTAAGGATGGAACATTATGTCTACTTGAATTTTGAATTTTCTCTTTCTGAAATCATTGGTCCCAGGTTTGACTGAAACTGCTGAGCAAAGTTTTTATGTGGGTATGTATATTTCTGGTTGCTTCCGCATTGCTGCAGCATTGCTCGGGACGAACAATGACCTAAGTTTGGGGGTGTGATAACTCTAAAATAATAGAGTTATTCACATCTAATTTGCCACATTTTATTCGGGAATTAACTGACTTTATTTAGAAAATGGAATGAAAATGTGTTGATTTGATATTTTCTCTCTTTTTACCTAAAAATGTGGACGAGCTGTATTATTTGTTATTATTTGGGAATTAATTTGAATTGATTTATTGTGACAAGGGTAAAAAGGGAATTTTGATGGTTGACATTGGTGAAAGAAAGCTGGATAAAAGTTGACCGTGAACAAAGTGAAATATGCGTGGATAATTTGCACCTATACGTGTATATATATATATATAATATACACCCACACACTATTTGTCATTTAAAATTCAGCTGGACTCTTGCGGTACTATGCATTTATTCCTTTTGTCCTATCTATTTTATGTATATATATATATATATATATGTTTGTGAAAGTGCATGTCGACAAGGTGGACAAGAAAGTAGAAGAAAAAGACAAGAATTTCAGGAAAGCAGCTGGAATGTTGCTGCTGACCCTGCAGCAATCAGAAGAAAAAGACAAAAATCCTGCAGAAAGCATCTGACATTCTGCTGCAGATCCTGCGTCAGTCAGAAGAAAAGGACAAAAACTCTGTTGAAAATGCTGCAGCATCAGAGGAAGAAGACAACAGCTTCAGAAGGTAGCTAGAATTTATTTTGACTATTTGCTGGAATATTTGGAGAAAATTCCAGAATTATGGACATATGGCAGCTTTGTAATGGCTCTCGGTGCACAAAGAGGCTATATACATGAGGAAAACCGAGAGGATTGAGGTTGTTAGTTTAGTTTGGCTTTTGGTCATTTTTTAGAGAGATTGGTTTTTCTTCTTAGTTTTTCTTAGATAGTTTAGTAGTGTTTCAATAGGATAGTTTATCTTTTCTTCTTAGTTTTAGACTAACTCTTAGTAAGGAAAAACCCAAGAGTGAGCAGGGTGACTTGCTGAAGCATTCATCAGCTGAGCAGTAGAGACGCAGTAGCATCAAGCAGAGGGAACGAAGGGCAGCAGTACGTTGATTAAACCGATTTGGGTAGTAGGGTGATCTCCGATCCAGAGTAATCCTCTCTCCATTTCTTCAATTTACTACTATTTTGTAATTAAATGTTCTTTGTAATATGAGAATGTTTTCATGGGTTCAAGGATTGATTAAAAATATTTCGGGAGTGATATGTTTTCCGTCTTGGGATTGACTCCGTTGATTGGTGTCACTATGGACCTAGGGACTGTTTTTCCTATTACGTTGATCCTTGTCTTTCATGATTCGTTTCAGCAAGATATATATTTTTAACTTGAAGATGTTGTGGTGTAGTTAAGTATGAACATGTTGAATACACTGTTTTGATTATGATGACGAGTATGTTGTAGCATTGCTTTCTGTTTTTATGTTTGGTGCTTGTATGGGGCGATACTTGTTTTATTCATGTAATTACATTAAACTGATTTAACATCACTTGCGGTTACGACTGTCCAATGTATGAATCGAGCTAGTGTCTGGCCTTCTAGCGGAGGGGAGCTAGTGGACGTGATAATTATGTGGCGCTAGATTGAGACTGCGAAAGCGGTAAGACACGAGAGTGCACTCAATATTGCAGTGGAAATGACCAAATTCACTGACTAGCTTTGCGCTAGGTCAACGGTACTTCGTACTCCATGAGACGATGTTATCGGGGATCTAGCCTAGTAGATCAAGTAGTCTGGGTGGAACCAGACATGCTGTAGCATTGATATGGAAACTGAAAGCATGCTTTGTATATTTAGATTCATCTCTGGTTTGTACTTACATTTTTTGCGTGAATGTTGCAGCATTGTATTACCTGCAGTACTCTTGTGGTTATTTCTAGTTGGCTAACCCTTAACTGTTAGTGTAGTTAGGAGTAGGGATGTCGTAGCATTAGACCAATCTCTGTTCATCATCTATCATTCTTTATTCTTTTATTCTTTCTTATCTATCATTCTTTATTCTTTTATTCTTTCTTATCTATCATTCTTTATTCTTTTATTCTTTCTTATTCATTATTCATTATTCTTTTATTCTTTTAACCATTTGTACAATCATATTTGCATTTGTAATTGGCATACATAGTCCCTGTGGGATCGATAATCTTGTACTTAGGTACATATATTACTTGTTGACCGGTGTATACTTGCACTTGTTAAGATTGCGTTGATTTATTCTATTTTTTTTATCTTTACAAATTGTGACACACGCACACAACGCAACATCTATTTGTCACAAGTCGATGAATTTGATTGATTTCAAGTAAAACCAATCTTGAATTCTTTGTTGATTGTACGGCGAAGAAAAAAAGAATGGACCCTTCGATCATGAAACTCCTCGAAGAAGATGGGGTTTTTGTTCTCAATCCCTTATTTGTCTTCCTATTTGGGCAATTTTGTTGAAGATTTAGTTCTAGTTTTTATTTATTTTTGTTATTTGCACAGGACGAAACAATGCATTCTGGGGCAGACGTGGATGCGTTCACTGCTGCTCTTAATAGGGATATTGAAGGCGATGATTCTGCTGTTTTAATAAAATCATGTGGGTTCATGTGTCTATTATGTATTTAAGGCTATCATATTTTATTAAACCTATTAAAGTGATCTAATTAAATTTATTGGACTAATATGTATCAACAACAATAAGTATGGGCCCACATACGTAGACACCATATTCCTTAGACTATAATGAATTGACTAGGAATATTATTATTATATATTGATTATGGTCCCCGAGAGGTTATTGAGAATGTCTATTCATATCCCGTCAATAGAACAGAACCCTAACTCCCAATATGTCTCTTGGAAGATTATCATCTACTTTTGACAGGTTATTGACAGGTTAGGAAGAAAGGGTGTTATAGGATTTTTAAAAGTATACGTTGGTGATACATGATTAAAATCAGGTATGCGTCCGCAATTTAGTTTTATTGGATTAGGTTGAAGGAATATATATAATAAATATGTATTTTATTCTATCATGTGTCTCAACCTTCAGATGACAATTGCATGAATTTCATTTCCGAGTATATACATACTTTTTTTTCTTTCCTTTCTTTCTGTTCTATTCATAGAAATTCTTCTTTTTGTTTCAATGAAATATGGTGGGTGGTCGAGAAAACTAGAAAAACGACATGGTGAAATCTATTCCAAAAGGTTTTTAGGTTTTTGAGGGATTCTATGGTGTAATTGCTTAGTAAAGCAGACTGGAATATGAAATTTCGATACAAATTTTGTGAGAAAATAAGATAAAATACAAGGGCTTTCTATTTCATATGCTATCTCTGTTGCTAGCTTTTTTCTGCTAAAAGCAATCGAGAGAAAGCTTGATTCTACCTTTAGGTGAAGAGAAAGTAAAAAGATGAGTTCTATTTAATGACTAAGAACAGGGCTATCACTTGTTTGATATGTGCGTGCATTAGATGATTCATGAGTAATTTAATTGTCACATTTATATATATATATTTGATCTCACAAAAGTTTTTTAAACCTCTTGCTTTTACCTATAAGAACTTCAATTTATATAGAATATGATATAAATAAAGTCTTATTTCATAGTTTTAATTCATATCTTTCAAGGATCCAAGTTTAACATGGAGATCAACAGTTCAAGATTTTAACAGATATCAGCTTCTAAGAGCTATAGAAATATAAAATAATAAAATTAACCATAACTGTATTCTAGGTGTATTTTTTGTTTTTATTAACTCTAATAGTATTTGGTGCATTTGGTAGTATTATCTTTAATCCATGTCTATCTACATTGACCAATTGGTCTACATTTGTGTTCTCATCTACTCAACAGTTGACCTATGTCCAAGCTAATACTCATGGGTCAATCAAGGTCATCTTTTTATTTACTTATTTGATCTCTGATTATTATGTTTCACTTGTAATTTTTGAAATAATTGATCTAGCTATTGGAAGATTTTATATGCTTGTTTACTTTGTGACTCTGACTGTGACAGTTTTCTCTGATTTCAAATACTTGAAAACTTCATCATGTTGATGCATTTAATTGAATGTGTAGCCAACTTATCTCAAGAAAGTAGCTTCACTTCAAATCAGTTTGTTACCCAATGGCAAACCTCTAACCATGATAAGAATGAGAATGCAAGAAGCCAACAAGATCATATGGTTGTAACACATAAGGAACCACAATCAAGTGAAACGGATTTGACGCAACATGGATCGGTTTTAGAAATTCAGAAACCGCTGGTTGACTCTTTTACACAGTAAATTGATCAAAATGTTCATAGTGTTTCTCAAGGAATGGCAGTGCATGACTCTAAAAATGTTCTTGCCCATAACCAAGGGCCAGTGAAAATGCAAAATCTGGATCACGATCCCAATCTTTCAAAGTTACACAATATAAATAGTCAACAGCCATCTAATACAGGACATCGCTCACAGCTGGCTGTAGCAATGGGCTCAAATAATGAACAGGTTGTACCTCCAGGAGGAAGCAGTCAACCAGCTACAAATGCAGTTAGCAGTAATCTTCAATCAAGTAATTTTAGTTGTCGGAAACCAGTACCTTTTGCACTGTTGCTTCCAGTCATACAGCCCCAACTGGATAAAGATAGAGCAATGCAGTTGAACACCCTTTATCTTAGATTCAATGTGAGTTTGGAGACATCTAATGTAATGTCTCATCTTTGTTGTGTGAATTTGGAGCATATTATTGTTGCTTTCTTACTAGGTATGCATGTTTTCAGAAACATGAGATTTCCAAGGATGGTTTTGTTCGGCTTATGAAGCGTATTGTGGGGGATCAAATGCTAAAGATGGCTGTGTATAAGATATCTCAGGTGAGTTGTAAAGTAGCAAATCTCTTTTGATGCATGTTAAATATTTGTACCGAGAATAATGAAAATTTATGCTAAAGAAGCTTGAAAAACAGGCTGCTAAAACCTCACAGAATGTGCCAAATTAGTTTGCACCACAGTCTCAAGCTCCATCTCAGCAATAATTTCCAACCTCACCAAGTGGTTGTAAAGTTTACCCAAATCTCAATCATTTACATGAATTCAATTACATGTATTGAAGACTGTATTCCTTATTAGTTTTACCTTCACCTGTACAGTGCAAAAGGTGACTGATTCAAGCAATCAGACAACTGACTTAGAAACTTTACTCTCTTTGTAGGTCCAACCATGTTCGGGATAGCTTGGGGAAATCGCGAGGAAAGCAGAAACGTTCGACAATCTCATCTGGATTCTCTACCTCACTTTCCACCAAGGTTGATAGATCGGGGCGTGTCTGGTGACACGGTTCTCTCCTACCCCTCTTCGGCTGTGATGCGTTCCGATTGGTATGCTAAAAGATAGGCTTTATTTACCTATGTCGATTATAAGTAATTAAGGACTGGGTCTTACTAACTGTCACTTAGCATTCAATTATTGTCACTTAATCAATCAGAACCTAAGGCAGAGTACCTATCGTGTAGCTAGTCTGTTGGAAAGTATCTACGATTTTATTAAGTTAAATATCGTACTCCCAGGGAAGTGGCAACGGCTTAGTAGTAACTAGCCTTTTATCCTAACTCCTATCTTATGATCCAGTTATGCAATCTTCATCAAATACTTTGATGAGAGGGTGATCCATTCTCCACTAGGTTTAAGTCTAATTAATCCTAAAAGTGTTTTATAGATGAGTCCTGATTCTATGTTATATTGTTCCTATATGTTGATTAACCTATATTCGAGTATTTTAGACATGTCTTGGCCTGGATTGCAACTATGTTCTGTGTCTAAAGGCTACCACATCTGAGTTTCTACGCTACCGCCCCATCGTTAAGGGTAACGGCCCTACTCACGGCTCGGACTAAAGTCAGCAATGAACGGTACCCTATGTCACTTCGGTATCATGCTGCTCGTCTCATAACCGCCGGCATAACACTCTACTCAGCCTACCTAGACTACTTTCAACCAACAGGGTGTTCCGCAGATTGTTTTATCTAGTATGGCAGACACCAATACTAATTGATGCCTGTTAAACTAAACAGGTTATGAATAGACCGTGGTTAGGAATTGTCTATAACCCTAATTTCAGTTTAAAAGAACGGCATTAGACATGCAGACATAATGAATATTTAAGCAGGTGGCAATTTCCGGAAAATCATAAGAACTTCAACATATAAAACAGATAATCATAAGAATCGTAATCTGATATTCAAATTAATATTTAGATAAAACAATTCGTAAACATACAGAACCTCGTCTAGGGGACCCACTGTCATAAAGTCATCACCACTCTATGCAGGTCCAGCCGGCGCTGCATCTCCTGTATGCTCCTGACTGCTCGATCCTACTCTGCTTGGTAGAGCCTTCGGAGAACGCTCCTCAGACCTAGTAGCAATTGCTTTACCTTACATCCCGGGCTTAAGCAAATTGCCCTAATCTGACTAAGAACACGCACCCTATCTCTCTCTTAGGATCTCCTAACGAAATCCCGGTATTCTATGAATACCAAAAACGAACCTATCTATCGAAGCCTAAGCTCTGAGACTATTTCTCAGAAACTAAGAAAATGAAACACTAAAGAAAGAAAGAAAACTGAGATCCGAGTCTCTGAGTGAGTTGTGTACTAGAGAAGTGTACACTGGAAACCACTAAATGTCTCAGATCGAGTGGAGAGGAATGTATTCAACTGCTGGAGGCCTGGGGTATTTATAGCAGCTTCCCGGGGTGATTTTTCAGCAAAAATTCGATGTGGGACTGGATCTGGGGGTTCGGGACGCCTGTCCCAGATTAGGACGCCCGTTTTGATCTGTTGACCAGGTCGGGACGCCCGTCCCGGCAGGTTGACTGGGTCGGGACGCCCGTCCCGGGTTCGGGACGCCCGTCCCGGGTTCGGGACGCCCGTCCTGACCCGTTGACTAAGTCAATATTTCCAAAAATTGCGTTTTTACCCCAAAATTTGCTATTTTCGTCTACTTTTCACCTGACACTTCCAAAATCATAAAAACTGTGAAATTAAGTAAATAATGAACAATCAAGATCAAATTACCTTCAATTTCACCCAAATTCATACATAAAAACATGCTAAAAAGGTGATACGATTTTCGCGTATCAGGCTGGTCAGTCGTCACATCAGGGTAAGAACCCCCGATGCCCAAGAGAAGGGGGGTCCAAGTCAGGTCTCCCCGATCTGCCCCAGCTCAACCTCGAAGGGAGGAAGTCCGTGAGTTCCCCGAGGTGACTCATTATGACGGGGGGGACAAGGAGGAACAACTTCGTCCTCGTCAGAGGCGAAGAACGTCACCCGGCCTTCCTACTTCAACAGCTGTTGTCATTGCTGATTCTCCCCTTTCATTTCCTGACGAAGTTCTGAGGGAGTCTTTGCTGCTAGAAGATCAGGAAGAAGCACCTCACACCCCTACTGCTACGGCTGGTGACGAAGTCCCCAGGGAAGAATCTGGTCCGTCATGGTTGCGGCCAGGGTTTGTAATGCCCACTGAGGAGGAGGCTCTAAGGGAGTTAGCTTCGGAAATTTCAACCAGGACTCCTCCTCTCAACAATCTTGGTTTTACCAACCGGCATGCGGCTTCTTTCCTTGGTGGTGCTATCTTGAACCGAGCTGAAGATGCTGAATCTTTGGCTTTGATGGGCGAGATGGGGGTAGATGAGGCTACTAACCGAATTGGTGCTCTTTTAGCCCGAGTAAGCCTTTCGTTTTTTCTTTCAAGTATTTTCTCCTTCCATGTATATATTTTAAAATATATCTCCCCTTGTTAGCAGGTTTCCTCTTTTGTTCTTTATATTGCCAATTCTCGTTCTTCGGAGCAAACCGAGCGAGCAGCAGCCAACGAAGAATGGCGGGCGGCCAATGAACCCTGCTTGGCTGCTCTAGAGTCTGAGGTTGCTGATCAGGCCACTCGCTTGGAGTTAGCCAATTCTGAAAAACTCCAAATGACTAGCGAGATGGTCGAACTAAAGGAAAAACTGATTAAGGCAGAGGAAAAAATTGAGGAGTTGCAAGTTGCCAATGTCAATTTGAACTCAGCCCGAGATGAAGCTGTTGCTAGTCGGATCTCTATGCGGGAAGAGCTAAAGTACTGCAGGTCGGATGGGTTCAAGAAAAATATCATTGACGACTTGAAAAACTCATCTGCATTTCATGAGGAGATAGGCCGTGAAGCCGGATCTTTCCTGGATAAAGGTTGTGTCCATATTATCCGTCAGCTCCACCCGCACTTCGAGGACAAGTCTATTCTCTTGCGTGCATTCCAATCCAATTTTGACAATGAGGTTTGCAGCAGACTTTGTTCCTTTCACCACAGAAGAGATGAACGCACTTCGAGATCAAGATGAGAAAAGAGGGAAGCCATTTTGGAATCCTCCAAAACCTACCACTCCTTCCTTTTGGGAAATGTTGGATGATTCTAGCTCTGCTCCTTAATCTTGTACTCATTTTGTTTTGTACTCAGAACACCTTGTATTATTTTTGCTAATGAAACTCAACTTTGTTTTGATATCCGAGATTTTACTATGTAATCTTCATACTTTGAAACGTAAACTTAATACTCCAAATTCAGAGGCTTCAACTAGTAATTTCTTATTTCTTTCAAGTTTAGCTTGATACCTCGTAAACATTGAGTTGGTAATTTTCAATATTTTTCCAAATTTAACTCGGTACTTCGTACTAACTTAATAGTAAATTTGAATATCTTCCCAAGTTTAACTTGGTACTTTGTAACCACTAACTTAATGGTAATATTTGAGTATCTTCCAAAGTTTAACTCGGTACTTCGTAACCACTAACTTAATGGTAATATTTGAGTATCTTCCCAAGTTTAACTCGGTACTTTTAACCACGAGGTTTTATCTTATGGTAATTTTTATGTTTTTCTCAAGTTTAACCACAAGATTTGACTTGATGGTAATAATCTTTCCGAGTTTAACTCAGTACTTTATTTCAAAATTAACTCGAATGTAAACAAAATGAAATGCTATTTCCCAAGGTTAACTCGGTACTTTTATTCTAAAATTCCGAATTAGAATTTTCCCAAGATTAACTTGGTACTTAAAAAGATGATTGCTAGGTACTATTTATACATAGTACCTTTTCAAGTGGTTTGTATGCCATAGATTTGGGAGGAGAACACCATCTTTGTTCATTAGTTTATAAGTGTCGGGTCTTACTTCGTCTTTAACAAGGTACGGTCCCTCCCAATTTGGAGTTAACTTGTTTGCTTTTGTGTGCCTTGCTGTGCCTTCGATTTTTCGAAGTACCCAGTCTCCAATCTTTATTGGTAGTTTAAACACCTTTTATCGTGGACTTTTTTGGTTCTTTGCTTGAACGACTGTGATCTTAGGCGACTTGTTATTCTTCGTTCTTCTAGCAAATCTAGATCCATGCTTCTCCTTCCCTTGTTGATGTCCTCATTATACATTGAAATTCTTGTTGTGGGTAGTGTGACTTCGGTTGGTGCTACTGCCTTAGAACCATATACCAGTGCATATGTCATCTCCCTGGTGGGGCCTCTAGTCGAAGTCCGGACTGCCCGCAAAGCTGGATTTAACTCGTCAGCCCATTTGTTAGACTTTCCTTCTAAGTTATTCCGAAGAGCAAATAACACCAACTTGTTTGCAGCTTCTGCTTGGCCATTCCCTTGAGGATGTGCTACTGAAGATTTGCAATGCTTTATGTATAACCATTGGCATTACAAGTGAATTTGGATGAAAATTGAACCCCATGGTCAGTAATTACTGCTCTAGGTACTCCAAAACGACATAGAATATTCTCTCGAAAGAACTTAGAAACATTTTCCTTTGTGGGATGTGTCAAAGCTTTTGCCTCATTTCCATTTCCAGAAGTAAACAACTGCTACTACTAAGTACTCGTAGCCATTTCTTATTTTTGGGAATTTTTCCATTAGCTCTATTCCCCACATATCGAACGGCCAAGCCGCCACAACTGGGGTTTGCTCTATGGAAGGCAATTGTGGTATGCTCCCAAAAATTTGGCAAGTATCACATTTCTTGACATACCTCTTAGCATCTTCTCTTAGCGTCGGCCAATAGTATCTTTGGTTAATTACTCTTTCTACCAACGCTCGGGCTCCGGGGTGTCCTCCACATACACCTTCGTGCATCTCGGCGAGTAACTCGTTTACTTGGAGTGGCGGAATGCAACGAAGCAAAGGTCTTGAGAAAGAACGCTTATATAAAACATCATCATGAATCGTATACCTAGCTGACTGCCGCCGTATTTGCCTAGCTCGAATAGATTCATCCGGCAGGCTTCCTTGCTGGATAAATTTCACCATTTAATCAACCAAATTCTCCAAACTAGGTTGTAAGTGTTGAATTAGGCGAGTTTCCTGTGAGACTGCTGTGGTCATTTCCACCAGGATGCCTTCTTCATTTTGGGTCTCTCCGGAGGTGATTTTTTCTAATTTGTCTGCTTGTTGATTATCTCTTCGACTGATCAAAGATAGGCTGAAAGGATTGAATTTCTGTTTCCATTGTCTAGCTTTGTCTACATATGATTGAAGACCCTCTGAATGTACCACGTAGGTACCTTGGACTTGATTCACCACTAACTGTGAGTCACTATAGACCATTAAAGCTGTTATATTTGCTTCATGGGTCCATTCCATCCCAATCAGCAATGCTTCGTACTCCGCTTGATTATTTGAAAGATTGAGCCTCAATTTGACAGCTCGCATCTTGGTGTATTATTTGTTGGGAGAAGTCAAAATTACGTCCACTCCTACTCCACTGGCATTGACTGCTCCGTCTACCTTTAGTTCCCAAGGATCCATCAGTAATTTGCTTCCCTCTATGTTTGACTCTGTGAAAGATCCTTCTGCCAGGAAGTCAACAAGGGCATGTGCCTTGATGGCAGTCCGTGGCTTGAACGTGATTTCTTGTCCATACAATTCTATGGACCATCGAAGCATCCTTCCCGATTGATCCAGTTTTTGAAAAGTTTGTCTTAGTAGGGCATCAGTGTAGACAACAATGGGATGGGACTCGAAATATGGCCCGAGCTTTCGTGTCGAAATTACTAGTGCATATGCCAGTTTTTCGATGTTAGAATATCGTGACTTAGCATCGTTTAATGTCTTGCTTACGAAGTACACGAGGTACTACTTTGACCCTTCTTCCTTTATCAACACCGATGCTACAATCAAATCAGAGAAAGATAGATAAAAGAAAAGTGTTTCTCCCACGTTTGGAGGTCGCAGCAGAGGAAGCCTTAGTAGATGGCTTTTCAAACTTTTCCAAGCAATACTACATTCCGAAGTCCATCTAAAGTCGTTCTTTGAGTCCTTCAAAGCTTTGAAGAATGGAAGGCATTTTTCCCGCTGACTTTGAAACAAAGTGTCCCAGTGCAGCAATACATCTATTTAACCTTTAGATATCTTTGACACATCGGGGCTCGATAAGTCGAGCTATGGCTTCCAATTTCTCTGGGTTGGATTCCTCATTCAGACGTCATGAAGCATAAATTTTTTTTAGATTTTACCCCAAATGTGCACTTCGTCAGATTCAACTTCAGGTTAAATTTTGCCAAATTTGAGAATGTTTCCTCCAGGTCGTCTAAATGCGATACTCCGTGTTTGGTTTTGACAACCATGTCGTCCACATAGACTTCTATGTTTCTTCCTATTTGATCTCGGAGGATATGATTCATTATCCACTGATAAGTGGCCCCTGCATTCTTCAAGCCGAACAGCATAACATTATAGCAATATATGGCCTCTGCAGCTCGGAACGAAGTATATACCTGATCATTTGGCCTCATTTTTATTTGATGATAACCCGAGAAAGCATTCATGAAGCTTAAAAATTCGTATTTCGCGGTTGAATCCACTAGTGCGTCAATTTGAGGTAGCGGGTAACAATTCTTGGGGCAAGCTTTGTTGAGGTCAGTGTAATCAATACACATCCTCCATTTTCCATCGGCTTTCTTGACCATCACAACATTAGCTAGCCACGTGGGATATTTGACTTCGCGAATGAACCCCGCCTTTAACAATTTTTCTACTTCTTCCTTCATGCCTTGTATCTTTTCTTCTCCGAACTTTCTTGACTTTTGTTTTATTGGGTGGCATGCCGAACTTATGTTCAGCATGTGTTCGTCTATGGCCTTGTTGTTGCCTGGCATGTCCTCTGTGCACCAAGCGAAATTACTTTGGTGATCCTTCAAAAATTTGATGATACCTTGTCTGAGTGTATCTGGCATTTCTCTTCCGCTTTTGACACACTCTGGGGATGTTCTGGATTTATGACCACTTCATCAAATTTGCTTTCACGCGACACTTCGGTGACCAAGTCATAGATTTGCTTCTCCTCTGTATCCTTTGGTCATCATCAACAGTTATAGAGTTAACGTAACCAATTTAAGTGGACTCTTTCCTTTTTCTCTTTATCTTCATAATCTCTCCCAACAAACTCCGGGGACCGCTCTTCACAAAACCAACACCTCGCAAGGTGTTGAACTTCACTTGTTGGTGAGATGTGGATATCACGAGATCAAAGGCTGCATGGAAAGGTGTCCCCAATATTACATTATATGGGGACTCCATATCCACGACATAAAATTTTATCTCCTCTGTTCTTACTCTGTCTCCATCGCCAAGGGTGACTTGCATCTTCACCGTTCCTTTGATTGGCACTTTGTGCGGCGTGAACCCTTCTAGTACCATTTTACTTGCCTTGAGATGCTCACTTTTCAAGAACATCTCATTGAAACATCGAAGGTACATGATATTTTTTGTGGCTCCTGTATCAACCAAAACCCTTCTTACTGTGCACTTGTGGATTCCATCTCTTGTCATTTGAATTTCGAGGACAATGGGAGTGATCTTGGCCTCTTCATTGTGCTCTAATTCTTCATTTGTAAACGAAATGACTTCCGACTGTTCGAATTCATACTTCGGAATGAGGTATGACTTGGTGAGGTTGTATATTCTCTTTTTGATTTTCTTGACGGAGGTCAAACCTGGATTTATCATGTTGATCACCCTCTCACCTTTGTCTTTCTGTTGTTGTATATCAGCTACATATTCCTTCAAACACCCTTCTCGGATGAGTCTTTCAATCGCTCTTTTCAATTGGATGCAATCTTCTATGGTGTGTCCATAATCCCTGTGAAACCCACAGAACTTTGTTTTATCCCACATAGAGAATGATTGAGGTCTCATCGGAGCAAGGTCCCTAACTCCAAACTTGTACTTTATCACTGCTACTAGACTTTCCTTTGGGACGTTTAGGGGTGTAAACGTCTCGAATTTTTTATTTTGATTTTTGTTTCTTCGCTTTGGGAAATTTGAAGAGACATCCTTCTGATGTTCATGCTGCTTGTTCTTCCTTTTAGTGGTGGACTCTAGTGCACTGCTTTCGGCTAGTGCCACTTTTCGAGCAACATTGAACATTTGTCTGATGGTTTTCAACTTCCTTAGTTGCAGCTCTGTGTATAACATTCTTGACCGGAACCCTCCTTCGAAACAAGTGATGACTGTGTCTTTTCTGATCCCCTCAATGTCATCATAAGTCTTCTTGAATCGTTCCAAGAAAGATAGTAAAGTCTCGTCCTCTCGTTGTTTGATGTTTGCTAGATCCCCTCTTATTTTCGGTATGGTCCCTGCTTTACTGAATTTATTTAGAAATATCTTTTCTAGAGTGTACCAGGAATCAATTGTACCTGCCTTGAGGGAAGTAAACCAATTCAATCGATCTCGTCCTTTGGACTTTAGTTGCGCTTCTTACTTTTTCAGGGCTATATTCGGAGTACCGCTTTCTGGCCCCACGCTTCGGAGCGGGCTTCGAAGATTGTGACTCTCGCCTACTTTGCTGATTGTTTCACATTGTCTTCCGCTCGTTCGCGCTCCTCGCTTTTCATATTTTTTTGTGGCAGGGTCTACGTTCGTTGCAGAAGTCGTTCAGAAGGATCATCTAGGAATCTCGGGGGTGGTAGCTCTGCCCCTGCTTTCCGAAATTCAGACCTTAATTTCAGCCATTATCTTGAGAACTCTTACCTTAACTGTTCATTTTTCTTTTGTAACCTTTGTAATTCTCTTTCTGCATCATCTATCCTTTTAGAGTTGTGTTGTTCTCTCAAGTCTCGGGAACGCCTCGAAGTCTCAGGTTGCGGTCTTAGTCTTTCCGCAGCAGGACGACGATGAGAAGAGGTGGGAGCGGAGGATTGGGATAACCTCGGTGCTATTTCCCAAGGTGACACTTGTGGATTGGTGCGATCTTCTCCTGAATGTCGAGACATAATAATTTTTTTAAAGAAATTTTCATTCCCGGTAACGGAACCAAACTGATTCGGCAAAAATTAGTCAAAATAATTACAGGGAGAAGAAGGTAAATTCAAGTAACTCGGGTTTAAGAAATATCGGAGTTGAGCGTTGGGTTATTTAGAATAGGTCAAATTGGTTGGTTAGGATGACACTCCGAGTACTCCGAAGTACCAAATTCTTGCAAAATAAAAGAGGTTCAGTGGGATGTGGATTCCCCATGAACTCTCCGACGATTGATGCGATTCCGGTTGACGTGCTAAATAGGTGTTATTTTACCCTATGTTGATTATGAATAATTAAGGACTGTGATTGACTAATTGTCACATTTAGTCTCTATGGTGTCACTTAATCAGCCAGAACCTAAGGCAGAGTACCTATCGTGTAGCTAGTCTGTTGGAAAGTATCTACGATTTTATTAAATAAATATCGTACTCCCAGGGAAGTGGCAACGGCTTAGTAGTAACTAGCCTTTCTTCCTAACTCTTATCTTATAATCCAGTTATGCAATCTTCATCAATAATTTTGATGAGAGGGTGATTCATTCTCCACTAGGTTTAAGTCTAGCTAAACCTGAAAGTGTTTTAAAGATTAGATCCTGATTTTATGTTATACTGTTACTATACGTTGATTGACCTATATTCGAGTGTTTTAGACATGTCTTGGCCTGGATTGCAATTATGCTCTGTGTCTAAAGGCTACCACATCTGAGTTTCTACGCTACCGCCCCACCGTTAAGGGTAACGGCCCTACTCACGGCTCGGACTAAAGTCAGCAATGACCGCCCTATGTCACTTTGGGGATCATACTGCTCGTCGCATAACTGCCGGCATAAAACTCTACTCAGCCTACCTAGACTACTTTCAACTAACGGGGTGTTCCGCAGATTATTTTATCTAATATGGCAGACACCAATACTAATTGATGCCTGTTAAACTAAACAGGTTATGAATAGACCGTGGTTAGGAATTGTCTATAACCCTAATTTCAGTTTAAAAGAACGGCAATAAACATGCAGACATAATGGATATTTAAGCAGGTGGCCATTTCTAGAAAAACATAATACTTCAACATAAATAACAAATATTCATAAAAACATAATCTGGTATTCAAACAGTTATTTGGACAAACACAATAACAACATATAAGAGAGGGACAGGGGGACCGATGCCATAAAGAATTCACCCTTCACGAAGTCTCACCGATGGAGCGTACTGCTGTATATGCCGTATTGCTTGACCCGACTCTGCTTGCCAGAACCGTCGGAGGACGCTTCCTCAGCCTAGTAACTGGGCTTTACCTTAATACCCAGCTTAAGCCCAGCCCTGTGGACTGATTCTTCGAATGCCTAGAGCCCTCTTAGGATCTCCTAACGAAATCCCGGGTATTCTATGAATACCAGAAACGAACCTATCTATAGAAACCTAAGATCTGAGACTATTTCTCAGAAACTAAAACAAAACACTAACAAGAAAGAAAACTGAGATCCGAGTCTCTGAGTGAGTTGTGTACTAGAGAATTGTACACTGGACACCACTAAATGACTCAGATCGAGTGGAGAGGAATGATTTCAACTCCTGGAGGCCTGGGGTATTTATAGCAGCTTTCTGGAGTGAAAAATTCCAAAACAATTCGATGTGGGACAAATTCTGGTGCTTCAGGACGCCCGTCCTGGATTGGGACGCCCGTCCTGGTGGTTTGACTGGGTCGGGACGCCCGTCCCGGACCATTGACCAAGTCAACATTTCCAAAAATTGCATTTTTGCCCTAAAATTTGCTGTTTTCGTCCAATTTTCACCTGACACTTCCCAAATCATAAAAACTGTGAAATTGAGTAAATAACAATCAATTAAGATCGATTTCCTATCAATTTCACCCTAAATCATACATAAAAACATGTTAAAAATGTGATACGATTTTCGCGTATCAGATAACCCCACACTTAGCTTTTTGCTTGTCCTCAAGCAAAGTCTACCTGAAGTTAGTGATTCTAAACCGTAGTGCAGTCACTTAAATTCCTAGTCATGTTTTTATTCCAAAAATTCTTCAGACAATTCTTAACACAGGTCTGACTGGTTAGGTTGCTATGACAAGGTCTCAAATGTTTCTAGTAGCTTGTTATGATCAGGCAGAAAACAAATCAACAACTAGGTTGGACTTTTTTTCTTAGTCACAGGGTCTTCCTGATGTGTAGTGTGTGTACTAGTCCAGACTAGATAGTCAACACAATAAACTCTCGTCTTAACTATTACCAGATAACACTTCGACCTGTCACTAGACACACTGACAACAGATAACTTTCTGAGTTCTGAGCCTTGGTGATCAGATTTTAATTATTTAGCTCTTATTGATTTCTTTCGTTTATAGATTCAGGGTATTTTGAGTCTGCTTTGAACACGTCAACTTCAACTACCCATGTAGCGAGTCCCACTCCGATGACTCCCAGACCTATACGACCTTAGGGCATCAGGCTTTAAGTTCCCCGAAGGAGTGGTGCTCGAGTAGCGAAGGCCGCTGGCAAACTACCCTTATTTAATTAACTTTCTTTAATTTCTTTTTCACTTTTGGCTCAGAGTCTCATCTAGTCATTCCAATTGTCAATGCATCCTGTAACTGGTCTAATTTTATCTAGTTAAGTTTTGAAAAGGTAATTGGCTGAGGTCTCTAATCCAGACTAAGTTGTGCTCAGTTATCAGGAATTCCCTATTCCTAATCAATTAGTCCAAGATAGCTATCAATTATCTCCTACTAACCATAACATACTACCTACATATCATAGACATAAGCAATTGTTTAACCAAGCATACTGCATTTAGAAGTCTGAAAGACGGAAAAATTTTGAAAAAATTTTGGAAGGGTGTGAAAATATGGAAAAACGAGCAAAATCATGCAAAATTTTTGCCAACTGCTACAGTGCACCGTGCACTGCTACCCCACACTTAAGTCTGACACTGTCCTCAGTGTTCATGCATAGCTAAACTACCCCACACTTATTTGCAAACAAGAAGAAATGAAAATAAAACAAAGAACTCTTACCCCACACTTATTTGACTAATTCAGGGTAAGAGAGAAAATAAAACAAGAAGGATAGAAATAGCAAAACAGAACACAAAACAAAGAAAATAAAAGGAATATAAGGATTAGAAAAACTCCCTTCATATCGCGAGCAGAAGGGTCTTCTCTGATTTGTCAATTGGCTCTTCACCTTAGCCATGTGCTATTGCTGAGGTGTTTCTGACTCTGCAAGCTCTAGACACTGGAACGGATGACGTCAGCTCCGATCCTTCATTGTCGAGCTCCAGGTAGTGGCCTATTCATTTGATGAATGGCTCGAACCCCACGGACTGCTTCCTCGAATAATTTGTAAGATTTCTCACAATCATAGCAACGTGTCCAGGAATGAGATTTCTTGGGATTTGTGTGCCTTCCTGCCAATGTTAGTAAAGGTATTGCATGCAAGTCTCTAATGGAAGAAAAGATACATGAAGTTTTGGCGAAGCTGTGGTGATAGGGGGCTCCAGTTGTGTAGATCTGGGCCCAAGTATTTGAGACTTCCTCGAGGAAGTTTCTCATAGCTGATTGGTATGTAGGGAATGCAAGCTCCTCCATTGCTATGCTCCCGACACAATGCCAAATTCCTCTATATCTGCCGACCGTTCGTTACCTCTTGGTATATCACTTGCTTGCACTGATCTGGCTTTAATTGTTGCCAGTATCTCATCTATTGATTCTGCGAGTGTGGGTTTTGCTGTGGTGGTGTCTTCTGAAAGTTTCCAGCTTCCGAATTACTCCTCAGCTAAATCCCGTACGATTCCTCTAGTTGGGATTGTATGCGTTTCCCATTGGAGCAGCATTCTGTAGTAACATACTCCTACCTCTTTTGGAATGGTCAGTCATTCCCAAAGCAATCCCTGCTAAAGTGTGGTACTTAGCAGACTTCACATATTTGATACACAGGCTGAACATTTCTTCCTAAAACATTGGCACTCTGAATCTGGAAAACAACTAGAATCTGCACATGACTTTAACATTATTAGTAGGTAATGCCTGTGGTTCAGGCTATTTTCGAAAAGTGTTCCACGACTACTATGATGTAATTATGTTCAAAGGAAGAAAGAGAAAAGGATTCGAAATACCCCTGATATCAACGGTTGCAACATTCTGTGTACGTCGCTGGGGTAGATGATCTCTGGAAGATGTGTTACCTGTTATTTGGCAAGCATCGCAGGACTGTATCAGAGATACAAAATCCTTGAATATGGTGGGTCAACAAGATCCTGCTTTCAACACTTTCCGGACAGTGTTGATAGTAGTCAATTGGTCTCCCGTAGATTCTTTAGGGCAATGCTCCAAACTCTTGTGGCCTTCGTCTTCTGAGACACATCTTCTGATCAACTGATCTGCAAAAATTTGAAATAGAAGAGAAACTGCCCAGTAGTAATATTTCAAATCAGCAAAGAATTTCTTCTTTTGCTGATAAGTCATACCACTTGGAACTTATTCAGTGACTAGATAATTTGAAATAAACCACAGATGAGAATTATTATACATAGCAAACAATGCAAATAAGTTTTCATCTAAAACTTTATCAGTATTACACTAGCCTCTAACTCGGGGTTTTCTAATCTAGACCAATGGTTTGCTTTCTAGATTTTCAACCCTTTTTCTTATCTCTTCTTTATATATCAAATTCAATAGAACTTAACTAATCAATCTTGGTTCATCATTAGTTTTATTGACCGCAGATATCTCAGAGTGATCGGTGCAACCTATTGTTTTTAGACAAGACTAGATAAGATCGGAATTTATCATGCATGAACTTTCTTATCATCAAACAATTCGTACTACATCATTACATCACATATTAATTCAAAAAGCAGATTTCAATCAGGTGATGCCATAATAGGTGCAGTAATTCCTTTTGGTTTAAACAATCTCATGCATGTATCATCAAACAAAAGGAACATCCTTTCTCATTAGAATACTCAGAGGTCTGTCTATTAAAGAAAATTTTATTTCATGATTCTGTCTAATAGACTAAGCATGACCTAAGAAAATTCCACAATGATATTTCTTCCAGATTAAAACCTTAGCCAAAAAATTGACAACTCAGAAAAATATTCTATCCTCATTTCCATTTTTAATTTTTTTTTTCGAAATTAAATAGTAGGGAAAAAAACGAAAAAGAAAAACAAATGTACGAAAAAAAAACAACTAAGGAAAAACAAGAGATAGGGAAGAAGAACAACTTACCGTTGAGCAAGAAAAATACATTCTTTTTGGATTTTAAATTTTTAACATTTTTTTTCTTTTTCTTTTTAATATTTCGAAAGCAATTAAATTCCCTCAATATGATTTTAGAATGATTTTCTAAAATTTGATTATCCTAAGTGTCTTAATTCCAGATAACATCTAAAATTAATTAGTTATGATAATTCTATATTTCGGAAACTGATTGTCTAACTAGTATAAGATAAGTGTAGGTCTAAGGTCTAGGTTACTACCGTTACCTATCATAAGTCTCTAGAATTGTGGCCTTTAATCCTAAATTCATTATGATATTTCCCCGGCAACGGCACCAAAAATCTGATGCGATTCCGGTTGACGTGCTAAATAGGTGTTATTTTACCCTATGTTGATTATGAATAATTAAGGACTGTGATTGACTAATTGTCACATTTAGTCTCTATGGTGTCACTTAATCAGCCAGAACCTAAGGCAGAGTACCTATCGTGTAGCTAGTCTGTTGAAAAGTATCTACGATTTTATTAAATAAATATCGTACTCCCAGGGAAATGGCAACGGCTTAGTAGTAACTAGCCTTTCTTCCTAACTCTTATCTTATAATCCAGTTATGCAATCTTCATCAATAATTTTGATGAGAGGGTGATTCATTCTCCACTAGGTTTAAGTCTAGCTAAACCTGAAAGTGTTTTAAAGATTAGATCCTGATTTTATGTTATACTGTTACTATACATTGATTGACCTATATTCGAGTGTTTTAGACATGTCTTGGCCTGGATTGCAATTATGCTCTGTGTCTAAAGGCTACCACATCTGAGTTTCTACGCTACCGCCCCACCGTTAAGGGTAACGGCCCTACTCATGGCTCGGACTAAAGTCAGCAATGACCGCCCTATGTCACTTTGGGGATCATACTGCTCATCGCATAACCGCCGGCATAAAACTCTACTCAGCCTACCTAGACTACTTTCAACCAACGGGGTGTTCCGTAGATTATTTTATCTAGTATGGCAGACACCAATACTAATTGATGCCTGTTAAACTAAACAGGTTATGAATAGACCGTGGTTAGGAATTGTCTATAACCCTAATTTCAGTTTAAAAGAACGACAATAAACATGCAGACATAATGGATATTTAAGCAGGTGGCCATTTCTAGAAAAACATAATACTTCAACATAAATAACAAATATTCATAAAAACATAATCTCGTATTCAAACAGTTATTTGGACAAACATAATAACAACATATAAGAGAGGGACAGGGGGACCGATGCCATAAAGAATTCACCCTTCACGAAGTCTCGCCGATGGAGCGTACTGCTGTATATGCCGTATTGCTTGACCCGACTCTGCTTGCCAGAACCGTCGGAGGACGCTTCCTCAGCCTAGTAACTGGGCTTTACCTTAATACCCAGCTTAAGCCCAGCCCTGTGGACTGATTCTTCGAACGCCTAGAGCCCTCTTAGGATCTCCTAACGAAATCCCGGGTATTCTATGAATACCAGAAACGAACCTATCTATAGAAACCTAAGATCTGAGACTATTTCTCAGAAACTAAAACAAAACACTAACAAGAAAGAAAACTGAGATCCGAGTCTCTGAGTGAGTTGTGTACTAGAGAATTGTACACTGGACACCACTAAATGACTCAGATCGAGTGGAGAGGAATGATTTCAACTCCTGGAGGCCTGGGGTATTTATAGCAGCTTTCTGGAGTGAAAAATTCCAAAAAAATTCGATTTGGGACAAATTCTGGTGCTTCAGGACGCCCGTCCTGGATTGGGACGCCCGTCCTGGTGGTTTGACTGGGTCGGGACGCCCGTCCCGGACCGTTGACCAAGTCAACATTTCCAAAAATTGCATTTTTGCCCCAAAATTTGCTGTTTTCGTCCAATTTTCACCTGACACTTCCAAAATCATAAAAACTGTGAAATTGAGTAAATAACAATCAATTAAGATCAATTTCCTATCAATTTCACCCTAAATCATACATAAAAACATGTTAAAAATGTGATACGATTTTCGCGTATCAACGATCAAGTCAGTTGAGTATTATGATGAATATTTTAGATATTTGGAACTTGTTCCTTACCTTTTACTTTGTTTCCTTTTTATAGGTACCTACCTGAGGATAGAGCTGTTAACTAGCTGAGTCGAATCGAGCATCATATATTTTAAGTTTGTTTGATTATTATTCGAGCATCTTTGAGTTCGCTCGTTTAATATTTTGAACAGAAAAAATTGTTCGAATTTGTTCGGTTATTTTTTTTATTGTTCGAGTTTAAGCTCGAGTTCGCTCGATTAAATTTAAAAAATTTTAAACTTTAAATTTGAATTTAAATATTAATTTTTTTTTCAAAATTTCAAATTTATAAAATAATTAAAAAGAATATAAATATTTAATAATAATAATAATAATAATAATAAAAGTGAACATTCTTTTAAATGATAAATCTAAATATAATAATTAAAATGATTAAATTTCAAATTAAGATAAAATATTTTTTGTGAAACATAGATCATCATCCTTTGTCTGCAAAAAAAATGTTAAATATATAAAAAATATTTTAAAATATATTAATCATTATTTTTATATATACAATTTAAAGGAGAAGAAAAAAAACAATTCAAATAAAATTTGATAGCGATCAAGAATAATATAATTTTCAAAATTTAAAATATCAAACAAATATAATCAAATTATTCTAATAAAATAAAATAAATATGGTAAAAAATAATATATTTACCTTTAAACTTATATTTTCAGTTGCGTTTGGACTTTCAGAAGGTAAGAGAAGGAGAACGGTCAACTTTTTAAAGTTTGTATAGAAAGAAAGTTGATTAAGTTGGAACTTAAGAGTTTTTTATGGTTCTGAGGAAAATAAATTACTTTAACACTTTGAAGAACGTTGGGAAAATTGAATCACCTCTAGAAATTAGGAAGAAAATATTAAATAAAATTCTAATTTAAATATTAAATATTATTTTTAATAATATATACAAATATTTATAATTTGTTCGCGAACGCTCGGTATGTTCACGAACAATGTTTGAATAAGTTTAAAATTTAATCGAGCCTAATCTGTTCGTGTTTGTTTGTTTAATTAATAAACGAGCTCGAACTGAGTATAAACGAGCTCGAACGAGCTTTGTTTGCGAACAGTTTGGTTCGTTTACAGCTCTACCTGAGGATGACCCTGTCATCAATGGGGTTTTCCATTGGTTTGGACGGGTTGGACCGTTTCTTTCTGTTACCAGAAACGGTCTTTAAATTGGGGAGTTAAGGAGAGAGAGAAAGAGAGAGAGAGAGTCTATGATTGAGGTCGTAACGTCTGCTCTTTATCCATGATTACTGATTTAAAATTAATAATGATGGCTTTATTGTGCCGGCGAAGTGTAGGGCGGTTATTTTTTAAGTTCAATTATCCTTTTGTCCTTGACGCGCTTTATTGGTTGTTCAATATATATATATATATATATATATATATATATATATATATATATTATATCTAAAAATAGAAATATATATAATATATATAAATTTCAAAAACACTACACTTGTATACATGGATAATTATATATACATTCAGATGTATATATATTGAACATCCAGGAAAATACCTTAGGGGCAAAACAGTAATTTTATCACTTAATAATTGCCCCTGACCTCACCGAACGTCATAAGTCCAAATTCATGGGCCTCATAAAGAGCAGACGTTACCACTCTTTAAAGGCCATATTTAAAGCCTGTTATCTACAACGGTCAAAACGGCCCGAAGCTCCAACGGGAAGCTCATGAATAAATGAGACACCTTCAAGCGAATTCCTATAAAAGAAAGATCGGAACAAAAGGTAAGACAAATTCCAGATATCCAAAATACTCACATAATACTCTACTGACTTAATCATCGGAGAGTTCACGGGGAACAAATCCCCCATCGAACTTACTTGTTTTGTAGGGACTCGACATCGCGAAGTACCGTCATCCAGGCGCCACTCCACGAAGTGCCGTTTCCCGGATTGTAGTTCGTCAAGGGGCCATCTCCCGAAGTACCGATTTTATTAACTTTGACCAATCCAAAATCTCCCAAAGACCCGTCCATATATTTCCTGAATTCCCGACCTTTTAAATTACCATTTTACCCCTGACAGATTTTTGCAGAATCAGTTTGGTTCCGTTATTGGTAATCAGCTAGGATACCCATCTTTCTTTCACAAATCAAAATGTCTAGGCATTCAAGAGATGGACGCACTGTCCGATAATCATCCTTCCGAGAAACTGGGACAAGAATATCACATTCTTAGTCCTCACCTAGTTCCAATCGTCGTCCCGTATCAGAAAGATTGGGACCATAGCCAGAAGCTTCCAGACGTTCTCAGGATCTGAGAGAACAACTCAATTCAAAGAGAATTGAGGATACCGAAAAAGAGTTACAGAGGTTGCAAAGAGAAAATGAACAATTAAAATAGGACCAAGAGCTTTCGCGACAATGGTTAAAGTTAAGAGCTGAATTCAGGAAGGCCGGCGCGGATCTACCCCCTCCAAGATTCTCAGGGGATCCCTCGGAACATCCACAACGAACACAAATAGCCACCAAAAAAGATGAGAGGCGTGGAACACGAACTGGCAGAAAACAAACGGTCAGCGAAGTAGGGGAAAGTCATCATTCCTTGAAACTTGTACATAAAAGAGGGGTCAGAAAGCGTTCCCCCGAATATAGTCCGGAGAAAGGAAAGAACCCAACTAAAGTTCATAAATCAAGGTCAATTGAATTGGGACCTTTCGCCAAGTGGATCCAAAATGTCTCCCCCGATCCAAGTCTCAAAATTCCGCAGTTCGTCCTATATTCAGGGCTATCTCGACCCCTCGAGCACGTGTGCCGCTACAAATCGGCCATGGGGCTAGTCATAAATGACGAAGCCATTCTATGCAAAGCATTCCCGAGCACTCTGTCCGACAAAGCTCTGACCTGGTTCACATATCTAAAAGTAGGTACCATTGATTCTTGGCATACCTTGGAGAAAGTGTTCCTGGACAAATTCAGTACTACGGGAACTATACCGAAAATGAGAGGGGACTTGGCTAACATCAAATAGCGAGAAGATGAAACTCTACTCTCCTTCTTGGAGCGATTCAAGAAGACCTATGATGACATCGAAGAAATCAGCCAAGACACTATCATCACCTGTTTCGAAGGAGGATTTAGATCAAGGATGCTATACACCGAGCTTCAGCTGAAAAAACCGGAAACCATTGGTGAAATGTTCAGCGTTGCTAGAAAAGTAGCATTAGCAGAAAGCAGTGCACTCGAATCCATCTCAAAAAGAAAGGATAAGCAACACGAGCACCCAAAGGATATCGCCTCGATCTTCTCAAAACAAAGAGACAAAAAGCGAGGTAAGAAATTCGAAACTTTCACGCCTTTAAATGTTCCAAAGGAAAGTTTGATAACAGTAATCAAAGAGAAATACGGAGTAAGGGATTTGGCCCTGATGAAGTCGCATTCTTTCTCCACACGGGACAAGACCAAGTTCCGTGGATTCCACAGAGACTACGGTCACACCACGGATGAATGCTTTAAGCTAAAAAGAGCAATTGAAAGGCTCATCCAAGAAGAATGTTTGAAAGAGTATGTTGTCGGTATGCAGTAGCAGAAGGATAAAGGGGAGAGGGTGATCAATATGATTAACCCAGAGTTGTCATCTGTCAAGAAAATCAAGAAGAGGATATACAGTCTTACCAAATCACACCTCATACCGAAGTATGAGTTTGAACAGACCAAGGTCATCACTTTCACGAACGAGGAATTAGAGAACAATGAGGAGGCCAAAGTTACTCCTATTGTCCTCGAAATGCGCATGACACGAGAATAAATCAACAAATGCACAGTGAAAAGAGTTCTGGTTGACACTGGAGCTACAAAAAACATCATGTACTTATGATGTTTCGAAGAAATGGGCTTGAAAGAAGAACATCTCAAGACTAGCAGAATGGTACTGGAGGGGTTCACGCCACATAAGGTACCAGTTAAAGGAACAGTAAGGATACAAGTCACCCTCGGTGAAGGGGATAAAGCACGAATAAAGGAAATCAAGTTCTATGTTGTGGACTTGGAATCCCCCTACAATGTCATAGTGGGGACACCTTTCCACGCAGCTTTTGACTTAGTAATCTCTACATCTCATCAATAAGTGAAGTTCAACACTTCGCGAGGTGTTGGTTTTGTGAAAAGCAGCCCACGAAGTCTGCTAGGGAAAATCATGAAGATAAAAAGGAAAAGGGATTCTCCCTCCGAAGTTAGGTATATCAATTTAGTGACGGAAGATCATGACCTGAGGATACAAAGAATACTGGAAAAGAAAATTTGCGACCTAGTCATCGAAGCATCGCGAGAGAGCGAGTTTGACGAAGTAGCAATAAATCCGAACTATCCTCAGCAACTTGTCAAAATTGGAAGGGAGATGTCAGATCAACTCCGGCGAGACATCATCAAGTTCTTAAAAGATCATCAACACAGTTTTACCTGGCATACAGAGGATATGCCAGGTATAGACACTTCCATTGCCGAGCACGAACTAAACATAAGCCCAACGTGTCGCCCGATAAAACAGAAATCCTGACAATTTAGAGAGGAGAAAATACAAGGCATGAAGGAAGAGGTAGATAAACTTCTGAAAGCAGGATTCATACGCGAGGTAAAGTACCCCACATGGCTGGCTAACGTAGTAATGGTCAAAACATCTACTGGTAAATGGAGGATGTGTGTTGATTATACCGACCTCAACAAGGCCTGTCCCAAAGACTGTTACCCGCTGCCTCGAATCGATGCACTGATAGATTCAACAGCGGGATACGAGTTTCTAAGCTTCATGGACGCCTTTTCAGGATACCATAAAATAAAAATGAAGCCAAGTGATCAGGTACACACTTCGTTCTGAGCTGCTGGGGCCATATATTTCTACAATGTTATGCCATTCAGATTGAAGAATGCAGGGGCCACATACCAACGCATGATGAATCACATCCTCCGAAGCTAAATTGGAAGGAACATAGAAGCATATGTCGATGATATGGTTGTCAAAACCAAACATGGCACTTCGCACCTAGAAGATCTAGAAGAAACCTTTTCCAACCTGGCAAAGCTCAACCTCAAGCTTAACTCGACTAAGTGCACTTTTGGAGTGAAATCTGGCAAATTTCTGGGTTTTATGACATCTGAGCGAGGTATCGAAGCCAATCCAGAGAAGTTAGAGGCTATAGCCTGGCTCACCGAGCCCCGATGTGTCAAAGACATCTAGAGACTAAACGAGTGTATTGCCGCATTAGGACGCTTCATTTCAAAATCAGCGGAAAAGTGTCTTCCATTCTTCAAAGCCTAGAAAAATTTGAAGAATGACTTTGTGTGGACTCAAGAATGCAGCCATTCTTGGAGAAGTCTGAAAGACCATCTGTTAGATCTTCCCCTGCTACGACCTCCAAGCACAAGGGAAACACTCTTCCTATACTTATCCTTCTCAGATTTGATCGTGGCATCAGTATTAATAAAAGAGGAAGGAACGAAACAGTACCTTGTATATTTCGTCAGCAAAGTCCTGAATGGCGCGGAGTCCAGGTATTCAAATATTGAAAAACTAGCATATGCACTAGTGATTTTCACACAGAAACTTAGACCATACTTTGAATCTCACCCTATTGTGGTCTACACTAATGCCCCGCTCAAGCAAATGTTTCATAAACTGGATCAATTCAGAAGAATGCTCCGATGGTCTATCGAATTATGCGGGCTAGAAATCACATTTAAGCCCCGGACAGTAATCAAGGCACAGGCTCTTGCAGACTTCCTCGCAGAAGGGTCCTTCACGGAACTGAGCCTAGAAGTGGATGAACCAACAAAAGAACCATGTGAACTGAGAGTGGACGGAGCAGTCAACTCCAGCAGAGTCGGAGCAGGAATTATCTTAACTTCACCCAACAAAGAATACACGGAAATGAGGGCCATCAAATTAAGGCCCAACCTTTCGAACAATCAAGCGGAATATGAGGCGTTGCTGATTGGATTAGAGTGGGCCCATAGGGCTAATATCAAAGCTCTAAAAGTATATAGCGATTTACAGTTGGTGGTGAATCAGGTCTAAGGGACCTATACGGTACAATCGGAGGGCCTATAGTCTTATGTGGATGAAGCAAGAAAATGGAGAGAAAAATTCTGCCCTTTCACGCTATCTTTAATCAGCACAAAAGAAAATCAGCAAGCAGATAGGCTTGCAAAAATTGCTTCCGGAGAAACTCCAAACGAGGAAGGCATCCCTATAGAAAGAGCAGCGGCAAGTGCGAAAGAAACAGACTTAATTCAATGTCTACGTTCCACTTCGGAAAATTGGGATAAGGAAATAAAGAATTTCATTCAGCAAGGGAGCCTCCCAAATGACGCTACTCGGGCCAGACAAATAAGACGGCAGTCTGCCAGGTACACAGTTCATGAAGATGTACTGTATAGACGGTATTTTTCAAAGCCTCTACTTCGTTGCATTCCTCCACCTCAAGTCAACGAACTGCTTGCTGAGATACACGAGGGAGTATGTGGAGGACACCCCGGTGCCCGAGCTCTGGCTAAAAGAGTATTCAACCAAGGGTATTACTGGCCAACGCTCAGAGAAGATGCCAAAAAATATGTCAAGAAATGCGAGACATGCCAAATTTTTGGAACCATTCCACAATTGCCTTCGATTGAACAAACCCCGATGGTGGCAGCCTGACCATTCGACATGTGGGGTATGGATCTAATGGGAAAGTTCCCGAAAACAAGAAATGGATATGAATACTTGGTAGTGGCGGTGGATTATTTCTCAAAATGGGTAGAAGGAAAAGCTCTCACACATCCAACAAAGGAAAATATTTCTAAGTCCTTCCGAGAAAATGTCCTATGCCGCTTCAGGATACCCAGGTTAGTGATTACCGATCACAGAGTTCAATTTTCAACAAAGTTCACCGCAAAATGTCAAAGGTTGTACATCAAACATTGGAAATCATCAGTAGCACACCCTTAGGGGAATGATCAAGCAGAAGTTGCTAACAAATTAGTACTAATGGCCCTAAGGCAAAACTTGGAAGGAAAATCCAACAAATGGGCTGATGAGTTGAACCCAACTCTATGGGCAATCCGCACTTCGACTAGGGGCCCCACGGGAGAAACGACATACGCACTGGTGTATGGTTCTGAAGCAGTAGCACCAGCCGAAGTCGCATTACCCACAACAAGAGTGTTGATGTACAACGAAGATGCCAACAAAGAAAGAAGAGGCATGGAACTAGATCTGCTAGAGGAAAGGAGAATAGCAAACCGCCTAAGATCGCAGTCATTCAAGCAAAAATCCAAAAGAGCCCATGATAAGAAAGTATTCAAGCGACCAATAAAGATTGGGGATTGGGTACTCCGGAAGATAGAAGGCACGACGAGGCATATAAAGGCAAACAAGCTGACTCCAAACTGGGAAGGACCGTACCTCGTGAAACATGAAGTGAGACCCAGCACTTACACGCTTATGAACAAAGACGGTGCTCTCCTACCGAACCCATGGCACACAAATCACCTGAAAAGGTACTATGTATAAATAGCACCTAGAAAGCATTATTTTGGATACCAAGTCAACTTGGAAAGCAAATTCATTTGAACAACTTCAAAAAAGCACTGTTGAAATTTCGAAATAAAATATCACCACTGATTGAAATCTCGTGGTTACGAAGTACCGGGATCAATCCCAGGAGTAAGAATGTTACCACGAAGAGATAGTTCGTGGTTACGAAGTACCAAGTTAAAAGGAACTTGGAGATTTAAAAATACCATGTAATACCACGTGGCTACGAAGTACCAAGTTAAATGAAACTTGGAGATTTGAAATACCACGTAATAGTGTGTGGTTACGAAGTATCAAGTTAAAAGAAACTTGGAAAGATTTAGAGTACCACGTGGTTACGAAGTAGCGAGTTGAAAAACTTGAAGTGTTGACATTGGAAAAAATTAAAGCATAAAGTGAGAATTCCATTGAAGCTTTCAGAAGATGAAGTACAAAGTTTACAAAAAGAAGTTTACATCCAAAAATCTCTACAAAAATTACTAAGTCAGGGAGCAGAAGATGAACCACCCAACATGTCCCAGAAATTTGGCTCAGATGGAGTAGGGGGATCCCAGGCTGGTTGTCCTCTCTTCTCATCTCGCTCCAGAAGAGCGTCCATCTCCTCTGCGGTAAATGGGACGAAGTCTGCACCCTGTCGACAGGCCTCGTTGTCAAAGTTAGACTGAAATGCTCTCAAAAGAACGGGCTTGTCTTCAAAATACGGATGAAGCTGGTGAATGATATGAATACAACCCTTATCTAAAAAAGACCCGGCTTCGTGACCAATCTCCTCATGATAGGCAGAGGAACTCCTGAAGTCATCAATAATATTTTTCTTGAAACCTTCCGACTTACAGTATTTGAGTTCCTCTTGGACAGAAAGCTGAGCCGCAATAGCCTCATCCTGGGCTATATTCAAATCAGTATTAGCAGACTGTAACTCAGCAACTTTCTCCTCAACCTTGGCCAACTTCCCCTTCAACTCAGCAACCTCGCTAACCAGTTGGAGCTTTTCAGAGGTAGCTAACGCTAAGCGGCTAGCCTTATCGGCAACTTCGGATTCGAGGGCGGCCAGGCGGGGCTCATTAGCTGCTCGCCACTCTTCGTTGGCTACTGCTCGACCAGCTTGCTCCGAAGAGCGAGAGTTGGAGATGTAGAGAATTACGACGAAACCTGCTCAAAAGGGGAAGTATTTCACATATGAGGTAAGACACTTAGAAAATTATAAAAGATATTTCATAACGCTTAAGGAAAAGGAGAAACAAAAGATGAAGGATATTACTTACCCAAGCTATCAGAGCACCAACCAGGTTAGTAGCCTCCTCGACTCCCATCTCACCCATCCCAGCCAAGCTCTCTGCGTCCGCAACCCGGTTCAGGAAGGAACCTCCAAGGAAAGATGCAGCATACATATTGTTGAAGCGGAGGTTGGTGAGGGGAGGAGTCCGGGCAAAAATTTTAGAGGTCAATGCCCATAAAGCCTCCTCCTCAGTAGGCAGTTCGAACCCCGGCTGAAGCCATGAAGGACTGGGGCTCCCAGTACCCCCTTCAGCTTTGGCAGCAGGAATGGGCTCAAGATTTCTTTGAGCCGCCAAAGGCACAGCATCCGTCGGAGTGGGTGAAGATGCCGGAGAGATTACAACACATTCGGTGGAGGGGCACCGATGTGAAGTCCTCCGCCTTTGACGCGGGCGGAGCTATTCTTCATCTTCCCCCACCGAAACCTCGGGAGTGGCCTCCCTACGAGACTCGGGGGCAAAGCAGGGAGTCCTGCCTCTCACTCCCACATCCCTTGCTCGACGAAGATTTTTACTTCACCCATAGGAAGGACCAGCAGAGGATGGACAAGTAAGAGGAGTATCCCCCGCTGCACCTCGATCTATCAAACGGGGAGGAAACCGGGGTAAGGAGTCCAAGTGTGATTGGCGGACATCCCTACCCTCCACACGATTTCCCCAAGCTTTGCTAAACATAGTGGAACCTGCGACAAAATAACCAAGTTAGAATCTTTACGAAGTACAAAAAAAATTTCTATCTTACCCCGGCCATTTCTACATCCACGGGTAGTAGAAATGCATAAGTCACATTGAAAAGAAAAAACACCCCTGAGGTGTATAGTCCAGTCCCGGTTCGGTCTCTCCTCCACAAAACCCAACTCTTTCTTCCGCTCAGATAAACCAGCCCCTATGTCGCACCACTTCAGACTGGACTCACTAAGTAAGTCAGCAGAAGAGTATACCCGGGATTGGTTCTGGCGACTATCCCCTAAATCCCGGGTAATGGTTTCTAGGAAGGTTTTTTCAGAATGGCTGAGGGAAGAAAGATTTTGGATTTGGGACCACTGGTAGTCCTCGCTAACACATGGATGGAAAGGGAAACCTGTTTGGGACTCTACCATTAACCACCTCCCTTTGAAGTCTATCTTATTGGATGGAGAGTCAAAAAGGACAACTTTGTTTCGGCACGGACGAAGTGCAAGAGTGTTGTCCGACATCCGAAGTGAAGAAAAAAACATCCTAAGTATATTGGAGGACAGGTTAAAACCTAATCTACGGCAAAGGTAAATCAAACAAAAAATGGTACAAACAGCATTTGGATGAACTTATCCAGGTTGAACTCGAGCAAAAACTAAGAAGTCTACAAATGCGGGGTCCATGGGAAGTCGAAGTCCCACCTCAAAATGAGCTAAAGGAAGAGGGATGTTGTGGATTGACATTTTTCCTACCACGGGAGCTACAAAAACCCTATAAGTCGTAGGATCTACACTATACCTAAGGGCAAAGGACTCCGCCTGCTCACGGGTAATCCTACTTTGCCCCAAAGCAAAATCTGAGGCAGGAGGTGCAGGCATGGGCGGCTGGAAGGGGACACCCTCAAGAACCTCACCCTGGCCTTCCCTAACCGCTACAGTAACCTCTGGTTGGGCAGGCTGAGGATCACCAAAAGCCTCAGTCATGAGCTCCTCAACCTCCCTTTCATCTTCTCTTTGGGCAGCCATTTCCTACCTGCGAACGGAAGTTCAACATTTAGAACTCCATTCAAACAAAAAGCTACCCAGTAAGAGAAACCTAAATCATGTCTAAGCCCTAGCCCTAAAGAACACATAATACTACCATTACTACCCCACAGAAAAACAGAAAAAAACACCCTTCACACAGAATAAAATAGAGGAAGCATAAAAAATAGTCGAAGGTGGCATATCAACAATGGTGGAATAAATAAAAACCAGTCATCAATAAAAAGATAAAACATACCTTTTTAAGTATCTGAATCTGAGATGGAAGTCTAAAAAATATGACTGAACTCGCGACGAAAATAAAGGCGAAGGAATCTTTAGAAGATGTTAATGGTAGAAAGTTATAAAGCAAGGAGGTGAAAGTAAGAAAAAAGGATGTATGTGGAAGAAGGACTATTAAATAGCCGAAAAGGAGCTTTTTGCAGAATGATTACTCGCCAAAACCAATGCATCGGGGAAGGTGAAGGGGTGCTTCTGTTGGCTGACATTCTGCCATTAATGACAGAGGCAGAAGACGAAAAGACAGCCGGTCACAATCAAAGACCTTAATTTCAGCCACAAGTCAAAGTACTCAAGATACAACTATTCTGCCGAAGCCCCCATACTTCGTCATGTGGCACTCCGACGAGGGGCCACTGAACATCCAGGAAAATACCTCAGGGGCAAAACAATAATTTTATCACTTAATAACTGCCCATGACCTCACCGAACGTCATAAGTCTAAATTCATGGGCCTCATAAAGAGCAGACATTACCACTCTTTAAAGGCCATATTTAAAGCCCGTTACCTACAATGGTCAAAACGGCCAAAAGCTCCAACGGGAAGCTCATGAATAAATGAGACACCTTCAAGCGAACTCCTATAAGAGAAAGATCGAAACAAAAGGTAAGACAAATTCAGATATCCAAAGTACTCACACAATACTCTACTGACTTAATCATCGGAGAGTTCACGGGGAACAAACTCCCCATCGAACTTACTTGTTTTGTAGGGAATCGACATCGCGAAGTACAGTCATCCAGGCGCCACTCCACGAAGTGCCGTTTCCCAGATTGTAGTTCGTCAAGGGGTCATCTCCTGAAGTACCGATTTTATTGACTTTGATCAATCCAAAATCTCCCAAAGACCCGTCCATATATTTCCTGAATTCCCGACCTTTCAAATTACCATTTTACCCCTGACACATTTTAACAGAATCAATATATATATCTAAAAAACAAAATTAGGAAATGAGTATACAAATCAGAATAGAAAAACACTATATATGTATATGCATATATTTTATATATTTTTACATGCATTATACATATTATATCTCTAATAAATATAATTTAAGAACATTTAGTGTATATTTAATATATACATGTTATACATACTAAGTTATGTATTATTTAATTACTATTTCATTAGTAATTAAATGTATTATATATATATATATATATATATATATATATATATATAGAGTGTTGCTACCATTATATATATAATAAAATAAATTTATTTTAGTAAATAACAAATCATTTGTTATAATACTACTTTAGCATTGCACTACACCATATAGCAATATAATCACTAGCAATTATATATATATATATAATCATGAACAATATACAAGAAATATTATTTATTTCACTTCTTATGGTTAATAATATTTGGCATTTTAATCAAATTTATACAATTATATGTACCAATGACCATGCAAATGAATACAAACATGATCTCTTCTGGGATCACGAATTATAACAATATTTTCTTGGAGAAAATGAATATGTTAGATGACTTTTCAAGTCCAAAATATTTTTTCTTTCCTAACATAGCCTTTACGAATTATCATATAGTGATCTCGAACTTTTTGGGAAAAACGACCATCTTCAAGTGGTCAAATTTTTCTTTTAAATAATTTTTCCAATGATTATGTATTTTGCATCAATGGTGTCTTCCGGGCCCATCATAACTAGATGATTCTCAAATCTAATTTTCATAATAATGATTTCATCTAATAATTTCAACAATCACAAATTCAAACTTAATAAGAATTAACATTAAAAATAATATACCTATTTATTCTCGACTTCAACTTCAAATAATAACTAGTAGAGCTTGTGTTGATAACGTGTTATAAAATATTAAAAATAAAAACAAATTAGTAAGAAATATGATATATCAAATAAAAGAGAGAGTTGTTTATTATTTTCATATATGATTCATCTCTCTACAAATGTGTGTGTATATATATTTATATATATATATAGACAAACATCTCTATATACAAATGTGTATATATATATATAGACAATAACCAGTAGACTTGATTCACCACTAACTGTGAGTCACTATAGACCATTAAAGCTGTTATATTTGCTTCATCGACCCATTCCATCCCAATCAGCAATGCTTCGTACTCCGCCTGATTATTTGAAAGATTGGGCCTCAATTTGAAAGCTCGCATCTCGGTGTATTATTTGTTGGGATAAGTCAAAATTACGTCCACTCCTACTCTGCTTGCATTGATTGCTCCGTCTACCTTTAGTTCCCAAGGATCCATCAGTAATTTGCTTCCCTCTATGTTTGACTCTGTGAAAGATCCTTCTGCCAGGAAGTCAACAAGGGCCTGTGCCTTGATGGCAGTCCGTGGCTTGAAGGTGATTTCTTGTCCACACAATTCGATGGACCATCGAAGCATCCTTCCCGATTGATACAGTTTATGAAAAGTTTGTCTTAGTAGGGCATCAGTGTAGACAATAATGGGATGGGACTCGAAATATGGCCCGAGCATTCATGTCAAAATTACTAATGCATATGCCAATTTTTTGATGTTAGAATATCGTGACTCAGCATCGTTTAATATCTTGCTTACGAAGTACACGGGGTACTACTTTGACCCTTCTTCCTTTATCAACACCGATGCTACAATCAAATCAAAGAAAGATAGATATAAGAAAAGTGTTTCTCCAACACTTGGAGGTCGCAGCAGAGGAAGCCTTAGTAGATGGCTTTTCAAACTTTTCCAAGCACTACTACATTCCGAAGTCCATCTGAAGTCGTTCTTTGAGTCCTTCAAAGATTTGAAGGATGAAAGGCATTTTTCACGTTGACTTTGAAACAAAGCATCCCAGTGCAGCAATACATCCATTTAACCTTTGGATATCTTTGATACATCGGGGCTCGGTAAGTCGAGCTATGACTTCCAATTTCTCTAGGTTGGCTTCGATTCCTCGTTCAGACGTGATGAAGTCCAGAGATTTTCCAAATTTTACCCCAAATGTACACTTCGTCGGATTCAGCTTGAGGTTAAATTTTTCCAAATTTGAGAATGTTTCCTCTAGGTCATCTAAATGCGATACTTCGTGTTTGGTTTTGACAACCATGTCATCCACATAGGCTTCTATGTTTCTTCCTATTTGATCTTAGAGGATATGATTCATCATCCGTTGATAAGTGGTCCCTGCATTCTTCAAGCCAAACAACATAACATTTTAGCAATATATGGCCCCTGCAGCTTGGAACGAAGTATGTACCTGGTCACTTGGCCTCATTTTTATTTGATGATAACCCGAGAAAGCATCCATGAAGCTTAAAAATTCGTATCTCGCGGTTGAATCCACTAGTGCGTCAATCCAATGTAGCGGGTAACAATCCTTGGGGCAAGCTTTGTTGAGGTTAGTGTAATCAACACACATCCTCCATTTTCCATTGGCTTTCTTGACCATCACAACATTAGCTAGCCACGTGGAATATTTGACTTCGCGAATGAACCCCGCCTTTAACAATTTTTCTACTTCCTCCTGCATGCCTTGTATATTTTCTTCTCTGAACTGTCTGGACTTTTATTTTATTGGGTGGCATGCCGGACTTATGTTCAGCGTGTGTTCGGTTATGGCTGTGTTGACGCCTGGCTTGTCCTCTATGCACCAAGCGAAATTACTTTGGTGATCCTTCAAAAATTTGATGATACCTTGTCTGAGTGTATCCGGCTTTCTCTTCCGATTTTGACACACTACTAGGGATGTTCTGGATTTATGACCACTTCGTCAAATTCACTTTCACGCGACACTTCGGTGACCAAGTCACAGATTTACTTCTCCTCTATATCCTTTGGTCATCATCAACAGTTATAGAGTTAACGTAACCAACTTCGGTGGACTCTTTCCTTTTTCTCTTTATCTTCATAATCTATCCCAACAAACTCCGGGGACTACTCTTCACAAAACTGACACCTCGCAAGGTGTTGAACTTCACTTGTTGGTGAGATGTGGATATCACGAGATCAAAGGTTGCGTTGAAAGGTGTCCCCAATATGACATTATATGAGGACTCCAAATCCACGACCTAAAATTTTATCTCCTCTATTCTTACTCTGTCTCCATCGCCAAGGTTGACTAACATCTTCACCGTTCCATTGACTAGCAATTTGTCTGGTGTGAACCCTTCTAGTACCATTTTACTTGCCTTGAGATGCTCACTTTTCAAGCCCATCTCATTGAAACATCTAAGGTACATGATATTTTTTGTGGCTCCTGTATCAACCAAAACCCTTCTTACCGTACACTTTTCGATTCAATCTCTTGTCATTCAAATTTCGAGGACAATGGGAGTGACCTTGGCCTCTTCATTGTGCTCTAAATCCTCATTTGTAAAAGAAATGACTTCCGACTGTTCGAATTCTGATGCGATTCCGGTTGACGTGCTAAATAGGTGTTATTTTACCCTATGTTGATTATGAGTAATTAAGGACTGTGATTGACTAATTGTCACATTTAGTCTCTATGGTGTCACTTAATCAGCCAGAACCTAAGGCAGAGTACCTATCGTGTAGCTAGTCTGTTGGAAAGTATCTACGATTTTATTAAATAATTATCGTACTCCCATGGAAGTGGCAACGCCTTAGTAGTAACTAGCCTTTATTCCTAACTCTTATCTTATAATCCAGTTATGCAATCTTCATCAATAACTTTGATGAGAAGGAGATTCATTCTCCACTAGGTTTCAGTCTAAATAAACCTGAACATGTTTTATAGACGAGATCCTGATTTCATGTTATACTGTTGCTATACATTGATTGACCTATATTCGAGTATTTTAGACATGTCTTGGCCTGGATTGCAACTATGTTCTGTGTCTAAAGGTTACCACATCTAAGTCTCTATGCTACCGCCCCATCGCCAAGGTAAACGGCCCTACTCACGGCTTGGACTAAAGTCAGCAATGAACGCCCTATGTCACTTTGGGGATCATACCGCCGGCATAAAACTCTACTCAGCCTACCTAGACTACTTTCAACCAACAGGGTGTTCCGCAGATTATTTTATCTAGTATGGCAGACACCAATACTAATTGATGTCTGTTAAACTAAACAGGTTATGAATAGACCGTGGTTAGGAATTATCTATAACCTTAAATTCAGTTTAAAAGAACGGCAATAGACATGCAGACATAATGGATATTTAAGCAGGTGGCCATTTCTAGAAAAACATAATATCTTCAACATATATCACAAATATTCATAAAAACATAATTTGGTATTCAAATCAGTATTTGGACAAACACAATAGCAACATATAAAGAGAGGGACATGGGGGACTGATGCCATAAAGAAATCACCCTTTACGTAGTCACGCCGTTGGAGCGTACTGCTATATATGCCTTACTGCTTGACCCGACTCTGCTCGTCAGAACCTTCGGAGGACGCTTCCTCAGCCTAGTAGCTGGGCTTTACTTAACAACCCGGCTTAAGCCCAGCCCTGTGGACTGACTCTTCGAACGCCTCGAGTCCTCTTAGGATCTCCTAACGAAATCCTGGGTATTCTATGAATACCAAAAACGAACCTATCTATGTAATCCTAAGAACTGAGACTATTTCTCAGAAACTAAAACAAATCACTAACAAGAAAGAAAACTGAGATCCGAGTCTCTGAGTGAGTTGTGTACTAGAGAAGAGTACACTGGAAACCACTTAATGACTCAGATCGAGTGGAGAGGAATGATTTCAACTGCTGGAGGCCTAGGGTATTTATAGCAGCTTCCCGGGGTGATTTTTCATCAAACATTCGATGTGGGACTGGTTCTGGGGGTTCGGGAAGCCCGTCCCGAATTGGGACGCCCGTCCTGATATGTTGACCAGGTCGGGACGCCCGTCCCGGCGAAATCATACATAAAAACATGCTAAAAAGGTGATACGATTTTCGCGTATCATATAACCCCACACTTAGCTTTTTGCTTGTCCTCAAGCAAAGTCTACCTGAAGTTAGTGATTCTAAATCGTAGTGCAGTCACTTAAATTCCTAGTCATGTTTTTATTCCAAAAATTCTTCAGACAAGTCTTAACACAGGTCTGGCTGGTTAGGTTGCTATGACAAGGTCTCAGATGTTTTTAGTAGCTTGTTATGATCAGGCAGAAAACAAATCAACAACTAGGTTGAACTTTTTTTCTTAGTCACAGGGTCTTCCTGATGTGTAGTGTGTGTACTAGTCTAGACCAGATAGTCAACCCAATGTATTCTTGTCTTAACTACTACCAGATAACACTTCGACCCATCGCTAGACATATTAACAGCAGTCAACTTTTTGAGTTCTGAGCTTTGGTGATCAGATTTTTAATGTTTTAGCATTTAGTTATTTTCTTTATAGATTCAGGGTATTTTGAGTCTGCTTAGAACACGTCAACTTCAACTACCCATGTAGCGAGTCCCACTCCGATGACTCCTAGATATACACGACCTTAGGGCATCAGGCTTTAAGTTCCCCGAAGGAGTGGTGCTCGAGTAGCGAAGGCTGCTGGCAAACTACCCTCATTTGATTAATTTTCTTTTGTTTCTTTTCACTTTTAGCTCAGAGTCTCATCTAGTCACTCTAACTGCCAATATATCCACAACTGGTCTAATTTTATCTTGTTAAGTCTCGAACAGGCAATTGGCTGAGGTCTCTAATCCAAACAAAGTTGTGCTCAGTTATCAGGAATTCCCTATTCCTAATCAATTAGTTCAGCAGTAGTCATCAAATTATCTCCTACTAATCATAACATACTACCTACATATCATAGACATAAGCAATTGTTTAACCAAGCATACTGCATTTAGAAGTCTGAAAGACGGAAAAATTTTGAAAAACATTTGGAAGGTGTGAAAATACGGGGAAAACAAGCAAAATCATGCGAAAAGTTTGCAAACTGCTACAGTGCACCGTGCACTGCTACCCCACACTTAATTCTGGCACTGTCCTCAGTGGTCATGCATATCTAATTACCCCACACTTATTTGAAAACAAGAAATAAAACAGAAAAGATTCTTACCCCACACTTATTCAACTAACTACGGGTAAGAAGGAACATAAACAAAACAAGAAATAAAATGAAAGAGATACTCCCTTAGTCTGTGAAGTCCACAGTCTGCTCGGACAAGTCAAACGGCTCTTTGTAAATCTTTAGGCGTTGTCCGTTTACTTTTTGAATAATGCCGTCAGAATCCATGATGTCACATGCTCCGAAAGGTGATACTTTCGTGATTGTGAATGGTCCTGACTAGCAGCTACGCAGCTTTCCTGGGAACAATCTTAACAGTGAGTTGTATAGCAATACCTTATCTCCTGGTTCAAAATTCTTCTGGGTTCTGAGTCGCTTGTCATGCCGGAGTTTACTTGTCATCTTGAATTAGTGTGAGTTTTCATAGGCTTTGAGCCTCCACTCATCCAATTCATTGAGTTGTAGAATCCGGCGTTCCTTAGTTAAATTATCGTCGAGGTTGCATTTTTGTACCGCCCAATAAGCTCTGTGTTCAAGTTCAACTGGAAGGTGACATGCTTTTCTATAGACTAATCGATAGGGTGAGAATCCTGTAGTGGTCATGTATGCTGTACGGAAGGCCCATAATGCGTCCTCCAGCTTATTGGCCCAATCCTTACGGTTAACACCCACAGTCTTTTCTAAGATTCTCTTTATTCCCCTATTGGTTACCTCAGCCTGTCCATTGGTTTGGGGATGGTAGGCTGTGGAAGTGCGATGCTGAACTCCGTACTGCTGAAGTACCTTCTGTAATTGAAGTTGCAGAAGTGCGTACCTCGATCACTGATTAGGGCTTTTGGACATCCAAATCTGGCGAAAATCTGCTTAAGGAATTTGCATACGACTCTAGCATCATTAGTAGGTAGGGCCTGTGCCTCAGGCCATTTTGAAAAATATTCTACAGCTACTATGATGTACTGCTTACCAAAAGAGGGAGGAATGGACCCATGAAGTCTATACCCCATATGTCAAATATTTCTACACTTTGAATTACCTGTTGGGGTAGACTGTCTCGAGAAGAATGGTTCCAGTTTTGACAGGCATCGCACGATCCTGTGAATGTGCGGCATCTTTGAATATGGTAGGCCAGTAAAGCCTGCTTCTAATACTTTTCGGGCGGTATTAGCTGCAGCTAAGTGACCGCCTGTTGGTCCGCAGTGACAATGTTCCAGATTTGGAAACCTTCTTCTTGAGATACACATCTTCTGATCATTGGTCTGCACATATTCGAAATAGAAAAGGATCTTCCCAATAGTAATATTTCAGGTCAGCAAAGAATTTTTTCTTTGTTGAGTAGTGATATCACTAGGGAGAGTCCGGGCTGCCAAATAATTTGCTATATCTGCAAACCAAGGGGGTGAGAAATAGCAGACAATGCACATAGATTTCATCCGGAAACTTATCAGATATGATTGTTTCATCAATGGCTTCTAGGGACGGATTTCTAGCCTGGACAAGTGGTCTGCGGCTAAGTTTTCTGCCCCTTTCTTATCCCGAATTTCTATGTCAAATTCTTGAAGCAATAAAACCCATCTAATCAATCTTGGTTTTGCGTCGGTTTTATTAACAAGTATTTTAGTGCAGAATGATCAGTATAAACAATAGTTTTAGACAGGACTAGATAAGATCGAACTTATCAAATGCATATACTACTGCTAATAATTCCTTTTCTGTCGTAGTGTAATTTTCCTGAGCATCAGTTAAGGTTTTACTAGCATAATATATTACATGAAATTTCTTATCATGTCTTTGTCCTAAAACTACTCCTACTGCATAGTCACTAGCATCACACATAAGCTCAAAAGGTAAACTCCAGTCGGTGATGTCATGATAGGTGCAGTGTTAAGAGTTCCTTAAGTCTATTAAAAGCTTTTAGACATTTCTCATCAAAGACAAATGGAACATCTTTTCCGAGTAAATTGGTCAACGGCCTGGCTATTAATGAAAAATCTTTATAAACCTACGATAAAAGCCAGCGTGTCCCAAAAAACTCTAACGGCTCTCACATTTTTGGGAGGAGGTAGTTTTGAAATAACTTCAATTTTTGCCTTATCTACTTCCATACCTAGGTGTGAGATCTTATGTCCTAAAACATTCCCTCTTTTACCATGAAGTGGCATTTTTCCCAATTTAAAACCAGGTTAGATTTTATACAACGTTTCAACATTAACTCCAAGTTCTTTAGACAAACCTCAAATGAATTACCAAAAACAGAAAAGTCATCCATAAATACTTCCATAGATTTTCCTAACATGTCCTCAAAGATAGCAGTCATACAACGTTGAAATGTAGCAGGTGCATTACACAAACCAAAAGGCATCCTTCTATATGCAAATGTTCCAAAAGGGCATGTGAATGTAGTTTTATGCTGGTCCTCAGGGGAAATAGGAATTTGAAAATAACCAGAAAACCCATCAAGAAAGCAATAAAACATGTGTCCAGATAATCTTTCTAACATTTGGTCAATAAAAGGAAGGGGAAAGTGATCTTTTCGTGTGGCCGTATTTAATTTTCTATAGTCTATGCATACACGATGACCAGTTACAGTTCTTGTAGGGATTAGTTCATTATGCTCATTCCTAACAACTGTTATACCGCCTTTCTTAGGTACTACCTGCACCGGGCTTACCCACTCACTATCTGAGATAGGGTAGATAAGTCCTGCATCTAACAGTTTAATGACTTCTTTCTTAACAACATCACACACATTAGGATTCAACCTCCTTTGAGGTTGCACACATGGCTTATACTCATTTTCTAGAAGAATCTTATGCGAACAAAAGCTTGGATTAATACCTGGGATATCTGCAATTTTGTAGGCAAAGGCTCTTCTATGCTTTCTGCACATGTCCACAGTCAGCTTCCTTTGTTCTGCAGTCAGATCAGCTGCAAGAATAATGGGAAGTTTCTTGTTGTCATCTAGGAATTCGTAGCACAGATGAGTGGGCAGTTCCTTCAGCCAAGTCTGGTGGATCTTCAAACGAGGTTCGTTCTTTCTTCATCTCATCATCACCTATCTCAGTGAAACTATCAGAAGTAATTTCATTTTCAGAAGAGCTAAGTTCAGGTCCTCTAATTCTAGGGAGTCCTCACTTAGAACTTGATAGTTTGAGCATAGGTCTTCACGTTAATTGCAATCAAGTGTTCCATGGCATCCACACAAAAAAAGTATCATCTAAATGCATGGGATACCTAAGGGTCTCATTTAGATCAAAAGTGATGTCATCATTTCCTACCCTTAACTTGATTTGACCATTACTGACGTCTATTAATGCTTTTGAGGTAGCTAGAAATGGTCGACCTAGGATCAGGGGCACTCCTCCTTCCCCATTCATATCCATAACAACAAATCCACAGGAAACAAATTTTCCGACCTTTACTAAGAGGTCTTCAATTATTCCCTTGGGATTTTGACTGTCCTATCTGCAAGTTGTATGCACATCCTAGTCGTTTTCAAATCATGCAATCCTAATTTATCAAATAAACTAGATGGCATAAGATTAATACTAGCTCCTAAGTCTGCTAATGCATGCATGTTAGTAATATTTCCAATTGTACATGGCAAGGTAAAACAACCAGGATCTTTCTGTTTAGACGGTAGTTTATTCAACAGAACCGCCGAACATTCTTCATTAAGAACCACCTTGTCCATGTCAAATTTTCTTTTATTACTAACAACTTCTTTTAAAAACTTAGCATACTTTGGCATTTCAGAAATAACATCAAGTAAAGGTAAATTAACATGAATCTGACTAAAATTCTAAGAAACTTTTCAAATTGCTCCTTATCTTTATTGTGCATAAGTCTGGCAGGGTAAGGTACTTTTGGCCGGTACTCAGGAATAAACTCCGTCTTCCCTTTCCTTGCTACTTCGATTTCGACATCCGTCGGCGTTGGGTCCTTGGAGCCTTCTTCTGGTTCCTGCACAAGAATAGGAGGGTCAGATGGTTTGGGTGGAGATGGAGATAGAATTTTACCAGATCTTAGAGTGATGGTCTTGCATTCAGTTTGAGGGTTGGTCTCAGTGTTGCTTGGTAGCGTTCCCTGGGACCTGTGAGAGAAATGGGTGGATAGCTGACCCATTTGCCTCTCTAAAGTTTGTATAGCAGCTTGTGTGTTTCTGATTGTTTGCTCGGTCTGCTTCTGTCTATTCTCGTTCTGCTGGATTCTTTCTGCGTGAGCTTCCTGAATCTTTCTGTTGGACTCTATCATTTCCTTGTTGAGTCGGAAATGCTCTTCAGCATGTCTCTGAATTCTTGCATGGGGTCAGCTGGAACGATGTAGTTCCTTGGTGCAGGTAGAGCGACTTGCTGGTTCTGCGGATATGGCAGTTGCTGAGGTACTCTTTTCTGGAAGTTAGTAGTCCCGGGATTGTTTCTCCAGCTAAATCCCGGATGGTTCTTCCAAGTGGGATTGTAGGTATTTCCTATAGGAGCAGAATTCACTACGTCCACTTGTTCCATATCTCTGGAATAGTTAATATCCCATTACCATAACAATCCCCACTGAAATGTGGTCCTTGGCAAAATTCACAGATTTGGTATACTGACTGAATGCTTTTCCCTTGTTGGAAAGCATTCAGCTGATTAGTAATGCTGGCCTTCAGTGCCTCAAATTGATCATCAGTGGAGGCAACGACCGCATTTACTGGTTGCTTCTTAGCTCGGCCACTTGTGCGCCAATTCTTGCTGTTCTTGTAGAGTCTCTCCAGAGCATTTCTAGCATCTACATCACTTATTCCATTGAAACCGCTCTGGGGATTGAGTCCATCAAGAATTTGCTTACCCATGTCTGACATACCCCCGTAAAATTGCTGAATCAACAATGCCTCGGTAAGTCCATATTGGGGGCAGAGCCTGAGTAGCTCCTTGAATCTGTCCCAAGCTTCGATCACTGTCTCATCAGTAGCTTGAGTGAAACTAGACAGAGCCCTTCGATATTCTAGGACTCTTGCTGCAGAGTAGTACTCTTCTAGGAAGGCTTTGCTTAACTCATCCCAAGAGGTGATGGAGTTAGTAGGTAGCTGAGCCAACCATCTCTTAGCTCTGTCCCTTAGTGAGTAGGGAAAAAGGTTGAGTTTAGTTACTTTTGCCGAGTGATCTCCCTTGAGGCCTTCGCAGAGAGAAGAGAAATCAAATAGGTGTTCCAGCGGATTCTCGGATGCAGTTCCTCCAAACTGAACCCGATTTATAATCAGCTGGATCACATTCGGTTTAAGATCATAGCGAGGGTTCCCAGGGATTCGGATGGCAGATGAGACTGGGATAGTCTGTGGCTGGATGTAAGATTCGAGGGTAGGTCTTTCAGCAGCCATCTCTGTTCTTCGCCTATTAGCTGTGCGAATGATTCGTTCAGGATTCTCAACTGGTGTTTCAAGGTTAGCTTCTGAAGATCGAGTCATGCAACTACAGAGAAGAATACGTTTTAGCCTGAGCAAACTGGTTAGTGGGGTTACAGGGAAAGTGAAAACTTAAAAATTTGGAAGAAAGAGAAACCACAACAAAACAACTAATCAATTATGAAAAGGAGATAACACAAAAGATAGAGAAAAGAGAACAACTTACCGTTAAACAAGAAAAAGTACAATTTTTTTCGGATTTTTAAATTTTAAATTTTTTTTCTTTTTAATATTTCGAAAGCAATTAAATTCCCTCAATATGGTTCTAGAATAATTTTCTAAAATTTGATTATCCTTAATGTCTTAATTCCAGATAACATCTAAAATTAATTAGTTATGATAATCCTATATTTCGGAAATTGATTGTCTAACTGGTATAACATAAGTGTTGGGTTAAAGTCTAGGTTACTACCGTTACCTATCATAAGCCTCTAGAATTTTGATCAGGAATCCTAAATTCATTATGATATTTCCCCGACAACGGCGCCAAAAATCTGATGCGATTCCGGTTGACGTGCTAAATAGGTGTTATTTTACCCTATGTTGATTATGAGTAATTAAGGACTGTGATTGACTAATTGTCACATTTAGTCTCTATGGTGTCACTTAATCAGCCAGAACCTAAGGCAGAGTACCTATCGTGTAGCTAGTCTGTTGGAAAGTATCTACGATTTTATTAAATAATTATCGTACTCCCAGGGAAGTGGCAACGGCTTAGTAGTAACTAGCCTTTATTCCTAACTCTTACTTTATAATCCAGTTATGCAATCTTCATCAATAACTTTGATGAGAAGGTGATTCATTCTCCACTAGGTTTCAGTCTAAATAAACCTGAACATGTTTATAGACGAGATCCTGATTTCATGTTATATTGTTACTATACGTTGATTGACCTATATTCGAGTATTTTAGACATGTCTTGGCCTGGATTGCAACTATGTTCTGTGTCTAAAGGTTACGACATCTGAGTCTCTATGCTACCGCCCCATCGCCAAGGTAAATGGCCCTACTCACGGCTCGGACTAAAGTCAGCAATGAACGCCCTATGTCACTTTGGGGATCATACCGCTCGTCTCATAACTGCTGGCATAAAACTCTACTCAGCCTACCTAGACTACTTTCAACCAACAGGGTGTTCCGCATATTATTTTATCTAGTATGGCAGACACCAATACTAATTAATGTCTGTTAAACTAAACAGGTTATGAATAGACCGTGGTTAGGAATTGTCTATAACCTTAAATTCAGTTTAAAAGAACGGCAATAGACATGCATACATAATGGATATTTAAGCAGGTGGCCATTTCTAGAAAAACATAATATCTTCAACATATATCACAAATATTCATAAAAACATAATTTGGTATTCAAATCAGTATTTGGACAAACACAGTAACAACATATAAAGAGAGGGACAGGGGGGACTGATGCCATAAAGAAATCACCCTTTACGTAGTCACGCCGCTGGAGCGTACTGCTATATATGCCTTACTGCTTGACCCGACTCTGCTCGTCAGAACCTTCGGAGGACGCTTCCTCAGCCTAGTAGCTGGGCTTTACTTAACAACCCGGCTTAAGCCCAGCCTTGTGGACTGACTCTTCGAACGCCTTGAGTCCTCTTAGGATCTCTTAAGGAAATCCTGGGTATTCTATGAATACCAAAAACGAACCTATCTATGTAATCCTAAGATTTGAGACTATTTCTCAGGAAAAAAAAAACACTAACAAGAAAGAAAACTGAGATCCGAGTGTCTGAGTGAGTTGTGTACTAGAGAAGAGTACACTGGAAACCACTTAATGACTCAGATCGAGTGGAGAGGAATGATTTCAACTGCTGGAGGCCTGGGGTATTTATAGCAGCTTCCCGGGGTGATGTTTCATCAAATATTCGATGTGGGACTGGTTCTGGGGGTTCGGGACACCCGTCCCGGATTGGGACGCCCATCCTGATCTGTTGACCAGGTCGAGACGCCCGTCCCGAGTCCTGGACGCCCGTCCCGGCGGTTTGACTGGGTCGGGACGCCCGTCCTGACCCTTTGACCAAGTCAACATTTCCAAAAATTGCGTTTTTGCCCCAAAATTTGCTGTTTTCGTCTACTTTTCACCTGACACTTCCAAAATCATAAAAACCGTGAAATTGAGTAAATAACAAACAATTAAGATCAATTTTCCCTCAATTTCACCCGAAATCATACATAAAAACATGCTAAAAAGGTGATACGATTTTCGCGTATCAAATTCATACTTAGGAATGAGGTATGACTTGGTGAGATTGTATATTCTCTTTTTGATTTTCTTGACGGAGGTCAACTCTGGATTTATCATGTTGATCACACTCTCACCTTTGTCTTTCTGTTGTTGTATATCAGCTACATATTCCTTCAAACACCCTTCTCGGATGAGTCTTTCAATCGCTCTTTTCAATTGGATGCAATCTTCTGTGGTGTGTCCATAATCCCTTTGAAACCCACAGAACTTTGTTTTATCCCGTGTAAAGAATGATTGAGGTCTCATCGGAGTAGGGTCCCTAACTCCAAACTTGTACTTTATCACTGCTACCAGACTTTCCTTTGGGACGTTTAGGGGTGTAAAAGTCTCGAATTTTTTATTTCGATTTTTGTTTCTTCGCTTTGGGAAATTTGAAGAGACATCCTTTTGATGTTCGTGTTGCTTGTCCTTCTTTTTAGTGGTGGACTCTAGTGCACTGCTTTCGGCTAGTGCCACTTTTCGAGCAACATTGGACATTTCTCTTATGGTTTCCGTCTTCCTTAGTTGCAGCTCTGTGTATAACATTCTTGACCGGAACCCTCCTTCGAAACAAGTGATGACTGTGTCTTGTCTAATCCCCTCAATGTCATCATAAATCTTCTTGAATCGTTCCAAGAAAGATAGCAAAATCTCGTCCTCTCGGTATGATCCCTGTTGTACTGAATTTATCTAGAAATATCTTTTCTAGAGTGTACCAAGAATCAATTGTACCTATCCCGATGGAAGTAAACTACATTAAGGCTTTATCGGAAAAAGTTCTTGGGAATGCTTTGCACAAAATTGCTTCATCATTTATGACTAGTCCCATGGCCGATTTGTAACTACATACATGCCCGAGGGGCAGAGTTTGCCCAGAATAGAGAACGAATTGTGGAATGTTGAGGAACGGGTCGGGGGCGACACTTTGGATCCATTTGGCAAATGGACCCAATTCAATCGATCTCGTCCTTTGGACTTGCTCTTGCTTTAACTATTCATTTTCCTTTTGTAACCTTTGTAATTCTCTTTCTGCATCATCTATCCTTTTAGAGTTGATTTGTTCTCTCAAGTCTCGAGAATGCTTCGAAGTCTCAGGTTGGGGTCTTAGTCTTTCCGCAGCAGGACGACGATGAGAAGAGGTGGGAGCGGAGGATTGGGATAACCTCGGTGTTGTTTCCCAAGGTGACACTTGTGGATTGGTGCGACCTTCTCTTGAATGTAGAGACATAATGATTTTTTGAAAGAAATTTTCATTCCCGGTAACGGAACTAAACTGATTTAGGCAAAATTAGTCAAAATAATTACAGGGAGAAGTAGGTAAATTCAAGTAACTCGGGTTTAAGAAATATCTGAGTTGAGCGTCGGGTTATTTAGAATCGATCAAATTGGTTGGTTAGGATGACACTTTGAGTACTCCGAAGTATCGAATTCTTGCAAAATAAAAGAGGTTCAGTGGGGATGTGGATTCCTCGTGAACTCTCCGATGATCAAGTCAGTTGAGTATTATGATGAATATTTTGGATATCTAGAACTTGTTCCTTACCTTTTACTTTGTTTCCTTTTTATAGGTGCTTACCTGAGGATAGAGCTGTCATCAATGGGTTTTTCCTTTGGCTTGGACGGGTTGAACAGTTTCTTTCTGTTACTAGAAACGGTCTTTAAATTGGGGAGTTAAGGAGAGAGAGAAAGAGAGAGAGAGTCTACGATTGAGGTCGTAACGTCTGCTCTTTATCCTTGATTACTGATTTAAAATTAATAATGATGGCTTTATTGTGCCGGCGAAGTATAGGGCGGTTATTTTTGAAGTTTAATTACCCTTTTGTCTTTGACGCGTTTTATTGGTTGTTCAATATATATATATATATATATATATATATATATAAATTAGGAAATGAGTATACAAATCAGAATAGAAAAGCACTATATATATATGTATATGCATATATTTTATATATTTACATGCATTATACATATTATATCTCTAATAAATATAATTTAAGAACATTTAGTGTATATTTAGTATATACATGTTACACATATTAAGTTGTGTATTATTAATTACTATTTCATTAGTAATTAAATATGTATTATGTATATATATATATAATATATATATATATATATATATAGCGTAGCTACCATTATATATATAATAAAACAAATTTATTTTAGTAAATAACAAATCATTTGTTTTAATACTACTTTAGCATTGCACTACATCATATAGCAATATAATCACTAGCAATTATATATATATATATATAATCATGAACAATATACAAGAAATATTATTTATTTCACTTCTTATGGTTATTAATATTTGGCATTTTAATCAAATTTATACAATTATATGTACCTACGACCATTACAATGAATACAAACATGATCTCTTCTGGGATCACTTATAACAATATTTTCTTGGAGAAAATGAATATGTTAGATGACTTTTCAGGTCCAAAATATTTTTTATTCTCTAACATAGCATTTACGAATTATCATATAGTGATCTCTAACTTTTTAGGAAAAACGACCATCTTCAAGTGGTCAAATTTTTCTTTTAAATAATTTTTCCAATGATTATGTATTTTGTATCAAGGTGTCTTCCGGGCCTATCATAACTATATGATTCTCGGATCTAATTTTCATAATAATAATTTCATCTAATAATTTCAACAATCACAAATTCAAACTTAATAAGAATTGATATTAAAAATAATATACCTATTTATCCTCGACTTTAACTTCAAACAATAACCAGTAGAGCTTGTGTTGATAACGGTTATAAAATATTAAAAACAAAAACAAATTAGTAAGAAATATGATATATCTATTGTGAAATTATATAAGAACAATAAAACAAGATGAGAAGTAAACGAGAGATGTAGAAAATAGAGAGAATATTATTATATGAGATTTCTTGTTATTTGTTGGTTGTATTTTACAAAAGGGTAGAAGACCCTCTATTTATAGGGGTGAATAGGGGATAAGGATAAACATTAAGGGTGACACTTGTCACCCGGGATTAAGTGATATGTGACACTTGTCACCCGAGGTGAATAGGGGATAAGGATAAATATTAAGGGTGACACTTGTCACCCGGGATTAAGTGATAGGTGACACTTGTCACCAAAATTATAAATATTAGGTGATATGTGTCACCTTAGAGATAAACATCAGGTGATATTTATCACCTTTCATTAAGTACGTAATTTCTCGGGATAAAAGGATAATAACGATTATACAATGGACATCCACTAATTTAATGAATCTTCGGAATTCATAACACTCCCCCTTGGATGTCCATTACATAAAGAATATATCTCGTTAAAACCTTACTAGATAAAAACCCAGTGGAAAAAAAACTCTAGTGAAGAAAAAAGAGTACACTATTCTTTGTGTAGATTTCTCCCCCTGATGAAATGATCTCTCGAAATCTTTAAACCAACGCAAACAAATTTTATATCTCAATTTCTCAAAAGTTGCAGTCGGAAGAGCTTTAGTGAATATATCTGTAAGATTATCACATGATCGAATTTGAAGCACATCAATTTTACCATTCTTTTGAAGTTCATGAGTAAAGAAGAATTTAGGTGAAATGTGTTTCGTCCTATCTCCCTTGATATATCCTCCTTTTAATTGAGCTATACAAGCTGCATTATCTTCATATAGAGGAGTTGGAATCTCTCTTCTGGAGGATAAACCACAACTCTCTCTAATATAATGTATTATTAACATCAACCATACACATTCTCGACTTGCTTCATGAATGGCTATTATCTCATCATGATTAGAAGAAGTTGTCGTTATTATTTGCTTCGTGGAGCGCCATGATATAGAAGTATTACCATATGTAAATAAATAGCCATTTTGAGAACGTGCTTTATGCGATTCCAAAAAATAACCCGCATCTGCATACCCAATCAGTTTTGGGTCATTTACATTTGAATAAAATAATCCAAGGTCAATTGTCCCTTGGAGATATCTAAGGACGTTTTTTACACCATTCCAATGTCTTCGTGTTGGCAAAGAACTAAATCTTGCTAATGGATTTATAGCAAATGCTATATCAGGTCGAGTATTATTTGCAAGATATATCATTGCACCAATAGCACTCAAATATGGTACTTCAGGACCAAGTAGTTCTTCATTATTTTCTCGAGATCTAACTATATCTTTATTTATATCAGCCACCTCACGACCATTGGAATACTCAATGGATATGCTTTATCCATGAAAAATCTTTTCAACACTTTAGCTGTATATGTTGACTGATGAATAAAAATTCCATCTTTCATATGTTCAATTTGAAGCCCAAGACAAAACTTGGTTTTTCCAAAATCTTTAACTTCAAATTCTCGTTTCAAACAATCTACATCTTCTTGAAGGTCTTCTGGAATTCCGATGAGATTGATATCGTCAACATATATAGCAAGAATCACAAAACCAAAATCTGTTTTCTTAATAAAAACACATGGACAGATTTGGTCATTCTTATATTCTGAATTCAATAAGAATTCACTAAGGCGATTGTACCACATGCATCCAGACTGTTTAAGCCCATATAATGACTTCTGTAATTTGATAGAATAATTTTCACAAGGGCCTTTAGAAGCCTTCGGTAATTTGAATCCTTCAGGGATTTTCATATAAATCTCATTTTCAAGGCTTCCATAAAGATAAGCTGTAACAACATCCATTAGACACATGTCCACCTTTTCATGAATTGCCAAACTTATAAGATATCGGAGTGTAATAGCATCAATAACTGGTGAATAAGTTTGATCATAATCAATTCCTAGCTTTTACGAAAAGCCTTGTGCGACAAGTCGTGCTTTATATCTTACGACTTCATTATCTTCATTTCGTTTTCGCACAAACACCCATTTATAGCCAATAGGTTTTACATCCTTTGGCGTTTGGACTACATGTCCAAAAACTTCTCGCTTCGCAAGAGAATTTAACTCTGATTGAATCGCATATTTCCATTGAGGCCAATCAATTCTATGCCGACATTCTTCAACTGATAAAGGATCTAAATCTTCATTATCCTTGAAAATATCAAGGGCTACGTTGTATACAAAAACATTATCAATAACAACGTTTCTTCGATCCCAACTTTGATTCGAACTGGTGTAATTAATAGAGATTTCATAATTCTCTTCATCATTTGTAATTGGAATCTTTTCATTAGTTGTCCCTTGGTTTTCTTTTTCTGTTTCATCAATATGATCTTCTGGATCATTTAATCCTCCTTTCTTTCGAGGATTTTTATTTTTGGAACCAAGGAGTCGGCCACGCTTCTGGCGTGCTTTTGATTCAATAGCTATAGGATTAACTTTCTGTCCTTCAGGAACTTCTATCCGTATAGGAGCATCTATAGCTGGAATATGAGATTTAGTGACTCTGCTAGAGTCAGCAAAAGAATCTGGCAGTTGATTTGCAATTTTTTGTAAATGTATAATCTTTTGAACTTCAAGTTCACTCATATTTGTGTGTGGATCTAAATGATTCAAAGATGTTTTCCACGCAAGTTCAATCTTATGCCATTTATTCTCTCCCCCTAATTTGGGAAACAAATTTTCATCAAAATAGCAATCAGCAAATCTTGCTGTAAACACATCCCCTATCGAAGGTTCAAGATACCTTATAATGGACGGGAAGTCATACCCAACATATATCCCCAATCTTCTCTGCGGACCCATTTTTGTCCGTTGGGGTGGTTCAATTGGAACATATACATCACACCTAAAAATTCTCAAATAAGAAATATTTGGCTCTGAACCAAAAGCCAACTGTATGGGAGATAATTTATGATAACTCTATGGCCTTAAATGCACAAGTGCTGCAGCATGCAAAATTGCATGTCCCCAAGCTGCTGCAGGGAGATTTGTTTTCATCAACAATGGTCTAGCAATTAATTGCAGCCTTTTAATAAATTATTTAGCTAGACCATTCTGTGTGTGAACATGAGCTACAGGATGTTCAACAATTATTCCAATCGACATGCAATAAGAATCAAATGCATGCGAAGAAAATTCACTAGCATTGTCTAGACAAATTCGCTTAATAGGATAATCAGGAAACTGCGCTCTTAAGCGAATTATTTGGGCAAGTAATCTCGTAAACGCCAAGTTGCGAGTTGATAATAAACAAACATGCGACCATCGGGTCGATGCATCAATCAAGACCATGAAATATCGAAATTGCCCACATAGTGGACTAATCAGTCCACATATATCTCCATGAATCCGTTCTAGAAATGTAGGACTTTCAGCTCCTACTTTCAATGATGCTGGTCTTATAATCAATTTCCCCTTGGAACATGCAGCACATAAAAGTTTATGAGAAGTCAAAATTCTTGGATTTTTCAAAGGATGACCGTGCGTTGTCTCGATAATTTTTGGCATCATAATTGATCCCGAATGACCCAAACGGTCATACCAAACTCTAAAAGTAACGGGATTAGTAAACTTCTGGTTTACTAAATGATGCGCCTCAATAACATTTATTTTTGCATAATATAGGCCAGATGATAGAGATGGTAGTTTTTCCAACAAAAACTTATTACCGAAGGTCACTTTTGTGAAACCCAAATATTCATGACCATTATCCTCCATAGTCTCAACATGATATCCATTACGTCGGATATCTTTAAAACTCAATAAATTTCTTTGAAACTTTGAGGAATATAATGCTTTGTCAATAGCAATCATGGTTCCTCCCGATAATATTATATTAGCTCTTCCGGAGCCTTCAATAAGTTTCGCACTACTATTTATTATGGAAACACTTGCCTCTCCCACATTCAGATGAGAAAAATATTTCTCATATTTTAGTATGGTGTGCGTAGTTCCACTGTCAATAAGACAGACACTTTCGATATCGTTATTCATACCAGAAAATTGAACAACAACCATCTGTTTTGTTAACAAAATATTTACAGAAATAAAAATTAAACATATCATAACAAAAAGTAATATAAACATATAACATATAATATTAATATTCTAATTATTTTGGACACTTCCATCGCCAATTAAGTGGTCAATTCTTCCTTCTGAATGTTCAAAAAAATCAGCAATATCCAGGTGAGCCACACCAACATCAACATTTTCAAGATCGTCATCATTTCTTTCATGAAGATGATGACGGAGAAATATTATAGCTTTGGCACGATGTTGTGTTGATGACACATTATTTTATACAACGGTGTCTACCAAACCCGTTGTAGCAAGATGCATTTCGGCATCTAATGTCCATGACAAGTAGTTCTTTCCGGTGACATCAAGAGCCACAAATTCAAGTTTAGTAAGATTTGCCATAATAATAATAGAAAACTTACCTTTGATAAACTTCAAAAATACTTTATGGTAGAGATGTGCTGATAACGTATTGTGAAATTATATAAGAACTATAAAACAAGATGAGAAGTAAACGAGAGATGTAGAAAATAGAGAGAATATTATTATATGAGATTTCTTGTTGTTTGTTGGTTGTATTTTACAAAAGGGTAGAAGACCCTCTATTTATAGGGGTGAATAGGGGATAAGGATAAACATTAAGGGTGACACTTGTTACCCGGGATTAAGTGATATGTGACACTTGTCACCCGAGATGAATATGGGATAATGATAAATATTAAGGGTGACACTTGTCACCCCGGATTAAGTGATAGGTGACACTTGTCACCAAAATTATAAATATTAGGTGATATGTGTCACCTTAGAGATAAACATCAGGTGATATTTATCACCTTTCATTAAATACATAATTTCCCAAGATAAAAGGATAATAACGATTATATGATGGACATCCACTAATGTAATGAATCTTCAGAATTCATAATAATATGAAAGAAAAGAGAGAGTTATTTATTATTTTCATATATGATTCATCTCTCTACAAATATACATATGTAAGCCCCTATTTATAGGGATGAAGTAATATATATATATATATATATATATATATATATATATATATATTGAACGGCAAATAAAGCACAACAAGGGCAAAATGATAATTAAATCTCAAGAATAACTGCCCCAAACTTCGGCGCCGCCATAAAGTCATCAATATTGATTTTATTGCGATAATAAAGAGCAGACGTTACGATTCAAATCGTAACTCCCACTCACTCTCCTTAACTCCCTAATTTAAAGTCCATTTCTGGCAACGGAAAGAAACGGTCCAACGCAATGGGAAACTCATTGATGACAGAAATCCTCAGCTAGACACCTATAAAAGGGGAAACAAAGTAAAAGGTAAGGGGATATCAATACCAGATATCCTAAATTTAATCCTAACTACCTTGATCGTCGGAGAGTTCACAGGGATTCACATCCCCACCGAACTTCTTTTCTTTTGCAGATACTTGATATATCGAAGTCCTCAAAGTGCATCCGACTTGTCAACTTTGGTCAACTCTTGGCAGACCGATATACAACCTAAGTTACCACAGATAACTGATACTTCGGAACTCTCGGAGTGTACTCAACCAACCGATTTGACCAATTCTTAGTAAACCGACACATAACTCGGATATATCTCAAAACCCGAGTTATACCAATTTACCTTTTTCTCCCTATAATTATTTTGACCGATTTTTGCCGAATCAATATATATATATATATATAATATAGACAAACATATAACTCCTAAATATTCAACATGAATATGAAGTTACTAGTGTTATTATATATTATAGAAAAGAGATTATGTGACTGGAAAGAAGTTCAATGGACATATAAAGATATTTATAAAAAACATTATCAAAATTTAATAATTTAAATTTTTTATTATCTTCTTTCCTTCCTTCCTCTACATTAAAAAAAATCACTCAAAAATTTACCAATTTGTCAAAAAATCACTCTAATTTTAAAAAAAATAAAAAATAACCTTTTTCATAAACATTTGTAAGCTATTAGTATTGATCTATAAAATTTGGAGACTAGAACCACTAATTCTGCTTTCCCTTCTATTATCTCCTTATTCAATCTCCCGCAAAAGCTGTTAATTCCTTCCCTATTTGTCACAAGTCGATGAATTTGATTGATTTCAAGTAAAACTAATCTCGAATTCTTTGTTGATTGTACGGTGAAGAAAAAAATAATGGACCCTTCGATCATGAAACTCCTCGAAGAAGATGAGGTTCTTGTTCTCAGTCCCTTATTTGTCTTCCTATATGGACAATTTTGTTGAAGATTTAGTTCTAGTTTTTATTTATTTTTGTTATTTGCACAGGATGAGACAATGCATTCTAGGGCAGACGTGGATGCGTTCACTGCTGCCCTTAATAGGGATATTGAAGGCGATGCTTCTGCGTCTCAACCTTCGGATGACAATTGTATGACTTTTTCATTTCCCAGTATATACATACTTTTTTTTCTTTCTTTCTGTTCTATTCGTAGAAATTCTTCTTTTTGTTCCTTGAAATATGGTGGGTGGTCGAGAAAACTAGAGAAATGACATCGTGAAATCTATTCCAAAAGGTTTTTAGGTTTTTGAGGGATTCTATGGCGTAATTTCTTAGTAAAGCAGACTGGAGGTCAACTCTAGATTTATCATGTTGATCACCCTCTCACCTTTGTCTTTTTGTTGTTGTATATCAGCTATATATTCCTTCAAACACTCTTCTTGGATGAGTCTTTCAATCGCTCTTTTCAATTGGATGCAATCTTCTGTGGTGTGTCCATAATCCCTGTGAAACCTACAAAACTTTATTTTATCCCGCGTAGAGAATGATTGAGGTCTCATCGGAGCAGGGTCCCTAACTCCAAACTTGTACTTTATCATTGCTACCAGACTTTCCTTTGGGACATTTAGGGGTGTAAATGTCTCAAATTTTTTATTTCGATTTTTGTTTCTTTGCTTTGGGAAATATGAAGAGACATCCTTCTGATGTTCATGTTGCTTGTCCTTCTTTTTAGTGGTGGACTCTAGTGCACTGCTTTCGGCTAGTGCCACTTTTCGAGCAACATTGAACATTTCTCCGATGGTTTCCGCCTTCCTTAGTTGCAGCTCTGTGTATAACATTTTGGACTGAAACCCTCATTCAAAACAAGTGATGACTATGTCTTGTATGATCCCCTCAATGTCATAATAAGTCTTCTTGAATCTTTCCAAGAAAGATAGCAAAGTCTCGTCCTCTCGTTGTTTGATGTTTGCTAGATCCCCTCTTGTTTTCGGTATTATCCCTGCTGTACTGAATTTATCTAGAAATATCTTTTCTAGAGTGTACCAGGAATCAATTGTACCTGTCTTGAGGGAAGTAAACCACGTTAAGGCTCTATCGGATAAAGTGCTTGGGAATGCTTTGCACAAAATTGCTTCATCATTTGTGACTAGTCCTATGGCCGATTTGTAACGGCATACATGCTCGAGGGGTCAAGTTTGCCTGGAGTAGAGGACAAACTGTGGAATCTTGAGGAACGAGTCGGGGGTGACACTTTGGATCCATTTGGCAAATGGACCCAATTCAATCGATCTCATCCTTTGGACTTTAGTTGCGCTTTTTACTTTTTCAGGGCTATATTCGGAGTACCGCTTTCTGGCCCCATGCTTTGGAGCAAGCTTCGAAGTATGGTGACTCTCGCCTACTTTACTGATTGTTTGACATTGTCTTCCGCCCGTTCGCGCTCCTCGTTTTTCATCTTTTTTATGGCTAGGGTCTGCGTTTGTTGCGGAAGTCGTTCAGAAGGATCATCTAGGAATCTCGGGCGTGGTAGCTCTGCCCTGCTTTCCAAAATTCAGACCTTAATTTCAGCCATTGTCTTGAGAGTTCTTGCTCTTGCTTTAACTGTTCATTTTCCTTTTGTAACCTTTGTAATTCTCTTTCTGCATCATGATATGCATAAAACATATCACATTTTTAGCTTGTTTTTAGGCATAATTTAGGGGGAAATTAGTAAATCGGTCTTAATTGATTATTATTAACTCGATTTCACAGTTTTTGTGATTTTGGAAGTGTCAGGTGAAAAGTAGAAGAAAATGGCAAATTTCAGGGCAAAAACGTGATTTTCAGAAATTCAGACGTCGGGGTGGGCGTCCCGAATCAGGATGGGCGTCCTGACCTGGTCAACAGGCCGAGACGGGCGTCCCAATCCAGGACGGGCGTACCGGATGCTTAGTCAAAGTCCCACATCGAAATTTTGGAGAAATTCATCCCAAAAAGCTACTATAAATACCCCAGGCCTTCCTCAGTTGAATTCATTCCTCTCCACTCGATCTGAGTCATTTAGTGACTTCAAGTATACAGTTTTCCAGTATTCAAGTCACTTAGAGACTCAGATTTCAGTATAAGTTTTCTTTTATTTCTAGATAGTGTCTCGTTTTCTTTGTTTCTGAGAATTAGTCTCAGATCCTAGGATACGATAGATAGGTTCGTTTCTGGTATTCATAGAATACCCGGGATTTCGTTAGGAGATCCTAAGAGGGCTCTAGGCATTCGAAGAGTCAGTCCACAGGGCTGGGCTTAAGCTAGGTATTAAGGTAAAGTCCAACTACTAGGCTGAGGAAGCGTCCTCCGAAGGTTCTATCGAGCAGAGTCGGGTAGAGCAATCCAACATATACAAGCAGTTGCTCCATCGGCGAGACTAAGTAAAGGGTGAATTCTTTATGGGATCAGTCCCCATGTCCCTCTCTTTATATGTTTGTACTGTGTTCGTCCAAATATTAATTATGTTTATTGGATTATGATTTTATGAGTATTTGTTATACATGTTGAAGTTCTTATGATTTTCCGGAAATGGCCACCTGCTTAATATTCATTATGTTTGCATGTCTAATGTAGTTTCTTTTAAACTAAATGTAGGGTTATAGACAATTCCTAACCACGGTCTATTCATAACCTATTTAGTTTAACAGGCATCAATTTAGGAAGCATTGGTATCTGCCATATTAGATGAAATAACCTAGAGATCACCCTGTTTGTTAGAGTAGTCTAAGTAGGCTGAGTTTGTGTGTTTATGCTGGCGTTAGGGCGAGCGGCATGATCCCCTAAGTGACATAGGGCTTGCATGGATGCCTTTAGCTCGAACCATGAGTAGGGCCATCAATGGCGATAGGGCGGTTTATCAGGTAACTCAGATGTGATATACCTTTAGACTCAGTACATAGTTGCAATCTAGGCCAAGATATATCTAAAATACTCGAAGATAGGTCAATCAACATGTAGGAACAGTATAACATAAAATCAGGACATTATCTGTAAAACACTTTTAGGTTTAAATAGACTTAAACCTAGTGGAGAATGAATCACCCTCTCATCAAAGATATTGATGAACGATTGCATAACTGGATCATAAGATAAGAGTTTGGGTAAGAGGATAGTTACTACTAAGCCGTTACCACTTCCCTGGGAGTACGATATTTGAATTAATTAAAATCGTAGATACTTTCCAACAGACTAGCTACACGATAGGTACTCTGCCTTAGGTTCTAACTGATTAAGGGACAGCATAGAGACTAAATGTGACAATTAGTCAGTCGGAGCAGCATCACATCATCTATCCATTTAGAGTTGATTTGTTCTCTCAAGTCTCGAGAACGCCTCGAAGTCTCAGGTTGAGGTCCTAGTCTTTCCGCAGCAGGACGACGATGAGAAGAGGTGGGAGCGGAGGATTGGGATAACCTCGGTGCTGTTTCCCAAGGTGACACTTGTGGATTAGTGCGACCTTCTCCTGAATGTCGAGACATAATGATTTTTTGAAAGAAATTTTCGTTCCCGGTAACGGAACCAAACTAATTCGGCAAAAATTAGTCAAAATAATTACAGGAAGAAGAAGGTAAATTCAAGTAACTCGGGTTTAAGAAATATCTGAGTTGAGCATCGGGTTATTTAGAATCGGTCAAATTGGTTGGTTAGGATGACACTCCGAGTACTCCGAAGTACCGAATTCTTGCAAAATAAAAGAGGTTCAGTGGGGATGTGGATTCCCCGTGAACTCTCCGACGATCAAGTCAGTTGAGTATTATGATGAATATTTTGGATATCTGGAACTTGTTCCTTTCCTTTTACTTTGTTTCCTTTTTATAGGTGCCTACCTGAGGATGGCACTGTCATCAATGGGTTTTTCCGTTGGCTTGGACGGGTTGGACGGTTTCTTTCTATTACTAGAAACGGTCTTTAAATTGGGGAGTTAAAAAGAGAGAGAGAGTCTACGATTGAGGTCCTAACGTCTGCTCTTTATCCATGATTACTAATTTAAAATTAATAATGATGGCTTTATTGTGCCGGCAAAGTATATGGCGGTTATTTTTGAAGTTCAATTACCCTTTTGCCCTTGAGGCACATTATTGGGTGTTCAATATATATATTATATATATATATATATATATATATGCATATATTTTATATATTTTTACATGTATTATACATATTATATCTCTAATAAATATAATTTAAGAACATTTTGTGTATATTTAGTATATACATGTTATACATATTAAGTTATGTATTATTTAATTACTATTTCATTAGTAATTAAATATGTATTATGTATATATATATATATATATATATATAGAGAGAGAGAGAGAGAGTGTGTGTGTGTGTGTAGCTACCATTATATATATATAATAAAACAAATTTAGTTTAGTAAATAACAAATCATTAGTTTCAATACTACACTACACCATATAGCAATATAATCACTAGCAATTTTATATATATATATATATATATATATATAAAATCATGAATAATATACATGAAATATTATTTATTTCACTTTTTATGGTTATTAATATTTGGCATTTTAATTAAATTTATACAATTATATGTACCAACAACCATTACAATGAATACAAACATAATCTCTTATGAGATCACGAATTATAACAATATTTTTTTGGAGAAAATGAATATGTTAGATGACTTTTCAAGTCCAGAATATTTTTTCTTCTCTAACATAGCATTTACGAATTATCATATAGTGATCTCAAACTTTTTGGGAAAAACGATCATCTTCAAGTGGTCAAATTTTTGTTTTAAATAATTTTTCCAATGATTATGTATTTTGCATCAATGGTGTCTAGTATATGTACAAATATCCCCCAAGGTGTATGTACAAATATACCCCCACATCATATAATATCCTGAACAACTTACATACAACGTACCACCATATCCTATTAAATATCATCACAACATAAAATATCTAAAAAGGCCCATAACATAAAAAGCCCACATCTTGTAGGCAATAGTATATAAATACCTCTCTAAGAGGAGAGAAGAGACCGAACAAATTACAGACATAAAAAGCTAGAAAGAGGAATAATACATCAAGAACAGCGTGATATCTCCAAGAAAAGACACATTACAAATAAGGAAGTACTGGCAAGAAAGATATATCCCAGGAGAAATGAGGAATAAAGGAAAGGGAATTAGAGCGATCAGAGTCAGGCAACATCATATTGGTGCCCACTGTGTTCCTTTTTTTTCGTTCGATTATATCCACGAAAAGGAAATGAATACCCATAGTTGTGATTTTCAAAACCCTAATATCCCTCCAGAAATTCCTGCCACATCCCTGGGCATCCCTCTCCTTGTCCCTGCCAATAAACATCAACCTCTGGCAACCGCTTCTGCAATTACCAACGATGACCAGCGTCAACCATCCTCGTCCGCACACCCACCAGGAGGCGCCCCAATCCCGTCCACGTCGCGCCACAACGATAAGAAGCTCAATCGCCGATCACATTCTCTGTCAATTCGGCAAGATCAACCAAACGTCAACGTACCATATGATGACATCCTGTAGAATTTAAGAAACATCGCCAATTACGTGCGAACAAAACGTTCAAGATCAGATCCAGAGTTAATAGATGACGCCACGTCCCATTTTCCCGAAACCATCGGATCCTCAACCAACGTTCTAGCACCCCCAAAACGTCACCGTAAGTCTTGTCCAACAAAACAACCTAACCACCCCGTTACGAAACCTTCAAGGCAAGATAAACAACCAGAACACAAACCCGTATGTCCCGATATAGACATACACCTACAACCATTTTCACACCCTCAAAACAATATAGTCCCACCAGCTTCACCCTCTCCCCCACAACAAAATCCGATTCCCTAGACGCTTCCGGGTAATGCAGCACACCACATACTATATTAGAACCCTCCACAACCACCACACGCACCAACACCCACATGGCACATCCCCACGCACCGACACCCACGAATTCCCTCCCTCAAAACAACCAAGGGTCCGTTACCACTAATGTTCCAGTTTCCAACATTCACCCAATACACCGGAGATACCGACCCCGAAACCCACCTCCGACAGTTTACAACAACAATGGTCATGCACGGCGCATATGACTTCTTGTTATGCCGATGTTTCCCAATGACGCTAGCTGACCAAGCACAAGCATGGTTCGACAGCTTACCCGCCGGATCCATTTTCTCCTTCCGCCAACTTGGCAACAGTTTTCTACAACACTTCGAAGCATTCCGAACAGACAAAAAAACACGCCTCGAACTCCTACAAATTCGCCGGAACATAGGAGAATCCTTGTTCTCATACCTGCAGCGGTTCAACAGAGAAGTATTGCTCACTAAGGATTGCACGGACTCCTTTTATGTCGAGGCATTCTGCAACTACCTCACCCCAGGAGAGTACTCACACCAATTAAACATCCAGGAACCACAGACCACGCAAGAGTTGCTCACACAGATCGATGCTTAGATAAAAGCAGAGAAATTATCCACCTCCATGGCATTCACTCAAGCTCAAGACGCTGCTCGAAACAGTACAATAGCCACGCCCAGATACCCCCAAGTCAGAAACATTCAACCTCCAACCCGATTCCCACATCCTGAATATAGAACAAGAACGACCACACCCAACACCGACCAACGGGCGTCCCGTTACCCAAAAAATAATACCCCCCAATTTACCCCCTTAACCACTAATAGCGCAATCATCTGGCGGAATATAGAATCGTCAGGCATATTACAAGCCCCACGCCCGATGCCATCCCCAATTGAACGCCGAAACTAGCAACATTTCTGCACGTTCCACAAAGAAGTCGGGCACACGACAGCAAATTGCTACGCTCTGAAACACGCGATCGAAGCGGTAATCCTAAAAGGACAATTACGAGAATACATCCGGATGCCAAACACAGCCACGCCAACCTCTGGTAATATCCCACATACGGACACGCCCCCCCTGTCATTAACCTCATAGACGACCATAACCACCAATCTGGTAAACCACCACAGAAATGCGTCAAAACTGTCGAACTTGATAAAAATACCGATACCCCGCTAATAATTTCTTTACACATCCAGTCTTTTTTCGTCCGACGTATATTGGTAGACACGGGTAGTTGTGCCAACATCATGTACTACACAACCTGGAAAAAAATGCACCTCAACGACAATCTCATACAACCATACTCTACACCAATAATCAACTTTTCCGGCACCACCACCCACCCTCGCGGCATTGCTCAATTACTACTCCAATGGGGACCACCTTCCCACCTCCAACAGCACACAACCACTTTCGTCATCGTCGATTCACCAGCACCATATAACATTATCCTTGGTCGCCCAGCCCTGAACACAATGCAAGCGCAAATTCGTACATTCCGCAACGATATAATCATGTCGTTACCTTCCTGACCTTGGATCATTCCCGGAGACGAGCCAATCCAACAGACCTGCTACCTCGCACAAAATACACCACCCACAGTTTCGGTAGATTCCTATGACGAACCTGACCGCAACCTAACTCCAGTCGACCACTTTGAAACCCTTAGCATCGACGCCACACATCCAGAATGCCAGATCAGAATAGGCATTTCCCTCTCGAAACAATTACAACGACAAATTTTAGAGCTGGTAGCAGAATTCTCCCATATTTTCACTTGGACACCCACAGACCTGGGACTCATTCCGCACTCTTTCATGGAACACAAGCTCGGAATTCTCCCATCCGCAAAACCTATCACACAAAAACTCCGCTCTTTCAATCCCTAAAAATAAAACATCATCCGCAAAGAAATATCAGACCTGCTTCAAGCCAACATCATCCGCAGAGTCCAATTCCCCCAGTGGTTAGCCAACCCAGTTGTCGTACCGAAACCAGGTGAAAAATGGCGAGTCTGTATCGACTTTACTTCCCTTAACATGGTCATCCCAAAAAAACCATACCCCCTCCCCCGCACGGACCTACTCGCCGACGCCACAGCAGGATATAGTTTACTATCATTCCTAGACGCTCACAAAGGCTACCATCAGATCCAAATGGTAGAAGAAGACGAAGAAAAAACCGCATTCGTCACACCAGAAGGGCTTTTTTGTTATAAGCGCATGCCCTTCAGGTTAAAAATGTCGGAGCAGACTTTCAAGACATGATTAATCGGATGTTCAATTCGTAGATCGGCAAGAACGTCGAAGCATATATCAACGACATCCTAGTCAAGACCCTTTCAACATTGGATATAACCCAAGACCTTCGGGAAACGTTCCAAACCATACAAGATTTCGGCCTCAAGCTCAACCCTGAAAATTGCACATTCGGAGTAAGCACGGGAAAATTCTCAGGTTTCATGATTTCCCAACGTGGTTTAGAAATAAACCCATCCAAAATTTCAGCAATACAAAACCTCAAATCCCCAATGAATATCAAAGCGGCTCAGCAGAAGGATCACAGCCATTAACAGATTCATGTCCAAATCAGGAGAAAAATCCCTCCCGTTCTTTTCACTCCTCCGCAAACGCAAACAATTCGAATGGACTCCCGAATGCGAGAAAGCGTTCCAAGATATAAAACAATACTTACAAAATCCACCTATCCTAGTACCCCCGAAACCCAATGAAACTCTCCACCTTTACGTATCCATTTCACCTTCAGCCATCATAGTCGTCCTCTGCGTCAAACGCGAGAATGCCTTCCACCCAGTTTACTACGTCAACCATGTCCTACAACCTGCCGAAACCCGATATTTATCCCTAGAAAAGCATATCTTTGCCCTCATAATGGCTACACGAAAACTTCGACACTACTTCCAAACACACCATATTTGTATGCACACGCAAGTCCCTGTTCGCCAGTCATTACACAAAGCCGATATTTCCGGCCGCATTATGCAATGGGCAATAGAACTTTCAAAATATGATATCGAGTACACTCACAAAAGATATATAAACGCCAACGAGTTGTCCGATTTCATCGTAGAGTGCACCGACCTACTCCCCCTACCCACCCAAAATCACAAACAAATGACATTCCGTCCGATTGCTGGACCATCCACATAGACGGTTCCGCAACCGAAACCAATCGAGGCACCGGTATCGCCATAACATCACCCGAAGGCTCCAAACTATTTTACATCTTAAAATACACATTCCCCATCAGCAATAACTAATCCGAATACAAAGTCGTACTTGCGGGATTGCGAATCACCCGCAACCTACACATCTGAAACCTCCGAATATTTACAGATTCTCAAGTCATTACCGGACAAGTCAACGGCAAATTCGAAGCAAAAGAGGACAACATGCAAAAATACTTACAATTGGTATCCGTTTTCCTCAAGCATTTTCAGTTTTTAAAAATCGAACACATAACCCGAAAAGCGAACACTGAAGTCGATGCTTTATCCAAATTACACACCGACGATACCTTAGACGGCACATGGATAGAGCCCCTTCCGCAAAAGTCCATCGACGGCATCTCCATCTTGACCGTTTCCAAAGACCCATCATGGATGACACCTATTATACAATACATCACCAACAACACAAGTCCAGCCGACAAAATCCAAGCACAACAACTTAAAAAATTTGCAGCGCGATATGTCCTCATAAATGATCAATTATATCGACGACATTACTCATGGCCTCTCCTAAAATGTATACCCGAAACCGAAGGAAATTACATTTTGCGAGAAATCCACCAAGGCATATGCGGATCTCACATCGGCGCACGAAGTTTAGCCCGTAAGGTCATGCATACAGGATATTTCTGGCCAACCATAGAAACTGACGCTACAACACTAATACAACACTGTTCAAAATGTCAATTACACGCCAACATTCATCGCATGCCCACTGTAGAATTCCACTCTATTAGTAACCCAATTCCTTTTTACCAATGGGGAATGGATATTGCAGGCCCGTTCCAGAAAGCTAAGGGCAACAAAGAATTCCTAATGGTTGCCATCGACCACTTCACCAAGTGGGTGGAGGCAAAACCCGTAGCCTCCATCACAGCGCAAGTTGTCAAAGATTTTTTCTGGAATGACGTCATCACACGGTTCGGAATCCCCCGTATCCTAATCACCGACAACGGAAAATAGTTTGAAGTGCAAGAATTCCAGAACTTTTGTCAAGAGTTACACATAGACCACCGCTTCACGTCTGTCGGATATCCACAGACAAACGGCCTAACAGAAGTCACTAACCGAACTATCGTACAAGGCTTAAAGAAACGGCTAGATTCGGCCAAAATAAAGTGGATCGACGAACTGCCAAACGTGCTGTGGTCATACCGAACAACACCCCACTCTCGCGCCCTAGAAAGCCCATTCTCTTTATGCTTCGGTACTGAAGCGCTATTCCCAGTAGAAATTGGATCCCCATCCCTCTGAGTGGATATCTTTTCCATCGACTGGAACAACCTCAAGATCGCCGAAAACCTGGCACTACTTGATCATATTTGATCCAACACAGCCATCCCAGAATACATTTACAAACGGTCCCTAGCCAAGCACAAGAACTTATGGATGCGACCTCACGCTCTAACGATAGGAGATCTAGTCCTTCGAAAAAACTCTGTCAGTCATCAAGAGCCAACCTGAAAGCTCGACACAAATTGGGAGGGACCTTATATCATCGCAAAATTCAATACAAACGAAAGCTTTCATCTGAAATACCACAAAGGCAATATTCTCACCCAAACGTGGAACGCTGCCAACCTCCGCAAGTTCTATCCGTAGCACCCGTATCTCCTAAACCCAACACCGAACCCAATTAAAGGATCGGCATTCACACTTAAACATAATACATACCAATTTCCTGCAACATTAAACGATCACATATCAACTTCAAAAATCACGATTTCCCTGCATATGATTCCATAAATACCAATTGTTAGAACATATACATTTAAAAATAATTAGCAAACGTAAATCAAACACCACCACACATCCATAAACAGCCAAAAGGAATAAAATATATTGATATTTTAATTCAAAATTTACAACATTTACAACTTATTAGTTCATTGACTCATCCCCCAAAATTACAACTTCACCTTCCTCCCCACCCGCTACATTCCCCTCAACCGGGGCATTTTCTCCTACCCCCCTCCCCCTCCTGCACACCACCGATTCCGGCAACCAACTCGTCAAAATCGAACGGTCCCCCTTCCCAGGGATACACATTGTCCTCTAACGATGCCACCAAACCTTGGAACTGCTCTGGCAATTCGAATGAAGGATCGGTATGTTGAATGTGCTCCCTTAGCACAGCCAAGGTATCACCGGCTACGGGAGCCGCCACTCGAGAAAACAGCCTGCAACAGCGTTCATCCTTAAAAAATGAAGTCACAACAGCTTTCTCTGTGGCCGCATTGATCAGACCCTCTGGCGTCTCATAACGATTCCATAACCTCACAACCTCCTCTTCCCACTTCCTTCTGGCCAGTTCCAGCTCCCCCACCTTCAACTTCTCCCTTAACACCTCCTGCCGCACCTCTTCCAGCTCCCTCCCCTGCTTTCGCAGCACCTCTTCCAGCTCCCGAACCTTGCTTTTGGCGGCATCCCTGGCCGCCAGTGCAGTGTCCCTCGCTTTCCAAGACAAGTCCTTTTCCGCTTCCAAGCTCTCATAGTTATAATGAGTCAGCCAGAAGCAATCCAGAAGCTCCACCTCTGAAAGCATGGCCTGCACGACAAAACCAAAACAAACACCAATGAATACATACATTCACAACAAATATGTCACTATTTCCCACCTTGAACCTAACCAATAGACTTATCTCAAATTTCTGCTGGTACATCTGCTTAATCAGCACCTCCGTAGGCACTTGCCTCGCAACCTCCCGCATACCCGGGGGAAAGCAATGCTAGAAAAATGTCATTGCAACCCCCGGATCCTCCACCGCCAGGTTCGATGGTATGTCCCATGCAGGAACATACCTCCCCTCCCCCACTCCACCCGACCCACCCAACGTCCCCCGAAGCCCCTCCTACAACCTTCAACCGCTTCTTAGGAGGAGACACACCAGCCGACACATCCACCCCCACCTCCTTCTCCTTTCCTTTCCCCTTCCCCTTCCCCATTTGCTTTACAACATCCTTCCTACCTACCCGGGGGCATATTTCCCTTTTTTTCTTATCCCCAATCACCACCCCCTCCCCCCTAACCACTTTGTCTATAACCCCCCCCCTCCTTCTTTTTAGCATCCCGGAACATCCCTGGACAATAATACCTATGAGTTCCAGTAATAAAGCTAAAGCTCCCTTTGTCAGGCATAATCGAAAGAATTTTAACTTTACCGGTAGTCTTCTTTTTGCGCTTGTCAGGGTTGTTCTGGACCATCTCCATCACCAAGTTTTTCCCTAAAAAATAACAAAACCAAACGATTCAACACATTAGCTTTCGGTAAATTGATGCAGTTCCGGTCGATGTGCTAAATAGGTGTTATTTTACCCTATGTTGATTATGAATAATTAAGGACCGTGATTGACTAATTGTCACATTTAGTCTCTATGGTGTCACTTAATCAGCCAGAACCTAAGGAAGAGTACCTATCGTGTAGCTAGTCTGTTGGAAAGCATCTACGATTTTATTAAATAAATATTGTACTCCCAGGGAAGTGGTAACGACTTAGAAGTAACTAACCTTTATTCCTAACTCTTATCTTATAATCCAGTTATGCAATCTTCATCAAAAAATTTGATGAGAGGTGATGCGATTCCGGTTGACGTGCCAAATAGGTGTTATTTTACCCTATGTTGATTATGAGTAATTAAGGACTGTGATTGACTAATTGTCACATTTAGTCTCTATGGTGTCACTTAATCAGCCAGAACCTAAGGCAGAGTACCTATCGTGTAGCTAGTCTGTTGGAAAGTATCTACGATTTTATTAAGTTAATTATCGTACCCCTAGGGAAGTGGCAACGGCTTAGTAGTAATTAGCCTTTATTCCTAACTCTTATCTTATAATCCAGTTATGCAATCTTCATCAAATACTTTGATGAGAGGGTGATTCATTCTCCACTAGGTTTAAGTCTAATTAATCCTAGAAGTGTTTTATAGATGAGTCCTGATTCTATGTTATACTGTTCCTATACGTTGATTAACCTATATTCGAGTATTTTAGACATGTCTTGGCCTGGATTGCAACTATGTTCTGTGTCTAAAGGTTACCACATCTGAGTCTCTATGCTACCGCCCCATCGCCAAGGTAAACGGCCCTACTCACGGCTAGGACTAAAGTCAGCAATGAACGCCCTATGTCACTTTGGGGATCATACCGCTCGTCTCATAACCGCCGGCATAAAACTCTACTCAGCCTACCTAGACTACTTTCAACCAACTGGGTGTTCTGCAGATTATTTTATCTAGTATGACAGACACTAATACTAATTGATGTCTGTTAAACTAAACAGGTTATGAATAGACCGTGGTTAGGAATTGTCTATAACCTTAAATTCAGTTTAAAAGAACGACAATAGACATGCAGACATAATAGATATTTAAGCAGGTGGCCATTTCTAGAAAAACATAATATCTTCAACATATATCACAAATATTCATAAAAACATAATCTGGTATTCAAATCAGTATTTGGACAAACACAGTAACAACATATAAAGAGATGGACATGGGGGAGTGATGCCATAAAAATATCACCCTTTACGTAGTCACGCCGTTGGAGCGTACTGCTATATATGCCTTACCGCTTGACCCGACTCTGCTTGTCAGAACCTTCGGAGGACGCTTCCTCAGCCTAGTAACTGGGCTTTACTTAACAACCCGGCTTAAGCCCAGCCTTGTGGACTGACTCTTCGAACACCTTGAGCCCTCTTAGGATTTCCTAACGAAATCCCGGGTATTCAATGAATACCAAAAACGAACCTATCTATGTAATCCTAAGATTTGAGACTATTTCTCAGAAACTAAAACAAAACACTAACAAGAAAGAAAACTGAGATCCGAGTCTCTGAGTGAGTTGTGTACTAGAGAAGTGTACACTAGAAACCAGTTAATGACTCAGATCGAGTGGAGAGGAATGAATTCAACTGCTAGAGGCCTGGGGTATTTATAGCAGCTTCCCGGGGTGATTTTTCATCAAAAATTCGATGTGGGACTGGATCTGGGGGTTCGGGATGCCCGTCCCGGATTGGGACGCCCGTCCTGATCTGTTGACCAGGTCGGGACGCCCGTCCCGGGTTCGGGACGCCCGTCCTGACCCTTTAACAAAGTCAACATTTCCAAAAATTGCGTTTTTGCCCCAAAATTTGCTGTTTTCGTCTACCTTTCTCCTGACACTTCCAAAATCATAAAAACTGTGAAATTGAGTAAATAACAAACAATTAAGATCTATTTGCCCTCAATTTCACCCGAAATCATACATAAAACATGCTAAAAAAGTGATACGATTTTCGCGTATCATATAACCCCACACTTAGCTTTTTGCTTGTCCTCAAGCAAAGTCTACCTGAAGTTAGTGATTCTAAACTGTAGTGCAGTCACTTAAATTCCTAGTCATGTTTTTTATTCCAAAAATTCTTCAGACAAGTCTTAACACATGTCTGACTAGTTAGGTTGCTATGACAAGGTCTCAGATGTTTTTAGTAGCTTGTTATGATCAGGCAAAAAACAAATCAACAACTAGGTTGAACTTTTTTCTTAGTCACAGGGTCTTCCTGATGTGTAGTGTGTGTACTAGTCTAGACCAGATAGTCAACACAATGTATTCTTGTCTTAACTACTACCAGATAACACTTCGACCCATTGCTAGACATATTAACAGCAGACAACTTTTTGAGTTCTGAGCTTTGGTGATCAGATTTTTAATGTTTTAGCATTTAGTTATTTTCTTTATAGATTCAGGGTATTTCGAGTCTGCTTAGGACACGTCAACTTCAACTACCCATGTAGCGAGTCCCACTCCGATGACTCCCAAATCTACACGACCTTAGGGCATCAGGCTTTAAGTTCCCCGAAGGAGTGGTGCTCGAGTAGCGAAGGCCGCTGGCAAACTACCCTTATTTGATTAACTTCCTTTTGTTTCTTTTCACTTATAGCTCAGAGTCTCATCTAGTCATTTTAACTGCCAATATATCCACAACTTGTCTAATTTTATCTAGTTAAGTCTCGAACAGGCAATTGGCTGAGGTCTCTAATCCAGACAAAGTTGTGCTCAGTTATCAGGAATTCCCTATTCCTAATCAATTAGTTCAGTAGTAGTCATCAATTATTTCCTACTAACCATAACATACTACCTACATATCATAGACATAAGCAATTGTTTAACCAAGCATACTGCATTTAGAAGTCTGAAAGACGGAAAAAGTTTGAAAAATTTTGGAAGGGTTTGAAAATACGGGGAAAACAATCAAAATCATGCAAAAATTTTGCCAACTGCTACAGTGCACTGTGCACTGCTACCCCACACTTAAGTCTGAAACTGTCCTCAGTGTTCATGCATAGCTAAACTACCCCACACTTATTTGAAAACAAGAAACAAAAACAAAACAAAGAACTCTTACCCCACACTTATTCGACTAACTAAGGGTAAGAGAGAAAATAAGGCAACAAAACAAGAAGGATAGCAAAACAGAACACAAAACAAATAAAATAAAAGGAATATGAGGATTAGAAAAACTCCCTTCATGTCGCGAGCAGAAGGGTCTTCTCTGATCTGTCAATTGGCTCTTCACCTTAGCCATGTGCTATTGCTGAGGTGTTCTTGACTCTGTAAGCTCTAGATATTAGAACGGATGATGCCAGCTCCGATCCTTCATTGTCGAGCTCTAGGTAGTGGCATATCCATTTGATGAATGGCTCGAGCCCCACGGACTGCTTCCTCGAATCATTTGTAAGATTTCTCACAATCATAGCAACGTGCCCAGGAGGAACGTGTCTAGGAATGAGATTTCTTGGGATTTGTGTTCCTTCCTGCCAATGTTAGTAAAGGTATTGCATGCAAGTCTCGAATGGAAGAAAAGATACTTGAAGTTTTGGCGAAGCTGTGGTGGTAGGGGCTCCAGTTGTATAGATCTGGGCCCAAGTATTTGAGACTTCCTCGGGGAAGTTTCTCACAGCTGATTGGTATGCAGGGAATGCAAGCTCCTCCATTGCTATGCTCCTGATACAATGCTAAATTCCTCTATATCCTTCGACCGTTCGATACCACTTGGTATATCACTTGCTTGCACTGGTCTGGCTTTAATTGTTGCCAGTATCTCATCTATTGCTTCTGCGAGTAGGGGTTTTGCTGTGGTGGTGTCTTCTGAAAGTTTCCAGCTTCCGAATTACTCCTCAGCTAAATCCCGTATGATTCCTCTAGTTGGGATTGTATGCATCTCCCATTGGAGCAGCATTCTGCAGTAACCTACTCCTACCTCTTTTGGAATGGTCATTCATTCCCATAGCAATCCCTGCTAAAGTGTGGTACTTAGCAGACTTCACAGATTTGATACACAGGCTGAACATTTCTTCCTAAAACATTGGCACTCTGAATCTGGAAAACAACTAGAATCTACACATGACTTTAACATCATTAGTAGGTAATGCATGTGGTTCATGCTATTTTCGAAAAGTGTTCCACGACTACTATGATGTAATTATTTTCAAAGGAAAGAAAAAGAAAGGGTTTAATGAATACCCCCAGATATCAAAAAGATTGTAAAACTTTGTGTACCTTGTTGGGGTAGATGATCTCTGAATGGTGTGTTACCTGTTATTTGGCAAGCATCGCAAGACTGTATCAGAGATACAAAATCCTTGAATATAGTGGGTCAACAAGATCCTGCTTTCAACACTTTCCGGACAGTGTTGATAGCCATCAATTGGTCTCCCGTAGATTCTTTAGGGCAATGCTCCAAAATCTTGTGTCCTTCATCTTCTGAGACACCTCTTCTGATCAACTGATCTGCAAAAATTTGAAATAGAAGAGAAACTGCCCAGTAGTAATATTTCAAATCAGTAAAGAATTTCTTCTTTTGCTGATAAGTCATATCACTTGGAACTTATTCAGTGACTAGATAATTTGCAATAAACCACATATGAGAATTATTATACATAGCAAACAATGCAAATAAGTTTTCATCCAAACAAATTTATCAGTATTATACTAGCCTCTAACTTGGGGTTTTCTAATCTAGACCAATGGTTTGCTTTCTAGATTTTCAACCCTTTTTCTTACCCCTTCATTCTATATCAAACTCAAGTAATAATAAAACCTAACTTAATCAATTATGGTTCAGTATCAGTTTTATTGAACACAGACATCTCAGAGTGACCAGTGTAACCTATTGGTTTTGACAAGACTAGATAAGATCAGGATTTGTCATACATGAACTTTCTTATCATGTTTCTGTCCTAAAACAATTCTTACTACATCATTACATCACATATTCATTCAAAAGGCAAATTTTGATCAGGTGATGCCCTAATGGGTGCAGTAATTCCTTTTGGTTTAAAAGATCTCATGCAATTATTAACAAAACAAAAGGAACATCCTTTTTTTCAATAGAGTATTCAAAGGTCTAGCTATTAAGGAAAAATTATTTCATAACTCGTCCTAATAAAGCCGGTATAACTCTAAGAAAATTCTAAAATGGAGTTTCTTCCCAATAAAAATCTAAGCCAAAATTTTACAACTCAGAAGAAAACATATTTTATCCTCATTTCCATTTTTATTCGAAATTAAATAATAGAAGAAAAACACGAAAAAGAGCAACTAAGGAAACAATTAAGAAAGATCATGAGATGGGGAAAAGAACAACTTACCATTGAGCAAGAAAAATACATTTTTTCGGTTTTTAAAATTAAAATTTTTTTTTTCTCTTTCTTTTTTTTTCGAAAGCAGTAAAATTTCCTTAATATGGTTTTAGAATGATTTTCTAAAATTTGATTATCCTAAATGTCTTAATTCCAGATAATATCTAAAATTAATTAGTTATGATAACCCTATATTTCGGAAATTGATTGTCTAACTAGCGTAAGATAAGTGTAGGTCTAAGGTCTAGGTTACTACCGTTACCTATCATAAGCCTCTAGAATTTTGATCAGGAATCCTAAATTCATTATGATATTTCCCCGGCAACGGCGCCAAAAATCTGATGCGATTCCGGTTGACGTGCTAAATAGGTGTTATTTTACCCTATGTTGATTATGAGTAATTTAAGGACTGTGATTGACTAATTGTCACATTTAGTCTCTATGATGTCACTTAATCAGCCAGAACCTAAGGCAGAGTACCTATCGTGTAGCTAGTCTGTTGGAAAGTATCTACGATTTTATTAAGTTATTTATCGTACTCCCAAGGAAGTGGCAACGGCTTAGTAGTAACTAGCCTTTATTCCTAACTCTTATCTTATAATCCAGTGATGCAATCTTCATCAAATACTTTGATGAGAGGGTGATTCATTCTCCACTAGCTTTAAATCTAATTAATCCTAGAAGTGTTTTATAGATGAGTCCTGATTCTATGTTATATTGTTCCTATACGTTGATTGACCTATATTCGAGTATTTTAGACATGTCTTGGCCTAGATTGCAACTATGTTCTGTGTCTAAAGGTTACCACATCTGAGTCTCTATGCTACCGCCCCATCGCCAAGGTAAACGACCCTACTCACGGCTCGGACTAAAGTCAGCAATGAACGCCCATTGTCACTTTGGGAATCATACCGCTCGTCTCATAACCGCCGGCATAAAACTCTACTCAGCCTACCTAGACTACTTTCAACCAACAGGGTATTCCGCAGATTATTTTATCTAGTATGGCAGACACCAATACTAATTGATGTCTGTTAAACTAAACAGGTTATGAATAGACCGTGGTTAGGAATTGTCTATAACCTTAAATTCAGTTTAAAAGAACGGCAATAGACATGCAGACATAATGGATATTTAAGCAGGTGGCCATTTCTAGAAAAACATAATATCTTCAACATATATCACAAATATTCATAAAAACATAATCTGGTATTCAAATCAGTATTTGGACAAACATAGTAACAACATATAAAGAGAGGGACAGGGGGGACTGATGCCATAAAGAAATCACCCTTTACGTAGTCACGCTGTTGGAGCGTACTGCTATATATGCCTTACTGCTTGACCCGACTCTGCTCGTCAGAACCTTCGGAGGACGCTTCCTCAGCCTAGTAACTGGGCTTTACTTAACAACCCGGCTTAAGCCCAGCCCTGTGGACTGACTCTTGGAACACCTCGAGCCCTCTTAGGATCTCCTAACGAAATCCCGGGTATTCTATGAATACCAAAAATGAACCTATATATGTAATCCTAAGATCTGAGACTATTTCTCAGAAACTAAAACAAAACACTAACAAGAAAGAAAAATGAGATCCGAGTCTCTGAGTGAGTTGTGTACTAGAGAAGTGTACACTAGAAACCACTTAATGACTCAGATCGAGTGGAGAGGAATGAATTCAACTGCTGGAGGTCTGGGGTATTTATAGCAGCTTCTCGGGGTGATTTTTCATCAAAACTTCGATGTGGGACTGGATCTGGGGGTTCGGGATGCCCGTCCTGATCTGTTGACCAGGTCGGGACGCCCGTCCCGAGTCCTGGATGCCCGTCCTGACCCTTTGACCAAGTCAACATTTCCAAAAATTGCATTTTTGCCCCAAAATTTGCTGTTTTCGTCTACTTTTCTCCTGACACTTCCAAAATCATAAAAACCGTGAAATTGAGTAAATAACATACAATTAAGATCAATTTGCCCTCAATTTCACCCGAAATCATACATAAAAACATGCTAAAAAGTGATACGATTTTCGCGTATCAAGAGGGTGATTCATTCTCCACTAGGTTTAAGTCTAACTAAACCTGAAAGTGTTTTATAGACGAGGTCCTGATTTTATGTTATACTGTTACTATACGTTGATTGACCTATATTCGAGTATTTTAGACAAGTCTTGGCCTGGATTGCAACTATGTTCTGTGTCTAAAGGTTACCACATCTGAGTTTCTACGCTACCGCCCCATCGTTAAGGGTAACGGCCCAACTCATGGCTCGGACTAAAGTCAGCAATGAACGCCCTATGTCACTTTGGGGATCATACCGCTCGTCTCATAACTGCCGGCATAAAACTCTACTCAGCCTACCTAGACTACTTTCAACCAACAGGGTGTTCCGCAGATTATTTTATCTAGTTTGGTAGACACCAATACTAATTGGTGCCTGTTAAACTAAACAGGTTATGAATAGACCGTGGTTAGGAATTGTGTATAACCCTAATTTCAGTTTAAAAGAACGGCGATAGACATGCAAACATAATGGATATTTAAGCAGGTGACCATGTCTAGAAAAACATTATAACTTCAACATATATCACAAATATTCATAATAATCATAATCTGGTATTCAAACTGTTATTTGGACAAACACAATAACAACATATAAGAGAGGGACAGGGGGACCTATGCCATAAAGAAATCACCCTTTACGAAGTCTCGCCGATGGAGCGTACTGCTATATGATGCGATTCCGGTTGACGTGCTAAATAGGTGTTATTTTACCCTATGTTGATTATGAATAATTGAGGACTGTGATTGACTAATTGTCACATTTAGTCTCTATGGTGTCACTTAATCAGCCAGAACCTAAGGCAGAGTACCTATCGTGTAGCTAATCTGTTGGAAAGTATCTACGATTTTATTAAGTTAATTATCGTACTCCCCGGGAAGTGGCAACGGCTTAGTAGTAACTAGCCTTTTATCCTAACTCCTATCTTATGGTCCAGTTATGCAATCTTCATCAAATACTTTGATGAGAGGGGTGATCTCTCCACTAGGTTTAAGTCTAATTAATCCTAGAAGTGTTTTATAGATGAGTCCTGATTCTATGTTATACTATTACTATACGTTGATTGACCTATATTCGAGTATTTTAGACATGTCTTGGCCTGGATTGCAACTATGTTCTGTGTCTAAAGGCTACCACATCTGAGTTTCTACGCTACCGCCCCATCGTTAAGGGTAACGGCCCTACTCACGGCTCGGACTAAAGTCAGCAATGAACGGTACCCTATGTCACTTCGGTATCATGTTGCTATCTCAAACCGCCGGCATAACACTCTACTCAGCCTACCTAGACTACTTTCAACCAACAGGGTGTTCCGCAGATTATTTTATCTAGTATGGCAGACACCAATACTAATTGATGCCTATTAAACTAAACAGGTTATGAATAGACAGTGGTTAGGAATTGTCTATAACCCTAATTTCAGTTTAAAAGAACGGCATTAGACATGCAAACATAATGAATATTTAAGCAGGTGGCCATTTTCGGAAAATCATAACAACTTCAACATATAAAACAGATATTCATCAGAATCGTAATCTGATATTCAAATTAATATTTAGATAAAACAATTCGTAAACATACAGAACCTCGTCTAGGGGACCCAATGTCATAAAGTAATCACCACTCTATGCAGGTCCAGCCGGCGCTGCAGCTCCTGTATGCTCCTGACTGCTCGATCCTACTCTGCTCGGCAGAGCCTTCGGAGAACGCTCCTTAGACCTAGTAGCAATTGCTTTACCTTACATCCCGGGCTTAAGTAAATTGCCCTAATCTGACTAAGAACACGCACCCTATCTCTCTCTTAGGATCTCCTAACGAAATCCCGGTATTCTATGAATACAAAAAACGAACCTATCTATCGATGCCTAAGATCTGAGACTATTTCTCAAAAACTATGAAAACGAAACACTAAAGAAAGAAAGAAAACTGAAACTGAAACCCGAGTCTCTCAGTGACTTGTGTACTCAAGAATTGTACACTGGAAGTCTCTGAATGACTCAGATCGAGTGGAGAGGAATGATTTCAACTCCTGGAGGCCTGGGGTATTTATAGTAGCTTTCTGGAGTGAAAAATTCCAAAAAGTTCGATGTGGGACAAATTATGGTGCTTCGGGACGCCCTTCCAGGATTGGGACGCCCGTCCTGGTGGTTTGACTGGGTCGGGACGCCCGTCCCGAATTTGGGACGCACGTCCCGGACCGTTGACCAAGTCAACATTTCCAAAAATTGCATTTTTGCCCCAAAATTTGCTGTTTTCGTCTACTTTTCACCTGACACTTCCAAAATCATAAAAAATGTGAAATTGAGTAAATAACAATCAATTAAGATCGATTTCCTATCAATTTCATCCTAAATCATACATAAAAACATACTAAAAAAGGTATATGATTTTCGCGTATCAGATAACCCCACACTTAGCTTTTTGCTTGTCCTCAAGCAAAGTCTACCTGAAGTTAGTGATTCTAAATCATATGTGCAGTCACTTAAATTTCTAGTCATGTTTTTATTCCAAAAATTATTCAGATAATTCTTAGCACAGGTCTGACTGGTTTGGTTGCTATGACAAGGTCTTAAATGTTTCTAGTAGATTGTTAGGATTGAGCAGAAAACAATTTAACAACTAGGTTGAACTCTTCTCTTAGTCTCAGCCTAGTAACTGGGCTTTACCTTAATACCCAGCTTAAGCCCAGCCATGTGGACTGACTCTTCGAACGCCTAGAGCCCTCTTAGGATCTCCTAATGAAATCCCGGGTATTCTATGAATACCAGAAACGAACCAATCTATGTAGGCCTAAGATCTGAGACTATTTCTCAGAAACTAAAACAAAACACTAACAAGAAAGAAAACTGAGATCCGAGTCTCTGAGTGAGTTGTGTACTAGAGAAGTGTACACTGGAAACCACTAAAGGACTCAGATCGAGTGGAGAGGAATGATTTCAATTGCTGGAGGCCTGGGGTATTTATAGCAGCTTCCCGGGGTGATTTTTCATCAAAAAATCGATGTGGGACTTGATCTGGGGGTTCAGGACGCCCGTCCCGGATTAGGACACCCGTCCTGGTCTGTTAACCAAGTCGGGACGCCCGTCCCGGTGCTTTGACTGGGTCGGGACGCCCGTCCTGACCCTTTGACCAAGTCAACATTTCCAAAAATTGCATTTTTGCCCCAAAATTTGCTATTTTCGTCTACTTTTCACCTGACACTTCCAAAATCATAAAAATTGTGAAATTAAGTAAATAATAAACATTTAAGATCAATTTACTCTCAATTTCACCCTAAATCATATATAAAAACATGCTAAAAAGGTGATACGATTTTCGCGTATCAGATAACCCCACACTTAGCTTTTTGCTTGTCCTCAAGCAAAGTCTACCTGAAGTTAGTGATTCTAAACCGTAGTGCAGTCACTTAAATTCCTAGTCATGTTTTTATTCCAAAAATTCTTCAGACAAGTCTTAAAACAGGTCTGACTGGTTAGGTTGCTATGACAAGGTCTCAGATATTTTTAATAGCTTGTTATGATCAGGCAGGAAACAAATCAACAACTAGGTTGAACTTTTTTCTTAGTCACAGGGTCTTCCTGATGTGTAGTGTGTGTACTAGTCTAGACCAGATAGTCAACACAATGTACTCTTGTCTTAACTACTACCAGATAACACTTCGACCCATCGTTAGAAATATTAACAACAGACAACGTTTTGAGTTCTGAGCTTTGGTAATAAGATTTTTAATGTTTTAGCATTTAGTTATTTTCTTTATAGATTTAGGGTATTTTGAGTCTGCTTAGAACACGTCAACTTCAACTACCCATGTAGCGAGTCCCACTCCGATGACTCCCAGATCTACACGACCTTAGGGCATCAGGCTTTAAATTCCCCGAAGGAGTGGTGCTCGAGTAGCGAAGGCCGTTGGCAAACTACCCTTATTTGATTAACTTTCTTTTGTTTCTTTTCACTTTTAGCTCAGAGTCTCATCTAGTCATTCTAACTGCCAATATATCCACAATTGGTCTAATTTTATCTAGTTAAGTCTCGAATAGGCAATTGGCTGAGTTCTCTAATCCAGACAAAGTTGTGCTCAGTTATCAGGAATTCCCTATTCCTAATCAATTAGTTCAGCAATAGTCATCAATTATCTCCTACTAACCATAACATACTACCTACATATCATAGACATAAGCAATTGTTTAACCAAGGATACTGCATTTAGAAGTTTGAAAGACGGAAAAATTTTGAAATTTTTTTTTGGAAGGGTGTGAAAATACAGGGAAAACAAGCAAAAGCATGCAAAAAATTTTGCAAACTGCTACAGTGCACCGTGCACTGCTACCCCACACTTAATTCTGGCACTGTCCTCAGTGTTCATGCATATCTAATTACCCCACACTTATTTGAAAACAAGAAATAAAACACAAATAAAAGATTCTTACCCCACACTATGGGTGAGAAAGATAAAAAAAATAAAAAAATAAAAAAAAACAAAATAATGCAAACAATTATGTATGTCATATAAATCAACTTTGTACATAGATTCATACGTCATACAGCCCAGACATGTTTATACACATAGAACAAGAAAAACAAAAGCAAAAGAAAGGAAAGGAAAGAAGGAGAGAGAGACTAAGAACCCGGCGGGTCATCGTCCAATGGACCTAAGTCTGCTGTAAAGTCAAACTCGAAGTTTTCCGCCAGTCGGGAAGTATGGTGATATATCTCCTCAATCCTGCTGGTGTTCATGGCGATCCTATCATCCATCATCGCCAGCCGTCTGTCAATCCTATCCATGTCTCGACTGTATCGGGCCGATAGTTCTGCCAATCCGTGCGACATGTGTCGTTCGAAGGCAGTACGTGGCACGAACGTCTTGGACGGAGGGATATGCGCTGGAAATGCTTCCGATGCTGATGCATGTCCTGGCTGCTCCGTGTGGATGGTGTAACGGCCATTCGCATCCCGGACAACTATTCCCATGTTCCGTAGAATGGTAAGATCAGTGGGAACGGTGGTCGGGGCGACCAGGGTCAGCTCCGAGCCCTCTATGTCCAACTCCAGGTAGCGGGCTAGCCTGGTGATGTACGGTCCGAGCCCCAGATACTATTTCCTGGTGTCTGTAGAGAATCCTCGCATGACGACCGCGATGAGTCTAGCCATCTCTACCGTAGATCCCATGTGCATGTTGGCCAGAAGGAATGTCTCCATCTGGGTGACAGTTCCGAGAGCCGTCCGTCGTCCTGACAATGTATGTGCAATGATAGCATGCAGGTAACGAAGAGTAGGATAAATACATGTGGCTTTTGCAAAGCCATGCTGGTATGGGACACCCGTCATGCAGATCTGAGCCCAAGCAGTGGAGACGTCTGCAGTCGTGAAGTCTCGAACTGCTGTGGTGTATGCTGGCGTATCCATCTCATCTCTCTGCCAGATACCTAGGGCGACGCCGAACTCGTCCATGCTCATCGACCGATCTATTCCGCCCAAGCGGAATGTGATCTGCTCCTGGTGGCATGTAAAAGATGCATAGAACTCACATACCAGCTCCAGGTATGTGGGCTCTGTGACGATGAATACTCGACTGTAAGGTGGCACGTCGAGTATGCGTCTGACTTCCGGCTCTACTCCTAGCGTCTGTACTGCTGCCCAATCCAACGTTCTGCCCGTCAGTATCGTACGACCGATGTACCCAAGGCATCTTTCTTGGTATACTGTGGAGGGAAACAACATAAAAGGGTGTGCCACTGAGGTAACTGTCATGGTAGATGTGGTACGAGCACGTTTGGGAGCCATTAAGAACGTACGAGAGAGTTTAGGTGGGAAGGAAAGCTTTAAACTCAAATTCTGGAGGTGAATTTGAATTCAGAAGGATGAAATTAGGTTAGGGAAGGATTTTGAATTTTTTGGCGGGAAAATTGAATTTTGGAGGGAAATTCGAATTTTTGGATGAAGTTTAAAATTCAAATTTTGGAGGGAAACTCGAATTTTTAAACTTTGGAGAGTTTGCCAAAAATTTGTAGAGAGAAGGTAGAGAGAAATATTTTTAGAGAGATGAATTTTTTGTTGTATATTTGAGAGAAAATGAAAAAAAATGAATTTTTATAGAAGGGGCGGCCTTCGGGACGCCCGTCCCGGGTTGCTTCGGGACGCGTGCCAATTCCAAAATTGTTTTTTTTCGTAATTCCCTGCAAACCTCAAGATACCAAAAATAATCATAATTTTTAACAAGTCTTCATGTTTATCCAATCAAATTCAGAAGCTGTTAAAAACTCTATGCAAAAATTCCTTAGTCTCTTTTTTTTTTCTTTCAAAAATCATGACTACCCTAATTTTATCCCAACTTAAATTCAGCAAGAATTTCAGAAAAACAAAAACTGAGTTTGTACAATTTAATTAGTGAAAAATATACCGTATTTACAAAACTTTTGTTTTTCATAGAAATTTGAAAATAAAATGTCTGAAGAAAATTGTTGAATATAAAGGACCCTTTAAAAAAATTTGAAAAATAGAAAAATATGGGTCAATTATTCAGGTTTAGTTCAAACGAATTATTTGTTGAGAATAAAAGTAAAAGAATCTTCCCTTTTTCAACGTCCCTTATCTCTGATCTCCTGTAGCTCCGTTCGAATGCTTCGCATTTCTATGCGTATGGCTCTCATCTCATCCCTCTGCCTGTTCTGCTCACTGCGTAAGTCAGCCATCTCTCGGAGTAGTTGTGCACCTTGGTTCTCCTGAAGACTGACCGTGGCTCTGAGTCGGTCCACGTTAGTTGTGATATTCAGACTGAGTTGGTCTAAATGACACAGTCTGCTGGCAATTCCTTGGTCCATCTCATAGACCCTTTGAGCCAACGTATCTATCTGCACGGACAACATTGAATGATAACCGTTAGTACTCCCCCCGGATGAAGGGGTGCGCTCGTTAGGTGTTGGGGTGTATGCAGGAGATGTTGGTGAATTTTGGGTTTGGTCAGTGGGTGGTGGATTTATAGGAACTCTCTGGGCAGGAGGGTGAACTGGAGATCTATGGGGTTCTTCTCTAGGAGGGAAGGTATCCTCAGAAGGATCTTCTTCCGTGGGACTAGGCTCACGGGCGTTCAGGAATCGTCTCACTAGGTCACTGGCATCTGGGCTTGAGTTTACTTCCACTGGTTGTGAAGGAAGAGTCCCTCGTGGTATTTCTGGTGCAGGCCTAGATGGGCCTTCTGGCTTTGTCTTCTTTGGTCCTGGAGTGTCAGGGTTTTCTGTTTTCTTTGCCTGGTTAGTAGCTGCTCTTGTTCTCTTCATCTCTGAGTGCAAAGTCCGGTTAGAAATAACAAATAACAAAAATAGGAAAGTAAAATAAGAAAGCAAGAAAAATATTTTTAGGGATTTTGAATTTTATTTAGAAAGCAGGTAAATTTCCTCAATATGGTTTTAGAATAATTTTCTAAAATTTGATTATCCTAAGTGTCTTAAATCCAGATATTATCTAAAATTAATTAGTTATGATAATCCTATATTTAGGAAAGTGATTGTCTAACTAGTATAAGATAAGTGTAATTCAAAAGTATAGGTTACTACCGCTACCTATCATAAGTCTCTAGAATTGTGGCCAATAATCCTAAATTCATTATGATATTTCCCCGGCAACGGCGCCAAAAATCTGATGCAGTTCCGGTCGATGTGCTAAATAGGTGTTATTTTACCCTATGTTGATTATGAATAATTAAGGACTGTGATTGACTAATTGTCACATTTAGTCTCTATGGTGTCACTTAATCAGCCAGAACCTAAGGCAGAGTACCTATCGTGTAGCTCGTCTGTTGGAAAGTATCTACGATTTTATTAAATAAATATCGTACTCCCAGGGAAGTGGTAACGGCTTAGTAGTAACTAGCCTTTATTCCTAACTCTTATCTTATAATCGAGTTATGCAATCTTCATCAATAATTTTGATGAGAGGGTGATTCATTCTCCACTAGGTTTAAGTCTAACTAAACCTGAAAGTGTTTTATAGACGAGGTCCTAATTTTATGTTATACTGTTACTATACGTTGATTGACCTATATTCGAGTATTTTAGACATGTCTTGGCCTGGATTGCAACTATGTTCTGTGTCTAAAGGTTACCACATCTGAGTTTCTACGCTACCGCCCCATCGTTAAGGGTAACGGCCCTACTCACGGCTCGGACTAAAGTCAGCAATGAACGCCCTATGTCACTTTGGGGATCATATCGCTCGTCTCATAACCACCGGCATAAAACTCTACTCAACCGACCTAGACTACTTTCAACCAACATGGTGTTCCGCAGATTATTTTATCTAGTATGGCAGACACCGATTGATGGGGTTTCCGACCGATGTGCTAAATAGGTGTTATTTTACCCTATGTTGATTATGAATAATTAAGGACTGTGATTGACTAATTGTCACATTTAGTCTCTATGGTGTCACTTAATCAGCCAGAACCTAAGGCAGAGTACCTATCGTGTAGCTAGTCTGTTGGAAAGTATCTACGATTTTATTAAATAAATATCGTACTCCCAGGGAAGTGGCAACGATTAGTAGTAACTAGCCTGATTCCTAACTCCTATCTATGATCCAGTTATGCAATCTTCATCAAATACTTGATGAGAGGGTGATTCATTCTCCACTAGGTTTAAGTCTAATTAATCCTAGAAGTGTTTTATAGATGAGTTCTGATTCTATGTTATACTGTTCCTATATGTTGAATGACCTAAATTCGAGTATTTTAGACATGTCTTAGTCTGGATTGCAACTATGTTCTGTGTCTAAAGGCGTACCACATCCGAGGTTTCTAATAAACCGCCCTACCTTAATGACGGCCCTACTCTACTCACGGTTCGGACGAAGGCATCCATGAAAGCCCTATGTCACTTCGGGGATCATACCGCTTGCCCTAGCCGCCGGCATAATCGGACTCGGCTCGGCTTCCCCTAGACTACTCTAACATGCAAGGCGTTCAGCAGGTTATTTTATCTAGCATGGCAGACACCAATACTAATTGATGCCTGTTAAACTAATCAGGTTATGATTAGACCGTGGTTAGGAGTTGTCTATAACCCTAACTTTAGTTTAAAAGAGCACATTAAACATGCAGACATAGTGAATATTTAGCAGGTGGCTATTTCCGGAAAAACATAATAACGTCAACATATAAAACAACTATTCATAAACATCGTAATCTCGTATTCATAATATGTATTTAGAACAAAACAATAACAACATATAAGAGAGGGACATGGGGACTAATGCCATAAAGAAATCACCGTTTACGTAGTCTCGCCGACGGAGCGTACTGCTGTATATGTCGTATTGCTCGCCCTGACTCTACTCACCAGGACCTTCGGAGGACGCTTCCTCAGCCTAGTAACTGGGCTTTACCTTAATACCCAGCTTAAGCCCAGCCCTGTGGACTGACTCTTCGAACGCCTAGAGCCCTCTTAGGATCTCCTAACGAAATCCCGGGTATTCTATGAATACCATAAACGAACCTATCTATAGAAACCTAAGATCTGAGACTATTTCTCAGAAACTAAAACAAAACACTAATAAGAAAGAAAACTGAGATCCGAGTCTCTGAGTGAGTTGTGTACTAGAGAATTGTACACTGGACACCACTAAATGACTCAGATCGAGTGGAGAGGAATGAATTCAACTGTTGGAGGCCTGGGGTATTTATAGCAGCTTCCCGGAGTGAAAATCTCTGAAAAATTCGATGTGGGACAGCTTCTGGCGGCTCGGGACGCCCGTCCCGGATTGGGACGCCCGTCCCGATCTGTTGACCAGGTCGGGACACCCGTCCCGGGTCCTGGACGCCCATCCCGGTGCCTTGACTTGGTCGGGACGCCCGTCCTGGGTTCGGGACGCCCGTCCTGAACCTTTGACCGAGTCAACATTTCCAAAAATTGTGTTTTTGCCCCAAAATTTGCTGTTTTCGTCTACTTTTCACCTGACACTTCCAAAATCATAAAAACTATGAAATTAAGTGAATAATGAACAATCAAGATCAAATTACCCTCGATTTCACCCCAATTCATACATAAAAACATGCTAAAAAGTGATACGATTTTCGCGTATCAGATAACCCCACACTTAGCTTTTTGCTTGTCCTCAAGCAAAGTCTACCTGAAGTTACTTAAATTCCTAGTCATGTTTTTATTCCAAAAATTCTTCAGATAAGTCTTAATACATGTCTGTCTAGTTAGGTTGCTATGACAAGGTCTCAAATGTCTCTAGTAGCTTGTTATGATCAGGCAGAAAATAAATCAACAACTAGGTGGGACTTTTTTCTTAGTCACAGGGTCTTCCTGATGTGTAGTGTGTGTACTAGTCCAGACCAGATAGTCAACACAATGTACTCTTGTCTTAACTACTACCAGATAACACTTCGACCTATCGCTAGACATATTAACAACAGACAACTTTTTGAGTTCTGAGCTTTGGTGATCAGATTTTTAATGTTTTAGCATTTAGTTATTTTATAGATTCAGGGTATTTTGAGTTTGCTTAGAACACGTCAACTTCAACTACCCATGTAGCGAGTCCCACTCCGATGACTCCCAGATCTACACGACCTTAGGGCATCAGGCTTTAAATTCCCCGAAGGAGTGGTGCTCGAGTAGCGAAGGCCGCTGGCAAACTACCCTTATTTGATTAACTTCTTTTAATTTCTTTTCACTTCTAGCTCAGAGTCTCATCTAGTCATCCTAACTGCCAATATATCCACAACTGGTCTAATTTTATCTAGTTAAGTCTCGAACAGGTAATTGGTTGAGGTCTCTAATCCAGACAAAGTTGTGCTCAGTTATCAGGAATTCCCTATTCCTAATCAATTAGTCCAAGATAGCTATCAATTATCTCCTACTAACCATAGCATACTACCTACATATCATAGACATAAGCAATTGTTTAACCAAGCATACTGCATTTAGACGTCTGAAAGACGGAAAAATTTCTAAAATTTTTTGGAAGGGTGTGAAAGTACGTGAAAACAAGCAAAAGCATGCGAAAAATTTTGCAAACTGCTACAGTGCACCGTGCAGTGCTACCTCACACTTAAGTCTGGCACTGTCCTCAGTGTTCATGCATATCTAGCTACCCCACACTTATTTGAAAATAGGAAATAAAACAGAAAAGACTCTTACCCCACACTTATTTGAAAATAAGAAGTAAAACATAAAATAAAGGATTTGTATGGTTAAGTAAGACATAAAATAAAATAAAATAATGCAAACAATTCTGTATGTCATATAAATCAAATTTGTACATAGATTCATACGTCATACAGCCCAGACATGTTTATACACATAGAACAGAAAAATAAAAACAAAAGAAAAAGAAAGAAAAGGAGAGAAGGAGAGAGAGACTAAGAACCCGGCGAATCGTTGTCCAGTGGACCTAAGTCTGCTAAGTCAAACTCGAAGTTCTCCGCCACTCGGGAAGTCTGCTGATGTATCTCCTCAATCCTGCCGGTGTTCATGGCGATCCTGTCATCTATCATCGCCAACCGTCTGTCAATCCTATCCTCCATCATCGTCAGCCGTCTGTCAATCCTGTCCATGTCTCGACTGTATCGAGCCGATAGTTCTGCCAATCCGTGCGACATGTGTCATTCGAAGGCAGTACATGGCATGAACGTCTCGGATGGAGGGATATGCGCTGGAAATGCTTCTGATGCCGATGCCTGTCCTGTCTGCTCCGTGTGGATGGTGTCGCGGCCATTCGCATCCCGTACAACCATTCCCATGTTCCGTAGAATGGTAACATCTGTGGGAATGGTGGTCGGGGTGACCAGAGTAAGCTCCGAGCCCTCTATGTCCAACTCCAGGTAGCGGGCTAGCCTGGTGAGGTATGGTCCGAGCCCCAGACATTGTTTCCTAGTGTCTGTAGCGAATCCTCGCATAACGACCGCTATGAGTCTGGCCATCTCTACTGTAGATCCCATGTGCATGTTGGCTAGAAGGAACGTCTCCATCCGGGTGATAGTTCCGGGCGCTGTCAGTCGTCTTGACAATGTGTGTGCAATGATAGCATGCAGGTAACGAAGAGTAGGATAAATACCTGTGGCTTTTGCAAAGCCATGCTGGTATGGGACACCCGTCATGCAGATCTGAGCCCAAGCTGTGGAGACGTCTGCAGACGTGAAGTCTCGAACTGCCATGGTGTATGCGGGCGTATCCAGCTCATCTCTCTGCCAGATGCCTAGGGCGATGCCGAACTCGGCCATGCTCATCGATCGATCTATTTCGCCTAAACGGAATGTGATCTGCTCCTGGTGGCAAGTAAAAGACGCATAGAACTCACATACCAGCTCCAGGTATGTGGGCTCTGTGATGATGAATACTCGACTGTAGGGTGGCACGTCGAGTATGCGTCTGACTTCCGGCTCTACTCCCAGTGTCTGTACTACTGCCCAATCCAGCATTCTGCCCGTCAGTATCGTACGCCCGATGTACCCAGTGCATCTCTCTTGGTATGCTGTGCTGGAGGGAAACAACATAAAAGGATGTACCACTGAGGTAACTGTCATGGTAGATGTGGTACGAGCACGTTTGGGAGCCATTGAAAACGTACGAGAGAAGTTAGGTGGGAAGGATGAAATTAGGTTAGGGAAGGAATTTTTGGCGGGAAAATCAAATTTTGGAGGGAAATTCGAGTTTTTTGGGAAAATTCAAATTTTGGAGGAAAATTCGAATTTTTAAACTTTGAAGAGTTTGCCAAAAATTTGTAGAGAGAAGGTAGAGAGAAATATTTAGAGAGATGAATTTTTTGTTGTAGATTTGAGAGAAAATGAAAAAAATTAGACTTTTATAGAAGGGTGGCCCTCGGGACGCCCGTCCCAGAGGAAGGACTCCCGTCCCGCTGGACGCCCGTCCCGGGTTGCATCGGGACGCATGCCAATTCCGGGAAAAAAAAATTTTTTTTCTTCGTAATTCCCTGAAAATCTCAAGATACCAAAAATAATCATAATTCTTAACAAGGCTTCATGTTTATCCAATGAAATTCAGAAGTTGTTAAAAACTCTATGCAAAAATTCCTCAGTCTTTTTTCGAAAATTGTGACTACCCTAATTTTATCCTAACTTAAATTCAGAAAGAATTTCAGAAAACAAAACTGAGTTTGTGCAATGTAATTAGTGGAAAATAAACTGTATTTGCAAAACTCTTGTTTTTCATAGAAATTCGAAATAAAATGTCTGAAGAAAATTGTTGAATATAAAGGACCCTTTAAAAATGTTTGAAAGATAGAAAAAATAAGGGTCAATTATTCAAGTTTCAGTTCAAACGAATTATTTGTTTGAAAGTAAAAGAATCTTCCCTTTTTAACGACTCCTATCTCTGATCTCCTGTAGTTCGGTCTGAATGTGTTGCGCATTTCCTCCTGCTGGTTCCTTTGTTCCTTTAAGATTTCCATCATCTCTCGGAGTAATTGCACATTTTGGCGTTCACCTGAAGATTGACTGTGGCTCTGAGTCGGTCTACGTTAGTTGTGATATTCAGACTGAGTTGGTCTAAATGACACAGTCTGCTGGCAATCCCTTGGTCCATCTCATAGACCCTTTGAGTTAGCGTGTCTATCTGCACGGACAACATTGAATAATAACTGTTAGTACTCCCCGCAGATGAAGGGGTGCACTCGTTAGGTGTTGGGGTGTATGCAGGAGAGGTTGGTGAATTTTGGGTTTGGTCAGTAGGGGGTGGATTTAGAGGAATTCTCTGGGCAGGAGGGTGAATTGGAGATCTCTGGGTACTTCTCTAGGAGGGAAGGTATCCTCAGAAGGATCTTCTTCCGTGGGACTATGCTCACGGGTGTTCAGGAATCGTCTCACTAGTTCACTGGCATCAGGGCTTGAGTTTACTTCCACTGGTTGTGAAGGAAGAGTCCCTCGTGGTACTTCTGGTGCAGGCCTAGAGGGGCCCTCTGGTTTTGTCTTCTTCTGTCCTGGAGTGTCAGGATTTTCGGTTTTCTTTGCCTTGTTAGTAGCTGCTCTTGTTCTCTTCATCTTTGAGTGCAAAGTCTGGTGGGAAATAACAAATAGCAAAAAGTAGGACAGTGAAATAATAAAGCAAGAGAGAGATATTTTTATGGATTTTGATTTTTATTTAGAAAGCAGGTAAATTTCCTTAATATGGTTTTAGAATAATTTTCTAAAATTTGATTATCCTAAGTGTCTTAATTCCAGATATTATCTAAAATTAATTAGTTATGATAATCCTATTTTTAGGAAAGTGATTGTCTAACTAGTATAAGATAAGTGTGAATCAAAAGTCTAGGTTACTACCGCTACCTATCATAAGTCTCTAGAATTGTGGCCAATAATCCTAAATTCATTAGGATATTTCCCCGGCAACGGCGCCAAAAATCTGATGGGGTTTCCGACCGATGTGCTAAATAGGTGTTATTTTACCCTATGTTGATTATGAATAATTAAGGACTGTGATTGACTAATTGTCACATTTAGTTTCTATGGTGTCACTTAATCAGCCAGAACCTAAGGCAGAGTACCTATAATGTAGCTAGTCTGTTGGAAAGTATCTACGATTTTATTAAATAAATATCGTACTCCCAGGGAAGTGGCAACGACTTAGTAGTAACTAGCTTGTATTCCTAACTCCTATCTTATGATCCAGTTATGCAATCTTCATCAAATACTTTGATGAGAGGGTGATTCATTCTCCACTAGGTTTAAGTCTAATTAATCCTAGAAGTGTTTTATAGATGAGTTCTGATTCTATGTTATACTGTTCCTATATGTTGAATGACCTAAATTCGAGTATTTTAGACATGTCTTAGCCTGGATTGCAACTATGTTCTGTGTCTAAAGGCGTACCACATCCGAGGTTTCTAATAAACCGCCCTACCTTAATGACGGCCCTACTCATGGTTCGGGACGAAGGCATGCATGAAAGCCCTATGTCACTTCGGGGATCATACCGCTTGCCCTAGCCGCCGGCATAATCGGACTCGGCTCGGCTTCCCCTAGACTACTCTAACATGCAAGGTGTTCAGCAGGTTATTTTATCTAGCATGGCAGACACCAATACTAATTGATGTCTATTAAACTAAACAGGTTATGATTAGACCGTGGTTAGGAGTTGTCTATAACCCTAACTTTAGTTTAAAAGAGCACATTAAACATGCAGACATAGTGAATATTTAGCAGGTGGCTATTTCCGGAAAAACATAATAACGTCAACATATAAAACAACTATTCATAAACATCGTAATCTCGTATTCATAATATGTATTTAGAACAAAACAATAACAACATATAAGAGAGGGACATGGGGACTGATGCCATAAAGAAATCACCCTTTACGTAGTCTCACCGACGGAGCGTACTGCTGTATATGTCGTATTGCTCGCCCTGACTCTGCTCACCAGGACCTTCGGTGGACGCTTCCTCAGCCTAGTAACTGGGCTTTACCTTAATACCCAGCTTAAGCCCAGCCCTGTGGACTGACTCTTCGAACGCCTAGAGCCCTCTTAGGATCTCCTAACGAAATCCCGGGTATTCTATGAATACCAGAAACGAACCTATCTATAGAAACCTAAGATCTGAGACTATTTCTCAGAAACTAAAACAAAACACTAATAAGAAAGAAAACTGAGATCCGAGTCTCTGAGTGAGTTGTGTACTAGAGAATTGTACATTGGACACCACTAAATGACTCAGATCGAGTGGAGAGGAATGAATTCAAATGTTGGAGGCCTGGGGTATTTATAGCAGCTTCCCGGAGTGAAAATCTCTGAAAATTTCGATGTGGAACAGCTTCTGGCGGCTCGGGTTGCCCGTCCCGATCTGTTGACCAGGTCGGGACGCCCGTCCTGAACCTTTGACCGAGTCAACATTTCCAAAAATTGTGTTTTTGCCCCAAAATTTGCTGTTTTCGTCTACTTTTCACCCGACACTTCCAAAATCATAAAAACTGTGAAATTAAGTGAATAATGAACAATCAAGATCAAATTACCCTCGATTTCACCCAAATTCATACATAAAAACATGCTAAAAAGTGATACGATTTTCGCGTATCACCAATACTAATTGATGCTTGTTAAACTAAACAGGTTATGAATAGACCGTGGTTAGGAATTGTCTATAACCCTAATTTTAGTTTAAAAGAACGGTGATAGACATGCAGACATAATGGATATTTAAGCAGGTGGCTATTTCTAGAAAAACATTATAACTTCAACATATATCACAAATATTCATGATAATCATAATCTGGTATTCAAACTGTTATTTGGACAAACACAATAACAACATATAAGAGAGGGACAGGGGGACTGATGCCATAAAGAAATCACCCTTTACGAAGTCTCGCCGATGGAGCGTACTGCTGTATATGCCGTATTGCTTGACCCGACTCAACTCGCCAGAACCGTCGGAGGACTGATACACGAAAATCGTATCACCTTTTTAGCATGTTTTTATATATGATTTTGGGTGAAATTGAGGGTAAATTGATCTTAATTGTTCATTATTTACTTAATTTCACAGTTTTTATGATTTTGGAAGTGTCAGGTGAAAAGTAGATGAAAACAGCAAATTTTGGGGCAAAAACACAATTTTTGGAAATGTTGACTTGGTCAAACGGTCAGGACGGGCGTCCCGAACCCGGGACGGGCGTCCCGACCTAGTCAAAGCACCGGGACGGGCGTCCAGGACTCGGGACGGGTGTCCCGACCTGGTCAACAGATCAGGACTGGCGTCCCGAACCCCCAGATCCAGTCCCACATCGAATTTTTGATGAAAAATCACCCCGGGAAGCTGCTATAAATACCCCAGGCCTCCAGCAGTTGAAATCATTCCTCTCCACTCGATCTGAGTCATTTAGTGGTTTCCAGTGTACACTTCTCTAGTACACAACTCACTCAGAGACTCGGATCTCAATTTTCTTTCTTGTTAGTGTTTTGTTTAAGTTTCTGAGAAATAGTCTCAGATCTTAGGCTTACATAGATAGGTTCATTTCTGGTATTCATAGAATACTCGGGATTTCGTTAGGAGATCCTAAGAGGGCTCTAGGCGTTCGAAGAGTCAGTCCACAGGGCTGGGCTTTAGCTGGGTATTAAGGTAAAGCCCAGTTACTAGGCTGAGGAAGCGTCCTCCGACGGTTCTGGCGAGAAGAGTCGGGTCAAGAAATACGGCATATACAGCAGTACGCTCCATCAGTGAGACTTCGTAAAGGGTGATTTCTTTATGGCATCGGTCCCCCTGTCCCTCTCTTATATGTTGTTATTGTGTTTGTCAAATAATAGTTTGAATACCAGATTATGTTTTTATGGATATTTGTCATATATGTTGAAGTTATTATGTTTTTCTAGAAATGGCCACCTGCTTAAACATCCATTATGTCTGCATGTCTATCACCGTTCTTTTAAACTGAAATTAGGGTTATAGACAATTCCTAACCACGGTCTATTCATAACCTGTTTAGTTTAACAGGCATCAATTAGTATTGGTGTCTGCCATACTAGATAAAATAATCTGCGGAACACCCTGTTGGTTGAAAGTAGTCTAGGTAGGCTGAGTAGAGTTTTATGCCGGCGGTTATGAGACGAGCGGTATGATCCCCAAAGTGACATAGGGCGTTCATTGCTGACTTTAGTCCGAGCCGTGAGTAGGGTCGTTACCCTTGACGATGGGACGATAGCGTAGAAACTCAGATGTGGTAACCTTTAGACACAGAACATAGTTGCAATCCAGGCCAAGACATGTCTAAAATACTCTAATATAGGTCAATCAATGTATAGTAACAGTATAACATAAAATCAGGATCTCGTCTATAAAACATTTTCAGGTTTATTTAGACTGAAACCTAGTGGAGAATGAATCACCTTCTCATCAAAATTATTGATGAAGATTGCATAACTGGATTATAAGATAAGAGTTGGGAATAAAGGCTAGTTACTACTAAGCCGTTACCACTTCCCTGGGAGTACGATATTTATTTAATAAAATTGTAGATACTTTCCAATAGACTAGCTACACGATATGTACTCTGCCTTAGGTTCTGGCTGATTAAGTGACACCATAGAGACTAAATGTGACAATTAGTCAATCACATTCCTTAATTATTCATAATCAACATAGGGTAAAATAACACCTATTTAGCATATCGACCGGAACTGCATCAGATTTTTGGCGCCGTTGCCGGGGAAATATCATAATGAATTTAGGATTATTGGCCACAATTCTAGAGACTTATGATAGGTAACGGTAGTAACCTAGACTTTAGACCCAACACTTATGTTATACCAGTTAGACAATCACTTTCCTAAATATAGGATTATCATAACTAATTAATTTTAGATAATATCTGGAATTAAGACACTTAGGATAATCAAATTTTAGAAAATTATTCTAAAACCATATTGAGGAAATTACCTGCTTTCTGAATAAAATTCAAAATCCATAAAAATATTTTTCTTGCTTTCTTATTTCACTTTCCTATTTTTGTTATTTGTTATTTTCTAACCAGACTTTGCACTCAGAGATGAAGAGAACAAGAGCAGCTACTAACCAGGCAAAGAAAACAGAAAACCCTGACACTCCAGGACCAAAGAAGACAAAGCCAGAAGGCCCATCTAGGCCTGCACCAGAAATACCACGAGGGACTCTTCCTTCACAACCAGTGGAAGTAAACTCAAGCCCAGATGCCAGTGACCTAGTGAGACGATTCCTGAACGCCCGTGAGCCTAGTCCCACGGAAGAAGATCCTTCTGAGGATACCTTCCCTCCTAGAGAAGAACCCCAGAGATCTCCAGTTCACCCTCCTGCCCATAGAGTTCCTATAAATCCACCACCCACTGACCAAACCCAAAATTCACCAACATCTCCTGCATACACCCCAACACCTAACGAGCGCACCCCTTCATCCGGGGGGAGTACTAACGGTTATCATTCAATGTTGTCCGTGCAGATAGATACGTTGGCTCAAAGGGTCTATGAGATGGACCAAGGAATTGCCAGCAGACTGTGTCATTTAGACCAACTCAGTCTGAATATCACAACTAACGTGGACCGACTCAGAGCCACGGTCAGTCTTCAGGAGAACCAAGGTGCACAACTACTCCGGGAGATGGCTGACTTACGCAGTGAGCAGAACAGGCAGAGGGATGAGATGAGAGCCATACGCATAGAAATGCGAAGCATTCGAACAGAGCTACAGGAGATCAGAGATAAGGGTCGTTGAAAAAGGGAAGATTCTTTTACTTTTATTCTCAGCAAATAATTCGTTTGAACTAAACCTGAATAATTGACCCATATTTTTCTATTTTTTAAACTTTTTGAAGGGTCCTTTATATTCAACAATTTTCTTCAGACATTTTATTTTTAAATTTCTATGAAAAACAAAAGTTTTGCAAATACAGTTTATTTTTCACTAATTAAATTGTACGAACTCAGTTTTTGTTTTTCTGAAATTCTTGCTGAATTTAAGTTGGGATAAAATTAGGGTAGTCATGATTTTCGAAAAAAAAAAGAGAGACTGAGGAATTTTTGCATAGAGTTTTTTTACAACTTCTGAATTTGATTGGATAAACATGAAGCCTTGTTAAAAATTTTGATTATTTTTGGTATCTTGAGATTTTTAGGGAATTACGGAAAAAAAAAATTCGGAATTGGCACGCGTCCCGAAGCAACCCGGGACGGGAGTCATGCCTCCGGGACGGGCGTCCCGAAGGCTGCCCCTTCTATAAAAATTCAATTTTTTTCATTTTCTCTCAAATCTACAACCAAAAATTCATCTCTCTAAATATTTCTCTCTACAAAGTTTTTGGCAAACTCTCCAAAGTTTAAAAATTCGAGTTTCCCTCCAAAATTTGAATTTTAAACTTCACCCAAAAATTCGAATTTCCCTCCAAAATTCAATTTTCCCGCCAAAAATTTAAAATCTTTCCCTAACCTAATTTCATCCTTCTGAATTCAAATTCACCTCCAGAATTTGAGTTTAAAACTTTCTTTCCCACCTAAACTCTCTCGTACGTTTTTAATGGCTCCCAAACGTGCTCGTACCACATCTACCATGACAGTTACCTCAGTGGCACACCCTTTTATGTTGTTTCCCTCCAGCACAGCATACCAAGAGAGATGCCTTGGGTACATCGGGCGTACGATACTGACGGGCAGAACGTTGGATTGGGCAGCAGTACAGACGCTAGGAGTAGAGCCGAAAGTCAGACGCATACTCGACGTGCCACCTTACAGTCGAGTATTCATCGTCACAGAGCCCACATACCTGGAGCTGGTATGTGAGTTCTATGCATCTTTTACATGCCACCAGGAGCAGATCACATTCCGCTTGGGCGGAATAGATCGGTCGATGAGCATGGACGAGTTCGGCGTCACCCTAGGTATCTGGCAGAGAGATGAGATGGATACGCCAGCATACACCACAGCAATTCGAGACTTCACGACTGCAGATGTCTCCACTGCTTGGGCTCAGATCTGCATGACGGGTGTCCCATACCAGCATGGCTTTGCAAAAGCCACATGTATTTATCCTACTCTTCGTTACCTGCATGCTATCATTGCACATACATTGTCAGGACGACGGACGGCTCCCGGAACTGTCACCCAGATGGAGACATTCCTTCTGGCCAACATGCACATGGGATCTACGGTAGAGATGGCTAGACTCATCACGGTCGTCATGCGAGGATTCGCTATAGACACCAGGAAGCGGTGTCTGGGGCTCGGACCGTACATTACCCGGCTAGCCCGCTACCTAGAGTTGGACATAGAAGGCTCGGAGCTGACCCTGGTCGCCCCGACCACCGTTCCCACTGATCTTACTATTCTACGGAACATGGGAATGGTTGTCCAGGATGCGAATGGCCGCTACACCATCCACACGGAGCAGCCAGGACAGGCATCGGCATCGGAAGTATATCCAGCACATATCCCTCCGTCCGAGACATTCGTGCCACGTACTGCCTTCGAACGACATATGTCGCACAGATTGGTAGAACTATCGGCCGATACAGTCGAGACATTGACAGGATTGACAGACAGCTGGCGATGATGGATGACAGGATCGCCATGAACACCAGCAGGATTGAGGAGATACATCAGCAAACTTCCCGAGTAGCGGAAAACTTCGAGTTTGACTTTACAGCAGACCTCGGTCCACTGGACGACGATCCGTCGGGTTCTTAGTCTCTCTCTCCTTCTTTCCTTTCCTTCCTTTTGCTTTTGTTTTTCTTGTTATATGTGTATAAACATGTATGGGCTGTATGACGTATGAATCTATGTACAAAGTTGATTTATATGACATACAGAGTTGTTTGCATTATTTTGTTTTTTTTCTTACCCATAGTGTGGGTATGAATCTTTTCTTTGTGTTTTATTTCTTGTTTTCAAATAAGTGTGGGGTAATTAGATATGCATGAACACTGAGGACAGTGCCAGAATTAAGTGTGGGGTAGCAGTGCATGGTGCACTGTAGCAATTTGCAAAAATTTTTCACATGCTTTTGCTTGTTTTCCCCGTATTTTCACACCCTTCCAAAAAAATTTCAAAATTTTTCCGTCTTTCAGACTTCTAAATGCAGTATGCTTGGTTAAACAATTGCTTATGTCTATGATATGTAGGTAGTATGTTATGGTTAGTAGGAGATAATTGGTGACTACTACTGAACTAATTGATTAGGAATAGGGAATTCCTGATAATTAAGCACAACTTTGTATGGATTAGAGACCTCATCCAATTACCTTTTCGATACTTAACTAGATAAAATTAGACCAGTTGTGGATATATTGGCAGTTAGAATGACTAGATGAGACTCTGAGCTAAAAGTGAAAAGAAACAAAAGAAAGTTAATCAAATAAGGGTAGTTTGCCAGTGGCCTTCGCTACTCGAGCACCACTCCTTCGGGGAATTTAAAGCCTGATGCCCTAAGGTCGTGTAGATCTGGGAGTCATCAGAGTGGGACTCGCTACATGGGTAGTTGAAGTTGACGTGTTCTAAGCAGACTCAAAATACCCTGAATCTATAAAGAAAATAACTAAATGCTAAAACATTAAAAATTCGATCACCAAAGTCAGAACTCAAAAAGTGTCTGTTGTTAATATGTCTAGCGATGGGTCGAAGTGTTATCTGATAGTAGTTAAGACAAGAGTACATTGTGTTGACTATCTGGTCTAGACTAGTACACACACTACACATCAGGAAGACCCTGTGACTAAGAAAAAAGTTCAACCTAGTTGTTGATTTGTTTTCTGCCTGATCATAACAAGCTACTAAAAACATCTGAGACCTTGTCATAGCAACCTAACCAGTCAGACCTGTGTTAAGACTTGTCTGAAGAATTTTTGGAATAAAAACATGACTAGGAATTTAAGTGACTGCACTACGGTTTAGAATCACTAACTCAGGAGACTTTGCTTGAGGACAAGCAAAAAGCTAAGTGTGGGGTATATGATACGTGAAAATCGTATCACCTTTTAGCATTTTTTATATGATTTAGGGTGAAATTGAGGGTAAATTGATCTTAATTGTTCATTATTTACTTAATTTCACAGTTTTTATGATTTTGGAAGTGTCATGTGAAAAGTAGACGAAAACAGCAAATTTTGGGGCAAAAACGCAATTTTTGGAAATGTTGACTTGGTCAAAGGGTCAGGACGGGCGTCCCGACCCAGTCAAAGCACCGGGATGGGCGTCCCGACCTGGTCAACAGATCAGGAAGAACGTCCCAATCTAGGACGGGCGTCCCGAACCCCCAGATCCAGTCCCACATCAAAGTTTTGATGAAAAATCACCTCGGGAAGCTGTTATAAATACCCCAGGCCTCCAGCAGTTGAAATCATTCCTCTCCACTCGATCTGAGTCATTTAGTGGTTTCCAGTGTACACTTCTCTAGTACACAACTCACTCAGAGACTCGGATCTCAGTTTTTCTTTTCTGTTAGTGTTTGTTTTAGTTCTGAGAAATAGTCTCAGATCTTAGGCTTACATAGATAGGTTCGTTTCTGGTATTCATAGAATACCCGGGATTTCGTTAGGAGATCCTAAGAGGGCTCTAGGCGTTCGAAGAGTCAGTCCACAGGGCTGGGCTTAAGCTGGGTATTAAGGTAAAGCCCAGTTACTAGGCTGAGGAAGCGTCCTCCGACGGTTCTGGCGAGCAGAGTCGGGTCAAGCAATATGGCATATACAGCAGTACGCTCAATCGGCGAGACTTCGTAAAGGGTGATTCTTTTTATGGCATCGGTCCCCTGTCCTCTCTTATATGTTGTTATTGTGTTTGTCCAAATAACAGTTGATACCAGATATTAGTTTTTATGAATATTTGTCATATATGTTGAAGTTATTATGTTTTTCTAGAAATGGCCACCTGCTTAAACATCCATTATGTCTGCATGTCTATCGCCATTCTTTTAAACTAAAATTAGGGTTATAGACAATTCCTAACCACGGTCTATTCATAACCTGTTTAGTTTAACAGGCATCAATTAGTATTGGTGTCTGCCATACTAGCTAAAATAATCTGCGGAACACCCTGTTGGTTGAAAGTAGTCTAGGTAGGCTGAGTAGAGTTTTATGCCGGCGGTTATAAGACGAGCGGTATGATCCCCAAAGCGACATAGGGCGTTCATTGCTGACTATAGTCTGAGCCGTGAGTAGGGCCGTTACCCTTAACGATGGGACGGTAGCGTAGAAACTCAGATGTGGTAACCTTTAGACACAGAACATAGTTGCAATCCAGGCCAAGACATGTCTAAAATACTCGAATATAGGTCAATCAACGTATAGTAACAGTATAACATAAAATCAGGATCTCGTCTATAAAACATTTTCAGATTTATTTAGACTGAAACCTAGTGGAGAATGAATCACCTTCTCATCAAAATTATTGATGAAGATTGCATAACTGGATTATAAGATAAGAGTTAGGAATAAAGGCTAGTTACTACTAAGCCGTTACCACTTCCCTGGGAGTACGATATTTATTTCATAAAATCGTAGATACTTTCCAATAGACTAGCTACACGATAGGTACTCTGCCTTAGGTTCTGGCTGATTAAGTGACACCATAGAGACTAAATGTGACAATTAGTCAATCACAGTCCTTAATTATTCATAATCAACATAGGGTAAAATAACACCTATTTAGCATATCGACCGGAACTGCAACAAGGACGCTTCCTCAGCCTAGTAACTGGGTTTTACTTTAATACCCAACTTAAGCCCAGCCCTGTGGACTGACTCTTGGAACGCCTAGAGCCCTCTTAGGATCTCCTAACGAAATCCCGGGTATTCTATGAATACCAGAAATGAACCTATCTATGTAAGCCTAAGATCTGAGACTATTTCTCAGAAACTAAAACAAAACACTAACAAGAAAGAAAACTGAGATCCGAGTCTCTGAGTGAGTTGTGTACTAGAGAAGTGTACACTGGAAACCACTAAATGACTCAGATCGAGTGGAGATGAATGATTTCAACTGCTGGAGGCCTGGGGTATTTATAGCAGCTTCCCGGGGTGATTTTTCATCAAAAAATGGATGTGGGACTTGATCTAGGGGTTCGGGACGCCCGTCCCGGTGCTTTGACTGGGTCGGGACGCCCGTCTTGACCCTTTTGACCAAGTCAACATTTCCAAAATTGTGTTTTTGCCCCAAAATTTGCTGTTTTCGTCTACTTTTCACCTGACACTTCCAAAATCATAAAAACTGTGAAATTAAGTAAATAATAAACATTTAAGATCAATTTACTCTCAATTTCACCCTAAATCATATATAAAAACATGCTAAAAAGGTGATACGATTTTCGCGTATCACAAATACACTTTAAAAAAAACAACACACAACGATTATAGAACCCCCCCCCCCAATTCCCGTTCCCTCCATTCCACCCACGTAATTTCTGGATGTCCAATCTGGAGTCACATTCCAAGCCCGCATGCCTCATCAACGTCTCTGACTAGTCCTCCCCCACCGATAGCTCAAACCGATACTTTGACAAAGTCTCCGCATCGTGATAGTCCTGTCCATACCTCTCTGGCACACCATTACTTAAACTTTTCCAGTCATTCCAAGGCAGCAAAAGTCCATTCTTACCAAAACTATGATGCTTCACATAAAAAACTCATTCTTCCATGAATGTATGCTAGATGGCCCTAGAATTAACGGTCGAGAGCTACGTCGAGCTATATAAAAAACCCTCGACCTTCTGGCGTTGTACATTTTTTACACAAATAATAAAGCCTCCACCATAATTCTAGCCAACACTCACACCTGAAAGCCCTACACGCCATTAAGAACCCCACAGTCATCCGAATGACATTCGGCATCAATTGCCCCAGTTGCACCCGATAATACTTACATATGTCTACAAACAAATGGTGCAAAGGAAAACATAACCCTGCCCGAAGGTGAGCCACATACGTCGTCACACAATCTGCAAGTGGCGTATGGATCCTTTGAGACTCTTTCGGGTACATAGTCTTGTATGTTATGGGAAAATGATAATACTCCCGAATGCCCTCCAAGTTTTTAGATTCGGATACTGTCGTCTTATACTAAGGAACCTGTGGGTTATCTTTTTCCTCACATCCTTTCGTCTTTGGTTCTCTTCTTACCGGTCCAACTTCATCTATTGGCCTCTGGTAGGCCATCCCAGCACTTACTTCTTTTTCGTCTATGAGAGAAATATAGAAGTCTTCCCCATCCATCCTATACAATACATTGGCTTCCCGATCCCCAGACAAACCAACAGGACCTATCCATTCCACTAACTCTTCAAACCCCAAAAACCTTTCAGACTCTTCAAACGAACCCTCTTGCCCACTAGCTAGAACCGTTTTATCAGAAGAACTCATTTTCCCCTGCTCTTTTTCTGTTTCCTCTTTCTTTTCCTTCTCTTTCCCCTAAAACCAGCCAATCCTTAATCTTCCTTCCCTCGTTTTCCTAAGCCCTAACCCAAAAAATACAAAGCAACAGAACAAGTACCTAAAATTCATCGAGGAGCCATGTTTAGCACAGACATTCTAAGCACAATCACAAAAAAGCAATAGCACACAAACACTGCAGACACAATACAAAAACATAATACACCAGTTAAATCCATATCCAACACCAGGCACCACCCATCACAAAACCATAAAGCACACAAATATCACCATCCCACCTACCACCAAATCAGCAAGACCCGCCCACATTCACGCATTTAACACAAGCAAACGACAATACCATAAACAAAATACCAACCTGACACCCTAACAGCGCTGCAATCGCCTCCTCCGTTACTCAAACCACAGCCTGCGTAACACACTGTGCACGAACATACACAAAGAACCTTATGAACACTTTACACCCCCAAACTCAGACGGATAGTCTCAAAATGCATGAAAATAGGACCGAGAAAATGCAAAGGAATCCAAACGTTCCCCCATGTTTCCTTTTCTCTATCTTATACATTTTTTAAAACAAGCGGCGCCCCAGATCCCAAAGGCTCGCAAAACCACAATGTATACATTTTCAAGTCTGCACGCGCCTCCACGCGAGCACGCTTCCCACACATCACCAATCGAACAGTCGCCACGTGCCATCTCGTCTACCGAAGCGTCAGACACGTCTTTTCACAGCCACACACACACACCATAACGTATCATTACAATACGATACCCCAACTTCCCAAAACCTATCATCCACAAACCCATATTACACCCATCTCCCTCGCCCGAAACCCCCCTTAATTATTTCTCCCCATCATTCGTCCGCCCGAATTCCCCCTTTCCGTCCTTTTCATTCCTTTCTTTTCTCTTAGAATCGTTCAATACCATTCGGTCACATCCGTCGTAACCAAACCACACCGTCACATTTCCAATACCACCCATGTAAGAATCCTGAAACCCTAAAAAAAATGCTTATGGTATATGTACAAATATCCCCCAAGGTGTATGTACAAATATACCCCCACATCATAAAATATCCTGAACAACTTACATACAACGTACCACCATATCTAATTAAATATCATCACAACATAAAATATCTAAAAAGGCTCATAACATAAAAAGCCCACATCTTGTAGGCAATAGTATATAAATACCTCTCTAAGAGGAGAGAAGAGACAGAACAAATTACACACATAAAAAGCTAGAAAGAGGAATAATACATCAAGAACAGCGTGATATCTCCAAGAAAAGACACACATTACAAATAAGGAAGTACTGGCAAGAAAGATATATCCCAGGAGAAAGGAGGAATAAAGGAAAGGGAATTAGAGCGATCAGAGTCAGGCAACATCAGTGTCTTCCGAACCCATCATAACTAGATGATTCTCGGATCTAATTTTCATAATAATGATTTCATCTAATAATTTCAACAATCACAAATTCAAACTTAATAAGAATTGACATTAAAAATAATATACCTATTTATTCTCGACTTCAACTTCAAACAATAACCAGTAGAGCTTGTGTTGATAACATGTTATAAAATATTTAAAACAAAAACAAATTAATAAGAAATATGATATATCAAAGAAAAGAGAGAGTTGTTTATTATTTTCATATATGAAGTTACTAGTATTATTAGATATTATTGAAAAGAGATTATGTGACTGGAAAGAAGTTCAATAGACATATAAAGATATTTATAAAAAACATTATCAAAATTCAATAATTTAAAATTTTTATTATCTTCTTTCCTTCCTTCCTCTACATTAAAAAAATCACTCAAAAAAATATCAATTTGTCGAAAAATAACTCTAATTTAAAATTTTAAAAAAAACATTTTTCATAAAAATTTGTAAGCTATTAGTATTGATCTATAAAATTTGGAGACTGGAACCACTAATTCTACTTTCCCTTCTATTATCTCCTTATTCAATCTCCCGCAAAAGCTGTTAATCCCTTCCCTATTTGTCACAAGTCGATGAATTTGATTGATTTCAAGTAAAACCAATCTCGAATTCTTGGTTGATTGTACGGCGAAGAAAAAAAGAATGGACCCTTCGATCATGAAACTCCTCGAAGAAGATGAGGTTCTTGTTCTCAGTCCCTTATTTGTCTTCCTATTTGGGCAATTTTGTTGAAGATTTAGTTCTAGTTTTTATTTATTTTTGTTATTTGCACAGGACGAGACAATGCATTCTGGGGCAGACGTGGATGCGTTCACTGCTGCTCTTAATAGGGATATTGAAGGCGATGCTTCTCCATCTCAACCTTCGGATGACAATTGTATGAATTTTTCATTTCCCAGTATATACATACTTTTTTTTTCTTTCTTTCTGTTCTATTCGTAGAAATTCTTCTTTTTGTTCCTTGAAATATGGTGGGTGGTCGAGAAAACTAGAAAAACGACATGGTGAAATCTATTCCAAAAGGTTTTTAGGTTTTTGAGGGATTCTATGGTGTAATTGCCTAGTAAATCTATTCCATAACTGTATTCTAGGTGTATTTTTTGTTTTTATTAACTCTAATAGTATTTGGTGCATTTGGTAGTATTATCTTTAATCCATGTCTATCTACATTGACCAATTGGTCTACATTTGTGTTCTCATCTACTCAACAGTTGACCTATGTCCAAGCTAATACTCATGGGTCAATCAAGGTCATCTTTTTATTTATTTATTTGATCTCTGATTATTATGTTTCACTTGTAATTTTTGAAATAATTGATCTAGCTATTGGAAGATTTTATATGCTTGTTTACTTTGTGACTCTGACTGTGACAGCTTTCTCTGATTTCAAATACCTGGAAACTTCATCATGTTGATGCATTTAATTGAATGTGTAGCCAACTTATCTCAAGAAAGTAGTTTCACTTCAAATCAGTTTGTTACCCAATGGCAAACTTCTAGCCATGATAAGAATGAGAATACAAGAAGCCAACAGGATCATATGGTTGTAACACATAAGGAACCACAATCAAGTGAAACGGATTTGACGCAACATGGATCGGTTTTAGAAATTCAGAAACCGCTGGTTGACTCTTTTACACAGCAAATTGATCAAAATGTTCATAGTGTTTCTCAAGGAATGGCAGTGCATGACTCTAAAAATGTTCTTGCCCATAACCAAGGGCCAGTCAAAATGCAAAATCTGGATCACGATCCCAATCTTTCAAAGTTACAGAATATAAATAGTCAACAGCCATTTAATACAGGACATCGTTCACAGCTGGCTGTAGCAATGGGCTCAAATAATCAACAGGCTGTACCTCCAGGAGGAAGCAGTCAACCAGCTACAAATGCAGTTAGCAGTAATCTTCAGACAAGTAATTTTAGTCGTCGGAAACCAGTACCTTTTGCACTGTTACTTCCAGTCATACAGCCCCAACTGGATAAAGATAGAGCAATGCAGTTGAACACCCTTTATCTTAGATTAAAGGTGAGTTTGGAGACATCTAATGTAATGTCTCATCTTTGTTGTGTGAATTTGGAGCATATTATTGTTGCTTTCTTACTAGGTATGAATGTTTTCAGAAAAATGAGATTTCCAAGGATGGTTTTGTTAGGCTTATGAGGAGTATTGTGGGGGATCAAATGCTAAAGATGGCTGTGTATAAGGTATCTCAGGTGAGTTGCAAAGTAGCAAATCTCTTTTGATGCATGTTAAATACTTGTACAGAGAATTATGAAAATATATGCTAAAGAAGCTTGAAAAACAGGCTGCTAAAACCTCACAGAATGTGCCAAATCAATTTGCACCAGTCTCAAGCTCCATCTCAACAACAGTTTCCAACAGAGTCTGAGGTTGCTGATCAGGTCACTTGCTTAGAGTTAACCAATTCTGAAAAACTCCAAATGACTAGCGAGATGGTCGAACTGAAAGAAAAATTGATTAAGGCAGAGGAAAAATTGCGAAGTTGCAAGCTGCCAATGTCAATTTGAACTCAGCCCGAGATGAAGCTATTGCTAGTCGGATCTCTGTGCAGGAAGAGCTGAAGTACTACAGATGGGTTCAAGAAAAATATCATCGACGACTTTAAAAGCTCATCTACATACCATGAAGAGATAGGCCGTGAAGCCGGATCTTTCCTGGATAAAGGTTGTGTCCATATTATCCATCAGCTCCACCCGCACTTCGAGGACAAGTCTATTCTCTTGCGTGCATTTCAATCCAATTTTGACAACGAGGTCTGCAGACAAGGTGCAGACTTTGTTCCTTTCACTACAAAAGAGATGGACGCACTTTGAGATCGGGATAAGAAGAGAGGTTAGCCATTCTGGAATCCTCCAAAACCTACCACTCCTTTTTGGGAAATGTTGGATGATTCTAGGTCTGCTCCTTAATCTTGTACTCATTTTATTTTATTTTTTTTGTACTCGGAACACCTTGTATTATTTTTGCTAATGAAACTCAACTTTGTTTTGATATCCGAGATTTTACTAAGTAATCTTCATACTTTGAATCGTAAACTTAATACTCCAAATTCAGAGGCTTCAATTGGTAATTTCTGATTTCTTTCAAGTTTAGCTTGATACCTCGTAAACATTGAGTTGGTAATTTTCAATATTTTTTTAAATTTAACTCGGTACTTCGTACTAACTTAATAGTAAATTTGAATATCTTCTCAAGTTTAATTTGGTACTTCGTAATCACTAACTTAATGGTAATATTTGAGTATCTTCCCAAGTTTAACTCGATACTTCGTAACCACTAACTTAATGGTAATATTTGAGTATCTTTTCAAGTTTAACTCGGTACTTAGTAATTTTCGATTTCCCAAGTTTAACTCGATACTTTTAACCACAAGGTTTTGTCTTATGGTAATTTTTATATTTTTCTCAAGTTTAACCACAAGATTTGACTTGATGGTAATAATCTTTCCGAGTTTAACTCAGTACTTTATTTCAAAATTAATTCGAATGTAAACAAAATGAAATGCTATTTCCCGAGGTTAACTCGGTACTTTTATTCTGAAATACCGAATTAGAATTTTCCCAAGATTAATTTGGTACTTAAAAATATGATTCCTAGGTACTATTTACACATAGTACCTTTTCAAGTAGTTTGTATGCCATAGATTTGGGAGGAGAACACCATCTTTGTTCATGAGTTTATAAGTGTCGGGTCTTACTTCGTCTTTAACCAGGTACGGTCCCTCCCAATTTGAAGTTAACTTGTTTGCTTTTATGTGCCTTAATGTGCCTTCAATTTTTTAAAGTACCCAGTCTCCAATCTTTATTAGTCGTTTGAACACCTTTTTATCGTGGGTTTTTTTTGTTCTTTGCTTGAACGACTGTGATCTTAGGGGACTTGCTATTCTTCGTTCTTCTAGCAACTGGGGTTTGCTCACATATCGAACGGTCAAGCCGCCACAACTGGGGTTTGCTCTATGGAAGGCAATTGTGGTATGCTCCCAAAAATTTGGCAAGTATCACATTTCTTGACATACCTCTTAGCATCTTCTCTTAGCATCGGCCAATAGTATCTTTGGTTGATTACTCTTTCTGTCAACGCTCGGGCTCCGGGGTGTCCTCCACATACTCCTTTGTGCATCTTGGTGAGTAACTCGTTTACTTGGAGTGGTGGAATGCAACGAATCAAAGGTTTTGAGAAAGAACGCTTGTATAAAACATCATCATGAATCGCATACCTGGCTGACTGCTGCTGTATTTGCCTAGCTCGAATGGAGTCATCCGGCAGGCTTCCTTGCTGGATAAATTTCACCATTTCATCAACCCAATTCTCCGAAGTAGGTTGTAAGTGTTGAATTAGGTGAGTTTCCTTTGAGATCACTGTGACCATTTCCACCGGGATGTCTTCTTCATTTTGGTTCTCTCCGGAGGCGATTTTTGCTAATCTATCTGCTTGTTGATTATCTCTTCGACTGATCAAAGATAGGCTGAAAGGATTGAATTTCTCTTTCCATTGTCTAGCTTTGTCTACATATGATTGAAGACCCTCTGAATGTACCGCGTAGGTACCTTGGACTTGATTCACCACTAATTGTGAGTCACTATAGACCCTTAAAACTGTTATATTTGCTTCATGGGCCCATTCCATCCCAATTAACAATGCTTCGTACTCTGCCTGATTATTTGAAAGATTGGGCCTCAATTTGATATCTCGCATCTCGGTGTATTGTTTGTTGGGAGAAGTCAAAATTACGCCCAATCCTACTCCGCTAGCGTTGACTGCTCTGTCTACCTTTAGTTTCCAATGATCCATCAGTAATTTGCTTCCCTCTATGTTTGACTCTATGAAAGATCCTTCTGCCAGGAAGTCAGCAAGGGCCTGTGCCTTGATGGCAGTCCGTGGCTTGAAGGTGATTTCTTGTCCACACAATTTGATGGACCATCGAAGCATCCTTCCCGATTGATCCAGTTTATGAAAAATTTGTCTTAGCGGGGCATCAGTGTAGACAACAATGGGATGAGACTCGAAATATGGCCTGGGCTTTCGTGTCGAAATTACCAATGCATATGCCAGTTTTTCTATGTTAGAATATCGTGACTCAGCATCGTTTAAGGCCTTGCTTATGAAGTACACGGGGTACTGCTTTTACCCTTCTTCCTTTATCAACACCGATGCTACAATCAAATCACAGAAAGATAGATATAAGAAAAGTGTTTCTCCCACGTTTGGAGGTCGCAGCAGTGGAGGTCAAATCAAACTTTCCCAAGCACTGCTGCATTCTGGAGTCCATCTGAAGTCGTTCTTTGAGTCCTTCAAAGCTTTGAAGAACGGAAGGCATTTTTCCCGCTGACTTTGCAACAAAGTGTCCCAGTACAGCAATACATCCATTTAACCTTTGGATATCTTTGATACATAAGGGCTCGGTAAGTCGAGCTATGGCCTCCAATTTCTTTGGGTTGGCTTCAATTCCTCGTTTAGACGTCATGAAGCCTAGGAATCTTCCAGATTTTACCCCAAATGTGCACTTCGTCGGATTCAGCTTGAGGTTAAATTTTGCCAAATTTGAGAATGTTTCCTCTAGGTCGTCTAAATGCGATACTCCATATTTGGTTTTGACAACCATGTCATCCACATAGGCTTCTATGTTTCTTCCTATTTGATCTCGGAGGATATGATTCATCATCCATTGATAAGTGGCCCCTGCATACTTCAAGTCGAATGACATAACATTATAGCAATATATGACCCCTGCAGCTTGGAATGAAGTATGTACCTGGTCACTTGACCTCATTTTTATTTAATGATAACCCAAGGAAGCATCTATGAAGCTTAAAAATTCGTATCCCGCGGTTGAATCCACAAGCTTTGTTGAGGTCAGTGTAATCAACACACATCCTCCATTTTCCATTGGCTTTCTTGAGCATCACAACATTAGCTAGCCACGTGGGGTATTTGACTTCGCGAATGAACCCTGCCTTTAACAATTTTTCTACTTTTTCCTTCATGCCTTGTATCTTTTCTTCTCCGAACTGTCTGGACTTTTGTTTTATTGGGTGGCATGTCGGACCTATATTCAGCGTGTGTTCGGCTATGGTCTTATCGATGCATGGCATGTCCTCTGTGCACCAAGCGAAATTACTTTGGTGATCCTTCAAAATTTTGATGATACCTTGTCTGAGTGTATCTGGTATTTCTCTTCCAATTTTGACACACTGTTGGGGATGTTCTGGATTTATGACCTGATAACTCTAAAATAATAGAGTTATTCACATCTAATTTGCCACATTTTATTCCTGTATTAACTGATTTTATTTGGAATATGGCATAAAAATGTGTTGATTTGATATTTTCTCTCTTTTTACCTAAAAATGTGGATTTATTGTTAAAAGTCAATTTAATTCAATAAATTTCTCAACATGTGGATGATCTGTATTATTTGTTATTATTTGGGAATTTATTTGAATTGATTTATTGTGACAAGGGTAAAAAGGGAATGTGGATAGTTGACAATGTTGAAAGAAAGTTGGATAAAAGTAACCAAGAAGAAAGTGAAGAATGTGTGGATAAATTGCATCTATACATATATATGTATATATATATATATATAATATACACCCACACACTATTTGTCACTTAAAATCCAGCTGGGCATATTTAAAGATGGACACTTTCGGTCCTATGTATTCATTTCTTTGGTCCCATCCATTATATAAAGTACACATGCTGAAATCTTTGTTATATGTATATATATATATATATATATATATAATATATATATATTTGTGGGAGTGCTAATTGGCAAGGTGGACAAAAAGATAGAAGATAGTTGTTGTCCAACAATATATATATATATATATATATATACATATATATACATACATATGATGAGATTCCTCTCAATTTTCTGGCAGATTTTAGGAGAAAAGGTGCAGTGGCAGCTGCATTATACAAAAAAAAGAAGAAGCATATTCCCTAGTGGGTATACATATATATATATATATGTATATACATACACATGATGACAACTCTCAATTGCTGGCTGGTTTTGTGAGAGAAGGTGGAGAAAAGGGGCAGCCTTGGTGTCAATTGCTATATATATATATATATATATATATATATATATATAGATGTATATATATATATATTTATATATATATATAGATGTATATATATATGAGGTGGGGAGAAGAAGTTCACGGGGGAAAAAAGAGGAGGAGAAATAGAATACTACCATAGCTTTTGTATGTTTTGTGTTTAGTTACGGGCAGCTTAGGACTTAGGCAGTAGGTAGATTGTTTTGAGTTGTTTTTTTGAGCTTAGATTAGGGTGGAGAATACCTGAGAAGGCTGTGGTGACATTGCTGGATTCTTGTAAGCTGGACAGAACCGAAGGCAGCAGCATCACGCAGAGGAAACGAAGGACAGCAGCAGCTTGATTAAATCTGATTTGGGGCAGTAGGGTGATCTCCAACCCGAGTAACCCTCTTTCCATTTCTTCAATTTGTTTACTGTTTTGTAATTGAATGTTCTTCAATTTGTTACTGTTTTGTAATTTAATGATCTTTGTAATATGAGAATGTTTACATGTGTTCAAGGATTGATTAAAAATGTTTTGGGAGTAATATGTTTTCCGTCTTAGGCTTGACTCCGTTGATTGGTGTCACTACGGACCTAGGGACTATTTTTCCTATTACGTTAGTCCTTGTCTTTCATGATTCTTGGTTCAAGGGTTGATTAAAAATGTTTTGGGAGTGATTTGTTTTCCGTCTTAGGCTTGACTCCGTTGATTGGTGTCACTACGGACCTAGGGACTATCTTTCCTATTACGTTGATTCTTGTTTTCCGTGATTCGTTTCAGCATAATACATATTTTTAACCTAAAGATGTTGTGGTGTAGTTAAGTATGAGCATGTTGAATACACTGTTTTGACTATGATGATAGGTATGCTGCAGCATTACTTTCTGTTTTTATGTTTAATGCTTGTATGGAGCAATGCTTGGTTTATTCATGTAATTACATTAGAATTATGTGGCGTTAGATTTGAGAACTGCGTGAACAGCAGTAAAAACACGAAAGTGCACTCATATGGCAGTGGATTGAAAACTGCGTGAACAGCGGTACATTCACTGACTAGCGTTGCGTTAGGTCCACGGTACTTCGTACTCCATGAGACGATGTATCGGGGATCTAGACTAGTAGATCAAGTAGTCTGGGTGAAACCAGACATGCTGTAGCATTGATATGGAATTGAAAGCATGCTTTGTATACTTACATTCATCTCTGGTTTGTACTTACATTTTTTGCTTGATTTTTACAGCATTGTATTACCTGTTGTATTCTCATGGTGATTTTCCAGTAGGCTGCCCTGTAATTTTAGTTAGGTAGAATTGCTGCAGCATTTCTGTTGCTGCAGCATTTCAGTTGCTGCAGCAGTAGCTTAGCAATAGCTTAACCTCCGAATCTCCACCCATTTATTCATCATTCTTTATTCTTTTATTCTTTTAACCAAATGTAAATCATGTTTGCATGCATATTTGGCATACTAAATCTCTGTGGGATCGATAATCTTGTACTTAGGTACATGTATTACTTGTTAACCGGTGTATACTTGCACTTGTTAAGATTGCGTTGATTTTTTCTATTTTATTATCTTCTCAATTTGTGACACACGCACACAACGCAACAAGTTTTTGGTGCCGTTGCTGGGGATTTTGGTGTCAATTGATTGTAAATATTGTTTACATTTGGTTATATTTTTATTGTTTTATGTTATACTCATTCTTGAGCTTATAAGATTATTGAAATGATTGAATGAGGGACGAATAAACTATGCATGGGCTGAACTGTTTTTGTGAGTTTATTGATCTGAATTATTTGTCAAATTTCAGCTTGTGTATCATTCATTCCTTAACTTGTGCTGTTTTGCATGAGTAAAACGCGCAAAAGCTCTCAAGGTACAGTGCCTCCACTTGATAAGGTAGACATGGCTGAGCAGCAGCGCATTGTAGAAGCTGAACCTGTCTATAATCCTGTGGTGTTGGCGGACGATAGGGACCATGCTATCCGACAGTATGCAGTCCCTATGTTTAATGAATTGAATCCAAGCATTATAAGACCAGATATTACAGCAGCCCAGTTCGAGTTGAAACCGGTGATGTTTCAAATGTTGCAAACGGTGGGGCAGTTTGGTGGATTACCTGCTGAAGATCCCCACTTGCACCTACGACTCTTTATGGAAGTAAGTGACTGCTTCAAGATACCAGGGGTAACAGATGAAGTGTTAAGGCTGAAATTATTCCCGTACTCCCTAAGAGACAAGGCGAGAGCATGGCTAAACTCTCTACCCCCAGGTAGTGTAACATCATGGTAGCAGCTCACTGAAAATTTTTTGATGAAATATTTTCCTCCAACGAAAAATACTAGGTTGAGAAATGAAATCACCTCTTTTCAACAATTAGAAGATGAATCATTGTATGAAGCATGGGAAAGATTCAAAGAGTTGTTAAGGAGATGTCCACAACATGGAATCCCACATTGTATTCAAATGGAGACATTTTATAATGGGTTGAATGCACACACACGCATGGTGGTTGATGCTTCAGCAAACGGAGCACTTTTGGCAAAAACGTATAACGAGGCCTATGAACTAATCGAAAGGATTGCCAACAACAACTACCAATGGCCTACAACAAGACTACTTAGTGGAAAAAAGGTGGCTGGGGTATTGGAGTTGGATCCACTCACTTCACTCTCAGCCCAAATGTCAACAATGACCAACATGCTCCAAAAAACACTAAGTATGCAACAACATGGCGGGCAGGGGACAGAACCATCAAACCAGCCCAATGTAAGCCAGGTACAGGACGTGTGCTGTGTTTATTGTGGAGAAGGGCATCTATTTGAGGATTGTGTTCACAATCCCGCATCAATCTGCTACATGGGGAATCAAAACAGGGTAACGGTCTTCAATCAAACACTTACAACCCTACTTGGAGGCAGCACCCAAATTTTTCTTGGAGAGATCAAGGGATGCACCCCAATCAAGGTGTGAACCCAAGACCACTGCTCCAGCAGCAGCAGCAGTACCCCCAGCAGCACCAGTACCCTCAACAGCAGCAACAACAATTCCAACAACAACAAAGACCTCTACAACAACAACTACCTTCAAACGCTTTAGAAGGCATGATGAGAGACTTCATGGCAAGGACAGAAACAACCATACAGGGATTATCCTCTACTGTACGGAACTTGGAAAGCCAAATGGGGCAGTTAGCTCAAGAGATGAGGAGCAGACCACAAGGATCACTTCCAAGCGATACGGAAAATCCAAGAAGAGAAGGAAAGGAACATTGCAAGACAGTTACATTGCGGAGTGGCAGAATACTGGACGAGCCAAAAATGAAGTCGGGAGCAGCTGGGAATACCAGTGAGTCCAGCCAGAATGCAGAAATTCCAGTAGATGAAAAAGAAGCAGTTGAGCCAAATGTTGCAGCATCGCAAATGCTGCAGCAAAACAGCATTCCAGAACATTCGAATGCTGCAGCATCTCCGATGCTGCAGCAATGCAAAATTCCAGAGAGCAAACCAGTACAGCCACGCATGCCTTTCCCACAGAGGTTTGCCAAAAAGAAACAAGATGAACAATTTAAGAAGTTCTTGGACATTTTAAAGCAACTGCACATCAACATTCCTTTGGTAGAAGCAATCGAACAAATGCCCAACTACACCAAATTTATGAAGGATATCCTTACAAAGAAAAGAAAGTTGGGGGAATATGAAATTGTTTCATTAACCAAAGAATGTAGTTTCTTTTTGCAGGACAAGTTGCCCCCTAAGATGAAAGATCCGGGGAGTTTTAATATTCCTTGCTCTATTGGAAACTCATATTGTGGTATGGCCTTGTGTGATCTTGGTGCTAGCATCAACTTGATGCCTATGTCAGTTTTCAAACAGTTGGGCATAGGTAAGGTAAGACCTACGACTATAACATTGCAATTAGCGGATAGGTCTATAGCTCACCCCGATGGAAAAATTGAGGGCATCCTTGTAAGAGTTGATAAGTTTATTTTTCCAGCTGATTTTATTGTTCTTGATTATGAAGCAGATAGGGAAGTTCCCATTATTTTAGGAAGACCTTTCCTAGCTACGGGAAGGACTCTTATTGATGTGCAGAAAGGGGAGCTAACCATGAGATTCCAGGATGATAAAGTCACATTCAACGTATTCAAAGCCATGAAATTCCATGATGAAGGTGAGGAGTGTTTTCAGATCACCACCAATGATTCTTGGGAAGAAAAAGATGAAGAGCAAGATGAGGATTCCACGAAATCATTGATGAAGGAAAGTCTACATGATGATGGCAATGTGGAGACCAAAGCACATTCAGCTTGGGTAGAAGCAAACCCCAAAAGATTCAGATTTCGAGCTCAATATGAATCCTTGGAGTTGTCTTCTAGAGATTTCAAGTTAACAAAACCTTCAGTTGAAGAACCACCACAGCTGGAATTGAAGCAATTGCCACAACATTTGAAGTATGGGTTCCTAGGGGCAGACTCAACGCTGCCAGTGATCATTTCAGCCTTCCTTGATGATGAACAGGAAGAGAAATTGCTTGGAGTACTAAGACAGCATAAGAGAGCTATGGACTGGACCATAGCTGACATTAAAGGTATAAGTCCAACCTTATGCATGCACAAAATCATTTTGGAAGAAGATTCCAAAAATTCCATAGAAGGGCAGCGAAGATTGAATCCAATTATGAAGGAAGTGGTGAAGGAACAAATCATCAAGTGGCTGGATTTTAGCATCATCTATCCCATCTCTGACAGTTCTTGGGTAAGTCCTATACAATGTGTGCCCAAGAAAGGAGGAATCACAGTGGTAGCAAACGAAGACAATGAGTTGATTCCTACCAGAACAGTCACGGGATGACGTATATGCATTGATTATAGGAGACTCAACAAAGCCACGAGGAAGGACCACTTTCCATTGCCTTTCATTGATCAAATGTTGGACAGGTTAGCTGGACATGAGTATTATTGTTTTTTGGATGGTTATTCAGTGTACAACCAAATTGCTGTGTCACCGGGGGACTAGGACAAAACAACCTTCACTTGTCCCTATGGCACGTTTGCATTCAGAAGGATGCCATTCGGACTTTGCAACGCTCCAACAACATTCCAACGATGCATGATGGCCATTTTCACTGATATGGTAGAGCAGTATTTAGAGGTGTTTATGGATGACTTTTCCATATTTGGGGATTCTTTTGATAATTGTTTAGAGAATTTGGCCAATGTACTTAAACGTTGTGAGGAAACTAATCTAGTCCTTAATTGGGAGAAGTGTCACTTTATGGTTAGGGAAGGAATTGTGTTGGGTCACAGGATTTCAAAGGAAGGTCTTGAAGTAGACCGAGCAAAAATAGAAGTGATTGAAAAGCTACCTATCCCGACAACTGTGAAACACATTCGAAGCTTCTTGGGACATGCGGGCTTCTACCGGAGATTCATCAAGGACTTTTCAAAGGTATCTAAGCCCTTATGTAAATTATTAGAAAAAGATAATGTGTTTTATTTTGATGCAGCCTGTGCCGCAGCCTTTGAGGATCTCAAGCAAAAATTGATTTCATCACCAATCATCATAGCACCCGATTGGAGTCTACCATTCGAAATGATGTGTGATGCAAGTGACTATGCAGTAGGTGCTGTTTTGGGACAGCGGCATAACAAAATTTTTCATTCCATCTATTACGCTAGCAAGACACTCACGGAGGCTCAGGTAAATTACACTGTTACTGAAAAAGAGTTACTTGTTGTTGTGTTTGCCTTTGATAAATTCAGGTCCTATTTGGTGGGCACGAAAGTGATAGTCTACACCGATCATTCTGCCATCAAATACCTACTTGCAAAGAAGGACTCAAAACCAAGGCTCATTAGATGGATTCTACTCCTACAAGAATTTGATGTGGAAATCAAGGACAAGAAAGGAGTGGAGAATCAAGTGGCTGATCATTTGTCTCGATTGGAGCAACAAGGGGGATCTCAAATCCCAATTAATGAACATTTTCCGGATGAACAACTGCTGGAAATTTCAGAAGACATGAAGATGCCGTGGTATGCAGATTATGCCAACTTTCTAGCCAGTGGTGCAATGCCGCCGGATTTCTCATACCATGAACGAAAGAAGTTTCTCCATGATGTCAAAAGTTATTTTTGGGAGGAACCCTTTTTGTTCAAGCAATGCAAAGACCAAGTGATTCGGAGATGTGTAAACGATGATGAAATTGAGGACATCATTTTTCAATGTCACAACTCACCATGTGGAGGACATTTTGGAGGGTCAAGAACTGCAGCAAAGGTACTACAATCTGGTTTCTTTTGGCCTTCATTATTTAAAGATTGTTATGAGTTTGTGGCAAGGTGTGATCGCTTCCAAAGAGTAGGAAACATCTCAAGAAGAAACGAAATGCCTATTACCAACATTTTGGAAGTGGAACTCTTTGATGTATGGGGCATTGATTTCATGGGACCTTTCCCACCTTCGTTTGGGAATTCATACATTTTAATGGCAGTGGATTATGTGTCCAAGTGGGTGGAAGCTGCAGCATTCCCCACTAATGATTCCAAAGTGGTAATCAATTTCCTTCGAAAGAACATTTTCTCACGTTTTGGAACACCTAGAGCAATCATCAGTGATGAAGGTTCTCACTTTGTCAACAAATGGCTGGGAGCCTTGCTAGCCAAGTACCATGTTCATCACCGAGTTGCCTTGCCATACCATCCTCAAACAAATGGGCAAGTTGAATTGTCCAACCGAATCATCAAAGGTATCCTTGAGAAGGTGGTTAACCCAAACCGAAAAGATTGGTCAAGACGGTTAGATGACGCTTTATGGGCCTACAGGACAGCTTTCAAGACTTCAATAGGTATGTCTCCATATAGACTAGTTTTGGGGAAAGCTTGTCACTTACCCGTGGAGCTAGAGCACAAAGCATACTGGGCGCTGCAGCATCTCAACATGGACATGAATGCTACTGGAAACAAGAGAATGTTGCAGCTTTCTGAACTGGAGGAGCTGAGGTTATTTTCTTATGAAAATGCCAAGTTATACAAGGAAAAAACGAAGAGGTGGCATGATAAACACATCCAGCCGAGAAATTTTGAAGTTGGACAACAAGTTTTGATTTTTAATTCAAGATTGAGATTATTTCCAGGCAAGTTGAAATTGAGATGGACCGGACCATAAACAATTGAACAAAGTCATCCTCATGGAGTGGTCTCGGTTGTGGACAAAACGGGGATCAAATTTAAAGTCAACGGGCATAGACTAAAACTCTACAGAGATGGAGACCAAGAGCAAATCGTTGCTTCTCTATTATTGGTCAATGATTAAGTGGATCCAACACAAGTGAAAAATTAAAGTGAACACTTTTCAATTTTGTGTTATTTTCCGTTTTTCTTTTCTTTCTGTTTATTTATTTTATTTTCTGTTTTTCTTTTCTTTCTGTTTATTTATTTCTGTTTTTTTTTCTTTCCTTTCTTTCTTTTTGTTTTGTTGTTTTCTTTGTTTTTCTTTCAGATTGAGGGATGATGTACGAGCTGTAAGACCCGGACATAATGGATGACGATGTCATCATACCTTGATGCACTCCCATAGAGACGGGAGTAGTTCTTACCCTTAACCTCCTTTACTTTTATGTTTTGTGGATTGTACTTTATATTGCATGTTGTGCAGGCCTTGAACAACTTTACTTCTCTTTTGTTTTGTTGTGTTTTGTTCTATTTTGCCACATTGCCTTGCCTGCTGTTTTGTTTTGATTGAACTTCGGTGTTAAAAGCAATGAGGACATTGCTTCCCTTTAAATTTGTGGGAGGGTGTCCTCTTATGGCAAAAAGTTCAAAAATGGTGCTAAATTGAAAATTTTTCCTGATGTCTTTTAAATGCATAAACATCCTCTTTGCTGAAATTCTGAGTGATCTATTTGAATGCATGGATGCCTTGTCTGAATAACTGTTTTAGGATGCCTTATAAATTGATTGATCTGGCATAGAAGACCTGTTTGCATGAATGTGGCAGCATTTTTCATATGACCCATTAGAACCTTAGTTTTAGCAGGATTAGCGTAGACTCTTGGGACCCGATTTATGATGATATCTTAAAAACAAAAGTACATTCTCGTAGACTTTGTACCTTCTTTCAGAATAATTAGGTATTAGTTGACTCTAAGTGAGAATTATTTCAACTCCCTATCTTTTGCACATAGTCTTACTTGGAAATTTCATGTTTATAAAAAGAGTCACTTTAGTATGAAGGTTCAGAATTTTTAGACTCATTTGTTATAGTCCTTGAGGCGAAATCCTAGTAGATTTGGTACTAAAGAAATGATTGAGGCATGTTCTTGAACCGTTTGAGCCTTTATAGCTTACCCTAATATATTTTGCTTCCTTAGTTAACCCAAGTTGAGCCTAAGCCTAATTTCTTGACACCCTTATTAAATAGCCAATTATCCTAAATGTTTTGCATGTATCCATTCTTTGTTTTCCCTAAACTTGATCTTAGTCTGCTATGAACACTGTTAAACATAAGTTTGGGGGTATGCTGAGAATGCTATGAGGAGGAACATAGAAATGCTGCAGCACAATGCTGCAGCATTATCATTTTTTTTTTGGATTAGTGGTATTTAAGAAAAATTTGAATTTCTAATATAAATGCTCTACGTATTGAGGGTATGTGTATGAAGACATGTGTGAAAAAATGAAAGCACCCTCTTTACTTTAAAAAAAAAAGAAAAAAGAAATGTTGTAGAATTGCTGCAGCATTTTGATTTAGTGAAAAAAAAAATTTGTGCGTGTGTGCATTGGGTAGAAGCTCTTGGCAGACTAGGACTAAGTTTTGAGCCTACTTTTTATCCATATTTTTCCTACCTTAGCCTTAGCCTACATTATAACCAATTTAAGACCTCTTTGATCTTTATTGCTAAATTTGCTACATTAGTGGAGAGGGGTGTAATAGATTGAGTTTGAGGATACAAAATGAACCTCATGATTACCATATGTTGACTTATGAATGAGAGATTGAAAAGGAAAGACTATTCACACACACACTGGAGTGGAAATTCTTTGAACTTGGGTTAGTTAATATTTGGTTATTCACTAAGGATGGAACATTATGTCTACTTGAATTTTGAATTTTCTCTTTCTGAAATCATTGGTCCCAGATTTGGCTGAAACTGCTGGACAAAGTTATTATGTGGGTATGTATATTTCTGTTGCTTCCGCATTACTGCAGCATTGCTCGGGACGAGCAATGACCTAAGTTTGGGGGTGTGATAACTCTAAAATAATAGAGTTATTCACATCTAATTTGCCACATTTTATTCCTGTATTAACTGATTTTATTTGGAATATGGAATAAAAATGTGTTGATTTGATATTTTCTCTCTTTTTACCTAAAAATGTGGATTTATTGTTAAAAGTCAATTTATTTGAATAAATTTCTCAACATGTGGATGATATGTATTATTTGTTATTATTTGGGAATTTATTTGAATTGATTTATTGTGACAAGGGTAAAAAGGGAATGTGGATGGTTGACAATGTTTAAAGAAAGTTGGATAAAAGTAACCAAGAAGAAAGTGAAGAATGTGTGGATAAATTGCATCTATACATATATATGTATATATATATATATAATATACACCCACACACTATTTGTCACTTAAAATCCAGCTGGGCATATTTAAAGATGGACACTTTCGGTCCTATGTATTCATTTCTTTGGTCCCATCCATTATATAAAGTACACATGCTGAAATCTTTGTTATATGTATATATATATATATATATATATATATATATATATATATTTGTGGGAGTGCTAATTGGCAAGGTGGACAAAAAGATAGAAGATAGTTGTTGTCCAACAATATATATATATATATATATATATATATATATATATTTATATATATATATATATATATAATATATATACATATATATACATACATGATGAGATTCCTCTCAATTTTCTGGCAGATTTTCAGGAGAAAAGGTGCAGTGGCAGCTGCATTATACAAAAAAAAAGAAGAAGCATATTCCCTAGTGGGTATACATATATATATATATATATATGTATATACATACACATGATGACAACTCTCAATTGCTGGCTGGTTTTGTGAGAGAAGGTGGAGAAAAGGGGCAGCCTTGGTGTCAATTGCTATATATATATATATATATGAGGTGGGGAGAAGAAGTTCACGGGGGAAAAAAGAGGAGGAGAAATAGAATACTACCATAGCTTTTGTATGTTTTGTGTTTAGTTACGGACAGCTTAGGACTTAGGCAGTAGGTAGATTGTTTTGAGTTGTTTTTTTGAGCTTAGATTAGGGTGGAGAATACCTGAGAAGGCTGTGGTGACATTGCTGGATTCTTGTAAGCTGGACAGAACCGAAGGCAGCAGCATCACGCAGAGGAAACAAAGGACAGCAGCATCTTGATTAAATCCGATTTGGGGTAGTAGGGTGATCTCCAACCCGAGTAACCCTCTTTCCATTTCTTCAATTTGTTTACTATTTTGTAATTGAATGTTCTTCAATTTGTTACTGTTTTGTAATTTAATGATCTTTGTAATATGAGAATGTTTACATGTGTTCAAGGATTGATTAAATATGTTTTGGGAGTAATATGTTTTCCGTCTTAGGCTTGACTCCGTTGATTGGTGTCACTACGGACCTAGGGACTATTTTTCCTATTACGTTAGTCCTTGTCTTTCATGATTCTTGGTTCAAGGGTTGATTAAAAATGTTTTGGGAGTGATTTGTTTTCCGTCTTAGGCTTGACTCCGTTGATTGGTGTCACTACGGACCTAGGGACTATCTTTCATATTACGTTGATTCTTGTTTTCCATGATTCGTTTCAGCATAATACATATTTTTAACCTGAAGATGTTGTGGTGTAGTTAAGTATGAGCATGTTGAATACACTGTTTTGACTATGATGATAGGTATGCTGCAGCATTACTTTCTGTTTTTATGTTTAATGCTTGTATGGAGCAATGCTTGGTTTATTCATGTAATTACATTAGAATTATGTGGCGTTAGATTTGAGAACTGCGTGAACAGCAGTAAAAACACGAAAGTGCACTCATATGGCAGTGGATTGAAAACTGCGTGAACAGCGGTACATTCGCTGACTAGCGTTGCGTTAGGTCCATGGTACTTCGTACTCCATGAGACGATGTATCGGGGATCTAGACTAGTAGATCAAGTAGTCTGGGTGAAACCAGACATGCTGTAGCATTGATATGGAACTGAAAGCATGCTTTGTATACTTACATTCATCTCTGGTTTGTACTTACATTTTTGGCTTGATTTTTACAGCATTGTATTACTTGTTGTATTCTCATGGTGATTTTCCAGTAGGCTGCCCTGTAATTTTAGTTAGGTAGAATTGCTGCAGCATATCTGTTGCTGCAGCATTTCAGTTGCTGCAGCAGTAGCTTAGCAATAGCTTAACCTCCGAATCTCCACCCATTTATTCATCATTCTTTATTCTTTTATTCTTTTAACCAAATGTAAATCATGTTTGCATGCATATTTGGCATACTAAATCTCGGTGGGATCGATAATTTTGTACTTAGGTACATATATTACTTGTTGACCGGTGTATACTTGCACTTGTTAAGATTGCGTTGATTTATTCTATTTTATTATCTTCTCAATTTGTGACACACGCACACAACGCAACATGACCACTTCGTCAAATTCGCTTTCCCGCGACACTTCGGTGACCAAGTCACAAATTTGCTTCTCCAATATCCTCTGTATCCTTTGGTCATCATCAACAGTTATAGAGTTAACGTAACCAATTTCGGTGGACTCTTCCTTTTTTCTCTTTATTTTCATAATATGTCCCAACAAATTTCGGGGACTGCTCTTCACAAAACTGACACCTCGCAAGGTGTTGAACTTCACTTGTTGGTGAGATGTGGATATCACGAGATCAAAGGCTGCGTGGAAAAGTTTCCACAATATGACATTATATGGGGACTCCAAATCCACGACATAAAATTTTATCTCCTCTGTTCTTACTCTGTCTCCATCGCCAAGGGTGACTTGCATTTTCACCCTTCCTTTGACTGGCATTTTGTGCGGTGTGAACCCTTCTAGTACCATTTTACTTGCCTTGAGATGCTCACTTTTCAAGCTCATCTCATTGAAACATCGAAGGTACATGATGTTTTTCGTGGCTCCTGTATCAATCAAAACCATTCTTACCGTGCACTTGTCGATTCCATCTCTTGTCCAATTTCGAGGTTGGCTCGAAGTGAGGATGGATTTCCTGAATAATTGAAGTCCAATTTCGAGGTTGGCTCGAAGTGAGGATGGACTCCCTGAATAATTGAAATCCAATTTCGAGGTTGGCTCGAAGTGAGGATGGATTTCCTGAATAATTGAAGTCCAATTTCGAGGTTGGCTTGAAGTGAGGATGGATTCGATAAGTAACTCCGAGACTTTAGAACCACGAGATTAACTCAGTGGTAATTTACATAATTTTCCAAAGTTTAACTCGGTACTTTAGAACCACGAGATTAACTCAGTGGTAATCTTCATAAATTTTCCCAAGTTTAACTCAGTACTTTGAAACCACGAGATTAACTCAGTGGTAATCTTCATAAATTTCCCAAGTTTTAACTCGGTACTTCGGAACCACAAGATTAACTCAGTGGTAATCTTCATAAATTTCCCAAGTTTTAACTCGCACGATGCGAAACCAATATTGATAACGACAGTATAGATTTCAATCCACTTGGGCAGTGCTTCTTCCAACTCCTGACGTCGACTAAGATGTGGGTCAAAGTGTCCTTATACATCGGTGAGCATCTGCACTCTCTACACCGATCTTGATGGTAGTCGAATCTCGGAAAACTACACGTGTAAGCCATCACCATCAGCATCATCGCCAATGGTTCTAGATGAAGGAGGAAAGAGGAAAGAACGAATTATATATTTTTTTTCTTCATTTTGACTGAAAGGTTAAATAATTCCAACAAAACTGTTTGTTGTTGTTGTTGATGGTGGTGGTAGCAGCGACCGCGGCGGCTCCGCATCCTGACATAAACGACCTAGCAATGGTTTCACATAAAATGGTTCTTCTGAAATCTCTCTGTTCCCTTTGTTCCTGTAATCGGGCCTTTTCTCTTCCTTGGTGTCCCTTGCCTTCCTTCTTTTCTTCGACAAATAGAGGGATATTGTCCATTGACATTGATCTGTCCATTGAAGTTGAACTAGAACTGAAACTGCTCTTGAAATTGAAACAGAACTCAAAATTGAAATTGTAGTTGCATTTGAATCTGAACTTGAATTTGATCTTGGACCTTCTTCGCGTAGAGGTTCATCCATTATCCCATTAAAAACATTCATAATATGTCTTACCCAAGCATTCTGGCGTTGCTCATCGTTATCACCGCGATTGGCAGCTTCAAACCTTTCCCTGTTAAAAAGCCTCGCTACTTCTTCTCTCGAGTTCCTCATTATTTCTTCCAAATGAAATTAGAAATGATGCGTCCGTCCGTCCGTCGCTTAGGGTTATGAAATTCCTTCTCTTCTTTTAATTTTTTTTTTTTTTATTTTAGGGCCCCATGATGTTAGAATCAAGATGGAAGTCGTTGGCATATATGGAAGTGATGTTCCTTACCTCAAGGTAAAACCAATTCGTACATCCTCATAATTTTTTTTTTTTTCTTTATATCGGTAATTGAGGCATTATTACTTACGAAATCGTCAGAAAAAACTCCTTGAAAACTTCAGTTCCACCGGTGATGCTAAGGTCTTCTATTTGTTTCAAATCGAAGCATTGTTGTCGCTTGTCGCTATCCTTGTCATACATGGAGATTCTGTACGAGAGTGGGAGCTCGACTGAGCACTTCCCTCGGCTAATGCGACCTTGTGTGCCACACTAAACATTTCGCAGATGGTTTCAGGCTTTCGGAGTTGAAGCTCGGTGTATAGCATCCTTGACTGGAACCCGCTTTCGAAGCAGGTAATCACCGTGTCTTGGCTAATCTTCTCGATTTCATCGTACATTTTCTTGAAGCACTCCAGATAGGCAATGAGGCTCGCCTTCTCTCTGTTTGATGTTGGCGAGGTCTCCTCTCATTTTGGGTATCGTTCCAGCAGTGCTGAATTTGTCCATAAATAATTTCTCGAGAGCCTGCCAAGAGTCGATGGTTCCTGACTTTAGCGAAGTAAACCATGTTAGGGCTTTGTCGGATAGTGTGCCGGGAGAGGCCCTGCACATGACAGCCTCGTCATTTGTCACCAGGCCCATGGCGGACTTGTATCGACAAACATGCTCTCGAGGTCTGCTCTGTCCGGAATATAAGACGAATTGGGGAATCTCTAGTGTCGGGTCTGGGATTACAGAGTGAATCTACTTTGTGAATGGGCCCGTATTCACTGAGCGACTCTTCTTAGTGTGGCCTCTTCGCGCCTGCTCCAGACTTCGCTCGTGCTTGTTTCTCTTCGGGCGGAGTCTGTCGTGGCGGCTTCTTTCCCTTGACTGTCTACTCGATGGTTGATTCTCGTCTACTTCGCTGATAGAGCGATATGTCTTTCTGTAGGGAGTGTTTTGGCCCCTGGTGTGTTTGCTCGCCTGATGGTCTCGTGGTGAGATGTGGGAAACGTGGTATCGAGTTGATATCCACGTTCGCCAGATCATCCTAACATTTTCTGTTCTGAGGAGAGAGAGACAGAAAAAATTTTGTTCCCGGTAACGGAACCAAACTAATTCGACGAAAATCGGTCTGACGCCACATGTCGATTAACCGGCTTCATCTGATGGTCTCTGTCAAAATATTTCCGCCTAGGTGGCTGTTTCGCTGGTACTTTGATGAAAATTTCCTTCGTGAATATCTGCAAAACAGAGAAGTTCGAAATGGAGGGTGAGGGATCTCCGATGAACCCTCCGAAGCTTAAGTCAGTATTCTAAATATCTGACTAGAGATATGTATGAAATTGACAGAGTTTGTTGAGTTATCTGGCCTTACCTTTAATCCTCACACGAGGGGTATTTATAGGAATAAACAACCTTGAGAAATAGGTACGTAATGAAGAATATGATAGTTGTCAGATTCTGAAATATCTCACTGCTTCTGCGATATCCCACTGTTGTAGGGATATTCTGTGAGATATTTTTAATCGAATGATCTTTAGTTGACAGATATTCTTTGGGGAATATTCTGGAAAAACTTTGACTAGCTGGTAGTCAAGATATCGGCGAAGTAGATAACCCGAGGTGATACCCCGGGTTTCGGAGCTTTGCGTAGCGAATTCGTGGACCCTGCTGGTATATGTACAAACATACCCCTAGCATATGTACAAATATACTCCAACAGTGATAATATCTCATACGATATTATCCAGTATAGCATCACAACATAAAATATCCCGCATACAACATATCATCATATCTTTCCGTTATGTCGTCACAATATCAAATATCTAAAAAAGCTCATGGCATAGAAGGCCCACGACCCATAGATAAGGATAAATAAAAACCCTTCTAAGATGAGAAATGAGGTTTTTGGGAGATTCAAGAGTTCTACGAACAGTTTTGAGAAAAATAATCTAGAAGATCTCTAATCCGGCAACATCACCTGTCATGGACGGACACGTCAAATTTCTCACTACACGTCACCATATGACATTTTTGTACTTCTCAACATATATATATATATATATATACAAACATATAACTCTTAAATATTCAACATGAATATGAGGTTATTAGATATTATTGAAAAGAAGTTACGTAAGTTAAAAGAAGTTCAATGGACATATAAAGATATTTATAAAAAACATTATCAAAATTCAATAATTTAAATTTTTTATTATCTTCTTTCCTTCCTTCCTCTGCATTAAAAAAATCACTCAAAAATTTACCAATTTGTCGAAAAATCACTCTAATTTAAAAAAAAAAAAAAAACCTTTTTCATAAAAATTTGTAAGCTATTAGTATCTATAAAATTTGGAGACTGGAACCACTAATTCTGCTTTCCCTTCTATTATCTCCTTATTCAATCTCCCGCAAAAGCTGTTAATTCCTTCCCTATTTGTCACAAGTCGATGAATTTGATTGATTTCAAGTAAAACAAATCTCGAATTCTTTGTTGATTGTACGGCGAAGAAAAAAAGAATGGACCCTTCGATCATGAAACTCCTCGAAGAAGATGAGGTTCTTGTTCTCAGTCCCTTATTTGTCTTCCTATTTGGGCAATTTTGTTTAAGATTTAGTTATAGTTTTTATTTATTTTTGTTATTTGCACAGGACGAGACAATGCATTCTGGGGCAGACGTGGATGCGTTCACTGCTGCTCTTAATAGGGATATTGAAGGCGATGCTTCTGCGTCTCAACCTTCGGATGACAATTGTATGAATTTTTCATTTCCCAGTATATACATACTTTTTTTTTTCTTTCTTTCTGTTCTATTCGTAGAAATTCTTCTTTTTGTTCCTTGAAATATGGTGGGTGGTCGAGAAAACTAGAAAAACGACATGGTGAAATCTATTCCAAAAGGTTTTTAGGTTTTTGAGGGATTCTATGGTGTAATTGCCTAGTAAAGCAGACTGGAATATGAAATTTTGATACAAATTTTGTGAGAAAATAAGATAAAATACAAGGGCTTTCTATTTCATATGCTATCTCTGTTGCTAGCTTTTTTCAGCTAAAAGCAATCGAGAGAAAGCTTGATTCTACCTTTAGGTGAAGAGAAAGTAAAAAGCTAAGTTCTATTTAATGACTGAGAACAGGGCTATCACTTGTTTGATATGTGCGTGCGTTAGATGATTCATGAGTAATTTAATTGTCACATTTATATATATATATTTGATCTCACAAAAGTGTTTTAAACCTCTTGCTTTTACCTATAAGAACTTCAATTTATATAGAATATGATATAAATAAAGTCTTATTTCATAGTTTTAATTCATATCTTTCAAGGATCCAAGTTTAACATGGAGATCAGCAGTTCAAGATTTTAACAGATATCAGCTTCTAAGAGCTATAGAAATATAAAATAATAAAATCAACCATAACTGTATTCTAGGTGTATTTTTTGTTTTTATTAACTCTAATAGTATTTGGTGCATTTGGTAGTATTATCTTTAATCCATGTCTATCTACATTGACCAATTGGTCTACATTTGTGTTCTCATCTACTCAACAGTTGACCTATGTCCAAGCTAATACTCATGGGTCAATCAAGGTCATCTTTTTATTTACTTATTTGATCTCTGATAATTATGTTTCACTTGTAATTTTTGAAATAATTGATCTAGCTATTGGAAGATTTTATATGCTTGTTTACTTTGTGACTCTGACTGTGACAGTTTTCTCTGATTTCAAATACCTGAAAACTTCATCATGTTGATGCATTTGATTGAATGTGTAGCCAACTTATCTCAAGAAAGTAGCTTCACTTCAAATCAGTTTGTTACCCAATGGCAAACCTCTAGCCATGATAAGAATGAGAATACAAGAAGCCAACAGGATCATATGGTTGTAACACATAAGGAACCACAATCAAGTGAAACGGATTTGATGCAACATGGATCGGTTTTAGAAAATCAGAAACCGCCGGTTGACTCTTTTACACAGCAAATTGATCAAAATGTTCATAGTGTTTCTCAAGGAATGGCAGTGCATGACTCTAAAAATGTTCTTGCCCATAACCAAGGGCCAGTCAAAATGCAAAATCTGGATCACGATCCCAATCTTGCAAAGTTACAGAATATAAATAGTCAACAGCCATCTAATACAGGACATCGTTCACAGCTGGCTGTAGCAATGGGCTCAAATAATCAACAGGCTGTACCTCCAGGAGGAAGCAGTCAACCAGCTACAAATGCAGTTAGCAGTAATCTTCAGGCAAGTAATTATAGTCGTGGGAAACAAGTACCTTTTGCACTGTTGCTTCCAGTCATACAGCCCCAACTGGATAAAGATAGAGCAATGCAGTTGAACACCCTTTATCTTAGATTAAAGGTGAGTTTGGAGACATCTAATGTAATGTCTCATCTTTGTTGTGTGAATTTGGAGCATATTATTGTTGCTTTCTTACTAGGTATGCATGTTTTCAGAAAAATGAGATTTCCAAGGATGGTTTTGTTCGGCTTATGAGGAGTATTGTGGGGGATCAAATGCTAAAGATGGCTGTGTATAAGATATCTCAGGTGAGTTGCAAAGCAGCAAATCTCTTTTGATGCATGTTAAATACTTGTACAGAGAATTATGAAAATATATGCTAAAGAAGCTTGAAAAACAGGCTGCTAAAACTTCACAGAACGTGCCAAATCAGTTTGCACCACAGTCTCAAGCTCCATCTCAGCAACAGTTTCCAACCTCACCAAGTGGTTGTAAAGTTTACCCAAATCTCAATCATTTACATGAATTCAATTACATGTATTGAAAACTGTATTCCTTATTAGTTTTTCCTTCACCTGTACAGTGCAAAAGGTGACTGATTCAAGCAATCAGACAACTGATGGTGATGCTCCAGCATCACGTGAGGTAGAACACCAATCAGATTCTCATGAAATGCAAGCAAGCGGAATGCCCGGCTCCAGTTTGATCCTTAAAAACCAGGATAGGAATCAGTCCTCCTTCCCACATCAGGGAATTAACAAGCAGCAGCAACAGCCTATGCACTTCTCACAACCAGCATATCCTGCTTTTGGTAGTGGGAGTAACTATCATCCACATTCAACGACAAATACTAATTCTGCTGCAGTGACTGCTAAACAACAACCTCATGACTTGCAGATGAGACAGATTCCCACACATCAGAGCATAGGAACAGCCCAACTGGGGGCGGTAAATCAAGGCAAAAATGTAATGAACATTCCCAAATTTGATCCGAAGAGATTGCATGCTGCAACTAATGTGACAAACAGTTTAGCAGTAACACAAAAAGGTGGAGGGCCCTCATCCATGAACTATATAAAACAGGAACCAACTGATCAGTCAAATGAACAGTACAAACAATTTACTGCTCCACATGGGTTATCTTCCTTGTCTTCGGTCCATCCTGAACAGGGTAATGCTATTTCTGAAACTTTGAAGGATGAATCCTTTGAGATGGGGTTGACGGTGCCTGCAAGTTCAATACCCTCAAATTCAATATCATCTACACAGACTGACTCTAAGAACGCGGTAATCATATAGATCACATACACCTGATGTTCTAATGTGCTACTGCTGTGGTGTGTCATTTTCTAGATTGGATTTGTACCAACCTGCTTTCTCTGCATTTTGCATTCGTTTGCTGAATATGATTGAAGATAATTCATAATCTTGAAAAATTGTTACTGGTTTTTGTTGAATTTCTCACCATGATATACTTTTCTGTAATTGATTTCTCATATGGAAGTTTGAAGCACTGGCTACATTTACAGAATATGGGATAATGAACTAAAATATTCTTGATTATGGTTACTCTTTCACTATGATTAATATTTAGATAGTTTGGTTATAGTTTGGTTATCATAAATTGAGCTTGTGGGCAGCTTGATGAAAAGTGATCTTGCTTTTGTTTACTTGATTAGACCTCTGTATGCTTAACCTTGAAGTATTTCTTAACTCGCTCATAAGTTACCATATCCTACTATCATCTGCATCAGATTTTTCTCTGTTGATTTTGTATGATTTTCCCTTTTGAAAATGCCAGCAATTATATGATATGTCTCTCTGTTTGTTTCACTGTCCCACCTTTTCTGTTTAAATCACTATTTACTTTGTAGTCTTAATGTTTTGACTTTTTTTTATCAATTTGGTTGTTGTTTGCCAAAATAATTTTAATCTTGTTAAGTATATTTTTCGTTTTTAAAATAATTTTTTTTTATGATAAAATTTATCAAATCTTTTTAGTTTATTGTATTTTTTTCATATTTAAACAATGAAAAAAATATATATTGAAAAACATTAAAAACTTCAGTCACCATCTTAGAAATAAGATTCAACATGTATTTGGTGGTAAATAATTTTAATTAGAGATAGAAGTTAATTAATAGGAAATTAAAAATTAATCAATAATCATACAATTACCCTCACATGCACTTTGAAAATATTTAATATCTAATTCTGGTGGAGACGATAGTTAAACATAGCTGATGACTTACCGAAGAAGCAAAATCTCACTCGTCAGTCACAAGAGCATATGTATATATATAGAGAGAGGCAGTATTGACATTTGATGCAAGGGAAAAAAAAAACATGTAACTAGAATCAATTGAAAATTTATGTTATAACATTAATTTTTCCACTGAAATTTTTAATTTTATTTAGATTGCTTGATATATAATTCATTGTTTATCATTCATGCATTATTCAATCTGATCAATCACCTTGATTTTCTTGATATGAAAGAAAAATATTCTTGTTTCAGAGGAATCTCTTCTAGTTGCAGTTGGATTTGTAGCACCCTGCTTTCTCTGTCTTTTGTATTGGTTTTGCTGAATATGATTACAGATAATTGAAAATCTTGAAACATTGTTACTGGTTTTTGTTGAATTCCTCGCTATGTGATATACTTCTATGTAATTGATTTCTCATATTGAAGTTTGTGTCAGCTACATTTACAGAATGTGGAATAATGAACTAAATGTTCTTGATTGTGGTTTCTCTTCGCTAGGCTTAATAATTTAGAAATTTTGGTTATCATAAATTGAGATTGTAGGCAGCTTGATAAAGGTGATCTTGCTTTTATTTACTTGAGAAGAATATTTAATGTTTGACTAACCTTGAATTTTTTCTTGATTCACTTATAATATCCTCTGCATCAGATTTTTCTCTATTGATTTTGTACAATTTTGTGCTTCTGAAAGTGCCAGCAACTATATGATCTCTTTCTCTGTTTTCACTGTCCCCTTTTTCCAGTTGAACTCAAAGATAACTGCTGCAAATTCTGAAATTGCGGTTGGAAACAATGTCAAGGCTCTGCCTAAGAAACTTTTTGTTAGTCAAAAGAAACCACTAGAAACACTTGGGTCTCCACCACTCCCAGCAAGGTGATATTCTCTTTTAAATAATGAAGCAACAGTGTTCTTTATGCCAAAGACAAGTATAATTGATGCTGTTTTTATATGAATTCACCTGCCAGCAAAAAGCAAAAAGTTTCAGGAGCCTTTTTGGATCAGAGCATTGAGCAACTCAATGATGTTACTGCAGTCAGTGGAGTTGATCTCCGGGTATTGTCTGTCTTATTCCTATATCAACCTCTTCCAGAAAGAGTATAAAGTTTAAAAATAAAATGGGGACACTGAAATTGATTTTTGAGAAGCCACATAAGTTTGCTTTGTAATATTTGGTGTTAGGGGGATTCTAACAATATAATAAGTTTAATATCCTTCCTATATTTCATATCCAATAGGAAGAGGAAGAGCAACTACTTTCTGGACCAAAGGAAGACAGCCGTGTTTCAGAGGCATGCCGTCGAGTTGTTCAAGAGGAGGAAGAAAGGCTGCTCTTAGAGAAAATTCCACTTCGGCAGAAACTGGCCAAAATAAGTAAGGACTTGTTTTTGCCGAATGACAGCTGATTATGAATTTAAATATATGCCCAAGAGGTGCACTTTTAGAATAAATGGACTGAGCTTACTTATGTTGTTGTGTTGCAGTGGCCAAAAATGGCATAAAGAATATGAGCAATGACGTGGAACGATGCTTGTCGCTGGTTAGGAATTTTGATATATTTTTTGGGTTTTTTAAATTTGTTTTGAATTTTGTTATCCTTATAAGAAGTAAACTTTCAGGCTGTGGAAGAAAGATTGCGTGGACTAATATGCAGTCTTATCAGATTGTCAAAGCAGGTCACTTTGTCATTATTTTTATTTTTATTTTTTAAACCTGTTGTGGCCTTTGCTTCTTATATGATATTATTGCTTTTTTATGAAAAACAAACACATGATTAATTTGTAATCACTTGTACGTACAGAGAGAGGAAGTAGAGAAGTTACGCCACAATACCGTAATCACCTCTGATGTTGGTGCAAAGATCAGGTCAATAAACCAAAAAGCTCGAGAGGAATGGGAAAAGAAACAGGCAGAAGCAGAAAAGCTTCAAAGACTGAATGAAGTGAGCCAGTCATTCGTTCTTTCACTTTACTAATAAACTATTGCACATTTAGTTGTAATTTGACTTCTACTTTTCTGTCAAAATAAGAGTATACATACATTCAACTGACATGCTATTCTATGTCTCGTGAAACAGCCTGAAAGTAATAACCCTGCTGCTGCAGTTGACGGTGGTGAGAAGGATAAAGATGAAAGCCGTGGTGGAAAAGCTCCAAAGGTTCTTACTTAAGAATTTTATTGTATTATTCCTAGCAAGCTATTAAGGGAGGCAGACATCGTATTCGTATACTCTTGTCCTTCCCCTGCATCTTAACGTAACTTTTACAGGCAAACAAGGAAGAAGATGACAAGATGCGAACAACTGCTGCAAATGTGGCAGCCAGAGCTGCAGTAGGAGGAGATGACATGCTCTCAAAATGGCAACTTATGGCTGAGCAGGCCAAGCAGAAACGTGTTGGAGGAACAGCAGATGCTTCTTCTTCTTCTTCTTCTTCTTTCTTCTATTGGACGAAAAGTGTCGTCATCATCAGCAGCAGCAAGAAGAGATGATAACCAAGAAGCAGCAGACAAAAGGGGAGGCCAGTCTGCTTCTTCCATCTCCAATCCTGGTACGTTTGATTGATGATTTCTCATAGATAATGGATCCTTCATTCCTTCCTGAGTTTTTGTATTGTGTGTGTATAGGAGGAGGAGCGGTTAGGAAAGTTGGGAGAAATCAAGTGAACGGACCTCAACAACCTGCTAAGGCGGTGACCAGTAATATATCTCTTAAGGATTTGATATTTGTGTTTGAAAGGGAGCCTCAAATGGCTAAATCAGTTCTATTGTATAAGTTGTATGATAGAATCGGTGATCAGCAAAATCCATCCACCTGAATGAATACCACCATACTTGGAATAACCTTTATCACAACTATCAATTATCTTTAATATCATTTTTTTTTCTTACATAATTATGAATCAATTTTGTTTTGGTGTGCATTTAATGGACAATTTTATTCTTTAATTATTATTTTTGCATATTTAATTTATATAGTAACTTTAGTTTAATGTTAAAAATACTTTTTTCCCATAACAAACACATTAATCAGTGTCAACCGTAATCGCTACATTATTTAAAAAAAGAAAATGTCATGGTTTTTTCTTTTGCTGAATAACTAGTTTAACCCTTATATTCATCATCTACCAAAGCTGCCCACATTGAAAACAACACATTTAATATCATCAGGGGAAGGGATTGCAATCAGAGTATCATTTACAGAAGCAGACACAGTAGCATTAATATGCCCATCAAGATCATCAGGAAATACAAACTCATCCGAAGCAAATTAAGAGGAATAAAAAAACTAATATATTTATTACCAATCTCATTCATGTCATTTATCCTAAGAGTTTCTAGAAAGGTGTAAAAACTTTGTGTGATTGTATCCCTTTCCTCTAACTAGTTGTGGCGTGTTATTTTTATTTTTTTTTTCTTTTGCTAAGCAAAAATATTATGTGTTTATACAATAAACAAAAAACAATGCACATTCTATCTCGAGGATAATGAACAGTTACACCCAAAGACTTATCTACCAGATATTCGCTCTCTAGAGGACATAACTTTCTACCATAACCCATCCCCTGCGAGACATAATTTTCATGCCAACTTTGCTAGGAGGGCATCATTCACTTTCCTTAGTTGTCAAATCATCAAGCCACGTGCCAATTTTGGCTGGCAAATCGATCTCATGCAATAATATTAGTTGATCAGTGTTCATCTGAGTTCCCCTAGAAGAAATTCTTTTGCAGTTTTTCAAGCGGCCCTGCCATCTTGCATGGGAGCTTGCATACATTCATCATATATGCTGGTATCGCAGAGCAAACTGACTAAATGAGTAGAACACGGGTTGCTCTAGATAGCAGTCTACTTCTCCATCCCCCCAGACGTTAGCGTACTTGATCTCGATTAAAAACTGGAAGTTTTTACTAGACATCCTGCCATGCACAATCGAGAAGTCGAAGTATTTGCCAAGGTTTTTGGATGATGGGATTCCAAACTGTTGAGTGATCAGCTAGATTAGGGTATGTGTAGTATTATGTGAATACCAGATCTTTGATTTCAGTAGATTCACCCTCTGTCCAAATTCCTCACAAAAGTCCTGCAAAATGGCCTCCATTAACCGAGCCTATTCTACACTAGCTTCATCAAACAGCAGCAAATCATCTGCAAAGAACATATGAGACACCCTTAACACATTCTGTACAAGCACTACTAGAAAAATCAATTTTTGGACGGTTAAATCTGTTGCAAATTTATTGCAATTCGGCTTTTGTGACGGCACACAGAATCCGTCACAAATAGCAACGAATTTGCAACGGTCAAATCCGTCGTTATGTTTACGACAATTGTGCAACGACATTTGAGATTCACTATTTTGCAGTGCAATTGCAACGAATTTAGCAACAAATTTGAGACGATCAAATCCGTCGTTATTTTGCAATAATTTGCGACGATATTTGGGCGTCGCTATGTTGTAACATATTGGCGACGGATTTGGCCGTTGCAAATATCTTTGTCGCTAATTGCGACACAAAAATCTGTCTCAAATAGCAACGAATTTATGACAATCCCTCGTTATTTTGTAACAATTTGCGATGATATTTAGGTATTGCTATTTTGCAACTAATTTGCGACGAATTTAAGCGTCAATATTTTGCAACGACTTTGTGACAGATCCGTCCATCGCTATTTGTGACGAATAGAGCGTCGCAAATCCATTGCTAATTTCAAGTTTTTAAAAAACGTAATTATTTTGATTTTTTTAATTATATATATATATATATATTTTTTTTATTAAATACATAAAATTTTAAATATATATATATATATATATATCCAAAAATATTTTATTTAAATAAAAAATAACAATAAAAGTCATTATAATAATATTTCTATTACAATATATATATATATATATATATAAAGTCCAAATAATAAAACATTTGAAAATGTCATTGTAATAATAATAAATATATAGTAGTATTCTAATATTAAAAATATTTTAAGTATCATCGCAATAATATCAAATAGTAGATAGTGGCTCTTTAGAAAAGCCCAATCATAATCATCTTGAGCACTAGGAGATGGATTTATCAAGTAAAGTATGATCATTACCTTCATCATTAACATTTGTAGCATGTTGTGCTTGCTTATCTAGATTCTTGACTCTCTTCCATTTCAGCTACTTTGTTTGTAAGCTCCACTACTATTGGTGGGGTAGTTGTAGATTCGTTTAATTGAGACCTCAATAGAACAGATTCCAATCCTAAACAAAAAACTCGACCTTTCTTGAAACCACTACATGCCTCAATAAATAATTATTTATCATCAGGAATGACAAAACTGTCGATGGAGCCCAATGATGAAGAAACTTGTGAATAATGCTCTTTAAGTCGATTAGCGTCATTCTTAAATGTATTATCAAAAGATTAAGACGGTGTTAGGAAAAAAAATAGTAACTAGATGCATAAAATAATTGTAAATACTAATCATGATATTAAATAGAGAAGAGAATATTACCATTGCCTTCTTGGAGCGTTCATTGATAAACTCACCTTTTCATCGGCCCTGATTGAAATACATGCAAACGGTGAAACAAGTCGGTATATTCAAAATTTTCTCCATTTTCATGTCGCTGTATTACTCAAAAGAGATAAGAAAATTTCATCAAGAACTAGTTTAAGAAATAACTCCAACTATACATGGAGTATCTAATCCAACAATAATACAATGTGATAAAAAATAACTCCAACTATACATGGAGTATCCAATCCAAAAAAAACCCAATATGATAAAAAATAATTTCAACTATATATGGAGTATCCAATCCAATAAAAATACAATGTGATAAAAAATAATTTCAACTAAACATGGAGTATAGAACCCAACAAAAACATAATTCCAACTATACATAGAGTATCTAATGCAACAAAAGTCCAATTCCAACTATACTTGGAGTATCAAATCTAACAAAAACACAATGTGATAAAAAATAATTCTAACTATACTTTGAGTATCCAATGCACACAAAGCTTCATTAAAGGAAAACCAAGAAATACACACACACACACACACACACACACACACACACACACACACACACACATATATATATATGTGTTATATATATATATATATATATATATATATAACACACATATATGTATGTGTGTGTGTGTGTGTGTGTGTGTGTGTGTGTGTGAGTGGATATAGATATAATAAGAATTACATTAACTAGTTAATGTGTCGTAGTAAATTAATTACTAACCGCATGTTCTTCATGCTATGTAAAGGAAATTGATCCACCATTATGGGTAGGACCAGCTAAAGATCTTTTTTTTTTGCAGTTAAGGAAATTTTCTTGAATTCTACCGTATTCCAATAAGAAAGAAGTTGGTTCCAGTGTTGTGAGTCTATCCATGGAGGACAAGATTTTGCATACTTCTCTTTAATCCTACAAAGAGGATCAGATAGCCTTCTTTGACAAATCTTCTCTCAATTCCTTCGAATCAATACATTATATTTCTTATCCCATCGAAATAATTTCTACAAAATATATAAAATTATTAGACTTAAAAAATGATACTAATAATAAATAAAGAAGGATAATCGATTAAGTAATTTAAAAAATTGAATGATTTTATAATAGTAAAGCTCCTTATGTTAAAAATGAAGTATAGAAAATTACATAACTTACGCTAAAAGATTGAAACTAAATATCTTTTACATCGTTGGGCACATCAGAAAATGAGGGATATGGTCCTACAAAATTGGACTTGAAAGATTGTGTAATTGTAGCAACACAATTTTTGGACCCTTCAAACCTAATTTCATAGACAAAGATAGTAGAAACATAAAAGGAATGGAAAAAAATATTAATTAATGAATTTACTAATAAAATATATGCACAACATTTTATATATGAATCAATAAACACTATGAAAATTAATAAACCATACAAAAGTATATCTATAAGTTAAAAAAGTTATAAATACCTAAAACCCCGTGGCCTTATAAGTGGTCGAAGATCTGAAACTTCTGTCAAATTATTAGTTGAATCAACTGATGAGTGTGTTGTAGGAGGATGTACATGATCATGCACACTAGGAGTAATAGGAAAGTAAAACATCTTTGACTGTGTAACCTCATTTTGTTTTTTATTATTTCTACCCTTCTTTTTTAGGATATACCTAGCATGCCCACAAAATTTGCATTCCCTTCTTTCAAAATCATCCTTCCAATATAACATGCAACCATTTGGGCAAACATCAATCTTTTGAACTGGCAACCCAAGACTTGATACCATCTTCTTCATTTCATATAAACCATTAGGAATATTGTTATCAGTTGGAACAACATCCTTCAATAATTGGACTATTTGATTAAAACACTTCTCAGACATATTATTCTCTGACTTTATGTGTAAAAGTTAGGAAACTAAGGACAATTGAGAGTGCTTTGTACAACCATCCCATATAGGAACATCAGTCGCCTCCAACATATCATAGAACTTCTTAGCTTCTCTATTAGGAGACTCCTCCGTAGCATCTATATTGAAATCATGTTGTACTCCTTCAAATAACATTTCTCGAATCATATCACTTGAATTTGATTCCCTCGATGATATTGGTGTCGAAGAAGTATGTGCATATGACCTGGATCCTTCACCATGACATGTCCATTCATAGTAATTAGTAACAAACTCGTTCCTGTACAAGTGACTCTCCACTATATTCGATTCTTCAAATTTCACATTCTTACACTTTGCACAAGGACATCTAATTTTACTGGATATGGAATTAGACACAGCAAAAGAGATGAAAGCTTTAACTCCTCTTTCGAATTCAATAGTAATACCCCTTATTCCAGTAACATATCTTCTATACATCCAACTACGATCCTCCATTTATAATAAAATATATCTAAAAATATCACAACAAATAGAAAAGAAAATTCTATATTTGAGTATGCGAATTCAAGTAAATAATTAATCAATAAAAAAGAATTTATATTATAAAGATAAGTGGGACATGAGAAAATTTAACAATAGATAATCCATGCAACATGAGGCCACCATTACTTCAAATATTGGTGTGCATTTCTAGGGACCACAAGATTTAGCAAAGAATATAAGATCGGAAGTTTATTCCTTACCTAATTTCATGAGGCAAGGGAAGAGAACAGGTTAAAAAAACACACTCCATAACAACTCTTATATGAGGTACACCATACTGTTTGATAAGAATTTGGCCAACAAAATTTATTCAATCAAGCTATTCCCTAAGGCTAATGAGAAAGAAGGTTAAATGTCATGTATGCTATTTATATAAAGACATCTCTGCAAAAGTATATGCATTAACCAGAAACATATTGAGAGAGAACAGTGAAGAGGACAAGTGTTTCCCTAATTTTAATCAAATAAAACTTATTTATCAAACCCTTATAATCTAATAAATTGATATAAAGAAATAGGTCATCACCAGAATATTGAAAAGCATGTAATTCCCAATATTGCGAACACATAAAGTATGTCTTAAATTCAACGATCATAGATGCAATTAAAACTAAAACATGTTTTAATACCAAAATTGAAAACGTTAATCTGGAAAAATACATACATACTTAAAAAATCAAGTTAAAGTTGAACCTGGATTGCATTTAGTACTTGAGAGGCCTCCAGAATTAACCTATATGATACTCTATTACTTTTAACCTTCACAAACTGCACCAAAATTACCCTAAGTAAATTCCAGTACCTCCACAAACACTTGATCAGTAAATAACAGAATTTAATTTCAAGCTTCCAAAAATCTAAATGGATACACAGTTAACATTTTACAGAAAATTCCTGATCATAATCCCTGTTTAGATCAACATAGGAGTCTACCCCAGTATAATTGAAAATAATAACCCCTCCCCATATTTCCAAAATGCTCAGTCTATCTTTATCAGGAAAAGCAAGTCAAAAGACCTGAAATGTACTCGAACTTTGGATCATATATCAAATACATTTTTCTTAAACATTATTCAAAAACTGAAGCATTAGCGATTCTCAATCACTCCGATTTCTAGATAGCAATACTACTCCGTATATCAATTCTTCAAAAAGAAGAGAGAGAGAGAGTCAAATTTTACAGGGATTCTATGGAATAAAAAAAAACATATCTTCCTATTTCTCGATTTAGCTATTTCTAGTATTTAGAGTACATGAAATTTTTTTCCTAAATGTGATTTTCATATATCTCTCCCCTCCTTAGCTTTCTTTTTCCCGAAAAGAGTATTAATTCAAGAATAAGAATAAATAGAATAAAAAAAACTAAAGAAGGACTTGGTTTCAACAATAGATGTCTTTCACATCCAACTAAAACAATAAGTAATCCTTTTTATCTTAAATGGTCGTTCAAAAAAAAACGTATTTCTACATCAAAAAAGCGAAGAAAACCCTTTTCATATTGGCATAATCTCAAGCACTTCATAGGTAATATCAAGCAATAGCCAAGAATGAATTACCTTTTGAACTTGAAATTGAACACTTGAAGTTGATTTCTCCACTACTTGAAGTTTGAGTTTGAGAGGGAAAGGGTTTTTCTTGGGGGAGAGGAAGATGGGTTTGGTTTGAGAGAGAAAGAAAAGGACGATGGGTTTAGTTTGAGAGGGAAAATAATTTTGTATTTTTTTTTCTTTTTTTCCCTTTTGGTAAAGGGAGTTTTTTTTTGTAATTCTCTCACCCCAATCCTTAGTGTATATATTATATTCTATATATTATACTTATATATAATTAGAAATTGTTTTAACTTGAATTGAAATTTTTTTAATTAGAATTGGAAAGTTTTTTAATTTAAAAATTAATTAGAAAGATTTTTAATTAAAAATTTGTATTTCTTTTTCATTTTCTCTTTCGAATTGTACATAATATATATATATATATATATAATATTATATAATATATTATATATTTTATTTATTTATTTATTTATTTATTTATTTATTTATTTATTATTTATTTATTAGACTTTAATTAGAATGGAAAGATTTTGTAAGTGAATTTGAAAATTTTGTTAACTTAAAAAGTTAATTAGAATGATTTTTAATTTGAAATGTGTACCTAATATAATTTTTATATTATATATTATAATATATATCTCTTATATTATACCTTAAAATATGTATATATCTTATATACACTTTTATTATATTATAATATTATATTTTATAATAATATATAACATAAAATTATGTAATTATAAATTTGTTGTAAATAATTAATTATATATAATATATATTATAATATCATTATATAGTATATATTATATATTATAATGATATGTATAAAATTAATATAATTGTAAATTTGAAGTAGAAAATAATTTTATATATATATATATATTAATAGATTAATTTTGATTTAAAATTTAAATAATTAATTATATTTTTATTCTAATTAAATAAATATTTTAATTTTTATAAAAATAATATTATAGATAATCAATATATATTATAATAATATATAATCTAAAAATTATGTAATTATAAATTTGTTGTAAATAATTAATTATATATAAATATATATAAATTATTATATAGTATATATTATATATTATAATGATATGTATAAAAATTAATATAATTATAAATTTGAAGTAGAAAATAATTAATTAATTATAATATATATATAGTAATAGATTAATTTTGATTTAAAATTTAAATAATTAATTATATTTTTTATTCTAATTAAATAAATTTTTTTTATAAAAACAATAATATAGATAATATGTGATTATATATATAAAGATAATAAATTTTCTTGTTGTTTTTTTTAAATAATTTTTTGTTGTTTTAATAGTAATAAATATGCTATATTACACATATATAATATTTATATATTTTTGGAAAAAATTTTACAATTTTTTTTAAGTAAAATATAAAATTTATATTATATCTTATATAATATTATATTTAATAATAATAATAATAAATATATATATATATATATATATATATATATTCTTTTTGTTAATGATAGTTAAGTGTAGTTTAATGTTTAGTTATTATTCTTAAATAATTTTCTTAATTTTTTATTTTTAATCAAATATTAGCTATTCATGATCTTATCGCATTCCACTAACACTAATTATAATAGGGCGTCACTAACTGTAACAATTCAAAAGGATGTCGGATATGTTTGTCCCTATTAGCAATGGATCAAAAAGATGTCTCAAATATTTGTTGATAATTGCGAGGATTAAAAAGACGGTCTCAAATTTTTATAGCAAATTGCGATGACTTAGAAGGTCGTTGCAAATGTGCGTCGATAATTGTGATGACTTAGAAGACCATTGCAATTTTTGTTGCAAATGGCTACAATAGAAAAGGTCGTCACAAATATTTGTCACTAATTGCGACGACTTAGAAATGTGTCGCAACTATTTGTCGCTAATTGCAATGACTCATATGGCCGTCACAAATGTGCGTCGCTAATTGCCACACCTCGTAAGGTCATCACAAATGTCCATCATTGATTGCGACGACTTAGAAGACCATTGCAAATTTAGTTTCAAATAGCTACAACTTAAAAGGTCGTCGCAAATATTTGTCACTAATTGCGATGACTCAAAAATACGTCATAACTTTTTGTCGTTAATTGCGACGACTCAGATGGCCATCACAAATGTGTGTCACTACTTGCGACTACTCAAAAGTTAGTCGCAACTCTTTGTCGCTAATTGCGACGACTCATACGATCATCGTAAAATTCGTCGCAAATGGAGACGATTTAGAAGGTGGTCACAAATGCACATTGCTAATTGTGACAACTTAGAAGATCATTGCAAATTCTGTTGCAGATGGTGACAACTCAAAAGTTCGATGCAAATATTTGTTGCTAATTGCGATGACTCAAAAGACCGTCGCAAATATTTTTCATTAATTGCAATGACTCTGAAGGTTATCGCAAATGTGTGTCGCTAATTACAACGACTTAGAGATCTATCGCAATCCATCGCAAATGGAGACGATTTAGAAGGCGGTCTTGCAAATGTGTATCGCTAATTACGATGACTTAAAAGATCGTTACAGAACACATCATAATTATACTTGGCCAGCAAGAGCATTTGCCAACAAGTCATCCAAAGCAAAAACTAATTATCATCAAGTCTAAAAGTATTCTAGGGTCCTAGATATCTGTACATGAAATGAGCTCAATATCAGGAAATGGTGTTACTGCTTACTTCAAGAGAAAAAGGTCCCTCCTTCCTTGATACCAAGTGAGTTTACATGTTCAAGGAGAGAAAAAGATTATCTAGAATTAATTGTATACCTTGGGGTATAGAATAATAATGCATTTCATGAAATTGGCATCAATCTAAGGAATGAGATTGATCAATTCTAGCTTAACAAAGAAAAAAAGAATCTAATAATCGTGTTACTTCACTTCTTTCCCTTTGAAAACCTAAGGCAGCGATACTTTTCACCACTAACAGTAATTTCAAGAGCTCCATCTTGATTATCTTGATTTGATGCAGTTCCCATCAAGACACTTTTCTCCTTCTCAAGGTTCTCTCTTTCCATCTTCAACCTAGCTTCCTGTCGGGCAATCTCTGCCTAGGAGGAGAAGTAAAAGAAAAGCACTAGGTGAATAAAAAGCCCAACATGTTTTTAGTGAACATCATATAATGTATCTGGGATAAATAACTGAAGTCTCAGCTTTAAATAAACCAATAACATGTTAGCTCGTCTAAAGAAACCAGTGGCTCTCAGGGAACCATTTTAAGCACAGCATTACAAAATATTAAATACTGAAGCCGCACAATTATGCCAATTAATGAAAATAACAGCAGCATCTGTGAATTCAATTTTCCTAATAAAATCAAGTCAATTGACAAGAGTAGTTGATCATAGAGGATCTTCTAATGCATTATAAATTACATCCTCAACTACTGCATAAGCAAAATTATTCAATTAATAATATTCAAAAATGGTTGAAATAGTGTATGGAAGTATGTATTCGAAGATCAGGAGCGTAATTTTATATCGCACAAACTGGAAAGTGTTCTCAGAATGCGATATTGCAAATGGCAAGGCAGAATTTTTCCTAGACTGTTAAAATGGAAACTTAAAGTTAATTTCCAGGACAAGAGACGACCAGACATAAGTAGTGATCACCGGTGTGAGCGAATTATTGCAGGAAGCAAGTAAGTAATATATATTTTGACATGGAACTAGAAGAAGTTAACAATCATATAAACAGGATCATGCACGAAAGCAAAGACAACTGAAGAAGGAATGATACCTCTCGACGCGATAGCTCAGCCTTCCAAGCTGCCTCACGCTCGGCGACCTCGCGTTCGCGCTCCTCTATGTAGCTCTGCATCTCCCTCTCCTTCATGAGGCGGTCCTGTATATCTGCATCAAGTGCCTCCTTTAGCTCCTCCACAAATTTATCCACCACGGCTTTTATTCTCAGAGACATCGTTCCTAGGTCACTTTTTCCGACGCACAAGGTGGGGCTGGCAACAACTGGATGGTCGGATTACAATTATGATCCGATTCGATAAACCGTTAAGAAAATAACTTCTAAGCTTCTACAATTTAGGGATACATCTATTGTAGAAAGAGCAGCGCAGGTTGGTTGAAATTATGGAAGGGTAAAGAAGAAATTTAAGCTGATGAAGACAAAATTAAGATTATTGAACACTCAATTGCAGCCTGCGACGCCATCCACATCCACAACCAATCGAGCTTTACTACCGCCACAACCTTATTTCTGTATTTGTTTCATTTTCAAAGGCCCATCGGGGCCGCTGGCCCATTTGCTGAGGTTTCTCCTTGTAACAACTAAGATGATTGAGGATATATAAGTAAATTCACAAATTTCATCCCCAAATTATTTAGATAAATTATGCCCTAATAGATATAAAAACACACATTTGTTTTTTCTATAAGCGCACATAACTCATTATCTAATTTATCCAATCTATTTTTTAATAAATAATTTAGTCAAATAGTTGGGTTCAACTTGGTAAGAAAAGGGAGTTTTGATTTTTGATTTTATTTATTTATTTATTATTAAACATAGAGTGTTATAGATACTACATACATGAGTCAAAAGAAAGTAATACAACAAATCCTTGAAATCTATCTTTTTTGGATATAATATTCACCTATTCCATCTTCTTCCAGCTTTAAAATTCCTATCAGAAGTTATTGAGAGGCAACAGATTAAGAAAAAAAATGAAAACCAAGTGTGGCAATAGGGTTTTCTTAGCTAATAAAAAGTGCATAAATAACAATTAGGTACACAAAGACTACAAGTTTTCTGGCAGAAGAATGGTAAAAGTAACAATGTTTTTAGAAAATAATAGTAATAATAATAATAAAAAACAAAGCTGGAAACTGCTAAATATTCACAATCAGAGATTAAGTATATATTTGCAATAGCTTGGCAGTAATCTGTTTCCATTCATTCTAACTAAACTCAATCTGAGCTCATTTCACTTGCTTCTTTTTCATCCAAAAAGTCTAAACAAGAACCATAGTAATTCTTTGCTTCCTGAAGTAAAACAGGCAATAGGTTTACCTCCCCACTTGCTTGTAAATAACTAATCAATATTTTGAAAGATGACCTATTTGGATCACATCCTAGGGATTTCATCAGGAAGAAGCATTGCAATACCAGCGAAGTAAGGTTAAATTTTGTCAAACATTCAAGTAATGCATTAAAGCCATCTACATCAGGCACTAAACCATCTTCATCTTTCAATTTACTAAAAAGAATCTCAACCTCCTGAACCAATCCGTTGCTTCCCAAAACTGAGATAATTTCCGTATAAAATGATATTTGAGGCTTGTACCAATATTCCTTACGGATATCCTCGAAAACCTAAAGCAAGCAATGAATGACATTGGTTAGAGAATACTAAATTCAACTAGCCTTAGGAATGTCACTAGCATCCACCATAATAGCCAGATCTATAAGACAGAAAGATGAATATTAGAAGGCATAAATGTTAGATGGTAGCTGGATTTAGTTTCTGTATCTTCTTTTCCTCATTTTTTCCTCTCATTTGGCTTTCTTTTGTAAAAACATTCACTCTTATAACCTGTATGTTTTAATATATCAAATAATATTCTTCAACCTTCCCAATACGGTCAAACTTGCTTCCAGATCACTAACATTCTACTCCAAGTTCATCTTGTCTAGATTTATTTATTTAGCATCGTTTTCACTACAAGTTTATATCATCCTTAAGGTGTTCTATAACTCAAAATCAACAATACAATTGGCACGAGATTGCTTCTATATCTTTTATTCTTACAAGTGTTTTGTGGAAAAATGAATTTGTGAAGGACGAAAAGAAAAATAGATAAAGGAACAATTTGTTTGAAATAAAATATTTGAAAAACCAACTCAGGAAAACTTGAATAATTAGGGAACTGAATCGGAGATTTTTCCTAAAGGGAGAAAAAGAAAGTTTTAAGGGACCTAATAGATAGGGAACATTTAAGCAATCCTAGCTAGTATGCTCAATTTTGGGAAAGAAGACGACGATGACAACAATGACTTTTAACCTATCAATCACCACTTGTATAAATTAGATGAGGCCTTGTAGGAACATGAACTGATTCACAAGAGTATCAGAGAAGAACAAGTGAGTAAAAAGAGTAATGGTGGCAAAAGGAGAGCATATGGAATCAGCCAGATGATATGAGGAGAGACAAATAGAGGGGGAAAGAGGAAACTTTGAAGGCAAGCCATGAAGCAAAGGGTAGGCTAGAGTCAATTCTTAGTGCCTGCACCAAGAACTGTAGAAAAGAGTCCCAATCTTTGGTTTTCCTAATCCAAACAGAACAGATTCGACAACTCAAATCAGAAATTTCTCTCCAATCACATTATTCAAGTGGAAACTTATGTTAGAACTATTGCAGTTTCTAGAAACAAGTTCAAATGTACACTGGATTCAACTACAAAATCATCACCAATTTAATAGATAATGACCATGGTGTCCAGATCGGAAGCATATCCTTTTCTCTAATAATGGATGACTAGAAAAAATTACTTGAACATTTTTGTTATTTGATCAAAGAAACAACGACATATTTCTTAATTATTTTCCATTTCCCTTCAAAAGTACAGTTTATGCTTATTCACTGCATAGTGTTGAATACCTTAGCTAGAAGAAAAGATACATTTCTGATGAGGCTTTCTATTTTCAGCTAAGTGAAAAATAGCTCTGTATTAGCATAATCTACAATGAAATGGAAGGAGTATCAATCTAGTTTTACACCGTCCATCCATTAATTAAATAATTTCTACGCCCACCATTTAACCTAATCTAATCTATATTCTTAGTACCATCACCAGAAATTAACTACGGAATGGCATTAAATTTTTTTTAAAAAAATTAACGAACCTTGAGGGCTAAAAAACATTCATTCTGTCTGAGGAGTTCGCGAAGAACGGCGATCATATCTAGCTTGAGCAAACGCGAAAAGCTCGTCAGATAAGCTTGTTCCAGCATGGCAGTGTTGGATTTGGTTCGCTTAAGAATCTGAACTGTTTGAATGGCTTCGATACTGAGATATCTGCCCCTCTGCAGCGGTTTCCGATTTTTACTTCTGTCTCTTGCCGTTACTCCCGTTTTTGAACTATTACTCCGAGTTGCTATTCTCTGCGTGTCCCAACTCCAAGAGGTATGAAATAGTATCGAATTTCCTATCCTTCCACGGAACCCCAGAAATGGCTTCGGAATAGGCAAGATGAGGGTCGTGTAAGAAGAATTCATAGTCCTCTTCTCAATATGTCACCGACCAATCCAGCAGCAAAGCGCACTCCGATATCGGAGAGTGGGACTGGAAGGCACCGGCCGATGTCGATGAGGGTCGTGTAAGAAGAATTCATAGTCCTCTTCTCAATATGTCACCGACCAATCCAGCAGCAAAGCGCACTCCGATATCGGAGAGTGGGACTGGAAGGCACCGGCCGATGTCTTCCTTTCAGGAAAACTCCCAATAAAATAATTAACTTTTCCCCTTAAAACTCTCAACTCCAATACCATTTCAACTTCTCTCAACTCCTATATATTTTAAACTTCCAAAAATAATCATATATATATATATATATATATATATTGATCTGCTAAAATTTGGCTCTGGTTTAAACTTGAGTGTTGTTGGATCTGGATTCGATATCTGAAAAAAAAGGAAGTCACACGACGGTGGATTTCCGAAGATGACCATCCGATGATTTTGTTAGAATATTGATATTTGGAAGAACAAATAATGAAAATGTGATAGAGCAAAGGAAATTGGCGGAGTAAGGGTCTTTTGAATGGCAGCAGCATCCACAAGTTCTTTATCCTCCCATTTTCCTCTCTTTTATAGTGAGAAACTTACCTTTTTACCTTAGGGGGGCTAAACTTTATTTTTGTCACTGTCTAGTGAGTCATCGGACAACTGTCCATTTTCATCATCACTTGTTGAGACACCAGACAGCTGTCCGTAAAGAGCATCATTACTTGATGAGTCACTGGACAGCTGTATGCTTACATCAGCATTTCCCTTCAAGGACCTACGTTCCTTTAAGGGGTGATGTGGTTCCACCACACTCCGCTGTTTCGTATGTCGGCTGGATATTTCGGAGTGTGGATTGGGAAAATTTGACACTTCGTTTATTATGATTGTATCGCTAGTCGAAGTCCAATGTGCACGGTCTTCTGTACTCCGACCTTTCTCAAATTCACTGTACTCCAACTATTATTAAATCCTTTCAGTGGCCCTCGAGATTGAGATAACAGATACAGATGTCTCGATCTTGAAATGGGGAGTTCGAAACATCGTCGAAGTTCAAAAGTTTGGGAATTTTTACAGTTTTTAGATACAAACTAAAGCAAATGGTTGCCAGAAAGGCGAAAGGTTTTCATCATTGCGGTCCGGGTATCGAGGCGGTGGTGTCATAGAAAAGGCATTTTTTGGGAACATGAAGTGACGAGTTGCGTGCTTGAGTATCTTTAATATTTTGAGATCGATCCAGCTTCCCGGGTACACTTCCCAAATATTATTAAAATAATAAAATAGATACATATATTGTGTATGTATCGCATTATTCTTCGCTTATAAATACCACAAAAACCCTTTTTCCATACTTTACGAAAACTTCTAGGGCATTTTATATCTTCAGAACTTCTTCCTTTTCATCTATATTTTCTATAAGCTTGAAACTTTTCTGAATTTCACTTCTTGTTCGTCGTTTATACAAATCCTGCTAGAAATTTAAAGCTTCATCTTCACCACAATCTTCTGAAAAAGGTATTGGGAAACACTAGTCCGTCATTTACAGTATTCGAAAAATTTATTTTGTGTTTTTGACTTTGAGGAGAATGGTGTTGTCGCCGGCTCTGTTTTGGGGATTTGTTTAGGTTATCCATTTTGAAAAACTGAAAGGGAACACACTTCATTGAAAATTTGAAAAAAGGGTTTTGTTGGTATACATTTAGGCTGGATTTTGAAGAGGAGTGTTTTTAGAGGTTCTATAGGTTATAGTCGGAGTACTAAGACTTTATATTTTATTCTCAGGTTGCCATGTCGAACACTGAGAGCAATGTGAACCCCTCTACTGAAATTGTTGAAGTGGAGTCTGATGATTCAACATCTACTTCGATGGAAAAGATGTTCGAAGAGGACAATGACACTTCGAGTGAAAATAGTGTGGAGAGTAAAAAGAAAAAACAAAGTGAGGGAGTATCAGTAGCCACCATTGCCCAAACTTCGGCCAATATAACCATTCCAGTGGCCGTCCCTTTGGATCCCAATGTTCCCAAGACTACCTATGTCGGAGTGACCTCAACCGATTTTAATGTTAGAGACATCCCAGATCCGAATGACCTAAGTGACGAAGACTCCGATGACAACGAAGTAGCCCCTAAGACAAAAAAAACAACTGTCTGGGGATTTTGTCTTGAGAGCGAACCAGATTAGCGGGGAGTTAGGCGCTTTGCTAGTAGATATGGACATGTCTAGGTTTAGGATGTTTCGTCTACCCATATATCCTCCAATGACTGATTATTTCATTCCCATTCCCTTTGACCATTTCCTCTGCGGACTCAGCTTACCTCTAGACCCGGCCTTTTGTGATTTTCTTCATAATGTTCGTTCTCAACCTGCCCATGTCCATCCCAATGGGATTATGTATTTTTTCTCCCTAACAATTTTGTGTAGACAGATCGGGGTTGAGATTTCAGATCTTTTACTATACACATTTTTCTCTGTACTCCGAATGAACAATCTGACCCTTTCACTTCGACCACGCAAAAACGTGGTTACCCTTTTTGAACTTGCACCCAGTAAACTTAGTTTTTGGCGGGATAGGTGGGTTTGTGTAGAATCCAACTTAGGCTTTCCTTTCTATCCTAAACGTAAATCCCTTCTTTCTCTTAGTAAAGTATACAAAAGAACGAAGTATTCAGACTACGATAGGAAATTTTTGAATTTGGTTAGAAGTGAGTTAGGGGATGACCCCAAAAGGCAAACCAAGGTATTTTACACTAAAGATTTGTTAGAGAATACAAGTAGGTATTCGTGCGGAATAGGGGGTATGCGGGCTAATGACCGCAGAAGGGAATTAGGAATGGAGGATGATAGCGAGTACCCCATGTGGAGACTTCATCCAAATAGGGTATTCTCCGGAGTGTAGTGACCCTCGGAGTGTTGTGTGTCTTCCTAAGAAAGATAGAGGTTAACTCCCAAGTACATTTACTTCGATGTTTCTTCTTAGCTTTGATTTCTTGTCTAATTTAGTTTTGTTTTTATCCTTGCAGAAATGTCTTCCAGTTTCTCCAGACGCAGGGATGCTTTGCTAGGTATGAGGGAGAAAGCTATAGGGGAGTCTACTCTGAACCCATCTCGGGCTGTAGACAAGGCTTCCCTAACTGCCGCACCAGCATCATCTGAGGATGCCACCACTACTCCGCCTGTAGATTCTCCGGAGGAGGTTTTTGCTTCCCTGGTGACTAGAACCGACAAAAAGAGAGGAAGGAAAACTGTCAGCTCTGGCCCCAGGGGTAAGCGGAGTTTAGAGGAGTCTGAGGTGGAGGCTCCAAGAAAACGGCCGACTCACGAATCCCGTCTTCCTGCCATTGAAGAGGAAGAGGAGTCCTTGGCGGTCATCCAGCAGACTCCCAGCTCCAGCAGAGGACAGGGAAGTTCGCCTGCACGTTTTGCTGCTTTCCCTTGGACCCAGGAGAGCTTTAAGGTCCCGAAGTCCAGAAGGGACCTCTTCAAGCTAACCCAAGATATCCAAAAGGCTACTCTGCCCTTGAAGAACTTGATGATTTCCGATCCCATTATCGGAAAATACTTTGGCGGGTCATTTTGTCTCGGGCCATGGACACCGACACCTTTGACCGGGCCAAGAGTCATTCCTTCGGAGTTGAAGACTCCATCGGACACATAGGCGCTTTGATCTCTCAGGTGAGTGTAATGCTTCTCTTGGAAATTGATAGTATTCCCTTCATTAAGTGTACTGACTTCGCACTTATTTTCAGGCTTGCGTTTATATCAGTCATGTGGGCAACATGACTTCACCTGCCAACACTTCGAAGACCATGCTCATTAGTATGGAGAAAAAATGCACAAGCCTAGAAAGCGAGTTGTCTTCGAAGTTAAAGGAATTAGACCTCTCCGAATCCAAACTAAAGTCATCTGAAGAAAACTTGGCTTTGGTCATTGATTAGAAGGATAAGCAGTCCGAGGAGCTTAAATCTTGTAAGGACGCCAATGAAGATTTGAAAGCTCAACTTAATGAGATGGATAGGAAACTAAAGGAGTTTGAAGCAAACTATCGGACTGCTGCGGAGAGGATTAAGTACCTAGAGTCTGCGGAGTATACCTCTTATTTGATAAGTGTGTACCGTGAGTCCGAAGCATATGAAGATGAAGTTTTCCTTAAGAGTCATGGCTTCTTCGACCGCGGATGCACACATATACTCCGCAACTTCCACGAGGACATTCCTGACAAGACTCGTATGGTACATGTTTATTTAGGGAATTATACCGATCCTCGCTTCAAGGGTGGGTGTAATTTTGTACCCTACAATGAAGCGGAACTGAAAGAAATCCAAGAGAGGGATCAGGAGGATGGAAGAGGATCACCGAATTTTTTGGATTTGGTTAAGGAAATTGGGAGGGCTCCTGACTTGACAAATTCGTCAGCGGAGAATCAACCAGCCACAGATGAACAGACTCCGACTGACAATCCTACTGAAAACCCTTGAACTGAGAAATGTAAATTCTCTTTTGGGATGGTTCTATTTTGATTTTTGAAACTGTATGTAGCACATCTTTCGGAATATATATTAATATAATTGATGTTGTTTTTATTCTGAATGTCATCGTGTTGTTAAAGACTTCTAATATAAAACATAAACATTTTTAAAGTTATTTTACTTCGCTTATTAAACGGATACCAAAGGTATTTACCCATCATTGACGTGAATCAACCTTGGATATCACTTCCAAGTAAAAGGCACACAAATTTGTTTCTTTAAAGCTTTCAAGTCATTTTACTTCGTTTATTAAACGAATATCGAAGGTGTTCAACTATTATTAAACGTGAATCAACCTTTGATATTACTTCGAAGTAAAAGAGTAAACAAATTTTTTCTTTAAAACTTTCAAGTCATTTTACTCCGCTTATTAAACGAATATCGAAGGTGTTCAACTATTATTAAATGTGAATCAATCCTTCGATATTACTCCAAAGTAAAGGAGCAAACAATATTTCTTCTTTAAATGACTTAGAAATTTAAAGTCAGATAAATCATATTGTTAACTATTAGACATATAAAACAAACTTGAAATGCAATGCCAAGTCTTAACTTCGAAAGATTTGAATATCTAATATCATAAACAAATTCTTAAAAGACCCTTGTCGCTCACATGCATAAGACTGAACACTGACAACTTGTGTTATTAACAATCGAACAAAGGCTTGACTTGACTACCAAGTTTTAGAGTTTAAATGCAGCCTATTTGAGGTTACATAAAGGTTTGACTTGACTACCAACCTAGTCGCCAACATGCAACGGTCTTGATACGACTTTCTTATCGTGATGAGATTTGGTTTTCTTTTTATAAGCCTCCATGCGGAGTCGTGCTATTTTGCGTTTCTCATCTAAAAGATCGAGGTCGTAAACGCGATTCTGTTCATTGTCCTTGATGTTATAGGCCACAATCCGATGTGTGGGAAGGGCGAGTTCGGCTGGTGCGACGACCTTGCTTCCATATATAAAAGAAAAAGGGGTTTCTTCAGTTGGCCCCCGAGCCGAAGTTCGGACTGACCAAAGTGTGCAATACAATTGATCCTCCCATTTCTTTGAAGTTCCTTTGAGGTTCTTTTTCAATGCTCGGAGCACCAATTTGTTGGCTGCCTCAGCTTGTCCATTGCCTTGGGGATGTGCCACTGATGATTTCCAATGTCTTATATGAAGACGCTCACACTCCGCAAAGAATTTATTTGAGAATTGTGTGCCATGGTCTGTCACCACTGCTCGTGGTACTCCGAACCTGCATAGAATCGAATCATGAAGAAATTTGATGACATTTTCTTCGGTGGGATTGACTAGTGGCCTTGCTTTGATCCATTTGGAAAAATAATCCGCTGGTACCACTAGATATTCAAATTCGCCTTGAGTTTTAGGAAATTTCCCCATGAGATCTAATCCCCACATATCAAACAACCACGTAGTTAATATTGGGGTTTGTTGTATTGATGGGAGTCTCGGCACATCACCAAAAATTTGACATGTTCGACACTTTCGGACAAAGTCCAAAACGTCTTTTTGAAGAGTCGGCCAGTAGTATCCTTGATGGAGTATTCTTGTGGCCAAAGCTCTAGTTCCTGGATGACCTCCACAAGTTCCCTCATGCACTTCTTCAAGAATTGGTTTTACCATATCCGGAGGTACACATCGGAGTAAAGGTTTGGTAAACGACCTCCGATATAAGATTCCTTCATGAACTATATATCTGGAACTCCGTCTTCAGATTTTGCGTGCTTTGTTAGGATCTTCCGGAAGTTTGTCTCTCTCAATAAAGTTTCTAATTTCGTCAATCCAAGTATCTTCACTTGGAGACACCATCTTCACCGAACCTTCTTGATCAATTGAAGACGAAGTATTAACTTCAATTTTGATACCGAGGTTATTTGGAACGTCTCCTGAAGCAATGCGAGAGAGCTAGTCGGCCTCCCCATTCTGTTGCCGATCTATTTTATCTATTTGGAAATGGTCGAAGGAACTTTTCAATTTGGACGCTTTTCCTGCATACTTTTTTAAGTTTTCAGAATTGACCATGTAATCTTCATTCATCTGTCGGACAACTACTTGTGAATCACTGTATACAAGAATTGATGTTATCCATGCTTCAATCGCCCACAGCATACCCTGAATGAGAGCTTCATACTCGACTTGATTATTGCATACGAGATAATTAAGGCGGATGCTCCTATGAACCACTTGCTCTTTGCTTGGGGATTTTATGATGACTCCGACTCCGGAGCCCCAAATATTTACAGACCCATCAACAAACAAGGGCCAATGTTCCGGCAATTATCGAGGCGGTTCCTCATATGGGATCATTGCTGACCCTTCGTCCTTTGTAAAGGAGGTCTCCACCAAAAAATTTGCCAACGTTTGTGCTTTAATGACCGTTCGCGGCTTTAACCTAATATCATAACTACATAATTCGATCGACCACTTCAACATCCTTCCGGACTGATCCATCTTATGAAAAATCTGTTTAAGTGCTGAGCTCGTATATACCATGATGATGTGGGTATTGAAGTAAATTCGTAATTTTCTGGCAGTAATAACCAAAGAATAAGCTAATTTCTCTATATTAGGGTACCTGGACTCAGGTCCACTCAGAACTTTACTTACATAATAAACGAGGAGTTGTTTACAATCAACTTCCCGAAGTAAAACAAAAGCAACGTCTAGGTTACAAGCCGATAAGTACAGATATAAAACTTCTCCGGTTTTTGGCGAAGTCAAGAGAGGTGGGTTCTGGAGGTAAGTTTTCAGTTTTTCCCATTCCTAAGTTTTCAGTTTTTCCCATTCCTCTTTGCACTCCGAATTCTAGGTAAAAGTCCTTGCAGCTTGCTTTAAAACCTTGAAAAACGGAAGACATCTTTCGGCCGACTTCGAGATAAACCTTCCCAATGCTGCAATGCATCCGTTGAGCCTCTGAATATCCTTCACGCATCGAGGTTCCATCATATTGACAAGTGCTTCAATTTTTTCAAGATTTACCTCAATTTCGCATTCGGTCATCATGAAACTAAGAAATTTCCCTGAGTGCACTCCGAATGTACACTTAGTTGGGTTTAGCTTGAGCTGGTACTTCGTCAAAGTATCGAAAGTCTCTCTCAGATCCTCCAAATGGGACTTGTCCGTCGAAGTTTTAACCACCATGTCATCAACGTATACTTCGACATTTCTTCCGATTTGCTCTTCGAAGACTCGATCAATCATCCTTTGATAAGTTGCTCCGGCATTCTTTAATCCGAACGGCATGACCTTATAACAAAAGACTTTCCCTGCGGCTTGAAAAGAGGTGTGTCTTTGGTCTGCCTCTTTCATCTTTATTTGGTGATAACCGGAGAACGCATCTAGGAAACTGAGAGTCTTGTAGCCTGCAGTCGCGTCTACTAACGAACTAATCTTTGGGAGCGGATAGCAATCTTTCGGGCAAGCTTTGTTTAGGTCAGTGAAGTCTACGCACATCCTCTATTTTTCGTTAGGCTTTTTTACCATAACAACATTCGCCAACCAAGATGGATAAGTTATTTCGCGAATAAAATTAGCTTGGAGGAGTTTCCCAACCTCCTCTTTGATCGCATCTTCCTTCTCATCTTTAAACCTTCTTAACCTCTGTTGCACCGGAGTAATTGTGGGATCAATATTCAAACCATGTTCAATAACATTTGGGTTGATTCCGGGCATATCTGATGTGCACCAGGCGAAGTTGTCTTAGTGCTCTATCAAAAACTTCTTCAGTTGTGTCATTTCTTCCTTTGGCAGACTCCGCCCAATTCTGACTTTCTGCTCGGGGTACTGAGGGTGGATCACAATTTCCTCATATTGTTGAGAATCATGGGTTTTTTCCTTAGGAGGCTGCTCCGGAGTCGAAGTAATGGCTACTTCGCCTACTACCGCCATCGGAGATGATGCACTTTCCACTTCAGGATTGATCCTTTTATACTTAACTAAATAATCTAGTATTCCCTTCGGATTGCTCAACTCCGTCCCGATTCCCCTGCTGGTAGGGAACTTAATTCTTGGTGCGGAACTGAGATTACCATATCAAAAGCTGCTTGGGCCGGGGTGCCCATTATTGCATTGTACACTAACTGTACATCTACTACATAAAATTCTACCTCTTCTGTTCGGCTCAGTAGTCCAACACCAAGGGTTACGTCCAAAATCATGATTCCCTTTGTGGGTACTTTATGTGTAGTGAACCCTTCCAATTTCATGGAAGTGGGCCGCAACATCTCTTCTCCAAGTCCCATGTCCCGAAAACATTGATAATACAGGATGTTCGATGAAGCACCAGAGTCTATCAGGACTCGTTTAATCAGAAATTGTTGAAAATTTGGATGAGTCATTGACACATTCAGAATAACTGGATTAAACTTTTTCCCTTTTGTTGGTGCCAACTCCGCTATAGTGAAGGAAATAACATCCTCCTTCTCCAAACTTTTCGGGGCAACGTAGGATTCTTCTAACAAGTGAATTTGCCGCTTTAATTGTGCCATTGATGGGACTTCGTTTAAAATCACATCAATCACCTTTTCTTTCAATGACTGCTGCTCCCGCTGTGGCTCGTCCTTTATGAACTCCGCTAGTAATCCCCTCCTTTTCAAGGATTCAATGATCTTCTTTAATTGGTAACAATACTCTGTATTGTGACCATAGTTTTGATGGAAGTCGCAGTATCTACTTCGATCCCGTACTCCGTCCGTGTGTGGATTCAAAGGGGGTGGATCTTTTACTCCATATTTGTCTTTTAACACTACGACTATGTTTTCCATTGGTATATTCAAACCAAAGGGTTTTTCTGTTTTTGAAGTTCGGCCTTTTCCTCCTGTGTTAAAATTGGTCTTGGGGCTCGATCTGTTTATCGGAGTGAAAGGCCTTCCTTTGTTGTGAACTCCTCTTGGCATATCAGGACGTGGATCGAACTTGGGTTTTTCGCCCTTGCTAAAGTCGACCACGTCTTTCAATGCGGCCATCCTTCGATCAGAATGCTCTATGACTAGGGCCACATGCTTTGCTGTTTTAAACATCTCTCCGATAGTTTGAGGGTGTCGGAGTCCGAACTCCGTTTTGAGAGCATGTGATCTTAACCCTCCTTCGAAGCAAGTTATGACTGTATCTTGGCTCAGACCTTTGATTTCATCGTATATCTTTTTAAACCTCTCCAAGTACTCCAAGAGCGGTTCATCATCCTTCTGTTTAACATTCGTCAGGTCCCCTCTTGTCTTCGGGAGTTCGCCAGCTGTACTGAATTTGTCCAAAAAATTTCTCTCCAATGTATACCAAGAGTCAATACTATTTGCCTTCAGGGAAGTGAACCATGTTAAGGCCTTTTCCGTCATGGTGCTAGGAAAAGCCTTACACAATATGGCTTCATTGCTAGAAACTAAAACCGTAGCCGCCTTATATCTGCAAATATGCTCCTGTGGTTTCGTCCTGCCATTGTATAGAACAAACTGTGGTATTTTCAAACGGCTGTCCGGGAGAACGTCCCTAATCCACCTTTCAAATGGTCCCATTTCGAACGCTTTCCGGATCATTTCCGTCCCTTTCTTTGTCGATCTTTGTTGTGAGCTCTTTTTCGGAGTAGATTTTGGTAGACATTTCGTAACTGAAATTTGATGTTTTGGTGTTGTCTTAACCTTTTGCTTTTGATCGCTGTCGGGTGACAGCTTCGTACGAACATGTCCTGTTTCTCCTACTTCACTTCTTTGGGGTCCTCTTGATGTCTCGCCTCTCATTTTGTATGACGCGGGACCCATATTCATCATATTCTGGGGGTCTCCTTGAAATCCATTAGAAGGAACAGGAGGATTTCACAACGCACTATGGGCTACCTGTGAATATACATGTTGATAAGCGGGTGGTACTGCTTGGAAACTTATAGGAGGCAAAGTTTCCCTTAGGTTGGCAGCCTCCTGTTGAAGTTGAATCCAATTGTCAAGTAATTTCTGACGCTTCCTTAGTCTCTCAACTTCCTGCTGCAAACGTTGCACGTCTGTGGGAACTGGCGTAGCATACATTGACGCCATGGGGGCTGCTGGTCCTTGAACGTTTCTCTCGTCCAGAAAGTCTCTTACACCAGACTTTGATTGTTGTGGTTTTGACATTGAGGCTACTTTGGGTATAGCTTTGGATGTAGACTGAGATGATTTATGGTCACTCATATTGGCTTTCACTATTTTTTACTTTTGAATATCTGGAATGAGAGATTTCTCAATTTGAGGTTCCCGGTAACGGAACCAAACTGATATGCTAAAATTTGGCTCTGGTTTAAACTTGAGTGTTGTTGGATCTGGATTCGATACCTGCAAAAAAGGAAGTCACACGACGGCGGGTTCCCAAAGATGACCCTCCAATGATTTTGTTAGAATATTGATATTTGGAAGAACAAATAATGAAAATGTGATAGAGCAAAGGAAATTGGCGGAGTAAGGGTCTTTTGAAAGGCAGCAACATCCAAAAGTCCTTTATCCTCCCATTTTCCTCTCTTTTATAGTGAGAAACTTACCTTTTTACCTTAGGGGGGTAAATTTTATTTTTGTCACTGTCTGGTGAGTCATCGGACAGCTATCCATTTTCATCATCACTTGCTGAGTCACCAGATAACTGTCCGTAAAGAGCATCATTACTTGATAAGTCACTGGACAGCTGTCTGCTTACATCAGCATTTCCCTTCAAGGACCTACGTTCCTTTAAGGGGTGACGTGGTTCCACCACACTCCGCTGTTTCGTATGTCGGCTGGATATTTCGGAGTGTGGATTGGGAAAATTTGACACTTCGTTTATTATGATTGTATCGCTGGTCGAAGTCCAATGTGCACGGTCTTCTGTACTCCGACCTTTCTCAAATTCACTGTACTCCAACTATTATTAAATCATTTCAATATATATATTGTGGCACAATATATATAATTATGTATCTGCTCCTTCTCCTCTCTTCTTCTCTCTGTCTCTCTGTTATTTATTGTATTTTTAGTTTTTTGTGTGTTTTTTTTAATCAAGTTGTGGGAGTTTTAGGTTATTTTCTAATGAGCAAATGAATAAAATTTCTAATGCGCTCGAGAGATATTTTTTATTATTTAGAAGGCGAAGTCTAACCCATGAAAGGAAATAATTACAGAAATTAATCTGAAATTTTTTTCTATAATATTAGTTTTTTTTAAAAAACAAATATAGATAATATTGTACGTCTCAAAAATTTAATATTTTTTATTAGAAAAAAATAAATATTTTTTTATGAATTTTGTCAAAATATCTAAAAATTTATGGATAAAAATATCATATGAGAAAATAAAAAAAATATCGTTACATGTGAATTTGAAACCCTAGGTTCCTGACGAAAATTACAATAAAAATGATTACGGGTGAAGAAATAAGAATGAAGAATTTGAAAAAAATTCATTTAGAACTTCAATTCAAAAAGATATGAAAATCAAACGTCTTTTTATGAATATATATCGAGAGGTATGTTAAAACAAATTAAAAAAATTAAATTTCAAATAACAGTAAGTAAATAATTGAAGGATTTTTCACAAAAAATATTAATATTATCATTGTCTTTTTTCTTTTCAAATAAATATCTTTGAATATTATTTCTTTCAACTGTTTAAATTTTCATAATCATAAATTTAGGATTTGAATTTCTTTAAATCTCTCTTATTTCTTTTTTCTTTCGTTGTTTCATTTTTTTCATAAATGACATGTTTACTTTTTTTTTAATTAAAAAACAACAAAAATCGTTAATTTTTTAAGGTATTTAAATGAAGAACCTTATTTTTTCTAATAAAAAAAATTAAAACTATAAAAATTAAAAAAATTTAAAATCTAGTTGATGTTCAAGTGAGAGAGAGAGTACCAAATTAAGGGGGAACTTTGTTCAAGTGAATCTATTCAATTGTGTAACCTTTGCAAAGTTGATGGAATAATTCTTATCCAAGAATGCGATAGGCTCGGGAAAACTTGAAAATTTTGAAAGAAAAGGATTGTTCTATAGTATGCAATTGAATTCTTTTTTTTTTAAATTCCATACTATTTAATTACAATAATTTTAGAATTTTTTATTTTTTAAAAAAAAATTAAAAAAATTAAAAAATTATAAAATTATAAAATTTAAAATATTGAATAAAAATTACGTACGTGTAAGATTAAAAAATTATAATTCATATAATATATATATACACAAAAGATAATTGAGGAAGTCAAAAATTGTTGTTTATTTTATTTTACTTTTGTTTTCTATTTATTTTTGTTAATAATATTTTTTAATATTGTCATAAATAATTTTTTTAAATATGGGATATAACAGATATTAAAACTTTAAAAAAATGAGATATCGGCATGAATGAAAAAAAGTTTTAAAAAAATTATTTTATAATATATTTTAAATTCAATATTTACTTAAATTATATAATAACAATGACAATTTATATTGGAGTTAGTAGGTTAAAATATATTATATACAAGTTTTTGGAAAAAATTTATAAGTAAAATATAATGTGTATAAATAATGGATACTATAATTAGATATGAGAATTGGAATGTAAAAAATGTAATCTTAATTTATCAATTATCTTGCCAATAAATTAAATAATCTCATATAAATTTTTTTAATTAATATTTTAAAATCATATTATTTAAAAACATACAAAATAAATTATATATATATATTATATATATATATATATAAATTTAAAATAACATATTTTAAAATCATAAAGTCCATATAAAATAGATTAAAAAAATAATATCATTTTAATTTTTTGAATTCATGATTCACTTAAAACCGGCAGTTCACTTAACACCAAAGAATCTCCCTAATTAAAATTAACTAACTCTAACCGTAGTAATTTTTGTCATCAATATATATTACTTCCAATGACACAATATATATAATTATGTATCTCTTCTTCTCCCCTCTTCTTTTCTCTGTCGCCTCCGCAAGAGAGAATTTTACCTCCTACTTAAATCTCTGTTATTTATTGTATTTTTTATATATTTTTGTATATTTAGTTTTTTTTGTATTATTATTATCTTTTACACTTCATATCCAATGCTTTATACTGATATTTAGAGAGATTATGAATTTAATCTCAAATAAACTTATTTTTAACAAGTTAAATTTTAAAATATATTTTTTTTTATTTTTAAAGTCTCAATTTTTTTTATTTAAGAAACTTAAGGTTTTTTTTACAAATTGCGTCATTTTTTTTATTAAACATGTTGTGTGATTCTAACCAAAAATAATAATTAATTTAGTTTATGTTATGAATCTCGAAGATTCATTAAATTAGTGGATGTCCATCGTATAATCGTTATTATCCTTTTATCCCGGGATAATTACGTATTTAATGAAAGGTGATAATTATCACCTGATGTTTATCTCTAAGGTGACACATATCACCTAATATTTATGATTTTGGTGACAAATGTCACCTAGCAATTAATATCGGGTGACAAGTGTCACCCTTTGTCTTTATCTTTATCCCCTATTCACCCCTATAAATAGAGGGCTTTATACCATTTTGTAAACACAACCAACGATCAACAAGAAATCTCATATAATAATATTCTCTATATTTTCTACGTCTCTCGTTTACTTTCATATTATTTATTTTTATAGTTTTTATATAATTTCACAATAGTTTATATAAAAAATTTACAAATTTATAATATTTTATTGTTCTTAAGCAAAAAAGTCTGAGACTTTAAAAATGAAAAAATTTATTTTAATAATTTTTTACCAAACATAAATTTGTTAGGACCAAATTCACGGATCTTTCGTTATATTTATATATTAGTATTTTTTTAAAAATCAAAGATACCCATATTTCATTGCAGGGAATTAAAAACCCAGTCATCATGTAATAAATCCAACACATGTGGATGAGAAGATTGAAACCAAATTACACATGTGGGTGGGCAATCTTATTTATATTTGGTGGAACAAATTGAATGTATTTATGAAGGAGTTGAGGAAGACAATGAGACAGTTTCAGCATGAGCTGCAGAGACCATATAAGAGAGAGGACCAGAACCTAACAGAACCAAAACCAAAACCTGCAGTCATGTTTATAAGAGACTCTCGCTTGTCCTCCTGTGCTGCTCCTTGTGATGAAACATCCATTGAAAATAACTGGTCTGACTGCACCCATCCATGCGCCATAGTTTAAACTACTCTGAAAGCGATGACTAATTAATCCACAGAAAAACAAAAGTTCAACAAACCCACATGCGTCAGTCCTGCTAGTGTTGTCACTCCTAACATTCTTTGCAATGGTTGAGAAAGGTCAACAAGGGCCCTGAACCCAAAATATTTCGTCCCCATATTCTTATCCTCCCTGAGTTGTACCGTATTGCAGGACTCCAACATTTGACAAAGCTTCATGCCAACCTCCCATGTGTAGCAATACCCAAGTAATCCTGTGAGAAGGATCCAAAAATAATCCTTGGATAAGCAACCATCCAAAGGGCTAACACCTTTTATCACGAGGTCCAACTTATAAGACCAAGGACTTTTCAATATTCCAAGGTCCGTTGTGTAACTGTCTCATGAGTACCCAAGAAGACCTAATATTTTTCTCTCCAGCCATGAAATTACTCACTAAGCACCAGATTATAAGTTCTTTAGGTGTCTAGGACAAATATTCTTGGTAAATATATGAGATTTTCCCTTTCAAAAAAACTTATCCTATAACTTTATAATTCAAAACATATACAATAAACTGAACTACTGGGAAAATAAATTCCCTGAACATAGCAGGGGAAAGCATTCTTATTAAAACCACCCTCTCCAATATCCCCGTACACATAATACAATTCATTAAGTGTGATATTTCGTCCCACATCGATAAGTAAAGTAAGTGTGTAATGGTATGTAAGAATGGACCTAGGTACTCATAGTCAACTCAGGGTATCCCGTTTTGTATAGCGAGAACAATACTAAGTAGCTGATTGCCTGTATTATCAAGCCCATAGTTATGGCTCGGCCTGAGGGTCCGGGTCATGACAATTGGTATCAGAGCAAGTAACTAGCCCGAACTATGGGAACCAGCCTGAGGGTATCCCTTTTGGTATAGCGAAGACAATACCAAGTAGTTGATTGTGGGTATTGTCAAGGTGGGAGCCACCTCTAAAATCCCGGACGTCCACTGATTGATCTTGGGCCGCGACCTATTATGTTCGAGTGGACCCTAACGAGGACGCTAGGCTTAAGGGGTATCCCTTTTGGTCCCGAACTATGGGAACCAACCCGTGGGTATCCCTTTTGTTATAGCGAAGACAATACCAAGTAGTTGATTGTGGGTATTGTCAGGGTGGGAGCCACCTCTAAAATCCCGGACGTCCACTGATTGATCTTGGGTCGAGACCTATTATGTTTGAGTGGACCCTAACAAGGACGTTAGGCTTAAGGGGTATCCCTTTTGGTCCCGAACTATGGGAACCAGCCCAAGGGTATCCCTTTTGGTATAGCGAGGACAATATCAAGTAGTTGATTGTGGGTATTATTAGGGTGGGAGCCACATCTAGAATCTCGGACGTCTACTGATTGATCTTGGGCCGAGACCTATTATGTTCGAGTGAACCCTATCGAGGACGCTAGGCTTAAGGGGTATCCCTTTTGGTATAGTGAGAATAATACTAAATAGTTAATTGCGGGTATTGTCAGACCATAGTTGGCCCAAGGATCGGGGTTGTGACATTAAGTTACCCGAGAACACTTTAAACAAAATTAATAAAATATCTAGAAATTTCCTATGGGCTCCTCTGATATGAGGAAAATTCACAATGTAAATTGACTTCAAGTTTATAAACCTCTATTTGAGGGAGGTTTGGGTATCCCTCAAGCAAATTAAACATGTTGTGTGATTCTAACCAAAAATAATAATTAATTTAGTTTATGTTATGAATCTCGAAGATTCATTAAATTAGTGGATGTCCATCGTATAATCGTTATTATCCTTTTATCCCCGGATAATTACGTATTTAATGAAAGGTGATAAGTATTACCTGATATTTATCTCTAAGGTGACACATATCACCTAATATTTATGATTTTGGTGACAAATGTCACCTAGCAATTAATACCGGGTGACAAGTGTCACCCTTTGTCATTATCCTTATCCCCTATTCACCCCTATATAAATAGAGGGTTGTATACCCTTTTGTAAACACAACCAACGATCAACAAGAAATCTCATATAATAATATTCTCTCTATTTTCTACGTCTCTCGTTTACTTTTCATATGATTTATTTTTATAATTTTTATATAATTTCACAATACGTTATCAGCATGATACGTTATCAACATCACGAGTCTCTACCACCGAGTAAAGTATTTTTGAAGTTTATTTGAAGATCAATCAGGTACGTTTTTTACCGGTACATTTTCTGTTATTATTATGTCAAATCTTATTAAACTCAAATTTGTGACTCTTAATGTCATCGGAAAGATTTATTTGTCATGGACACTAGATGCCGGAATGCATCTTGCTACAACGGGTCCGGCAGACACCGTTGTATAAAATAATGTGTCATCAACACAAGATCGTGTCAAAGCTATAATATTTCTACGTCATCATGTTCGTGAGGATTTGAAAAATAAATATCTTACCGTGAAACATCCTCTTATTTTGTGTGGAAATTTGAAAGAAAAATTCGACCACCAGAAGATGGTCGTTCTCCCGAAAGCACGGTATGACTGGTTGCACCTGAGGTTGCAAGATTTCAAATCCGTGAGTGAGTATAACTCCTCAATGTTTAAAATAGTTTCACAACTGAAACTATGTAACGAATGATGATATGCTGGAGAAAATATACTCCACTTTTCATGCCACGAATATTGTCCTACAACAATAATATCGTGAGAAAGTTTTAAGAAATACTCTGAATTGATTTTTGTCTTCTTGTTGCGGAACAAAATAATGAATTACTGATGAAAAATCACGAGACTCGACCTACTGGCCTACTCCATTCCCTGAAGTGAATGCAATTAGAAATCATGATCCCAGAAGAGATTGTGGTCGTGGTCGTTACCGTGGTCATGGTCGAAAATATGATCATGAACGTCGTAATAAATTTGGCCATTATAATCGTGATAATAATTTAGGTGCCAAAAATGTTTATGACCACCTGAAGTGGACAAAACATAATGAGAAAATAAATATTGTTTCGAAAAAAAATTATGAAGACAAATGTTATCATTGTGGCATGAAAGATCACTGGTCTTGTGCCTGTAGCACGACAAAACTTCTTGTTGACTTACTTCTCAAAATTTGTCTCATGAAATAAATGATGACGATCTTGAAAATGTTGATGTTGATGTGGCTCACCTGGATGTTACTGATCTTTTCGAACATCCAGAAGGAATAATTGACCACTTGATTGGAAATGAAAGTGTCCAAAATAATTAGAATATTAATATTCTGTGTTATATGTTTATATTACTTTTGTTGTGATATAATATGTTTAATTTTTATTTTTGTAAATATTTTATTAACAAAACAGATGGTTGTTCTATTAAATGGTATGAATAACAATATCGAAAGTGTCTATCTTATTGACAGTGGAACTATGCACACCATACTAAAATATGAGAAATAATTTTCTCATCTGAATGTGGGAGAAACAAGTGTTACCACAATAAATGGTAGTGTAAAACTTATTGAAGGCTTCGGAAGAGCTAATATAATATTACCGGGAGGAACTATGATGGTTATTGATAAAGCATTATATTCCTCAAAGTTTCAAAGAAATTTATTGAGTTTTAAAGATATCCGACATAATGGATATCATGTTGAGACTATGGAGGATAATATTCATGAATATTTGGTATCACAAAAATGACCTCCGGTAATAAATTCTTGTTGGAAAAACTACCATCTCTATCCTCTGGCCTATATTATGCGAAAATAAATTCTATTGAGATGCATCATTTAGTAAACCAAAAGTTTACTAATCCTGTTACTTTTAAAGTTTGGCACGACCGTTTAGGTCATCCGGGATCAATTATGATGCAAAAAATTATCGAAACAACGCACGGACATCCTTTGAAAAATCAGAGGATTTTGACTTCTAGTAAGCTTTCATGTGCTGCATGTTCCAAAGGAAAATTGATTATAAGACCAGCACTATTGAAAGTAGGAGCTGAAAGTCCTACATTTCTAGAACGGATTCATGGAGATATATGTGGACCGATTAGTCCACCATGTGGGCAATTTCGATATTTCATGGTCTTGATTGATGCATCGACCCGATGGTCGCATGTTTGTTTATTATCAACTCGCAACCTGGCGTTTGTGAGATTACTTGCCCAAATAATTCGCTTAAGAGCGCAGTTTCCTGATTATCCTATTAAGCGAATCCGTCTAGACAATGCTGGTAAATTTTCTTCGCATGCATTTGATTCTTATTGCATGTCGATTGGAATAATTGTTGAACATCTTGTAGCTCATGTTCACACACAGAATGGTCTAGCTGAATCATTTATTAAAAGGCTGCAATTAATTGCTAGACCATTATTGATGAAAACAAATCTCCCTACAGTAGCCTGGGGACATGCAATTTTGCATGCTGCAGTACTTGTGCGTTTAAAGCCATCGAGTTATCATAAAGTTTCTCTCATACAGTTAGCTTTTGGTTCAGAGCCAAATATTTCTTATTTGAGAATTTTTGGGTGTGCCGTATATGTCCCAATTGAACCACCCCAACGGAAAAAATGGGTCCGCAAAGAAGATTGAGGATATATGTTGGGTATGACTCCCCGTCTATTATAAGGTATCTTGAACCTTTGACGGGGGATGTGTTTACAACAAGATTTGCTGATTGCCATTTTGATTAAAATTTGTTTCCTAAATTAGGGGGAGAGAATAAATGGCATAAGATTGAACTTGCGTGGAAAACATCTTTGAATCATTTAGATCCACGCACAAATATGAGTGAACTTGAAGTTCAAAAGATTATACATTTGCAACAAATTGCAAATCAACTGCCAGATTCTTTTGTTGACTCCAGCAGAGTCACTAAATCGCATATTCCAGCTATTGATGCTCCTATACGGATAGAAGTTTCTGAAGGATAGAAAGTTAATCATATAGCTATCGAATCAAAAACACGCCAGAAGCGTGGTCGACCCCTTGGTTCAAAAAATAAAAATCCTCAAAAGAAAAGAGGAATAAATGATCCAGAAGATCATATTGATGAAACAGAAAAAGAAAACCAAGGGACAACTGATGAAAAGATTCCAACCACAAATGATGAAGAGAATTCTGAAATCTCTATTAATTACACCAGTTCGAATCAAAGTTGGGATCGACGAAATGTTGTTATTGATAATGCTTTTGCATACAACGTGACCCTTGATATTTTCAAGGATAATGAGGATTTAGATCCTTTATCAGTTGAAGAATGTTGGCATATAATTGATTGGCTTCAATGGAAAGATGCGATTCAATCAGAGTTAAATTCGCTTGCGAAACGAGAAGTTTTTGGACCTGTAGTCCAAACGCCAAAAGATGTAAAACCTGTTGCCTATAAATGGGTGTTTGTGCGAAAACGAAATGAGAATAATGAAGTCGTAAGATATAAAGCACGACTCGTCGCACAAGGTTTTTCGCAAAAGTAGGGAATTGATTATGATCAAACTTATTCACCCGTTATTGATGTTATTACACTCCGATATCTTATAAGTTTGGCAGTTCATGAAAAGGTGGACATGTGTCTAATGGATGTTGTTACAACTTATCTTTATGGAAGCCTTGAAAATGAGATTTATATGAAAATCCCTGAATGATTCAAATTACCAAAGGCTTCTAAAGGCCCTCGTGAAAATTATTCTATCAAATTACAGAAGTCATTATATGGGCTTAAACAGTCTGGACGCATGTGGTACAATCGCCTTAGTGAATTCTTATTGAATTCAGGATATAAGAATGACTAAATCTATCCATGTGTTTTTATTAAGAAAACAGATTTTGGTTTTGTGATTCTTGCTATATATGTTGACGATATCAATCTCATCGGAACTCCAGAAGAGCTTCGAGAAGCTATAGATTGTTTGAAACGAGAATTTGAAGTTAAAGATTTTTGGGAAAACTAAGTTTTGTCTCGGGCTTCAAATTGAACATATGAAAGATGGAATTTTTGTTCATCAGTCAACATATACAGCTAAAGTGTTAAAAAGATTTTTCATGGATAAAGCATATCCATTGATATTCCAATGGTCATGAGGTCGCTAGATATAAATAAAGACATATTTAGACCTCGAGAAAATGATGAAAAACTACTTGGTCCTCAAGTACCATATTTGAGTGCTATTGGTGCACTGATGTATCTTGCAAATAATATTCGACCTGATATAGCATTTGCTATAAATCTATTAGCAAGATTTAGTTCTTCACAAACACGACGACATTGGAATGGTATTAAACACGTCCTTAGATACCTCCAAGGGACAATTGACCTCGGATTATTTTATTCAAATATAAATGACCCAAAATTGATTGGGTATGCAGATGCGGGTTATCTTTCGGATCCGCATAAGGCACGTTCTCAAAATGGCTATTTATTTACATATGGTAATATTGCTATATCATGGCGCTCCACGAAGCAAACAATAGCAGCAACTTCTTCTAATCATGCTGAGATAATAGTCATTCATGAAGCAAGTGGAGAATGTGTATGGTTGAGGTCAATAATACATTATATTAGAGAGAGCTGTGGTTTATCCTCCGGAAGAGAGATTCCAACTCCTCTATATGAAGATAATGCAGCTTGTATAATTCAATTAAAAGGAGGGTATATCAAGGGAGATAGGACGAAACACATTTCACCTAAATTCTTCTTTACTCATGAACTTCAAAAGAATGGTAAAATTGATGTGCTTCAAATTCGATCACGTGATAATCTTGCAGATATATTCATTAAAGCTCTTCCGACTACAACCTTTGAAAATTTGAGATATAAAATTGGTTTGCGTCGGTTTAAAGATTTCGAGAGATCATCTCATCAGGGGGAGAAATATACACATAAAGAATAGTGTACTCTTTTTCCTTCACTAGAGTTTTTTCCCACTGGGTTTTTATCTAGTAAGGTTTTAACGAGGCATATTCTTTATGTAATGGACATCCAAGGGGAGTGTTATGAATCTCGAAGATTCATTAAATTAGTGGATGTCCATCGTATAATCGTTATTATCCTTTTATCCCGGGATAATTACGTATATTTAATGAAATGTGATAAGTATCACCTGATGTTTATCTCTAAGGTGACACATATCACCTAATATTTATGATTTTGGTGACAAATGTCACCTAGCAATTAATATCGGGTAACAAGTGTTACCCTTTGTCCTTATCCTTATCCCCTATTCACTCCTATAAATAGAGGGCTTTATACCCTTTTGTAAACACAACCAACGATCAACAAGAAATCTCATATAATAATATTCTCTCTATTTTCTACGTCTCTCGTTTACTTTTCATATTATTTATTTTTATAGTTATTATATAATTTCACAATAGTTTATATAAAAAATTTACAAATTTATAATATTTTATTGTTCTTAAGTAAAAAAGTCTGAGACTTTAAAAATGAAAAAAATTATTTTAATAATTTTTTGCCAAACATAAATTTGTTAGGACCAAATTCACCAATCTTTCGTTATATTTATATATTAGTATTTTTTTTTTAAATCAAAGATACCCATATTTCATTGCAGGGAATTAAAAACCCAGTCATCATGTAATAAATCCAACACATGTGGATGAGAAGATTGAAACCAAATTACACATGTGGGTGGGCAATCTTATTTATATTTGGTGGAACAAATTGAATGTATTTATGAAGGAGTTGAGGAAGACAATGAGACAGTTTCAGCATGAGCTGCAGAGACCATATAAGAGAGAGGACCAGAACCTAACAGAACCAAAACCAAAACCTGCAGTCATGTTTATAAGAGACTCTCGCTTGTCCTCCTGTGCTGCTCCTTGTGATGAAACATCCATTGAAAATAACTGGTCTGACTGCACCCATCCATGCGCCATAGTTTAAACTACTCTGAAAGCGATGACTAATTAATCCACAGAAAAACAAAAGTTCAACAAACCCACATGCGTCAGTCCTGCTAGTGTTGTCACTCCTAACATTCTTTGCAATGGTTGAGAAAGGTCAACAAGGGCCCTGAGCCCAAAATATTTCGTCCCCATATTCTTATCCTCCCTGAGTTGCACCGTATTGTAGGACTCCAACATTTGACAAAGCTTCATGCCAACCTCCCATGTGTAGCAATACCCAAGTAATCCTGTGAGAAGGATCCAAAAATAATCCTTGGATAAGCAACCATCCAAAGGGCTAACACCTTTTATCACGAGGTCCAACTTATAAGACCAAGGACTTTTCAATATTCCAAGGTCCGTTGTGTAACTGTCTCATGAGTACCCAAGAAGACCTAATATTTTTCTCTCCAGCCATGAAATTACTCACTAAGCACCAGATTATAAGTTCTTTAGGTGTCTAGGACAAATATTCTTGGTAAATATATGAGATTTTCCCTTTCAAAAAAACTTATCCTATAACTTTATAATTCAAAACATATACAATAAACTGAACTACTGGGAAAATAAATTCCCTGAACATAGCAGGGGAAAGCATTCTTATTAAAACCACCCTCTTGGGTACACATAATACAATTCATTAAGTGTGATATTTCGTCCCACATCGATAAGTAAAGTAAGTGTATAATGGTATGTAAGAATGGACCTAGGTACTCATAGTCAACTCAGGGTATCCCTTTTTGTATAGCGAGAACAATACTAAGTAGCTGATTGCCTGTATTATCAAGCCCATAGTTATGGCTCGGCTTGAGGGTCCGGGTCATGACAATTGGTATCAGAGCAAGTAACTAGCCCGAACTATGGGAACCAGCCTGAGGGTATCCCTTTTGGTATAGCGAAGACAATACCAAGTAGTTGATTGTGGGTATTGTCAAGGTGGGAGCCACCTCTAAAATCCCGGACGTCCACTGATTGATCTTGGGCCGCGACCTATTATATTCGAGTGGACCCTAACGAGGACGCTAGGCTTAAGGGGTATCCCTTTTGGTCCCGAACTATGGGAACCAACCCGTGGGTATCCCTTTTGTTATAGCGAAGACAATACCAAGTAGTTGATTGTGGGTATTGTCAGGGTGGGAGCCACCTCTAAAATCCCGGACGTCCACTGATTGATCTTGGGTCGAGACCTATTATATTCGAGTAACAAGGACATTAGGCTTAAGGGGTATCCCTTTTGGTCCCGAACTATGGGAACCAGCCCAAGGGTATCCCTTTTGGTATAGCGAGGGCAATATCAAGTAGTTGATTGTGGGTATTATTAGGGTGGGAGTCACATCTAGAATCTCGGACGTCTACTGATTGATCTTGGGCCGAGACCTATTATGTTCGAGTGAACCCTATCGAGGACGCTAGGCTTAAGGGGTATCCCTTTTGGTATAGTGAGAATAATACTAAATACTTAATTGCGGGTATTGTCAGACCATAGTTGGCCCAAGGATCGGGGTTGTGACATTAAGTTACCCGAGAACACTTTAAACAAAATTAATAAAATATCTAGAAATTTCCTATAGGCTCCTCTGATACGAGGAAAATTCACAATGTAAATTGACTTCAAGTTTATAAACCTCTATTTGAGGGAGGTTTGGGTATCCCTCAAGCAAAAAACATAAACATGTCTCTCCTCATGGGCCTTGCTTGGAGGTTTCATGTCTCCAGCAAGGATAAACTTTGGGCCAAAATTCTAAGAAGTAAATATTCTAATAGAACTTCCCAAACTCACTCTACAATTTGGAAAAGTATCAACTTAGGTCGGAAACACTAAAAGTATTTCTTACTCGGTTGGAAATGACAGAAGTATCTCCTTCTAGAATGATACCTCGTGTGGTATCAAACCTCTTAGGCTGAAGAACACAAAAATGTTAGTGAGTTTATCCTTCAAAAAAATTGGAATCTCTCAATCCTCAACTTTCAGCTTCCCATGTCCATCTCAAACAATATCATCAGTACACATCTACCAAAACGCGCACATGATGATCAAATTCTCCGGCAGATGACACAATTTGGACAGTTCACCACTAAGCTTGCTCACAACCTTCTTATATCTCACACGTACCCCCAAACAGTTGAACCTACACAAAGTAGGAAAATTTTAACTGGCTCTAGAAAAATACTCTATGCCTACCTAAAATAAAAACTTTCATGTGGCTCTATTTCCTAGGAAAACTTAACTTCAATCATTATTTGTTCAAACGACAAATTATATCATCATCTTCTTGCACATTCTGCACCCTAGAGGAAACACTATTACACATTCTCAGAGATTGTGAGATTGCAAAAAACAAATTGGGCTTACTATTCAAATCAAACAAAGACTTCACCTTTTTTCTTCACAAACCCTGATATGATCTCATGGCTTCGTGAAAACTGCTCCACGACCATAGATCTGAACAAATTTTTACCTTGGAAAGTTTTCTTCTACATGCTGGCATATGCGGCTTCATATGACTTCTAAATAATTCTATAAACCCATGGACAATTGGATCACCACTCTCTATCCTTCTAGAATCCAAAGTATAGCCACCGAATACCTCTACTTAGGAAAAGATTTTGTGCTTAAGGAAACCCTCATAACAACCCCATTTTTGTAACTTCCCTTGTATTTCAAACTCAACATTGATGGTTTCACCTCCCCAAACCCTGGATATGGTGGTATTGGTGGGTATTAAGAGATATCGAAGGTAAATGGAAGCTTGGATATATGAAATATTTCCCACATATTACTAATATGCAGGCCCAACTGTTAGCAATTAGAGAAGGTTTGGACATAGTTATTCGGAGAAATTTCAACAACTTGATTATTGAATTATTAAAAGAGAACCTAATGCATAAGGGTAGCACTGTAAATTGCTCTTATTGGGACCACTTGACAGCTCATTCACTGAAACCGTTTAGTAGTCGTTTTGGTGATTCTGCTGCATTTGTTGTGACTGAGAGGCAAACTGTTGCTGCTGAACCACTGGACATGCTATTTTTCTGCTCTTTTTCTTTCTGCCATTTTCGCATCGTTTGTACGAGATTGATCATCATGCGTTGCTGCATGTTTTGATCATATATACGTGGATAAATCTGCTACCATGTACTCTAGGTTTACCTAGCTATATATATCTTGTTGTAACCTTTTGTCAATCATTGAATAAGAAACTTTTCTGAGTGACAGCTGCATTGTTTTCTGAGCATGATATCTTTCATTTTTCTTATATGGTATCAGAGCAATTGGGCTCCTACCATCTACTGCTAAAATTGTTTGTTTCTTTTGTTACTTAATCACGGCTGACACTTTGATCATGCCTCAACCTTAGCTCATTTCTATAAAGCTTAATGATAGTAATTATCTCCTTTGGAAACAGCAAATTTGGGCTGCAGTTGCAGGCTACGGGCTCGATAGCTATCTCACTGGCGATTTCTTGGCACCTCCACAACTGATTCCTGAAGGTGTTCAAGGAGGATCAATCCCTAATCCAGAATACATCAAATGGAAGAGACAAGATCAAATCTTGGTCTCATGGTTGCTTTCTTCTTTGATAGAAAGCATGCTCATAACTACTGTTGGCCTAACTACATCTGCTGAAATATGGAAAGCTATTGAGTCTGTGTTTGCAAACCAAAATAAAGGAAAGGTTATGCAGATAAGACTCCAACTCCAGACCAGCAAGAAAGGAGCTTTACCTAAGCCTGCTGTGATTTGTTGAGTGCAGCTGGAGAAAAAGTTAGTGAATCTGATAACTTACTTTATATTCTTGGAGGGTTAGGTTCTGAATACAACCCAGTGATGGTATCTCTTACATCAAGAGCTTCTACACAGCCTATTAGTATCACTGAGGCTCACTCCATCCTTTTGAGCTTAGAGAACATATTGGAATCTATGGATGACTCTTTTGGATCTGGTGAAGAAGGTAGTTTCTCTGTGAATCTAAGTAACAAAGGAGGAAGAGGTGGAGCTCACAACAACAGAGGAAGAGGAAACTTTCAAAATAATTCCCCTTCAAGAGGTAGAGGATACACTTTTAGAGGAAGAGGAGGTAGAAACAATGGCTACAAGCCAAGATGCCAGATTTACCATTATGTTGGACACACTGCTGATAAGTGTTTCCATAGACTTAATATGGATTTTTCATCTTCTGAAAGTTCCAACAACTCTCAGCAATCTGGGCAAAGGAGCAACAACTTCAGTGCTAACATGATCACATCAACTCCTCAGGATGGAAGGGAAGATGTGTAGTGGTACCCTGATTCAGGTGCTACAAACCACCTGACTTTCGACCTCAGCAACTTGAATCTTGCATTTGAGTATCAGGGAACTGACAAGATTCACATGGGAGATGGCACAGGTTTGGCAATTTCTCATGTTGGCAATTCTATATTTAAATCACCTAATTGCAAGGATCATAGCTTTATACTCAAAAACCTCATGCATATTCCTTCCATTACTAAGAATCTCATAAGTGTCTCTCAATTTGCAAAAGATAATGGTGTCTATTTTGAGTTTCACCCCATTACTTGTCTTGTGAAGGATCCATTAACAGGGCAGGAACTTCTCAAAGGAACTCTTAAAAATGGCATCTACACCTTTGATCTCAATAAAGCTGTTCCTACCCCTGGTGGACAGTGTTTCAATCTTTCTCCTTCTGTTAAAACTATTGAGGGCAAGAATAAAGATAATCTAGATGTTTGGCACATTAGATTAGGACATGCCCCCTTGAATATTGTCAAGCAAGCACTGCAAAGTTGCAATATTCAGTTTTTGACAGTGAATCTGACATTTTGTGTTCTTCTTGTATGAAGGCTAAGTTTCATAAATTGCCTTTTGTTGAATCTCAGTCCAATTACTCTAATCTTTTTGATATGGTTCATAGTGATGTCTGGGGTCCTTCACCCGTTATATCTTGCCATGGTTTCAGGTATTACATTAGCTTCATTGATCATATATCAAGATAAACCTGGATATACTTCATGAAAAAATAAATCTAAGAGTTTTCAAGCTTTTGTCCATTTCAAGGCTTTAGTTGAAAATCGGTTCAACACTAAAATCAAATGTTTACAATCTGATGGAGGTGGAGAATTTGTTGCCTTAGCTAAGTACTTGAAAGATCATGGGATTCAACATAAAATTTCCTACCCTTACACCCCAAAGCATAATGGAATGGCTGAAAGAAAACACTGACACTTGGTTGAGGTAGGCCTATCTCTTCTTGCTCATTCTAATGTACCCATGAAGCATTGGGATGGTGCTTTTCAAAGTGCAGCTCACATCATTAATAGAACTCCCACCAAAGTGCTTGATTTCAAAACTCCAATAGAAATTCTGACCAAACAAAAGCCTACCCTTGATGAATTAAAATCTTTTGGTTGTTTGTGTTACCCTCTTTTAAGACCATACAATAAAAACAAAATGCAATTCAGAAGTGTTGAGGCAACTGATGCGATTCCGGTTGACGTGCTAAATAGGTGTTATTTTACCCTATGTTGATTATGAATAATTAAGGACTGTGATTGACTAATTGTCACATTTAGTCTCTATGGTGTCACTTAATCAGCCAGAACCTAAGGCAGAGTGCCTATCGTGTAGCTAGTCTGTTGGAAAGTATCTACGATTTTATTAAGTTAATTATCGTACTCCCAGGGAAGTGGCAACGGCTTAGTAGTAACTAGCCTTTTATCCTAACTCCTATCCTATGATCCAGTTATGCAATCTTCATCAAATACTTTGATGAGAGGGTGATCCGTTCTCCACTAGGTTTAAGTCTAATTAATCCTAGAAGTGTTTTCTAGATAAAGTCCTGATTTTATGTCATATTGTTCCTACATGTTGATTGACCTATCTTCGAGTATTTTAGATGCATCTTAGCCTGGATTGCAACTATGTTCTGTGTCTAAAGGCGTACCACATCCGAGGTCTCTAATAAACTGCCCTACCTTAATGACGGCCCTACTCACGGTTCGGGACGAAGGCATCCATGAAAGCCCTATGTCACTTCGGGGATCATACCGCTTGCCCTAGCCGCCGGCATAATCGGACTCAGCTCGGCCCCTACCTAGACTACTTTAACAGGCAGGGTGTTCAACATGTTATTTTATCTAGCATGGCAGACACCAATGCTAATTGATGCCTGTTAAACTAAATAGGTTATGATTAGACCGTGGTTAGGAATTGTCTATAACCCTAACTTTAGTTTAAAAGAGCACATTAAACATGCAGACATAGTGAATATTTAGCAGGTGGCTATTTCCGGAAAAACATAACAACGTCAACATATAAAACAACTATTCATAAAAATCGTAATCTTGTATTCATAATAAGTATTTAGAACAAAACAATAACAACATATAAGAGAGGGACATGGGGACTGATGCCATAAAGAAATCACCCTTTACGTAGTCTCGCCGACGAAGCGTACTGCTGTATATGTCGTATTGCTCGCCCTGACTCTGCTCACCAGAACCTTCGGAGGACGCTTCCTCAGCCTAGTAACTGGGCTTTACCTTAATACCCAGCTTAAGCCCAGCCCTGTGGACTGACTCTTCGAATGCCTAGAGCCCTCTTAGGATCTCCTAACGAAATCCCGGGTATTCTATGAATACCAGAAACGAACCTATCTATAGAAACCTAAGATCTGAGACTATTTCTCAGAAACTAAAACAAAACACTAATAAGAAAGAAAACTGAGATCCAAGTCTCTGAGTGAGTTGTGTACTAGAGAAGAGTACACTGGAAACCACTAAATGACTCAGATCGAGTGGAGAGGAATGAATTCAACTGCTGGAGGTTTGGGGTATTTATAGCAGCTTCCCGGGGTGATTTTTCAGCAAAAATTCGATATGGGACTAGTTCTGGGGTTCGGGACGCCCGTCCCGGATTGGGACGCCCGTCCTGATCTGTTGACCAGGTCGAGACGCCCGTCCCGGTGGGTTGACTGGGTCGGGACGCCCGTCCTGACCCGTTGACTAAGTCAATATTTCCAAAATTTGCGTTTTTGCCCCAAAATTTGCTTTTTTCATCTACTTTTCACCTGACACTTCCAAAATCAGAAAAACTGTGAAATTAAGTAAATAATGAACAATTAAGATCAATTTACCCTTAATTTCACCCAAATTCATACATAAAAACATGCTAAAAATGTGATACGATTTTCGCGTATCAGATAACCCCACACTTAGCTTTTTGCTTGTCCTCAAGCAAAGTCTACCTGAAGTTACTTAATTCCCTAGTCATGTTTTTATTCCAAAAATTCTTCAGACAAGTCTTAACACAGGTCTGACTGGTTAGGTTGCTATGACAAGGTCTCAGATGTTTTTAGTAGCTTGTTATGATTAGGCAGAAAACAAATCAACAACTATGTTGAACTTTTTTTCTTAGTCACATGGTCTTTCTGATGTGTAGTGTGTGTACTAGTACACACCAGATAGTCAACACAATGTACTCTTGTCTTAACTACTACCAGATAACACTTCGACCTATCGCTAGACATATTAACAACAGACAACTTTTTGAGTTCTGAGCTTTGGTGATCAGATTTTTAATGTTTTAGCATTTAGTTATTTTCTTTATAGATTCAGGGTATTTTGAGTCTGCTTAGAACACGTCAACTTCAACTACCCATGTAGCGAGTCCCACTCCGATGACTCCCAGATCTACACGACCTTAGGGCATCAGGCTTTAAGTTCCCCGAAGGAGTGGTGCTCGAGTAGCGAAGGCCGCTGGCAAACTACCCTCATTTGATTAACTTTCTTTAATTTCTTTTCACTTCTAGCTCAGAGTCTCATCTAGTCATTCTAACTGCCAATATATCCACAATTTGTCTAATTTTATCTAGTTAAGTCTCGAATAGGTAATTGATTGAGGTCTCTACTCCAGACAAAGTTGTGCTCAGTTATCAGGAATTCCCTATTCCTAATCAATTAGTCCAAGATAGCTATCAATTATCTCCTACTAACCATAACATACTACCTACATATCATAGACATAAGCAATTGTTTAACCAAGCATACTGCATTTAGACGTCTGAAAGACGGAAAAAAGAAAAAAAATTTTGAAAATTTTTTGGAAGGGTGTGAAAGTACGTGAAAACAAGCAAAATCATGCGAAAAATTTTGCAAACTGCTACAGTGCACCGTGCACTGCTACCCCACACTTAAGTCTGGCACTGTCCTCAGTGTTCATGCATATCTAATTACCCCACACTTATTTGAAAACAAGAAATAAAACACAAAGATTCTTACCCCACACTTATTCAACTAACTACGGGTAAGATGGAATCTAGAAATAACAAAACAAGAAATAAAATGAAAGAGATACTCCCTTAGTCTGTGAAGTCCACAATCTGCTCAGACGAGTCAAACGGCTCTTTGTAAATCTTCAGGCGTTGTCCGTTTACTTTTTGAATAATGCTGTCAGAATCCATGATGTCACATGCTCCGAAAGGTGATACTTCCGTGATCGTGAACGGTCCTGACCAACACCTACGTAGCTTTCCTCAGAAGAATTTGAAACGTGAGTTGTACAACAATACCTTGTCTCCCGGTTCAAAATTTTTCTGGGCTCTGAGTCATCTGTCAGCCGGAGTTTACTTGTCATTTTGAACTGATGTGAGTTCTCATAGGCTTTGAGCCTCCACTCATCCAATTCGTTGAGTTGTAGAATTCGGTGTTCCTTAGCTAAATTATCGTCGAGATTGCATTTTTGCACTGCCCAATAAGCTCTATGCTCAAGTTCAACCGGAAGGTGGCATGCTTTTCCGTAGACTAGTCGATAGGGTGAGAACCCCGTAGTGGTCTTGTATGCTGTACGGAAGGCCCATAATGCATCCTCCAGTTTATTGGCCCAATCCTTACGGTTAACACCCACGGTCTTTTCTAGGATTCTCTTTATTCCCCTATTGGTTACCTCAGCCTGCCCGTTGGTTTGAGGATGATAGGCTGTGGAAATGCGATGCTGAATTCCGTATTGCTGAAGTATCTTCTGCAATTGAGAGTTGCAGAAGTGCGTACCTCGATCACTGATTAGGGCTTTTGGACATCCAAACCTGGCGAAAATCTGCTTAAGGAATTTACATACGGCTCTAGCATCATTAGTAGGTAGGGCTTGTGCCTCAGACCATTTTGAAAAATATTCTACGGCTACTAAGATGTACTTCATACCAAAAGAGGAAGGAAACAGACCCATGAAATCTATACCCCACATGTCAAATATTTCTACACTTTGAATTGCCTGTTGGGGTAGATTATCTCGAGAAGATATGGTTCCCGCTTTCTGACAGGCATCGCACGATCCTGTAAATGTTGCGGCGTCTTTGGATATGGTAGGCCAGTAAAAGCCTGCTTCTAATACTTTTCGGGCGGTATTAGCTGCAGCTAAGTGACCGCCTGTTGGTCCGCAGTGACAATGTTCCAGAATTTGGAAACCTTCTTCTTGAGATACACATCTTCTGATCATCTGATCTGCACATATTCGAAATAGAAAAGGATCTTTGATACGCGAAAATCGTATCACATTTTTAGCATGTTTTTATATATGTTTTAATGTGAAATTGAGAGTAAATTGACATTAATTGTTTATTATTTACTTGATTTCACGGTTTTTATGATTTTGGAAGTGTCAGGTGAAAAGTAGACGAAAATAGCAAATTCTGGGGCAAAAACGCAATTTTTGGAAATATTGACCCGGTCAAAGGTCCGGGACGGGCGTCCCGACCCAGTCAAACAACCAGGACGGGCGTCCCGAACCGGGACGGGCGTCCCGAACCGCCAGAAGCTGTCCCACATCGAATTTTTCAGAGATTTTCACTCCTGGAAGCTGCTATAAATACCCTAGGCCTCCAGCAGTTGAATTCATCCCTCTCCACTCGATCTGAGTCATTTAGTGGTCTCCAGTGTACAATTTTCCAGTACACAACTCACTCAGAGACTCAGATCTCAGTTTTCTTTCTTATTAGTGTTTTGCTTAGTTTCTGAGAAATAGTCTCAGATCTTAGGTTTCTATAGATAGGTTCGTTTCCGGTGTTCATAGAATACCCGGGGTATCGTTAGGAAACCCTAAGAGAGCTCTAGGCGTTCGAAGAGTCATCCACAGGGCTGGGCTTAAGCCGAGAGTCGAAGGTAAGCCCATTCTAGGCTGAGGAAGCGTCCTCCGAAGGCTCTGTCAAATAGAGTCGGGTCGGCAGTACACATACAAGGAGCACAGTCCCACGGCAGTGACTACGTAAAGGGTGATTTCTTTATGGCATTGGTCCCCCCGGTCCCTCTCTTTATATGTTGTTACTGTGTCTGTCCAAACTTATTTTGAATATCAGACTATGATTGTTATGAATATATGTTTTATGTGTTGAAGTTGTTATGTTTTTCCGGAAATAGCCACCTGCTAATATTTCATTATGTCTGCATGTCTAATAGTTTCTTTTAAACTAAAGTTGAGGTTATAGACAATTCCTAACCACGGTCTATTCATAACCTGTTTAGTTTAACAGCCATCATTAGTATTGGTGTCTGCCATGCTAGATAAAATAACATGCTGATCACCTTGTATGTTAGAGTAGTCTAGGAAGGCTGAGTAGAGCGTTATGCCAGCGATTACGAGCCTTCAGAGTGATCCCCGAAAGTGACATAGGGCTTTCATATCTGTCTCTGTTCGTACGTGAGTAGGGCCGTTACCCTTGATGAGTGAGGGGGCGGGGGGGTAACATAGAACTCAGATGTGGTAAACCTTTAGACACAGAACATAATTGCATTCCAGGCTAAGATATCTAAAACACTCGAATGTGGTCAATCAACATATAGGAACAGTATAACATAAAATCAGAATTTATCTTTAAAACACTAGGGTTAATTAGACTTGAACCTAGTGGAGAATGGATCACCCTCTCATCAAAGAATTTGATGAAGATTGCATAACGGATCATAAGATAAGAGTTAGGATAAGAGGCTAGTTACTACTAAGCGTTGCCACTTCCCTGGGAGTACGATAATTAAAATCGTAGATACTTTCCAATAGACTAGCTACACGATAGGTACTCTGCCTTAGATTCTGGCTGATTAAGTGACACCATAAGACTAAACGTGACAATTAGTCAATCACAGTCCTTAGTTAATCATAATCGACATAGGGTAAAATAACACCTATTTAGTAAGTCAACCGGAATCCACACATCAGATTTTTGGCGCCGTTGCCGGGGAAATATCATAATGAATTTAGGATTCCTGATCAAAATTCTAGAGACTTATGATAGGTAACGGTAGTAACCTAGACCTTAACCCAACACTTATCTTACACTAGTTAGACAATCACTTTCCTAAATATAGGGTTATCATAACTAATTAATTTTAGATAATATCTGGAATTAAGACACTTAGGATAATCAAATTTTAGAAAATCATTCTAGAACCATATTAGGAAATTACCTGCTTTCTAAATTAAACAAAAAGAAAAAAAAAATTGTTAAAAATTTAAAAATCCCAAAAAGAATGTATCTTTCTGCTCAACGGTGAGTTGTTCCTTTCCCTTTAGTTGTTTCTTAGTTACTCTGTTTCGTGTTTTTTTTCTTTATTTAATTTCGAAAAAAAAAATAATAAAAATGGAATGAGAATAGAATATTTTTCTGAGTTGTCAATTTTGGCTAAGGTTTATCTGAGAAAGAAATATCATTGTGGAGTTTTCTTAGGTCATGCTTAGTCTATTAGACAGAATCATGAAATAAAATTTTCTTAATAGACAGACCTCTGAGTTTCTAATGAGAAAGGATGTTCCTTTTGATTGATGATAAATGCATGAGATTGTTAAACCGAAAGGAATTACTGCACCCATTATGGCATTACCTGATTGAAATCTGCTTTTTGAATTAATATGTGATGTAATGATGTAGTAAGAATTGTTTTAGGACAGAAACATGATAAGAAAGTTCACATATGATAAAATTCCGTCTTATCTGGTCTTATCTAAAAACAATAGGTTTCCTGTGAAAATAATTACATCATAGTAGTGTGGAACATTTTTTCAAAATGGCCTGAGCCACAGGCATTACCTACTAATGATGTTAAAGTCATGTGCAGATTCTATGAGAAATTTTTTCCAGATTCAGAGTGCCAATGTCTTAGAAGAACCGTTGAGTCTATGTATCTAATCTGTGAAGTCTGCCAAGTACCACACTCTAGCCGGGATTGCTATGGGAATGACTGACCATTCCAAAAGAGGTAGGAGTAGGTTACTGCAGAATGCTGCTCCAATGGGAAATGCATACAATCCTAGCTGGAGAAATCATACGACGGGATTTAGATGAGGAATAATTCAGAAGCTGGAAACATTCAAAAGACACCACCACAGCAAAACCCTACTCGCAGAATCAATAGATGAGATACTGGCAACAATTAAAGCCAGACCAGTGCAAGCAAGTGATCTACCAAGTGGATCGAAGGGTAAAAGGATATAGAAGAATTTGGCGTTGTATCAGGAGACATAGCAATGGAGGAGCTTGCATTCCCTGCATACCAATCAGCTGTGAGAAACTTCCCCGAGGAAGTCTCAAATACTTGGGCCCAGATCTACACAACTGGAGCCCCCTACCACCACAGCTTCGCCAAAACTTCAGGTATCTTTTCTTCCATTCGAGACTTGCATGCAATACCTTTACTAACATTGGCAGGAAGGCACACAAATCCCAAGAAATTTCATTCCTAGACACGTTCCTCCTGGACACGTTGCTATGATTGTGAGGAATCTTACAAATAAGTCGAGGAAGCAGTCCGTGGGGCTCGAGCCATTCAATGAATAGGCCACTACCTAGAGCTCGACGATGAAGGATCGAAGCTGACATCATCCTTTCCAGTATCTAGAGCTTACAGAGTCAAGAATGCCTCAGCAATAGCACATGGCTAAGGTGAAGAGCCAATTGATAGATCATAGAAGACCCTTCTGCTCGCGACATGAAGGGAGTTTTTCTAATCCTCATATTCCTTTATTATTTTTTTGTGTCTGTTTTGTTATTTCTATTATCATTGTTGTTTTGTTGCGTTATTTTCTCTCTTACCCTTAGTTAGTCAAATAAGTGTGGGGTAAGAGTTCTTTATTTTGTTTTCATTTCTTCTTGTTTTCAAATAAGTGTGGGGTAATTAGCTATGCATGAACACTGAGGACAGTGCCAAACTTAAGTGTGGGGTAGCAGTGCACGGTGCACTGTAGGCAGTTTGAAGCAGTTTGAAAAAAAATTTCGCATGCTTTTGCTTGTTTTCCCCGTATTTTCACACCCTTCCAAAATTTTTTTCAAAATCTTTCCGTCTTTCAGACTTTTAAATGCAGTATGCTTGGTTAAACAAATTGCTTATGTCTATGATATGTAGGTAGTATGTTATGGTTAGTAGGAGATAGTTAATAGCTATCTTGGACTGATTGACTAGAAATAGGGAATTCCTGATAACTGAGCACAACCTTGTCTGGATTAGAGACCTCAACCAATTGCCTATTCGAGAGTGCACGGTGCACTTAGCAGTTTGAAAAATTTTTCGCATGCTTTTGCTTGTTTTCCCTGTATTTTCACACCCTTCCAAAATTTTTTCAAAATCTTTCCGTCTTTCAGACTTCTAAATGCAGTATGCTTGGTTAAACAAATTGCTTATGTCTATGATATGTAGGTAGTATGTTATGGTTAGTAGGAGATAGTTAATAGCTATCTTGGACTGATTGACTAGGAATAGGGAATTCCTGATAACTGAGCACAACCCTGTCTGGATTAGAAACCTCAACCAATTGCCTATTCGAGACTTAACTAGATAAAACTAGACCAGTTGTGGATATATTGGCAGTTAGAACGACTAGATGAGACTCTGAGCTAAAAGTGAAAAGAACTTAAGGAAATTAATTATAATAAGGGTAGTTTGCCAGCGGCCTTCGCTACTCGAGCACCACTCCTTCGGGGAATTTAAAGCCTGATGCCCTAAGGCCGTGTAGGTCTGGGAGTCATCGGAGTGGGACTCGTTACATGGGTAGTTGAAGTTGACGTGTTCTAAGCAGACTCGAAATACCCTGAATCTATAAAGAAAATAACTAAGTGCTAAAACGTTAAAAATCTTATCACCCAAGCTCAGAACTCAGAAAGTTATCTGTTGTCAGCATGTCTAGCGATAGGTCGAAGGGTTATCTGGTAGCAGTTAAGATAGGAGCCATTGTGTTGACTATCTGGTCTGGACTAGTACACACACTACACATCAGGAAGACCCTATGACTAGAGAAAGGTTCAACCTAGTTGTTGATTTGTTTTCTGCCTGATCATAACAAACTACTAAAAACATCTGAGACCTTGTCATAGCAACCTAACCAATCAGACTTGTATTAAGAATTGTCTGAAAAATTTTTGGAATAAAAACATGACTAGGAATTTAAGTGACTGCACTACGGTTTAGAATCACTAACTCCATGTAGACTTTGCTTGAGGACAAGCAAAAAGCTAAGTGTGGGGTTATCTGATACGCGAAAATCGTATCACATTTTTAGCATGTTTTTATATATGTTTTAATGTGAAATTGAGAGTAAATTGACATTAATTGTTTATTATTTACTTGATTTCACGGTTTTTATGATTTTGGAAGTGTCAGGTGAAAAGTAGACGAAAATAGCAAATTCTGGGGCAAAAACGCAATTTTTGGAAATATTGACCCGGTCAAAGGTCCGGGACGGGCGTCCCGAACCCGGAACGGGCGTCCCGACCCAGTCAAACAACCAGGACGGGCGTCCCGAACCGGGACGGGCGTCCCGAACCGCCAGAAGCTGTCCCACATCGAATTTTTCAGAGATTTTCACTCCTGGAAGCTGCTATAAATACCCTAGGCCTCCAGCAGTTGAATTCATCCCTCTCCACTCGATCTGAGTCATTTAGTGGTCTCCAGTGTACAATTTTCCAGTACACAACTCACTCAGAGACTCAGATCTCAGTTTTCTTTCTTATTAGTGTTTTGCTTAGTTTCTGAGAAATAGTCTCAGATCTTAGGTTTCTATAGATAGGTTCGTTTCCGGTGTTCATAGAATACCCGGGGTATCGTTAGGAAACCCTAAGAGAGCTCTAGGCGTTCGAAGAGTCAGTCCACAGGGCTGGGCTTAAGCCGAGAGTCGAAGGTAAAGCCCAGTTACTAGGCTGAGGAAGCGTCCTCCGAAGGCTCTGTCAAATAGAGTCGGGTCGGCAGTACGACATACAAAGGAGCACAGTCCCACGGCAGTGACTACGTAAAGGGTGATTTCTTTATGGCATTGGTCCCCCCGGTCCCTCTCTTTATATGTTGTTACTGTGTCTGTCCAAATACTTATTTTGAATATCAGACTATGATTGTTATGAATATATGTTTTATGTGTTGAAGTTGTTATGTTTTTCCGGAAATAGCCACCTGCTAAATATTCATTATGTCTGCATGTCTAATAGTTTCTTTTAAACTAAAGTTGAGGTTATAGACAATTCCTAACCACGGTCTATTCATAACCTGTTTAGTTTAACAGCCATCAATTAGTATTGGTGTCTGCCATGCTAGATAAAATAACATGCTGATCACCTTGTATGTTAGAGTAGTCTAGGAAGGCTGAGTAGAGCGTTATGCCAGCGATTACGAGCCTTCAGAGTGATCCCCGAAAGTGACATAGGGCTTTCATATCTGTCTCTGTTCGTACCGTGAGTAGGGCCGTTTACCCTTGATGAGTGAGGGGGCGGTAACATAGAAACTCAGATGTGGTAAACCTTTAGACACAGAACATAATTGCATTCCAGGCTAAGATATATCTAAACACTCGAATGTAGGTCAATCAACATATAGGAACAGTATAACATAAAATCAGAATTTATCTTTAAAACACTTCTAGGGTTAATTAGACTTGAACCTAGTGGAGAATGGATCACCCTCTCATCAAAGAATTTGATGAAGATTGCATAACTGGATCATAAGATAAGAGTTAGGATAAGAGGCTAGTTACTACTAAGCCGTTGCCACTTCCCTGGGAGTACGATAATTAAAATCGTAGATACTTTCCAATAGACTAGCTACACGATAGGTACTCTGCCTTAGATTCTGGCTGATTAAGTGACACCATAAGACTAAACGTGACAATTAGTCAATCACAGTCCTTAGTTAATCATAATCGACATAGGGTAAAATAACACCTATTTAGTAAGTCAACCGGAATCCACCCATCAATCTTCCCAATAGTAATATTTCAGGTCAGCAAAGAATTTTCTTCTTTGTTGAGCAGTGATATCACTAGGGAGAGTCCGGGCTGCCAAGTAATTTGCTATATCTGCAAACCAAGGGGGTGAGAAAATAGCAGATAATGCACATAGATTCTCATCCGGAAATTTATCAGATATGATTGTCTCATCAATGGCTTCTAGGGTCGGATTTTCTAACCTAGACAAATGGTCTGCGGCTAAGTTTTCTGCCCCTTTTTTATCTCGAATTTCTATGTCAAATTCTTGAAGCAATAAAACCCATCTAATCAACCTTGGTTTTGCGTCGGTTTTATTGAACAAGTATTTTAGTGCCGAATGATCAGTATAAACAATAGTTTTAGACAGGACTAGATAAGATCGAAACTTATCAAATGCATATACTACTGCTAATAATTCCTTTTCTGTCGTAGTGTAATTTTCCTGAGCATCAGTTAAGGTTTTACTAGCATAATATATTACATGAATTTCTTATCATGTCTTTGTCCTAAAACTACTCCTACTGCATAGTCACTAGCATCACACATAAGCTCAAAAGGTAGACTCCAGTCTGGTGATGTCATGATGGTGCAGTAGTTAAGAGTTCCTTAAGTCTATTAAAAGCTTTTAGACATTTCTCATCAAGACAAATGGAACATCTTTTCCGAGTAAATTGGTCAACGGCCTGGCTATTAATGAAAAATCTTTTATAACCTACGATAAAGCCAGCGTGTCCCAAAAAACTCCTAACGGCTCTCACATTTTTGGGAGGAGGTAGTTTTGAAATAACTTCAATTTTTGCCTTATCTACTTCCATACCTAGGTGTGAGATCTTATGTCCTAAAACTTCCCTCTTTTACCATGAAGTGGCATTTTTCCCAATTTAAAACCAGGTTAGATTTTATACAACGTTTCAACATTAACTCCAAGTTCTTTAGACAAACCTCAAATGAATTACCAAAAAGAAAAGTCATCCATAAATACTTCCATAGATTTTCCTAACATGTCCTCAAAGATAGCAGTCATACAACGTTGAAATGTAGCAGGTGCATTACACAAACCAAAAGGCATCCTTCTATATGCAAATGTTCCAAAAGGGCATGTGAATGTAGTTTTATGCTGGTCCTCAGGGGAAATAGGAATTTGAAAATAACCAGAAAACCCATCAAGAAAGCAATAAAACATGTGTCCAGATAATCTTTCTAACATTTGGTCAATAAAAGGAAGGGGAAAGTGATCTTTTCGTGTGGCCGTATTTAATTTTCTATAGTCTATGCATACACGATGACCAGTTACAGTTCTTGTAGGGATTAGTTCATTATGCTCATTCCTAACAACTGTTATACCGCCTTTCTTAGGTACTACCTGCACCGGGCTTACCCACTCACTATCTGAGATAGGGTAGATAAGTCCTGCATCTAACAGTTTAATGACTTCTTTCTTAACAACATCACACACATTAGGATTCAACCTCCTTTGAGGTTGCACACATGGCTTATACTCATTTTCTAGAAGAATCTTATGCGAACAAAAGCTTGGATTAATACCTGGGATATCTGCAATTTTGTAGGCAAAGGCTCTTCTATGCTTTCTGCACATGTCCACAGTCAGCTTCCTTTGTTCTGCAGTCAGATCAGCTGCAAGAATAATGGGAAGTTTCTTGTTGTCATCTAGGAATTCGTAGCACAGATGAGTGGGCAGTTCCTTCAGTCCAAGTCTGGTGGATCTTCAAACGAGGTTCGTTCTTTCTTCATCTCATCATCACCTATCTCAGTGAAACTATCAGAAGTAATTTCATTTTCAGAAGAGCTAAGTTCAGGTCCTCTAATTCTAGGGAGTCCTCACTTAGAACTTGATAGTTTGAGCATAGGTCTGTCACGTTAATTGCAATCAAGTGTTCCATGGCATCCACACAAAAACAAGTATCATCTAAATGCATGGGATACCTAAGGGTCTCATTTAGATCAAAAGTGATGTCATCATTTCCTACCCTTAACTTGATTTGACCATTACTGACGTCTATTAATGCTTTTGAGGTAGCTAGAAATGGTCGACCTAGGATCAGGGGCACTCCTCCTTCCCCATTCATGTCCATGACAACAAATCCACAGGAAACACAAATTTTCCGACCTTTACTAAGAGGTCTTCAATTATTCCCTTGGGGATTTTGACTGTCCTATCTGCAAGTTGTATGCACATCCTAGTCGTTTTCAAATCATGCAATCCTAATTTATCAAATAAACTAGATGGCATAAGATTAATACTAGCTCCTAAGTCTGCTAATGCATGCATGTTAGTAATATTTCCAATTGTACATGGCAAGGTAAAACAACCAGGATCTTTCTGTTTAGACGGTAGTTTATTCAACAGAACCGCCGAACATTCTTCATTAAGAACCACCTTGTCCATGTCAAATTTTCTTTTATTACTAACAACTTCTTTTAAAAACTTAGCATACTTTGGCATTTCAGAAATAACATCAAGTAAAGGTAAATTAACATGAATCTGACTAAAATTCCTAAGAAACTTTTCAAATTGCTCCTTATCTTTATTGTGCATAAGTCTGGCAGGGTAAGGTACTTTTGGCCGGTACTCAGGAATAAACTCCGTCTTCCCTTTCCTTGCTACTTCGATCTCGACATCCGTCGGCGTTGGGTCCTTGGAGCCTTCTTCTGGTTCCTGCACAAGAATAGGAGGGTCAGATGGTTTGGGTGGAGATGGAGATAGAATTTTACCAGATCTTAGAGTGATGGTCTTGCATTCAGTTTGAGGGTTGGTCTCAGTGTTGCTTGGTAGCGTTCCCTGGGACCTGTGAGAGAAATGGGTGGATAGCTGACCCATTTGCCTCTCTAAAGTTTGTATAGCAGCTTGTGTGTTTCTGATTGTTTGCTCGTCTGCTTCTGTCTATTCTCGTTCTGCTGGATTCTTTCTGCGTGAGCTTCCTGAATCTTTCTGTTGGACTCTATCATTTCCTTGTTGGAGTCGGAAATGCTCTTCAGCATGTCTCTGAATTCTTGCATGGGGTCAGCTGGAACGATGTAGTTCCTTGGTGCAGGCAGAGCGACTTGCTGGTTCTGCGGATATGGCAGTTGCTGAGGTACTCTTTTCTGAAGTTAGTAGTCCCGGGATTGTTTCTCCAGCTAAATCCCGGATGGTTCTTCCAAGTGGGATTGTAGGTATTTCCAAGTAGTAGATTTCAGCAGAATTTACTGCGTCCACTTGTTCCATCTTCTGGGATAGTTAATATCCCATTACCATAACAATCCCCACTGAAATGTGGTCCTTGGCAAAATTCGCAGACTTGGTATACTGACTGAATGCTTTTCCCTTGTTGGAAAGCATTCAGCTGATTAGTAATGCTGGCCTTCAGTGCCTCAAATTGATCATCAGTGGAGGCAACGACCGCATTTACTGGTTGCTTCTTAGCTCGGCCACTTGTGCGCCAATTCTTGCTGTTCCTGTAGAGTCTCTCCAGAGCGTTTCTAGCATCTACATCACTCATTCCATTGAAACCGCTCTGGGGATTGAGTCCATCAAATTTGCTTACCCATGTCTGACATACCCCCGTAAAATTGCTGAATCAGCAATGCCTCGGTAAGTCCATGTTGGGGGCAGAGCCTGAGTAGTTCTTGAATCTGTCCCAAGCTTCGATCACTGTCTCATCATCAGCTTGAGTGAAACTAGACAGAGCCCTTCGATATTCTAGGACTCTTGCTGCAGAGTAGTACTCTTCTAGGAAGGCTTTGCTTAACTCGTCCCAAGAGGTGATGGAGTTAGTAGGTAGCTGGGCCAACCATCTCTTAGCTCTGTCCCTAGTGAGTAGGGAAAAGGTTGAGTTTAGTTATTCTCTGCAGTATGATCTCCCTTGAGGCCTTCGCAGAGAGAAGAGAAATCAGATAGGTGTTCCAGCGGATTCTCGGCTGCAGTTCCTCCAAACTGAACTCGATTTATAATCAGCTGGATCACATTAGGTTTAAGATCATAGCGAGGGTTCCCAGGGATTCGGATGGCAGATGAGACTGGGATAGTCTGTGGCTGGATGTAGGATTCAAGGGTAGGTCTTTCAGCAGCCATTTCTGTTCTTCGCCTATTAGCTGTGCGAATGATTCGTTCAGGATTTTCAACTGGTGTTTCAAGGTTAGCTTCTGAAGATCGAGTCATGCAACTACAGAGAAGAACACGTTTTAGCGCCTGAGCAAACTGGTTAGTGGGGTTACAGGGAAAGTGAAAACTTAAAAATTGGAAGAAAGAGAAAACAAAAAACTATTCAAAGAAGAAACACAAAATATAGGGAAAAGAGAACAACTTACCATTAAACAAGAAAAAGTACAATTTTTTTCGGATTTTTAGATTTTAAAATTTTTTCTTTTAATATTTCGAAAGCATTAAATTCCCTCAATATGGTTTTAGAATAATTTTCTAAAATTTGATTATCCTAAATGTCTTAATTCCAGATAACATCTAAATTAATTAGTTATGATAACCTATATTTCGGAAATTGATTGTCTAACTGGTATAAAGAAGTGTTGGGTTAAGGTCTAGGTTACTACCGTTACCTATCATAAGCCTCTAGAATTTTGATCAGGAATCCTAAATTCATTATGATATTTCCCCGGCAACGGCGCCAAAAATCTGATGCGATTCCGGTTGACGTGCTAAATAGGTGTTATTTTACCCTATGTTGATTATGAATAATTAAGGACTGTGATTGACTAATTGTCACATTTAGTCTCTATGGTGTCACTTAATCAGCCAGAACCTAAGGCAGAGTACATAACGTGTAGCTAGTCTGTTGGAAAGTATCTACGATTTTATTAAGTTAATTATCGTACTCCCAGTGAAGTGGCAACGGCTTAGTAGTAACTAGCCTTTTATCCTAACTCCTATCTTATGATCCAGTTATGCAATCTTCATCAAATACTTTGATGAGAGGGTGATCCTGATTTTATGTCATACTGTTCCTACATGTTGATTGACCTATCTTCGAGTATTTTAGATGCATCTTAGCCTGGATTGCAACTATGTTCTGTGTCTAAAGGCGTACCACATCCGAGGTCTCTAATAAACTGCCCTACCTTAATGACGGCCCTACTCACGGTTCGGGACGAAGGCATCCATGAAAGCCCTATGTCACTTCGGGGATCATACCGCTTGCCCTAGCCGCCGGCATAATCGGACTCAGCTCGGCCCCTACCTAGACTACTTTAACAGGCAGGGTGTTCAACATGTTATTTTATCTAGCATGGCAGACACCAATGCTAATTGATGTCTGTTAAACTAAACAAGTTATGATTAGACCGTGGTTAGGAACTGTCTATAACCCTAACTTTAGTTTAAAAGAGCACATTAAACATGCAGACATAGTGAATATTTAGCAGGTGGCTATTTCCGGAAAAAACATAACAACGTCAACATATAAAACAACTATTCATAAAAATCGTAATCTTGTATTCATAATAAGTATTTAGAACAAAACAATAACAACATATAAGAGAGGGACATGGGGACTGATGCCATAAAGAAATCACCCTTTACGTAGTCTCGCCGACGGAGCGTACTGCTGTATATGTCGTATTGCTGGCCCTGACTCTGCTCACCAGAACCTCCGGAGGACGCTTCCTCAGCCTAGTAACTGGGCTTTACCTTAATACCCAACTTAAGCCCAGCCCAGCCCTGTGGACTGACTCTTCGAACGCCTAGAGCCCTCTTTGGATCTCCTAACGAAATCCTGGGTATTCTATGAATACCAGAAACGAACCTATCTATAGAAACCTAAGATCTGAGACTATTTCTCAGAAACTAAAACAAAACACTAATAGGAAAGAAAACTGAGATCCGAGTCTCTGAGTGAGTTGTGTACTAGAGAAGAGTACACTGGAAACCACTAAATGACTCAGATCGAGTGGAGAGGAATGAATTCAACTGCTGGAGGCCTGGGGTATTTATAGCAGCTTCCCAGGGTGATTTTTCAGCAAAAATTCGATGTGGGACTGGTTCTAGGGGTTCGGGACGCCCGTCCTAATCTGTTGACCAGGTCGGGACGCCCGTCCCGGCTGATTGACTAGGTCGGGACGCCCGTCCCGGGTTCGGGACGCCCGTCCTGACCCGTTGACTAAGTCAATATTTCCAAAAATTGCGTTTTTGCCCCAAAAATTGCTATTTTCGTCTACTTTTCACCTGACACTTCTAAAATCAGAAAAACTGTGAAATTAAGTAAATAATGAACAATTAAGATCAATTTACCCTTAATTTCACCCAAATTCATACATAAAAACATGCTAAAAAGGTGATACGATTTTCGCGTATCAACAACTTTCTTGGGATATAGTCCAGGGTATAAGTGCTATAAAGTACTCCTTCCTGGAGGAAAATTCATAATAACAAGGCATGTTATTTTTGATGAAAAAGTATTTCCTTTTCAAGATATGGCAGCTCCAGTTCAAAATAACACACATGTTCCTTTAAGTAGCATTACTGTAGGCAGTCTTGATGTTCCCATTATTCATAATCTTTCTGATCAACAAACTTCTATACAACAGCTTGACACATCCGGCTCTCATTTTAATCATAACAGCCCCACTTCCAATAGCTCAAATAATCCAGATAGTAATAATACTATCCCTTTAGGATCCTTGCAAGGAGGTCATTCAATTGTGGATTTGCCTATTGAGAATACTGAATTGCCAAATGAAACTACTGATATTTGTGAAGTTGCAGGAAGACACCCCATGGTGACCAGATCCAAGGCAGGAATTTTTAAACGCAAAGTATTTGTTTTTGAATTTTTACAGGAACCAAACAATGATGAAGAAGCCATATCCAATCCAGATTGGAAGGAGGCTATGAACAAAGAGTTTCAGGCTTTAATCAAGAACAATACATGGACATTAACTGAACTGCCTCAAGGGAAGCAACCAATTGGATGCAAGTGGGTTTATAAAGTGAAGAGGAATGCAGATGGATCTCCTGCCAGATTGAAAGCAAGGCTGGTGGCAAAGGGTTATTCCCAAGTACCAGGTTTTGACTTCATTGATACATATAGCCCTGTTGTAAGGCCTGCAACTGTAAGGACTATATTAAGCATTGCTTTATTTAATGGTTGGGAAATTAGACAGCTAGATGTTGACAATGCCTTTCTCAATGGAGACATTGATGTAGACTTATACATGAAACAACCTCCACACTTTGAAGAACAAGGGAAATCCCATCTTGTTTGTAAACTTAAGAAGTCCCTTTATGGCTTGAAGCAAGCTTCAAGGGCATGGTTTGATAGGTTTGGACAGGCTATGAAGAATCTGGGATTCAAAAATTCCTTGGCTGATACATCTTTGTTCAATAAGCATGAGGGGCAAAACACTCTAATATTGCTGGTTTATGTGGATGATATAATCATCACTGGAAATAATAATAAGCTTGTTCAGAATACTATAGATGAGTTGAGCAGACTCTTTTCTCTTAAGGACTTAGGTAAATTGAGTTACTTCTTAGGCATTGAGGTGGTACCAGTAGAAGATGGTGGTGTGCTTCATCAACAAAAGTACATAGAGGCTATTCTTGATAAAGCAGGCATGAAAGGAGCTAAAGCTATATCAACACCCATGATATCCAGTCCACAGTTGTCCAAATTCAATGGGACTCCATTCACAGATGTGACAAAGTATAGAAGCATTATTGGAGCACTTCAATATGTTACTATCACCAGGTCAGATATTGCTTATAGTGTGAACAAAGTGAGTCAATTTATGCAATCTCCCCTTGATAAACATTGGAAAGCTGTGAAAAGAATTTTGAAGTATCTTGCTGGAACCAAGCAGCATGGTATTCATCTTATAAAGCCCAGAAATTTGAACATAATGGCATTTGTAGACTCAGATTGGGCAGCAGATATTGATGATAGGAGGTCAACAACTGGGAGTTGCATGTTTTTAGGATCAAATATCATCTCTTGGAGCTCCAAGAAGCAACCTACATTGTCTAGATCCAGCTGTGAAGCTGAATATAGAGCTCTTGCTCACGCAGCTTGTGATGTTGCTTGGCTCAAACAATTGCTGAAGGAATTAAAAATTGATTAGTCACAAGAAGCAAAGATATGGCTTGACAATCAAAGTGCCATTGCATTGGCAAGCAACCCAATGCATCATCCAAGGTCTAGGCACTTCGAAATTGACCTTCACTTTGTGAGAGAAAAGGTTCAAAGAAAAGAGCTTGTTGTTCATCACATTCCCTCTTGTGATCAAATTGCAGATATACTTACAAAGCCATTGTTTGGGCAATCCTTCTCGAATCTCAGAAGAAAGTTATCTGTGGTGTCGTTGGATTCATTCGGATTGAGGGGGAGTAAAAGAGAACCTAATGCATAAGGGTAGCACTGTAAATTGCTCTTATTGGGACCACTTGACAGCTCATTCACTGAAACCGTTTAGCAGGCATTTTGGTGATTCTGCTGCATTTGCTGTGACTGAGAGGCAGACTGCTGCTGCTGAACCACTGGACATGCTATTTTGCTGCACTTTTTCTTTCTGCCATTTTTGCATCTTTTGTACGAGATTGATCATCATGTGTTGCTGCATGTTTTGATCATATATACGTGGATAAATCTGCTACCATGTACTCTAGGTTTACCTAGCTATATATATCTTGTTGTAACCTTTTGTCAATCATTGAATAAGAAACTTTTCTGAGTGACAGCTGCATTGTTTTCTAAGCATGATATCTTTCATTTTTCTTATAATTATACTCTTTAGTAGCCCTCAATCTCATCAACCGGAAAACAAATGAAAAAACTAAAGTTTTTAATCTATGAGTGCAAATCTTTGATACATAAAATGGTATTTGTGAAATTACAACATACTTTAGGATAGCAGACAAACTAACATCTATGGGGAGGATTTCGAAGAATTTGCAAGTTTCACTATTGGAAACTCCCCCAACAACCCTAATCGATATTTTGAAGACTGATATGGGACCTAGTACTCAAGTTCGCTTTGTTAAGGAAGGGCTTTTACAAAAAGCGATTTTTGCCAAATAGAATTTACTATATGTATTTTGTTTTCTTTTTCGCTGTTCGATTTTTGTTTATGTGCAATAGCTGTAGGCATTTAGAATTTAATTATATATTTTTAAATATTTTAATATATAAATATATCGAGATATTTACCTTTCCTATGATATTAGTGAGACTTGACATGATAATAGTCATTGATTATCATCCTGTAAATATACATGCTCAAATGGATAGAAGCTGAGATACATAAGCTTTGAAGCTCAGAGAAATCTGAAGAATACTAAAATTCTGTCGTTTTGGCTCTTCCTCTGAACAAAGTCGATTCCGAAAAATTCAAAGGCCCCTAAAGAAAAGTTTAGAAGCTCTCGGAAGAAATTCATAGTTGTTCAATAGATCGGAAATAAGCCAACGGTTCTCAAAGTTGAATCTATTCCTAAATCAACCCAACACGCTCCTCGGATAAATTCAAAATTCATTGCATCGAGTTCAAGTCCAAAAAAACTCTCGAGTCCACAACAGATGGATAGAAGTATAATCTTATTAAAAAGAAAGTATTGTAATTTATTACACGTAATATATTTTTTATGTAATTTTCGATTGACTGGAAATAGAATAGAAAATTTGTTTGCAATACTTTTTTGATATTTTCCCCTTATCGGATTGTAATAGTGGGCCTGACCCGCTTAAAACTATCCATTTCCCATCTAATAATATAAGCATCTCTTATTTTGATTTTTTTTTTTAAATGTATTCTAATTGCGCACTATGTAATTATAAAAACTTTTAGAATTTTTTATTTTTTAAAAAAAATAATATAAAATATTATAAAATTTAAAATATTGAATAAAAGTTATCTATATATATATATATATATATATATATATATATATATATATATATATGTATGTATGTATGTATAAAGATATTGAGAGAAGTTAAAAGAAACATGTTTAACTTATTTTACTTTTGTTTTATATTTGTTTTTATGATAAATTATCCTATTAATACTAAAACTTTTTAAAAATTCAGTTTTTACACTTGTATTTATTTTTGCTTTTAAACCGATACTTCAACTATAAAATATCACCTAATTTGTCATTTCGTCCAAAATTTCTGTCATACTTCATTTTCTGTCTAATTCTCAAGTGCATTTTCGTCTTTCATAAAATATCACCTAATTTGTCCTTCCGTCTAAAATTTTTGTTATACTTTATTTTCTGGTCTAAAATTTCTATCATACTTGATTTTCTGTCTAATTTCTAGGTACATTTTCGTGTTTCAAAAAATATCACCTAATTTGTCCTTCCATCCAAAATTTGTGTTATACTTCATTTTCCGTCTAATTCCCAGGTGCATTTTCGTCTTTTATTTTCCGTGTTTCAAAAAATATCAGCTAATTTGTCCTTTCGTCCAAAATTTGTGTTATATTTCATTTTCCGTCTAATTCTCAGGTGTATTTTCGTCTTTCATTTTCCGTCTAATTTACAATTATAAGTATTTTACCATTTTACTTTATTATTAAAATTTTTTAATTTTTTTTATAATCACAAGGATTTGATCCTACAACACGCGCCTAACTAAACCATATCTACCATTAGAACAACTATAAATATATAAATTTAATTTAAAACTTATGTTTTATATTATAATTATAAAATTAATAAATACGCATTTTATATTACGATTATATTTTATATTTTAAATATAAATTATATTAAATATAAACATTCACTACTAGAAAATCAATTTTAGTGACGGATATTTGCGACGACCTCATAGCCGTTGCTAATAGCGACATAATTTGTGACCGCCTATTAAGCCGTCGCAAATTGCAACCAAATTTGCGACCGCCTATTAAACCCTCGCAAATTGCAACTGAATTTGCTACCGCCTACTAAGCCGTTGCAAATTACAATCGAATTTGCGATCGTCTACTAACCCATAGCAAATTGTAACAAAATTTGCAACCGTCTACTAAGCCGTCGGAAATTACAATAGAATTTGCGACTGCCTACTAAACAATCGTGAATTGCGACATAATTGGCGACAACTTTCTAAATAGTTGCCATTTTCGACAGATTTTGTGATGGATCTCTTAGTTGTTGTAATTAACGACACCCATTTGCGACGGCCTTGTGAGTCATTGCAATTGGCGACAAATATTTGTGACAAACGTTTGAGCTCTCACTATTTGCAAAGTAATTTGTGACGGCCTAATGAGTCGTTGCAATTAGCGACAAATATTTGTGACACATTTCTAAGTCATCGCAATTAGTGACAAATATTTGCGATGACCTTTTCTATTGTAGCCATTTACAACAAAATTTGTAATGGTCTTCTAAGTCGTCGCAATCTACGATGGATATTTGTGACGGCTTTATGAGGTGACGCAATTAGCGATGCACTTTAGTGACGAACATCTAAGTCATCACAATTATTGACGCACATTTGCAACGACCTTCTAAGTCATCGCAATTTGTTATAAAATTTAAGACCGTCTTCTTAATCGTCGCAATTAGCAACAAATATTTGAGACATCTTTCTAACCATTGTTAATAGGGACAAACATATCCGACAACCTTCTGAATTGTTAGTTAGTGACGCCTTGTTGTAATTAGTGTTATTGGAATCCGATAAGATCATGAATAACTAATATTTAATTAAAAATAAAAAATTAAGAAAATTATTTAAAAATAATAATTAAACATTAAACTACACTCAACTATCATTAAAATATATATATATATATATATATTATATTATATATATATTATCATATTCATTATTTGAGTTATACAATATATATTGTCTATATATACATATAAAAAGAAAAAATAATTATATTTATAATAAATTCTTAATTTTTTGAATTATTATTATTATTATTTGCTAAATTAATTTGTGATATTTTAGTGCTAAATTTCCAGATTTAATATGTTAGTTCATAACTAACTCACTCTGTGATATGCTGCATAATTTCTTAAACATGGTTTAGTAATTAAATAACCAGAATCAGAGGTATATAAGGTACTCAGGGGTATTCTGAATTTATAGATGGGTTACCATCTATATATTTATGATGGTCATTGCACTAAGGCTAGAACTGAGCGGTTTACCGACATATTCAAGCACCCTGATTCTATAAAAAAAAAAGTCTGGAAAATAGAGAAAAATATCTAGGTAGCAAAAGTTAGGGTTACTAAGTATTTCTGGCATAGGTTTTAGAATAACCCGTGGTCTGCTGTCAGCCGTTTTAGCCGAAGAAAGGCGTTTTAGGCATTTTTTGCATGACAGAGATAATTCTTTACTAAATATCTCCGTCTATACGATATAATATTATAATATATATTTTAAGATATATATTATATAAAAGTTTTATTTTAACTTTAAAAAAATATGTAAAAAGTTTCCAAAATTATATATAATATTATATATGTGTAATATAACATATTTATTACTATTAAAACAACAAAAAAATTATTTAAAAAAAAAACAACAAAAAATTTTATTATCTTTATATATATAATCACATATTATCTATATTATTATTTTTATAAAAAATTAAAATATATTATTTAATTAGAATAAAAAATATTATTTATTATTTAAATTTTAAATCAAAATTAATCTATTAATATATATAATTAATTATTTTCTACTTCAAATTTACAATTATATTAATTTTTATATATATCATTATAATATATAATATACTATATAATGATATTATAATATATATACTATTAAGAACGGAGTTCCAAGTATTATTTGTTGTAATTTTTACACATATTAATTTGTGTAACACATATCAAGGAAGAGTTTGAAAATATTATAATTTTTACACATATTAATTTGTTGTAAATAATTAATTATTTACAACAAATTTATAATTACATAATTTTTAGATTATATATTATTATAAAATATAATATTATAATATAATAAAACTGTATATAAGATATATATATATATATATTATAGGTATACATTTCAAATTAAAAATCTTTTTAATTAACTTTTTAAGTTAACAAATTTTTCAAATTCACTTACAAATTTTTTTGATTCGAATTTAAAGTTTAATATATATATATATATATAATATATCTATATATATATAATATATATATATATATTATTATGTACAAATCAAAAGAAAAAATTTAAAAAATATAAATTTTTAATTAATTTTTAATTAATTTTTTCAATTAATTTTTAATTAAAAATATTTCCAATTAATTTTTAAGTTAAAAAACTTTTAATTTTACTTAAAAAACTTTTCAATTCTAATTAATTTTTTTTTTCAATTCTAAGTTTAAAAACTTTCTAATTATATATAAATATAATATATAGAAATTAGAATATAATATATACACTAAAGATTGGAGAGAGAGAAATACTAAAAAACTCCGTTTACAAAAGAAAAAAATAAGAAAAAAAATACAAAATTCTTTTCCCTCTCAAACTAAACTCATTCTCCTCACCTTTCCCTCTCAAACCAAACTCATCTCCCCCCAATAAAAAACTCTTTCCCTCTCAAACCCATCTTCTTCTCCCCCAAAATACAGATGATGCTATTTTGCTGTATATGTACCTGTTGGGTTGAAGAAATTTAGAGTGGAATCTCTGTGTTGAGTTGATATTGTTTGTAAGTTCATATTTCTTACGAGTTCTCATGTATTCTGCTTCCCATTTTTCCTCCTCTGAAAACAAGGAATGCATCATCTGTTGCTTGAGCTGTAAAATATTCCTTTTTTAAAAAAAAAATCTTTCTTTTCTTAAGTTATTTTTCTTGTTATTAGGCTTAAAATGACAACTGGAAAGGTAGTAAACGGATTACATGAGCAAATAAAATTGGAAGTAGAATCCGACTCATTTTCCTTTATTGAAGTTGAGGTATTGAGCTTACTTGTTGTCTAGGTAACTTATTTTCTTGTGACTGTGTTGCCCTTCTCATTTATTATGTCTTGAGAATGGAACAGAAGTCACTGCCTGGAACAATTTGTGACTTATCTACCTACACCCTTGCCCGACAATGGGCTATTTTGCTGTATATGTACCTGTTGGGTTGAAGAAATTAAGAGTGGAATCTCTGTGTTGAGTTGATATTGTTTGTAAGTTCATATTTCTTACGAGTTCTCATGTATTCTGCTTCCCATTTTTCCCCCTCTAAAAACAAGGAATGCATCATCTGTTGCTTGAGCTGTAATATATTCCTTTTTTAAAAAAAAAAAATTCTTTTCTTAAGTTATTTTTCTTGTTACCGTCTTTTCTTTTTAAGTCTAAATATTTTGATTTTAGGTATTAACAATGCACTTAGTTGAAAATGTATGCAAATTCCTATCTTTTTAACAGAAATTAGTGGTCATAGATAGACTCACAGTTCTGCTGCTGCCTCCTCTGAGGTATCTCACTAACCATTCATCTGTGCTCAGGTTGGGGAAGATGAATTTGATTACATGCTAGCTAATGTTCTTCTAAGTGGCATCTTTAAATGGGTGAAGCTAAAGATATAAGCAAATCATTGTCTCCATTTCCCATTAATTTGACCTTTCTCTGTCTATCTCTCTGTTTTCTTTTTTAAGCTAATCAGAAAACATTCAAAACTACTCTTTCAGGGGAAAAAAAAGAAATAGAAAAAAGAAAGGATTGATTGTGGTGCTTACGTCTTTAAAATGTAAAGGATTTTGAAGAATTCAAAGATACTCGGCTACTACTACAGCCATATGTTTGTAATTGATGATGATGCCATGCCTACCACCACTTGCCTAAGCAATAAAGTGTTATATATATATATATATATATATTCCTGTCCTCTTTCAGGCATGCCTTTCTTCTGCTGCTGATGTTTTTTGGATTTTATTTCTGCTTCTTTCTTTCTTTGAAATTTTCACTGAAAATGGATAGTCATATCATACCTTCTTCTTTTTTTTTTTTCTATTTTTATCTTTAATAATCTTTGAGGTGTTTTAGAATTTAAATTAAAATAATTAAATATCTAAAGGTTCTGATGACCCATAAACATGTTTTTTCAGATTAACGTTTTCAATTTTGGTATTAAAACATGTTTTAGTTTTAATTGCATCTATGATTGTTGAATTTAAGACATACTTTATGTGTTCGCAATATTGTGAATTACATGTTTTTCAATATTCTAAAAATGATGTATTTCTTTATATCAATTTAATGGATCTTATATTTTTTGCTAAACCCTGTGGTCCTTAAAAATGCACACCAATATTTGAAGTAATGGTGGCCTCATATTGCATGGATTATCTATTGTTAAATTTCTTCATGTCTCACTTATCTTTATAATACAAATTCTTTTTTTTTTTTTTGATTAATTATTTACTTGAATTTACATACTCAAATATATAATTTTCTTTTGTATTTGTTGTGATATTTTTAGATATTTTTATTAATTATTTACTTGAATTTGTGAGTCGGTGTCGAAGATGAAATGGAAGATTGGACAACTGATTTTGAAACTAATGAAGTTGATGAAGATTCTTTATCAAATGAAGATTATTTGCCATATAAAGATTCTTGATATTATGATTTAAGCTTTGTATTGAAATTTTAGCTTTACAGTTAGCTAAAAAAAGAAGGATCAGAGACAACATTGCATGTTTTTGACTACTTTATATGTGAATTTTATATTTACATTTTGGATTATGTTTGGATCATGCATCATTTTTTCAGTAAAAAAGACTTTTTTGGGTTTAAACACTAAAAAGCTTCTTAATTATGATTTTATTTATCTTAATTTTATTAATGTTTAACTTTGTATTGCAGCAATGAATGACAATATGCATACCCCTTCTAGTAGTCAGGCTTCTACAACACATTCATCAATTGATTCAACTAATAATTTGACAGAAATTTCAGATCTTTGACCACTTATAAGGCCACCAGGTTTTGAAGGGTTCAAAAATTGTATTGCTACAATTACACAATCTTTCAAGTCCAATTTTGTAGGACCATATCCCTCATTTTCTGATGTGCCCAAAGATGTGAAAGATATTTGGTTTCAATCTTTTAGCGTAAGTTATGTAATTTTCTATAATTCATTTTTAACATAAGGAGTTTTACTATTATAAAGTTATTCAATTTTTTAAATTACTTAATCGATTATCCTTCTTTATTTATTATTAGTATCATTTTTTTAAGTCTAATAATTTTATATATTTTGTAGAAATCATTTCGATGGGATAAGAAAGATAGTGTATTGATTCGAAGGAATTGGAAGAAGATTTGTCGAAGAAGGCCATCTGATCATCTTTGTAGGATTAAAGCGAAGTATGCAAAATTTTGTCCTCCGTGGAAAGACTCACAATACTGGAATTAACTTCTTTCTTATTGGAATACTGTAGAATTCAAAAAAAAAATCTCCTCAACTGCAAAAAAAGGAAATAGATCTTTAGTTGATTCTACACATACTGGTGGATCAATTTCCTTTACAGAGCATGAAGAACGTGCGGTTAGTAACTAATTTACTAACACATTAACTAGTTAATGAAATTCTTATTATATCTATATCCAAATATATATATATATATATATATATATATATATATATATATATATGTGTGTGTGTGTGTGTGTGTGTGTGTCTGTTTTCTTGGTTTTCCTTTATTGAAGCTTTGTGTGCATTGGATATTCCAAGTATAGTTAGAATTATTTTTTATCACATTGTTGTGTTTTTGTTAGATTTGATACTCCAAGTATAGTTGGAATTTAGCTTTTGTTGCATTAGATACTTCATGTATAGTTGAAATTATATTTTTGTTGGGTTCTATACTCCATGTATAGTTGGAATTGTTTTTTCTCACATTATGTTTTTATTGGATTGGATACTCCATGTATAGTTGGAATTATTTTTTATCACATTGTGTTTTTATTAGATTGGATACTCCATGTATAGTTGGGATTATTTTTTATCACATTGTGTTTTTGTTGGATTAGATACTCCATGTGTAGTTGGAGTTATTTTTTATCACATTGTGTTTTTGTTGGATTAGATACTCCATGTATAGTTGGGGTTATTTTTTATCACATTATGTTTTTGTTGGATTGGATACTCCATGCATAGTTGAAGTTATTTTTTATCATATTGTATTTTTGTTGGATTGGGATATTTCATGTATAGTTGAAATTATTTTTTTATCAAGTTATGTTTTAGTTGGATTGGATACTCCAAGTATAGTTGGAATTATTTTTTATCATATTGGGTTTTTGTTAGATTGGATACTCCATGTATAGTTGGAATTATTTTTTATCTATTTTTGTTGGATTGGATACTCCATGTATAATTGGAGTTATTTCTTAAACTAGTTTTTGATGAAATTTTCTTATCTCTTTTGAGTAATACATCGACATGAAAATGGAGAAAATTTTGAATATACCGACTTGTTTCACCGTTTGCATGTATTTCAATTCGGGCCGATGAAGAGTGAGTTTATCAATGAGCGCTCCAAGAAGGCAATGGTAATATTCTCTTCTCTATTTAATATCATAATTAGTATTTACAATTATTTTATGCATATAGTTGCTATTTTTTTCCTAACATCGCCTTAATCTTTTGATAATACATTTCAGAATGACGTTAATCAACTTAAAGAGCATTATTCACAAGTTTTTTCATCATTGGGCTCCATCGAGAGTTCTGACATTCCTGATGATAAACAATTGTTTATTGAGGCATGTGGTGGTTTCAAGAAAGGTCGAGCTTTTAGTTTAGGATCGGAATCTGTTCTATTAAGGTCTCAATTAAACGATTCTACAACTACTCTATCAATAGTAGTGGAGCTTGCAAACAGAGTAGCTAAATTGGAAGAGAAAATCAAGAATCTAGAGAAGCAAGCACAACATGCTACAAATGTTAGTGATGAAGGTAATGATCATACTTTACTTGATATATCCATCTCCTATTGCTCAAGATGATTATGACCGGGCTCTTCTAAAGCAACACTATGTACTATTTGATATTATTGCGATGATACTTAAAATATTTTTAATATTATGATACTACTATATATTTATTATTATTACAATGATATTTTAGAATATTTTATTATTTAGACTTTATATATAATATATATATATATATATATATATAATTAATAATAAAAAATAATCAAAATAAATCTGTCGCAAATTAATTGCAAAATAGCAACGCCTAAATATCGTAGCAAATTGTTGCAAAATAGCGACCGATTTGATCGTTGCAAATTCGTTGCTATTTTTGATAGATTTTTGTGTCGTCGCAATTAGCAACCAAGATATTGCGACGGTCAAATTCGTTGCAAATTTGTTGCAAATATAGCGACAGATTTTACTGTCGCAAATTCGTCACTATTTGTGACGGATTCTGTGTGTCGTCGCAATTAGCGACGAACATATTGCGACAGCCAAATTCGTCACAAATCTGTTGCAAAATAGTGACGCCCAAATGCTGTCGCAAATTCCTTGCAAAATAGCGACGCTCAAATGCCATCGCACAATTGTCGCATACATAGCGACGGATTTGACCGTCGCAAATTCGTTGCTATTTGTAACGGATTCTGTGTGTCGTCGCAATCAACGGCGAAGATATTGCGATGGCCAAATCCGTCGTTAATCCATCGCAAAAGTCGAATTACGACGGATTTAACCATCGCAAAAATTGATTTTTCTAGTAGTGATTGTCAAAAAAATATTATCAAATGACACAATTCAAACCATAAATTTTTGTTATTGTCACCTTCTTCAAGCTTTGCACTGAAGTTCTTTTCCAACTCTTTTGTTTCGAATTCGTCGCAGAACATGAATTTCGATGTGTTTTTTTATACAATGTCATTGTTGACACTAATAATGTAATAATGGCATTGAAAAAAACTCAAAATTTGTATTATGTAACGAATTCAAAGTTTTAAAAAATATTTAAAATTTGAGGAAGGGAATGACTACAAAGATATATGGTTTAGATTGTGTTGTTTGGATAATATTGTTTCAGAATCTTTATATTTAATATATTTGAAAATATAAATTTTTGTATTTGTTCAAGTGGTAAATGTTTATTTATTGTTTATATAAATCTAGGGTTCACAAATATAATTATGTTAAATTTATTTTGGCATCATCTAATATAAAATAGGGTAAATTATTCTAATAACACTTGAACTTTTCAAAAATCCAGCTTTTGCACATGTATTTATTTTTGCTTTAACTGACACTTAAACTATAAAATATCACCTAATTTTCCCTTCCGTCCAAAATTTCTGTCATACTTTATTTTTCGTTCAATTCTCAAGTGCATTTTCGTCTTTTTACAATTATAAATATTTTTTAATTAAAAGGGTTTTATTTTCAAGGATAATTTTGTCATTTCACTTTATTATTAAAAATTTTAAAAATATTTTTCTGTAATATCAAGAATTTAATACTACAATCAAGCGTCTAACTAAATCATATATATCCACTGGGACAACTATAAATATATAATTTTATTTAAAATTTATATTTTATATTATAATTACAAAAATAATAAATGCTCATTTTATATTGCAATTACATTTTATATTTTAAATATAAATTATATTAAATATAAACATTCTTAAAAAAAATATTATCAAATGACATAATTCAAACCACAAGTTTTTGTTTTTGTCACCTTCCTCAAACCTTGCACTGAAGTTCTTCTTCAACTCTTTTGTTTCAAATTCGTCGCAGAACATAAATTTTGAGATGTTTTTTTTACACAATGTCATTGCTGACACTAATAATGAAATAATGCCATTATATAAAAAAAACTCAAAATTTGTATTCTGCAACGAATTCAAAGTTAAAAAAAATTCAAAGTTTGAGAAAGGGAATGGCTACGAAGACATATGATTTAAATTGTATTGTTTGGATAATATTTTTTCAGAATCTTTATATTTAATATAATTTTCAAATAATGTAAATTTTTGTATTTGTCCAAATGATAAATGTTTATTTATTGTTTATACGGTTGTGGTTCAAATCTAGAGATTCACAAATATAATTATTTTAAATTTATTTTGGCATCATCTAGTATGCAATAGAAAATATAAGTTTCATATAATTTTACACGTTAATAGTTGCTCGAGTGGGTTAATATAATTTTGTCATTTGTGTGGTTGAGGGATCGAATCCTACAATTTAAGAAGATTTTTTTAGATCTTTTAAAATTTTATGAAAAGACAAAATTATTCTTAAAAATAAAACCTTAATAATTTTAAAATATTAATGATTTTAAAAGACGAAAATGCCCCTACGAATTAGATGGAAAATGAAGTCTGACAGAAATTTTGGACGGAAGGGCAAATGAGGCGATATTTTATAGTTCAAGTGTCAGTTCAAAGCAAAAATAAATACTGGTGCAAAAACTGGATTTTTAAAAAGTTCAAGTGTTAGTACGATAATTTACCATATAAAATATAAGTTCCATACAAATTAAGGGTTAATATGATTTTGTCATTTGTGTGGTTGAAGGATCGAATCCCTCCAATTTAAGAAGATTTTTCAAATTTTTTAAAATTTTATGAAAATACAAAATTATCCTTAAAAATAAAGCCTTAATAATTTAAAAATATTAATGATTTAAAAAGACAAAAATGCCCATAAGAATTGAATGGAAAATGAATTTGACAGAAAGTTTGGACAGAATGGCAAAAAATGTGATATTTTATAGTTTAAATATCAGTTCAAAACAAAAATAAATACATGTGCAAATGCTGAATTTTTTAAAAGTTGTGTTAGTAAAATAATTTAACCTTATTTTTATTCGTAATAATTTTATAAATTTTTTAATTAGTAATAATTTTATAAATTTTTTAATGTTGTTACATAAAGAAAAATAAATTTTTAAATATAGAATATAAGCTGGATTTATCGGTAAAAATAAAAAAAAAAGAAAAAGAAAAAGAAAAAAAAGATGACTAAGTGTAAATAATAGAGAATATTAGAAAATAAGTTTTTTTATAAATTTTATAATTAAAATATAATGTATATAAATATAATCTTCAAAGGAAAGAAAAAAGAACTAGAAACTTAGAAAAATATGAAATTTATCAATTATCTTGCAACAAATTAATAATCTTATTTTTTTTTTACCTAATATTTTTTTATAATTAATATTTCAAAATTATACTATTCAAAAATATACAATTTTTTTAACTTGAAATTTCAAGGGATTTGCTTAAAAGATTTTAATAATACATTTTAAACTCATGATATCCATACAAACTGTGTTAAAAAAAATTATTATTTTATTAATTCGACTTCATCATTTTTCAAAATCATAAATAAAATTTACTATACTTTTTTAACCATAAAAAATTTTAATTAAATAAAATTACTAGCAATCCAACTACTTTAAAACATATAATATATATTTATATATATAATTTTAAAAAAAAAGGATAGATATAGGACAGAAATAGAAAGTAAAGAGTAAAACACGCAGTTCACATAACACCAAAGAATTTCCCTTATTAAAATTAAATAACTTTAACCGTAGTAATTTTTTAGCCACCAAATCTTCCTTAAAACTCGTAATAATTGAATTGTCGAACGAATTACACTCTCCTTCTTTCCTTCCTTCCATCCATTTACTTTTTTTTTCTTCAGAACATATTTATGTTTATACAATTTTCTTATCTCTACTTAAATACTTAAAATTTAAAAACAAAAAAAAAATAATGCTAAAAATGGCAGGACAAGGATAAATATTTCTTTCTTTCTCTGTATCTAAATTTCGGTAATAGAAAAATTAAGAAAGAAAGAAGTGATAATTTAAAATGGCGTCCTTATCTAACCAACCATCCAAAAAAGGGGTTCGGAGTCCCGTCAGTTCTTCCGCATCATCTCAGGGAAATCGGAACCCAGGCGGCGGAGGAGGAGGCGGAGGCGGTAGTAGTGGCCAAACAGTGAAGTTTGCGAGGCGAACGTCGAGTGGTCGGTACGTGAGTTTATCGCGAGACGATCTCGATATGTCGGGGGAATTGTCGGGTGATTATACGAATTACACCGTTCATATTCCTCCGACGCCGGACAATCAACCGGCGATGGATACGTCGGTGGCGACGAAAGCTGAAGAGCAGTACGTATCTAATTCGCTGTTCACTGGAGGATTCAACAGCGTGACGCGTGCACATTTAATGGACAAGGTAATTGAATCGGAGGTCAGTCATCCACAAATGGCTGGTTCTAAAGGATCGTGTTGTGGCATGCCTGCTTGTGATGATAAGGTCATGAAGGATGAGAGAGGAAATGACATTACTCCTTGTGAGTGTAGGTTAGTTTCTTTCTCTCTCTACTTACCTTCAACAACAAGAAACCAAATATATATATATATATATATATATATATATATATGCTAAAATTCAACATTTCCAACAACCAAATCCCTTGCAAAATAACATTTTTTATAAATTTACAAGTAAACTAAAATATTACAAGTCATTCACGCTAATACAATAAAATATTTATCTTAGTGAAATAGAATCATAATTAACTTAAAAATTTAGATAAATTAAATAAAATAGTAAATACATAAAATAAAAAAACACAAACATCTTATCTAGATTGTCGATCTTGAAGCTGCTAAGCAAAGAATGAACTGTATTTGCAAAGTGAGTTTTATTCTTTTAATGTAGACTAATTTATAAAAAAATATCATAAAAAATTTAAAAAATTATAATTTTATTTTTATTTATATGATTTTGAAAAATTATAAATTTGAGATAGAAATAAAAATGATGTATGTAGGATGTAGGATGTAGGATGTAGGATGGATTGATGAATTAATAAATTTTTGTTGTGTTAAATTCAGGTTCAAGATTTGTAGGGATTGCTACATGGACGCGATGAAGGAAACAGGAAATTGTCCAGGATGCAAGGAGCCCTATAAGGTTGGAGATTATGAGGACGAAATTCCAGATTTTTCAAGTGGAGCCTTGTCACTGCCTGCTCCCCACGACGATTCCAAGGGAGATCGTCGAATGTCTATGATGAAAAGAAATCAAAATGGGGAGTTTGATCACAATAAATGGCTATTCGAGACTCAAGGAACTTACGGATATGGCAATGCTTATTGGCCTCCTGAAGATTCCTATGGTGATGGTCGAGATGATGGAAATCCAAGAGGCGTGTTTGACAACAATGCTGATAAACCATGGAGGCCCTTGAGTCGAGCTTTACCTATTCCGAATGCCATTATTAGTCCTTACAGGTTAGTAAATTATTTCTTTTTATTGATCAGTATTGTGCAGGTTGTTTTTATTTTTTAAGTTACTGATCAGTATTGTGCAGGTTGTTGATCTTTGTTCGACTATTTGTGTTGTCATTTTTCTTGGCATGGAGAGTTAGGCATCCCAATGAGGATGCAATTTGGCTATGGCTAATGTCAGTTACATGTGAACTTTGGTTTGCTTTCTCATGGATTCTGGATCAAATTCCCAAATTCTCCCCAATTAACCGTTCAACAGATCTTGAAGCCCTCCATGATAAATTCGATTCGCCCTCTCCATCTAATCCAACCGGCCGTTCTGATCTCCCAGGGGTGGATTTCTTTGTCTCGACAGCAGATCCGGAGAAAGAGCCACCGCTTGTCACTGCCAATACTATCTTATCAATTTTAGCTGTGGACTATCCTGTTGAGAAGAATGCTTGTTATATTTCGGATGATGGCGGTGCTCTGCTCACTTTTGAGGCTATGGCAGAAGCGGCAAGCTTTGCTGATTTATGGGTTCCATTTTGTAGAAAACATGACATCGAACCTAGAAATCCAGATTCCTACTTTGCACTAAAGGGAGATCCAACTAAGAACAAGAAGAGAGCTGATTTTGTTAAGGATAGAAGAAGAGTAAAGAGGGAATATGATGAATTCAAGGTCAGAATAAATGGACTCCCTGATTCCATAAGGAGAAGATCAGAAGCATTCAATGCAAGAGAGGAGATGAAGATGATAAAGCATATGAGAGAAAGTGGAGCAGATCCTACCGAACCCATCAAAGTCCAAAAGGCCACTTGGATGGCTGATGGTACCCATTGGCCTGGCACTTGGGCTGTTCCTGCTAGGGACCATGCTAAAGGAGATCATGCTGGAATTCTTCAGGTAACTAATTTTTTTTCAGCTCAATTCCAAATTAATCAGAGTTACTACAGGAAAACCTGAAAGGTTTATATATATATATATATATATATATATATATATATGTGCAGGTAATGTTGAAGCCACCTAGTTGCGATCCATTGTTAGGAAGTCTTGATGAAAAGATTCTTGATTTTTCGGACACAGACATTAGATTGCCCATGTTTGTGTATATGTCGCGTGAGAAGCGACCTGGATATGATCATAACAAGAAAGCTGGAGCAATGAACACTCTAGTTCGAGCATCAGCCATACTTTCAAATGGACCATTTATACTCAATCTAGATTGTGATCATTACATCAATTTTTGTAAAGCTGTTCGTGAAGGGATGTGTTTCATGATGGATAGAGGAGGAGAAGACATTTGTTACATTCAATTCCCACAAAGATTTGAAGGGATTGATCCGTCTGATCGTTATGCAAATCACAATACTGTATTTTTTGATGGAAATATGCGTGCCCTTGACGGTATACAGGTACTACCCTCTCTGTTTTTTCTCCTTTATAATCTCTATAATTGAATAAGTATTAAGTACTGATTTTTTTGGGGAGAGGATTGCAGGGACCGGTTTATGTAGGAACAGGATGTATGTTCAGGAGATTTGCACTATATGGTTTTGATCCCCCAACACACAATACTAAGATATCCGAAAAGGGTTCTGAAGCACAAGCATTGAATGGGGCTGCTGATTTTGATCCTGATCTTGATGTGAATCTATTGCCTAGACGTTTTGGAAATTCAACTATGTTAGCCGAATCTATACCTGTGGCTGAATTCCAAGGTCGCCCAATTGCTGACCATCCTGCTGTCAAATTCGGACGGCCACCCGGTGCTCTTAGGGTTCCACGAGACCCGCTTGATGCCGCTACAGTAGCAGAAGCTGTGTCGGTGATTTCTTGCTGGTACGAGGACAAGACAGATTGGGGCGATCGTGTAGGTTGGATTTACGGATCAGTCACAGAAGACGTGGTCACAGGATACCGTATGCATAACAGAGGATGGCGTTCTGTGTATTGCGTAACCAAGCGCGACGCATTCCGCGGATCTGCTCCGATCAATCTTACAGACAGATTGCATCAGGTTCTTCGATGGGCTACAGGTTCAGTGGAGATTTTCTTTTCTAGAAACAACGCATTATTGGCTTCTCGCCGTCTGAAATTACTCCAACGATTGGCTTACCTCAATGTCGGAATATATCCATTCACTTCCATAGTCCTAATTGTGTACTGCTTTCTTCCTGCTCTGTCTCTCTTCTCCGGACAATTCATCGTGCAAAGCGTGAACGTAGCTTTCCTAGTTTATTTGCTCATTATTACCATATGCTTGATCGGTTTAGCAATTTTGGAAGTGAAATGGTCTGGGGTTTCATTGGAAGATTGGTGGAGAAACGAACAATTTTGGCTAATTTCAGGAACAAGTGCTCATTTTGCTGCGGTCGTGCAAGGACTTCTAAAGGTGATTGCAGGGATAGAGATTTCATTCACACTAACTTCAAAATCTGCAGGGGAGGACAACGAAGATATCTACGCAGATCTCTATTTAGTGAAATGGACATCACTGATGATTCCTCCAATTGTGATTGGAATGGTGAATATAATAGCAATCGTGACGGCATTTACGAGGACAATCTACAGCACGATTCCTCAATGGAGTAAGTTTATCGGAGGAGCATTCTTTAGTTTTTGGGTATTGGCACATTTATATCCATTTGCGAAAGGTTTGATGGGAAGGGGAGGGAAGACACCAACCATTGTTTTCGTTTGGTCAGGACTTGTTGCCATTACACTGTCTTTGCTGTGGATAGCCATTAATCCTCCGAGTAGTACCGCTACACCTTCAACATCTGGTTTTCAGTTTCCTTAGAAGATTTTTTACCATTTGGTTTTTTTTTTTTTTTTTTTTTTTGAGTATTCATGCATTCACTTGGCACACACACAAATCCTCTCCTTAGATGCAGATGAAAGAAAGAAAGAAAGTAGTAGTCCGAGGCTTCATTTTTTTTTTTTTTTTTTTTTTTTTTTTTTGCTTATCAAAAAAGAAAATTTTATTAGCAACTTTTTTAGACGTGAATGTATGTATGCGCATGTATGTGTATACCATAAAAACATTTTTCTTCTTTTTCTTTTTCTTTTTCATTTTCATTTTCATATTAATTAAATGCTGATAGAATTTTTTTTTTTTTTAACTTGTGCTTGTTTTGAGTATGAAATTACAAACTTTTGTGTCTAAAGCATATTTATAATTGAATGGTAAACAAGGAAAAAAATTAAGTTATATCAAAATTTAATCTTTATATATATTCTCAATACTTAAAATTATTTATGATGATGACTCGATTTCTCTATTGACTAAACTCTTAATACTACTTAAAAGTTATTTATGATGATGACTAGATTTCTCTAACAGACTGATAAACATTGATCAAGTATATCTAACCCATTACATGATCACCAGAAATCAAAACATAACAGCCACAGAAAGTTTAGTCAGCTAAAACAAAGATCTCTCTGCATGAAGAGATTCTTAGTATAGGGTACATTTGTGCATATGTCATCAGTTTAGCCTTAAGTTACTGCAATAAGAAACTGGTATTTGAAAAATTTACTTTCACCCATCTTCCTGATTCCAAAATCTTTCACAGCCAATATATTATATAAGTCAGCAGATGAATCCAACTCAGCAGATGGGAGCTCAATGAACCAATTTCACATTCTAGGTATCTGCCTGTTCAAATGGCACTCTCACAAACAACTGACCATGTAAAGTAACCACAGCCGATGTTTGATGGGGATCAATTCTAGATGGTAAGCTCACTACCTGGCAAAAGAAAAACATCTTGGGTCACATAAAATAGTATGTTAACCTAGACATTGAACATAAATTAGACTCGCAATTTATTAATCCTTCAAGCCAACAAACTGAATACTTGTCTTAGCAACTATTCTCGTTAGCAAGAATACCCCGCATAAGTACTACAGTTTTCATGCTAATTTAATTACAGGCATACATACATCCCTTCAAGTATCGCTATCTCTACCAAAATTACAGGCAAAAGGCATCCTAAGTTACCAAAACACCAATTTATCATTCCCCTAAAATAAAGGGGACAGAATTTAAGTAAACTATCAAGAATTCAAAGGAAAATAATACTTCTTTTTTGTGTGTGTGTGTGTGTGCTGTGCAATTGAACAAGATCATGACTTATCTTTAAATGATGGAAGGACTATAACTTCCCCATATATAGAACTAAATGTGTTGAATCACCCATGTGAATGTGTCCATCAAAGGCTAAAAGAAGACTAACAAAATTAGCTCATGCCACATTTTTTCATGTAGAAATTGACAAAGGACATACTCAACATTCAGATTAACAGAATCACAGGGATGCTTCACAACTGCATATTATGCTATATACTAGAGCTTTTGAAAGGACAAACTCTACCTTTTTAAATGGAGTAACACCCCAAGGATTATCCAGCTGTTCTGGTAGGCCAGATATAACCAGGCGCCCTGCAGGATCAGATTGTACTCGCACCTGATTTTACACTAGAACAGTCATTTATCTAGCAAAGTCCAGCTCAAAAAGTAGTAAAGACAATATAAATAGCAGGAGACAATTCTAGAACAGGCACGATAGGTCAAAAAACAGATTACAGTTATAGCAAAATCTACTTTATACTGTTGGCTAAAATGAAGCAACATAAAAAGTAAAGACTACAAGCCCCTCCACGACCATAATATTCTGTGGAAGTTTAAAACTATGAAAAGAAATGTAGTGAATTGCTGAAAACCAGTCAACCAGAACCGTAAACCCCTCAAAAAAATTGGAAAATTCTTAATCGAGCAGAGATTCTACAATCTAGTCTTAGTCTTAGATTACAGCTTATAAGTTGCTTAGAGGTTGAGTATTTTTAAATAAGTTTTATACTTACAAGAATTTCCAGTATTTATTATGGCTAACCATGAATTCTCTACAGAGATGATTTATCTAACCTAGTTAGTACTAAGGATTTAGAGACTTCAAAGATTAGTACTACTCAATCAGACATATAAGACAACATATCTGAAGGCACACAAGTTAGGAAGAAGGATCCTCAGGCCGAAATCTAGGCACCCTTAAACAGCAAGGTGCATGCTTCAGGAAAAAGGTGCAAGGAGATAAGAAAGGTTATGGTGCACCTTTTGTGATCCAAAATAAATCATGTTTTATTTCCTAAATGAAAAGTTACAAAGGGAAAGGAAAAAAGTAAAGTAATGGAATCTCAAGACTTTGCAACCAAAAGGAATATAACTCAATTTAAAATCTACTAGTATGATAAAGATGAAGATGAGGAAAATGCTTAACAAGTAAACAAATATCAAATTTATGGTATCTTGGGAGTTCAAAGGATTATGGTGATTATGCATTATGTTCTTTCTGTTGTTTTCTTTTTTTACTATGGCATCTATCATTATCTATCTAAATGAGAGTAGTTCACAAGGGGAATATCACTGGCAGAGAATAGATGAAAGGGAAGAACTAAAGCACGATCCATTCGCTTGCCTCTTCACGTAATAGCCCAGGAACTAAAGCATATACTTCAAAGCAGTCTTTCTGCATAGTAGATTTGTCAAAGGAAATTAGAATTAGTCATGAATAAAAAATTATAAAAAAAAAAGACTTTGGGTGGCAAAAGCAAGTGATGCATAAATGGGCTTACAGTTTTCTGCACATTGATCTTCACCCAATCAGCAGGAGCACCAACATCGACCACCATTGCCTCCACTCTATTACAAATAGAAAAGATGTAAACCTTTGATGGAAGCAAAATTTTAAAACTTGATTATAAAAAGGGATATTAGCCCCATTTTGTTCGCCATCCATTAGCAATTGGCAATTTTATTTTATTTTTTTAAGTGTTAACCTTATTTAGCTCAAAACAAAATAAAAATGAAACTATTGAGTCTAAAACTTTAGCCAATTTGAGCTTTAGTCTGTTATCAATTTGATCCTTTTACCTTCAATGTTAATCTCTTCAAATTTTCTTTACAAGATCCCAAGGTTTCACGGATTTACATTACCGCTCTATTAAAATACTTAATCAGAATCACATCTTGGAAGAGAATTATTATAATTCACAATTTAAGTTAAATTCTTGTTATAAAAAAAAAGAAAAAAGATCACACATATTTACATTACATCTCTCATTACATCCCACAATAATTTAATCTGTATTTTCACTAAATAATATGTCGGACTCTTAGTGTTCTTTTTTTTCCCTTACTCCTTTTTCTTCCCCTTTGTAAATAAAAGCCAACAATATAATTTCTTTTTGTTCCAAGTGCATGATGTTGCATTTGGATTGAAAGAAATGGAGGGAAATGAGAGAAAAGGGATATTTTCTTTATATCTGAAAGTAGGCAGAACAAATCCTTTTGTTCAATTAAAACCCATCTTTCAAATACTAATTAATAAATACAATAAAGATAGTAAAACTTAGGGATGTTTGAATAGCAACTTGAGTGAGAAAAATAAATAAGTAAAATACTCCGAAATCCACAAACGTGTTACTGCCCAAACGCAGATTAAAAAAAAACTCATTTTAAGGAAGCCACTTTTTTAGTAATTTCTAAATAAAACCTTATTCTCCTACTGACTTCTAAAACAACTCCTTTCTTCTGTCTCCAACCCTATTTTTTCCCCTCTTCTTCCTCTAAAGCCAAGCAAACCCCAAGGTATTATGGGGTTCTTTTCCCCGCCAACTAAGCCACTCCATTCACCACCTACATGGATGATTTACAAGGTTCATAGCTTACTAGATACTTACCTAACCAATGCTTAGATCCAAGTCTATCCAACTCATTCCAATATTCCCCACATATCCAACTGCTGCTTGCAGGTTTTAGATATTGATCCAAACACAATCTCTAATTTTTGGATAATCATAACATCAAAATGCAATGCAAACATATCCATTAAGTTTCAAGGGGAAAAAAAAAGAACTATGTTCCACTTTAAACCAATCCATATACACATTCTATCCTTATTTATATATAATTCCAGAGTTATAAATCCAGCTTCAGATTTTCTCCGTGCATAAAAATTTTGAAAGCCAAAACAACAAAGAAAGGAAACCAAAGATCTTAACTGTGGTTTTGATATTTTTATCCGTGAAACCTGGAGTGTATGATCAGCTGGAGACAGCCTTTTACGTTTCAACAAACCTTGATTACAATCAGAATAAAAAGTCAAGACCTTCAGATAAATAGCACATTAAGCAAACTCGATATTGTCATGAGTAGATCTTACCAACACTTTTGAGTTGTTTTTCACGCTTAGGCAAAGAAACTGAGCCCTTATCCTGTAAATAGTATACCAGCATGAATATTAAATATAGGCAGAGAATCAAAAGTAACCAAAAAAATATCAGTTAACAAATTGAGAGGCCCCTCAACAATTAACATGCAAACTCAATCCAGAAAACAAACCTTAATAATAGGGTCTCCAACCTCTCCATTACCCAGAAGGCGCTGAGAGTGCCAACCCTGCATAGCACGAGCTGCAGCATCCCTTCTGGCTCTACCTGATCCAGGTGCTTGACTAAGTCCAATCTGCTAATTAGAAGCTCCAAGATCAGTAAGGGATGTTTGCACATACTTTTACAACATGAGAGAATTGGAGATACCCAGACAAAAACCATTTACTTTTGCTTGCACTCTAGAGAGCATAGGCCACCTGTTTCATTTCCTTTTGGTATAAATTCCAATGAATGACAACTAATTCCTTGTCTTAAATGGGATTCACTCAATCCCAGAATATTGTTCAAGTTAGTTCATTTTTAAAAGATGTTTTGCAATATTAAATAATTTGACATGTGTACGAGGGATCCCATGCACTAAAAATTCTACTCTTTTATCTTCCCCCGCCCACCCTCACACCGACACCCACATCCAAAAAAAATGAAGCTCAATGCCTTGCGCTAGTTTTTAAAGAAAACACTCCAGTCTAACAAAATCTTGAGCATGATATGAAACAGAATTTGATGATGGTTTACAACCAGGTCCTTATGAAATTAAATATAGTTCAAGAAACAAGAACATAATGTTGTCAAGAATCAAAGAGAAGATAAAAGTTTCAACAAAAACTACTTTCTTAGAAGGGAATCAATTATTTCAAGCTTGATTGTATAGTCAAGCTTTCTTGAATTTAAATGCAATTTCCATATATATATATATATATATATATATATATATATACTAGTTAGCTCAATGTCTATACAACCATTACGTACTTCATTCCTCCATTTTTTCTACTGCTTGTAATAGACACCTTCTTCCTTTTAAAATGTCGCAAAAATGAAAGGTCCATTATACCATTCTTATTTATTTAAAAAAGGTATTCAATTTATCATTTTTATATCAGAAAATTCAAGTACCTAGGAGAAGGAGTTATTTTTCGACTAAGAGTATTGAATATTTGAGAGAGAGAAAGAGAAACAATAAAACCTACTTATTAATATTAAAGAAGATGCAGGTATGTTTAGTTTTCTCCCTTAAAAAATAACATAAACTTTGGTCATGAAACTAGTGGAAACAAGTATCAGCTTATCTTTTTTTTTAAATGGAGTGTGTATCATGTAAACATTACTGGTATGTTGTCAGACATATTGAAATTGAGAAGCTTTCAATGTAAATAATGATCATCCCAACATAAATTGAACGAGAATGACTTGCTAGTGAAAACCCATGTAAAGTACAGAACATTAGCAGATTATAGTAAAACAAAACTGTGATCCACATTCTTTCAATGTTCATAATATGGACTACTATCAAACTGTTTTCAACTAATTTGCAGGGTCCCACCTTGAAAATCACCTGAGAAACATCCAACTTGGAATCTGTCTACTTAGACCCTGTTTGGTAACTCAATCACCAAATTATCCCATGTGAAATGTGATCATGATACAGGTAAGCCTCTAATAGGCTAGACACCTTTCACAATTTTCAGAACTTACAACTAAAGCTAAGTCCATTGGTGTACAAGGCACAAGTAAATTGTACTGTGATCATGCATGGATGGTTATGTCTGTGCATTTCCAAGTCCAGATACCATGTGAAAGAAAATCGGCCTCCAACTCAAACTAATTAAAGTAAGTAGGGGTGCTTGGAGGAAACTTGGGTAGTCAGAGCAAGACTGCAGAACAACATTCGAACTAAAAGAGAACAATTATTTGAAATATGCATAGAACAACTGCAGTTCAACAAAATAGCACATATCTGGACATAATTACCAATTCAATGGAAGATGGAGAAAAAATAAAATAAAATAAAATAAAGAATTCATGGATAAACTACCTGGTTTCCAGTACTAGAGGGTTCAGAACAAGGAGCATCACTAAAAGGAAGTTCACCACTGCGCATCTTGTACTTTTCATATTCCAAAAGTGCCTACAGCAGTGAAAACCTGTTAACTACAGCTGGAGAGTGTCCCCAAAGCATAAACATAAAAAGAAAAAAGATAAGTAGTTTGAAATACTCTATCCATGATTCCCTTCTTGTTCCAGTTACTTTCTCCTTGCAAATTATGAATGCATCAAATTCCACAGCATAAAAGATCAAAGTATCTAACATGCCTTTACTTAATTTCTTAAACCGAAATATAAATTATTAATCACATACGATCTCTTAGCCCTCCAAGCATACAACAAATGAATTTACAAAAAAATCAACTTTGGGAAGGAAAAGGCATAAGAACATCAATTTGATCAAACAAAAAAAAAAGGAAAAAATAAGGACATTAAGAAAACATTAAAAAATAAAAGTGGAAGGAGTATAATAAAAACTGGCTTTGTGAGAACCATCTTTCAGAGCCTCATATAAGCTGAAGACCACATAATCCTCAAATAAGTCAATAGTCACAGTTACAAATATAAAAGATAGAAGTACAAAATAGTAAATAAAAACATTTGATAAGAAAATGGAAAAAGAACAGGGTTTTCCAATCATAAAATGATAAGCAATCTGTTTAACAGCAAATATTTCAAAAGCAAAAAGTAACATGTCTAACAAGCACCAAGATAGATACACATATTAGGAAAGCAAAACAGATACAGAAAATATACTCAAAGCAAAGGAGTCAAACAAGGAAAGTAAGGAAAGGTTAAGGTTCTATTTGGATAACATTTTCAACAATACATTCACTTCAAGACGAGGAAGCATAGCTGTCTATAAAGCAGTAGCTTCTCCCAACTGGTGGATGAGTTTCCCTACTATTTGAGAGCAAGTCAAATTCAAACCCCAACTTCAATTCACCCTCCAAGAAGCACAGTTTAGGCCTTCCCAAAAATAGAAGACACAAACCATCATAAAACACATTACGTTACTAAACACAATTAGTCTGCTCCATGAAACAAAAAGGAATACCTCTCCTCATCAGCTAGATTAGAAAGTCAAAACACCATCTTTTACTTTTAGGAATCCATGTGACGGCTGTAATTTTACAAGACTTTCTTTTGTTGTCAAGTTAAAATCATGTTCACTGATGAAAGAGCACTGCCTTCAAGTACTTAGTGCAGGATCTAGTGAAGTAAAACTTGATGAGACAAAAGAGAAACAAAAGTTATTGGTGTAACTAATTGAATTTTAAAGTGAAAATTTTCATTTTGTATTCAGAATAAAGATTAGGTAATCTCGAATAAAAAGTAAATAATAATTATAATAGATAAGGTAAAAGTCATATGCAAGTAGTTTAAAGAGGTTCTTGGCTTTCCTAATTTAGTGGTAATAGCATCTCCTCTCACATTGGTAACACTAATGATAATAGCAGTTCCATATAGCATATGGCTCATAAAGAATTTAGTTTGGTATTGAATGGATGGGATCCTAGAGATGGAATCAATGTTTCACAGCCCATCTATTTTTCTCAACTATATTCCCTTTACAGATATGTTTCCTTCTTATCTTTACATTAATCCAATAAATTATATTCCCCACAATAAATTTCTCTGTGGGCTTTATAAAACAAAATCTAACAAAAAGGCAATTAGATGATGAATTGGTTCTATACTTTTAAAGTCTTTTTACCACACACAAGATCAACGTTGATCAATGACTTCACTTGCAAAATAGTTTTAGTAAAATGTATACAATGATAACTGCAGATTTTAAGGCTCATAAAGCTTTTAGTCAAAAATATGAGTTGCATGTGCAAGTTCAATAGTGGAAATAAAGCACAATTCCCTTCATTCATGACTGATATCAGATAAAACTTGTTTGCTTTTGATGAGAGAAGCATGTATGATTGTTTTTATACTAGACATAGACCTAAACTTGGTTTACATAGTGAATGTGGAAAAGAAATCATACAGTGAACCATTTTGTGTGACTAGGGAATTTGGGAATTATAGTAGAAACCAAGTAGCAAAGGTAGCATTATTTTCATCTTTATATTACCTTTCAGTAAATGAAACAAAGAGATTGAGTAATTAAGTGGCTACATAATTTTGGGCTACTTAGTCAACCTAAATTAGCCTCTGCACTTCCATTTCATTCACTCAGGTGGCCACAATCATAACTGTGCTGTGGCTGGTCATATATCAACAATCTATCATGATAAAAACCAACCACATACCCACCAGTATTAATAAAGCTGAGAATAATTAGTTTAATATAAGCATTACCTTCTCATAGAACCCACGGAATGTCCAGGACACAGTAGTGCATGTCCTGCAATGGGGAAAAAAACATAAAGAGCAAATAATTAATAATATAGACACCATGCACACCAAAAGTATGTCTAAAGAGAGATCTGGAACATAAGGAGATTTTTGTCGTGAAACATTTAAAGGTCATTCTTTAGTGCTCCACCTTAATTTCAAAAAATCATATAGATGAAACATTATTAATGCCTTGTTAGTTTAAGCTCAAATGATAGAACAAGGGAAAGGAAGGGAGGGAACAAAAAGGGCACATTCTTCTTCTTTTGCTTGGGATAGAAGATTGAAAACAAATGGAAAGAAAAGAGGAAAAACAAAATTATCATTTGACATTTTTTTCCCACATCACCTGGTTATTTTACAGTTCAAAATAAAAACTACCTTTTCATGAATGCAGTTAACTACAGAAAACAACCCAAGTTGAGACGAACGAGTGAAAAATCCATACCGTGGAAGCGACATTGGATTTTAATAAGATGAAACTTGACACTTCAATTAAGTTCCATTCAAACTAACATTTGACAACTAACACTACAGATGCAAAGGAGAAAGACATACAAGAACTTGAGAAATTTTGATAGTAATGACTCTACAATGTAGCTTTAGTCTAGCAAAATTCTACTTTGCAAACCATTGACACAACTTTTGTAAAAAAGGAGAAAGGTTAGATGGTGTCAAAAGCTGAAGGTCCTGACCCAATTTCTTAGAGTGATTCAAATTGTTCTCTCCTATTCTCTTGATTTTATTAATCATTTGGTTTATTCTAAATTTTTTTTTACCAAATCATTCATACTTCTGCGTCAAAATTATATTTGATTTTGAACTTTGTTTTCTTAGAAACGTTTGTATTTTCACCTATAATTTCTGCACAGTTTCAATCTATGGTCCAGCAGAATTTAGGGTAGTTTCAGCCTTCACAACATCTTCAGGTGGACTTGTCCTGTATCAATTACTTTCTACCACCAATAGGGGCAAAGAATAATTAAAACAGAACACAAAGCTGCATTCAAAATATGAATTAAATGCTAAAGGAATACAAAAACAGCAGAAATAACTAACCTAGCAAAGCTTCCCTCACTATAGCAACAAAATGTTGGCAGAAATTTAATACTAAGGTAGCTTAACATCAAAATTCCAAGCCTAATTGTTTCAAATTCACCAAATTATGCTTTCTTTTCTTCTCTTTCTAATAAACTCTCATTTGCATCAAGTTGGTAAATGTTATTCCAAGGTGGCTCTTGTAATATCTTTTACAAAAGAAAATTTCTCTAGTTGTTTCATTATCCATGTAGGTTGAACCATTACACTAAGAAGCTCTTACTTTGGGGGGTTAAATGATTCTCCAACTTGCCGCCACAGCTTGCAAGAAGTCACCTGCAAAACCAGAAAAGAAGTCAAGTTTACAGACATTGTAATTTATTGATTGTTGTTCCAATAAGTTGGAACCACAAATAAACATGAACATGCATTTAAGTCAAGAAATTTGAGAAAGTAATAAAAATATTTCAAAGTTTTGAAATCAAATATTAAGTTGTAAAAATGACTGAAAATAAGTAGATGCAAGAACCACCAATAGTATTAAACATATCACCAGTTAGGTTGATAGACATTCTAAAATCAACAAGGCGTCACTGCAGTACAAATAAAAACAGATGATACCTAAAAACGAGCAAATGACAAAAGCAGACCATAGAGAAGAGAAATAGTGACTCTCAGCGCATTAGAGGACAACTATATTCTACAGATTTCAAGATCATACATCATTCTAAGATGTACCTAGGTAAGGAACATTCACCTTACTTCATATAGAGACAGATTGACTTCACCTTAAAGAACACTAGACAACTCCAAAGAGGGATCAGCTTTCAGAATTTCATTTCCCTTCTCAGTAAACAGTTTTTGTTTACAAGACCTATGTAACCAATAACCAAGAAGAACTTGAGAAGACACTTAGTACTCTGAAAGCATCAAAAGCAAAATAAATTATAGGATTCCAACATACAGGATTTTCTATTTTGCTTCTATTTTCATACATTGTAAAGACTTCAATGTCAGACCTCCACAGCATGGCATAGATCCAAGTAAACGAAACATAAGCAGTTACACAATGATATAATCAATAAACCTGTTCATAGCCACCAAGTTTGATCACAGCTCTCCACAATCTATTTGAAGAGCAATCAACAGTCAGCGGAAAGAAGATGAGTGCAGAAGAACATCAAAAGTAACTGGTGAATTCAGAAAGTACTGACTTAAGGCAATTTAAAGGTTCTCCATAGAACCTAGGGGGCTTGAATTCCAAAGACCTTTCTTTGTGAAAAGTTTCCAGGTCTTGCATAAAAGCTGCTTGCTCCTCCTCTGTTCCTGACTCATCTCCAACAACAGCATTTGTATCCAGCAGAAATGTCTTACCGGGTGTTTTAACGTTAACTTCTGGTTGGCCATTCAGTTCTGGCTCTAAACCATCCCCCTCAACTTCATCAGTGGCTGTAACCTCCATCTCAGGTGCCAACTCCAACTCCATTGTTTCACTGCCTAAAGTTCTCCCTGTTTCCTCATTTGAGACTACTGTATCTTTTACCTTATCTACCAATGTTTCTTCAGGAGGTTCATCCCCTGAAGACGGTTCAACAAGCTTGGTTTCATTCTGTACAGCTAAATGAACCACATTTGCCCCATCAGTCTGTTTTTGGGCTATCTCACAGTCCACTGTTACTTTCAAAGAGCTCTCCTTCTCCATGGCTGAATCATGCTGGTTAGAATGACTTGTATCTTCAACAACATCCTGACTGCAACTCTTCAAATCAATTTTATCAGTAGTTGCTGAAGCAGAACCATCAAGAGATTCAGTAACATCTTTTTCCTCGGTTTGATGGCCCTCACTCTTGCTTAGGGTTTCAGCATTATCAAGTTCTTGAGGGGAAATATCAGTAGAATCAACACCATTATTAGATTCCAATATCAATTTATTGGTATCTTTGTTAGTATCCACAGTAAGCACTGCTCCCTTGCCCTCTTCACCTCCTTCCTTGGAATCAATGTCAGACTGTGGGTTTTCCCCTTCATGAACAGACACGGTATTGCCACTCTCTCCTGTATCAGGCTTCGGTAATTCTTGTTCCTTACTACCGTCCATCCTTGATTCAGCCACCAGTAAAGTTCACTTCCAGAGAAACAAAAACCCCTTCCCTATCTCAAAATCAATAATTGAGTGACCTAAATACGTTAAAAAAAATTAGAAAAAAAATTAAAATATTTTTTAACATAAAATAATAATATTATAATCATAATAGAGATAGATAAAATATTAAGATTAATTAACCTCACTCGAACTTAAAGCGACCAAGAAAAGCTTAAAATTCCCAGCCACTGGGAGAAATTTAAAAGCAAATGCGCGAATAGGAAGCCAACATCACTCTGCATGTTAGTGTATACCAACGCAAATATAAAAAAACGAAACGCTTACCGGCGTAAAATGGCTTCAGAGTTCAGAGTCGAGACTCGGAATCCAGGGGAGCTTCAATTAGAGTACTTTCTTTCGGCTACTGAAAACGAAATGTTGAATATAAACATAACGAAATAGACGGGCTCCTCCTCTCCATAAAAATTTCAGGCAAACAAACAAGAAGAATAATTAACCCAACAGAGGAAGAAAGAAAGAGAAAACCCTAAATCTCTGTAATTGTCAATCAACTTCCTTTTTTACGAACTGAGAAATATTTATGCTCAACTGCAGAGTCCACCGCTACCCTAAGTCATTTTGCTGAGTTGGGTTCTTTGTCTGTTCCCGAAAAAAATTTCCTGCTCTCCTCGTGGATAGTCAAACCTTACATCAGCAAATTTTTTAATTTTTCTTCCTTTTTTTCTTTTCCTTATTACAAAGGTAACTTTAACCCTTTTTGTGTTATGAATTACGAAGATTCATTAAATTAGTGAATATTTATTGTACAATTGTTATTATCATTTTATCCTGCGAAATTACGTACTTGATAAAAAGTGATAAATATCACCTAATGTCTATCTCTAAAACTGACACATATTACCTAATGTTTATAATTTTGATGACAAGTGTCATCTGTCACTTAATCCCGGTAACAAGTGTCACCATTAATGTTTATCATTATCCCATATCTATCTCGGGTGATAAATGTCACTTATCACTTAATCTCGGGTGACTTTATCTTTATCCTCTATTCATCTCTGATGACAAGTGTCACTTAATACTTAATTCCTCTTTATCTCATACTCACCTCTATAAATAAAGAGCTTTCTACCTTTTGTATACACAATCAAGATCAACAAGAAATCTCATATAATAATATTCTCTCTATTTTTTACATTTCTCGTTTACTTCTCATCTTGTTTTATTATTTTTTTTTTATATAATTTTATAATACGTTATCAGCACGAACCTCTACCATCGGGTAAAGTATTTTTGAAGTTTATCAAACATGTACATTTTCTATTATTATTATTATTATGGCAAATCTTACTAAACTCAAATTTGTGGCTCTTGATGTCACCGGAAAGAACTACTTGTCATGGACACTAGATGCCGAAATGCATCTTGCTGCGATGGGTCTGGCAGACACCGTTGTGCAAAATAATGTATCATCAACACAAGATCGTGTCAAAGCTATAATATTTCTCCGTCATGATCTTCATGAAGATCTGAAAATTGAATATCTTACCATGAAAGATCCTCTTGTTTTGTGGGAAAATTTGAAAGAAAGATTCGATCACCAGAAGATGGTCGTTCTTCCAAAAGCACGGTATGACTGGTTGCACCTGAGGTTGCAAGATTTCAAATCCGTGAGTGAGTATAACTCTGCAATGTTTAAAATAGTTTCACAGTTGAAATTATGTGAAGTTGATATAACGGATGATGATATGCTGGACAAAACATACTCCACTTTTCATGCCACGAATATTGTCCTGCAACAACAATATTGTGAAAAAGGTTTTAAGAAATACTCTGAATTGATTTCTTGTCTTCTTGTTGCAGAACAGAATAATGAACTACTGATGAAAAAGCACGAGACTCGACCTACTAGTTCTACTTCATTCCATGAAGTGAACGTTGTTAGAAATCATGATCCCAGGAGAGATCGTGGTCGTGGTCATTACCGTGGTCATGGTCGAAAATATGATCATGGACGCCGTGATAAATTTGGCCCTTACAGTCGTAATAATACTTTAGATGCCAAAAATGTTAATGACCACCTGAAGTGGACAAAACATAATGAGAAAGAAAATATTGTTCCGAAAAATTATGAAGACAATATTATCGTTGTGGCATGAAAGGTCACTGGTCTCGTATTTATCGCACGGCAAAACATCTTGTTGACTTATATCAAGCATCTATTGAAAAGAAAGGCAAAGATGTTGAGGCAAATTTTACTTCTCAAAATTTATCTCATGAAAGAAATTATGACGATCTTGAAAATGTTGATGTTGGTGTGGCTCACCTGGATGTTGCTGATTTTTTCGAACATCCAGAAGGAAGAATTGATCACTTAATTGGAGATGGAAGTGTCCAAAATAATTAGAATATTTATATTATATGTTATATGTTTATATTACTTTGTTGTGATATAATATGTTTAATTTTTATTTTTGTAAATATTTTATTAATGAAATAGATGGTTGTTGTTTAATTTTCTGGTATGAATAACGATATCGAAAGTGTCTGTCTCATTGACAGTGAAACTATGCACATCATACTGAAATATGAGAAATATTTTTCTCATTTGAATGTGGGAGAAACAAGTGTTACCACAATAAATGATAGTGTAAAACTTATTGAAGGCTCCGGAAGAGCTAATATAATATTACCGAGAGGAACTATGATTGCTATTGATAAAGCATTATATTCCTCAAAGTCTCAAAGAAATTTATTGAGTTTTAAAGATATCCGACGTAATGGATATCATGTTGAGACTATGGAGGATAATGGTCATGAATATTTAGGTATCACAAAAGTGACATCTGGTAATAAGTTTTTGTTGGAAAAACTACCATCTCTATCCTCTAGCCTATATTATGCGAAAATAAATGCTATTGAGGCGCATCATTTAGTAAACCAGAAGTTTACTAATCCCGTTACTTTTAAAGTTTGGCATGACCGTCTGGGTCATCCGGGATCAATTATGATGCGAAAAATTATCGAGACAACGCACGGTCATCCTTTGAAAAATCAAAAGATTTTGACTTCTGATAAACTTTCATGTGTTGCATGTTCCAAAGGGAAATTGATTATAAGACCATCACTATTGAAAGTAGGAGCTGAAAGTCCTACATTTCTAAAACGGATTCATGGAGATATATGTGGACCGATTAGTCTACCATGTGGGCAATTTCGATATTTCATGGTCTTGATTGATGCGTCGACCCGATGGTCGCATGTTTGTTTATTATCAACTTGCAACCTGGCGTTTGCGAGATTACTTGCCCAAATAATTTGTTTAAGAGCGCAGTTTCCTGATTATCCTATTAAGCGATTTCGTCTAGACAATACTGGTGAATTTTCTTCACATGCATTTGATTCTTATTGCATGTCGATTGGAATAATTGGTGAACATCATGTAGCTCATGTTCACACACAGAATGGTCTAGCTAAATCATTTATTAAAAGGCTGCAATTAATTGCTAGACCATTATTGATGAAAATAAATCTCCCAACAGCAGCTTGGGGAGATGCAATTTTGCATGCTACAGCACTTGTACGTTTAAGGTCATCGAGTTATCATAAATTTTCTCCCATACAGTTGGCTTTTGGTTCAGAACCAAATATTTCGTATTTGAGAATTTTTGGGTGTGTTGTATATGTTCCAATTGAACCACCCCAACGGACAAAAATAGGCCCCCAAAGAAGATTAGGGATATATGTTGGGTATGACTCCCCGTCCATTATAAGGTATCTTGAACCTTTGACAGGGAATGTGTTTCCATCAAGATTTGTTGATTGCCATTTTGATGAAAATTTGTTTCCCAAATTAGGGGGAGATAATAAATGACATAAGATTGAACTTGCGTGAAAAACATCTTTGAATCATTTAGATACACGCATAAATATGAGTGAACTTGAAGTTCAAAAGATTATACATTTGCAACAAATTGCAAATCAACTGCCAGATTCTTTTGCTGACTCTAGCAGAGTCACTAAATCGCATATTCCAGCTATAGATGCTCCTATACGGATAGAAGTTCCTGAAGGATAGAAAGTTAATCCTATAGCTACTGAATCAAAAACATGTCAGAAGCGTGTCCGACCCCTTAGTTCCAAAAATAAAAATCCTCGAAAGAAAAGAGGATTAAATGATCCAGAAGAGCATATTGATGAAACAGAAAAAAAAAACCAAGGGACAACTGATGAAAAGATTCCGACTACAAATGATGGAGAGAATTCTGAAATCTCTATTAATTACACCAGTTCGAATCAAAGCTGGGATCGAAGAAACGTTGTTATTGATAATGCTTTTGCATACAATGTAGCCCTTGATATTTTCAAGGATAATGAGGATTTAGATCCTTTATCAGTTGAAGAATGTCGACATAGAATTGATTGGCCTCAATGGAAAGATGTGATTCAATCGGAGTTAAATTTGCTTGCGAAGCGAGAAGTTTTTTGACTTATAGTCCAAACGCCAAAAGATGTAAAACCTATTAGATATAAATAGGTGTTTGTGCGAAAACGAAATGAGAATAATGAAGCGTAAGATATAAAACACGACTTGTCGCACAAGGCTTTTTGCAAAAGCTATGAATTGATTATGATCAAACTTATTCAACCGTTATTGATGCTATTACACTCCGATATCTTATAAGTTTAGCAGTTCATGAAAAGGTGGACATGCGTCTAATGGATGTTGTTACAGCTTATCTTTATGGAAGCCTTGAAAATGAGATTTATATGAAAATCCCTAAAGGATTCAAATTACCAAAGGCTTCTAAAGGCCCTCGTGACAATTATTCTATCAAATTACAGAAGTCATTATATGGGCTTAAACAGTATGGGCGCATGTGGTACAATCGCCTTAGTGAATTCTTATTGAATTCAAGATATAAGAATGACCAAATTTGTCCATGTGTTTTTATTAAGAAAATAGATTTTGGTTTTGTGATTCTTGCTATATATATTGACGATATCAATCTCATCGGAACTCCAGAAGAGCTTCGAGAAGCTATAGATTGTTTGAAATGAGAATTTGAAGTTAAAGATTTTGGAAAAACCAAGTTTTGTCTTGTGCTTCAAATTGAACATATGAAAGATGAAATTTTTATTCATCAGTCAACATATACAGCTAAAGTGTTGAAAAGATTTTTCATGGATAAAGCATATCCATTGAGTATTCCAATGGTCGTGAGGTCGCTAGATATAAATAAAGATATATTTAGACATCGAGAAAATGATGAAGAACTACTTGGTCCTGAAGTATCATATTTGAGTGCTATTGGTGCACTGATGTATTTTGCAAATAATACTCGACCTGATATAGCATTTGCTTAAATCTATTAGCAAGATTTAGTTCTTCGCCAACACGACGACATTGGAATGTTGTTAAATATGTCCTTAGATACCTCCAAGGGACAATTGACCTCAGATTATTTTATTCAAATGTAAATGACCCAAAACTGATTGGGTATACAGATGCAGCTTATCTTTCGGATCCGCATAAGGCACGTTCTTAAAATGGTTATTTATTTACATATGGTAATACTGCTATATCATGGCGCTCCATGAAGCAAACAATAGCAGCAACTTCTTCTAATCATGCTAAGATAATAGTCATTCATGAAGCAAGTCGAGAATGTGTATGGTTGAGGTCAATAATACATTATATTAGAGAGAGTTATGATTTATCCTCGAGAAGAGAGATTCCAACTCCTCTATATGAAGATAATGCAGTTTGTATAACTCAATTAAAAGGAGGATATATCAAGGGAGATAGGACAAAACACATTTCACCTAAATTCTTCTTTACTCATGAACTTCAAAAGAATGGTGAAATTGTTGTGCTTCAAATTCGATCATGTGATAATCTTGCAGATATATTTACTAAAGCTCTTCCGACTGCAACCTTTGAAAATTAAGATATAAAATTGGTTTGTGTCGGTTTAAAGATTTCGAGATATCATTTCATCAGGGGGATAAATCTACACATAAAGAATAGTATACTCTTTTTCCTTCATTAGAGTTTTTACCCACTGGATTTTTATCTAGTAAGGTTTTAACGAGGCATATTCTTTATGTAATGGACATCCAAGGGGGAGTGTTATGAATCCCGAAGATTCATTAAATTAGTAGATGTCCATCGTATAATCGTTATTATCATTTTATCCCGAGAAATTACGTACTTGATAAAAGATGATAAATATCACCTGATGTCTATCTCTAAAGGTGACACATCACCTAATATTTATAATTTTGGTGACAAGTGTCACCTATCACTTAATCCAGGATGATAAGTGTCACCCTTAATGTTTATCCTTATCCCCTATCCATCCCGGGTGACAAATGTCACTTATCACTTAATCCCGGGTGACAAGTGTCACCCTTAATATTTATTCTTATCCCCTATTCATCTCGGGTGACAAGTGTCACCCTCAATACTTATCTTTATCTCATATTCACCCCTATAAATAGAGGACTTTCTACCCTTTTCTATACACAATAAAGATCAACAAGAAATCTCATATAATAATATTCTCTCTTATTTATATATTTCTCGTTTACTTTTCATCTTGTTTTATTATTTTTTTATAATTTTATATTTCAATTTTAAAAAATAATAGTACTAAAATAAATTTAAACCTTTTTCTTTCTTTATTTCCAATTTAAAATTGAGAATTATTGATCAAAATAATGTTATTTAAAAAAATCAAATTAATATCAATTTTTTACTTTATTCTTAAAATAAAGTGAGTTTACATTGCTAAAGTAGACTATTAATTATTTTTAATAAAATATTGAAGGTTTACCTTGTCAAAATAAACCACTAATATTTTATTAAAAAATACTTAACTTTCTTTTTTTTTTAAATTATTTATAAACTTTAATTTTTTTAATATAATAATTTAAATTTAAAAGATTTAACTCAGTCTACTTTGTTTAGCTAATGTGCTAATGTGCAACTTTATTAGCTAAATCCTGTAATGTAGTTGGACTAAGATGACTAAGAGGACAAATTGTCCCAATTCAAAGAAGTATAAAATTTAAAAGATTTAAAAGATGTAGCTAATGTGCAACTTCATTAGCTAAATCATGTAATGTAGTTGGACTAAGATGACTAAGAGGACAAATTGTCCCAATTCAAAGAAGTATAGAATTTGCTTTTTAATTTCCTTACCATCTGTTGAAATGGACTGGAAACCTCTAATTGCTTCTGAGTAGATTGTTGCTGAGTATAATCATTAATCATCTGTTGAATATGATTAATATAGACTGACCTTCTATAACACCTTGCTCATTAGGTCGAAATATTTGTTTTCATAATTTTATTTCAGTCTTCCTTCTAATACAAGGGATTTCTTGGTCAGTTGTCCCAATTATAGGAGACCATTTCCTTATCCATGGAATGATGAATTCTGTGAAAAAAATGTAATGAAGGCATTCTTTCAATCAATTGATTATTAGCACTGGCATGTATTAATGTTGGGAAGACTTTAACCCATTCTTGATTATTATGGGGGGATTTTTGTTTAAGTATTCCTCCAAACCCTATATCAGAGGCATCAGTTTCGACTATTTTTTCCCAATTATATTTGGCAAGCATTAAGCAAGGTAATGTCTTAACCTTTTGTTTAATCCTTTGTACTGACTTAGTATGTTCATCAGTTCAAGGTTTTGGTTTCTTTTTTAGTCTATCATCAGTCCAATGTTGCTAAATTAGGGTAATAGGTAGCAATATAATTTAAACTACCTAAAAATCGTTGTAGCCGAGTCTTATCAGCAATAATATCAGGAAATTTAGAAGCAAATTCTATACTTCTTTGAATTGAGACAATTTATCCTCCAAATATATTATGACCAAGAAATCTAACAGTTTCTTGGAATAAGGTCATCTTAGGTTTAGAAATAACTAAACCATTAGGTATTATAATTCTCTTAAATATAGATAAATGTTTAAAATGTTGCTCAATATTTTGAGAGAACACTAAAATATCATCGATATAAACAATGATAAAATCTCTATAAGGATTAAAAATATCATTCATGATTTTTTGAAATTCAGAAGGAGCATTCTTAAGTCCAAAATGCATAACCTTCCATTCATATTGACCAAAGGGAACATTGAAAGATGTCTTATAGACATAAGATTCTTGTATTTGAATTTGCCAATATCCAGACTTCAAGTCAAATTTAGAAAATATTATCAAATTATAAAGTCGATCTAATAAATCTTTTTTATTTGGAATATGATACCTAATCCATTTTAATGCTTTATTTAAAGGTTTATAATTTATAACCAATCTTGGAATTCCTCTTTCTTTCTCAGCATTTTTGTTTACATAAAATGCAGTACATGACCAAGGGGATTTTGAAGGTCTAATTAGTCTTCTACTTTCCAGATTATATATATAACTTTAAAACTTACAAGGATTAAAGAAGACTCTCAAACCTACAGGAGTTTGGAAATCATATCCTTTATTTAAACTTGTAGAAAAACAAAGTACAAAGATAAAATTTACATAGAGGAAAACATTTTTTGTAGCTCTCCGTCCCACCCTCTACTCCAACCTTCCCTTTCATGAGGAAAGAGGGGATGTATATATAACAACCTAAAAACCGGACATGATTATGGTCTCTAAACTATAATAGAAAGATTTTGAAATCCAAAAGATAAGATCAAAAATCTAGATAAGATTTATGTGATACAAAAGATAAGATATGATAAGATTTTTCCTATCAAGATTGTCGGCCATGATTTGAAAACTGCTTTTTGACTTATGAAGCAGTGTGTGATTTCCCTTTATCCTTGGGACCCAGTGTCGGTGTAGTGGAGATACCGCTAGCTGGCACTTGTTTTTCTAACTTATTTAGAAATTGTATTGTTTCATCAAATATTAGAGCTTCGTCTTCTTCAGGCTGTCCTTCACCAGGATAGTCTGCTTCAGTATTACTCTCAGAATTAGTGGTTGCAGATCTAGTGGCTATAGATGTATCAGATTCGACCACTGTATAATAATTGGTTAATAAATCAGTTTTAACTGCTTGTATATAAGCAGCTAATAAATTTGCTTTTGAGATGGTTCCTTGCTGAATTTTTAATTTCCTTGCCATCTGTTGAAAATGATTGGGGACCTCTAATTGCTTCTGAGTATATTGTTGTCGAATATAATCATTAATCATCTGTTGAATATGATCAATAGTAGACTGACCTTCTATAACACCTTGCTCATTAGGTCGAAACATTCGTTTCCATAATTTTGTTTCAGTCTCCTTCTAATACAAGGGATTTCTTGGTCAGTTGTCCCAATTATAGGAGACCATTTCCATATCCATGGAATGTTGAATTCTGTGAAAAAATGTAATGAATGCATTCCTTCAATCAATTGATTATTGACACTGGCATGTATTAATGTTAGGGAGACTTTAACCCAAGAATGGGTTATCATTCTTGAAAAGAAAGCTCGGGAGAAGGCATTCTTATAATCCCAGTAATTATATTTAAATACTGAACGAATTTCTGGAATTGTATATTTACGTTCCTTCAAGGTGCAGATACCCCAATCCTCAACAGTTATAAAATGCTTTATAATCACCTTACTGAAGTTATAAACTCTTTTATTGGATCCAGGACTATAATGATGGATGTCACATGATCCTATGGTTTTGAGAATATTCTCATAATGAATCCGATTCTTGTAAGAAGTTGCAGCATATGAAGCTGTATCTAGATATCTATACATTAGTGTAATACCCGCATTTTATTTTATTTTATTTTTGGGGCTTTATTTATTTATTTTAATAGTGTAAGGACTTGATGGTAAATAGTATATAGTTGGATATAAGAGTAATTATAAATATAAGCATAAGTATGATTATTAGGTTTTACTAGGATTTTCTTTTATCTCATAACGCGATAGCCGAGAAATTGTTCAAAGAGGTAAGTAATTTTTAGTGGTTTTGATTATTAGAATCGTAAGATTAAGTTATCAACTATGAATTTAGTTTTAATGTTCGTATTATGGATTTCTGATAGAGTCCGAAGGAAATTTAAGAGCGGAATACTTGAGTTAATCGAAGTATCAGAAAGTACGCTTAGCGCTCAATCGAGGTAGGTGGACTATCCCCTCTGTTGTTTTTATCTATAGTATGAATGATTTTTTTAAGTATTGAATTTGAAGATTCCATTGCTTTTATCTATAGTTTGAATAATTTTTAAGTATTGGATCTGAAGATTTTGATACGTGAAAGAAATCGTTTCATTAATTGTTATTTTTTTTCTTAATAAAGTTTTGAAAGTTTAAGATCTGGAATTAATCGTTGATTTATAAATTCTTAAGTATACGTGTTTTTTGTTATTATTCTTTTTATTATATATATATATATATATATATGATACTGCGGGAATTCAGAGGATTATATTTGGTTACTTTTTCAATATATATCTGATACTCAGAAAATTGTCGTGTTTATACTTCCTTATTTGATATAAATTTTTGATTAAATATTATACATGCATTTAAATCAAGTCTTGAGTTTTCCTATTATCACTTTAAAATAATGAATATTTTATCATTTTAATATTTGTTAAATATTTTAGAATGTTAAGTATTTTTACATGAAAGTTTTATAAAAGTAAATTATATGTAATGTTTTTATATTTGATTTTATTGGGGATTAACTTAATAGATAGCAATGGGGGAACATGTTCCACCATTTATAAGATCTCCATTGGCATGGACAAAAAGCCACAAAGATAAAGATAAAGTAAAGGCCCTTTCCTAACGGGTATAAAGTTAGGAACTGATATCAGTTAAAGACCCATTCGCGAAACATTCATATTATTCCCCCAATAGTCAAAGAAAAGAAAAGAAAAGAAAAATGAAAGATATTTGAATGATTTTGTTACGTTGTTTTGCTCAATATTTTTATTTAACATTTAATTTATGTTTTGTCATTTTGTGCTTTAAGGATAAAAGTACGGTACTATTATTATTATTTTAAATTATATATATATATATATATATTGTTTTTCTTTTAATTGAAAAGATTGTTTTTAAAGGATGTGAGATGTTCTGCCTACTGGGTATTTTTATACCCACCCCCTATGTTTCCCACTTTACAGATGACAGAGAAGATTTTGATTTAGAGGATGATTACTGGACGGATGATTTTGAATAAGAGTTTAAAGTGATTTCTTCTTGTTTTTGAAACTTGAATTGTTTGAGTTGAAGTTTTATTATTGGAGAAAGTTGGTATTTGTGGATGATATTTTATAATTATTTAAGTTTTTATTTTGACTGTTTCTTGTTGTATAATTGGAAGTAAGTGGCTTTACATTCTTTGGAGAAATCTTGGGAGTGTAGTCGTGTCATTTTCTTGAATTTGAGAATTTAGTTCACGAACTAGGCCCGGATTCGGGGCGTGACATTTAGTTTCCATATATCATCCTTCCACTTTAAATCAGAAAATTCGAGAAGTATAACTTCTTGATATGGATTAGCAATAAAAGGAAAATCAGGATTATTATCCACTTCCTCTTTAGTAGTAATTGACGCATATGACAGAGTATTACTCTGCTGTTGAGAAGATTTGCGTCGAATGTTGGGTTTTACAAGCCAAAAATTCCTTATATAAAGGATCTTGAGTATGATTTGTTTCATTTGTCAAATTTGCAGCTATTAGCTGTCTTTGACCAATAGGTATTTCTCGACCACCTCTTCCTCTATAAGAGGAATTTGTACAACCTCGACCCCTATAAGGGGTGGAAGATGATTCTCTTCTACCCTGCATATATGTAACATATATATTATCCCCGAGCTAAATACTCACGGGTTAAAAAATCAGGTAAACTGTTATCAACACCTTGCTTATAAACGATTTCAAAATCAAAAGGAACACCTTGCTTATAAACGATTTCAAAATCAAAAGGAACACCTTGCTTATAAACGATTTCAAAATCAAAAGGAGCTAATTGAGCCTGTCATCGAACAAACATTTGTTTTGACATATCATATTTAAAATCTTTAGTAGACATATATTTGGCAGCTTGACAATCAGTTCGTATTAAAATTTTTTGATTATATAAATCATCTTGGAATTTAAGAACACATTTCAAAATAGCTAAGATTTCTTTAGCTATAGTTGCATAATTTTTTTGACTAGAATTCTATTTTCCTGAATGAAATCTAACCAAGTATTCTTGATTATTATAGAGGGATTTTTGTTTAAGTATTCCTCCAAACCCTATGTCAGAGGCATCAATTTCAACTATTTTTTCCCAAGTATAATTGGGAAGCATTAAGCAAGGTAATGTCTTAACCTTTTGTTTAATCCTTTGTACTGACTTATTATGTTCATCAGTCCAAGGTTTTGGTTTCTTTTTGAGTCTATCATATAGAATAGCAGCATCTGTTGCTAAATTAGGGTAACAGCAATATAATTTAACTACCTAAAAATATTTGTAGTTGAGTCTTATCAGTAATAATATCAGGAAATTTAGAAGCAAATTCTATACTTCTTTGAATTGGGACAATTTATCCTCCAGATATATTAGGATCAAGAAATCTAACAGTTTTTTCCAATAAGGCCATCTTAGGTTTAGAAATAATTAAACCATTAGCTATTATAATTCTCTTAAATATAGATAAATGTTTAAAATATTGCTCAATGTTCTACAATGTTTAAATTTAAAAGATTTAACTCAATTAATAACACTCTCACTTACTAAATTATTTATAAATTTTATTTTTTTAATATAATAATTTAAATTTATAGAATTTAATTCAATTAAAATCATAAATTCAATACATTGTATAGATAGAATGTTTTAAAAAATTAAATTTATAAATATTATTTTATTATTTATAATTTTTTATAATATATAATAATAATATTTAATATTTTTTAATCTATTTTCTAGTCTTGATTTTATTATTATTTTTAAAATTTAGTAGAAAGAATAAATTATTTATATCTATATTTATTATTTATAATTTTTTATAATATATAATAATAATATATAATATTTTTTAATCTATTTTCTAGTCTTGATTTTATTATTATTTTTAAAATTTAGTAGAAAGAATAAATTATTTGTATCTAGACTAATAATAATAATAATAATAATAATTGTACACATAAATTATTTAAAATCATGATTATAAAATAAATATAAAATTTTAAAAATAAATAAATAGAGATAAAATACTTTGTTAACCATAAACTTCATTTTTAAAGTGTTGATGAATTTTCAACATATTTAAAATAATATAAAATAAATATAAAAATATCAAAAAATAGAAAAAATAATAAAATTTTAAAAATATATAAAATAAAATAAAGACCAATATGTGTTCAATTTTAAGGGAAGAAAGGAAAAAAAATTCAAAAATATAAATTTTTTTTTTTAAAAAATAGAGATAAAATACTTTCTTAACCATAAACTTCATTTTTAAAGTGTTGATGAATTTTCAACATATTTAAAATAATATAAAATAAATATAAAAATATCAAAAAATAGAAAAAATAATAAATTTTTTTAAAAATATAAAATAAAATAAAGACGAATATGTGTTCAATTTTAAGGGAAGAAAGGAAAAAAAAATTCAAAATTATCGAGTCAAATAATATTATTAACTTCAATTCGCTTTAAATAAGTTAATAGATTTAAAATAAATTATTAAGCAATAATTTTTAAACTTCTATCTTATTTAATAATAACTTATAAAATTTCTTAGGTGAGTTAGTTTTTTTTTTTTTTTTAAATTTTAAATTTTAAATTTTAATATTTTTTCTTAAAAATTTATTATTGTCTACACAGTGGAAAAAGGGACACGCATGTTTCCATTTTCATTGTCCCTTTCCTCCATAACTGTTCTGCCGGGGTAGACTGCAGAAACAAGGAAGAAGAGATAATGATTGCAGGGACGCAATGGCTGAGGATGAGGATATTCCCGCTGCAAGACATAGCCATGGCTGCTCCTCTGCGGCCTTCTTACCCGCTCCATCATCGTAATTACTGTGTTACATATAGTCGTGGAAGTTACAAATTAGGTCACAGCAGAAGAACCTTCTCCATATTTGCTGCAGCAGCGTCACCCGCGAGCTCCGATGTTCGGGTGCGTTTCGCTCCCTCTCCTACTGGTAATCTTCACGTCGGAGGAGCTCGAACTGCTCTTTTTAACTATCTCTTTGCAAGGTCTAGAGGCGGCAAGTTTATCCTCCGGATTGAAGATACTGACTTAGAAAGGTCCACTAAGGAATCCGAGGAAGCTCTACTACGAGATCTTTCTTGGCTTGGCCTTAACTGGGACGAAGGTTGGTGATCCCTTTCTTCCTTTTTTGCTTTTCCTCCAATAAACAATTGAAGAAATCTGTTTTTTCTTTATTTATGCCTTCTTTTGCTAATATTGTATTTGGGCGTAAATTTGTTGGTGCAAAAAACATTATTCCGCAACACTTTTACATTCAAAAGATTAGTGATGAAATCATGTCAGTACTTGACCTAATCGATGCTCTTGAGTGATGTCATTTTGGGAATGCAGGTCCTGGCGTTGGTGGAAACTTTGGCCCCTATTGGCAGTCTGAAAGAAATTCTCTCTACAAGCAATATGCTGACAAACTTCTAGGATCTGGCCATGTTTATCTTTGCTTTTGCTCTAACGAGGTATATTTTTAAATTTTTTTTCTGTTGTATTCACGCAACATTAACTTTTAACATACACTTAGTTTAGTTCTGTGTGAATCGTGTCGAGATCTTGTAATCATGTAGATGGACCATATTAATCCGTATAATAATAGTTTCATCCCCAACTTGATTATATAGTCATAATACTTCACTAGAATTTTAAAAAATAATTTATACAATATTGTTTCTTTAAATTTTATTAAATAATATTTATACCCAGACTATAAAGTATTAAAGTGAAAAAGAGAAAATTCATGTAATGTTTTTAGTTAGTGGTTAACTTTTGCTGGTTTGTGGATTAAAATTGAGTTATGAGCTTCACCATTTACAAATGAACCTGATTAAACTTGAACGAGTCTATTAACGTGGAAAATAACCTGAGTTGTGTAGTCATATAAATCTCTTCTTCAAGATAGCTAGGTAAAAAGGTTATCTTAACATCCATTTGACTTAACAGTCAACCATTAGAAAATGCATTAGCTAAGATCAGCTGCACAATTGTCATCTTTACCATTGGAAAAATACATGTATAGTTACTACAATAATAATGGTTCATGGTCATAATCTCTAGAAATCATGGCAATAATCCATATAAATCAGAGCCATATTCCTTGATTGCTAGATGACTGTTGTTCTACTTAGGATGATGCATACTTCAGAAAGATATGCCCTTTTTTTTCCTTTTTTCTATTTTTCCTGGAGAAGGTTCTTTAAGTATTAATACTTGCTAAGTTTCCAATAGTCCCTACACCAGTGGACAAAATTCAAACTTCAGCTCATTGTAAGTTAAAGAGTTAAATGCACAACACACCATAAAATCCTAATGTTCTTGGTTTTGTTTTACTTGCCGATGTGAGTAGTATTTTAGAATCATAAAAGACTCCTCTCATTTTTGATTAATTTTCTAATTTGTTGTGCAATTTTACTGAGGGAAATTGTTTGGATCATTCTTTCCACTTATTCTCAAACTGATGGTGACTATAATGCTTAAATCACTTCTCAATGGTTTATTTGTATTTTTAAACATCATCAGGAACTGGACAAAATGAAAGAGATTGCAAAGTTGAAGCAATTGCCTCCGGTATACACAGGAAAGTGGGCCAATGCCACTGAAAAAGAAGTTGAGGAAGAGCTTGCCAAGGGGACCCCATATACATATAGATTTCGTGTGCCTAAGGAAGGGTCTTTGAAAATTAATGATCTTATCCGGGGAGAGGTGAGTGATTCCACTTCTCTTCTATTAGTATTTTATTCTTTTAATTATCTCATTTTGTCTGATTGAAAACTTGTTCTGTATTGACATTATTTATCCATTAATGCTTGGACATAGTTTTACAAGAGGAATGGGGAAAAGAATATAATTTCATGTCCCCTTTTAGGGATTATACATGCTTTAAGTAAAAGTGGAGTCCTTCATTACAAACTGGCAATAAATTGGTTGGTGATGTTTTTGAGTTATTGTTGCATAATAAATGCCTTTTCTTGTATAATATGTTCGGTTGTGTGAAAAAATGGAGGGGAAATAGGATGGGAAGTTGATATGGATATAACTGATTATTTATTTAATTTGGTTGCAAAGAGATATGTAGAGGAAGAAAGTTAGGAGGGCTTACCTCTCCTCTCCCTCATAGCATTTTTCCCCTCTTAAGTTTGATGGATTGGGAGAAAGAAAAGAGTTACTCACGTCAAAATTAACCTCACTTGTGGTATTAATAATTTGATAAGAATGAGGGATAAGAGTAGGATATCCATACTTGTCTTGACTCATGCCTCTCCCTTCACTTAGTCCCTTCATACCTAAACAAAGGAAGGTAAATATTAGTAGTCCCACTTGGTGAAGTATTTCTACCCTCCTACTCCCTCTAATCAACCAACATAGTGAGTGTGCTTTTTGGTATCTGGTTGAGTTAATTAGAGATATTTTCAACTCAAGAACTAACTGACCACAATCAATTGAGTCTACTAACAAGAATGCTTGGGTGGAGGATGGACTGGTAGAGTACAACAATGCTGATAACCTAACACAACTAGTTGGTGAACTGGAAGGAAAATGGATGGAACTGGAATACTACATTGAAAGATTGGGTTCATGAATGTTCATAACTAGTGAGACTTCTGATGATGACTGGCTTCATGCTTATATGAGAGAGCTATTATGTGGTTGTGAAGCATTCTGGTTCAATAACTCATGAGAATGTTGTATATTGTTTCTAGGTTGGAGATCTATTATGACCGTTATTAATCTATAAAATTAAAATGGTTATGTTGTGCTTCTAGTTATCCAATGTTTAGATTAGTGAAAAGTCTTGGTTGCTAATTTTGTGTGATAGTGCAATGAAGGTTACTTGGAACTTGGACACACTGGGAGATTTTGTGATTATGAGAAGCAATGGGCAACCTGTTTACAATTTTTGTGTGACTGTTGATGATGCTTCGATGGCTATTTCACATGTTATAAGGTTAGTGATGAGCTTATGGAAACCCGCCATCATGAGAATCTCTACTAGATCAATTCATTTCTATTATACAGTTGATTGCTCCTTTATGTGTTTGTTTTATGGGCCATGCATTAATAAGAAATTTCATTGCAGAGCAGAAGAGCATTTACCCAATACTCTAAGGCAGGCCTTGATATATAAGGTATGTCTACCTGAATTGGAATAGAACCTTCCAAGCTTATTTTTGATGTTCTGGAAAAAATTTCTTGCTGTTTTGCAGGCTTTAGGCTTCTCAATGCCTTATTTTGCACATGTTTCTTTAATTCTTGCTTCTGACAGGAGCAAACTCTCAAAGCGGCACGGTGCAACCTCGGTTGGCCAGGTAGTGAACCATGGTGCCGTGTTATATCCTTCTTGTTAAAGATCTTGGAGCTGCTTTTGTTTTCAAGCTTTATGAATTGCTGCTTCAGTGAGTATAGGTCAACTGTTCGCTTAAATAAGGTCAAGGAGTCAAATCTAGCTATGAATGAAAACATTGCATAAACACGTAAACTTTGTACTCATCCTCTTATAATTCACAAAAGCTTTTAAACTGCTAAGCATTCCATTGCACCATATGGAGTCTTCATTAATCTCCAAGTTCCAACTATTTTCATCAATGATCTTGTTACTTTTCCTATCTCCATTTTCCTCTCAGTCTTTCTCCCTTTCATATCTCTGTACTGTTTCCCTTTAGTTTCTCTCCCACCTCTCTTACAGACGCCATTTCCTTTGCTGTCTTGCTCAAGTTTGGCTTCAGAAAAATTCATCTATCAGCCTCCTCTCATGTGTCTTCTCACTAAAATGTTGATTTTGATTGCAATGGCATGTCTTCTGCCTGTGGGCATCAATGGCTGCTCAGAGAAATTGATTGAGGTGATAGTTGGTGCCTAGATTTCTTTTATTGGTTTCTGGAATTGCTTGGTAGTTAAATTGAAGGAAAATTGATTGAGTCAAGCTTAATAACTAGAGAAGTGGATGGGGATAGCGTTGCATTAATTTTTCATCAAGTACCATGGTGTAAAGAGGATATGGTTTTGTGAAGCTGCTCCAAACGGATGTTGTAATGATGATGATAATTGATTTAATGAGAAACAAGGGTACTGTAGTAATTTCCTACAAACTATGTGGGTTTTCAAGAATGCCTATACTATCCAAACTGATTATGTTTGAGCAGTTTTTGGGCTCACAAAGCTGCATATACTTTTCAACACTTAAATTTCTTTCCAAGCCCAAAAATTCAAACTTAATTAGTTTGCCTAGTAGAGGCAGCTTTTAAAACAAATTCTTGAAAACCCACATAATGGTAGGAAATTTATGACACTCCTCAGAACATGTAAATTATTGGCTTATGCAATGGGGTTCATGTCTTATCTTTCTTCCTTCCCAGTTCTCAATTTTACATTCCCATTTGGTCTTCCTCTCTTTTGACAGGTTGGCTAACATTGATGCTCTTTACTTTTTATGTGACAGTTCCGGGAGATGGGATATCTGCCTCAAGCAATGGTAAATTATCTTGCACTGTTGGGTTGGGGTGATGGCACTGAAAATGAGTTTTTTACCCTCGAACAACTAGGTTAGTCAGCTTTCCTTAGCTAAGTGCTCTTTTTTTTTTCCACCTGTAATCCATTTAGAGCTCTTCAAGAGAAGGTAAACTTATAGTTCTTATGGTATGCCCCTGTCAAACAGTGTACATAAATATTGTTCTCCCACTCTCTTTCTTCCTATTTGGAATCAGTCGTCACGAGGTCCATGGATGATCTGTATCTGGTAATGTGCTCTTCGGGCTTGCTTTGACCAGTATACCTGACGAATGTGGGGATTTTCAATTGCGGATCTGGTATGGTGCAGTGGATCCACTCCGCAAAGGGTCCAGCATAGGCTGATCGGTTCTTCTTTGGCTTGTCCTTCCGGGTTGGCTCCGGACTTCGTTCCCGTCGATTCCGCTTCGACCGGTGTCCGTTACGACGTCCCTTTTCTCTGTTTGGCTGGCTGGACGGCTGGCTCTCCCCAACCTCGCTGATGGCGTGAAGTGGTTTTGTATTATGGCCCCTGGTCTGCCGGCTCGCACCGTTCCGAGATCACAGGGGTCGGCTTTCTGCGGGATCTCGGTCATCGTCGGAGGAGTGAGGAGGCGAAAGGCCTTGGCGACGGTATGCAGCACGGAGTTGTTTCCATTGTTTTGAAAGATCACGCTCTACTCGGAGTTGCTCAATTTCCTTTCGTAGGTCCTCGACTTCCTCAGCCTGTCCGTTGTCCGTAGTCCGCTTTCCATTGAGGTGTTCGCGTAAGTTAGGCGATTTGCGGGGTGAGCCGCGGGGGCTTAGGCGTTCCACGACTGATCGTGGTTGTGGTCGGTCGGGGACGGAGGATTGAGCTGCGTGGAGAGTCTCATGGTGAGACATGGGGACCGTGGTGTCAGGGCGGCTCCTCCATTCACTTGATCGTTGTGATATTCTGAGTTTCAGAAACGGGAATGTAAGATATTTTACGATTCCTAGTAACGGAACCAAACTGATTCATCAAAAAATGGTTTGATGCCACGTGTCAGTTATCCGACGTCGTTTGATGGCTCTCTCTACAAAGTATCCGTACCTTGATTATCTACGTGTCGTAGAAGGATTGTTGTCTTGCAATGCTGGGCCTGCAAAACAGTAAAGTTTATCCGGAGGGTGGAAGGTCTCCGGTAAAACCCTTCGATGCTTAAGTCAGTGATTTGACTGTAAGATAGGTAATTAGAGAGAGATGAGTAGTGTGATCTGGCCTTACCCTCATTACTTGTACGGGGGTGGTATTTATAGGGGTTTAGCCACCCTTGTCAAGTAGCTTGGGTGATTTGTTAGTGAAATCTGATGGTTACTAGATTTTGTGGGAAAGATATGAGATCCCCTTTTTAGTAAGTTGTTAGGGGAATCTTTGACTGTGATCCTTTATGGAGTCATACGTTGACCATCAGAAATGTGGTTGATCAATGAGTTTGATCAAAGTGAATGAAGTGTAGTGACTTCGGCACGAGGCTAGGCGGAGTGGCCACGACATCCCTAGTAGAGTTGGATGTGTCAGCGAAGTGGGGCATGTCAAGCCATGCTAGGTGGACGGACACGTGTGCTCGGTGAGTCCCGTATGCTTAGTGTCATTTGCCTTGTCAGCGTGAGAGTATTTTCATACCTCTCAATACATATTAAGAATAAACTTGTAAAATATTAATTTTGTTTATATTAAATAAGATTTCGATTTCGATTTCGATTTTGAATCTATGAATATTAATAAATAAAAAAAAATCCATCCACTCAATCTCAATTTTATATTGATGTAGCCTGATCCTAATTACTCTAATCCCCTTTCTGTTCTTCCTTTTCTTTCCTGGGGATCCTTTTAAGATGTTCGTTCTTCCTCTTGTGTTCTTGGCTATCTCTTTCTTTCGGCGTTTGTTTTCTCGTGCTCTCTTTGCGTGCGTGTGTTCTTGATTGTGATAGGTCTCTCTTTCTTTCTCCTTAGGGGGTATTTATCTATAATATGTGGGCTTTTTGTGTTATGGGTCTTTCTTAGATATTTTAGATTTCTCCGTTAATTTAATGATAGGATTTTTGGGATATTTTGTGTTGTGGAAATATGTTTTATGTATGGGGGTATGGTCCATATACCATAAGCAATTTTTTTTGACCGATTGTGATTGGGACGAATGTGGCGGTGAGGTGCGGCTGTATTGGGAAAGGGAAAGATCAAGGGAGATGCGGAAATAGGTACAAATGGAAAAGGACTGTGGGAAGGAGACAGATGGGGAACGGATGGAAAGGACATTCGGGGAGAGGATAGAAAGAAATGGTGTTGGGGATGGGATTTGGGAGGGGTTTCGGGTAGAGTATTGGATAGGGGGATTCGGGCAAAAGAGTTGTTTAAGAGATGGGATGTGGATGTGGTTGGGGATGAGGTTGCGGTTTGGTGGGCAGGGATTCGGGTAATGATGATTGACTTGGGTATGTGTGTGGAAGATGACGAGACGCTTCTGACGCATCGATGGGAAAGGACGCGTGTGGGGTTGGTTTGGCTGATGGCGCGTGGAGGTCGCGTGCGCATGGGAGGGTGTGCGGACGGGACAAATTATTAAATATGGCTGCGCGAGTTTTTTGGGGCCCGGCAACAGAAGGGTTTTTGGCAAACAAAAAGGGGGCAGAGGAACAGGCAGGGGTTTTATTTTGAATTCATTTGTTTGAGTGTTCTTCGCGCCTCTCTTGAAAAAAGATCACCATTGATTCCGGCTTGTGAGGTTTAACCCGGTTAATGCTATTTGTCTGTGAGTGGTTCGGATTTTAAGGAAAAACTTCTGGTCTGTTGTGAAGGTTGCAGGTTAGTGTGTTGATATTTTGTATTGTTGTGGGGTTTGAAATGGGAGGGGTTTTGAGAATGTGTGATAATATATGCTCTGTGTGTGTGTGTTCTATATAGGGTGATGAACTGTATTGGATATGGGTTTGACTAAGAGATGTGCTTTTGTTGTTATGTTGCAGTGTTTGTGTGCTATTGATTTTGTGTGATTGTGCTTGGACATTCTGTGCTAAATCATGGCTCCTCGACAAATTTCAGGTACTTGTTGTTCTGTTGGTTAGCATTTTTATGGGTAGGGCTTGGGGAAGAAGATACACGGCAGTTAGGTTAGAGTAAAAGAAAAATCATACGGGTATAATGAGTTCTTCAGACAAAACGAATTCTGGTGATGAGCGGGGGAGTATGTCTGGTGAATCTGGAAGGTCAGTGGGGTTTGAGGAACTGGTGGAATGGATGGGGCTTGTAGGTGCGTCAGGGGATCGGAATGCAAGTGTACGGTATAGGATGGATGGGGAGGATTTTTATTTTCTGTTGATAGATGAAAAGGATGTGAGTTTTGGGATGGCTTACCAGAGGCCGAAGGAGGAAGTGGGTCCGGTGAGGAAAGACTCAAAGGCTAAAGGGTGTGAAGAAAAGGAAAATCCTTAGGTTCCCCAATATAAGACGACTGTGTCCGAATCCAAGGTTCTGGAGGGCATCCGGAAAAATTACCATTTTCCTATAACGTACAAGACAATTTGCCCGGATGCTAAGCAACGGATTCACACGCCTCCGGCGGACTGTGTGACTACATACATGGCGCACCTGCAGGCAGGGTTGCGGTTTCCTTTACATCCGCTATTCGTAGATATTTGTAGATATTACAAGATTCAGTTAGGTCAGTTAATGTCGAATGTCATCCGGACTACAATAGGTTTTTTTATGGCTTGTAGGGCATTCGGGTGTGAATGTAGGTTAGAATTGTGGCGTCGGTTGTATTATCTAAGTCAAAAGTGTACGACGCCAGAAGGTCGGAGATTTTTTTATATTGCTAGACGGAGTGCCCAACCGATTATTCTGGGTCCTTCCAGTATCCATTCTTGGAAGAATGAATTCTTCTACGTCAAGCATCACAGTTTTGGCAGCAACGGTCTTTTGCAACCTTGGAATAATAGAAAAAGCTTGAGTAATGATGTGCTAGGTGGTTACGGGAGGGATTATCAAGATGCGGAGATACTACTGAAGTATCGGTTTGAGTTGACTGTGGGGGAGGATTGGTCTGAAACCCTGATGAGGCATGCGAGGTTAGAGTGTGATTCCCGGTTGGACATCTGGAAACTACATGGGTGCTTGTGGAAGGGTTGAAGGGGGGGGGGGGGGTTTATGTGTATTATGTTTTTATTACTTGTATATTTTTCCAACTTTGTTTGCCGAAACTGATAGGTTATTTCTGTGTTTGCAGGAAAAAACTTAGTGATGGAAATGGTTCAAAACAATCCGGATAAACGTAAAAGGAAGCCAACTGGTAATCTAAAAATTCTTTCGGTTATGCCTGACAAAGGGAGCTTTAGTTTTATAACCGGAACTCATAGGTATTATTGTCCAGGGAAGAAGGATGGGAAGGATGGGGGGATGCTGAGAAGGTGTCTAGGGAGGAAGGGGTGGCTATCGGGGCCAAGAAAAAGGAGACGGTGAGTTGGAGTTGGCAAGGAAGAAATGGGAGGAAGAGGCGGTGAAGTTGCGGGAGCGCTACGAGACTCCCGAGGGTCTGATAAATGCTGCTATAGAAAAGGCAGTCGTAACGGTGTTCTTTAAAGATGAACGGTGTTGTAGACTGTTTTCTCGGGTAGCAGCTCCCGTGGCTGGTGATACCTTGGTTGTGCTGAGGGATCTCATTCGGGAAACAGATCCTTCGTTTCAGTTGCCGGAGCAGTTTGAAGGGTTGGCACAGAGGTCAGAAGGGAATGTGTACCCTTGGGAAGGGGGTCCGTTTGATTTTGACGAGCTGATTGATGAGACTTCGGGCTCCGGTATGAGCTCCACAAATTCCTTCGTGGATTTCGCGCAGGATGTAATTGCCTTCGGCTTCGGGTACACATTTTAGTAATGGCCAGGAGTAATGGCGTCGGTATAACTGATTGTTAATGATAACGTATCGGGCTTCGGTTTGTCTGAGTTGTTATGTTTGGACCTTATCTTCCGGGGTGATATTGTTGGTGATGTATTGGATGATGGGTGTCATCCAAGACTGCGATTGGGAAATGTTCATGACTGGAAGGTGGTCGATGGATCTCTGTGTGAGTGGCTCTATCCACGTTCCGTCTATTGTATCGGTTGTGTGTGCTTTGGAGAGGGTGTCCGCTTCCGTGTTTGCTTTGCGGGTGATGTATTCAATGCTTATGTACTGAAAGTTTTTGAGAAACTCGGATACTAGCTTTAAATACTGTTGCATGTTTTCTTCCTTGGCTTCGAACTCGCCGTTGATTTGTTCAGCTATTAGTTGGGAGTCAGTGAATATGCGGAGGTTACGGATGTTTAAGGTGCGGGCGATTCGTAACCCTGCGATGACCGCTTCGTATTCGGATTCGTTGTTGTTGATCGTGAATGTGTATTTCAGGGCGTACAATAACTTGGAGCCTTCGGGTGAGGTGATAGCTATACCGGCTCCTCGATTGGTTTCGGCTGCGGAACCATCGACATGGATTGTCCAACAGTCGTCTGGGATGTTGTCATCGGGTGGGTGGTGAGGGAGGGTGGGGGTAAATCGGTGCATTCTATGATGAAGTCTGATAATGCATAGGCGTTGATTTGTTGCCTGTGGGTGTACGTGATGTCATATTTAGACAGTTCGATGGCCCATCGCATGAGGCGGACGGTGATGTCAACTTTGTATAATGACTGTCGAATAGGGGCTTGGGTGTGCATGCATATTTGGTGGGCGTGGAAATAATGTCGAAGCTTTCGTGTTGCCATGATTAAGGTAAAGATATGTTTTTCTAAGGGGCAGTATCGGGTTTCGGCAGGTTGTAGGACGTGGCTATGTAGTAGACTGGATGAAAGGTATTGTTGCAGTCGGCGCAAAGAACGACACTTATAACTGAGGGGGAAACTGAGATGTAGAGGTGGAGGACTTCGTCTGGTTTTGGGGGGACTAATACGGGAGGACTTTGCAAGTATTGTTTTATATCTTGAAAGGCTTTCTCGCATTCGGGGGTCCATTCAAAATTTTTGCGGTTTCGTAAGAGTAAGAAAAACGGGAGGGATTTTTATTCGGATTTGGAAAGAAAGCGGTTGAGTGCTGCGATTCGTCCACTAAATCACTGAACGTCTTTAACAGTTGTTGGGGGTTTCAGATTTTGTATGGCTGCTATTTTGGATGGGTTGATTTCGAGTCCGCGCTGTGAGATCATAAAACCCAAAAATTTGCCGGCACTTACTCCGAATGTACACTTTTCGGGGTTGAGTTTTAGACCGAAGTCTCGCAGAGTTTGGAAAGTCTCCCGGAGGTCGCGAGTTATATCTGGTGCGGAAAGAGTCTTGACTAAGATGTCATCGATGTATGCCTCGACATTTCTGCCAATTTGGGATTTGAACATTCGGTTGGTTGTGTCCTGGAAGTCGGCACCTGCATTTTTGAGTCCGAAAGGCATACGTTTATAGCAGAAAAGTCCTTCGGGTGTGACGAAGGCGGTTTTTTCTTCGTCGACTTCTGCCATAAGGATTTAGTGGTATCCTCTGTGAGCGTCTAGGAATGACAATAAGTCGTATCCGGCTGTGGCGTCGACGAGGAGATCCGTTCGAGGAAGAGGATACGATTTTTTGGGGATGGCTTTATTGAGTGAGGTGAAATCGATGCAAACTCTTCATTTGCCGCCTGGCTTTGGTACGACGACTGGGTTGGCTAGCCATTGAGTGAATTGGACTCTTCGAATGACATCGGCCTCAAGTAGCTCTGATATTTCTTTTCGGATAATGGCTTGTTTCGCTGTGTTGAAGGAACGGGGTTTTTGGGTAATGGGTTTGGCTGTGGAAGGAATTCCTAATCTATGTTCCATGAAGGATCGGGGGATGATATGCATAAATCATATCACATTTTTAGCATGTTTTTAGGCATGATTTAGGGTGAAATTGAGGGTAAATTGGTCTTAATTGTTCATTATTAACTCAATTTCACAGTTTTTATGATTTTGGAAGTGTCAAGTGAAAAGTGGAAGAAAATGGCAAATTTCGGGGCAAAACACAATTTTTCAGAAGTTCAGACTTCGGGGAGGGCGTCCCGGTTCAAGACGGGCATCCTGACCTGGTCAACAGACCGGGACGGGCATCCCAATCTAGAAATTCAAGTCCCACATCGAATTTTTGAGAGAAAATCACTCCAGAAAGCTGCTATAAATACCCCAGGCCTTCCTCAGTTGAAATCATCCCTCTCCACTCGATCTGAGTCATTCAGTGGTTTCCAGTGTACAATTCTCGAGTACACAACTCACTCGGAGACTCAGATTTCAGTATAAGTTTTCTTTCTTTCCTTTTTGTGTTTCATTTTTCTTAGTTTCTGAGAAATAGTCTCAGATCCTAGGGTTCGATAGATAGGTTCGTTTCTGGTATTCATAGAATACTCGGGATTTCGTTAGGAGATCCTAAGAGGGCTCTAGGCGTTCGAAGAGTCAGTCCACAGGGCTGTGCTTAAGCTGGGTATTAAGGTAAAGCCCAGTTACTAGGCTGAGGAAGCATCCTCCGAAGGTTCTGGCGAGTAGAGTCGGGTCAAGCAATACGACATATACATCAGTACGCTCCATCGGTGAGACTAAGTAAAGGATGATTTCTTTATGGCATCAGTCCCCCTGTCCCTCTCTTATATGCTGTTATTGTGTTTGTCCAAATAGAAATTATGAATACTGGATTTTGATTATTATGAATAGTTGTTATATATGTTGAAGTTATTATGTTTTTCCGGAAATAGCCACCTGCTTAAATATTCATTATGTCTGCATGTCTAATGTAGTTTCTTTTAAACTAAAATTAGGGTTATAGACAATTCCTAACCACGGTCTATTCATAACCTGTTTAGTTTAACATGCATCAATTAGTATTGGTATCTGCCATACTAGATAAAATAACCTACGGAACACCCTATTTGTTAGAGTAGTCTAGGTAGGCTGAGTAGAGCGTTTATGCCTGCGGTTATGGGCAAGCGGCATGATCCCCAAAGTGACATAGGGCTTTCATAGTTGTCTTTAGTAGTAACCGTGAGTAGGGTCGTTTACCTTGGCGATGGGGCGGTATATCAGATTACTCAGATGTGGTACACCTTTAGACTCAGAACATAGTTACATTCCAGGCTAAGATATATCTAAAACACTCGAAGATAGGTCAATCAACATATAGGAACAGTATAACATAGAATCATAACTTTGTCTATAAACACTTTTAGGCCTAATTAGACTTAAACCTAGTGAAGAATGGATCACCCTCTCATCAAGATTATTGATGACGATTGCATAACTGGATCATAAGATAAGAGTTAGGATAAAAGGCTAGCTACTACTAAGCCGTTACCACTTTCCTAGGAGTACGATAATTATTTAATAAAATCGTAGATACTTTCCAACAGACTAGCTACACGATAGGTACTCTGCCTTAGGTTCTGGCTGATTAAGTGACACCTTAGAGACTAAATGTGATAATTAGTCAATCACAGTCCTTAATTACTCATAATCAACATAGGGTAAAATAACACCTATTTAGCATATCGGCTGGAAACCCATCAGGGGATTGCCCCGAGGTCTGTGGGCATCCAGGCAAAGATGTTAGAAAATTCTGCCGCAAGCTCTAGGATTTGTCGTTGTAGAGGATTCGGGAGGGACGCGCCTATTTTGATCTGGCGTTCCGGGTGTGTGGCGTCTATGCCGAAGGTTTTGAATTGGTCGACGGGGGTCAAGGTACGGTCGAGATTATCAGTGGGAATGGTTGAAGGTTTGGGGGGTTTATTGGTGGTGACGTAGCAGGTCTGTTGAATCTGTTCATCTCCGGGAATGATCCAAGGGCTGGAAGGTAACGTCATTATTATATCATTGCGATATGTGCGGATTTGTGCTTGCATCGCGTTCAACACTGGGCGTCCAAGGATGATGTTGTAAGGGGCTGGGGAGTCGACGATGACGAAGGTGGCTGTGTGTTGCTGTGGGTGGGAAGGTGGGCCCCATTGGAGTGATAGTTGGGCGGTGCCGCGAGGGTGGGTGGTGGTGCCGGAAAAATCAACAATTGGTGTAGAGTATGGTTGTATCAGGCTATCGTCGAGGTGCATTTTTTTCCAGGTTTCGTAGTACATGATGTTGGCGGAACTACCGGTGTCTATTAATATCCGCCGGACAAAAAAGGATTGGATGTGTAAGGAAATTATTAGAGGGATGTTGATATTGTTATTGATTTCGACAAATTTTACGCGCTTTGGGGGAGGTGGGTCGGATGTGTGGGAGTGGTCATCTATGAGGTTGATGACGTGGTGGGGGGCTGTGCCGGTTCGTGGGGGATTATCGGCGGTGGTGGGGGTTGTATTCGGCATCTTAACATATTCGCGTAGTTGCCCTTTCTGAATTGCCGATTCGATTGCATGCTTCAGGGCATAGCAGTTGTCGGTTGCGTGTCTGACTTCTTTGTGGAATGTGCATAAATGTTGTTGGTTTCTGCGTTCGATTGGGGAAGGCATCCGGCGCGGAGCGGGCAATATGCCTAATGATTCTATTTTTTGCCAGATGGTGGCGCTATCGGTTGTTAGGGGTGTAAATTGGGTATTATTGTTTTTGGGGTACCGGGGTGTTCGTTGGTCGGTGTTGGGTGTTGTCGTTTGTGTTCGGTAAGCAGGGTGTGGGAATCGGGTGAAAGTTGACTGTGGCAGTCTTGGGGGTATCTGGGTCTGGCCAGTGTGTTGTTTCGGGCAGCGTCTTGAGCTTGGGTGATTGCCATGGAAGTGGATAATTTTTCGGCTTTTATCCAAGCTCCGATTTATGTTAACAACTCTTGTGTGGTTCTTGGTTCCTGGATGTTTAATTGATGTGAGTATTCACCTGGGATGAGACCGTTACGGAAAGCTTCGACATAAAAAGAGTCCGTGCAATCCTTGGTGAGCAATACTTCTTTGTTGAAACGCTGGAGGTATGAGAACAATGATTCTCCAGCGTTTTGACGAATTTGTAGGAGTTCGAGGCGTATTTTTTTGTTTGTCCAGAATGCTTCGAAGTGTTATAGAAAACTATTGCCAAGTTGTCGAAAAGAGACGATGGATCCTGCGGGTAAACTGCCGAACCAGGCTTGTGCTTGGTCGGCGAGTGTCATCGGAAAGCACCGGCACAACAAAAAATCATCTGCGCCGTGCATTACCATTGTTGTGGTAAATTGCCGGATGTAGGTTTCGGGATCGGAGTCCCCGGTGTAATGGGTGAATGTGGGAATCTGGAACGTTGGTGGTAGTGGACCTTTAGCGTATTCTAGGGCCAGGGGGTTTTTGTCGAGTGTGTTCCAAGGGAGGATGTCATAGTTTGGTTTTAATGGAGGGGGTTTGAGGTGAATTTGGTCGCATGGCCTTTGGAAATGTATGGCGGTGGGTGTGGGTCTGGCTGTAGGTTGGTCTTGGAGATGGGGTTAATGGAGGGCTGGGGTTCCGGGGGTTTGGGGGAGGTACCATGTTTGCGTTGGTGTTTGTGGTTGTTGTAAAGGGTGTTGGTATATTATAGGTTGTCCTTGAGTACCCGGAGGTGGTTGGGGTATCGGGATCTATGCTGGTGGGGTGGATGATGCGGGGGGTAATGTATTGAGTGGAGGGTGGAGCAATGGTGGTTGGTTGTTTTGGTGGAGTTGGGGGATTTCTTGGGTTCCGGGGGTTGGTGTTGGGATGTGCCATGTGGTTGTTGGGACTTGTGGTTGCGGTGGGGGTGTTGGTATGATATGTGATGTGTTGTATTATTCGGAGGTGTCTGGGGAAACGGGTGTTGTTGTGGGGGAGCGTGTGGGTTTAACTGGGTTGTATAATTTTGAGGGTGCGGGCGTGGTTGTTTATTTTGTTGTTTGGCTTGTTTGGAGGGTTTTGTGGTAGGGTGGTCGAGGTGTTTTGGTGGAGAAGACTTACGATGGCGTTTTGGGGGTATCGGGACATTAGTTGAGGATCCGGTGGCTTCGGGAAAGGATGATGTGGTGTCGTCTGTTAATTCTGGATCGGATCTTGGTCTTTTCTGTCGCATATAGTTGGCGATATTTCTTAAGTTTTCCATAATGTCATCGTATGGTACATTGATGTTTGGTTGATCCCGCCGAATGGATAAGGAATGTGAACGGGGGGTGGGCTTCTTGCCATCGCGGCGCGATGTGGATTGATTTTGGGCGTCTTGTGGTGGATGTGCGGATGGGGAGGGTTGATGCTGGTTGGCGTTGGCGAGTGCAGAAGCGGTTGTCAAGGGTTGATGGGTACTGGTGGGAACAGGGAGAGGGATGTCCAGGGATGTGGTGGGAACTTCTGGAGGGGTATTAGGATTTTTAGAATCATGGTCGTGGGTTGTCATGGTCTTTTTCGTCGATCTAATTGTACAAAAAAGCACGGTGGGCGCTAATATGATGTAGTCTGATCCTAATTACTCTAATCCCCTTTCCGTTCTTCCTTTTCTTTTCTGGGGATCCTTTTAAGATGTTCGTTCTTCCTCTTGTGTTCTTGGCTATCTCTTTCTTTCGGCGTCTGTTTTCTCGTGCTCTCTTTGCGTGCGTGTGTTCTTGATTGTGATAGGTCTCTCTTTCTTTCTCCTTAGTGGGTATTTATCTATAATATGTGGGTTTTTTGTGTTATGGACCTTTCTTAGATATTATGGGTCTTTCTTAGATATTTTAGATTTCTCTGTTAATTTAATGATGAGATTTTTGGGATATTTTGTGTTGTGGAGATATGTTTTATATATGGGATATGGTACATATACCATATATATATATATATATATTATATATCTATATATATATATATTAAGAGATTAAGGAAGAATCGAAGAACCAAAAAAAGAAAAACAAGCTGTAGACGATTCTGCTGGGAGAACTGCCTTATCATTAGTGAGAAGAAGCATTGATTTGCTCCACCTGTAAAAGAGAAAAAAGAAGAGAAAGAGAGAGAGGTCCTAGGTTATAGGAGCACAGGATTTGACCAGTAGTAATAACCTCGAAATTATAGGAAAAAAAGGGAGTTTCAGTCAATTTTTCAGTTTTAAGGGCAAAAAGGAAGAAGAAGAAGAAGAAGAAAGGAAGGAAGGAAGCATTGGGACGAACATCAAGCGATTAGAATCTCAGTCTCACACGAAGAATATCAAAAAAAAAAAATTAACATTTCGTTAGCCCTAATCCCCATTATTCTCTAATCTAAGAATACTTGGTGGTGGTGGTGTTTTTTCATTTTTGGTGTGATATTTAGAGATATGGTTGATATTTATAAACCAATTTCTCCTCCCTCTTCTTATCTTTCTTCTTCCTCCGATCTTCCCACAGAAGACACGCCATTGTTCCGGGAGCGTCAACACCTATCATCTAAGCCCAAAACCTGCGCAAACGTATTCATTGCCATTGTCGGTGCCGGCGTCCTCGGCCTCCCTTACACTTTTAAGCGGACCGGTTGGATCACCGGCGTCATTCAAATATTTTCCGTCGCCCTACTCACGTACCATTGTATGATGCTCCTCATCAAAACCCGGAATAAACTCCAAAACCCTCCGCATTCCTTTCTTGAGATCTCTTCTTTCGGTGACCTTGGCTTCGCTGTCTGTGGATCCTGGGGAAGATTTTCCGTAGACTTCATGATCGTTCTTACCCAGGCAGGCTTCTGCGCCGGTTATCTCATTTTCATCGGCGATACCTTAACCAATCTGTTTTGTATCCCTGCCAATTTAACTCCCACGATTATGGGTATATCGGCCAAAAATTTCTACATCTGGGCTTGTTTTCCATTCGAATTGGGTCTGAATTCGATTGCTACGCTCACTATTTTGGCCCCATTGAGTATTTTCGCGGACGTTGTTGACCTAGGGGCAATGGGGGTTGTCTACGTCGATGATATGAGGATTATTTCTCAGGGGAGGCCTTCTGTGGAGGCATTCAGCAGTGTTTCGACCTTCTTTTACGGTTTAGGAGTGGCTATGTACTCATTTGAAGGGGTTGGATTGGCATTGCCTTTGGAATCGGAGACAAAGGACAAGCGCAACTTCGGAAAAGTCTTGGGCGCGACCATACTGTTCATCGGACTCATGTATGGTTCCTTTGGAGCCATGGGTTACTTTGCATACGGTGATGACACCAAATACATAGTCACGTCAAACATGGGGAAAGGGACACTGAGCGCCTTGGTTAAAATGGGACTTTGTATAAACCTGTTTTTCACCTTCCCGTTGATGATGAATCCGGTGTTCGAGGTGTTTGAGAGGAGATTCCGGGAAGGAAGGTACTGCTTGTGGTTGAGATGGTTGGTTGTTTCTGTAGTGAGTTTGGTAGCAGTTTCTGTACCAAATTTCGCTGATTTCTTATCACTGGTGGGTAGCAGTACTTGCTGTGCGTTGGGTTTTATATTGCCTGCTCTGTTTCACTATATGGTTTTCAGGGAAGAGAGGGACAAAAAAGGAGGCATCTTGGATTTGTCAATAATTGTATTGGGCAGTATTCTTGGTATTTCAGGAACTTGGTATTCACTCATGGAAATCTTGTCAGCCTAAAAATCTGAGATTATTACAAAGAAAAATGCAATATTCTCAGGCCTCAACCACCACCATTATAGTTAGTTGTTGTTACTCTCTCGTGGATTGGGGGGCCAAAACTGAGTTTGCAACTCAATCAATAAAGGTATGAAGAAAGATTCTTATACATACATAGACACACAAGCAAAAGAAAGAAAGAAGAAACAGGTAGATTTTTTAATTATCTTTTTCTCTCTCTATATAGCGCATATTTAATTCAATTTTTTTCTTCTTGTCCACACGATGACAGAAGGAAATGTGGTTATATAGTATAAATTAACTCTACACCAAATTATTGGATTCACATTTTTTTTTTTGGTTCTTTCACAGTATTTTAGTTCGAGTTTTCATAGTTTTGGTTTGTTCGAGGCTGGAAGATCTTTAAAGAAAAAACAATGATAATAACAGACTATTCTCTTCTTGTTTATTCTACTACGTACGTATGTATTATTTAGCACTTAAACCATACATATTCTTGAGTGCAAAATATCAAATACAGAAGGATGAGCAGGCTTAAACCATACAATTCCAGAAGTTAACTTAGCAACTATAAGAGCTAAGTAATGAGCAGCCATATTTGTTTGACGATGGTTGTATACTATAGAAACCCCATTTGTCTGCATTAGTTTGTGTTGAAACTCTTCCAGTATCACTCCCGTAGCACAAAGATTTTGTACATGTTGGTGAAATTGTGAGACCAAACCTTTGCAATCAGAAGCAATAAGAATGGGCTTATTCCAGAAGTCACTGGTTTGATCAAAACCCATAGCCATTGCCAACAATTCAGCATGTTCTGCACAGATACAAGCATGTAAAGAACCCACTTCGTTGTGTACTAAAAGTCGCATCTACATTAAGTTTTACTCATCCCAGAGATGGTTTTCTGCCATTTAAGTTTTGTAGACAAAGGGGAAGGAGAGATCAATTCCCTTGCATCACGCACCTCTTGAAATGCTGTCAGTTGATACAAGTAGATGTCAAAACGTACTTTCCAGAGAAAAGTAAGAAGTTACGGGCATTCCACAACCCCTATAATAGTATAACAATATTTTCCAATGATTACAGTATGAGGTTGTCCAAAATTCAGTAGCATTCCAGACTTGTTTTGCATAATCACAATAGAAAAATAAATGCAAATCGTTTTCCATGTAATGTTTACACCTCGAGCAATTAGCAAAAATCTCAATACCTCTCCTTACTAGATTAGCTCCAGTCGCCAAAGCATTGTGACCCAGTTGCCAAGCAAAGATTTTAATTCTTTGAGGGATCTTGTATAAGAAAAATGAAAGATATCATGCTCAGAAAACAATGAAGTCGTCACTCAAAAAAGTTTCTTATTCGATAATTGACAAAAGGTTACAACAAGATATATATAGCTAGGTAAACCTAGAGTACATGGTAGCAAATTTATCCACGTATATATGATCAAAACATGCAGCAACACATGATGATCAATCTCGTACAAAAGATGCGAAAATGGCAGAAAGAAAAAGTGCAACAAAATAGCATGTCCAGTGGTTCAACAGCAGCAGTCTGCCTCTCAGTCACAACAAATGTAGCAGAATCACCAAAACGACTGCTAAACGGCTTCAGTGAATGAGTTGTCAAGTGGTCCCAATAAGAGCAATTTACAGTGCTATCCTTATGCATTAGGTTCTCTTTTACTCCCCCTCAATCCGAACGAATCCAATGACACCACATATAACTTTCTTCTGAGATTCGAGAAGGATTGCCCAGACAATGGCTTTGTAAGTATATCTGCAATTTGATCACAAGAGGGAATGTGATGAACAGCAAGCTCTTTTCTTTGAACCTTTTCTCTCACAAAGTGAAGGTCGATTTCGAAGTGCCTGGACCTTGGATGATGCATTGGATTGCTTGCCAATGCAATGGCACATTGATTGTCAAACCATATCTTTACTTCTTGTGAATGATCAATTTTTAATTCCTTCAGCAATTGTTTGAGCCAAGCAACATCACAAGCTGCATGAGCAAGAGCTCTATATTCAGCTTCACAACTGGATCTAGACACTGTAGGTTGCTTCTTGGAGCTCCAAGAGATGATATTTGATCCTAAAAACATGCAACTCCCTATCATCAATATCTGCTGCCTAATCTGAGTCTGCAAATGCCATTATGTTCAAATTTCTGGGCTTTATAAGATGAATACCATGCTGCTTGGTTCCAGCAAGATACCTCAAAATTCTTTTCACAGCTTTCCAATGGTTATCAAGGGGAGATTGCATAAATTGACTCACTTTGTTCACACTAAAAGCAATATCTGGCCTGGTGATAGTAACATATTGAAGTGCTCCAATAATGCTTCTATACTTTGTCACATCTGTGAATGGAGTCCCATTGAATTTGGACAGCTGTGGACTGGATATCATGGGTGTTGATATAGCTTTAGCTCCTTTCATGCCTGCTTTATCAAGAATAGCCTCTATGTACTTTTGTTGATGAAGCACAACACCATCTTGTACTGGTACCACCTCAATGCCTAAGAAGTAACTCAATTTACCTAAGTCCTTGAGAGAAAAGAATCTGCACAACTCATCTATAGTATTCTGAACAAGCTTATTATTATTTCCAGTGATGATTATATCATCCACATAAACCAGCAATATTAGAGTGTTTTGCCCCTCATGCTTACTGAACAAAGATGTATCAGCCAAGGAATTTTTGAATCCCAAATTCTTCATAGCATGTCCAAACCTATCAAACCATGCCCTTGAAGCTTGCTTCAAGCCATAAAGGGACTTCTTAAGTTTACAAACAAGATGAGATTTCCCTTGTTCTTCAAAGTGTGGAGGTTGTTTCATGTATAAGTCTACATCAATGTCTCCATTGAGAAAGGCATTGTCAACATCTAGCTGTCTAATTTCCCAACCATTAAATAAAGCAATGTTTAATATAGTCCTTACAGTTGCAGGCCTTACAACAGGGCTATATGTATCAATGAAGTCAAAACTCGGTACCTAGGAATAACCTTTTGCCACCAGTCTTGCTTTCAATCTGGCAGGAGATCCATCTGCATTCCTCTTCACTTTATAAACCCACTTGCATCCAATTGGTTGCTTCCCTTGAGGCAGTTCAGTTAGTGCCCATGTATTGTTCTTGATTAAAGCCTGAAACTCTTTATTCATAGCCTCCTTCTAATCTGGATTGGATATGGCTTCTTCATCATTGTTTGGTTCCTGTAAAAATTCAGAAACAAATACTTTGCGTTTAAAAATCCCTGCCTTGGATCTGGTCACCATGGGGTGTCTTCTTGCAACTTCACAAATATCAGTAGTTTCATTTGGCAATTCAGTATTCTCAATAGGCAAATCCACAATTGAATGACCTCCTTGCAAGGATCCTAAAGGGCTAGTATTGTTACTATCTGGATTATTTGAGCTATTGGAAGTGGGGCTGTTATGATTAAAATGAGAGCTGGATGTGTCAAGCTGCTGTATAGAAGTTTGTCGATCAGAAAGATTATGAATAATGGGAACATCAAGACTGCCTACAGTAATGCTACTTAAAGGAACAGGTGTGTTATTTTGAACTGGAGCTGCCATATCTTGAAAAGGAAAGACTTTTTCATCAAAAATAACATGCCTTGTTATTATGATTTTTCCTACAGGAAGGAGTACTTTATAGCCCTTATACCCTGGACTATATCCCAAGAAAGTTGCATCAACACTTCTGAATTGCATTATGTTTTTATTGTGTGGTCTTAAAAGAGGGTAACACAAACAACCAAAAGATTTTAATTCATTAAGGGTAGGCTTTTGTTTGGTCAGAATTTCTATTAGAGTTTTGAAATCGAGCAATTTGGTGGGAGTTCTATTAATGATGTGAACTGCACTTTGAAAAGCACTATCCCAGTGCTTCATGGGTACATTAGAATGAGCAAGAAGAGATAGGCCTACCTCAACCAAGTGTCTGTGTTTTCTTTCAGCCATTCCATTCTGCTCTGGGGTGTAAGGGCAGGAAATTTTATGTTGAATCCCATGATCTTTCAAGTACTTAGCTAAGGCAACAAATTCTCCACCTCCATCAGATTGTAAACATTTGATTTTAGTGTTGAACTGATTTTCAACTAAAGCCTTGAAATGGACAAAAGCTTGAAAACTCTCAGATTTATTTTTCATCAAGTATATCCAGGTATATCTTGATATATGATCAATGAAGTTAATGTAATACCTGAAACCATGGCAAGATATAATGGGTGAAGGACCCCAGACATCACTATGAACCACATCAAAAAGATTAGAGTAATTGGACTGAGATTCAACAAAAGGCAATTTATGAAACTTAGCCTTCATACAAGAAGAACACAAAATGTCAGATTCACTGTCAAAAAACTAAATATTGCAACTTTGCAGTGCTTGCTTGACAATACTCAAGGGTGCATGTCCTAATCTAATGTGCCAAACATGTAGATTATCTTTATTCTTGCCCTCAACAGTTTTAACAAAAGAAGAAAGATTGAAACACTGTCCACCAGGGGTAGGAACAGCTTTATTGAGATCAAAGGTGTAGAGGCCATTTTTAAGAGTTCCTTTGAGAAGTTCCTACCCTGTCAATGGATCCTTCACAAGACAAGTAAAGGGGTGAAACTCAAAATAGACACCATTATCTTTTGCAAACTGATAGACACTTATGAGATTCTTAGTAATGGAAGGAATATGCATGAGGTTTTTGAGTATAAAGCTATGATCCTTGCAATTAGGTGATTTAAATATAGAATTGCCAACATGAGAAATTGCCAAACCTGTGCCATCTCCCATGTGAATCTTGTCAGTTCCCTGATACTCAGGTGCAAGATTCAAGTTGCTGAGGTCAAAAGTCAAGTGGTTTGTAGCACCTGAATCAGGGTACCACTGCACATCTTCCCTTCCATCCTGAGGAGTTGATGTGATCATGTTAGCACTGAAGTTGTTGCTCCTTTGCCCAGATTGCTGAGAGTTGTTGGAACTTCCAGAAGATGAAAAATTCATATTAAATCTATGGAAACACTTATCAGTAGTGTGTCCAACATAATGGCAAATCTGGCATCTTAGCTTGTAGCCATTGTTTCTACCTCCTCTTCCTCTAAAAGTGTATCCTCTACCTCTTGAAGGGGAATAATTTTGAAAGTTTCCTCGTCCTCTGTTGTTGTGAGCTCCACCTCTTCCTCCTCTGTTACTTAGATTCACATAGAAACTACCTTCTTCACCAGATCCAAATGATCCATCCATAGATTCCAATATGTTCTCTAAGCTCAAAAGGATGGAGTGAGCCTCGGTGATATTAATAGGTTGTGTAGAAGCTCTTGATGTAAGAGATACCATCACTAGGTTGTATTCAGAACCTAACCCTCCAAGAATATAAAGTGATCAGATTCACTAACTTTTTCTCCAGTTGCACTCAACAAATCACAGCAGGCTTTCACTGTCAGCTTGTTTCAATATATTTCTTATTCATCCATAAAGTTACAGAGGTATTGTATACATTTATAGAGAGATTTTCTATGCTATTTTTGGGCTATGCAATTTTTTTAGTGCTAGAATAATGGCTTATTCCTGAAATCTCTCTGATTTAGTTGACTCCTATAATCTCTCTGATTTATCTCATAATTAACAACTCACGCCAACACTCCCCCTCAAGTGGAAGCATCCAAATTTTCAATGCGCAACTTGTCTAGTGAGTTGTAAAACTCTCTGCTTGATACGGCCTTTGTAAGAATATCCGCCAGTTGATCTTCGCGGAATGGATATTACTCTCTTTTGCTACATAATTTTTTTTTAACATGAAAAATGATTTTTTTATGATTATGACTAAACTTAAAATTTATCTAAGCTGCCTACGTATCCAGCAAAGGAATCAAGTCGAAAGTAGTTTAAATTTGTAGTTTTAACTCGTGCATCAAAGGAGTGACAATGCAGTTTTATCTCGTGCGTCAAGGAGTATTTTTTCAATATTGCAGACAGTTTACACTTGTGTCAAGGAGTCTTCATTTCAATTGTAGATAATTTACACTCGTGTCAAGGAGTCTTCATTTCAATTGTAGACAGTTTACACTCATGTCAAGGAGCCTTCATTTCAATTGTAGACAGTTTACACTCGTGTCAAGGAGCCTTCATTTCAATTGTAGACAGTTTACACTCATGTCAAGGAGTCTTCACTTGACCATCCAAAAAAACGTAGACCCAATCTTCTTGGAGGAGATTATTGTACCTTTGAATATCAGCATGGCATTCCATTGGATTTGGACGTCGAAAATCAATTTCACGCCAAAGACCTTGCAAGTCAGTGTAATATTTTTCCAGGGATCCACCTGCTTGACGGAGACGTGAAACACGGCGCCGGAGATCATAAACCTGGGATGTATCACCACCATCAAAATAGGTGGTGGCAGCAGAGTTCCACACCTGTTTGGCTGTGGGAAACTGAATAAAGTTTCCTCTTAACGTCGGATCCATGGAGCTGATAAACCATCCTTTGACAATGGCGTTGTCGGTGCGCCATTTGCGAAAGGATGGGTCGGTCGGGGATGGCGGGGTCAGTTCACCGTTGATGTAGCCCAACTTGTCTTTGCCGGAGATGTACATCTCGACAACTTGGGACCACAAGCCATAGTTGGAGCCATCCAACTTGATGCCAATCGGTAGAGCTGCAGGTACTGAGGTCACGGTTGGGGCTTGGGCTTTGGACAGAGCTTCGGCCATCTTGGAGGTGAGTAATTCAGAGAGAATCCGGTCGGTGGTGGATTCCTCTGTCTGGGTTAGTGTTTCGGTGGCTGCCATAGGGAGATAAGAGGCTAAACCCTAGGACTGGGCGTGAACAAAGGACCAGATCATAACCTGCTCTAATACCATATCAGCTTGTTTCAATATATTTCTTATTCATCCATAAAGGTACAGAGGTATTGTATACATTTATAGAGAGATTTTCTACGCTATTTTTGGGCTATGCAGTTTTTTTAGTGCTAGAATAATGGCTTATTCCTGAAATCTCTCTGATTTGGTTGACTCCTATAATCTCTCTGATTTATCTCTTAATTAACAACTCACGCCAACATTCACTTTGTTCTAATACTCCCTCATAGGTAAAGCTCCTTTCTTGGTGGTCTGGAGTTGGAGTCTTATCTGCATAACCTTTGCTTTATTTTGGTTTGCAAACACAGATTCAATAGTTTTCCATATTTCAGCAGTTGTAGTCAGGCCAACAGTAGTTATGAACATGCTTTTTTGTCAAAGAAGAAAGCAACCATGAGACCAAGATTTGATCATGTCTCTTCCATTTGATTTATTCTGAATTAGGGATTGATCCTCCTTGAACACCTTCAGGAATCAGTTGTGGAGGTGCCAAGAAATCGCCAGTGAGATAGCTCTCGAGCCTGTAGCCTGCAGCTGCAGCCTAAATTTGTTGTTTCCAAAGGAGATAATTACCATCATTAAGCTTTATAGAAATGAGCTGAGGCTGGGGCAGGATCAAAGTGTCAGCCATGATTAAGTAACAAAAGAAACAAACAATTTTAGCAGTAGATGGTAGGAGCCTAATTGCTCCGATACCATATAAGAAAAATGAAAGATATCATGCTCAGAAAACAATGCAGCCGTCACTCAGAAAAGTTTCTTATTCGATGATTGACAAAAGGTTACAACAAGATATATATAGCTAGGTAAACCTAGAGTACATGGTAGCAGATTTATCCACGTATATATGATCAAAACATGCAGCAATGCTCATCAATCTCGTACAAAAGATGCAAAAATGGCAGAAAGAAAAAGTGCAGCAAAATAGCATATCCAGTGGTTCAGCAGCAGCAGTCTGCCTCTCAGTCATAGCAAATGCAGCAGAATCACCAAAACGACTGCTAAACGGCTTCAGTGAATGAGCTGTAAAGTGGTCCCAATAAGAGCAATTTACAGTGCTATCCTTATGCATTAGGTTCTCTTTTATCTTGCACTGCTAAATCAAGAGCCAGTCCATCGGTGGTGATGAACTTGCAGCCAAACTTTCCAATTTCGACTCACTGCAACCCTATATCCGGAGGATACCGTATAGTGATCTCTTGTTGTGTAAGTCAGGTTAATGTATCCGTTCCTCCAGTTCTAGCTAAAGGGATGGTTGTAATCAATTCTCGATCACGTGGACAAAAAATACACTCAATAGATCATGGCGCCATAATCCACCTTGAATTAGCTCTTCCACCTTAAATTGCTCATTTAGAAAACACAAAGGAGTAATCGGACGGAAATTACCATTAGCAGGAATCTATGGATCCAAAAAAGCTCAGACAGACCGTCCATTACCAATACGCCACCTTAAACCCAACTTCAACAATTCTCTGCCAAACAAGATGGATTTCCAGGAATAAGACAAATGACTCCCAAAACTAGCCTTCAAGAAATTCGTGTTAGTAAAATATTTAGCTTTTAAGACCTTTGCTACTAGGGAATTTGGGTAGAGGATAAGTCTACAGTCTTGCTTAGTCAATAGTGCTTGATTGAATAAGTGTAGATTTTTAAAACCATCCCACCACCAAATTTTGGTTTACAAAGAGTCTCCCATGAAACCCATGGTACACCAGTCCCATCTCCATTTGTAGACCACCAAATTTTCCTTAAAAGAGAGAGTGCATTTCATTACAAAGGGTTTTTAGTAGCTTAAAAACAGACATTGCATAAGTTGGAATAGATTGAAGAACGAATTTGACTAAAATTTCTTTCCTCCTTTAGATAGAATTTTTTCCTTCCATCCTTGAGATTTTTTCCAGATTCTTTCCTTTAAATAAGAAAAAATCTCCTTTTTTTTATCTTCCTATCAAATAAGGAAACCCTAGATACTTTCCTTCACCCACACTGATTTTCATTCCCAAAAGATTAGCAACTTCCATTTTTCTAGCATTTGAAACTGCTTTGAGAAAAAAAAATGGAGGATTTTATTAGAATAATGCTTTAGAGCTGAAACTTTTATGTTAGTGGGTAGTTATGGTTAGTTATTTAGTGGGTAGTTATGAATAGTTAGTGGGTAGTTAATATGAGCAACGGAATAATGTTAAATATAGTGGTTATGTGGGTATCTATTTTTTACTTTGTAAGTCTATAAATATGTCTCATTTGTCTTTTATTTTAATTAATCAAGTTAGTTATCTTCTTATTAAGTATCTCTCTTATTTATATTTCCAACATATTTGCTCATATTTATCCTCTCATTAACTCCATTTTGTTGAGGAGTATAAGGGGCTGTTAGTTGATGCTCACCGTTTGTTTTTTTTTACAAAATTTGTTGAATTTTTCTGATGTATTCTCCTTCTCATTGTTAGACTTTATAATCTTAATTTTACAATCATTTTTATTCTCAACTTTTTCCTTAAACTTCAAAAACACTTGAGCTACTTTAAGGGAAGTGTCTTATAAGGACCTGAATTATCCATGTGAATCAATTTCAGTTTTCTCATTGCTCTACCTTTTACCTTTGAGAAAGCTTTCATATTCTGTTTTCCAAACTGACATGCTTTGGAACTTGAAATCTGATCATCCAATTCTAGAAGGTCATTTATCATCATCTTTAATTTCATTTACAACAACCCTTGGTAGTATCCTAGCCTTTTATGCCAGACTTCTTTTCTTCAATTGAGAGAGCAATTTGCTCCTCCTCCAATGAATTTAGAGCAAAAATTTTCTCTTTCATTTTCACTTTGAAAATTTCCTGATTTTTTTGCATCTTTAATTAGACAATATTTTTCTTCAAAAATAACCTTAAAGCCTCTTTCAATCAGCTTCCCAACACTTAATAAGTTTTGCTAGATTTCATGGACAAAGAGTACATCAGAAATTAGTTTTGTACCTGAACAACTTGCTATAACAATTGTTCCCTTTCCTTTAACTGAAATATATTCACCATTTCCAATTTTAACTTTGGAGATGTTGGTTGGCTTCAAATCTCTAAACAACTCTTTGTCATGAGTCATATGGTTGGTGCAACCACTATCAATCGATCAACTTTTATTTGATTTACTCCCTATGAAACACGCAGCCACAAACAGTTGGACCTTCTCCTGATATACAATTTTAACCTCTTCACTTTGATATTGATTATTGGTAATGTAAATTATAGCTACATGTCTCATTTGGTTACAGTTGGTGCACTTGGCGTCTTGTCTTCTCCAATATTTGAAAGGAGAATGACTCTTTCTATTACAATGTTGACATAGAGGGTAAAATCCTTTCTTGACTCTAGCTTTGTTGTTGGCTGAAAATTCACCAGTAGGTAATTGAGTCTTCTTGAGAAAGAAAGAAAATTGTTGTTGTTTTTCGCATTCTCATGATGCTTGGCTGACAAGACGCCTTCAACAACACCTTCTTGCCTCATGGCTCTTTTTTATTCCTAAGCATTTAGAATCTCTGCAAGAATAATTTTAGTTAACTCCTTGGAATTTTCCAAGACTGAAATAGATGCCTCAAATTTTTCAGGCATAGTTACAAGAATTTTTTCAACAATTCTTGAATCCATGAACAGAGAACCAAGTAATCTGATTTGGTTTGCAACATTTAAACCTATTAGAATACTCTTTAATTGATTCTGTTTTTTTCATCTTCTGCAACTCGAATTCTCGAATCAAGTTTAGCACACGCATTCTTTTGATTCTTTCATTTCCTTCATATTCTGACTTAAGATAATTCTATATCTCTGACTTCAAAGTCATAATTCGAGTGAAAATAGTAGATGAGATTACAACAAATACACATTCCTTTGCCTTGAATTTCTTTGTCTTCTTCTTCTTCAATTTGATTTGCGCCAAGGTAGGATTAGTTGGAAGAGTTGAAATTTCATAATCTTCTTCCACTGTTTCCTAAATATCCAAATCTTCCATATATGCCTCCATACGAACTCCCCAAACTTGGTAGTTATCTTCATCAAACACTTGTGGAGAAATTGAAGAGGAGAAACTATAACTTTCCATGGCTTAACAATCTCACACAGTCACTCACATATCCCTTATAAATAAGACTCTGATACCAATTATTGGAAATATGATTAAGAGAGATGTTTGATAAGAAGAAGATTAACTTAATTAATTTAAAAATGAAACACAAGTGAAACCTATTTATAGACTTACAAAATCAATAACTAGAATACTCACATAACTACTACATATAACATTATCTCCATACTCATATTAACTACCTACTAAACAATTAACCATAACTACCATAACTTACTCATCAACTAACATTGAGTAGTTACCCACTAACATAGAAACACTTGAACATGTTTCAGCCCTAAAACAATATTCTAACAACTGCATCTAAGTGAGAATGCTACACCAAAATTCTAGAGTTTGACGCGCGTGAATTCATGGATTAAGTTGAATTTAGTTACATTGGAGATATATCTTTAGACAATATATACATGATCCAGTTACATTGGAGGTACATCTTTATACAATATATACAGGATCTTTGAGTAGCTAGGAATTCGACTTTGTATCGGTCTGGCTAGTGGCTAGGCTGTGTGTTTTTTGTTAAATCCACTCTCACTAGAGTGTTGATACTCTTATGAGCGGAGGTGATTTTTGTCCACCTCTATATAATTTTTCTAAGCTCTATTATGTGTGGTTGGTTGTACATTGTTATATTTAATATATCTGATCTTAGAAAAAATAAATAAATAGCTCATTTTGCAAGATTAGGGCACAAAAATTACGGACAATTCACAGAAATAAAACTCCATAGATGATGATTTGCTAAAACATAAAATTCCCTTTCTTCTCAACGTTTCTTTTGGTTATCCAGATCTTCAAATTTACTATAATTCCTGACTTGAAGAACATCTCACTTCGGCAGCAGTTTAAAAAAGTTGGGGTGTCTTCTTCTTCAATGATCTCCGTACAACAACATTATTTAATGTGAACGACATTAAATGCTCTAAGCTCTCAAAATACCTGAGGGAGGGTTGATTATTTGTCAGCTTGTCACTATTAATTCTTTCAACAAATATCAGCTGAGAAACAGGTGTTTCAATATCAGATGGTTTCCAGGAAGCCCGCCTACAGCTTTTTCTTGCTCTATGTTGAATATTGCCCTCTCCTTTGGCATATGGCTGAAAGTTCATATTCAAATATATTTGCATGGTTCACAATGAATACAACAAATATATATATTATATATATATATATATATATATGCTATATGGTCAAAAATACAGGTTTTTTCCTCCTCAGCCTTCTTTACCAGCAATCATCAACAATATTTTGGCAACAAATTAAAGAACTTTTATGAGTTACACCTCAAATGCTTCCAAAGATATAAAATTGGGTTAGTAACATTGCATAAAATGGCTTGTTCGGTGAAGAAAGTCTTGCTGAAGAACACTAAACATATAAGAGTGTGTTACACGTTTGACTTCAAATCCAAATTTGTCCGGAGAACCTGCCAAAAACTTTCCCTGGTGAGAAATATGCTTGCTGATAGCAGTGAGAGACAAAAAGAAAGAATTAGTTCTCTTGCATTGACATTTGTGAATTAGATTTGTCAACAAAAATATTTCTGAATTCTGCAATGTAATCTTAACATATGTCCTCTGTCTCTAAAGTCAATTAACAATAGATGGGTGGTAGTTAGTCTCTCTAATAATGTCTTAAGCTTCCCTTTAATCTGTCTGTCTCAAATTACATTTACCTATTTCTATGTCATTTAAATTCTTTTTCCAAATATATTATTACACCAAGATTCCCCCGTTAGTTAACTTTTTCATCTTACAATTTCTTATATGTTGAAGTTTGTTTGACCAACATCAATCAAACACTATCCAAAATTGACCTTTAAAGCTTATTGATCACATAAAAAATGAAGGGAGACCGGGACTGCAGGAAGGTGAAAGAAATGGTAAATTATAGAATTCTACAAATCCTTAATATCTGTGAGTAGGCTAAATGATTAGGAGCAAAGGAAACACAAGCAAACATGAGAAGAAGTGGTAATTGCTAGATAAAAGACAGAATATGCCTTTTTAGTCAGTTGTGTGATCCATTCAAACTGTGTTGCAGAAACAGAATAATGATTAAGCAACAGATATTTGCTACCTCATATTAATTCAGTGTCCAATACCAAGCTGCTGGAGGGAATCAGGGCCAACGAGGAATACACGCCTTGACGTTTGGTAACGAAAAACAACTACTCCTTTATATGCTGCCCTTGGTATGCCATCCTGCAAAAAAAATGAACAAAACATAGAATCAAAAACATTGGCATAGCCAAGATAACAGTTGATGTAATTTTGTCATTCCCAAAATGAAATAATGATTAGGAGAAACAAGTTTTCTAGATTGTTTTTCTTTTGATTCCTATACCAAGAAGATGCTATATTATTGTAGTCAATTCATAATTGTGCATATCTAGAACTACATGTGACGCAAGATGGATTTAGAAGCTGCTAGTCTTTTAGTAAAATAAAAGGATAAACAATTTAGTAAGTAGAATTCATTTTTGAGTATTTTTCTTACTTGTTTTAAGTTTTAAAAGTCTTTCAATTTCCAACTTGTTTTAATATCTTGTTATTATTATATAGATTCCTAGTTCTATTAGCTTTTAGGTTTTGAACATTCTATTAGATAGTTTTCAATCTTTAATGAAATCATATTTGCAGAGAATTTCTCTTTCATAACCAAGTTACCTTGTCCAAATTTTGGTACTAAAGTTTTAGCACATTGCATGGCTAAATCAAGGGCGTGGAAGAGGAAAACAATAAGGTAATAAGTAGTAGATGCAAAGGATCATTGAACAGCTCTCATTAGATGTTCAAAACCTACAATGTAGGGCTTGTGCAAAAGTTAGAGCTGAGTTAGCAAAAGGTAGCTGTCTTAGAAAATCTAATTAGAAGTCAACTTTGAAGATGAGAATCAAGACACTGAAAGAAGTCATTCCATAATGGAGCAAATAGCAAGGGCTTAAATTTTTAAATACAGAGTTTATATTGAGATAGAAGATTCCATGGAAGATGCACACACGAGATCTTTTAATTGGAAATCTAGTTTGTGAAATCATTTCCAATGGAAAACATCGGTAGAGGAAAGAAAATTCTTTTTTTTCAAGATGAAATTGAAGGGAATTGCCCTTCTACAGTAGGTCAAAAAGGAGCAAAGGCTTATGCAAGACAAAGATTTGAACTTGGGAACAAAGAAATCCAAATTCACATTCAGCTTCTTACAGCAAATTACATTACGAACTTGTAAGATAAATTTCATGGGTTCTAACAAGGCAATAAGAGTGGGAAAATATACCATACAGTTTATCAATTCACATTGGACTTAAAGAATCCAACGAACAACTTACAGCCAAATATTTATCAGAACTGAAATTTTAAGAGATGATTTGAGTGTTGTTGACTTTATCAATCTAGAAAATGCTTTTTATCAATCTATTAGACTCTGAGTGTTAAAATTCTATTTAAAGAGCAAACCCAATTAGATAGATTGTCAGTCTTTAATAAAATTATATTTTTTTTCAGGGATTTCTCTCACTGTTGCAAAACTATTATTACCTGCACCAACATGCAAAAGAAATAATCCCCAAATGGCATTTAATCTACGAAAATTAAGGAATAATACTAGCGAAAAGCAAACAAGATAGCAAAAAGGGAATATTTAGAGCAAAGCTCCAAAAACCGATTGCTTTCTACCTCCCAAATCCCAAATGTCTAAATTCTAACTTTCCAAATTATTTCCAATTGCAATAAAATCTTCAAATAATTATTTTATCATATTCTAATTTATCTACGATACAATAACCTCAATTAAATGTTCGAATATAGTACTCCAGAAATCAACTTAAAACTATTCATCTAATTTTACTCTATAAATAAGTGTGAGGTATGCTATACCATGCATGAACCTGAAAGAGGAATTGATAGATTTAAAGCACACACTCTTGAGATTAAATAGAGAAGTAAATCCTAGTACAATGTCTTAAATTTATCAGATCAAATCAATTTAACTTCTTGCAAGATAAGGAGAACCAATGTTTACAATTACCTTCCACTCCTCAAAAATACCAAATTGACGAGCAATCTGCTCAAAATCTAATTGGTTTTTGTACTGGATCCGGACATCACCATCAATGTTATAGGTTTTTAGAACAGCATCAGCTCCATACACAGGGTTTGCATTTTTCACCAAGTTGGCGAAGTATTTCACATACTTGTCCTACAAATATAAATTGTAGTAGACCAACAATGTCAGAAGCAATGAATTTTACAAGCCATTGACTTGAATCCTACCATTTTTTCAGTAAGTAAATCTTTATAAAATTTCCTGCAGAAATTAAGAATTTTTAATTCAAATTGTTTAAGAACATGAAAAGTAACTAACATATGATGTTCGAGAAAGAGAGAGAAAGGGTATATCGAATAAAAGTCAACAAATATTTATTAAATTCCATAGAGAAACTTGTATTTTTTAAAAACCTTTTTCACTCAACAAATACTTATATATTGAATGCATGTAGTAATTTATTCAACATCTTAACAAATTTCATTTGAACTTTTAATTTTATTACCTCCCTCAGGTAGCTCAAATCCATGGAACTCCAATTCACCTACATGAGAATAAATCAACAGATAAAATTTGACAAGAAAGAATTGTGAAATGAAGAAAATGAAAACTAAATGGAACAGGTAAGTAATATACCTGCACATTGTTCAGCTTAATAGGTTCAAGATATTGTTTAAAGAACTGTCCCAGACTAGAACCCTGCATGCAAACAAATGACAGTAAAGGAAATAAGAAAGCAAAATAACAGAAATGAAAGGAATGCTAAACTCAAATACTATCCCTATGAGATCAGAAATGGGAGACAAATCTTTTTAATCTCATTCCTAGCATGAACATGTTTAAACATTGAGGCTACATTTAGCTTAGAAGGAAAGGAGAGTGCTTGGAGTGTTGAAATTTTGTCATTTACTGAGTTGAGGTAGATAATTGGAATAAAGGTAGATGTAAACAATTCAACTTAAGTCTTAAACTATGTCGTTAGGTAAATACATGCATTTCATATACAGGGATTTCACTACAAAATATTCTTATAGTCAGCAGCCATTTCCCCTCTTTTTGTTGGCTGACAATGAAAACAAGCTTGAAAGTTCTCACTAATGTCAATCCCTCCATTCTCTTCTTTTACTTCCTTTCCGTTCACAAGAAATATCTAATCTGTCTCCTCTCCTTTTCTTTCCTTCCAATTCCTTCAATCCACAGATAGTCCTGGGGCATCTAAGCTAACCTAAAGAGGGAGACTAAAGAGATACACAAGACCCAGGAAGATTAAATAGTCAGATGAAAATCAACACTCAATTATATGACAACATAGCCAACTGCTGCACAGGCAGATTAAAATGGTCCAATGATGTATAGCACTCTGTACAGAACCATAATGATTTACTCAATTTTTCTCACCTAGTTGAGCTATGGAAGAAGGGATTGATTTAATGACAAATAGTTCTTGGAATTCATAAAAAAGAGGTTAAAAATACTGCTATGAATGATGTGTTACAGATATACAGCCAATATACTGGACCAAAATAACATTGAATAACACAAGTCTGGCAAAGATTTCTAGATACTTACATGCTCCCCAAAATTATATGTTCTACACACTTCTGGTCGGATAAATTGTCGTCCTTTATGATTTTCCTTTAATCTCAACCAATCATCCCAGTAAGTAAATGCATAGTCAAAGAAAATGCTATTTAAACACCACAAACCTTCAAGATATAAACAATCAAGTGAAATACAATGTTTAAGACTGAATTTATCTGCCATTTGAAATATTTGTACGAAACAAATAGCAGCCGAAAAGGATATGCTTTAGGCCACTTTGGTGACAATTCATCCCAGGTAGATCTAGTAAGCATCCACCCTAGACCTGGGAAAAAGTCTGAGCGGTAGAGGGCATCTGCAAAGTGTACAATCAGCATAAACTATAACTTGAGAATCATTTGTGAAACAATCATTACTGAAAGATCAAGAATTGGTCAGGAAAATGTAAAATAAATATCCAAGATTTCAGTCATAGATTCAAAGCCTCATACGGTCCCCTCAATTCAATATTATGCATTACATCAGTTGTATAGGCTTCTAATTGAAGTGTTGAAAAGTTCAATAGTTAAACAAAGACAATAATTGGATACTTACATGGATCTTGCACATATTGTTTCTGCCCATTGTCATTCCATGAAGATATAGCCATTATGGACCTAATTGTTTCATAATAGTAAAGAGAGATTACATGTGAGTTAAAGGACTACATAATTGAGAGTGTACATGACCTCCCTCAAAGAACTTACTTATCACTGTCAAGAAGCATTGCTCCAGCCTGAAAATAGTCGAAAAAATCTGGGGCAATTTCCATATCATCTAAAATTTTCAGGAAATATAAAGTATTAGTGAAAACAAGCAGAAAAGAATGAAAATACATTGGTAGGAAGATCCAGGCACCTACTATTATTATCACTTTTACAGGAAAAGAAGCAGAAAAGAAGGTAAATAAATTTGCAGAAAGATGCAGGCACCTTCAAGTATTATCACTCGACTAAAATTATGCTTGTAAAACAATTGATCCAACGCCCATTTGTAATGACCTAGAGAAATTCAAGTGAGTATGAGATTGTCTACTATGATGAATAAAATAAAACCAGCAGACATAAGTGCACTTACGGGCTATTTTGTAGTAAGCAATTAACTCCCCAGGTCTTTCAGGGTGCACAGGATCGTAGTCAATGTGCTGCAGATTTTAAGCAAACCAGCACAAATGTAAACTTGCTTAACAGACAAGCCAAATAGTCATGATCAATAAACTCAAACAAAAGTAAATCTAAATATATAAGTTTCAGTTAGCACAAAATGACTTGCTTAACAGACAAGCCAAATAGTCATGATCAATAAACTCAAACAAAAGTAAATCTAAATATATAAGTTTCAGTTAGCACAAAATGAAGGCGGAGGCACAAGAGATTTCTTAATACAAGTTACAATTGCACTCAAAAATTAGCAGAGGTTAGCAAATACCTGAATATAAGTAAGCTGGTCATAACTCAAGGCCTTATTCTTAACATCTGGATTTGAACCATCCTGGAAACACAAGCACAGGAAAAAATCTAGTAACAGCACATTTCCTTAATTGCATCATAAATACAAGGCAACCAAAATAGATAGAAAGAGACTTCAACACATACCTGGGATACAAAGAGAGGATATTTTGATGCAACTGAACTTTGGTATCTGGTAGTATAAGAATGTGTAACGGTGATCAGCTATAACAATGTTGGATGTATATATATATGTATGTATATATTTTTTAAAAAAATCCAGGAAATTATTATAAAAGGGCACATACTTCAGAACAGATTCAATTGTCCTTTCAAGGTAATCAGCACGGTTGCAAGCCATTATTACAACAGCTGCTACTGGGACCTGATTCATACAGTAACAAAACGGCTCAAATCAGTTATATCTCCAAGTCACAGAGAATGTTAAAAATAAACAATTATACTTATGAATATGTATATATATTTGGCATGAACCTGCTCGTGGCTAATCAGTTTCTGGAGGCCCTTTCCTGGCACGATGAAAAACAGATGTTATTACATCCAGTGTGAAGGAATAACATGTTAAAATCTATGAAAGAAGTGCTATTCCTTTTAGCCAAGGATGCTAGAGTGGATATTGCAGGCCAATTTTCAATACATATAGATATTATTTTCTAGTAGACTCTTTAATGTGTATATTTCAAGATAAGTTGACAAGCCATACATATTGTACCTCATATTGCTTAATAAAAATGCTACGAATTAGAAGTGTACATGACAATGCCTAAATCATGCTCAATATGTGTACTGAGATGCAATGAGAGTTTTCAGCATCTTCATCCTAACCACAATTAGTGGCAATTTTTTAACATATTATGATGGAGAACCCTGAACAAGACTAATTTCATTATCTTGCAAAGAAAATGGATGATAAGGAATGGTGTAATCATACTCTCAAGATCATGAACAAGCGCCCTTAATTGACTGCACTCTTGATCTTGGCGCTTCTTTTCTTCTGAAATCAAAGCAGGGTATTAGTTGCAGAAGGTGAAATCATAACTTAATTTATCTTCAAAAGCTCCTCTGTTTATTTCTTTTATATAATATTGTGATACGCAAAACAGTAAACAGTAAATGAAACTCAATTGAAACTATATATTTAAATTTTTTTTTTTTTAAAAAAAAAAAAAAAAAAAAAGACAGGAATGTGGTTTCTCTATCTCTTTCAGATGCAAAACCACACATTTCAGGATTTATCACTTGGACCTCAAAATGTATTTCAAATGGTTTTGGCAAAAACAATCAGATGGTAATTTTCAATTTGAAAATGAACAGTGAAAATTTCAGATCAGTAGAACAAACAAACAGAAAAATGAAGTCCCAATGACATGCACCTTCAAGGGCCACGATTCTTCCTTGTTGCATGCTAATCTGATCAATGAGTAATCTCGTCTGACTCGTGCAGTGGTTTTCTGCTTCGACCTATGCGATCATCAACCAATTAGAGAATTTGAGAAGTTGAAATTGTTAAAGAGCAAAAACAAAAATGAAATGAAAGACGAAAAGGAGGAAATTGAGATGAAGCATACATACAGCAGCAGCAAGACGATCAGCATATTGGGACTGCGCTGAGAAAAGCCGCATCTGAGACGAGGGAAATTCCATGAGAATAATAAGGCATTAGAAAATAGGGTTCCAAAATCAAGAAGAAGGGAGTGGATTTGGGTGATCTGGACTCTCACCTGGATGTAAATGAAGGGAACCACGGCCAATAGGAGAATGTAGCGTATATCCCAAGCACATTTGGCCATATTCCTGTATGTAATTGTTTATGGTATATATATATATATTGTGTTTGAAATCCAAAATCCAAAATCCAAATCCAGAGAAAGAAAAAAGCGTTTTGAAAATATGATAGGAAGAAGTACAACCATAAAAGGAACTGAAACAGTTCAAATCAAAATTGGTGAGTACAGTAATAAATCCTAGTTTTGATGGATTACAGGTTATGTTAGAATATAGTTTTCTAATACACTGAAGAAGAAGAAGAAGAAGTAGCCTGCCAAGGCTTTGCTGTGTGGGTGAATTTTACGTTGACTCACGCCCACTTCTTCCACCTCTACTTTTTTTCTTTTATTATTATTGGTATGTCCACTTTAAAAAAAAAATAAATTTTGGTGCTTAGACTATTCTTAAATTGTGAAATTGATTATTTTCTTTTTCTTTTTCCTCAAATTTTCTATTAATGTGTTAGTAACTGCATGATAATATATATATATATATATATATATATATATATATATATACACACACAACTGAACAACAGGATTTTTTTTTCACTAAATATTTTGAATTTCAATTAATTTAAAATTAAATTACAATCAATTTTTTTAAAAATAAATGTTCAGTAACATCGATTTTTTATAATATAAAACAATTAATGTACTTACAGGACTGTAAACAAAATTTTTTTTGTTTTGTTAAATTTTATTATCTACGACCAATAGACCAATAGTACAGATAGTACAGATGCATAAAAATCCTTAAATAATTTTTATAAAAAATAATTATATATGTAAAGACCACAGTTTTAAAAATATTATATTTTTATATAACATTTATAAAAAATAATAATAATTTTATAAATATCTTTAATATTTTAAAATTTATGCATCCCCGCCTCATGGCTGCCATGCATATCCACTGTATATATAAAAGTAGAAATCCCTAACATTTTCACAAATATCTTCCATTATAATTCTTTTTTATTTATGAGATAGTCTCTATTAAATAATTAATTTATAATTTATTTGATTTGATTACGAAATTATTTTACCTATTCTCTTTTTCCTTTGTAAAATCTATTTATTCATCAAATTTAATTGAAATTCTCACCGATTATATATTTTTCATAATTAATTTACCATTATTTAATAATTTTTCCTTATCTTTAGTATTAGACTAATGCTTTATTGACTTAAAACCCCAATCACGATGCTTTCTCAAATTATTATCATTAACTAATTGAAACCAATTCTTTCCACTCAAAACGTGAAACTTGTATCCCGCCCAAGCTTTAAACGACATGATATACTCTTCTCCTCTTGGATTGTGTCTGTAGCCGTCAATTGTTTAGTAAATGCTTCAATACAATCACCAATTATCCGCCGTAATGTGTGCTGCTGCTGCAACGGAACCTTAGGCAGTTAGATGTTTCGCCCAATCTCCGGAAGTCTATTATAATCGACGTCCACGGTAGAAATAGAGACAGAGGCAATAATACTTGAATCTATTCCGCATGAGCAATCACGGTGATCATTATAATTATTTTGATTTTCCCGATGCTCCGTTACTTCAAGTTCTTCCTCTCCTATGCTGCTGCATGCTGCAGAGGATCATGGCTGCCCTGAAAATGTTTAAAACAAATTGAGACTCCATTAGTGAATCATTTGTACTTAACCTTGTTATTTCATTCATGTCTGTATTCTCTAGTTGTTCTATCCGGCAAACTTTGAGCAAATTATATTTAGATATTGCTAAATTAAATGCAGATTATATAATCAAATAATTACTTACAACTTAATCGTAGTTTTTAAAATAAAATTATATTAATAAAAATAGATTTTTTTTAAGTAATAAAAAAAAATTTGAACTGTAAGGGTATGCGACAATCGTGTTCTTTTTTTTTTTTTTCTTCTTCTTAAGTTTAATGATAGATTAGGCTGATATTATATTATAATATTTGTTGTCTTTTAGTTTTTAGTTTTTTTGTCTTTTCCAAAAATTTATTTTTTTATTTTATTGTTGACTTCTTCGTTTTTCGGGCTGATTTGAAGGGGGAAAAGTTGGATAACAGTGTAGTATAGTTAGGAGCAGCATACGGAGGAGAAGAGAACCGAATTTGAAATTGAAAGAAATGGAAGTTGTATTATATTATTTAGGGACCACGAAAATACTATTGCAATAAAAATGACATTTTTAGAGGAATTTGATGCTTTTTTTTTTTTGGTGTGTGTGTGTGTGGCATAATAGACAAAATATAACAGCTAGAATTGGGATGGATCCATGGACCAACAACTACTTAATTCCAACTTGTTAGTTAATTTTCATGGTCAAATTAATAGTACACACTTATTCATCACCCTCTTTTTTCTCCAAAAGAAGAAAAAGAAAAGCCAAGAGGACAAGATAGTAATCATCAATGCATTAATTTTGAACTAACTTTTTCTTTATTAAGTAATAATGTAAACTTAAACATAAAAATTTGTCTCCAATTTTAACACTTTACTATTTACATAAAATAAATCACCCCCAAGATTGACTCCATTATTACTAATGTAGACTGTCGGGTAGAGGAGATTGAGAGTGCAGAAATAAATGACTCATAAAAAAAAAAGTAGCCATTGTTGTCTAGTCTCTCTCTCTCCTCCCTCTACTTCCTGCGTGCCCACACCACACACACAGTAGAGAGAAAAAAGAGAAAAAAAAAATGGCAGCTGTCACCAGCCCATTTCCCTCCCAACTCCAATGTCTCTCAATTCAAGAACCCAATTCCTTTCTCTTTATAATCCCCACCTTCACTTTTCTCCATTGTTCATCTTCATCTTCTTCTTCTTCTTCAACCCATTTATCTTTTCTTTCTTGCTAGTAATTTTTTTAATTCTTTAATTTTTCTTGTGATTCTTAAATCATGTCTGGAAGTAACAACCATTATTGCCACTACCTTGTTATGCTATCGTCAGTGTTTTTCTTCTCCCTCATTTACACTATCAATGCTTCTTCCACTCCATCTCTCCAAACCCTTGACCTAAAACCAGAATACATCAACCCCAAGCTACCCGCTAGAACACTATCTACTTCAAAAAAATTCGAGGGTTCATCTGACCTGATTAACCTCCGGTACCATATGGGTCCGGTTTTGTCTTCTCCGATCAATATTTACCTGATTTGGTACGGAAAATGGGCTCCTACTCAGCAACTACTCATCAAGGACTTCCTTCTGTCTATCTCCACCACCAATCACCGCGCCGCCCCTTCTCCCTCGGTGGCCGAGTGGTGGAGTACCGTCTCTCTTTACACGGACCAGACTTGGGCTAATATCTCTCGAACTGTTCTCATAGCTGGGGAGTATTCAGATCGGCGCTATTCCTTGGGCAAGGAACTGACCCGGCTATCCATGCAGCAAGTCATCGACGCGGCTGTACGAGCCAAGCCTTTCACGGTGGACCACAAAAAGGGGATCTACCTTATACTAACGTCGGAGGACGTGACCGTACAGGATTTCTGCCGAGCGGTTTGCGGTTTCCACTACTTCACTTTCCCTTCGATGGTGGGTTACACACTGCCGTACGCATGGGTAGGGAACTCCGGGAAACAATGTCCGGAAGTGTGTGCCTACCCATTCGCGTTGCCAGGGTACATGGGAGGTGGTGGTCCAGGAGCGCTTACTCCACCAAATGGGGATGTCGGAGTAGACGGAATGATAAGCGTGATCGCGCACGAGCTAGCGGAACTATCATCGAATCCGCTGATAAACGCATGGTACGCCGGGGAGGATCCGACATCGCCAACGGAAATTGGGGATCTGTGCGAAGGGCTTTACGGTACAGGTGGTGGTGGAGGTTACATTGGGCAGGTAATGAGAGACAGAGAAGGGAGAACGTATAATTTGAATGGGAGAAGGAACAGGAAGTTTATGGTGCAGTGGATATGGAGTCCGGTGCTCAAGGCTTGTGCAGGTCCAAACGCTTTGGACAACTGAAACAGGGGAGCTTCTTCTTTCTTGTCTTCCATGTAAATTTTTAAATAATAAAAATGAAAAAAAAAATTGAAGGAATTGCTAGGGCAAAACAAGAACAACGCAGAAGAGAAGAAAAAGTTGGTTTGGGCTGGTGGTTGCCGGCTGCCGGAGATGGGAAAGGAAGAGGAGGAGATTATTTGTAACGGCGGGGTGGGCGGTTTTTCGTGGTTGGTTGGGTTAGGGGGCGTGGAGATTATTTGTTTTGTTTGTTTGAATTATTCTTTTTTTTTTTCATCCCAAAATATTGGATTAAATTATAACCCCAAAAAATTTAAAAAGAAAAGAAAAGAAAGTTATACTTATTTATATGTATTTTTTCTTAAAAGAGGCAAATATTTGAGTGTTACTTACAGTTGCCAGTTTCCTGTATCCAGAAGTTGAATTAAAAATTTAAATCTACACCCATCCAAACAATTCCCAAAGTATTTAGAAGTTAAATTTCAAAAATTTCAAAAAAAAAAGGTTCAAATTCAAAATCAAATTAAATTAAATTAATTTTAGAAAAATAAACCCTGTTTTAATATATAAATATTATTTATAACTTAATTTAGAAGGAGATATTATTTCATGGGGGATGGCTCAACTTTCTTTTGAGCTTCTATTATGATGGGAAAAAGGAAAAAGGAAAAAGGAAGAAATGGAAAACTGGGGTCATCAATATATGATGGACCTCAAAAGGCCAAGACACTGGAAATGTTTTGTATTCATGACCAAAATATCATATACTATATACTAGGAGTAAATTTATTATTATTTTTTTAAAATAATAAATTAGATTTAATAATAAGAGACATGAAAATAGAAACAGTAGAGTGTGAATACACGGTTGCAATAACCAAATGAACAAGAGTGGAAATAGTAATTAAAGGCAGTGATTTTTGTCCGCGTGGGGTGGTTGTAGGGCTTTAAATGGCCCACATAGTCCTAATGAGATACTCCCTTTTGTGAAAACAGCTCATACTTTTGGTCCCATAACAACAATCTTTTACTCCCCACTTCAATTTACACAAATAATCTTTTTATATAAGTTCTACTAGATTTGACTCAATAAAATAAAATTACACTAAATTAAGGATTTTGTCACTCCTTTTTTCTATTATGTAAGAAGTTGAGTATATAAATTATATTTAAAGTAGTCAAAATCGTGATAACTTCAAAAATTAGATGGTATATATTAATTCAAGTGAATGCAAGAATACAAATAACAATTTCAAGAAACGTTTAGAATTTAGGGTCAGAGCTTCCTTCTACAAGAGATCAACCCGCTCTTCCTCTTAGAAGGACTATCTCGGCTCGTACAAAGATTATTCTAAATGTAAATTTGGTTTAAACATATCATTTTACAGTTGAATCCGATATCTCATGCTTTAAGAGAAAAAAAGAAAGAATATAGACAACAAAGATGTAAATTTGGTTTAAACATATCATTTTACAGTTAATCCGACATCTCATGCTCTAAGAGAAAAAAAGAAAAAATATAGACAACAAAGATGATAGGATAACTTAACCCGGTAATTTAGAAGAGTTGATAAAAAAGCTCTCTCCTGCAAGCGTCTTACAAATTGAATCTAAATTAATTTCAGATAGAATGTAAGGATATTAGGCGTCCCAAATCAATATAAAAAAAAAATGATGGAGTAACTCCTTTTCTTAAATACCTAAAAATGCTGTAATATTTGAAGTGTTTTTTTTTTCACCCCTTTCCTCTGTGTGCTGTCTTATCCACATCAAGAAACCTAAAAACTAATAATGATGAAAGCAGCTATGAGCATGACCACTCCAATAATGTATCATTCCCCTTTTTTCATGGCAATGCAACTTTCTAATTTATTCTCTTCACCAAAATGTCTAATCTTTCACTCCCTTAAACTACAAGACAAAGAAGATGACATTGTGTATGTATATATGGAAAAAAGAATAAGAAAAAACAAACCAACAAACAAACAATATCGTATGCATAGACCAGTAGCGTATAATATGGACTCAGGATATATGAATTCATCTTCAAATACACATTAGAGTTCATCCCACTGTTTGGTTCCACTAATTCAAACTTTGAAAATGAGTATCAGAATACATTCCATTGAGATTATAATTATATAACTCATTATTTATTCTAATCAAGAAAACACAAAAAAATAAAAGAAATTGAAAAAGAGAGATTATAAATAAGTAAAAAAAATTTAATGCGAAAGAGATGTCTAATTAAAAATAAAAATAAGTACCGATTTATACAAACAAAAATAATATAAGGAATAAAAATGTAACTTTTATGCACACTAAGTGTTAACTATTGCCACGTACAAATGCCACCTGTCCAAAACTATATCCACAGCTCACCTTCCTTGCTTTTAATACTTACCATTGATCTGGGGTTCAGCAGTCCTTTTCCCTGTCTCCCTTCATAATCAAACCTTTTATTAATATAATGGCGGATGTAATCAAAGGAAGCGGCGGCTCCGTTTGCAACGACAGATGTGGCTGCCCTTCTCCATGCCCCGGAGGCATTGCCTGCAGGTGTACATCAGCCTCTGGAGCAGACGATGTAGTCTCTGATGTTGAACACAGAAAGTGCTCCTGTGGGGAGCATTGTGGCTGCAATCCCTGCACTTGTTCCAAGAGCACTGATTTCCCAACAACTGCTGCCGGAAAGGCCTTTTTCTGTCTATGCGGTGATGGTTGCACCTGCATTAGATGTTCAGGGGCCTGAGAGTCTGACCTTGTTCTGCTTTCCAACCTGAAACACATGTACTTTAGCCATTTCTGCTTTGCTCCTCTTGTACATCAAGATGTCCCACCACTAGACTTCAGATGTTTATACAAGATGTACTTTAGCCATTACTTTCTCAGCACCTGCTGTTCATTTTCTGAAGTATGGGTATATACTTTTCACAGTAGATTATTCTGTAAAAATACACTGAAAATTCATGACAAACAACTAACTCATGGTACTAATTCCCACCTAGTCATTAACAAATTTCTTTTGGGTAAACTCACAATGAGAGCTGCAAATTACGGTTCGCGAACAAAGCTCGAGCTCGTTTATACTCGATTCGATATTATTTATTTATTAAACAAACAAACACGAATAAAATTTTAGATTAGATTAAATTTCAAGTTTATTCAAATATTGTTCACGAACATTACGGAAGAGGGTTTGCGAACAAATTATAAATATTTATATATTATTAAAAATAATATTTAATATTTAAATTAGATATTTTTTATTTTTTTTTCCTAATTTCCAGATGTGATTCAATTTTCCCAACGTTTTTCAAAATGTTAAAACAATTTGTTTCTTTCAGAACTATAAAAAAACTTTTGAATTCTAACTAAACTCAATTAACTTTCTTTCTATACAAACTCTAAAAAGTTGATCGTTCTCCTTTCCTTGTCTTCTCAAAGTCTAGACTTAACTGAAAGAAATAAATTTATCATTTCCTTACCTTCTTTAATATTCTTTATATATTTAACATTTTTTTTCATAGAGTATCTATTTGAAAAAAATTATTTTATCTTAATTTTAAATTTAATTATTTTAATTATTATATTTAGATTTATCTTTAAAAGAATTTTATTATTATTATTATTATTAAATAGTTAAATATTTAAATTCTATTTTTTTTTTAAATTTGAAATTTTGAAAAAAAATTTAATATTTAAATTTGAATTTTTTTTAAATTTAATCAAGCGAATTCGAGCTCGAACTCGAACAATAAAAAAAAATAGTCAAACAAATTCAAATAACTTTTCTGTTCGAAATATTAAACGAGCGAACTCAAACGTGCTCGTGCTCCAATAATAATCAAACAAACAAATTATCTGATGTTCGATTCAATTTGATTCGTTAACAGCTCTACTCACAATCACACATTGAATAATAATAATAGTAGTAACAAAGCCTTCATCCAATGCAGCTACCTATCAAAACTAGAAAAAAGAACTCAAATTAAGACTCGAAGATGAACCCAAGATTTAAGGCTCAATTATATTTCTGGCATCTTTTACTTTGTCATAAGTTCAAAACTAGCTAAATTACATGTCCTAAGCTTAAAACAGTAATTAGTTCACAACGAGCAGGTTGATAACATCGGGTGTATGCATTCATTCCCTATTTGGTTATTACACTAACTGGGCTAAGCAACAATGTTATCTTTTTCTTTCTCAATTACAAAGCTAAAGCTTTGCTCCATCCATGAGTCGTTAAGAAGATGCCTCTCATAGAAGGTAACATCTCCACTTGCCAGCATTGCCACTATTGAACTACTTCGAGTACCATAACGCCCCTACGCAACAGTAAGAATAATAATTTAAGATACCATAAAGAGGAGCAAATGCAGAAGATCACAAGAAAAAAACACAAATTCCTGAGGATGAAACTGAACAAAAGAATTTATGCACCAACACTACTTACCATTGGAGTTTCACAATCTACAAATATGGAACTTATCTGGTACTCAAATTCAGGATCATAAATGCCAGGCAGTTTACTTTCCTCATCTTTTGTTGTATCACTCATTAACTTTTCAGAGACTTCTTTCAAGGGAATCTCGATGTTACCATATTTATCCAATAAATCTTTGAAACTTTGCTCCAACCTTTGAACCTATACAAGCAGATTATGATAAAGAATCATGTTTTATAGTAAAAAAATTGCGCATACTCATATATTATGCATGACACCATTTTGCTCGAGAAAAATATAGAGAAAAGTTTCTAAATACCTGAGATTATGTCAGCAATAAGATCCTATCAAGGAATAATAACATATGAACATTCTCAACTTTTCACATCAATTAAATACATAAAATAATATTATAAAGTAGTACCATTTCGGGATCTTTGGTTCCATGATTACTTATGTCACTACTTTAAACAAATTTCTCACTACAAATATATCTTATGTCACGATCCGGTCCACAACACTCCTATGAACTTGACAGCAGGGTCAACTACTTCAATAATGTCCTCCCGTTGTACTAAAAAAATACATATCTCAAATTAACAATGAGAAACTATACTCATCTTTATATTTCATAACATATCCTTTAACTTTAGAATGGGTATCACTACTCGAAAGGACATGACTTTTTTATTTCAAAGAAGTCAATACTTGGCATATCTAGCATTGAGAGCTTGAATTCAACTTCCACAATCGAGAATGAGATTAGATAGACTGAGAGACTGTGTTACGTAGAAAAATAACCTAATGTCAGCAAAAAAGAGGATTTTTCATTTTTTTCCACAAAAATACTAATCATGCACAAGCAGCTGTCAAATTCAAATAAGATGATAATCAACTTACAATTTCCTTGCATAACAAAAAATTGAACAGCTACCTCATATAAATGACCATGGACACCAAGATTATAATTCTAATTAAATCATATTAAACTTCTTTCTTTTTGGGGGGAAAAAAACTATGAATGTTATACAAATTAAAAACTTTAGGTACAATGGTGAAATATGAAAAATGGCTAGCTATATTCTTCATATTTCAACAACAGAAATTCCACAAGTTTTAAAGCAGATGTAGATAATATGTGTATGTAGGTTTGCATAAGGAACTGAAGGACAAGGGAACTTGACAACTTTGACTGATGTCATACATCAGAAATATAAATTACGTTGACCCACCATGTCAATTGACTTGACTGGAAAAAAAAACAATACAACTAAACTCAAGAATCAGTCATGGTGTCCAAACCTTGGGCCATGGAGTGTCGAGTTTTGCATTTGACAAAACATGAACACCAGGAGAAACTTGCATTGCAGTTATGCCGCTTCCTTCTGGTCTGTTGGTTATGTAAACCATGGCCATGGAAGAAAGGTCAGCCACAATCAAATTAAATCCCTTATAACTCTCTGCTTCTTCCATTAGTTCATCTGCAAAATCTTTAGGATTTTTCTTGCTCTGAAATGGAAAAATAATAATAATAAATTTACATGGTCCCCAATATTGGTCCCATTAGCATAGTTAAGTACAGTATTACATTAGGTCCGCTATGCATGGGCAATCAAACAGGCCCAGTCTCTCAATCACAGCTAATTGATTAATACTCATAACAAGCCTACTCTCAAGATTTATCTGCTACCAGCATTATATCCATCAACAAGCGCAAAAGGCTATAATATCTATATATATATATATATATATATATATATATATATATATATATATGTACGTATTATAATGATCATCATTTTAGAACTGTTAATAATTTTAAATTTAATTAAGATTCATGTGTTTTTATTAAACAAACAAAACATTTTTATTTGAAAATTAATCAAATAAGCACATTAAACTTCATTGTTCGATTGAATTTGGTTCGACTATATTCAAAAATTAATCGACAAACATCTCATCCAAATATTCATTTCAAATTTCAATTCGATAATACAGCAATAATAATCATCATCGTCGGCATTGGCATTGGAAGTAGAAACAGAAACAGAAAAATGTTAAAGAGACAATAAATCAAACACCTGGATGGGGGAAAAATTAAACTGCACCTGAAGGAAGCGAATAGGGAGATGACCCCTACTTATAGGTAGATTTCGAGAGGCGGAAGGAGGCTCCCGAACATTAGTGAGAAATGCCAGTCTTCCATTTTTGGCCGAAGCTAACCAAGTACCACCGGCGAGACCGTCCCTTCCGCCGAGTATGTGACGATGTTCATCCCACCATGCAAGAGGCAGGGTTGGGCGATTGTGGTATTCGTCTCGATTGAGAAGGAGAAGGAATGGATATTTCGGGTGAGCTTTCCATATGAATCCAGCTATACACATCGTTATTCCTGAATTTTCCAACTCATACACCACAAAATTAGCCTTCAAGCTTCAGTTACTTGATCGCCTTTCGGTTAACATTTTCGCCGCCGACAGCACATTCTTTCTTTTATTTTTTTCTTTTTTTTTAACTGTCTTTTGTCCACGTGTCGTGTTCATTTAAGTCGATGAAGGCTAAAAATGTAATGTGAGAAACAAATTTTTTTAATATCTTCAAATTAAAAAAAATATATAAATCTTTATTATCAAGGAAATATTTAATACAAAATGCGAGAAAATTTCTAGCAATCTTTCAAAGATTGCGGTCCAAAGTGTTGGTCTAAAGAATACAAAAAAATAATTGTTTTTAATTGGCATAAAGTGCTGTTTTTAATTCTCACAACAAATTTGTAGTCTTAGGGATGGCGTCAAATGTCAAGCATATGTATTATATGTAAATACGGTAACTTTAACGTGTGAGATAATTGGTTTTATTTATATTTTGTTTAAAAAAAAAACTAAAACTAATCAATTGATTAAGGTTTGGGTTTTCATGTAATTTTGTCATTTCTCATGGAAAAAAAAACTCTTTGTCCAAAAAAAAAATTATAAATATATTAGGAAATTATATAAAAACAATAAAATAAACAAGATGAAAAGTAAATGAGAAACGTAAAAAATAAAGAGAATATTATTATGTGATTTTTGGTTGCTTGTTTTTACAAAAGGCAAAAGGCATAGGACCTCTATATTTATAGAGGTGAATAAGAGATAAGGATAAGCACTAAGGGTGATACTTGTTACCCGGTATTAAGTGTTATGTGATACTTGTCACATAGTCATAAGTACTAGGTGATATGTGTCACTTTAGAAATAGATTTAAGTGCTATATGATACTTGTCACTTAAGTTATAAGTACTAGGTGATATGTGTCACTTTAGATACAGATATCATGTCACACTTATTACCTTTCATTAAATATATAATTATTTCAGAATTAAAGGATAATAACGATTATGCGATGAACATTCACTAATTTAATAAATCTTCGAGATTTATAATAAAATAGTCTTTTTTTTGTTTTTTGTTTATTTTAAGTAATGAATGTTTATTAACGCATGGGACGGAAGACAAGTGTGAATGCGTTGTGAGTATACAGTTGAACAGGTCTCTGTTTCATCAGCCACTATTTCTTTTTTGACTCACTCGTAAGACGATATATATCGCCTTCTGTTTTGTGGGTAGGGTGGGCTGAACTCTCATTGGTTGGAAAAGAAAAAATGAAAATAATATATATATAACATTTTGTCTGAACCTTTTTAACACTTCCCATACTCTTTAGATTGTATATAAATATCTAAATTTATGTTAGGGATTAAAAAACGGACAACCGAGAACGTTGTTAGTAGAGTTGGATAAGGTAACACGGTTGTTTGAAAGATTCAGGTAAACTTAAAAAATGGAAACACCCTGGGCTAATTAATTTGTCAATGGAAAATAAACAAAAGTCAATGTCACGTCTCTTACTAAGATTAGCCCACGTAGCTAGTAGCCCATTTTCAAATCAACGTGGACCGTAGAACCCTTGACTTTCTTACCCATTTCTAACTAGTCAAGAACATACTTGATGTACGTCGGAGCTAAGGGTAGATTTGTCCTTTAAAGTTTTTATTAAATAGTACTAAATAATATAAAACTGTAATTAAATGGGGTTGTTAATATTATTACAATTATTTATTACAACTTTAGATGGAAAATGACTTGCCACGTAAGAATTGAAGAATCTTTTATATAAAAAAAATAAAATAAAATGGAATCATAAATATTTTTATTAATAAGTAAAGAAATACCATGTTTCGAGGACTCACTTAGTTGTTAGTACTATAATACTGCTACTAATCTTACTTTACTCAATTTATTATCCTAAAATCTTATGTATTATTATGAATATGTAATAAAGTATTACCAATCCATCCCATCATCATCATCATCATCATCATGGTACGGTGTATTTGGATTGCAAAAAGTAAACCTTTTTTTTTAATAAAATATTTGGTAATTTTTTAGAATTAAAACATAATATACTGTCTGAAATTTATTTTTTTATAACATTCCATATAACAAAATATTTTATTTTTATAAAAAATTAATTTCGTTTTAATAAAATTAGTTTCAACGTGAATTTTACGTGAAAAAAAGAAAATGATGTGGCAAAAGTGTGTAGTTATTTATAGTCTACGACGCGGCTGGATATGGTTGTCCTTTTGATTTCCTCCTCTCTTTTCCACCGGCGATCAATTTCCGACCAATACCCTTCATTTTCTTTATCTTTCCGGCCAAGAAACGCCTTTTGTTTGGGTCAACGCGCAGCAGAGCTTTTTTTTTTTTTAAGAAATATATATATATAAATTGACGTCTTTGACAACAAGTTTATTTTATTGTATTATTATTTTCAGACAGACCATATAGTTGTTGATAAAGCAAAAATGAGAAATTTCCGGGTGTTTGAAAGTATGAATTCAGACTACCTTTTTGCTGAAACATTAATTTCTTCCCAAAAATAAATACTATTTGTAACTAATTTTATTCCAAAAGTCAAATATAATATTAAAAAAAAAGTTATACCTATATATTTTCTTTCTTTTGCAATAGTATTAATTTTTTAATTAAAAAATATAATTAAAGAGACATAACTCAATTTATTAATAATACTTTTTTATGAATAAATTATGAGTAAAGACAAAAGTTTAAAAAATTAAAAAAATATATACATATTTTTTAATAAATGTGGAAATAATAATTATGGCAGTCAATGGGAGTCTAATTTCTATACCACGTGGTTTTATTTTGCTTGTAATAAGATAATTGACATTTTCCATTTTACATCTGTCACCCATTACGGGAAAGCCGCAAATAATTTCATTATTTTGGAGCCTCGAATACTCGGGAAAGAATTTCCCAAACGCGGTCTTTTGTTAAAGAATTATGTTATATAAAATTATTGTTTTCTTGACTAATATAATTTCACTTTTTGTTAAAGAATTATGTTATGAAAATTTGTTATTTTCATTGTTATTTTACTATTTTTTATTATTTATACTTTAAAAAATTAATTAATTATTTTTAATATTTTATGGTAGTGCATGAACCTTACAACCAATTATGGTATTCATCCTTTTATATTTGCACGTTTCTCAAAAATGTCCACTTTTCCAACCCTCTTTGAATTATAAATATTCAAACTCCTTTTTTTTTTAAATATTATTATGTATTTATAATAATTTTTAATATGAGATAAAATATTATTATTTTTTAAAAAATAATATCCTGCAACTTTTCGTCGTCTCTATCAAAGATGCCTTGGCCCAATATCCATAACTTATACCAATTGTTATTACTCCGACTCTCGAGCCTAGGTATAGCATCTTACATAATAGGCATTGACCCAAAATCGGTAACTTGACTCTAATATCAATTGTTACGATCTGGATCTTCCAGTTCAGGCCTAGCGTTCTTGCTAGGGCTCATTGCACTAATTATTACTATTCGGACCCTCAAGTCCAGGCCTAACGTCTTGGCTAGAGCCCACTCGAATATAATAGACCTTAGTCCAAGATCGATAATCTGACTCTGATACCAATTGTTACGATCTAGACCCTCGGGTTCAGGCTTAACGTCTTTGCTAGGGCTTATTCGGGCCCGATGGTCCAGCACTAATTATTACTATTTGGACCCTGCAGTCTCGGCCTAGCGTTTTCGCTAGGACCTACTCAAACATAATAGGCCTTAGCACAAGATCGGTAATCTGGCTCTAATATCAATTGTTACGATATGGACCATCGGGTTCAGGCCTAGCGTCCTTACTAGGGCTCATTCGAGCTCGATGGTCCAACACTAATTGTTACTATTCGGACCTTCAAGTCCAGACCTAACGTCTTCGTTAGGGCCCACTCAAACATAATAAACCTTAGCCCAAGATCGGTAACCTGGCTCTGATACCAATTGTTAAGATCTGGACCCTCTGGTTCAGGCCTAGCGTCCTTACTATGGCTCATTCGGACCTGATGGTCCAACACTAATTGTTACTGTCCGGACCCTCGAGTCCAAGCCTGACGTATTCGCTAGGGTCCACTCGAACATAATAAGCCTTGGTCTAAGATCGGTAATCTGGCTCTGATACCAATTGTTACGATCTCGACCCTCGGACCCAAATCTAGCGTCCTCGCTAGATTTCAACTTTTCGTCCTCTCTACCGTGCTTCGAACTCATGAACTTTCAATCATAAGTGAAGACATTTACTTATATAATTAAATATTAAACTCGCAATCTTCACTTTATATTTATACATAAATAACTTCCCAAAATATAAATAGTATTTATAATGCTTTTTTTTTCTTCATTTTGAAGAAGTTATCCAATTTCTTTGTCATTTACTTCACTTGTAACTTCTTGAATTGAGTTTTGAAATTTCAAATGACTAAATTCTGAAAAAAGAAAGGGATGAATGGGAAACAACCAAATCAGATTTGCATATTTTTCTTCGTCTTTGAAAAATTGAAAAGGAAAAAACAAGAGGATTGATTAAGAAGGAAGAAGAAATGGGGGGGAGCATTGCATTGACCGTGCACTAATTTTCTAAGCAAGTATTTTCACAACATACTCTAATTTGTGACTTTGACTAAGATTTATCTTAATCACACTACTCCAAAACGCAAAAACTCTTACAACTACGCATTTCGGAAAATTGCTGAAATTAATAAATAAATAATAAATAAATGCACCCACGACTTGGTCATCCCTTCCACCCTACCTAGTAGAAATTATTTAAGTTATAAGAGTCTTCTCAGCAGATTCATGTACATGTATTGTTTTGTTTTGTATTCTCAACTTCCTGAATTCTTATTAGTTTTTTCTTTTTCTCTATTTTCCCGTATTCTCCAAAACCATTAACAACCCATAATCAGTTGTAGTGGGGGTGGTGGTGAGTGGCGTTTCCTTTTTTGGTATAATTTTGACATTTGTTGTGGCGAGTTATTCAGAAGACAAGAACTAGGAGAAAACGGGCTCAAGAAACTTTTTTGTTTTTTTGATCAGATATGGGAGGGATGTGATGAGATTTGAGCTGAATTGATTAAGTTGTGTAGAAAGATTGCTGCTTTCTTTTTCGGAATCATATAATCAATAGAGGGACTACTGATTTTAGTATAAGGGTTGTCCGGTATGGGAGTTTGCTGGAGTTCTGCTGCCGATAATCAAAGTTTGAGCACTACCGGTCATTTGAGTTCCGGTAAATTTTTTCATCTTGTTCTGTTTCTCTGTTTTTCTCCATTACTCAAATTCTGTTGACTTTTTTTAAGTTTAATTATTACAATTTACATTCTGCTTTCTGTTCCATCCATCGCATGAAAACTTGTCTTTTTTAAAGTCAACTGTCTGGGTCATTCATTTGGGTACTGTTGAAACATGATTCGATTATTGAAAGTATTATTAAGGTTTGTTAGAAATCAAGCATTTTGTTTGTGTCGCAGCTATATCCCAGACAACAAGCAATACAACATCTTCAGGAGGAAGTACTACTTCTGGTAACAGCCGATTCTCTGCAGCAAGTGGGAGTGAGGATTCATACCCAAATGGCCAGATTTTGCCCCATCCCAATTTAAGGATTTTCTCATTTTCAGAGCTTAGGACTGCAACAAGAAATTTTAGAGGTGATACTGTTCTTGGAGAAGGTGGATTCGGAAAAGTATACAAAGGTTGGCTTGATGAAAAGTCTTCCTCAAGAGGCGGCAGTGGATCTGTAATTGCAGTCAAGAAATTGAATTCTGAAAGTATGCAAGGCTTTGAGGAGTGGCAGGTAAAAAATCAACCTACTTTCCATTTCTTGACCATTATTTTGGATAGTAATGGCTCAATCAATTTATTGATTCCATGTTTCCTTTTTGCAGTCAGAAGTGAACTTTCTTGGAAGGCTTTCTCACCCAAACCTTGTCAAGCTCTTGGGGTACTGTTGGGAAGAAAAAGAGTTACTTCTTGTCTATGAATTTATGCAAAAGGGTAGCTTGGAGAACCACCTTTTTGGAAGTAAGATGATGAATAATATTATGAGTCATATGTGGGTAGTTTAGTTCACCATTTACCATTTACCATTTACCAAAAATGCTTATGCTTTTCTTTTACTGTTTGTAGGGGGCTCTACTGTTCAGCCACTTCCATGGAACATACGGCTTAGGATTTTAATCGGAGCAGCTCGAGGTCTAGCGTTCTTGCATTCGTCAGAAAGACAAGTAATTTATCGAGATTTCAAGGCATCTAACATATTGCTTGATGGTGTAAGTATATATATATAGGTTTAGGACATGTTTTTTGGTTCTGTGTTTAACTTGATGGTGTAAGTATAGATTTCAGTTGTGAAATGTTTTTATGTTGCAGTCATACAATGCGAGGATATCAGATTTTGGATTGGCTAAGATTGGACCAACGGCTAGTCAATCGCATGTCACAACACGAGTTATGGGAACATATGGCTATGCTGCTCCTGAGTACGTTGCAACAGGTAATAATAATATTCACTGTCTGCTGTATGCTGCTGTAATGCTAGATTTAGTTTTGTGCAAAATAAGGTTGTAATTTGTGGTAATTATGGTAAAACAGGGCATTTGTATGTGAAGAGCGATGTGTACGGGTTTGGTGTTGTGCTGGTAGAAATGTTAACAGGTTTGCGAGCATTAGATACAAACCGGCCTAATGGTCAGCATAACTTGGTTGATTGGATAAAGCCTCATTTATCTGATAGAAGAAAGTTGAAGAACATAATGGATATGAGGTTAGAAGGTAAATATCCATCAAAATCTGCTGTTCAAATAGCTCACCTTGCTCTCACATGTCTTGGACCTGAACCTAAAACAAGACCATCAATGAAAGAAGTTGTGGACACACTAGAACGCGTCGAATCTGCTAACGAAAGACCAAAAGAACCAAGGATGAATTCTACGCGACGTACAAATCATCATCGATACAATCATCATTATCATCAGCAACAACAACAACAGCAGCCTCTGCACCATCGCTCTCCACTTCATACAAGAAATGGAGGGCATCCGTCGTATCCTCTCCCACAACGCGTGTAAACTAATTCTTGAGAAGAAATGAAAGAAAGAGGAGAGGGTCTGCCTGGAATACATACATATATATACACATTTGTTTTGGCTGAGAGAAACAAACCATCCCATGTTCTTGTTGGTAAGAAAAAAGGTTGTGTTGTTGTAGTGGTGAAAATCTTGTTGGGATGAGAATTTATACATACATATATATACACATTTGTTTTGGCTGAGAGAAACAAACCATCCCATGTTCTTGTTTGTAAGAAAAAAGGTTGTGTTGTTGTAGTGGTGAAAATCTTGTTGGGATGAGAATTTTTTAAGATGAATCTCGGACCAGTTTGTTTTTGTTAATATGATTAGAAAATCTGCAATTGCTAAAAAAAATTTGTTGTAGAAAAAATATTCATTTTATATTTTGTACATTGAGATGATTTTAGTAATGTTCTTGATATTTGCAGCCTATATGCACTCCTTTTGTGAATAAATTACATTTTCAATTTTTAATTTATTTAAATTAAATTGAGAAAGTAAAAGGAAAATACATGAATAAAAAATTTATTAATAAAATTGGAAAAAAAAAATGAAATTAAAAAACAAAATGAAACAGCCGGAATAATTTTTTCATACGAATATAATAATAATAATAATAAATTAAGTGAAAATATGTACCCTGCAAATTTGCATTTTTCAACATTTTGCTAAATGAAAGCTGGTGAGGGAAAAAAAATAAGAGAAGGAAAGACTAGTTAGGAAAAGCTTTCTGGGCGTAAGGTCATTTCCGTTGGGAACGAATTTAGTTTAATTTTGTGAAATTGGCACGATGAATCGTGGTTCCGTCGGTGACCAGCCGGCGGTGCAAACTCTACGCCGTCAGAGCCAAAGCCTATGGATTATGTCGGCATCTCCGTTAATTACATCCCTATTTCTGGTAATGTTCTTAATTGAAACACCTCCCCCAATGATCTTCACATCATTCAATCTGTAACTGTAATTTCCAATTCACTTTGTTTTTTTTTTTTTTTTGAAAAGAACGAAAAATCAAATTAGATCTATATAATATGTTTGGATATACCTTTCTTTACCATTGCCATTGGAGAAGTTTCGGACCAGTTTATTTATTTTGGCTACTGCTAATATATCGGAAGATAGTGGTTGTTTTATTCATAAGTTAATCTTTCGACTTAGCATTGTTTTGTGTTACTTGTCTTTTTCATTTTTGCTCTTCCGTGATGTAAAATTATATTTACTGATAACATTGTCTTTGTTTTATATTTACTGATATTTCTGCTGAGTTTTTTTTTTTTTTTTTTCTTTTGTGCAGCTCGTGATGTATGCTACTTTGGCAAGAGCAGGTAGATCAGATATATTTTCTAAGTAAGAGCAGTTATCCTTCATAGCTCTATTGGTAGTTTGGTATTTAATCATAAAATGCAAATGCTGCTGCTTTTGAGTTTTGAGTGACACAGTGGTATAATAATTACGGCTGACCTTTTTTTCCCCTAAAATTTCTGATCCTCAGCCAAATAGAGGTAAAACGACCTCTGGGACCGTATGATTGTCCACAATGTGTTGGTGGAGAGGTACTCTTGATTTCTCTATCATCTGTTGCTTCTAATCTGTGATAATTTGGATTTACTTTGTTGTGATTGTTTTGGTTTGCCAAATATATATACCTTTTTCCTTTTTTGCATTTTACCCTCAATTTTAATGTAGTTAGTTGGAATAAGAAAGAGTTCCCATTTTGTGAGTTTTTTCACATACATGTTGGGACTTCATGTTCTTAAATATGATTCGCTCCCATTTCATCTTCCCTTCCTAACAATACCAATGAAAGAGTTCAGAGCTTAGCTTGAAAGGTTTTAAGGTTTTGGGTATTGCTCCAATCTGCTTTAAGGGAAAGCCATTTGCTTACTCCCAAAACAATGCTACTAGAATCATTAGTTAGTGTTACTTCTAAAAAATGGCATTCATACCTGAGTAGCTATCCTACTGTTTACCTCTTTGAACATATTTAACATTCCAAAATTAGTGTTGCTACTAACAAAATTTCAAAATTCCTAGCCCACTGTCTATTTCGACCTATCAATTTTTTGATCTGTATTAACATGGAGATTTGTGGCTTTGCAGAAGGAAGCTCAAGTAAATTCTCCTACTTATCGAAAGGAAAAGGTGCTCCATCATTTTTGCCTTTTCATTATGAGCAAGATTGTGATGGTGATATATTCTGCAATGTGGTGCAGGATATTGACATTATTGTGACATATAGTGATCCTTCTGGAGCTGTTCAAATTAGAACTGTGAAGTCGAGAGACTTGTCCTCTTCCTGGGTTTGGAGATACCCAAATGATAAAGACCGAAATTTACAGGTATGCCAATGCCAACTCTAATGAACCTGCAATGCAAACATTAAATGTTACAGTGATCATATATTTAACTACACTATTCATTCAGACATCAGAAGGGCCACTTTTGGATGAGAGACGGTTTAACAAAACTGAGTCTCATAATGAAGAACCTCAAAATTGGAGAGATATACCGCATCAACTTAACTCTCCCGTCCATCCTTTGAAACTTAAACGCCGGGTGACCCTTAAATTTCCTATCATGTTCTTTATGACAATTTTACTTATTTGATTATCTGGTTTGACCCTGTGATGTCTATTTCTCATAGTTTAGGCATTACGTCAAGAAAGGAGGGAAAGACGGACCGCTGATTTAATCCAACAAAGCGCAGAGATTGACAACCAAATGCAAGAAGCAGCCATTGAACGAGCCAGAGAACTTGACACCACAGTCCATGGTAAATATGGTATATGGAGGAAAGAGTACGAGAATCCTAATTCTGACTCTACATTGAAACTAATGCGTGATCAGATCATAATGGCTAGAGCTTATGCAACGATTGCAAAAGCTAAAAATGAAACTTTACTTTATGATTCTCTTCTTAAACACTCTCGGGAAAGTCAACTCGCAATTGGTGAAGCAACTTCTGATGCTGAACTTCCTCCAAGGTTTGCTATATTTGCTCTTACAGCTTTGTTTATATTTTCTGATGACCATCAGTATTGACACAAATCTGTCTTTCTTCTCACCAGAGCACTTGATCAAGCAAAGCAAATGGGCCATGCTCTATCTTCAGCAAAGGTTCAACTATACGATTGTTTAACAATAGCAAGAAAATTAAGGGCCATGCTCCAGTCAACTGAAGATAGTGTTAATGTTCTGAAGAAGAAAAGTGCATTCTTAATACAGCTGGCTGCAAAAACTGTGCCCAAGCCTTTGCATTGTGTTCCTTTACTTCTCTCAACTGATTATTTTTTTCACGGTTATGAAGATAGAGAGTTCCCTAATAAAGAAAAACTTGAAGATCCTTCTCTATACCATTATGCCATATTTTCGGATAATGTGCTTGCAGCATCTGTTGTCGTAAATTCAACAGTTCTGCATGCAAATGAGCCTGAAAAGCATGTATTCCATATAGTGACAGATAAACTAAACTTTGCAGCTATGAAAATGTGGTTTTTGGTCAACCCGCCTGCTAATGCAGCAATCAAGGTTGAGAATGTAGATGATTTTACATGGCTTAATTCTTCTTACTGCCCCGTTTTACGCCAGCTTGAATCTTCTAGAATGATAGAGTATTACTTTAAGGCCCACCAAGCCTCTACCCTCATTGCTGGCACTGACAACCTTAAGTATAGAAATCCAAAATACTTGTCCATGTTAAATCATCTACGATTTTATCTTCCCGAGGTTTACCCAAAGCTGGACAAGATTCTGTTTCTGGATGATGATATTGTAGTTCAGAAGGATCTGACACCTCTTTGGTCTGTTGATTTGCAAGGGATGGTAAATGGTGCTGTTGAGACCTGCAAGGAGAGTTTTCATAGATTTGACAAATATCTAAACTTCTCTAATCCTTTGCTATCTGAGAATTTTGATCCTGATGCTTGTGGTTGGGCATTTGGCATGAATATGTTTGATCTGAAGGAATGGAGGAAGCGCAACATCACAGGAATATATCATTATTGGCAAAATAAGGTAAGGTTATCAGTTTTATTATTCTTGTGATTTTTTGGTCCTTACAATTTCTCAAGTCATTCTTGTTTCTCATCTAAAAGTTCTATTGTTTATACCCTTATTAGAAGCATTCAACTAAAATTAGAAAGCTCTTCCTATTTAGAAAGAAAAGCAAGTTGTTATTTCTTTGAGAAGAAAAATACTCAGTGTGTGAGCCATGGAAGTTATGGATTAAATAAAACAGAAGAAGAAAAATAAAGAGTTTCTAGGGTGAGGGAAGGCATCTTTGTAGTTTTTTGGCTCCTGATGTGAGGCTTTGATGGAATTTTTGTTTATTTATTTATTTGCTTGTTCATTTTACACAATTTTGTTATTGCATCTAAAGCTTCGGGGTTCTGTTGATTTTCATTTTTAACATTCCTGGAGCTATTATAGGCTTATTAATCATTCAAAGATGGTTTCTTCCATAGCTGGATAACATGCTTGGTTGTTTTAACAGTATACTTCTAGGGAAGATTTCAACAGAATGCACACTCTAGAATTAGTTCCATTATTACCTGGGATTTGTATTAGAAATAGTTTTAAAAGATCAAATTCATTATTTATATATATTGTTGCAGAACAGAATGCATACTCTAGAATTAGTTCCATTATTGCCTGAGATTTGTCTTAGAATTAGTTTCAAAAGATCTAATTCATTATCATATATATTGTTGCAGAATGAAGACAGAACACTTTGGAAGCTTGGAACCCTGCCTCCAGGGTTGATTACTTTTTACAACTTGACATATCCCTTAGAGAGGAGCTGGCATGTATTAGGGCTTGGCTATGATCCTGCCCTTAACCAAACGGAAATAAATAATGCAGCTGTTGTGCATTACAACGGAAACTATAAACCATGGTTAGATCTTGCAATTAGTAAGTATAGGTCCTATTGGTCTAAACACGTGATGTTAGATAATCCTATCCTGAAACTTTGCAACATTAATTACTGATTGGTATAATTGTATTAAAGTTTTAGTTGGTCTGTATATGTCTTTGTTATTGTTCTGATACCCGCTTCTTAGGTGTAGTTTAATGGTAAAGGTGTTCACAAATATTGATAATCATTTATACAAGTTTTTTTTTAAAAAATATATTTTCTATATTTAAGTGTGTATTTAGATTATTCTTATTATTACTTACATATAAACAGCATTTTCCTCATGTGTAGAAAATAAAAATATTACTTTGGAAAATTTTATTGGCTCAAAAATCAAAACGTCCCTCAATTTATATGATTTTTTATTCAAATTTTTTAAATCCCCTGATTTAATAATAATGTTGATAAATCCTTTTTGTTAATCAAATACCGAAGTCATTATCCCTGTTCTGGAAAGGGGCGGAGTCACAGTCACAGGCTGCTCATAACTTGGCAAGCGAGCGAGTTCGCTTAATGTGTGTAAGTGTGGACTGATTAAGTATTCCAATCGATCTGGTCGGAGGCAATGGAATCGGAGCCTCAGCCTCAGCCGTCGACGACGGTGGTGGGCGGATTATCGGACTTCAGAGAAGAAGCTACGCTTTTGATTCGTCATCTTCCTGAAGCTATTCCTCTCGAAACGCTCTCTCGCCTCTTATCTCACTACGGCGCCTCTACTGTACGACCCTGTTCTCATTCCAGGTTATTACTTTATTACTCCCTATTCCTCTGCTCTTTTCCTATTTAATTTACCCCCCTCATTCCTTTCTGAAAACAAAATAGAGTCAGGAACTGTGCATTCGTGGATTTCAAGAACCAGGCTTCTGCATATCGGGCACAACAACACTTGAATGGGTATTTTAACTTCGTGGAATCTTCTTCATGAACATAATGCATTCGGAGTTCTAATACCTCAAATCATCTTCTTTTGATTTGTTCCCCAAAAAATGTGTGTATGTATCTATCTCACTTTGTCAGATTGCGGTTTCTGGGTAAAGTCTTGTCTGTACATCCGGCTACCAAACAAGTCGAAAAAAGAAAATTCCAAGACAAGGAAAATCGAACTGAAAATGATTCACCCTCTTTCCCTAAAGATACTATCGATGAAAAATCAAGACTTGGTTCCTATGCTGCTCGTGAACCTATTGCTGAAAGACTCGGTGTTGACTATCCATTTCCGCCCCACCTTGAGTATGCATTCAATTCTATTATCTTTTTCTCTTATCTCTTCTGTCCCCTTTTATAATATATGATGATCTTTTTTTTTTTTTTGATTGACTACTTTATGCCATTTGTAGGTATGCGTACCCCTTACCTGATGGGAATATTCTGACAAACATTGTAAATGCTCTTATTGCTGTTCCTCGCTTCTATACACAGGTCTTTTGCCTTCTGTTTCACTTTGTATTACCCTTGGTATGGTATGGAAGACAATCTTGGACCAAATTAAACTTATGTAGTTTTCATGAATTTATATATATTCCTAGGTCTTGCATTTGATGAACAAAATGAATATTCCAGCTCCATTTAGGGCGGCACTTCCTACTCCGCCTCTTCCAACTTCAGTGCCTGCTCCTCCTCCTATTCCTGCTCCCCCTATGCCTCCTCCTCCTTCAGTAGCTGATGCAGGAGATTCTAGTAGCGAGTCAGAAATGGAGTCTTCAGATGAGGTAATTTCCTTTTTTACTGCAGAAGAATCCATTTTCGTGTCTATTGACTCGAAGACAGACTGTAATACCAATGTAAAGGAGTATTTTCATTGCCCACTGAATATTTCAATTGAAACACAAGTGTTTAGTTTCAATGGTAGCTTTCCATATCTATTACCTTCTCAATCCCTGAAGCCTAAGGCCTAGGGATCACTTAGTGTTACTAGAATGTATCAGCCAATGTGGAGTAGATGTCTCTCCAATGGCCCTCTAAGAAGTTGATACATAATGGTTCAATTTCTAGCAAAACTGCGGATAAGTCTCCTCTAGATCATTTTAAAATTCCAAATGAATCTGCCAGTCAAATTCTGGAGTTTTACAATTATTTGACGTGTTCATTTTACTTGGCAATCTTGCAGAAATGTATATTATTAGGAGAAGTAACATCCGATGAACTGTTTTAGTTAAGGTAGCATAGTCCAAAAATGGAATAAAAGGGAAGCTATGATCCATGTCTCTGCTGCTGATGAGTATATCTGGACCTACAACAATTTACACTCATTTGTTCCATGTTCTGCTTAAATTTTCTTTGTTTAGTTTGCATCGAAACATCTACCCAGTGAACAATGTTCTGGATTTGGGATCTTAGTTGAGACTTATTGTTGTCACAAAGCCTTTTTATTAAGACCAGAGTTTGAACACAAGCCCAATCCCTTATGACCTGCTACTTTATTTTCCTTTTTGTAGATAGAAGTAAAATCTTTGAGTAGATGCATCTATATTTTTTCTTAATGTTTCAGGAGGCTTCAATGTTGGGTAGGCCAAAAGCAAAGCGTATGAAGAAAGATGCTATTGTGGGCCCTGCAGTTGACAAGGATGTGGCTCATGAAGCTGTTGGATTGAAGGCAGCTGCTTTACTGCCAAAAGAAATCCCAATAATTAAGAAGAAAAATCCTGTCCTACAGGTAATGCAATTTCCTATATACTGCTACTTGTTACATGAATTTGTCCTTGTGGAAGATTTCTAATGCCTCGCTCATGCCATACCAGATCAGAATAGCACCTAAACAGATTCAGAATGAGCCAACAGATAGCACTGAGAATGAACAACTTGAGAGCGACAGGGAGATTTTAGAAGACAAAACTTTTGCTACTGTTGAAGAATTAAAGGGTGGAAAACTGCCGCCAGAGGAAATCTTATCCCTACCCATGTTTAAGGTCTTTGCATCACTTTTCATTGGAAGTTACTTTTTCATTAGTCAAGAATGCTGTTGGAAGTAGGTTATTTTATTAAAGATAGTTACATACTCATCACAAGTTACCTTCACTTATCTGTGAATAGACCTTCTTGGTAGGTTGTGGTTAAATTTGGATTTTTAGTAACAACTATAGTTTTTCAAAGTATTTCCTTGATAGTCCAAAAATGTTTTAAATGATGAAATTTGGTGCCACTATTTGACATGATAAATTTAATTATTTAGGGAAGGTTACTAACAATTTGTTTCTAAGACATGCTTTTTTTTTCCTCTTTTCTTATATTTTATTACTGCAGAATTATACAGCAGGAAATCCTTCTCCTGTGTTGTACATTAAAAATTTAGCAAAAGATGTGGTGGCTGATGATTTCTACTTTATATTTGGTAAGTTTGTAACTGTATGCTATGTTTCATATCCTGCTGATAATCACCTATGTTTTTGGGGGGTTCAGTTTGACTTCTCCTTTTTCCTTTCTTTCTCTTGACATGTTGTAGGTTCATTATTTGGTAGCAATGAGGCAGCTAAAACCAGCCTAAATGTGAAGTTAATGCAGGTGACTATACCTTGATAAAACCAACTTCTATTTACTCCTTTGGGTCAAATCTGAATTGTTTGTTGGGAAAGAGTGAAGGAATTTTCCCCTCTTCTGCATTTTAGTGGGCAGAGTTTGGCTTGAGTGTGAAAAAATTTATATGTTTAATAAAATGTAAATAATATTTTCTTGACAGTAAAATGTTTAACAAAATGTTTAATATTCTTATGGATTGCCAAATTATGGAAATGATTTCTCTTTTCTGTTACTTGTTTATGCTTTGAAAAATCATTGGGATGAATATTAAGTTGGTTATTTTATTTTTAGCAACACGGGTTGGTATGAACTGTTTCATATTATGTATTATCTTTTACTAGCATAATATATTACCCTTAACAATTGGATCTTTATGCCTTCCAGGAAGGAAGAATGAGGGGCCAATCTTTTATTACCTTTCCATCAATTGAACTTGCTCAGGATGCTCTGGTATGCTTCAATCCAATCTCGCTCTTTTTATTTGATTTCAACGTCTTCCGAGTTCTGCAGTCATACTGTATATTTGATTATTTGAGACGGTGTTTTTGCAAACTTTAGTTTGTTCAGAATATTAATGTCTCTACAAATAACTCACGTGTGCCAGTGGAAAATTTGGAAATTAGTTAGATCACTAAAAATGATATTGCAGTCTCTCAATGTTCATATTTTATTCTAAGGTCTAGAAGTCCTGTAAATTTCACCCATAAATTTAGTGAGTTACAAATTGATTCTTGTCTTCTAAAAAAATAAAAGGACAGGTGAAAAAAAGGTCCCTCCTTTTGTCTTAAAAATCATGTCAAATATACTTCTCAATCTCTATATTAATATAACATTTTTTTTCTTCATTTGTAAAGCCTACCCTTATTTAATCTATAACCTCATACATTTTTAATAAATTATTAAATATTCTTTTAATAAATTGAACAATGTAAAACATTGACATTGACAAGATTTTGGGACTGATTTTGTTTGTTTTCCATTAAAATTGATGTAGATATTTGTAGCTTGAGTTGAAATGACTATTTTCATCTTTAGTGAATTGGCATTTATGGACAGTTCATGCAAAATGGCCTCTTAAGAACCAGAAATACTTGTGTACCTCCTCCAATCACCACTACAGTACAAAAAGAAATAGATTGCTTTTGGAGGTGGATTTTCTCCTACCTCAGGGGTTTGGTAGGGCAGCATTAATAATTGTTCAGTCTACTTGTGGTAGCAAAATATAATTGGGTTTTTTTTTTCCTTCCTGATTTGATGCATAAATTAATTTCATCTTTGTACATACACTAAAAGCTAAGTTAAAAACAATTCACTGCAGAATCTGGTTAATGGGTATGTGTTCAAAGGCAAGCCGATGATCATTCAGTTTGGCCGAAATCCTGGAGCTGCTAAAGCCAACTGAGATCTGCAGAAATAGGAGGTATCCAAGTGGATAATGCAATAGGAGGCAATAAAGAAAGGTGACTGCTATTGATATAGTTTTACCTGCCTGCCTTCTGGGGTCTTGAAGTTCACATGAAAATGCATCTACAATGGCTTCCAAATTAGTTGTTCAAACTCCAAATATTCAAGATAGAATAGTGATAGAATTCATATTGGATGTTGATCATACATACTAGTGGCTAAAACTCTTGGAGGATTTGGTTATGTATCATTATATCCTGTCAATGCAAAATGAATTCAGGCAAAATTTGAATTGCTTATTCCTTTTTAAGTTAAATATCATTATAATTTAGTTATTATGAATTTAAATTAATTGCTAATATGGTTAAAGCAAAAGAAAGAGGGAAATAATTAGGGTGGGGCCCATCAGGATTGATTGATTATTTCTGGGCAATAAAACAAAGTGTCGGGGACAACAGGTGGCAGCGCATGCAGCATTCAAAAATTGGATAACCAAAAGCTTTGGGTTTGAAAAAATCAACCTCTACTTTCCACGTTGCCACGTGGTTCACCTTCACCCTGGTCTAAGTTTACGTGCCAAAATTTTCCACCATTTCTTTCTTTTAAAAAAATAAAATAAAATATATCTGATTTCTTAGACGCAACTTCGACGGCGACGGCCTTGGCGTGAAATTTTTAATTTTCTTATCCAACGTTGGATAATCCAAATTGTCACATCTATTCTCCCCGAAACTGCAGTTACTACCGTTGGATAAGCTTTATCCCTTTATCTGCTTTTCTTTTTTTTTTTCCTTTTTCGGTTTTAGGGTATAATTTTTGCCCAGTTTCAGCCCCCACAAAATCCTTTTACTTTCCTCACTTTCCAAGGTTTCTTCCTTTGCTGGTTCTTTCCTCTCTCTCTCTCTCTCTCTCTCTCTCTCTTTCTTTCTTTCTCGTTCATTTTCAGGGATCCATAAGAAATCGCCGTCGTCATCGTCATCATCATCAGTTCCTTCTCGTATTTCTTACTCACCACCGCCGGCACCGGTACTGGAACTGTCAACGGATTCTAATTCTTTGTTTTATCGCTCAGAATGGCGGAATCGGTCATCAAGTCCTCTTTCCTCTCTGTACCCTGTAATAATGGATTATTACGTCATCACCATCCGCATCCTCCTCTCTGTGTATCTGTTTTTACCTCGGCACAGGCGTTCCCTTCTCTAAAGCTTTCTACTACAGCTCCCGATCCCTTCTTTTCTTCCTCGACTACTGATTTCTACGGTGGCAGATTGCTCTTTGGAGATCCACGACCCAACCCTAACACCAACGCAAGATATCTCCCTTCTGCCACTTCTACTAATGGCCAGGTTTCCTTACTAAATTAATCTCTCCTTTTTCATATATATATATATATATATATACACATGTATATTAATGAAAAAAAAAATTACTTTACTCTGTTTTCCCCTGTTTAGAGGTATCCCTAACTTTTCTGTTTGAATTGGATAGTAAAGCTTATGTAACTTAAATGAATTTTTTTACCAGAAATCAAGTATCTTCGTGTCCTAGAGTAATCTAATTGAAGAATATCTGATGATAGTAATAGTTTCAGACTTAGTTATCCACATTAATTTTGCTACAGATGCTAGATTTCTTGGTCATTAGTAGATTATATCAACTTGGAGATTCTTTTGTTTCTTTCATGTACACACAGTGTGATTACATTAATATTTACCCAGTCTTTCTGATAGCAGCATCTGTGTTGATTTTGAACAGTTTAGAATTGGAATTGGGAAAGCTCAAAGATGGTGGGAGAAGGGCCTTCAACCTAACATGAAAGAGGTGACAGGCGCCCAAGATCTTGTGGATTCCCTTTTAAACGCTGGGGATAAGCTAGTAGTTGTTGATTTCCTTTCCCCTGGTTGTGGAGGCTGCAGAGCTCTTCACCCAAAGGTGTGAGACCCATTTTCTAGTTTACTTTATCTCATTCTAAAATCCTTCTTCGGTATATGTTATTATTTGAACCAGAGAGTTTGCCAGTTTCGGGCTAATTCAGTGTGTTTTTTCTAATTTTTTGGGTTATGTTTGCTATGCAGATATGTCAGCTTGCAGAGATGAACCCTGATGTGCAGTTCGTGCAGGTGAACTATGAGGAACACAAGTCCATGTGTTATTCTCTTAATGTTCACGTTTTACCCTTCTTTCGCCTCTATAGAGGTGCCCATGGGCGTGTATGCAGCTTTAGCTGTACCAATGCTACGGTTAGTTTGATCTTCTATTTCATGTTGTCTTAATAGCACCAGACCTAACATAAACGTGGATCCTGATTATTATTCCTGTTCTGCTATGCAATTGTATTCAGAGCACACCGCCTTCTTTTACCCTTGCTGTATAGTTTTCAATTGCTTCTTTTGTCTCACTTGAGTATAATTCCAATGATTCAATTTGTGATGATCCAACAGATTAAGAAATTCAAAGATGCACTGGCAAAGTATGGAGCAGACTGTTGCAGCCTAGGCCCTGCAAAAGGGTTGGAGGAGAAGGAACTCTTGGCACTGGCAGCTAACAGAGACCTTTCTTTCAGCTACACACCAAAGTCAGAACCAGCTGTTGCTGCCCCCTCGCAAGAAGAGGTCTTAAAAGAAGCAGTAGTAGCAGCAGCACCTCGTACAAACTTGGGACCCCCTCTTCCTCTTCCACTTCCACTTCCACTTCCACTTCCATCTGCAGTCTCACAGGAGATGCAGGAAAAATCATTTTCGTCTTCCGGAAGATGATGCATTTGATATTTGCGGTAGGCCTGGTATAATGGTCTCCCCTTCTGTACAGTTTTCTGTTACCGCTCTTTCATGTAATTATGTTTGTTGAAGTCATATATAAACGTATAGAAATAGATGGTGGGGGTAGTTTTGTGAGGATTATTGTACATCTACCTCTAACCTCATTGTGGTTGTGAGCTTAGCGACTTGATTTTTTAGATCCAAGCTAGCAAGCAACCGGGAGTTGGGCATGCTTTTGCTTTTGTATATTTTGGTTACCTCCATTTTTGTTCGGAGGTAAGCCCACCTATAGTGGTAATATGACATGAATTGTCTGTCAAAGGATGTAATGGTTTTCTAAGTAATACTATATATTTCTCTTTTTCTTGGAATAATATCCCTCGCTCTGGAAGTGTATTTTTCTATAGCTAGTTTTTGTGTTATGTAGATTGTTGGAGTTTGGATAATGATGAGAAGAATGAAAGTTTGTGAGTGGGGATTTGGAAAAGGGAATGCAGGAAATTTAATTCAGGTCTAATGGGGATGTTGACATGAACAACTCATATTAACTGGAATCTGCCCCTTCATTTATTATTTATTTCACTAATAATGATTTTTCTTTATGAACTTAATTCGACAACTCTTCACTCAAACATATCTATTTAAATACTTAACAATTTAGAATTCCTCAAATTGGCCTGTTTAGTCCTAGAGTTTGATTTTTTTTTTTTTTTTCTTCAATTTGTGTGTAATCAATAGTTATAACATATTTATGTAAAATTAAAATAAATTTTTCTTAAAAAAAAAAAAAAAAAACCCAATGACCCAAACCCACGATGGGATCCCTCTCTTCTAACTCTAGCGTTTGGCGCCCCACATGTATTTATGTGCGTAAGCTCCGGTCTTCCTCCCTTCCTATTCTTCTTCTTCTTCTTCTCTTCCCTTCTCTTTCCGACTGTATACTTAAACCTTTTTTTTTTCTCATCTCTTCATTTGTATCTTTCAATTCTTCGTTAACAATCCTAATCCTCTTTTCGTTTTGGTTACAACTTTTAGCTTTTCCATAGCCAGATGGAGTCAATCCGCTATTTCTGATCGTTTCCGTGATGAAGGTAATGGATCCATACCTTTTTCTCCCTCCATTTTTGTTATCATATCCCTTACAGCTTCGCCATGGAGATGCATGTTCTAATTTACTTAGATTTAATTGTTTTTTCCCCAGTTTCATAGTTATTAATGAGGGTGCATAAATATTCAATTATTTCTTCTTTTTCTTGGTTTTTCTCCCTTGCAGCCGCTGGCTTTTGATTGATTAAAAATCCCTACCTTCTATATTCTAGGTTTTAATTTTCGGTTTCTTTAAAAAAAATAAAAAGAAAAATTTCCTGTGAACTTTTGAGTTTTTGTTCGGGATACACATGCGATGGGGGACCATCGGGTGGTGGATGATACTCTGATGGATCTTGATTTGAACCAAGAACCAACTGAAACGCCTGTTGGTTTAGAATTAGGGTCTCTTTTTAATGAATTAGAAACCGCACATGTTAGGATAGAGGAGAGAATTCGACAGCTTGAGGCTGTCACCCTTAGAGCCAGGCTGCGTCAGGGTTGGAGACAAGTTCGCAACTCAGATACTAATACCTCTCCAGCTGTACCAACGGTGGTCAGTGTGGATGATGAAGGCAGGATGCCTAATGTGGAACAGGGTAGGGTTGTTGCTGACTGGAGCAACGGGGGTACGAGTTGCATAAAGGATAGCACCTGTTTGGTGGCCAAGGCACTGGAGATGGATTCAGATACTGGTAAGAATGTTAACAAGGAAGGTGGTGGGAACGGGAACTTCTTCGATTGTAATCTTTGCTTTTACATGGCTAGAGAGCCTATCTTGACTTGTTGCGGTCACTTATTTTGTTGGGCTTGCTTCTTCAAGTTGCCATATGTTGATTCAACCGCTAAAGAATGTCCTGTTTGTCATGGAGAAGTGACAGATTCTACTGTAATTCCAATTTATGGAAATGGGGACAGTATTAGAGAGTCAAAAATAGATTCTTGCATGAAAATACCACCAAGGCCTAAGGCACAGCGAGTGGAAAGCATCCGTCAGCAGCGTATTACACGGGGTGTGTCCCATATTCCAGTTGCAGAAGCATTAAGGCGAATTAGGACTAGCATTGGTGTAATGGGGAACTTACCACAACCACAGGAGGACCCTGCAAATATTAGTCTCATTATTGGCGCCTCCAATTTTCGAGAGTTACCAAATGAATCCTCTGCAAGATTCCGTCGCCTCCAATCCCGAATGTATTCAAGGGTATTTTCAGAAAGTGCTGCATCTCTTTCTTCCATTTCATCTGAACTGAGTAGTACAGAAAGGTTAGTTGAGGACCTTGAAACCTACATTAATCAACATATTTTGCAAAGACGTGATGAGCACTTATTATCGACTGATGATGGGGATTCTGTTACTAGGAATGCTGCTATATCACAACTGGAGCATCAAATTTCAACTGAAGAAATTAGTTCTGTTGTGCCTGTTCCTTTATCTACCACAACAAGATATGGTTCCCATGCTGTTCAACTGACAGAAAATCCACCGGTCAGCATTTCTGGTGGACCTCATCTGCCTCCTGCTCCCTCTTCTTCATCTTCAAGGAGAAGAAGGGGTTTATCCAGGCCTCTAAATATGGAGTATGGAGTCTCTCAAGAACCTAGGAGGAGAAGATTGAATTAATGCCTATGAATCACAGAAAAATTGATATCAGTTCCCTATTGAGAAAAGCTAACATTGTTGCTCAACATGGTAAATTCTTGTGCATCTTAAATTACTCTATGGTTGCCAAAGATGTAAATAGTAGCCTAATGTCTAATTGGTTACTCTTTCCTTTTAGAATGACATTACCTAATCATGAGTGTGGTGTAAATTTCTTCTGTGGGCAATTGTTATAACCAGTTTTCGTGCAGCAATCTAATGATATTAATGTTCCCTTAAGATTCTTCCTTTTTAATTGAAGGATTATGGTACTGCTGAGATTATGTTGTCTTATTGGTTGCATGTTTATGTCCATGTATGGAGGAATGCCATTAGCATTCAATTTTGCTTCATAATTACCTCTGTGGATTGCCTATTTTACATCAAGATTGACGTGTCAGGGATTTTAGTTGCCTGTTTAATCTCATGAAGTTTTATATACCCTTTGGTTCTAGTATTCTTCATAAATAAGGTTGATGAATTAGCAGATGCTGTTTGTGCTTATTACTTCAATGACTGACTGGGTTAATTGTACCCTGTTTACTTGTGAAAAGCTAGAATGCCTAACTATTGCTTTAAGCATTCCTTCATTTTCTTGAATATTTGACTGCATAAACTTTTGTGCCTTCTGCAAAATGAGATTGACATTGGGAGCTTGCATGTTGTCGAACGAATCATAGTGGCATAACTCAAAGATGGTTGAGAATAAAGGAAGCAGTATTGTGGAGGAAATAGCAATTGTGCATGAGTACAGTCTTTGTTGTATGATCTTTTTATTAGGCGCATGCAGACTGCATTGTTAGCATTTCTTTAAAGCTTATATAAACAACTTCATACGTGATCTCTATTTCATCCTGTCAACTACAAGTGAAGTAAAGTGTATCTATTACTGCATTAGATTTAGAAAAAAATGCTGAAACTCATCAATATAATATTTATCTGCTTTCTTTTCCCAGATTGATAGAATCCTTGGAAAAGAAAATTTTGTTTGTCAACATCAGAAGGCCTGGGTGAGTATTTTTTGTTTGCTCTCAATACATGTTGAGAACTATACCTTCTATCCTCCCTCCATCCTCTCCGGTTATATTGAATCTGAATCCTCATTGGGCCAAAGAATTATGTGGTGTTACCTGTTGTTATATGACATTTGCTTTTTCCTCTATATGGAAAGGTTGATTTGCATATACTTTCATGGAACAGATGACTCTATTTTCTTGTATGGGTATATTTCATTATTGAGCTGCCTATGCGATGTATATGGGTAGAAGGAAATCTTTTCTCCATGAATTTGCTCTTAGTATATTTTTGTTCCTCATTGTAAATAATCTTTTCTCCAATCCCATGGCGTAGGTGATAAGGAGCTCTCTTAAGTGTTCAATTTGATCTTAATTCATTTTTGTAACAGTTTAAAATTTAGAAAAAGAGCTTCCTTTTCCTTTCGTAAGTCTCAAGTGATTCTCCTAAACCTACCTCTTATCATCAGTCTTTTATAATAGACTAGGGAGAGAAGACAAGTAGAGGTCACTATATTACTAATAAAAATTTAAAAATAGTATAAACTAACCAATAATCTTCTTTGTCGTTCATGTATAAAACAATATGCTTAAAAATCATTTAAATTCAAATTTTGTTTTATCATTATTATTAGGGGGAAAATGGCTAATTAGTATTTCATTTTTAGAATTATTAATTGAATGTATTTGCATAGAACAAAATTATGTGGTCTTTAAATCTTTCATCCAAAGTGTCAAACAAGTTACAGAGTATTGACAACCTCTTTCCTCTCTCCGAAAAACCCTAGCTGCCTCTCCTCTCCATTTTCGAGTTCTCCCGGCCAAGAGAAAACTTGTTTCACATACAGTTGTCTCTTGGTCGGATAGATTCTTCTCTTTCTCTCTCTTTTCTATCATTTTTTTTTTTTTTTTTTGCTTTGTGCATTTCTTGTTTTCTATCTTTCTATTTATTTCTTTTATTTTATTGCTACTTTTTTGTATCTCATATGCAAAATTTTTATGTGATATCAATATATTTATTTTTCTCTTTTAAAATAAAATATTTTGAAATTCGGACTAGATCTGGGTCATTTATTTATGTTTTGTTTTTTTTTTAGGTTTTTATTACATTTTTAATACATACAAGATGGATTAGACTACGAAGAAAAATGGAACTCATTTGCAGATACAGTTTACAAGTACTAGCTTAAAGATTGAAAATTTAAATATGATATTTTTTGTTTTTTATTTTATATAGTTACTATTTTTTTTTACTCGCCTAAATTTTTTAGGTTGAGTGTGTCTTTATTCCACCTATCTTTAAATTAGTGCTTTTATTGTATTATCGTAAATAATTTGTCATTCGTTTGTTTAATATTTTATTTTAATAAAATTTCACTTAAAGAAGAAGAGGAAATCTCTATGGTAAGGAAAAGTAATTATTCTTTTAGAAAAAATATTATATTTGAATTTTTAATTTTATTTTAAAAAGAAAAAAAGAATAAATTATATTAATATTATTACCTTTAGTGTGTGTTTTACCGTTTAAAACTCCTTACTAAATAAAGGGTTTTGAGTGAATAGATTTTAAGCTTCATTTAGTGATCTCTTAAACGAGTAATATAAAATTTCAGATTATATTGAGATTTATATATACACATATAATTATTTAAGATGGATAGGAGTTATTAAAAATTATAATTGTATATGAGAGCCGAAAGGAGTTGAATGCACATACAAATAATTGAATTTATTTAAAATATTATTATTATTTTTAATAAATAAATAAATGAAAATTGTAAAACCTCATTAGATATTAACGTCCGAGTCTTTTAAAGGGCTGGAAGCGGCCTTGAAAGGTCCTCCCTCAAAAATGTGAATCAAACCAAATATCCTAATGCAGGTTAATGTTAGATCAGTACTTTTACTTGGGTGCTTAAAAACATTTCTATTATGAAAACCACTTTATGCAAAAATTAAGATCTTCAGGAGCCAGCCACCATCAATGCAAGTAACAGGTTCTGTTTTTACTACTGCTTTATAATAAAGTTTTGTCATAATTTTATGCATCAACAAGTTTTAATTTATATATATATATATATATATATATATATATATTATCCTCAATTGAATTGAATTAGCCCTAGAGATCCTTTACTCTGTCCTTAGAGAAGAAAACTCATCATTACCTTAGACAAAGGGTATGATTGAGCCACGCCTCTCCGGATCCGGACCGTTCCGCTCTCCTCATCAGAGCAGCGATTGTAATTGCAATAGCAAATGGCAATTGGTGTTTTATTAGGTTATGGCTGCCTTCGGCAATGTCAATAATAATGGCGAGCAATACCGCGAATTGACTGACCTGAAGCAAAGGAAAGCAATGATGAGAGAGAGAGAGAGAGAGAGAGAGAGAGAGAGAGAGAGAGAGAGAGAGTAATCAAGCACTCCCCCCTCCTCTGGCGAATCCGATACTACTACTTGACTGGGACGTTCTGTGCAGAGACTTAGAGAAAGAGAGGGAGAGGACAAAATAGGATTCAATCACAGGCACAATTATTGCTCATATATTCAAAGTTCAAACCAATTCCCATTCCCCAACACATTTCTCATGCTCCTACTCCTTCATTTTTTTTATGTTTATGCCTATAATTTGTTATAAGTGATGATGAAGTGTATCTTTCACTTTTTCTTCTCAACATGATATTTTTTTTCTTTTGAGATAAAAGTTTTTTATTACTTATTTTTCTTTATATATATTTTAAAATACTTAAAGTGGATTGATTTTGTGATTAGAAAGAAAGGAAAAAGAAGCAGAGGAGGTATTTGGTTAGGTAATGATTGGTAATGTTGGAGTATTGTCTCCCTTCTTTGTGTTTGTCATCGAGACCCTACATTTGCCTCCTCACCTTCTTCTTCCCCATATAAGTATTTAAATAATAATAATAATAATAATTTTATGAAGTAATAATTGAAAGCTCATCATATTTATACAAAATGTGTAATTTTTTTTTTTGGTATTCTTGGAGCATTTGATGTCCTCACTTTTTCGAGAAAGTCTTCACAAAATTCATCTGTCGCTTAAAAATCAGAATTTAATTCAAAGCTTAATATAAAATTAGTTGCTTCTCGTTCATTTTTCTAAAGAAATTATTTAAGAGTTACTCACGTGTCAAATCGTACCGAGCTCCAAAGCCCTACTCCTCCCTCGTGATTCTATAACTAATGTAGCTTTACCAAACCACTCATCTCTTATTCTCAATTTACATTAAAGAACCACCCATAGTGTACATATATATATCTCTACATATATAGTATAATTAGGAGCAGCATGTAGTATCTTTTTAGGATATTGGATTTTCTTTTGTTTGCTTTTACTTTTGGTTGATATATATATATATATTTATTGAAGAAGGGGTGGGGGGTATAGTCATATCAATTCAGTTGATGAAAGATTTTGGCAGAGATGGTGAAGATCTTGTCTTCTTCAACTTAAACACCTTTCTGCAATCATTATTGTACTTATCACTGCATTTTTTTACAATCTCCTCTTTCTTATTCCCACTCTCACTCCCCCTTCTCCCTATACGTATACATACATACATATAGACTACTAGAGGTAGTGGAAATTAATGGGATCACAAAAGTAAACAAGTTCTTGAATTTTAATTTTTTGTATATATATGTATGCTCCTTCTCTAATTCATTTTATATATAGATAGTGGAATGAATAAGTTTGTTGTCATCCTAAGCATATATATATATGTATGTATTTGCTTAAACATACTCTGCATGCTCAATGATTGTATACGCCATGAGTATATTTGAATATTTGTGTGTGTGTATATATATATATATATATATATATATAAAGACCGGTCAAAATGAAGAAAGACGAGAAAAAAAGATGATTGAAAAGCATAAAGGAATATATTCAGTTCCAAGAGAGTGTAAGTTGGAAAAGTGATGGATTTTTATTCCCAAAAATTTTACATCCGCATGCATATCTCAGTCCTCCGTATATAATTATATTTATTTCATTATTAAAATACGAATTTATTATTTAATTATATTCTTACAAAATTATTTTTTAATATAACTAATATATATAACCAATATACTAGGAAAATTGGGGGACAAAAAAAAAGGAAAACACAAGATTCGGGTTGCATGCCTTAGGGACGTTAGCAATAATTGAAAATCATGCACCCTTTAATCATAGGGAAACCGACATAAAATGATAATTCTTTTATTTTATTTTCTCTCTCTCGTTTTTTTTAAATTTATGCATGATGATAATTAATTTAATTTTAATTAAATTAGATCCGAAATTATGTGCATAGACATTTAATTGTATTGGATGACGTGACAGGCAAGCAGAGATTATGCACTTAATTGTCAACCTAACTTTACTCATTATGGGCATGTCATCGTACTTTCCTATTATTATTATTATTATTTGGTAATAATACTTCTCCCTTTTTTCAATTCGAAAATTTAATAATATATATATATATATATATATTTTATTAATTTTTTTTGACGAAACAATATTAAAAACGATCAAATTAATTAATCTTATATGACATACAAACTTTTCATTTTTCTAGAATTAAAAAAAAACTATTATATTTTTCTGTAAATCTTTTTACCTGTATTCTTTCTTTATATATATATATATAATATGTTTTATTTTAAAATTATTTTATTTGAATACCATTCAAAATTATAATATTTACATTTGAAAGTGTCTCTCTTTGATATACTTTTTCTCGATGAGCTTTTCGATGAAGATATAATGTTTTCCATAGCAATGCGATAGGTAATTACTATGTGTACATATATATATATATATATATGTATAGTATGTATTTATTGTAAGTATAGATATAAAAGAGAGTGTGTATATATATATATATATAGGTAGTATAATAAACAAAGGCAAAGGCAAAGGCAGGCTTTAGACAAGAATGATGAATCCGTGAGTTGAGGCAATCTCGCTTTAATGCATGCATGAGCAATATCGGTTTCTGAGTTTTTTCAAATCTTCAAACTAAACCATACTACATTTTCACTTTCAAAATCACACACTTTTTCAAGCTATATATATATATATATACATACAGATTAATTTACATTCTAGTTGGTTGGATTCTTTATATATATATATATATATATATATATATATTATATATATATATATATATATATATATATATATATATATATATATATATATCGTTAGACTATGACACATTTTTAAGTTAAAAATTATGTTATGATTCAAACTTTTGATCTTTTATTTTGATACTATATTAAAGAGTGATAAATTATTACGCATTTTTTAATTTTAAATTTTTTATAAAATGAAAGTGACTATTATATTTGTGAATAATTTGACAAATATAAATTTATAGAATATTGAATTTGGTGAAGATAGGAAGAAAAGGGAGAAGGGAGTGAATTAGTAGTGGTAGTAATAGTAATGTTTCCTTGGACTAACCAAAAAAGAGATTGGATTTGACTTGTGACTGCACAAAACCAGAGATCACACCACCACCTCTTTTTTCTTTTAAATTTTGTACCAAACTCTCAAGCCCCTTTCCCTTCTTTCCAATCATTTCATTCCACGTCACCTCCTTTTAACCTTTTCTTTTCCTTTTTCATAAAACGAGATATTTAACTATTTACATTAAACAAATTTATATTAGACAAAAATAAATTTTATATTACGAATGTTTAGTAAAAATTAGTATCTAAATTAAAATTTTAAAGTAAAATTAACAAACTAATAGGTTGTTAATCAATTTATTTTTAAAAATAAAATAAAGTCAAAAAATGCAAGTGAGAGAAATAAAAAAATAAAAAAATTAGGGGTACAGCATTATTAAGGTGGGAAGCCAATCGTAAACCAGTGTGCCTCACACATCAATATTTATTTATTTATTTATTTATACACAAAAATTACAAAATCTGGGATGAAAGTAATCTTTGGATTCTTCACTGTCTTTTTTATTTTTTTAATTACAAATGTTGTAATGTTCAATTATTAGGGGCGCCCATCTATTGAGAAAATTAATAATAATAATAATAATAATAATTAACTATATACAAATTCCCATTCATTCATTTCTCTCTTTCAATTATATATATATAGTTAATGGTGTGTTTGGATGACTAATTTTGATTAAATAATGCCAACTTATTTATTATAAAAAAAAATAAATATAAATATATATAAAAAAGCCAAGAGAGAGCGTGAGGCGAAAGAAAATGAAGGGTCGGGCAATATGTTTGAAGGATGGACCAAAAAAAAAAAGAAAAGAAAAATCATATTTGTAAAAAGGGAAGAGGTATAGTCACGTGCGTTTTGTCAACCTTTGTTAATCGGTCAAACACCATTCCCTCCAATCATTAATAAATATGTGTGCAGGGATGATGATATCACTCGGGAACTAACCAACCAACATTTCTTAAAACAAAAACATAAAAAAAAAACAAAGATATATTTTTTTTTAATAAACAGATATTAATTATACGAGATTAAAAAATTTGACCAACTACGTTAAAAATTTTAATTTAAATTTGTTAAACTCATAATAACTCTATTTCCAAAATGATCATAAATTTCAATCCAATGTCAAAAGCGCATGATTTGTGTTCGAAAAAATATATATATATTATAAGAGGAATTTTGAAGGGAAACGGTCAACTTCGAAAACTTTAGGTGGCAGCCACAGCAATGCTTGGTGAAAATATACATACATATTATATATGTATAATATTATATATATATATATATATATATACCAGCAAAAGTAAATTGACTAAAGAAACAACAAAAATATTCAATAATATATATATATATATATATAATAAAAGAAAGAAAAAGTGAATTCTTGGGTCTACTCCTACTGCAACAGTCCCCACCTTCAATCCTTCACATTCATTTATTATTATTATTATTGTTACGAAGAATTCACACACACATTGGATACAATCTCTATAAAGACTCTTTTTTCTACTGCTTTTTTTTTTCCTATCTATTTTGACTCATTTCTTCTTCTTCTTCTTCTTCTCCATTTATCTATGGAGCTGGGTTTAAGCTTGGGTGATGCTAATACTACTACTACTACTACTACTACTACTACTGCTACTGCATCCAAATCTTCCTTTGGATTCTTCCCCAAAAATGATGATCCTCCTAACGACCGCGATAAGACCACTGGTGCCGGTTTGGCTTTAGGGTTCTGCATGGCCTTGGGTATCATTAACTCCGACGATAAACAGCAGCCTGATAAATCTAAGGTAAATGAAGCCGATGCCGATGGGGATGATGATGACGATGGTTATGATGACGATGACGATGACGATGTAGAAGATCATACTTCGGAAGATACTGTTAGAGATGACGATGATCATCGCAGAGGAGACTCTGTGGATACTCCTCTTCAGCTTGATCTTCTCCCTCTTGCCCCTGTTCCGCGTTCTGGTACTGCCTCTCGGAAACGACCCCTTCGTTGGTCCTCTGACAACGGTAGGCGTTTTTTGTGCGGTTTTATTTTTTTATTTTTTGTTTTTTTGGTGGTTTAAATTTTTTTTCTCTCTCTACATGCTTTTTTCATGGATTCTATCTAGTTTTTTTTAAAAAAAAAAAAAAAATTTTGGTTGGGTTTTGATGAATTATAGGGAGTTCAGGTGAGAATGGTTCATCGGGAAACGGGAGAAGGATGCCGGTAGCGACGGCGACGACGAGGGGTTTTGATGTGAACAGGCTGCCGACAACAGCAGGAGGAGGTGGGACCGCCGTTGCCGGGGAGGAGGTTTCTTCGCCCAATAGTGGGGCGTCATCATTTCCGATGGATTTTAGTATTTTCAGAGGCGGCAGTTCTACTGGAAATCTGGGCGGTAACCACAACAATAATAGTAGTAGTATAGCTGGTGGACACAGAATGGATTTAGTGATTTATGGAGGAAACGACGCCGCGGAAGCAGAGAGAGCGTCCTCTAGAGCCAGTGATGAGGACGAGAACGGCCTCAATACCCGGAAGAAACTCAGACTTTCTAAAGAACAATCTGCTTTCCTTGAAGAAAGTTTCAAAGAACACAATACCCTCAATCCCGTAAGTACATATTTCCATGGATTCCAGATATTTGTTTCCCCCAAAATTTTATATCCCCTTCTTATTCGGTGTTTTATTTCCTGGATGATTCAGAAGCAAAAACTTGCACTAGCGAAGCAGCTTAATCTTAGGCCCCGCCAGGTTGAAGTATGGTTTCAGAACAGGAGAGCAAGGTTTGTGCAGTTGATTTTATGATTGTTTGAAATCATCTGTATCTATTTTTTGTTTGAAGTCTGAAATTATTGATTAATGTTTTGTAGGACAAAGCTGAAACAAACGGAGGTGGATTGTGAGTATTTGAAAAGATGTTGCGAAACGCTAACGGAAGAGAACAGAAGACTTCACAAGGAATTGCAAGAACTGAGGGCCTTAAAGACTTCCAACCCGTACTACATGCAACTTCCGGCGACCACCCTTACTATGTGTCCTTCCTGTGAGCGCGTGGCTACTACCACTTCCTCTGCTCCTCCTCCGACGACAGCCACCGCCACCATTGCGATCCCATCTTCGAATTCCACCGCCGATGCCAGTGCTAATGCTAAAGCCAAAGCCAGCACTAGTACTGATTCCGTCCCAAAAGCCATCCCGTTCCCTCTTTCTAGACCAAGGTCTTTGTACCCATTCGCTCACACGACCAATCATCCCCACCAGTCTGCAGCCTCGTAAAGAAAGATGACAAAAAAAAAAAAAAAAAAGGTACCACCGGGTTGTTGTTGTTATCAGAAGACATATGTAAAATCTATGTGACCCCGGCCCCCCCTCCTCTTCTGGTATGGCATTTAGTATTGTGTATATATTATATTTATGTGGTTTGTTTGCTGTGGGTGCACCATTCTTGAATTTTGCTGGAGCAGGTTTTTTTTTAAAGCTCTCACCCTATATGATGTTCTTCTTCTTATGGTTGTCATTCTTGTGATTCGTTATAGGATTAATATTTTTGTTTTCTTTTGAGAAGAACCCAAAAGATTGACATGAATA